>CM073197.1:0-2400000 GCA_037042915.1 Auricularia sp. M13 | reverse complement strand
CCAGCGCACCGGGACGGTCTACATGATCCAGCTGCGAAACGAGAATAGCGCATCCGGCCTGTTCGACTCGCTGCTTGCGGGCTCCGACCGGCAACGGGCATAGCACGTACACACTCTAGAGCCTTGCGTAACGCCTTCTTCGCACTCTCCATCTCTCTCTCCGTTCCCGTTTACCTGCCCTGTTACCTTTGTGCTGTATGGTTATCGATATCGCCTCGGGGAATCGGACTCGTGGATTGACCCTCCTCGCCTCATTTCGCCTCCCTATCCGCTCTTTTGGACAGTCCGCTCGTTTTGCTCCCTCTCCCACTGCTCTCTCTATCTCTGACCTTCTGTCGCGATACGCCCTGCCTCGTCCGCTCTCTTCTCTCCCCTCCTACCGTACGTGCCGTGCTAATTAATAGCCGACCATCCTTGTCCCCCCATGCGCCGATCTTTTGCATGCCTTACCAGCCTCGCAGTCGGCTGCCCGTTGTCTGTTCTTCCCCGACTCACGCCTCTGCTCTGCTTACACGATCGCCCTCAATGAGATTTCCGTTTTCCTCTGATTCTGAGCTGTATATACAGATCTGCCGCGAATGCAAATATCCGCAGTGAGAAAGATCATCGGCTCTCACGGTGCAAACGACCAGAACCCTGACAGGGTCTCGCTCTTCGTTAAGCTTTTAGCGTGCCCAGTTGTGCAGTTGTTGATGTTTGACATCGAGCAGGAGCTCGAAGCTGAGTTGAGTTTGTGACAGCGGCTCGAGGGCTATGAGATGAAGTTACAATGAATATAAATGCCATTTTAGTTTCACCGTAAGTACAGTGTGCAACTGCTCCCCGACAACAGGGGCAGGTCCTTCCGAATGTACTCCACACAACACGAAAGCATCAGAATAAGGCTACAACTCCCTGCGCGGGACGCGGGGAAGCTAAAGTAATGAATGAGGGTATGCGTCTACGCTTAAATCCGTTCCAAGGTTGTCATCATTGCATATACGAGGGCGTCGAGTGGATAGTAGACGTCGCTGGGGCGAACGATATTCGAGTGTCAGCTTGCTCGATGGTCGTGCCGCCTATCGTGTCAGCATCGTAGGTGGTAGTCGAGTGTATGTGATTATTTCGTCGCGGCGGGGGGCCCGAGAACCGGGGGACGCGGGACGAGTACTTCCGCACTGGTGGCACGTCGAAGGAATCAACCTCCTCAATGGTGGTGATTGAGAAAGGATCCAAGTGTCCGGGCGGCAAGTCCTTCCCAGGCGTCTCGGCAGAGGCAGAGATTTCTACAACGCCCTCCTCTGGAACAGGCTCAGGCCGCCTTGACTCGCGCGCGGCTCGAGCAGGATGATTCTTGACTGCGGGCTGTTTGGTTAAGGCGATTGGAAGTGTGTCCGAGGATCCAACGCCTTTGGCCCTTTTGCCGCTGAGTGACGTCCCGGAACCGAAGGAAGGAAGCCCGATGGCATTGCCGTTGGGACCTTGCTTGTAGCGGCGACACGGCCAGGTCATGTTGTGTTTCCACTGGTTCACAATCGCCTGTAGCCACGATTTAGCCACATGCGTATCAGCAAATTGCAGCTAACCTTCTGGGAGCCGAATGTGAAGAACATTGCAAGTGCGACTGCCAGGGTCAGAATTCGAGCAATGCCAGCCTGGGCATCTGAACGTACATGTACAAAGAATCATGTCTGGCACCACACTGGTCCAGTCGACGGCCGATACGACGGACAAACTATAACGCATGAAACCTCCGCGGAGAAGACAGAAAATCGAGCTTACCCTAATGCGATGAGCGCATAGACCCCAAAAGAATCACTCTCCATATCAACTGAGGTTCGATACGGTGAGCAAAAGACGACGAGTGCTCGCGCCGCTGAGTCAGAATGAGCGTGCGAGCCGATTACGAGCCGTTGCCACGTGGGAACACACCATTCCAATGGTTATCAGAACTATACCGACGGTCAGCTGAGGGAACTGCTATAAATTGCCCTGCAACGTACTCTCAAAGAAGACGGTGGCCACAAGGCAGATCACGTCATATACACCGATGATAATCGTTCTGCAGTGCATGTTAGTAGTCTTACCCCCGCTGTGCATTCCGGGCACTCACAGAATGTCAATGTCGACGACGCAATAGAACAAAACTCGGTGCACTCTGGAAGGGTTGGCAAGACCAAGCTGAATAGCATTGATCAGAGGTGAATGGGAGGACGGGCGGTGAAATCGACGTCAGCGTACCCCGAGCACGATGAAGATTGTCGCCAGGAACACAGCGTAGGGCGCAATGACAAGCTGGATATGAGGCGTTTGAGTGAGGGAATCGACGAGCTGGGAGGACTGACCAGCTTCACGTTGAGAAACCATGGCGAAACGAACTTGTGACGAAGCGAAGGCGCGAGCAGAGCGTAAACCTAGGCAAGGTCAATTCTCGGACAGCTTGGAGAAGATTCAAGAGCTGACATGCACTACAAGAGCCAGGCCAGCCGTTGCAACCCTGAGAGGCGGTTGATGAGCATAACATCCCTGCTCGCGGGCGGAAAGTAACGCACAGATTCGTCTGCGACATGACAAGTGTTGCACTCGCAAGACACACCGAATGTGAAGGAGGAGGGCCAGTGACACTGCGTGCGAAGAGCCTGGGAACATTGACATGAGTACTTGACGTACACGCTTGCAGTACTCAGAATGGAAGCTTAACTGACAGCAAGCAGAGTATGGGAGTCGTCAATAGCCAGGTCACGCAGAATGAGGATAGAACTGGGTTACTGGTGGATTGTTGAGCATCCCAAAGAAGCCTGGAGACTGAGCGACGAGACATGGACGCACCATCGGACGCGATTCCAAGGCGAGAAGACGGTGGCCAGCATGAGCAAGAGGCAGAAGCCGCCCGCGAGCTGGATGCCATAGTACCACCACAAGCGCCAATCGCCCATGAACACTGGCGCTACCCTCCTGAGATGGGATGGGCAAAATCCTCTCGCACAGAAGCAGACGCAAGAACCACAGGGGCCTGGGGCCGCAGTCGGATATCTCCACGCTTATGTATAGCTGTCGGCATCACCGCATGCCTGCGTCCGGCCATCACCTGAAACGCGACCGGACAACACTTTACAACTATCATCATCGTGGTCCTATGGTTCATCCTTAGTGTGAACACTTGACAGCAGTTTGCATAAGTCTGTAAAATCGCGGGAACGCGCGGTGGATTTGCGCTGCGGAATGATGATCAGGAACGGCGATTGCGGTCTCTTCTACTATGAGACCAACGGGTTTCGTAGCCAAGAGTTGCCGCAAACACCGTACATCACATCACCGCAGTGCAAATCCACGCGCGTCCGCTCGCACCATTTTACAGACATATGCAAACTGCTGGAAAATCCATACCCACTCACGGTTAGTGCGATACGGAATGACACAGGTATAATTCTCCGACGGCCCGTAGCGTAGTACGCCGACACTTTAACGTCGGAGATCACCTTCCCACAACCAATGCTTGTCTACAATGTTTGCTGCCATGCACCAATGGACCTGCAGTGCCTTCCCATCGGCGATGCTTCCTATGATCGCGGATCTCAACCTAGGCCGACCAATGTGCGACAGACGGTGCTGGCCATGCTACTTGAGCACGCCTCCTTCCACGAAGTTACAGCGATCCGGTATGCAAGGCTGTATCTTTATGCGTCCCGGTATGTCTGAGCAGAGTGTGAGCAATGAGTGGGGCGGGGGTTTGCAGTATGCTACATGCGAACGATCAGTTTACAATGGTTGTCAAATGAAATCTAGAACTCTTCATTGGATGAGAAAACATAATTTTCCTCCGTTTCCTTTAGGCCAGATTGGCCGAGCTCGTCCGCAGGAATAGTGAAGCTGAAAGCTGTAGACGGAGGGTTTACTAATGAGCGGCCTGCATGAAACAAACATCAGGATGAACCGTGCAACGAAAGTAATGAGCGCACTCAATGAGGCCGTAAATGCATCTGCTATTCGGCCGGTCCCATCGTGTGGTTGAGGAAGTTCCTGCGGCCACTTCAGTTTCAACTGTGGCTATGAAGGTAAGACGACGTACAGGAAGGGCTCTAACACAAGCAGCGAGCGTGCAATGCGCTGTCTGCCTCTGCCAACTACTTCCTATCACGCTTGCAGGTAGGGTCATGCAGCAGATCAGTTTCGCAAAAGCCGCGAAACGCAAGAGATCGCGAGCTATTCGGTTGAAAAGCATCGCTAACGGGGGGTATGCCTGCTCTAGAGCTTTGCAGGTCCCGAGAATGCATGCAGAGTAGTACTCCAGCAATAGTGCATGCACGAGGAGCCGCCGCAGAAACGAATGTTGATGTGAGACGCAGTCGGCGAGAAACGTAGCGAAGGGACTTGTAGGCGAATTACGAGATTGCCAGCCGCAGATCGGGCCCAATTTGAGTAGAGCACGCGTCAAAGATTCTATGTGGATATTTTCGCTGTCCCATTCGAAGTGAGCCAACAGGGCTGCTGCGGTAGAACGGGATCGACACACAGCATGCCTTGGAACCCATAGTAACAGCGGGCTTCAGCGGCCTGCAAGTCGTTTGCAAACACTTCAACAACACCAGAGTGCCTGAGGGTCTGTGATGACTGAAGGTGCGCGTCAACGAGATCGCAGATCCACAGCTGCGCGGATGGCGACAACTGAGCAAACGGCGCGGCATCCAAGTCGAAATCCTCGGCCGCCCAGAACGAATGCTCAATGGCCTTGTACTGGTCCCATATCTATATAAAATGCAGTCTCAGCGGTAACTGAAGAGCAACGTCTTCGCCATCTGTAACGCGCCTGTTTGTGTTGGATGGGGAAAAGAACGAACCGCCGCGGAGACGGCCGCAGCAGAGGGCACGCCTTTTCCGCGTCGCGCAGAAGCAGCTCGTACTCGTCGTTTTTGTCTTGCGCCCAGACACCGTCAGCTACACTGGACATGCCCGCTTGCGCGAGGGCTCGTAACGCGAAGATTGAAAAAGTTGTGGCGCGGAGTTTGCATCAGACACACGCTTCGGATCATCGGAGAAGCTCCGAGTCGTTGTTCGACTGCGACTTAGTCCGACGGCAATTACATGATACGTAGGGCAAGTATTCTCGGAATAGACAGAAATTATCTTCTACATATTAAGGGATCAGATTTCCTGTGTTCTTTAGAGACGCGATGGAAGATTGAAAAGCAAGCGGGCCCAATGCCCTGCATCAGTTATCTACATTCTATCACACAGATGATCTACATATTCACTACGATAGCAAAGAACGAGACGTCAGAAAGCATCGCACAGCGATTTTGCTTCAGGGGGAAAGAGTGGATGAGGGAAGCGAGGGACCACGTAAACACAATAATAATCATGCACCGCACTAATACCTATTCTGGTGGCACTTCTTCGAGTCGCAATCAAGG
Source organism: Auricularia sp. M13 (assembly GCA_037042915.1). Taxonomy (NCBI): domain Eukaryota; kingdom Fungi; phylum Basidiomycota; class Agaricomycetes; order Auriculariales; family Auriculariaceae; genus Auricularia; species Auricularia sp. M13. The sequence continues at coordinate 2,394,610 of CM073197.1, read as the reverse complement.
GCAAAACGTCACTGTGAATTCAGACCTGTCATTAGATCCCTGAAAGCAATGAACCTTGAGCTCACCCGTGAATGCGACGGGCCCGGCACCGCAAGCTCTTACCGGGGAATCGTTGCCGCAACCTATAGGCGCAGAATGAGAGGGTAGAGTAGCAATAGAAAGCGGCTCAGACCAGTCATATCTCCAATCCTATATGCTTGCTTGCACTACGGTTCCCGGTCAGCGGGGTTCGACGGCCACATCAGTTAGCTGGATCAGGTGAGGATGTACTCACGTTGCAGGAGGGAGATGTGCACCGCACCTCATCACACCCCGCGGCCTTGACGGCCATGGACTGCGTATACCCCTGGATGTTGGAGATATCGTACGCCTGAGGGGTATAGAAAGAGCCGGAGTCGAGATTAAATTCTGCCATCGAGCAGTTCTCTCCCGTCTTTCCGCACTTATTCTCACGATTCCAAATGCGGCCGACCCACTGGCTGCATTAGCGCGCAAAACATGTGCAGAGCACGTGCTCTCACCGTGTTATCTATGTAGTACTGGGACTTAGCACCCGGCTTCAGCTGCGTGGGCTGACTACCGGAGTATGGTTTCGACCCTGAACACCCTGCGGATGAACACGCGTCAGTCTTGTAACCATCCCGTAATCACGCGGTGCGAACGCGGGCTGTAGCCACAACGAGTATTGCCGATGGACGGGCTGACCGTGTGCTTGCACTTGTTGATAAAGGTGAACTGCGGGAGCCATTGGTAAGAAGCGCATCGCCGAATCTTTGAATGTAAGACTGGGATGGCGCACCAGATGCCCGCTGTGGGGACCAGGGATAGAGCTGCGGTTCACGAGCACGGTTGACTCGGCGGCTGGAACGGCAAGGGAAACAGACGAGTAAAGGAGAGCAATGGCGGTGTATATCAGCTTCATAGTCGCGATATATCAGTAATGCCCTTGGTAAACGAGTGCACGGGCAACGGAGACAGAGAACGAGTGAGAGTAGGATGGGATAGGGAAAGTCGGACGCGCATCAAGCCTAACAATTTATAGGCCGGGCTGGCGGTTACAACGTTTTTGGTGCGAAAATTTGCAGCCCATCTGGCACGCTTTGAAGGCGTGCATTGGCCTTGAGCGCTTTCGATCCACGGGAGCGGAGCCAACTCTTGTGTCTTTTCGCGTCCGTTCGAATTCCGCACGATGCCCAGACAGGTCCATGCTACCGATTTCGAGACGTATATGAATCGCAAACGTCGGTCTTATCCTATGCTATCTTGAACCGTTCTCGCCTTGTTGCCTGCCCGCAATGGCGCTCTGGATGCTCGGCCTCCTGCTGCCGTTGATTGTGGCGGCTTCTCGACCCCAGTGGTTGCAGTCCAACGTGCCTCCTCCCCCGCCTGACTATGAGCAAGAACCAGAATGGATTAACGACATGCCCATGCCACCGACTGTCCCGCCATATTGTATTGAGCTCGAGAATCGCGATCCATGCACTCCCCTCGCCTACGTGCGTGCCGAAGACCTCCGTCCGATGTCTGTGGCTCGTGGTGAGCTGGCTTTCGTTCTTGGCTATAATTATGCATGGATGCTCATAAATAACAACCACCGTTACAGGTGAAGTGCGAGTGCGAGTCCCTACGGGATGCAAAGAATCTCTGGACCAGGTGCACTTGCGCCTTTCGCTCGAGGAATACGAATATGTCAAACTGCCCGAGTACGCTTGGCCCTACATCCTTCTGTGCCAGTGCTTATCCCGTTGCGCGGTTAGCACGAGAATGAAGATGCCATGGGACTACCTAAGGTCTCAGGGGCCGCCTGCGACGTACGAAACAACTGCACATACGGTGTGGACAGCGCAAGGCGAACTGGCTTCCGGTATCAAGGGTAACACACATTTCCGGCCTTTCACATTGATATTTTCTGTTAAAACCTGCGCAGGGACCGACGAGATCGTGCGACCTTTCAGCATCGCAGTGCCGAATACGAATTACCCTGTAGCCACGACTCGCGCGGCCTACAGCGAACACGACAGCGTCGGTCGTTTTGTATATATCATTCCGCCCCCTTACTTATCATCCTTAGGATTCGCAAGCGTCGCTCCAGACTTGGGCAGTGTATCGCTACGTGGCCGTAGTCTCCCTGACCAACGGCAAGACGTATGAGGTCACTGCCGGGTTTACGTCTTTCCAACAGGTCGCGCCGACGGGCGATGAAGCGCCGCCGGATACGACGACTGCAACAGCTCGCCTAGCGAAGATTCCGATGCCTGACTTTCCTCCTGAACCGCCCAGCTGGCTTCCAGTTCCAGGGCGCAAGAAGAGGAAGCCGGATCTGTCCGCAGATGCGAGCGTCGAGTTGGACGTGCACTTCCCCAACGGCGCAAGCGTTGCAGAAGGTATCTTCTATTTTGTCCGCTTAACTTTGCTCTCATGATTACTTTTCGATAGGAGGGCCACTTGCAATGCGGGTCAGACTGGTCAAGCATGCGCACATCGATGAAAACATTTCGCCGCACGAGAAAAGCATTTTCATGGCCGTTCACCTGTCATCGTCGTTTATCCCAGCACGGGGTAGCTTCCGACATGCGCCCATGATCCCAATCATGCGCGCTTCTGTCTCTCCGCCTTCGTTCTTTTCGGGCGCTCCTCCGACTGGCACCTTTGCCCTGGTCGCCCTTCCCTTGTCCGGTGCTTGGATCGACATCCCTAATCTGAAAATTCACGAAGACGCCGCAGCGAACTTTGCACAGATGTTTGGACGCGTCGAGGGCACCGTTATGCTGGGCCTTCAGCCGGCCATGTGGTGTGACGCTGACGACGGCTGGACGGTACGCGCATGCAACCAGGGCCCAAGCGGGCGCGGGCTGGAAGCGTTTGTCCCGATACGCATCGTACCTCGCAGCACAAACTTCAGCTCGGAGCCGCCTGCGCACTACCTCACATCTACCTCTGCCCCAGTTCTCCTCCCAGGCTGGCGCGAATCGTATGATGCAGAATTTCCCACTGCGGAGGCGCGTACGGAAAAGAAGAGACAAGTTGAAGCCCAGTCTTATGAGGGTGTACCGGAGCCTTGGGACGAGTGGGATCCGCGCAAGCGCCAGCGTGAATGCGGCTATCTAAGAGCCACACCTGATGATGAGGACAACTTCTCGGGTCCAGAGCTGGAACTCATGGAGAGAACCTTCGCTGGCATGCTATGGGCCAGAAGATATGGCTTGGGTGACGACGAGGCTTGAGTAGCATCTGGTATAGTTGGGTTTATGGGTAATCGAGCGGGAATGCGTCGACTTTCATGCGTAAAGATAGTTGCAATTATAACAGCCACATAATTTCAGACAGAGTCGAGCGTTCGTGGTCTTTACGCTTCAGCACTTACGGTGGCCGACGCCTTCGTTCCTATCGCGATCGTAGCAGGATGAACTTCGCCAGGCGTCATCGGGGGCGGCGGAGGGATCTCGGGATCCTTGCCGTCGACGTATGCCTTGAGCACACGTAGCGCCTTCTGAACGTCATCTTCGACCATGCCCTTGAGATACCATCTGTTGTAAGACTTGTATGCGCGCGCGACAGCCTCGAGATCGTCATCGTCCCGGTCCGGCGTCATGAGACTGCAGAATTTTCCCACGACGAACGAAGCAGCCTGAGCGGCATTTCCGGCGGGACGGCGAATGGAGTCGTAGGCCTTCAGAACATGCGGAATGGTCTCACGCGACACCAAGGGAGACGATAAGAGCCGACCCATCAGATAAGCGTCCTTTGCAATGTTCACAGCGTCAGCGTCAAAGGGATCCACGCAAGCAGGGACAGACCTCGAGCGCCTGGTTGGCTCCGGTGCCACCGTGAGGAGTCAACGCGTGCGCCTGCAAACTTATTTGTACACATTGGAGGTTGCCTCGTTTGGATAGCACTTACAGCATCTCCAATCAGAGCCACGGGGCCGTGGATATAGGTCGGCAGGGGCCCTACAACGTGAACTGCCCATCGACTCGTCTGAGTGACCGGCTGGGAATAGCTGTCAGTCGATGAGCCAGAGGAACGTGGATGGACTGACCTTGACCATTGCGATTATCTCCGGCTCCCATCCATCCAAAATCTAATGGAAGAAAAGAGTTCGTGGCAGATACGACCGAAGGTTTCGAATCCTACCTTGAGAAGAACGCTGGGATCGACATCCCTCACCCAGCGCTCATCGGGGAACGGTTTTCCCATGCCCTCTGGATCATGAACAAAGACTCCGATATTGACGAGAGTCTTGTTCTCGATGGCATATGCGACGATGTGCTGGCATTGAATACTTCAGCTACATCTCTGACCGAGGGCACATGATCTCACAGCTCGTTTGCCGCTGTACTGCGCCAGTGAATACATTAGTCACACCATTTCGCATGGATCACATAGCGAAGACACACCAAACAATGATAATCGTGTAGCCTGTGAGGTCCGGCGTCCTCGCCTGCAAGCTTGGCCCACTCCTTATCGAGAGCTTCGATCGGAATGAGGGAACGGTGCGTGCACCACCCGCTATACCAAGCAGGAATCAGGTCACGCAGCTCCGGACGCTTCAGCTCTGTTGCCGCGATGTCTAACATGCTGCCCCGGACCGGGGAGCGCACTCCGTCGCAGCCCAGCAGCACATCGGCCTGAGCCGTAGTGCCATCCTTGAAGTACATCGTGATTGGTAGCTCGGTCTTCTTGCTGTCATGTTTGTACGACTCCAGGCGTTTGCTGAAGTGGACCTTCACGTTCGGGGCTGAGGCAAGACTCTGGGTCAAGAAAGCCCGTCTGAGGCCCGCGCGATGATATGAACAACCGGGTCCTGTTGTTATCGTCAGCCAGCGCCGTGAGTTGAGTCTTGAAAAGCGCACCGAGGGGTGTGCGTACGACTTCCTGTCCAGATCCTGGGCCTCCGTCCATCCGGAGGTGGTAAAAATCGAGAGCTGATCATTTTAGTCAATTAATCACCTTGACAAGCGCAGGTGAGCTGAATTACCGGGGCTGGTCCGCCCAATGCGTCCCAGTTCTGCCACAAGCTCATCTGCAAGGGCGTTGATGATCTGGTACGAGCGCCCGTAGATCGTCACGCCGGCGCCGACGTCCGTTATCTCGTCGGCTGCTTCGTATACATCGATGTCGAAAGCATCGACCGAAGCATACTGGACGAGGGTTCCTGCGAGGCAGAGCCCTGCTACACCACCGCCTCTGCAAAAGAAGACGAGGTAAGCTTCGGTTTAGCCACATTGTCGCATACGACTTGCACGATTGCGAGACGCAGCTTGGGTGGCGAAGCCGGTGTAGCCATAGATAGTTGGGGGAGAGTCTTCGAAGAGTTGCCGGATCCCCTCACAACCATTCCATATTAACACCTTAAAGCGTCCCGGGAACCGCAGAAAAGTGACGGGTGCTTTCCGGCACAGAACGTAAACGCTTCGCGGCCAACCTATTGTATGCAAGGTGTCCAGAGTACGGGATACAAGAGCCTTAGAAAGTGTTGCACTTGGCCAGCGCCTGGTATCCTGAAGCGCGGTAGTCGACGGAATAGGTGTGCGACAAGTAGGACCGGAAGGTTGGCTAAACGTTGAACCTGTGCAAGGCAGATGACACCTCAGTGCGAACGTCCGGGACATTCGGATGAGGCGCAAAGGCATGCCCGGCGCGAGACGTCGAGACGGTCCTCCGTACAGCCGTGTGCAGCTTTATAACTGTCTTAGCCATCATTGAGCCCCCAGGAGTCTCACGCTATGGCGCAGACACTGCTGGACCTCGCGGCCTTGATCACCGACGCGGCGCACAAGATCGACGCGACATGCAAGAGCAAGAGCGCCAGCTGGCCAGAGCTCAGTGAGCCCGTGAACCCGCAAGCAGAGGGTATCCGCAACGAGCAGGCGATAATTGACGCAACGTCCATCCTGGCTGCGGCTGCGGAGCAAATCCTGGCGGCTTCGTGGACGCCCGCCCGCTATGTGTTCGATGCTTCGTTTGGTGTGCGTGCATGCACATGACGCATTTGTGGCCGCGCCGTTGACCGCCCTGCAATAGTTCCACATCTCTTCGGCCATTCGCGTCGCCTCGGCTGTAAACGTCGCGGAATTCCTGCGCGAAGCTGGGCCTAAGGTGGAGTAAGTTCGATTATTGAGACCAGGCATTAACAATCAACAGGGAGCTCACGTGAAGGATATCGTGGCCGGAACCGTGGTTGTGCCCGAGAAACTCTGTACGTCACGCAGTGAGCGCTCTGGAATGAGCACTAACAGCGTCTTCAGCTCGCCTCCTTCGTCTCCTCGCGACGCGCCACATCTTCAAGGAGGTCGCGCCCGATGTCTTCGCGAACAACCTCATGTCGTCGCTCCTGGACACCGGCAAGCCCACCGCGGAGTTGCGCGCAAAGTACGCGCAAATACCCAGCGCCAGAATCCGCGCATTTCTGACGCAGTGAAACAAACAAACAAACAGCCCGATGCAGAAGTTCGACAACACGAACGGCCTGCTCGCGCTGATGGACTGCACGGTGGACGAGTACTTCAAGGCGTCCGGCTACCTCACCGAGGCGCTCACGACGCCCGAGCTCGCCAAGTCCGACCGGCCGAACGACTCGGCGATGTGCATCGCGCACGGCATCAAGGACCCGGACGACTACTGGACGTGGCTCGAGAAGCCCGCGCAGGCGTTCAACCTGCGCCGCTTCGGCGTCGCCATGCAGGGCGCGCGCCAGATGGCGCCCGAGCACTACATCCTGCAGGGCTTCGGCTGGAAGGACCTGCCCAGCGGCTCGGTCATCGTCGACGTCGGCGGCGGCACGGGCCACGTCTCGATGCTGCTCGCCAAGGCGCACCCGCAGCTCAAGCTCGTCGTGCAGGACCGCCACCAGACCATCCAGCACGGCCGCGAGGTAAGCCAGCCCTGTCCAAAAGATTGAAGAATGGCAATATTGAGTAAACACGCGCCCGTAGTTCTGGCAGACGACATGGCCCGAGGCAATCGAGAGCGGGCGCGTCGAGCTGCAAGGCCACGACTTCTTCGACCCGCAGCCGCCGCGCGCGCCGCCGGCGCTCTACCTGCTGCGCTTCATCGTGCACGACTGGGCGGACAGCTACGCGGCGAAGATCCTGCGCCGGCTGCGCGAGGCCGCGGCGCCGACGACGAAGCTGATGCTCATCGAGCGCATCGTGCCGTACGCGTGCAAGGCCAACGACGCCGAGTACCGCAAGGGCATCCCGGGCACCGAGGAGGAGAGCAACGTCCCCCCGCCGCTCCTCGAGAACCTCGGAGTCGTCAACCTCAACGGTTACCTGGCAGACATCCAGGCAAGTCCGACTGCGCGCACCCGTTTGAAACCAGCAGGCTGACGCGAAATCGCAGATGCTGACGGCCTTCAACGGCCAAGAGCGCACGCTGCAGGAGTTCGACAGGCTGTACGCCGCGTCGGGCTGGAAGCTGGTACAGGTGCACAAGACAGAGGGCCTCGCGTCCCAGATCATCGGTGTCCCGGCTTGAGTCCGTGCAGAGTGTGTTTTTTGTCATCGTCCCGTCTGCTTTCTTTCGTGTATGCATGCATAAATCCGGAAAACGCATGTCTGATTGGGTGCAAGTGAAAGCGAAAGCGTCTAGATTGCGTGCGGGGCAGCCCAATCGAATTCGCATGCGTTCAAAACACAACATCCGCGGCGAGGGACACGTGGTCGCTCGCGCACACGTGGAGCCTGGGCAGGCCAGGCTCCATGGCTGTAGCGCTATGCGGTCGCAGTACGCGGAGGGCGTGAGGGGGCGCGGTGTCCTCTGTTTCGGCGCCGAGGACAAACATGTAATCTTGCCATTGGGACGCAATCAGATAACCGTAACGCATGGAACAGACGGCAGATCCTTACCTAAGGTAGCTTTCCAATAGTGCGTGTAGCTGGTGTACCTGGGCTCGAAAGCACCCAGGGCCGTGTTCATCTCGGGCGGCAAGCGCGACCGGTACAGCTCGAGGTCTGCTGGCACCGATGGGCTAATAGAGCGCAACGCACTGTCGTATATGCTCCAGAGCGGGGTTGCCGGCCCCAGGTCCCGCAGTTCGCGCAAGGTGAGGATATCGTCAGCGGCGGCTGCAGCGCGACAGTTGACGATGATGCGGTCCGGGTCGGTCTCTTTCTCGCCGCCGTCGCCTTCTTCCTCGTCATCTGCAGGCGCCGCGCCACTCGCAATGCTCGGGTCGAGCGAGACGTGCACCACCCGGGACTTCTGGATCGCTTGCTCGTGCTGGGCGGACCACGGCTCGCCGACGAGTAGCGCATATCCCGCGTCCGTAGGCGGAAAGTTGAAATCTGCAGAACGTCAACGGCCGTGAACGGTCAGCCATGATGCCTACGTACCTCCCAAGATGAAACAGGGCCAAGATTGGAGGTTGAGGTCGGTGCGGAATTGCCGCACCTCTCGTGCCAATAAAGCTGCCTGCCGGGCACGCTCATATGTATAACTGCGCGACGTCAATGCCTAGCGCTATCGTGAAAAAGAAATGTGCCCACGATGGATGCCAAAAGAGATGGGTGGTAGCAACGATGCATCCTCTCCCGGGCGCCCTCCTGTCCCTCAGCGCGACCATAAGCCCAATATTCTTCGTAATGCGCCCAAGCCCCCGCCGCGGCCGGCCGTCTTCGGTCTGCCCGACATGCAGCTGGTCGTACTGCACAACACGCTGGTCGACTTTCTCGAGCAGTCCGCCGCGGTGCAGGATCATGCATCCGTGCAGCTTCTTCGGGCCAGCGGCGTAGGTGTCCTGGTAGCCCGCGTCGCGCAGCGGGGGCAGCAGCTTGTCGAGACGGTCGACCTCCTGGAGGCAGAGCACGTCGGCGTTGTACATGGTGAGCTCGGCGAGCGTCATCGGGTCGCGATGCGCCGCTCTGAGGCAGTCGCTCCCGGGAAACAACTCTCGTCCTTCGCAGATATTATATTAGACGACGTCGCGCGGAGGCATAGCGCGCATTCGTACGGACAAGCGTTTGGGCCAGCATCTGCGCGCCGCTCAATTAGTATGAGAACGTGAGTGTACGCAGCATGCACGCACATTCCAGGTCTGGAAACGCAGAACGCGTGCGGGATCAGGCTCGGGCTGCCCAGCCTGGCGCGGGATTTCTATCCAGTCGCGCTGGGGAATGAGCTTGGGCTCCTGTGGGGGTGGTTTCGCGCGCTCCTCTTCTTTCTTGCGCTTGCGCTCGGCCTGCAGGGCCAGCTGCTCGGGCGTAAGCTGATACGGCTGCTTTGGCGTCATTCTGGCTCTGAATGATAGCGCACGACGCGCGGAATGCGCGCGTTTGAGGCAGAAGGGAAGCAGGGTGGATGAGAGAAGGTGTCACGGGTCGGAGTTCGCGCCTCTCTCCAGACTCCAGTCTCCTCGACACCTCACATTATATACAGGTTCATGATCATATGGACGAAAGGTCGAGGACCCGCGCGGGATCGAACCCAGGACATCCATCGCGATACCCGCGCTGGTTGCTCACCACACGCACGCCCTCGCGCACAGCGTCGAGGTTCCAATGCGTGTGCCCGAACATCCACACGCTGACGTTCGGCAGCCAGCACGGCCCGCCGACCAGCTCCGTCGCGAACCCGCTGCTCGTCGGCCCGCCGGCGTACCTGGGGTCGCCCGAGCCGGCGTGCGTCGGCGCGTGGTGCGTCAGCACGACGACGCGCCGCTGCGGCTCGTCGCGCTGCAGGCGCGCGATGCTCTCCTCAAGCCACAAGGCGTCGGCGGTGTGCAGGCGCGCGTAGGCCTCAGGCGTGAAGCCGCCGATGCGCTTGAAGTCCGTCAGCGCCCAGCGCAGGATGTCCAGGTCGTCCGGCGCGAGGCGCGACCAGAGTGTGCAGCCGAGCAGCGTCACCGTCGGCGAGACGTCGTAGCGCGTGCGGTCCAGCAGCACGAACCGCCCCGCGTGCGCGCTTGCGAACTGCTCCAGCTTTTGGCGCGATTCGTCCTATGTAAGAGTGGCTGAGCTGAATGTTCTGCCAGTGTCCAACGGGTGCAACTGACCATGGACGACCAGTACGCCTCGTGGTTGCCTGCGACGTAGAACACGAGTTCGAAGCGATCCAGCTGCATCTTGAGCCAGTCGAACAGCCTGGGATCGTTCGTCGTCCCGATGTCGCCCAGCAGAGCCAGATAGTTGCCTGTCGCTGGAAAGTTGAATTGGTAGAGATCGTCGCCTCCCCGCTCCATTTCCAGGTGGAGGTCGCTTATGAATTGAAGCTTCATTGGTGCTACTGTCTGATTTCCAAAGGCCTCGCGAGTTTTGTATGCGGAGTCACGAAAAACAAGAAGAGAAGCTCGCGGGTGGCCGGAACCGCTCGGCTGCAATTGTCAGACTCAGGGTCCGAGGAGTTCAACAGACGCGCTAGAGGGTTCAGCAGTTGTCGTGTGGCACAGGCAAACCAGTTTCGTTTCTAAACTCATTATGATGCTGGCGTTCGCATTAATGTGGGCTGCAGTGCCTTCGTTGTGATGGGTGTCCGGACCTCCGACTCCGCGGAGTTCCGCTGCCTCGCCGACCCCGTCGTATTGGAGGCAATTAGAGCACTATAGAGTATTCTCTACGAATGGCGACCGGCTATCCCAACGCAGGCACCGGTCCGGCTGACGAAACATACCTGCCGACCCAAGGCGAGGGGTACACAGACAACAGCGTGTATGATGACGAAATAAGCTGGCACACTACAACAAAGCACTGAGAGTGAGAAACGACAGCAAGATAGGGGATAAGACACAGAGAGATACGGGCGGGGGCAGCGCTTTTTGCGCGCATGTTGTGTTGTTGAATATACAGTACTCGTACACCCTTCATTCTTCGTCGTCGTCGTCGTCGGCGGCGGCGGCGGCATTCTTCTTGCCCTTGCCGTTCGTAGCATCGACCTGGCCGTCCTCGTCCTCGTCGTCCTGCTCGCCGTCGTCGTCGTGCTCCTCGCCCTCCTCCTCTTCGTCCTCCTCGCCCTTGTCGTCATTCGCAGCCTTCTTGGCCTTGACGGGCTTCTCGTCCTCGTCGTCCTCATCATCTTCGTAGTCCTCCGGCTGGGCGACCTTGGTGTAGTCGACGCGCACGCCGCGCGTGCGGCGGCCGGTATCGATGATCTGGCTCGTGTCCAGTGCCGACAGCTCGTCTGCAGCAGCGCATACAGTACTAGTACTGAGCGTACGGACAACGACACAGACACAACGACGGGACGCACCCTCCGAGACGTCCTCCTCCTCGCTGCTCTCCTCCTTCTCTTTGCGCTTCGACTTGGAGACGGCAGGCTTCGTCCTGCGCGCCGCCGTTCAGCAAGCGTTATACATAGCGAGCCAGTGAGGATATTACTTGGGACGGGCCTCGCGGTCCGAGTCGCTGAACACCTCCTGCGCTTTGCGTTTCGAGGCCATCTCTAGTCGACGGCAGGGTCAGCGGTGCAGGACAGGAAAGGACAGGGCTCAGGCGCCGCACGACGCACGTTGCTGCAGTGGACGAATGGCAAGACGCGATCGGGTGCTGAACTCGCGTTGAAGTCCGCTCGCGAGTCGCGCCGCTGCTTCACGATTCACGTTTGATTTGGGATGGCGTCGCAGATTCTCCCGCTAGGTGCGTCCCCTGCCCCTGGGTGCGGCGGACGCTGGCTGGCGCTGACACCGCGGCAGAGCTCATCGACCGCTGCATCGGCTCGCGCATATGGGTCGTCATGAAGACCGAGCGCGAGTTCACCGGCACGCTCCTCGGCTTCGACGACTTTGTCAGTGCGTGTTGTCCCGCCTGCCCGTCTTACCGCCCTGAGCTCGCCGTAGACATGGTGCTCGAGGATGTGACGGAATAGTGCGTGCACAGTGTGACGCGACGCCCGTGGCTGAGCGCCGTTGCAGCGAGACGCTCCCCGACGGCTCGCGGAAGAAGACGCAGCTGCGGCAGACGCTGCTCAACGGCAACAACATATGTATCGTGCGCACCGTCCTGCCTACCCTCCATGTGCACCCGCCCGCTCATGCTCGACAGCTTATACCCGGCAGCACGGGTCCAGAGGATTAGTGCTTTAGTGCTCATGTACGCACCGTCCTGTCCGCTGCTTGTACGGTTTCTGACGCACCTCCAACAGTGTCGTACGCGCCCCAGGACGTATTGGGCAGTTGTAAAATCTAGAACGCCTGCATTCCTACATATACAGTGACCCTGCAGCAAGCTACATCGCATCTACTTCCACAATCCAACCAACGTACACTCTGCGCCCAGACTGCGCACGCGCTCGACAGCTTCGCGAACGTCCTCTTCCGCTGCCACTTCTGTTTCGACCAGATACACATCGTGGAAGGGCGTTGGCAAGAGCGACGGTCGTCGATCCACCTTCAGCGTCGGCAGCGCCAGCTCGCCGAGCAGAGGCACGATGCCCTGGCCGGTTGGCTCTGGCTGAATACGCAGCAACGCACGGTATCGCGCAGGCTCGGTTCGTTCATATGGCCACGGACGCGTGGCGAGCAAGAGAAATCGCGTAAAGTTCTCTGGCACAACGTTCTGACTCCTCTCGACATTTGGAAACGCGAGATTGCACACACCTCCCTGATCTTGGATGTTCTCCCGCAGAATCTGCAGGCCGGGATACAGCGAGACGACGACCGCGCAGCATATCGCAGCCCGCCCGGCGCCCGGCGCGTCCGTGAGGACCTGCAGCGCCGCCTCGGCCGTCGACGCGCACTTGACGCGGGCGGCATGCGGCAGATGCTCGCGCAGGAATTGCGCGCACTGGCCGAGCGCCTGCGCGCGTTAGATCGCGCGTCTAGAGTTGACATGGATAGCGCGCAGCTTACCTGCTCGTGGCTGATGACGGCGCGCACATCGTCCAGCGCCATGCCGTGCGGCGCGACGAGACAGTGCCCGATGCGCAGCGTCGTCTCCCCGCGCACGCGCACGCGCGCGCCGACGTCCGGCAGGCGCAGGATGTCGTAGGTGTCGACGACGTAGCCGTGCGTCGAGTTTTCGGCGGGCAGCAATGCGTAGGGCGTGTCGTCCGAGATGGCTTCGTATGTCGCTGGGTGCGAGGATTATGAGCGCCGATCGCGATACCGTATCTGGCTCTTGAGCGCACCTGTGATCGTTGGCTGTGGGACCAGCTGCACGTCGTTACCGCAGAGCTGAAGACATGCCTGCGCTGAGATTAGATAATGTCCTGGCTGAGTGTGCACTGCGCACTTGGTGGCTGTAGGTGCCCAGCGGCCCCAGGAACGCGACTCGGGGAAAGGCAGTCATTACGGTCTCGGCCCAAGTGAAGCGTGGAGAAGTAAGCGACAGTGCGCCTGGGAATACAACGGGGGTGTACGCCGCGCGCGTCAAGGCCGCATGTACTTAAATATTCTTGTCAGGAATGTCAGAGTCAGAGCCGTGAATCGGGATCGCCCGCACCTTTCCCTCTCCCCCTCACCATCCTCGCCATGGCCTCGACGAGCACGGCCGTGATCCTGACGCAGCCGTCAGCGCTGCGCGACATTGTGAAGCCGCAGTTCCACCAGCTGAACTTCCCGGCGGAGTACTTCGTGAAGACCAAGCTCGGGCTGCGGCTCGACAAGGACGACCAGATCTGCCGGCTCTCGCTGACGCCCGCGGGCTGCCCGCTGGGCCCGCTGCAGTGCCCGCTGCGCCACACCGAGCCGTCGCCGCTGAACTTCCAGCCGCCCAAGGCGCCGCCCGTGCACCCGCGCGAGCGCGAGCGCCTCGCCACCGTCTGCAAGCACTGGCTGCGCGGCCTCTGCAAGAAGGGCGACGCCTGCGAGTTCCTGCACGAGTACAACCTGCGCCGCATGCCCGAGTGCTGGTGGTACGCCAAGTACGGCTACTGCTCCGCCGGCGACGAGTGTTTGTACGCCCATCCCAAGGAGCGCAAGGTCGAATGTCCAGACTATAACCGCGGTTTCTGCCCCCTCGGTACGCGCGATTTTGTACGCATTTTATTATGTTTTTGATGCTGATGACACGCCATAGGCCCGACATGTCCAAGAAAACACGTACGACGCGTCGCGTGTCCTCAGTATCTCGCGGGCTTTTGTCCTGCAGGACCTGACTGTCCGCGCGGACAGTACGCATTCTTCTATTCATTTCGCGTGGAAATTTTTACTCACGTGCCTTTCGCAGCCCGAAACCTGACCCGCCGCCACCTAAAGCATACGCCCCGCCTTCACCACCATCGCCGCGCGAGCTCGGGCCCGCCCCTCCAGGTTACGGTCGTTACGCAGATTACGACCGCGGACAAAATGGGCCTGGCGGCCCGCCGCTGCCTTCGTTCTTCGGTGGCGCCGGTCCCAGAAGGAATCTGGACGATGTTCTGTGCTTCAAGGTATGTTTCACGCTGTTCCAGAAGGATTAAGCATTCGCCAACGCTGATTTCTTCAGTGCGGCGAGAAGGGACATTACGCCAACCACTGCAACAACAAGAACGTGCCGGGCTTCAGAGGAGGCGTCGAGAGACCCAACACTTTTCGGGATCGTCCGCAAAACCAAAGGTTCGACGACGACCGGTAACAGCTAACCTGACGGACATCACACGGCGTCATGTACATAGGTTGTGCCTCCTTGCAAAACACGACCTCATTTTGGACTGACCATTTTGCATGTTTTGCGTGTCCTTGCTCAAGTTTTCAGTTCCGTTGAACGAACAAAAAATTTCTTTCCGCCCGTCATCTCTTTCTGGCTTTTCAACATTGCTATCTATCTGTCCGCCGGTCCCATACTGCTGCCTATCAGCGATATGCCCGCGTGCAAACGGCATTCGCTCGACGCTCGCCTTACAGTTCATCCGCTGGCGGATGCCATATGACGCTCAGGCTACTCTATTGCTGCCACATCCCGGGACCCTGGGCTCATGTCGTGTTCACGTCGTGCGCTCGCAGCCGAGGTGACGGGCGGCTGTGGGGAAACGAACCCCCACGCTCGAGCGCGGGGAGTGCTGCTGCTTTTCTGATCTCCAGATTGAGGATTGCGCGGTGGGGTCTTATCCTGGCTCTCACAGCGGCTCGCGCATTCGCTCAGGTCATTGGCAGCCGGGATGCATCTCCCGGGGTATCGCGGCGTCAGTGGCGCTCCTGCTACTTAGTAGACACGCCGTCTACTGTAAGTGGTAGCACATGGGAGCCCGCAAGCAAGTTGCGGGTCCCCGCGTGCCGGATTTGCATGCTGCACCCTGCGCGAATGACGGTCCGGCTCAGACTCCCAGGCTGGCGCGGGAGAACAGATACCTATGGTGTATAGATACCTACAGGTGTGTCATATCGTCCACTGACAGTCTTTCTCCTCGCGCAGCTGCAGTATGCTCTCGTCCACTGCTATTGCTGTGAGGCACCGGCCGTCCTCCACTGGCACTGGCACGACGGAGACCGACGACTATGACCGCGACGACTCGCAATCGGAGAAGAAGGGCAACTCGAGCACGGTGGACCCTGAGAAGAGCCTCGAGGACGTGCCTGTCCTGAGCGCAGAAGAAGAGTACGTCACGAGCACTGTCTCCATCTGCGGCGGGCTGTTCCCTGAGACTTCCCGCCGTGAGAAGGAGGGAGAAGTATCAGGTGAACAACGCGCACGATGTCGCCGTCAAGGTGCTCTCGACGCAGGACGACCCGACGCAGCCTGCGTTCACGTTCCGCTTCCTCGTCATCGGCTTCGGGCTCAGCGCATTTGGGTGCGTCTCACGATCCCTCTCCCGCAGTGCCTTGTGTGCACTGAACTCCGTGACGCGCACACAGTGCGGTGTTGGCGCAGATATACTAGTGAGCACCTCAGGCCGCCGTGAACTTGAAGGCGCTTGCCACTGACCCGGCCGACAGCTTCAAGCCGCAAACAGTCTCAGTCGCCCACCTCTTCCTGCTCCTCATCTCCTACTTCCTGGGCAACTTCATGGCGGCGGTCATCCCGACGCGCGGGTGGTTCCGCCACCTCAACCCGGGCCCGTTCAACAGTCCGTCGTTCCCCGTCGCCTGTTTCTCGCCGATTCGCTGAGATACAGTATCGCAGTCAAAGAGCACACGGCAGCCATTATCATGTACGTTCGAATGTGTCGGCCCGGCCTATGTTTGACGCGTAGCCACCATGGCGGGTTAGGTGCTCGACTGCAGCCGTCAGCGCGACTGCGTCCGAGATCGTGGCCGTCGACACGCTGTTCTACGGCAAGACGTTGAACCCCGCGACCGCGATATTCATGCTGTGTTCGTCGCAGCTGCTCGGATACGGTATGCCGTGGCCGCCTCGTACCGCGGGTGTTTGCTAAGTGAGCGCTGGTTTACTGTAAAGGTTTTGCGGGCGTGCTGCGCGAGTATCTCGTCTACCCGACCGTGTGCTGGTGGCCGAGCGTCATCACTACGGCAACGGTCTTCCAGGCGCTGCATTACGAGCGTACGCTGGCTAGTAAACGTGTGAGGATGTTCTGGATTGCGTTCGGGTGCGTTTGCAACGCGGATATCCGAGTCTATCCTTCCAGCCTGAACGTTTGCAGCGCAGTCGCCATATGGGAGATCGTGCCCCAGGTGCGTCTATCGAGAAAACTATCGTGATTGACCGTTGACCGGCGGCGCGTTCACGCAGTATATTTTCCCCGTGTTGACGTGCGTAACGTCTATCCTCCCTCCCGGGGTTCGTGAACTGATGAGCGTGCACGAAGTGGTGTATCCATATTTTGTCTGATCGACAATGGGCGGAGCGACGTTATGCGTAACGTCTTTGGAGGCATGCTTCATCCGTAATGCGCGTGCTATGCGCCTCATAACTGTGCTCCCCAGGTGCCAGCAACAACGAAGGAATGGGTGCCCTCGCCGCCTGCTTCGAGTGAGTCCGTTGGAAGGAGTATACCACCCCTGACACTGACACCCCAACAGTTGGAATTATATCGGCTCAGGGTACTGCTGTGCTTGTAGATGTCTGCATTTTATCGCTTACTCGCTAAATAGCTGTCTATGGACGCCTCTCAAGACACAATTCAACCAGTGGATTGGTGAGGAGCCCTGCACCATGATAGCGACGAAGGATCATCTGAGACCTTCCCAGGCTTTCTCTTCACTTACCTTTTCATGACGGCATTATACTACGGTGCGCTGAGGAATTGAGGCTGCGAGTGCGCTCAACGGCTGGCAGGCAACGTCTGGAAGGCGAAGAACTTCCCATTCATGAGCCAGGCTCTCTTCTATGAGAATGGCACCGTGTACGACCAAAATCGAATCTTGACGAATAATGTCTTGTGAGTGGCTAGCGGCGCGTGATACACATGTTTCTCGTGTCATTGCTGATTGTCCATCTTCACAAGCGACCCCGTAAAATACGCTTCCGCAGGCCCAGCATATTTCTCTGCTTCGAATGTAAGTACGCGAAGTAAGGATTGGTACTTTGGGACTGATCCCCGTCCAGGCTTGGTTCCTTCTCGTTTCCAACCTGGCGCTCGGTGCATGCGTGAGCGTTTGCCGTATAGATAATGGCACTTTTCCTTCTGATAGATATTGAAGCTCGTGCACGTTTTCCTTTGGCACTGGAGCGACGTCAAGGGCGCATTCACGGGCCTTGCATTCAGAAAATCTGTCGATGTCCAAGACGAGCATTACGAGAAGATGAAAGTATACCGCACCGTACCGCATTGGTGGTTCATCGTCGTTTTCATCTGCGCGTACGCCGTGGCTCAGGTCAGTTTAAATTAGATCTGTACGAGCACAATCTAACCTCCGCTCCAGGTGACGAACTACAAGGCAGATTCAGGTGAGAGAGGCCCTAGCTGAAGCACGACGTCTGACGCTCCCGCAGGTCTACCTTGGTGGACGTTCACCGTCCTGCTCGTAATGACATTCTCTCTGACGGTGATATACGGCTATCTAGCCTCCATTACTGTACGCACCTCGGATAAGACAGTCTGAATGGCTTTCTGAATTCATGCAGGGCTTTTCGCTCAGCTGGTTTGGAACCGGCTTCTTCCAAATGATCGTAGCTTTCATTCTTCCAGGGAAACCAGTCGCGAACATGTAAGCCGCGCAGTTTTCAAGCACACGGCTGCCTGATCATTTTTTTTTGTTCAGGTTTGGAACACTATACGGCCAACATACCATGAATCAGGCTTTGGGACTGCTGTCCGATTTCAAGTTGAGTCAATACACGAAGCTACCGCCGCGAGTCACATTCTTCGCACAAATATCCGGCGCTGTCGTTGGCTCTGTCTTAAACTACGTTATGATCGTCAGTAAGTCACACTATCCCTAGCACTCCTGCGCTGCGCCTAATCTTGTGGCAGACATCGTCGACAGTATGTCGCCCTTTCAGGTCTCTTTTTCGTCTAGCTGACGTTTATCGTTGATATAGATAACCGGGATGCACTCCTCAGCATTGCCGGAACCCGTCTTTGGAGGTAGGCGGTCATTGATTCATCATTCTGTCGGATCTCACCCCGCTGTCTAGTGGGCAAAACGCCCAGAGTTTCAACTCGAAGTGAGCCTCTTTGTCCTGACTGAGTGGCTCTCTAACGCCCAGGACAGCGCTATCAGCTGGGGTGCACTAGGTCCTCAGATGTTTGGCAGTGGAGGCACGTACACGATGGTTCCAATCGCGCTGGCTATTGGATTGGTTTTGCCCATCCCATTTTGGCTCGCACACCGGCGATGGCCGAAAGCAGGCTTCCATTGGATCATTACCCCGGTTAGACAAGTTGAAGTCCTCGGAGTTCCATGAACTGAAACCAAAAATTGCAGATAATCACGCAGGCACGCAGGAGAGCTCAGAGACTCGAAAGCAGACTGACAGACCATGCAGTATTCGGCGTGGTTGACGGTCGGTATCAACACCTCCATCACTTTTGCGGTCCTGATTGGATTTTACTCGCAATAGTACGTTTACACTGATTTGCATCTCCACAACTACTCATTATTTCTGTCCAGCTGGCTTCGGAATAGACACCCTCGCTGGTTCACGAAGGTGCGTTCTGAATGCTGGCATGTTCAAGTTCGTGGCTGAAAACCGGCCAATTGTGCAGTACAAGTACGCAATCGTCGGTTCCTAGGTATCCTTATCACTTACATTCGTCGAAGCTACATCCTTTCGGGCGCTTTGGTATGCTCCAAAAATCTCGCTCAGGTTGGGCCCCTAACGTGCGTCCAGGATGGCGGAACTCAAGTGATGATTTTCTTCTTGGTACGTCAAGACTGAAGGCGTGGTTTATCGCTGGCCGCGGCTGACATTCTCAAGTCATTTGCCGTGTTTGGCGCCGCCGGGACAGGTACGATCGATTTACGTTTCTCTTATGCGTGGTGTCGCTCAATTTGTCCGCCCGAAGCCCACAACTTCCCCGAATGGGTGAGAAACACCCCCTCTGCTTTGCCGTGGTGCTGATCTGTGACAATCACAGTGGGGCAACCCGTCGCTTGACAAAGGCGAGCAGCTGTGCTACCACGTTTCCGCTCGATTCTAATGTTACCAAGGCTTGTCCGCCGACCGTTGCAAAGCGCCATAGAGCGAGTCGGCTCTAGGTCAGAGGCACGGGATATGATTTTTCTTTCTCTGGCCGAGAATGTACTGTATGTGGCTGCGTCCGTGTTGCTTCGTCGCCCCGCCCAGAATGAAACGAGTCGTGAAGCACATTGACCGTAAATTCGAACCACGATCGACGCCCGCTTCCAGATCTCGGCGCTCTTCTCATTATCCTGCTTCTATTTCTGCTCGATCAGGTGGAAAGCGTGGCTTGAGACGAACAATACCACCACGACAGTGGGCACCACCGCTGGCGGCGTGATCCGGCGCATCCCGCCACGCCGATACGAGATATAAAGGCCCAGGCGACCCAACCGTTCCATCCCCATCCCACCAACGCTCATTAACGTCTCCTTTACGATCTACGTGGCGTCTCTCTCTCTTAATTCTCATACCTCTAATACTACAAACGGAATATGAACGACAACACGAATACCTATCGTACCGATCGTGCTGGCCACGATATCACTCGCAACGATGTTGTTGCCTCAGAGAAAGGTCTGCTTTGACACGGCTGCCTGCTTGTTTTGCACTGACTTGTTTCTGCAGTTAACGACTCCAAGTCCACGCGACAGGCATCGTCTGGCAAGGCCGTCGCCAAGTCTTCCGTGCGTGCCGCGCGCGAGGCTTCAGGACCGTATCCCTCCCTGTTTGGTAGGCCACCGTCCGAAATAGCAGAGGTATTCAGGGCGACCGGACAGGTGAGTCGCATTTGCTGCGCGAGTTGGGGTATGTTCTAAGGATTGTTGATAGCGCACCATCTACACACCTGATGTCGCATCCTCGATACCTCCGCACATGCGTCGAGAGCAGCCCGGCAGGTCTCTTGACTTGAAGCCTTCTTACCACCTCGCTCTAAAGGCGGACGGCATTCCTGTGGCTCCTTTACAGAAGGCCGCGCCCAACAAGAAACGATCGCCTCAGACCCGTCGTGCCGCCGGTGAACAACGGACTTCCAAGGCTTCGTCCTCGACCCCTGCGCCAGTGTTAGATGCGGCAGTCGAGGCAAGGATACGCAGAATCCTCGAGCCTTTTGACGGTAACGCCATGGAATGGGCGACGGTGATATTTCATCACCAGACCATGCTGAGCGTCAAGAACATGGGAGGGACGATACGGGAGCGCCGTATTTACTTTGACTACGAGGCCGAAGACAATGCGGGCGACGAGGTGTTGCAAGAATTGCACCTTCTCGAAGATGCATTCCTCGGCCTTCTGTCCACGGAAAGGAAACGGCGCGGCGACGGGGAGATGGAGGCCATCCTCAAAGGCGAGGATATCGCAGCGTGGTGCCCGTCATTCTGCATCCAATATGCTTCCAAGACGCTGGAGAAAATCAAAGTCGCCGTCGCCAGGGTCGAAGAAGTGGTGAGGGCTCAAGCGGAAGAGGGTGATCGCTTGCTCGCGCAGGCTGTCCGTGACTGTTGGGTCGTCGATGAGGACTGGGTTGGACCCGTTGAAGCGCATTCCAGCAACGTCTGAGTTTTGTCGTGGCCATAATTCTATGTAGCGTTAGCTTTACCTTACATGTCTGGATACTGTGCGATGGCTGGCGATCGTGTAATGATGTTCTACCTCTTTCCCTCGTTATCATCCGTAAAACTGCGAGGATTGTTCACCATTGAATACTAGTTGACTGTCCGGTGATGACCGTGGTGGACACAATGGTCGATTGTTTTCTCGCGTTGTTGGATGGGTGGCGGAGAAGTTCGGCGGGATTCGCTGTTGCCGGCTTTGACCGTCCGGGAGCTGTCCTTTTTCTCTCGACGCGTTGAGCCCCACCTCCTAGAGCCCCTACCATCCCGCTGCCCCCCTTCACCGCTCACGATGGACGCCCGCAACATGGACCACCGTCGCAATGGTACGCGTCTTGGGCTAACCGGCGTGGCTCGCATTGGCTGACGTCCTCGGCGGTTGATAGCGTACAAGAACAAAGGCGGCTTCAAGTCTGACGAGCTCCGGCGCCGCCGCGAGGAGCAGCAAGTCGAGATCAGACGCCAAAAGCGCGAGGAAAACATTTCCAAGAGGCGCAACCTCACAGAGACCGGCCCCGACTCGGATGACGATACCGGTATCAGCTCCTGGGACCCGCCAGTGCGTGTGTTCGAGCCCGGCTTGCCGTATTTCTGACCATTTGTCGCATTATCGCACAATAGCTCGCCCAGGAAATGGTAGCCGGCGTGTTTTCCGACGACCCCGACCGCCAGCTGGACGCCACCACCAAGTTCCGCAAACTGCTGTCCAAGGAGAAGAACCCGCCCATCGAGCGTGTCATTCAGTGCGGCGTCGTCAACCGTTTTGTCGAATTCTTGCGAGGCGGGCACGGCATGCTTCAGGTTGGTTATGCCACACGCCGCCCGGCGGATTGACTGATGGCATTTGCGTAGTTCGAAGCTGCCTGGGCCTTGACCAATATTGCCTCGGGTACGGCAGAGCACACTCAGGTCGTCATTAACGCTGGCGCTGTACCGGAATTCATCAACCTGCTTTCCTCGCCGGTGCTTGATGTGCGGGAGCAGGCCGTCTGGGCCCTCGGAAACATCGCTGGAGATTCCCCACAATGTCGCGACTACGTCCTCCAGCAGGGCGCCCTCAAGCCTCTTCTCGCGCTCCTTAGCGAGCACCACAAGCTCAGCATGCTTAGGAACGCC
This sequence comes from Auricularia sp. M13, assembly GCA_037042915.1. Classification (NCBI taxonomy): domain Eukaryota; kingdom Fungi; phylum Basidiomycota; class Agaricomycetes; order Auriculariales; family Auriculariaceae; genus Auricularia; species Auricularia sp. M13. The sequence goes on along the minus strand of CM073197.1, from coordinate 2,372,508 downwards.
ACCTGGACCCTCAGCAACTTTTGCCGTGGTAAGCAGCCTCAGCCCGACTGGGATCTGGTACGTTCTTAACTTCCGCATTTTTTGAGGATTCGCCCATGACGATTCTGCTCAGATCTCGCCTGCTCTTGGAGCGCTGACTAAGCTCATTTACTCGCTCGACGACGAGGTTCTCATCGACGCTTGCTGGGCTATCTCGTATCTTTCGGATGGCTCGAACGACAAGATCCAGGCGGTCATCGAATCTGGTGTTTGCAGGCGACTTGTCGAACTCCTCATGCACCCGTCCACGTCTGTTCAGACCCCGGCGCTGCGGTCCGTAGGCAACATTGTCACAGGCGACGACCTTCAGACCCAGGTTGTGATTGCGTCCGGCGCGCTGCCAGCGCTTCTCGCGCTTCTGTCGTCCCCCAAGGAAGGCATCCGCAAGGAGGCATGCTGGACTATCTCCAACATCACAGCCGGCTCGCCCCACCAGATTCAGAGTGTCATTGACGCCAACATCATCCCTCCGCTCATCAACATTCTGCGTAACGCTGACTTCAAGACCAAGAAGGAAGCCTGCTGGGCAATCTCGAACGCAACGTCTGGCGGCCTCCAGGAGCCATCGCAGATTCGTTATCTCGTCAACCAGGGATGCATTAAGCCTCTCTGCGATCTGCTCACGACTATGGACAACAAAATCATCCAGGTCGCGCTTGATGGCCTGGACAACATCCTCAAGGTCGGCGAAATGGACAAGGCTGCCGCCGGCCCCGGTGGAACGAACCAGTATGCCCTCTACGTCGAAGAGGCCGGTGGAATGGCGACGATCTACAACCTGCAGCAGCACGAGAACCTCGAGATCTACAAGAAGGCATTCCACATCATGGACAAGTACTTCCCGGACGACGAGGAGCAGGACGCCGCCGTTGCTGCGCCACGCGTGGACTCGTCAGGAGCCTTCGCGTTCCACCAAGACGTGTCGGCACCGCAGGGCGGATTCAGCTTCGGGCAGTGAAGGCGCTAGACTTCCCTGTGGTCCGCTTTTTGCTTTTGTCTCTGTGCAGTGTGATCGCTAGTTAGTATCTCTCCCTACATCTCGGCCTTTTATCCCCGTTCGACAGCATGTGCATCTGCTCTCGCGCTCTTGTGCGCTCGCCCCCTCTTACCCCTCCTCCAGTTCTTCCCTCCTGACGCATCCTTCTCTCTTTCCTCTCGTGCTCCGTGTCCCTCTCCACATCAACCGCTACCGCCCATACGATCTGACGCATGTATCTCCCCCGCCCGCACCCGTACCCCTGCATGTCATGGTTTCTGTTCAATACAATAAGAATATGGCCCTCAAGGAAGATAATTCTCGGTTGAAGTGACGGATCGCGATTTCGCGCAAAGTCCGCCTGCTCTTGAAACGCTCCTTCCATGCCGATCCGTCTGCGGTTCGCCGTGCACGGCGTGCGCAACAACCGAATATTCCACCTGGTCGCGATCGACCAGCGCAAGCGGCGGAATGCGCGTCCGCTTGAGCTGCTGGGCGTGTATCGGCCGCGGCCAGAGCAGACGGTGTCGGAGCAGCCAGTGAAGAGGATGGAATGGGCAGTGGACCGCGTCAGATTCTGGCTCGACCACGGCGCCGTGCCCAGCGAGTCTGTCGCGCGCATGCTGCAAGTAGTGCGTCCCCGCGACGCGTTCTAAGAAATTTTGCTGAGACGAAGCGCAGGCTGGCGTACAAAAACGCACGGCCCAGCAGCTCGAGCTGGCCAAGGCGGAGGCCAAGCGGCTCGAGGAAGAAAAGAGGCGGCTGGCCGAGGAACGCAGGCGCAAACGCGCTGAGGAGGCCGAGGCCGCGAAGGCGAGCGAGGCGCCGCCGCCGCCGGAGCCCGCGCCGCGCCCAATGCGCAGGTTCCAACGGACGATTGAGCGCGACAGCGAGGGGTTCAGCAGCTCGTTCATCAATGCTACTGTGGATCCCATGCGGCTGCGCGCACAGAATCTCTTTGCGGCCGAGGAGAGCGGGAAGCGCGCAGACCGACGGCAGGTTCGCGCGAAGGCAAACGCGGCCCAGGCTGCCCTTGCGGCGGACGACGCGGACGAGTGGCTTGCGGAAGAGGATGGCGAGGACCTGCCTGAAGATGAGCTCGTTGAAGACGACGAGTATGACGCGGAGGAGTCTGAGGCTCTCGACGACGGCGACGAGGGCAGCCCTTCAACCGCGCAGGACGGCGGCGAATACGCCTCTCTACAGTATTCCGCCCAGCCTCCCTCGTCCTTAGGGGATGGCGAGACGGCAGCACCATTTATCGACGAGCTTCGAGTAAATCCTAAAGCCGCCGGCAACACTGGCAATTCTGCACCACCGCTATCGTGAATGCAATGGTGTGTTCTGTCTGTTTACCTTACGGCTCTCGTTCGCTCATGATGCCGTCCAGATTTATTGCTGGATAATAAAGTCATCACATATAACTTCACATATACAGTAAAGCAAGGCATAGGGTACTCAGGGTATTCACATTCTTGCATCCGCAACAATCTCCTATGGCAGTGAGATCGTCTCAAATTGCGACTCACGGACCGTCAATCTGTCCGAGTAACAACCAAGCTACACTAATGAAGTTATCGTGAGATGAAGTTTCCGTAAGACAGGTGGAAATGCCGTCCTCGACCCAGGAAGTCGTGCGCGCTGGCGATGATTGAAGTCTGTCATCTGGAGTTCCCGAGCCTCGAACCAATGGAGTTTGAGATAATCCCATTCAGTATATTTATGACTGCATCCGTCCAGGGGGCGAGCAACTGGCTGATGATCAGACAACGTCGTCGGTCGGCTGTGGGCTGCTGCAAATACATCGCTCCTTGTCCTCTTGTCCTCGCCTAGCCTCGCTTCCTAGCGCTCTCTGCCTGCCATTTAACTCCCAAGCTTGCTCGTCTATCACTACACCAATGGGCTGCACATCGAGCAAGGCGCACGCGGACGAACACCAGTCCGAGGCGCGGGACCGCAGGAGAGCGGCGCGGGAGGCAGCGCGCGCAGAGAAGCTGCGGCAGCAGTTACCATCGCCCATCGTGCAGGGCGATGACCTCCCGCCGTGGGTTGCACGCCAACACGAAGTGCACACCCCGACGCGCGAGGACAGCGGTCATGGATACCGCAGCTTTGGGCCCGACGATGCACCGGCCTACTCGGAGAAGGCAGAGCAAGCATACCGTTGACCTGGACTACAGCGCTCGCTGTGCCTGGTCCGGCTTTCCGCATTATGTATAAATTATGGTGCGTGTGGCTATAGGTCATTATACCTATCGCTGACATTCCTCAGTGCTATTCGTTTCAGTGTCTGTTTCCTTGGTCTCACTTTACTTCCCAGCGCCTGGATGACGCTGCGCTGTCTTACATATTACAGTGTATACACTGTCGCATCTCTCGTTTGGCTTCCAATCCAATCTGCATCCATACAAACCTCCGACCCGCTGCCTCAGCAACAGGAGACCCCATCTCGCCTTTCCGCGACGAACCAACGTCTCGTTCACATAAATAGCGGCTGTACAAGATTGCCAACAACCGAAACACGCGCTCTCTCTTGAAAACTTCCATTGCAATTCGTGGGCAAGCTCGTTATATTCGTTCGAAATCCTGCACAAGAACGTATTCATGCATTGCCGATCTGCGCGACCGAGCCTCCCCGTGCCGCCGACCACACGGCGGGTCCAGGAGCCTGGTAGGTGTTAGGGTCTGGGCCGCCAAGGTACAGGTTGAATACGATGCCCTGAATACCAGGCCATCAGCGATTGCAGTCTCTCTACCGCAAACCAACATACCGGAGTCGACGGTGTGTATGCGCCGGGGAACGCCACGCCCGAGGGCAGCGCCTGCGTGCCGTTCGACGTGACCTGGACTTGCACACACGACATGTAGTTCTGGGCGCCGCGCACGGGGTTGTTGGCGTATCTGTCTCGTTGTCAGTGGCTCTCCGCGGTGAGCTTCGGGGGGGGGGGGGGGGACGCAGGGCTTACGCGACATCCGCCTCATGCAGGGCAACAATCTCCGCGCGGAAGAGGTACTGACCTGCTGGGAGGTCGGGGACGATGACCGAGTGCTGGCCGTGCGCTGCGATGAGGTTGTCGACCGCCCATTTGCCGCCGCCATATCCCTGCGAGAAGAGCTTGATCCAGACGTTTCCTTGCCTGGCCGCGGGTCTATAAGCTGGCCAGGATTGTGATACAAGACTCTCTTACCCGTTGGAGCTGTAGGGCGCGACGTAGACCTGCACCGGGCCCTTGTGCGACTTGTCGATGATGTCGTCGTTACGACTGGCTCAGCTCAGTGAACCGTCAGCTGACATGAAAAATGCTAGGCTCACGTGTTGTGGTACCATTCGAACGTGAGTTGGTCGCCGGACTTGACCTGCACGAAACGGCCAACGGCTAAGGGGGCTCTGATTCGATGCAATCTCTGCGCACAGGTTGGGTACGCACGGTTGTTGTTGACGTTGCACGCCATCGCAGATGAAGTCAGATCCTTCACAGGCTGCAGCAAAGGTTTCTCAGTCGCCTGAGCAGCGCAAGCAAGGAGCACCGTGACGGACGTTGTTGTTCGGTGGCGAGCGAATGTACTGGTTCCGTCCGTCACCTCTGCCGTATGCTCAGCTCAGCCTCATGCAATAATAAAACGCCGTACTGGAACACGTTGTTGACCCATGCGCCGTACACCGTAGCATGCGCGTGCGCTGAGACTAGGCAGGCCGCAAGCGAAGCAAGCACAGAGACTTTCATGAATATAGCGTAGAGGATGGCAGAATCTGGTCTTCCATCCATGCATCACAGAGAGCTGCATCGATTATATAGGCTTTCATCGCCGAGCCTGACATCTTCGCTGGCGACCAGCGTCCGCAAAATAGCCGAAGTTGTCAAGACACGCTGAAGTTCCCCGGACGAGCAGCGCCATGTAACATTCGCACGCAATGTTGAGCATCGCGCACTTTGCACGATCTCAATTGGCCTACCAGAGGACCAGACGGCGGGCATTCGCATAAGAAGCCAATCGGCGCGAAAAAGCCCCACAGAGACAATTTTCCGAGGCCTCGAGAAATGCCCGCCGCGAAGTCGTTAGGTGTTGGGCGCAGACACAATGACGCCTTGAGCAAAAGTCGCGCACGCCAAGCGAGAAGCGCGAGGAAAGACCGCTACTTTGCATGGTTCTGCACGGACGGAGACCACCACTGCCGACACAGACCACATACAGTAAAGCCAATGCAAAAGGCGGGCACCAGCCACTAGACTGACCCGAGAGTCGTCGTTCCCCCAAAGAAATAATGCTATAAGTAAACTAATACGCACGGCTAGCCGGTACAGCGCACGAAGTAAGAGTGGTAATGAGCGGTGGCGTGAGCGAAGAAAGGTCCAATTTTATCGTGAAACAGTGTCCATGTACGACGGCGGCGCGGGGCTATGGTCGGGGAAGTCTGACGCCGTCGTAGCAGACGGCGCAAAGGTCGTCGATCGCTCGAGCGTCGATTCCCCCGCGTTGTACGGGTGGTAGACCGCTTTCTCTGGCCGCCGCGCCTGCGCCAGAGCAGGGTTCGGCGCGGCGGATCCCTGAGGGCGCGCGGCGCGATCTGCGATTATGGCGAGCGCGGCCTCGAGCTGCGGGTCGTGCACTTGCTGGTCGTCGCGACTGATGTAGAGCACAGAGCTTTCCGCTTCAGTATCCGCGCGCACCGAGCGGTTCGGCGCGCTATACAGACTCGCGGATGGGCCGTAGGATTGCGTTTGGAAACCTGGACGTTGATAGAGAGAGATGTCAGTCCTGCTGATGCAAGCGTGCCGTTGGATCGCGCGGTGTACCTTCACTGGCACTGGGTGCCGCGCCGTACGAACGCGTGCCGGCCTGAGCATCACGATATGGGGTCGCGGCTAACGCGTCTGGTGAATGTCAGTGAGCGGAGCCGAGCTTGCGCATGCGGTGGACATGGCATGATTGTTCGCACCGTCAATAGCGTGTTGCCGCCGTCGGCGCCACCACCAGAACCCTAAGGCAGCGACGATAGCTACGACAACAAGTATAGGCACGACGATCGCCGCCACAGGGACACTGGAGGAATGCGAGTCGGTCGGCTCCTCTGGTGTTGTGGTCGCCTCGGACGGGCTGCTGGACGGCGTCGACGACGGGCCCGAGCCCGGCGTCGCCGGCGCCCCGTCCTCGATGACGGCGTAGTCAATGATGAGGTCGGACGTCTGCTGAGTGGGATCGGGCAGGCGGTTGGTAATCCTGAGCGTGTGCGGGCCGAGCTTCAACTTGGTGTTCTGGTAGATCTGGTAGTTGTACTCCATGCTGCCGCAGCCCTCCGTCTTCTCTACGAACTCGCCGGCGGGCTTGCCGTCGAGCTGGAAGGAGACGTTCAGGTGATAGCGCCCGCCGGCTGAGGCAACGTGAGCAATCGGCGGGAGGACATACGATTGCCGTGCCCTGACCTGGCAGCGGCCCCGGGCAGACCGTGAACACGGATATTGAGCTCGCGGCGGTGACATTAAGTGTGACAAAGGTATCCTGGGACCGGCGTTCAATGCGGTTCCTCGCGCAATAGTAAGTAAATGCTCACAGCAGATGTGTCGTGCCATGTGCCGTTGTTGACTACGCTGGGATCGACCTTGACCTGAAGGAAACGGTGTCATATGAGATCCACGATATACGACGACATTGCGTTGCGCAAAGGGACAGACCTGACAGGCAGCACACAGGTTGCTCTTGCTGAAGCCTCCCCAATCCGAAGCATACGTCCAGCGCGGGTCGGCGTCGTCAATCGTGACTTTGTTCGCCGCGGCCGCGGCCGCAAGCGCCAATACCGTGACGCGCAGCATGCTGCTGCGCATGAGAGAGAGGAAGGATGGCAAAAGCGGAGCTCGATCCGTAGACGTTCATCATTGCAATTGCTGATATAGGTACTGTATATGTCACGCCCGGCCTGTCCAGGCGTGCGACGCGCGAGCTGATTGTCAGAGAGGGCTCGGGCTGACAACCCCGAAAGCGCGTGGTAATTCCCGTTGGAACAGGTCGTGGCTGTACAGGGATCTCTGCATGCCCGGCTGGAACGGCGTTCACTGCAAGGCTCGAGAGCCAGCGAAGGTTAGGGGATTCTGACAGTGACATTCGCTGTGCAACATTCGGAGTTGCTGCAGAGGCCCATATGTCCACTGTACAACTTGAACTGCTGATATTGACGTTGGAACTACTTTTATCCCCGTTACAAGGACCGCCCTGCAAATAGCGATTGCAAGCTTCGGAACTAGAACGATGCGAGCACGGACAGCGATAAGACTTGACCGCAGTCCTGAAAGGGCTGTAGGGTCCTTTACATATATACCGATCGGGTTGAAGAAACTGTTTGATAGACCCCTGGCGTCTCAGCGCGCGCTTGATACGCTCGTGGCCTTAAAGAGGGTATGAATTGCGTCGGTATTTATCGCTGTGTACGGCTTGTGTGGGTTGCTGATACCGCGGACGAACTGGTTCCGGATATATCGAGCACGGCGATAGAGCTCTTTCCAGAGCAAACAGGGACTTGAAGGTCTATCCTGCAGCGAGGTGTCGAGGTTGGTCATCGGTAGCTCGACTGGCCGCTGGCTAGCCTCTATTACTGGTAGCGTTGAAGCAACTGCGAGACCAAGGACGTCGGATATATGCCTGTGCAGTGTGCTATGCTCTTTGGCAGGACTGAAAGCATCACATCATGCACAAGAGAGAGAGATAGGAGCTATTGAGCAACCAGCGTGCGACGATCAGGCCAACGAGAGCTGACAGCTTAGACCATGGATAACTAACACTCGGAGGCCGATGCAGCCCGCGACACACATCGAGCGCTGCACCGAGTTGGGCGGTGCGCGAGGAGCCGCGTGAGCGAGCGCGAGAAAGTACGTCGTCGGTGCCCAATGTCGTCATCAGCGACCAGGCAGGGAATCGGTGCTGACATCGTCGATGGCTATGAGTAGGCCGGAAGGTGTAGTGAGCTGGTCGATAAAGCTTTTAAGTGTACGGCAAGGCTTCAGCAACAATGGCAAAAAGCGAGGTTCGAGAGCTGGTGCAGTGGGGGAGACGTCGCACTCGTTGGACATCCAGTGAGCAACGATGAGAGCGCAGTGTGGGCCAGATTGTAGCGCTGAACTCGGTGGAGGAGGCCAGGGCTCACATATTAACAGAAACGAGCGCAAATACGGGCATAAAACAGATGCACGTGCCACGAGACGCGAACAACGCGTGCATAAGGTTATTGTCGTCGCCAGAGACCCGTGCGGCAGTCTCCGAGTGAGCGCGAACAACCTGGTTCTGCCCTGCCATCCGCCACCGCCAGTGCTACCATTGCCAATATGGACGGCCCTGAGCCCTCCGGCTCGCTGAGCACTGCTACGGCCACTGTGGGCGGACTGCTGGGCATGCTGAACGCCGAGGAGCGCCTGGGACTGGTAGTGGCCATGCTCAAGCACCTCGAGTCGCCCACGCAGTCCAGCGCGAGTGCACGCAAGGTGCATAGCATCGCTGAGGTGCTCATGCTTGACAAGCCGTCCGTCGAGCTGGCCGAGCTCGTTGGCATCCGCGACGCGGCGCGGTACGTGCGACCACTCGGGTGCCACAACGTCCAGCGCTCACGCCTTGCACTCGCAGCCTGCAGCAGCTCACGCCGCCAGCCGAGATCAAGAAGGAAACGCGGGACTTTGGCGTGCAGGTTACCCCGCCCCCGTGCGTTTGCCTCGTCCTTACTTCCGTGCTTTGCGCTCACGAGAGTTGTCTGATCAGAATACCGCTCCCGCCACCGTGCGTAGTTGATAGATATGCTGTCCTTGGAGCTTACATACCGGGATCTAGGCGTGTCTATAGGGATCAGGCCTCAACGACGAATGCGCCACCGGTGCGCGAAGATGCTGGCATTCAGACCACCGTGTACGGGCGCCATTCACCAAGGCACGAAACGTCGAATTTTCTGACATCTTTCAGGCGGAACTTCGTTGACAGAGCGCAATCGCCTGCTCCGGATGAGCCTGCGCCGACGAGCGCGCCGCAATCGTTCGTCTTGATGCCTCCATCGTTTCCTTCATCTTGTTCACTATCGACGTTTTTGCATAGGCAACAATTACCAGCACCCTCAGAGCCCATGGTTGTGGACGACGACGAGGGATTGGAGGCACTTTCGCGGTACGTCTCGATCTCCCGCCAGGATCGAAGCTGATTTGCGGGCTTGACAGGAAACTTACGGTCGCACGCCGCCGTACTGCTCCAGAGCTCATTGTAGAGCAAGAGCTGTTAGCATTTGGCGGGTATGCTGCAACGGTGCCGCCCAGCTCGAGCACTCACAATTGGACAGGCTCGTTGATGCATTCCTGCATGAATCGCCATTTGAAAGCGGTCCTCGTAACCCTCGCGCATCTGCACCTCCGCTGGCACTGTTCAGACCACCCATCGCTTCTCCTACACCTGCACGAGCGCGAACTGTTGATCCGACACCACTTGACCAAGCTCGTCCACTTCCGCAACCGCAGCCACTAACACCATTGCAACCTACCGCTGTACCATCATCTTCAACTGCTGCTGAACCTACTAAGAAACGGAAACGGGCAGCGCCGCGCCCTCGTGCACCCACACCGCCAGCATTTGACCACGGCCCTGTCAGCCCTGCCGCAAAGCGGCAGCGTCTGAACGACACCAGCTCGCTGAAGCGCAAGCATGCTGCCGAATCACAGCACTCACCCTCGTCGCCGGAGGACGAGGCTGTCCACGCCGCGAAACGGCGTGCTGCAGCTACACAAGAATTTGTGCCAGAGTATCGTTCTATGCGCTTGCTCGCGCGCGAAATCTCCGGGCCGCCACCCCCTCCACCTGAACTTGACGAGCCTGATTCTGACTCGCCGCCTGTCGTGAAGAAAAGGCGCGGACGGCCACCCAAAAACAAGAACGTCGAACCCAGCGAGTCAACCGTCGTTGCGCCCTCTGGACAAGAGCAGTTGCAGCCCCAGCCGTCGCCGATAATGGTGGGCGTACAACCGAAACGGACGTACCTGGGGCGACGGAAGAGTCAGGACGGGCTTGTCACAGCTCCTCCAGATACTGGAACACCCCATCCTAGCCAGCCGTCGGCACTTCAAGAGAATTCGCCGCCCCCCTCTCAGGCGCAGTCGCATCCGCCTGATGCGACATCGAGCACCTTGACTGGACAGCCGAGCGCCGCTGAGCCGCTTTCGTCTGGCCGACATGGACCGTCCCCTCTTCTTTCTCCTCTGCGCCCCGATACGGGTCTACTGACGCGTCAACCGCGCCTTACGCCTGCCAGCTCGCCTGACGAAGAGGATCGGCTCGCTGCTAGTCCGCATTCCCGGCCGCGGGAGCATGGGCGTCGCGCATCGTTTTCTGGGCTTGATGCACTGGCTTCCGCATCTGCGAGTCTTCGCGCATTGGAAGAGAGCACAGCGGGTGGAAGTGGCGTTGGTGGGCAACCTGTGCCACCAGAGCCTGAATCGCCCCGCAAGAACGATGCCCTGCGCACATCGACCTTGTCGGAGGCAGGCTCCGAGATGGAGATAGACCGCTCCCCGCGCGAGAGTCGTCATTCATCTCCGCGTCCTGCGCCTGCGATGCAGGAAGCCGGCAGGGTCGACCAGGTGTCCGTCCCCAAACCGGCGCCCGAGGCGCCTCCCGATCCACAGCTATTCAGTGGTAATCAGCCCGTCGTGCAGGGTAATGGTCCTGGCACCGCACAGGGTTCCTCCATATTTTCGCAAATTGTTCCTCCCGTGTGGCCAGCCCCGGAGAAGGACGAACCGCAGACTATCCGGCAACTGGAAGTCGAGTTACCCGTCCCCGCTGCGACCGCGAGCGGATCTGAAAATGTCGCGCCCGCGCGAGTGCTGCCGCCGCCCTCAGCTGGGGAAGAAGCAGGTCCGTCGCAGCAAGCTCGAGAAGACCAGACAGAGGGCAGCGACTTGACGTCACTGCCTTCTACGCCTGTCGCGCAGGAAGAACCTCCTCCTGTGCGGGGTCGGGGCCGCGGACGCGGCGTGCGAGCGAGGGGAAGAGCCCGTGGGGCGTCGGTGTCGGCTGAACGCGGGCGTGGTAGTCGCGCACGAGGGCGAGGACGTGGGCGCGGGCGCGGCGCCGCGCCTGCAGCGTTTGGCGGGGGCCCGACGTCGAGCGCGAACGACTCGGATTCGGACGAGGAGTACCGCCCGTCGGTGGCGGCGGCGGGGCATACGCCGCGCCTGCCGCCGCGTATACGCTCGTCGTCGCAGCCGCGCGACGTGCCGCAGGTGATGAGCCCGACGTCGCAGATCGATGCGCTCGAGCGGCGAATGAGCGCGGGCGGCGTGCGCCAGAGGGAGCACACGCCGTTCGAGCCGCCGCCGCAGAAGGGGCCGCTCATGATGCGGATCCCGGCGCTGCCGCACGCGCTGCCCGGCGCGCCGTACAGGGCTGCGCCCGCTGCGGGTTCGAGCAGGGAGAAGACGGCGCGGGAGCGGGAGAAGGAGAAAGACGCGTCGACAATGCTGCGCGACGCCGTCGAGAGCTTCCGCAGTGCGCCGGCCCCGCCGCCACCGCGCCCGAAGCCGATGATTGGGCAGGGCCTGCGACGCAAGGTGTCGTTCCACCTGCCCGAGGGATACTCTGAGACGGATTCGTCGTAGCCCCCGCCATTGCACACACACACACGAATTTTTGCTGCACTGTTATTGCTGTTGTCTCTGTCTGCTCGCTGTCCACATGGCCCCGGTGTAGTGTTTATATGTATTCAAAATGTCGACTAGCTAAGTGTCGTTGTGTCTGAGTGGACGAATATAGTGTGCATCGAGGTGATCTGCGGGCCAAGGAGGCGCCAGACGTTTCATTTGGAGGATTCATTGTCTGGGAGCACAAGGGGAAGCGGGCACCATACTGGGAAGCTTAGAACAAGGGATACTGGACAATGGGAGCAGGGATGGGCGAGGGTCAGGTGGGATTGGAGTTGGAAGAAGGGAGTTTCTTGCCAACTCCGCCGTGGAAGCTGTTTCTGGCGGTGATCTGGCTTGTTGGCTCCTGACATGAACGAGCTCGACGAGCGCGTGGGGTACTGGCCGCCCACGCAGAGCCACCACCCGTACGCGGCGACGTCCTATGCTGCATCGCGCGCGTCGACGGCCGCAGCCCCAGCGCCGGCTCGGCACTATGCGCAACCAGCAGCACAACAGCAGTCGCAGTCGCCGCCCAGGACCCACAGCCAGCCCGCCGTGCAGCAGCAGCCGTCCCAGTCGCCGCCGCGCGCCCCGGCCTCGACGCCTTCCTCGCGCAGGGCGCTCACCCACGCGCTCGAGCTCGCCCAGGTTGCCGTCCGGCTCGACGCCCAGAACGACGACCCCGGCGGCGCCATCTACGCCTACGCCCGCTCGGTCTCGCTGCTCAACCATGTGATGAACTCGGTCATGCGCGGCGACGACGAGAACCTGCGCCGCCGCTCGGGGCGACGGCGCTCGTCGGTCTCGGCTCGCCAGGACGAGATCAACAGGCTCAGAGCGATAGTGCGTGCGATAATCTCATCCGCGCGCCCGTGCTCACCGTCCGCGCCGCCCAGCACGACACGTACGCAGACAGAATGCGGATCCTCAGCGAGATATACAACATCCCGCTCATCGAGCTCACGCCGGAAGAGGCCTTCAACCCGCCTGCAGACCGCCCGCAGCTCGAGCCCGAGTTCACAGAGGGCGTCGAGTCCATCGGGACCGCCATGCTCGACCCCTCCACCGCCCACTCGCCGCTAGCTGAGCGCCCGAGCTCGTCTGCGCATTCTGCCCCGCTCGCCGTCGCCGTCCCGTCCTCGGATCCCTACGCCAACTCGCCCACGACACCCACCCCCCAGCAGCAGCAGCAGCCGGCTCCCATACAACACTCCCGCGCCTCCGAAGTTCCTCCACCACGGCCGCCTCCGTCGGGCCCGCTTCCATCACGCCCCGGCGAGCTCCCCATTCCCCCATCAGCCCCGCCGCCGTCCGGTCCCCTCCCCCATCCTCCATCCTTCGTAGAGCCCGACACGCCGCCTGCCGCGGGCGGGCAATGGGACTTCATGGGAAGCCGCCCCCGCGCCGCCACGGGCGCGTCTGTTTCGTCTAATCTTGGCCTCGAGTCGCTCCTCGAGGAGCCAGACACCGCAAGGACCCTCTCCGCGCGGACGGGTTCTGGCGCGCGGCAGCAGTACGCATCAGCGTCCGCCGCCTCCTACGCGTACGACGATACCCCTGTTGCACAGCAGGAGCCGCAACAACAACGGAGGCATTCGCCCCCGCTGCCACCTGTGCCGCAGCGAGACTCGATGCCGCCGCGACCCAGCACGCCGCACAGTGCGTCACAGATGACCCCGCGCCAGAGTGACCCACAACGGCCCAATTCAGGGAACAGCAGAGCGCGAGCGCGCTCAGGATCTGTGCGCTCGGACGCGCCGCCGCTGCCACTGCCTATAGTTGGCGCGACAACCGGTGGCTCGATATCGCAACGGCGAGCGAACAAGCCCCCACCATTACCAATCGCGTCTGCGTCGAGTGTGGCCAGTGGAGGTGCTCCGCCGTCGTCATCCTCGCCTTCGTCGTCTGAACAATTCCAATCTGGGGCCGCGGGTGCTGGAAGCGTGGGCTTGGGCTACCCCAGCATGAACGCGCCGGCTTTGAGGGTAGCATCCAGTTTACCTCCTATGCCACATCCAAGCAATGGCGCCGTGCGCAACCGCGCCGCGTCGCAACCGGGGCAACGACCGTCGTTACCTCCGCCCGCGAACTCGTTCCCGTTGGACCAGAGTTCGATACCACGGCAGCCGACGACGCCCTCTGGGCTGACCGGCATAGCAGGACGCAAGGCGTCGTACACGGGCTCCATGCTCGCACCCTATGGTGGCTCGCCGACGATCACGCAGCAGAGCTCGAGCGTATCGCTCGTACTGGGCGCAGCGTATCAGTTGAATCCGTGTATGCCGCTCTCACCACTACCGCCTCCTCCACCCTCCGATCCCCTGCTGAAGCCGTACGCGCTGATGCACGCGCTGCGCGCGAGCATGACGAGCAAAACTGGCGCGTACGTAACACGACGATTGCATGTCCCGCACGAAGTCTGGTCTGTCGCGCAAGTCGGCAAGCTGCAGGCCGTGCAGGACAAGGTGCGTGTGCTGGATGTCCTGGCAGGCGCGCTTGACGAGGTCGGGAACGCTGCTGCGGAGTTCTGCGGATTCGGCGCGCCTGTCGCGGATCCTAGTCGCGCGGACGTCGAACGGTGGATACAGAAGCTCGAGGCGTGGGCGGTCGTGTGCGAAGACGTCGTTCAGAATGCGGGCAAGAAGCTCGGCGTCGGCGAGGGCTTCGTCGCGCGGAAGTCGGGCGGGGTACGCTTCCCCTCAATTGTGTTGTGTGTGTTTGCGCGATCCCTGACCGCCCCTTGCAGTGGGGCAATCGGTTCGCGCGCTCGCTCGAGAAGATGACCTCGAATGGCAAAAAGTGGGTCTAGGATTTTTATCATGCCCGCGGGGCCGGCATGTGTTTGCTGACGGAACGCGCACAGCATCGACTCGTCGGGCAACTACGTCGCCGTCCTCTCGCGGCTGTTCATGAGCGCAAACGTGCTCGAATCGCACACGAAATGGTTTACCGCGACGCCGCGGGGCGCGCCCTATGGCGCGCTCAGTCCGGACCTCGTGAAGCAGGTCGAAGCGCGCCTGCGGCGCTCGTCTGAGTTCTTTGCCACGGTCGTCCTGACGTTCGTCATACGGTAAGGCTTTCCTCGCTTCCATTATACAAGCAGCACGCCTAACATTCCACTGCAGAGATCTTGCACAGCTGTTAGACCGCCATGCGAAGCACGGCGAAAAATGGCTGGCGCAGTGACCCGCTACCGCTGTCCATGTCCCGTTCCCGTCATCCAGGTCATCCATGTGTGTGTGTGCGTATAGGTGTTGTCTGCGTCTCTCTCTCTTCTCTGTCTGTCTTCTCGTTCGGCCCGCGCGACATTATTCTGTAATACTATATCAAAGCATGCCACACAGACCCTCGTTCCCCGGATCATCTGCACCATTGCCTTTTCCGCTTATTTCGTGGCCTCAACGCCGTTTTGGATTGACCTGCCGCCTGTGCAAAATGTTCTGGCTTCACGTTGCACAGTGTTTCCTTGCCTGTCTTTCTTTGTCTTCCCATCTTGTCACCTTGTCATTCGTGGAATATGCAAACAGCGTGTCCGAGCAGGAAAGAAACCATCCGAGATATCTGAGAGCTATTGATAACAAAGTATGTCGAGAGCTACCGTGAAGAGACCCTGGAGGAAAGCTGCGAAAGGACAAGGGAAGTACTGAACACAAGATGCGGATGGCAGATCGTGGTGAACATGGGTGGGAGGGGCATGCTGAGACAAGATGTGCAAGGGGCAAGGCGAGCAAAGCGTTACAAACGTGGTCGTGTCCGTGGGCGTAGGATAGGGGCATTAAATCAGTGCGATAAATCGTGTTGTGTCGGGAGGAGGTGGATCAATGGCCGGCGGTACTCGACGACGTGGATTTTCGTGGCGAAGGGGCATCGTTCGAGGACCGAACGTCTATGGTGGCGGGCAGATGGTGGTATCGTTGCAGGTCGTAAGCCTCTGAGCGTGCGACGCCGTTCGGGTCGTTGGGCAGCCAGATGATTGGCGCGGGCGCGATGAGCTCGGGTGGGTATAGAATGCCCTGCGTCTCCTCTGCGTGGTCTGCGAACGGCAGCGCGGGCAGGTGCGGCGGCGCGTCGGGGTGGGTCCGCGCGGCGCGCTCGGTGGCAATGCGGTCGTCGAGGACGTCAGACACGAGCGGTACTGGTCCCAAAGTGCGTGTCTGCGTGGAGGGCATTACCGCCAGTGTGACGTGGAGCATCTCCAGAACGGACGCCATGGATCCTCGGGTACGCACATGTCGTGAGCTGCTGACCATACTTGTCGCGTCTTCAGGCTGACCCGTCGGTTTGCGCTTCATTGTCTGCGTGAATCGGTCTAACGCGTCTCGAGTGACTGGCGACAGCGACTTGACGCCCGGTCGCCGTTGTTTCCGCCATGCGAAGATTTCGACAAACACAACGATGAAGACAGCCCAGCCCAGCAGAACACCGCCAAGTATCCAAAACTGGTGTGAGAGTAGTAACAGGCCCAGTAGCAATGGCTGAAGGCACAATAGTGTGGCCAATCGCTGCAGGAACCATATCTGGATGAGACCGCCATTCTGGCTGCCGCGCATGTTCGGGTACACATATCCAACCAGGAACCGGTGCGCAATGAGCGTGAGCAGCAAGAGAATGACGATCGGAGGCGTGATCAAGGGGAAGAGCAAACTGAAGGCAGCAGCGAACACAACCGCAAGAACGCAGCAACCAGTCGCAAAGGACTGATTGTATGTCCCGGGATACATTGCTGAAACCAAATCAGTCAACGACACAAGTGTGCTATGAGTTATCTACTCACCGCGAAAACGCTGTCGAGGTGTTATAGCCCGGCGTTGGCGAGAAATGGTGCGCGCTAGCCGTATAGGCCGCAGGAGCAGCAGCGCAGGCGCTATGATGGCAGCATTGACGACGAGCACGAGCAGAAAGCCTGCTACGTATACTGCACCGTTAGACACAGTCTGCGTTTGGCGCTCGCCGGTATCAAAGGCCTCGATGCTGAACACCACTGCACCAACAGCCACAATCCAGAAAGTACACACGGCAACGAGAATGAAAAAAGTTGCACGGAAAGCATTTAGCTCGGCGACGGTCTGCGACGGTGTACCTGTCCGCATCGAAGCGCCTATAAACGGTCAGCCCCGACATGCTTATGACTGTGATATCATACGTACGGTGGACAAGCGCAAGTGCAATACATATGAACAGAGTTGCTGCGACAGCAGGTGCCAGAGTCGATGCAAGACTCGATCCGATATTATTGTGACTTGATAACGGTCGCAAAAATGGCAGGAATCTTGTTACGTCCGGAGCGTCTGCCAATGCGAGGCCGGTTGCGGCCGTCACTGCAGACAGCGTCAGCAGCTTGTTGTCTAAATGGTATCTGAATTCACGTACCTCCAATGCCCAGAGCGATCGCAATCAGCGCGACCAAGATCCAGAAGACGATATCGCTTTTAAGGCCGCCGTCACGCTGCAGCTCGTCCCACCGAATATCATCTTTGGACCGCCCCTCAATCATGCGCACACCCTTAATGTACCGCACGCCTCTCCCAACCAGCAGCCAGCCCTTGACTCGCTGGCTGCCCTGCGCAATATCGCTGTACCCGGCCTGCTGCACGTCTGCGATCTCCGCGTTGATCACCTTTAACCGCGAGCGCCATACGCCGATGTTGGCGTAGATGGTGCCGAGGTGCTCGTGGTCGTACCCCGAGCGCGGGCGCACGAACGGCTGCTGCTGCTGCAGACGCATGTGCGGCGGCGGCACGGCCTCAGGCTCGTCGATAGCGACGCGCATGGGGAACGTATCGCGCTCGCTCTCGGGCTCCTTCTCCGCCCGGCGCATGGTCGTCGCGTCCGTCACGGCTGGCGACAGCCCGCGCGCGGTGGGCGTCGACCCGACGAGCGTGCCCCACGTCCCGAAGCGCGAATGCTGGTGCCGCCCCGAGCTGGACGCAATGGCAGTGGGCGACGCAGGGCGGTACGTATCGACCCACGAGATGTCGCCCGTCGTCGGCGTCCGCCCGTCGCGCCCCGCAAACTCGATGTCCGTCGTCGCGGCGGTCGACGGCTGGGGCTGGTCGGGGTGGTTCGGTCCCTGCTCCAATGAGAACGTCCGCGGCCTCGGCGCGCCGGCGCGGACGTCGCCTGCGTGGTCGATGTGCACGGCGTCACCGAGCAGCTGGCCCGCCTCGATCGACTCGCGGTGCATCTCCTGGAAGCGGCTGCCCACCAGCCGTTGGCTGATGGACGTCGTCAAAGGCGGCCGCTTGTCCTTCTCCATCTGCCCGCCGTTCACACCCTGCACTCCGCGCAACTTGTAGTAGTTGGCTGGCGCCACGTAATTTCGCGGCATAGGAGAGTCGCGCCCGGCGGCCTTGTCAGCAGCACGCTTGCGAGACTACGGATATCTTATCAGATCACACAGCCAAGACTATCGGTGGATTGACAGGCACTCACGTAGGGCATCAGTGCACGAGGGCGGCTTATCCTGTACTTGTGACCGGCGCTGCCCTCTTCGGTGGCCATATCTGAGAGCGACTGCACGGGCGTGGAGAGCTGAAAGCTGTTGATGTACCGCGTTTCAGCCACTTCAAGATTGTTGAGGATCTCGTCTCGCTCGTCAATAAGCTCAGCCAAACGACCCGTCTCTCTGTTTAGCGGGCGTCAGAAACTCAAATCGTCTGCGCCTGTGTACGCACATGACGGTGAAGATGCCCTGAACGTCCACTTCAGGTAGATTCTCCTCCTCGTTGACCGCCGTCCGATCCCGATCGTGTTCACGTGCAGGGCCAGCAGACCGCGACGCGACACCGCCACTAAGCCCCTCGTGCTGGCGCTGCGTCGATCCTGCGCGACTAAGACTCAGGCTCAGTCCGCGCTTGACGAGGTGGTCCTTAATCCGCTGCTCGCCCCAGCCGCGCAGACCGGGCGCCTGTCTCGCGCTGAGCCACGCGATTTCCACGCCGCCGCAGTGCACGCGCTCCCAGCGCTCACGGAACGCGACAAGGCGCGAGAATTCGCGCAGGAGCTTCCACAGGGCTGGCAATATAGCGGGCACAATCACCAGGGCTGTGAGGACGATAAGACGCGTCTCGATGTTCTTGTGCGAGGCCGCCTCCGGGCCGTCAGGGTCTGCGCGGCGCACTAGCGGGGGCGCGAGATGCTGGTTCGAGTCGTCCGGCCGCTGCGCGAGGAAGAGCAGGAGGCGCACGATGGACATGTCCTGCAGTGTGGAGTACGCACCCGTGCGCTCGGGCTGCCGCGCTGTTTGCGCGATGCAGGGCGTGTCGACCATGTAGAGCGGCAAGGCGCCAACGAGGCCGAGCAGCGTCCAGCCGAGCGCAACGAGGAGCGCGACCCATATCGTCCGCTGGGAGAGCGCGGTGTTGGACGGGAAGAGACGCGCATCATCTGCAGGCGAGCGGCCGGCGTCCGAGACATCTGTGGGCACGGACGGGACGAGCTGCGAATGCGGGAACAGGAACGCCCACGGTGTATTGCGTAAGGGTGGGGGCCGCAGTCTACATATAGCAGCAGAATCGTTTAGCATGCGCGTCAATTGGGCAGCGCGTTCTAAGCACGCACCCCGGGGCCACAAACCACTCGCGAACGGCGTACAATTGTCTGAATCGAGGACGAAGGAACGCAAATAGGAGCTGGGAGGAGGAGCGCGCGGGTTTCAGTGCGGATGCTCCAAACACGGCCTAGGACGAGTGCGCACCCATAGCAATAAGCCGACGATCGACGAGAGTATGGTTGTTGCTACGACACCAGTAGCAAAGGTGTCAATTCCGGAACCTGCGCATATGGTCTTGGGATCGACGTGCGCGCCTCCGTTCGGGATGCTCGTTACGATGGACGACGGCACCGAAGAGGTGGCTGGTAGCACGGTATACGACGTGACGACAGTAGAAGGGTACGATACCGTCAGTGGGACGGTGACGGACGCGACTGGCGACGTCGTGGGGAAGACAGTGAACGAGGTAAACGTCGAGCCGCCGGACGTTACAGTGATCACGCTCGTCGCCAGCCCCGGCGTGCTCGAGCCAGAGGGCCCGCCGCCCTGGCCAGGCTGCTGGCCGCCAGGCGTAGACTGAGACGGCGGGCTGGTCGTCGGCTCCCCGGACGAGTGCGGAGGCTCGGGCTCGGAAGTGGTTATGGGATGGTTGTGCAGGAGGGTTTCTAGGTCCTCGCGGGCGAAGAGCAGGTCGTCATAGTCCATGGCGCCCCGGGCGACGAGACGGCGCGTCAGGGAGGAGTGGGCGCGACGTGCGGCAGATAGCAGCAAGAGCGTCAAGAGCTTCCGGCGCAGCGGGATCAAATGCAAACGATGGTAATGGAGCTGCAATCGCCATTTCGTCACTGCCCAAGCCGCGAGCAGACTCAAAACCCCACTCACCACTAGCAGAAAACAAAACGAGCGAGCGCAAGGGTCTACAAGGAAAGGCGGTAATTGTGAGCTAGCCCGGCCTTGGGCCAAGCGTTGTTATTGTGCAGCTTCGCCGCATTGGTCGCGTTGACGTGGGAACGGCCTTCTTGTGCCGGAACAACAGCGACTTTTCCCTGGCCGCCGGCGCCCCGACGTCGCGCTCTCGTGCGCTCGACCTCATGTGTACTTGCGTGAACGCGACTTGAAAGTTGAAAGTCAAGAGGCAAGCACGGACCGTGCCGGCACGATCAGCGCTCTGCTGCAGTAGGCGACAGCATTGGCCGCGAGGATAACAATTATGGGATACTACCCCGAGGCCGGAGCATACCATACGGATACAAAGGTTATTCGGCATGCGTCTACCAGAAAGCTGACAATAGTATCGTGTTCGCTACGTTACGCTGCATGCAGCTGGTTCCTTCGAGTGGTCTCTGTCGACGCGAGAGATGCGATCAACTTCGAGCCATGCAAACGACAAGCGCCTCCAGCCTCAGCATCCGAATTGGAATACATGTGGACCTTGATCTCCCCTTAAATCCCATCGTTGCGAAAAAGACGGAGCATTCTTTTGCTTCTAGGGTCGAACAACGAATCCTCTGTCCGACGTCGGGCGCAATCCGACGCGTGCACAGCATTGATCGGCACAACGACAGCCTAATCTGGCCGGCGCAACTCTCAGGGACGCAACAGAGTCGAGTAGCGAGGACATCGGACAAATTGTAGATATGCAAGAGCAAAAAATTACATCAAGGCCGAGAAAGCGATGGGTTATGACCTACAATGGCCTTCAAACGCTGCGCAGAACAGCCGGGCCATATGCGCGGACGGCACGATGCACGACACGACCAGCCAGACTGCTTCGGGGACGTGCTGCTCGCGATGGTGGTGCGGCGCAGCAGCGGCCTTTGCCTTGGCCACTGTCATAGGTCTAGAAGCTGGACGGCGTTGTACGAGTGTATGCGGTGACGTGTGTAAGGGCCCGTTCGATGCGTCGCGATGCTGCAGCACCAGAAGAGCCCAACGATACTCTAGCTGAGGACTGACAAGCTCCACAAACGCAGTGAATGCACTTGCCTCTTTCAAGTGGCGGAGCTTCGAATGCGGGTCGCGGGAGACGACAGGCTCCAAAAGCACCATCAACGACAAGGAGAACGCGTCACAGACAGCAGAGCAGTTCAGGAGGCAAGTGGGGCACAGAAAATAGTCGAGCAGATTCAGTATCAGTCAGAAGAGAGACAAAATAAGACGAGCTCGTTGGCACCACGTTGAGGCGCGGGAGGACTCGGATTCGGGACGGCCAAATGCAGAGCAGCTCGACGAGGATAGCCCGACCACCCTCCAGGCTCCAGGCGGTTCTTGAATCCACTCTGCGCAGCAGATGGAAGCGTGTTACGGGCAGCGTCGGAATCGGAAAATGGCGCGAGGGCCCGGGGTGATGACTCGGATGCGCCCGATCCGGCAGGCCCTGCGACGCAACAGGTTGAAACCGCATCCTCCGGCGAGGGTCCGTGCACCATATATGCCTTGTGTGAGGATCATACTCTATATGCACCTCCCACGAGTTTGACACGTGTGTTGAACTGTCTGGACCGAGCTCTCCTTCGCAGACTTTGACGTTCGAATATAATCGTTCGAAGTACCTTCTGGAAGTGGTTGCACTGAGCCGTTCGACCAAATTTTGGCCAGGACCCGCGCTTCTACAAAACAAACAAACGCGCGGGTACATTCCCGTACACGCCTGGGCTATCGAGGCTATCTGGACTCTGGAGGGCGAGACGATAGCATCGGCATCAAATGCATCCGACGCTGTATCCGCTCAGTGTGCAGCAGTCCAACGTGCTCAGAATGCTCAATCAATACACTCCATACAGCGTATTGCTCCATTTGAATAACCTAGGGTAGCGGTCGTCCAGTGATACCAGGCCGGCAGCAGAGGCTCGGCACTCCGGGGACTTCTAGTATTTACTGGTCTGTTTATCCGATGTTTATCTATGTACCTCCGGTTTTCAAGCTCCTCCTTGAAGCGAGGCTCGCTCTCGCTGTTGTCACCAGTCGATCTCATTGATAATAATATATCTAATCGTTGGCCGAAGTAAAGGCTCAATGGTGTTGGTAGGGCTGCCAACCGTACCTGTAAACCCCGTCAATACGGGACCCGTATTACGGGTACGGATACCGTACCGCACAGCCCTCGCGAGAGGTGTGTACGGTACGGTCACAACCCGTATTAGCCGTAACGTAGACGGCCGTATACGGGTCCGCGTACGGGTCCCCTGAACTCGCCCTCATTCCCGCCGGCCGCAGGCGTGGCTAAGCTCAGGCTGCAACTTCTTTGGCGGTGTTCTCACAGCTGCTAGCGGTACCGATAAACGCGGAGAAATGAAGGCATACTTTCCGTCCGATGTAAGCCGGGATGCCGGAGCTCAGTGGAGAGAAGCATGCGCCGCTGCAAAACATGCGGATCGGCCGCGCTCAGGAGTTCATGACTGTTGCGTCCACCGGACTACAGTGAGTCACATGCAATCAACTAAATGCTGAACAATTGCAGCGACTGATCTTAGGCCAATCTCAAGCTTCGCTTGTGGTGCCGGATTTTCATAGATTTCCCAATCCAAGCTCCTCTCCCACGTCGCGGATGAGAATGGAAGTTGCATCCCACATTCCGGTCGATTGCACCATGTGATGCAGGGTTCTAGATTTCCTCCATCACATTCCCGCCGGCCGTAGGCGTGGCTAAGCAACTTCTTTGGCGGCGTTCTCACAGCTGCCAGTGGTGCCGATTAGCGCGGAGACATGAAGGCAAGTTGTAACAGGTAAGCTGGGATGCCGGAGCTCCGGGGAGATGTCTGCAATGCGGTGCTGCAGCATACGCGGATCGGCCTCACTCAGGAGTTCAACTTGCATCCACTGGACTACAGTAACAATATGCAATCAACTAAATGCTGAACAATTGCAACGTCTGGTCTTAGGCCAATCCCAAGGCCGATGCGACCAAAAGAATCTCAAGGCATATCTGATCACCGCGGGCAGTATGCTTTACAAAACGTTTTATTGAGCGGGCGACACAGATAGGAGATGCACACGAAAGACAGATTCAAGGCGAGTTCGTCAGGGGAGTATTGATGTGCCTGTTGCATAGATCAATCCCTCGATGCATAGTAAGCGAAGAGGTGACAGCTCACACCGCAGTCAACTGATTGTAGCGAAACGGCAGGGTTACACCGTTCTGGAAAGTGAGATGATAGACGAGTTGCTGAGGTTATAGTATCAGACTACGCGTTAAGGGTCCACACGAGGCCTCGTACCTGGGATACACGGTCATGCTGCGTAGTGCCGCTCCAGCGCTCGCCAACATAGTAAGTGCCGACCCTGTACTTCCGCAGGACCCGAGCATTTTCCCCTGGTGGCTTGGGAGGAAAGTTGGCAAGGTTTGGCGGATATCCGGACATCGGCGACTAGGATGAGGTCGACTGGATGAGACGAGGGAAACCGTCGACAGACGGAACTGGACTCATGCATTGTACTTATGGTGAATCGCGGCAAGCTTGTTATTGGCCTGTGTACTCAAGCACCCTCGTGACAGTTGACAGAAGCACATACTTAGTTGTGGAAACACCGAAAAGAACTGCGGGAGAAGTCATGGGCGCCGTGACAGAGGCCCGTGCTGTGCACATGTGCCATGCGCCTAGAATTCTGAGAGGCCAGATCCTGTGGGAGCATACGGGGCGGTCTCATCCCCTTATACACTGCGTCACTCGCTGTTTGACACGGCCAACCTCGTGGAGGTTCATTGCCAGTGAACCAGCGTCGGAGCAAGGCGCGCTGCCAGTCTGAATCCCACATCCCTAGGCATGCGTGATGGGATTCCTTATCGTTCAGTGTCCTACGTTAAGCTCCTGGGTGTTGTAATGATACGGTATCAACGGTCCAGCCCCCACACCTCTTTTGGAGAACCAGCTTCAAGCCGGTACCGAGTTGGAAGTTTGTATTTTGCAAACAGTAGTAAACACTACCTCGTTCGGCTTGCTCAGTTGCGACCTGCTCCGCTTTGTCTTCCAGCAGGATGCAGGACTTTCCTTCGACCATTGAGGCTCTGCGGCGCGCATGCCCGGATATTATAGAAACACATCCTCGGACGTTATGGGACAGATTCGAGACTTTCTTTGTCGAGCACGGCTACACGCTCTGGGTCGCCGAGCCCGAACAGATTGGTATGTGGGTGCCTCCGGACACGCGCAACAGGGCTCCAGATGGATTTGTCTACCAATGGGCAGAGAACACCGGCCACAAGCCTGCGTTTGTGTACACCGTAAGGCTCGAATCATTTACCCTTAACCTATTAACGCGCCTCAGCGTCCAATCCTTTGCCCAGCTCGCTCTATTGACGGCAGAGACGTTTTGATACGAATTATATCCATCGGTGAAAGCGGCGCCGACCACAAGCGCGCGCTCGAGCGCATCGCGAGCGGGAATGTGGCATCTGTCATCGGCAATCACTGTATCCCAGTCCTGCAGTGGCTGTCTCTCGAGGATGTGACATTTGCCATATTTCCTCTGCTCGGAAATAAAGATCCCTCCTATCTCTGGGATTTCGAGGATATTAGGGATGTATTAGCAACAGTTGTACAGTTGTTCGAGGTGCGAGCTTCACTCTTTGTTGCTGTCAGCTGAGAAGACTGCTGATTTCCGCAAGGCCGTAGCGTTTTGTCATGAACGCCTCGTCGCTCATCGCGTATGCCCCTGACTTCCCTATATTCGTCGTCTGATGCCTCCTCAGGACATATACGAGGACAACATTGTGGGAAACTTCGTTGGTTACGGGCCGGACACTAGCAGAGGGACAGGCTCTTTCAGCAAGCCCGCTCGTCCTTTCAGGTCGTTATTCCCGTTCAAGCTTTACATGATCGACTTCGAGCTTGCCGTGTGCTACGAGGCAGGATCCGCTCCCGAAACGCATGTTGTAACTGGACTTCCAGCCGGCACCGCGCAGACATATGCGAGATACATTGCGCCCGAAATGGAGCATCCGCATCCCTATTCGCCCTTTTGCACCGATGTATGGCAACTTGGGCATTATGTTTGGGGGTTACCTGTTCGTTCACAGCCGTATTATTGCTCGAGCTAACTCTATCCTCAGGTTCAAAACCTCCCTAGCGTTCTCACGGATATCGTGCGACGGATGATAGCCGTCAATCCGGCTAATAGGCCAACAGCAACAGAGGCTTTGCTAGAGCTGCGTAAAGCCATCTCAAGCATGAGTGAGGAGGAACTGAGGACTACGGCGGTTTATGCCACGCCGTTCGCGCGGCCATACGAGTGAATGTGCCGCGCTATCGGTTGCCTAATGTTCATACCTGACCCTTTGCCGCAAGCTCGTTTTGGAACCGTGTTCGAGGACTCTTTTTAAAGCTGATTGCGTTTTTCGAGCAACTGGATCTGAGCAGAACGAACGGGAATTTGATGAAGTTGTTTATTGAGTCGTTTTGGTCGTACCTCAGCAAGAAACGAGTTCAGTTGAATGGGTAACGGCCAGAAGTGGGACAAAGTAAGACGAGCTCGTTGGCACCACGTTCGGGCGCGGGAGGACTCGGATTCGGGACGGCCACATTGACAACCAAAAGCAGCACAGTTCGAGTGACGAGGATAGCCCGTCCAGCAGACTCCAAGCTCCAGGCGGTTCTCGATTCCACTCTGCGCAGCAGATGGAAGCGTGTTACGAGCAGCGTCGGAATCGGAAAATAGCGCGAGGGACGACTCGGATGCGCCCGATCCGGCAGGCTCTGCGACGCAACAGGTTGAAACCGCATCCTCCGGCGAGGGTCCGTGCACCATATACGCCTTAGTGTGAGTATCATGCTGTATATGCACCTCCACGAGTTTGCGACGTGTGTTGAACTGTCTGGACTCTGGAAGG
This sequence comes from Auricularia sp. M13, assembly GCA_037042915.1. Lineage (NCBI taxonomy): Eukaryota > Fungi > Basidiomycota > Agaricomycetes > Auriculariales > Auriculariaceae > Auricularia > Auricularia sp. M13. The sequence continues at coordinate 2,346,535 of CM073197.1, read as the reverse complement.
CGAGACGCATCGGAATCGAATGCATCCGACGCTGTATCCGCTCAGTGTGCACTGTGCAGCGCTCCGATGTTCTCAGAATGCTCAATTAGTGCACTCCATACAGTGTATTGCTTCACCTGAATAACCCTAGGGCACTGTATAGCAGCCGGTGGAAGTTTGTATCTTTGCAAACATTGGTAAACACTGCCTCGGTTGGGCTTGCTCTGTTGCGACCCACTCCGCTTTGTCTTCCAGCAGGATGCAGGACTTTCCTTCGACCATCGAAGCTCTGCGGCGGGCATGCCCGGATATTATAGAAACACATCCACGGACGTTGTGGGACAGATTCGAGACTTTCTTTGTCGAGCACGGCTACACGCTCTGGGTCGCCGAGCCCGAACAGATTGGTATGTGGGTGCCTCCGGACACGCGCACCAGGGCTCCAGATGGATTTGTCTACCAATGGGCAGAGGACACCGGCAACAGGCCTGAGTTTGTGTACTCTGTAAGGCTCGAATCAGTTACCCTTAACCTATTAACGCGCCTCAGCGTCCAATCCTTTGCCCAGCTCGCACGATCGACGGCAGAGACGTTTTGATACGGATTATATCCATCGGTGAAAGCGGCGCCGACCACAAGCGCGCGCTCGAGCGCATCGCGAGCGGGAATGTGGCATCTGTCATCGGCAATCACTGTGTCCCAGTCCTGCAGTGGCTGTCTCTCGAGGATGTGACATTTGCCATATTTCCTCTGCTCGGAAATAACGATCCCTCATATATCTGGGATTTCGAGAATATTAGGGATGTATTAACAACAGTTGTACAGTTGTTCGAGGTGCGAGCTTTACTCTTTGATGCTGAGACTCTGCTGATTTCCGCAAGGCCGTAGCCTTTTGTCATGAACGCCTTGTTGCTCATCGCGTATGCCCCTGACTTCCGTATATTCGTCGTCTAATGTCTCCTCAGGACATATACCAGGACAACATCGTGGGAAACTTCGTTGGTTACGGGCCGGACAGTAGCATGGAAACAGGCTCTTTCAGCAAGCCCGCTCGTCCTTTCAGGTCGTTATTCCCGTTAAAGCTTTACATGATCGACTTCGAGCTTGCCGTGTGCTACGAGGCAGGATCCGCTCCCGAAACGCATGTTGTAACTGGACTTCCAGCCGGCACCGCGCAGACATATGCGAGATACATTGCGCCCGAAATGGAGCATCCGCATCCCTATTCGCCCTTTTGCACCGATGTATGGCAACTTGGGCATTATGTCTGGGGGTTACCTGTTCGTTCTCCGCCGTATTGTTTCTCGAGCTCACTCTATCCTCAGGTTCAAAACCTCCCTAGCGTTCTCACAGATATCGTGCGACGGATGATAGCCGTCAATCCGGCTAATAGGCCAACAGCAACAGAGGCTTTGCTACAGCTGCGTAAAGCCATCTCAGGCATGAGTGAGGAGGAACTCAGGACTACGGCGGTCTATGCCAGGCCGTTCGCACGGCCGTACGAGTGAATGTGCCGATTGGATAAAGTTGTTTCTGCATGGAGTTGTTTTAGTCGTACCTCAGCAATGTATGCCGGTATGGATACGAGCTGAGTCGAATGGGTAACTGCCAGAAGAGGGACAAAGTAAGACGAGCTCGTTGGCACCACGTTCGGGCGCGGGAGGACTCGGATTCGGGACGGCCACATTGACAACCAAAAGCAGCACAGTTCGAGTGACGAGGATAGCCCGTCCAGCAGACTCCAAGCTCCAGGCGGTTCTCGATTACACTCTGCGCAGCAGATGGAAGCGCGATGCGAGCAGGCGCGAGGGACGATGCGCCCGATGCGGCAGGCCCCGCGACGCAACAGGAAACCGCAAGGGCCCGTGCACCACCGTGGCCCTATGGCGTCGCGCTTCCGCCGCTGCCAACGCATGAGCAGCCAGCACGCCACGCCGGAAAAGCGACCCGAGCCCTCCGCAGGGTGGTATAAAAGACGCAGCGCGAGCAGCAGAGCAAAGACCAGAACAAGACACACTCTCAGCTCGTTCCCACCCCCAGCAGCAGCATTCATGGCAAGCAAAGGTGCGTCGTGACTGTCGTCGTGGTCGTCGCCATGTGAGGAATGTTGCTCATCGCTCCTCCAGGATCGAAAGGCGCCCCCAAGAAGGCCACGAGCCCGCCGCAGCCCACTCAGGCAAGTACAGTGTCGTCCGTGGGGGTTTCATGCTCACGGCAGATACACAGGCTAAGCCTACCCCGGCCGGCGGCGCTGCCAAGGCGTCCCCCGCCCCGACACCGACGCAGGCGGCGAAGGGCCCCGCCAAGGGCGCCAAGGGCAAATAGAGGAGGAGGAGGAGGAATCGTACTGAACTCAGCGCTGCCGTTTCGAAGTCCCGTGTCGTCTCAGGTCCCGCTGTACCATCACCTGCGCGCTGTATTCTGAGTGTCCTCTCTGGGTAGTCCGCACCTGAACGATAGACATGGTCTCGACAGTTCCAGATCGCGCGTCTCCGGGTCGTGTTGACTCCTGAGCACCCAACAAGGAAAGGAAGACGTGTGAGCGAAAAACAAACGCAAAAGAATTCTATGTATCTCCGAAGTCTGCCAGCAAGCCGTGAGCGCGCACGTTCGCTCGTCGTCCAAAAAGAGACTCACACAACACAAATACCGGCGCTGGGCTGTGCATAAAGGCTCACTGGCCCTTGCCCAGAGTAGACAGCACCTTCAAGAAGCCTCCGGGGTCGAGGATCTCCGTGCCACCATACGTGACGCGGCGCCCGGTGCGTTTCGCCCACTCCTCGATATTGCCGTACTCCACATAGCCCGCGCCGCCGACCATAAATACCACGCCGTCGTGGAACGCCATGCGCTTCGCGCGGGGCGCGTTCCCCGCGGCCGCGCGCGGCAGCCGCGGGTCGAGGAACAGGTAGTCGTCCGTCTCCTGCAGCGACTGCGTGCTCGCGCCCGCCGGGTCCATGACCGCCTCGGTCAGCCGCGTCGCGGGCAGGAGCTTGTTGACTGGCAGCAGGTTCTTCACGCCCGACAAGATGTTGTCGAACCCGCGATCTTTCAGACCTTCTGTAAGCTGCTGGAACCTGTCGTTAACCAGCAGACTGGATGGTCTCGTGCAAACCCACCCGACTGAAAGCGTTGAAGCCACGGAATAGCTCAGCGCCCTGCTGGCCGCCTATAACGGGCGTCGCAGTTCCTCCAAGGGCACCCGGTGCCGTCATCCTGCTGATTTCGCGAGTCCTAGGAAGCATGAGCAAAATTCTGACAGACCAACGAAACGGATTAAACACTCACTTCCGTACGAACTCGAACGCAGAAGTATCAGCACCAGCCTCCTTGAGCGCCTTCTCGAGTTCGTTGACATCCTCCTTCGAGAGCACATTGTCGGGCACAGACAAGAAGTACACGATGACGAGCCGCAGCTTGTCCTCCGCATTAGGGTGTATATCTGCCTTCGCACCGCGTACGATTTCCAGGATGGACTGCGGGGTCTGCTTGGCGATGTTTTCCTCGATGCTGAACAGTTCGTCCAGCGACCGCTCCTTGATGTCAGCCAACAGGGCAGTCGCAAGGTTCATGTGCGTGTCCAGGGTCGCCTTCCGCGCCGTCAGCTCCGGCAGGGCAGTAATCGCAGTCTTCAAATGCGCTGCGTTGGATCCCACATCCCTACCCAGAAAAGGTATGATAATCAGTGCCAGTCAAGAAAGAAAGAAAAGCAGGATGAAAAGCCAGCATACAGCTGCGACACATCGTTGAAGTCGCTGACGCCCGTCGCGCGCGTGATCTCCGCCGCATCCTGCTTGTACTTGTTCAGCTCGACATCGATGTCCTCCGCGACCTGCGGGAACGGGTTCGCCGCGTTCTTGGCCCAGAAGAAGTCCTTCGAGTCGAGGTCGTACGCGCGCTTCTGCGGCTGCGTCACGACGACGCGGTTGAGCTTCATGTCGAGGCAGTCGTGCACGAGCGCCTGGTACGTCCAGCCGTGGCTGAGCATCGGCACCAGGTCGATGTTGCGGTCGAGCAGCAGCAGCACTGCGAGCGAAGGATGTGTGAGCAAGCATCAAAAAGAGCCAGCGGAGCGCGGTACGCACGCGGCCGCTGCAAAGTCGACACCGTCGCCGAGTCGCTGGCGAACAGCGCGCCGGCCGCGCCGGGGTTCCGCGCGGACGAGAGGATGGCGTCGCGTATGCGCGCGTCGAGCTTGCGCGCGATCATCTCGGCGGCGTTGCCCCGCGGGCTGCGAATGTAGGGTACTTGTCCTGCGGCAGTGTCAGATACTATGCATAAAAATAACTGAAAGAAACTGGGATCCGCACCCATGGTGGCAATGACGCTAAAGAGGCCAGCGGCGACGCGGTCGACCTCCTCCTCGATGACCTGCTCGGTCGACGCGGGCGAGTTGAAGACATGGTACGCCGAATGGCCCGCGAGCGGCGCGGGGGGCGCGGCGGGTGCGCCGGCCTGGGCGGGCGGCGAGGGCGCGTTGGGCGGGAGGAGCGAGAAGAGCGCGGGCGAGGGCGAGAGGAAGGAAAGGTACTGGTCGAGCACCTGCGCGACGAGCTCGGCCGTGTCCTCGCGCGCGACGGCGTCCGCGAGCTCCTCGAGCAGCGCGCGCGGCAGCGGCTCGCAGAAGGACAGGTGGAAGCGCTCGTACAGGCCCTTGCTCAGGTCGTCCGCTATTCGCCGCACGTTGGCCAGCGTCGGCGCGACAAAGTACACCGCGGGCACGTCTGGCAGCGGCGGGCGCGCAGAGTGCAGTTGCCTGGGATATTCAATGTGTTAAGCCCGCAGACGGGCAGTACTATACACTCACACATGCAGCGTCACGCCGACATCGCGCAGGTCCTGGACGCGCAGCACCGTCGCCAAAACGTCCTTGGTCTGCTGGTCCAGCACCAGAATCTTCCAGACAGTCGTGGGCACGGTGCCGCTCGTCTTGTCGGCCACGGGCACAGGCGCGTTGAGGTTGATGAGCTGCAGCAGCGCCGCCGTCTGCGCCTGCTGCAGCGTCTGAGGCGCGTTCTGCAACAGCTTCAGCACAACACTCTGCGAGGTCAACCATCCCAGCGCACAGTCTTGTGCGAAGATGCCATGACTGGCGTCCCACAAGTCGTTACGGCTGCTCCAAGATAGTGAGCTGAGTAGTTCTCGGGAAACAGACACGATCACCGACACGTCAATTGCACGGCCGCCTCAAATTCCGATAGGTCCGTGGCGCACGGCTGTAACGGGCTGGATGAAACTCTTCGCAACGAACAAAGATTTACAAGGTCCTGAAAGCCTCAGTGTGCTCACATTGTTGAAGATGTCGCTGCACAGGTGGTTGCAGGTGTAATATCATTCGAGTTTCATTCCTTGAGCAGCAAGAATAACCACGACGTCGGTGGCTAGCGAGCCAGAATACAAGTCTGAACACAGAGGATAAGATAGGAGGGCAGCGTGTGCGATCAATGATGAGGAAATGGGGATGGGGATGGTGGATGCGGGATGGGGGCGGTCTAGACAGAATGATGCTATGCGACGAGAACGGCGACAGTGAGATAGCGGGATGAATAAGAGAGTAAGTAACCTAAAAGTCAGCGACGCGAGACGGGGTCCGTGATGACAGCAAAGACGTCCTTGGCCGCCTCCCGCGCGCGCCCCGACACCCGACGCACGAATTGCGACCGCCGCGTCCCGCCTGAAGAAGGCACAGAGGACGCGGACGCCGTGGGCGGCGTCTCCGCCTGCGGTTTCGCAGTAGCAGCAGCAGCCATATGTATTTCGGGCGAGCTGGTGTACCCGCCGGCGGTGGCAGCGTTACTCAGCCCGCTGTATGACGGCGAAAAGCGGACGGCTTTCTTTGGGGGAGTGGGTGGCGGGGGTGCAGGTGCAGGCACGTCCTTTCGGTGCGCGGGCCGGAAAAGGGTGGAGAAACGCAGCTTGCTAGGCGTGCGGTGCTCGTGACGGGAGGACGAGATGGAGGAGATGGAGGGGCTGGGCGTGCCGCGCCCGTTGGGCGACCCGGAGGTGCCTGTCGCGCCGGGCGTCGTCGGGATGGACGAGTCGGACGAGTTGGTGCTCGTCTTCTTCAGCGACGAGCGCTTCGGCGGCGGCGGTAAGGGAACTTTGGGGCGTGCGGTGCCCGGCGGCGACGCCGAGGACGACGGGGTCGCGTGAATGGTCGAGCGGCGGTATACGCGATGCTGCGGGGGCACGGCGGCCTCCGCGCGCGCACGGAGCAGCGCAAATAGGAATGGCGGTGCCGGGGAATTCTCTTCGTTGCGCACGACGGGGGGCGGGCCCGGGGCCGGCCTAGGATGGGCCTGCGGCAGATGCGGGGTGCGGCTCAGGTGCTGTTGCCACCGCGACATTAGCGAACAAAGTCCCGCTGGGCAAAGGCTGTCGTGCGCACCAAGCCCATCATTATCTCCGGGATGGTCGGGGGCGGGACTGAGCTGAGCGGGAAGCTGAAGTCGTGCTCGGTGTCGCTCTAAAGACCCCATTTAGACGGCTGGCGGCATGCGTGGCTGCAAGCTGGCACTCACCGCGGGCTCCTTTGGGCCTTTGCTGCGAAACCCTCTGCGCACGTTGGCCAGCAGACTGCCGTGCTGGGCGTCGGGCGTCGGCGGCGGCGGGGCGTGCATGTCGGTCGCTGCGAACGGTCTGTGGTTGGCGAGGACGGTCGGCTGGGAATAAGACCTGTGGTGGGCGAGGTGGTTCGGGCGTCTGTGTGGCAGGGGCTGTCGTCTGTGCAGCGGCAGGCTGGACGAGGAGGACCCGGCGGCGTCGTGGCGCGGGAGGTCCATGGCTGCGAGTGCAGTCCGGGCTATAATATGGCAGCGGCGCGCAGAATGCCGAGTACGGACCGAGACACAACACAGGGGCGTCTATGACACCGCACGTTTTGTAAGCGACAGCAGACCGAGAGTGAGACGACGACAGCGAGCAAGCCGCGTCACGGCTGGAGTTTTCGGTTTCGGGGCGCGATGAGGTAAAGCCGGCAACGCTACTTCAACCTCCGCCATCATCCTCTTTGCGCCCGCCCGTGATCTCGACTCTACAGCCTCAGCGAGCCTGGAGCCCGACTATCGTCGTACAGAACGGCTGACCTGGACTGCTTACCCATTCGCGGCGATCGCGGCGCTCGTGCAACGCCGGTAGCGCCGCGGCTCTATATTGGTGTCACCGTACGCGTCATTTATCCTCCATGGCCAGTCTCTGGGGCAGCTCGCTCGGTTGGGGTTGTGGTAGCGTGCCCGATGCATGTTTGCGCGCCTCGTGCATGGGGGGATCCCTGAACATGTCGCGCTTCACTAGGCCCGAACTCCCCGCTCTGACATCCCCTATCCCGCTGCAAAAGTCTATCGCGCCTGTAAAGCTCCTCGCTCGTCATCTGCGGCGGCATGGAATGACTGAGACAGCGCACCCGGATAGCACTCCAGGATTGACGACCCAACATGGATGATGTGTCGACGCCCGGCCGTTCTTCGCTGGCTTTGGCTGCTGCCGCGTCGATTTGTTCTTGTCAGTGGGCTTGTTTGGCTATGTGTCGGACTGTTCGGTGGCCCAGTCTCCGCCAACCCATATCAATGTTGCCCTCCCAAACTCGAGTGGGCCGGGCTGCCAGGGCTTTGGGATAATAGAGCGACCCATGCCTCTTCAGCTGCCGTACTGTGCAGTACGTCTTCCTGCGCGCGATGCAACTTCTCCGAATCATGCAGAGGGCCGAGGGTCTGTTCCCAAGCTGAAGCCAGCTCCCTCCATTATAAACCCTCGCCGATCGATTGAGTTCGACACAACCATGCATCTCCCATATGGCATGACCAGTTGTCTCTCAGCCCGCTTAGTCACGGCCGGCCAACGCAAACCTTCTACCTCTGTACGAAGCCCGATGCAGCGCGCATCTACACTGGCAGCGTGTCGATCCCGATTTTGGCGCCCTCCGGACGAGACAAACAGCGACAGACTCACTGCTAGGGTTTACCAGTGGCATGCACTGTTTCCGTACCAACTCTATCTCGTGATCGCTGTCGCGTTTCAGCATGCGCTCGTCGAATCCGAGTCCGGCCACTGGCAGACTACTTTCATGACTGCATGCCGTAGTTTCAGCTCGGGCGGTGTTACAGTACCGGGCCGGCGGGAACACACAGGTATCCCAGCTTATTTTTAGACAATGCAGTTTCCTACCTATTGCATGCGATGCGGTGCTCCTGGGAGTCCGACTCGCCGATGCTTCGCAAGTAGGTAGCAGGAACTGGGGATCCAGGGACTGCATTCTCATAGGAGCATCAGTACGGTTCAGCTATGGCAAGTGGCGTGCACGACGCGGAATCGCCAAGGGTGTTGCGATTGCACAGCGCAACATCGGGAATTTTGCACTCCGGCAACGGGCGAACAGTCTGCCGCCGAGGACCTGCCAGTGAGCAGCTTGAGAGAAACAGTTGCTTCTTCGGAGGTTTGTCATGGACAGTGACCTATGTAGTACTGCCAGTGTATCCAGGGGGGGACACTCGTATGTACGCCTGCGAGTTCTGGGAGGAGTTCAACGGTAATTTCAATACAGTAATTGAATCTTACGCGAGAACATGGCGCCTCCGGTTCTGAGTGAGCGCACGCAAAAGCATTTTGCAGACTCTCCTGTTCCGATATCTTGAGGCGGTGAGGAATCCGTGAACAGCCAGAGAGCATGGCGACGATTGGCGATTGTTGAATCTTTGCTGTGTTCAGCAGTGACCTCATGCGCATGTGGACCTCTGGCGATCTTTATTGCATGCGATGCAGTCTGCAACCGTGCCTGGAATTTGCACTGCGCGTCATGGTGAGCCTCCAATGCGGAAAAACTGCGCTGAACAGACCCTGGCTCGAGGGCCAGCACATGCACTAATAATAATAATAATCAGCATCGAGGATTTTATTGGGAATGCAGCCGCAGCTGCGCGTGGGAGCGGGAGCTGCGGGACGGGTGTGGCAGTGGGAGTGATGGGAGGAATAAGCCGCGGCCGCGGAGATTTCGAGCTTTCTTTCCGTTTCGTCTGCTTTAGCTGCTGCTGCCAGTTGCAGGTCCTCCGTCGCCGCCCCCGTCCAACTCGATGCGCACATGTCGCTGCTCATCGCCGTCGCTCTTTCCGCCGCCGCCGCCGCGCTCGACTACTCGTACACGGCGCCGAGCCAGTGCGACCCGTTCACCGTCAAATGGTCCAGTGCGTCTGGGCCCAGCCAGCGCCTCCGTTTATTTACTGACGCCCCCGCGCGCCAGATGGCGAGCCGCCGTTCACGGTGCAGCTGACAGTGGTGCGTCGCCCGCGGGCGTGGCAACGCGCGCCAGCAGCCTGACGACGGCGCAGGGGTTCGCGAGCCCGACGATCATCCAGCTCCCGGACAGCGCGTGGAACGGCAAGTCCGGCTCGCACACCATGCAGCTCGCCGTCGCCGCCGGCAAGAACTTCATCATCACCATGTACGACAAGGCCGGCTTCGCCAAGGGCGTCAACAGCGCCGTCCTCACCGTCGGCAGCCCCGTCACCAACACCTCCTGCGACACCAGCCCCGTCAAGTCCGACTTCACCTACGGCGCGCCCGATGCCCTCACGCAGTGCAACCCGTACCGCTTCGTCGACTATCCCGGCGCGACGTTGCCGGTCCATGTCAACGGTGAGCGCGCGCACTATCCCGGCCCTGTACCACGTCCCCCCGCTGACCATCTGTTTGCCCCCATAGGCCTCATTGCCAGTGGCGCCATATTCACACGTACTGCGGGCGACAGCGACGAGGAGTTCACCATGGACGTCGACATTCGCGCTGGCACCAAGCTCATCCTCTGGATGCAGTCCGTGGCGTCCCTGCTCCGCGTGTGCTGGCTTCGCTCACCCTTTTTTGGCAGGGACGCGAGGGGTCGCTCCGGCGGCGCGTCCGAGGTCCTGACCGTGCTCTCGTCGCCGGAGGACTCGTGCATCAGCGCCAACTCGCCCAGCACGACGGAGGGCTCGACGCCGACCCAGATTGCGGGCGGCTCCGGCACATCCACTGGCGCCATAGCCGCCGCCATTATCGGCACGCTCATCGCCTTTGCCGCCATCGGCGCCTTCTTCTACCTGCGCCGCCGCCGCGCCATCCACAACAAGAACGAAGGCGTGATAGCCGACCCCTATATCGCTCGCCATTCCCGCCAATCATCCCGTTTCTCCTCCTCCAGACGAACCCCTTCCGTAGATCTTCTCGCCGCCAACCGCGGCGCGTACGGCGCGGCTGGGATGGTCTCGCCTTCGACGCCGTCGCGTAGCCTGCATAGCCATGGGTACCCGGGTACCGCTGGTGGCGAGACTGGCCGCGCGCACGAGGGCGCGTTCGATACGGATCCCTCCCTGACGCCCGACCCATTCCTGGGCGAGCCGACACCGCGGACGCCTTCCAGCTTCCAGACTCAACAATCGGGGGACGCGTCTCCTGGCATGCCTGGGATGCCGGGACGCCGGAGCTCGACCAGCAAGGCGCCGTACGGCCCCAGCGGGCGGCAAAACTTTGCGCAACCACGCTTCATCCTGCACACGGACGCCGGGGCGCTCGAGGAGGACGAGGTGGTGGAGCTGCCGCCGATGTACACCGACACGCGCTCGAACGCGAGCGCGGGCGCGAGCGGGAGCGGGAAGCCCAAGGTGCCGCCGGTGCCGCCCATCCCGGACGACGAGCACGCGAACCGGCCGATATCGTACAACTCGGCGATCACGCTGCCGCGCGGGCCGCGCACCGAGCGCACGCTCTCGTTCGGCGCGGCGAGCAGCGTCGCGACGGGGTACGACGACCCGGTGCTCGAGCGCAGCGTCAGCCAGCGCGACCGCTCGTCGTACGCGGAGAGCGTGTCGCACCGCGCCATGTCGTCCGACGGCAGCCGGCGCCCGCTGCGCCCGCGCAATCCCGACGAGGACGAGGACGAGGACGACAACGCCGCGGGCGGCTCGTCGCACCCGCAGTACGACTTCCTGGACGACCCCGAGTTCGACCGGTCCGACCGCGAGGGCGACTCGTCCTCGGACGTCCAGCTCGCGTACGCCGCGCCGTCGCACAACGGGCCGCAGCACCCGCTCGCGCACTCCTCGTCCTCCCAACCGCGGCCCGGCGCGCTAACGCGCACCAACACCGCGCCCGTCGTCGCGCGCACGGCGTCCGCGTCGCTCCGCCCGACGGCCTCGCGCGCCAACTCCGCCCACACGCCCCGATGACCTCGTGTAACGCGTACGCCCCTCGTTTGAACACTTACTCCCCTTTGGTTTGCTGCTGCTGCTGTGTGCTGTTGTACCGCCCATTTGCCGTCTCTGCTGATTTTACCCGCTACATTATAGTCCATTCGTTCACCATACCTTCGTACACCCCTCTTACTCCGCCCCAAGGACCCTGGCTACATATTGTGCACCGGTTTCTCCCTCTCCACTTGCATGCATTGTGTATAGGTGCAGACCGCGCAAAAAGATTGGATCCAAGTGAATATTTGCTGTGGGTGGCTGTCATGCGTATGATCATGAGCTATCTGCGAATTTTCTGTGCTCTGAGTTGACGTTGGTCTACAATGCTAGAATCCTCGAAATTGCAATTCGATCCAATTCCCGAAGGTGCGCGGCACTCACAGGTCCCGACGACGCACACGAGGGGAGGAGAAAAGGCGCACATATGTACACAAAAGCACGGCAGGGGGCGAAATATGACACAGATTTGACAGCAGCAGCAGAGAGGGAGAGAGAGGGCAAGCAGGATCGCACACACATTCGTATAATTACACGGGGCCTTGGGTTCGGTCAGATATCGATGCGGAAAGAAGATGGTGGAGGTCGTGGATGGGCGCGCCAAGAGAGCAAGTAAAAGCGTCTTGAGTCTTGAGGCTGGGCCAGCGCTCACTGGAAGACCATCGGCGCGGGCGTCGCGGCCGCCGAGTCCTCGTCCTCGATGCGCTGCTGGCCGAAGGCGACGGCGAGCTCGTCCTCCTCGCGTTTGTTGTTGTGACGCCTGCGGCGGTCCTCGCGCACGACCTTCTCGATCCTGCGGCGGGTCTTGTTGTAGCGTGCGGGATCCAGGATGGCCTGCTTGCAGCGGTAGCACGCCAGCTCGATGCTGGCGAGCAGCTTGAGCGCGTCAGAGTTGTTGACAGCCTGAAACGGTGTAGTCAGCAATGCTGCGGGCATGGTAGGCGTGCGCAGGGCTTACGTTGAGCGACCAGGACGTGACGCCAGAAGGCTCTATACTTGCGACGACGATGAATGAGCCGCGCTTGTCTGCCTGGACCTCGGACATCTGTGCCGGCGGGGGGTGAGCACTGTGGATAGCAGCAGCAGCAGCAGGGGGCGGGGCGGGCGCACCTCGGAGAAGGTGGTGAGGACCTTGCCGGAGGAGACGGAGCGGATGACTGTCGGGGGTCAGTCAGTACGGTGTGTCGCGTGTGGCGTCAGACGGTTGCGGGCGCACTGACCGACGCGGGACGAGTTGCCGTGGAACTCCTGCATGGCGTACGCGCGCCCGACGTACTTCCACGCGACGCGCCCGGCCTTGCGGATGTGCACCTTGACCGCGAGGTTGCGCACCGGCTCGCGCCCGCCCCCGCCCCCGGCGGCCCCTGCGGTCCCAGGCTCGCTCAGCACGCGCCCGCGCCCAGCCGGCCACTGCAACTCGCCCTGTGCGCTGCCCTGCTCATTCTGCGCGCCCGCTTGCGCCTGCACACCCTGCTGAGGCCCGCCGTCCTCGACGTCCATCATCGGGGCGTCTTGCATCATCGCATCGCCGTCGCCGTTCATGTCGAGCTCCATCGCGTGCCGTGCGTTCGCGGGGTCCGTGCGTAGATGCTGGTAGTAGTAGTAGAGGCTGCTTAACCGCGGCTCACGCAGGCGGTCGGTGGTGGAAGGAGAAGAAGAGACTCGAACGGGCCCGGGCCTCTCCGGAGACGCGCTTGTCCCCGCCGCCCCGGCGCTTCAACCACGCCCAAACGCGTTGCAGCCGGTGCGGCGAGGGCTCTCACTCATTGCCGCAGCTCGCACCTCATTCCGTGTGTAATGATGCGCGCTCTCCAGGTCGCTAGAGACGATGTCTCGCGTCCCTCAACGGGCCGACCCACAACAGCCACAATGCAGCCAAGGCTACAGCTCACTCCCTCGCAGTCTCTCCTCTCCAGTAGCTATATATCCCTCTGATATGTGCTGAGACGCCTCTAACGAGAGTAATACAATAAGTCCCACCTAGCATTCGTCAACGCACTCGACACCCTCGAGGCCGAGCTACAACACCCTGAGCACCCTCCTCCCACCCTCCCCGCCCTCTCATGCAGCCCCGCAGCAAGTATCGTTACTTCTCCGCCATATTCACCGTGCAGTCCCGGAAAGGCGAAGTCTGTGGGTATTTGACACGCCACAAGCACGCGCGCGACCGCCCAAAACGCGCATGTCCCCGCGAGCTAGTCGCGACCCTGTCCAATATACAGCTTCTCTGCGGCATTCAATAACAATATTCACGGTCTCGACAAGTCGCTCACGAGTCACCAGCTTCAAGCTTGCGATTACATTGACAGTACAGTATCGGCGTCCGTCCTGCGCGGCGCCAGCAGCTGCACCGTCTCGCCCGAATGATCGTCCTCTATTCACCGACGTCTAGATTGCAGATCCACGAGCACAGATGTAGCTGGACTGCTTGCCTTCAACCAGCACACGGTGTCTATGGCGTCACAGATTCCTGCAACACCCCAAACTCTAGTCGAATATATCTTGTCTACTTACCATTCCCGCACACCCAAAACGAACCATAGAATCCGTTTTATGAACAGCCAACGACGTCTGACAGTGTAAAAAAAGGAGTGTAGTGGGGTGGATGCATCGAGCAGAGAGGACGACAGGCGTACGCCACGAACTAAACGTAGAGAGAGAGAAAAAAGTGAGGGAGCGAGAGTCGAGAGGGAGAGAGACAGGCAAGAAAAGGCAGCAACAAATGTACGGACGAGGCGCGCGGCATGCAACTTGGGCGACAACACGACGTCAGCCCTCGACTCAGAAGTCGGCGTTCTGGCCCTGCGCGGCCAGACGGCTCTCGAGGTTGCGGAGCGACTCCTCCTTGGCGAGGAGCGCCTGCCTCTTTTCCTGGATCTCGCGCGACACCTTGAGCTCGATCTCGCGCAGCTTCTCCTCCTCGCGCCGCAGCTGCTCCTCCTTGAGACGCATGCCCTGGGTCGCCAGGTCCTCGGGCAGCACGGACGAGTCGCCCTCCGAGTTGACCGTCCGGGAGAGCTTCTCGGTACGGTACGTCTCGTAGAGCACGTCGTGCGTGAGCGACTTGAGCTCGGTCAAGTGCGTGCTGGGAGGGCGAATCAGTATACGAAGAAAGGTTAGAACGCGTTTTTCTCACTTGAGAAGCGCACTACGGAGACGGCTGAAATCCGAGTGCTTGGGGTTGTCGACCTCGACGACGCCCCAAGGGTAGATCCTCGCGCGGACGAGCTGGCCGTCAATCTCGATCTCCTCCTCGGAGCCGACGATGGCGAAGGGCATGAGGGCGCGCAGCTCGGAGTTGTCGGCGATGGTGTCCTCGTCGTCCTCCTCAATGTCGTACGGGAAGTTGTAGACGGGGATGTCGTAGTGCTCGATGTCCTCCATGATGCGCTTCTTGAAGCCCTTGAGCTCCTGCGGCGTGAGCGAGTCGGCCTTGCCGATGACGGGGATGACATTGACGCGCGGCGAGAGACGGCGCATCAGCTCAATGTCAATTTCGCGCAGCCTGGAATAAGGTAATGGGTTAGCGGCGGCATCTGGTCAGACTTGGGCGGGCGGGTACTCACGCATGGCCGGTGGGCGGGATGAAGTAGAGCAGGGCGTGGACGCGGTTGTCCCTGAAGCGGGGGTTACGCTTGATGCGCGACTCCTCAGCGAGGACATGGTCGTATTCGCGCTCGAGGTATCCGAGAATTTCCTGGAAGCTGAGAGTTTTCATCAGCGGGCTGCTTCTTCGGGCCTCGCTAGCGACCGACGCACGCAAACTCGTTGTCGATGTTGTCGCCGAAGCCGGGCGTGTCGACGATGGTCAGCGCAATGCGCACACCGTCCTCCTCGAGCTCTGCGCGGCGGGCGTCAGCGCTTGGCCAAGGCTGGCTGGCTGGCTGGCTGGGTGGGGAGACGACGAACCAATGTTGACGGGCTTGATCTTGATGCCCTCCTCGACGTGGGCGGTCTCGGGGTTGTCGTTTTCCTTGTGCTGGAGCACGCCAGACTCGCACAGCGTGTTGACGAACGTCGTGCGGCCGGTGCCAGAGGCGCCTGGCAGGGGATAAGCGGGGACGGCAGGCAGGCTGGTGGGCACTGACCGACGACCATGACGGTGAACTGGACACCCTTCTTGACGCCCTTCTTCCTGGTGGCCATTTTTGCAGCGGTGCGAAAAGAGTCTGACGGTCGAGGTGGAAACACCGAACCAGAGTTTTCAAGTCCGCCGCCGCACCCGCCATGCTATTGCTAAATGCCATTGCTCAATGCTCCCACCGCACGCCATGTAGCTGCCCGCTCGCTCACAGCCCTCGCCAGCAGCGCCAGGGCGGCCTCCACAAAAATTATAGACGACGGCATCGTCCTCACCCGCAAGAAATACGTCGACATGCCCCCCAGCCTGTCACTCCTCGACGGCGTAGCAAGGGCCCCTCTGCCCCCGTTTGACGGCGGCCTGGCTCCTAAAGCAAAAATTCGCAAAATTATCCAGAAAGCATATGCCGCCGGTAAATGCTCTCCACGCGCAACTCCCCCATTCTTCGCGAGGCTGAGACGCGTCTCAAGGCACTGCCAGCGATTCCGGCGAGACACCCCAGCTCGACTCCGCGGAAGACGCGTCTGAACGTGTTGGGGAGCCCGTTGCAGCGCGCAGCGACGCGCCAGCAGCTCCAGAAGTCTCCGACGATCCTCCTGCCTCATGTGCGTCTGCACCTCGAGGCTCTCGCATTCTGGCTGAACAACTCGTGGTGCGGTGCCACCTCGGGTAGTGGACGCAGTTCCCAAGAAAACGCGCCGCAGAAAGTCATCCAAGGTCCCTGAGCAACTCGAGACCGCAAGCACACCGCGTGCGACCTTCATATGACGATCCGTCCACGCGCTGATTGATAGCAGCTGCAGACGACGCGCAACCTGTGAAGAAACGACGCAAACGGACTGTCATTCCCGCTGGAGATGCAGCTGAAGAGCCACTCGTCGTCGAAACCGCAGAGAACTCATCCGTCGAACTCAAGCCCAAGCGGCGTCGCAAAGCCGCCACTGTCAAAGAGGAATCCAACAGTGCAGACAGTCTCATCTATGCACCCATCGAAATCGTCGAAGAGCTCGACGAACCTAATCCTGAGCCAGCACCCGCGACGCCTCGCAGGCGAGCCCGCAAATCTAGCGCGAGCGTCGGTGAGAACCAAGCGGCCAGCTTTCACAAAGTACGCAGAGCTAACGCCTATCTGCAGTCGCCGAAGAGGCTCCCGTGCGTGCACCGCGCAACATCCTTGCGCGCGAAATCCGCGAGAACCTGGCCAAGTTCCCGCACTGCATCCTCCTCACGCGCGTGGGCAGCTTCTACGAGGTGTACTCCGTGCTTCCAACACAATATATATCGTGGTACTGACCGTCGGCTGGCAGTCATACTTTGAGCAAGCCGCAGAAGTCGCGCAACTGCTCAGCATCAAGCTGACGAGCCGCTCGTGGGAGGGCGCGCGCGTGCTCATGTGCGGCTTCCCGCTCGCGCATCTCGACAAGTACCTCAAGGTGCTCGTGCAGCAGAACAAGCGCTTCGTCGCGCTCTGCGAGGAGTTCCGCCTGCCGTCCGCCACGGGCAACCCGCTGGACAAGGCGTTCGAGCGCCGCGTCACCCGCGTCATCACGCCCGGCACGCTCATCGACGAGACATTCTTGAATCACTATCAGAACAACTACCTGCTTGCTGTGTCTGGCGCGGAGGCGGGGGCAGAAGGGAAGGTAGGCCTGGCGTGGATGGATGTCTCCACGGGCGAGTTCTTCGCGCAGGACTCGACGCTGGAGGTTCTACGGGACGATGTGGCGCGCATTGGCCCTCAGGAGGTCGTCCTCGACTGCGCGCTGCAGTCTGCGCCCTCGCATCCGCTCTCACAGCTCCTGACCGAGGAAGGATGCTTCGTCTCCTTCATCGCTAGCACCTCGTCCACCGATCCGCTGCCAACAACCCCAGACGTAGCCGCGGCCGACACGACGACGACAGACGACTTAACGGGCGCCGACACCGACGCGCAGCCGTCCAAGCCCGTCTTCAGCGCGCACGAGACGGCCGCGATCCGGCTGCTCACGGCGTACCTGCACGCGAACCTCATGGAGCACATGCCGCGCGCGCTGGTGCCCGCGGCCGCGGGCGGCGCGCGCATGCAGATCGACGCGCACACCATCAAGGCGCTCGAGATCCGCGAGGGCATGCGCGAGGGCGGCTCCGCCGGCAGCCTGCTCAGCGTCGTCAAGCGCACGACGACGAGCAGCGGCACGCGCCTCCTCGCGCGCTGGCTCTGTGCGTACTGTGCATATCGCTCCGCCGAGTCGTCCAGCCCTAACGCTCCTTTCCGTCTTTGCCTGACGAAGGCTCGCCCAGCACGTCCATAGCAGAGATCCACGCGCGCCAGGGGCTCGTGGCGCTCTTTCGGAGACTGGATCCGCTGCGCCGCGACGTGCTCGAGATGCTGCGCCGCGTCGAGGACGCGTCGCGCATCGTGCAGCGCTTCCTGCTCGGCCGCGGCGACGCGGACGACCTGGCCGCCATACGCGACGCCGTCTCGCTGTGGGCCTCTATCAAGGCGCGCATGGAGCTCGAGCACGCGCTGGACACGCAGGCCAACTCGTGGACGGGCATCAACATGCTTCTCGGGAAGATGAAGGATCTCAGCGGTCTCGTCAGGCGCATTGATATGGCTGTCTATGATCGTGCGACTGCGAAGAGCGTTGGTGCTGCCCCTGACGAGGCGGAAGAGGGCGAGGGCGAGGACGGCGTTGCCGAGGAGGACGCTGCTTCGCCCACGATATTAACGGGCAACTTCAAGCATACCATCAAGCCTGCGTGCGTCTCGTCTACTGAATCGATATGCTCTTCTGACTGTTTCATTAGTTTTTCGCCAGAGCTACAAAGTCTGCATGAGCAATTACAAAGTTTGCATGCTGCACGGGATGCGCTGCAGTCACGCCTTCAGCGTCGCTATGGTCAACCAGTATCTCCAATGCATGCCCCTCATGCTGACACAATCCCTGATACAGAGGCGCCTTCATTGACGCTGCGCTTCAATCCTGGATGGGGGTTCCATATTCATATAGCCAAGGCGAAACGGGACCTCGTGAAGATCGACACTTCTAGTCTCTTCGTGCCCATAGCGCAGAGTGGATCAACTAAGGCGTTCTTCTACAAGGTAGGCCCTCGATGTCCACGCGGTCACTGCTATATTGACTGTCGGGGCAGGAGTGGTTCCAGACTGGCAATGCCATAGCGGCGACTGTCATGGCCATACAAGCCGCTGAACGAGAGGCTTTCGAAATGCTTCGGAATGAGGTTAGATGAATATGAGAATGTCCATACACCCTTACTCACCGTGTTACTCCAGGTCAATGCAGAGGCCGCCTCGTTACGGCGCAATGCTCGAATTATGGACGAAATCGACGTGACACTGTCGTTCGCCACCCTCGCGCGGGAGATGAACCTTGTCCGCCCCACCGTAACAGAGTCGTGCGTTCGCGTCTAGATCTCAGCGCACATCATCTTTGCTAAACAGCGTCCTCGTAGACAAACATTCAAAGTCGTGAATGGCCGCCACCCAACCGTCGAGCTGGGCCTTCTCGCCTCCGGCCGCCAATTCACGCCGAACACCGTGCACCTCGAGCCGACCTCGCGCCTGCACGTCATCACGGGGCCGAACATGGCCGGCAAGTCGACGCTGCTGCGGCAGACGGCGCTCATCGCGATCCTCGCGCAGATCGGGTCGTACGTGCCCGCGGACGCGGCGGAGGTCGGCATCGTGGACAAGGTGTTCTCGCGCGTCGGTGCCAAGGACGACTTGTTCCGCGACCGCAGCACGTTCATGGTCGAGATGCTCGAGACGGCCGAGATCCTGAAGAAAGCGACGGACCGCAGTTTGGTGCGCCCGACTTCCCTCCCTATATCCGTGCTGGTTCTATCGAGTTTACGAAGGTTGCAGGTTATCATGGACGAGGTCGGGCGCGGCACGACTGTGCGGGACGGCCTGGCCATCGCGTTTGCAACGCTTCAGCATTTGTATTCGGTCAACGGATGTCGCGCGTTGTTTGCGACGCATTTCCACGAAGTGGCAGACATGCTCGGCTATGTTGAACCGGGGACCCCTGCCGGATCCAATGCCCCTACAGCGAATAATGTGTTCGAGCATGTCGGTTTCTTCTGCACGGACGTCGACGAGCTCGAGGTGGGAGCTCGTTATTATCGGCTATCCATCCTCGGTCTACTAATACCCAAACGCTTTCCAGGATGGTCACTTTGCCTATTCGCACCGACTGCGGCCGGGCGTCAACCGAGATAGCCATGGTCTCAAGGTTGCCGCCCTTGCTGGGATGCCTGGTCCAGCGCTTCGTGTGGCTCGAGGGGCACTCGACTGGCTGAAATCTCATCGTGGCCAGTGGGCGGGAAACCGAGAAGAGCTCCAGCAACTTGGAAAACAGCTATCTCAAGGCTCGAAACCACCAGACAATTCTTGAATATCCTTATCAATTTGCATACGCATTCGTATATTACTTATACGTTGACGGTAACTTACTACCGTAACTATGCTGGTTCTGGATTAAACGCCTGACCAATTCCGTGATTGTTGAGCTAGAGCATCTACATGCACTTGAATATGCTTTTCTGAGTGACGGACAACAGAGTCGGTGCGGCGGACTTGGAAAGCGTTCCTCCACCGCTCCACTACATGGAACATGCGCCTTCAGATGATTCTGATGAAGCACATGGGCTCAGCTACAGCGCCACCATGCGCGCAATAAGCGAATTCTTTGAAGTCGCCATTCACACTCTGCTCTTCGTGCGGGGCGTGTACCCTGCCAACCTGTTTGTGCGCCGACGCAAGTACGACACGGTGGTCTTCCAAGCCCGACACCCGGCCCTGCGGGACTACATCTCGGGCGCGTGCAATGCCGTGCGCGAGGAGCTGCTGCTGGGCACCGTGCGGCGCGTGGCGGTCGTCATCAGCGACGGCGAGACGGCGCTGGAGCGCTTCGTCTTCGACGTGGCGCGCACGGGCGACGTCGCCGCCGAGCCGGACGCGCCGATGCTCGACGGGCTCGACGCCGCGGGGCTCGCGCAGCGCTTCCGCGGGTTCATGCTCAAGCTCGCCGCGGTCGGGGGTATGCTGCGTCCGCTCGCGGACCTCTCGGACGACGCGGCGTTCGCCGTCGTGCTCGAGCTCGCCGACGGCGCCGTGCCCACCGCCGCGGAGCCCGAGGAGCCGCCGCCGTGGGTCCCCGCCCAGCGCGTACAGACTACCGCGGGCGTCAGGGACGCAGGCACGGCCGTTGAGCACTTTGTCACCGCCATCGATACGCAGATACTCCGCGTCTGGCTTTCGGTCCAAGAAACTCGACGTCAAGACAAGGGCAAAGACAAAGACAAAGAGGAAGACAAAGACAAAGACAAAGTCCAGACCTCACAAGAAGGGCTACCCTCAATCTCCATAACATCTGCAACATGAACACAGAACAGGCTCCTGGAGGTGTTTGTATCAATTAGATCATTGTAAAACATCTGGTGTTTCTGTTGTGCAACTAGTTATCAGCGCACGCTTGATTTTGCAGGATCTGGTGCAAGGACAAGCAAATGTGTGCAGATCCGAGTCCTACATCGTACGTTCCTCTATGTACCCCAAAAGCAAATACAAACACCGAGCACAATGGACGCAGCAGCAATAGTCCTATTCAGCCCAGCCGGAAAAGCGGGATACACACAGATGGTACGGAGCGGCAATGTATGGATGCAAAAAATGAGTGTGTGAGGCGAGATAGAGAGATAGAGAGCAAAGATGCGCAAGAGACGGAGACGACGGGATGGACACAAGACTGGACGAGAGCAAGAGGGTGTGGGAGACGGTGACGATGATATGCAAGAAGTCGAGATGGTGGTGAGCAGAGGAGGTGACGTGCGGGAGAGGAAGCAAGCGAGCAATGAGTGTGGGATGGGTGGGCCTGGCGCCGCCATTCATAAGTCAGTATAAACGGTTATGTGTGCGACGGTGGGGATCCGTCTCCCAAAAATAACAGTACTAGTGGCGAGCGCGCATCACTCGGCGGCGACGCTCGTCGCGTCCCAGTAGTCTTCGCTGGGTCGGTCGAAGCTGAACCGCTGGAAGTTGATCGTATTACGGCCGACATCTTCGACCGTGATTCCAGCAGCGATGATGGACTCGATGGCGGCGCGCAGACCAGATCCGGGGTGGGCGCTGAGACGCTTGACCGCGGGAGCTGGGATAAGGTACCGCACGGTCGCGAGCCGCGGGAACTTTAGCCGCTGTTGCAACCCGCTGAGCAGCGCCAGCAGCATTTCCATCTTCTCTGGAGGCGGTGCGAAGCCAATCGGCTGGTGCAGTCCGACCAGTTCGAGGGTTGGGTGCGCAATGATGGACGGAAGCGAAAGCGCAGACACTAAGAGTGTGCGCAGTCGCGGGCACCAGGCGCGCAAGTCAGGAACAACGCCGCCCATGGCGCAGTTCAGGTCCAGCTGGTCCAGCTTGCCGCCGACACGGAACAGCAGCCGACTGGTGTCAGCGTCGTTCGGGCCAAACGCGGCTCCAAGCACGGAGCAGCGGCAGATGGACAGGTGTCGTAGAGCGGGCATTTTCCACTTCCCGTCGGCGGCAGCTGCCAGAGCCCTGTGCCTGCAGAACGCGATGGACAGGGTGTGGAGCTCCGGCAGCTCAAGCGTCACGGCCGGCGTAGGGTCGATGTGGTCGGGCATCCCGGGGCATTGCAGGGCCAGCGAGCGAAGGCCGCGCAGCGCGCTAGAAGACGCGAGAACGGTGCTGTGTGCGGTGGTAGTCCATTCCACACGACACAGCTTCTCCGTTCTTGCAAGCGCCCGCGACGCCTTCCTGGGCATACTGCCGTCGTGTGCATCACTGTGCAAGAAGACGGCGAGGTTCGGAGCGTTGGTGATGATGGCGGAGAGCCTCCGTGCATACGAGCGCGTCGGCGGTCGGGCATCGGACATGTCCTTCGGGAAGCGCACCAGCACGTTCTGCACGTACGCTTGGAGACGGACGAGGCGGCCTGAGCGGCGGAAGGAAGGCACCAAAGTACGCGCCAGAAGCTCGGCGTCGCTTGCAGAGCGGAGCCAAATGTAGCGGTAGAGGTACTGTACCGCGCGGTCGCACCATTCGCGGTTCACAAGGCTGCAGGCGCGCATGGTCGCCGCGAACTGCAGATAGACATACTCCAGCATGTAGTCCGAGATGCGCTGGGCGGTGAACGGCGCGTCGGAGGGCGTGGCAAAGAACGCCTTGAGAATGTGCTCCTCGATGGCCAGGCTGAATATGCAATGCCAGAGCTCAGTGGGAAGCCGCGGAAGCGGCGACGTCGGCGGGACCAGAAGCGGCGCGCTGCAGGCTCAGTGTGAGTGGGATGAGTCCGAGGGAGCAATGGGCGCGGGGCGTACGGTAGCAGCAGGCTCATGGGCCGGGCTACCTTCTCGCGGGATGGCCGGGGGCGAGGCTCCCGCGGCAGCGGCACTACTGCGCCTGACAAGTTGCAGCTGCGCGCACGGTGAGCACACGCTGGCTGCTGCTATGAACCCGCGGCATACTATTTCATGTGGTGTTGAGCTTGTGCGGGGGGCGCGTGCGGCGCCGCGTTGGGGAGCATTTTCCAGGGCCATTTCAAGAGCTTGCCGCCGGGTGACGCGCCTGGGGAGCTGTCCATCGCACTGAATGGTCGCTAGGCTGGCTGGGACGGCGCGGGCGCGGGACAGCAGAGCAAAGTATGGGCGAGAGGAGAAGAGCAAGGACGGCTGGCTCCGAGCCCCGGCTGGCACTTGGGATCGAATTGACTTTTCTGTTGCACCGCGGCTGATTCGAAGGGAAGATCCTGATTTCAACTGAGAACCCCGTCCACCCTGCCGTCTTATGTTAATTTCTCTGGCTCGTGTGCGCCACCCATCCACCACCTCCATATCCAAAGCCCCCCCAGGACCCCCGAATATGTCTTTGGATGTTAAATTTGGATTTCCGGACATCGTGATACTGGAGAGCCGAAAATTTTCGGACATTTAAGGGGGTCTGGGGGCCGCAAAACGCACAAATTTGACAATTCCGCGACATCGGCGGGGGCTGTACCTACCATGCTTGGTGGCTGTCAAGGCACATGTAGTGCGCATGTTTTTGCCATTCACGGTATTCGCCAAATGTTCTGGGTGGCTCCCAGTCACGCCGACAAGGAACCAGTATCTAAAAAGTTTAACATCTGATGACATATTCGGGGGTCCTGCCCCCCCGCCCAGCTGTGCGGATTGCTTCCTGTTGATGCTCACCACACAGACCATGGCAGTTGCCCCTTGATCTCGTCCCATCCATCAGCGCATCGCCCAAACGGGGACAGAGCCCTAATTCTTCTGTACCCATTGCACGCCGCCCGTCCCCAACTCGAACCTTCATTGACAGTCCTAATTCCAGGATGCCAATGTCAATGCAGCTTCATTGCAGTCCAGGAAAACGGCGGCCGAACAGCTTCTCGAAGAGCATTCGCACGTTGAAAGAGGAAAGGCTCGCTCAAGTCGCATCTAGACGCAGCGAAAAGATGAATAATACGCAATTACAATATCGTACTTTCGCTTGATATATTCAGGCCCGCCGCGCTCAGCTGCTCGAGTGCGCCTTTTGCGCACGGATAGCATTGAGGGCCGATCCGGCCTCCAGCCACCGGACCTGATCAGCAGACAGCGTGTGCCGTGTAACGACCTCGAACACCTCGCCGCTGTCCCTCTTCGTCACGCGCAGCCTGACCGGCGTGTCGAGCTTCCCGTCGAACACGTCCTTGAGGTTGACCGTCTCGACGATGTCCGACGCCCCGATGCGGCCGTAGTCCGCCTTGTCGGCAAACCAGAGAGGCAGGATGCCTTGTTTCTGCATAGTAGACTCACGTCAGCAAATTGACGAGACGACAGCCGTATAGAATGATCATTAGGACGTGCCTTGAGATTCGTCTCGTGAATCCGTGCAAACGACCGCCCGATGATGAGCGCGCAGCCGTAGAACCGCGGCTGGAGAGCCGCATGCTCGCGCGCGCTGCCCTCGCCGTAGTTCTCGTCGACGACCAACGCCCAGGGTTCGCCACGGCGCTTGAAGCGCTGCGCGATGCGCGGGATTGTGTCCGTCGAGGATTCGTCGATGTCGTGGTCAGGATCCGCCGCAACGTTTACCTCACCTCCCTCGTCGTTCACGGCCTAACGCAAAATTGAGCAAATATCCGGCGCGGGCAGTGTCACGCACTGTTATCACTGCCAGCAGGTCAGCTCGGCGGTCTTCTGAAAGAATGTTCCATAGTAAATACTCACAGAGATTCTGGGAAATGTTGCTAAGATGGCCTTTGTACTTCAACCATGGCCCCTGCGAACACATGAGCCGACATATGGGATATCGCTACGACTCCAGCACATACAGCAGCAGAAATATGATCTGTAGTGCATTTCCCTCGGACGCGCAAAAGGACCTTGAGCGCAGGCAACTCCGGTGCATTGGCATTCTGGGGTCCAAATAGCGACTCGAACGGCTCTAGACGCTCCAAGCGTTCCGAAGTGGGCGAGATGACGACTTCGACGTCGGGCTGGGGCTGAGGTGTCGGCGCGGGGTAGTAATCCGGATTCCCTGTGCAATCGTCCGTCAAAAGGCAGAAACAGTCGAGGGAAAACAGACAAACCAAGAGCATATCCCGCGGACGGAAGCTGCTCGCCGGCAGGAGGCGCAAACTTGAACGGTTTCCCATCCTTGTCGGGAATGACATCCTTAGCAGGATCAAACGAGAGGCGACCACTGAATGCCATGGCGGTGACGACAGTCGGAGAGGCGAGGAAGTTCATAGTCTTGCTAGAGCCATCGTTCCGCGCTTTGAAGTTCCTACAGGGTCCAGTAAGACAATCTAGTTGGTATTCTGACATTCGTCCCGCGCACCGGTTAAACGAGGACACAATTGCTATCCAAGCATTAGCACTGATCCTAGGCGTACTGTAACAAGGCAGCATACCATTCTCCTCGCCGGATGTCTCTCGCTTCCACTACCAGAAGCAGTTAGACCCACAGAGCCACACTGGACGTATGACTGACCTGCCCGATGCAGGGTCCGCAAGCATTCGCCAGTACTAGAGCACCAACGTCCTCAAGGGCACCAATGACGCCGTCTCTTTCCATGGTCGCGCGGATCTGCTCAGATCCTGGCGTGCAAAGAAACGGAACCTTAAACGGCATGAGAGTTGCCGCCTTATTCCAGAAGAATATCAACCTTGGTCTTGAGCCCAGCCTCCTTTGCCTGCCGTGCAAGGTCTGCAGCTCGAGTCTACACCAACACATCAGGCCAGAGTTTCTTATCACAGTAAATTGTCCGTACCATATCCTCATAAGAGGAATTTGTGCATGACCCAATGAGCGCCGCGGAGATCTCGTCTTTCCATCCCTTCTCGCGCACGAAGTCGCCAAAGGCAGATATAGGCGTGGCAAGATCGGGTGTGAAGGGCCCATTGAGCGTCGGTTCTAGTTCGGACAGGTTCTGCCCACGATGAGCATATGCTTGACGGGCACAGACGCGTGCACTCACAATCTCGATGACCTCATCGTACTCGACGCCTTCGTCTGCCTGTAAGAAACCTTGCGCCGCAGCGGCATCTGCGGCACGCGCAACCGGTCCGCGGCGCGTGGCTTGCAGGTATGCGCGCATCGCGGGGGTGTACGGGAAGATCGAAGTTGTCGCACCGACCTTTGCACTCTGTCAGCAGTAGATGGGTAGATAGCCATGGGCACTTACCTCCGCACCCATATTGCAAACAGTGGCCAAGCCTAGCGGCGCTAAGTTCCAGCGGGGACAACTTAGGAAGAACATGCATACCAGTACACGACTGGTCGGAGACACCAGGACCAAAGTACTCAATAATGCGTCCCGTTCCTCCCTATAGCATTGCTCAGAAATCTTCGCCACAAAATTAACCTATTCACGTACGCGAACAGTGAGTTTCCCAGCAAGATGGAGAATGAGATCTTTTGCCGTCGCCCAGCCATTCAGTTTGCCCGTGAGTTTGACACCTACAAGCATGAGCATTCAACCAATGATAACGCGTCCCGACACATACCAACAACTTGCGGCGCCTTGAGTTCCCACGCAGTGCCGGTCATTGCATCCACAGCATCTGCGTGGTCTGTCCAGCCGCCATTCAATCGGATGTAAACGTTTTCGGCTGTTTCCTGCGGGCAGGTTTCCCGACTCGAATTAAACCCCCAGGACGAGAGCTAAACCTCTGATTACTCTCGGAGATGACAGCGAAAGGGAATCGCTACAATTGCTAGGTGTACTATCTGGAGCACGATGTCTCGGTCTCAGTATCTGGGACGATTTTTGCTTTCTGGGTTATCCGGATAAGTATATCCGTCAGAATATCGCGGTTCTGGGGCCCATCCTTTGTTAATGTAGCATAAGGCACTATGATAACAAAGTATGAGGGCCTCATACTGTGTTTCTGGAAGGTTATTCACAGATTTGTGCTGAAGATGGGCACAAATGAGACTTGTGGAATCGCCAATTTCTGCGCATATTCAGTATATTTAAACTATTTTCAAGGATTCTGTGTATGTCTGACTGCTAGAGAATCTGTGGAAAAGAGCTGGGACGTCTTTCGACGTTGCGGAGGACTTGTCACGGATGCAATCGGGAACGTGCGGTGGCCGCCGGCTGGACACACCAATCTGCGCCACCGACGCCAATTGCGAGTAAACCCAGTCCTCCCGCGTTGGGTGTATGCGAGTCTATGTGCGATTGAGACATGCTGGCTCGACGCGATAGACATATCTACCTGTTCCCAGCCTAGATGGCAATGTCAGTGAGAGCATGCAGAGCAAGCTCGTGCAGCATACATGAGCATCCCAGGCGCGGCATAGTTCTCCAATACGATTTGGTGGATGATCCCGCTGCCCGGCTTCCAGAATTCAATGCCATATTTGCGAGCGGCGCTCTCCAAGAAGTCGAAAACCTCTTGGTTCGTGACGATTGAGCGCTGCGCGGGACGGTCTGAGTTTCGTATGTTCAATACCGGCACAATGTGCACCGAACCTCGAGATCTGCTTTGGCTCCTTCCACCGCTTGAATCAGGTGGTCACAGTGAATGCTGGTTGGCTGAACGGGCACGGCGTCAGTAACGGGGGGACGAAGATATACAAGCATGCGCACCACTGCAGTCGCCGGCATCCCACATGTCATGAACTGAAGACTTGACGGGCTCAGCAGACGGCACGCATATATCCAACAGACCTACAGAGCCATTCTGCAGCCGTCGTATAGTCAGCGACGAGCTCGCAATAGCAACAGCATTAGCACGGCACGCACTGTGCAGAAGCATCCTGCATGGCCACCCGCGCTGGATTCAGGCGAAGGTAAGCCTCTCCGCGGACGCGTCCTGCGCCCTCTAGGCATCCCTCGATATCGCTCAAGTGACTGTACAAAATTTTCTCGGCCAGAGCAAGCGGTCTGCCGCCCAGAACGCGTTTTGCGCGCGCAGCGCGGTCGATGAGCGTTGCATAGTCCGGCGTGACCGAAGCGCAGTCCTTATCCGGCAGCTGGGCCGATACCGTTGCCAGCGAGCGCGAACGTCGCGCTCCAAGCCGTGCGCAGCGGCGAGCCCACATTTTGCGCGTGTGGCCAATCGCAAAGAGTCGAATTCCATTCTGGGTCGTGCTCGGCCGAAAACCGACTCGTCGGCGTCGCAAATCCCATCTGAGCCGGATACTCAAATCGAGCACTCACCGAGCAACTTGAAGCCTGAAGCACATACCACTATATCTATTCATCAAATGAAATTCTCATCTCTACTTCTCCGTCATCTCGCTCACGTTGAACAGGAGACAATACGAAGCCGACACGTTTGTACACTGACTTTGCAGGCTTGTTTACCTCATGGACGTCCAGTTTGACTCCCGCAAAGATATGGGTCTCCCTCGCCGACTTCACAGCTGTTTTCACAAGCTGGCCGCCTAACCCCCGCCCCCTAGCCTCAGGCGCGACCCACACGCTCACGATATAGGCCCACTCAGGATCCTCCTCATACCCGCCTGCGCATCCCACGATCCCCACGTAAGTCTTGGACGCAGTCGCCTCGTCAAGCGATCCGAATGGCGGTAACTCGGACGTTGTAGTCGCGATCCAGATCGACCTCAGTGGGTGAGCCAGACGCTTCATCCACTCGCCGGGGCGGAACGCTATCTCGCGCGCGTAGGTGCTGCCGAAATGTTCGGGCGATTCTTTGAGAAGGCGGAGACGCATGTAGCGGTAAAGTTCGTGGTCGTACAAGCCCAGCCGGTGGATGTAAAAGCTGATAGATATTTAGTTGGTGGGATTAAGGCCATACTGTGGACGTAATAGTCACCCTGGAGGTCCTTCCATAGTCGCAGCAAAAGGTCAAGTTGTTAACAATCGTATGTATCTCCGACGTAGATGTGAAGAACCCGTCGAGTCATGAGAGGGGAACACGTGACAGTGCTCGCGAGCAGTTTCGGTGTGATCCATAACGATTGAAAGCTGCATTCCATTAATACAGAAGACCAAGAATTGCATCGCACAGAAAGATAGTATACAGATGGCTCAGATTTACTCCTCGCCACTGCTCGCAGCATCGTCCTCCTGGCGCATTTCGACGTCGTGATGCCCGTTTTGAGCCTCGGGCGACACTTGCTTCTCCGCAGCCTTGATAAACGACGGTAGCGGGAGCGCCTTCCCACCGGCAGCCTGCTTCTGTTTCCACATGTGCGCCATCTGCAGGAACTTGAATGACGCAGGGTTGGCCTCGCGCTCGTCGTCGGGGAAGACGATATCCCAGTCTGATGGGAGATGAGCATCCGGCCAAAGAGCAAAAGGCATTATACGCACAGTCTTCTTCGTCGATGCCATTCTCGCCCTTGCGCCGCCGCTTGCTGACGACTGGGAACATAGCTTGTACAGAAGCGACCTTGTCTGGCGTCCCGTGCTCCTCCTCGAACGACTTCCAAGCCTCGAGCACACGCACACGCTGCGGATAGCGTTAACAGCCTGATAATCGATGGGTAAAAAAAAAACATCACCTCCTCCTTGAGCCCTCGGCTCTTCAGGTCCTTGTACGCGCGCTCGAATACCTTTCGCGCGAGCTCAAGGTCGCCCGGAACGTCAGGCACATCGTCCTCATCCTCGGCCTCCTCCCGGACTTCGCGTAGCGCAGGGATCGGCGCAGCCTCAAAGAGTGCATACGCGATCCAAGCCTTGTAGTGGCCACTGCGGGCCACAAGGCGATCGTACAACGCCCGTACACGGTCGCGCTCGCCTTCCTGGAACTCAAAGTCGATATAGGCCTTCCAAAGCAGCTCGGGCATCGAAAGTTGCGCTTGCGCAATGGCGAGCTCGAAGATAGCGCGCGCCCGCGAGAAGTCTTGCAATTGCGTCTCAAGCTCGGCGTATTTGATCCACGCAGCAGAGTTGGTCGGATCGAACTCAAGATACTTTTCGTATAGTTGCCGAGCTCGGTCGAATTCGCGGAGCTGCACCCAAAGTTAGACAGAAACCATAATGCGACACCACCAAGGAGCTTGCCTCGAGTTCCAGTTGAATATAAGCCTTGAACAGCGCCTCTTTGGGGCAGAGGCCGATTGCGGTTCCCAGGATCTTGCGTGCCGCAGGGAGATCCAATCTCCGGACCTCAAACCTTGCAAACAATATCCATAGCTTTGCAAAGGTGAAATGTTTGTGTGGGACAACAGACACTGCTGTTTGGTAGATCTGACGTGCGCGGTCATAATCCTATACGAGCATATCAGCAGGGTGTGCGGGCAGCTTTTGTGGAACCTTACTTTTGTCTCAAGCTCCTCGAAAAGCGCGTAATCCAGCCACAAGAAGATATATCGTCGCCAATATCTCTTTTCTTGGCCAGGAGGAACGTTGGCCACTGCCCGTTCGTATACCTCGCGCACACGATTAATGGATTCTTCCTCGCCCTCTTCGCCTTCGTCGCGTAGCGTTTTGAGCGCGCCTTCTTCAAGTCGTGCATAATCAAACCACACGTCGTAGTTGTGGCCATCGTGGGAGAGTTCCTCTTCGTACTCAATGCGGCGCTTTCCCAGGACAGTGGACTCTAAAGTCGTCCGAGTGCCATGCTGTTTTTCGAATCTGGTGTAGGCAGCGTAGAGTGTAGTAGATTTGGACCGTGGTAAACGTTCAAGTGCAAACTAAGAGATTTCTTCAGCAGCATGGCGAGTGACGACGGTAAACATACCTTGTAGATGACCCGTGCACGCTCATACTCCTTGCAGCGCGTCTCCATCTTCGCAAATGCCCCAAATACGGCCTGAGCCGTCTCGACCTGCTCCTCGTCGTCTCCGAAGAAATTCAACGCCGTCTGGAATACTTCACGGGCTTTGTCGAGACGGCCACGCTCTTCTTCGAACTTGCCCCACTTCACCCATACACGAGGCTCAGGGCGTACAGCGACCCAGCGCTCGTAGATGGCGCTGGCGCGATCGAGTTCGTTGTAGCGCTCCTCCAATTTTATGTACGCCTGCCATGCCTTGTCGTCCGGTTCCCACTTCAGCCAGCGCTCGAAGACCTGGCGCGCGCCGGCAACATTTTGCAGAAGTTCCTCGAGGTAGACATAGCGGTACCAGAGCTGGTCGACGCGAGGGAGGAGTGTGACGGCGCGATCGAAAAGGTTGCGGGCGTGCTGGATGTTGCGGCCCCTGATCTCCATTTCTGTATAGCTCTGCCACAGCTTCACAGAGCGGGGGTCGACGTCGAGTGCGCGCTCATACACCGAGCGCGAGCGGTCGAATTCGCCCTGACTGGCCTCCCACGACGCATATTGCAGCCATTCCTTGAGCTGTAAAATATTCAGGAAATGTGCAACTGCGGATATCATATAACGGCAATACTGACACTCCCGCGCGTCCGTCTTACGCGTTCCTCGAATTCTCTGCGCTTGCGGCCGCGGTATTCATGGAGCTCCTCGAAATCTTCTACGCGCTGTTTCGGGGCGCGGAACTGGGGCTCTTGACGTTCTTGGGCCTGAGTATTGTGTGAGTATATGCTTCCAGGCTGCTACGAAGAGCTTACTTCGCGCAACAGTTGCTCGGCGGTGATCTAAAGCGTGTACGTGAGCGGGCGTACACATCGGAGGCTCCGTTAACGCACCTGAATCGCCGCGGGGGCACGATTCTTCACGCTACAGACGCGTTAACATAGAGCCTGTTGTCGACAAGAATGAGGTCGTACCGTGGTGCCCGGCCGTCCTGCATCGTGAGGAAGCGAGGTTGAACGTCGAATCCAACTCCGCCTTTGCACGCTTGACCTCCCATTCTCATGTGCGGCATCGCAGTCCTTCTCACACGCGACGAACAATATGGAAATGGCTTGACCACAATGGGCTCATTTTCGGAGGCGTGGGATTCTCTACTTGCTTTGAACTCGTGTCGCGGCCCAGATCTCCAAATGACTCGCTCTATATCCCTCTCTGGCGATTACAAGCTACATTTGGTCGCCTCAGTTTTGCACATGCGCGGCAGCGCTGCCCAGGCGCAACCGCTTATATCAGACCGTGGCGATTTCTTTTGTTGGAATGGCGAGGCTAGTCGACTGACGGGCAATGTATGGTTATCGATGAAGTTTGACCGAATTCGCTGTGCAGATTTTTGAAGGCATGGAGGTGCTGCTTGGCTCTATGCTTATGCATACATCTACTCATGAAATAACAACTTGACTATGCCAAGATTCCACCGACAGAGAACGATGGAGCAAAGCTATTTGCCAGGCTTTCTGCCACAGCTTCGTCCTCAGATGTTGTGGATATCTTTGCTGGACTAGAAGGCCCGTGAGTCGACTGAATCAGCATCGACAAGGACTCATGGTACAACCAGTTATGCTTTCGTGTTCTACTCAGTGCGTTCATCTACGCTCTACGCTGCCAATCCTGAGGTCAACGTGACGTAGGCCGCTGAGAAGGCTTTGTACTTCGCTCGTGATCCTCTTGGGAGGCGCTCTCTATTGGTTCAGCTTCCCACGATCGACCTCCCCGTATTCGCCCTGTCATCTGCCTCAGCCGGCCAAACGTTGACCCCTGCGCTCGAAGAGCTATCATCGGAGCATATTTTCCGTCTGGACCTCTACCAGCTTCATGTGGGCAACTCTCACACCATCAATAATCTTCACCGACCCCTTTCAGGATTTGCCTGCAATCATTCCTACTGCCCTCCAACGCCTGTCGCGGACAGGTTCTGTCGGTGGTCCGTATGTGAGACAGAGGACCTCCAGGAAGCTATGTCTTTTCTGAACCTCGCTGTAGTGCTCCATACCGACCGTCAACGATGTGGCATCGGCTCTTGAGCTATCTGTGGCGGCGACAACGCCCTTGGCCGACGACTTCGTCCAAACAGTTGCTCAGTTCGTTGAAATCTTGGATCACAGTGTCAAGTGCCGCGTCCAGGACGTCCCTCCACTGCCATCGTATGTCTCATCATTCCCAGTGGTTTCGTGTGGCTTCTCACAGGGTTGTCAGGACTGCGATTCACGAAGCGTTCGAAGCTGACGGGCCTCCCGCCCGGGTAGCAGTACTTTTCTCCGGAGGCATCGACTGCTCCATGGTTGCATTTCTGGCAGATAGGTGCGATCATTGTTCTTTCACCAGCTCGCAATTGGGCGCTCAAGTGACGGTATCTAGACATGTACCTCCCGATGAACCCATAGATCTGCTCAACGTGGCATTTGAGAATCCTCGCAAACTGCGGGCTCTACAGCAGCCAAAACAACTCAAACAAAACAAACGCAAGAGTAATACCGCCCAGGAGCCGGGGGTACCGACATATATGGTGCCGGATCGCGTTACCGGTCTCGAAGAGCTTGAGGAGCTGCGTTCCCTGTGTCCTACGCGTCGATGGAACTTCGTGAGTACCGCCCCCTCATTTAACTGAGCGATTCTTATCGATCGAGCTTGGTAGGTCGAAGTAAACGTCGATTATCAGGTGACAGACTGTGGCGAGTGCCGCTTCATCATGCTAACGACTTGTATAGGAATGTACGCGCCTGCGCCCAGTCGTCAAGGCATTGATGCATCCATCTAAAACCATCATGGACCTGGTAAGCTTAGTTGCCACCATTCCGTCCCCTCGTTTGATGACCATGGCAAACCTATAGAGTCTGGCCCTCGCTCTTTACTTCGCGTCCCGTGGAGAGGGCACTGTCAAAACTCCCGGAGGAAGCATACGACCTCACCATAGTCGTGCGCGGGTCATCCTCAGTGGTCTTGGATCCGATGAGCTACTAGGCGGATATAATCGACATAAGACTGCGTATCTTTCGGGCGGCTGGACGGCACTCGTGGCCGAGGTACGCACCACTTATTACTTCACGACACGTAACGTTCAGAAACTTACATTTATTTCAGTTGCAGCTTGAACTCTCTCGGCTACCCACCAGAAATATGGGCCGAGACGACCGCATCATCTCGTCCCACGGCAAAGAAGCGCGCTACCCGTTCCTCTCGCTCTCGGTTGTCAATTTCCTTGCTGCGTTGCCTGTGCATCTCAAGGTCGACCCGCGCATGGGAGACGGCCTGGGAGACAAGATTTTGCTGAGAATTGCAGCGCGTCGGTTAGGACTCGTCCTTGCGAGCAGCCGTCGGAAGCGCGCGATGCAGTTCGGTAGCCAGAGCGCCCGTATGGAAGACGGAGCCTCGAGGCGGGGAGATTTTACACTGGCACACCACGATTAGTGACGCGGTCTCATCTGTGTTGCGTTGTACGTGAAGCACATCCGCTTACTGGGCGATGACTGACATGAGGTCTCCGATGCACATTGTGCATACTAATAGGGTTACAGTCGCGGTGCCAAATAGTCTTGCAAACTATCAGCGTAACCGGCGGTGTACCCGATTAGGCGCTATGACACCGTATGCAGGCATGGCCAGTGTTCCGATGCATCACTTCAGGAGTCGCCCCATTATTCATGTTGAGTTTCTCGGTCTTCTCTCCGTGAGTGAGCCATCTTGCCCATCGCGTTCTCTGCTTGCGCCAGAAAAATCGAGGAAGCCTATCCCACCGATATGGATATGCGTTATTTTCCGCTACTGTTTCGATCCTTCGACAGCCTCCCTGCGGGTTTGTGCCATCCCTCGCCCCATCACAGCTGTCAAGACGCATCGAACCGCAAAGTTGCCTAATCTGGATGGATAGGCCACACACTATGTTTGCACCTCAATCCGCCCAATCGACAGCTCACTCAGCGCGCAACACGGTTGCATCCTGCAAGCGCTGAAATTTACTCAGCGCTGTCGTCTGAGTAAGCTTGGAATCTGGCAGGTATAAGACGCTGGGGCGACAGGAGCACGCTCTGCAGTCTAATTGACCCCCCTATTTCGAAACGCACCCCTCGTACCCCACGTCATCATGAGCGACGCCGTCGTTTTCGTTACTGGAGGTTCTCGGTGCGTTACATTCGACTTGTGTTTTCGCAATCGGCTAGCTCATGTGACTGTGCATTCAGTGGCATTGGACTGGCATTGCTTGAAATCCTTCTGAAGGGCGGCAACAAGGTGGCCAACTATTCTCGTTCCACTACGCCAGAACTTCAGGCATTGCACAGTCAGTACAAACATTGTTCTATGCTTGGATACGAGTCGTCTGACACGAATATTATTCCAGCAAAATACGGTGCTTCCCTCCTGTTGATCAAGGGCGATTTGTAAGCACGAGCCGATATACTCTGAAGTCCCAAACTAACCTTGTGTATAGGGTGGATGGCTCCGCCGCTAAAGCCGCTGTCAAGCAGACGAAGGAGACATTCGGACGTCTGGACGCCCTGGTACTCAACGCTGGCGCTATGTACCCGCTGGAGCGCATCTCGACAGTTTCGGTGGATGAATTCAAGTCGACGTTTGACGCCAACGTGTTCTCCGTCATCCCCTTCGTGCAGGCGGCGCTGCCATACCTGAAGGAGAGCAAGCTGCCCACCGGCGGAAAGGTCGTCGCTGTCAGCTCGGCGGCGGCGCTGCACGGCATGGCGGGCGTCAGCGCGTACTGCTCCAGCAAGGCCGCACTGAACATCCTCATAAGGTGAGCCTTCATTCAGAGAGCCCGAGGGAGGCGAAGTCTGATCAATCACTACTAGCGCACTGGGCAACGAGGAGCCGTCCATCGTCGCTCTCGCTGTCAACCCCGGCATGGTCGAGACCAAGGTGCGTCTACCCTCCGAGTCCCTCGAATAATTCCTAACGCTATGTACAGATGGCGAAGGACATGCGTATCGACGGCCAGAAGTCTATGGACCCGCAATGGCACGGCTTCATGCTCAACAGCTTTGAGTCGGGCAAGAACAACCCCCCTGAGGTTCCCGCCACCGTCATCGCTGCGCTTGCCCTGAAGGCGCCGAAGGAGCTGACCGGGAAGTATATTGACTTCGACGGCGAGGAGGCGAAGAAGGTCACGGCCTAGAAGAGCATGTATTTGTGCAAACATTGTTCCCATTAGCATGTGTTAGAATGCCACTCTCTCATACCCTTGACATGACCGAATGGAAGCTCGATGCTGCGTCAGACTGTTACTGTACTGTAAATTTGCAATCAGGCTCTCCCGTTCCCCACCTGGGAACATGTACATACAGTCTCTATCTCCAGACTGCGGCGGGGCCGGCCTAATGTACTACCACATGACCATCTCCGTTCAAGTAACAAAGGCAGTCAGAAACCCTTGCACCACAACGAGTCAGGCAGATCGCACTTCAATCGTCCGAGGAACACCGAGTCTCACCCGACAGCTCCCGCGGACGACGAACGTGCCTCGTCTCACTGGCGGTTCGGCACAAACCGCAGTGCAACGTGCCTCAGGTTCACAGGCAACATTGCTCTCTCTCTGAAACCTCCCAGCTTGCCCCGTACCCGTCAGGTAGATCGCCACAGATCCCACCGGACCAGCTCCAGAGCGATGATGCTGGACGATTGCGACCGCTGCATGTGGAACACTGCACGCTTTACCACGATGATAGCGCAAACGTTCCTCCCGGCGTATGGTGCATCGTGGATCCCCGGCCCAGTACCTATCTCAGTCTGTAAGAGAGTTTCAGTCGTCATTCCAGATAGATCCCGCGAGCGTTTTCCGGGATCGTCCAAGGACATGCTCACTGGCGCGGGCGCACGCAGATACTTTATCCAATCGAACATTGGTGCGTTCGAAAGTTCCCATCGAAGGAAGAACGCAAGCCTCTATAGCAGCGAAGTAGGTACTCCAGACTACGCACGCAAAAAAGAAAGGGATGAAGGAAAGAGGCTAAACGTAGAGGTAACCTCATCGCGCATAAAAAGGTCGTAATCACCCGCACCAAACCACAACGCATTATCGTTCCAAAATACCCAGCATAATACCCAATGGAAGGGGGAATAGACGCCATCGTCCCTTTGCCTTTCGTTGATAAAGTCACCATGATGAACCTGGATAGCGGATAGCACGAGAGCAGCAAACCAGCATCGCGACCGTCTACAGCTCGGTCGAATGCGCGCGCGGCGACGGCGGCGGCGCGGCGGCGAGGATGGGCGTCGCCACCTGGTTGTGCTTCGCTAAGCATGCGAGCACGCGCGACGAGGGGTAGCGCGGCGCGATCGGCATGCCGCGCCCCTTCGCCCATCGACGCGTCGCGTCAGGATCTACAGTGCGTAAGCACAACGTCCCCTGAGACAGTCCTCGCAGGTCGGCACTCACAGTCCGTAATGAGGCCGTCGACGCCCCAGGTAACGAGGCGGTCGGCGACGTTGAGGCGGTTGACGGTCCAGGGCTTGACGGCGAGGCCGAGGCGGTGGCCCTCGCGGATCATCTCCTCGGTGGTGAAGGGGATGTACGCGCTCTCGTGCGGCTCGCGCGTAGGCGACTTGAGGCTCGTCGCGATGGGCGAGAGGATGTCGAGCCCGAGCGCGGCGGCCATCTGCGCGAGCCGCACGCCGCGCGACTGCCCCGGGAACTCGTCCACGTCACGCCCGGCAAACCACGGCGAGCGCACGCCGGGCTCGTACAGCGTGTCGCTGCAAGCTGTCTCGGTCACCTGGCCGCGTCCCAAGCTGAGGGCTTACTCGTCGACCAGCCCGGAGACCTTGATGGCCGGATCGCGCGCCTTCATGCCCACCAGTGTTCTCCAGTCGAAACTCTGGTACTGTCGGCCACCGCGTGAGCGCAAGCTCAACAAGGCAGGCTGCCCTCGCTCTTACCGTGATGGCTTTGGCGTACGCGCTTGCCGAAAACAGCTGGTGCTGTCTCCACACGAACTCGTCGACGCTCTTGGTGCGGTTGGGATGCTCCGCGTCGATCTTGCTCTCGATGTTCATGAGGATTTCGTGCGTGGGGTCGGCACAGTCGACAAAGTCGAAGAACTCCTGCATGGTGGATATGCGCGTGCCGGGATATGTCGCTTGCAGAGCTACGATCACGGTCCGTGCACATGTGGGCGTGACAGGAGGCGCGTGGAAAAACGGGGACGTACGGTACTCTTCCAGACGGCTCGCGCCGCAGTCCAGCGTCTTGATCTGGTCGAGGGTGAGGTCTGCAACCAGTTTCCCGACGTAACTGGCGAGGAGGGTTCAATCCGGGGCGGGGTCAGGTGCCGCAGCCGGGGCTCATTACTCACGGGAAGTCGGGGTCGCCAGGGAACTGGGGTCGACGAGTCAGCGCGCACGGGACGAGCAGGGCAGCGGCGGATCATAGACTGACGGCGGGCATGGTGTCCTTGCATTTTTCGGGGACGATGTTCTCGTCGTGCCAGACGATGACAGTGCCGTCCTGGCCAGGGTGTTGGCTGGAGCCAGCAGAGCGGCAGCCGACGGTACCTTTGTGATGCCGTTGTCGAGCTCGAGCGTCGTCGCGCCGTTGATGAGGGCCCAGGCGAAGGCGGGGAGCGTGTTCTCGACGACGTCGCCGCGGCCGCCGCGATGCGCCTGCCGTTGCTCGGTACACGGTCTCAACGACGCCACGAACGCACTTGGATGTCGAACGCCGAGCGCGGACGCGCGGACGACGGGCCCTGCGGCGACGGGGGCTCGGGCGCTGCTGGAGTGGCCCTCGCCAGCTTGAACGCGGCCAGCGACGAGATGAGCGGGCTCCAGAACATCGCAGGGGACGGGCGAGGCGGGGGAGCTGGGTGGGGGCGGAGAGTAAGCCTCAGCCGTATTTATATCGGCGCTGGACGGGCAGGTATGATGCGTGCGTGGGCGAGCAACGTGCGTCGGTCTGTAGCTGCCAGCGTCCCTGGGCTGCGCACATGGCACCTGCTGCAAATATCTATGCACTGGGCGTCGCTGCCGCCGCCGACGAGCTCGCAGTCAGCAAATTTTGTGTCCGGAGCGTACGTACAGAGATCACTTGCGGACGACCGGAAGGCCACTTGACGCGATTAGCGACGCATGAAACGCAAGGGCCCGTCCTTCCGAGCCTATCGCGGGCCAACACATGACCGCCCTTGCCACACGCCTAAAGCCTGCTGGGCGCATTGAATTCACTGAATCAGCCCAGCCCGGTTCTGGGTTCAGCCCAGATATCTTTGTTCGGATTCCAGCTTGACACCGCGCTCGGCGGAGACCACCAAAACGCGCCGGCCTTTGCCGTCTCGCGCTTGCCGCTGCACGCCATGGTTCGCAAGGCTGAGTCGACAACCAACGCCGAGTCGCAGCAGCAACAGGTCATGGCAGACCAGGGCATGGAGGCCTTCGAGCTCCCCAAGAGCATCGTCACCAAGATCGCAAAGTCCGCTGTGAGTGCGCCAATGGCAATGATACCCGGCGCTCAGTGCACGCGCTGGCCAGATACCGGACAACGCAAAGCTGCAAAAGGACACGGTGCTCTCGCTTGTCAAGGGCTCGACCGTCTTCATCAACTATCTCGGTGCGCGTGACCGGCGCAATCAGCGATGGCACTAACCGCGTGCCACAGCCGCGACGTGCGTCCGATCCTCGCGTCCGATGCCCACTTTAATCTGCCCGCAGCGCCCAGGACGTAGCAACACAGCGCTCTCACAAGACCATCTCTGCCGCTGACGTGCTCAAGGCGCTCGAGATCATCGAGTTTGGCGACATGGTCCCTGGTCTGCAGAAGGAACTTGAAGGTTCGCATTGCTTGTAGTGCGAATCAAATTCATAACTGAAACGGCGTCAAGCCTACCGCGCGGTCAGCAAAAACGCGCCCAAAGCTCCGCGTAAGAGCACCACTTCAAAAGAAAAGGAAAAGGAAAAAGAGAAGGAGAAGGAGAAGGAAAAGGAGAAAGAGCCGCCCGCAAAAGCGCCAGCGAAATCGTCAGGCTCCCGCACCTCCGCACGCACGCGCGCAAAGCAACAGGCGGCAGAGGCAGAAGCGGCCGCGGCCGCAGCAGCAGCAGGCTCGGCACAAACGGAACCTGCGCCAGCAGCGGAATCGCGCGACGTCGACATGGCCGAGGACGACGATATTGCGCGTTATGACGAGGAAGAAGAGGACATCATCGAAGAGGAAGAAGAAGAGGAGGAGGAGGAGGCAGAGGAGGATAACGAGGACGAAGTGCTCGACGCGAACGGCATGCAGGTCGACGAAGACGCCATGCTCGCCGGGCGCGACCTCGACAAAGCTGGCAGCGACGACGACGATTGATTCATTGGTGTGCCATAGACTGTTCTCGTGCTCTCTCTCCGTCCCTCTGCGCTCTGGTCTCAGTGACATATGTATTTGTGCAGTCGCCCCGCAAACACGTTTGCTTTCCTCCCGCATGGCGCTCAACCCAAGAGCGACTTGGGCATCATCATCCCCACAACATAGTTCGGCATGTCGACCTGCGTCCGACGCAATCAGGCGACAGTCTCGTGTAAGCAATCAAACTCACCACTTCATGCAGACGCAAGTCGCCCGCGACGCTGCAGAGCATGTACGCGTCCTCCGGTGCGAACCCGTGCGCCTGGACCAAGTGCGCAATCATCCCGCGCACAGCATCGCGAGCGGCCTCGCGCAAATCTGACGGCCCTGGTCAACGCGCTTGTCCCAATTCAACGGACGATGTGAAGGAACGGCTCAACCTGGTCCGACGCCGGTGGTGCCGTAGTATGCTTCGCCGACCGGGATCGCGTTCTTCGTCTCGTAGTGCGGCGCATTGACGTGCGGCTTCTGCTCGCCGCTGAGCACCGTCAGCCGCACCGTCACCTTCATGGGCGTCTCGATTGCTGTCCCTGCAGAGGGACCGGGCTTGAGATACTCATGGCTATGGCGCGCTGTAGGTTTTGCATACCGCAGACCTCTGTGCACTCGCGTTCAAGGAGGCGACACGATCAATGGTGCACTTCGAAGGCGCACCTCCGTCCCCTTGCGCAGCGTGTCCATCCTATATCATATCAGTCTTGGTAGGGAAACTCCCCGAGGCAACCTTACGCCGATGGAGAACAACGCGCCCTCCGCCTCAATTGGAAGATAGACTGTCGAGCCTTTCGTAAAGTGCTTCGTATCCATATTGCCCTATAACCCATCAGCTCATTCCACTCCTCCCAAAATTCACGCGCATACACCGGTGCGGTACGGCGGGATGGTGGACCACTTGCCGGGCTCGCCGCGCGCGACACCCATCTCGCCCATGAACGGGCGCACGGGCACACGCAGCGTCCTCCCATCCCGCAGCGTGCACCGCGCCACGCCCTCCTCCGCGTCGATATCCCATATCCTGATTGCGCATGCAGGCTCGCCGGCGCCGGCAAACTCGGGATCGTCCGCGAGGAGCCCGAAGCCGGGCACGAGCGCCGTCCAGCCCCAGCGCGCGGGCCGCAGCTCGAGCACGTCGACGCGCAGCACGTCCCCCGGCCGCGCGCCGCGCACGAAGACCGGGCCGTTCACCTGGTCCATCAGCGCGAAGTCCGCGGCGCGCACGTCCGCGGGCGTGCTCGCCGCGGTCAGCTGGCCGTTCGACGCGTCCTGGCAGTCGAACGACACGACGTCGCCCGAGGAGACGGTGAGCACCGGCGGCGTCGCGGGGTCCCAGGAGAGGTGCGCCTGCGCGCGCGCGACGCTGTGGATCGACATCGTGCGCTCGGCAAGAGATGCGATAGCATGCGCCCCTATCTTGTTGCGGCAATTCTGCGCTATCTTCGTCCGTCGGCAAGATTAGATCTCTCTTCAAATGCCGTTCGTAAAGGGGAAAATTTCATTCACCCGAGGGCTCGTGCGCGCGAGTCTACAGTACAATAAATTGCGCGAGTAAAGGACGGGTTGTCGGGCTTGAGGCTCTTATTGACAGCTTCAGCTTTGGAGAGCTGTCTGAATGAACTGGCAATGATCTGCTGCGCAGAACATTCTCGTGCACCGGTCAAGCACAACGCATTACACACTGAGAAATAGCCTTCATGCAATGGCCACCGGGCGCCAGGCGTAACCTGTGCGTCGTATTGCTTGCAACACTGCAAGTGCTTGGAAGGGTGGTGCGCAGCGTCGAGCCGACGACCCACAAAGCGTAGCATAGCGAATCATAGTTCAGAGCGTGCATGGTGTTCTATATAAACCGTGTCGCGAAAGGCCGGCTCCAGCCCAGGTGACTGCGCCAGCCCGCCAGGCGAGGGTCGCGGAGCTGTTTAACAAATCCGACAAACCGGTGGACGGAGCGAACTAGCCAGGGAAGAAGATTGCACGGAGGATATAGACCGTGAGTGCGCCAAGGCAGCGTATACAGCTGGTCGCTACGCCAAGGCTGCAGAGGACGGAGAAGGAGGTCAAGAGGCTCGCAAGTCGGGGAATTGCCGGCCAAGATGTCGTTTGGACGGCCACCGCAATTCACCAACTTCAGCGTGCTCCCGCCTGACCGGGGCTCCTTTCCGCTCGACCATGATGGTCAGCCCAGGCTGCTTTGCAGCATCCCAATATTGGAACTGAACTTCCATACAGGCGAATGCAAAGCGCAGATGATGCAGTACATGACCTGCCTCAAAAAGCACGGCAACAGCTCGATCCCATGTCGCGTCGAGAGCGGCGAATACCTCGATTGTCGGATGAACAAGTGCGTGTCTGCAGCCAAGCGCCAAGTGCTGGCGCAGGCCACAACACAACTGAACGGCCGCGTGACTGGCAGAGGACTCATGGAACGCGACGAATGGAGGAACTTGGGCCTCGCCGATGTCATGGCGAAGGACGCGTCTGCGGCTGCGCCACCCAGCGCGCCTGTGCCTGCAGACTCGTCTCAACTCACAAAGAAGAAGTA
This sequence comes from Auricularia sp. M13, assembly GCA_037042915.1. Classification (NCBI taxonomy): domain Eukaryota; kingdom Fungi; phylum Basidiomycota; class Agaricomycetes; order Auriculariales; family Auriculariaceae; genus Auricularia; species Auricularia sp. M13. The sequence goes on along the minus strand of CM073197.1, from coordinate 2,304,149 downwards.
GAGGTAACGTACACACTGTGGCTGCCTCCCGTCTCCGACTTCTTCTCATGCACCCTGGCCAGCCAGCAGGCTACCGTTGAACAAGTATAGCTGCATATCAAGCATCCGAGCATTATTGTACCATCTAGCCATCGATCACAACTCAGACAGTGCATCGGGACAGACGCCGCGTCGACCAACCGACATGCGTCCTGAGCAGCGGGCTGCATTCCTTCGCTCGCGACACTAGCGCGCGATTTGCGACAGTTCGGAGCACGTTCAACGCTCGTGCCATGCCGTCCAGTCAAGTCTTCGCGGCGTTTGTAGGGCTTCACAGAGCTTGACAGACGCTGCTTTGAATGGTGGTTTGATTGCATGCAGATCCGCCACGCACGTCGTCCTCGAGAAGGTTCGTCGCGGCGTGGGACTAGGCTTGCAAGTCCCCATTCTAGCAAGTGTTATCGTGCCGTCTTGGGAAGGAGCTCGTGATTCTGACCGCCAAATCTGGGCCATGACGCAAGCTGCGAAGGGAAGACTGTACAGACGTGGCCAGCGTATGTCTTTTTGAGTACTTAGCCATCGATCTGCGCGACGTGCAGACGAGCACCAGATTAGCCATCGACGTTGAGGGCGCCGAGTGTTCGGGATCAGGCACCGCCGCGGGGTCCGAAGCCGTGTCGGGTGCCAAGCCAGCGCCGTCACGAACGTTCGTTTATCTCCCACCACGCCCACCCAATATTTTGCTGGAGGCGTGGTCCCCGCAACCAGCTTATACGGCCATGTCCACGCTCAGCATGAAGCGCGCCTTTGTGGGCGCGGTCGAGGACGAGTTCATCATGTACAGGTGCGCCGTTAACGGTTACTGCCTCCGCGCCACCGGCCGCGCTGACAACTGCCTGGCGCCGGCCCATAGCGACCGCGCACAAGACTACTCCATCGGCGAGCCCATCGGCTTCGGCGCATCCAGCGTCGTCTACTATGCCACCTACCAGCCGCCCGGCAGCGCGCCCGTGCAGTGCGCGCTCAAGGTCATCGACCTCGACGTCCTCCCGCCCAACGCGCTCCCGCTCCTGCGACGCGAGACCCAGCTCATGGCGCTCAGCAAGCACCCCAATGTTCTGCGTGGTCAGTGCGCTGCTGCTGGCTGATGGGAGCTGGCTGACTCATGTTGTGTAGTGCGCGGGACGTGGATGGACGGCCACAAGCTGTATATCGCCCTGCGTCTCATGCGTAGCGGCAGCGTCGCGTGCGCACAATCGTCTCATCCCCGCTAGCTTGCTTACAGGTTCACAGCGACGTTATGCGCTATGGCTGGCCCGGCGGCTTCGAGGAGGAGGTCATCAAGTGCGTCCTCAAGCAGGCGCTTGAAGGCCTCAAGTACGTTCGTCTCCCCGTCGCGAGGCAGCCACTGACCCTACACTACCAGCTATCTGCACGTCAACGGCTTCATCCATCGCGACGTCAAGGGCGCTAACTTGCTCATCGACGAGGACGGCACCGTCCTGCTCGGCGACCTGGGCGTCGCAGCGTCGCTCACTGAGGACGACCCTCCCGCCACCACCTTCAAGCGCACCATCCACTTCGAGTCCTCCGCTGCGTCCGCGTCGCACCGCGACTCCAGCGATCGCGGCCGGCCCCGATTGCGCCATAAGCGCAAGAGCTTCGTGGGCACTGTGCGTGGCGCCCGCCATCAGATTCAGTGTGTGCGGAGCGACTGACAGCAACGTGTTTTGCATTGCATATAGCCCTGCTGGATGGCGCCCGAGGTCATCTCGCAGAAACACTACGACTCGCAGGCCGACATGTGGTCCTTCGGCATAACTGCCTTAGAGCTCGCGCAGGGCCGCCCGCCGTACAGCCGCGAGTCGTCACACCGCGTGCTCATGAAGATGTACGTGCGCTTCGTTCGCGTTCCCCCTTCGCCTTCACAGATGTAGGGTTGCTTCTAAACTGAGATGGACTTCGTTTACAGCTCGCAGGACGAACCGCCCACGCTTGACCGGCACGGCAACGAGCAGAAGTTCTCGCGCGCGTTCAAAGAGATTGTGGAGAGCTGTCTCGTCAAGGACCCGGGAAAGCGGTGAGCATTTCCCGCGCGTCTCAGCTGACGGAGTGTTTGACTCTGTGTCAAGGCCCACTGCAGCGCAGTTGCTCGCGAGCCCGTTCTTCAAATCAGCCAAGAAGAAGAGTTATCTTGTCGACAAGATTCTCGGTGAGTAAACTTGTTCCTCTCACATGGAAATGCCTGAACTTGCCCTCATAGCCGGTCTGCCCCCTCTCAGCGAACGGCAGGAAAGACGTGAGTGCTTGACAGACACCGCGCGTGTATGCAGACAGCTCACGACGACTGCTCCCGTGACGTGACGCGCAGGCCGGCTCCCGAGCGTGGGCTCGCACTCCTCGATCGGCTCGTGGGACTTCTCGCACACGGTGCACTCGGCGCACCGCGCGGGCTCGCCGACGAGCTCGATCCAGCACCGCGACCACTACCGCCAGTCGTCGCTCTCGCTCCCGCCCGACGCGGTATTCGAGATCGAGGACGAGGACGAGCACGTGCAGAACCCTGGGCGCCCGGTGGGCTTCGTCGTGCGCGAGCGCGAAGCGGGCGTCGTCGAGAAGGTCGCCAGCAGGCCGGCGGCGAGGTTCAGCTTCTCGGCGAGCGACGCGAGTCCCGTCGAGGACAGCTCGCCGGACTCGGGCTCGGGGTCCGGCGACGGCGACGGCGACGAGCTGAGCGAGATGCACGACGCGCACCCGACGCCCATGACGCCGCCGCAGCCCATACGTGCGCGCGCTGCACAGCAGGCGGATGCGTCGTCTGGCTCGCCGTCCGGCGGCGGGAAGCTGTGGCGCATGTTCAGCGGGCGTCAGCCGAAAGACGTCGTCGGTGCTGGTCCTGCTGCTGAGGACGGCGGTGGTGGGACCGGCGGCAACGTGCGCAAGAGCAGCTTCTCCGCGCAGGTGCGCCGCGTGAGCGGCATGTTCACGTCCTCGTCGTGAACCCCTCATAAGTAGTTGTAGCGTGACTTTTGTATCGAGTAGCTGATCCAGTAATTGTTCTCTCGATCTCATCTCCCGTCCACATACCCCTGCATGCATAGCACAGTATTTACTTGCTGACCGGTATTTGATTCTCACGCCTTATGCATCATGCTCGATATGTTTTTCCGCAATAGCAATGCAACCCGATTTTACGACGAATGATAAATTACTTGCGTCTATCATCTGTAGATCGAGACTCCTTCGGTGCTTGAGGCTCTGACTCCTGGTCACCCACCATGCGCAGTTCCTCATCGTACTCCTCGTGCACGGAATCCTCCTCACCCTCTTCCCACTCCTCAGAGTCATCCTCGTCTTCGTCTTCGTCTTCGTCTTCGTCTTCGTCTTCGTCTTCATCTTCTCCGTCTTCCTCTTCTCCGTCTTCGTCTTCATCTTCCTCGTCCTCCTGCTCATCGAGCATCCTCTGGAACTCCTCAAAGTCCTCCGGCACCCCATGTTCGGCGAGGTCGAGGGACTCAGGGTCCTCGCTCTCCAGCCAGAGCCTGGCTGCCTCCGCCCGCAGCTCCTCGATCTCGGGGTGGACGCGCGTGACCTCGCCCTCCTCGTCGATCTTGTACTCGTCGAATTCGCCGGGCTCGTCGAACGACTCCACGGCGATGGGCACGTTGTGGTCGAGCCGTTCGTCGTCGTAGAGGTGCTCCTCGATCTCGGCCTCGGCCTCCGCGAGGTTCTCCTGCACCTCGGCCGGGATGTGCAGCCAGTCGACGGGGAAGTCGTCGAGCGACGCGCGGTGGCCGAACTTGTCGAACCCGCGCTTGCGCTTGTAGAAGGCCGCGACGTGCCGCTCGTCGAGCGGGATGTCCGTCATGAAGTCCTCGAGGCTCTAGATACAGAAAGAGAAAGGACGACAATGAGTAAAACTGGAACGCAGCTCAGAGGAAGTGCGAGCGTACGTTGGCCTCCTCAACCAGCTTGTCGAGCGTGTCGCTCGCGAACTTGAGGTTCTGCACCGGCTCGGGGAAGTCCTCGCACGAGATCTTGATGTAGCCGTGAAACCCCCACAGCTCGTCCTCCTGCTTGGCGACGCCGCTGTCCGTCGGGGGGCGCTGCGACCAGCGCGGGCCCGCGAGCAGGCGTATCTTGTGTGTCGCAGCATCCGATATCAGCGGCAGCAGTGCCACGGGCACAGTGATAGTGCGCTTGCGCGTGACAGGGTGCCGTTCATGGCCGTAGCTCATCGTGCGAACGATGAGAGGGTTCTTTTCCGTGGGCGGCCTGAATTGTTGTCGCAGACCTTGAGAAAAATCAGTCAGGAAATAGTTTCTCAAGTTCAAGCGTACCCTGGAGCATGAACATGTCGCCTTCGATGAGGCGCATGTAGTGGATGAACTGGCGCTGGATGGAGATGAGCTTGAAGCCGACGGCGGACATGGCGGATGGCTCGGCGTCGATGTTCTGGATGTCGAGCGGGTTGAACTTGCGCTGGTCCTCGCCCTCGAGGAAGGGGCTCGGTATGGGGTCCTCGTCGGGGTCGCTGTCCTCCTCTTCATCTTCCTCCATCATGCGCGCAATCGCGTCGTTCTTGTTCCCACCCTCCGCGGCGGCGCCCTCGCCCTCGGCAAGAAACTCCTCGCCCAGCGCCTCCACAAGCTCTTTCCGCCTCAGCGCGTCTTGGGCCGTCTGCAGCTCGTCGGCCACGCCGACCGGGAGTCCGTCGAACTTGTCGCGGTTGAGCTCCTTCATGCCCTCGCCGATGTTGAGCAGCAGCTGGCGCGCGGCGTCCGGGTTCAGCGACCGGCCAGACTCAATGGTAGTCTTGCGTCCATCCTCGATAAAGTCAAGTGACTTGCGGCCCAGGTCCTTCGCTGCCAGCTGCGAGAGCGTCTCGACGACCTCCTGGTACTTTGGGTGGTCGCGCAGGTACGGCGAGCGCGAGAGAAGGTCCAACCATGGCGAGTAACCAGGGACCTGTTGCGGCGTCGCTGGTGGTCTGTGCTCCTGTTGTGGGCCTGTCTTGGACGGCGCCTTGGCTTTTTGCGCGGTCTTCGTGTTCGGTTGGCTGACTGTCGACTTTTTCCCGCCGCGCGAGGGCGGCGTCGCAGAGCTAGAGGCCGAGGCCGAGAAAAGACGCGTTGCCGCGCGCGCCGCCCCAGGGACGCGCTGGCGAGAAGTGAGCATCCAAAGATACTGTAAAGCAGACCGTGTCCAGCCCGCAACGGACAATTCCGGAGTGCGCACCCGCGTCGCGCTTGACAATACAGCATGATGTTCTCAATCTCGCTCGCGTCTAGCACTCCCACCGAAACATGTGCAGTTTTATAGATTGAGAAAGAGGGCTTTGGCTAGAACCGATAGAAAGGGGACATCGCAATGACGCAGGCTGTAAGGAATTCGAAACGCGCACCTTCAGGCGTAGCTGGCTTCGTGCCAGCCTCAAAAGCGTAGCAGAGCAAGACTCATATTGCATAGTGCTAACTAGCCAAGGCTTTTATACATCTGAGATAGAGCTACTAGATCGCGCGTGTGCGGAGCTAGAAATGGGTGCGCATTCTCGTTCTCCATCCTAACCAGCTGGTGTTCGTCTATGCAAAATGCGTATGCGGATATACTCGTGGTAAGCTTGCGCATTCTCACTGCTGCTGTGCCCTAATTGTGGTGATAGTCAGGCGCATTTGCGGCCTTTACGGTGGACGTGCTGCTGTATCCGCTGGATACGTTGAAAACACGCCTGCAATCGCGCGACTACGCCCGCCTCTTCAAGAACAACCGGCCAGCGCTCTTCCGTGGAATGTATCAAGGCGTGGGAAGCGTAATTATCGCGACCCTGCCGTCGTGTGTGGCCTGCCTTTCTCTCAACTGCAACCGGCTGTCTAACGCTGTCAATAAGCAGGAGCATTCTTCGTGTCCTACGAGGGGATTAAGGCTGCTGCAGCGCATCAGACCGCCCTACCGCAGCCCGTTGTGCACCTAGTGGCTTCGTCACTTGCGGAGCTGGTCGAATGCGCGATTTTCGCACCAGCCGAAACGATCAAGCAGAACGCGCAAATGGTCACGGGCTCGCCATCCTCGAAGGCGGCAGCGGCAGCTACAACAGCAACAGCCGCGGCGAATAAAGCGAGCGCGACCTGGCAGACGCTAATGCGATTCCGCCAGACGCCTATGGCGCTATGGAGCGGCTACACCGCGCTCGTCGTGCGCGATCTGCCGTTCACCGCGATCCACTTCCCACTGTACGAGCGCTTCAAGGAGCAGCTTTTCGCGCGCAGGCCGCCGAAGACGCTGACAGAGACGGCAGTACTGACGTCTGTCGCGTCCGGCGTGGCCGGCGGCGTTGCCGCAGTGCTGACGACACCCGTCGACGTGATAAAAACGCGCATCATGCTGGACGCCGGCGCCGTCTCCGCGTCCGCTTCGTCCATAAGGGCGGATGCGCGGGGAAACGTCGTCAGCGCCATACCCCCGACGACAGGATGGATTGGCAACGCCAACGACATCCTCGCGAAGGACGGGATAACGGGATTATGGCGGGGCGGCGCCCTGCGCACCGTGTGGACCGTCCTGGGCAGCGGCATGTATCTCGCTGTCTACGAGGTCGGTCGGATATACCTTGGCCGACGACGAGGGGACGATGAGCGGTTCCAGGATTAACAGTGCGCGTAGCATAGAACACCCCTACTCATCAATTACGCTTTCGTATTTAGCTTACTGTAGAGCTTGTCGTATTCGTAGTCTTTCGCATAGAGGAATCAAGCCGTAGCGGCAGTACGTCGAACGTGTGGGCAAGTGTCTTTTGCGCAAACGAACCTTCTGCGAGTGTCCCAGACAAGGCCGATGGTTGAAGCGAGTCGACGTCGGCGACAAGTAATCTTTGATGGAGCCTCCGATACGAATGCTTTGAGCAGTGGGACATCAATGACTGTTTTCATTGCTACGTTACACATTACGGGCGCTGGTGATACATTGTGTAGTTAATAAAAATTGCGTTTACTTCTTGCGGTTTTGCTGCATGGCGAGGATCTGCACAAGGCGGACACTGCGAAAAGAAAGCGTTAGCCCTATCCGATTGCATCGAGACTGCACATACAAGATGTTGATAAAGTCAAGCTGTAGGCTAACGGACTCGCGCATAGTGTCACGCGGGACCAGTCCAGCCTGGGCCATGCGGGCGCGATGCAAAATCTTCTGCGTGCTATTCGCGAAAACCGTCAATGATGCAGTAACACTGGAATATCTAAAAACGTACTCGTAGAGCACAAAGCCGCTGAACACCGCGAGCCCCCCGTAGAGCGAGATGGCTTCTGTGATAGCCAGGCCACGCATACCGAGAGGGAGCGCCATCGGGGCGAGCGACGAGAGCGCGACAACGGTCACACCTGCCAGGAGCGGGCCGCCCATGTAGAGAAACTTGTCGTTCCGCGCGGTCGCGCCAACGTACGACAGCGAGCCGACGACACCGGCCGTGTAGAGCGCTGCGCGGCCCAGGAGTGCGGGGCTGAAGAAGAACAGAGGGGAAAGTGTGGCTGCCTGGAAGGCGTTGAAGCTCAGCCAGAACGCGTGTCGCAGCACAGGCGATTGATCGGCGTCCGTGTAGAATATTCCCATCATCGAGCCGATGCCGCCAGCCAGTCCAACGCCCAGGACGACCCCTACGATATATCGTTCAGCTGCTACACAGTATGTGGAAAGAGCGTTATACTTACATGGATTCATGGACATCATCCGGAAGGCGAGGCCGCTCTTGAACATGGCGCGCGCCGCAACAGCCGTTATTGTCAGACCGGCACCAGTGTATTTGAATGCGCCGTGCAAATATTCTCGTTCAAAGGGATTCAGGGCATCGCGCGTTTCGCGGTTGAGAAACGCGCTCGTCGCCCACATCGTTCCTCCAATTGCAGCCTGAGCTCCGTGTCAAAACGCAGCTTGAATGTCTGCAACGCAGGCGTACCCCAGCAACGGCAAGGCGTGTCCACGACTGAGCTTGCGTGGGCCGTGTAATGACGGCCGCGTCGGACATGAAGCCGCGAGCGCCCGATGCTGGCCGTGACGGGAAACGGAGCTTGGAGAACAGAGCAGAGCGCGTGTTGCTCGTGCTGGAGAACAGACGCGTACTGCCCATTCCATGGTGCAGCTGAAGGGGGAGTCGCGAGTGCAACGTGCGAGTTGCGAACATGGTGGTCAGAAGGAAAGCTGTGGAATTTTCCGAGCTGAGCATGCCACGATCCCAACGTCATCTCGATCGTTCCGGCACTGTCTTATGTAATACAGGAAGAAATGAGAAACTTTGAAAACAACTGGGAATGCACTGAAATTCACTAGCTAAAACCCGGTCTTGTTACACATGCTCACATTGGCACCATTCGGGCGTTGAGAATAAGATACTGTATTTGCTACCCATACTAGTCCAACATGGACATGGTTGTCTATATGAGGCTCTAGCCAACGGTGAGCTTGCCGTCTGCGAAACTGTGCGGCGGAACCTCCAGGTTGAGCTGTGAATAACGTTAGAAGGCTCTCGCGGTTCCCTGCGACAATTCCTTACAGGAGCAGGGCCCTTGCGAATGCGACCAGCTTGAAGCAATTTAGACGGTGCGCAGTCACCTTGAGAAAGTACTCACAGATGTCGTAGTGGGAACCATGGCACGGGCAGAACCTGCAGAAAAAAACATGTCAGTCGTCAAAACACAACAAGGAGGGGCACGCATACCAGCCTCCATAGTCACCGCTCTCGCCAATAGGCACGCAGCCCAAGTGGGTGCAGACACCGAGCATGACAAGCCATTCGGGCTCCTTAGCCCTGTCCTCGTCGCGCTCCGGGTCGCGGAGCGTCTTCCAGTCGACCTTCTTGGCCTCCTCGATTTCGTCGGGCGTGCGATGCCTGATGAAGACGGGCTTGCCGCGCCATTTGATAATGACGTTCTTGCCCTCGGGGATCGAACTGAGGTCGAGCTCGACCTTGGCGAGCGCGAGCACGTCGGCGGAGGCGGCCATGGAGCCCAGGAACTCCGTCAAGGACGACTTGGCGGCGGACGCGGCGACGATGCCCATCGAGCCGACCATGAAGTACGACATCGCGCGGTGGCCGGACTCGTTGGACGTACGGTACGGCGTGAAGTCTGGCACGCCCGTCGGGTTGGCTGCATGCCCGTCGTCAGCGCGCACGACCGCAGAGGTGTGCAGGAGCCTGCGGCCCTGGGGCGTGAGCGCAGCTGAAATTTCGGGACACCAAGGTCAGAGTCTCGGAACGTGTCCGTCGACGGGGCCAGAACGTACGGTTGATGACGGTGCGCGCAACGAGGCCAACAGCGGGAGACCTCTTCACGCCGGTGCTCCAGCTCGGGGTCACGTCGTGGCGGGGCTGGGGGCCCTGCTCGGTGGTATGACCGTGTTGCTCGTGACTGGCGGCAGGCCACGGCCGATTATACGAAATATACGGTGCGAGCGGCACTCCAGAGGGCAGCGCACGAACCGTGGTCGGCAGGCTCACAGACGTGCGCAGCGCGCGAAACGCCATTTTGAAGCAATGACGGGGAATGTCGGATGGGTACTTGTAGCGAGCGGAGTTATTTTCTTGAGGTTGGTCTGGAACAAGCCGCGCGTGATTGGCCAGAAATCTACCTTTTCACTTGAACGCTGTAGTCTCTCCTCGTTCGTGACAGGCATCACGGATAAATGCTGGCTCAGTTTTTATAATAAAAAGTGGAAACCACGATGTCAGGCAACACCATGTTGATAAGTTGTCCGAGGGACAGTCCTGAGTCTGCAGTGTGCACGAGTCAGCATGATCCCCGCCGCGTAGAGTAGTACAATCGCATGTTATTTCCATCCATGACCTCAATTACCGATAAACGGGAATGTTCAAATACCAATACCTCGATAGGAGTACCTGGAAGGTGGCAAAGTCTGTGGCGATAGAATCTCTATCTGGTCGTCCAAGACCTCATCGAGAGGCAAGTGACCAATGCTGCTTTCACTGCCCATAACACCTTCTCCGTCTTCTGAGATGACAGAGTAGACGTTGGGTCGCTCCAGTTCGTTCCCCAAGGAGCCACGACGACGATAGGCAAGACGTGGGATGTTCGAAGGTAACGGACCTCCGCGGCTGGGATCAGGTATGAGAATCCCCACAGGTTGCTTTGCACCTGTACTACGGCCGACGAGCGAGGTCGCACGTCTCCTCTGGTAGCGCAAAACATCGTCGTCGGATTCTCCTGATGAGAAAGCGCTGGTCGGCGACACTACGCGGTCCCGAGAGCGAGAACGCCCACGGCTGCGAGATGTGCGGCGGAGACGGAGACTCTGTGGAATGGGAGGGACGACGATGGGAACCTCGTCGTGCTCGCTCATGCGTCGATTGTTGCGTGGCATGTCAACGCCTGAGAAAGCAGGTTCGCTGCGGAGACCACGTTAGATTCAATACAATATCGAGTACTTTATGCAGCTCACGAAAATGATACAGGCAGCGGATTGGAGGCGCCGCGAGGACGGGTACTACTGCGAAGGCTCGAACTGGTAGATGCATGTGCGGATTCCAGGCTGTCGTAGGGAGATGAAGAGCTCGAAGTCAGGCTCGTATTGGATTGCATAGTCTCGCGACGCGTTGGAGTCAGGGGGGAGCCTGCAATATCCGGACCTTGGTAGTTACTCGAAGGTGGTAAGACGCGTGAGCGGGGCATGCCCATGTCGGCCCGTGCCTTGTGGAAAGCTTCGCATACAATCGCGTCTCCGGCAAACTATAATATGAATGGGATGCAAATGGTCAAAATGCGGCCAGATAATATATACATTGCCGCCGACGCAGGGTCACGCTGGCGGTACGTACCCGCTGCTCGAGTTCTTCCAGCTTCGGAATGATCTGTGACGTCTTCCGGCCTTTCTCCTGCTTATTCTGTATGTACGTCGCCACGGCACGCGCGATCTGCTCCGGTTTATTCGACCGCGCGATCATCGTGATAAGCTACAGAACCGTCAGGACGGCAGCCAGTTCAATAAGCCTGCACGCACTTCGAGGCGCGAATCGCCTTTGAAAGTCCTGTACATGACCGCGTGGTCCAGGAGCGTGGAGAAGCACAGCACGGCGGTACATCCCCTCGACCTAATGCTTGTTCAAGTACTCGGCCGAGAGATGTCCGTGGCATCGCACGTGCGTCGGGGATTACCGTCAAAACGTTGTTCTGCGCGTCTGAGCACTCGTCGCGGCGATCAGAATCGCGTCCTGGATCCCACGACTGGTCGACTGGTCGTATCAGTGTATACTGGGAGCATTGCAATGTTTAACGCAGAATTTCAAGGGTCAGATCACTTCTTGTGCATTCAGCCGCTTGACAAGCATTTCCTACAAAGAAATGCAATTCCCGTTACACTTAATGATGGGACAGGATCACTTGCATTCCATGGCAAATTCTCCATTTGGCCACAGGTGCATCCTTGGTTTACACTGCGTACATGCCTTCCATACAACAGTGCCCCTATTCGCGGGACGTTACGATGAGTTTTTACAACCACAAACAGAAGCCTGCTAGTTGGTATCACAACCAGTCACGCCTGAGTGGAGGTTTCACGACTGATATAAATTTCTAGCTGCTGGTCCGGCTCCATGGCCGCAGCAGTCGTTAGCACTGTTGCGCTATTTGTCGACTGCAGACCGTCGTTCCATTCGCAGCGTGTAGACGCCACCATGCTGATACCTCCAGATCGTCTCCTTTCAATCTGCCCAGTCTCAAAGCCGAGGACGTGCGGGCGAGTGAAAATCAGAAGTAGGGCGTCGCAGAGACCCCCGAGGCTGAATATGCACTGCGAGAAGAAGACCCAGAAAGGTGCCTCCTGGATTCCTGAGGCGGTCATCCAGCGGATGAGAGATTGTGGGAGGATGACGGCGATGTAAGCTGCAGGATATCTGCGATTGAGTTTAATATACCAGGATTTTCGATCAGGAGGGAAAGTTCCTCACATGAGCATTTTACGACTGTGCGCAGACAAGCTGAACCTGGTCCCCGTCCGTGAAATGGATTGCGGTGCCTTGTGAAGAGATATCGAGAAACGGCGATCTCTGACGAGCTCAACGTTCCCTCGAATGTAGAGGAAGAGAACGACATAGATGACAGTGCAAGCGGCCGCCGTTGTCCAGTACCACATGTAAGCCGCTGTCAACCTTTCACGTTGGTACCAGGCCGAGATCCAACACCAATAGGGAGTAGGAGTGATGAGAGGACGCGAGACGGAGCGGCGTATGGCTTTGGACACGCCTGCGTGGACAAGGAAGTACGTCCAGATGAGGCTGACCACACCGATCGGAGCACGTAGACTGGTTGGCGGCCTCCAGCTGAAGAATACACAGAGAAAAATGTGCACAGCGATAGCCTATCAGTTTGTCAATAAGAAGACAATTGGAAGTTGGGATGGACCAAGGGTCTTACGAGCGTCGACATTGCCACGGCAGGGTCTCCTATGGTCTCAATGAGTCCCTGCGCGTCGCACTGGTGCCCGCAGGTCGCAGACCCGCGTCTCAGCCATGTGATGCTGAACATTCCGGTACTAGCTTGCACGACGTGCGCTAGCAGCAATGAGGACTGTGGCGACCTGAGTCGTCCTGTCATCAAGCCGCGTTCCTCTTACCATGTATACGTCAATCGGGGTTCTGAAAATCCGCCTCATCTCCGGGGACGGACGATAATGGTTGTATATGCCGCGAAGCTGTAACCAGCGAAGAACTCGGCGTGAGGGTTACTGTATATACGAGGAACATCAGATATCTCACCAAAATACGGCATATGACGGCGACAACGACGAGTAATGAGACCATGCGGCAGACCACAGTGCACTTGATGAACTAGATCGATGATAGAGTCGCGGACAAAGGAGTGGTACGTACGATGAGCCCGATGCGCTCGCCGCTAGAAAGCGGACCGGGGGAGCATTCAGCAGGCAATGAATCCTCGGACATGAAGACGTCGCGTCGCTTTTGCGCGGAACGAGCAGTGCGCAAGATGGGTGGATATTAGACATCTGCAAGCGTCGTCGCCGCATATTTGTGCACTTAACGAAGCGGGTACAGTACGATATGCGGGGATTCGAAGCCTTGTTTAGCGCACGAAGACCGTAGGGCGCTTGATTGCAGCGACATCATCTCAGTCTGCAGATGAGGGCAGCAGTGGATAGCTCTCGTTTCCGAGATTGTGAGGACCAGGGTAGTGGTTGGCTTCCAAAGAGACAGGAGCGCATCAGGGGGACGAGAACTGGACGAATTGAGCATATCATGTCGTCCTTCCGGGCAGACGGCGTTCTGCGCGCTCTGTGCAGAACACGGTTGTGTGGGCGCTAGGCGCGCTCAATTACCACCAGTACTCGAGTCGAACCTGTAGCCCAGCAAGAAACCAAACAATAGCGGGGGATCCTGCACCACCAGCCGGGGTTAGTCAACTGAAGCTGGACGTGCCTGAATGGATCGAACCCCATTTGCAGGCATCTGAACGACTCCAGACTGCAAGAAACCAAACAATAGCCGTAATAGCATACCGGGATCCTTGATAGCACCCAAAACACACGAGCTCTTCATAGCCTTTTGGGAACAATCAACGACCTCAGAGGTCTGGCGGTCCTTGCAACTGGCCAGGGTTGCTGCCTGAAAAATGGATAGCTCAATATATTTTGGCGTCGAGCTCCCATTTGACAGGCATCTGAACGACTCCCGTCAGATTGCTGTCTGCTTAGTGAGTGGTTTGGGGTCATTCATCGCACTGTTCCTATGAAAATCAATTTCGGGCTTCTCCTGTCATACCGTATGCACGCCGCAACGAGTTTGTGACTTTCCGCTTCACGACCTGACAGAGCACCTTCTCCATGGAGGCCTTGTGCCGTCAGAGATCCAGCGCAAAATTCGACCTTTTCCGTATGCTATCGGCAAAGCAAGGTGCGTAATGGCTTTGCCCCCGGTGGGAAGAGCGCAGCCTGGCGGATGGCCGCTCGCGAACACTTTCCGGTTCACGCTCACCCTTCCTGCCTTGAACAACGACGACCTCGCTCCGGCTTGCGTAATGGCTCTGCGCAGCTGGCGGATGGCGCTCGCGACACTATGGGCTCACCGAACAACGACGACGCAGGCTTTGCGCGAGATATCGCGCACGTGCATACGCCGTATCTCGGAGACTACACTCGCCCTCCCCAGCGCGTAAGGCGCACAAGCCCCAGCCCACAATGTCGACGCTCGTAGAGCAACCAGCCTCGCCAGCCGTCAACGGCTCCTTCGCGACGCCCGAGCCGACCACAAATGGCACACACCCAGCCCTTGTGCTCGAGCCAGATGCTTTCAAAGCATATCTGCTGCTCCTAGTACCCGCGCTGCTCGGCGCTAGCCAGGAAGAACTAGAAGCCACATTATTTGACTCGGAGTTCGCGGAGCGGGTGGCTCGCTTCAGCACAGAGAGCGGCGGCGCAATATACGTCTCCAAACTCAAGGTCTCCGATGTGGACGGTGCGTGGCGTACCCTATTCCGAAAGCAACAGCAACTCACGTTGAAGATGCAGAGGATGCCACACCCACCTATACCTACCAATTGACGCAGCATCTTACTTATACCCCTCAGCATGTATCCACGGTCGCGCTCATCAAACGCGGCTTAACTCTCGACCCCCTTCAACCGCTTCAGGGCCAGCTTCAAGTACTGAATCTCTTTGGCGGGGATGAAACGCCATATGAGAGTTTGCATGCTGTGGTCAGCCAGGGCGTCAAGGCTTGGTTCGACGCCTTTGTAGAAACGCGTGGGGGAGCCAAGGATGGCGACGGGAAAATGGGTGCGTGTGCACGCAACGCATCGGGCAGGCGCTCAATCTGCGGCAGGTATTCCCGCTACCAAGAAAAAGTTCGCAGAGCTCGAGCTTTCTCTTCGACATTTGCAACAGAATGTAGAAATTCCTGAAACGCACCTCATAATCCACCCCATCATCCAACGAGCCGTTCAGGAGGTGCGCTAAGACCGCTTCCGGCGACGTGCCAAATCTCATGTCTCTGCAGGCGCAGGCAACTGGCGTACGACCTAACCTATCCCTCATTCCGAATAAGACCCTGAACGACAGTACATTCCTCAATACGTTGCAAAGTCATGTCAACAGCTGGATCAAGTCTATACAATCTGTCACGAAGTTGACACGCGATGTCTCGTCGGGCACTGCGTCGCAGGAGATCAATTTCTGGCTGTCGCTTGAGGCTGCTCTCGATGGCATTGAGGCACAGCTGAGGAGCGAGGAGGTCACCATGGTGCAGGAGTGTCTGCGCAACGCGAAGCGGTTCCGCGCTACTGTGTCGCTCATCGCGGATACCGGTCTCAAGGAGTCCACGGACGAAGGTGCGTGGCGCCATGCTCCCTGGCGCCTCCCACTTATTTGGATATAGTGCGGAAGAACAACATCCTCATGCGCGACTTCCCGCTCAACGAACTGCTCTCCGCAACGGACCTCGACAAAATCCAGGAATCACTGCTACTCATTTTCGGGCACATGAACAAGAAGATGCGCTTGAGTCCGTATCCGATACGACGTTGTCTTCCCCTCGTCGAGGCCATCTCGCGCGACTTCAACGACCAGATGCTGCGCGTGCTCACCTCGCACCGGCTGGCGTATCAGCCGTACGACTCTTTCGAGCGGCTGCTTTCTACCGCACAGTCGACCTTCCGCACGTGGGACGAGCAGATCAAGGACTTCACGAACGTCGCGCGCGAGCTGACGCGCAAGCGTGGCGAGAAGTTCATTCCGATCAAGATCGTCCCCGCCCATGCTAAGCTGCAGGAGCGCGTGCGCTACTTGCAGGAGTGGCGCAAGAAGCACGAGCAGCTGGCTGTCATGACGGGCCCGACGAAGGGTCTATCGACCAGCAAGGAGGTCGGCGACATCGACATGGAGGAAGAAGTCAAGGAAGCGTACGAGCTGATCAAGGGCATCGACATCCTCGACGTGTCGGACGGTACGCTAGCGTCCTCGAGTCGCTTTAAAGCTCTGACGGGATTTTTTTCAGAGGGCACCGAAATCTGGGTGACTGCTGAAAACGCGTACAATGAACGTGTTGCCCGCGTCGAAAACCAGATCATCTCGCGGCTTCGCGATCGGTTGGGTACAGCTCGCAATGCCAACGAGATGTTCCGTGTCTTCTCGAAATTCAACGCGCTCTTCGTCCGGCAGAAGGTATGGAGCAGTCTTCGTGTGATATTTTCAACGCTCAAGCGTCTGTGCAGATTCGCGGCGCCATCTCGGAATACCAGACGCAGCTCATCGACTCCGTAAAGGAGGACATTCAGCGATTGCACGATAAGGTATTCCATCCAATGATGAATCTGATTGTTGACGATGCTCATGCGATATTCTTCTCAATAGTTCAAGACGCAATATCGGTTCTCAGAGGCCTACCACATGTCGCAAATGCGAGACTTACCACCAATTGCTGGCGCAATCATCTGGGCACGGCAGATCGACCGCCAGTTGCAAACGTACATGAAGCGCGTCGAAGATGTGCTCGGCTCCGACTACGAGTACTACGCGCAGGGTCAGAAACTGCAACAAGAAAGCGCATCCTTCCGCAAGAAACTCGAAACTCGCCCGGTCTTCGAGGCATGGCTCATGGACATCAACCGGCGCGACTTGGGCGTCAGTGGCCGATTGTTCGAGATCGTCCGGTTGCGCGGAGGTGGTCATGCTCTCGCGGTCAACTTCGACCCGCAAACGATCACGTTGTTCAAGGAGGTCCGCAACCTGCAGTGGCTCAACTTCCAGGTCCCGCACGCCATTACGAACTTGGCCAAGGACGCAAAGCGCGTATATCCGCATGCTGTCAGCCTGATGGAGACCGTCCGAACCTATGGACAGACCTTGGACTTGATCGAGAACAACAAGGGTATCGAAATGCTTGTTGCTGAGCATCGAAACGAGGCGCAGAATAAGGTCACACAAGGTATGTCATTCGTATGATTGCTTTCCAGTGACACTAAGTGCAGGGTAGGTATCAACCTGCGGTGGGACTATTTCGTCAACGCATTCGATACGCATCGGTATTTGCCTGCGCCGGGGATGGATTCGCGAGACAATCGGCATGTTCAATATGTGCGAGACTTTGCCAGCGTTGTATCTGTGTTGCAGGTGAGGACCAGATTCTATCAAGTGGGATGACTATTGACTCTTCCTCTCAGGATAAGACGAATACGCTGATCGATGTCTATAAAGACATCATGCGTATCGTCGAAGAATTGCAAACGTGTCCTTATACGACTGCCTCCTTCACCGATTTGCTAGGCAAAATTCAAGCATCTGTGCGGCTTCCTTCTTATCAAATATGCTCAAGGCTGACGCATTTTTCAGATCGACAAGATGAACTTGGAGGGTTATGCCAACCTCGAGAACTGGGTGGCAGACCTCGACAAGCGAATCGAGACCATCCTCCTTGCGAGATTACAGCACATCATTGTCCTGTGGTGTACAGAATTCGAGCGCCCGGACGAAGATGGCGCACGACGAGAACCTCTGCGCGATGTGACCAACAAACGACGCGACAAGAGAAAAGATGACAAGGCAGGTTCCCTTTTTTTTGGACGTAGTTGTGGTCTAATCGATCTCGCAGCATCAGGAGGGCGAACTTCATTTGAAGCCAATCGTTCATGAAATCCGCATCCAGAACCAGGTCATCTTCCTCGATCCTCCCATCGAACATGCCCGCCAGACTTGGGTCAAGCAGTTGCACGACTGGCTCAGTCAGTTGAACCATCGTCTTGTGTTGTTCAAAACTGAGCAATCTTTTCAGGCGTCATCTGCAATTTACGAAGAATACAAAGTTCGCGTTACGAAATAGGTCTGCAAATGAGTGGGGCTGCCGCTGTCGAGACAACCTACACATCATTGGTATGACTGGTTTACAAACGGAGTCGCTTTTTCTGACCCATCCCGTTCTAGCTGACACGATTTGACGATGCTACGCTTGAACGACCGTTTGCCCTCATTGAGACGAAGGTGCAGGAACTGAAGGACTACGTCGCCAAGTGGCTGCGTTTCCAGTCACTGTGGGATCTCCAGGCAGAATACGTGTTCAACAAGCTGGGCGACTCGCTTGCGCACTGGCAACAACTCTTGACGGAGATCAAGAAGGCGCGGTCGACGTTCGACACGAGCGAGACGCAGAAGTCGTTTGGCGTCTGCGTCATCGACTACGAGCAGGTGCAGTCGCGAGTGAACGCGAAGTACGACGCGTGGCAGAAGGACATCCTCAGCCGGTTCGGCGTCAAGCTCGGGAACGCCATGAAGGAGATGCATGCGGCTATCCTGAAGGCGCGCAACGAGCTCGAGCATCACTCAATAGAGGGTCTTGTCGGCGCGCCGCGACGTTTCTGAGCCTGGTTCGTCGGTTTGTTTCTCTGCACTTGCACTGGGCCCTGGGCAGCTGTTGTTCGCTTTTTCATGACAGATAATGTATTTCAGTCACGTTCTGCTTTCGTGTCGCGCCACCACCGTCCTTCTCGCTCTCCTTTCCTCCGTCTCAACTATCATACTTTGCATGCCACCTACATATGCTCATTTATTCCTCATCTATCCACGGGGCTGGCGCACCGGATGTCCATCCGCAGGGCATCTGGCTGACTCAGGTACTTATTCGCGCAAGGAATAAAGGCGACAGCCTGAGAGGTCCTCCCGGCAAATATTGTCCACAGCAACTTATGGCCGAACAGCAGCGTTATTCTGTCGTCGCAGGCGCGCCCTCCCCTCAACGATACTACGATCTTCGCAAGATCACAGGTCTCACACCACCGCCCGCCGACCTTGTGGCCGCGGAGAAGGGTCTGGCTAACACTTGGTACGGCGTTATGGTGATCGACACAGAGTCGAGCGAGCCCAACGACGTGGTGGGGATGGGACGCCTTACGGGTGACGGGGCGCTCTTCCTATCCCTCAGCGATATCGCCGTGCATCCAGACCATCAGGGCAGTATTTCAGGATATGATACCTTGGGAAACTCGCTGCGCGGCTCAGATACTCTATGGATTCTAATGGATCCAGACCATCAGGGCAAACTGCTGGCATACGTCGACGAGCACGCGCCTGCAGCGTATACGTCGCTCATTGGCGACCCGCCGGCGCACGAGCGGGTGTATCCCAAGTACAGCTTTCTCAACGCGAGCCCGAGCGTGGGGATGTACAGATGGAGCCCGTCGCGGGCGAAGGAGCTCGCGCAGGACACGAGCACGCGATGGCCGGCGGTCTTGGGTGGATTGGTTTCGAAGTAGCACGAGTCCGAGTCTTGTCCGATGTCCAAAGAGACGGACTACCGCTCCCGTTATCAGATTATCAGCTGTTTCGGAGATGCGGACGTGGATGAGCCATCTAATCGTCACTTTGCGCAATCAGCTTACGCTCGTTTACCTCTGCTTTCCTTCCTTACT
Source organism: Auricularia sp. M13 (assembly GCA_037042915.1). Lineage (NCBI taxonomy): Eukaryota > Fungi > Basidiomycota > Agaricomycetes > Auriculariales > Auriculariaceae > Auricularia > Auricularia sp. M13. The sequence goes on along the minus strand of CM073197.1, from coordinate 2,284,764 downwards.
CTTACTCTTTCTTTTACTACACTTTCGACTGTCCGATGAACAGCCGGGTGCCCGTCCGAATAGCGCTCAGAGCGACGCGCTCGGCGGCCTCCCAGGCTTGCCCAGCTGCGTCTGCAGGCGGCCTGTTCGGATTCTCTGGACCTTGGCTGCGTCGGCCATGCTGCGCGCTACCGCCTGCGCCTTCATTGTCTGTCCTTTCATGTCGTCGGCTGTGGACGTCGTCTTCGCAACAGAACCGATTACCGGCGACGCTGTCAGCAAGGGAAAAGGCTGCCATAGAGCGACGCGAAACCCGACGACGAGACTGGGCCATAATCAAGCGCCTGACTCTGAATCTGTGGCCCAAGAACGAATGGTCCATACGAGGCAGAGTCATTGCTGGCGTCTTCCTGCTCATTGGAGCCAAGGTGCGCATCGTCGCGTCTGTGGAGCACACGTCGGGTTGGCTGACCGCTTGACGTTGTAGATCCTCAACGTCCAGGTGCCATTTTTGTTCAGGAGCGTCGTCGACGCGCTCAACGTCGAAATGACCGCCGAGTCGACTGTCTGGGTCATCGCTGGCACCCTCATTCTCGGATGTGAGCTGGCCGTAAACACGTGTCTCCGGTTGATGGACTCTGCTACGCAGACGGCGCAGCAAGGGTCGGCGCGACTCTCTGCAGCGAGCTGCTCAATGCTGTCTTTGCCAAGGTTGGCCAACGGGCGGTCCGCAAGGTTGCGCGCGAAACGTTCGACCACCTCATGAACCTGGACATCGGCTTCCACCTGTCAAGACAGACTGGCGGCTTAACACGTGCTATAGACCGTGGTACCAAGTACGCGCACTTTCTGTCGTCGTCGACCAAGCCTGACTCTATGTGCATGAAGAGGAATCACGTTCATCATAGGCTCCATCGTATTTCGCATCGTACCCACGGTGCTTGAAGTAGGCATGGTCTGCGGCATTCTGGTGCGTAGCTCGGGACTGCAGCGGGCGTTGGGAACTGAAGCATGTCGTAGACATATAACTTTGGGTACAAGTACGCGCTCGTGACAGCGTTGACTATGATTGCGTATACCTGGTTCACGGTACGGACAACTGCATGGAGGTCAGCCCATTTACAGACGTGCGTGCAAAAGCTCATCGCCTTTCCTTAGAACACAATTCCGGCAAGCAGCAAACCGCGCCGACAACAAATCTGCAACCATTGCAGTCGACGCGCTCATCAACTACGAGGCCGTAAAGGTGAATGCCTTGAGAAGCCTCTTAATATTGTGTATGTAATCGTTCTGTTGCGCAGACCTTCGGGAACGAGAAGTACGAACTGCAGCGTTACGACCAGGCGCTCGCGAAGTACGAAGACGCGTCCCTCAAGATCGCCTCCTCACTCGCCTTCTTGAACTCGGGCCAGAACATCATTTTCTCGACGGCACTCACCACGATGATGTTTCTGGCCGCCCAAGGGATTGTTTCTGGTCCGTGCAAAGCGCTGCACCGCCTCCGGACGTCGATCCTAATGTTGACGATGCAGGCACCATGACCGTCGGCGATCTTGTCATGGTCAATCAACTGGTGTTTCAGCTGTCGCTGCCGCTCAACTTCCTCGGGACAGTATATCGCGAGTTGCGACAGAGCCTCCTCGACATGGACACGCTGTTTAAACTGCAGAGCGAGCGAAACACCATCAGCGTGCGTCAGTATTGACAGGACCTGCGCCTATGCTCAGGCATGCAATCCAGGACAAACCGAATGCACCGCCGCTAAAGCTGTCTGGCGGAAGCATTCGCTTCGAGAACGTCGTCTTCGCGTACAACCCGCAACGGCAGATTCTGAAGTCCTTGTCGTTCGACATCCCCGCGGGCAAGAAGACCGCGATCGTGGGACCCTCGGGCTGTGGCAAATCGACCGTCGTTCGCCTGCTCGGGCGGTTCTACGACCCGTCGAGCGGCAAGATTTACATCGACGGCCAGGATATAACGGAGGTGCAAATCCAATCTCTTAGACAGGCCCTGGGCGTCGTCCCGCAGGACACGCCGCTCTTCCATACCGACATCATCACGAATGTCCGGTACGGGCGGCTCGACGCGAGCGATGAGGAAGTGTTCGACGCCGCGAAGAAGGCGAACATCCACGACGCTGTTGTGAAGCTGCCCGATGGGTACAAGACGGCCGTCGGCGAGCGCGGGCTGATGATTTCGGGCGGCGAGAAACAGCGGTTGGCCATTGCGCGCGTTCTGCTGAAGAATCCCCCGATCCTCCTCTTTGATGAAGCTGTATGCTTATTCACCCCATTGGTTCTAACCAAGACCGGCACTGACAATCCCACAGACTTCTGCACTGGATCCTCATACCGAGCACGACCTGATGCAGAACGTCAACACGATCTTGCAGGAGAAACATTGCACGAGTGTCTTCATCGCCCACCGGCTGCGCACGATCATCGACGCGGGTGAGTGCATGCAGCATCTCGGTCCAACACCCATTTCTTATGCAACTGCCGCAGATTTGATCATTGTCCTGAAGAATGGCGTCGTAGTCGAACAGGGCACGCACGAATCGCTGCTCGCGGCCCATGGGACTTATTACGAGCTATGGCGTGCCCAGCAGGACCACGAGAACAGTGTAATTGCACAATCCGCGAAGCTGACGGCCTGAACCCGCATGTGTGGCCAGACATACATTCCACGTATCATTACTTGCTGTATATAGATGGTATCGTATAGAGGGGCGTTACTGAAATGGTTGCGTGCTGCCTTATGTTTCAATGGTTCAATGGGTATGGTTATCTTGTCACTGCGAGAAAGTACGCAATCAGCTCTACTGTATGACGTCGTCTATGCATGAGAAGAAAAGATCCCATAAGGAAAGACCATACCTAGTGATTATCGATCTTCAATCTCCTTTCCATCAGTTCAGCGCCCTGATCGATACAAAGCGTGAGACGGCGTGAGAAAATATGGTCAAGTATGGGGAGGCTCACTCATGCGCAGGCGCCGATGCTGAACGTTTCGACGGTTGGACGCCGGTAAAACCGTACAACTGACAGGACATCTCAAAAAGCGCTGATTAAGGCGTCAGCAGGGTTGACATCGTAGCTGCGTAATCAGATTAACCTCTTTGCACGAAGGTATAAAGGGATGGCGTGAACATTGAGAACAGTAGCTTTCAAACTCGAAGCATCACACATCCAATCCTCTCGTACCACTCTTCATCAACTCCATGGCACCTTCTGTGCGTCGACCATCCAGACACGCAGTACGGGCTTGACTGACGTGTTGCAGGTCGCGATCGTCATCTACACGACGTGGGGACACGTCGCAAAGCGTGAGCATTGTTTCCCTGGTTGATATCGACCCACATTCTAATCTTGGACAGTCGCCGAGGCTGTTGCGGCCGGTGTCAAGAAGGCCGGCGGCAGTGCAGACATCTACCAGTTCGTCGCGCGCGATTTCGTCGGCTGCAAACCGTCGCGCCTGACAGCACCACAGGGTCCCGGAAACGCTTCCCCAGGAGATTCTGACGAAGCTGTACGCGCCGCCAAAGCCTGACTACCCCGTTATCACCCCGGACAAGCTGGCGACATATGACGCCTTCATCTTCGGTATCCCGACTCGGTGAGCCCTTATTGCGTGCCAGTGCGAGAACCAAGTACTCAGCGGGCACAATTGTATAGTTACGGCAACCAGCCCGCGCAGTGGCGCTCGTTCTGGGACTCGACCGGCCAGCTGTGGCAGAGCGGAGCGCTCTACGGCAAGTACGCCGGCCTTTTCGTGAGTACACCGTTATGCCAGAGGCCCAGGAGCAGAAGATTGACATGACGCCTAGATTAGCACCGGTGGTGCTGGTGGCGGCCAGGAGAGCACTGCTCTCGCGTCGATCTCGACGTTCGCGCACCACGGCATCATCTACGTGCCCCTCGGTTACAAGCACACCTTCGGCCAGCTGACGAACCTGACCGAGGTCCACGGTGGTAAGTCGACAAAGCCTTGTGTCTGCGCAGAGGTTGAACGAGCATGCAGGATCGCCTTGGGGCGCGGGCACCTTCTCTGCCGGCGACGGGTCGCGCCAGCCGAGCGCTCTGGAGCTCGAGGTCGCTGAGATCCAGGGCAAGACCTTCTGGGAGACCGTTTCGCGCCTGAAGTAGATGGTAGACACTGTATAACATCATTGAATTTATTCCGTCTGAGAATAGAAGGGTACTGTGCACAACAGCAGGCGCGACGAACCAAAGACGAGCAGTGAAGTCAGGAGTTGCAAGTCTGGAACAGATTTGCCGGTACATTGCTCTCGAGCAATGCAAGGAAGTCATCCGCTGGTACCCATTCCAAAGATCTGACCGGGGCGCCTTGATTCAGCACACGGACGAAGAGTTCGCGCTTTTGGTGAGCCTGAGAAAGGCTCCAAACCTGAAAATTCGCGTCGTCAAATTCAAGAGCACAGCTTCAGATCTCAGGCATACCTCGAAGATAATCTCGCTGCCTAACGCCGGCCAGTGAAGCTTGCCATTGGCAGCTGGTTTTGCGAATCCGAGACCGCTAGCCAGACGAACCATACCGCCATCGTGGCCGGAGTAGAGGCGGAATTTATATGGTTCAGTGCCCTCTATAATCGCCTTCATGTTCAAGGCATATTCGTGGAACATCACACCGTATGTGAGGCTGTTGTACAGCGACGCATTTTCGGCCTCGTTCCAGATGTAACTGCAGATTGCAATCTAGTCATAGTGACGGGAAGGGGCGTTGGAATACGTACTTGTACTCTGCGTCACCTGCGCAGTCATGGTAAGACGTTGAATCTCTTCGCCCAAGATTATGACTTACCGATGTCGAAGACCTTTGCTGCATCTTCTGTCGTTACGCATGCGCCTGTCTTCGGGTTACAAGGCAGGGGATGGTTGTGGCAAAGCCTCGAGGTCAAAACATCGAAGAAGTGGTCATCTGCGAAGCCCTCAGCTGAAGCTCGTACAGGGGGTATGCCTACGACTTACACCAGCTGCTCCATGCGCTCATGCCCGCTGTGCCCAGAACGGCATCAAGGCGAGCCTTCAACTCGACATTGTCGTCGAGATGTTTGGTCCAAGCTGGCACGCTTTGGAATGCATTGCGAATAGCGTCTGCGCGGGGGCAAGGGTAGCTTGGTACGAGGGAGTCGATCTGAAGGTGATATTAGGCTTGGAGGGAACCTGAACAAGGTGATACTTTCCTGAGCTGGCTGGATATGCACAGTAAGATCCTTCAGGGCGACGCGAGGGTCCATGCCGATGAGGACTCCCGATGCAACCTATAGACATGGAGCGCGTCAACGAATGATTGGAGATACTTGAAGACCATTCGTACATGGTGGGTCCTCTCCTCAGTCGAGGTGCGCACGTACACATCTCTGGGATTGATGGACGAAAGGAAGGGCTTCTGCAGTCCTCGATGCGATGCAAGATAGACACTCCCCAGAGCCTGTTTTGTCAGACGCCCGTGTCGCCGTCAGAGAAGCAGAGATTGCCAGACGGGAAGCCGACGCGCCTTTCCGTGGTTTATCGAGTCCTGAAGCCCTCCTGGGGTGAGCTGGCCTTGCTGGCACGTCCCATTCCAGAAGTTGGGCAAGAAGGCATGCCAGGCTGGGACGTCGGTGACGTGCGACAGCCGCGGCGCGTTATGGCCGTGTTGCCCATCCGACGTCGCGAAGGTGAACGCGCCGACGCCGGAGCAGTCCCAAGGAATCTGGTTGAACTGGTTTTCGTTTGGGATCAAGTTGGCTGGCGCCCTCTGCATGCGCCGACGAACGTTGGTCAGTCTCCCGCGGCGAACCCTGAGTAGCGCTCTGCGTACTTTGTGATGTCTCATGGACGTCGTGACATGGATGAGCTCCATGGACCCAGTGAATCCGCGAGGACGCGGAGGAGCCTTCCATTTTGCAGCGTCGATGTGGTCCGCATTGCAGTAGTACTTCAAGTACGGGATGCTAAACGCGTCGTTTGCCGGGGCCGCAGACGCAGTGGGCGACACCCAAGACGCGACGAGCGTAAGAAACGCGAGCAGCATGTTCCAAAGCGCGAGCCATCGCTGCTGCGCGAGGTCCTGATATAAAAAGTGATGCACGGACTTGGATGACAGCATGCAAGAGCTTCTATATCGCACGTTCGCATGTCTCCTCCACAATACCCTGGCACGTGATGCCCACAGCCTACAGGAAGAAATGTGCATTATTTTGCAATCAACAGTGACTTTCAATGTGCAATAGTATACCCTCAGTATAGCCACAAACTAGTTTACATTCCTTCAGGAAGGACAATCCCAGCCATGGACAAACCCTGCTACAGGAGGTTCAACAGGTTCGGTACCTTCAGTACCCTCAGCGGCAGGCTTGGCCGGACATATAGATGACTTGAAATGTTCCTGTAGCAGCAACTCTGCCACATTCCGCGACGCAATCGTCTCTGTCTCCATAGTACTCACAAACCTGTCTGAGGGTCAGCTCGGCGGAGGGAGAGAGAGAACGTCTCGGTAACGTACGGTTCGAACGCATTCACGTAGTAGAGACCGTCGTCAAGCCTCAGCGGCGGAAATGAATCAGGAGCACGGGGTTCGAGACGGGGGTACGCTTCCCAGACCTTGCGGTGGACCCACCCGACCTTGCCATCAAACACCTTTTCTAGCCATGCGTCGCTCCTCGACTCGTTGGAAAAAATCTTGACAACCCATTCGTTGCCGCCCTCTTTTAGGGGGCGTATATAGTTGATGGAGTTGAACTCGGGATCCTGGCCCCCATTACGAGCGCCGTCGTGCGTCGTAAGAATGAACCGCGGGACCTTGGCTTTGGCACCGAGGCCGAAGTAAAGCGGGTTTGCGTGCGGGGCAGTTGTGGTCAACAGGGTGACGTGAAGGTTCACATAAGACACCTCGGGGATCTTCGCCTTCAGTGCCGGCTTGAATGTGATGCCAGACGACTGAAGAGGTGCGGCAAGAATAATAGCGTCATAGGTTGCCACGCCTTTCGGTGTTGTCAGCTCCCAGACTGACGGATTAGACTTCTTCGTCAGTCGAGTAATCTGGGAATCGATTCAGAATCGTAAATGCGCCTAAGGAAGAGATGACTCGCCTCGGTATTCAAGATGACGTTGGCACCAGATTTTTCAAGGAAGTTTTCAAATATTTTGCGGTTGCCAGATGTAATAGTATAAGCTTTGTCGGCAGACATCGACACAATCTGAAAACAATCAGATTCCCGTACGAGGCGAGAAAGATCTGGGCATACGGCGCCGAAACCGTGGATGGTTTCGAGATTCTGCAAAATGTCATGAGCCTCATGCGATCCGAACCGGAGTAGGAACGCGCCTGCCCGTAATTCACCCGGGTTGCAGCATCGACCATTTCTCGGGAGAACCTGAGGCCAACCCCTTGGGAGTCGAGGTATTCCGTGCCTGACTGGGCAACGGAATCCGAGAGCTTGACTTTGGAGATAACTTCGGGAATATCCTTCCAGGAGCCGAAGTCCGAATCGTAGAGCTTCAAGAAATCCAGGAGCATATTCTTGACTCTGATAAAAATTCAGGACAATGTTGCTCTATAAATGACGGACACTGACAGTGATTCAACCTTCGAGGGTGCGCTAGCACCATATCGCCAGAGTGCTTTGAGCTGAAGCACAGTGAGCGCACGTGCAATTTTTGCCAAGGATACTCACACTACCCCACCAAGATAAAAGTCCGCCGGTCTCCATCTGCAAGGAAACGCCGTTATGCGATGACATGAGGCAGATATAGCAGCACGTACGCGGAAGATAAACTGCTGGCCGTCCCAAACTCCAAGTTCATGTTTATGCTCGAAGTCGCTATCCGCAAAATCAAGGCCAAACTCCGTCGCTGCTCTAAGCATGTTCTTGTTGGCGTCCTGGTAACCTAAGTCGCTAGGCGATGTACTCGCAGCCTACACCAACATACCACAAATATAGATCCACCCAACTAAGCCAGTGCGCATGAGAGCGAGTTGGTGATTCATATTATCATATGAACGCACCTCTATGTGAGGGAATTCGGCATTGCCGTAAGGATGCACAGTCGTGGATCCTAGCAAGTCAAGCAATTAGTCGGACTTGAGTGTGCCGTCTCACACAAAAGCAACTCACGTCCTCCGACATAGTCAGAGCGTTCATAGACATCAATTTCAAACGTATGATTCGCGCGTTGCTTGCTGAGAGACAACCAAAAAGCCGCAGAGCTACCACCAGCGCCAGCGCCTATAATGGCCAAACGTGGCGTGTGCTCCGCAGGCGTCGTAGGCTCCGAACTTGTTGCCTCAAAGACTACTTGGTCCGGTGCGGTGGACGCCAGCCAAGGCAGCTTGAATGGCCATTCAAACGCGTTTGCGCTCGTAGCAAAGAGAACGAAGCCTGCTGTTAGCCGCATAGCGTGAAGAAGCCAGCACGGTCATTGAAGCTCCGACCGGAGCGCGTTTATGTTCAGCTCCATCACCGTGACCCCGAATCATCATACCGCGATCTGGAGGACGTATGAATGGACTGCACGTTGTGTTACTCTATGGCTTGCACCGATCCACCCTTGATCCTAGGTCACAACACCGCGACAGAACGAGACTAGCGAGACTCCGGCGGCACGTAACATTGCAAATGGTTTCCCAGTGCAACTGCGCTGCTTTCTCCTCTGCTAGCTCTGCTTATGCGCTGCTGTGACGCCGAAGAATCCTGTGTCTGCTCCCTAGCTCTGCCTCTTATATGGTCACAAACTACTCACTGCTCATAGTGGCTTCTTGAACTGTTCGTTGTCACTGTTCAGGCGGCTATCATCTTGGCTACCTTGAAAGCTTACCGCATCTCTCCATCTGGATTGCGGCAGGCTGTCAATTTCGCATATCTCGAGAAAACTGCCAAGCAGCACACTTCGGATTCCTTTGCTGCAACTAGTAGCCAGCAGTGCACTGCGGCAATGGCAGGCCCACCATGACCGCATTTCCAGCTCGGAACCGACCCTGAGCTGTTTCAAGAGCGTTCATACAATGACAAGCAACACAACTGCTCTCGGAAGCCTTCGGTCAATCCTCTTGTGGATCTGATGTAGATGCCGATGCAGAGAAATCCTGGATTGTCAGCTTGCTATCAGCTGCGCACTGTGCTCCCCCGATAAGTATTATGCTGTTGCACGCTTATGAATACATCTCAGTCCAGTGACGATCTTCGTCATCCGCGGAGAATTGTGTTTCTCAAGATGTGCGGTGTTGTGTAAGTACCGAGCTGAGCAAGAGCTCAGATGGCCGGAAATCTCATGTAGATGCGAGGGTGCTGCGCGTTGTGCTGCGCAGCAAGGCATCTGCCAGTTGCAGGCTTCGTACCCAATAGCAGAAACATATATGCATACGCATACACCCACCAGGAAATATAGTGTCTACTACAAGTACAAAAATAATGCCCTAACACAATAAGTATGCAATAGAAATAGAAAAGCTGGACGATCAACTGGGCATGCTATTTCGCCGGTCAGGCTGCGAGTGCGCGTGGCTACCGGCGGTTACGACGTATTTGCGAGCATCGATCATGTTGGCGATCTCGTGGGCTCGACGGACATGCCTGTAGGCGTTCCCGCGAACGTTGTACGTTTTCCCGCAGTTAGGGTATATGCAGTAAAACTCTGCAGGGGTATATGAGCCGCATTCCCATGTGCGAGGCAGGAAAGGGTGACTTACCAAGCTCCCGAGTATGCACATTTTCGTGCGTCTGTCGCAAGGCAATGTCAGCAACGGCGCAGTCGATCGTTTGTGAAAAGGACGTACACGAAGAGTGCTTGGGCGCCGGAAAGTTTTGTGGCAGAATTGGCACGTCAGCTTGTGCGTGCGGGCGCGGTAATCGACAGGGGCGCCGTGTGACGACGATTCGTGCATAGGGAATCGCAGTGTAGGGCTGTCGTCCGTTGCCATGTCCTCGCTGCACATCGAATCGCCCGAAGACCATGGAGACCGCGGTGTGGGCAAATAATCCGCGTCAGAACTTGCGTGCGGGTGATGGTGGATGGCGCTTTGTGGCTGTGGGCGACTGAGAGGCGGCGAAGAGTGCATCATGGTCGGCGACGAGTGCAAGAACGTCCTCGGGGTTCGTGAGACGAGCGAGCTTGCTATGCGATGCTCGGCGTTTTGTGCGGACGCGCGCGGCGGGCTGTTGTGCCGTGAAGAATGCAACGGCATCGGCTTCGAAGAGATGAGCTTCGCGTCATGTAACAGCGGCCAGGACGTACCAAAGGCTGGGCAAGGTAAAGAGGTTCATACGAGCACGAAGGCTTTGGGGGAGGCGCTTGCGGCAATGGGGTGGGTTGACCATGCGCGTCCAGTCCTGTGGCACTCGATGTGAGCGCGTATAGATCATGGCAAGAATAGAGGCGCGCACCTTGCAGAAGCCCTTCAACACCAGGAAGACGGGGGTGCATGGCGAGTTGGGGTGGGGAGAGAGGTTTAGAGCCGAGCCGAAGCGCTTGTTTGCTGCCTTTATATACCACGAATTATCATCTCAAGGGCATTCTGAGATCTGAGACCGCAGTCTGTCGATGCTCAGCCACCTGCCTCCGCTCGGGAGCGCACCCAGCACCATACTGGGCCAAAGCATGTTGATCATTGAGCTGATCTCCCCCGTCCATAGGGGCATTCTTCACGATTCGCAACTGCTGCGGAACGTTCCTGATAGTCGATGAGACCGGAGGCTGACATGAGCGCCATCAGTATCGCTTATTTTGCGGCGCGATAGATCCGTGCTCACCGTCGCTCCTGATCATCATCGAAATCGGAGGCGCCATCGTGCGAGGCGGTCTGCAAAGCTGGTCAGGACATGCTAGGGGCGGTTGCCGTTGGCCACGTCGAAACTCGTCGTAACCCCTCGACAATCCGGTATTTTGGTCTGGCAGGACGTCTGCGGATAGGGCTTTTTCGAGTCTTTCGGATGAACTTGTCAGTCAGTCCCCGGGCATCCCGCTCTGTCAAGAAATATCATCTGCCAGCAGTTCATCGTGATCTATCATGGTTTAGAACCCGCTCCTCCATCCCGGAAGTCGCGATAAATTGTCTTGACCACCGACGGTGAATCCTGATGCATTTGGAGCGGGAACAGCCTCGTGCAATGAGCACGGTTCCGCAGCATTTTCAGAGATTTGAGCCTCAGAATGGTAGCAGTAAGCAAATCTTGTGATTTATTACTTGAAGGAATGGTTATCACTCGTCATCAGGTTGAATATGGCAAGGATCCTCGACAGGAATGCAGACTATCCCGGCGTGTCAAGATTTCCTAAAAGTAAAGTTCCGCTCGACAACATGGAGACCCTGTGTGCAAGAAGACGCTGTGCGGCAGCACTCACAAACACTGAGCGCGTTTCTTGCTGTCTCCACCCACAGGAGTCCAGTCGTCGTGGCAATTGTCGAACTTGACGACTCGGTCCCAGTTCGCGGTGTACTTCGACGGCGCATTATGGGCCACGGTCCCGAAGGCGCTATGCGCAGTAATCATGTCGCGGACTCCCGAATCCCGTGCGCCCAGCAACTCATGGAGGGGATGAGAGTGTTACATATCATACCGGCCTGAATGATTGTTCAAAGATCGACTATCAGTATAGGTGGGCTATACATCCAGCTTGGACGTGCGCAGGCTACCTCTGGACCGTGCAGGCGATTGTTGAAGCGTTTGGCAGTGTCTCCATCTATCGCGGACGGCGTAGGAATTGTGAGTCTCCATATACTCGGAGAATCCAGGATCCACCGAAGGTCCGATATACAAATCTCGGAGGAGTATGGGTATCCTCGGGCTGTCTTGTCGCGGAAGTGGAATGACCGCAGTCCTTGGAGAAGCATCCTGTGATGCTCTGGTAAGCAATCAGCAGTTTCCCCAACATGTATGCAACTGGTCGTGAAGTGATGCAATACTGCAGGCGGAGAATATCTTGATCAGCGGTGCCAGTGGCAGGCTGCGGGAGGTCGCACTCTAGCCTGAGATAACGAAAAAAATGCGTGAGAACATGATGTCCGCAAGGCCTAGATGACAACCCGAGCAGATATCTGGGAGCTGGGGAGTTTATATCATAGATCAAGCCCTGTCGGTAGGCACGTGTGGTGCTCATTCGTGATTATCCGGCGCGGGACCAGCGACGACAATATTCGTCCCGCGACAACCTGCGAGAATGCCTGAATGTTGGCGCGGACAAGCTTGCTGACTCGGCGTGCCGACTCCCGGCGGCAGCACGTCCCAGGTCTATATTGCTGCCAGAGCTAGGTGCATCGCAAGAACCTTCCCAGTGAATCGCATTATAGGCGAGGAATATCCTGAGCGCAATACTCTGATATAGACTTTCAATAGATGAGGAGAGTATCGATGTGAGCAGCCGCAACGTAGTAGGTTGTAAAGCCTCCCTGCGTGAGACCTTTCATTCTCCGTGCAAACGTCCGATGCTTCGAAATGACTAAACAGTAGCACTGCTGTGGGGGACGGATGAATCCAATCTCGGCAGCGCACGTGCCGGAATTGGCAGATCCATGATTGTCGATGGGCCGTTGACAGGAACACCTGGACACAAGCGCAGAGTATCGCACGAAGTTGTCGAAACACACGAGTATGTCCAAATGTCCCTGAATGTTGTCGACGTTGTACTAGAGCAAAAAGGATCCTAGACCAATTCGTACCACGTGACAGCCAGCACACCATCTTCGTTGAAGCCTCGGAATGCAATACCGTGGTATACGGACGGCAGGGGATCATCGTTTGTCCGCTGTGGACGAGCCCAAGGCCAGCCTCGAGTTCAAGGAACCGTTTGGATCACCAGAAAGTCGCCAACACTAGGATGGATGAGGCATGGCGTATCGATAGAACCCAGTAATCTCGGAGATTTCGATTAACAACGACAGCAGGGGAGCGCACCGTCGCAGGCTTTAGCCTGTCTGGTCAAGCACGGCCGCAAAAGAGGCCCTAGCGCACTGGATATGATTGTCAGCTGAACGTCCAGGGGAAAGTGAAACTAAGGCTCCGGCTCGGCGCCTTGCGATTTCAATCGCCGCCGTCTCCCGCTTGACCGCTCGTCGTCGCGCAATGGGCGCACTCTGCTGTAGGGCAAAGGTGAGCTTCTTGCAGCTGCGTCGACCGGCGCTGACTATGAATTCCTTGGCCCCTCTCCCATGCCCGCCTACTGCTGACCTGCGCTGTCACGCTGGCTGCACCCTAACTACCCCAACATCGGGGCCTGGCTGACGGCTGGTTGCTACAGCCAATTGACTTCGACGGAGACGTCAATCTATTCCATTTCGCTCTTCTTCGCAATATTGGCAAAGGTGCTTTCGGCAAGGTGCGCTGGACGCCGTGCTTCGGGTTCTGGTCGCTAACCCGGCTTCGCAACCCCAGGTCCGGGTCGTGCAACACAAGCAGACCAACGAGCTCTATGCTCTCAAGTACATAAACAAGGCAAAGTGCGTGTCGCCATGATCGGCCCCGCTGGCCAGCGCCGCTGTTTACCATTCTCTGCCTGTCACTTGCTCACCCGGGCGCCCAGATGCGTCAAGATGCGTGCGGTGTCGAACATTGTGCAGGAGCGCAGGCTGCTTGAGGAGGTTCGTCTTAATGCCCTGACGTCTCTGACACATCACTCATGCACAATTATAGATCGACCACCCATACATCGTCAACCTGCGTTATGCCTTCCAAGACGACGACAATTGCTTCTTCGTTCTCGACCTCATGCTGGGCGGCGACCTGCGATGTGAGTTCTGCTTGGCGACCGTCAAACCACCAGGATGATCTTAGTTTCCCGCAGTCCACCTCGAACGGTTAGGCCATCTTCCTGAGGATGCGGTCCGCTTCTGGGTAGCGGAACTCTCCTCCGCTCTTGACTATTTGCACTCCAAACGCATTGTTCATCGGTACGCACTGCAGACTCACGGGATCAGCCTCGCGCTAACCTGCACCTCAGGGACATCAAACCAGATAACATTCTCCTTGACGCCAAGGGACATGCGCATTTGACAGACTTCAACATCGCGGTTCATGTACACTACTCGACCTCCAGCGCCCCCGGCCAAACCCCACGACTAAAACCATTAACTGGCGTTGCGGGCAGTATGGCCTATATGGCTCCTGAAGTCCTTGCCAAGAAGGGCTACACGACAACCGTCGATTGGTGGTCACTAGGAGTCTGCGCATACGAACTTCTCTTTGGCAAACGTCCGTTCCGGGGGCGCACAAACGGCGAACTGAAGATGGCCATCATGAAGGCCAGCATCCGCGTTCCCGATGACGCTTCCTCCAGATGTTCCCGCAACGGGCAGAGCTTCCTTCGAGGCGTACGTCCGCTCTTACTGTCTTACACTGGAGCGAAATATTCATTGATCACAGCTGCTCACCCGCGACGTCAATGCTCGGCTGGGATGTGCACCTAACGGTGAAGGCATCCACCACATTAAAAGTCATGCCTGGGTATCAGACTTGGATTGGCCTGCCCTTGAGGCAAAAATCCTAGCCTCACCTTTCACGATTGATGTGAGTTTCGAGCAAGCAGCCATCAGCCACTGAACCTGATGACGCCGCCTGTCAAACAGCCAAAGAAGGCCCACTTCGACGCTACACATGACCTGGAGGAGTTGCTGCTCGAGGATAACCCTCTGCGCCCACGCCAACGGAACCCTAACCAGGACATCAACAAGCTATCGGTCGAATACAGGCAAATGGAGGAGAAGTGGGTGTCTCGCCATTCTTGAGTGACATCTTCTGACATGGAATGCAGGTTCCTGATATATGATTTTTCACGCATGGAGCGCAAGTCCTATTATATGGGCAACCACTCCACCTCAGCTGCGACTCATTCCATGACTGCGAGCGTTCCCGACCGTAGCAGGCCAGCAACACCCGGCCCCGACCACATTGATGACGAAAACACGGACGAACTTCTCCCTGATGCCGACGCGGACGGGGTTGGTGATGACGGCGGATACGAGCTGGGCGCCGTTCCCGAGCATGTCGAGCCCAAGCAGCAGCACGGCGCAGCCCGTTGATGCGCGAGTTACAGGGTATGCTCTCATAATGATAGCACTGTGCCGCGCGCTCATTGCGTTCGCTTTACAGACACAGCTTTACGTTCTGTCACTGTCAGAACCATCTGCCACACTACATCTCGAGGTCCATCTCTCGTCCCTCGTTAAGGGACTGCGACCTTCGCATGGATTTGCCTTACCTTATTGTGTCAACTCGTACTCCAACCCCCGTTTTAATCCTCAACGCGCGACCCGTCCTTCGCACCCATTGCCTGCTTTCGCATTCATCGCGGAGGTTGAACCTCCCTTCATACCTATCCGCCCCTCGTCCTCCCCAACTCCTTGCACGTGGATTTGTCCCTCCTTTCGCAGCATCCTTCTTAACATGGTTTCGCTTGGGGTTCCTGCTGTGATATAACTCAACTCGCATCCTGTATGGCGCACTCACATACACATGTCTCTCAATTGCCTCATCTCCGCGATGCCGGTACAGGACTACGGTTACTTGTTGCAGAAGTACAGCAGGCGTGACATCGTTACAAGAATTGGTTCATGTTCTCAAGCAACAACGCTGTACAAGAGGGCGCCGGCTGTGAGGTAGATCAAGAGGCTCGATGTGTGAGTCTTGCGGTGGCCATGTCCGCCTGGAGTTTGGCTGGGAGATACACCTATCGTGGTGTCCGGCGGTGGTGTCGAAGGGTTGGACTGCGATGCGGGTGGTGTACTTTGACTGAGCGTCAGAGTCGCCGTCTCGGTAATCGTCGTCGACGTTGTCTGCTCAGGACCGCCAGGATTGATCGTCGTAATAACAGTGTCCGTTGCTGTCGTTGTAGGCGGAACGACAGGGCCCGGTCCACCGATGGTGGTAAACGACAGCGGCAGCGATGGTTCGATTGGTTTGCCACCTTGTGGGATAGCCGATACGCTGGCCAAAGTGGCCAGCATGAATGGCAAGCCTGCGAATACAGGCAGAGACTTCATCCTCACTGTTGGGGTTGTGGGGAATGCGTTTGTTTCTGGTCCTCCAGATCCAGCCGCATTTATAGCATTGCACGCGCTCTGTTTATAATTATAGCACACGAAAAGCATGGTATTGAGTGCGACACAGCTATTACAACACCTCGATGGCGCAGAAGTGGAGCTCGAGGTAGTGGAGCGCGCTCCAGGGTGTCTCATTTCCTCTCGAAGTACGACGATACATGCACGATGAGGGGAGCACAGAGGACAGGAGCTGATCAGAAAATGAAATGGCGAGGAAACTAGCGAGCTGTAAAACGATACACTTAGGATAAGTGCGGGACACAGTACAACGCCGGCCGACTGGAGCAGCAGCGTCTGCAGATACATAGTTTTATAGTTAAACAATGCGTGCGATGGGGAGAAACCGTAGGGAATAAACGAGCGTCGGGATGGCACTGGCAAGCGCCATCAAATTCTGGCAACGCCTTCACCGAGCGAGCGTTGACTAGCAACGTTGACAATCTGTCCTAGCACAGTGGGCATTGGCACCGTGAAGCTCAAGATGAGCTCCCGGGTCAGCAAGCCAATAGGACCGCCAAAAGACAGGGCCTCGTAAGCTGAAGGGGTGCGCTCGCGTGTGCGGCCGCGGCTCGCACACGACTCGCTCGCGGCTGGAGAGGCAAGCCCGCTGGAGGCCGTCGCGGGCAGATCCAACGTCAGATCGAGCGACTTCGAAGGCGCATCCACGTCAATGTTGGACAGGCCAAGCAGCGATCCATCAGGGGTTGTGAGCGGCGTGAGCTCAAGATCCTTGAGCTGAAACGACACAGCGGAAATGAGTGCCGACGGGGACACGAGGAATCGCTGAACGCCGACGGCGGCTCGGACGAGTCACCCAACGTAGACGGAGATGTCGACGTGTTCTGTGACAGCGCGGGCGTGGTAAAGGACGGCGACTGCAGCGAATGGGCGCTGTTGGCTGGCGACGGCAACGAGTAGACCGAGTTCGGGCTCCGAGAACGCCCACCGAGGGAAGTACAGAGCGGCGGCGGCGCCTCCGGACGCACAGTCAGCGTCATCTGCACTCTGAAGTACTTCGGGTCGTTGATATCCGGATGACCATTCCCATCGTCGTTATATTCGCCCACCTCCCAGACACATACTTGCAGGCGGCGAAACGCATGTGCTTCGGAATTGCCGTTGGGCGAGGCAGACACCGCCTCGCGAATGATCGTGTCCTCGTTTGCCCGACAAAACGACACAAGATCGCTCCATCTGGGCGCATCAATCGCAACCTTTTCGTCGCGGTTGAACAGCAACTTGGCGGGGAGCATGTCGGTGACATCGGTCTTATATGTGTGCGTCCTGATTTCTCCAGGGGTAGGGATAGCCCGCTGAAGCTTCTGCGGAGGTGCAGGGCTGAGCAGACCAGGAGACGGTGGCGCCGATCGCGACAGCAAGCATCGTTCAGAGGGCATGGTGACCGTAACAAGTGGACACGGAGACGATGGTGATTCTGGCCTGGATTCCTTCGGCAGGATCGAGCGAACGATGTTGTACACCTCGCTCTTGCTCAACGACCGAGCAGCAGGCGACGGGAGGGCGGTATGCGGGGAGGCAGGCGAGTGCTCGGCGGACGACGTCGACGCGGTGTGTATGTGGACGCTGACGCCGTTGCGTGCCTCAACGCTGGCGGGAGAGGAAGGCGGGAAGAACTGAGGGGAAAACGACATGCATGAGTGGCTTGTTATAAACTACGTGCCAGCGACCAGCGGCAATCAAGGGGTGATCAACTTACCTCGGTCGAGGGAGACACCTCCTGCCAGCCTTGTCCCGACGCAACGTCAACCACGACCGTGCGAGCGGGAGGCATAGGGAACATCAGCCCGTCGAGTCCAAGATCAGATCCGTCCGAGGACTGCTCGGAGCCTGCTGAAGACGACGACGAGACGGTTGAGGTGCGGGTGGGCGGTGTGCGTCCCTGTGACACAGGTATATCTCGCTTCTGCACAAGTGCGTCCTCATAACTATCCGGCTCCGTAGTCTCGGCACCTGCAAAAAGTCCTGCGTGGCGATCTTGTTGCTGCCAAAATCCTGTCTCCCATCACGCCTCCTCCGCACAGGAGTCTGTTCTCCGGAGACAAACACCGAGGCGCTGCCTGCCTGCCCTTCAAGTGCATCTGGAGTTCGCAGTAAAATAGATGGGTCCGACGATGCCGCAGATGAGGAACCATACATGCTGGAGCACGCAGTTGAGACGGTCGGCGAATATGACGCGGAAAATGCACTCGAGTCGCTGAAGCTGGTACCACTCGAGCCAGTGCGTTTAGGCTGATGCGGCCTGTTCTCACGAAGGATTGCCGCAGGAAGCAGCGATACAGGAGCTCCAATATTCACCGGTGGCAGCGCGAAATGTTCGCGGCTCGGTGTCAAGTCAGGCGTCGGGGTGCGCGAGGGCGTTGGCGGGGCGTGCTCGACGTCGGGGGCGGCCGCTTCGGCGATAGACATCTGTGACGCAAGCCTTGGAAGTGGTCCCAAAGGGCTGGACGGCATCGGTATGTTTGCTCCCCGCGGGGATGCAAGTGCATGTGAACCTAGAGTAGGCAGGGAGCCGTGGTCCCGAAGCCAAACTGTAGGAAGTGGCGGTACGGGGGGCGCAGAATTGGGCGGGGTGAACAGCCGCTTGAACGAATCTGGAACAGTCTTGAGGCCAGCGTTCTGCTTGACCACAATGTCTTCAGGATGACTGTCGCCTCCGAGACACGTAAAGCTCTCGTCGGCAACGAGCTTCGACAGCTCAGATGAAGATGGTTTGCGAAGTAGATGTTTGGAGATCTGAACGCAAATTCCCAAAGGTCAGCTACTGCACAAAGCACACCAGCAGGTAAACACGAAGGATACGCACCGCCCTCGGTATGGACTTCGACATCGCCATCTTGAGCATGCTCTTCTTCCCGCCCGCACTTGTGATACTCAGTGTGTCGCTGACGTCGCACGTTGAGCCGCGGCTCGACTGAGCGTAGAAGCTTCCGCGCTCGCCCCCAGGTCCTTCCCCGACGAGTTCCATATGATCGGCCTCGCTCAGGGTTGATGACCTCGCGTAGAAGAACGGCGGTGGACGCGGCACACTGTCGTCATCTTCCTCGCTGTCAACCTCTGTACTGATGCTGGGCCGCGCGGCGAAGACGTCCGTCCGAAAGCTCGGCGAAGGGTGGATATCGCCACGGCTCCGAAAGCGTGTCAGGTCCGCAAACGACGTCTTGTGCGCGGGCGCGCTTAACGGCGCGTTGCGTATGTTGTAGAGTGAAGAGGACTGCTGTACCATGCGGCGCGGCGCATCGGGTGGGCGTGACGGAGGACCGTTTGCTGGCATTGCGACGGTCTGCATGGAGAGTGAACGAGAGTAGCCCATGCGCGGGGGAGAGCGTGGCAGCGCGAGAAGGGCGGGAGGCGCAGCTTTAGCAGGGCGGGTCACATTGCTAGCTGCATCCACGGAAACGGCAGTGACTGGGCCTGTCGTAATCGTCTGCGATGCGCTTGTATTTATCACAGCAGAAAAGACCGGCGTCGGCACAGGCGCAGGACAGGGTGGCTCAGTGGGTACCGTAGGCGTTGGGAGACCAGTGGACAGAAACTCAATCTGGCTTAACGTCTCGATTGTCGTCGGCAACGGAGGGAGTTCACACTTGCTGCTTGTACTGGCGATGTTGGCGTTGTCGTCATCCTGTTTCTTTCCTGGGGAAGAAGACACCTTGGCTGATGAAGGCGTAATGTACGAGGGTTCGAGGGGAGGACCAAGCGTCGGGCTCCCCGCCTTTGTACCTTCAATCCGGCTCGGGGTTTCGATTGCAGTAGGTAACGGCGGGAGTTGGCGTTCGCTGCTGGCATGGCTCCCATCGTCATGCTGTTCCTTGCTATGTAAGGTGGACGCGCCAACGGTGGCCGAGCGCCTCCTAGCTTCACGTGAAGTCCTAATAATCAATGAAGGTTAGGTTAAAGATCAAAAGGTGCACCAAGTCTACCTCTTCTGCTCGTCGGTGGACGAAAGCCAGTGTGTGGGAAATGCCTGAAAGAAACTTGACATGCCGTCTGCAGCGCCGGGGCCGGACGACGAGACCGCGATGGTCGGCAATGTAGGCGAGCCATAGAGCGCGCGGTCGCACTCGCTACTGCCGTCCGAGTCGGTCGCGCCCTCGTCGTCTTGGTGCGTGGGCATGGTCAAGCGTCAAAAGGGATAGCGAAAAGGGGCTTTGCCTGTCTTCCGTGAGTCCGGACTTCCGGCGACGCGTTCACTGTCCGATATTCGTTAGACGGGGCATTTCGGACCAGGAATTTGCAGAGGGAAGCGAGAACAACGGAACAGCCAATATTGTAGAGTACTATTTACACGACCTGATTAACCTGGGCGCCAAAAGATGTGTCAGCAACTTGGGAGTTCGTGCGCTTTAACGCATCGAGACCAGCCTCACCTTGCCTGTCTTCACGTCATACACCCAGCCGGTCACGACAGTATCCTTGAGGACAAGCGGGTGGGACTTAAGCCATTGCACGTCCTCCCGTACTCCTTGTTCGAGATTCGGAATCGGAAGGAAGTCGATCTGCTCAATCTGGCTCTGGTGCTCGGGGTGCACTTGAGTGAGCTGGCTACGGAGATCGGGGTTGGTGAATGTGAGCATGCCGCAATCCGTGTGCTGAACCACTGCGATCTCGTTCGTGGCCAGGAGGCGCTGGGAGACTATGATGCTTCTGAGGGAGTCCTGACTGAGGTCACATGATGTCAGGGGTGGACCATGGAAGGCGCGTCATTCTGCGTACACTCGTCCTCCAGCGTTACGAATGACATGGGCTTCGCCTTCCTGTAGCCCAAAGGCAGAAGATGTACTACAACGTAATATAGTTAAATGGGCACATAGCAACTGGCCGCCATGGCTCACTCGATGCGGGCATCCATACAAGTGACTAGTATGCGTCAGGACCTGTCGTCTCCCGTTGATTTGAAGATACATACCGACAATGAGCTAACGAAATTGAGTGAGTGCGGGCTGAGCTAAAAAGGACGAACGATGACATACCTTCTTGGACGGCGGTGCGAGCACCAGCTTGCCCTTATCTCCGAAGTTTGCGACGTGAACGGCGTTTGCTTCGTCAAGATGGGTGGCCATTTGCTGTGTACTTGAGGAAGAGAAGGTCGGCGGATGTACCCTGGGGGGTCTTGGATTAGATAGGCAGTTTTATAGCGCGGTTTGGATGTGCTCACCGGTTTCCGGGTATGGGAGCTGGTGTCGCCATCCTCTGGGCGGGTTGCGTATTGTACACATGACTAGGTGTCTTGTGGCGCGGCACGGGGCGCCAGGGTAATCGAAGCAAAACTGTCGCGCGCATTTCAGAACGTCCAGGCAACTGGCAAGCGCGTCTGAAACCCCGCTCGGTATTGAAATCGCATCCGCCGTGGTCGGTCGCTCGTCCCATTACGCGCATTTCCCTGCGCTAACGCAGACTAAGTCCAGGAAACATGCACAGCGCGGGCGAAGGTGCGGAAATCACGCGAGAATGACGAGGGGCCGCTGAGACTTCCGCCACCATCCATGGGTCCGTAAATGGCGCCAGCGGACAAGAGCATGCGCAACAACGACTGGTCCTGCAAAGGCTAGGCGCAGAATGGTCGAAGCTCGCAGTATATGCAACGAGCATGTATTCAACGCCTGCCATTGCAGCGCGCGTCGAGGTTGCGTAGTTGGTCCGACGTCCGGCACGCTTTTCCCATCGCGCGGCCTTCTGCATGAGACAGTCTGGCGAGCGTCCTGGGAGATGGAAGTGGTTCAAGGCAGAGTGCTGTTGGCCGCGGTCTCGGCCCTCTCAGACCTACATCAACCGGCAGGAGTAGCTCCGCCGGAGGCCCATTTTGCTCTTTTCTGCTATTTCTGAGCGGCTCTCAGCATCTGGGTGCATTACTGGGACTGCCGCCGCTGCTCTGACGTAGGCACAACTCGCCTACCTCGTCAGTCTCTCCACGCTCTGGGGCTACCATGTCTGTCTCCAAACTCGGCTCTTGGTCGTAATTTTCAGGACCAACAACCGTCGTCGGGGCTCTCCATGGCTTTACCCGACACCGTCGTTGTGGCACCGCGATATGAACAACGAGCAGCTTAAACCTACGAACCCGACTCACCTCTGGTCTTCGATGGAATGCCAATTTGGCCAGCTCAGAGCAGCGTGATGTTCGGCTTATTCGCGCTTTGGCCGGGGATGGAGTGATCTGGCTCTCGCGCATAGAGCAGCCGTCGCCTTTATCCATCTATAAGCCGGCGAGGAGATGTTTTTCATGGCGATCGGCCGACCCTTCAAGCAGTTCCAGGTGCAGAATATGCAGAATATTCGGTGTGAGCCCGATAATGTTAACGCGGCGTCATAGGCATTCGAGATCGGAACTAATGCCTGGGATTTCGGGAAGAAGTGAACGCCAGAGCATGTCGCCGTCAGAATTGTGCGGCACCGTTACTTCCAGCATGTTTTCCGCACTCACGTGCCCGCTGACACTACGCAGCTTAGCGCGGTGTGTTTATTGCTCCCTGCATGAAGTACTTCGTGGTTCTCTGTGCTCGGAGCATCGTCTACTCGACAGCCGGAACGGATTCAGAGAGGTCTTTATAGCGTGCGTAGCTGAGGCATTTGATCAGACTCCCTCCTGCCATTGTTTGCCATCCCCTCGCAAACTCTGTCGCCAGCATGTCACCACCAGTCGCGGCGGACTTCTCCAACTCCCCCCGTGCCACGCAGCCCATCCACGCCGAGCGGCACGTGCGCATCATCACCGTCGGCGCAGGTGCATCGGGACTGCTCGTTGCGTACAAGCTCCAGAGGTCGTTCCACAACTTCTCCCTTACGATCTACGAGAAGAACGCCGAGCCCAGTGGGACGTGGACCGAGAACCGCTACCCCGGCTGCGCGTGCGATATTCCCGCCCACGTCTACACGTACACGTTCTTTCCGAACGTGGAGTACTCGCACGTCTACTCGGGCTCGCAGCAGATTCGCGAGTACTTCCTGCGCTTCGCGGCGACATTCGGCCTGGACAAGTACGTGAAGACTAGGCACCTCGTTACGCGCGCCGAGTGGCACGACGCGCAGGGCGTCTGGAATGTCGACATTCAGGACCTCGAGACTGGCGCTATTGTGCACGACAAGTGCGACATCTTCATCAACGCTACCGGCTTTTTGAACGAATGGCGTTGGCCTTCGGACGTTCGCAACCTCGATGCCTTCAAGGGAGACTTACTTCACACTGCGAACTGGCCTGCGGACTACGACCTCCGCGGTAAACGAGTCGGCTTGATTGGCAACGGGTAAGTTCGAATAATGAGACCTGTTTCCTCAACGGGCTGACATAATACTCATAGATCATCTGCTATCCAAGTGTTACCTGCCATCCAACCTGAAGTTAGTCACCTAACGACCTTCATCCGCGGTCCGACATGGATCGCGCCGCCGTTCGGTAGCGAAGGGCAGAGAGCATACACTGCAGAGGAGAAGGAGAGGTTCAAGAACGATCCTGAATTCTTTCTGAAGTACAGAAAGCAACAGGAATCACGCATGAATAGCCTTTTCGGTCAGACCTCCTGAATTTTTTCTCGCTCGCACTGTCTAACCAAACGTGCGCTCGCTTAGGAATATTCATTCGGGAGTCTGAGCAACATGCCCTTTCGCAGGCGGCATTGGACAAGGCGATGCGGTCGAAGATCGCTGATCCGCTCCTGGCCGACTTGCTCGTTCCTAAATGGAGCATCGGCTGTAGGCGATTTACCCCGGGACCAGGTTACCTCGAGGCCATCCAGGCGCCCAACGTCGAAGTCGTGCGCTCTGGCGTCGTCGAGCTCACCGAGAATGGGTGTATCGCCGCGGATGGGTCGCGCCACACTCTCGACACTATCATCTGCGCGACGGGATTCAACACAGGCTATCGCCCGCGTTTCCCTATCATCGGCCTCAATGGCCGTGACCTGCGCGACGAGTGGGAGCATGAAGCGCGCGGGTACTTCTCACTCGCGGCTGGTGGTATGCCCAACTACTTCGTCCTCTTTGGACCCAGCAGCGCCGTGGGGAATGGCCCAGTCATAACCGGCCTCGAAGCCGCCGTCGACTACGTGATGCTGTGTGTCGACCGCTGGCAGACGGAGAACATCCATTCTCTCACGCCGAGCCGGCAGGCGGTCGATGAGTTCAACGATTATGTAGACTGGTTCATGCAGCGTACTGTCTGGAACGACGAGTGTAGCAGCTGGTACAAGAAACATTCTACCAGCGGACGCATCACGGCGCTCTGGCCAGGCAGTACGCTGCATTACATCGAAGCTCTGAAACAGCCGCGCTGGGAGGACTGGGACGTCCGCTACCGCGGTAACCGTTTCCTTTGGCTCGGCAATGGCTACAGCCAGTGTGAGGTCGACGAGCAGGCCGACCTGGCGTATTATATTCGGAATTTCGACGACTCCGAGCACGGTAGCCGTCGCAAGAGAAGGGAAGCACTCACTCGTGTCTCTAGGGGCCAGGGCGATGATGGCGATGGGTCATTCGCACCAGCGGCATCGAATGGTCACTTCCACTCATCAGTCCCAGCGTCAACAGGCTTCGCTCCTGTAGTGGACAGTGACGTGCCGGTCAGCCAAACCTGAGCGCGCAGAGTCCTGTCGACCAACTGGCAACTTGTGCGTACATGTAAACGCCATCCACGCTGCCCCCGATTGTGTTTGAGCGTTGTTCTGTACTATAACTAATGTCATTCTCAGAATTATCTCCATTATCCCAATATGAGATGCGTGCAAATCAAATCAAGTTTACTTTGAGTTTACTGTTGAGTTGACATCGGACGCAAAGAACTATTGCAAATATGACCAAACAAGATCGCCTCCTTTTCTCAAACCTTCGCCTCCTATCTGACTGCGGAATGCACGACTTCCCTACATCCATTCGCGACCTGAGGCATGCATGCGAGAATATTGCGGAAGTAAATCCTCGTACTGTGTGGAACAAATTCGAAAAGTTCTTCCTCGAACACGGCTACACGCTGGGTCCCTCACCCGACCCAACCTGCTACGGTGGTACCTGCTGACTCACGCGAGGCTGCTCCAGATGGGCTCATGTATCAGTGGGCCGAAGGCACTCGCCATTCTCCTCGTTTCACGCTCGTGGTAAGTATTAGTCTCATTTATCCAAGACACTTCATCATAAACGACGTTATGCAGCGGGCCATTTTTTTGTCCTGCCCACTCTAGGGATGGTCGAGATGTGCTGATACGAGTCATCACTATTGGTTAGGATGGTACCGACCGTAAGCTCGCCCTCGAACGCCTTGCAACTAGTAATATAGCCTCGGGAATGATTCACAGCATACCAGTTCTGCAGTGGCTGTCCCTTGACGATGTAACATTTGCCGTATTCCCTATGCTGGGCTCGGAGCCCGTTTCTATGGAGGATTTTGAGGATATTGGAGATATGTTAGCGACCGCTGTCCAGCCCCAGTGAAAACCACCCCCGGCCCAGTCCGTTGCAGTCCGCTGATTGAACCGGAAAATGTGCTCCAATCCGTCACCATCCGCGAGCAGGCTTGGCGTACACGCTTCCCTCCGTTGTACATCTCTCGTTGGCCCAAAATTTGTTGGTTTTGTGTCAATCGACATCATAACCTGCTTGTCCCAGTTCGACGCCGTGCATTTCATCAAACTCGGCCGCAAGTTTGCGCACAACCTCGCACTGAAAGTTTTGAGAGTCAGCCAAACCCCCTTGTCCTCTTTCTTTCAACTTCTGCCAAGCCTCCCTTCCCGCGCGGTGCGTCGCGCCTCTCATACATCGCTTTCTTCGTCGTCACCCTACTGACAATAGTATGTAGGTTCTCGCGATAACACTCGCGGCACGCATGGTACGTCGCCGCCGACGTCGCCCGTCGCCGTCAACGCTAACCAGCTACAGGGTTCTCATAGCACGCTTCCACAGCACATCAGGCTTGTTCAGCGGTGCGTGCAGACCATGCCAACGCCATGTGTATTCTGATCCATTGAGCAGCTCCTGTTACTGCTTGCCGGACAGCCCGCTCCCAAGGTGTGTGTGCGCTATGGCCGTTGTTCTATATACTGTCTCCTTGACACCAGGCTTGCTCTCCACTGGTCACTGCATCGGTGAGGCGCATGGTTCAGATTTACATAGTAGCTTGATAGCATAGTACTACATTATTCTGTCGTAATATCGAATAGAAATAATCTATTACCATTATTGCCAAGTAAAATCCAAATTTGAAGCTGGGGAACCGTCCAATGAAAGCCAGTGAATAGCTCGTCGACGTCCGGTCGTGTCCGTTGCGAAACGCTGTCCATCAAAATAACGGATTGCAACGGTCGATGTCGGATGAGAGCGGACAAAGGTGTCCAACTTTTCCGCTCCGGTCAGTTGCACGGTGTTGCGTTCCGCTGGCACCACTATGGAACGGTTCTGAACATATCCCAACGGATTGTAACGGAGGACATTTTCACTGGGGTCCAGCTTTTAGAGGTATGATTTGCGCTACCTTGTTACATCCACTGACACTGTCAGGCCGTCGCCTTCTGTTATGAAAGGCTCGTTGCACATAGGGTACGTGCTCAGGCTGGCATCACGCTCTTCGGCTTACCCTCACTGTCGTCTACAAGGACCTCTTCATGGGGAACCTATTGGGGAATTTCACTGGATCTGGGCCGGACCAATTCATGTCTGGTCGTCCCCAGACACCGGCTCAACCATTTAGATCATTATTCCCCCTCAGGATCTTCTTAATCGATTTCGAGCTTGCAGTGTGGTTTCAGCCCGGATCTGCACCCAGCTCGCACGTCGTGACTGGAGTTCCGACTGATCCAGAGACAGGCTATGATCGACCGATCGCACCTGAAATGATGACTGGGGAGCCATACTCGCCACTCCTTGCGGACGTTTGGCAGCTTGCACACTACTATGTTCAGGACTTCCCCGTGAGTATGATATTCTCGATGCTGGCTTTAAACCTGACATTGCGCAGGTCCAGGATTTCCCTCCACCCGTGGTTTCGCTCCTGCGCAGGATGATAAACTCTAACGCTTCAGAGCGACCATCCGCGGCGACGGCTTTGGGAGCTTCGACAAATCATCTCGTCCATGAGCAAGGAGGAACTTGAGGGTTGACTGATTTATACCGATCCGCGTACTCGACCCTACGAGTAGATCGTCAATTTCTTATAACTCGACGCCAAGTCTCACAGAAAAAGAACTTGACGTCACAATACAGTATGTGAGATGCTGAACCTGTGAATTGAATGGTCATGGGTAGAGTTTCTGTTGAGTCAGAACACAGGACACTGGCGGCTGGCTGCAGTCAGATAGTACAGTAGACATGACCCAAAGAGTAACGCACAACGAAATCATGTCTAATGGCCGCAATCGACCCGAGCTCTCAGGATCTCCCTGGCGTCTCGCCAGTCGACATGCTCCACGCCCAACCCGCGCATGATCTCATGCCTGGCATCCTCTCCAGCATCGCCGTCCCCAAAGACCACGTCCATCACCGTCTTCAACTCATCTCCGTCCACGACCAGGAGGCGACTGGCACTCAACAGGTGTGCCCAAGGCGCCTCGATGCGACGCGCAGGTTGACCAGGCAGCGCAGCACGACATGCGTCTACCCAGGCCTGGGCCTCCGCGGCGAAGCGTACACCATGAGCGATCGTCGCGCGGCCCCTGCCACGGTAGATGATACCCCGTTGAACTATGTGAGCCGCCAATGCAGAGCTGATCCGCCTATATAACGAGACGGCCTGCGCTGCTGGCAGCGTCTGCCGTAGAAAGGAGATATGCGCAGCGAGTGCAGCGATTGGCAAGGCGAGGCCAGGGGGCAGAGTCAGTGTCTCTGCGTTCCCGACGGCATTGTCCCAGCCACTGCGGCGTGAGTTCAGCAAGTTGACAAACGGTGGTTTGCAGTACGTACGCAGAAAGGTAGGGGTGCAAATCCTCTTTGATATCGCCCACAGCCTGACGCACGATCATATCCTCCGCTCGCGCACATATGTCCCGATAGGCATCCACGAGGGCATCAAATGCAGTGCTCGCGACGTCGTCTCCGGTATTTTCTAGAGGCAAGAATCGATGCGACGCCGCTAAGGCGCGCAGTGCTGGCCGGCGATTCATCTCTGTCCACAATTCAAGGAAGAACTTCCCAAGTGATAGTCAGCCAACGATCGAGCAACATAAGAAGACATGCTCACGACATCCTCTCCCCATCCCACCATAGCTTTCTCAATAGCGCGCGCACTGATGAGTGCCTTGACCAGACGGCTTGCACCTTCCACTCCACTAGTCAGACGCTTAGCACCCATGTCCACCTGGCCCGTCAGGCCACCAGGTACGGCACGGGCGAGTGTTGACGACAGGTTTTCGAATGCATCGAGACTCGCTGCTATTCGAGCGCGATATTGATCGAGGATGGGTAGCTGTACATGCAGCAGGAAGCGCGCCCGCTGTGGCAGACGCGGGAGTGCTTGGTACCGGTCTGTACGCGTTGAGATGTCTTTCTTAGGAAAGATGATGGGTATGTACCTGTCACTTGTTCGATAAGCGCTTTCACCCGTCGAGCCGAGTTGGTGGACCGGACGTCGCTACCCTCGTCCTCCTCATCTTGATCGGCGATGGCCCAGGCGTCAGGAGCACTGATGATTTCTAAGTATTGGTCGTCATCAACTACACGACACGTTAGTTCAAGCGCAAAGGCAGTGTGACGAGACATAAGACGTACATCTCTTTTCGGCTTCCAACCACGCCTCGAACCATTCAGAGGTTCCCAATATAACTTCCGCTAGACCGTCCCACTCCTGATCCTCGTGCCCGGGTTTGACTGCCACCATCGTTCCTTTGAGATCAAATCCTGCCTCGCGCAACGCCGCATCGAACGATAAAGTCTGGTATATCAAGTGTGCCAGTAGCGAAGGATGTTGTAGCAGTATGGGGACTGTGCTCCGTATCTTGCGTGCAAGCACTGGGAAGAGCAACCGAGTGAACTCGCGCTGGGCCCATGTAAGCAGGAGACGAAGGAATATAAGCTTGTGAAAGTCGCACCCAGGCATCGACAGAAGAGTATGACGACTTGTCGAGAAGTCGCTGCACGTAGTTCTCTAGGAACGGTCGATGTCTGTGCGACACATCAAGCATGTGCGTGAGGAAAAGCTCGGGTTTGCTGGCTTTATTGGTCTCCCGGTCGCCTTCGAAGTGATACTTGAATCGTAGGGCAACGGGTTGCACAAGAGCCTGCAACGCGTATAACGACTTCTTGCTGTCCTTGGGGTGAAGTTTCTCCCCACTATGATAAATGTCAAAATTCCGTAGGCAGGAGGCATGCAAGGACACACATCTCTTGAAGACGGAGCAACTTCGAGAAGGCCTTTTCAAACTGTATGCGGTGCTCAGGCGCTATGGTGTCGTATTTCACGATCATAGGCCATGATATTTGTTCTGCAGCTGCAAGTAGATCGCTGAATGAAATACGGCTCAGTCACATCTCTCAGAGGCAATGATCACGCACGAGGCAAGGACGTCCTTGATACCCGCCCAGGCTTTACTCTGGACGGATTCCAGGAAGGTAACCAGGAAGACAGAGCCGCCTTCCACACCAGCACATGTGGCCCTCACAGAGGCCACAAAGGCCTGTAAGGTCTTGTATTGCGCGACAGCAGGATGCATGTCGGACAAGGGCGCTTGAGTTTCGCGCATGGCCGCTGCTGCATTCTCGCTGGAATCTGTCAAGTCACGTGTCGAAGCTAACCAGCAACGAAACTTACCTGAGGCCCAATGCATGGTGCACGACGCCGACATATTCTCTGACGCTTTCGGATTCGCGCAGCTTGCGGTGCAACGTCTCAAGTTCTTCGAGCAGCGTGGGCTGTCTGTCCGGATCCGAAAGAGACGACTGAAGCTCCTGGGTGAGTGCAGCCAGCTCGTCTGCCAACGCGTGTCGTTCCAGCGACAATTGCTGGGCCTTTTGCAAGTGCGCGCGCGTAGTGGCGATCGTGTCCGCAATGAACTTGTCCGTCGAGGCGTCGCTATCCTCTTGCTATCCACAGTAGAGCGTGAGTCTAATTCCATGTAGAAGAGCTTCCGGGACAGCACCTTAGCGTTGAGCTCGTCGCTCCTGGCGCGGGCAGCATCGACGGCGCGTTCCAGCGCAGCGAGGTCCAGCGCGTCGTCTAGCGAGCTAAACTGGTCGTCAATGCGCTGCAGAGCGCGCTCGTCAGCGAGCGTCGTGTCTGCCGGCAGCAGCAGCTCGCGTATGCGTGTCGCATTGAGGGTCTGGGTCAACGCGGACATGATCGGGACACGGACGCGACATCTCCGCGTTGAACGTCCGCATCTCCGTGGTTTGCCTTCCCACGCTGCAATGGCCGGCGACGAACGCAAGCCTACCCGTCTCTGGTCAGTATCCCGACACCATGATACAGCAGTACTATCCCATTATTGATGTGCGCTGCGCAGGCTCGACGGATGTTTCGATGGATTTCATTTTGCACACGCGAACGCCGTCCGCCAGGCGCTAAACCTCGTGGAGGGGCCCGTGCACATCACTGTGGGAGTTCATTCTGACGCAGAGATTCTCCGGCGAGTGCAAGTTCAGACTTCTTTTATCTTATCTTATCAAGACTGCAGCAATAAAGGCCCACCACTATTTGACGAGCGCGAGCGGTGCGTGTAGCTTCGGCGTTCCAGATTCCCCGCGCCTGTCTGTATCAGGGGATGCTCAAGCATGCAATAATCGTAGCTACGACCTCATTCGGGGATGTCGATGGGTCGATCAGGTCATTGAGGACGTTCCCTACGTGACCCAGCTTGCTTCGATTGACGAGCACAAGATCGGTCGGTACCTCATCTACTCCTCGTAAATGCTGATGCGAGGTTTCTACAACGGTAGATTATGTTGTCCATGGAGACGACCCCGTGCTTGTCAGTACGCTCCGTTCCTATGTTGGCACTTTGAGACCTAATGCCCGAAACAGGATGCAGACGGTAACGATTGCTACGCGTTTGCCAAAGCTGCGGGACGCTACATGGAATGCAAGCGGACGTGCGTCTTTTCTCCTATTCGAATGAATCATGTCATGCCCACCCTACCTTGTATCAAGCGAGGGAATATCTACAACATCCCTCATCGAGCGCATTCTGCATCCCGACAAGCCGCGCATCGTTTCTGAAGCGCCCCTCCTAGACCTGCTGGACAAGTTCGCAGAGTCGAGTGGTGGCTTGCCCGTTCTCGACTGTGCAAAATCAGACGTGCGGCTGCCGACGCAGGGCGAGACGCCTAATGCTCTAATCTATGGTGCATGGGATTGTTTTGGCGCGGGTCACATTGAGCTTCTCAAGAGAGCAAGGGAGGCCCTCCCGGGTCCTTCAAGACTGATTGTTGGGGTTTGGGGCGACGATACCATTGAGGCTCGGGATGGGGAACGGCCCCTGCTGGCAGGTCTGGAGAGAGCGTTGGCTCTCGTTCAATGTCGACATGTTGATGGCGTCGTGCTCAACTTCCCTGGTGAACCCGGCCACGACCTTTTGGATCGCCTCAGTGTTCGTTCAGTTGTGGTCTTTGAAGGACAGCCGCCCAGTTGGGAGAATGTGCAGGTATTCCATTAATGACATTCACGCAAGGTGCTTGTTATAACCAACTTCGCAGTGCTTACAGGTCCAATGTCCGCCGCTGCAGACTGTACCGCTGCTCCGGCAGAAAGTGCACGCACAGCTCAAGCTCTTCGAGGAGCGGCAGCGACGCAAGGGCGCATGACAGCAATATCGTCCAGATCTCCATCCACACGGACAGCAGTATAATATCCTTCTAATCGGCGACGAACGCTCTATTATGTTCTATTCCCGAATGGTCACAAGCAGCTTCCCCTCCTTCCATTCCGCTGAGACACTGGACGATGGGTCAGGACTTTTGCTTCAAAGATACGGCCACACGCACTGGGAAAGATCGGGCACGATCCAATCCGGGTCGAGCGCAATCAGCGTCTCGCGGGGCGTCGTTGTGCACACTGCAAGGACCTTCATGCCTGCTGCCTTTCCGCTGGCCACGCCGCTCTCGGCGTCTTCCACCACCAGTACTTGGGGCATATATCTCAGCTACCAGACACGGGAGTACTTCCGACATACCCCTTGAGTAGTTCGCTTCGGGC
Organism: Auricularia sp. M13; assembly: GCA_037042915.1. Lineage (NCBI taxonomy): Eukaryota > Fungi > Basidiomycota > Agaricomycetes > Auriculariales > Auriculariaceae > Auricularia > Auricularia sp. M13. The sequence goes on along the minus strand of CM073197.1, from coordinate 2,252,633 downwards.
ACCGAGCACTTTTGCGCGCCGATAATGTACGGCTCCGGGTGCGGCTTGCCGTGCGTCACGTCTTCACTCGTAACGAGCACCTCTGGCACGCCTAGTCCAATGCGCTCCAGTGTGTCGATAGCATACCACCGCGTAGCTGTGGCGTTTGAACGTCCATGTCCAATGCAGGCATGTGATCATGCATGCATACCGCTCGTCACGATGGCCCAGCCGTGCCTGTCTGTGGGCGCGTTCTTCCTGATCTACGGAGCGCGCATGTCTGAGGCCGAGTCGGGACATGTATAGGGTGTCAGCGCACCTGTTCGAAGAGCGCTGGGACACCTGGCAGTGGTTTGGGCCCGTGCTCAATCACGGCAACCTCAAATCGTTTGACCTCTGCCTTTGGCATTTGGCATGCATGTTAGGTGCAGTGTGGCAGAGAGAGGACTCAGTAAAGCGCACAAGGAGTTTCTCGTGGTCTTCGATCCTGCAATACTTGCGCATGGCGTCGACCAGACGCTGGCCGTGTGTAGCGACGATGGCATGCTCGCCGTCGAACGTATACTCCTTTGCGAACAGCCGCCACGCGGCCATCACACCAGGAGTACTATTCGTGACAGTTCTGGAGGGAAGGTTTCTCAACGCGCCGTACGGAGTGTTACGATGGGACGGATAGGCGTACCCATCGTTGTCGAACAAAATCTAGCGAGTCATCTTCAGTCAAACCCCCACGGAGAGCTGTGGGCCAACGCACCGCATCGAACTCGTGTGTCGACATCGCGCAAAGCGGATAGAAAACAAAGAGCAAGACACCGGCCACGGATCGCCGCGATGATTCTGAGAGATCGCAATCGGGAACCACTAGACCAAAGCAGATAGGGGCGCTCATGCACCCGACTTCCAGAGCATTTCATCAGGTATTACGATGGCTTGCACACGGACCAATGTTGCAAGCTCTGGGAAGGGAAAAGCTTAGCTATACATAGTACATCGACAGACCATTATGATAGCAATGAAAATGCGGGGAATCTGCTTGCTCGTGCGTTCACGGCGTGCAGAGGTCAATCACGTCCGACTCTGAAGCCTTACGCTTAGCGGGCGTGACGGGTGCCGCGGGTCCAGGGCGAGCGCTCTGCGCTGAAGAAGACGTAGTGCTAGTACGATTTACGACGCGGGGACGAGTGGACTGTGCAGCAGGTGGTTGTCGCACAGGATTGGTCGAGGAGGACGCCACTGCATGTCCATGCGAGCCAGTGCCGGCCGCCGTCGCAGCTGGGTCGTGGGGATGAGCGGAAAGAATGTCCGCTACAGGGATGCCATTTAGGCGTCCAACCACCATGGCATATTGATCGCCAAAGATTGCGCGAAGCTCGGGCTCATGTCCGAGTGCTTCAAGAGCTCGCAGACCTAGAAGGTGGGTAGACTGCCACTGAGCGGGTGCTATCATAACCCCAGCCTTCGTGACCTGAATCGAATAATGATAAGATATGGAGATATGAGTGCTATGTCAAGTACTTTGCGGTGCGGTATGAGCACTGACCTTGAGCCCCTGTGGAGTTGTTTTGATAAACTCGAAGGTTGCAGCGCCTCGTGCCCACCTCGAAAGCTCCTGCTCCACGTGCTTGCGTTTGTGTGCACCAATATGAGCGAGCATGAGTTCGCGTTGGGGGCTCGCCGTTAGGAAGTTCCGGACACGCTTGCATTCGTCGCAGGTGCAGTTGTAGCGCGTCAACGTATCCAAGAATGGGCGAGCACGCGAGCTATCTGGCATGGCGCCCAACGCGTTGTCCAACCACAGTCGCATAATCCTCTGGATAGTCGACGAGAAAGGCTCCTCTGACAAGGAGATGCCATGCTCCTTCGAGAAGGTGGCCAGTTGCTCGATGAGAGGCATCAAAACGTTTGAAATATACTGCGTCGAGTGCAGCAACCCAAGCTGCAGCACGCGGTCCAGTACAATCTTCATGCTGCCCGTACCCTGTGCTTTCGCACAGACGCTGAGCACATTGCATATTTGGCTGTCCCGAACAATAGGACGGCCGGCCGGTCCAAAACGCGCGCCTCGACGAGAGGGTGCAGAGTAGTGGGATGCTGCGGCACTGGCAGCGCCGGTAGGAAGGTTTGCCTTGTGCGCGTAAATTGTAGCCATTGTAGTTACGAGTTCGTCCAGCTGTGCGCATACCGATGCAAAAGCAGGCTCGTTCCGGCGTTTGTGCAGTAGTAAAATGTAAGCTTTCCAGTTGTTTTCGCTCCATGGAAGGGCTTTAAGCTTCGGTATAAACCTGGAAGAACATTAGATCTGGGCAATATGCGAAGCTCGCAGAGACTTGCAGCAAGGTAAAAGACTCGGTGTTTTCGCCAAATAAGCTTGCACTAAGCAAGGCATCGATATCTTCGGTACTCAGTCGACAGTTCCGCGCAAGTTCAGACTCGAATACGAGCCCGGAAGCCGTCTGGCTCAGTTGGGCCAACGGCAACTCCGGGCGTGGTGTTCGTGTCTTGAGGTCGTTGTCCAGTAAGGGTACCAAAGGCAATAAAACGGAAAACGCGCGCGATACAGACTCTTTGACAGCCAAGCCCTTCGTATCAATCATACGCTCGATAGCCCGTACAGCGAGAGCTGGCTGGTCGTAATCGAGGCATCGTTTGATTACCTTGTATGCCTTTTCTGGCGCAGGTTGAGGTCTGGGGGCATGACCGTACGTAGGAAAGACCGTCGCTGAACATTCACTACTTTTGAAGAAGTTCGTCTTCTCGACGACGTGTTCCAGCAGGTCGTTAACGATTCGTCCAAGAATTGTCCTGTCCTCGGAATGTGATGTTAGCCGCTCCGCATTGTCGTGCAGAAATCCAGCATAGGTGAGGCAATACGACGCCTTCGTCTGAGCCTTGATTTGCGGAATAATTCTGCCAGTGATAATGAGGACTATCATTTTATAGTCAAATTGTACGTACGCCGTTTCGAGGAAGTGAACGCCACCGTGCAAAACTGCGGCGGCCGTTATGAACCTTTTCTCCTGTTGACTGGGGGCAGAGAGATTGATAAGGAGCCAAGTCGTCTGCTCTCGAACGAAATTGGCGACGTCCTGTTGCAGTTGACTCGGAAGTTGTTGATTAGCCCATGATTCCAGAGTCGTGAGCATTTCGAATCGCTTTGAGTTCGAGGTCGACTGGCGTAGAAATGATTCGATGCTGAGATGCCGTGAGAATCAAAAATGTTGTACTAATAAGACCATAATGACCTTTTCCGGGCGGGCTCCAATCCAAACGCGGCGACGGGAGCGAAGCGTTCCTGAGCAGGATTGGTCTCTCCTCCCAATGTCAGAATCACCTCCTGCCAGAGGTCACCTCGACACCACTGTTGCGCGAGCCGGCACAACAACGGTAACCGATCCGTCTGGCGTGACCGATGCAAAAGGGCGAAAAGTTCCTCTTCTTCTGGGGTAGGTGATGTACTCGTGCATAGGGATAGCCTGTCGAGAGCATAAGCCGCCCGCCGGTCGCCGCCAGGACATGGCCCTCCCCCGGACGGCCAAATAACCAAGACCGTCCTCCTATAAACTAAAGGCAGTTAGGCACCAATATATGCGTAGATATGGAGGCACTCGCAGCGTGAAACCTCGCCAGCTTCCTGGAGCCTCCTCAGTCACTCGGGATATATCCTTTGCCATGTTCCACCAGTGCGAGATATATCCAGTGCGATTGCATGTCACAGTGTATGTACAGGAGCGAGAGGGAACGACAGCGGGATAAATCGAGATAAGTAAACATAGCGTACGGAGACGATGCCAGAGACAGGCCCGGGAAGATGTAAGGAGGCGGGATAAATCGGGATATGCATGGACAACATGCATCCGGACGAGACAGAGTCGTCAAGATATGATGGGATAAAGAACGTACCCGATATATCACGTGCATCGTGCAAACGTCAGTGCAACCATCAGATAAGATAAATCGAGATAAGATAAATCGAGGGAGAGAGTCCATGAGAACGAGACAATGCGAGGGATATATCGCGATAAGTACGATGAACGGCGGATTTCCGGGCATGAGACGTGACCGAAGAGAATGCCACGGGAGTGCGATAAATCGTGATATAGAGTCAATGGAAGTGTGATGATCGCGATGCCAACGGGAATGGGAAAAGGGACAAAAGAAGGTGGTTTCAATCAGTAAATTGTTGCTGTGTTCCCGGGTGAATGCTCACTCACGCTGCGACATCCATGGGAGCTTGCGGGCTATCGTGGGCGGTGACGGCGACGCGACGGGTTAAAGCAGCTACAGCTGACGTCTCCGCCAGCTGTCGTCTGCTCGCTGTCTGGATGACGAGCTACATACCTGAAGAACGCAAGTACTCCACGCCGTGGCCGTCGACGAGCTGCTGAAGTAAGTGTGGCGAGGTCGAGGGCCGCCGACGCAGGTAGAGGATGGCACCGCCCCAAATGAGGCGATGTCGACGAAACCAGAGTGGTGAGCGATACACGGCCTCCAAATGGAGACCGTGCGAGTGCGTGGGAGGGTAAGGGAGAGAGAGACGATGCGGAGACTGAAATTCTGACTTGGACCTCGAGGTTGAACGCTGATTCCCGATGGGTCCCACGCTCCAATCAATCTCGGCATTGCCACAATGACACGTTTTATTGTTGATAACAGGCACAATCATGAGTTACGAATATCAAGCCTCCGGGCTGAAGAATTCTGGCTTCTCGTCGTCAGAGATCTCGATGACTGAGGGGGAGCATTTCTCGGTTTTCGACGCGCTCGCGGCCTTGACGGGCGACGACTTGACGGGCGACGACTTCGAAGGTGACTTCGCAGAGCTCGTGCGAGCCTTGGAGGGGCCTGCGACCGGCTCCTTCTTGGTCGGAGTCGTCTCTGGGGCTCGCATCAGCATTCCGCGTGAGGATTCCGGTGAAACAGCAGCACGAACTTTTGATGGTAGCCTTGGAAGAGCCTGCGACCGGTTCCTTCTTGGTCTGAGTCGGCGCTGGGGTTCGATCAGCACTCCGCGTGCGCGCATACACAGTAGAAACGAACCTTTGACCGGTGATTTCTTGGCGCGCTTGCCCGGGCTCGAGTCTTCGTCTTCGTTTCCGAGCTTGCGCTTTCCGCACGTCTTGCAATCTGTGGTGTCGATCGCGGCCGTCAGTCGCCTGGCAGATCGGCAGTTAGCGCATGTCAGATAAACCAGCAAGCTATGGAAACATGCTCACACGTGGTAAAAATTCACGTAGCGGTTGATTTTGTCCTGAGGGAGTTCGTCTGCGACGAAGCATGGGCCGCACTTCGGCTGGCCGGCGGTCGGCGGACGGAGGCACTATGAAGCGTAAGGCGACGAAACAACAATCGATGAGCTGATACTCACCACAGCATACCAGCGTCCGGCATTCTCGAAATTCCCATTGGTGCCAGGTTGGAATTGGATGCCGATTTTGGGCGAGCCTTCCCAGCCGCACCGTTTGCAAGTCCAATCGCGCAGGCGCGGGGATCGAATCCGCCATGCCGCGGCAGAATGCCTCGGCCTGGCGCTTGAAGAGAGGGGAATCGGACATGTGGACGAGTCGAAAGTCGATGCTGAGGCACGTCTGGCATTCTGCGCCTTATATACCTGTATACTCGACCTTGCATTGTCGTGTCTCACCCAGAACAGTTGCTAACCTGAGCAGCCGCGCATCACAACGGAAAATCCCCGTCGTCATCGCATGATTACCGATACGGGCGCAGGCGCAATGCGGACAATAGAGCTCTAGCATCACGTACTTTATTCTGATAGCCACGGTTCCTACGACTGGTCAAACGGATTAGGCGGCATACATTTGGGAAGCGTGGGTAGAATGCCGAAATAGTCGTAAAATGTCTGCGCGTAGAACCTCCAAACGTCCCGTTTGACCTGTAGGAGTTGCTCAGGTGAGAGTCCGGCACCCCTCGCGTAATGGCCGAGGTTGGTAACTTCCCGGCATCGCGGCCATGCGCGTACGAGGTTCCAGAAGTTGTATATGGAGGCGAGGCGGTTGCGGGGATCAGGATCAGTCTGGGCCGGCGCGGACGTTCCTGACGGCACAAAACCGTCCGCCCCGCCCCAGATTTTCATCCGTAGAGTGTTTCTTTCTTCCTCGAGCTCCGGGTTCCAGATACCGAGTGATTTTAGGATATGTACGTCCGTGCGGCGAAGCTGAAACCTGAACTCGGCCTCCTCAATCTCCCAGATCATGAATGCGCGCACATCAGCGCGTCCGAGGTCAGCTGGGCTCAGATTGTGCTGCCGGATTGCGAATACATTGAGCCGATGACCGTTTGGAAGCTGCGCATGATAGCCATAGACGGGATCGGGCGGTGGGGCTGCTGGATGTGACTTCAGCGAGGGTTTCCCATGCCCGGCGCCGTGGGCGATCCCGACGTCAGACGAGCTCGCAGTTGATGCTGCACCTGCCTCTCCATTGCTCGCAGATGGTCCCGCCTTGATCGGAAGTCAGTTGCAGTCAACGAGGGCCGCATATATGCGCACCGGTTCCGTTGGTATACCTCCGAGAAACGCCATGAGCGCGCCGTTCTCGTCCTTGTTCCAGCGTTAGATATGCTGATAGCATGTAATATAGTATGCTTACTGTTACCAAGCCGTTCGTAGCCAACCACAGAGCTCGCGATGGCTTCCCAAGGCCGTCTTCGTCGGACGAAGAGAGGTACCACGTCAGAGCCTCCTCGTTCACAAGTACTTCGCGCAGTCGGTTGCCCGCGAGTGTTCTTCAGGTACGCAAGAATCCTTGTGGAAGAGAACAACGCGCATAGCCTCGTAATCCCAGTACTCGTCCCATCTCGTCCCGCTTCCGCGGAGCTCTGAGAACGCGGCGTCGTTCATCAGCCTGAGTCGGCGAGGGAGAATTCGTAGTAGATAGCTATTTGAGAGATATTGTTGCGCCAGTTCTCGGGTTCTGCGCTGTCCCGGGACGTTGCCACGACCAAATCCTCGCCGCGGGTAGCGGGTCGAGTATATCGCAGATTTTCAGGGTGAGAGCTGCGCCCAGATTCTCTGGCGTGTGCTGCGTGTACCTCAGAGCGCAGGCCTGCCAATCGATCATTGTCCGCGGTACCCGCGCTCAAAGGCTCTGCGTGAGGGTCGCGCGAGTTTGCGATAGGCGTATCCGTCGCCGCTGCTTTCCTCCTGTGCCATTCCGCGAGATCGGACGAGACGTTGTACTTGTCGTCCAGAATCTTGCGCCAGATGCTGGCCGAAAGCCCGCAATAGCCTTCCTTGTTGAGGCGCCCCAGCCAAAAGTCTCGCAGTGCAGCCCAAGATGCGATTACGTAATTAAAGCGCTTCTCGTGCTTCAACAACAAATGCAGCGGCGGGAGCGCGTACTCCAGCGGGCGCGTGAATACATCCTGAGGAATAGGATTTATACAGTCGTACGCGCACAGTCGCCATTCGCGCGTGACAGATCGGTCGATCGACGCAGCAACATCGGTTAACCATGGAGGAAGTTGCGGGACCCAGTCTGGGGGACGAAAGCCTTGCTCAGCCTGGCGACCAGGATCCGTCGCCCAAGTCCGCGGTCTCCATCGTTCTGGGGCGTCCGGGTGCCAGCGGGTCGTCGCATCTGCAAGCCTGTTAGATTTGATCTTTGGGCGGACGAGAAAATACACACCTTGGTAACGAGCCTCTTCTCTTATGATATAGCGCGGATATAGGGAAACTGGAACTTCTTCGTTGCCCGCGTCGCGCGCCGCGAACTGCGACGAAGAAGGAGCGCGGGGAGAGCGTGCTCGTCTGGAGGACCTGACCGGAGACTGAGAGCGGCGCGAGAAAGACCCTGTGCTGTGCGATTCACGCTCAAGCGAACTCCGGGTGCTAGTGTTGCGCGGTGGCGATCGCGAGCGGCGTCGCGATGTTCGCGCCGGCGGCCGTGAACGCGGATCGTCTACATCCATAGCATCGAAATTTGGCGGCGACGCGTCTCGATTCCTATGCCTTTGACCTCTGATGTCGGTGTGGTACTCGTCTAGGTGATCGAGCGGCTTTGTTTCGACCCATCTGGACCACGGAATTGGAGCTTGTGCGAAGCACCCGCGAGGCAAGCCGCGCAGAACTAGAAATACGGGCACGCCGAGTCGATGTAACAGGTCTGCAATTGCCCGATCTGCCGTGAAGACACCGATATAGTTGAACATACTATCCGAAACGAAAAGCTCGTCGCCGACATGATGCTGGACGTCGATACGGAACAGACGAAATGCGCGCAGCTCCGCTATCCCTCTTTGAATGCGAGTCACCATCTTCGCCGACTCTCTGAACGTCGACGTGAGAACCCTGACATCGGCGAGTAGCCGCATGCACTCGGTGACCGTCGTCGTTGGAACCAGTAGCCTTGTACGAGCAGTTTTCAGGTAGGGAAGTGCCTTGAGATATATCTCGTGAAAAGAAAGCTCCAACCGATCGAGAAGTTCCGCAGAGACTCTGCCGTAGCCCGTGGAAACAGTCACAGGGTTCCAGTCTTGATACTGAAAGACATAAGCGACGACGTCGCGCTTATGAAGATCGCGATGCAATTCATGTCGCTCGGTCCAGGCTAGATGAGGCGCAGAGGGCTGCCACATCTGCGGGTATAGCGTTGGGTCGTGCGGGCCAAGACGATGGTCGATGCGGACGAGAGGGTATTCCTCGGGCGGCAATTGTGGAATGTCCACTCCAGCTGACAGAGAGCATATGAACTGGCCTCTGGGACCAAAGGCTACTGTTCGAATAGACCCTGGATACGATTCTGACGGTAGTCGGGGTCGGGAGGATGGGACGAGCTCAGGCGGGGAGTCACCTCCACCACGGCGAGAGTGGTACGCCAGGGGAGACGAGCTCATGAGGTCGAGATCGTGATCTTGAATCCTTTGGGTGGATGTCGTGCCAGGGAGGTCTGAGGAGAGGTAGCAACTGCGCGCAGTAATCTGCACACAGCGATGGGTGGCGTGGCGACCGATTCACGCGATAGAGGACCTTCTGGTGGATATACCCGCGCGTGGGAGTGGGATCGATCGCGCACCCTCAAATGAGGATACGCTGTTGTTGACCAGATGAACTGCGCCCTCAAATGAGGACTCAGTCGATGGGCGGATCGGGGAGACGGAGCGGAGTCTCAATGGACTTGGCCGTATCCGGCCTCCTGCTCCAGCACCGCGCGCTGCACCTACCGACCTACGCGCCGCCCCCATTTGGGGACGGCGCACTCGGACCCGGGCTGTCCTCATTTGAGGGCGGCCACACCACCCGCCGGCTGGCGGATCCACCCTATGGAGATCGGGAGCAGCACGACACGCATACCACCACTGCTCGCTCAGGGCATTTGCCTTGGGCGAGCCTACAACATATCGCCAAGATCCCCAAGATTGCCAACCTGCTGTTTCACGGTCGGCGCCCTAACAGGCTGCGCTGCGCGGTCATGCGCGCTGCCAGGTTGGTCACTTGGCTATCGTCGCGCTGTATGTGCTCATCAAGTCTGCATAGGCACCGAGTGCAGGGCAACAGGCCCTTACGATGCATGCTTAACCCTCCATACGGTACGTCCGTTCTCACTCCAGCTCTGTTCATTGGTTCTAACCCCAGCTTGGCAGGCGTTCATCCCAAGTCGAGCCTGGACGCCCTCGCCCAGCTGAGCGCGAGACTCGAAACGACTGCGTGAGCTGCAGCCGCATTACTTCCTCTGCTTTTCGCTGATACCTACCTTATCAGAACATCTGTGTGGGCCGCTCTTGTCACATTTTAGCGTCTTGTTGTGTATATTGCTTTTGTTGATACCTTTCTCGTGGATACCTTTCTCGTCATACATGCCCTTTTCGTCTGTCCGTTACGAGAATGAGCTCGCGTCAATTCAGAGAAATTGTAACATTTGATTCTCATGACTGTTGCCACCGCGCGGCCTGGCGCTGCCTATGCCACCGCTTCTCCTTCCCGTCCCACCTACCACCTGGGTTTACCCACTCCCCCAACTTCTCCTTCGTGCGGTCAGGAATGAATTCGCAAACGCCCAACCTAGCCAAATTCTCCGACAGTACGGGGATGAAGAATGAAATCTGACGAGGTCAGTGATCTCCCATATGTGACCAGTGGACGATCCACGTACGTCGTGTTCCTGCGCAAAATATTTCCAGGTCAGGAGCTGCAAACGAGCTTCGAGTATGTTTCTGAGATTGGTGAGTCCAGATCACTTTTACAATATCTGCGGCAGCCTGACTCGGCTGTAGAAGAGCGCCCGGTACTCGTGCAGCTTCGGCGCGGGGCCCTCGAAATCGAGGTACACATCGGCCTTGACGCCGACCACAAGGACATACGTGTCCTTTTCTCTCTCCCAGCGCCCAAGAAGCTTCGCGGAGAGCGTGCGGGCGGACGGCAGGTTAACCATGTGCGGCGCGCGGGCAACAGGACAAGATGCGAACGCGTCGCTGCGATGGTAAACACACGCCTTGCTTAAAGCAACGCGTCTCATCGCAATCTGAGCCTGCGCTTCCTTAGATTAGCCTCTTTGCGGGCCTCTCCGAATCTGCTCGGCGGGGGACAATGTAATGCGATTGCTGTGGTCTCTGCTAACCCATAAGCGAGTACCATTGTCCCTCATCGCCTCATGATCACAATGTCCGCATGTGAACGATATATCATGCCTCGTGAGTCGCTTCCTGCCGCTGCTTGCTCACTAACTCGTCCCGATGGCGCAGCCCGAGTCCAAGGCGAAACAGTGGAACAAGCTCAAGGGCGCAAATGATCTTCTCGAGCTGTGGAAACAAGACCCTCGCTGGCTCGGAGACCGCACAGGGGGCCCCAAGCTGGTCAAGTTCTCGGAGGACATGTTCGCCGACTTCAAGGCCAAATTCCCTGACCTCGCCGCACAGGACGAACAAGGATGGAAAAAGGTGAGTTACGGTCTGAAATACAATTAACTATTCGCTTCTAATGGCGTACTCGCAGTTTCTCTACACGAAGGGCAAGAACGCGACGAAGAAGCGCACGACGAAGGTAGTGACTCAGAAGGCGCTGACCGCGCTTTTCCCGTCGAAGACGAAGGAGAAACGGCCGACTGGCGCTCGATTCCTCTTCGCCGCGAAGCACAAGGCCGAAATCGACGCTCTGTTCCAGGCGCGCAAGGACGAAATCGCAGCGCGCAAGGTCGCAATCGCAGCGCGCAAGGCCGAAACGACTCACGAAGCGACCGACGAAGCGACCGACGAAACCACGCACGAGCTCGAGGCGAAGCCCATGGAGCTTTGGCAGTCCGTCATGAAGGAGTTCGTCAAGGCCCACGCCGAGGAGTACGAGGAGTTCAAGGCGACGTGTCGTGCGACAGACGACGACGAATCTAGTGGTGAGAATGACGATGCGTCGCCGGCAACGCCGAACGGCGGGTAAGTTTTCTCGTTTCCTTGAAGATATGCACGGTTCTCACCTCCTTGTAGCGTCGCCGCTGGACACGAGGCGCACGCACCTCGTAGCACACAGTAAGTTAACCCACTTCCTCGGGACTTTGGTCGTTCTGAATGGACTGTAGCGTCGTCGCGACCTTGAAGACCACAATGCAGGATGTCCTCGATTGGTGGGCGGAGCACACCGGTCTCACATTCATCCTGGGAATGGCAGGAGATGACGGCGAGAACGACATTGTCGCCGTGTGAGTGCCTTACCTGAGCGAGCGCGCCTGTCTCATTGTCACTAGATATCACGACAATATTCACAGGCTCTTCGATCATCGCCCTGATATCAAGGATACTGTAGATGACGCGCTCGTATCGCTCGTGCTAAAAACCAGAGGTGCGTTCAACGTTCTTGGCCGCTGGATCGCTTGCTCATATTTTGACCAGATGATGTTTTCATTCCGAGTCGGGATCCCTCGGCGGAATTGGACGTACAGGGCGCCCAAGTTGAATCCGTTCAAAACGACTCAGGTGCGAATGCGATCTCAGACTGAGAGACCTTTGACACATAACTTGCCTGCGCAGTGGATATCGGAAATGCACCTCGCCTCGAACCAATGTCTCAGGTTACCACTCCGCCGCCTGCGTCGCCCGTCCGCGCTTCTGTCTCTCCCCCTGAATCTCCGACAAAATCACAGTCCCAGGTTACGCCCCCGCCGCCTGCGTCGCCCGTCCGCGCTACCGTCTCTCCTCCAGTACCTCCGACGAGGGCGGGCTCCCACGTTACGTCTCCGCCGGCGGCATCGCCAGTCCGCGCACCTGCTTCCCCTCCCGCATCTCCTCCCAAAGCGACCGCGTCTCCCTCAGGCTCGCAACGACTCAAGTCTACGAGTTTGTCGCTCGTCAACAAAGTCACGACTGTCCCAGTCGAACCTCCGGCGACTGCGCAGACGGACAGGCAGAAGGTCTTGGGCCTCATCGCAAAGAAGGACAAGTGGATCAAGCAGGACGCCGAGTTCTTCATGGACTCACTCAACGACCCTGAGTGGATTAACCTCATCATAGCCTGGATTCGTTACGAGCAAAATAGTCCGCCGAAGGCGCAGGTACGCAGAATTGCCCGCACTGCTGGAACTCGGACTCACTCAGCTGTACTGTGACAGATGCATTTACCGGACGAGGCGCGGCCGAAGACATTCAATGCTTGGTCGAGGCGCAGGCACGAGGTACCTGACCAACAACCCGACTTCCACAGAGACTTCGTGGCGTGGTATTTGGTACTGCAGCCCAAGTGCCGCTTTGCGAGCGGGAGCACCGAACTCGACAAGCTACAGGCCGCTGCGACGGTCGATAAAACGTCATACACGCAGATTCGTCACTCTGGCAGCCGCGGTTTGGTCCAATTCCTTTTCGGTATTGCGTGGATCGCTCGTTGGGGTGGAGATCGCATCCTATCCGCTGTTCACCCATCCGCAACCGTTACGTCTCTGATAGAGGATCTAAAGCAGGTAATCACGGTACTGTCCGCTCCGTGAGTTTCCACATCTGCGGCTGTCCAGCTGTAGAATTAACTGCAACCAAGAATTACGCAGCATAGTCTCGGCGACGACTGCTCAGGCGTTCCGTCCCCGGAAAGTGCGCCCGCGATAGCGGGAAAGAAAAGGAAGGCGCCCGCGGCGGATGGCGAACCCGCTGCCAAGAAGTCCAAGTCTGCGAATGGAAGACGGTGCGAGGGATATGAGTCCATGTTCTCAGCTGATTTCTCGTCTAGGGGTCAGCCGCGCGCTTCGAAGAATAAGTTGGCGAAGAAATAGTTGAATAGTCGCATGTGCGGTAGATTATGTGTTCGCGTGTTCGGACCGGTAGAACAATGCAGTCTCTTTATAAGCGGATCGCGCACGCTCGCTGTTCGCTAGCCCATTGAGGATGACCAGCAGAAAGCGCAGTTCTCAGGCTCCTGAGGAAGCATCACCGATCAGGATCATCGAGCGAACTGAACCAAGCGTCAGAGGATTCAAACGTGTGGCGACATCGGCGACGGTACAGCAACCTCCTCGCCCCGTCGCGTCGCAGCTCGCACCACAGGGTCCGACGTACAAGGACGGGAACTCCCCCATACGAATTATTCCGCGTCGTGACACAGCGTCTGGCGACGCCGCGACGGTCGCGGGTACTACCTCGGCGATGAAAACAGACTCTGGAACAAAGGCGCCATTGACTCCATTGAACCGGTCTCAGGTTAGTGAATTCCCTAACCGTTCTCCATCGCTGACATGGACTCAAGAAACCGTCAACCGTAATGTCTGATTTCAAGGATAAATGGGCAACGAGACTCCTTGACATCATGTACAAGCGCGAGTTCGACTCTCGTTTCGGGGTTGCCTGCCCGCAATGTCACGAGCCCGTCGCACTCGCAGAATACAAGTGCGTCGAGTGCTTCCAATTGGCGCCGATGTGCCGAACCTGCATACTCGCGGCGCATCTGCACGCACCGTTCCACGACGTTCAATTCTGGAACGGGACCCGTCTCACTCGCGTCTCACTACATATCCTCGGGTTCGTCATCCATCTTGGACACGACGGAGCGCCCTGTCCGTCGAGCCGCTCTAAGACGGACACGATGACCGTCGTGCACGAAGGCGGGATTTGCGAAATGTGCGTTGCGTGCTGCGCATGTTCCGCTCCGACGGAGGGTTCCGCAGCCATGTCGCTTTGGCGCAGCGGCTTGTTCCCCGCTACTTTCGTGCGACCGAAAACTGTGACTACCGCAGGAGCGCTGCGCAACTTTCATCTGCTGACGCTGACCACCAAAGTCACGTCGAGCGGATACTGTGTGCAAAGTTGAGGGCTAACTTGTCGCACACCGTGAGTCGTGGGGGATGAGACTGAATCTATTCCCATGTACATACTGTCGTATATAAGCTTCTGGTACTCAGGGGAATGATCAGAGCATGAAAAAACTAGAGCAACACTACTGAGAAGTTCTAGACGAGTCTGAGACTATGCGCGCCCTTTGCGCTACCCCTCCACTATACTGGTGCATTTCTCACACCCTCCCCTCAAGCCTGAGCTCGTATCGCTCGAAGCCCGAGTTGATACGCGAAGTGCTTGACCTTCAGTGAAGGCAGAGCCTTCGTGAGCGCATCGGCGACCATATTCTCCGTGGGACAATACACGAGTTTGACCATTCCTTCAGACACAACCCAGCGCACGAAATGATATCGAATATCAATGTGCTTGGTGCGGGATGGAATTGGTACTCATTCCCAAGCTGAATTGCGCCTTGGTTGTCGGCGTAGATGATCGTCGGCTCATGCAGTGGCTCGAACAGCTCCCCGATGATGCTGCGTAGCCACAGAGCTTCTCGTGAAGCGTGGACTTGAGCAACATATTCTGCTTCGGTTGTGGATAAGGAGACGATGTCCTGCTTCTTGCTGGACCACGATATCGCTCCGCCGTTCCACATAAAGACGTAACCGGACACCGCATGGCGGTGCCACTGAGACATGCCGTCGGCGTCGCTAAATCCGACCAGGCCATGCTCCGTCTCTCCGTAGGTGAGCTGCAGGTCCTTTGTGCCCTTGATGTAGGCATAAAGCCGTTTCAGGGCTCGCCAGTGAGCAGGACCCGGGTTTTCCAAGAATTGCGACAGCACGCTGACTGCTATTGCCAGGTCCGGTCGAGTTCCGCGGACAAGATAGTTGGCTGCGCCGATCATCTCGCGGTACGGTACTCCTTTCATCTCGGCGAACTCCTCAGCGGTCTTCGGACAGTGTTCGGTACTGAGTTGGACCTGATGGTCCAACGGTGTCGACAGCGTCGCGCGTCCTCAAACCCGTAACGCCGCAAGATTGTGTCAATGTACAGCCTTTGAGACAGGCGCAATATGCGCGCCTCGCGATCCCGGGTGATCTCGATGCCCAGAATCCAGCGCGCATCGCCTAAATCTTTGATCTTGTACCGTGAACCGATGTCCGCTTTGAATGCTGCCAACGTTTTGAGATGCCCTCGTGGCACAGCCAGTAAACAGTCATCAGTGCTGACTGCCGACATGAGAAACGTTGTCTTGAGGTGTCGCACGAAGCAGCTGAGGTCGGATTCACAGCGCTTGAATCCGATGTCGCGCATAGCCTGGCACAAAGTCTGATACCAGACTTCTCCTGCCTGCTTCAAGCCGTAAAGTGCTCGCAGCAGTCGACAGACATAGTCCGTCGCTGGGTGGTTGGGATCTGCAAAACCAGGTGGCTGTTCCATGAATATTTCCTCGTCGAGAATCCCATTGAGATATGCAGTGTCAAAGTCGATCTGATGCAGTTCGAAATCAAAGTATGCGGCCGCGGCTAGGAACAGTCGATTTGTCTCCATGCACGCTGCAGGAGACGTTGTCTTGACGTAGTCGACGCCAGGTTCCTGCGTGAATCCCTGCGCGACCAGTCGTGAACGGTACCGGTCTATTTTGCCCTGAGCGTCTCGTTTGACGCGGAATACCCACTTGGAACCAATGACGCGTCGATCGGAGGGCCGCTTGACCAGCTCATAGACTTGCCGGTCCTTCATGGCAGCAATCTCGAGCTCACAAGCTTCCTTCCACTTGGGCCAGTCAGGCCGTTTGCGGGCTTCGTCAACGCTAGATGGCTCAAGTCCTTCTAAGTTCGTGGTGCTGGCCACCAGTGCCGCGGCAAAATCATCGTGCTCAAAGATGTCTTGTGCTGATGCAACAGCGACTTTCGCTTTGTCTGTTGACGCCTGCGCGCCGGGGATCTGCAAGCCAACGGGCAGCGCCGGATTGCGCCCTTGACCGGTTGCTGTTCCCTTGCCAGACTCAATGTCGCGCACGTATCGGCTGGGCTTGCGCTCGCGCTGCCCCTCGAGGATGTTGCTCTCGTCAACAATATCCATCTGCCGTTTGCGCTTCGGGGCGTCAGGCGGCGCCGGTGCTCGGACTTCCCGTTTGGGCGTCTCCGGGATTGGCTGTGCCGGGATCTTCAAAGCCGGAGCCGGTGGGACCTCGTTTGATCCCGCGACGGACGAGCCATCGCTCTCGTCACCCTCCCCTGGCTCTCCAGAGTCGGGATCGTCGCTTCCATCGTTGCCTGTGTCCTCCTCTGGCCAGAAAAAATCGGATATGTCGGTAGGCTCTGTCCCTTCCGGTATTTCCTTCTTCAGAAATTTGACCTCCATTTCAGAAGTGACTTTCCGCTTCTTGTCCCAGTAGACTCGGTTGCCCTTGGTCTCTTCATCGTAGCCGACCCAGTACACGCGCGTCCCGCGCGTTTCCAGCTTGTTGCCGGGATCACTGACGTAGCAAGGTGCGCCCCATTCCGGCAGTCCCGAGATGTCGCGTGGAACGCCGTATCGCACTTCGTGCGGCGACAATCCATTCAGCGACTGTGTACTGACGGAATTCAGCATGTAGCAGACGTGGCGCAAGCACTCTGCCCATAGAAACTTCGGGAGTCCTGCAGCGTGCATGCAGGCGCGGACTCGTTCCAGTGCGGTCCTGTTGAAGCGTTCCACGACACCCACTTGCTGGTGCGTGTCGTGCGTCGTATAGAGGTGCTTGATACCTAGCTGACGCAGTTTCTTGTTGGTCTTCTCATCGCGATACTCGCCGGCATTGTCGGTGATCCAGTATTGCCAGACTTTGCCATGGTGTCGGTCCATCATTGCTGCAAACTCAAGTACGTTCTCCTCCGCCTCCTTCTTGCGACGGTAAAAGAACGGGATGTGCCACAGAGACTTATCCTCAACGTAGATATCTGCGTAGCGATGCCCTCAAGCGACGTGACCGGCGCTGGTCCCCATATGTCGGAATACCAGCGCTCCCGAACGTCTGAGACCTCGGTCCCTCACGGACCTTCGGAATGCGCGCTGGTGTAATTTTGCCGAGCGTGCAAGACTCGCAATCGAACAGCTTCGACGTGGGATCGATTTTGACACCAAGTAAGCCGCCTCATTCGAACTGCTTCTTCGCAGACGCGGCTGAAACGTGCCCGAGTATCCGATGTAGTTCCATCCAAGTCAATGGCTCTTTTCCAGCGCGGGCGTAGAGCACACGCTCATGCCCGGGATGCAGAATCTGGTACAGCCCGTTAACATACGGGATGACGCCGACTACTTCTTGTGAGTCGTTGTAGATTTTGCATTGCCCGCCGCCGAACATGACAAATTGGCCAGCCCTGTCGATTCGTCCGACTGAGATCAGGGTGCAACATAATGATGGTGCGTAGAGCACGTCTCTCAGCGTGATTTTGCGTTCCGCGCCGCTCATTGTGCGCAGAACAATCGCGTAGTCGCCAACACCAATCGCGAAGAAGTCTTTGCCGTCCGCGGCGGTGATGGCATGCGGGTCGATCGTGCGGAATGTCTCAAACCGCGATCGCAACGAGGAGATGTGGCGTGTAGCGCCGGAATCAACGATCTCAGCATCGTTGAGTCCCTTCCGTCCTGCTAGCATGGCCAGGTCACCCACTGAGACCTCTTCTCCGACCAGCGCCGTGCTATCGTGGTCGGCAACGTCATCCAGCCAAGTCTCGCAGTCGCTGCACTCGTTTGCAGTTCCCGCGTCCTCATGCTCAATTCCCAGTCCATCGAAGATCTGTTCGCACAAAGCAACGTGGTCGTCCAATTCATCCAGGGCGCCGTCGTCCGGGATAGCCATCCAGGCAAGTACTTCCTCGTCTTTCGTAACCGCGGCGCGCGCTGAATCCTTCTTCTTGGACTTCTTTTTCGACTTTTTGGACTTCTTGGATGCCTCGTCGTTGCTGTCGCTGTCACTGTCATCGTCGCTGCCTGGGAGGTCCGGGCAATTACGTGCGTAATGCCCCATCTTGTCGCAACGGAAACATTTGACCTTCGACAGATTCCTCTTGGGCTTCGTCGACTTGAACTTGGAAGCGGGCTTCTTGCCCTTATCCTTCGTCGCCAATGCGACATCGTCCTTCGCCTTTGTGGCTGCACTCGAAGTCGCACTCGGCAGCGTACGGCGATCATACTCGTCGCGGATCGACGAAAGGATCTCATCGACGGTGAGTGGCTTCCCCGCGCGTTTCGCGGCCTCCTTGATAGGCGCAACGTAGTTCGAGTATTCGTCTGGGATTGACGCCATCACCATCGCCTCGAAGTCCACGTCCGCGATGGGTACAGCCGCTGCTGCATTCAGCTGAAGTTTCAGCTTGTCCATCGCGTCCAAATGCTTGCGAACGTTGCCGCCCGCTGCGCAGCTCATCGCGTTGAGCTTCTTGCGGATGGTGACGCCGAATGAGACCGACTTCGTCTCGTATTCACGGGTGAGCCAGTTCCACATCTGCAACGCCGTGGTATGCTTATCCGCCTCATGCATCAGTGCATCGGGAAGACCGGATACGATGTGATTGAGGGACTTCGCGTCGGTCTCAGTCCATTCCTGCCAGATCCGGAGTTCCGCTTTGTACAGCGCGAGCTTCGCTGTGTCCGCCTCTCGTCCGCCTTGACGTAGCCCGGCGCCTCTGCCGGGTGCTGCGGTGCCGTGAACGTGTCGTCGATGTGCAGAAGCCACTGCTTCATGCGCATCTGCGTCCTCATGCGTGTCTTCCACGCAAACCAATTCCCGCCCTTAGCCTCGAGCTGAGGGATCTTGTAATGGTCGTCTCTCGTAGACATAATGAGCAGATGTTATCGAAGATGGTGTTCTTGGCTGAGGATTGGTGTGGCAACAAGTCAGAGCTCGGGGCTCATAACCTGTGCAAAGTTGAGGGCTAACTTGTCGCACACCGTGAGTCGTGGGGGATGAGACTGAATCTATTCCCATGTACATACTGTCGTATATAAGCTTCTGGTACTCAGGGGAATGATCAGAGCATGAAAAAACTAGAGCAACACTACTGAGAAGTTCTAGACGAGTCTGAGACTATGCGCGCCCTTTGCGCTACCCCTCCACTATACTGGTGCATTTCTCACATACTGCACGTTTTTGCACCGCAAAACCGACTATTGGTCGAAGGATAACACAAAGGTGCGCTAATTTCCTCCATAGATTCTGCGGAAGTCTCACACCCTCACAGGACCGTTCGCGCGAGTTTCTGACGTCTTTTCGCATGTATTGCTACCTGAAGAACTTGAAACGCAATGCGCTGTATCCCCCTAGCCCGGGAAAGGATCTGGACGCAGGCTGTATGGCGGTCTTCTGTCCCGCTTGCCTATGCTTCTTAAAGTGTACATTTATTATTTCCCACTGAAAAGGGGGGGTCACACCAATTTGGGTGTCTCTCACCTGTATAAAGTGTGGGAACATCACTTTTGACGTTCGGACACACTCAGTTGGAGTGTGGACACACTTTGTCAGCAGTGCCGACACTCCCATCAGAGTGCCGACACTCCATCAAGGTGCCGACACTCCAATCAAAGTGCCGACACTCTTGCAGGTGGGTGGAACACCAAGTTCCCTCACCTCCCAGACCTTCTCCAAATACTGAGATATGGTTGGGGAGCATGCTCAGAGTGCATTTAAATCTATATTTCGAGTTTATTCAAAAAATATTTTACCAAAAAAGGAAATTTGAACCCTGAGAAGGCATTCAGAGCATGCTCCCCAACCATATCTCAGTGTTTGGAGAAGGTCTGGGAGGTGAGGGAACTTGGTGTTCCACCCACCTGCAAGAGTGTCGGCACTTTGATTGGAGTGTCGGCACCTTGATGGAGTGTCGGCACTCTGATGGGAGTGTCGGCACTGCTGACAAAGTGTGTCCACACTCCAACTGAGTGTGTCCGAACGTCAAAAGTGATGTTCCCACACTTTATACAGGTGAGAGACACCCAAATTGGTGTGACCCCCCCTTTTCAGTGGGAAATAATAAATGTACACTTTAAGAAGCATACTTGCCCTCAGCCGGGAATCAACATGATGCCCGGCTGGGAATCTCGTCCTGAGAAGCTGCGGTAAGCATTGGTCCCCTTAATATTCGACGATTACCTGACGCGTTCTAGTTTCCTCGATGCCAAAGTATCTACGTGCGATGGTAACTTCTCGATCGGGCAAAAGAGCAAGAAAATGGACTTCGACGATCTCCCTCTCACGGCGCGGGCCATGTACTTTGTGAACCACGTATCTATGCGCGAGATAATGAAGGACAAGTCGACGGACTTGGTGGTAAGCAAGTTGGTTTACGTCTGAGACTCCCGCTGACGACATGTCAGCCGCTAGGATGTAATAACTTCAAAGCCTTGGACTACCGCGGAATGAGGTCTGGGATAGTGTCTCATATATGTCGCCACGATTTATTTGAAGCCAACGGAACGGCCGATCTGGTGAAGGGCGAGAGGTAAGCGACGCATATAACGACTTCGACCGTACCTCACGGCTCCAGGTTCATCAACGTCGACTACGCCGTTGTCAGCTCGCATTACAGGTACTTGTCCCTCCCCCTCTTCATAGAGGTATACGACATTGTCTGCAAGTGGTGGAAAAACTTCTTGGAGCGCGTCGGCGCAAACGAATTGATCATGTCGGAGTATCCCGACGTGGTGAAGCTCTGGCCAAAGACCATTACCGCCATCGGCAAATATCATATCGTCAACCATAAAGACGACTTTCGCCAGAAGCGAGATATCCATCTTCTTCCCGGCATGGGTCAACTCGACGGCGACAACCCGGAACGCATCTGGGCGGTCCAGGGCAAGATCGCGACAAGCGTTCAAGAAATGGGCATCAGGGCTAGGGAAGACACGATCAATGAACATTTTCAGGACTGGAACATGCAAAAAACCATTGATATGGGTGCGTATCTCGGCATCGCAAATTAACACGGTCTCAATGGCCTCAGCGGCGTTCCTGGATAGGAAGATGAAGGACGCGCACACAGAGCGCGATTCTCAGCAGCACTACCTATCCGAACTTGAGTCGGACACACCGCAGGAAGTCTTGGACCGGTGGCATAGAGAGGTCACGGAATGGACCGCGGCGATCATTCACCATGGAGAACCTCCGAGCGGGAGGAAGAACCCCTTCGCGCTCTCTAAGGAGAAAGGTATTATATTCCAGAGCTATTCGCGTAACCTTATATTCTCTCAGCGCCCACTCCCAAACAGGTCCAGGCTGCGCTGCGAGGAGAAGCTGAGGTACAAGATTTAGACGACGCTGTCGGGTCTGGAAAAAGCATTGTCGATCTCATTAGAGTCGGTTTGGAAATCGAGGAACAACAGTGCGTGAACGAAGTGAAACCACAGCTCTGCAATTACTGATATTACATACGGCGGTCAGGGTTCAGCTTCGTGTGGCGCGGGAGGCGCAAAAAACCGATTCTCAGCGGGACGACATCGATTCGAAACAGGACGGCCTTCTGCGCAGGATAAGAGTGTGGCGTAGCTGGCAGCTATCTACGTTTGCGACGCTGTTCCAAGTTACAGGCGGCTCGGGCGATGACGAAGATGCCAGCACTTCGGAGGACCACGCTGAAGACGTCGAACTCGCTCTCCCCGGCTCTTTCGTGAACGACAACCGGTACAACAAGCTCGAACCATTCAAACAAATCGTTTTCCTCGAGAATCAACTGCGCGAGGCAAAGGCTCACGAGGCTGTCCGGTCCCTCCGCAAATACATCGCTGTGAGAACAGCGATGAACGCGAAACGTCCCAAAGGCATCACCCAAAAAACCCAGGCCTACAAGTCCCTGGAACGCGTGCGAAGCCAGGTTAAACTTTGGGAGAGTTATTACATTCAGGTATACGAGCGACTATCAGCTCTCGGACTGCCGATGGCGCCGTATCTGCGAGAACTGACGAAGGACGACTTGCGGGACTTGGACATGTCAGGAGCCCATACCGGTCATAGCAGAGATCACATATCGTGGATATGGGGCAAGGTCGGTGACGACGATGAGGTCGCCGTGGACGAACTGGACTCCTGGGCGGAAGAAGGTAAGTGCTGACACGCGCTCTCACAGAATACTCAAATGTCACAGTGTCGAAGGTTGAGCACAACCTAGCTCGCGCGCGCGTTGAGAGGTGGACGGAGCAGATCCTGCTGCTCGAGGAAGAGATGCTGAGGTCCCTGCGGTATTTCCGCTTCTCCGCGGACTCGTGGTTGAAGCGCCGGGGAACACGCCGGGAAAACCCGGGGTTCGACGCCTACTGCGAACGGTGCGTAGATCAACTCTGGGAATGTTTTTCTAAATTGTGAACAGCAAATCATATCAATTCAATGGGCTATTGAGCAGCGCAAAGGATAGATATTCCCGTTGGATTACCCCCGACGCTATCGAGGCCGCTTGCGGGATGTGTGATGATAGTAAGTTCTAGCCTCACAGCCTACGGAATAGCTAACGATTGTATATTCAGTGGATGTTGATACATGACCTTTACTTTTCCCGGCCGTAATACCAGACAAATCAAGCCGAATCGAGTCAAGAAAGCAGGTTACTACTAGCTGTACAAATCGCGACGATCAAGAAAAACGAGAGACTATTGATATACAACAAGAAGTGATCACAGAACAGTAATTATGTGTTCACACCATGTTCAGACCATGGTTCGCGTCGGGGCGGACAGCTACGATGCAAACCTGAGCTGCAAAGCAGCAGAGCGCACCGGCAAAGACGCACGCAAAGCTAACGGCTCCAACCGCAGCCTGGTTCCCGGGATAGAATGCGCGCAGGACGGCGGCGCGCAAAATAGGGACGAGAGCGACTGCAAGCAGGCCGACAGTCGCGACGCAACAAGGCGGGAACGCTCGATCGGTGCGCAGTCTGAACCAGAACAACAAGACAACAAAAGCAATTGCCTGATAACGGTGAGTTCAATAAACAAGTCGTCGATTAAATGAAACGTACCTGGAAATTTCCAGGATTACTCGGAACGTTGTAGGTCGGACAGTCGCGGGTGTTGCGCTCCGCGCCAGCGACAACCTGGGGCGTCGATCAGCAAAGGAGAATAACAGGTTAGTAGCTTACCTGCTGACCGGAAATGGAGACGTTGCCAAAGGCCTCTTCGTAGTGGGCGTCATCGTCGAGGCGAGCGTAGTCGTCGAGGCGAGCGTCGGCGTCGACGAGAGCGTCAACGTCGACGAGAGCGTCATCGGCGGCATGGGAATTGTCGTCCTGGAGAGCGCCCACGTCGACGCTCGCACGCTCGTCGACGAGAGCGTCATCGTCGACGCGCGCGGCCTCCTCGACGCGCGCGGCCTCCTCGACGAGAGCGCCGTCGACGAGAGCGCGCTCCTCGACGAGAGCGTCATCGTCGAGGAGAGCGTGCTCCTCGACGCGCGCGCCTCGTCGACGCTCGCGCGCTCGTCGACGAGCGTCATCGTCGACGCGCGCGGCCTCCTCGACGAGAGCGCCGTCGACGAGAGCGCGCTCCTCAACGAGAGCGTCATCGTCGAGGAGAGCGTGCTCCTCGACGCGCGCGCGCCCTCGTCGACGAGAGCGTCATCGTCGAGGAGAGCGTGCTCCTCGACGCGCGCGGCCTCGTCGACGAGAGCGTCATCGTCGACCGCGCGCGGCCTCCTCGACGAGCGCCGTCGACGAGAGCGCTCCTCGACGAGAGCGCTCCTCGACGAGCGTCATCGTCGAGGAGAGCGTGCTCCTCGACGCGCGCGGCCTCATCGACGCTCGCGCGCTCGTCGACGAGCGTCATCGTCGACGGGCGCGCCTTCCTCGACACGCGCTCCCACGTCGGCGCGGTACTCGTGGTCGGCGGGGGAATCGTCGTCGGCGGGGGGATCGTCGTCGGCGGGGGACTCGTCGTCGGCGCGGGATGCAACGTCGACGTGGATGCGCGAGCATTCGCGAATACGTGCGCGACCGACGGCGCACGAGCCAGCCATAGCGCCATATCCAACGTGGGCGCTCGCGCCATTGACGGCGCAGGAGAGGTCGAGGGAGCGGCTGTCGGCGTTGGCGGACATGACGGGAATTGGGAGGAGAAAAGAGAGAGTTGTCAAGCTTTCAACTCAGCTCCCAGCTTTTTGAGGCATTTCCATTCCATTCATTCCCTTTACATGCTTGTTTTTTCAACTTCTGAGCCAGCAGGTGCACAATAGCGACATAAGATATACAGGAATCGGTGCGATCAGTGGCGATCGCGCCGAGATCACGGTGCAGCTTCTTGCACTTGGCCGGCGCGCGCCACGCAGCCGGCCAGACCTCTCTCGTCTTTCCTTCACTTCACTGGCGCCGACGGCAAGCCTTGACCACCACGGACCGCTGCTGTCCACGGCGACGACGACGATGTCGCCAGCCCGCTCGGTCCGAATTCACGGACTGCTGTCCGCGGCGACGACGAGTCGCCCTGACCGCTTGTTCGCGCTCTCCCATCCCCGACTTGCGTTCCGGCGCGCATCTCAGCCTGACAAGCTGGCGATGAAGGCTCCCTCCGCGCACATTAAGTAAGCCCCGGCGTTGACTGAGCTGAGCACACGCATCCGCGTGGTAATATATCCCGTTTTATCGTGATTTATCCCAAGATATTTACAAATGTATCAATACTAGTGTTTTTGGGCACCCAGTGGTGCTATACCACAAAAGATATATCCCGTGTGGTCTAATGACCACAAAGGATAAATCCTGCCTGACTGAGAGTCTTGGTTCCTGCGATATATCAGTATGCTAGTTATAAGAGCTGACCCTTTCTCACGTTGCCTTGATATCCCTACATCCCAGTGTGTTAGAAAGTAAATGCCGGAAAGTCGATGCATACCTCGTAGTCCTCCTTATCCCAATGTTGGCGCTCTAATGCCTTCAGGAAGTCGTGTGGTATGGTAGCCGTATCCTCCTGGAGTCGGACATTCTTTGCGATGACACCGCCGTCAAGGTCGAACAAGGTGTCTACAGAGGTCGATTGGCTGCAGACCTCGCCCATATGCACGTTGTGGCGACTGTAGTAACTACCGAAGTCGTCCTCAGCATACCCTCGGATCGTGTGCTGAAGGGTACCAAGACCAAGGCAAAAGCCTAACTCTTTCGCAGCTTCATCTATGATAGCCAGTATGTGCGCATCCGGTCCTTTAAGAGCGCTAGCAGATAGGTTGGCGTGCGAATACGTGTGGTCGAGCTTGTAGACGATCCTATCGAGACCACCTTGTTCGTCTCTCCACGTCCGCAGGACATATCGCAGGCGTAATAGAGGAACCGCGTCATCCGCTATCGACGGACGAAGAGCGGTTGTGGTGTGGACGAGGTTGAATGAGAGGGCAAGCCGATATCCACTGGTAATCTGCTTGATTTCGTGCTTAACGTCCGTGTACCAGGCAAGAACGGTTGTCTTCGAAAGACTAAATGCACTACTGTTCAGAGCGACTGAAAGCCCGCCATGCGTCAGGTGTGCATCTCCGCCAGTGAACAAAGTCGGCAACACGACAACGATAGTGGCGAACATATTATCTGCTTTTTCGGTGCTATGAATGTGTAGGTGAGTATTCCGTCATGCTTCGAATATGAACGCACTCAACATGAGCAAGAAAGCTACAAAAATTATTGAGCGCGATGCCTGCGGGTCTATTGAGCAGACTCACTGCGAGCCCGCTTCATACAGCAAAAGCTTATGCAAGTCGCAGCGTGGCTGACTCGCTTCGCGATTCACTCCGAGTCCTTGACAGACGTCTTGGACAAGACGGTCCAGGAAGCCCGCCCAGGTAGGGTTGTCGAAGCTGACCTTGCTGGCGTCCATTTGCCAGGTATCACGGACCTCCTTGTCTACCACGGTGCGCTCGCCTTTTCCGAATGGAGCCTGTTCGCTCTTCTCAATAATGGCCGCTGCATCACGAACGCCTAATGGAAGCCCGATTGTGCCCAGATCTGCGAGTCGTAGCACAGGGTTCGGTGCGTCGTCGTAAGTCCGCGCGAAATAAAACGAGCCTTGGAAGTCGACGCTACGTAGAGCCTCTTCAAGGTCGCCCTGTTCCATAGTCAGCTTACCTTCATCATTCTAGTTGTTACGAGAAAACCTCACCCGAATATCGTCCCCGTCTTCGTCGTCCTCCCCGTCTTCGTCGTCCTCCCCGTCTTCGTCGTCCTCGTCTTCGTCCTCGTCGTCTTCCTCGTCGTCCTTGTCGTCTTCTTCCTTGTCCTTATTCTCTTCGTCGTCCTCGTCGTCGTCGTCCTTGTCGTCGCCGACTGCGGGCATACGATAGGACGCGAAGTCCACAGTCTTGCCACCGACGCTTGAGCGTGTTTGCGCTATTTCGATTCCCGCTTCTACTGGCTCAGGCTTGTCCCCATCAGCGTCGTCCTTGATATCCTCAGGCACTGAATAGTATGTCAAGTCCACAGTTTTGCCGCCAACGCTCGGATGGGTCCCTGGTGTCTCAGATCCCGCCTTTGCTTGCTCGGGTGGCATTGCGCTGAGTTCTTCGTCGATGCCAGGCCTAGCTTCTTCGGCGGGGGTATACGAAGTATAGTCCACCGTTTTCCCGCCCAAGCTGGGATGGGATGGCGAAGTGACAGAGCCTGACGCCGACATTGGGAGCGAAACCGCGCTGGATCCGGTCATGTGCTGCACGCCCTTGGATTTCGCGATGTTTGCTGGGCGTCTGCTTCAGTGCGCCATGAGCGTGGCGGCTTCCTAATAGCCTTGGGACGGGCTACGGATCGGAGTTCGAGTCGCGCAACTCCGCGGCGCGACGCGTCTTCTCTGGTTCATGATGATATTCCGCCGCTAGCGATGCAGTCATTCGCTCCTGCAGGAAGCGTCAAGCCCTCCACGCCGACTCAGCTTCAAGTTTCGACCATCAATCTGAACTGGTGACCCGTTCACTCAGGAGCCGCAACTCTCGCCAGCGGCAAACCAGCGACGTGCACGTTCCGAGTCCCTCTTACCTTCGCCTGACAGGGCATATGCGACGTTAAATCTTAGGCCGCTTTTCAAGGTAAGCGTCCGCCATAACAAGTCGGCAAACCTCGCTCCTATGTCCGCGCCGGAATGAGTCCCCTGTCCGTGCTTCTTGCTCCATTGCTCTTTCACCCGCTCCGCGAGCAGGTTTACTACGACGCCCTTGCAGGCATGGGTCGACGCTTGACTTTCTCAGCCATTCTCTTCATGCACGCGTTGCCTGCGCTGGCAAGCAGAGTGACGCGGAACAACCAGAGCGAGCAAGACGACTCCGACATTCCTTCAGTGACATGGTCGAGTCCGACTAACGGGCAGGTCCTGGCTGGCGGAGAGACTCTGGTCGGCGCATGGTAGGGCTTCCCACCGTGTAGCAGCGTATGACTGATATCAATCGACCAGGTCCTCCACAAACGCTGTGCAGTCGCCTGTGTTCAGTCTATGCCTCATTAGCGATTCGAGTGGCCAGAGCGATGGAGGTGACGAGGACGATAGCTGTGGAGAGAACATTGACCCGGAGGTTACCCAAATGGATTCTGGCTTTAGCACCATGACATTGTGCGTTGTTTAGCCAGCAGGACCTCTTGTATGGCTGATCCACGGTACGCAGGACAGTGCCGAATGTATCCTCAACCGGTAGTTATTTGCTCAGAATGTCGGACAGTGACGGAAACGAGTTCGATTCGCCTGCGTTCGTTTTAACGAGTGAGTGGTCAACTCCAGATATGCATGGCACTGACCCTGCGATAGCATCCGACTTAGAGGAAACCGTGCCCACGGCTTCCCTCATGTTGCCTGCAACTGAAGGTACCCCGCTCTCGACCGTCCTGCACAGTCAGGCCATTGCAAGTTCCTCGTCGGCAACCTCGAGCTCGGTCGCTGCTGCTATCCTTAGTAGCAGCCCTGCCTTCACAGCACCAACGATTCTGCCAACGGCTGTCAATCTCAGAGCGCACCCACCGCTGTCGCCGCTCGCACTCGCTATACCTCTGTCATTCGTCGGAGTGGTCATATTCGCCGCCCTTCTCCTGTGCTGCGCGAAATGGCGTCGGACGGCCAGGAAGAGAGCAAGGTCGCCGGAAGGCTATACGCGCGATGCGGCGGCGTATCCGTTCGCTGGGTACGGCGCGCAGCCCTCGTTGGGCCGGTCGCAGGACCTCGAGAAAGCGGTCGATAGGTTGTCCGCAGTAGCTCAGATGCGGACGTCAAGAATGTCGTCTTCTTTTGTCCACCCGCAACTCTCAATGCTGGGCAGTCGCGCTGGCAGCGAATCCTCGTCGGACAAGTACACGGTGCGGCCGGATCGCTCGCATAGAACGTCCCGCATGCGAGACAACAACTCCCTCGGCGCGGCGACGCCGTACCCGTCGCACCTTTTCGCCCACCGTTCGCTTAGCATGCCATCTGTCGAGTCGTTCCCAGTGGACTACGCCGACTACTCGCAGCCCATTGCATCGGCCCCGCAGCCCACCACGCGTAGAGCTCGCAGCAATGGCAACGACCAGACACCATTCGTGCATAGGCGGTTATACGCTCCTCATTCAGATGATGGCCGACGGGATCAGGCGGAGGACGACGTGACCGGCGATATCGTTGACTCCTACATTCAAGGCTCGCCGCCAACATCACCCGCCCTGAGTGGTCGACTGACCGAACCACCGAGGATTGCACACAAGCCACGCTCTCGGCCGCAGTCTGGAGACAGTCTATCATATAAACTGCAGGGCCATTGCCAAGACGCCGAAGGTCAATATTCGGAGTTGGGGACAGACGTCTACAGGATAGTGTCGAAGCGCGTCCAGCAGCACCTTTAGCCCTTTATTGCAATCAACTTGATGTTGACTGCAATGCCTGCCTAAGAAAGGGCTGCTTGTTCTAATCGCAGGATTTCGCGGACGACGTTGGTCGCGCTAACGACGCAGCCCTCGAGTAAAGGGATACCGCCATGCGCATAGCTGCCGCAAACCCATAGTCCCGGTGATTTCCCCCTTGAATAAGCAGCGCCCTGAGCAGGGCCGAGCGACCACGTTTCATTACTGGTCCATAGGGTTCGCCATGACCTCGGCGAATGTCGGGCAGTTGCGAGAGAGGGCAATGCTGCTTTCGATGCGGGCGTGACCACTGCGCGCTGCAGCCTGGAGACGGATAGAATGGTGTCCGGATGTGGAGCAATGACGGGATTCGTTGTCTGGAGGAGGAACGGCGTCATGCCTCCAGCAAACGCTTCAGGCGGTCGCACTACGTGTGTCGCCATCGTGTAGGATTTAGGGACGCAGAAGTCTGACTTTGGTGCCTGCTCTTTTGAAGAACAGCGGTGCACACTGTAAGCAAGGTTTAGGTCCCGGCGATCCTCTGCGTGCGGCGGCAGAAGGGAGGTGTCGGTGTGGTTGATGACGATGGTCCGTGCATAGTGAAACTGCGTGAGCGGCTGCACCAACGCGGCGATAGCGGGGCGCTGGGGGTCCTCAGCAGGAAGAGAAGATTGGTATGATTCTAGAAGAGGTATGGCTTGGTTTGCCTGAGTGCAAAGGATGATGTGGGAGAATGGTCCAAAGCACTCCTTAGAGGACGTTGTCGCCGTCGTAGCGCAGATCGTAACCGTTCCCTCCTCCGTACGGTCGATGGATACTATATCAGTCGAGAGATGGATGTGGCGGATGGGTCGTGAGAGCCGTGCGACCACATCTTGTACGCCAAGCGTTGCGACGTAGTGGTTGGTGAAGAGCGTGAGCCAAATATACTCTTTCCAGAAATTTAGGCCAGCTGATTATCAAGAAATAAGCACAGAACGCACCAAGGAACTCGGCTGCGGGGTGGTTGAGAACATCCTCGGCGCCCGCAGTGCATACAGCAGAAAATAGCGGTACGAGTATCGTTGCGACAAACAAAATCCACGAGCGATCCAATCCCAATGTACGGCTCAAGTAGCCGGTGGGAGTAGAGCGAGAAGCCCAATCTGCGAATGTCTGCGTGCTCTGGGGATGCGGCCGAAACCAGGGAGCAGAGAGCACACAGAGTCTCAGTTGATGCAGCAGCAACGTTAGCGACGAGACCACGAATAAGCCCCAGGCAATACACGTCAAGAGGGCCTCCCTAGCACGGTCCTCCACACTGTGAGCCTTTCGTGAGGAATGTCGATGCGGCATGCTGACACCACCGAGACCAGATGAGCCATTGTACAACAGTCGTGTTACGAACGAGCCGTTCGGCCCAAGCTCCAAGAAGGAGTATGTGAAGTTAGACGGTCGGAATGCCACGCCAAGCTCCTTATAAAGCGCGATGAGATTGGGATAGTATCCTGCAGAAGGAGAAAATCTGAGCTTGGGGACGTCAGGGAGGCTGCGGATGCAACATGCTCACCGCCCTGGAAGGAGCGCATGGGGACATCCACGCGGCGCTTCGTGCCGCACTCCAGCGTTACGGAGCTCGAGTCCATGCCAACTTGGGCGGACTGCAGACGATTGTAAGACGCGCGGCACGCGAAAATATGGATCGGTAACGGTGACGCGCCTTCTCAAAGAGATGCACCTCGAAGTCCACGCCTTCGGATGCTGGCACAGTGCATAGTCGATAGGCGGCAGTCAGCCCGGCCAGGCCAGACCCCACCACTGCGACCTTGACGCGAGGGCGGGACATCGTAGGTTATGAAGAAGATTTAGAAGTAAAGACACCGACAACCGCATGGCGTGACGCCGGCCAGACGACGGGCCTGCATTAACCGGTCGCCCGCAACTGTCTGGGCGCAATCACGCTGGATGGTCAGCGGTCAGCTGTCGTCAGCGATTAGAGTGCGTGTCGGGATCACCGGTGTCGATTGAAAGCCTGTGTGCTCACAGGGATTGCCTGTCGCTGCCGTGTCCAATCTGCCAGAAGGAGACAGTCATGATCACCATCCAAAGATCCGCGCATGCACTTACGGAATGCCCAATACGGTGTAGGTACCTAGAGAGGGTAGGAATAAACGCTGAAACAAGACGCCTAATAATAAACTCTCTCGCACCAGGTCACCACTCACTCCGAGAGGCACTTAATAACTACAGAGAACTATCGCACTAGCAGTGACAGGTTGCCAAATCACAACATAATGTACAGTATGCAGAATAATCCAGGGGGGACTATGCTCGAGTAGCTTGGCAGTCCAAAGCTGCAACGGCAAATACATGAGCGAACTCAGATGCCAACCAACTTCACACATACATCGCTAAATCTCTTCGTGTCAATCTGTGGCCGATAGGGAGGGACGTGTTGACGTTGGAGGCGGTGATACGGGAGCTTGAGATGGCACCAGAAAAGGTGGACACAGTAGCGGTTGTTGTGTTGACAGCGCGTTCGCCAGAGGATAGGACTGAGAATCGTGACGGGACGCCATACAAGCCCTCCAGTGCTTTGTTGAGCGGTGGGGAGGACCCAGTGTGTCCTTGAAAGCTGGCTCGTAGCTGAACATCCATTCGGAATAGCTAAATATGAGGGAATATGATATCTCGACCAGGACTGATTGACTTCATTCCAAGTATGAGATCTATAATGACATCGTAACCATGAACACAAATGCGATAGGTGAAGATGGAGCTGGCTCACTGTGAGGGCGCGGTGGATGGATAGTAGACTGTGAAGTGAGTGTCAACAGTCTCAGTGGAACCGTTTCTGAGTCCTTGATATAGCTCTGCCAATAGTCGGGGGCACAACCGAGGTAGCATAACCCATGCTGCAACAAATTTCCTGCGTTCCTGGTTGCCTGAGATGCGATTGGGCGCAATGTACCTTGCCTGAGGATCAATGCGCCCGGTCCCTTGGAGTCCAAAAATTACAGGCCCTCAATCGGCGTATGCATCTTGTGCGCAGTCGAGAGTCGAGGTTGAGGTTGGATAAAGGCCCTAGCTGCGGAAAATGCTGCTCCACGATCTGAACGCCTATAGCCCATCACAGTCCAGTCCCATGTCGGCTACCATCTATAGACGTCCTGGATCACTTTGAAAGAACTTGGGACGGCTGGCGCATGATGCATGATTCAGATGTGAGGAAGGCAAGGGCAGGACGGCTGTTTCCGCCAACGGCCATCGTCGACCTACACCACCATGTCGGTACACTCAGCATCACACCCTAGATTATCAGTGCTCTCTACGTCTTCGTTGAGCGCTTCCAGCGACCATATGCCGTCGATATCCAACGTTTCTGCACGCTATTCGCTGCCCGCAGGGCAACCCGTGCCGCTGTCCGTCTCGCCGTCTCCAAAGCCATTAACGCGACCCAATATTTATGACCGCAATCTGAACAAGACGCGCACTGCAGAAGTGTCTCTGTCTGCATACGCATTTCTCTTCTCGGAGATTGTGCAATACACGCTCAAGCGTGTCAACGGCATTGCTGACCTTGAGCGAAGGCGCGTTTCGTGTATCAGCGTGCTGCGTGTCAATTTCTTCTGACCTGCCTTCATCTTAGGCTCAATGTACTCGGCTATCGGATTGGCATTCGGGTCCACGAGCTCATGGCCTGGCGCGCGGAATCCAGCACGAAGGCGCCGAAACGCGAAATACGATTTTTACCGGCGCTCATGTCCATACACACCCAATTTTGGCGCGCTGTCTTCGGGAAGGCTGCAGACGGGATAGAGAAGAGTGTAGAAAACGAGGACGAATGTATGTGCATCTATGCCACACCCAGCGAGCGCTCATCCGTTGTAACAGATATGATTATTGACAATGACCCGCCTATAACACGTTACATTTCCATACCACGCGACATGAACCAGCTTAGCTGTTCTGCTATCACGGCGGGCATGGTAGAAGCTGTCCTAGATGGTCTGGGCTTTGTGCGTAACGTCCTCACGCTCCTGGCACGAGCGCTCATTGAGTTCGATAGCCGGCTCGTGTAACTGCGCACGCTGTCCCTACAGCAGAATTCCCACAGCGCACAACTATACTCATCAAGCTGGATAAAACAGTACTTGAGCGCGAGGAGGCTTTGAAGTAGTCTTTTTGTACTCTGCTTATGAGAATTAGTATTTGTCTTGGAGATTTAGGCTTTTGACAGTGCTGAGCTCGGGTTCTTCCCGTGACTGCCCTTCGTCTCTTACCATTCCGGCCCTGAAGGGCATGAGCGTGCTACAGTCCCATTTGTACTCGCAATTCCTCACTGGCAGCGCGGCCGACGTCTCGCTGCACGTGCAAGGCTCCTGGGAAGCTGTATATCAGGTGCGCGCGCGTGACGTATCGTCCGCCACAGCACGAGTGCTCACGCACGGGCCACCCAGCTCCACCGTGTCGTCCTTATCCAAGCTGTACGCTCTTGCTCACCGTGCGCTACGCCCGACTAAGTCCTTGAAACCAGGGCTACTTCAGCTCTCTGTTCAGCGGCGGATTCTTAGAGTCGCAGTCCCCGCGTCATTCTCGGTTTGTCGCCCCGGATGTCGTTCGCATACGATTCGACGACCCGAATATTACCAGAGCCGGTGCGCACTTTCTATATTGTAATCGCTTTGCTCTCTGACCGAAAGGCTTAGCTTTCGAGTAAGTTGTGCCATGAACTGCTGAGTCAAGCTAAACCAGTCGACCAGGGTCTGCATAGCGCGCTTGTATGGCGGCGGTCCTCCACTTCACGTGTCCCCTGCCTTCATACCTACTCCAACGCGTCCCTTGACTGCAGCGTTCTCGAATCCTGCTGCCGCGCGCTCTGCAGCCCCCGCCGGCCACCATAACGCGTCACCGCGCTTCCTGTTGTCGCTCCTAGCAACCTCGGCGTATCTCTCCATCCCCACCATAACAGCTCAGGCGCTGGACCTCATACTTAGCTCTGTGGGACCGTATACGGTGCTGCGGTACCTGAACTTTGCCATCGGCTTTGGTATCGGCGATCCTACGCCCGGAGAGCAGGAAGCGGCGACTGGTCTAGAACATGTA
This sequence comes from Auricularia sp. M13, assembly GCA_037042915.1. Taxonomy (NCBI): domain Eukaryota; kingdom Fungi; phylum Basidiomycota; class Agaricomycetes; order Auriculariales; family Auriculariaceae; genus Auricularia; species Auricularia sp. M13. The sequence continues at coordinate 2,218,578 of CM073197.1, read as the reverse complement.
GCCAAGAAGCCGTCTTCATCGTTCCAGCTTAACGCAACTGTGTCCTCAGCCGCTTCTACTACCACCAGTACTAGTGATGAAGACGAAGGTGATATATCGAAGAAGCTGGGCGAGATCAGCCTCAGCCGCGAGGCCAGCGAGCATTCAGAGGCATCCTATGGCTCTACTGGTAGCACCGTCGACGATAACGACGGCGGCATGGTGTTCAACTATGGTCGCGTCTCTGAGCAGGTCGGCGAGGCCTGCGTCTGTTTTCTCTCGCGCTGGGGGCAGGACATTCTCCAGGTAGAGGAGCAGGCCGCCGAGCAAGGGATCAGCAGTCTTGCTCAGACTCTGATTCCAACTGCGCCGCTCGTGTGGGCTCGTGGAGGCATTGGCGCTCGGTGGGCTAGGGCCGTGATATCTTCAGACGATTTTTTCATCGCCGGCGAGCTTGAGCGCTACGATTTTGCTTGTCGTGTGGTCGAGTTACGCCGGCGTCACGGAGTTGTCGCGGATGACGAAGATGAGTGGGATGAACTCTTCCGCACTGGTATCTACTACGAATCACTGCACCACGAAGACCTGGTGAAGATCTCCCGCGACGTGTCTCCCACGACGAAGAGGCCCTATACGCCACTTGAAGTGATACACGCAGCGCATTGGAATCAATCTCTGCTACGGTCCCAGATCATGTCACGCCCCTCGTTCTCTTCCTCCTCATCTCCACCAGCGTCGCCGTCCTCATCGGCGTCCCGAGACCGCGAGCTAGGATTCTGCCTCACGACAGCACAGATAGCCGCGCAGCAGGCCGGACAGGAGCATCGCAGCAATGCAGAGCGCGCCGCGTACTATCCTGTGCTAAGCGACAGCTCGCTTCGCATCGGTACACCTCCCGGCAACGACGCGTCCTCGCGCGAACAAGCTAGCCACTTTGCGTCGGCGAAGCAAGTGCGCACGGGTTTCGCGCGCGAGTTCTTCGGCCTGCAATGTAGTCGGCACTCGCCTTCAGCTGCACTGGCAGCAGATACTACAGGCCGATCGCGATGGTCGCCTTTCCCTCCCTTCCGTTTCAGCGTCGAGTTCTGGGACGTCAAAGACCTCGACCAGAAGGTGTTCTCGCACACTGTATGGTACGGCGGCAGTCTCTTCAACGTATACGCGCAGCTGGTGCGCAAGAAGGGTCTGCAACTCGGCGTATATCTACATCGCCAGTCCAGCGTCGAAGCTATCCCACGACCATCTTCGCCGCCAGGACAAGCCTTCATATCTCCCACCTTGTCTATCGCCGCCCCGCGCCCAGAATCTTGGAGCGGTGTAGCCGCGCCGCGGCCGTCAACTGGCCATTCTTCGCGCCTGAGCCTGGGTGGCAGTCGCCCGCGCGCGGATTCATCGGGAATGAGGTCAACTACGCCACGTGCGCCTACTTCGCGATCCACGAGCCCGGGTACTCCGCGGTACTCCCATTCGGGCCTGCCGATAGTATCCTCGTCGCCGCCTTTAGAGCCCATGTCCGCATCGCTCGGATCCCCATCGCGGCTGCACCTCAGTCTCCCTTCTAGTAAGTGTCTTGCGTCAACCTGACGTTCTCGGTGATTGACGGGAGGCTGCAGTAGCCACGCCTGCGCCGGCACAACCCTTCCGGGATCCTAGGTCCACCATCCTCGTATATTTTGGCATTTCGTGCTTCGTGCTACCCGCGGCATTGATTAGATTCTCGAGCTCTCCAGACAGCTTTACTGTTGGCCAGTCATGGGGGTGGAAGAGCAGCTCGTTGTGCCCCGATCGCTCTGCCGATGGATCGGACGAGGCGATTGGCGATGGCAGGCCGTCGGGTGAATCGCGCGAGGTGAGCTTACGTGCCACGGTCGTCATTGGGCTCGTGTGATCCCTCGTATGTATTACGCTGCTACCCTGCTCGCTGTGTGTATCATTATAATTGATTTCTATTCTGCCGCTGCACGAATACCTGCATCGTAATACTTCTGCGATGAGCAGTTTCCGGCGATCATGCATCATGAAAAAAGCGGCCGGGCCCGTGGCGTCCTTGGACTTGTCTCCCGCCGCCACTGCACGACCGCGTATAAGAAGCCGTTGTTGCGCGGCATCTCCAGAACGCGGCCACCTATCTCCGTGCCCTGTGTGACTCTGGGCCCCTATTCATGTTCTCGCAGCCGTCGCAAGGGAGCGCCAATCCGAGCGCGAGCTTCCCCGCACTGTGGAACTACCTGGAGCCTGCGCTCAACCACATCCTCCGTTCGTCGCATAATGGGCCCAAGGCCCCTGCGATTGCCGTCGACTATCATATGGGCATACACACCGCGACATACAACTACTTTACTGCCGCCAACGACTCGCAGCAGATACACGGCCCGCGCAGCTTGCACGGTGGCCCGAGCTCGTCCTCGGTGTTGACTGGCAAGGAGAGATTTGCGGCCAGCGGCTGCGACCTGTACGAGCAGCTGGACCGGTACTTCGCGGAGGTGGCGCGCGAGATGCTGGCGAGCGCGCCGCAGGACGACGACCTGCTGTTGCACTTCTACGCGCCGAGCTATCAGCGCTACCAGTCCGGCGTCGCTGCCATCGCCCGCCTGCTCAACTACGTCAACCGGCACTACGTCAAGCGCGCCGTCGACGAGGACCGCGGCTGGCTGGGGCTCGGCGAAATCGTCGACGTCGTCGCCGCCACCGCCGCCGCGTCGCACACGTCCGACAACGACCTGACCATCCGCCAGAAGATCGCGGACAAATTCCGCGAGAAACGCGCGGACGAGCTGCGCAAGTGGGGCTACACGGAGGGCAGCGAGTCGCTCGCGAAGGCTGAGGCGCGTGCCGAGGCCGCCAGCCCGCTCGACCGCATCGTGCCCGTCGCGTCGCTCGGCATGCGGCGCTGGCGGACAGACTTCCTCGAGCCTCTGATGGCGACGCCCCCCGCGCTCAAAGGCAAGGGCAAGCGAAGAGGCGCCGCGCCCGAAGGACCCGACAGGAAGAACGGGCTGCCCAAGAGCCGTCTGGCGCGCGCTGTGCGCGACCTCACTACACCCAACGCCGACGTCTCGCCAGAGGAGCAACTTCGGATAGCGAAAACAGTGTACGATTCTCTCGCGGACGTGGGCGTGCGGCTCGACCATCCGCTCAGAAAGAAACTCGCAAAGTTCCTCGAACTCGCGCCCAATGCCAACGGTGCAGGTTGACCGTTGTTCACATACATAGACAGCACAGACACCATCTCCACTACTCACACCTACGTTCATTCTGTTCGCTCTTCGACACCCTTCGGGACTGGGATGCTGTGTGTACTACCTACTACTTTTGTAGACATCGAGGGTGCGTGCGCACCGCGCACAGGAACGTCCAATCTGTTATCATAGCTTATTGTAGAGCACTCGCAGCGCTTACCGCGTCTTGCGAGAATAGTAGACCATCTAATGCCTCCAAAGAACGACTTGCGGCGTGGACGTAGAGTTACTAGTGCATAGCATTGAAAAGCATGTCTGAAAACGAGCGAAGGTAAGACAATCGACAACGGAACCCTGATACTAATCTCCGGCGTAAAGCAGTCCTCTACTACAACAAACTAACATAAAAATCCGATGTGCGGGTGGAAGAACGAAGGGAGGCTACCCAGATACGGCAGCAGGCGTGGGCGGCGGCGAGGCGACCGCCTCGGCTTCGACGGCGGCAGGCTTCGCCTTCTCCGCGCCGCCGCCTCCGCCACCGCCGCCCATGAAACGGCCGAACATGCCGCCCATGCGACTCGTCGTCCGAGTGGCGGGCGTAGGCGGTGGCGGCGGTGGAGGCGGCGAAGGCGAGGTCGGAGCGCTTGATTTGCCGTCCGCGTTTCCGTTCGCAACTGGTTCTTCAGCTGCAGGCTTCGGGGTGTCGGGTACTGCCTGGGCTGCGTTGCCATCGGCAATGGCGGTAGACGCAGGAGCGGAGGAGGGGGCCTCGGAGACGCGCGCCGCGCTACTAGGATAGCGCGCACGCAGCATCGCTGCGAGCGGAGAGAACATGCTTCTTCGCTCTAGGGCGGGCGTGGACTGGGGCTGCGGGTCCGCCGGCAGGTCGTGGATAACCTCCGCCTCGGATGGTTGTCGGGCAGGTGGATGCAGCTCCTTGACGGACAGCTGCGGCGAAACTGGACGTCGCCTGTGTTTATGTCTATGTAAGACCTGATCAGCCAAGGGAGGGCAAACCCAAGCGAGAGGGTAGCTCACGGCGGCTCAGCGTCGGGCCCGGTCAGTGTGAGCAACAGGTTCATGAGGTTCGGCAATGTATGTCGCAGGTCGAGCGCACGCAGATTGCGATCCATCATTATCTATGAAAGATTGTCAGCATAGACTGCTCGAGGTGCGATACTGTCGGCGTACCAGTTCGATGTCTTTGTTGAGCAGGAAGACGGCATACTCGAACCGGTACGTTTCGACGCCTTTGGATACAGCGGAAACCTACGGAGCAATTAGCTTCCGCATAGCCCAGGAACTCGGACTCACATTCGCGGGCCCATCATGGCAGAAATAGGATCCTTAATCAAGCTTCTGCTCCCAATGCACGTGATCGGGTACATTAACCTGCGACCCAGATATCTTGCCATGAGTTGCACAAGTTGCGCCGTGTAACCGAGGGCCGCGGCGATAGTCTCCTCATTAACCTCCACCTCCACATCAGGAAGCGTGAGCGACAATGGCGGTGCGGGGTCCGTGTTGTTCTGCGGTACGGGCAGAGCGACGCCAACGATCGTGAAGAGGAGATCCGGCGCAGACAGAGGCTCGATGGGGTAAACGGTGCTCAGAGTCTGCAGGAGCTCAGCGCGCTGCGTCTCGGTCGTCTTGTTCAATTCCGCGCGTCGTTGTCTGCACATGAATTGATCAAACTAAACGGAAGATATTTGGGAAGAATAAAAGACGCACTGTTGGTCAGCTATTAGGGTGGCGGTCGCCTCGAAATCCGCGCTCTCGTCAAGTAAGATTTCTCGCGCAGAAGTTAGCATCCGTCTTCGCTCCTCGAGCTCCTTGCGCCGCGACTCTATGGTCGCTTCCGCTATCAACGGCGAAGGTATATTAGATTCAAGTTCCATTGCCGGAAATGAAGGCGAGGCGCACTCTTTCGACATTGGGCGCGCACGGTGTCCCGCTGTTCTCGAAGCGTGCGTAGCCGCTCCTCTCGTTCCGAGACTTCGCGTTTCTACGCCAAATTAAGACCGTGGGAACAGGCCCTAATAAATTTCTCACAGCAGGTTGCGATGTATCGGCTGCGAGCAGCGCGTCGCAGTTGGCTACAATCTTGTCAAGATTCTGCCGTGTATCGGCGAGTGTTGACTGGAGATGAACCAATCTACATTGTTTACTGGTCAGCGGTGGCGAATGTAGATGCGAATGCACGCACTTGTGCAGGTCGTGCCATGTTGCTGTGACGCGCGTCTTGGCAGGCGAGGGCTGCGAGGGCGTACTCTTCCGTCCTCCAATGACGGTCAGACCGGGGATCCAGCAGTCGAAGTCACTTACTTTGTCGTTTCGGACTTCCGCGGATGGTGTCGAGTTCGCCATCGGAAGCGGGCTGTTCAACATCGGGAGACGAGGGTCGCGACGAGCGCTCCGGGAGGTAGAAAGTCTGGTCGGGGGGCGTGAGGTGTACTAGGAGGGTATTGGAGGGTAATCTAGAAGGGTGGGTGGTATACTGCAAACGGTCAGCACGCGAGCGATGGTGGCGCACGGCACGCACTTCGGCAGGCAGGGGTCGAAGGTCGTTGAGGTCAAGGTCGTACTCGCAGAGCACCTTCCACTCGTTGAGCGGCGGGGGAGACGCGGCGCGCGCCTTGCCCTTGCGGTGCGACTTGATGGTGCTGGATGCTTCTGGATCGAGCACGGTGCGGCCCCACAGCGTGATGACGAGCTTGCTGGAGCTCAGGTCGACGAACGCGGGCTTGGCGTCCGAGACGTCGAAGCTGGGGTTCGTCGACGGCCGGTGAACAGGCGACTTGAAGAACGGCTCGTCCGGCGGCCGCGGCGGCATGGAGGACGACGACGATGGCAGCGAAGGCATGATCATGGAGTTGCGCGGCGTCGGCGGCGGCGACACGGGCAAGGGAACACGGCGCGCAGCCTGCGTGGGGCTCTTCAGCGTCGTCTTGGTGGCCGTGCGCGATGCCAGGCCGTCTGTCTTGACCGTCGGGCGGGATGCGACGGACGAAATGCTCGAGATGCTGGCGCCGCGGCGAGACGGCGTTGATGCGGCAGCGCCGCGCTTGACGACTGAGCCCTGTCCCTGGCAGCGGCGCGTACGGGACTCAGCGGCAGCACGGGCGACAGCGGCTCCTGGTGCGAGGGCGCGGAGAAGGTGACAAAGGTCTCGAGCAGCCGCGACGCAATGACCTTCTCGAGCCCGCGCTGCGAAGAGTCGCCGTCCACGAGCACGCTGGGCAACGTCGATTTAGGTGGCGCGGGCGAGGGTTGAACCAGCGCCTTCTTGGAGCTGGCCGACGATGATGCGCGGTGCCCCAGGCGCGGTCGCGCGTCGTCGCCGCCGTCCGCAGAGAAGACCGAGCGCAGCGTGCCCGTCGAGGCCGTCGATATGCGGCGCTTCCTGCGCGAAATGGTGAGCTCGATGTCGTCCGCGGCGGCCTGCTTTGGGCCGCCGCTGGGCTGGGCGGGCGCCGGCTGGGCGAGGGCGGTGGTGAGCGCGTCGCGGGCGGGGAACGGGGTGAGGTTGCGGATCTGGATGGAGTCTATGTGTCGTATGCGGTGCACGAGCACGGGCTGGCCGTCGAGTGCGCTCATCGCGGCCAGCGTTGCATGCCAAGTCCGGGAATGAGATCGGCGCTCGCCGAAGCGCCCAGCGCGTCTCTCGTCCGCACACCACGACCATGCCGCCCATCCGCGCCCCGGGGCCCACCGTCGTCCGCAAGCCGACGTCCATGGCCAAGCCAGGCAGGATAGAAATGCCCCCGCCAGCCAGCGTCCCCCTGCGCGCCCACACGCCGCCCGCGCCACAGCAGACTCAAGCCGCGCCGATGTTGATAGACGAAATCTCGACAATGCAATCCGCCCTGCAGGTACAGTGCCTTTGGTGGGGTACCCAGCCTCATATTAATTCTACATGTACAGGCATGTGTGGTCAGGTCCGCAGAGATTATTAGATTCCAGGCCGACGCGGCGCGAGCGTGAGTCCTGTCTCGACGCGTAATTTCGCATCCTGACGCGTCTTATCCTAGCGGCGTCTCGAAGCATGCTGTACATGGCTCGCGCAGTGCTGCAGCCGCTCTCCAGCGTTCTGTCGAGCGATACCAGGACGCTTACGACTCGCTCGAAGCTGAAATCGTGCGTTGGAACTGTGCAAGCGACATTCAGATCACTCAATCCTCACAGGCCCGCGCTCTGGCGGTACTCGAGCACGACTTGGAACGCGAAAAGGCGCGGATAGAAGCAAAACGGCAAGAAGAGGCTCTTGCACAGACGCAACTCGTCGCGTCCCCCGAACAAATGGAAGTCGAGACACAGCACACCCAGCCCATGTCGCCCACCGTCATTGCACAGGCATCCGTTTCTGGTCTTGCGGCACGTCGGCCCAGCGCAGTTTCGCTCTCCTCGCTGCACCACCGCGCACCCCCACTCAGGCTCGATCTCTCGAGCGTCTTGCCCATGTCGCCTGTCACGCTTGCACCTCGGACTGGCGCACCACACACATCTATAGACTTTCAGGCGGACTTCATGCTCCCGCCTCCACCTCCGCCACAGCCAGCTTATGCGCAGCAAAACCAAGTTATAGACTTGACGCTGGACGCTGGCGACCCGTCTGGCACTTCACAGCATCCTATCGACGTCGACGTTGACAGTGATTTGTTCGGTGGGGGTGACCTGGAATCCCCGTCCAATGCCATCGCAGGCGGACAACAGCCCGAAAGCCAAGCTGCAAACCCCAGTCTTTTTGGCAACAACGATGTCGACGTCGGGGGACTATTCAACACTCTCGTACCCTCAGAAACGCAGGAGACCGACACTGCGCTCCTCAGCGCCCTCCAACCCGAGAGCGCCTCTGCCAACACCGCCGCCGCTGCTGATTCTGACAACATTCTTGCCGAGCTGCAGATGCTGCAGTCCGCGGGCAACGAAGGCGCCGGGCTTGCCGACCCGTTGAATTTCGGCGCAGCAGGAAATACCGAACTAGGAAACATGGACATGGGCGACCTCGGCGGCGAAAGCTATGACCCTGCGCTCTTCTCGTCGGATGCCATGCCGCCCGAGATGATGGCGCTTATGGACATGGACTTTGCTGCTCTCTCGTCATTGACGGCCGCGCCCAGTAGCGATCCCAATGCTCCCGCGCCTGGTGGCTCGTAGGACCTTGGCACGCTTGTACGTATATTTGCTAAAATGATACTCCATTCTTCCCTTGTTTGAATTATCCGGCGAATCCGTGGCACCCGAAGTTATAAGCAAACAAATGGGTCGTGCCCGACTCCTTTGTTCTTCGACGCCTTGTACGTCCCCCCTTCTTCGTTTGCCTCTTATACCTGACCACATCATATTAGGATTACCGATTTCTCCTCACCCACGTTTCTCTCTTAGCCAATGTCAAGCGATTCAGAAGAGTCTGAGGTCGAATACGGTGGCATCCGAGTTCGTCCCCCAGTCTACCGCTGCGTGACCATCCTCCTCATGCGTGGACACGTATAGGACCAGCTTTCCTCTGCGTTGGATGACTTGGACGCAGACGAGCAGGGCTCTTTCGCCTTCCGCCGCGCATACACGGATGCGCCCAATCCAACGTTGCGTCTCGCAGAGTTCGGACATGTCGGCCTTCCACTCAACAGCGAGCAAGCAAAGGCCGTGATAGCGCTGTGTGAACAGGCGCCGTTCGGTATGGGCGAGCGCACCGTGGTGGACAAAGACGTCCGTGATACGTGGGAGCTGGACGCGTCAAAGGTCTCCTTTGACCATCCGGAGTGGAAAGGATATCTGGACCGCGTGGTCAGCGACGTATGCGAGGCGCTCGGGGTCGACGAGGCTTGGAGCAGGCCGCGCTGCGAGTTGTACAAGCTTTTGATCTATGAGACGGGATCCCAGTAAGTACTGTGCAGTTGCCCATAAGTTATTGTCCTCACACTTCACAGCTTTCTTCCTCACGTAGAGTGCGTAAAACGTCATTGTGGTCCGCCATATATTTGCTGACGGGGCACAGTACGGAGAAAGCGAACAACATGTTCGCAACGATCGTGGTCGTGCTTCCGACAGAATTTACAGGAGGCGATGCTCACCTTTCGCACTGCGGTCGCTCCATGGTGCTGAACACTAGCCGGGCAAGTCTTACCAGTACGACCGTACTGGCGTGGTACACGGACGTTAAGCACGAGATCAAGTCCATCACGAGCGGCTACCGGCTTGCGCTCGCCTACAATCTCGTGCACACCATTACGTCCCTGCCTCCTTCTCTTCCAGACAACTCGGAGGAGGCCGAGCACCTACGGAGCGTTTTGCGCAGCTGGAACGACATGGCGGACACTGCGCCTGACAAGATTGTTTTCCTCCTCGACCACAAATACTCACGCGCCAACTTGTCGGCACGGGCTCTCAAGGGCCCCGACGCGCGCAAGGTGGCCGTGCTGGACGAGGCTGCTAAGCAAGTCGGCCTGTGCATGGGCTTGGCCAACTTCAGACACGTCGTGCGCGGCACCGCAGATGACCCGCATGACCGCTACCACTACGGCGACCATGATTGCGTCGACATGGACTGGCAAGAAGAGTTCTACACCGATAGCTTCATCGAGAATCTTGTCGATCTCGATGGACGCCTCCTCCGCGCTGAGAAGTTGAAATTCGAGGAGAACCTGAATACAGTGCCTTCTCGATTTGTGAAGTACCTGCGCCACGACTCGGAACCGGACAATAAGAAATACGAGGCGAGTCACTTTTCATCTGAGGTTTCTGTAAGCTGAGACATGTGCAGGGATACATGGGCAATGTGAGTGGAGTCCGTGAGCCTTTCCTCTATCAAACTAACATTTATTCAGGGCGCTGGTACCTTGGAGCAGGGTAAGGGCACTGCATATTTCAATGAGAGTAGTACCGCTGACACGCACACCAGTTTACAGAATGTCTGTCTTGGTCATTTGGCCGAAGTGGAGTGAACTTGCCCACGTCGGCGGTGATCGACGAGCTGTGTATGTTGAAGAGCTACTGGCCGCCTCACAGAGCCCGGAACCCACCCGCGAAGAAGAGGAAGCGTTTACATACGTTCTCCGCTCGACTCGGAAGGGCAGTTTGGCTACTTTATGCAGCCTGGCGCGTCGCTGGAAGCGAGCGGATCTGTGGCGCAGCGCGATGCTTACCTTTGGGCATGATGATTGCACTGCCGAAGTTATGGTTGCCGTCGAAACCCTGGGCTTTCACGTACTCAGCTCTAGGTGAGCTTGATTCCTCAGACACGGGATGGCGCACTGATCACGATGCGTCGCGACGTCTAGTATCCGGGAATTCGTGCGTATATTGACATCGAACGCCGCGCGCTTTCGTATGCTCTCAAGCTTGCGCTCCTGGGCTCAAGGCCAATGTTCTGACCCTGCTGTGCTTGCGGCAGTCGATGTCTTCGTGCGAGAGAAGCCCTGTGGTTGCTGCACAACATCAAGCCAGCGACAAAACACGAGATAAAGCTTTTAACGGACGAGGCGCTCAAATATGGAGGCGTGCATCTCGTAGAAACCACGTGAGTCATGCGTGTCAAATGTCGATAACTGCGCACCCAACTGTCATCCAGGTTGGTGCCACAAATTCGAGCATCCGGCGACCTTGTGTTCGAGCAAACCTATGCCAATTTCCTGGCTCGCGACGTCGCGCCAGTTGTCACAGCGCCGGAGGAAACCGCGGCACTGGGCCGGGCTGTCGACGATTTGCTTTGCGATTATGCAAACAAGGCCGACTTCTTTCCTATCCCAGACGCTGCTACTTACAGGTATACCGCCAATCCTAGACCACCGCCGTCGCACCAGCCAGCTTTCAAATTCCTTAAAACATGCCTCGATCAAGGAAGAACCTCAATTGCTGCTCGTGCCCTCCGGCGCATGCTTGACGATGTCGATCATTCCCCAGCACAGGTTGCGCCCTCTCGTGGTATAGCTGTTCTCCTACCCCTCGTCTCCAGCTTGCGCGAATATCTCATTCTCAAGGGCCGCTCACTGTCATCCATGGACCTTCCTTTGAGCCGGCTTGGCAGAACAGCCATCGATGCGACCTTGAAGTCCGACGTGGCGAAGAACGGGCGGCTCACTGCTCCAGATTTCACCGCTCTCATGGAGGCCGCCGCCATGGGCGACATGGGCGAAGCCAGTGTTTTATTTAGCAGGTGCGTCACAAGCTTGACAGGGTGTCGCTATGCTGACGCGGTTGGCAGCTTGGTGCTCGGTTTGAAAAACTTGCCATGGAACGAGTCGTCCTGGCGGATCTGCATGGAAACGATGCACTCTCGTCGCAGCGACTCTGCATTCTCCGCTATTCCGCCTCCGCACTTCGATCTAGCTCTTCAAAAGATGGCTACGAAATACGCGCGTCTGGTCAACTACGCGTCTTACCCCGGTGACGAGCTCCGTGCCTTATTCAATTTGTGCGCAGACGTCGGCGGCCTCGATTGCCTCAGGATTCTTTTGGATCGTGCTGTTGAACCGTCTTCACTCCGGGCCTACTATGTGGAAACGACGCTGCTTCAGATGGTCGGGCCTCTCGCTCAGACGGCCCGCGATCGCCATCTTGCCTTGACGAGCGAGCCGTTTGCACGTATCGTCCGTACGATCATGTGCACCTGGATCGAGACATGCCTTGGTCCGCGCCCCGATGAAGCACGCATTCAAGACCTACTGGCTACTCTGTCGCAGTATACGTGTGCATGCGCAGACTGCACGTTGGTCAGGAAGCATCTCAATGGCGCTGTACAGACGAGCGGTTGGCATAGCCATGAGGAATGCTATCTCGCGCATATTGGGGCCGCTAGGTACAGTCATGTAGAAAGTGAGCTTTTTCGGTGGGCCCGACATATCGCAACCTGGGAGCCGTCAAGGTCTGGCAAGAAAGGCATTCGCGTTAGTGACACCCAGGCTGCCATTTCCTGCTCAACACACTGCTGACGTGATTTCCAGGTCCGGATGAACGATGTTATTCCCGCAGCAGAAGATGGAAAGAAAAGCGGGCCACTGGGATCAAGGCACTGCAGAGTGTTGGATGCGAATTCGAGTTGAAGGGGATCTTTGGCACGTTATACCCCCAAATACTCGATGTGCTGCGTCCTTCTGAAGATTTTGAATGTTCGATGCAGCTCGTGGATAAGGCCCATGTATTGTATCGCAAATTTGTTCCTCCCATATGTTCCCTTCAAATCTTAAGTAGGCTTCTTCTCGCATCTCTGACAATTTGATTCGCAACTGACTCTGAATCGTTCTGAATATTTGAGACGTACGGCCTGAGAAAGTGGAAAGTGAATATGGTATCTGAAATGAGAAAGAAAATCCGATACATTAGACTCTCACCGACAACGCGTCGCGTAGCGGAGTGACGCGTCACCCAGCTCCGACGACTCAGATCTTTCTACATAACGACTTAAACTGGTGGTGCGCGAATGATCACCTTTCGCTTCCTTACTCAGATATCCTGACTATCCAGCTTGAAAAGTTCAATTCATAACGGCGCATTCCATATGGCCGACTCCGACGTCGTTGCAGGAAGCGTCGAAGTCGTCGCAGCTAGCTCGGGTATTGCTCAGGTGCCTGAACACACGGGCCAGGATCCGCAAAATAATGGGAACCTGTGCACACCCGGCGCGCTTAGTGCAGACCCAGCAGGCAACGGCTGCGACGGTGTTGCCGAGGATGAGGAGCAGGGAGTGACGACAAAGAAGACGTGGAGATGGACGAGGACGGGTCATCATTAGTCGAAAATCCATCCCAAGACATTCGGGTAACGTTCTTGAGTACGCTGAAACGCGGTCTCTGACGAGTCTACAGGGCGACCTCGAAGACGCTCTGGGTCATGCCGACTTTCAAGGGTCCTACTATTTCGCACGGACTTACGACGACGCGCCGAATCCAGTCCTTCGACTCGCCGAATTGGATACCATCGGTCTTCCTTTGAGCAAGCGCGATTCTGCAGCCATTATTGAGAAGAGCGAGCTTGCTCCCTTCGGCAAAGGCGAACGCACCGTGGTCGACAAGGAAGTCCGCGACACATGGCAGATGGACGCTGAGAAGGTCAGCTTCGATAATCCTGCGTGGTCGTCTTTTATGGATCGCGTCGTTCGAGACGTCTGCGTGGCCCTCGGTGTGAATCAGCAGGCTAGTCAACCGCGCTGCGAGTTGTACAAGCTCTTGCTGTATGAAACGGGTTCTCAGTGCGTTTGGGCTTAATGCGCGTGGCGCGTCGACTCATTCATAATTTTCCAGCTTCCTGCCTCATGTGGAGTGCGTCCCGAGTCGTCTTGCCAATATCCGGTACTAAACTTTGCAATGACAGCACGGAGAAGGCAAACAATATGTTTGCCACCGTTGTCGTCGTACTCCCGACTGTCTTCACTGGAGGTGATGCACACGTCTCGCATGGCGGACACACTGCCGTCTTGAACAGCAGCGCGGCGAGTCTTTCCAAGACAACCGTACTCGCCTGGTACACAGATGTGATGCATGAAATCAAGCCCATCACCAGCGGATATCGATTGGCACTCTCGTTCAACCTCGTCCACACCACAACAGCCCTTCGACCGTCACTGGGGGACAACGAGTCTCCTTTGCTACGCTTGCGACATGTCATGCTGTCCTGGAAACAAGCAGAGAGCGATATGGACAGAATCGTCTACCTGCTTGACCACAATTATTCTCGCGCTAATTTATCTGGGAGCGCCCTCAAAGGTTCAGACGCGCATGTCCTAGCGATGCTTGATGAAGTTGCCAAAGAACTAGGTTTTTGCATCGGCCTGGGAACCCTCTGTCATACCATCCGCGGGACCGCCGAGGGGGATTATGGCGGCTATAGCGAATGCGACGTAGAAATGGGCGATATCGAGGAAAGGTCAACAACTATCGACACCCTTTTCGACCTCGATGGTCGGATAATAGCAAGAAATGTCGATTTCGACGAAGAGATGGATACGATTCCAGAGGACTTTGTCACCGGCCTCGAAAGCGAGCAATGGGATGATGAGGAGTATGAAGTGCGTTTCTCCGTCCCGCCTGAATTTTTGGCCTTGACGAGATCGAATCCAGGGCTATCAGGGCAATGTGAGTCTAACGCTCCAGCTGCTACGTGCCGCTCACTGACCTTTTGTAGTATGCTGGAGATATTGAGCGTTGTAAGTCGTCCTCAAACAACCACGGTGGCTTGTAACAGTTTGCAGTCTATCGACGCAGCGTCCTGTTAATCTGGCCGCCTTGGGGCGGCCCATGTCGTGGCGGCGACCGGCGGGCAGCTTACGCGATGGACAGATTGGCGTTGGCAAGTGGTGCATCTCCCACCGAGGAAGAGGAACAATTCTTCTTCCTTCGTACTCGAGTCCCGACAGGCCGACAAATTGCCCGTCTTGTGCAAACTGGCTCAACAGTGGCATCGGGGCGACCTATGGCAGTCAGCCATCCTCACATTAGGAGGCGAATCCAAGGCTGCCCACGAACGTTTTGCGCCCGTGGCAGTCTGTGGGTTCGCAGCAGCTCAAAGCAGGTAATCAAGTTCGCTCTCCATAGATGACAAATCATTCATCATCTTGCAGCATAGAGACCTTCATCCGGCGCTGTACTTCCAACACCAAGCGTTTTGAAATGCTCACGACGCTAGAATCGTGGGCGAACGGGCAGCAGCCGAGCGCACTACAAGAGGATGTCGCCCGCTTTGTTCAGGACCAGACATCGTGGATCCTTCATAATCTTCCAGTTCCTACAGAGCATGAAAAGCAGCTCATAACGGACGCTGCTATCTCGTATGGCGGTGTAGCATTTCTGGAATCGATGTTCGTAAGCCCAACCTTGAACGACTTGCGCTTTCTCAACCCCCCGCAGAATCCTACCACAACTGAAAAAGGGGGTGACTTACCAATACTGCGATGCTTATGCTCAATATCTCCGTGACAATTCCCAAAGACTCTCCCAGTCGCCTGAGGATACAGTGGTCCTCGCACGCATTATGGCCGATCTATTGGCCTCTGTTGTCGAGCGGACCGATTACTTCCCTGGCAGTCACGCCCCAACATATCACGCTGGCTACGGATACAATTACAGGCCAAAGGCAGCACCAGAGACTGCTTTCAAACTAATCAAGCGATGCCTCGACTATGGCCAGGTCGCACTTGCAGCCCGCGCCATCGAGCGGATGCTTGAAATGCCTAATCTGACTGTTGCTGAGACCAGCTCGCGCGCGTTGACCGTGCTGTTACCCTTGGTTCCGCTGCTGGTCAACGACCTGAAAAGTCGTTCACCGCCTCCCGAGCTGCCTCTAGGCAAACTCAGCGAATCAGCCGTCAGGCTCACTTTCGACTCTGAATTCGCGCAAAAGGGACAGCTAACCAAGGACGATATCGATGCGCTTCTCAGTGCTATTGCTCTTGGCGGGAATGCTGAGCTCTTGACATCGTTGTGAGTGGCGTCCATCGTCAGTGTCGCATCGCAGAGCATCGCAGTAATCGACATTTGCCTTAGGTTCATTCCCAAGCTCAAGGTTCTGCCGTGGAATGCGTCGAACTGGAAAGCTTTCATTGAACTCCTTGTCGCGCGTCGCAAGGAACCCGTGTTTGCGGCAGCAGGAGCTCAGCTCGACGCTGTGATCACCGAGATGGCCACGACATACGCTCAGAAGGTCGATCTGCCTACCAGCGCCAACCAGCCGCCTGCATATTCGGCTTACCCATACTACGGCAGTACCAGCAACCAGAACCAGTCCGGGACTACGCAGATCCGCGACGCGCTTGTTGTATGTCTTCGGGCTGGTGGTGTCGGGTGCGCAAAGATTGTACTCGACCGCGTGCTGCAGGACAGGCTCCTTCTTTCCGCCAAATTTGTTTCAGATGTCTTGCTTCCACTCATCGAGCACTTGGTCACTCTGGCGAAGGATCACAGTCTTTCGCTATCCGGGGAGCCATTCGCAACTGCTATCCGGAAGATCATGCATGTCTGGCTTGAGAAGGTCCTAGGGCAGATGCCGGACATCTCGCGTGTCCAGCCGCTGCTGAACACGCTGGCACGTTATAGCTGCGTCTGCCTGGAATGCAAGCGTGTTGGCGACTTCCTAAAGAAGGGCGGAAACCGTGAGATTACACTCGACCGCATCGGCGCGCCAAAGCGCAAACACGTCGAACAGGAACTTGCGAAATGGGCCCGCGGTGTGGCAACCTACGATACCGTCAGGACTACTCCGCAGGGACTCAAGGTTGGAACTTGCGAAATGCGCAGGGTGGATTCGCTGACGCTGTTCGCATGCAGATAGTAAAAACTGAGACCGTCCTTGCGCCTTTGCAATGGAAGGCTAATCAGAAGATCGGGCTTCGTACTTTGAAGGCCCTTGGAAAGGAGCCGGAGCTTCGGGCGATATTTGGCGACCAATATCCTGTGGTCGTTGGACGGCTGAACGGAATTGCAGTGGGAGGCATTCCCTCTGCCCCACCTCACCCGGCCACCTCATCTGGCGTGCATCCCGTGGTTTCTCGACCAGTGGCTTCCTCTTCCGCCCAGCCGAAAACACAGACACCTGCTACGGCGTCTGCACGGCCGAGTGCAGTTCATCGCGTTGCTCATAGCGGTGGCTCTCAGGCTGCAGGACCGTCAACGGCCAAACCGGGGATCGCTGCCCCCGTCACCCCAGCGAAGCGCAAGGCTGACACAGATGTTATAGACCTCTGCACACCATGAACATAATAGCTACAGTAGCACTCTGAGGCAGAACCTGTCCTCGTCCGTTTGATCTTAAAGTACTACCCTCATCTTGCGCTCGCACCCTTAATGCGTATAATATAAGCTCCTCTCGTCCGTTCCAGAAAGTTTCTTCATGTTCAGGGTAAGGACGCAGTTGCAACAGTAACGAGATCATCGTGGCACTTTCACGCGACTGCGATGCTCTGGAGATATTCCTTGCGAAGTGGGTGCTCGTCGGTCTCCTGGCTTCGGTTGTGGGGGATCCATTTTGGTTCGTCCTTAGCATGGTGCAATGGTAGCGTGAGCACCTTGTTTCCTGACTATCATAAAGATGCATACCTTAAACAGACGGAGAGCAACAATCGCATTGCCCTCGTCCAGCGTAAAACGGTGATATATGCCAGCGGGGATGACGATGAGGTCTCCAGGCGTAACGTGTATGCGGATCCACTCGTCCCTCGGGTGCTCTGCGGCGCATTTAGACAACTATGTCGTGGTTCCGCGTAGGGCGTTGCAACTGACCTCGGACGTCGAAGAAGCCAGAGCCATCCTTGATGAAACGAATCTCTTCGTCGTGGTGAAGGTGTCTGAGAGGCGGTGAATTTGTAAATGAGCAGCAGGCAGCGCCGTCTTCTGCACAAGCTCACTCTTCGAAGAATCCCTTGATCTTGGTTTCGTAGAGCTCTCCCAGCCCTGCCTTGCTGACATTGATGGTGTCGCGGTTCTTGTAGTCCCGCTCGCGGGCGATAGCGTCTGTCGCGCTGTCCTCTGTAGAGTCCAGGTGCCAGTAGAGCACGCCGATCTTCTTCAGTTGCTCCACGGTCACTGCACGGCCAGAGTCGTGCGGCAGGCGCTGGTCTCCAGGAACGTTATCAAAGTAGTATGCACGCATTGCGTAGAGCAGCGCAAGAGGACAAGTACTGCGATGACCATACCGAACCTCGAAAGCACGCTATATGTGCCACCGCGCACAGCCGTTCCGCGCCGAAACTGTCCCCGAGGCGTAACTGCAATTCCAACGGCCAACATTGGCCGATCTAATGCGTAGAGAGATCATCTGTGCTTTTGGCGATGAGACAACAGAGAACCAGTTCAATATGATTACGTGACGGGGCTGTTGCCCCAGATATGTTCCAAAATATGCTGCAAATGAATGGTGTGCTATCCTCCTCTCCTGCGCGGCGCTCATTGCTTGCCGCCCCGCTTCTTCTTCCCCGATGCCGCCTTCCATTCCGATTGTACAGGTGCAGGCTTTGGCTGGGACTTGACGACTGTCAAGAAAGTACAACGTTAGAAGGTAAAGGGTGGATAGGATAGAGCCCACACACCTTCCGCTACCATGGTCTGCTTTGCCGCAGGATTTGTGATCATAGGACCCTTCTTAGCGCCCGCATCTGCTTTTCGCCGAGTGCAAAACTCGGCAGCGAAGCGCCGGCCGTCCATCGTGGAGCTGTACATGTAGACCATCTCGGCGATGGTCTCAACGACGCCCGGATCCTGAGGGTTGATCGGGAAGGTCAACAACAGACGCATGAATTCGTCCACTGTCGTAGATTAGTTTAGGCATTAAGTGCAGACCAAGCAAGCACGCACAGTTGACATCGCTCATGTCCTTGAGCGCGTCTCGCAGCCACTTCATGAAGTCCGCCGAAGGCGCAACGAACTCCTCCGCGGCCTTGGAGACAGACGGCTGCTTCGCGTGCGTTGGTTGCGTCGGCGGACGAGCGGCACCGCCGTTCGCAACTCGAGCAGCCGCCGGGATAGGGCTCGCAGCAACAGCACTGGCTGGGCGTGCAGCCGCAACGATTGAATTGGGCTTCCCGCTGGATCCCACCGTCGTCCAGACACTCGGAGTTGGGGTCTTCGGACGGGACGTAAGCAAACATTCGCATAAATAAACACAATGCACAGGACAAACCTTCGTCGCGGTGCTTGCGTACCCCCTCTTGGCTCCCGCAATGATCTCCGAGTCCTTCGCCGCGACGCGCTTCCTGCGCTCTTCCTCCTCTTGGATCTCCTTGACGGACTTTTTGGCAACAGCGACAGGCTTCGCTGCGTTTGTCCATACACCTGCAACAGCAGCAGGCGTCGATGGCGCCGCGCCGCCCGCGGGAGTCGATGGCGACGCTTCTGCAACAGGCCGCGGTGCGGCCTGACCAGCCTTAGAAGTGGGCAGACCCCACGACGTTGTGATGGTTTGCACGTCCGCGGAGTTGGCACGCGGAACGGCAACTGGCTTGGGCGCAGCCGCGCCAGCAGCCTTGCGCGCTGCTTCCGCTTGCCTGGCCTCCGCTTCCTGGATGTCACGCAGCGTGGGCTTCGCTTTGGGTAAGTCTTCCGTAGGCTTCGCCCATGCTCCCTTGACGGGCTGGGCGAAGGACAGAGCTGGGCTCTGCTGCGCCACAGGCACTGGGACCGCAGGTTTAGCGATGGGTGCTGGGGCTTGTGCTGGAGCTTTGCCACGCTTGGGGATATCCATTGGGGCGGACGACGTGGCTGGAGGGGGAGTCGGCTCGACGACTGGCGGCGTCGGCACGTTGTTCCTGATGGGCTCGACGGTTGGCTCTTGCACAAGAGTCAAGTCTGTCACAGACTGAGGAGCAGAACCCCATGCTGAATCGTCGTGCGCCTGCGATGGATAATACCATGAGGCGGGCTGCGACTGCTGCCTGGTTTGAGTAGGGCGACCAGGAGTCGTATAATCCGTCTACCGAACAATCAGTTGACACATGAACTGATCCAAGCACCAGGACTTACCCCACGAGTGGCGGAGACGATAGCAGGGTCAGCTGGCTGACCCAGACGCTGCACAAATGCGTTCGTGTCGGCAGATTGCCACGGAGTGTCTGACGCATAGCTGGTCCCGCGGGACCTCGCGCCTGGGGCCAGGACAGATGGCCGTCCAAGACCGAGTGCGGACGCATCCTGATTCAGAGCAGCTGAACCGAGCGGCAGCCCAGCTCCCTCCGATCCAAAGGCGCGAGCATAGCTGCGCTGCCCGGGTGCGGTGCCGATGGCTCCATAGGGAGTGGCAACAGGTGCGGCAGGGAAAGAAGACTGCGAGAACGACGTGGATGGCGACGAAGATGCGACGCCATTGAAGTTGTTCGAGCCCATGGATCCATAGGCACCGTTTTCCTGGAACGCGCCGTTCTGATCCCATGCTCGGCCGGGATATCCGCCGATGGGAATGGGCGTCGTGCCGTCGTTGGCCTTGTCGAGCGCACTGAAACGCGGGGCGCGAACTGCGCCGAACCCGCCTTCGGCCTGCTGCTCCGCATCAGCATTGTCATCATGAAGATATTTGCACAGACCCACCCCGAATGTGGCATTATATGAGGAGCTGGTGGACTCTGTGCTCGCCGTGTCAAGCGTGGAAGTACGCGACGTCTGGGGAACACGCTGGAAAGCGTCCGAGGTGGTGGCGAATTTTGCTTGTGGGGAAGAACTGGGTCTTACGGCAGCAGGCTGCGGCTGGGCTAGAGCCAGCGAAGGCGAGCCTCCAAACCCCAGGCCAGGCGGGGGAACGGGTTCTTGGACAGGCAGCTGCGAGAGGAAAAATCGTTTGCCACCGATGACCTCCCACTCGCGTACAAGCCGCCACTCCTTGTCCATGTCCGTGCGCTTCATCGTCAGGTCCGGTGGGAAGAACCCTTTATCGTACCAGTCTTGCATGAGACGGCCATTGAAGGGTCCTGCGGGAAGCTATCTGAAAACGGTGTACGCATGCGCTGGAGTCGTCCCACAAACCTTGGACGGTGCCGGTTGGATCTTTGTAGGACCACATGATGGTCTCGGGCTGTGGTGGAGGCTGCGGGGATTGCACGACTGGAGGAGGCGCAGACACCACGCCGTTGGCCGGGTTTCCATGTCCATTGGACGCGTCCCGAGCTTGCCCGACATCGTGAGGCGTAGGCTCGGGCGCACCAGGTTCTGGATCCTGTGCGTTCGCGCGCGAGCCCTGCTGCTGCCCTCCATGCTCGTCAGGCTTGTCGGTAACAGTTGTGCCCGTGTCGACGGGATTATCGCCCGAGTCGCCTTCACGCGGAATGTCGTCGAGCTTGTTACCGTCGAGTCCCGTTTTCTTGCGTTGAAGCCAGCCGTCTAGGGAGGACGAAAACGATTGCGGGAGCAGTCATCAGATCGGATGAACGGATGCGATGCTTGTTTGCAGCGCGTGCAAAAAGCGACACATTACGCACCCATGCGCGGTCGCGGCGACGCGAGGCTTGGGGAGAGCGGTCCGTTGATGCCACCTGACTGGGAGAGACGGCGCGGCATGAAGCCGCCTTGTGCAGCGTCTGTTTGGAGCGCAATTGAGAGACAGACGCGAAACACAGCGAAATGAGCGTCCTGCACACACCAGAGTCTCGTCGCCTGTTCGTGAGCCCGCCGAACGGCCGCTCTCGCAGCGGGCTCGACGGGCCATGGAACTTGCCCGAGCTAGGCGATGTGCCCGGCAAGGTGAGCGTGAGCGCGTCCTGCGACTGGCGGCGGCGCAGGTGGCCTTCCGAGTTGAGCGACTGGGAAAAGAGCTGCATGGGGCGTGCGGGGCAAGCGGAGGAGGGGGAGAAATGCAGCATCAGCCCAGCGTTCGAACCCGGTGGCGAGCACAGCAAAAAATCGCGACCTTTTTCTCGTGCTCGTCCATGTCCTGAAGGGCGGCGGGGTCATGCGCGTCGTCGTTGACCACGCCGTCCCAGTGCTCGACCTCGGCCGAGAGCTCGCCCCGCCCGCCGTCCTTCCAGATCTGGAGCAGTTCCTCCTTGGAATACCGCAGGCTGAGGCCGCTGTCGGCGCGCGCGCCAACCGCCGCGCCGTAGGACGCTGCAGGGGACAAGAGCCCGCTGGCAGGCGACCCGTCGGTCCCGCCAGCAGCAGGCCGTGCGGGCTTTGCACGCATCCATTCTGGTCCAAAGTGTAATGCTGTAGTCGAGGTCATGTTCGCTGCGCGGCTATGCGGCGGTGTGTGTGTGATGGTGGTGCTTGCTCGTCTGTCTGTGTAGTTCACGGCAAAGAGTCGCGTCGGTGATTCAGGGAAAATCCGATAGAATATAGTTCTACTACACAGAACAACCCCCCCTCTTAATCCCGCCCACCCACGCGCCAGCTTGCCTTGGGCAACCCTGCGACAAATCACGGCGTCAGATCCGGCACCTAATCCTAAAAAGCGTGTGAAGCGCACCTTCGAGCTTTTTCGCTACAGGCAGAATAAAGAACACGAACAATATCGTGCCCGTCAGGATGCATACTATCGAAACAGTGTAATATCCGTCCTGCTCCGTGACGCAGGTGCCCCCAATCTCCTTACACGACTTTTTTCCGTGTTCAGAAACGCATTCCTCGGCTACAATCATGTTGAGTTAGACCACGAAACAAGCATAAGAGAAAACAAGCAAACGAGACATACCTTTGATCAGGAGCTCACTCGTGCCTTCCTTGACATGACAGGTCGCCACGCTGAACAAGTCAACGGCTGCCAACAACATTAGTTATACGTCTGCCATTGCCGCCGAAGCGTCCCACCCTTCAGCACGAAGTATCTGGGCCACGTTCCGCCCAGATTGCTCGCAGTGTTCAGCAGAGTCATGTACGTCCCTCCCACGACAGGATCTGCAATCCTGGTATGGTACGCGGTCACACCTACGAACTGAATCGTACTGCGCGCGTCATTAGGAAGTTAGCTTCCTATAGCGCTTGACAAGTCCAGTTACTCACGATGCAAATGAGGAGAGGATGTTGATGATGATGAACAGCACGAACACGGATGTGCTGAGCGGAGGCTTGGGTAGGAAGTACACAAACATCATCGACACGCCCGCAAAGAACAGCCGCGCCCAGAACGCGTAGTACCACGGGCGCAACGGTTTGTCGTTGTTGGACCACTTAGCAGCGTAGTACCCGCCGATGAGCTGGCATGGGAAGTCGATGAGCACAGCGAGCGCGAGGTCTGCCTCGCTCAAGCCCTTCTCGACAAGTTTCAAGCTGGTCACGGCGTCGTTGGCCTGGAAGCCGATCTTGGCAACGAAATGCAGCAATAACAGGAGCTGCACATCTGAAATAGCATCGGCATCAAGATATGCTCATGCAATAAGGGTGAAGGGCCGTACTGCGCAAGCGACAAATCTTCCACATGATACCATAGACTTTCTTGAGGTTCAAGTCGGGATCGTCAGAGGGCACAGGGTCCTACAGACGATTAAGTCAGGGTAGCAGCCTTTAATCGGTTAAGACATACCTCCTTCTTGAACAGCAACAGAATGAGCGTGACGGTGATGCACATGGCGCTCCAGAAGCCCATGTACGCGGTAAGTGTGAGTCGTGGAATACCCCACTTAGTTCTGCAACAATTCAGCGCCAGATCAGAGCACGCTGGGGATGCACGCACGTAAATTCAACGTTGTTGAATGCGAGGAAGCAAGTGAACGACATGAAGAAACCGGTGTTGAGGCCAATTGTCTGCGCGGTGGACGCGTATGATACATTTTCAGGCGAAAGCAGTGTGAGAGCCCATCCTATTTCCGCCGTTAGCGCAGCACCGAAGAGTAGAGAGCTCGCGTGTGTATGTACCATCCACAGCAATATCCTGAGTCGCAGAGAAGAAAACGAGCGAGAAAAATATTAGCGTTAGTCTTGTAACATGCTCTTCGGGCTGCGCGGCTTGTCAGCAATGAGGCGGGACGAAGGGCGGAACACACGTTGTCAATGAGGTCCTGAACGTTCAGCGCGATCCAGAGCATAGTGAAGCCAATGACCAACTGCATAGGCATGATCCAACTCTTGCGGCGGCCGATGCTGGGCACGAAGAGCGAGTCGACGACGGGTGACCATAGCAGCTTCAAGCTGTACGGGTACGCGGACAGCGCAAACACGCCTAATTGCGAGTACGATAACTTCGAACGTAGAATAAATGGTATCGAGCCTAGCGAGAGGCCGAGCTGTGCGTGCGTGCGGGTCAGTTGGGTCAGGGACGAGCGCGGTAACGGTGACGACTGACCGGTACGCCCTGGATGAGGTCTGCACACTGGTCAGCCACAATTTCAGCGGTCAGCAGTGGAACGCACATAGCACCACGAGCAGGACCATGCCCTGCTTGTCCCTGGCCGATAGCGGCGCGGCCGGCTTGCCCTTCTCGAGCAGCTCGTCCTGCGCGCGGCCGTTCTGGTACGCGTCGCCGCGCTGCTCGTCGCTGAGGAGGCTGAGCTCGACCTCGTCCACGTCCTCCGGCGCGTACGAGTGGCGCGACTTTGCGCTCGTCGGGCTCATTATCGGGCTCATGTGCGACTCGCTCGACTTTGCCTGGGCGCGTCGGCGGGAGGTCGAGGGCATCAGTCGCAGTGGAAGGCGGGCGCCGCGTGCGGTTAATATAGCCTGTGCGTAGCGACGTAGCGTTTACGCGACGGATATCTAACTTTGACAAGAGAAGACGGAGACGTGGCCGTCGGACTGCCCGCCGCGGACATCCGACGACTCGCAAAAGCACAGCCATTTTCGCACAATCTCTCAGGCATTCAAAGTCTATCTCGCGTCTGGAAGAGCTTATACACTTGGTTTTGCGGACTATTCTGAGATGGTGAACGGGTTGGATCAACGCACCGCCATCCAGGCCAAACAGCACAGAATGACCGCGGAGCGCTGACCGACCAGTGCTAATCCCAAGGGAAAGAGCCAGGTATGGACGCATCGCAATATGTGCCAGAACTTGCAATATTTCACCTCACTTCCACTACACGAGTGGCGAAGTCTGCAACCAGCGCCTGCTCGACTAGCTGGTCGAGCTCCTTGACTTTGAGCACGCCTACCTCCAGCATCTTCAATATTGCGTCGGCCTCCAAGGGGACGCCGCCCGCCTTTTGTAAAACACACAGCTCGCGCTGCGCGTTGAGTGCTATAGACATCGTGCCTTGACAAGCGAGTTAAGTCCACAGCGTAGAAACGGATCTGAATACACTTGCCTGTGCACAGTGATTGTTCGAGATATGTAGGATCGAGTAATGGAGGAAGGTCGTTATCAAACAGCGCGAACGTGAGGCAGAGCGGGGTATGGTGAATCGCCAATGGAAGTGGCGCGCGTTCCTCCGGCGCGTGCTGGGGAGTTCAGTCATCATCTCGTTTGACAGACAGGTCAGCGCACGCACGATGGTGACTTCGTCGCCGACAACTTCGACTTCTGGTCGACGAAAATGTCGGAGGGCAGTTATGCCGGCCAAACATGCGCAGTCGAGCATATTGCCCGCATCGGCCAGAAAGTGGAAGGTGAGCCTGAGATGCCAGACCTTGGCTGCATATTAGAAGCAAGCACATAAATATCAGTCGAGATTCACATGCCCTCTGGCCCGCTAATATGCAGAGCGATTCTTTGTCTATCGCGTCACTTCGTCGGAGCACCTTCTCAAGCATGCGCGTAATCTCGACCTCCTGCTCGCTCGGCCTGCGATTGACGCGTCAGTCCAGCAGCGATGGCTCCCGTTGGGCTAAGAGCGCACCTACCATAACCACCCTCATATTCGCTCGACGCCATGGGCGAGAGCTCGGAATGTATGGTAATGATCCCTTCGAACAGCCGTTCAGGCTGCGGCCTGACCATTTTCCCCTCTATAGATGCAATGACCCTGCTGGGCTTTAGCGATGTTTGGACGTTCTGGCACTAGAAGGACGCACTTTGTCTTGCCCATTGAGCATTCGACATATCCAAAATCAGGGCCAAAAGTGAATACGGGCTGGCGCATCTCAAGCAGCGCGCGGCCGTCGACGCGGAGGCCCTGCTTGAGCGCCTCAAGCACGAATTCCTTCTCGGGTATCGACGGCGACAGCGGACGCGGCATGTGCGCGAGGTCAGAGTCACAGGGCGAAAGAGCGCGTCGACCAACTCCGCCACTTCGCGTCTCTTCACCCCGCCATGTCACTCGCAACAGAACGCCGGCCCAAGGCCGCGCCGCGCATGGCGAAGGCGGCGAAGCGATACCGCAGGGGCAAGCTGCCCGAGGGTGTCACGCAGCTCGCCGACAGCGACGAGTCCGGCGACGAGCAGCAGGAAGAGGCAGAGCCCGGCGACGTCCCCATCGGCAGCGCTGGCGAGGACGAGGACGAAGACCTGCCAGTCCACCAGGCGCAGCGAGCCGTCCCTGCAAAGAAGATGAACCTGGCGCTGAGGGACGTCGACATCTCCAGGGATGGCAAGGTCGTCATTGCTGGCAAGCAGGAGGTCGGAAGGACCGGACTGGAACTAGGTGCTTGTTACTCCTCATATTTCATCCATCACACATGTTGACAGACCTCGTATTCGCAGAGCAAGCCGCCCAGTCTGAGGAAGAGTCCGAGGAAGAGGTTCAAGCGGGTGGTGAAGAGGTAACATATCATATACGCGCTGTCACCAGCATACTCATAGTTTAACAGGAATCCAGCGAGGAAGAGAGCTCGGAGGAAGAGGACGACTTACCAGCACTACCCGCTTTCAGGCCGGTCTTCGTGCCCAAGTATGTTTAGGCTGGCTGGCTGTTTGAATTTGCTGAGCGTTTACACAGACGTGCTCGCGAGACAGTTGCAATACGCGAAGCCGAATCAGAGTTCTCCGAAGAAATGATACGGAAGCGCGAGCTCGAGGCCGAAGAGCGCAAGAAACAGAGTCAAGAAATGGTCGCAGACAGCATTAAGCGCGAACTTGCTGGAAAGTAAGCAATATGTACGGCATTGACCATATCAGTTCTAAACGCGCTTTGCAGAGGAGGTGAAGGAAGCTGTTCCTGACGTGGATGACACGGACGGGCTCGATCCCGAGGGCGAGTTTGAGGCATGGCGTCTGCGCGAGCTCGCGCGCATCAAACGCGACAAGGAAGAAGAACTGCGCAAGGAGGAGGAGCGCGCAGAGATTGAGCGCCGCCGTGCATTGCCAGAGGAGCAGCGACTCAAGGAGGATCTCGAGCACGCGGAGAAGCTGCGCGCGGAGAAGCCCAAGGGCCAGCAGAAGTTTCTCCAGAAGTATTGGCACAAGGGCGCCTTCCACCAGGTTAGCGAAAACCCCGATTCACTCTTCTTCGTCGTGTAGCTCAGTCTTTGTAGGACGAAGATATCCTCAAGAAACACGACTTTACCGAAGCCACCGAATCTACCGTCGACGTATCCCTGCTCCCAAAGGTCATGCAAGTCAAGAACTTTGGCAAGCGCAGTCAGACCAAGTACACGCATCTACTCGATCAGGATACCACTGTCAAGACTGGTGGATTCGGCGGAGCAGCCCTTCTTGGAAAACCTGGCGCACCAGCTGGCGCATCTGGGTCAGGCTGCTTCCATTGCGGTGGACCACATCTCAAGAAGGGTAGGTGTCTCTAAGTTTGGCCAGGCCATCGTCTATTACTCACCGGATATTCTATCTAGATTGTCCTCAATTGGCTCGCGGTGCCCCGACGTCGGCCAACTCGACCGCACTAGGAGCAGGGCGCCCGGGTGGGCCGTCACGATACATTGATCGCGATGACCCACGCGTGGGTGCCGGAGGATACGGGCGGGATAGGACCAGGCGACAGAGATCGAGACGATGCCCGCGGCGAATATCGTGGGCGAGACTACGACCGCGACAAGGCTCGTTACTACGAGAGTGAACGGCGCGACCGGGAACGCGAACGCGACCGGAGACGTTCACGCTCGCGATCCAGGTCACCGCCTCGTAGAAGATATGACGACGAGACGCGTCGAAAGGACCGTCGGCGATCGAGATCGCGGTCAGCCTCACCATCGTATCGCGACAAGCGGCGTAGGGTGGACTGAGCGTTCAACTGCATTTGTAGTACGCATTTGTATCAATACATGACATCGCTGACCATGTTGTCTTTTTCTTCGAGCAGTTATCTTCAGCGTTTCTCCTGTCCTGCGATCCATCCTTCAAGCTGCGCGGCAATTTCGTCAGAATTGCGCTCCATGAACATCATATGCCCATTCCCTCTTATGCCCACGTCCTTCAGCAACAGGTGCTTGACGTTAACGCCTGCCTGGCGGAGGAATCGCACAGTGCAGGGGTCAACTGGCGCGCGGAAGCTCGCCTCGGACGTGACCATGAGCACAGGAATGTGCCGGAGGTTGGCGAGCTGTCGCGCTGGGGCAGCTTGCTCGAAGCATGTCGTGACACTGTCGTTGCTCACGAGCTTCTTCTGCAGATCCATTGCAGACACGATAGGAGGGTCAAAGGCGAGCGGGATGTCCGTCAATCCGAACGGGCGCGCAGGTCCTATCGGTGGAATTGTCGTGTTGATGAACGGTGGACCGGATGGTTCGATCGCAACGATGGCCTGCACGAGCGACGGGCGCGCGTCCGCGATGACCCAGCCCACTGGCCCGCCCTGAGAGTGCGTCACCAGGATTGATTTCTATGGGCGTCCGTTGAGGGCGCAAGTCGCTGACGATTCACAGGACATACCCCGATTTTCTCGAGCAGAAGCCCGCCGGCGTGGCGGCTCTTCGCCTGGCTCTCGGCACTGGCGTCAAAGTCGAGGCTCTGCACCTGCGACGCGTAGAATTGATCGAACACGGGGTCGCCCTGCGTGCCGTTGCCGATCCACTGCGTGTGGAACCGCGCCTGAGGCCACAGGTCGAACAGCTCGGGCGCCGTGAACCGCTGGGCGACCGTGAGCGCCGAGCTAACCT
Source organism: Auricularia sp. M13 (assembly GCA_037042915.1). Taxonomy (NCBI): domain Eukaryota; kingdom Fungi; phylum Basidiomycota; class Agaricomycetes; order Auriculariales; family Auriculariaceae; genus Auricularia; species Auricularia sp. M13. The sequence continues at coordinate 2,190,098 of CM073197.1, read as the reverse complement.
GCAGTCCGCCGTCGAACGCGGGGTTCCACGGCGAGCGGCCGCGCTCGGGTTGGTCGATGATGTATAACTGCGCAAGGAGGCCTCAATATCACTGGGGAATGGATCGGATGGCAAGGCGGCTCTACCTCGTAGCCTTTGGCGAGGAAGAAGTCCGCCCAGCCGGGACGGCCGTCGGGCGTATTGAGCCAGTTCGTCCCCGTTTGGCCCAGTCCGTGGATCAGCACCAGCGGCAACGCGTGCGTGACGTGCGCTGGCTTCAGATGCTCGACGTACATCTGCCCATCGGCGAATGCGCCGTCGGCCTGGTCGACATACGTTCCTCCCACATAGAAATACTCGCGGGTGTGCATCGTAAACTGCTGTGAGATCACGATGGACACTGAGGACATGCACATGAGGAGTTTTAGCGCGAACATCTTGAGAGAGACGCACTGGATGGCCAAGGCGGTCTTCCTGCCTTATATTTTGCCAGGAAATGCCGATCCTTGCATCTCAGAGCGCGCGAATCCTGTCCAATTTTGGGTAAGGAGATGCTCGTCGGGGTCCCGCATCTCCAGCGCAGCGTACCGCGTGAGTTCATCCTGGAGTCTCATGGAATGCGTCCGTTGCGCACGGCCTTGGTTCTCAGAATATTGCTGCCAGCTTCCATTCCATGTGCGTATCGGGCCCGGCGGGTGCGCTATACTACAATCAGGACTTTCTTGGTTCGCGCTCCAAGAAAGACGCCTAATTTCACCCCGTCGTGTAGGGTGGTCTGTCACGACCTCAGAGTTTGTTGCCAAGTATGTTCCTTTGTCACCAATGAATACCAAATCTTCAAAAGCTGACCCCAAACATGTTGGTCACACGAGGGAAAGATGTAGCGCGCAATTAAGGACAGCAGAAAAAAAGTCAAAAGCAAGCCCCACGCGGGGGTCGAACCCGCAGCCTTGAGATTTGCCTCCGTTGGATGCAAATTTAAGAGTCTCACGCTCTACCGATTGAGCTAGCGAGGCGTCATAGTTCGCGTTCAGTTAGCTAATCACTATTTGCAATGAAACATGCGTTGAAACTAACACTACTTTTGCAATCGGCCCCATCCGAACCTGCGTCCTTAGCCATCAACATTCACGCAAAGATCGCTGCAATCGTCACCATCGCTTTTCTATTCATGGCAGGATCCATGGTCGTCGAACCATCGCTCAGCGGGTTCGATGTCCCCCTGCTGGAGTTTCAATGCAGGGAGGACAACGTCGGAAAACGGCTGGTCATCGGTGTGGCTATCACTCGACGTCCGCAGCTGTCCAGCACGCCCCAGGTTCTCCTGATCCAACGCGCGGCACACGAGGAACTTTTCCCGAATATGTACGAACTTCCAGGCGGAAAGTGCGAGCCGGAAGACGGCACTTTGCTGGATACTGTTGTTCGCGAGACCTTCGAGGAGACCGGCTTTCGTGTTGTACGCATCCTTGCAGAGTTTCCTGGATTTGAGTACTCGACCTTTAAAGGAGCTGCTCGGCAGTATAACTTTGTGGTCGAAGTCGAGGGGGGTTCGAACGGGGACCCCATCCTTGATCCCAAGGAACATCAAGCGTTTGCTTGGGTGGATGGGAGCGACTTTCAAACCTTTCCCATGTCTGATGCAATGAGAGGAGTTGTGTCAGACGCGTTGAAGGTCGCCTCAACTGTAAGAGCACCTCTGCTGGAGAGTAAACTGCCAGCTGATACCTGTATTAGACTGTTTGAAGGCTGCTGTTCTGTTTGCTCTATACGTCCCAAAATGCATGTGTTGTTTCTTTGGCGCCTACATATTGACGCAGATTGATCGCAGATTAACACTTTTGTGGATTCCCTTCCCTTCGTTCACCATCGCTCTTTGATTACCCCCGGTTTGACATGAATCTGTTGCCGTTGGTGTCCGATGCTGACCACCACGTAGTGAACACTTTGGCCAATACCTTCTTTTGGATGACAAAGGGAAAGAGTTGAACGGACGGTCACATTTACATCCGTCCCGTTTCCGACGATGTTTTGTCTACCGCGACCGTCCACCGTGGCATTTCCCACTATAAAACACACAGACCTATGGGAAATAGCATATGGCATTGGGCTCTAACGTCACATTGGCCTAGGATGGCCCTGTAGCGACGGGGAAACAGAAAAAGCAAAAACGTTCACTACGTGGGGGACCGCTCATTACCGGGTGGAGTACGGTATTACGACTGTTGTTCGCAACGTGACCAAAGGATGACAAGCTGACGGTGCATGTCCGTTGATGGTCCGGCTACAACCGCGTCTATCGTGTGGCGCGCTGTGGACACCAGGATGTTGTTGACACCATCCCTTTGCTCTCACTTTCACCCCAAATGAGCGCGGCTCTCCCGCTGCTGCTTCTCATTCTATCATGCATTCGTAGCACACGGGCTTTCTTCCGTATGACCTGCGCCCGGCCGGTAACGGTCATGCGTGCCGATCCGTGTGTCGAGTGTCGCTTTCGTCGTCCTTCACCTACTCAACCAGCCTAGGATTGTCAACCCCGGCGTAGTGTCCAACCACGTGCACCAGGTGCGCTCAGACTGCGGCTCAATCTACGGCGGCATGCTGACCTGACAATCAGGTCTTGGGCGGGGTGCGTGCTTGCAGTGAGGCGCCGTCGACATGCTCATTCAATGTGTGAAATCTGATACAGAACGCGTCAGTCACGTGCAAGTCGCATTGCCAGGGCTGACGGCCTTCCAGGTTTGACTTCGCGCAGACATACGAGTCACTGCGCGCGTCGTCGTGCAGTACCTGCGCCGCCCGGCAGGATCTCAGTGTCTACTGGACACCGAACCTATATTTCCATGCGAAGAACGGGTCGTTTCACCCTGTACGCATGCTTCTCCGGCGCTCTTTCTAGTTGTTGAGCTTTGCGTAGGTCAAGCAAATCACTGCAACAGTGTATTACTTGCAGCGGTATGGCACGCCGGGCGAGCGCTTGCGCGCATTTCCTAAGGTTAGGCTGTCAGGGTTGATCTGGACTGCTCACTGAAATCTGTCCAGGGATTCCGTATGCTCGCCGGAGATATGACGCTGCGGTCCTTTGACCCAGACGACCCTGCTCAAAAGGCAGTCACCTTCAATTGCCTCGATGCAGGTAATACAGGTGCCGCTGGCCAGTGGAATTACTTGCCCAAGCACAACTGTCCCTCAGGTAATTTGCGTCGCCTTAGATCTTGCTCTCAGTTGATGTATTCCAGGCATGCGAACGCAGATATTCTTTCCCTCGTGCGTCCATCTCGATGTGCGATAAACGTCACCTGAAACGTGCGATGTCCAGATGTTGGGATGGCCAGTCGCTGGACTCTCCTTCGCACAAGACCCATGTCGCCTATCCCTCCGAAGTCGACTCTGGCACCTGTCCCTCGACTCACCCTGTCCGCCTGATTTCTATATTTTACGAAATTGTTTATGCAACGAATGACTGGGAGGACCTCTGGTGGAATGGAGGCAGCGACGATATCGGACAACCATTCGTACTGAGCAATGGCGACCCGTATGTCTTCCTATTGAGATAGTATCGTCAGCTCATTGCGGTCGCTAGCACTGGCTTTGGATTTCACGGGTGAGTAATGTCCTCGTTTATGTCTGCTGTCGAACTGAATGACTTCAAGTGATATGATTAATGGTTGGGACGTGGATCTCCTTCAGCGGGTTGTGGACACATGCACAGATGACTCGGGGTACGCTTTGACGCCCCAATTCGCTGTACTTGCTCTGACATCCCACAGTGTCATTGAGCAGTGTGGACCACTCGCTGGCGATCTGCGTTCTGTGGGCGAGATGAATGATTGTGCATACCCAGGCCGTGTCCCTGAGCTCATTACTGGCTGTGAGTAAATCCAATGCTCTTCATTGCGGAGAAGGCATCTGACCGCCGTCCAGGGCTGCCTGCACTCCCAGGATGCAACCCTGTACAAGCCGGGCCTACCGCGGCGACTGTAATCAGCTCTTGCGGCGCGCCAAACGGCACAGACTACCTCCCGCGCTCCGAAGTTTCTTTCGTAGCGAATACATCGGTGGCGCAGTGGTCTCCTTTGGGATGCGCGCATGAGCCGCAGAACGGACGCATCCTGACCCAGCTGTGGACCGGCGCGAACGCAACAGACATGCGCGTAGACAAGTGCGTCAACCATTGCAAGGATGGCAGGTGGCGCTATGCAGGGCTGGAGAATGGAAATGAAGTGATTTGGTGCGCAGGTCGAGATCTCTGACGCATATATTACTAGTGCTGGTGCGGTACATCACTTGGTGCGCCAGCCAGTCAGCGGATTGGGCCATACGTATGCGACACGCCATGCGCTGGCGGTGGGAGCGTTGTCAACGGCACTCAGCCTGAGAATTGCGGCGCTCAGGGCAAGCTTGCCATTTATAAAGACACCGGAGCGCCGGCGCCGGCGTTGGGAAAACCGCGGTGCAGAGTGAGGAAGAAGCTCAATCCTCTAGAGGCCCTCATGATGAACCAGCGCGTTCTTGCGATGCCCACGAGTCCCGCGCGGAGACGTTGACCTTCAGCCCTCGACTGTTTTCAGCATTTACCTCGTCAGATCTGTATCGATACCCTGTTATCGCGCTCGCTTTTGTTCATTTATACTGTATGAGCATGAGCATGTCAATCCCTGAAAAATCAGTGCCTATGTTGGGATTTGACGGAAAATCATGCGCTTTTCAGGGACAGACAACCGGGCATCATACACACCGGGACGCAAGCTCAAAAATCACCGACCTCTGCCACTGGATTGACGCTCATTGAGTTGCCTTTTTCTGTCCCTGCAGCGCTGGGAGACTTTTGAGTGCTCAATCCTACAATGAGTTCCCAGAGCGTCAAGCTTGCGGGCGCTGCGGTGCTTCCTCTTATTGCGTACATATTGTATCGCAGCCGTCGACGGGTCGCGCGGACGTCGGTTGTGCCGCGCAAGGGCGAGCGGGTACTGATCATCGGCGCGACGAGCGGCGTGGGCAAGGACGTCGCGGTGCAATATGCTGCTCGAGGCGCACGCGTATTCCTAACCGGACGACGGGCGGCAGAGCTCGAACAGGCCGGCGCGGAGTGCTCGGCGTTGGGCACGGCGGCGGCGGTGCGCATCGAGCGTGCGGACGCGTCCGTCGCCGAGGACGTTCTGCGCGTGCGGGACGCTCTGCTCTCTGGTGTGTGCAGCGCGGGCGGGCCCTCACGACGATGCTGAGCAGCGACTGCAGAATGGGGCGGGGTCGACACGGTCATCATCGCTGCCGGCGTGTCTGCGCTGCGCCCGCTGCTCGCGGTCGCGGGCGTCGAGCACAGCACGCAGACGAACGCGTTCGCGCCGGCGCAGGTGACGCTCGCCGGGCTGCAGAACGCGCAGCGCGTCGCCGAGAGCGCCGTCGCCGGCAACTACATCGGGCCCCTGCTCTCGCTCGTCGCGCTCGTACGGCCCTCCCGCAGCGCCCTCCGACCGAGGCTGACGCGCAGACAACAGATCCCGGTGCTCAGCCAGACCTCGACGCGGCCCGCGGTGCTTCTCGTCTCGAGTCTCGCGGCCGTAATCCCGCCGCCGACGCGGACGCTGTACGCGTCGACGAAGGCAGCATCGCTGCTTCTCTTCCAGGGTCCGTCCGCACCTCGCCGTGTGCCTGCATCCGCTTCTCACCCCGCATGCCCCATGCAGCACTGTCCATTGAGCATCCGCAAGTCAAGTGCGCACGCATACAGCCACCACCCCGCACGCTAATCTCACGCCCGGCAGGTTCACGGCCTGCCTTCCCAGCACTATTGAGGGCAACTTCCGCGCCTCGGCCGTCGATGGTGGCGAGGTCCGTGAGTCGCTCGCCAAGGTGCTCAAAAGGCAGACGTTGCGCGCGCGTGCATTCGCGGTGTCGACAACGAGGCCCGCACCATCTTCATGCCCGGCATATACAGGTTCGCGAATACCGTCTACACGTTCTTCCCCAGCTTCGTCGAACGCATCGCGCGCCGCAAGTATAACTTTCAGTAGGTTGAATAACTTATGTATTGGGTTGATGTGCAATGGGATACCCGCTGGCAATTGCATCGCGTTGATCACAGCAAGAAGACAGCGAACGGACTATAAGATGCCATTGCACGCGACGGACAGACAGCAGGAAATATCATCAGTCTGAAATAACTAGAACCGCCGCAGGGGGAGCGGGGCCATTCCGACCACTGTGGGGGGATCAGAGGAGACACGAGATGATTACAGCATACGGACGTGACGAGTGGGAGAGCTAGAGACGAACGAGATCACGAGGGAGGCAAGACGGAAAGGAGTTTGAATGTATCGAGTCGAGAAACGTTGTATCCGGACCACCTTGAATTCTGAGAGATACCACGAGGCAGCAAGTCCATGTTCGAGGCAAGCAAGTTGGGCCGTTTATCACGCTCGCTCGTTCGGCAGGACGAGCACGTGAGTGTGATTGGACGGCTTGCCAACAGTGCAGACCTCGATGGACTGCACCCACGGATGCTTGACCACATCTTCGATCAGCGCACGCTGCTTGGGGTCTGGTTCCAGCATCTTGCGAATCAGCGGACGACATTCGCGCGGTTTCAACGAGCTGATCGTCGGCGGACAGCTTGTGGGCGATGCGGCGCACGCCTGGGCGTATGCAGAGTACAGCGGGTCGGACATCTGCGCCACGCGCCACGGGATCTCGTGGAAGTGCATGCAGTAGTAGACGATGCCGCATGCCCACACGTCGACCAAACGCGCATCGTATGCTAGAGAGAAAAAGAAAGAAAACGCAATGTGTGAGGCGCGCACACACGTGGGCAGAAAAGCGGATGGTATTTACGGGTGTTAAGGAACTGCTCGGGCGCGATGTAGGGCTCGCTGCCACACAGCCCAGTGGACTTGTGTACGGTCGCTTCCCAGGGCAGCCGGTAGACCGTGGACGCGCCATAATCGCCGATCTAAGAATAAGGCAAAGTTAAGCGCGACAGGCAGGGGCAGGGCGTTGGCGCGCGCGCCTTCAGATGGCCTTTGCCGTCAAAGAAGAGGTTCTCGGGCTTGATGTCACGGTGAGCCACGCCCTGACTGTGCAGATAGGCGACGCCAGAAAGCATCTGCCTGAAACAGCACTCGACCTCGGGCGCGGTCATGCCGCCCTTCTTGATGACGGCGTAGAGGTCGCCGCCGGGGCAATACTCCATGACTTCGCACCAGTTGTGGTTCTCGTCCTGGACGAGGTCGACGGTCTCGACGACATTGGGATGGTGGAGCGTCGAGGAGATGCAGAATTCGGAAGTCAATTTCTTGACATACTCCTTCTCGGTTTCGTTCTTTCTTCTCTTGCGGAATTCCTGGAAAGAAGACAGTCGATAAGGGATCCGGCGCAGGTGCCGATTGCTGGCGCAAGGGATCGAGACGCACCTTGACGGCGTAGAGCTTCTCCTCAGCGCGGTCCCACTTGTGCGCGAGACGCACGACGGAGGTAGCGCCCTTGCCAATCGCCGCACGGCCGCAGACGCCGTACTTCTTGAGCAGTGACGCTGTGCTGCCGGCGTCTGGGGCCTCGGCGCTGGACTGGTCCGAGTCTGACTTTCTGCTGCTTGTGTCTGAGCGCGCAGAGCCCCTGCGGCGGAGGCCGGAGCCGGCGCCCAGGAGATCCTTGAGCGTAAACTTCTGGCCGCCGTCGTCGGACTTGAGCGACTTGACGGACGCCGGCCGCGAGGGCTTTGACGACGACTGGCGCCTGCTGGAGACGCCGCCGGCGGAGGTGTCGTCGGCGCGACTGGGCGGGCGGCTGGAGCCCAGGGAGGCGAGTCGTCGTCGGACGAGTAGCCTGGCGAGGAGGAGGCTGCGCTTGCGGTGCGCTGGCGGGGCTGGGGCGGGGGGAGACGGTGGGACTTGCCGGTGGCGGCAGAAGGGGATCGGGCGTGATGGGCGCCGTTGGTTGTGATGGGGACAGCAGGCGACGGCGCAGGCTTGAGGGCCTTGAGGGCGGCCTTGGTGCTGGCTATGTCGGCCGGCTGTCCGCGGCGTATCGGGGGCTTGTCGCCCCCGTCCAAGCCCTCGCCGTCCTGCTGCTCTGTTTCAGACACGGGCATGCTGGGTACGAATGGGGGAGACGTGGTGGCTGGTGGTCGCTTGGGGGGGCTGGGCTAGCAATGGCGGGCAGTCGGGGCAATATGCGCGTATGGGGGGGGCTCTTAATTACTCGAGCCAACCATGACGCGCCGCGGGCAGAGGGGGGTGCTGGGTCTGAACTGAGTCACGTGCGTCGCTCGCCGCCGCCACGGGGGACGGCAACAGCACAGGCAGCGAGGGCTCGAGGAGGGGAGGAGGAGGGGGAGGGAAAAGGCCAGAATGCCTCGCCCAAACTCAGCGCGCTGGCCTTAATTACGTCTCCGACCCCGCTCCGGATGCCGAACCCCCGAACTCTCGGCCTCGGTCCGGTCTCATCGATGAAAGCCCTGCCGCATGCGAGCCGCCCGCCTTGACCCACTGCTCACTCGTCCATACGCAGGGGCCCAATCCTCGCTCTGACTCTAGGCATACATTTCCCACCTCAGATATCCCGCAGCGCCACAAAACGAGTCAAAGAGCAGCACAACAGCCGCAGAGTCGACCCTAACCTAGCCAAACTCTAACAAGAACTGTACAGCTGGGGCGGAGTTGCAGAAAAGCTTCCGGTCCCCGACATCCTCCCCTTCCCCCTTCATACTAACGTCTTTGTAGGTCACCGTGCGTCGCCTCCGTTGCCTTACCCGCCGTCGCCGTCGCCGCTGACCTCCCACCCGCGCAGATGGTCAACCTCCGCTCCCAAAAGCGCCTCGCCGCGTCCGTCGCTGGCGTCGGCAAGCGCAAAATCTGGCTGGACCCGTCCGAGCAGGCGGAAATTGGCAACGCCAACTCGCGCACGCACGTCAAGAAGCTCATCCGTGACGGCCGTATCATTGTCAAGCCCACCGTCATCCACTCGCGCGCGCGCACCCGGGACCTGCTCGCAGCCAAGCGCAAGGGCCGTCACACCGGCCCCGGTAAGCGCAAGGGTACCGCGGAGGCGCGCATGCCGACCAAGGTGCAATGGATGCGCCGCCAGCGTGTCCTGCGCCGTCTGTTGCGCAAGTACCGTGAGGCTGGCAAGATCGACAAGCACCTGTGCGTTGCCTCCGTCCACTCATGAGTCTTCGCCGGCGGCTTTTTGCTCACGGAGCCGAAATTTCTGCGTGTCCAGGTACCACTCGCTCTACATGAAGTCGAAGGGTAACGTCTTCAAGAACAAGCGCGTCCTCATGGAGTTCATCCACAAGGCGAAGGCCGAGAAGACCCGCACCAAGATCCTCTCCGACCAGATGGAGGCTCGCCGCGTCAAGAACAAGGTCAGCGACATTCGCCTTGTATCTTTGCTCCTTTGCTCACTCGCCTCTCCCAGGCTGCTCGTGAGCGCCGCGCAAACCGCATCGCAGAAAAGAGGCAAGGGGTTGCCCCGACGACCGAGACGGCATAGGAGGGGACCCTGTATCGTACTATGGCCTACATTCCATGCTCTCAATGCACCTCTACGCCTCTATGATTTGCCTCCATCTGCTGTTGTGCCCGTGCGTTCCGTCCGGAAGACCCGACCCTCGAGCCGCCCGCAAAACACGTCGGCTGGAGCTTCGAACGTGCTTCAATCCGAGTGGCTCGCGGACCATGATGCGATGACGTCTAAACATTCACTCCTCAGCAACAAGACAGGACAGCAAGCCTGAAAGCCGTGTATAGTTCATGCGCCGGGCGCGCAAAGGTGGCAGCTTATCGCAGGCATAGCCCGACCAGGGGTGCAACGTGGGAGATACTGGCTCCGCGACACGACACCGACGGCAGCAGGTCGAATCTGTTTGGGGTATGAATGCTGATGCGAAGCGGGACGGTGGGATGGCGCGTCGAGTCGAAGAGGAAGTACTCGGGCGCAAGTGGGACGGTCAGCAGACTGCTCATACACAACCCATTCTGGACCAGGCTGGATGCGATGAAATGCAAGGACCTCTGCCGAGCACGTTCTTGTTCCCGCTGGACACCGGCTGAGGTCCTGAAAGAGGTCGCCGTGGTCTGTGTTGTGCAGATAAACGGCCGCACGTGAGACCGGCTGAAATATATTTTTGTGCGACTGGGACGGCGACCTGCTCTCGATCTGTATATTCCCTGAAAATCCGTGGTGTGGGGTGTTGAAGGCTTGCAATTGTGGAAAATGAGACAGCGGAGATGCGCGACGGAAGGAGGAAATTGTGTTGTTTTGTTTTGGTGCCGCTTCGAAGCGAGTTTGTTCACGGCCCCTCCGGCGAACCCGCGTCGCGCGAATGCCCAAGGCACACTCTTCGCTGAAAGCGTCAGACTTGGGCCAAGTCTTCATTGTCACCAAGAACGACACGTCCCGTGCGTCGCCGCTGCTGCTCCCGCCGCCGTTGCTGCCGTCGCCGCCGCTGACCGCGCCCCGTGTCTTGTGCAGGCAATGCGACGCTCCTGCAGCGCCGCCCGGGCGAGGTCTACGTCCACTACGCGAACACGGACAAGCGCCTGGACGAGTGGGTGCCCGAGCACGCCGTGCGCCCCGCCGAGCCGCACGAGGTCGAGCAGGCCGTCCCGCGCGGCCGCAAGCGCAAACGCGCCGGCTCCGTGCCACCGCACATCTTCGGCACCGCCGCCAGCCGCGCCGCCAGCGTCCAGCCGAACGGCCTGAACGGCGCCGGCTACGCGAGCGACGCGCAGGACGACGCCTTCGCCGAGCTCGACGCTGCGGACGCATACGCCGGCCACGATGTCGACTCGGACGACTCAGACGTGAACGAGCACCGCCTGCTTACCTCGAAACGCAATTTTGACAAGGTCATCTACGGCCAGTACTCCATGCGCACGTGGTGCGGCTTTATCCCACATAAATCGGCCTTGCATTGTGCTCACACGCGACGGCAGGTATTTCTCGCCCTATCCCATCCTCGAGACCGAGAACGCCCACGCCAAGGACCATCCGGCCCCGAGCGACAACGCACCCCCGTCCCCGCCACGTTCTGCATCGGCCGGCAGCCAGCGGAAACCGTCCGGAGTCGTGCGGACCACACTGCGCGCACACGGCCGCACAGCGGACATTGTCGCAGGTGGTTTAGGCCGGGATAACGTCCAGGGCGAGGCCACTATGTGGGTGTGCGAACGATGCTTCAAGTACGCACCAGATGGCGCCTCCTTGGAGTTCCATTCTCGAACGTGCAACATCGACCACCCGCCGGGACGCAAGGTCTACGAGCGCGGCGCCCACACGATTTGGGAGGTTGATGGCGCTGAACAGAAGGTCTGCGCGCCTGCCCTCGCACGCCGGCGTCGAGTGGGTCAGCTCACTTTGCCTCAAGTTGTATTGCCAGAATCTGTGCCTATTCGGCAAGCTGTTTATCGATGTCAAGACAAGCTTCTTCAATACTGAGGGCTGTGAGTATTCTACATAGATTGACCGCCCACAATGTAGCTGATTCTTTGTACAGTTATGTTTTACATGATGACCGAAGCCGACTCCAAGCGAGACCATGTATTGGGTTACTTTTCAAAGGTCGGCCTGGGATATCTTCAGCTCTGCAACGTACAAGGCCCAGACCTGCTTATTTTTCTACAGGAAAAGGTGTCTTACGACAACTACAATCTGGCCTGCATCGTCGTGTTACCGCCCTTCCAGCGGAAGGGCTATGGCATGCTACTCATAGAATTTAGTACGTCTTTGCGGTCTACGTGAGCTGTCGCTCCTGACAATGTGTCAGGTTATGAATTATCGAGACGAGAGGGCAAACCTGGCACGCCCGAACGCCCTCTATCCGACCTGGGCCTACGAAGTTATTTATCGTACTGGGCTGCCGTGCTCATTCGCTTCTTCCGGTACGCCCAGATCCAATTCATACTGCTTGCCTTGCTGATGTCCTGCAGACGAGTATTGGTTGTCAACGTCGCCGAGTCCAGCTCCTTGCTCAACGAACCAGCGCCCCTGCCGGTGGTTAACGATCAACGCAAGGCTAAAAAGCAGAAGATGGCTGGCGACGACTTATTACCCGAGTACGATGGTGGGTGCACGAGCCGCTTTCAGGTGTCATGCAGTAGCTTACTTGTTTTGTAGAGGATTTATTGGCGTCGATGCGCAAGCTCCACACACACCTCAACAGCGACGGGAGTGTAACTACGCACGTCACGATAAACGCGCAGTTAGAAGACATCGCTGCCGCCGTCAATTTGACGGTCGACGATGTGTCTTTTGCTCTACGCGAGTGCGGCTTTCTCGACCACCGCAAGTACGAGTTCTCCGCGGACTCAGAGACGGAGGATGAAGTCGTCGTGATCTCGCGCGAGATGGTTGAGGCCGCCGCGGAGGCCCGCAATGTCAAGAAGATGTTCCTGCTGCCCTCGCATGTTCTCCTTTGACACCGAGTCGACTGTTCCATGTCCATTTTTGTTTGTAGTGACTTATTGGGATTGGTTTGTAGATACTCTGTCCCCATGTATTGACTGTAGTGTTCTGTGGTTCTCTGAAGAATTAACAAGCTGACTTCACTCTTATCTAATCAGGGTAATCTCACGTACGGCCCGAGCCGCTGCTTACAACACACTCTCTCATTCCTGGCCGTCCCATGCAGTTCTCCGCGATCCCTACCGAGCTGGTAGAACACATCTTTGCGAATGTTGGGCCGGAGGTATGACCTCGACTGCTCTTCTCCAACACTATACAAGGCTAACTTAGACGGCTGTCCTTTGCGCGCTGCTTGGTCATCGTCGCGAATGCCTGTTTAGGACCTGGCCCACCTCGCGCTGGTGAGCCGAGGGCTGCACAAGCTCATCTATGAGAGCGCCGACAAGCACATATGGCGTATTGTGTTCCTCAGCATGTTTGACCACCCGAGACACGCGCTGCCACATATCGCCACCGAGTTCCCGGGGCGATACGATGCTGCAGACTCCGAATACGTGTATGACTGGCGCGGGGCCCTCATGCGTCGCATACGCGCGCGGAATGTCATGCGGCGGTTCATAGCCCCCGAGACCACGATTCTCGAGCGCGAGCAGACGCTCGAGACGCTCGTCGACATCGTCCTGACCGCCGCGCCGTACTCCGACGAGTTCCCCGAGTCGAAGAACACGACATTCGTTCAGACCCTGCTGGACGAGCACCCCATCCCCGAGATTCCCGAATGGAAACCAACAACGCACGAGGAGCTCACGCTCAAGGCCTGGCTGCGCTCGTTTGGTCCTCGCATGCCGGCTCAGGCGGACCCGCACAACAAGAATTTGGAACGTCTGCTGGCGCGCGCGTATGTGTATGATATGCGCAATTACACGCATAGGACACTATGGGGTCCGTACACGCCGTCGAAGCAAGTCTCCTGGCTGCATGTGGACGCCATTGCGCAAGTCGTCCTGCATGACCTGAAGGAGCATCATTACGACGAAATAGACGGCGAGCCTCCGCTGGGATTCGCTAGCGCTCGTCGATTCAGCGCGAAGGATTATTATAAGCGCAGGCCTGAAGACTGGGCGGGCGTTGAAGGCGTCTGGACTCGCGTCGTCTGCTTCATGGACTATGTGAGCGTGCATCTCTGGCCGACAATCATCGCTCAAGCTTACCCTCCGTGCAGCGCGATCTCATGGCTTACAACGTATGCTGCCACAGTATAACCGGTATGCATACATGAGTGCTCATTCTCGTCCAGTCCGCAGGCGATGTATCCCTCTTGCAATCTGACGACTTCGGGGAAGCGACGCGCATTATCAAAGTGGAGATGCAACTCGACCACGTCTCTGAGAATCCAGACAACCCCGCGTTTCCCAAGCTGCACGTGAAGGGGCGCTCCTTCCAGGTGGACGGTGTCGAGACGTACGGCCCGATGAAGGGCACAGTCTACATGACGAAAGAGGGCGTCGTGCGCTGGCAATTTGTAACGGTGGCTTTGCTTTGCCTGCCGTGGGGCGATCAAAGCTAACTTTTTCCTTGCTTGATTTCCAGATCTCGAATGTGGGCCAAAATCCCCAGTGGGGGTGCGTACTTTTGCCCTTTCAGATCTGTGGAAGCTAATCAACCCCCGTCACACGATTAGGTCGGAAGGCGTGCAGGTATAGTGATTGTTCTCAAAGACCACTTCTTCAATCATAATCTCCTGGCACAGATAGGCGGTGTCGGCAGCGCAATCGGTGTCCTGGGTATCTGGACAGGCTTGAACCACGAGGTTGGCGATCCTGCAGGTCAGCAATTCAGCATTCACCGTCAACACGTCAGGTGCTGACCAAACCTAGGGCCTTGGTGGCTATGGAAGGAGTCAGGACCTGAGACGAGTATGAGTGAGAAGGATTTAGCCAACCTCACTCGGGAGATAGGGAGATTTGAATGAATATTACTTGTACTTGTGTTGTAACCCTTACACAGTGCCATGCAGTTGGTTCAATGGCAAAGAAAGACCAGTTTATTATGCAGGGTTCTTATATGTACTCATCCAACCCATCCTGTTCAAAGTACAACACTGCCACCTAATACTCCATATTAAACATCAGCAGGTACCTGCGCCGGTTTAGTGAGCCAAATGACCTCCGAGTCCAGAAGATTAATGGCCTACCTGAGTCGGATCTGGTTCGTTGAGTACACGATGTACTGCAAAGATGTCAGTCGATTTCTGCGGAGAAGAGCGTGAAGCGAACCTCATTATACTGAAGGTATGCGCCAGGTGGACACACGTCCTCGGCGGGGCCTTTGGGCATTACACATCCTTCGAGTTCGTCCCAGCCTAGCGTCTTGCCAGCGTCTTGCCAATCCACGGGTTGCGTCTTGCCGATACCCTTGGTTGCGCTATGCGAAGGGAAGTCAGCCACTATGCGACGCTCAGATTCAAGTGCACATACACTTTGTTCGCATTTTTGCATGCCTGATCCGCGTTGAAGTCGGCGTTGGTGAGTTCAAGGAATGGTTCGACCGCAGATTCGCAGAGGAGCATCAAACCCGTATTGTTGCTCAGTTGACTATAGCAGTAGTTTGCCGACTGCGACGAGTGAGGAATTGATATGCTGGGGGAGGTGCAGAGCGCCAACCTTGGACATCATCTATGAAGCGATGTCGGTTCAGAGCTCGCGAGAAGGCAAATATTACGCACATCGGCCAAGTACGCGCCCTTGCCGAACATGTACTGCATTCATGTAAGATTCGAGATTTTGGACAACAGCGACATGAAACAGACACCAGTGACAGGCGCTTCGGGCGGCGCAATGCGCAGGCCTTGCTTAAGAATTCCCGCAAAGTTTGTGGTACGCGAGCCTTAAAGAAACGAGTCAATTAAAGGTCAAGACAAAGGTGGTATTACGGAAGCACGCACCGTGCCACAGCAGCTTGCGCTCGCCGGGCGTGAGTTTGTCCCACCCAGCCTTCTTCCAAGCGTCGTTTTCTGCATCCCTTGATGTCCGGTGGAATCAACATCACGTTATTCCAGATGTATATGCGTGGCCCACCTGCCAATACGAAACGCTTGCAACAAGCCGCACTTCAAGCTATGCGTCTTGCCCTGTGTCTCGCGCGCATACCGTTCGAGGCCCTCCCACTCCTTCGAACCCTTTGCGACGGGCTCAATGAAGCTGAGCTGGAGGCTTGCAAGGTGTGCATCGAGCGGGTTGACGGCGTGACCTTCCTTGTCACGCGGCGCCGTGTCGCTGATGAGCTTGGAGGCAATCTCCATATCACCCAGCGCGTCGACGAGGTCGAGCTCGCGCTTAAGCATTTCCTTGTCATTGATTGTGGGCGGACGGTTGCGCCCAAAGACGTGTGGAATGATGCTGTAGTACGTGCCCGTCAATGTGTTCAGAGCGTTCGCTTGCCCGCCGTGGCTCGTAGCGAGATCGCCGGTAGGGTTATCCAACACTTCCGCAATATCCTGTACCAGTATTAACGAAATACAGCTATACGGATGGTCGGCGCAAGACAGACCTTGAGGGCAGCAAAGCCTTTGAGGATGGTGTTTTTGGAGAGCTTGCCGAGGGGAAGCTTGTTGGCGTCGTAGTTCATGGACGAAAGCGCTGCATCAATGAGGCTGCAACAGAAATCAGTATAGCGAAAATTCATTGCAGTGCGCCCAACCTGGAGTTGAAGATGAGCCTGCATAGTGTCTGCAATTCAGGGCCAATAGTCGGTTCAGGGATAGGCTCTTCTTCCTTCTCCGTCGACTTGGAACCCGAGCCACTGGGCTTGTCGTCTTCCTTATCATCGTCATAGTCACGTTCTATGAGAAAATATCAGTCCTTTTCTCGCTGGAGGTCCTGCACGACGCACCAAGCCAAGTGTATTTGTCTTCCAGACGGTCCGTAATTTAGCAGTTGTGCCGTGAATAATTCAACAGCACTCACTCTTGGCCGAGGAGGATTTGGTTTTTCGGTCCTCCCATTCGACCGCTGTCTTGGACTTGAATTGTCTCTTGAACTCAACGATAGCCGTGGACGACGGGAAAGGACCCTGTGGTCGTCTCGGTTTGAGTGCCATGCCTCCATCCCAGAAAATGAACTGGCCTTCTTCTGTGTCTGACCGTTCTCTCCAACACGTCCTTTCAGCGCCCATATCAGTCTCACCTGCCTGCCAATGGAGAGCTGAACGAACCCCAACGAGTAAACAGTATGCAGTTGGACTTGTTGCCAATAGGGTGCAGCAGCTGGAGGACGTAAAACCTGGCGCCATAATGCGTCAGAGATAGATGGAATACTCTCATTCGCGACTGCTCACTTGTTGGCGTTCTTGACGAGGTCGGTCTGGTTTAGCATGCTACGCCGAGCCTAGTCTTAGGCACGATCTCGGCGCAATGCAGAAAGCACGCACGCGTCCCAGACATCTTCCTCATTGGCATACACCTGGTGGGTGTCTATGCACGGTCAGGAAGGATTTCTCAATGCACCCGGCGAGTGTACTCACAGACAAGACCGGACTGAGGGTCAACAGGTGCTGCGCCGCGTTTGACGACGGTGACCTTGCGGCGAGACTGAGAGACGGTGGTATGCGCCAGACACAGGCTTCACTCACCATCTTGGTATCTGCTGCGGGAGCGGCGGCAGGCGGGGGAGTAGGCGTTGTGGCGGCGGCGGTGGCAGCTGCTGGCTGGGCCTTCGCCTTCTTCGCGGTCGTCTTTGCTTTCTTTGGCGCGGGCTTCTTTTGCGAGTCGGAGTCGTCCGAGACTTCGCTGGCGGCGCGCTTGGCGGCGGCGCGGGCAGATCTGCGGGGCGGCATTGTGTTGGTCGAACGTGAGCGCCGTACCAAGCTGAGTTTATAGTCGCGCACTACCGCTCCCGATCACGCGCCGGCCCCGCCACATAGGTACTGTCCGGGCCAGTGCATGACTCCCGCCCTCTCTGCGGCGCGCCTTCTTCGGTCCCGCCGCCCGCCGCCCGCGTCACCGCCGCGCCTAAGCCGAGTCATCATGAGTCTGTCACGTGCCCTGCATCAGGCCCGCCCTCGCGTGCCGGTCCCGAGCGACGGCCTGCATGTGCGCCTGACGGAACTCGAGGCCAGGATATGCGCCCTGCTGGACGAATGCTGCGCCACCGCTGCCCAGGGCGTCGAGTGCCGCATCGCGGGCGGATGGGTGCGCGATAAAGTACGCTCTGCGCGCTGCGACTCTCGGCGCGTCCTGCTCAGCTCAGCGCTAAGCTCCTAGGCATACAAAGCGACGACATCGACATTGCACTGTCTACCATGATGGGCTACCCGTTTGCGCTCAAATTCGCCGACTTTCTGCGGTCCAAGGGCGTTGCGGTGTCCTCTGTGCACAAGGTCGACATGAACGCCGAGAAGAGCAAGCATCTCGAGCCAGCATCGCTCACCATCTTTGGACAAAAGATCGAGTTCGTCAACCTGCGAAGCGAGGAATATACCGCCAACAGTCGTATCCCGCAAATTGTCGGTATCCGCGTTGTATGCAGCCTCGTGCTAACGGCCTCGTGCAGCAATTCGGCACACCACTGCAGGACGCGTTGAGACGCGACGCGACGATCAACTCACTGTTCTACAACGTCCACACTCGCTCAGTCGAGGATCAGACGGAAAAGGCGTGTATTCGTACCGACTAAATGCTCATTGGCTTACCGCATTCACAGGGCATACCAGACCTGAAAGCAGGCATCATACGCACCCCCCTTGCAGCTCGTGAGACGTTTATCGATGATCCTTTGCGCGTTCTACGCTGCATTCGCTTCGCAAGTAAATTCGGTTTTCAACTCGACCCGGACATCCGCGTCGCGGCTGCCGACGCTGAAATCCAAGTTCGCATGCCATTCCTTCTTCTTGAAGTTTTACTGACGCAACGTTTACCAGGAAGCCATCGTGGCAAAAGTCAGCCGCGAGCGTGTCGGAGTCGAGGTGGAGAAGATGCTGACGGGTACGACGTTCTAGCAGCTCATTATTCCTACTTTGCTGATCGCCGTCTTGTAGGTCGCGACCCACCCGCAGCGGTGGAGCTCATACATGATCTCTCACTATACAGCACAGTATTCGCGATACCCAACTCCATACAGCTGTCTCAACCTCCAGCAACGTCCATGTCTGCCGTCGTTGCCACCGTTCTCTTACAAAACATCCTCGAAGAACCGTCTGGTCTCCCGTCCTCGCTACCTCCCATCCACTCTTCCCTCCTGACACACGCGCGGGAGACGCCTGGCGTGAAAGGCCGACTATACCTCGGCGCAGCCACGACTCCGTTCAAGGGCTCGACCTATACGCAGAAAAAGAAGACGTTCCAGGCTGCGCAAGCCGCCATCTGGGAGGGACTTCGCGTGCGTCTCCCGCTATTCCACTGCCGTTTTATTTTTCTGAAGCTATCCAAGTTGGGCACCCAAGGGCATTACTTGGACGGCGTCCCAATGCTATTCGAAGGCGCAGGTCTCCTGCACGAGCCACACCTATCGCGATTTGTCGAACCGTCAGAACGCGTTGCCCTAGGTCTGTCGGGTGCTCTTCGCAGTCTGCTTGGCTGACGAGCTGCGAAGGCCTTCTGCTGCGACACAAAGGGATACACAACACCGACACGGGCACGCTCTGGCAGAGCTCGATCCTCTTTTCGCTTCTGCAAGAGCTCGTAGAGTGCTTCAACGTCTCCCAAAACGAGTTGGATGGTTCGTGAGATTGCTATTGACATGGCTTGTCTTACAAACATGCTGGTATTGTAGTGGGACGGGCTGGGCCCATCATCGAACTCTATAACCGCCTCGTCTCGCGTATCGAGGAACTAGAGCTACCGTCCACGATCGATGCAAAACCTTTACTCGATGTAGGTTCTCTTGTCCCTGGTCGCTTGTCCAGTATGTCTGATCGTCTATCATGCAGGGTACGGCCATTTGTAAACTGCTCGACCGTAAGCCAGGCCCGTGGCTCGCGGGGATAGTTGCGAAGGTGCTCGAATGGCAGCTCGACAACCCGCAGGGCGACAGCGCAGCATGTGCGGCATGGCTTGCCGCGGAATCGCAAAATGGACGACTGGTTTTCAACGAATCCCCATTGGCGAAGAGGGCCAAGGGAGACGAGCGGAATGCAAGCAAGAAACAGCGCGTTGGGTAGGACTGCACATTTGAACGTGACCGAGGTATCCGATTCGATTCCAAACTTTCTACTTGTAGCATACAGATGCACATGTAGTGATACAGAAGAAACGTCGAGACTACTAGAAAGATGCAGCGAGGCAAGGGCGAAGACGAAGTGGTAGACGATACAATATGTTCTTCCGCATCCGAGAGCGGGGAAATTGGAAAACATTGTTCGAAGCAGTTATCCAGGAGAGAGTGCATGAAAGGCCACGATTTGCATGGGGTGGTGGTGCATGTTTACTGGTATCCGTTGTTGTTGGGCGCATAAAAGGCTTGGGTCTGCGCAAACGCGGTGTAGTCGATAGGGAATGACCCGCCCAGGTCCGCAGTTGGCATGAAAGCTGCGTATTCCGTTTGCGACACAAACTGCGAGGTATCGGACAGCGAGATGCCGAGGGGGAGGGTGTTCGTGTCCGGCGAGGATGCGTAGGACCAGGCAATGGGCGAGTCGACGGTCATGTGCAGCATCAATTGCGAGGCGCTCTGCTGCATGTGCGAGTACGGCGTGTAGTCGCGGTCGTAATCGTAGTCCTTCGATTCAT
The DNA here is from genome assembly GCA_037042915.1 of Auricularia sp. M13. NCBI lineage: Eukaryota > Fungi > Basidiomycota > Agaricomycetes > Auriculariales > Auriculariaceae > Auricularia > Auricularia sp. M13. Next base: position 2,169,994 of record CM073197.1, on the reverse strand, counting down.
GGCTCGGTCCTGACGGCGGTGCAGCTGGATTATGCTCCTGCAGCTGCGGCTGGGGGTACTCGAGGCCGTATCCTTCTCTCCTGTCGTCCTATCTGACAGGGGAAGTAGATGGACGTAGCGAGCATCGGATGGAAGGGCTGAAGGATACTGCACTTCTCCCGTTGGCGAGGCGCGCAGCCAACCGGAAGGCCCCCCGACTGGATAGATGAAGTTTTGTGCACTCTCCTGCATCTGAACAGGCGAGGCCGAAGCGGGTTGAGCATTGGGCCAGTGCATGGTAGCATGAAGCTGGGTAGCCGGCGTGGAAGGAGAATGTCTCGTGCTGCCAGACGTGCTGTCGCTCTCTGAGACGAAGGCCAGCGCCGGATCAACTCTTGGATCCCAGTTCAACTGTTGGGATACAGCAGACAGGGGCGACGGGGCGTGCAGGCTGGCCGGCGGAATGCAGAGCGGTGCTGGCGGCGCGTGTTCGCGCAATTCAGAGCGCGCGGACCCGGAACGCGATTCAGAGCCAAGAGGCGAAGCCCGCGACTCTCTGCTGGGCCTGGGACGAGGCGCTCTGCCTGAGCTCGGGACGCGGGCTGCGAATTGCTCTGCGACTTGAGCCTCTGTGTCGACTGGCGACGACTGTACCGGCGCTAGGACGAAGGGGTTGTCGAACCCGCCTTTAGCAATGGTGTGTGCCAGTTCGGCCGTGCGCTTGCGCTTCGCGCTGCGGCTGTTGTGGTTAACGTCGTGCATCCGCTTGCTGAGCTCGGCGTAGTCCTTCCACGCAAGCTTCTGGCTGGGCGTGAGGCGGCCGTAGCGCGTAGAGGCCTCTTTCGAGCATTCCGTCTGCGACTTGAGGGCACCGGGGAGCATGACCTTGATGATGCTGACGAAGGACGATCTGTATGCCACCCAGCAGTTCGAATACTGCATTGGCGGCGGCACGTCCATCGTCGGGTCGGGCAGGCGGCGCAGCGCATCGATGAGCTCCTGCGAGAGAACGGTCTTGTTCTTCTTTGAGCCTGCGGGCGGGGATGATGAGGCGATGAGTCGAACATGGACGACGACAAGAGAGACGCACGATCGTCGGGCGCTTGCGAGGGCTGCTGTATATGCCGCCCGGAAGCAGACTGGCTGCCAGGATCAGAGGACGGCGCGGACATGATGGCGGCGAGCGGTGACGACGAGCAGGAAAGTGGCTGGAAGTGGTCGAAAAAGACGCAAAGCGGCCATCTTTTAGCCTTTATACAAGAGCGCTGCGTACGTGTGGGCGGACAGCGCCTGGAATATTGGTCGCATCCCGAACACTGACAGGGCTGGTGATTACAGCGAGGGTTTGTTTGTCCCGGCCAAAGTGAGTACGCATCTTAACAGAAATGGAATACTCCCGCGGCGACCAAGGTACAAGGCTCACACGACGACGCTGATAGCCCTTGTGAGCGTCGCAAATGGGTAGGTCATTCAGCGTAGTACTGACCGGATGTCTCCCCGGAAACTCTCATGTGGCTGCCTCATGTCACCGTGCATCCCTCGAAATGTAGGGACCTGTCTTGACACCAAAGGGAGGAGGACTAGAGTATGTAGACAATGGTAACTCTCTCAGCGTAGGCCAGAAATATGAGAGAGCACCAGGCATGCGCGAGAGCAGTGAGAGGAGTGAATCGCATTCACATTCACTCGAGGATGCCGTTGGTCGTCGAAAGTACCTGAAACGGGGGGCATCTGCGAACACGCTTGCCATCTACTCGCTCCAGATTTATATCAGAGCGGCATAGCCACGGTTGAGAGTCATTTGTAAAGGACGACAATGGAAGTATTTTATACTGCTTCGCTCGCAATGCAACAACGCTTGATAGGCAGCCCTGTACGCAGCATGGCACGAGGCAGGAGGTGGCATCATGAAGAACCACATCGACAGAGTGGCCGAATGATTATGCGTCGTCGGGCTGCCTGGAGTCTCCGACCTCCTTTGCGGCCTTTTCTTTGCGGCGCTTGGAACCAGCGATCATATCCCTGAAGCACCATGATGAGGGCCCGTAAATGCTCTACAGTGTCAAGAAAACGTACCGTCGCTTTTTCGTGTCGCCTTTGGTGATCCGCGCAGCATTATTCACATCGTCACCGCGCTTGACCTTGCCCATCATCCGCCTCTTCATCTTCGAGGGCTTGGGAAGCTTGAGGATCCATTCAGGCACAGGAGACCCAGACTGCAAGAGAACGTTCGCAATGCTCTTCAAGTAGGGTGCGTCGGCGTCCGTAAAGTAGGTGATTGCAGTACCGGTCTGCCCAGCACGCCCGGTACGACCTGTCAACGCACTGTCATTCTCTATAGACGGACGCAAACTGAGGAAATAACATACCGATGCGATGAATGTAGCTCTGCACAGACTGCGGGAAGTCGTAATTGATGACACCGCGCACCCCTTTGAAATCCATGCCGCGCGCCATGACCTCCGTGGTGATCATGACCCAACTTTCGCCGTTCCGCATGCGCGCTACAGCATCCTCGCGCTCCTTCTTCGTCATGCCCGCGTGAAGGCAATCGACGTTGGGTACATCGTGCAAAACAAGCTCCTCGGCGAGGGAGCCCGCGCGCGGCTGAGTGGAGACAAAAATGAGGATAGGTGGCGTGTACGGCTGGCCGAGGTATTGCAGCAGCGTGAGCAGCTTGGATGACTCGGACGAGACGTAGACAAGTGACTGTGCAATGAGTGGAAGGGGGGTGTCTCTGTTGAGAATGTCAGGCTTGCTGCGCCTCATATTGAACGCAACGAAACACTTGAGACCGACAACAATGCGGATGGGATTGCGCATCATCTGCATAGATAATTCCTCTACCGCCGCAGGCAATGTTGCGCTAAAGACTGCAGTCTGCAGCTCTTTGTGCGAGCACGCCGCATAGATCTCTTGGACCTGTTCCAGGAATTCCGTGTCAAGCAAACGATCCGCCTCATCGAGGATGAGATGTCGAACGCTGCATATGCATGCATGAGTGGGAGAGGTAACAATGAGAAGATAAACAGACTTGTCCAGCTCCAAAGTTTCGCTCTTCAAGCACGCGACTAAACGCAGCGGTGTGCTTATCACAATATCTGGACGCATGATTAGTGAAAGGAAGGGTGCAAGCAGGAGATGCCCACGCACCAATTTTGTCGCGGACGCTCTTGTCAGCCAGCGTGCTCGCAGTTGCTTTGCTGAAGAGAACGATGCGCCACTTGCGGCCTTGCGCAAGCTTCATACATTCGTTGTATATCTGGTGAGCGAGCTCCCGTGTCGGGGCCAGTATGACTGCGCGTACGCCCTTGTTCTCGATGTCCTGCGACTTTGACGACGGCGCTTTTAACCTGGCGAAAATGGGCAGCGTGTACGCGAGCGTTTTGCCCGTCCCGGTGGGTGAGATGGCAGCAAGGTCGCGACCCTAAAGACGGCATTAGAGATAATATATGGTGCAGGCGCGTTGTAGGACGTGCCTCGAGCAGAATGGGGATGCCATATTCCTGAACGCCAGTCGGGGAAGTATAGCCGTAGTCTTCGAGATTCTGCAGCAAGCGCGAGGACAGGCTGAAGCGGTCCTTAAGGGAAGCAAACGACTGCAGAGGCTCTGGAACATCTGTCCCTTTTGTAGAGACGCGGTGGGCTGCGGGCGCTGGCGCCGTGGCAGCGTCCTTGTCTTCGTTCAACCGGCGCTTCTTTGTTGCTGGCCCTTCTTCGTCTGAACTGTCTTCCTTGTCGTCTGCACGCGCGTCCTTGTGCGAGGCCCCGCCCTTGTCGTACTTGAAGAAATCTAGCTCGGCTGGGAGCTCGGCGTCGTCCTTTGGCCGCTTGGCCGGTCTGCTAGTCGAAGACTCGCCGCTCTTGTTCTATTGAATTTTATAAATCGACAAGGCCGGCAGCGCGGGGAAGAACGCACACTGAACAGCTGTACTTCGTGCTTGTAGCGGCTCTTGTTGAATTTCGCGCCGCCGATAGAGAGTGCGTGAAAAGCATCCATTGCAAAGATTTCGGCACGTGCGGACGCGACTCTGCGGACTTTCGCCCAAGTCCGCGCCGTCGACTGCAACAGTATGTACTCCAACGCTGCCGGTGGCGTCGCTACCAGCCACCTGGCTCAACTTCAAATCACGCGGCCGCTGCCAATTACAACGTCGGGTCCGAGCTCAGGCTGCTCAGAGCTGATGCGTCGATCCGACAATGATAATCTCGACTGCGGAAAGCTTAGCCAGCCCGCTCATACCGGTATTCCTGGGAATGAGGAGCGACGTATAAGTAGCGAGGTTCCCTCTGGTTTCATTTGTCGAGCCGCGTCGCCGTCGACAAGGCATCATGAGGACTTTCGCCGCCGCCGCGGCGCTGTTTGCAGCAAGCGCCGTCCTTGCCGCAACATCTGACCCTGCCGACCACTCGCAGTGAGTACTGGACGTCGCTGAAGCGCGTCATTCAATATCTGACGGAGCGCGCACAACCAGCAGCTTACCCTTTAATCGCGATGTTGTTCCTGGTGCTTTCATCGTCGAGCTTTCGTCTGCACCCAGCAAGCGAGGCGTTAGTGCCGAGCTCTATGCGTATCCAGCGAAACGCTTACGTGTCCGAATAGGTCCACGATGACTTCCTCGGAGAGCTTGACAAGCGCGCCGCGGGCAAGTTCGTGACACGCAAGAAGTTCGCGTCTCCCATTTTCAACGGCGTCACAGTCGAACTGAAGGTACGCATTGTGTTTATTGCATTGTCAGCGGGCGTGCACTCCTCAACACCGTTTCAGAGTCCTACTGTGAGTTTTTGCACGCCCACGATGGAGCTGAACGGATTGCACCAGGATGTTGTCGACCTCGCATCCATCCCGAATGTCGTTTCCGTGCGCCCGGTGTACAGATACCCCGCTCCCAAGTATGTGTCTCAACTGCATAAATTTGAGACGCGGTATCGATGCGCCTTGCAGGCCCGTGCTTCTCCATGTTGCCGAAGGACCAGGGGATCCCGCAGCCGCGCCTTATGGACAGAGTGTTCACGCCATGACGGTATGTGCTTTTCGCTGTGCACAGAACGCATCTCTAATCCTTTACACATTCAGGGTGTTGACAAGGTGCACACGCAAGGATTCACAGGAAAAGGCATTAAAATCGGAATGTACGTGCTTTCCTTCGCATTCCCGTGACGCAGACTGGACATGAGCCACATGATTAGCATCGACACTGGTATCGACTACATGCACCCGAATCTTGGCGGAGGTTTTGGTCCTGGGTTCAAAGTTGCTGGTGCGCATAATTCTTTTCGTTAGTTGACTTGGTTTCTCAACCAGCCACGAAAGGCGGCTACGACTTCGTGGGTGACGACTATTGGCCTGGCGAGTTCCCCGCGCAGCCAGACGATGACCCGCGCGACACATGCGCGGGGCATGGCACGCACGTTGCGGGAATCGTCGCCGCCGCGCCCGGCAACGACTTGAATGTTACCGGTGTCGCATATGACGCTACCTTGTACGCATACCGCGTGTTTGGATGCCGAGGCGGCGGTAGCGACGATATTATTATCGACGCACTTATCCGAGCGTATGAGGACAACATGGACGTGATCACCCTGAGCCTTGGAATTGCTTCGAATTGGTCGGACGAACCCCTTGCCGTGGTTGCAAGCCGTATCGCCGCCGCTGGAAAGGTCGTGACCGTCTCTGCTGGTGGGGGCCGGTGTTGAATGGCTTTGGGATATTGCCTGATCATTTCTTCCACCATCAAGGAAACGACGGTCGTGCAGGTCCTTTCTTCATGAGCTCACCAGGCACGGGAAAGGATGTCATCGCCGTAGGATCTGTCGAAAAGTGAGAGGTTCGCGTCGGCTGATAGTCAGCCAACTCATCAGGCTTTCAGTGTAGTCAAGATGTATCGGACCTTCACCACAAGCGTCGAACATGCCCCAGTGGTGAGGTCCTCATCTCGCTTTTCTGCGGTTATTATCTGACAAGTGCGCCTCAGCCTTATACAATAGTCGATCCTGAAGCTGGGATTGTCGGACAGCCGCTGGATGTCCCCGAAACACCTTTGCCGATCTATGCGCTTCAATCTGATCCTCGTGCGTGTTCCGCCTCGCCCAATTGCCCGCTGAATGCTATTAGTCTCCGACACTGCTGCGTGCTCTGAACTTGGAGACGACGTACCCGACCTGACAAATTACATTGTTGTGCTGAGGTCTGCTGCTTTGCTGAACCCCACCTGTTACCTTGTGCGTCGGCCTCAACGCATATTGATCTTGCGTGCCTCATATCGAGTAGGGAGACCAAATCACCAACATTGGCAACAAGGTCGGAGGATTCTCAGAGTGGCGGCAACAGGTGTAGACTCATGGTTATCTCAGGGTGCCCGGTTCTTCATAGTTTACGAGTGAGTGCTTTGATGACAACCATATTCGCTCATCTGAAGGTTGTGAAGTCCGAATATTGTTCAATCGGATCCGGACTTTCCCAGATCAATTGTAATATTGCGAAACATCGACGACGGCATATTCGTACGTCCTCGTACGTTTCTGTGCGATATTGCCTGACATCCTCTGGCACAGCTCGTCAACGAGTTTAACAAGGGAAACAACGTCACCGTTACCTTCGCGCAGCACGGTGGCAGTACCGAAATCCCAAACTCACAGACGGGAGGACTGATGTCGGCATTCTCGTCATACGGACCAAGCCAGGACCTGCTTTTCAAGCCGGCTCTCAGCGCGCCTGGAGGTGCGTGTGTTGCGGAGAAGAATTATTGGGTTATCTCACTCTTTTAGGTAACATAACCAGTACCTGGTTAACTAACCAGGGAAGCTGGGCTATCGCGTCTGGAACTAGCATGTCTGCACCATACGTAGGTTGCGGATCGTTGCGTGCGTAAAAGGTGCTGATCACTCGAGCGCAGATGGCAGGCAGCGCGGCCGTCCTCCTGCAGGCTCGGGGCAAGGCGATTTCTAAGCGCACGCGCACGATTTTCCAGTCGACTGCAGTGGGTCTTCCGCAATCCCGGGAAGGAAAGGCGCTACCTCAGACCCTCACTAAACAAGGGGCTGGGCTCATCAACGTCTTCAACGCGCTCAACGCCAAAACCGATGTCTCCCCGAGCGAACTTCTTCTGAACGATACCGCGCACTGGAAAGGCGTGTATGTACATCATTCACTATTATTGCATGCGGCTGACCTGTCGAAAGGCACAAGATCGTGATTAAGAACAATGGCAAGCTGAAGCAGAACTACGTCCTATCGCATCAGCCCGCGGGTACAGCCGTGACTATGCCTGTCCGTACATTCGTTCCACATTTTATTTGGCCCAATGCTCAGTACTGGCGCTTTGCAGACCGGCCATTACACGACCAACACTGTGCCTTTGATCGACGCGCCAGCCACAGTAAAGCTCAGCCAGACGCATGTGACTCTTGCACCCGGTGCAACCGTAACCGTCACCGCGAACATCGTTGCGCCGAAGAACCTGGACCCGAAGACGCTGCCGCTTGTGTCAGGCTGGATTCACGTCCAGGGATCCTCGGGGGACCGCCTGCAGGTTTCGTATCTCGGCGTAGCCGGGTCCTTGTATGACGCTGAGACGATCGGCACCGGCGACGCCTCCAAGTTCGGATATGAGTTCAACATGCCTTCGCTCATACTGCCATACGGGATCGGCACCAGCCCCGTCTCTGAGCCCCAAATAGGGCCACACAACTTCACGCTGGATGGTCCGGGGGTGTCGTCGTTGGCTTTTGTGTAGGTTTCGTTGCATGTTACCGACCAAGCTGATGCGCTCCGAAGTGCCGCGCAGAACTCTGCGCGCGTTGTCGTTGATCTCATCGATGCCAAAACTAACGTTCACGCGACCATCCCCATTCAAAACCAGCCTGAGAGACGTTCTGTTTTCTCTGGCTGGTGGCGGCCTGGCATGCCCATCCAGAAAACTGGTGGCTCCTTCGACGACATACCGATAATACATCGCATTGCAGACGACGCCATGGTCTCGCGCATGGCCTTCTCGGGTTCTTCGCTCTTCTTTGTCGATTTCCCCTATTCCTTCGACGGCAACACCCCAGCACCCGCCGGGCAGTACAGGTACCTTCTTCGTGCGCTCAGACAATTCGGGAACCCCAGGCTTGAGAAGGACTACGATGTCTATGTGAGTGATATTGTGCGTATTGTCGAGTCCCTATAATCTCGACGTGTCGCTGCGATGCTTCCATCAACCAGGACAACTGCGTTTCAATATCTGGTCTTACATACAGCGCTTCCTTCAACCGCGCTCCTTGCGCGGGTACTGAACCCTACAACATAGGCGTCGCACTGTGGACTTCCATCTTGTGTTCTCAGTTATGCAGTGTTATGCACATTGCGACCGCTCGTAAAACTCGCTTTGCAGCGAAACCGTTGCAAGATATTACTACTTCAGCATCGAGAGCGCGGGAAGATGTTCCTCCACTGGCAGACCTGGAGCTGGGGGGTCCGCAGTCGATGCTGTAGAAGGCATTGCCCAGTGTATAAGTACTTATAGACGACTTAAAGTACAGATCTTGCAAGTCTGGTGCCAGCGAGCACCAGTGGCTTCCAAGCAAACAAAATCACCCTTTCATGACCTCACAACCGCGCACGAGGCATCCGACATCGTTCGTGATGCAATGAGCAGAGTTGCGAGAACCTGAGATGTCGGAACCTGGACACAAAGGACATGCAAATTTGAAGGAATGGAATTTGAAGGAATGGATTAGACTGAGTATGAGAGAACGGCAGAGCACAGGTTATTCAAGCGTGGCGGCGGTGGGAAATACTATCGTCTCGCCGCCTCATTGAAAATACGAATTCTGAGCACTGGTGAGATCAGCTGAGTTTGAACCAAGATGAATCGTACATGGTAGATTGAAGCTTTCAGATACGTCGAGGACACCACTAAGCGGTAATCCTGTGAGACACCGGAGACTCTTTGGGCCCATGGTCATGAGTCAACTGGACCAGCTGGGTCAAAAAGACCTGAACCAGGGTTCAGAAATTTCCAGAATCCCCAAAGTCATATGTCTGAGATTGAAGCAACTTGACAACCAGGGTTCTTTCGTAAAGAGTCTGAAATTGACATTGCATTCTTACGCGCCGCAGAAGACCGGGATCCTATCCCTTCGCGAATAGGAGAACAGCGCGCTCAGCTCGTCGCCCAACTGCATTCTGACAGTGTCTAAGCCAGGAATACACGGGAGAGCTGCGTCCTGCACTGCGCGTTCTGGACACAAAGCGCTGTTTCACAGTTCCAGCTCCGCTTCCCAACCTTTGCTCCTTCCTCGGCTCACACTTTCTGACTCGATTCGACCATGTCCGCGGCGCTCGACAACGAGGAACTCATCGACTACGAGGAGGACCAGGAGGTCACGGCCCCCACCAACGGCGCACCCGCCCCGGCTGCTGCTCAGAACGGCGCCGCGGTTCCCGCCGCGTCCGCTGATGCGGATAAGAAAAATTTCACCGGCATACACTCCACGGGCTTCAGGTGCGCGCATACCCGCTGTTTACACGCTAGCTGTCGCTTATTCTGTGCTTCAGAGACTTCTTGCTCAAGCCCGAGCTTCTCCGGGCCATCAGCGACTTAGGTTTCGAGCACCCGTCCGAGGGTATGCGCAAGCCCCCTTAAATCGCCGGCGGCCCGACGTCTTATTCGCGAATTCTCTCCCATTCAGTTCAACAAGAGTGCATTCCGCAAGCCGTCTTTGGCATGGACGTTCTCTGCCAGGCCAAGTCCGGTCACGGCAAGACAGCCGTCTTCGTGCTCGCGACCCTCCAACAGCTGGAGCCGGTCAACGGCGAAGTCGCGGTCATTGTCCTCTGCCATACCCGCGAGCTGGCCTTCCAGATCCGGAACGAGTACATTCGCTTTGCGAAGTACATGCCTGAAATTCGCACCAGCGTCTTCTACGGAGGCACGCCGGTGCAGAAGGACGCGGAAATCCTCAAGGACAAGACCAAGTGCCCCCACATCATCGTTGCTACGCCCGGCCGCCTGAACGCCCTTGCCCGAGACAAGGTCCTCGACGCAACACACGTCAAGCACTTTGTTCTGGACGAGTGCGACAAGATGCTTGAGCAACTCGGTTAGTCAATCGGCATTCCTTTCACCCCATAAATTTTGGCCCGTCGTCTACGGTTCGGTCTTTGCGCCTTTCTCGAGCGGCACATCGCCCGGTCCATAAAACGTCCGGTTAGGTTCGGAGTGCGGAGGGTGGAGGGGAGGGTAGACGCGTATGAAGGACGCACCGACCAGAAGCTCCGAGGGTTGACGACATTCTGCTTTCCTTCTCGTTTCCTCAGCGTGGCGCAAGATTCTTACCTCTCCATTCTTGCCATCCTCACCTCACAGACATGCGTCGGGACGTTCAAGAGATTTTCCGAGTCACGCCGCACCACAAACAGGTCATGATGTTCAGCGCGACACTCGCCAAGGACATCCGTGTCACGTGCAAGAAGTTTATGAGCAACGTACGTGTTGCATCGATTATTGGAGACTGTTACTAACTTTAGCCCGCCAGCCCCTCGAAATCTTTGTCGATGACGAAACCAAACTCACATTGCACGGTCTGCAACAACACTACGTCAAGTTGGACGAAGTCGCCAAGAATAGGAAACTCAACGACCTTCTGGACACCTTGGACTTCAACCAGGTCTGTCCTTTTTCTGGACACTAAAGCGGATGCTTATCAGACGTGGGTTTAGGTCGTCATATTCGTCAAATCTGTCGCAAGAGCAAACGAACTCGACAAGCTGTTGAAGGAGTGTCACTTCCCGAGTATCTGCATTCACTCTGGTCTCCAGCAGGAGGAGCGGTGCGTCATTCGGACGCTATTGTAGAAGGTTTACTGAGCCCCCGCTCCAGTATTACGCGTTACCAGCAGTTCAAGTCTTTCGAGAAGCGTATCCTTGTCGCCACGGACATTTTCGGGCGCGGTATCGATGTGGAGCGCGTTAACATCGTCGTCAATTACGACTGCCCTGGTGATGCCGATAGCTACCTTCACCGTGTCGGGTATGCCCCCAGGATTGGCGACTGCTCGAATGGATGACTAATTAGACCTATAGCCGTGCTGGCCGGTTTGGTACGAAGGGTTTGGCGATCACGTTCATCTCGTCCGAGACAGACCAAGACGTGATGAACCAGATTCAGTCTCGGTTCGAGGTCGCGGTGTCCGAGCTACCGGCGCACATCGACCCAAAGAGCTATAGTAAGTGGCTCATAATTCTCCTTTCTGCGTGTGTCTGACTGCTATGTTTTTGTGCAGTGACCTCGTAAATGCTCTGTGTACCAAAAGTGTTTCGCTCTGTTGTTGGCTGTCCTAGTTCCCTCTTCTGTGATAATACATCTGACCCATTGACTGCTTGCCCCTATACATATAATGTGTGAGAAAGTGAGCACAGCCGGACAAGTGTATCAGAATGACGTTGCACTTCGGGCCGTGCGAAAAATGGTCATGGTGATCCGTCGTCGGTCAGAAACTGAATTCGGTATTTCTCTTGCTTGCCTTGTCACTTGCTTTCGATTCCCCGCACCGCGAAGATCGCCCAGGGCGAGGACTCCGATGCCCGCCGCCTCAGTCGCAAACACATACTTCAAGGTCTGACCGCCGTCCCGCACGCTGGGTGCGGTGCTGAATGTGCGCGCAGAATGACCTATTGACTGTGCCCGGCTATCGCTTTGGCAAGGTGCGCGGTCACTGGACAGTGCAACTGTCTGTGGTGTCTCACTGTTGCATACCTAGGTGTCACCTTGGAGGGATGCAGGCAGTGCGACCCTCTTGGCTGAGGGAACGAACCTCAAGGACGGCTCGCGCGTCCTGGCCAAGATCGCGAGCGCGCACTCGAACGGCTCATTATGTCTCGAGCGCGAGATGCATGTGCTCAGCCGCATGCTCAACCTCCCCGAGGCGGCCAACACAACGCTCAAGCTCATAGAGGCGCTCACGCTGCCGCCGCGCTCGGGCGACTGCGTCGTGCTTATTCTACAGCACCCAGGACATAATGCGCTCAGCAGGTTCTTCCCGTCCAACAAGATGAACGACCTGCTGCTCGCCGGCACATCGCCCATGCCCGCGGACGACGGCAGCGGCATGGTGTTCGACACGCCGACCGTCGAGCACGAGCTCGAGTCGTGGGACGCCATGGACATTGCGTCGTTTCTCGAGTGCGCGCTACCCGGCCCACTCCATGCGCTGGACGCTGACACGACGATGGTGATAGGTTCGCCATCCAGGCTGCGCGGTGTCTAGAAGTCATGCATAAGTGCGTCGCCACCACCTGTCTCCGTTGCTCCGCCTGCCGCGTGCTGACCATTTGCCATGTCCAGGGCCGGCCTTGTACATCGAGAAGGCTCGTCATCCCTCTCCGCATCGTGCGGCGTCCCTGTAGACTGACTGCGCCCCACTTGCAGTCCGTGCGAATGCGTTCCACCTCTCGAGCTTCTCGGGCGTGGTCAGGCTCGTGCACTTTGGTAATCGAAGTCAGAGCCTGGAACAACTGGGCGGTCCTTCCGCACTCGTGCTGAGGTCCGCGACTGACGCCATGGACGAGCACGAGAAGCAACGCGTAAAGGAGGCTCTATGCTACCTTGCCCCGGAGCAGACTGGCAGTGTGGAGACAATAGTTTGTGTGCATCCGCTTCCAGTTAGCAGTGTATGCTGATACGATACGATGATTTTCAGTACGAAGATCACCGCACCGATTTATACTCCCTCGGTGAGTGCCCTGGATGTGCAAGGGCAGTACAAGATCTTGACTACCATTGTTTATGGCATGCCAGGCATCGTCTTTTGGATGCTTCTCGTAGGGCACGGGACCATGCCCTTTGAAGGCGGCCCGATGGAACTGTTGCATTCCATCGTGCAAAAACGGCCAATCATTGTGCACGAAGTCCGAAGGGACGTGCCGTTGGTAGTTGCCCTGATCATCGACAAGGTCTGTAGGTCACCCCAGTTAGTGGCGCGGCTGACACGATCTTCAACAGCTTTTGGCCAAGAACGCTGACAAGCGCTACAACAGTGCTGTCGGGCTGAAGGCCGATCTGCTCGAATGCCAGAAGCGTCTCAACCTGTCTTGTGCGACGCCGGATGTCTCTCTCGAGGCAAGTCTATTCAATTGTCATGCAGGTAGCTTTCGCTTACAGTAACGTAGCTCATCCCGCTTTTTGAGATTGCGCAGCATGACAAATTCATGGACTTCACCATACCCTCTGGCCTCTTCGGGCGCGAGCAGGAGATTGAACAAATCGGCGCGGTGATTCGACAAGCGTCGGCCAGTCATTCACGTTACCTGGCCACGTCTCGTCCAGGAGCCTCGGAGGGGCGAGCCTCCATAGAAGCCAGAAGCGGACAGGACGACGCTTCACACTCTGGTGCTTCGCCAGCGGCCAAGTCGCCAGACATCGGCCGTCTGGGCACCCCTGCATCTCCGGATTCCATGTCCCTGGCATTCGGCGCTCCAGACTACCAAAGCTCGTCGACAACTTCCATGGGCCACGAGAGAATCAACCGCCGAGACCGTAAGGAAGGGCCGAAAGTTCGGGCAGTTGTGGTCTACGGCCCAGCAGGCATCGGAAAGAGTTCGCTCATCAACTGGTACCAGCCCAATTGGCGCCGACACGGCTTGTGGGGACACGCCAAGTTTGAGGGCAATGAGTCCACGCCCTTTGCGGGCATCCTTGCATGCCTATCTTCGGTCTTGCGACAACTCATGGCGTTTCAATCCGATTTACAACGATTCGCGTCCGTTCTTCAGGCTCGCCTCGGCCCGCAACTGTCCAACCTCCCGCTCTTATTCCACGGTGCACCTGAACTTCGCGACTTGCTGGACATGTTTGGCATCAGCGTCGCTAGTGCAGACGAGTCCCTGTCCACGGAAGAACTTCGTGTCCGGTTTCAAAGTCTCGTTGTCGGTGTCTTCTGCGTGCTCGCAGAGGTACGCATGCTGGCCCTATTCCTGGACGATATCCACGTTGCGGACCAGTCTTCGATCGATCTCATAACGACGCTCGCCGGTTCCCGAACCAATATCCTCATTCTAGCCTCTTTCCGCTCCGATTCTCAGCAGACCATGCAACGCGTGCAGGCCGTATTCGCGGCAACACCGGCAACCGTCTGGATCCCTTTGGAACCATTGACGCATGCTGCGCTGTCGGCCTTGGTGTCGCGCGCTTTGCATCGTCCCGAGCACGACTGTGCAAGCTTGACGAGCTTCCTTCACCGCATCTCCCGCGGCAACGCCTTTTCCGCACGCAATATGCTGATCACGCTTCAACGGTCAGGACACATTCGGTTCAGCTGGGAGCACAACAACTGGCACTACGATATCGTCGCCATTGAGAAGTCCCTTGTGGCGCAAGAGTGGGTGTCCAACCCGGGAGACGTCTCGTTCCTCTTGGCGCACATTCATGAGCTCCCGGATGAGGCACGGAAGTACCTCGTTTGGGCGAGTATGTTTGGAACCGTGTTCAAGGTGCAAGAGATCGCGCTTGTTATGGACAGGGAGGAAGCGGAGCAGGACCCTGACATCGATGGCCTGTGGGGAGGTGCCCCGCCAAACACACCTCCTCAACTGCGCGCGAGCAAGAATTCTGTCAGGGGCCTGCACCTTGCTACAGCTGAAGGCTGGCTCGTGCAGGTGAGCAAATTTCATCTGACAGCCAGCACCCGTTAACGGCGCTTATCCTATAGCGAGCGCGAGATATGTGCTCGTGGACCCACGACCGTTATAGGCAGGCTGCATCGGAATATCTGGCTACACTACCGTCCACCACGCTGGAGAAGATGTCGCTGCGTATAGTCTTGATGCTCATGCAGGACGCGGATCCGGACACCTACCGAATCGCGGAGCACTGCAAACGGTAGGCGTGATATAAACGCACCTCTCCACTGGCTCATGTCGCCGGCCAGCTGCCTCGGGCTCATTGCCAATCACCCCAAACGTGACGAAGCAGTCAAGTTCCTGCTCGACGCGGCTTTTGCGGCATCTAATCGCGGTGCGCTCGAGGTTGCGCTGCAATCATACAGCAGTGCGAAGGTGCTACTCGGTCCCGATTCTTGGTCCGCCGATCCAGTCAAGACGTTTTCCATAAATCTCAAGATTGCGGAACTTCTCACGTGGAAAGGTTTGTCACCCTTGTGACCTCGTTTATTTCATTTATCCTCACCCCATTTCTCTCTTAGGCGACGTCGATGCCTCGGATGAACTCCTGAAGGATTTGTATTCGCGACTAACGGCGCCCGACGAGCAAGCTCGCGTACTGCGAGCATGTAGTCGAAACAGCTTCGTACGCAAGGACTACGCATCCGCGATCGACAACATCGTTCAGGCGCTTCATATTCTGGGTACACTCCGTTTCCAACGACTAGTTAAAACACTCATCTCGTTGCAGGAGTGACCCTCAACCCGAACGTGACAATGCGCGAGACGGACGAAATGTTCGAGACCTGCAAGGGGCGAATCCTTGCTGCTGGACATGAACAAATTCTGGCGGCACCACGGTCGACCGATCCTCGAGTTGATCTTTGCGTTGCGCTGCTCAACGATGCAGGCACGGCTGCCTATTGGGCGGGAGCGCCAGCCTTCATGACCAGCATTGGTTTAACGGTATGCCGCAGCAGCCTTATACACTGTCTCCAGTCTGACTCTTTTCATAGATCATCGAACTGGCCTTCAGGTGCGACATCTATCTGCTCGTACAATCAGCGCGCTTGACGCATGTACAGGTCCGGCCTCTGCCCCGGCACTGCACTGGGATTCTTCTGGATTCTAGGTGCCGCGGCAGACGTTAGGGAACTCTTCAGGTTTTCGGTAGATATTGCTCGCTTAGGACTGCGTATCGCTGCTACACATGGCAACTCACTCGAGAAATCGTGCGTTCCCCAGTTGCATGTTTTCTATCACTCACCTTCGAGAAGGCGGGCTGAAACGTATTATTGTGCCATGGTAAGTCTCCAACAAAAAACCTATCCGAGTATGCTGATGTCCGCACAGGTTTCAGGTATGCGTTCGCGCTTGCCTGATATCATTGCTGAGCTCATTTAGCATACGACAACGTGCACCTGAGGGCCAATATTCAGCGCTGCGACACTGCGTTCAAGCTTGCACATGCGGCGGGCGATCGGCATGTTCAAGTTTTTCTCTGTGACATACTACGATGTTAATCTGCTTTATCCAGGATTTACGCGGGCTTTGCACGTGTATACCAAATTTGCACGCACATCTACATCTGCGACGATCTTCTCGATACTTTGGCCGCCGCGGAAGAGGTCATGTCCGAGGCAGCTTTGTGGAGCGAAGGCTCGGACGTTTCCAGCCTTGCGAAGGGCCTCGCTGCTTGCGTTCGGGCCCTTGCCGGGCAGACTGAAGCTACCAGTGCGGCCACGGCGCTTGACACGACAACCTGGAAGGAGAAGGATCACTTGGAGCTCCTTCATACTCATGGCGGCAATGTTGCCCTGAATCTCAACTGGTACAACTCGTTCAAAATCGCCGTGCTTTACTGCCTCGGTTTTTTTGTGGAGGCTGCCGCCTTGGGCTATGACGTCTACAAGGCCCGCCATTTGCACCCAAACCATCGTCATTCCCGTATGTCCGCCTACTATTTGCATATCTGTTTTCTGAGTCCCGTCGCTTCAGGCTATGCGTTATTCTGGCACTCTCTTGCACTCTTACAGTGTGCGCGGATGTCGAGAACAAATGATAAACAGAAACAGGAAATCCTTGCACAGGTCGAGCTGAACCAGACGTTTATTCGTAAATGGGTATCGCCTAGCCCGGTCAACAACAGCACCTGGGTAGCACTTGTCGACGCGGAGGTTGCTGCACTGGAGGACAGCCCGGACGCGTATCGTCTCTACGATGTCGCCGTCCGGTTGGCCATTAACAATGATTGGCTTATGGAGGAAGGCTGGGTGCGGCGTTGTTTTTCCGTCACTATATATTTTCTGACGCCGAAGCCCAACTAGGCATTATATTTGGTATGGAACACGTAGCTGTTCTACCTGACATTAGTAACCGTTTTTAAAGCAAGGTTGTCACTTTGTGCGCAACGGCGTCGAGTAGGTGTTATCTTGCGCCGGTTGTCATAATGTCCTCACCTATCGAAGGGGTTAGGCAGGGAATTGCAACGGCGCGCCATCTCACGACAGGCCCAATGGAGCGCAAATGGCATCGTGTGAGTGGGTAGTAGCTCAATTCAGTTCACATGATAACCCATTATTACTCAGGAATTTCATGAGCACCCAAATTGGATCGGCGTCGTACGCACCTTTGAAGAAGAACATCTTCAGTTCGGAGGTTCGCTGGGATTTTCGTCATTGCATTTGCCGATGAGCTAACTTGCCACTGAAGATCGGGGTTCAGACCGAAATCGAGCAACCATCGACTAATCTTCAGTTGCGGAGGACCTCTACGCTCCCGCAGTTGCCGGCTCTTGAGCCGACTGGCGACTCTGTGGCCGATCTCGACGCAGACGACCTGAGGGCGATTCTGAAGTGGTTGGTTGCCTTACATCGCATTGCCGTCAATTTGCTTAGTCTGTATCGCAGGTCGCAAATGATTTCGAGCGACGTCAACCTATCGGTTTGTAGGTATCAGCGCGTTTTCAGGTCGGGCCTTTGGCTGAAATGTAATTTGCCAGGTTTACAGCGCTTGACCGAAATAGCGGCGGGTTAGTCCCGCATGTGGAAACTCTCTACAGCAGCTTACGGTTTGTCATAGATAGCTGCAAGGCCCAGTTTGCATGTGTCGTCATGCGTACAGACGAGGGCGACTACGCTGTGTCCACGAGCATGGTTGTTCCGCAGCCGTGTACCGTTTATGAGTCAGTTGTCCTCGTTCTTGGGTTATTCGAACTTGTCTAACTTATTGGGATCAGGAGTCCAACGTCTGTGCGCTCATTATCCGATCCGTTGTGCCGCGCGGTCATACACCACAGTCCGTCTAGCCTTCGTGCTGCTTCTGTGGCTCATTTTTTTTCCAGCGTTAAATGTTCAAGAACCGTTATTTGTCCCCGATGTTGCACAAGATGCACGTTTTGCGTCAGAAGCCCTTCGAAGCAACGCGCGCTCTGTTCTCTGCGTTCCAATGATGAGCAACCGGGGTCAAACATTTGGTTTGTCGGCTCAGTCTTTGCGCATTCACGACTGATTCCGAAAAGGCGTTATCTATCTGTCGTCTCGAATATCGTTCAATCTTCACGACAGCAGATTACTTGGCCTTCTCCTCAATCAGGCCGCCATCTCTATCTCGAACGCGGTGAGCTCTTACATCAACCGTATGGTCGGGACGTTCATGCTTGCGGCAGCTACTGTTTCGCTCTCTTCAACAAGCGACGAAGGCAAATCTCAAGATGATCCAGACCCAAAAGCGGCGCTCGAGGAAACGCGCAAGAGTCGCGAAGATGCCTTGAAGGCGACAAAGGTAGGTTTTTCGTTCACTAGTATGTTCATTGCTGACATTCTTGGAGATCAAGAGCAACTTCCTCGCTTCTATGAGCCATGAGCTCCGCACGCCGTTCAGGTACATGATACGCTGTCAGCGGTCGATGTCCTACCTTGCTTACATATGGTGCACAGTTCCTTTTATGGCCTCCTCGACATACTCAGCGAGACGCCCCTGGACGCTGGCCAGCGTGAGATTGGTAAGCAAAATTAATTATGGGCCGCGTCGAAGCCCTCATAGTCCACAGTCGCGACCGCAAAGCAGTCTTGCGAATTGTTGCTCAAGATTATCGACTCAATTCTCGATTACAGCAAATTGGAAGCATCAGGTTTGCCAAGACGGTTCGACAGTATTTCATCGCTAACTGCGAGTCAAGCCCTCAAACTTGAGATCAGTCCTTTCGGCGTCGAGGACATGATAGCAGACTGCATGGAGCTCTTGCTACCACTTGTACGTTGCGTCTGTCACGATTATCCGCGCTGACCCATGTGTAGGCTGCGCAAAAGCTAGAGATGGCGTACAATATCGAACCTGACGTGCCAGCATGGGTTAACGCGGATTATGCTCGTATCCGACAAGGTAATTAATTTGCGCTCACTTCGCAGACCATCGTTAATCCGTTTCAGTCCTGATGAATCTTCTGGGCAATGCACTGAAGTTCACTGAAAAAGGCACTGTCACTGTAACAGTCCAGGTTGAGAAGGACAGTGGTCTCGAGCGCGGTCCAGACGATGTTGTCTTGAAATGCGTCGTAGAGTGTGTAAAATAGTCCCGCACAATATTTTCCTGACCGTTTTACAGGGATACCGGCATTGGGCTCACGGATTCGCAGCGAGATGTTCTGTTTCAGCCATTCCAACAGGCGGACAACTCGAGCACAAGACGGTTTGGCGGTACGGGTTTGGGACTATCGATAAGTAGCCAAGTATGTGTCACGCTGAAACTGGCATACGTCTGCTAATGCTCTATAGCTTTGCAAGCTTATGGGAGGCGATATCGATGTCCACTCAAGGGCTGGTGTCGGATCTGTATTCTTCTTCCGTATACCTGTCACCGTTGCAGAGACGCCTGCCAGCGTGAAGGTGTGTTCATTCCGTTTTGTATATCAACACTAATGATCTCTGTCAGGCCCAGGAGGAGATATCATCACTACGCTCGAGGCTCATACAGCCAGTTCCATTAAGCTTGCTGCTTTGCTCACCGTCGGGGGCAACTCTCGCGCTCCTCCGTAATATGCTAGCGGGTTTATCCCTGACACAGGTCGCATCCATCGAGGAGGTTGAATATCTACTTGGGGGCGGAGCTGGGACCACGTCGCACTTCGACTTCGTCGTCGTAGACCATCCAGACGAGGCAAGAGTGCAGAATCTTTACCGGGCCCTACAATCATCGCCAGTCAACGCGAAATCCAAGATCATTCACCTATTCACCCCGAGTTCAACGAAGGCCACCCACATACGATGGAGTCCAACCCCGCAACCGCCGCCCCGTGATTCGCCTGGCGAAATTCCAATTGGCAACGTTGTGCGGCTCAGTAAACCACCGCGAACAATGCGGTTGCTCGTCATTCTCGCATCATTGAAGGACGTTCTTCCCGAAATGTCGCTCATGCCCGTCTCCGAGATACGAGCTCCAGTGGAGGATCCGAATAGCGTGCAAAGGACTTTATTCGGCAACGTGCTCATCGCGGAGGACAATGACGTTGCGCGCCAACTTCTTGTCAAGCAGCTGAGTCGCTACAAGTTGTCCGTCACTGCGACCTCGAATGGTACGTCCTTGTTCAAGACTTGAGATCGGGACTGACACGATGTCCCTCAGGTCGAGAAGCCGTAACTGGTGCGTCCGGCATGGAAATCTGTATATGCCATTACCTGACTCTAACCTCCAGCCTGGGAAACACACGAGCCTGGGTTTTTCAGCGTTGCTCTATTTGACCATCGTAAGTGGCTGGAGCGTGAAGAGCTCGAGGGTTAACAAAAATGTCCAGATATGCCAATCATGGACGGCGTCGACGCCACGAAGCAGATCCGGCAACTCGAGGCCAAAAGGAAAGTGCCCGTGCAGCTGCCCAGTACGTTTCTTCCTTTACAGCCGTTGCTCGGGTGTTGACGGATTCATCTAGTCATTGCGTTGTCTGCGGACTGTCAAGAAAGCACGAAAGCTCTGGTAAGCGCGCGAGCTGTTCTCCGTGCTATGTTACTCACTCTACTTTCACAGTGCCTGTCGGCCGGAATGAATGGATTTCTCACGAAGCCTTTGAAGAAGAGTGCGGCCTTCGTCCTCGAATACGAATAGTCCTGACGCCTTTCAGACGACCTGACTTCGCTACTCTCAATGTTCTGGACACTGGTCCAACCTCCTACCGGAGGATAGTATCCTCGTCATGCTTTGCTCAGCTATTGTTGATTACTTGTGCTATCTTATGGGTTTGACTGTGTTTTAGACATATGTATTATCAGGTTCCCGGGCCCCCCTCGCACATCTTCCTCCGCATCTCGCAATCTACCATACATAGTTCAATGCAATCCATCCTTCCCTGTCAGAGGTGAACTTGAATGCCGATGTAGTGAATGCCATTGATCGTCCGAATTGCTATGTAATGCGATAGGCTCATGTTTGTTTCCCCTCGCGTGTTAAGCACATACGCCGAGGACACTGCACGGACCGCCTGAGGCCGGCGCCGGTAGCGCACAACTTGTCATCCGCCTTCTTCGGGGCCGACGTTGTCGCAAGCAACCGGACACGATAACAGAAAACATCGGCCAGGATAGGCAGCCCATCTAGCCGAGCCTTGAGAGGATCCTCGTAATCTCGGATATCGAATAGGGGTCTCCCCTGTGGGGACTGCGCCTAATGGTAGCCGGAACAGCAGGCATTCGAATGTAACTTGTCATCGCGCAGAGGTGACGACGATGTGCAGAAGAGAAGATGATGGTTCCAGGGCAGTGTCCAGCTGATACATGGCATGCGGTTAACAACGGGCTCGGATGACCATCCCAGGCGCCTTCTTTCCTTTCCAGCTCGCTTTTACTTTCGTCTAACTATTCTTTCGGGGCATTTGCCCGTTCTGTGTTCCTACCACCATCATGCACGCGAGATCGCTTGCTGTGGTTCTTGCGGGTGCCGCTTGCGCCCTCGCAGCGTCGAGGGCCTCAGACAACGTTGTGCCCTCGATATGGCAGAACCAGGCGCGCATATCATTGCTACCAGCTCCTACATGCATCTGACCAGCTGCCACGGGCTCATAGTCGTTCTTTTTCTCCTGGGATCAAGGTGCGTTGCACGCTATCGCCCCCAACCAGCATCCTGAAATGCCTTCCCAGTCGGTGTCGCACTCCCCACTCCTGTTACCAAGCAGTGTGACGACATTCCTATCACTTGGAACAGAGGCGCTGCGACGGGGTGCGCTGCCCCAGTAAATCTCACACTTTTCTGCTCACGCATTTCCTCCATAGGCCGGATCCACAGTGCGCAAAGCCATTGCAACCCCATCTTTCGCAGTCTCGCTCATCTATTCCTTTACTTAGGGCTCCGTACAAGCTTCACGTATTCAATTCCGTCCAAACATCCCCGATAATTCTCACTGCTGACGGCGCCTGTAAGTCTGGTCTGGCCACCGAATTCATTCACTCATTCGCCACAGCGCCCAGCATGAACTTTACCGTTCCGTTCGCAGCCGACACGCAGTATCAAGTGAGATAGGGCTGTCACGTCGCTCGTACGAGTCCTGATTCAGAATCCAGATATGTATGTTCGATAACCAAGGAGCAACTGGGGGCTGTCAGGCCATCTACACCGTCGTTAACGGCAACACTCGATGTGCCAAAGATGGTCCCGACCCTCAAAACCAGTTGCAGGTCACTGCAAACTACTCGCAAGGGTGAGATGCGCGCCCTCTTTAGCACACGCATCTCACACTCGTCGATTACATTCTAGGTTACTCTCTCGATACGGATGGCCCGATCAGTGCACTGGTGAGGCGCCGCAGCCTTGCAGCGACAGTATCAACCCTTATACTGATCCTTGGTAGACATCACTGTTACCCCGCAAGGTGGGAAACCGCCCTACACGTTTATGGTCGCCCCAGCGTTGCATCCGCCGAGTATGTACGCTTCGCTGCATAAAATCTAGAATATTAAAGTGATTGCAGCGGTTTACGTGTCACACAACAGCGACCCTATCGTTTGGACAGTCTCTTTGGTGCGCCATTTTCATACTACTCACTCATCACCGCATAGATCAATAACATCCGATATACAGAGCTGGGGGTCACCCTTCTTCCTCTCGTTGACAGATTCGTCGGACCCGCCGTTGAGCTGGGCACATGGTCCGCTGCATGCTGGCGGCAATGGAGGCACGGCCTGCCTTGACACAAAGTAAGACATGTCTTTCTGCACAACATGTGGCTAATTGCAAATCTTAGCAAACTTCTTGCTGCAAAGCCCGACGATGGCAAGAAAGGCGTTTCTATTGGCATTCCGATCGGCACTCTGTTTGCTGGCCTCCTTGTCGGAGCATTGCTGGGTTTCTTCGTGCCCTACTTTATCAGACGGCAACAGGAGCGCAACAGGACCCACCTCGGCGGGAAGCGGACTATTCTCATGAGTGACGATGGTCATGTTCAAATGGGACGCACAAGCGGGTCGCGCTCGAGCAGAGTGACGCCGTATACCATGGAGCCCTACCGCGCGGCAGTGAATTCGCCTGGCTCCGTGACGTCCGCAAACCGTGATGCCTACTCGCCATCGCATCACTCGACGTCGTTCCACGGTCACCACACGCAAACGTCCATGAGTGGCGGCACCAACCAAGTATACGTGATCCACCAGGACGCCGGTCGACCGCCCGTGTCCGTCGTCGTGGCGGGGTCGAACCAAGACACGCAGGTACATGAACTCCCGCCGGTCTATGCTGTGCCAGGCAGCAACGGGGGCGCTGGGCGCCAGTATCCGCGCGAGAAAGGCAGGCGATAGCTTTGGATTCCGAACCCGATTTCTTTCTTCTTGTATTCCACCATGTCTGTGTGGGATTGCTTTCCACCTCTTGTAAGTTGTATCGAGCCTTCTGCCTATCTATCGCGTAGCATTTCTCTTGTCTGCACGGCACAGCAATGGGACTCTTGAGTATCTTGGATATTGCATGGTTGCCGGAAGCGGGGATCGGCCGTGCTCTGGGGAACCGTGGGATGATGGGAACGTGGTGTTGTGCAAACACTGCAAAGCAGATTGATATCGACCACGTTCGGGCTTCAAATATAAGGAGCGGCTGCGAGCGCGTTGTACTTCGTTCTGCACCCTTTGCTCCCCACCACCGTCTGTCCGCCGCCGCGATGACTACCTGGCCTCTCCTGCGCGCGCTCTGCCTGTTTGGCGTCCTCCTGCCGCTCGCAGTAGTGACTGCCTTTGCCTGCGCGTTTGCGGGCTGGCTCGCGTACCTGAGGTGGCTTGCGCGCTCGGATCCGTTGCTGCGTCTGCCTGGCGCGGACGGCGGCAGCTGTGTACAAACTATGGGCGACGATGTCGAGGAATGGGCTCGCAAACATGCTAATTCCCGGAAGCACTCCTCGCCCGCGGCCGACGGCGCGCCAGACGCGACCCCCCGCAACCTTCACTTCCCCGGGCTATGGCCGGTACGGTCCAGCCCGTGCATCCAGTGTTGTTTGACGCTGACTCTGTGCTAGTTTGAGCGGCGGTCTCGTCTGTTGACGCTCGACTTTGCCGTCATCTCCCACATCCTCAACTCGCCGCGTGAGCCTTCGCAGCTGCCACCCCTTGAGGCGAGATGCTTATTTTCGACTTAAGACTACGAAAAGCCACATGAATCCCGTGCATTCCTGACCAAACTATTTGGTAAAGGTGTGTAGCCACCATCTGTGAACGCAGCGAATGCTAACGACAGCCCTCAGGTATCTTCGTTGCCGAAGGTAAATGCAGCCAAACTTCAGTGCATGTTCCGAGCCGACTTAATTTTCTGCATCGATCCCTCAGGCGCCGAGCACAAGGCACTGGTATGTCCATCGTCTGTCTCGCATTCCGCCGCACGCTAATTGCTCGTCCGTCTCTCAGCGCAAGGCATACGCTCCTGCATTCTCAATGCCATTTCTCCGATCCCTGTGCCCCATGATGCTCCGGAAAGCCGAGCAGGTGCGTGATCGTGGTCTCTGGAATGGTGCGGCCTCATGTTGACCGCGTGGTGGATAATAGTTATGCGAACTGTGGTCCGGACAGATTAAGAAATCTGAGCAGGCTGAAGCAACCGTGGTGGATGTCAACAGCTGGCTCGGCCGTGCTACGCTCGACGTTGTGGCCGCCGCCGGTGGGTTTCTCAAACACTATTACATCTCCGAGGACTTCCGGCTGACGGTCACAATTGCGCAGGCTTCGGCCACGACATCAACTCGGTCGCTGACCCACACAATAGCATCTATGGCGCCTATCGCGGTGTCATGGACATTGTCGAGAAAGGCAAGGGTGCATTCAAGTTCTACCTCACCCTGCATTTCCCGTGGCTCCATCGCATTTTCGTACGCCCTACCCTCAGTAAGGGAACTACGTTTGGTTGACAAGTTTACAGCCCGACGATGTGTCCAAGGCTTTCGATGCTGCGCACACCACGATCATTGATTCTGGAAAGTCTTTGCTTCGCCTTGGATCGCCAGCGGAGGACGAGGAGAAATCGGCCAGCGGCGCACCTCCTGCTTTGCGTGAGTACTCCTAAGTTCTGATCGGTATGTTGCACTTATGCACGACTACAGTCAGATCCATCCTCCGCAATATCACGCCCCCACAGGGCCTTACGGACTCGGAGCTTCTCGGCCAGCTGAGCACGTTTTTGTTCAATGGCTCAGATAGCACTGGTTCTACCATTGCATGGGCGCTGCACTACCTGTCCATCAACCAGGATATCCAAGACCGACTTCGGGAGGAGCTTCGTGACGTGCCCAACGACGCAGCACGCGTTGCAGCTCTCGATCGGCTGCCGCTCCTCGACCGCGTCGTGCGCGAAACTCTTCGACTCATGCCACCGCTGCATTCGACGATTCGGATGGCCATGCGCGACGAGGTCATCCACGCGAGCGAGGATATCGTCCTCCGCGATGGCACAGTCACGCGCGAGTTCGCCATCAAGAAGGGCCAATTTATTCACGTCCCTCTACTTCCCCTGAACACGCTCACGGATATCTGGGGTGCAGACGCCAAGGAGTTCAAACCCGATCGCTGGCTGGATTTGCCAGAGGCGGTCAAGGGAATGCCTGGCATGCTACATCTCATGAGCTTCACCTCCGGTCCGCATGGCTGCCCAGGTTATAAACTCGCGCTCACCGAGTCAGTGGCACATCTTTGCTGCTGATGAAACGTACTTACCGCACACCAGGATGCGCATATTTATTGCCGCTGCGGTTGAACGCTTCGAGTTCCGCGCCGTCGCTGACATTGGCAAACGAAATGCGTATGTTCAAACATTCATACCGTACGCTTTACTCACGCGATACTTCTAGGTTCATGATGCGCCCCTTCGTCCGCGGCAGTTGGGCCAAGCTGGGCGTCTGCCTCCCTCTCAGAATCACGCCCATTATTCGCTCGTAACTTATTCCATTCGTCGTCGCGCATAACTTATTGGTCTTCGCGAATTCTGGATCACCTACACCCACACTCCTTCGCTCTGCATCTCGTCTTACACACTCACACCACATTCCCTCTGCTCATCTCTCTGTCTCTTTAACTGGCCCTTGCTCTTGTGTCACTAGCATGGTCTCGTCGTCCCCTAATCTGGTTCAGATACATTACCACTTACTAGTACTGCCGTTCATTCCGACCCTCGCTTGCAACCCATTCGTTCTCTTGTAAAGACTCGGAATAGAAATAGCGACATATTAAACTGACAAAGATTAGTGATTAGCAGCAAGCTTCACTACATAGATCATAAGATAGGTCGGTCGTGAGATGCATTTATTGCGTGAGGGTTCGTATGAAGGATTTGGGGTCATTTTTAAACGAAGCAAGCAAAGAGACAAAGCACACAAAGCAATTTTTGGGCCTTCCACAGCTCGGCCAGGCCGAAGTTTGCAACACAGACATCCAAAGAAATTTGCCTCAAAGCGTCGAATCAGCGAGCGATCTGACAAGCCGGGCGATCTCGTCGTCAAGCTGGGCGTCTTCATCGACATCGATCGCCTTGCGTGCTGCGCCCCTGCTCTTCGTAGGAGTGTCCTTGACTGGCGTTCCGAGGCCAATGCCCGGCCAGCGTGGTGTGGGGGAACCTGTATCGGATACGATGAGTACGACAGCATACTAGTCAGACGGGAGGACGTACCCTGCGGTTTGTCCGCTGCGAGTCTGCTTGCGTTAGCCGCGCGCTTCTGGCCGCCACGGCTGTTCTCTTGAAAGAGGGCAACGAGCGGACCACCGCACGCACACATTTGCGTCGCAGGGTTGATGCTCTTCGAGTGCCGCCCGTACGTCGTGGAGCACGTCGAGCATTCCCAGTTGAATTTGAATGCGATATCATAGGAATGCTTTGCCTGGGTGCGCGGTTAGACTTTAGACTCGGCGCGCAGGATCGGCAATTGGACGGACGGAAATCTTGATGTCCGGGCGGAGCTGCATCACGCGGTTCGTCCAGCCAGTCCAGATGTTGCCGTGCTGCTCTGAGGGGACCCCGTCTATCATCCAGCTCGCGAGGTGGCACATCTCGTGTGCGACGGTGTTGCGGAGTCGATCTGGAAGCCATGTATCATTCGATCACCCACGGTGCAGCACGCAGCTTACCATCGCTGTCAATGACCTTGGGAGAGAGCTCAATGCTGCTTGTATGCACGCCCTCGGAGGTCTTCTTCCACTTGGCGCGGCCGGCTGTAGTGAGAAAGCGCGGGTTCCACTTGATGTCGACACCGGTAAGTTGTTGTTTGAATACGCCGTTGTTGAGCTCTTGAAATAGCGTATTTGCCATTTGCAGACGCCGCTCAAGTTCGGGGTCCACCTTCTTCTTGCGCGGAGTCTTAGCCTTCGAGGGTGAGGAAACCGACATCGAGCGCGGCGTCGGCGGGAGAGACTCGCTTGGCGAGCTGGAACGCGCAGGCAGCTCCGCCTGCTGAACGACTGGCGGCTTGCGCCTAGGCGTCTTTCTGGACGCGTCTCTGGCGATGGGAAGTATGCGTGAGTTGGGTGGGGGATGGCAAAGATGCGGGACATACACCTCCATGATCGCGTCGTCGAAATCATCGTCCCAGTCGGCTGCGTTGACAAGCTTGTGCGGAATTGCCACAGACGCCTGCCTTCTATGAAAGATATGAAACGTCAGTGTCGCGGCGGCGTGCGTGCTTAAATCTCAAATGCTTACTTGAGCTGCTTGGGCGCCTCGACGACGAGCATCTCGTCGATGGCCA
Organism: Auricularia sp. M13; assembly: GCA_037042915.1. NCBI lineage: Eukaryota > Fungi > Basidiomycota > Agaricomycetes > Auriculariales > Auriculariaceae > Auricularia > Auricularia sp. M13. The sequence goes on along the minus strand of CM073197.1, from coordinate 2,142,185 downwards.
GCTCATCTTGCTGGCTACGCGCAGCATGAGTACGAGTTTCACACGTACAACAAGAGCGCAGTCAACGCACGAGGCTGTCACAATCCGGACCTCGTCGGCGCTGTCGTCGTCGAGCGGGCATATGGTCCCGCTGCGCCGCCGTTTCGCCCTACAACCACGCCCGTCAAAACACGCCACGAGCAGGGATGCCACGCGCACGGCTCCTCGTTCTCGCGGTCAGAGTCGTCGTCGCTGGAGATGACGATCACGTCGCGGCCGTGGTCGTGCAGCACGCGCGTCGGCCTCGGGTTTGTGTTCGCGCTGGCAATCCGCCTTTCCCCCGCAGCGCGTCAGCCCATCAGCAGAGGAAACGCCAGACGGAGCGCACCGTTCGCGCTCGCGCTCGACCTCGCTGTCCGAAATGACCGTGCCCTCGCTCTCGCTCGTGCTATCGCCGTACGCGTCGCGCGCCATGCTCAACCGCGGGTGCACGGACTCTCAAGGCCTGCAAGACGCGTCCGTATCCCGCGTCTTATATGTACCCTTCCCTTGTCGCGTGCAACAAGGGCGGGGCAACGTGGGCGGGACAAAGAGGGCAAAGAGGCGTTCTGCCAATTGTTTGCACGAACGGAGTCTGCGTCGGGCTCTGATCCCGCGTCGCCCGCGCTATTTCCCACGCCACGTGATCATGATCCCTCACAATATCCTAACAGCAACTGCCACTGAAGAAAGCTTGTTCAAGAATCTCCTCCTCTATATATTGCTGCGCGACGATGACAGGATGGGATAAGATAGTAACACAACACACGGACACATAAACCCCCAGGGAGAGCGGCGAGCGATACAGTATGGGTGAAGGCAAGGCAGATGTCGTACATTCGTGTCTATAGGAACGTGACAAGGGCGTGCAAAATTGTCATTATTGTCGTTGGTATATCGCGACGCTCTTCACCTCCCAGTCTGCAATCAAACATGCGTCAGCACACGGCGCAATCACAATGAAAACGAAATGACAGTACTGACAGGCTTCGGTGAACGCCTCGCCGTGTTGTCTTACAAAGTCTGCGCAGGTTGCAACGCCCGTCTTGGCTGCGCAGCTCTGACCCCATACATTGCCCGCCCAATCGCCACTGAACACGAACGGTTAAAATTAGCTCGCCGAAATTACCAGCTCTTCATGCTGAATTAGGACGCACCAGAAAGTGGTGTCGAAAATGGCGTTGTGGTCCTTGAAGAAGTCCATCGTGTTGCAACTCGAGCCCGGCCACCGTGCGAACGGCGTGCCCCATGAGCCCGGCTGCGGCGCGCGGGACGAAATATCGCCCGGGATGCGTGACCGCGGGAAGAACCACACGGAGATCGCGGTATCGTCCCAGAGCATGGCGTAGACACCTCCGCCCGCAGCGTTAAACGCCGCGCCATAGTTCGCGCCGTCGTTGATAACCGTGCCGCAGCCGGCATTCTGTGTTGCGGCGACATCGCAGTTGAACCCGTTGACCATCGTCCCCGACGCGCCGACCGCCGCGTTCGAGTTCGGGATCGTGCACCCTGCACGCGTGTGTATCGTCGCCTGGTTGTTGACCTGATCGTTCACGCCTTCGACGATGTCGATCTCGCCCGTGGTAGGCCATACTGGGCCGTTCGACCAGAACGCAGGCTGTAAGCGCGTAAGCACCACATGCCTCAAATCACTCAAAAGGAAAGGCAGCGCACCCAGGTTCCACAGCCTGTGGGCATGTGCACGGAGTCCAGGATGATGAGTGCACCTGACGGAGCGCGGGTGGGTCAGCTGGGGTCGGTCGCAATGGGAATAGGGGAGCGGGGGGCTGCGAAGGGGGCATCTCCACCCAGACGACACGAGGCGGTAGAACGTACCGGTGTAGGAGTATTGGGTCGTTATCCGGACGGACATCCTGTTGCCAGAAATAACGGGCGTTGTGTCGACGCGCATGATCGCGTTGCCCGCGCTGTTGACGGAAATGAGGTTGTTCGAGCGCTGCGCGCAAGCTCAGAGTCAGCCCATGTGCTCTGCACGTGGGGTGGAGGAGGAGGGAAGGGAGCGTACTGCTGTGTCCTCGTCGACATATTGAACGGTCCCTGCGCGCTTGCGGTCAGAGTCCGCGCGGGGAGGTGCGAGACGCGCGCGTACCGGCTGTGGGGTCGGGCAAGTTCCAAAAGTCCCAGCCTTGGAAGAACGATTGACCGGCCTGGAAGGGAGCACAAGACGCGTCAGCATTGCGCAAGATCGGAGGATACGTGACCTATGCGCACGTAGTACTGCGCCATCTTCCATGGCGAGGGGCCGCTGGAGTTCCCTGGCGAGCCTGGATTGGGCGACGAACCAGCGTTGCCGTTATTACCAGGATTTGGATTGGCGGGATGTGCGGTGGCGAGGCGGGCGAGGTCGTCGAAGGAATAGATGAGCTGGTTGGAAGAGGCATTGAAGAATAGTTGCCCTGCGCACCACCTGTGCCTGGGGATCCGGGGACGCCGCCGCCGCTGCTGCTGCCGCCACCCAATGGGAACTGTGCATTGTTCTGGACCGCGATGCACTTGCCGCCGGAAGACTTTGTGACGGCGCGTTTGCGCGGGGGCGAGGCCGAGGGGGTGGCCAGGGCTCGCAGCGCAATGCGGACGTCGCGCACAAAGTGCCTGTGCTTGGCGAAGCTCCAGGCGGCGCCCTCGAGCGCGAACAGCGAGAGAACGAGAGCGAGCAGACGAAGACAGCGCATGCTGGGCACAGAGAGACAGAGAGAGCGGAGACGCGCACAGGCCGTGGCGCACTGGGGCTTTTGTAGTGGGCGCGCCTCGAGGCACGGGCGCGCGGAAATGCTAACTGAAGTGAACGGGCTGGGCAGCGGACAGAGCCTATGCTACGTCGCAATCGCGCACGCAAGACCGCCAGCGGAGCTCCGGGCAGCGAGTCCGAAGTGGGCAGAGAGAAAGATTCAGAGCTGGGAGCAGATGCCGAGCCCCCCAATTAAATAACCACGCGCCAGGCCGCCCGGGTATTGTCCATGCATGCACCGCAACCTTGGAGCGGGAGCGTGGCATGGCGTCAAGGCCTCTGCGAGACGCCGCATCGATGGTGGGACTCGGATATAGAGCCTGGGGCCATCGTCAGCCTCGTCAGGCCCAGCTGGCAGCTCCCTTTTCGGATCTGAACGCCCATAATGATATTAGAGCTTACCGCTCCCGGACACACCAGAACTGAGCTTCCCCGGTCCCTGGATTCCCGTGAATAGCCTTGAAATCACGAATGTCGTAGTGTTTTCCAGCATATACTTGATTGAATTCCTCATGTGCTGCAATGGTCCGGCGGAGGCGGAGTTTTTGCCAGTTGACAACTGTTCCCGGCGCGACCAACTGCAACGACTCGAGTCCGCGACACCGTCCCGCAGCGATCCTAGTTCTCGATGGGTGCAATTACCAGCTGCTGCGACTCGTGCTGTGAGCCCTGGACCTATGCCCCGTCGCCTGCACAACCCGCTGACGCCCTCCCGCAGTCAAGTCGGGAAGCTCAAACGCGCGCGAGCCCCTTCTTCTCGACGTCGAGCGGGACGCTGTCGCGGACCTCCTCCAGTTCCTCGAGAGTAAGCCCGTCCCATCCACTCAGCCCCCCTAGCCACCAGCCACCAGCCTGACCAAGCTCCTCTGCGCCAGACCGGACGACGACCAATTTCTTCAGCGGAAACCCGCTCAGCGCGCTCACCACGCTCTCGTTCTCGGAAAATGTCGACCTGCAGCGCAGCGCAGCCCTGGCCTTCGCAGAGATCACAGAGAAGGAGATCAGGCCCGTGGGACGGGACACGCTCGAGCCTATCCTCTATCTCCTCTCGTCCCACGACACCGAGGTCCAGCGCGCGGCCAGTGCTGCTCTTGGCAATCTTGCTGTCAATGGCGAGTGCGCCCATGCCTATGCGTTCGTACGCTTACCCCCAAGACAGCGGAAAACAAGGTCCTCATCGTCAAGCTCGGTGGCCTGGAACCGCTCATCCGCCAGATGCTCTCGCCCAACGTCGAGGTGCAGTGCAACGCCGTGGGCTGCGTCACAAACCTCGCGACACATGGTACGCCTCCCATTATCTGCCATGCGGCCACCGCCCCTGACCAGTCCCGTGCTGCGTCCCAGACGACAACAAGACAAAGATCGCAAAGTCTGGCGCTCTCGTCCCGCTCACGCGCCTCGCGCGCTCAAAGGACATGCGTGTGCAGCGCAATGCCACTGGTGCCCTGCTCAATATGACACATTCGGGTGCGCACCCATCTGCAACCCATTGCTCCTCGCACCTGACCGTCATTTTCGCCCAGACGAGAACCGGCAACACCTTGTCCTGGCTGGCGCGATACCCGTCATCGTTAGTTTGCTCAACTCGCCGGACACCGATGTGCAGTATTACTGCACGACTGCGCTCAGCAACATTGCCGTCGACGGTGCGTTCCACATAATTATCGACCACTTTTACTGACTCGTACATCTTTTTTTTTTACTGCAGCGGCCAACCGCAAGAAGCTGGCGCAGAGCGAACCAAAGCTCGTTCAGAGCCTGGTTGCGCTGATGGATAGCCCGGGGCTGAAGGTGCAGTGTCAGGCTGCACTCGCCCTGCGCAACCTCGCGTCAGACGGTACGTAATCCTCCGCCAGCGCCTTTTCTTCAGCACGTGACATTCGCATTGCAGAGAAGTACCAACTGGAGATCGTCAAGTACGATGGGCTGCCCGCACTTTTGCGACTCATCCAGTCGGCCTATCTCCCGCTGATGATCTCGAGCGCGGCTTGCGTGCGCAACGTCTCTATTCACCCGCAAAACGAGACGCCCATCATCGAGGCGGGCTTCCTCAAGCCGCTCGTGCACCTCCTCACGTTCACCGACACTGAAGAAGTCCAGTGCCATGCCATTTCGACCCTCCGCAACCTCGCCGCCAGCTCTGTCAAGAACAAGGGCGAGATCATCCGTTCCGGCGCCGTCGCAAAGATCAAGGAGCTCGTCCTTTCATGCCCGGTATCCGTCCAGAGCGAGATGACGGCTTGTATAGCCGTTTTGGCGTTGAGCGGTACGTGATTTTGCGAACTGACATCGTGTCGGAGGTTGACGTGCCGCAGAGGAGCTCAAGCCGACGTTGCTGGAGATGGGCATCCTCGAGGTGCTCATCCCTCTCGCGCAGTCTGCAAGCGTGGACGTGCAGGGCAACAGTGCGGCTGCTATCGGCAACCTTGCGTCCAAGGGCGACCCACCGGCGGCAGGCAGTATGTCGTCTTCATCTGCACTCACCTTTCGTTTTCCTGACACATCATCCTCAAGTTGATTTCTCTGCCTTCACTGATGTATGGGAGGAACCGAGCGGTGGCTTGCAGCAGTACCTGCTGCGGTTCTTGAGCAGCCCAGACGCGACGTTCCAGCACATTGCCGTATGGACCATCGCTCAGTTGCTCGACTCGGGTGGTTCGTGTTTACCTCACGGGATCGATTTCAAACTGATATGTTTGTGGCAGACGAAGGCCTGACCGCTCGCATTCGCGAGTCGCAAGTACTCCTGCCGCACATCAGTGCTTTGGCAAATGCGGTGTCGTCCTCCAGCACACCCTCCTCCTCGGTTGGGACCCACGGCTCGCGACCCGTGTCTGTCGCGGACTCGGGCATGGAGGGCCCGGGCATGGAGGCGACGTCGGAGATCGCACACCTGTCGGCGCGCATATTCCAGGTGCTGACGGACCCCGATGCGGGGCCGCTGCTGCCGGGCCAGCTGCTCGCAGGGCATGCGTCGCAGGCCAGCCTCTCCCGCGGGCAGGATGACTCCGCGGACGAGAGTGACGAGAGCGGCGACGAGCACTTACGGCGGAGCGTGCGCGAGGCTCTTGGCAGCGCCGGCGAGCGGAACGGACGCCAGTGACGTTGACCCCGCCATCCGCTCGTTCGTTTCACTCTCACATTTATTGGATCCTTCGCCGCTCGTTCGTTCTCTCTTCATTTGCGTTTGCGTTTGATGTGGAGGTCTGTTGCCTGACTGCTCTACCCCGCTCGTGTACGATATCGATATCTCTCTCTGGCTGGCTGATGCTAGTGTGCGGACTCTGTGGTGTGTGATGGGTTGCTGGCTGCATGCTTTCATCCTCCATCGACTGTCCCCCGTTTTACGATAATGAAATGGCACTGTGCGTATGTACATAGGCATCTCATTACTCTGCATGCAATGTGCATACCTATATACATGCTCTCTTAACGTTCGTCAATACGGCTGCAGGGTCGTGCATAAAGTCGAAAAAAATGGATTCATCGAGGCCATAGGGCCTTTCGTAGTTCGTATATTGTGGGACATTAGCATTATGAACGCGTCGTACAAGCGTTACAGAGCGAGGACAGAGCGTGAGAGATACCATTTAGAGATAGCAGCGATTTTTCAGGTTGGGCGCCAGAGAATCGGACCATTTATGACTGGACGAGCGAGACACGGAGCGGGAGTGTGCTCTCCTTCTCGCCCTTGACACGCGGCCGGATAACGAAGCTTTGGAATGCCTCGATCTCCGCGACGGGCGCGAACTGGAACTGGCGCACAAGGCTGACGAGTAAGGCCTTGATCTCGACGTCGGCAAAGATGCGGCCAAGGCACATCCGCGGGCCGCGCGAGAACGACAGCAGCTCGTGCTCGTGCAGCTTGCCGGCGGGCTTCCCCTTGAGCTCTATCCAGCGCTCGGGGCGGAAGACGTGCGCATCGGGGCCCCAGACTGCCGGGTCCTGCTGGACGACGTTGACGGGGATCGCGAGGATCGTGCCCTTCGGCACTGGCACCTCACAGATGTCCGTCCCGGGCAGCGGCGCGGAGAGCGGCAGCGTCTGGCTCTTGCCGGACTGTCGCGATCGCAATGTCAGCGTGAACAGGGGACCGTGCAATACAGTGCGGTACGTACGACATGGTGCAGCTCGAGGATCGGGGGGTGCAGACGCAGCGTCTCCTTGAGCACGGCGTCGAGATATGGCATTTCAAAATGTACTGCGTCGAAATCAGGGTCGTTGGGTGGCAGCTCGTCGCGGAGCTTGCTCTGCGCGTCCGGACTGCACGCGAGCTCGTAGAGCGCCCACTGTGTGCCGTGTCAGTGGCCACTTCCCCGATTTGGGACAGCCATCGCGATTAACTTACAGCCATTATACAGCTGACGGTTTCGTAGCCTGCCTATGCCGGGGTAAGACTCAGGGTAAAAGCGATGCGGGAAGGCGCATACCGATATCAATGTGCGTATCTGGTCGCGAATCTCGTTCTCGTCCATCCGCTCTGCTGGATTCTTGTTGCGGTTTTCTTGAACTAAGGATGCGCGATAAATGAGATATTAGGGTTATACATGCCCGGGTAGGTACTGTACGTACTGAGCCGGCTCAGGAGGGTGTTGTCAGAGCCATCGTCCCCTGCCTCGGTGGCCTGTTTCCACACCGTCGAGGCAATGTCTCCGAGTGCCTCGCGGTTGCGGACGATGTATTTGCCCTTCTCCGACGGCATCCGCAGAATTGAAGGAAACTGCCATACGAGAGCTGATGAAAACATTCAGTCAAATGTTGCCAGGCAAGTTGCAGCACTGGCCTTTCATCACAAATGCCGAGAACGAGTTTGAGCTATTGGTCAAGTGTTCCAAAGCCTCTGCGACGGGGTGTAGCTTTTCTCCAAGACATGATTGGAAGTCGTAGGAGAAACCAATCAATCCTGGCAGGCTCCGTCAAGGAAAGAACCCTGCGCTAAGGGGCGCGTGCATACCAATAGTATCCAAACTGCACAGGAATTCAGCGCACGGACTTGTATACGTGCAAGAAATAGTCACCTCAAACGATTTGCCCAGAACATCACGTCAATGTCTGCCCAATCCTTTGGAGCGGCCTGTATTTGTTCGTCCCATTTGTCTGCGACTTTTGCTGCCATTCTGAAGAAACCCGGCGTGAGGTCACGGATAGCCTGGGCTCTGCAACGACATTTTGAGCAACGAGGCCGAAGGGCCCGTCTTCATTGCTGAAACGCACGTCAAGGCGGGCGCAATAGCGTGGCGCTGGCGCTGGTGGGCTTCTTCGCCTGTGTTACGAGTGTCAGGCGAAGTCTATCTTCAGGAACAGGGTGAATTGACGCACCTTCGACATACAGCAGACCAGCGCCTAGCAGTTGAAGGAACCACTGACGCGCTCCTTCTGGCTTAGGCCAGTTGTAAACATCGTCCACCAACACGTGCTGGACTGCAAGCGGGTCCGTCACTGAGAGCATTGTGCGCTGAAGGCGTCGATATGAGCACAATGCGCGTTGCAGTGACACCGAGAGCTCGACGCACACCGAAGCAACCATCGAACTGGACAATCTGACCGTAGCGTTTTCGCCACTCGGCATAGAGCTGGCCAGGCGGGGAATTGTACAGGGCCCATTCATGGCCCCAGAGCAACGACGAGTATGACGGTCCAGGGAGATGGCGGAACGAGCGGTACTTGACGAAACGCAGGCCCAGTCGCAGCAGCCAAACCGCGGCCCACGCGCCGGCGAGCTCAGCAAGGCGTCTCAGGACGACCTGGTGGGTGAGAGAGAACATGGCGAGTTGGACTCAGGATTCTCAGGTTATGGCGCTTTATGTTCCAGCCAGCCGCGCCAACGGCATCGGGATTCTGCATCTTGCACATCGGAGGCGTGGCTGCCGGATGACACGCGTCAAATCTCCGATACGCGACTCGTACTCTTTCGCACTGCCTGGCAATACCTACCCAGCCTGTCCTCCTTGCACTGGTTCCAGGGCAATGTTGCACCGCTGTTCGCGCAGCGACCTGCACTGTATCTCGCGGACTCTGGCACATATAATAGCTGTTGCCCATTGTCTTTATTGCTGAGCCGCTGGCGGCCAGCGCTCTACCCCTCTGCTGCCGTTCTTCTGCGTACAGTCTTGAAACTGGAGATTGCACCCAACTTCTGAGGATCCCTCTGCGCGGCGCGGGTTCCGCAATTGCTGACGCTCACTGGACGAAACGCTATCGAGTGGACATGCTCCGGGACGCTCATGATCACACTGCATTTGGAATAGTTCCTCATCTGTTGACACCCAGAACTTGCATTTTCAGCGCTTCAGCACGTGAAGCACTAGCTTATTGCGTCAAGGGCGATGCTCGTCCTGTGCATTTTCTGCAGATCTGCACATCTCTGCACTGGATTGGGCAAGCCTTCGTGATCACAGCTGCGTAGAGTCAGTCCCATGCCCAATTTTGCATCTGGTAATTGGATGCCACGCTGTCTTCGATATCAGGCACAAATATCGCCATTCGTCGTTTCTAGCTTCGCCCGTCCTGCCAGTCATTGGCACAGTCGAGTTGGCTGTTGGCACTTCAATGGCCCGATTGATAGCCCGATTATTCGAACTCAGGGCTCCGCTGTAAAGCGAACCAAGTCACCGCTGCCGTCGATGAGAGCACACAGTGCGCCATGTGTACCCTTATCTCCTATAAGCATCTTCACTCAGGCGGTGCAAATGTGGAATCGCCGCTGTTCACGAACCGATTCTCAGCTTGCTATGGAGATTTCCTGCCAGGAGCTCTTGCTCGCCTCGTCACTAGGTTGATATATTGCTTCGGTCTTATGCGCTGTCAACGTGATGCCCAGACGAACGGTCGAATGGCGGATGGTTAGTTATTCTAGGCAGCCACTCCAGGTGCTGCCATTCTGCGTCCTCAAGATTACAGCGTAAACACATTACAAAGCCTTCCAGAATATCAGAAAAACTGAGCAACGATCTTCTGAATAAGTTCACTGCTCGCGCAACTGACTGCCTGGTGCCAGTGGATGCTCAGTGGACGAAGCGCTCAAACATGGCGGCATCAAAGTTCACGGGCTCAACGTCGAAGTCAAGTCACGCTGCAAAGCAACGCAGTGCAAATCCCGTGGAGTTCTCAATGAATGGGTACTCAATCGCAGCACATGGGACACTCAAAGTAGACAACAGCCTTGTAACAGCCTGTCCGAAAGTATACAAGTATTTTCCATAGTGCAATGAATATTTTCAGTTCGGTTGGTGGTGTTGCGGTATATCATGTGCAGGCGATGCGTAGCAGCTCTCAATCCTTTGGATTTCTCTTTGAACAAGAATACGACGGGTCGGAGAATTGCCCACTTCCGAGTCGTTGTCATGGGCCCCTGCTCCAACCCTTCTCACTCTGCAATGCATGAGCTGCTCAGCATCGGCAGCCCTCAAACACAGAGTGAGACTATCTGGTAGCCTCGCTCATACGACGTGTCCTTAGCTGCGAGGACGGTAGCGGCTACAGATGGATGCATCCTTGGCAACGCCGCATGCTCAGACAAGTCACCCGCGAGACGAACCTCTCTCCCTGGACCTACCGGAAAATGAGAACTTTGAGTTTGGCTCTGGGAGGCTGCTGGGATGTGCGTGCTCACCCGACGTTAACTTTCCGGTCTGTCTTTCTGCAAAATCTCGAGGAGGCCGTTCGGACGGACGGCGAGTATAGTTCGACACACCTCTTTTCTCCCTCCTCCCTGCCTTCGCTTGATGCATCCTCAATGCGACCCGATATGATGCTGACTACTAGAAGGGTATGCAGGAATCACTGGTGGCGAGCTGCGTCTGCTCCAGTAGCTCAGATGCCTGGTGCTTTGAGCACGGCCACCTCAGGGCTGCGATTCCACTTTGACTCGACCTGAGAGCGTCTCAGCATAATATTCTCCATTATGCTGTCATGCCTGCGCCTCCGCTCGAAACCTTTTAACAGTCAGGGTCCAGCGGCGCGGAGGACTCCACAAGCGTGCCCTGAAGATCAACACCGGCTTCCCTACCTTCCGTGCTTGTACCAGTGTAGCAATCATGCTCATATTCTGTGGTCCCGCGTCTCCTATCTCGAGCGATATGGAAAAAGGCGCGAGTCGACGGCAACTAATGGAGGCCAGTGGTGTCCTGAGGAAAGCCGTGAGAACCCTCGCAGCGCGATTGAATTGTGCACAAGACAGAGTAGACCACTAGGTAGAGTTTCTCTAACGCTAGAACCAGTAGGGATCGATGTATGCAGCTAACGGCGGCGCTTCTTGGTGCAATATTATTTCTCCCGGCAACTTGATGGGTTCTCGACAATAACTAATAATCAAGCGTCGCAACGCCGCTTGCGCTTATGAGAAATCGGATGACGCTGCAGGAATCCGGACATCCGTAAAGATCATGGAGATAATTCGCCCTCCTGCCTGAAGTCCACGTCGCACTGTCGTGGCCGACCAGGCGATATATCATAGAGACTGTGGCATGGATCTCCCAAAGGTCAGGAATAGCCTTTAGACGGTAGACTAGACGTGAGAGCATCTTGTTGTACCAGAAGTTCTGAGCGGTATCTGCGATCAGGAATGATTCTACGACATTGATCTCTAATGAATTAAGGCGCTATTTGGCTGCCGCGTCAAACTTGCGATCAGTATCCGAGGAAATGCGAGGGCCTCACTGCTGAGAAAACTGGAAATTAGTGGAACCCTATGAGGCCGATGCAACGGGTACGGGCATTCTGAGAACCATACGGGGAAAACCCGGTGCCATCTCCGCGGAGCAGAACAAGGAAGAAGGACCTCGGAGTCTCGGACTGCCAAATCAGGCCGAGCGCGTTTGAACTCAATGGCCAGCGGGTACCTCATGCTTTTCAAGCCGGCGCCCGCGGCCATAAACACGACGCCTGGCATGCAGTTGCTAGGGGCCGCTAGACGTCGATCTCAGTGATTCTCCAGACCATGCAAGCACGAGTGCCTGGTTACTTCCGTCTAGGCCCCCACGCGCCGCGGCACCTATTTCTACCGCCATTTTGTGCCTCCTGCGATCACGAGTGAAAATCTGAGGCTGGGACCTGGAACCTGAGCGCCCCAAGTTCGCTCCAGTGTGGGGCGCAACGGCATATATGCGCCAACGCGAGACGCGGAGTCGGCGCAGCTGTCGGCACCGTGCTTGGGACACCATTCATACCCCGGTGGCACGGGATTTACAAGTGGCGCACTGGTACGGCCTATCCGATGCAAATTATTCGCGGGTGGCGGAGATGTTACTGCTAGTTGCCGTTGAAAGTCGGACCACTGTGGTTGCTGCCATCTGGTTGACCGGCGTCGAAGAACATTGTATGCGCGACTGGCGAGTACGTATACATGGCTGAAAGCTGAAACAATCTCGCAAGTAGGCTCTTAATCATGATAGCGGAGTGAATGCCCGGATGCGACGACTCATGCTGTCCTGGGCGAACGGCTCGGGGAGGTCGAGACCGACGGATGCGCAGCCAAGCGGGGAAAGTGTGCGAATCGGGGACCAAATGTGAAGTGCGCGGCAGGATCAGGGGACGTGTTCACTCAGAGTCAAGCTGATGATGATGGTGGCGCCATGTGAATGTGAAACAGCGACTCGCGTTCTCGCGTTCTGCAAACGGGTATGCACCGTCGTGCATGACGAAGGCGTGCGTCTTCGAGGCCTGTCCCCGTCGTTACCATTAGCAAGCCAGCGGTTGCCTCGGACAACGGCCATGGTGAGCATGCTGCAGCGAGTTTTTGCTGAGAGATGTTTGACGAGTTGGCCGATTCAGTCACGGTCCTATCGTGCCTCCACCCGACCGCCTATTCTGCGCGAATCAGACGAGCCCATAATCTTAGCGATGCGCTAATGAATGTTTGGAGGAGCTGTGTCATAGGCTGTAACTGCAGGTCGTATGTAACCCGAGCAAATTGAATGGGACGGGACGATAGCAGAATCCCAAGATACGTCGCGAATATCGCCGCGAAGCTCACATGGCAAGCAGTTGTCGTTCTTCGACTTTCTGAATCAGGTTGAAGAGAAGTTCAGATATCTTGGATTGCCCTTCCTGGTGCGCCGAGTTGCTGGGAGGCTGGCATGACGGCTGGCAGGGCGCAGGCCCGCAGGGATGGGCCCGCGGGAAGGGCGAGAACTCGGAGCCGGAAGGCCCTCGGACGAAGCAAGCATCGAGTCTGTGTACCGCGTAAAGAGGCAAACGGCTGTCGGTGATGACAGACAAGGGTGCTCTCAAACAGTTCTGGCGACATCTTCGAAGGTTCCACGTTGATTTCCGATGGGAGGTTCGAATTCGTCGCGGCTGCCGCCAGTTACAATCACCCAGCTCTGAATACGGCAGTGGTCGGCCGTGTTACGTCAAGAATGCATTGCAAGGGCGGGGAGTGGTGGTGGTGGTGGGTCAGGGGCGGCGCTGCGGGGGTGGCAAGGGAGCCAGGGCATGAGGCACTAGCTGGGGAAACTCTGTGGAAGAATTGGGCGCTGGACGGTGAGATAGGCTTGAGCGCTGTTGAAATTGGCTTTCTTAGTAGAGAGGGAGCGCAGTGGGAATATAATTCAGTCGCACGAGCCGGATTGATGGAGTTGATCAGTCGGGAAATTAGAGAGGGGGCTGGTTATTTACAAGCGCGAGCCGGAGCAGAAGGCCAAGGCTTCAAATTGCGAGCTGCTTCCCGCCCTGCCAGGTCTGCCCGCCCCGCGTCGCTCCTGCTGCTCGCCTTGCTTTCGCTCTCGCACCGCCAGTGTACAACGCTAAACCCGATAGACCGCATCTCAAAACCACTCTCAAAAAGGTGCGCAATCTCCGACAGGCCCCGTTCTGCTCTGCGCTCCGTTCTCATCGCTGCTCGCGGACGCCAGGGAATTATTCTTGTCACAGTACTCGCCGCCTTTGTACCCACACCCAGCCAGCCCTTACCGCACCCCCGTTAATCCACCGACCGCCGTACACCATGGCGACCGACTCCCAGCACCACCACACCAATACCGCTAATTCTGACTATTCGGACAGAGGCATGACCCCGCCCGCCTTCCTCGACCTCGCTGACTCGGTGAGTGCTCTGTGCGGGCTCGGGCAGCGGCAGCCGCAGCGGGTTGCTGACCGCATGTATTCTCGCGATACCGGTTGCAGGCGGCCAGGCTAGGTAGCAACCTGCCCGACGTCGCTGCTGTGAGTCGCTGCCACGCCCGGCTTGTGCCCCGTTCGTCGAGCTGACGCCAAGTCCGTCCAGCGCATCGAGCTCAAGCGCCTCGAGCACGAGCGGCAAAAGCAACTCCACCGCAAAAACTTCGAGGAGCAGATGCGGATGCTCGAGGCCAAGCAGGCGCTCGAGGAGCGCCAGCTCCTCACCGCCAACGCGGCCAGCGACGCTGCATCGCACGCCGCAGTCTCGGCCCCAACGACGCCACCTCGCGTGTCCGGCCAGCTCAACGCGAGCCCGGAGTCCGCCATGCGCCAGGACGGCCACCACTTCGACCACTCGGCCCTCGCACACGTCGCCAGCAAGGCCAGCAAGCGCAAGTCCGTCACGTACGCTCCTTCCCTCATCCAGGATACTACCCCAGCCTACGGCGGCTCGCTCCACCCTCATTCCTTCGCTCGCCCTGTCGGCGCAAAATCTATGCCTGCGAGCCGCAGGACCTCGGCCAGCAGCCAGGAGCTCGATGAGCTCAGCGATCTCACCCTCAAGGCTCTCGCCCTCCACGATCGTTCCGTTACCCCAATCTCATCTGGCAATCATTCCATTCTGCGCAACGGCCGTGGTGAAGAAGCAGTGCTGCGCACAGAGCCTCAGTCAATCGACGCCGGTTTGATGTTGGACGAGCAGCTCGACAAGGAAATTCACAGTGCGTGACTGCATTCCTGCCATATGCGGGCGACGATTGACCATGTCCCTAGACACTATGCAGGATGCCATGCGGTACTTCCCTGGCAATGAAGAGGAGAAGTTTCCGCTGACCAGGACGGAGTCGTACCCTGGACGCGTACGTGATGCCATGTCGTTGAAAATCTGCGCGTCTCGCTCAGCTCCCATCTTTGCAGCTCTCCGCTTCTTCGGCCGCGCTCGATCTGGCGCCACTTTCTGGCACCCCTCCGCGCAACTCGTACCTCGGACGCGCGAACGAGAACAACGCTGGCAAGTCTTCGGAATGGCCCCAGTTCCCTGGCCGCGCGCCCGAAGGATATCCTACTCGCCCGGAGAAGCACAGAACGGCCACCACGCCCGTCGGCCTGGGCACGTTGAACACGGCGTCCAAGATGATCGGCGCCCTTTCTGCTTCGGCGACGCCCAACATGGCCCAAATCAGCCCGGACGTATCGCGTCGTTCCTCTCCACCTGGTTTGTCTGACGGTCTGTCCATCACCACCGCGCGCTCTGTCCCCGCCACTCCCCTCACGGGTCTCCCCAATGGCCGACCAGACGTCAGCAACCTGATCAAGACGCCAGGAACGCCCCTTGCGCATGGTACAGGGGCATCCGACCTTGGAGGCCAGTACGGAGCCGCTGGCCAGATTTCTGACCGTACGTTCTCGGCCAACGATCTGACCGCCACGCTATCGCGTCTTGGCAACAACTCGCCGTACGACTCTGCTTCCTACGGCAGCATCCAACAACATAGCCCAGGAGACCAGGAGGTGAGTAGCTGGCACTCGATTAATTCCAGAATGCTTGTGCTCAACGTAATGTAGCACTATGGTGTCGATTCCATCTACAACGGTCTGAACAGTGGCTTCGATGGAGGCCGCTTCGGTGCAAATGGTGCAGGTTACGGCGCCAACAACTTCGACCAAGGCTCGCGCGCCGCAGCTGGTGCTGGCGTCGCTGGTTCGACAGCGTTATATCACCACCACGGCACTCGCTACGGACTGTCACACGGTGCAATCAACAACCGCATGGGCGGCGGTGCCGACAGCAAGATGAACGGGCTGCATGGACCCAAGCACAAGCGGAGTGACCTGGATCGCGAGTGTGCGTATGAAACGTTTCTTCCGCGATGCCATGTGCTGATGCTGTACCTCTCTTTTTCATCCGCGATTACCAGTCAACCGCTTCGCAGGCACGCGTCTGGAAGATCTTCAGGGCGAAATTGCGTCGCTGTGCAAGGACCAACATGGCTGCAGATACTTGCAGAAGAAGCTCGAGGAGGGCTTGCCTGAGCACCGCGACATCATTTTCCACGAGACCTTCGGCCACTTTGCCGAGCTGATGACTGGTGCGTACTTTGGTGCTATACAGTGATGCTGCGAGCATTGATATCTTTTATCTTTGTGATGTTGCAGATCCGTTCGGAAATTATCTGTGCCAGAAGCTCGTCGAGTTCTCCTCGGATGAACAACGCAACGTGATCTGCGAGTCGGTCGCGCAAGACCTCGTCACCATCTCGCTCAATATGCACGGAACGCGCGCCGTTCAGAAGATGATCGACTTCTTGTCGACACCGCGTCAGGTATGTGTCGACCTGGGAACCCGCGCTGGAAGTAAGAATACTAATTGAATGATGTTGCCAGATTCACGCCATCATTGTTGCTCTCAGCCTTCACGTGGTGACGCTCATCAAGGACCTCAACGGGAACCATGTCATCCAAAAGTGCCTCAACAAGCTCGTGCCGGAGGATAACCAGGTGCGCGAAATACTTCCTATGCCAGCAATATAGAGCCTAACGAACGCACGTCTTTGCAGTTCATCTACAACGCCGTCGCCCAAAACTGCGTAGAGGTTGCTACTCACCGTCATGGTTGCTGCGTGCTCCAGCGTTGCATCGATCACGCGTCCGACAGCCAGCGCGTCCAGCTCGTCCAGGAAATCACCTATAATGCGCTCACTCTCGTTCAAGACCCCTACGGCAACTACGTCGTCCAGTACATTCTCGACCTAAACGACAACCGCTTCAGTGACGGTGTCATCCGCCAATTCAGCGGAAACGTTTGCGCTCTCTCCGTTCAGAAATTCAGCTCGAACGTGATCGAGAAGGTATGACACCAGTCTCTCTTTCAAGTAGAGCAAGGTATTGATTATCTATACAGTGCATTCGCGTCGCCGAACCGCATACTCGCAAGCTTCTCATCGACGAACTTCTCCACCGGAACCGCCTTGAAAAGCTCTTGCGCGACTCGTTCGGCAACTACTGCGTGCAAACTGCCTTGGACTATGCCGAGCCCACGCAGCGCGCTCTGGTAAGTTAGACCCCCGCGTAGTTGTGCATCGCTCAGCGTTGCCTTCAGCTTGTCGATGGCATTCGTCCCATTCTGCCCATGATTCGCAACACGCCGTATGGCAAGCGCATCCAGAGCAAGCTCCAGCGCGAGGCCATGGATAACCATGGCGGACACTACGGCGGCTACCAGCAGCAACTTCTTTCTGGCGCTGGAGGCTACGGGGCAAATGGCTCGCACGCTCAGGCTCGTCACTTGTCCCAGGCCGGTATCCATCACTCGCACCAGCTCTCGGACCTCTACGGTGCTCAGTCGTCGCTGTACTCGAACGGCTTGCACCAGGCCGCGCTTGCGACGCCTCAGGTCCATTCCTCCCAGCTGCACTCTCTCGCGCATCCCTCCATCGACCCATACATCCTGCAGAACGCTGGTCTCGGACAAGGACTCGGCGGGAATGGCGCGTTCAACTCTTTTGCCGCCAACTCCTTTGGCAGCAGCATCAGCCTTGGCGAAAGCCAGTATGGCCGCCCGGGCTACCACTATGCTATGTAAACCATCTTCCTCAACTCGCTCTTTCTCCTGCCTCTGCTCGGTGTCTGCTTTCGACGGGTACACGTCTAGCTCCGTGCGGAGGTTCTCTATTCCTCGCTTTCGTCCCGCAAGCATTCCACTGGACCATCATCGAATTCAAACCCATATGACTCGGCACTACCACTCACTGTATTCTGCCAGCAATTCACATGCACCCTCCTCGCGCTCTTCGATGCGATGTACCGTTTTGCTCGCTTCTAACCGTTGGCTATCTCATGTTCCAATTGTCCTATATCTTCCCAAGCCCCATATCGATAGGATACCCGTCGGTTGTCGCGATTGCCTTGCGCTGCCGATGTGTTGCGTTTGTCGTGCTCCCACCTGTCTTTTATAGTTACGTGCTCGCCGTGCCGATCCGCCCTTGACCACTTCAAAACTCTGCATCGCGTAGAAGAGGTCTGCACGGTGGCGCGTCTGTGTGTTAATAGTTTATGGACGGCCTTCCATTGTAATAAAATCCTGCTCCCTTGTTTTCTTGCCAACTTGTTTGAGTCTTGAACGTCGTTAACTAACGTTAGACTTTTGATATCTGTTCTAATAATTTTATACCTTGTGAGAGCGTTGCACACTTCTGGCCTTGTAGGACCTAACAGGGATGGCTTGATAGGGTAAAAGTTGGATAGGTAAGGTACTTATCCCGTAGCAGATTGACGTACTGGAACACGGTGCGGTGTTCCCACGCGTATGCTTGCTCCGAAGCACTGCTTGAGAGCGGAACGGAATGTCAGCGTCAGCAATGATCCATCGTTGGGTAACTACTTACCTTACAAACCAAGCAGGAGCATGCGTCCCGTTGATGTGCATGTGGACAGAAACGTGGTCTTGCTGTTACATCGGACGGTGGCAACGTCGTCCGATTCAATGCTCCGTCGGATAAGCCTTGCTACACGTCGCGAGATAGATGTGAGAGTTGGGCATACCCATGATACTGATTTGTTCTGACGTTCGGAGAAGGCAGGCGGCGATTCCATGTGGCCGTGAAACGCGGCGCTCGCGGTCCATTGACATTGCGTACGAATCCGGGGCCAGAACTCATAGCCACAGTATTCTCCGAGGACGGTATACTCCACGGAAGACTAATTGATACGGCGGAAGTGACAGGTAAGCGAGTTTGTACACATTGAAGATCTGGTCATCATTTCTTGCGACCACATCAATTGTCCGAGGTAGTCTTAGGGTTACTGTAGTATATGCTCCAACATCGGCCAGTCCAAGCATTCTTCATCCCATCAGCGTCCGCGCATGCATGGCATGTCAGCTCCAGACTGCTTCGGCATTGGACTGCGTGCCTCAACGATTCAATTGCTGTTGTTCTCAGGCTGAGCATAGCGTCTCAGGCTAGCTACTTCTATCTGTTGATCATGCTCTTCCAACAGGTCGTATATTTAGTAACCCGTCGTCTCCTGAGGTCTACGCCACAGCTAAGGGCAGGTTCGCCGGCTGTATGCTTCCGGGCTTTCATTGAAATAATCGAAGGCTTGCTTAACTCGGGATTCCTATCGCGCCCGAGAAAAGTCAGGGTCACGTGAGCCCACACGGATCGGAGCGGCAGGGCGAAGAACCACCATGATCCCTACCATATTCCACGGCAGGGAATTTGGCAGGTCCCATGACAGTCGCATGCAATAGCGTGCAATCTGTTCTGAACCGATTATAACAGAAGGAACATGCTACGACTCTGCCTGTGGACTCAAAGCTCACCAACCACTTCCTGCCGTCCGTTTCATACAGGGGCATGTATCGCGGATTGACATTGGCTTACTTCCTCGCTTGTGCTATTTGCGCGGCTGCGAGATCACCAACATTTCACACTCGGAGCTACTTCTACATCGGAGGCACATATCTTGACCAAGCTGACGGGGCGTTCTCAGATGGCCAGATGTACGTTGAGCACCTACGTCCACAAAAGACTTCCCATCGCATTCCGCTCCTCTTTGTGCATGGTCTCGGACAGACGGCGACAAACTGGCTCAACACGCCTGATGGTCGCCCTGGCTGGGCTGATTTTTTCCTGGCGAAAGGATACGAGGTGAGAAACACGACTGATATGGGAGAGCCACACCGAGCTAACTGCCTCTGAGCTTTATGTCGTTGATCAACCTGCGCGCGGGCGTTCTCCCTGGAATCCCGCATTCGACGGGAACGTTTCGCAGATCTCTGCTTTGACTATATCCCAGCGTTTCACCGCCCCAGAACGCTTCAACATCTGGCCTACGGCGAAATTCCACACACAGTGGCCGGGGAAAGGCGTGCAGGGGACCCCGTGTTTGACCAATTCTACGCGTCTCAGGTGCAGAGCCTGGCATCTAATGTCGAGACGCAACAGAAGATGCAGCATGCGGGAGCGCTGCTCCTGGACAAGATGGGAGTGAGCTTGTTTCTTTGCATTCAGGGCTGAGCTCACTCGGGGCTGCCATATTCAGAAAACAATTGTGCTCACGCACTCTCAAGCCGGAGCCTTAGGCTGGGTCATCGCTGATGCGCGACCCCACCTTGTGCACGCCATTGTCGCACTTGAGCCGTCAGGGCCACCCTTCATGGACACGACGGTGACGATCCCTCCAGCACCCGCTCGCGCGTTCGGTATCACCGATATCCCAATTACATATGATCCACCAATTGCCTCGGCGACGGAGCTGGAGCGAAAGCTCGTTTTCAACAGTTCAGTGACGATCTGTTTCGAGCAAGCAGCTCCCGCGCGCCAGCTCGTCAACCTGAAGGGCATCCCCGTCCTCGCTATCACAACGCAGGCAAGCTACCATTCCGAGTACGACTGGTGCACCGTGCGTTATTTGGGGCAGGCCGGAGTGGGCGTCGAGCACATCATGCTTGCCGACGTGGGAATTCGTGGGAACGGCCACATGTTATTCTTGAGCGCAACTCGGATGAGATTGCGGGTCTGGTAGAAGGTTGGATAAAGAAGCAGGAGGTTTCTTAATGTAACCGTCCGTACCGTGTGGCACATTGAATGATGAACGGCCGGCAACCCGGTAAATTGCGACGTATAAACTCCGCCGCGGGGTCACGTGAGGAGCGCGATTTCACTCCGAATCGAGAGAAGATTCTGGGCAGCTTGCGGGTGCACAGCGCGCCGGAGGATATGAACACCCAGATCCGCCAGAGTGTGAGAATTGTTGCAATCAAGCGGTCAATGCGTCACAAGACGGCGCAGGACTGTCGCTCCGGATGCACACAGGAAGTTTCGTGACTGCGATGTAATATACAGAGTAGCAAAGACTGAAAGCAAGGATGACATACAACAAGATAACGAACACTCGCTCCAAAGGCGAGTCTACGCGATCTCCAACATGGCAAATGCATCGTATAATCCGACGCACGACGTCGAAGGCACCTCGGTCACGAGTACAGTGTGATGATGCGTGTGTGGTCGGTGAGCGTTATGCTTCGGCGCGCAGTGCTGACAGCTTGGGTCGTCTGGAGGCAGAGGAATGCACTTCAAGCGTGGCGCCGCAGGGACAGCGAAAGTCGAACTACGCCGACGGTCCTTTACGACGAGGTCAGCAGCGGCACGCCCACCCTGCCCGAGCACACAAACCCTCAATGTGTCTGCCTTATGACCATGGATGATAGAATTTGCGTGCATGGGCGTTGCACTGGCGCGAATTTGTTCGCAGAGCGCAATTTGGTCGCAGAGACTTCGAAGTTCATGGTGCTCAGGGAGACCAATCCAAAGGACCAATGCGTCGCCCGGGCTAGCATTACAGTGACGTGCAAGATGGTCTCGGAACACCTGGCCCAAAGCTTGTGAGCTTCTCCAAAGACTCACGAACTACACTAGCACTTACCATAAAGCTGCTACGAATGCTGGGCGGGGGGTACGAGAACTGTGATGCGAGCTCCAGTCGCAGGCTACTGGTTATGACACCCAGCAGGTCGACCGCAAAATTGGGATAGCGTACTAGGTATTGCGCATTAGGACACTGACGGGGGTCCTGAGTGACGGTGTACTCACCTTCAGCGGGCACGGTGGGCACACGGGACATGATGTAGTCGAAGACTAAGTCTGGGGGGAGCCATGAGACCACGGCTTCCCATTTTATAGACCAGAAACAAGGGCGGCGCGACTGCTGGCGCAGCGAGCAGAATGTTGCTTATATCGAGGGTGAGTTGACAGCAGTGGACGCATCCGTTTTCCCGCGCTCCGGTGCGGATGATCCGGGTCAGGGAATAAAAGCGGCTAAAGTCTAAAGTCTCAATCTGGAGGAGCAGGCCGCGTTCCACAATGAGCATTGGGGGAAGGAAAGAATATATACGGGTGGATAACTAGCACGAAAATTTCCCAAGCAACAGCTAAAGGGCAGTTTTACGCATAATTTGCGGTCACAAAAGCCCCCGGAATTGCCACAGAGCCGACAGTGACATCCTACTCAGAAATTGAGAACGATTTTACCCTTCCACTGAGTGAGCGAGATGGAACGCCAAATTGCGCCTGAAGGTCTGAAAGAACTCTGAAAGGACAACGCGAGATCGGCGTTTACCGACGCCATGGTGAAGCTTCCTCGACGCGTTCCCTGGTCGTGCAAGGCCGAAATAGAGCAGCTGTGCTCTTGGATCTACTCCGAAGATGCGGGGAACGATGGGCGTCGGCGTGCGATGGCCAGGGTAAGCTTTGCCCCCATGCTTCACCGTCAGAGTGCTCAAATACCTGTAGCTATCCGCATGGCACGTTGCGACACCCTCCCGCACGCGTTAGACTCAGTGCTCTCCCTCCTGGCTGCGGAAATTGGAGATGACACGGGCAGCCCAGCGCTGCTTGTCCGGCAGAGCTATGCCAGTGCGATCGTCCGCTTTGTCAACGGCATGGTCGACCCGCTGCAATTCGGCGCGTACGCCAGGTCCATTGCCGCCATTGCGGCGCAGATAGGTCTACCTGGCTGGCTGGTCGAACTCAGACATGCGGCAACGCATGAAGACCTGCCCAGTCTCGAAATTCTGCGGGAAGCAGCGCGCGAAGTATGCATTTGCGTTGTTCTCTGCCGCGCATGGCTGACCGGTCGAAGGCGCTGGTGTGGCTGCTGCACAATTATTTCCTTCCCGTTCTCGCGTCATCCGAAACCAACGCGCGACTTCCCGTTCAGCCGTCACCTCTCGCGCCTCTGCTGAAGGAGTACAAGGCTCTTGCGAAGCAAGCTGCGCGTGACGAGTCGAAGCGCGCACCCTTACAATTGGAGTTCACGCGCATTTTCCGCCAACTGGAGCGCTGGATTGGCGAGGCCAAGGTCGCAACGTCCAATCTAGCAGCCGGAGCGGAGGATGCCGAAACGAAAGAGACGCTCGCCCTTGAGCTGCTCAGCAATGCGCTGCTCGATAAAGGCGGACTAGTTCCTCTTGCCAAAAAGTATGACACTTCATTTGGATGGCGGTCGGTATGCTCATATGTTCTGCAGAAAGCGACAGCTTGCTGAAGGTCGCATGTCCCCGCCGAATAGCTCGCTTTGGCGACCGCTTCTCTGCCAAGTCCAAGAACAGCATCCACTATTTGGTGCGGCGCTCCTATCGAGCATTGCCAATCGCATAGGCGGCGGAGAAGAGGAGCAGGATGCGTCCACTATAGCTTGTCTGCTAGCGTGGGTGAGCTGGATCGTGGACACCTGGGGCGATGCCGCGGGTTGCGGCGCGCAGGATACGATATCACAGTTGCTTCTCAATGTCCAGGCCGATGTCATGAGTCGACATTCTGGGCTGTAAGTCTTTCGACACGGATTCGTTACTCAGGACTCAACGATCGATGCCAGGTTTGCGCAACTGGTCAACACGCTATTCGTCGACGACGATGCGCTCAAAGCACGGGTGCTGGCGTTCTTGCGACCAGCCGACAAAAAAGATCATTCGGTCAGCCCAGCATCGACCGCTGTGTACTGTGAACTGATGCTCTCATAGTGGAGGGAATCGGACGTGGACATCATGAAGCAGCGACTAGATGCTTTACAGCAACATGTCTCCAATCCCTCTGCCTCTACAAATGAACCCGGCGTAACACTGAACGGGGCTGACGACACCGTGACACCGGCACCAGGCTGGCGATTACTAGCAACTTCCAACTGGAAGCCCTGTCCTATCGGTGTCTCGGGCTCATATTAGTGCCCTCCTCATGAGGTGCTTCGCACGATATCGCTGTCGCGTTACGTTGGACTCTGGTAGCCGCATACAGTATATCAAAAGTATAAAATGTCCACGAGGAATACGAACATCAACCTGCACTCCGGCGTCTGGCGTTTCTCGCGTCAATGGCACGACTATTCCACCATTATGCTGTTCTCGAGTTCCTTCAGCGATTTGATGCCTTCTCCAGCGTCCAATTTCTGCCGGCAGCGCTCGCATCCAGACTTGTCCATGCATTCGGCGACGTAGCCCTTGCAATCACATTGATGGTGCGATGGCACACGGGCGACTTCCTCCATCGCGTGTTTCTCCCAGGTTATCCAGCCCGCTGGAGGACTGCCGGCGTCGCAGCAGCGGCTGCATGCCCAATCCTCGACTCGATTGTGGACAAATTCGATGATCTTGTTCTGCAGGTTTCGCGTTCGTCGCCGGCGCGTCCTGAAGATTGAAATCCGCTCATCGGCGGTCAGTGCGAGCCATAGTTGTAGGTCAGTAGTATCTGTTGGGGGCAGCGGATAAGAGTTCAGGACCTCTTCAGCCTGGCGTTGCACCGCGGGAAGACGGCCTTTGACACCGATGGCGAGGGCTGCGAAAGGGTAGTCCCGTACCAAGTCCTCGGTCAGATAATGACGGTGGAAAAACGCTAGCGCTACGGAGATTTCATACTCGTGCGCTGCACGCATGAGAATCGCGAGGCGCAGACCCTTGTTCGTGACGACATCCAGCGACTCGACGAAGAGCCCAGTGCAGTTCATCCAGCGAAGCATCTCGTGGATGACCCAGTCGTCCTCCGGCACGGAGATGACGTTGTTGTTGGGAGGCAGCTTCTCAATCGTGGCGCGTAGCTTGGGAGAGTACATGACCAGTTGCGTACGGCTGACGGGAAACATATTCTCGCCATTGCCCTTGATCATGATAAGGTCACTACTGGTCAAGGACGCTTCGGATGTTGGCGTGGAAGGTGGGCTGCGACGTGGCGACGGCGTGGCCGAAGTAACTGTGAGCGGGAGCCTGTCGTATGGATCCGTCAATAGCGTACTGCCGGACGCGGATAGAACCATGCTGAGGGGAAGGGGAAGGGAAGCAACGACACAATAGCCTACGGGCACTAGCATTTATAGGAGAGGGAGAGGTTGTACTTTATACCACCATTGTGTCGATCGAAGCACGGCCTTGACCTTCTTGTGCGCTGTGCTATTGACCTTCGACGAGGACCAAATTTTGTGACGTTAGGCAAAGAGGGTGAGATAAAAATGTTCCATTGGTAAAGAAAAAGCTACTATGAGGCATAGCTGAGAAAGTAGTAGGGATTTACGAGACCATAGTCGAGCACGCCTCATACCCACGTCCTCGAACGAGGTCGTGGGCACCGGGACGCGCTCCGGCTTAATTGCTCTCGCTTGTGAAGTTTGCTCTACCTCGTTCGCAATACCCATGGACGGCGAGCGCAACGCACGAGTTGCTTCCCCTCACACGCGAGCGTGGTGGAGAAGCTGGAAAGAGGAGGAATTGCTGGGATTGAAAATTTGCGACGCGCTTTGTAGTACGGCACGCGATGCCGACAGCACTGGCAGCGACTTCAATATGCTCCACGAGCTGTCGAAGGGCGCAATGGGCGGGTGCACAGGCACCACAGGGTTCGGATACAATATTTGCAATGCGATTAGTTCATTGGCCTCGAACATTCGGGACGCCAGGAACAAAATCGCCCGCGGACGTCATTTGGAATTTAAACACCCTCGATATCGATGATCTCCCGCATTCGTGCTTTGACCTCACACCTCAAGCCTACATCGCGCACTATGGCCACCGTACACAACTCGAACTCTGCCTGCTGCTCCATCCCGCCCGTACAGAGCTCCTACACCCCTCAGGGCACTTACAAATCCCTCGGCGGTATTGAGAAGGTCTACGTTGTTGGGCCTGAAGGTACTGGCAAGGCTCTCCTGGGCGTGTACGATATCTTTGGGTGCGTATTCAGCTGTCTCCCAGCTGCTTTTGCCTGTCCGCTAAGACGACACAGATTCTGGCCACAGACCATTCAGGGTACGCCCATATCCAATCGTCAACGCCTTATCAGCACGCCGATGCCTTCCGAAATCCAGGCGCAGACATCCTGAGCAAGTCGCTCAACGTCCAAGTCGTCCTGCCCGACTTCTTCGCGCCCTACCAGCCCTACGATCTCAGCCGTTTCCCGCCCAGCACCGACCAGGACAAGCAGGCGCTGCAAGAATTCTTCGGCACCGCAGCGAACCCAGAGCGCGTTCTCCCGCTCGTCAAGAACGTCGCGAACGCGCTCAAGCAGGCCGGCGCGACCAAGGTCGGAATCTATGGTTATTGCTGGGTATGTTCGGTAAGCCGTATAGCATACAGACGTGCTGATTGTATGCAGGGCGGAAAGATTGCGACCTTGAGCGGCGCCACAGATGATTTTGTTGGCGTTGCAGCCTTGCACCCCGCGTAGGTGATTCATGGTAGCTCAGGGTCATCGCGTTGACCATATCCTGCAGTATGATGAGCGCGGATGACGCGAAAGCCCTCAAGGTCCCCATGGCGCTCTTCCCTTCGCGCGATGAGCCGCTTGACGTAGTGCGTACCTCAACCCATCCCTTTGCGTTCGAGTCCTCACCGCAACCCCTCACAGTATGAGCAAGTGCTGAAGACCATCAGCGAGAAGCCCTTCGCATCCAAGAACTCGTACAAGCTCTACGACAACATGTACGTCTTCTCTGGTCTGCATGTCGATGTGGCTCTGAAACCCTGCGATAGGCACCACGGCTGGGCCGCCGCGCGCGGAGACCTCGACAACCCAGAGAACAAGGCAGAGTACGAGGACGTGTACAAGCGCCTTTCTGGCTTCTTCCAAGCTCTGCTCTGAGTTCCGGGGTAGCCATTTGTTGTACTGAAATCCAATGAAAATATAGCTGTGGACTGCATTGCAAGTTGAACTTCAAGAAACTTCGTATTCCGCGCTACGGGACGCGGGTCGTATGTCTTTTGAGCTAGGAGTAAGGTCATTCGAGGTCATTACATGTCCGCGGCGTCGCGCGGATTTTGCGTTGCACGCGCCTAAATATGGTGCGAGAGGGCGAAGGAGGCGAGAGATGGAAAAGAGAATATCAGCGAAACAATGCGAGAGACAGCAGCGGATGTGAGGCAGAGATGGAGCAGATGCGATGTGTTTCCGTGAGCGATGCAAACTTCGAAGTAAAACATAATAATTGATCGGCGGAAAGGTGTGCTGAGTACGAGGAGAGGGACAAATTCAGGACAGGACGCCCCAGGATGCGAGTCCCGCGAAGAGTGTGCCGAGCGCGACGAGGAGCACAGCGTAACTTGCCGCAGGGACGCCCACGCGCGGAAGGGCAACAGCCCAGACGAGTGCTAGTGAAGCATGGATGGCCGTCACAGCAGCCAATGCGGGAAGAGTGTCCACGAGCGCCGCACCGTAATCAACACGGTGCGGAGCATGGTGGGATGCGACCGCGCGAGCCCAAGAAGAGGCCAGGATGAGCGTGAGACCCATAGTGAGGACGATGGCGTCTATGCGCTGCAGGGCCGACAGAAACACGGGAATGTTGGGCAGCGGGACGCCGTAGACATCTTCGAGCTCGGCGCGCGACTTGATGGCGATGAGCTGGGTGAGCTCGGCCTCGAGGTACTCTCCGGGCGAGTCGTATGCGCTCTCGCCCCAGGAGTGGTCGTTGTGCAGCGCTGGGCGGTGGGTGTGCGCGGTGGGGTGGGCGACGGGCACGGCGGGCGAGGACGAGTTGGCGGTGAGGTAGCGCTGGATGAAGCCGGTGGCGCCGCCGCCGCGGCGCAGGAGCGTGGCGCGCTCGTCGGGCGGGCTGTCGTCCGGCGCGCCGGCGTCCGAGAAGTCCGAGCCGTCGCTCTCGCCGCGCAGCACGTCGCGGTACAGCGCGAGCTGCGCGTACGCCTGGCCGATGCCGACGACGACCTCCGCCGTCGCCCAGCCGAGCGCGATCCACCACGCGCGCGCGAACGCCTCCTGCCGCGGCGCCGGGCGCACCGCCAGCAGCGCGAGCACGCCGAGCCGCGCGGCCTCCTCGAGCGCGCTCTGCGCGACAGTGCTGAGCGCGGCCGACTCGAAGCCGCACGCGAGCCCCGAGGCCAGCGCGTAGACAGGGTTGCGCAGCGCGTAGCAGGCCGTCCATGCGGCCGCGGCCACGAGGAGCTCGCGCAGCGGCCAGACGGGATGCTCGCCGGGCGGCTGCGGGAAGCAAAGAACAGCAGCAGCACGAAGAACGCCAGCGTCAGCGCCGCCGAGACGGGCACCAGCGTGTAGTATGCCATCAGTCTCCGGTACGATACTGCCAGCAGCGCCGGGCGTCAGGACAGGTACAGGGTAAACTGGCCCTCCTGCGAGACTCACTTCGTACGAGCGGCACCTCCGCGAACGAGTAGACGCTGTCGCCGTCCGCCGCGTCCAGCTCCCGCAGCCGCTGCTGGATCGTGCTCGGGTTGGGCGGCCGGGACAGGACCGAGTCCGTGCTCGCGGGCGACTCGTTGAGCGCGGCCATGAGCGGGAGTGGCAGGTGCGGCCGAAAGAGATGCGAGCCGTTCCCGCGCACTGCTCCGAATGTGATGCCGCGCCGCCGCTGGCTGAGATATTCACTCGCCAGCTGCTGCCCGTGCTCCAAATCGTCCTTCATTTTTTCGCAGTGACAGCGTGTGGTAGCCGCTGGGTGAAACCTTGAACCCTGCTTTTGTAGCTGGGCTGGTGCCGCTGTCCTTCTCGACGCGTTCAATGGCGCAATTGGCGTGCAACCTCGCGCGCACGTGTACACTTCAAGCTCAAACTAAGTACCGAATGCCCCTCAGTTCACTGCCCTAGTAGGTCCCCGTGCATCCGCCGTGGCATGTTTACAGGTCATGCGCCGATGCGACGAGCAGGAAGCCCTCGCGTAGCCACCTGTATGCAGTCATGTATACTGCGGCGGAAATAGTACAGAGTTGCAATTCGATGGAGGGAGAGACACAGAGTGAGGCAAAAGAGCAGAAACGCAGACCGGGAGACGTGGCCAAAATATAATCATACTGTAGTAAATGCGTGCGTGGCAGAGCGTACGCTCTGCTGCATGTTCATGCTCCATCGTTGCCTGTAATACACAACGTCAGTCCCTAGCACGGCACGCACATGAACTGGAAACCCGAAACGCACCCGAGTCATTCGTCCATTGTTCGTGCCGCTTTACGTCGTCGTGCGTGACCGTCGGCCGTGCGCCCTGCACGGCGCGCACAAAGTCGGCCATCCGCAACGGCGGCTCCAGCAGCTCGTCGCTAGCAACTTCTGTCCAGCTCTTCTCCACTGCGCTCGGGTCGCCCGGCGAACACGGCGTCCACTTTGTCTTGCCGTCCACATCTACAGGCTTGAAGTGCGTTGCCGACAGAACTTTGCGCACGGGCTGCATCAATGCATCCCGCACCACGACGGCAATGTCAGACCCGGAATAATTCTCGGTCATCTGGCCGAGCTCGCGGAAGTCCTTCTGGGTGAGCTCGTGCGGCGTCGTACCGACGTTCAGCTCGAACATCCGCTTGCGTGCTTCAGCGCCAGGCAGGGGTATGTAGATGCGCTTCTCGAATCTGCAGTGTGATTAGCGTGCCGATACTTGAGAGCTATAACAAAGCGGCATACCGACGCTTAATAGCGCCGTCGAGCTGCCAGGGAATGTTGGTCGCGCCCAAGACGAGAATGCCGGTGTCGTCATTGCCAACGCCGTTCATCTGGACGAGAAATTCGGTCTTGATACGTCTGCTGGCCTCGGACTCGCCCTCGCCACGCGTCCCACACAGCGAATCGACTTCGTCGATGAAGATGATGGCGGGCTTGTTCTCGCGCGCCATGGTGAATAGTTGCTTCACGAGTCTGACACCCGCAGCAGGTCAGTTCTCGGGCGAAAATTAGGCGGGCGGGCAAAAGCAGCACTGCGCACCGTTCGGACTCGCCCATCCATTTTGAGACGAGATCTGACGAGGAGACGGAGAAGAAGGTGCTGTTGCTCTCGGTCGCGACGGCCTTTGCGAGGTACGACTTGCCCGTACCGGGCGGGCCGTAGAGCAGGATGCCCTTCCACGGCGTGCGCTTGCCGGTGAACAAATGCGGGAACTTGATGGGCAGGATGACGGCCTCCTTGAGCGAGTCCTTCGCGGCCTCGAGACCGGCGACGTCGTCCCATTTGACGTTGGGCTTGTCCTGCAAGATCGCGCCTGGCAGTGTGGCGTCAGCAACGCGCGACAAAGGACTCCGCGTGGACGGCGCGTACTTGCGAGGCCTGCTCGCAGCTTCTTGACGTCGGGATCGTCGTCGCCGTCGTCACCGCCCTCGGACCTGCCATTGTCAGGTTCAGGCTTGCCATCGGGCAGGACGCCACGCACTTTTTGCCAGCCGCGGGCTTGCCGTCTGCGCCAATGGCGCTCTTGGAGTTCTGCTGGCTCTCCATCTTGCGGATGTGGACCTTGAGTTTCTCGGCGCGGTCGAGGTACTCGGTGACTTTGCCCTTGATGAGCGTCTTGAGCTTGTCGTTCTTCTCATCTGCAGCAGCAGCGTATCTCAGCACACTGGTGTATACAGGCCAGATCACGCACACTTGAGGGCCAGCATGAAGTAGTCCAGCGAGTTGTTGTACTGCTTGTAGGCCTCGGCATAGTTCTGCTTAACGTCCTCGTCGATCGCCCGCTGCACGATCTCGATGGCACGCTGGGAACAAGTCAGGGCCGGCGCACGCTTCCGAGGGAGGAAAGACGCGTACGTCGAGCGAGGTTGAGGCTGCCATCGCGCGTGGCGGAGGGATGAAGTCAGCGGTGGTCGCCTGCAGGCATTTGCCGGCCCTGTCCTTGAACTCGAACCGCGTCATGCCCGGTTCCGCCTCTCGTATTGCCGTAGTCTGCCACAGTACATGTCGCGCTGCGAAAATCTGACTGCGGAATATGCTGCAACAATGTCCGGGCTATTCGCGCTTTTGAATGGCATTTGTTGTACTAGTTCAACTGGCATACTTACCCTGGATCTGGTGGAATCTGAACAGGATGCGCATGCTCTATCCGGCTTTGCTGTCACGTGCGATCACCGACGTAGCTTGAGGACGGCTTGAAGACAGATATAGTGCTGGCCGTATATTGATTCCATTTGCGCAAAAACTGCGATACATGTAGACGTTGCGATCAGGGTCAGGGCGAGCCCAATCTACTGTACTTTATCAGTTTATGGTGCTCTCGACCTGCTCTCCGTGGACACCGGCCCGTCGCTTGCGCCGTCAGCCGCCTCTGTTCACACCCTGCTTTGTCAGCGGTTGTTCTCTGATGCTGCAGTGTCCAGCACAGTAATACTATCGGGCATAACGGACTGGATGCGGGGGGACCATACAAACGAGATAAATTCTCAAGCAGGACGCTGGCAGCAGGGCCGAGCGCGGTCGTCGTCGGGGGGACATAGGGGATTGTCCACGTCAATGCCGGCCCTGTCGGCAGAGTCACCGCGGAGGGCCCGAAAGCCAATTGGCCGGCGCTCGGCTTCAAGTTTCCCACAACATCACGCCACTATGCGAGACAATTAAATTTGGGCTGGCGCCAGGCAAGAATATTTCTCAGCTGCTCGTCCCCAAATGGCCTCCAACGCGACGGCAACTCTCTACGCGTCTCTGCCGTCGGCGCTCCCGCAGGTGCCCGCCGGAAAGTTCTGGTACAGCTCGCTCGCCGTCGTCGCCTCGCTCCTCGTGCTCGAGCAGGTCGTGTACCGGGCCAAAAAGCAGCACTTGCCAGGCCCGAAATGGACCATTCCTATCATTGGCAAGTTCTCGGACTCGAGGAACCCGACGCTCGAAAAGTACATGGACTCGTGGAAGTCTGGCGCCCTGAGCGCCGTCAGCGTATTCAATATGTGCGGATCGTGCTGCAGAGCCTGTCTCACCCGCCCGGCTGACTCTGCGCGCATTGCAGCTTCATCGTAATGGCGTCCAGCAACGACTACACGCGCAAGATATTCAACTCGCCCAAGTACGCCACGCCGTGTCTCGTCGCGTCCGCGAAGCAGGTCCTGTGCCCGGACAACTGGTGAGACTCTCACCCCTTACCCGGCCACTAGCTCATACCGTGGCTCAGGGTATTCCTCAACGGCAAGGAGCACGTTGAGTACCGTCGCATTCTCAACACGCTCTTCACGCGCAAGGCACTGGGGTGCGTCCACGGCCGGCGCGGCTTCTATTCTATATGATCGCTGATGGCGGCGGCACCCAGCATCTACCTGCCCATCCAGGATGGCATCGCACGCCGGCACTTTGCGCGCTGGCTCACCGAGGCGACACTGAGCGACAAGCCCGGCACGCTCATGTCGCCCATCCGCGACCTGAACATGGACACGTCCCTGCGCGTTTTCTGCGGCTCGCACATCCCCGACCACGCCGTCGCGCACATCACCGAGAAGTACTGGGTCATCACCTGCGCGCTGCAGCTCGTCAACTTCCCGCTCGCCATCCCCGGCACGCCGACGTACCGCGCGATTCAGGCGCGCAAGATGGCCATGAAGTATCTCGAGGCCGCCGCCGCGAGCAGCAAGAAGGCGATGGCTGAGGGCAAGGACGTCGAGTGTCTGCTGGACGCCTGGGTCCGCGGCCTTGCCGAGGCGCGCGCCGCGGGCAAGCAGGAGCGCGAGTTCACCGACCGCGAGATGGCCCTCGTCGTGCTCTCGTTCCTCTTCGCGTCGCAGGACGCCATGAGCTCCGGCCTGATCTTCTTCTTCCAGCACCTGGCCGACCACCCCGACGTGCTCGCCAAGGTGCGCGAGGAGCAATACCGCGTGCGCGGCGGCAACATCGAGCAGCCCATGACGCTCGACATGATCGACCAGATGCCGTACCTGAGGGCGTGCATCAAGGAGACGCTGCGCGCCCGCCCGCCCGTGACGATGGTGCCGTACATGACGAACCGCCCGTTCCCCGTCAGCGAGGACTACACCGTGCCCACCGGGACCATCATCATTCCCTCGCTGTACCCGTCACTGCAGGACCCCGAGGTGTACCCCGACCCTGAGGCGTTCAACCCTGACCGATGGCTCGACCCCGAGAGCGTGGCTAACCAGAACCCGAACAAGTACCTTGTTTTCGGCTCGGGCCCGCACAAGTGCATCGGCATCGAGTACACCACGATGAACATGGCCGTCGTTGCCGGCACTGCTGCGTGTCTCCTGGACTGGACGCACCATGTGACGGAGGACAGCGAGAAGACGCAGCTGATCGCCACGTGAGTGTCACGTGCGTTTCGCGAGACCACGCTTTGCTGACCTGTGTGTGTGTAGGTTGTTCCCCAAGGATGGATGCATCGTGTCGTTCCGCCCGCGGAAGCACGATTAGAAACGCAATGGATGTAAGTATGCAGCAACGAACGACATTACGAAAGGAGCTCGTAATCGAAGAAATGTGGTAGATTCCCTTCTGTTGTGACGATTTTTGACATTCGTCTTGTGTTAATAACACAATGAATTACTCGGTGCTGGTGCACCGTTGTTGCATTTCTTGCGACAAAGTTCTGCTTCTGGGAAGGTTGATCGTCTTGACATCCAAGCCAGCTCGTGGAAGTGGCTCAAGGCGGGAAGTGGGAATGGGATGCAATAGGATATCTTCCAACGATGGACAGAGTCCCTACCGTATTACACAGTGGATGACTTCCCGTAACGATTTGGAAACGATCTGGCACGCCCAAACGTCTCCAAAATGCTCGGGAATCACGTCCATCACGGGATCATGATGGGGAGGCCTCAGCCAGACCGACGAATCTGACAAAGGGGGGACCCCCCTCGCCAGATGCCCACCGTTTAGACAAGCGTGCATTTCGCTGATACCGGCTGTTGTCGCCGTTGCCGCCGCCAGTCCGGCTCCTCCGTCAAATCCAAAGCACAACAGGCAAGGCTACAAAGAGCCCGAAGACCCCCAAAAATGTTATGCTTGGACATTATTTGAGTCGTGGATGGTACTTGGGTGCCATTCCTGCCTGAAAATGAGTGAAATTTGCTGCCGGAGACCATTCCCCCTGCCATGATCAGTTCTCTAGAGCATCTGAAGTATAAAACATGTAATATCTTCGAGAATTAGGGCCATGGTATGCCTGCTGTTCAATGACTATATCGGGCGGTGACGGAGCTAAGCCGTCTAGCAGCGTCTGGCATCGTCTAGCTGCGCATCGTGTTCCGGGATTTAGAAATGTTGCCAGATCTGGCTGATGTAGCCGACCGGCTCGTCTGGCTTGTCCAGATTCTTACGGGAAGTCATCCAGTGACCCAACGAGCGGCTAATTTCTTGTCGCCCAACGACCCTGACTCCGCGGCATCACGTGCACTGAGTTGATGCATGCACGACAAACGCAAACAATCATCGTTTCCAGGCTAAGTATTTGCAGCACAAAAGTACGCGCTTTGGACGCCCTTGAGCCTATTTTCAGTAAGAACGCAAATCGTCTTCGACGGGGGACTGAGCAAGGTCCCGCCGGGTCCGCATGATGGAACTTCATCACGGCATTTGGGTGCGCGACGAAGGAAGTCGACGTCGCCGGCGAGCTCATGCACATTCTGGATTTCTCGAGAATGCTTGAGAGCAGCCAGGTTGAGACATGATCCGATCGGCCCTGGAGACACGGGAGATCCAGGGTGCCCGGAGAGGTGTCGGAAGGCCGGGGTGGACTGGTTTGGAAGGCGACTGATCGATGACGTTGCGGAGCGCCACGCCGTGTGCGCGAGGGTGGCGGAAAATTCGATCCTTCCGGCGAGAGTTTTTGAAGCGACGCGGGATTTGCTGACGCTCCTTTCGCTTGTACTTTGCTCGCCCCCATGAGCACCCGTCCCTCGGAATCCCACGCAGAGCCCATCGCGCCGCTGGGCCGCTCGGCGTCGGCGCCTGAGCCCCAGACAGAGCGCATATACACTGGCCTGCCCCGCGTCAAGACGGAGGTCGTCAGCGGCACCCAGCATGTCCAGGAGGTCTCCAAGCTCGATTGGCTCGAGCACCCACACTCCTTTGTACGCGGCATGTGGCATGCCTTCCTCGCAACAGCCCTCGTCCGCTGCTGGTGCGCACTGAGCCCTTTCTGCTGGCCTGGCTGCCCGGCTCATCTGACGCGTCCGCAGGCAACATATCGTCTTCTTTGCCGCAGAGGCAGCCATCATAACCTATGCCCGCAAGGGCCTCCATTCGGGGGTCACGGTCAACAGCAACCTGGTCACCGTGCTCGGAACTTTCATCGGCTTCATCATCTCCCTCCGCACCAGTGCCAGTAAGTACCCCGTCACTGTACCAAGTCCCATTGCCAACACGCGTGCAGGCTTCGATCGATATCATGAGGGCCGTCGTTACTGGAGCCAGCTCGCCCAGAACGCATTCATGTTCGGCCGCATCCTCTGGTTCCATGTGCCAGGTGGGAGCAATCTGCTAGAAGCGATACGCGCGCCACTAACGCATATATTCTGCGCAGAACTCAAGGCGGACGAGAACATGTCCGAGCAAGAGGCCCGTGCACGCACGCTGATCGAGAAGCGGACGGTCTTGAACCTCGTCGAGGGCTTTGCCGTTGCCGTGAAGCACCATCTGCGCGGTGAAGATGGCATATACTACCAGGATCGTACGTCAATATCCGCTGCTGCCAAGGTACCCCACTAATCCAGGGTCAGTGTATCATCTGGTCAAATATCTGCCCGCATACAACATGCAAACGGACGTCCTGGCGCCGCTCTATGCCAACGGCGATACCAAGTACCAAGACTTTGCGCACGACCATGACTTCACTCGCGTTGGCACCAAGAACACCATCGCCGCCAAGAGCGAACTGCCTTTGCCTGCAACTGCCACTGCCAGCCAGTCCGAGCTGAAATTCCGTAAGAATGCCCGGGCCGCCGCCTCGTCTACCAGCGTGGGAGGGGACCCTCTCCACTTGCTCCCCGCGCGCAACCCGCCGCCTACGACCATCTTCGATGTGCGTGCGAAGTGAACTGTGATTGCAGACGGGCACTGATGAGGTCAATTGTTAGGTATGGCCGTTCTCCATGTTCGTGCGGATCATACAGGCTAGTGGAAAGGCCCTCAAGGGCAAGAAGGCGCAGAAGGACCGCGCGCGCAACCTCAAATATGGTTCCAAAAGCGGAAACGTACCCCTCGAAATTTCGCTGTACTTGGTGAGTTGTTCTAACATCGTCGCCTGCGCCCGTCGTAACACATCGTGTGCAGAACTCGTACATCCGCGCCCTTCAAGCTCGCGGAACGGACGGCCTGATCATTGCCAACCTGTTCGAACACACGAAGCTACTCTGGGACGCCAATGTTGGTTTGGAGAGAATCCAGACGACTCCAATTCCATTTTCGTAAGAAACCATTCGTACTCGGGCGTCGACGCTTGCCTGACAGCCGTTCCAGGTATAGCGTACATTTGTGGACCATTACCTTGCTTTATCTGCTGTTGCTTGTGCGTTCTTTTGCCTGTCCAGACGGAACCCTGAGATCTAACTCCCATTATAGCCATTCCAACTGGTTGACTCTCTTGGATGGCTGAACCCTGCCGCTTCTGCTCTTGCTGCGTTCGCATACTGCGGTCTTCTCAAGGCCGGCGACGAGATTGAACAGCCATTCGGTTACGATTGTGAGTCGCGATCATGCCTATATGATTGTCTACTGACGTTTGGATTTAGATAACGACCTGAGTACGCACTGTGACCGCTGAAGGTTGCTGAGGACATTGCTAATCTCGTCCCGGCAGATCTCGACCATTTTACCAAGCACATAATCCGCCGCGAGCTGCGCGCTTTAACCGCCATGCCTATCCAGGATCCCACGGAGTGGATCTTCAGCAACGACAACAACATGGTGTTCGACGACCCGGTCAACTCGCACCTGCACCCGTCCGACAAGACCAAGAGGAAGCACCCGCGGCTGTTCGACCACTCGCACGAGCTGCGCCACACGCCGAACGAATGGCTGGGCCTGGGCGAGTTCCCGATCATGCACGCGCTCGCCATGAGCGGCGGCGTGGATGCGGACGCCGGCATGTTCAGAGCCGTCGGGCCCGCAGCCGGCGGTCTGCAGCACGTCCCGACGACCATGACCATCAAGGACAATGGACGTACAAGCATGGACGCTGCGGGGATCATGCAGGCTACAACCGAGCCGCCCGAACAGCAACGCCAAAATAACTCTCTCGCAGCTGCACTCTCCTAGATGAAATGACTCGTGGATAAAAGTGAATGGACCCCCAGAGATGGACTTTGCATACATAGAACAACTCATCATAACTTGCATTGTGAACATGAATACAATTTTCTTGGATGTTGACGATTACGCATCAATAGCTTTCTTAACGAGTTGTGACAAGTCAAACGTCGCAGTGTTTATAAGCCTCGCTAGCTCAATCGGTAGAGCGTGAGACTCTTAAATTTGCGTCCACGGAGGCAAATCTCAAGGCTGCGGGTTCGACCCCCGCGTGGGGCTTGTCTTTTAAAGTTTTCCTCGCGCCAGAATCGCTCTGTTGCTTGGCCTCTTCTTATTTATGTTTTTTCCGTTGCGTCGCCTGATACATTCGTCTCGGCGAACGGTGTTGCGTGTTAGAGTCGATCAGTCTGAGTGTGAAGGACACCGGTGCGCCAATGACGCGATCGGCACGCGAGACCGACGCCAGTTGAAACTTGAATGGGCAGCTCGCTGCTCTGCCACTCCTCCACGGTCACCACGGACAATGGCTGAATCCGCCACGAACATCTTCCCTCCAGGCGTGATCAATGACCTCGTAGCCGGCAGCATCGCGGGCGCTGCACAGGTTATCGTTGGCCAGCCACTCGACACTGTCAAGACGCGGGCGCAGATAGCACCGAGTACGCGCTGCCTGCCCCATTCTTTCAATCAGCCTCATCGCGTTGGTAGAGGGCATGTTTAAGGGACCAATGGACATATTCTTGACGACAGTGCGCAAGGAAGGCCCGCTGGCGCTGTACAAAGGTGCGAGCGCGGCATCGGAGTGCTTGAGCGCCTCGCTCAACTCACCGACGGATCGCAGGCACCCTCTCACCGCTTCTGGGTATCGCGGGCGTGAACTCGCTGCTCTTTGCCGCCTATGCTGTCTCGAAACGCGTCGTCTCGCCCTATCCCCAACTGTCGCTCGGGCAAATAGCCACGGCTGGGGCGATGGCGGGTGGCATTAACGCCATTCTCGCGAGTCCAGGTACGCTCCCACGTCGCCTTGAGCCATCTCCCTTATATTTGCGCAGTGGAGATGTTTAAGGTACGGATGCAAGCGCAGTACGGCCAACCAGGAGACAAGCGGCTGTCTATAGTCGCGCGAGAAATGTGGTCGGAATGGGGATTTAGGAAGGGTGTCATGAGAGGATTCTGGGTTAGTACGATTGCGTTTCTGGCATTGAACCCTCACCCATCGCGCTCAGGCAACATTTGCACGAGAAATCCCTGCCTATGCTGGGTGAGTCCGTATGGCAAAGCCAAGACTGTCATCTGAGTCTTCAGGTTTTACGCAGGTTCGATCTGAACGTAACCGAACCTTGGGAGGTTTAGCGTGCTGCAGGGTTCGAGTTTGCTAAACGACGCTTTCAACGCACGTATGGCAATTCCTTGCCCATTTTGCCGCTGCTTGCCAGCGGTTCATTCGGAGGGGTGAGGCGTTCATCCCGCCGCTACAAACGTCACTCATCATTGGGATAGATATGCTACTGG
Source organism: Auricularia sp. M13 (assembly GCA_037042915.1). Lineage (NCBI taxonomy): Eukaryota > Fungi > Basidiomycota > Agaricomycetes > Auriculariales > Auriculariaceae > Auricularia > Auricularia sp. M13. The sequence goes on along the minus strand of CM073197.1, from coordinate 2,103,841 downwards.
CTGGCCTGCTATCCTCTGGGTGTGACCAGTTGTCCGCCCTCACCCGATCGTAGCTGACAATCCGCAACGCAAAGACGTCGTCAAATCCCGGGTTCAACAGGCAGCTACACCACCGAAAGGCGCATTCTACATCTTGGATGAATTGAAATTGGTCGTAAGGGAGCAGGGAGCGTGCGTATCGGAGTGCCAAATCCATGGCCCCAGGTGGCTTATCCATAATATTGCACAGACCTGGACTGTTCCGAGGATTGACCCCGTCTCGTGAGTGGCAATCTCTTTCGGTAAAGATTAATTGTACGGTGGCGGCTAATTTGTCGCAGTACTGCGTACTATTCCAGCCGCTGCGGCGACCTTCGCTGCCTTCGAGTTATCACGAGGTCTATGCTTTTCTCGTGAATGATTGGTCTGCTGACTCTTTTCCAGAATATCTGAAAGAAATAACTGGCCTATGATTTCTTATATACGCCGGCTCCTGCCTCGTTACTATTTAATTCCGATCCGCAAAAGATGTTCGACGTTCGTGCAGTCACACGATTCGAAGTCGACCGCAAAGCAAGAGAACCTGCCACGGGATCTTGTGCCTCCCCGGGCTTCATATTTGCTGCAGCTTCTCCGACGTAGTGACAAAGCCCATCTACAATCGTTCAGCAAGGTCACGCCTAGATCACGTGACTCACGCCGCCTGCGTTATAGATCACATTCTCAAGGCCGCCTTCAGGCGAGGTCGTTGCCTATGAGTTTGGATTTAGTGTTTCCTCTCGATCACACTTCAGCAAGCTCACCACGCAGTCCCGGACAATCACGCAGTTGTAGCCCTGCAAGAAACTCATTAATTCCCATTAACGACGAGGGCGAAATGGTTGCCTTAAACGATGCGTCAACGAGTGTTCCGTTGACGCATTGATCTGCATTAACCCCAGCGAAGAGCAATGTGCGAATGCCCATCTCCTGGAGGAACACTTCGCATGGCCCTCCTGCGCCCCATAAACCGCTTATCCTATGACGACGATTCGTCAACGCATGAGAGTGATCTTTGGTACGCCAGTACCTGTTTTTATGGATCCAAACATCAGTTCCTTTACCCTTGCCCTCCCCGTATGCAGCTTGCAGGGGTCCATACAGCTCCGCGTTCCACTCTCCACGCATGAGCAAGCGGCCATGATTCTTCCCCATGTCAGTTCCAAAGCCTCCCCGCGAAGAGCGAGAGAATCCACGCAGAAGGCTCGGAGGGAGCGTCTCGAGTTCAGCTGGTGCTATTCCCCAATTACTGAGCAGCGTCGAGTTGATTAGCGTAAACGTTGCCCAACTGAGAGACTCACAGCCAGACAATCCGCATTCCGCGCTCGCGCAGGGTAGGGAGAGCATTCAGGAGTGGGTCTACACACGCCAGTCCCTTAGGATGGTGTCGCATCTCAGGGTGCAGGAAGAAGCTGCGACCCGCAGAATCACCTCAATTGCTCGTTCTGATCGGTTGTTTGTGTGAAGCACCTACTTCTGCATGTCCACGACCACGAGCGCGCAGCGCTTAGGGTCGACTCGGATAACGCGATCTCCCTCCACGGAAATATCGACCAGCCCTTCGGGAGCGGGCATAGGCGCCTCCTTTGCAAGCTCTGGCTCGTGATTCGTCTCTGAGAGGTCGACCAGGCCGTTCGGATATTCGATCCAAAAGTGCGTGCGGTTTCCCCACCGCTCTGTGCGCTCAACCCTTGGACGCACGCGGGCCATCGTGGGAGTTCTACACCAAGGGGCGAATATTGCTGCCGCCATCTGGGCCGGTGCCGCGTCCATTGCTACATGCATGATATTCTTGGGGCTGAGAGAAAGAGCCATCTCAGAAACTATGTACGCGAAAGAGACCATCCGACCCGGGAGACAATGAGAGGGTGTGCGGCTGGCTAGTGCGTAGGATGTGTGTAGAGTGCGGGGGTGTGCGAAGAGGTCGTGAATCGTGGTGAAGGATAAAGAAGGGGCTGTAGGAGGTGCGGATGTGATAAACAGGCGAAAGCAGATATCAGAGCAAGTGGCGCGAGTCGTGTGTGAGGGTCCTTGCGTGAGTGTGTCGAAATGGAAAGAAAGATGGTTCGAAGGAGAATGGGGTGCGCGCGCGGGCCGCCGATAGATGCAAATGGGACGGTGTGTGCGTGGATGCGATCAGTAGAGTCTCTATCCTCCATAAAAATGCCCTCCAGAGTAAGTAAACGAAAGTGAAACAGGCACAATTGTCATGCGCCGAGTGGCGCAATACTATTGTGCGTCGTCGTCACTTTCGGGTATGTTTGACGGCATGCTCGTGTAGCTGTCATACGTGTTTTGCCGTATCTAGAGAAAAACACGGTCAAACTCAACTAGCGCATCCTGAGTAACAATAAACACCCACCATAGCCACACGGCGCGAGTAGTCCTGATCGTCGCGGAAGGACTGCGTGCTCGCACTGGTCATGGCACCTCCTCGTAACCGCTGCGCAAGATTGGGGTCTAACCGTCCATCATCCGAGGGCGGGTAGAGCGAGTAGCTGCTGGGCGGGAACTCCGAGTTAGCGGTAGCATACGGCTGCGTCACAGCGTGCGAATCTTCGCTTGTACCAGTCGTCGTCAACACCGGCGGAGGAGGCAACTCGATCTTCATGCCCGCCCGACTAGGATTCCGGCTGGGGATAGGCGGCGGTGGCGGCGGACTGCTTGCGCTCATCAAAGGTTCGTGCTGCTGGTCGCTGGTCGGTGGCGAATCGACGGGCCCGCCGGTTCTTTGACGCCCTGCCGAGTACGGATGCGGCTGAATCCACGTATGCCCATGTGAACTCGAGTACTCATGTCCACTCGAGCTGCCGCTATGACCAACGGAGCTCGACGCATTACGGGCGATCGGCATCGTATAGCCAGGAGATGCAGGCCGCGGCGAGGTCGATTGTGCGCGGGCGGGAACATATTCTGGCGGGACGCCTGTGGCGAGTGCAGAGAGGAGGGGCCGCGGCCCATAGCCAGCGTACGGCTCATACGTTTCGCCTTCCCCGGAGTCTGAGTTATATCCTGGAAGACTAGCAGCGATAGGCTGGCCGAGAAACGCGGCCTGCGAACCATCCAGCCCATCTAACCCGGCCAGAGTCCGCCGGCGGTGAGCACGCTCAGCAGCGTCATCGTCGTCGGCGAGAGGTCGCACAGGGTTTGTCACTGGCACACCAGCAGCAAAGGCAGCGTCCCGGCGGATTTGTCGCCTCATCCGGTGTCGCCGCCACGCAAACCACAGACCCACGGTAATTGCCACTACAGCAAGACCAACGATGGTAAAGACGGCGGCAACGGCGCCTTTGTTATGGAAGAATCTGCGAGGAAAGACATGAGCGTTCGCGTACTGAGCTTGTGCTCAAAGCGCACTGCTCTGTGGGACCGCGACCCGCTCCTACGGGACTGAGCGTGCCAGTGGGATTGTGGATGGTGATGATGACGGCGGTAGTTCCGCCCTTGCCGTCGTCGGTGTAGATGGTTGTAACAATCGTCGGAGGAGCAGTGACGACAGGAGTTCCATTGGGGCCCGTAGTAGTGATACTGATGGCTGAGGACGCAGTGGACTGAGAAGTTGATCTCCTGTGACGACCGCGTCAGCCTTCTATGCCAGATTTTGCTAAGTTAACGCACGACGAGGTGCCAGGTGTTGTTTCCGATGAGGGAAGCACAGGAAACGACCGGGTTGACGTAGTGCCAGTCTCTGAAGCAGTGGATGTCGCCACGCTTGTTCGCGTAACTGTCGGGGAAGAGGAAGAAGAGGTAGAATCGTCGTTACTTGTGGTTGTGACAGTTGGGGGACGGGACGAGGAGGACGAGCTCGCGGACGAGCTAGAGGATGTGCCAGTCGTGTCCGAGATCGTACCTGACGAACTAGAGCTACTCGAACTGCTTGACGAGGACGACGAGCTTGACGACGACGACGTGCTTGAAGTCGTCGAGGTGGATGAGGATGTGGTCGTAGTTGTCGTGGAGCTCGACGAACTCGATGACGACGACGAGGAGGAGGGAGGGGTGTAGGCTCGGTTGAGGTGGATGAGGAGAAGGTGGTAGTCGACGAGGTTTCCGTGGGCGGGGGATCTTGGGTCGTCGTCGACATGGTGGAGGTGAACGTCGTCGACGTCGATGAGCTCGTTCTGTTTTATGTCAACAAAGCTAAAGCGCTAGGCCGTACAGGCGCGAGGCAAATGACGCACGTGGATGTTGACGGCGAACTCGTGCTGATTGAGCTAGTGGGCGTGCTAACACTTGTGGTGGTAATTGGCGGAGAGGTGGCTGGTGGTGTCGACTCGGAGACAGGGTCTGTCGAAGTGGTGGTCGAGTCTGGAGGGGTGGTCGTAGCATCCGTGGACGAGTCCGGAGCGGTCGCGGGCGGAGAGGGGGAGGTCGTGATCGGGGCCGCGGGGGTCGTCGCGGAGGTCGTCCCATCCGAGGTGGTCGTGAATGCACCAGAGGTGGCCGACATCGGCGAGGCGGACGACGGTCCGACGGCGAGCGTTTGGCAGCAGCAGAGGCAGCGGCAAAAGCGTCCGGGGGAGCGAGGAAAGGGTATGAATTGGCGTCCGGCGTCCATGAACAGCAAGATGTAGTGGCCAGAAGAAATGACGTTTCGGATGGAGCAGTGGATCCCGGCATTTTTGTTTATGGACAGCGGAAACAGGAGGCCATGAGAAACGTCCAATTCAGTCAGTTGACGATAAAAAACGAGCGTGGGCAGGCGGGCAAGCGGCGGGCGCGACAGGAAGGGGACACGGCCCACTCACCGGGCGCAGAGCTCATAACAGGGCGTGTGAGGACCCGCCGTTTCTACTCCCGCAGCCCATAACAATGCAAGCCTTCCTCGGGAAGTGGTGCTGTAACGAACGACGCGAATACTAACTCGACACAGTCGGTGCAAAAGGAGTCCTGAATTCGCATTCGGCCTTCGCCGCCAGCACCGCGCGTTCCGCCAGCGATTGCCATCAACGCAGTCTCCCACGCATGTTTCCCACGTGGTATAATAGAAACAAAGCTAGATCGTAGTCTAAATTCAAGTCTCAATCCTTCTTGGGCTCTTGTCTCACTCTCAGGTTCTCTCGCCTCTCGCCTGCACGGCCAGTACGGACGCAGGAACAAGCACGTACCAAATGATGGACAAGAACCCTGGGTAATTCAATCTGCCAGTTTGCACCGTAATAAACTCCCAGTGATCCGATGCGTAGTTCTGCCTCTCGGGCAGCTGGAGCCCGGCATGCACCACCTTGCCCTGGGTCCATCGACGTCTCTCCACGACGGCGTCAATGACGCCTGCCGAGCACGCAGGGAGAGGAGCGAGGACGCGGAGCGCTCCTCGCACGGCAACGCCAGCCGCGTGGCCAAGATCCAATCTCAGATTCAGATCTCTCCTCTTTTCCCGTCGTTCCTGGTCAACGCTGAGACTTCATGCAGAGAGAGGGAAGATGACGCATTCTCTATGTGTCCATTCTTCCACTTGGGTCGAGGTGCGAAACTAGTTTCAATACGACGGACGGGCTTGTTCATCGAACAGACGTCAGCGGTGACATCTTGACCGAAAACACTCCGCAAACTGTTCGCCGCGTTGCGAGGGCGTCAGCGCTACCTGTCCGCACCCAACCCTTCCTTCCGGAGTAAGAGAATACATCAGCAAACCCCGTCTCAGTTGTTGGCGCAGCGCGATCGGCCTGCGGGTACAGTAATAGCGCGAACGCGAGCGTACACAAGAGTTTGGCCACTGCACGGAGGACGTGCAGCGCAAGGACTTGGACGCTCTCATTGCACCAGAAGGGGCGAGCCGGCGCCGTCAAGCTCAGGGCGCGAGCGCGAGCAACACCCGACCTACCCCACAAACTCTTCTGCGTTCTGGAAGAACGGAGCCTTGCGATGCTCCACGCGCGAGCCATGTGGGTTCAACTCGCCACCGTTGAGATCCCGCTTTGATTCTGAAGCGTCGGCCTCGGAGGCGACGGTCTCAGTCCGTGGTCGTACGACGCCTCCCGCACGCAGCTCTGTGAGCACGAGCTCTCAGAGCATGCGCGTAGGGTGCGTTGACGATGGCCACTGAGATTGCGGATAGGCGTGCGGGCATCTCGGCGTTACGCTGAGGGGTTGACGTGTGACGAGGACATCCCCGAGTAAAGCCCTCTCAGCCTGCTAACTATTTCATGACATGGAGAGGGCCCGAAAACATTTCGCAATGCTGGAGATTGTATCATGCCATGAAAATATTCAGAGGGGTGAAGGCTGGCTGCCTTGCAAGCTTCCCCAAGCCCTAAAGTTATCGGATACACGCCTGAGGTATGCCATTGTTCCAAGGCATCCCATATACATTAGCAGAACAAGATGTCCAGGATTGCGACATGGACAACGGAGGCCGAGACGGGCACTCTCCGTGCACAGTGGTTCGACCTGGATCGACCCGAGATGCGGATATTTCCTCCATCTACAAGCGAGCCTTTGGGTACTCTACTTGCCTCTTACGCTGTCAGCCTTTAACATCTCCCCGTACACTTATAAATTGGGAGCTGCTGGGAGCGTTATCCGCGCGCGCCGTCGAGCGAGTCGCGTGCCAGACGCGAAACCCGCTTCTGTAATCTTCCGCCTTCGAGAAACGTCCAAGCATACTCACATACTTTCAAAATGGCTGATGGCAGAGGATAATCGGCGTATCTTATAAGCAACGCGACGCATGGCAGCTAGACGGTCGACCGCACGCAGCCGACGTGTCCCTGTCGCCGGAAGCAACAGCCTAGGATCCTATCCCGGGTACTTAACGAGGACCTGAATACTTCACAGAAGCTCTATCCATGACACCCAAGCTGGTAGAACCGCACGGAGGACCCTTTGCTCATGCAGGATCCACCGTTGTCTACCGCCCGAAAAGCGTGTCTCCGAGGCACCGGATTTGCCATCCCCAGGGCCCAGGCGCACTCAGAGCCCAACAGGCTCTCCAGGAACTTTTCAAGCGCTAGAGATCCTTCTTACTCCAGTCTCTACGACACGGACGACTCTCCAGCCGCAAGCAACGGACGGACTGCTGCAGCTTGCACGCCAGCAAAGATGGCCACTGGCAGCTTGGCTAGCGGATTGAAGCTGATAGCCGGTACCATCACGACCGCAGGATACAGCTATGCTGAGCCGTTAGCAGGCCCGCGATAGACGTCTCCCTCACATTCGTGAGTTGAACATCATGCTTGCCGGGGACTAAATAGCTTTTCACGTTGGGCGACGGGGGCCGGCCGTATCAACGCTGAACTTTCGAGCACTCGGCCCAGTCCATCTCGGCGAGCGAGCATGCGCGGCGACGAGAGAGCTTGTGAGTCTCCCGGGCGCCGTCCCCGTCGTGCCATTACGGCGCGACGCCGCGGATAACGGTGGAGCAAGGATCGGCATCCGACGCGCCTCTACGTTAGCCACGCGACCACTGTAGTCGGGAGGGCCTGCATGCCGCATCGGGCTAGCTCCCACGAAGGCTACCGGCCATGAAGATATTTGCGAGGAGGCAGCTGGACGCACGCTGGCCGCGGACGGCAATCTCCGGATCCAACGCTCCTCCTCGCCGCCTTCAAATGAGTTGGCTGTCCAATATCTCGCTATTGCGTGGTCCACTGACACGCGCCGCCGATGCATGCGAAGCCTACTTTATGCTATGAATACCACGCTTGTTCTTGTCCAACTGACTGCCCGTCCGTTTGAACTCGACACCACGGACTCATGCCACTTCGCCCCTGAGCCCAATAACCTTCTATGCTTTGCTCTGCCATCTAGGTGGCTTCCTAACATTGGCCACACTTCCCTGGAAATATGTTCAACTCTCAACAAACGATAATGCAGCCAGGCCAGGCGACTTTAATTTGCGTCCGCGTTATCTGGCACAGCGCTGCGATTCACTGTTCGTCATCCCAAGCTAAACTCGGATTCACATCCATCTCATTGCCAAGGGGCTTCGAGAGCGTGGACACGCTTGCGGGAGACGATCTGTAGCTGACTTAACAACGGCCGTCTGTTGCGTTCAAAATGCTATCAATCGACTTGGTTCTCGCGGCAGGCCTTATTCATACGTGGCTGATGGTCCAGCATATCGCATCACGTTCTCGCCTTTTACTAGAGCATGCCGTGTCGGGCCATCAACTTAAAGCCACGTCTCAGAATTTCTCGCTCCTCAGCCTTGCCTGAGTTTCCTTTTTGTGTGGTCGCGACACTTCAAATTACTGCAAGCAAGCGTGGGCGTTGAATAAATGGTGGACGGCGAGGCATGCGCTTTTTGTCACGCACGAGCTACTACTCATAAATCTACGTAAAGACTATGGCAAGGTAGGATATGGCTTATAGCCATTCAACGCGTACGATGACAGACTGCGAAAAGTAAAATAAGGAGCTCATAGTCCCAACGACAACAATTGACGAGGTGAATAGGACAGGATACGATGACAATAGGCGAACAAAACGAGGAGAGGACGACGTAGCCAGCAAAGCGATGGTGTGCAGGAGTAGGGAGCAGCTACACGTACAAAACCTGAGACGATGATACATGCAGACTTCTCCATGACGCTGCCTGATACAAACGTTAATAAAGTGTGAATATTGGTTGCACGTGTGATGTCAGAGGGAGCAGTACCAAGGGAGACTGTGTGTATATGTGCGTTTATGGTGGATGACGGGGATGGCGCAGGAAACGATGCGAATAACCAAAAGGGAAAAACCAAACGCCACGACGGTCAGCGTCGTGTACTTGCTAACAATGCCGAGTGGGCGACCTTGTCCCGAATGCTCTCGGGCTGCTCGTCAGGACTGGTGCGCTGCTTGCGCTTCAAGCTGCCGCTCTTGCCTAACGTTGGCAATTCCGAAGCGGCGCTCGTCGAGGGTGGGGAGATGGTGGGCAATTGGTCGGGGTCACGCTGCACAACGCCCTTCCGCTGCTCGTCGACGATTGCGAGCACGCCTTCGATGATAACGCGATGCACGAAGACATACTGCCGCAAGCTTTGACACAGACTCATGCGCTGTTGCCGCATATCCTCCAAGACCTCGCGGATCGGTTCGTCGTAAGTCGACAAAGGCGGGGGAGACGAGTCCGAGTCCGTTTCAAGATGCCTTGGAGGGCATAGTCAAAGGCGTGATGAGAGTGCGTTTCCAACGTAACTTTCGGAACTGACTTCAGTTCCCGCCTCACAGCTGCCATACCCGCCTGGTGGGCGTCACTTGGCTGCTGCTGCGAAAACCGACCAACCTTCGATAACGACGGAGGCTCTTTGTCGGGCGAGGAGTCCACGTCGCTCAAAGACGTGACGGATGTTGCGTGTTTCTGAGCGGCAAAGGAATCAGAGCTTGGCTGGGTAGATTCCGACGTGCTCGTATGGCCACTCTGTTGCTGCCCGATGTGGGAGCTGCGGCTGCTCGATTGCTTGCGAAGCGACAGAGACAGCGGATTTGCTCCCGATGGTCGTCGCATGGCAGGCGACCCGTGCGTCGAGGAGGGAGAAGACGGGATATGCGGGCTTCTGAACGACGCCATGGAGGGCAGAGATGTCGAAACGGGAGGCAGTGGTTGCTCGGGTGGAGACGAGGAGCTGGCACGCGATTCGGGGCGCTCCGCGATGGAGGGTGCATCCACATCCATTTCCGACGACGCATCGGCGCCCGCTTTCTGCATCTCCCTCCGAACAGCGTCCAACACAGCGTCGACCATGATGAAACCGCCTGTGCGGCCCACGCCAGCGGAGCAATGAAGAAGCACTGGACCAGGATCCGGCTGGTCGTGCTCTGCTTGAGCTGCCTTGCGCGCCTCCGCCATGGCGCGATCGACGGCCGAGATCAGCCACAACAAGCCATCGGAATCCTCGGGGACATTGACATCGGGCCAACCGAGGTACTATCCCTGATTGTTAGATTGTTTCTTGAGTAACAGATACTTGTACGCACCTGCAGCTGCGTGACAAGACGAGGTGCTTGCTCAGGATGGCTGTCATGCGTCAAGTAGAACTTGCGTTGAATGATGCTGTTTGACGGCGAGAAACTTGGAGGAGTTGGCAGATGTCCCTGGCCGGACGATGGCCCGAAATCGAATCCACTAGCACCAGCTACCGTGCGTTCAGTCTCATCGGTGGGTCCCTGCACTGATATAGGCTGCAACCGCAAGGGGCCGTATCGCTCGTCGCGCCAGTAATCGCCGCATTTCACGTGTGCGCCCTCGACCTGGCGGGTAAGCATGACGATGACTGAGACGTTCTGCTCCCAGCACAGTCTGAAGGAGGTCAGACAAGTGCGGCAAAGAAAAAAAAAAAAAAAGGGAGACGTACGCCCAAAAGTCATTGTACGTGGTAGGCATTGGCCCTTGTGTTGCTATGTAGCGTCGACGTGTACCAAGTGGACGAATACAAGATGCGTTCACATAATCAGACCCATCGACCGGCGTCTTCAATCGCACGCGACTGTGCTCGAATGGCCAGATGTCTCGATACCTACGCACGTCAGTCACGATCGTGAGACTTTGTCCGTCCAGACGCACCTGTTCTTGGCACCCTTCTCGATAGCGGCAGTGATGGAGTAAGGAAAGTCGTTTGCACGAGCGTCGAAGGCATTCTTGGTATGATGTTGCATGATGCCCTGTAAGCGACGTTGTTCGGCCAACTCGATCTTATAGAATTGCATGGCTAGCACTTCGGCTTCCTCGTCCTGATTACGGCTGACAATGTCGCGCAACCACTTGAATGGTAGATCCGCAACGCGCGAGGCAATGTGGGGCGGAAGTTTGAGCGGGATGCGCTCCGTTATTCCCTGAGCGAGCTCCACATTCTGCCTGATGTTGTCGTAGAACGGGTTCGAAGCGGTGACCCGGTTGGAGGCCAGTGGAGCAGCACTTCCGGCAGTATGGCGGGACGGGGCAGGCGAGAGCTGACGAGAGGCGCCCGTTGTCGTGGCCTGCTGGAACGCAGCCATGGGTAATTGCTGAGCCCTTACGAGACCTGTGCTCTCGCTCTGCTGGCCATCGTCCTCGCCCTCGGACGAGTCCGAGAGGGCGGTCTCGACGACAAGATGGCGAGCTTCCCTCCAAACGGCGGTGAAGCCACCGCGGACCCAGGCAATACCGCCCGTAAAGCCCTCTGCTTTGAACTTGCGAAGCAGGCCTAGAACGTTATTGCCGTCGGCTAGCACGCTGGTGTCGGCGTCGTAGACGATAATATTGCTTGCGGTACGCCAGGCCAAGAAGCGCTCCTGAGACGCGGGCCGCATCATGGTGGAGAGCTTTTGGAGCGAAAATGCCGGGCGCTTGAGCAGCGTCGAGGGCACCGACAGCGAAAGTGCGCGGGGCACACGGGCGAGGGCAAATGAGGCATTGGGCCGGATGTCGAGCACGAGCGTGTCGGGCACGGCAAGCGCTGCCTGGAGGTCCTGCGGAACAAGCGCCGTGAACTCCGCTGACGACGTCGACGCCTGCGGCTGGCGCGGGCGCGGTGACTGGCGCATCGCGGGCGGCGGGCTATGCAGCGAGAGCGAGGCGAGCGGGTTGTCGAGGTTGAGATTCAGCGCGGGCGCGGTGACGGGCAGCGCCGTGTCCAGGCGGGCGGTCAGCGAGGGCGCGTTCCGGCCACCCACTGCCTGCACAAAGTCCGCAGAGACCGCGGGCGTGCCGAGGCCGCCGTTGAGCGCAAGGCCGAGCTGGCCCTCGCGCACTTTACTGAAAAAATCGCCCATCGAGCAGGCAAGAGGAGAAGAGCGAAGGGGCCTCGGCCGCAGCCGGGCTCGTCCATGCAGGGATCGGTGATGTCACCGGTCTTCGTTCGCGCTCTCGACGACCCCAGCTGGTTCCGACCATCCTGCTTGTTCCGCCAGCACCCTCCATTCAATTTTTCCTGCAAAATAACGGTCGAAAGACACGAGGCGCCACGCCCCCTTGGCTCCCGCGCGCCCCTCTCTCCACCATCCACCTCGTGTCGACCCATCTGCAGCCCACAGAGAATCTCCTCGACGCGTGGCCCCTTCTGAGTCTTCTCTGTCGCCCCACTTTGCTGCGACGAATATCCTGTATCCCACTGTGGGCCGGTCTCGGCCCTCCGGGTCTTCGGCGAGCCATCCTCACTGGCACCAGGCCTACGGACCTGTGTTACTTACACAACTACAGAGCCTATAAAGAGATGCTCTCACGCCCTACACAGTCACCAACGTGCTGCTACCGCGTGCAATAGCAAACAATCTCCCTCGACTCGAGTCCCAAACTTGCCAGTGAAACTATGACATAGGACGGCACAGGCTCTTGCAAATGGTGGCCAATCCAGACTCTCCACCAGCTACTTGCCCTCTCTCTTGCACCTCCTCAAACGTGTTTCCTCTGTCGCCGGTGCTGCACAGGGAGAGCCCGCTCCCGCTGACGTAGGAGGCGCTGTGGTGACAAGTCACAACCGTGACATCACTGACAGCAACGGATGCTCAAGGCCTCAGAGATTGGAGAAATACTAAAAAAAAAATTGATCCAGTTTTTTTGGGAAAGAAGGTCGGTTACAGCTGCACGCCTTCATCCGGGTTCGCCAGGCCCAGTGGTTCCTTCATGTCGAAGTGGAGCAATTTGCCTACATGACCAAACTTGGTTTTTGTTAAAACCTCCGGAACATGGCCGTCTCCTGCTTGCCAATTGCTTGAGACTCCAATCGAGAGACAGAGATACTCGCCGTTGGCTTGAGTACTCCTTTAGCTGCAGTACGCAACTCCGGCCATGGCCCGAGAGCGTGCTGCTGGTTGCTGCGCGAATCGCTCGCGGTTCTTATCGCTCCTTCTTTTGTGGAGCAAGGGAGCAGTACAGAACCTCCCATCGCACTTCGTTGTAAGCTCCGATTGCGATGGTCTTCAAATTCTTCCCAAGTGTTAAATGATTCCGTGATGCGCGAGATTTACAGTAAGGAAACAAGGAGAGTCACATTCAGATTACACGCACGAACATCTCATTCATAAGCTGGAGGGAGCATAGGAGAGCGAGCGGTGACAGGCGAGGACGACGCTGCGCTCATGCTCTGCGCGTATTCCGAGCGCCCTCCTGCACTGGTCGGGGGTGGCGACACCTGTGTGAAGAGATGGCGGCCCTTGGCCTCGCGCAGCGCAGCGGCCTGTTGCTGCGCAAACGTCGACTCTGTCCTCCCCGACGATGACCAGGCCGTCGAGCTCGGGGCGGAAGTATAGGGGCTGCTGAGGCCCGCTGAAGTGGGTGTCGTGGGAGGGACGAACGGCTCGACCGCGGCCGTTGCGTTGTATAGTGTTCGCTCCTTGCGGTGTGTCCTCTTCCAGAACACAAAAAGCAGGACTCCGAGGAAAAGCAATCCGCCAACAAGACCTCCCACCAGGCCACCTATCAATGCGGCTCTACTCTTGGAGCTGCGAGGTTCGAGAGCTAGCCTCGGCGCAATTCCCACTTGATTCTCGCCAGTTCTCGAGGTCTGGTGGATACTGCTCGTACGCAAAAGGTATTAGAATAGTCGAATAGCGGAAAAAAGGAGAATGCATACATGTAGGCGTTGCTCATGAAGGCAGAGCCGAGGAGGTAGTCGTCCACAGTCTCCTCTGACCAGCCTTCAATCGCACCAACACACTGGCCGTTTGCCAATTTCTGAATCAAATTGGACATAGGCAACTGCAGACTCCCGAAGACTGGTATCCAGGATATGCCGGTAGTCGTACAAGGCACGCTCCACTGCAGCGGGTCTTGCCCACGAACGACCTGAGCTCCGGGAATCGCAGCGTAGATGGAATTCGCATAGCGAGGCGGGAAAATCAGAGCGGGGAAGAGCGGCTCGAACGTCGCTTTCGCGGATTCACCGCTGGAGATGCTGAAATTGTTCGGTCCGCGGAACGTCCAGCCGTCGAGGGTGAAAGCAAAATCCGAGGGGAATGAACCCGAGCCAGAATTCGTGCCGATCAATTGAGTGTTGGCAGGTGTCCAGGTCAGCTGCGATTCGTTGAAGAACGAGGTGTTTGGAGCCAGCATGTGCAATCGACCAGCATCACCACTGATACCCTGAGAGACAGTAGAGGACAAGTCGTTGAGAGCCATACCATACTCGAAGGTCTTATTGGCCTTGTGAGTCGAGAACCAAGCCCCGAGCACGGTATCTGTAACCGAACCTCCGTCCGGCGCAGAGGTTCCCAAGCCCATGACACCGGTGATGCTCTGAGAAAAGAAACTGAGGGCCGACTGAGAGCCGTTACTCATGACGACTGATAGACAAAGTGAGCAAATCGGTATTGAAGCAGAAAGGGGACGCACGGGTCTGGTTTGGCCAGGACCATGGAGTCTTGGGGTTGGCCGACACCAATTTGCAGTCCTCCCGACTCAGTCCTCCGCTCAAATCAAGACCGCCGTACACGGCGTCAGCTGCCCCGGCGACAGCCTGATAGGTAGAGGATAGCTCGGGATTATAGACGCGATCGCCATCTTGCACACATGCGGAGCACTGTGTCGAAGCAACGGCGCTGTATCTGAGACCTGTCGAGATGGTAAAGTTTGCGGTCTGCGGCTGACTGCCCGATCCCTGCGCGAAAACATGAGGCACATGCGTGCTATGGACCGGAAGTGGCACGCACCATGATGACTGCTGCGACATAGCGTCGGCTCGCTGCGTCGAATGACAGCGGAATGTTGTTCGGGATAGCACCAGGGTCCGCAAGAACGGACGCGGAAAGAGCGACGAGAGCCAGATATAAAGCAGGAGTGAATAGCATGGTGTGGACCACCGAGGTGTAGAGTAAGATGGGAAGGTGGTAGGCGATCTGAGGTTGCGGACGTGAGTATATGTAGCACGACGTCAATGCGTCAACACGGACTTCGGTCTGCTGAGGCCAACTGTATGTCACTGAATCACCGGTATTACCTTAAAGCGCCCAGTCCGCACAGGGTGGGGTCGGCAAGGGGAGAACGCGTCGACTACACGCGCATGCACACCAGAAAGCGTTCGGAGCTCCGAGGTCGCAGACCGACCTTTATAATAAGGTCCAAGCTCCCTTGCTTCCACAAGAGTCAGGAGCTGCCATGCGCGTAATCGAAGCGCGGAAGCAGTCGACAAGAGGTACCTGATCGGCGTCGGAGGACCAAGCGCCAGGTCAACCAAGCCCTGACTCCGTCGAGATCGGCACGGAGATTTGGACCGACTGCACGACATGCACTGGACGTGCATCAAGTCCTGTATAAGATCTACAGTATATAGAGCAAGACGTAGGATTACAGACCGAGAGAACAAGACCCGCGTGCGACACTGGCAACAGCTGCTCAAAACATGGATACATGCCTTGCTGACACCAATTCCAATCGCGCTTAGCCAAATGTTTGACTCTGCAGAAAAGTGAGAATAATGAAGGAGGACCCATGGACGATGGCTTACCGATCTGGTGCTGCGCTTGATCTTCGAAAGCCGCCATTCGTCGGGTTTCTCGTACTGAAGAACAGGGATAAGCGACCAGCAGAGTATGATAGCAAGACAGCGACTCACCTTGTTGAACAGCGGCTCGATCTTCTCCTGCTTTTTCCGTTTGCTGATCTTGTTCGCGTCGGCCACCTTGAAGAACTGCGGGGCGACCTCGACCAACCATTTGGGCTCTATCGCAGTGACGTTGTGACAATACTCGCGAGTCGTGAGCACCAATTCGTGGTATATCAGCCATTCGGGGCCGCGATTGAAGAGCGCTGATGACGGGTGGATGTAGACAGGCGTGCCTTCCACGAGCGTCTTGTAGCCCTCTTGCGGGTCCTTCTTCGCGGCATTCCGGAAGAAGCCTGAGCAGATTGCGCGACGGACGCGGTTATAGTCCCTGCCAGCGGATAGAATATCGTGCTTGTATCTGCGGTAAGGTCGGCAAGCCAGTTCTAATAGAATACGTGAACGACGAACCTGTCCATGATACCAAGAAGCTGCTTTCGAATATCCTGCGCACGCCGCATGCTGCGAGCCTGGATGAAATTGGTGTAACACCATGGGTTGGAGAACCCGGACTGTTTCCATCCATTGTAGACAGCGAGCAATGTTAGGTGGTCGCCCTCCGGTTGATGAAACTTCGCCTTCTTCGAGTCTGCCTGTCCCTGCTTGTCCTTCGGACGGTAGAAGATATTCTGCACCGACAGCATTGCTACGATGGACAGAATCTCTTCAGAGCAGCCGAAGTCGACGGAAGCGATGAGCATCTTAGCCAACGGAGGGTCCATAGGAAAGTCGGCCATCTTGCGTCCCAGGCGCGTCAAGAGACCTTCGTCGTCGAGCGCAGAAAGAGCATAGAGGGATTCGAGGGCCGTCAACAGAGTCTGGGCAGGTGGAGGGTCCATGAACTCGAAGTTCAGCAAGTCGTTGATGCCCATCGCCTTCAAGTTCAGGATAGTTGACGACAGATTCTGACGTTGAATGTCCGGGATAGGGTTGGGCAGCATCTCGTTGCGGTATGCGACCTCCGTGTACAGGCGATAGCACTTGCCTGGACCTGTGCGGCCGGCGCGACCTGCTCGCTGACGCGCTTGCGCCTGCGAGATAGGAGTGACGACGAGCGAGTCCATTCCGAGCTTCGGGTCGTACGCGTTTTGTTTAACGAAGCCAGGATCGACGACGTAGTAGATGCCATCGATGGTGATACTGGTCTCGGCAATATTTGTCGCGATGACGACTTTGCGAGCACCAGGCGGCGCTGGCTCAAAATCTTCGACTGCATCTCCGAGGGCAGCGCGGAATAGACGGGCAAAATAAGCAGCTCTGGAACCTGGGGACCAAGAGCTTTCATCCGCTCGTACAGAATCTCGCACGCGGTATCGATTTCCTCCTGCCCCGTGAGGAACAGTAGAATATCGCCAGGAGGTTCGGATAGGTGGATCTGCATGATGGTGATAAGAGACGCATCGAGGTAGTCGTTTTCCGGCTCCTTCGTGTAAAGGATTTCGACCGGGTAGGTGCGACCAGGGATGGTGAAGATGGGGCATTCGAAGAAGTATTTCGAGAACTTCTCTGCATCGAGCGTAGCAGATGTCACGATGAGCTTCAGGTCAGGCCGACGTTTCAGCGCCTCTGCGAACTAGGTCAGAATAATTTCATTTATGCCCGGTAAGCAGACGTACTTTTGAGCAGACCGAACAGAACGTCAGTCGCAATTGTCCGCTCGTGCGCCTCGTCGAGCATGATCACGGAATACTGCGACACATCCGGGTCGACAAGACACTCGCGCTGCAACATGCCGTCCGTCATGTACTTGATGCGTGTTTCGGGGCTGGTGCAGTCCTCGAACCGAATGTAGTAGCCGACTTCTGCACCAAGTCGACAACCGACTTCCTCAGCCACACGCTTTGCGACGGACATGGCAGCCACACGACGAGGTTGAGTACAGCCAATCTTGCCACGATCAGCGAAACCATCTTCAGCAAGATACTGAGTCATTTGAGTAGTTTTGCCAGACCCAGTATCGCCGACAACAATAAGGACTTGGTGCTATAACGAGGATAAACCAGAGTTTCAAGCATAACGAATGCCGACATACCTTCCGAATGGCATCCAGTAGCTGCTCGCGAAGCTTGTAGATAGGCAAAGCCTTCCGTTGGTCCTGGATGCTCAATGAAGTGATCTTGCCGAATGTCGTCGCTTTGTTGAAGGTCTGCTCCCTCCATCTCGGCGCCTCGGCGGATTTCTGGCCCATGAGGTTACCCCTCAGGTCCTGAGCAAACATCTTCTCGTCTGCCTGCGCCATGGGATCTAACCACGGCGTGCTGAAGTCCCGTGCTTCCGCGTCTGCCTTGTCGTTCACCTCCTGCTGTCGGAGTTCCTTCCGCTCGCGGGCGAGTGAAGCACCAGCAAGGGCAGCGCGGTTGAGCGAACCATCGGGAGCCTTGATGATCTTGACCGGACTAAGGTCCAGCGTCTTCTTCGTTTGGCCCGCAAGGAACGGCGGTTCCTCCTCACGTATTTCGACGTCAAGCTCCTCGTCCACCTCAGCACGCGCAGCCGTTGACGCGAACTCCTCATCGAGCTCAGGATATTCCGAGGCAGGAATGGCGCCCGACGAGATAAGCTGCTTGATCTCCCAGCGTTCTGGAGAGGTCAAACGCTTCGCCGTGCGTACCACCGGCGCCGAGTCGAAGGACGGGGCGCTTCCTCCGACTGGTATTGCGTTGGCGCCGGAGGTCGAGCGAGATGCGTGGCGGCGACGTTCCTCTTCCATTTCAGCTTCTGACTGAATGCGAAGGTGCGGCGTAAGATCGCGGCCCGTGGCTTGGTCAACGTCTTTCATAGACAGCCCGATGCGAGAGCCGGCGACGCTCATGACCTTGACCTTGACGGGCTGGCCACGCGAAACAAGGTCGGCCGCAGAGTTAACACGGCCCTGCTGTATGGCGGATATATGCACCATGCCTACAACGACGGTTAGTCGCACGCCAGCGGTCCATGGGAATGATACATACCTTCGCACCGCCCAGCAACACCTTCAAGTGTGACAAACACACCGAACTCCTTGACACCAGACACCCGGCCGTCGTAAATCTTGAAAAGAACGGGCTTTTCGTCTAGTGCTGGGCGAGCGCGTCCATTATCGCGATCGCGCGGACGTCCACGGTCGCGGTCGCGGTCATGGTCACGGTCGTTGTAGCGATCCGAGTCGTGGTCGCGTCGTCGCGGCGGGCTGCGACTGCGCCTTCTGCCCTGAGGAGACGCATCCCTGTCCGTGCGCTGGCGCTTGGCAGAAGGCTCGTCCTCCATAAGATCCGAGGCCTTAGGACGCGCGCGCTTGGACAGGCCGTCGAGCTCGCTCATGAGCGCGTCAACTTCCTTCGCGTTCGCATCATCAATGGGCACCGGCGCGGTGTCTGGTATCGCCAGGCCCGGGAACACGCGTCGCTGCTTGTCCGTGGGCTCCGCGCCGTCCTTGCCGTTGGCGCTGCCATTCGCGTCACCATTGGGTTGCTGTTTCTTCTTATGCTTTGGATGCATCGTGAGGATAATGCGGTCCATATTCTCGACGAACGAGTCGGGGAAGCCAGCGCCGACTTCTTTCAGCTGCGCCTTGAACTCGTCGACGGTCTTGCATTGCTCGTGAATAGCAAGAACGAACTCGGCAAGCGTTTTGTCACTAATTCCTGCAGGCTATGGTTATACGGAACTATGGCAATAAGAGGGGCTCGTACCTGTATGGTTAAGAATCTCCTGAGTGATCTTAGACACGAGGTAGACCAGCTCGAGCTGGTACAAGTCGTCCGCCATGACGGTCACGGACACAGAAGGAAACGGCACGTCGCCGGTCAACTCCGCTAACAAACGAATTTCGCGTCGTCGAGCCAAGCAGTTCACGAGGGCACAACGCAGTACTGTACGTCTTAGTATCACTGTTACTGTAGCGTCATATCTCTAGCTGACAGACTGGGATTGGGTAAGACTATCAGTGAATTCCTAATGGTTCGAGAATACACGGGAGAATTCGACAGAGCGAGGCGGAAACATAGGACAAAACGAACAGAGCCGCGCACGCTCATTCTTCCTCCTCAGAGTCGTCATCGGCCTCGTCAAGCCACTGCAGGCCACATTAGAAGGCTGAAGCAACAATTCCGGACATGTGATTTACCTTGAGGAATGGCTCGCTCGCCTTGCGAACCTTCTTGCTGGTATCGCGATCCACGTACTTCTTAGATACATGAGTGCCCCATTGCTTCACGACCTCCTCGTCGAGGATGTCGGCCTGGTAGTACGCCATAAGGATCTTGGGTACGGCAGGAATGAGGTCGGGATAGTCAAGGCCGACCAAGCGCTCGGTACCACCGAGTAAGGCCTTCTGGTGCTTTTCGCTCGTAACAAGCTAAGAACAGGCAATAAGTACCAAGAAACTGCGGAAGGCGCACGAAACGAACCTTCTTCAAGAGAGGAGCGAAAGTATCAAGCTCCGTCACTATCTTGTCCGTGAAAAGCGCCTGCACAACGACCTGGACGGTCTTGTGCTTCTTCTCGATGCCCATCTCGGAGATCTTCTTGAACACCTCGACCGGGGTAGATTCGCGATTCTCTTCGAGCCACCTGCCCAGAACGGCGTAGGGGCTGTTGGCGTCCTCGCCATCCTCGTCGTCGTCGTCTCCGAGTATCAAGTTATTCTTGAGACCCGCCTCAAGAGCTGCCATGCGGGCACGCACGGCCTCTGGCGAGGTGTCCGTCTGGAACGTCGTGTCGACGGCATCGACATCCGGAAGCGTCGCGGCCTCCTTAGCAATGCGCTTGGTGAGTTCGTCGTCGGACCCCTCGCCCTGACCCTCGTCTCCACTGCCATTCTGGGGCGAGTCGGTGCTCGGGATCGCACCGGCAGGGCCGCCCGAGTCCACCATGTTGCCCTTGCTGTTCTTGGCCTTGGACTTCTTGGGCGGGTTCTTCAGGATGAAGGTGGTGAGCTTGTGACGCATATCCACGCTGGTGCGCTGGCCGCAGGCCTTGCAGTCGCGGATAATGTCGTCGTTCTTGGTAATGATGAGCACCGTCTCCGGATTCTTGCAGGCGCCGCAGAGGACGAATTTGTCAATGAACGAGTCGAGCAGCTCACGCAGGCGGGATGCGTCATGAGCACCGTTGACGATGTAGCGGTCGGCTTTCTCGTCGAATGAGGTTTGGGCGCCGAGTTCACAGCCAAAGAATTTAGTCGGATCTACGGGATTGAGGTGAGCGTCTGCGTACGGAACTCGCGCAGAGCGGAGGATGGAATACGCACAAGTGGGAGGACGGACGAGTGCTTTGGCAACATCGGACATGTTGGGGATGACGGTCTTGATACCATTGCCCTTGCCCTCGATCTTGGTGAGGAGAACGGGCATACTGCATGCTAGTGAGCGTTCTGCGCGACGATCACGTGGGCGCCAGATGCTGACCGGTAGCGGTAGAACTTGTCCTGAACGCGTGGCTTAGGTGAGCAAACGTGCGACCGGCAGGCGATGGAGAAAAATTGCGCACATCGACATCGCGGCGGATGTTGACAATGCCAGCAGCGGGAGCCATGGTGGGTAAGGTGTTTAAGACTGGGATTATTGTGAGATACTGCGAGATTGCAAAAACCAGAAAAAAAAATGGGACTGACGGAGAGCGAGCGGGTTCTACAGAAAATGGCCTCGGTGTTTACTATGCTGTATGGAGGGTGATGCGAACAAAGCATGAATCTGCTGTTCACTCGATGTCGGGGCTGGGGCGAAGCACGCAATGATGGACGACGGCGGCGGGGGTCGACGGTGCGGTGCGAGCAAGAGTTGCGGAGTTGGTCCAAAGGCCGCGCCCGCGTCTTCTGCCTCCGCGGCTCGGCAGCGTCCTGTGATTGCTCGACTGTATGTGCCTACCCCGCAGCCCGGTCTATATATGCGTCCAACTGCCGGGCCCTGCAGCAGCCTGCTCTACTCGCTCCCACAATGACCAGGCGCACCTTCATCATCGGCGTCGGCCTCACCAAGTTCATTAAGCCGCGCGGCCAACGCACTGCCGAGGACGTTCGTTGGCGATTACCTGCTACTGCTGGCTCTGACGACTGAGACGATGTAGATGGGACTCGAGGCAGCGACCAAGGCCCTGCTGGATGCTGGCATCACATACGACGAAGTGCAGCACGCTTTCGCCGGCTACTGCTACGGCGACTCGTGCACTGGGCAGAGAGCGCTCTACTGTACGCCGAGACACGGCACCATGCAAGACCTTGCTGACAGCTTGCCCTGAAGCTCTCGGCATGACTGGCATACCCATAACCAACGTCAACAATGTGGGTGCATACAACAGTCGACAGAGAGTCAGCTGATCCTGACCCCTATCCGTAGAACTGTTCGACGGGCAGCGTGTGGGTGGTTATTCTGCGACATACCCTGCTCAGCTCACTCAGACGCAAACAGCGCTTTGTATCATGCCAACACCTACGTCAAGGCTGGCGTCGTAGAATGCGCTCTGGCGCTTGGGTTTGAGCAAATGGCTCCTGGCAGTCTTGGAACGAACTTCCCGGATCGTCCCTCGCCTTTGGCCGTCTTTAGCCAGGTCACTCACGACATCGAGGAATTGCAGGGTGGTAACACCGGCCCGATGGGTATGTGCACGTACGCACACTATGAATCTGTGGGATGACGGACACACTACAGCACCTCGCATGTTTTCGGCTGCCGCTCAGGAATACTTCGACAAGCACGGCGCGACCAAGCAGCATCTCGCTAAAATTGCGGCCAAGAACCATAGGCACTCGAAGAAGAATCCATATGCGCAATTCCGCAACGGTTGGACCGAGGAGGAGGCACGCACGATGCATACTCCAATACTCCAGGCCTGACCGAAATCATTTGTAGGTCTTGAAGGCTCCAGACGTGACAAAGCAGAGTACCAAGTTGATGTGTTGTCCGGTTCGGTTTGCGTTCAGCAGCGAGTGCCGCAACTGCTTTTAACCAAGTCACGAGCAGACTTCTGACGGTGGTACGCACACTGCTTATGCTCACATCACGATCATGACCATGGGCCCATATAGCCGGTTGCTGCATCGTCGCCTCAGAGGATTTCGTCCACAAACACAAGCTTGAGAACCAAGCCATTGAGATAGTGTCGCAAGTTCTCGGCACAGACGACCCCAACACCTTTGAAGGCCGCAACGCCATGGATCTCGGTGCGACTAACCCGTTCTGCGCAGCTAACATCAAGGTTAACGCTGTCCGCGACAGTGGGCTTTGGCATGACGCGCCGCGTTGCGGACGACGCGTTCGCGCAGGCTGGTTTTGCGCCAGACGGTGGCCGCGACCAGGTCGGCGTCGTGGAGCTGCATGACTGCTTCGCGGCCAATGAGCTCATCACCTACGACGCTCTGCGTCTTTGTGCTCCAGGAGAGGCCCATAAATTCACTGAGCAAGGCCAGAATACTGTGAGCCCTGCCTTACACATCCGGCTCGTGTTTATTTACGGCTCGTTGGCAGTACGGCGGAAAATACGTCGTGAACCCCAGGTAGGTTGAACAGCGCCTCATACGTCGCGATACCGACAGTGTGCAGTGGCGGTCTTGAAGCAAAGGGGCATCCTTTGGGTGCCACCGGTCTAGGGATGCACTTCTACATCACAAGTGAGCTTGATTATCGCCATATTCGTGGGCCCATCCCATTGATGCATGTTCGCCAGCTCAATTGCGCAACTGGGCGGGTCCGATGCAGGTGCCGGGTCTGGTCGATATCCCAGGAAACCCGAGAGGCAAATATGGTCTCGTGCACAACCTCGGGCTGGGTGGCGCGGCAGTCGTCAGTCTTCTACGCAGGCCCGAGTTTTGGAAGGACGGCGGAGAGGATGGTCGGTCCAGGTGCGACATCAGCATCAAACCATGCGTTTTGGACTCTTACCGCATATCTAGGCTGGGGTACAACCATGCGCACGAGGTGCGACCAATTACTAGGGCGGACATCGACAAGGTCAAGTCTAAGCGCTTCTCGCCCACAAGTCTTGCGCACGCGAAGCTTTAGGTGGATGTAGTCCCAAGGACACGATGATTTCATGTCCATGTATTTCAGCATTTATGGAGTCGGCTCCGTGAACAGAAAATCTAGGAGGTGCCGAACTACCAGAACGTTAACGCTGTTGCCCAACAATTTGTACTTCGTCTTTCGTGAGATGCTGGCTGGCCAAGAAAACTCTTTTTCGCCTTTGCCTGCTGGTAAAAAGCAGAATATGCGAAGAAGCTCTGTTGGTGTGAAGTACCGAAGGCGCAAAGGGCGCAAAATGTTGATGGCTTCGTCTGTGCGCCCCTGGTCTCGGGCTGTGATAAATTGTTCGAAGGTGGAAGAGGTCTGAGCAAGTTAAGCATCAATGTGGTTTTCCGGCAAATGATAAGAAAGACGTGCATCGAGTTGAGTATTTTGTTGAAGAACAGAGCCGCTTCCTTGTGCCATATGAGTATAGCCTACGAAGCCTGGATGAAGAAAAAACTGCGGCGGCGACAGAGCGAATGTCACACCTCGGGTGAAGCAACAGGTTCTCTGTGCGGAGGGTAGAACAATGTCGAACTCATAAGCCCATTTCAGTAGCACTTTGTCAGGTACAGCACATTCTCGCGCCTCCGCGTCGTCGTCCAGGTCGAGGAACTGAGCGAGTGAGGCGGAAGCCAGAGGTTCGTTGCGGTCCCTGGGGTCTGACCATTGCGTGAATACCGACGGTGGGGCGACGAACTCCAAGGGTGCGAGCTTGGCGAGCAGGTAAAAACGCTTTCGCGAATTCGGTATGCCGAACTGAAGAGGCGACAGTAGAAACTCTCGCGTGGCGTATTTCAGCGAGATGAGCATGTTGACCAGCTGCTTATGGGTTTCGGAATACTGGAGGCACTGATAAGCTGAGAGAGATTGCGTGGTGCATATACAAGACCTGGAACCCAGCAACGTTTTCCACGAGGACGTATCGCGGCAGCGCATTCTGGCGGGCGAGGTCTGGGAGCACAGCAAACATCAGGTGGTGGAAGCTGGAAGCCCTGGGATCCGCATGGCCTTTGGCGTCCGGTGACAAGACAGTGTAAGGCTGGCACGGCGGACTGAGCAGGAACACAGAGGCGTTGTACTGAGCGATGGCCGCGGCAGAGAGTCGAGATATGTCCTTCTGCAACGCGCCATGAAGCATGCTGGAGGTGATGACTGCCTGCGACCTCACTCTGTGTACAGGGCGTCCCTTCGCAGCGTTATGTGCGTAAACTGCGGCCGCCGAGGGGTCCCATTCGAACGCTGCCGCGACTTCGGCCTCGAGGACTGTAGAGCGCGACAGGGCAAGACTGAGACCTCCTACTCGCGCATATGAGCCCAGAACTCGACTGCTGAGCCAGCCCGCTTGCCAATGCCGGCGTAGAACTCGAGTGCTCTGAGCATCGCTGTCAGGGTCGCTGCCAATGGAATAAGCGGTGATCACGGCGCTCGCACGGCTATTTTGCCGCTTGCGCTCGTCGGCTCGATCCCACCCCTTACTACCCCGGCCAGCGCGAGCTTGGCCGCCGTCGACCCCCGCGCGCTGCAAGCCCCGTGGAGTGCTCGGTGTGCAGTCGCTAGCGCATTGTTGCCGCCTGTTCTTAACTCTACCGGGCATCAAGTCGCTAAGCCAATCCATTACGCCGCCTGCCATATCAGGATTCACACGGCCATGTTGAACCTTTCTGCTTTCCCCAAAGGCGCAGATTTGCCTCCCGCCCACACGGCCGACCCCAAGCCTCCAACGGGCCCGCACTCCCCAGAAGACGGCCAGCTGCCAGCCAGTTCGAGCCGCGATAACCTGGCAACCAAGGCAGGCTCGGTCTCCTCGCGCGCACCGAGCGAGCAGCCCAGGCAGTACGCACACCGTTGCAGCCGTCGCTCGATCGTGAGCGCTCACACTCTGCTGCAGTCCCCCCGGCTCGGGCTTGCTGCCGCCGTATCCAGCTGGCCAACGGCCTCAT
Source organism: Auricularia sp. M13 (assembly GCA_037042915.1). Classification (NCBI taxonomy): domain Eukaryota; kingdom Fungi; phylum Basidiomycota; class Agaricomycetes; order Auriculariales; family Auriculariaceae; genus Auricularia; species Auricularia sp. M13. The sequence continues at coordinate 2,078,461 of CM073197.1, read as the reverse complement.
CTTCCCACGCCCCAGAGCAGGTTTGTTGGCTCGCCCGAGCCAAAAATCATGGCAGCTGCTAATGGCGCTCAGTGCACACTCGCCGCCTCGACACTTGGATATCCGCTCCCCTGGCTCTCCAAGGCAAGCATCATGCAGCAATTTGCCGTATTATCTGCTTATTGTCCGCCACAGTATTCCGCTATCGTCTCGCACACACGGCACACAGCAGGAAACTCAAAGGTACGTGCTATCTACCTGCCATTTGCGTCGTCTGAGCATAGGCGCAGGCGTTCACTCTTGCCCTCTCATTCGACAACGCCAACGTGCGACAACCGGGAACGTTGCGCCTAGCACTCGCTGACGCACAGCACAGATCCCACCCTGGACATAAATTTGCTCAAAGGATGAGCCATTTTACCCCGTCGCCGAGGTGCGTCGCCGCGCCAACCTTGCCGACATTAAGCTCAGATTTGGCAACAGTCCCGGGTCGCTGCCCTCGTCGTCGCCTGTACACAGACGGACAAGTCACTCGTGCGTATCGCCGACGCTGTATCGTGCAGCCTCCTAAAATCTTGGGCAGCACTTCGGACATCTTTGACGTCGCGACACCAACATCGAGGCATGTCCATGTTTGAACTGAATGGTGGCGTTTTGCTCAATGTTGACGTTTTCAGTCCCACCCGTAGCCACTTACGCGACGCCAATCTCCAAACACCTTCGAGCCCAGAGTGCGCGATCTTCTTCGCATATTGTGGCCGCTCACCGATCATGACCCATCCCAGCCGGCAGGAATCGCTTCCTCGAACGCCTGCCCAGCCACATAATGCCTGGGACGTTGCGCACGTCTCTAGTAGCCCTCTCGACGGCATTCCGAGGCGGGAAGCGCACATCGAGCGATCTGTTCAAGGGAACAGAGACCCATTCATTGGACAAGAGCCGCCCAAGTCGTTGCAGGCCAACGCCTCAGTACCACTGCACCCCCAGTTTGACGAGAGGCATGGTTTGCTACCCCGTTCTTCATCTCCAGATCGCATGCCTTCATCGTCTCGTTCCCACGACCATTATTCCGCATTTCCTACCAGCCGTCACGATCCTAGCAGCTCAGCGTCACGACTAGCACCACCATTACTGGACGCGAACACCGTGGATGCACCGCAGACGCCTCGCATGCAGCATACAGCAGGCGCTTATCGCAATGATGCGCAGCGTGCACACCTTGACGCAAGGGAGCAGAAGCGTCCCGAGTATCTGAAGCGCACCAAACGCCCGCGAGATCCTTCGGATACTGCGGCAGCGGAACGTCACGAGCGCGAGCAGTTACTTCCCGGCGTTGGTGTGCATGTCTCGCCGAAGAAGGGCAGGCGCCTCAAGCTGTATCATCCACCGACTCCGAAGCAAAGCCCGTCGTCCTCGAAGGTCCCGAGTACTCCCCGCGTCCAACCAGGTTCTGTGATCTCGAGCAAGGCACGCGCATGGCTCGATGCTTCGTCGCCGTCGATTTCTCGGACGAGGACTAAATCCCTGTCAAACGAGGAGAAAGCGGAGAAGGAAACCAGGAAGCGGAAACGTCTGGCTGCCTTCGTACGGAAGGCGGAACCTCCGGGAAGCCCACCATTGGAGGTCTACGATGTGGAAGGGCGCGGGCGGATGCTAATCAGCAAGACCGCTGCTCGCGTGCAGCTCATCGTCTCCAATGATGGGCCACCTCCCTCCAAACCAGTTGATCCAGACTGGCCGGACTCCGAGCATCCCTGGGCGTCATCTGTCAAACGTCCTCCTGGGACGGTCGAGATGAGCGAGGAGGAAAGGAGGGCACGTCTTCATTGGATCGAACGCTTCTTGGACCGCGATTCAGACGACGATAGCAGTGACGAGTCCACTAAACTCCAGAGTTCACCGACACGCGCAGGAAAGGGCTCGCCGCGGAACGGCGACACGCGCGCCCGTCGCGCTTCTCTTGCAGAGCCAGTGACGGATGCCAGGATCGCACTTTTCTCGCGCCGCGAAGCTCAAAAAGCGAAAGCCAGCCTCGAGACAGAGGAAGAGCAAGACAGCCAAGACGGATCGGAGGGCGCGCCTGAAGACGACGAAGAGGAAGACGACGGCATCGTCAGTTGCATATGCGGCGAAGACGAGGACGAGCGGCCCATGGTCGCGTGCGACAGGTGCAGCATCTGGTTTCATCAGACTTGTATGGGCATCAAGAATCCCAACGATCTCGCGGATACGTGGTTTTGCTTCGACTGCCGCAATGTTCGCACACCTACGCCACCCCCGCCGCCGCCCCAGCCAGTATTCTCGGTCTCCAGTCCTGATACGCATGTACGGCCCGCGCTTGACAGGCCACTTTTCCAAGCATCCGGACTTACAGCTTCTCCTGCTTTCGATTCACGTTTGTACGCCGGCCTCGGGTCGCCTAGCCCGGCGCGTTCGCACGACCCGCGGCCATCGTCGTCATCGTGGCTCGATACCCCCGACCTTCTTCGATACGCACCATCCACACCGTTCGGCTCGCTCTCCTCCAGAGACTCGCGCATCCTTCGTACACCCGGCAGCTTCGACCCGTTTAACGACGACGCGCCGTTCGACCCGACCTCCACGCCGTCGCGCGGGCTTGGGTTCGGCAACATTTCGTTTGCCACGCCCACACAACCGGTACGCAGGTCGTCTGGTGGGTATTCAGGCACACCTACATTTCCCGTTACGCCCAAGCTGGGCGGCGGCCGCGCCGGCCCATCCTTCTTCTCGTCCATGGACGACCCATTCGTATCGTCGTCGCCCTTGGATCGACTCGCACACATCATCGGCGAGGAGTCCCCGCTCGCAACGCGCACGAAGCCGCAGCAGCGCGCGACCACGCCAACGCCGGAGTAATGACGGGTTTCCATTTAGTCTAGTTTTCAGCAGGATTCTATTCAGGTGACGTATATAACCTATGTGGACACAACTATTCCGAGGCACACGTTCAGAACAACTTGCTCATCTCTCACCTTCTTATGTAGCATCATAACAAATGTAGATTTCTAGTCGCTTTGATCTTTCGCCCGACTCTTGTTTGGACACAGTGTCAATTGTAAGGTCGAACGAGCACAGCGTAACTTACAGGTGGAATTGTGCTGGAAATGAACGCGGGTCGGGCATTGTGCAAGAAAAGGCATCAGGTGTTCAGTCGTGCAAGGCTAGGATACTTCACCCTCTTCCTCCTCAGCTACCTCAGCATCCTCGTCTTCGTCCGCAGCTTTGGCAGTTTTATCCCTTATCGTCTGCGTAGGGATTTAGTGAGGTTCGAAACATACATTACTGCTCACCTGATAAACACCGCTCCAATATCCAGCCCAGTACCATGCGCCGTAGGCATTCTGCAAGGCTTCCTCTGCCGTACCGGCGTGCGCTGCTGGCATCGGAGGAAAGTTGAACTGTGGAGGTTGGCCGTCCCCGGGCACAGGTTCATGAGTTGGCACAAAAGTGTCGAAGTCGATGGGAGCAGAATCTTCTTCAGAAATGGGTGCTTTCCTTTTGCCCAGATTTGCTGAGCTCGAGGCACCGGGCACTGGGAGACTGTTGTACCACCTGCAAGGTCGTAAGGATTAGTCGAGCACGGGAAGGGATCCGCACAATGGGGAGGTGTGGACGGGCTCTTTCTTCCACTTTTATCTGGGCCATTCAGTACCTGCAGCAGCGTTCAGTGGGAAAGTATAGTACTGGGGAAAGAACAGGCATCACGCGCCTCGTATTCCTCTGTGGCTGCATTCCACGCGTCTATGAGCGCCGAATCATCCCAGATTTCTTCATGCGTAAGGTCTCGGCTCTCCTCTGGCGGGCCGTACGCTTCTGCTGGGCCAGAGCTAGGGCCAGCTGTATCTGAATGGTCCCAGTGCTGATGCATGTTCTGGCTCTGGTTTCTGCCACCTCTCGACTTGCGCCTCCGTTTCGCAGGCGGTTGCTGGGCGCTTGTATCAGGGACGTCGACAACTTGAGGCAGCTGGGTGTCAGCTATATCGCTGTACGAGACCACGGCGCGCATGGTGGCAGGAACTGGAAGACTGCGGCAGCGGACTTGTGACTCGTGTTTTTGGTCTGTATTCCTTCTTGCACACGCGCACTAAGCGCATAAGCCTTTCACCTTTCTTGCCTCTGCTCTATCAACAATGGCCGCCACGACAGTAGACCGTTCGCGCTGGGAGAGCCTCTTGAACGAGCAGACCAATATCTTCGCCGCGACGATGGACCGCAATGCGGCGCTGGAAAGCCAGTTGGAGGACATTCGTGAGCATGGCACAAGTATCCGGGATATCCTCATATCGGCCCCCTTTAGAACGCGAGCTTGGAGTTTGGAAGCTGGCTGTTGCAACGGCCGAGAAAGAGGCGAAGGCGACGGCGGCGCACATCGCCACCCTCCAGCGCCAAGTTGGTTCGATGAAGGTATGCTGTGGAACTTCCTCCGAGGCTCATGGGATCTGACCGCGTTCCTCAGGTGGAGAACCCATTAGTCCTAGTGTGCGTCGTGGTCGTGTGCCACAGCGTCCAGTACTGACACAGCGGCTCTATCCAGATTGCTGGACGGCGACGGCTGTATATTCCAACAAGAACTGCTAAGCCTCGGCGCTGCAGGCGGCAGCAAGGCTGCTGCCCTGCTTACACGAGGCATCAACGCACATCTAGAGGAGGAACTAGGCTCCAGACGCGCAGACATTTGGGTCACCGTGTTCCTCAACAAGCGTGGTCTATCGGAGACACTTGCCGCCAACGGCATGTGCACACAAGAAGAGTTTGATGCCTTCATTCAGGCCTTTAACCAAAGCGCGCCACTATATAGCATCGTCGATGTTGGATACGGGAAGGAGGCCGCCGATAGTAAGATTAAGGGTGCGTGCTGCTGCTGTGACAACCGCGCAATGCTCACCCCGACTAGAATGTCTGCGCACGTTTGCGCGATTCCCACAAACCGTCAAAGTCTTCTTCGGAGGAGCCCACGATAATGGTTATAGCGCCAGCCTTAAATATCTCGAACACGAGAACCTACTTAGCAAGGTCGTTCTCCTGAAGGGATACACAGAAATCGCTCAAGAACTGAGGAGCCTCAACCTCCCGTCCGCCGATATAGACGGACTATTCATGACGAAGAAGATAGTTTTCTCGAAGAAGCCCCCATTGCAGAGTTCGATCAGCACGCCAGAGGTGTTGCGTACGCGAACTGCACCGCCGACACCATCCAAATTGCGCGCGAAGCACGAGAACGTGCCCATTGGCCCTTCGGCGGTACGCCTCCATACGCCCCACAGATGCTTCGTGCCTAACCAACATATAGATGCTCAGTAAACGTGTGTATCGTTGGTACGCAAAGTATCCTATCACTGACCCTCCCTTCACACAGTAAATCCCCCACCATGCAACCTCTTTATCTCTCCACTTGCCCGGCAGGGGTAAGGAGAATCACACTCCCCTCTGTTATTTTGTTTGACAAGCAGTTTTGCAGGCTGAGTGTCGTTATGGACATCATTACAAGCTTACTCCTGAGGTACGAATAGTTGCTTTGAGGAATCATTCTCGCTGACCGCTCAACAGCAAATCGACACTGTCCGACGCAACGCGAAGAAGTCTCCGTGTGCTGCTGCCAACCGCAGTTCGTGCTCTCTCATGTCTTATACGTCCAGCCTTCCGCTGACGGCTTCCCGCCAGACCAAATCTGCCCGCAAGGCGACCAATGCACAATGGGTCCGTGCCACGAATCCAAGCTTAATCCGAAAGCTAATGCGGGTCCTTCGCGGCATCTGTGTAGGCCATGTCTGCCCGCGCGGCTACAGATGCGTCTTCTTCAAGCAAGGGAAGTGCAAGTTCATCGGCAGTGCGTATCTATAGCTATTTTCGCGATCCTGGGCTTGGCACGCTGCTGATCTGCGTTCTCTTGCAGAAAACATGCACGAGTGCGAGCCCGAGAACTTTTTCCGAGGTAAAGGAAATGGGAATGATTCGTCCGCAGAGCTGTACGCCGGCGACGGCGGCGACTCTGACGAGATCGTGCTCAACTTTGAGAACATGGGCGAGGAGCTGGCGGCGCTCGGGATTCAACCTTCTCATTAGCCACGCTGATGTCATGTGGTGATGTAAATGTTCTTTACTTCTACAGGCGGGTGAGAGCAATGCTATTCGGATTCGGATTCAGTGATTGCCACTTCGATTAGATAACCGTCCTCAGCGATTCGCCGTTCGGACGTCTGTGCGCATGCAGACGGCGGTTGGACGTTGATAGCAGCCGGGGTACAATCGGATTTGGATGCTGTCCAGCCCGCGCGAGAGATCACAGTGTAGGTGCCAGTGACGAAATGCAACAATGTCGGAACAGGAAAAATGCAGGAGAAGGTGAGGTTAGGGAGGACTCGTGACTGCGTTCGCGGGGCAGCGTCAGACTCTCCCACGAGCCACAGGGTCGTTTGAGTCTGTCGGCACGGCTTCTCTCTCGCTATCTCTGCTTGCCGTTTGGCTATGGTGCAGCTGGTGTACTGCAGGCAGGGATCGCATCGTTGCCATACGATGGCAGCCATGGTAGGGCCAGAGTCTCTTCGCCGGCGTGAGGGTCACCCACCCCCTCTGGCTGCGCGGGAACGCGTGAGAAAGGCGAAGGATAGCTGCCAGCAGTTATATGAATAGGAAACACGCTGTAATGAGACGCGGCCAGCGAATGAGGCTCAAGATTTGAGTGGTTTGTTTTGGCTTGTGCAGGAAATGACCCGGAGCGCGATTACACCGAAGGCAGGTCCGGCAAATATCCGGGTCCCTGTACTACGCGGATTTCGCTTGCCGTACACTGTGCTGGCAGTTGTTCGCCCTCTTCTACCTCGGTGCGCCTGCGAGCGTTGCTAGACGAGCACCATGGCCCACAGACGGATGGCGATCTCGTCGCTGCTGTCGGACGAGCCCAGCACGCCCGCGCCGAACTTTGGTCAGCCACAGACTCAGCCCGTGCCTGCACCCGCGCCCGCACCCGTGCTCGCACCGTCTCCTGCCTACGCTTTCCAGCGCCATGGTTCTCCGCCCATCCAGCTCTCTCTGCCGCCGGCACTCACGCGCAGGACCCCGTCGCCGCCCAGCATGGAGGACGCACCGCCCATGAAGAGGCACAGATCAGACCCGGAGCCTCAGCACCGTCGCGCGCGTCCGCCCATCAGTCCTCGCACTCTGTCGGCCAAATTTCGCCCTCGGACAGCCTCCATCGCCCAGGCTCGCGGGCATCTTACTCGAACCCGTCATTTTATATGCCTGGTCATCTGTCGTCTGGATCGTCGCCTCGGAGCCCTGTGTCAACGCACAGACCTCGGGCCGCGCTGCATTCTATCTCTCCTGGCGAGGCTGAGAGTCTGTCTCCCCTGCCGCTCGCCACCTTTCATGAGACGACGAACACGGAGCAGAGATGGGCTGAAAGCAGAGCCGGCAGCTTGAGCGGCAGTGGCAGCGCCAGCGGCAGCCGGAGTCCCATCACGGCCAAACCTGAGCCTCGCAGCGTCGCCATACCGTCACCAGCGCCAGCGCCAGCGCCAAACTCGGCTATTGCTGCGCTGTCGGCGGGCGCCAAAGTGGTTGAGGATATGCGCGCCAGTCTCATCGAGGAACGCTCGGCCGCTTTTCATGCGCGACGTGGCTCGGGGGATCTCACACCTGCCCCCGCAAACAGACAATACGATGCAGCTGTGCCTTTGCCGCGTCTCGGCCCATCGTCTCCTCCCCTTGCCCTGCACCAACGCGAGTACACTCCAATACGGCCCAGTGGCGCCTCCGTTGGCTACCCTTCTTCCTCTGAGCGCGAGCGTGCACGGTCGCCTCACCGCATGACTGCATCTGTATCGCCTACAGTTGCTGTCGCTCCTTCGCATCATGCCAAGCCTCCATTGCCGCTTGGACATGAAACTAGTCGACCATCCACGCAAACAAAGGCAGAATCAACAGACGCCCACGACTGGCTCTTAGAAACTTATGCGTCTACACCGCCTGAACCTCCTGGTCGACGAGTCCAGCGCGGCCCAGGACTTCTTCACGTACTGCCGGACGACAGCGACCGCGATCGCGTTGTGAGCCGCCACCGCGATTCCGAACACCCTCAGACTGGCCCCGTCGCCAAAGGGAACGCAAAATCTCCCTCACCTACTGTTGACGACGAGCTGCTCAGCCTAATTGATGGACCGGACACCTCGAGCAAGCACTCAAAGGAGAGGACTGCAGAGGTGTGTTTATTCTCGGTTGACATCCGTAACGGCCTTATTGAACGACCGCAGGGCAAGAAGGAAATTGAACAACCTGCGGATAAACGGCAGGCGGTCAAGCCAGAGGTACCCTTACACTCTTATCCGGGATATCCAAATTCTCATGACTGGCAGACTGTACCCCACGTTCAGGAACCGCCAATGGCGCCTATAGCAGGACCATCGCATACACCAGATGCACCTGCTGATGGCGAACCCGCCGCAGGTCCGCCAGCCAAAGCTAAGCCAAAGCGCCCTCGTCCGTCCGGCGGCAAGAAGAAAACGGATGGGCCTGCAACCATTCGGCAACGCAAGAAGCCTGCGGCCAGTTCTGTACGCTCACGCTCCGTCAGTCTCGCGGTGCCGGGTTCCAGTCGCATGTCAAGCCCCAGCGTCGCCAACGGTGCCGATGTGTCGACTCCAGGCGCTGACGACATTGAGATGGACCTCGACGCGCCTCGCAGCTCAGTCGCGCCAGAGCTGGAGACATCGCCCACGAAACGTCAGAAAATGCGTCGTTCGAATGACGACAAGAAGTTGTATTGCATCTGCAAAATGCCATACGACGAGAGCCGCGTGATGATTGCTTGTGACAAGTGCGTGCCCCAGGTTGGTCTGTATGCGACGGACGGCGCTCATATACAACGAAAACAGGTGTGACGAGTGGTACCACACGGCCTGTGTCGACCTTTCCGAGGCGGAACTCGAGCTCATTGACCAGTTTCATTGCCCGGTCTGTCAGGCAGGTTAGTCCAATTTATCTTCAAGCTCGCGTTCGATTCTGAGGCCGTTCTGTGCAGTCAACCCAACTCTCAAGACAAGCTACAAGATGCGCTGCTTCCGCGGCGCGTCAAGTTCGCGCCCATCGTCACCGAGTGCATGCACCAAGGCTGCGCGACTTCCTCTGTCCAAATACTGCTCGGACGAATGCGGCATGGCTCACGTCCGCGCACGGCTCAGCAAGTATAACGGTGGGGGGAGCAAGGCCGAACCGCTCTGGCACGCCGTCAAAGCGTCGCGCAAGATCGAGGGCGTCACAACTCCCGCGCTGCAGTTTGCACAGGAGTTTGCCAACGCGATGGACATCGACGACCAGCCGCCGACATCCAACGGACACGCCGTCAATGGCAAGCCTCCGCCCCGCGTGAACGGTCATGGCCACGTTCAGACTGCGAAGCAGCTCGAAGAGCTGCAGGCCATGCTCGCGAGCATTGCGACCGAGCGTGATGCAGTCTTGCGCGCGCTTGACTATGTGCACGCTCGCGAACGCTTGATCGAATTTGCGACAAGTCGCAGCGAACGATTGGGCGAGTGCGGCTGGGACGACCGACTGCTGTTCAGCGACGGCGAGTGGCAGCGGTGGATCGAGCGCGAAGATGCCGACGGCGGTGCGTGGCTTTTGAGCAGCAGCGATGATTCGGATTCGGCTGGCGAGACCGGCTGGTGGTGTACGGGCAAGAAGAAGTGCGAGAGGCACAATGGGTGGCAGAAGCTGCGTATGACGGAGGTGGAGGCAGAAAAGTACCTGAAGGTATGCCCGCGCTTTCAGAGAACATCGAGCAAGGCTGATTATGCCAGCAGAACCTGTTGCTAGAGAAATTGACGGCACGCGAGCGCGAGATTCGACGCTGCATCGAGGACTTGGAGCCCCCAGTGGTGCGCGCATCTGCTTTCGGCGAGAATGGCTCTCGGGCGAAAGTGAACGGCAAGGTTGCGCATGTCGGACCGAAGTAGTTCGAGGACGCTGCTCTAATCTATAGTACATAGTGTGTAACACTGTCATCTACTTGAATTTTCATGTATTGTGGGCTTTGAGGCATCTTATATTACCGGTGACTGAGGTGTGAGAAGCGCGCACTATCGTGCCAACTGCAAGTGATTATTACAGAGCATCCGGAGACCTATGTATACAGCAATACAGCAGAGCGATGGGTGCATGCTCAATACCAGTCGCCCTCGCCGCCTTCCCTGCTGAAGCCTTTCTGCTCGTGGAGAATGGTGGCCTTGGTGGCCTCGCGCTGTTTGCGCTTCTCGAATTCTTCCTTGTGCACCGGCGCGATCATGTTCTGTGGCACGACCTGCAGCGGCACCTGGTCTTCCACGTCCAAGTCCTGTGGAGAGCAAGCGCGTCAGCCACCTGAATGAATATCTTGAGCGTCAGACGTACGATTTCGCCTAACAGGACGACGTTCTCGCCGCGGATGAGGAAAACGCCCCGGCGCACCTCACCGTAGTTCTGGCCGTGGTAGAACCGCTCGACGGTGTCTTCCAGCACCAGGTTTGCTGCATCGTGTGCGCTCAGCCTCACGCCAATGAACCTATCACACGCCCGCACCAAATTGGTCATACGAGCGCAGGACGCCCACAAGCTTGCGTCCATCGCGCAGCACGACCAGCATTTTCTCTGGGGAACAGGGCGATGGGCGCTAGCGCCAGCGGGGAGAGGTCACGCACTGTCCACGCAGTCGACGAGCGACCCAGAGGTCGTGAACGGGATGAGGGAGTCCATGGCTCAGCGAAGGAATGCTCGTGTCACAGTGACGGTCAACGCATGTGCGCGATTTCGCCGCCCGACTTCGCCTTCCTGAGCTCGCGCCCAACCCATCTTATACACAATTGCCGCTTTCATATCATACTAGCCGTATTTAAGATACGAGAGAAGAGCATGAATAACATTGGATAGGGAAAGTCAAGATTCAGCATGGGCATTTCTTGCGAAAAAGATCAGCTAGAGCCATTGATTGACATGTGTACCAAAAAGGTCGGCGCCATAGATCCCACGGCTGCACTGTCTGCTTTTCTTTGCCTTGTTTACGAGAGCGACGGGAAGGCCGACGAGTCGTCGACGTTGATGTCGCCCTGCGGCGCAGACGAGCGCGTCGAGGCAGGCGGAGGGCCACCGCGGCCGCGACCGCCCCTGCCACCGCGCGCACCGCGCTCGCCACCGCGTCCACCGCGGTCTCCACCACGGCCACGGCCACGACCGCCGCGAGGAGCGCTGTCAGCAAACTGACCGTCGATCTCGATGGTGATCTTTTCCTTGACGGTCTTCTGCTTCGGAGCAGACGTCTTCGTCTACTCGATGCATTAACATACGCGATAGACGAAAGTAAAACAATGGCACTTGCCTTGCCAACGAAGTAAGCGTCCTCCTCTTCGCCCTTGACGAGCTTCTTGGCGCCCTTGAAAAGGGCCTCGTCTTCGGCGCCCTCGTTGGCCTTGCGGCCCTCGAGCTTCGGAACGAGCTCCTCAAGACCAGACTTGCGCGTAGTCAGGTACTCGTCGAGAGTCTGGAGGTTCTCGTCCTCATCGTCGCGAGGAGGGCGGAAGCTCTTCTTGGCGTCGCCGTTGGCGGCGTCGGCCTCCGGAGCAGCCTCCGCGGCGGCGTCGGGAGCCGGAGCACCCCAGCCGTCGTCGTTGGCCGGAGCACCCCAGTCGTTGCTCGCGGTGACATCGGCGATGGCATCCGCAGCGCCAAGAGACTCGACGACGGCCTCAGTGTTGCCATCGTCGCCACCCCAGCCCTGGTGGATCTTCTTTTCCGAGTCGCTTCGGGGCGCGCGTCAAAACCTGGCTCGAGCACAACCGAGAGCAAGCCTACTCACACCAGGCCAGTGGCAGAGTGCCTGTCGAGACGGCCGCCACGACCGCCACGGCCGCCGCGTCCGCCGCGACCTTCGCCACGCCCGCGTCCACCGCGGCCGCGCTTTTCCCCGTCGACTGCAAAGAAAATTTAGTATTATTTTTTCGTTTGAGAGCAACGCGCGAACGCACACTTCTTGGGAGCCGCGTCGGCGTCCTCGTTCTGGGCATCCCTGTCTGCGTTCTTCGCGCCGCCGCCGCGCGCGTAGTAGCGGCCGCCGCGCGCAGCAGGGCCGCCGCCGCGCGCACGCTGGGTCTTCGCGGCCGGGGCCGCCGCAGGCTCTGCAGCCTTGGTGGAGGCGACCGGGGCCGGCGACGGGCCGTCCTCGTCTGGGCGCCATCAGGCTCTGAGGGCGGGCGCGCAGGCAGGCCGACGCACCGTCAAGAAGCGCAAATGGGTTTTGGGTGACCACCGACATCGTTGGCTCGGGGTCTTGGTCTTGTGGCCCTGGGGCGGTAGTGCTGGCTCTTGCTGGCCTGGGTGCTAAGTTTTTGCGTGCTGCCTCGCGTGTTGTGCTTGCGAAAGCTTCCTGCCGGAACTAATTTGGTCCTGTACAGCACGGCCGGCCACGGCCGCCCCTAAAGTAGCACTGCCACTGGGCAGGCCTATATAGCCCGGCGCGTTTGCGGCTGAGATTTTCTCAACGCTTAAACCCACGGCCACACAAAGCATCTCGACGAATGACTCGCGCACCCCTCGGGGATTGCGCTGAGGTCGAGGACACCGAGACCGTCTAAGTGGCCGGAGAACAAGAGGCTCTGTGCCGAACGGTGGACTGGGTGCGACGCGCTCGTTGGGCTTTCAGTTCTTGCAGTGCGCCCTGCGTGGACACTGTTTGAGCGTTGCCGCAATGTCTTGCTGTACATCTATCTTCATTATCTAATTTGACTGTCTTCGTTGCTTCATTTCATACTGGCGCTCCACCGTCCTCGGCGCTGCTCAACACGACTGCAGCGCATGTTTTGTGATCATGGCGTATCTCGATTGTTTTCTGTCTGCTAGTCAGTGTTGACGATGCCTGTGTCGCTGTCAAGAGTACACAGCGCCGCCGTCACCTCCCGAAGACGCGATTTCCTTCATCGCTTGAAATCACACGCCGAGTAAACGTCCGCAACGGTCTGCGCGTCGTGCAACTCAGTGGCGACGCATATTCGTCAATGGGCGAAGCGCAGTCGAATTCTCCGTTCAGTCGACGTGCACTGCAGCGCATTGACAGGGCGTGTGCCATTGGCTTGATGGTGCCATCGACAACCTTGGTTCGTCCAAACTGCTGGAGTCCAAACAGAGCCTTCAGTAAAATGCGGAGGCCGCGGTCTGTCATGCATTGCGTTGGATAGTATTGCAATAGTCTACTTGAAGTACTCCCATTGACGTGGCGGTGGTGCTTCCTCCAGAGGCTCGAAACTGATCAGGGTCGGTACACGTTAACATGAGAGACAAGGCTGAAATACTGAGAACGCACGCTTTCCATTCTGCCACACTCTGCGCGGTGTTCAGCTCGTCAATCGCAGCGTCCAGAGCGCCCTCAATGCCCTCGTTCGCCGTCAAACCACCCTGTCCAATCTCGCCAATGGCCCTCAACGCGTCCTCCACGGCGGCCTGGTCCGAACCAGCCTTGCGCACGGCCTCCAGCTTGCGGCGGGTGATGGTCTCTACCGACTGGCGGTAAACGCTCGGTGTCGGGGAACGCGCCGCTCGCAAGCAGGCCCAGCGTGCGTTCGTAAGTTTGAACGAGAACATCGACGGGAGAGAGCTCGTCCTGCTGCGACGACTGCTGGATGCTGCGCTGGAACGCCTCCTCGAGCTGCTGGCCGACAAATTCCACGACCTCTGGCCGCTGGTTCAGCGGGACTTCAGGCGGCGGCGTCGACGTGGCCGGGACGGCAAACGAGCGCCGCGCCATGGCAACGGCAACGGGATGGCGCTGGCGCGCGACGCGGCCTGCAATGCGCGCGACGCGGTACATGGGCGGGGTCAAGAGCTGTGCGGCCAAGTCCGGTCCCGCCAATGGCCTCTCTCGCGCTTCCACAACTGGCCCGGCCGTGGCTCGCGCCGCTCCTGCAACGATGGGTCGCGCCGCTGTCGTTACTTCCCGCGGCGATTGCGCTGCCGTCGCTCCGCCCGCTGCTCGAGCTGCTCCCGCCATTCGTGCTCGCGGTGCCCAAGAAAAAGGTCTCGCACTCGCGTAAATCCATGCGCGAGGCGAATAAGGGCCTCAAGGACAAACTAAGTACGCGCACATTTGCTCATGCTCATGCTTCTTTTGCCAACGCGTCGCAACAGACCTCGTCGCCTGTCCAGCGTGCGGCATGCCCAAACTCGCGCACAATATATGTCCGTCGTGCTATCAACAACTCGCAAGCGCCTGGAAGGCCCAGCTACGGCAACGGGCAGCTGGTGCGGACTCAGCTGGAGGCGCAAGATGATTGTGGTCGTGCATGGTCGGCCCAGGGCATTCTCAATACGCATTCAAGTACATTACTCGCAGCTCCAGCATCATTTCGCGTCTAGATTCATTGCCGCTTTCGCGCTGCAACTTCTCCCAGCCAGAAGGATAATTTCGCCTTGCATGACGCGGCAGCTGGCGACCGCAGGACGGCGTACTGTACATGCCTCATGTTCGATCCAGTCACTCAACGCGATGGCATCCCCTTAGGCTGATGACCGTGGAGAATCATACGACGAACATGGTGCCTCTGCGACCATGTCGATCAAATTGTTGGTTAATACAGTTTGACAACACCATGCACACAAAATGTGCAAGGTATCCTCCCGATTCAAGGACGACAATTTCAGACTTTGTTCTCATCTTTGCATCTCATGTATGGCAATGTCTTGGAGAACATTCTGTGGCGTTTTGAGAGTGCTCCTGTACCCATCCTCCAGTCTGGACCGTATTTCGAAGGTGGAACCGCAGACTGGACAGTTTTTGTGCCAGAGGGACATTCCGCAAGCGTCTAGAGCATCTCGGACAACATGTATGGGGCTCTATATGGGAAAACACTTCGAGATGTCTTAGTAGGCGTTTGAGAATGCTGTATAGTTCACGGCGGCATCTGCCGAGTAACCTTTGCCGCCCAGTCTCTGCCCCTCTTAATCGTAGAGAACGAGCTATTTGTCAGGGTTTGGTTGACCTGATGACTCGTGAGACGGGGAGAGCCAGCAATTTCTGCCATTAGAAGATTTGAGGCGGTAATTGTTGATTCCGGAACCTTGTTCAAGTCAACCGGCAACTCCCGTCCAGCCATCCTCAAGACCCCCGCCCCTCCTCAAGAAATAATTCGACTGCTGGTGCGCGTGCCCTCACTTGCGACACACCCTTCCTTACCGTTGCTGTAGTCGTAATGGCCGCCTCGATCCCTATCATCAAAAAGCGCACCAAGCCTTTCAAGTGCGTGCTTTTCGGTGTGCGCGCGCTCTGGTTGATATGTGCTGACGCGCGTGATGTAGGCGCCACCAGTCGGACCGCTACCACAGCGTGAAGGAGGCATGGCGGAAGCCTAAGGGTATCGACAACCGCGTCCGTCGTCGGTTCAAGGGCCAGCTGCCCATGCCCAAGGTGCGCATCACCGTTCATCGCTTCATATCCTTTACTGACCACACACATTTGCCAATGTCCAGATTGGCTACGGCAGCAACAAGAAGGTGAACTCGTCCCTGCCATTGCTAATATTCCGTACTTACGTGCTTTCTCGCCGGATTAGACTCGCCACTTGTTGCCCAACGGTCTGAAGAAGCTTACCGTGTCCAACGTGCGCGAACTGGATCTGCTCTTGATGCACAACAAGAGCTACGCGGCGGAGATCGCGCACAACGTCTCGAGCAGGAACCGGATTGACATCCTTGCCCGGTGCGTTGCTTCGTCGTCCGTCTGGCTTTGCCGCGTCTCATATATCTATGTAGTGCGCGCGCTCTTGGCGTTAAGGTGACGAACTCGGCTGCGCGTCTGCGGTCGCAGGAGTAAAAAGGCTGCGCTTGAGGCGATCGACGAGGTCACCGCGCCGCTGCTTTGCTCGCCCTGCCTACGCCCATGTACTGTTCGTTGCTATGCGGTTGATCCCAAGATTATGCTTTTCATGGCCGTCATGCATACTCAAAGTGGAAGCCATTCGCAAACTGCATATGGAGTGTCTAGCTTCGTTGCTGCTGAATGAACTACTTTTGGAGCTGTAGACTGCAGCACTGCTACACCATTTTGAATAGCGAAACGTGTAACACCGTGGGCCTTTCGCTCACAGACTCGCATGCTATTCATTTTAGTGAGCTGGGATATCTGATCTACTGTAATAGAGGGTATAAGAGTTTGTGCTGATGCCAGGTTCAAGACCTGATGGTAATTTGATCGATTATTCTACTTCCCCATAACGTCTCAGCTTCTGTGCAAACACAAAAATCGTGTCGGACCTGTCATAACCCATTCAGGAATGAGTTCAACCCCCGCGTCCTGGTCAAGTACAGGCCAAAACAACAAAAGTTATAGGACACTGCTGGGACACTAAGAGATTGTGCACTGATGGACCAGGATGGCCTCGTGAGCCCGTGTTATTCGAAGATTGACTAGATTACAACTTTTGTCTTTGCACTGGAACAGTGGAGATGATCTAGTCAAATTCTTGTAAGTTGTGATATCACATGTTTTAAGTCATCGGAGGGCTGGCCGTGTACTTATTCGAGGATCTAGACACTCACTGGAACAGTGGAGATGGTCAAGCTGCGGTTAATACTGCATACCCGTGCACATGATAGATAGCTGGAATACTCATTATGTAGTGTGGGATATTGTACCGAGGCTGTAGTGAGTGTGGAAAGGCTGACATCGTTGCACGTGATCTCCGGCAAAAGCCGCACCGCGTTTGGAATTCAAAGTCAACTTTGCGTTGTATAAATGAAACTGGAAGGAGGAATCCAGGCACTATGGCGGAGTGGTTAACGCGTCAGACTCGAATATCTTTGATATCTGATTCCCTCTGGGAGCGCAAGTTCGAGTCTTGCTGGTGTCGTATTTTTAGCCAGGCTGATGGCATGAAGCCCTGACTGTTGTATGCAGAAGTTAGAGGCTGCTAAATGCTCAGAGTGACTGTGGCTAATCAACTTTCACTACTGTGATACGATCCCCAAAGAGAACAGTGGACGACAAATGGGAGTGACCATGATAGGCTATTATTCCATCGGGTGAGAAACCGTTTGCAACGATGCTACTGGATACAGCCAGCCTGATACCGTAGCATGATTACCGCCACACCGCTGGGAGGCCTCTTGTACAGCGGCCGAAGCTACCGCGCTCCTTTCGTCTTCGGCAGATCCGCGCTAGGCATCGCCAGCTACTGATGAACTGAAGCATGGCGAATTGACGCTTCCAAAGGAAATCCTCGCCCTAAACCTTGCGCCACTCATGGCGACGAGGGGTACGTGCAGCCGGTGTCACCTCCTTAAACTCCTGCCCAGGAAGAGCCCATGCTGACGGAGCTGCAAGTGCTCACGAAGATGATTGCATCCTTCCGGCCGGCTGTGGTGCTGCTTCTGGCTCTTATGTATATGGGGGTGAGAACGTTTCCCCATCGGTAGGAGCCCTTTCATGGCTCCATGTTCTATACTGAGAACAAGCCCACGCAGTGCCTCTGCGCGCATAAGACGTAGTATGGCATCTCAATCATCCCGACCAAAGTCGGAATCGTATTCCTCGCCGCCAGCGTCCCATCCCTATTGTGTGCGTCTCTACATTCGGCGGAAAGTCACCTTTAATATGATTCAAACAAACCGATCCGACAGCAGGACCCCTTGCAGGAATACTGTCTGACAAAACCAGTCCTGGCCTTGTCGCAGCCATCTGCATTGCTCTCTCAATTCCATGAATGTATCCATTTGCCCTCCAAGAACATCTAGCTGTGTTCGTATCATCTCTGGTGTTTTCGACGTTCTTTGCGTGAGGTGTCATTACTCTCATAACAGCCGAGCTGGTCACTGTGACCAGAGACATTCCGGGCATAGGATGCAAGTGCCCTGTCATCTGTGCCGCCTTCCGCTAATTTATAACAGATGATCGCACGTGCGGAGGCTTTAACATGGCATATGCAATTGGCAGTCTCTGTACGTTGTGCAGTCGACTGAGGTCACCGCCTGGTGCTCACCCATGGACTGCAGTGGGACCCAGATTAGGAAGACAGATCTATGACAGCGGTAGCAATGTCTGAATGATTCTGTGCGGCGTCCTGGCCGGCGTGTTGGGCGTTGCTTTGGCGTTGGCATTGTTCGTTGAGTGTTTGTTGGTGAGGTGAGGTTGGCCTCCCGTGCGAATTGGCGGAAGTAGTGGCGGCGGAGCACGGAGAATTGGAACTAGAAACTCGTGCAAATGCAATCACTGCTCAAGGAATAAATCTCTAGTCACGTCTCCCTGTGTCACTGTGGTCATTTCCGAGGACCACCGAGCCCGGCAAATCGCCGGCCGCGTTCCGAGTCTCGGAGCGCCGCTGACCTCAGTCCTGAGTTTTCCGGCGGGCGATTTTTGTCGTTGTGGGCGTGCTGGGCGCAACATATGGGACGTCGCTTCCTCTCGATTGCATACTACGAATGTTCGTTTAAGAATGATATCGCGCCGAAATGAGCTGACCAAAGCCGTGACAACAGCACAATCCGAGCCAGCCACCACATCGGGGAAATCCTTATCGATGATCCGGTGCTGGCCATCGCCCACCAGCGCCGGCCAGCGCCGCCATCTCGGGCCATTGCGCACTGCTGCGGGTTCGTTCACAGAGCATTCTAGTAATGTCACCACCAGCCGGCGTCTGACTGACCGCTATACTGGCCACTCCCACGGCCAGCTCATGACCTTTGTACAGGCCGGGCCTGGCCTGTCGCTTGTGGGCTTTCCATTCCTTGCTTTTGATCCTTTATAATAATCCAAATTCACCTTTTCCAGCGCTGTTGCACCAAGTCCATATGTTAAAAAATGATGATATATTACGCTATCCAAGTATTAATGCACGGGCGTGCGTCCAAGACGCGTCTACTCGTATCGTTGCCGCGAGGCGGCCAGGCGTGCGAAACGCGGCCCTCGCCGCACACAGCGAGTGCAACCAAACACTACACCTGCGAGAAATGAGGTGAGTGATAGATTGAGCAAAGAGTAAGCTGTACGTACCAACAAGCTGTATTGCCTGTATCGTGACTCGCCTCCGTTTTCCGACTCGAGCGTGATCTGGAAAAATAAAGTTTTAGTAATCCAACAAGAGCCAGCTAGCCTAGCACGTCTCAAGCACAGCGAGTCCTTGCGAGCACAACCAGACAGACGAGCCCCCAAGCAAAGCACGAGTCAAGATAGCAGACAGCAGGCCAGAAGCCACGGACCAGCCAGCAAAAGCACCAAAATAAAACACAGCACGAGCACCATAAAAGCAGGTCCCAAGGTCTGTTGACGGTAGCAGGCAGGCGCAGGGCGCATTCTTGAGACTTGGGCCTCTTGGGGGCGGCTGCGCGAGAGGGAAGGAGGGCAAGAGCGATTGAGACTCCGCGCAAATCCAACCAACTGATGTGATCGCAACGACCTGATGCCCATGTGCATCGCCCTCGCCCGCCCCCTTCCCCAAGCTCCCCCAGATGCTCAGTGTCCAGGGTGTCCAGAGGCAGCTTTAATAGATATAATCAATATATTTCTATCATCATGGCACGCGACAAACATTCAATCTTCTAGGCACAGCCACGCTTGAGGCTGGTCAGCGTTTGGTCGGGTCAGCGCCGTCTGGTAGCTGAGTTGTCCGGGAAGGACCAGGGGAGGACCATCAGGCAGCAGAGCAACCCGGCAGCGACCAGCTGGTGGAGTGATGGCCATGTACTGACCAGCGCCGCCAGCACGGGTCAGCTCCGCCATCACGGGCCAGCACCGGGCACGGTCAAACGGTTTTCCCCGATGCAGCTCTCCGCGTGCCCAGCCACCTCCTGCCGCCCTGTCTTCCTCTCCTCCCCCCAGCCCTCCGGCTCCTACGCGTCGCGCGCCGAGGCGTGTATCGAGCACTGCGCGCACGCTGGACCCAGAGCTTGCCGCTATCCGCGCAGAGACGTCTGCCGCACTCGAGAGCGTCTCCAACCGCCTGCAGAACCTCCGCGCGCTCCTCATTGCTGCATCGTCGCTCAACATGAACGCCCAGCCTGGCAGCAGCTCGCAGCCCGACGATGACAATGGCGGTGACAGAGGGCCGGACGTCGGCCCTGGTCACTCAGCCATCGTCATAACACCAGGCTCAGATGCAGCCGTGCAGACCAGCCAGTCTCCGCCGCCATCGTCGGTCACGTTCTCCCAAGGTGCCGACGATCCCCGTACCTCGCTTGCTCGGAGACTGCAGGAGGGCCCGCCGTCTCCGTCCCAACAACCGGTTGCACAACGGCTTGTGGAGGCCGTGCGCGAGATTAGAGCCACCATAGACCGTGCGCCAGGCTTGGCCGAGAGACTTGGTCGCATCGCTGCTGCGACTGCCCCGGAAACCACGCCGGCATCTACGAGCACTGGCGCCAGCAGTGCTTCCACCCTGGTCGAGCGGCGTCGATCAGTGGCAGCGCCGATCCTGGTCGAGTTCCAGCAACGCCGTGCAGCTTGGGAAAGTCGCGTTGCGCGAGCGTCCGCGAGCGCGAACACTCTGCCAACCGATGTCGGTACTGCACCATCCGATCCGCCGGCTCTCGTTCCCGCGACTATGAGACGCGTGCGATACAATGCCGACGGCGAGGAGATACCGGTACAGACGATGCAGCGCGCGCTTGACGGGCGTCCGCTCTTCCATGTCATGGGCGGTCGCCCTCGCCCTATTCCTCGTCGCGCCTCTGCTGAAACAGTGATCGTACCCGAGTCACCTCGGGATTCGGACGGCGAGGGCGATATTCTCGCCATGGAATCGCCGTACTGGACGCCGCCGTCGCCCATCCGGCGCAACCAGGTATCTGCTCGGATGTTCCCACCAGCAGATTCTAGCGGGACAGCACAAGGATCGTCCTCACGCCGTAGTGCACAGAATGCAGGTAGCCTCACTTTCAACCGATGGAGAGATGCCCTGAGTAAGTTCAAAGCGTTGTGTCTCCTGCGCCCTGCCTGATCATCGCCCAGTTCTGAATGAGAGCCCCGCGGACTTTTTTGGCGCCAGAGGACAGTCCTACGAGGGACATTTCACGGCATCGTTCGTTTCGCTTGGACGTTGAGTCGACGCCTCCGGCCATTACGCCGGCAGCAGGCATCACCGATTCTGCCTGGAGGACGCGGATGGAATTTCTGACGTCGACTGTAAACCTGCCGCTTGGGGACAATGCCAATAACGAAACGACCCGGTCTACATCCCCTGTGCGCCAGGAAGTGCTCAAAGCCGCCGTTGTGCCGCGAGAGGAGCCCCCAGCGCTCATTCCCTGCCCTTTACCGCAACCCATAGAAGATCTGATGGCTTCGGACGATGAGGACGGCAACGGCTCGCTACAACCTGGCGTGCTTTATTGGTAGAGGTCGGTTTATCGCTTTGGCTTTCGAGCACGGGTTTCTTGCGTACTGCGTTCCCAGCCTTGGTTTGAGACGAGACATTGATTGCGATGTAATGTAATATGAGTGCACTCTTGCACAACGACAACACGATGGTCATATCCGGAAGGGTTCCTCCACATGTAGACCACTCCAGATGCCTCTTGTCGAGGCAGTGGTACTCATAACTGCGGTCTTGAGCGGCTTGATGGGTGCGCCCGACGAGTCCAGAAGGAGTTGGACTTTTTGCATGATGGACGGCGGTTCGAGCTCTGTGAGTTCGATGACCTTGTCGCGGTCATTCACTGCCAAAGCGTCAGGCTGACGGCTCCTAGGACAATAGCAGGGGTACTTGCCATACAGTCCGCGCACAATGGGCTGTTTTCCCGGCCGCTGCTTGACGACGAACTCGACATGAGGGTTGTCGCGCGCGAGCTGCTCAATGTGCTTGGAGATGAACAGACGCGTTCGGGCCGAGGAATATCGAATGTCGCAGTACTCGAAGACCAGCCTGCGTATCTGGGGTATGAAAAAGGCGCAGCCGTTGGCCGGGGCGGCCTTGAGAGACGCGCGGAGGATGGGGCGCGACATCTCGGCCTTCGGGAGAAAGTGATTCGGACTCCGACATTTAGTTGCCCGTTCGCACCAACCCAAACTTCCGCGACGCGCCGTGTAGAGGCAGTTGCGAGAGGAAGAGAGCAGCGCGCACTCGAATTTTACCGGCTCCCCGCCCGCCACCCCGCCGAGAACGCCCCCGATGGCCCGCGCAACGCGCAGCTCAACCCAGCAACAGTCCCAGACCCAGAATGCCTCAGCCAAAGCCGGCTCGAATCCCGCGCCCGCGCTCAAGGGCTCGAAAAAGGCGCACACGTCCAAAAAGCGGAAGCGGCCGTCGGCCGCCAGCGCCGACATCGACCCAGAGCTCGCCGACACCGACAACGACGACGACGCCCAGGACCAGCCTGCAGCCAAGCACCCGCGGCCAGAGCCAACTTTCAAGGGCGCCGCCGACACGCCGCTGCAGCCGCAGGACGCCGTCCAGATCCTCAACGTCCTCGAATCGTGCGTCGCGCATCGTCAGCCGCCATTCGCCCTTTGTATAATGGCGGCGTAATTCTGATGCCTCCGATTACTGACTTGCGCCCCAGTATCGACAGCCAGGGCCTGCTGGATCGCGCCTTCCCGCCGCCGGTCAACGACGGCCCCTCATCGTCGAGGACGACTCTCTCACTCCGGCAACTGCTGCTCGACGCGCAGAATCACCCGCTGCGCGCGCTAAGAGTGCGTATGGACACGCATCGCCTTTCATTAATCCTCCAGTCTTGACACCCATCTGTAGGACGCTGTACAACCGCTGCTTCCGCTCACGTCCCATGCGCGTTCGCACGACTCAAGCGTTGCACAAGAGCAGAAGCAATTCTGCTCGCTGGCCCTGGCACTACTGGAGCAAGCTTCGCGGCATACTCTCGACCTCAGCTCAACGTCCGCGTTTGAGGATGGAGAGCATCCCGTCAGCCTACCGCCCGCGAAGCGT
Source organism: Auricularia sp. M13 (assembly GCA_037042915.1). NCBI lineage: Eukaryota > Fungi > Basidiomycota > Agaricomycetes > Auriculariales > Auriculariaceae > Auricularia > Auricularia sp. M13. Next base: position 2,055,578 of record CM073197.1, on the reverse strand, counting down.
AAGTATGCTCTCATGCAGAAACTGCCCAACGGCGAGTGGTGGACCAGTCCACTCTCCTCCGACGATCCCCGGGCTCGTCTGTCAGCCAGAGAGGCGAGGGCCCTCAAACACGGAGAGGCAGAGCTTGTCTCCATTTTACCCTCGGCCATAGACCCGCTTGAGGACGCAGACGTGCCCTCGTTAGACGGTTACGCGCCAGGCCCCAAGAAGGACAAACGCAAAGCCAAACAACCTCAAGGGATCAACGTACCTACTCTTCGCACTGGCTCGTTTCTCGACTACGGGCCCTGGGCCTCGTTTGCCCCATCGTTCGACTCTGATGCCGCCGAAGTGGGTCGAGACGCCCTCGGCGCGCTGTATGACGCGCGTGCTCGAAGAAGGATCGCCCGTCAGATCCAGGCTCAGGAGCTGCTACAGAATACTGGCGCTGCTACATCGGCCGACGAGGACGCCATGCAAGTAGACGAGGAACAGACAATGTCGAGCAGTCTCATTGACCCCGCGTTGTCGGCTGCCACGGCATCGTCTGGACCCACAGCTACAGAGGACGTGACAATGCTTGCGAACGACATCATGGCAGACTTGGAGCTCGAGCATACTGTCTCGGAGCTGTTGCAGAGCAATGCTCGGGCTATCGCGGATCTCGAGGTTATGCAGCTGCAGCGACTGTCGCAAGGTGGAGCACCTGTTGAAGAAGGTAGCGATGAATGGATGACAGGTGCGACTTCTTGGTCTTTCGTCTTCGATATATTTCTGATCGATGTATCAGCGAACCACATACTGGATACACTGGCGCTACTCGCTTCCTTACGACCTCGCATACCGGACAGTGATCAGTCACCGCTTGTCCCGTCGCCGCAAATATTGCATGCATTACAGCGCACACTGCCATTGGAGGCAAGTGCTGGCTTCAAGGGCACTCTTGCCGATGGCCGGCAGTCGGCGCTTCGCGACAATAATACTGTGCGGGTCAAGGTTGCAGGCACGGCGACAGCTACCACTACGAGCACTACGACGAAAGCTGCTGTTGCTTCCTCATCTACTGCTCCATCGCCCGCCACTCCTGCACAACGCTTCCCTCCTGGCGTGCCTTATCCCTTCCCGCCGCCGACACATCCGTACTACCCGAATGCCAACTACCAGTCTGCCAATTCTGTGGGAACGCCAGCTGCTCCCACTCCTGGTCAGCCGTTCGCAGCATACCCTGGGTACTACCCAGGATACTATCCGTATCCTTTTGCTCCCCCGCCGAGGGACAAGGCCATGAGCATGGAGGCCGCTCAGAAGTTCTACGCATATGGTGCACAGGGCGCTGCCGGCAATGCTGCCAAGGCCGGGACACCTGGACAGAACGGGTGGCCAGCCTATCCCGGTATGCCTGTGACCCTCCCGCCACACTTAAGAAGGTATCCTGCGCAGCCCTTCCCTGGCACGCCGACGCCAGCTGGCCGTTGACCTGCTTCATTCATGCTATGTCTCTATTTGCTACACCTCGAGTCTGCTACTTCTGCATTGCCCGTTTTCCATAGCCTACGTTGTACCGTTATCTACATAAGCCAGCACGCAATAGCAATTGCCACGAGATTTATTCAGTCGCTATCCAGTGGTAGATCTCTTCGTTGGTGGCTCGCCTGCACCGGGTTCGAGGATCCGCGCTATCCGTCGGCTCTGCTTCCACAGCATCATCGACAATGTCGGCCCACAGAAGCTCTTGGTCTTGCCACCGTACGTCGAGGGCTATCGGTGCCGGAAGGAACAGATATAGATGTGAATTGAGTGTATTACATGACATGCCATCGGCGGGCCCTCGGAGCGCTCGCGAGCTTGAAGCCATGTTTCTCCTTCATGGCGGTCAACGTCGATGTTGACGATGCTGTATTCGACGCTGGGTCAGATGCGTGTCTGCTTGCGCACACTGCGTATGCGATACGCGTAATCAACACCCTTCCAGTCCGCGTGACGGGAGTTGAACTCGCGGTTTCCGCGCCCATCCTCCGGCAGCGGTACGTCTCCGTCCTTTCGAGTGCGCGCTGGGTCTATCTCGCAAATGTACGTGATGCCGGAGACTGCCGGGCGCTTTGCTGTAGAACCAGATATTTTCACGCGAGACTCGTTTAGCCGGAAACCAGATGCGGTAGCAGGTGAACTGCTATTTGTGCGTTTCCAGTCGTTTGACTGGTCGTATGTCAGCATCGACAACGTCGGCCCACAGAAGCTCTTGGTCTTGCCACCGTACGTCGAGGGCTATCGGTGCCGGAAGATACATCATGCCCCTCGGAGCGAGCTTGAAGCCATGTTTCTCCTTCATGGCGGTCAACGTCAGCGGCTGCTTCAGCTTGCGCACACTGCGTATGCGATACGCGTAATCAACACCCTTCCAGTCCGCGTGACGGGAGTTGAACTCGCGGTTTCCGCGCCCATCCTCCGGCAGCGGTACGTCTCCGTCCTTTCGAGTGCGCGCTGGGTCTATCTCGCAAATGTACGTGATGCCGGAGACTGGGGCGCTGCAGTAGAACCAGACACGCGAGACGGTAGCGCAGATGCGGTAGCTTCGGAACTCGTATGTCTTCTCGCGTCGGACTATCTCCTCCATGTAATGGGCCTTCATGGGGAGGATCACGTCCGTCGTGGAGGAAGACGGCTTTTGCGGCGCCATGGCTCGCGGAAAGGAACGCTTTCAGACTCAGCTCTTCACCCTCTTACCAACGTCTTGTCTAAGCCATGTTCCATAGAGGTGACCTGCATACATCAGGAAATTCTCCGCGCTTTGTGACGACGGACAACGAAGCTTCTGGATAATAGAGTGACTGAAGAGCCTCATCTGACATCTTACCAGGCAATATTAGACATGATGGGATTTCCCGAGGTATGACATCACACCTCGGGATTAAAAATCGAATCCAAAAATCGAACAGTTTGTTCCAGTGCAAGGTTTACTATTGGCCTGAGGACCGCCAAAGTCAAGTCAATCAGCAAGCAATTGTCGTTGTACAGGAATGCATTCTCCAAATTCGCTTTAATGAATTACAATAGAGCAATGACCGCCTGCAATCACTGGATATGACTTCAGCATGAGGGGCGAAGCTTCGATGCAAATATGAACTTTGTTGCTGAAGTCCAATTGAGGTCCCAGTGAGCATTTCAGAGTGACTCATTGGGAAGAGCCTCATTCATCCGATTTTTGTATCCGATTTTTGATCCCGAGATGTGCGGCGATATCCCGACATGTCTAATGTCTTTGTGCTTGTCCCGTGCGCTGTTTTGGACGTTTCAGTACAATCGACTGAAACATTTCGAACGCTACGGCTCTCGATCTGGCAGTGCCAAGTGCAGTCCAGCTGTCCGGGAGCGCGGGATGAAAGCCCAGAGACGCCCGCCGTTAAGTCCGGGGCCGGATAAACGGTGCGGAGACGATCCGCGCCTTCTCTTGCCTTCGTTGTACACCGCTGGTGACCGACCATGTCGTCCTCCAAACGGGAAGAGCAGCTCAACACCTTCGTACGTGCCTTTAGTTACCTGCTGCTCTGCAATGATCTCAACTCAAGATGACAGACGAATCGATTATTCGACGCGATGCTTTCCGAGGTCGTCATGGACATTGCACTTCAGTCTCACAACGAGATTGCGCACACTCGAGAGGTGTGCGATCAATGCCATACCAAGTAAGCTCTATCTCAGTACTGTGTTCAAGCACGTTTGCTTACACAATGAACAGATGTGGCCAGGGTGGGTTGGCACATGTCGCGTGCCCTGTGTTCAATTGCTCAATGGCGTCTCACGCGTTTCATAGTGCACGTACCACCTTCTGCAGCACGCGCAAATGGAACGGGCTCCAGGGCACACACTCCGCTCGTCAGCCCTTCGAAACCTGGCGGCGCCACGGGTGGTGTGGCCAATGGTGTTGGCGCGTTGAACGGCAAGGATACCAAATTCAACAACCCCAATGTCATGCTCGAATGTGTGAACTGCAAGCATCCAGTGTGTCTAGCACTCATTTCGTGGCACAGGCTGACTTGTCGTGACCAAGGTTGCATCCAATCGTTACGCACAGCACCTGAGTGGCTGCCTTGGGCTGGCGGGTGCTCGACGTGGAGGCGCTAGAAATGCAGTTGCGAAGGCCAAGTGCGTATAATACCTGTTATTCACGCTATTCTGACCATAATCTTTCTAGACTGGGCTCAGATGGTCGGTCCACATCTCCCTACGTAGGGTCCGAACTTGCAGTATCGGACGAAGAGCTTTCGCCCGCGAAAAGCAAGCCAAAGCCCAAGAACAAGAAAGGTGTGTGCGTTGAATTGCTGTAGCTATAATTCTTACCTTCTCTCCGTCAGCCCAGGCAAATGGCACGAAACGCGTCAGTGTTCTTAGTCCATGCATACCATGTCTGACTTTTCTTCAGCCGCTGTCCCCCGAACACAATTCCAGCCCGCCTACAAAAAAGCTCAAGAAACAGCAGTCACAGCCCAAACTGCCTCCATCTTGTTCGTGTCCCTATACCATTCACATTGCCATCCTGATAATTAGCTGCAGCTTCAATCAATGCTTCAGTTCTGAATGGCGTAGCTCATGTGTGTAATGCTCCTCGTTGGATGCTGCTTGAACCTGACCAAGGAACAGTCCCACGTCAAAGTGCCGTCTAGGCTTCAGCAACAACGGCCACCTCCTGTGCCGTCACATACGACCTACTCCCAATCGCGTACCACCGACTCTTCTCCTGATTCTGCGTCGTCGGATTCACCACCTCCGAGTCCTAAACCTGTTAGAAAGCCGCCGAATACTTCTACTTCTACAGCGTCCAAGACGCTTCCGGGATCGTCCAACCAGCAGCAATGGGCGCTACCTTCTACCAACACCTTGACTGTGAATAGACGGCCCTCTGCGCCCCAGTCCAACCAAGCTCTTTCACTTGCGGGTATGTAATTCAAGCCTTAGCAATCTCGATTGAACCTCGAGTCTGAATTCCGCGGCGCAGACGACTATGGCTCTTCGTCCAGCCTCTCATCATAAATGTCGGATCTCTCGCTATCTTGTATCTATCCGCTCAGGTTTTGCATCTTCTTGCTTGCTGTCTCACCAGTCATCGCGCACATCTATCCTCCGGCTAGCTCATCGCTGCAGCATCGTGTACCACAATGTCATTGCATATTTCATCTATTGCGTGGAGATTTCGCGTATCGCCACGGACGCGGGCCTGAAGTGCGACTGGAAGTCTTGTCAAGTACTCAGGGCATGACTACGAGTGAACTGAACGGGTCGTCGCGCTTCATACTATTGCAATACCACGATGCCTATGTATTCCGTAGCACCCGTGAAACCCCGTCCAACCCAACGTTGGCCCCATTGAAACCCATGTCGTAACCTCTAGAGATCCCCTAATTACCCTTATCCTTAGTTTACTTCGAAAGCGTGTTGGTCGTCTCGGTTGTTGTCGTCGTCGTTGTCGACTCGATATTTGTGCGTGGAGTCGAAGGGAAGAAGTACCAAAGTACAAGTAGGACGCAGCCCTCCGCGACGAGCATCTTGGGGAGGACGTCTAATCCGATTTTAGGTTGGTTGGAGATGACGCCAGAAACGAAAGGTAGCACAGCTGAGCAAAGATGAGCCTGTCGTTCTCTGCCTACAGCTTCAAACGTACCGCTTCCAGCGGATGCAGCGGCCGAGCTGAGGATAGCCTAGCTTCAGAGGAAGGGTCTCGTGGGTTCAGGAAGACCACGTACAGAAGCGAAATCCCGACCATGTGGAGTTCCTTCGGAAGCAGGAATGTTACAAGATACACTGTTGTCGGAAACATGGGACCTGAAGCGCATCGTCGTTCAATGTCGCGCCCGAGTGTCAAGCTGGATCGACGCACCGACAGAAAATCCTACGAAGCCTACGAAGACCACATTCGCCGGAAGCGAGTCGACGAGCCAGATGCACAGGTTGAAACTCAAAGCGCTCACTGCAGAAATGAGCTTCTGTCAACGTAGTTGGTGGGCGACAATGCAAGTATCAAGCTCACAACTACGTGAAAATTAACTGCTGGTCGGAATGCGAGGAAAGTGAACTCACATGAGCCCGTGTTCCATATACTTGACAGTGCGGTAAGACCGTCTAAGCGTAGATAAATTCTCTGACTATGGGAGATAGCATTGGCGGCATACTTGGGTGCAATAATGCCCATCGTAACGCGCGCGATGGTGAACCCGGCCCAGAATACTGTCGTCCGATCAGTTCGCGAGGCCATGTCACTTAGTACGAGTCGCGCACCTCCTGCAAAGTAGCCAACAACTTTGGGGTTCGCGTTCTGTGTGTATGAGTCGATTCAGTAATCCGGAAACGCCTAAAGCGCTATATACTTACGCGCTCGTGAAGAAGATAGGAAACGATCTGGAAAGTAGGTCAGGTTGGGTTCCTGACGATTTAATGTTCTTACAAAGCCGTTGGCGGACGTTTCACTGCAGAAGGGCTCAGTAACATGAACACAGGAGGGCAGACAACAGACACACCTTCCAGAGTATATGAATAAAAATACAGAGAAAGCCCAAATCAAAGGCGTCTTGAGGCAGATCAATAAAGCTGGAGAGCGGTTAGAAGGAAGAGCATCAGGACACTGGTGCCGCACTATTAGAAGAATGGGAAGTGGTAAGCGACGCTTCCAGGCCACTCTCGAGCGACGGCGCAAGAGATCCTGCCTCTTCCGCGCGTTCCTCGGCGGTAGGCCAGAAAATGAGGACAGATGCAGTGACGGCGAGCAGAGACCATGCGAGAGAAGCGTAGTAGAAAATGTTCCAGCCGATGCCGCTACTGATGATGGCCTGGCAGATGAGGGGGGACGCGAAGCCGCCAAGGCCTACGGGTGGCACAGATCAGATCCAAATAGTGGGAGAAGGATGAATGAACTGACCCCAGGCGCCGTGAAGCTGGCCTAGAGGCTTTCCGGGGAGAATGGTGACATAGTTATTGAGAATGCCTGGCAAATGAGTGAGTAACCATTGCCGACTCGTCGAGTGCAGCTCCGTACCGAACATCCATGCACGAGCAACGCCAGAGATAATGAACGCCATCAGGAGGCAGACATAGCCATTCTTGGTACCCATCATGGCGTAGAAAACGCCGTGGAGGACGATCGATACACATAGCAGCGTGCAGCGACCACGAGATTCCGAGAAGAAGGAAGTGGGTGCTGCGTTCTGATCCTTCCTGGCACCCAGCCAGCGCGAAGGAGTGAGGATTGGTGGGAAGTAGCTCCGCTGCGCGGCGTCCACTTGTCCGAGAAGTTTCGTCGCGATTTCGAAGGTGAAAGTACCAGTAATAATACTAAATCGGCATTGTCAGATCGGTGTCCTCAGGCCACGCCAACGTGATGTTACGTACCCAACAGCACTGGCCAAGAAGATAACAGAAGTTGTTGTATAACTTAGGTTAAAGTCGGATTGGAAATCTGCGGTCAATGTTTAGCCACAGGATCCACCGATGCGCACTCGCACATACAGGGTAGAACCGTGCCAGTCGCTGTGGGTGCATAATCAGTCAGTCACTTGGAACTGGGATATAGGCGGGAGAGCTCACCTCCGTCGCCCCAGCCGATGCAGACGTAAACCAGAAACGAACACCAGAGTCTGGCCTTCGCCCGAGGAATCGCCGGCGCCTCCGCGGAGAGCGTCGTCGGCGCATCGTGTTTCGATGGTAGGCGGCTGATCACGGTGCTCGCCGTGCCGGAGCGCTGAGCGTCGACATAGGGCAGGGAATCGAATACCGAGAACATCGTTGAACGCCGTCAGTGTGCCCGTCGGCGAAGTCTCGCCCTTTTCATAAACGGGGGTGTTAGGAGCGGAATCGGCGTCTCTGAGGATGCTGGACGTGAGAAAGAATAGTACAGCAGCGAGCCAGCGAGAACGCACTTTTCGTAAGACGTGGGGAGGGAATCGTGGACATTTGACGTCGTCGTCGGACCCGGAGAGCGTGAACGCAGAGCAAAGGCTGAGAAGAGGCGAGAAATCATAAAGCGTGAGGGGGACATGGGCAGCAGGGAGGAGTGGTATGCTGATGAGACAGTTCGTGAGGGTGTTGGTCCCTTTTATCTTGGGCGTTCGCCAGCTGTCGTGAGGTGAGCCGGGGCAGGCGACCCGCGATCCGAGCAGGTGAGAGGTAAAAACCAGACGGCCTTCATGACTCGAGGACGGGCGTGTCCAGACCAGGTGAGCGACGGAGCGCGGGAACGGGCATCCGGCGAGATGTGCAGACCGTTCGCCACTGGGCAACGCGAGTTGAACTCCGACTGATGCTGCTCACGCGCCCTCCCTCGGACCCAAACGCCGACATCCCGAATGGCGGCCACCCAGGGTGCGTCCAAGATTTTCGCACAGTTACGTGTTAGTTTACGCTTATCTTGCGATGATTCCCAGCATCCAGCACTGCGACCTATCTGGCTGTGGCCATTACGTCCCTCGCCGTAGGGTACTGGATAGGCGTCGGGTCGACACTGCCCATAACGCGGGGATCTACGAGCCAGGGTGCGCCAGAAGACGCGAATACGAGCGATGATGGCGAGGACAGCGAGTCCGAGGCCGGCGGGGAGGGGCTGGACAAGGTGCAGGCCGGCGCCTTTGAGGAATGCAAAATGGTTGAGTCACTGGTGGCTGGCTTCGACGATCCGCTGACCTTGGGCTGCCGTACGCAGGTGCTCGTGGTGCGCACCGATCTGGGCATGACAAAAGGCAAAATCGCCGCGCAGTGCGTTGCGCGCGATAGTACGTTGCTGCTGTTCGGGGCACTGATTACCGACGCGCACGCGCCTAGATGCGGGTGAGTTTCAGTTGCGGATGAATTTCGCGACTTTGCGATCCCGCGCAATCCAGCAGGCTGACCGGCCATGCGACAGCCACGCGACTTTGGCATGCTACAAGACCCTGCTCAAAACCAATCCACAGGCGAGTACCCTCTCGCCATCGAGCCGCATGACCTTGATATATCGCAGCTTTTACGACACTGGGAGCGAACGGGGTGCGTCCGAATATCCGACGCTCCCACAGCCATTGACACACAAGGACCCTCCACTGTCCACACCAGACAAGCGAAAATAGCGTTGCAATGCTCATCAGAAGATGAACTGCTCACCCTGCAGGCAGTCGCGCAAAGTCTCAACGTGTGCGCGCGTTCGATACAAGACGCGTACGTAGATTATGCCGTGCTCGGGCGCAGCATGCACTCATCAGAACAGAGGGCGGACGCAGATCGCCGCGGGCTCGCGGACTGTGCTGGGCATCGGTCCTGGTGGGTGGTCTTTGCTGCGGGCGCTCAGGCGAAGTCTAAATCCCTGACTCTACAGCGCCCGTTAAACTCGTGAACCAGGTGACGGGGAAGCTGAAGCTGCTGTAGCTGGGACGACCGTGGCCATTGGATACTTGCATACATGCACTCCGTCTTCGTTTGGTAGATCCGACGTACAAAGTGCGGCGTTCTGTGCGTGTCGAAGCGGTTCGAAGAGTTCTTTCATCGCGCTGGGGTGATGAGGGTGCGTTTTTTCGAGCGAGCGGCCGGCATCTCTACGCGTTGAGCCAATCGCTAGTGCGCGATTTTTCACGCGAATTCGCCCCAAGTGTGCCAAGCTTATTCGACGCTATCTTTGCACCTGCAGCTTGCGGGCCTGGGCCGTTGCGGCGACTGCAGCGACTGCCCAGTTGGTCCCTGAGACCGCCGCGGAGTGGGCCTTGTTGTTCTTTCCCAATGCGAACTCGAGATCCTCAGTGACTCGGAGGGGAGCTGAGACATGCTACAGTATGTACGGCGCCCGAGAGCGGCCTTGCTGTGATGGTGCCGTGCTTGCATATGGGCCAATGTCAGGGGAGATTAGAAGCAGTGCAAAGCGTGAAATGGTGTGATAGATTTTGGGCGCGGGACGGGCCGACGACCGAGCATCAGGCGGTATAAAGCCAGGCTAGTTTTTCGTCCAGGACCCCTCACTCGTGTCTCGTGCCGTCGTTGCATGTACTCGAACCAGCTCAGCAGCGTTCACAATCGTCACCGCGGATCCAAGCACTGCGCAGCGCCCCCTCTGTCAACATACTGAACTCGCCCAGCACGCCCAGGATGCCAATCAACCACTCTGCTTTCTCCTCCCAGGGCACCACCACGCCCGAGCCCGAGTTCGAGCTCCCCCAGGGCAACGCCCCCGTCCATCCCACCGCCCTCCGCACCGCCCACGCCATCGACGTCCAGTCCGACCGCACCGTCTACACCCAGGAGCACATCACCGCCAAGTTCGACTACCGCGCCGCCGACGTCGTCCGCACCCCCGAGGGCAAGTTCCAGGTCACGCCGACCGTCAAGCCCTATGAGTTCAGGACCACCCGCAAGGTCCAGAAGACTGGGTGCGTTCGTCGCCGTTTAAGCTCGCCGGCGTGGCTAACCGCGTTCATGCAGCCTCATGATGGTCGGTCTCGGCGGCAACAACGGCTCGACGCTCTGCGCGACCATCCTCGCCAACCGCCACAACATCTCGTGGCAGACCAAGTCGGGCACCCAGAACCCCAACTACATCGGCTCGCTCCTGCGCGCGTCCACCATCCGCCTCGGCTCCGACCCCGCCACTGGCAAGGACGTCCATGTGCCCATCTCCGACATGCTGCCCATGGTCCACCCCAACGACCTCGTGCTCGGCGGCTGGGACATCTCCGGCGCTCCGCTCGACCAGGCCATGCGCCGCGCCGAAGTGCTCGAGTACGACCTGCAGCGCCAGATTGCGCCTCTCATGGCGCTCATCAAGCCGCTTCCCTCCATCTACTACCCCGACTTCATCGCTGCCAACCAGTCCGAGCGCGCTGACAACCTCATCCCCGGCAAGGACAAGCAGGCTCACCTTGACCACATTCGCGCCGACATCCGTGCCTTCAAAGAGTCCAACGACCTCGACCGCATCATCGTCTTCTGGACCGCCAACACTGAGCGCTACTCGGACATCATCCCTGGCGTCAACGACACGGCCGACAACCTGCTCAAGGCCATCAAGGAGTCGCATTCCGAGGTTTCGCCTTCGACGCTCTTCGCGGTCGCTGCGCTGCTCGAGAACGCGCCGTTCGTCAACGGTGCTCCGCAGAACACCTTCGTTCCCGGTGTCATCGAGCTCGCCGAGAAGGTCGGCGGATTCATCGGTGGTGACGACCTCAAGTCTGGCCAGACCAAGCTCAAGTCCGTCCTCGCCGAGTTCCTCGTCAACGCTGGCATCAAGCCGCTCTCGATTGCCTCGTACAACCATCTCGGCAACAACGACGGCCACAACCTCAGCGCCGAGGCCCAGTTCAAGAGCAAGGAGATCTCCAAGAGCTCCGTCGTCGACGACATGGTCGAGTCCAACCGCCTCCTCTACAAGGCGTACGACGCGAACGCCTCCAAGGAGGACGCCAAGCGCTTCAAGGGCACCAAGGGCGAGCACCCCGACCACGTCGTCGTCATCAAGTACATGCCCGCCGTCGGCGACTCCAAGCGCGCCATCGACGAGTACTACTCCGAGATCCTCGGCGGCGGTCGTTCGACGATCAACATCTTCAACGAGTGCGAGGACTCGCTGCTCGCGACGCCGCTCATTCTCGACCTCACCATCCTCACCGAGCTCCTCACGCGCGTTCAGTACCGTGCGGTCAACACCGACGCCGAGTTCAAGCCGCTCTACCCGGTCCTCTCGCTGCTTTCGTACATGCTCAAGGCGCCCCTTGTCAAGCCGGGCACCGACGTCGTCAACAGCCTCAACCGCCAGCGCAACGCCCTCGACCAGTTCCTCAAGGCTTGCCTCGGCCTTGAGCACCAGGGCGACCTGCTCCTCGAGTCTCGCATCTGGTAAACTTGTGCTCCGAAATCGATTGTAGACTGCTCCATCTCCAATGAGAATATGCCTTTTGTGACTTCATTCTGCGTGATGTGCTTGCGATATGTTTCTTGAGTTCAATGGGCCGTCAAGCCCTGGATCAAGCATGTGAACAGACTGAAGACAGTAAGCGAATTTGCTCACTGCAGGCTTGACAAGTTCATTAAATGTTGCTCTATGCAGTGCATATGTGTCTAGTAGCGCGGTTCACACCAGTTATATGTGCAGCAAGTCTAGCATGACAAAGAGTTGCCGGAGCTCGTTGCGACAAGCGTACCGCAAATACTGCACTGCGAGACGATGCGCTCCCCGCCTCATTCGCCCAAACTGATCGCTTGCTCTACACTTCCTCTCGCTACTGAAGGCAACGACACGCGAAACACCAACACCTGGGTATCAACGTCGATGCCGTCGTCGTATGGTTCACCCAAGGCTACGCCGTCCTGTACGAACATTCTATCAGTGTCCTGTGTGTTACATTTGGACACATACAGTTGTCTGGAAATCATTGTCGCTCTGACCGAGGATTAGTGAGAAAGGTAATGCATGGGCTTTGTTCACGCACGACAGTAAACAGGAAGTAGTCGTCTGGGAAGGCGGCGTCCTGCACAGGTGCCAGCGCGATGGACTCCCATTTGGCGTTTATCAATTGCGCGTTCTCCGGTTTCCCTTGTCGTTTTAGTCTCAGTATCGGGCTCCTACAATGCATTGCACGGAGGGCTACATGCTCACCGTTGTGCAGACCGAATCGCTCCAGCTGGTCCTCGTCGATGAGGCTCACAAATGCCTGATACAACGCGGGGACGATGTCGGTCCTCAGCTGGCCGCCGGGTGCGACTGCATCTATTGGTCCGTCGAACTGCCCAAGAATGTTGGTAGCGTTGGAAATGTCCACGAGATCGATGCCCTTGTACGCCGACTTGAGGTCGTCATCTCCATGCCCGTCTCCGTCACGCGAGAGGACGAGGAACTGGTGGTCATTGAGGAAATGTAGCTCGCTCTGCGCGAACGTCTTGCCCTTGTCGCTTTGAGGGAGAGGTACAACCCACTCGCCCACCAGTGCGGGTGGCCAGGAGGTAGAATTAAAGACGGACTGCACGTCCCATGCGAAGAGGCGCGCGTAGCGGTTCGTAGTCTTGTCGGATCCGCCGTCTTGAATGAGTGCGGACTGCATTAGGGCATAGAGCGTGGTGCCATCTGAGGACGCCGTCAAGCCCTCAAATCCTACGTGCCAAGTGAGCCTCGAATCCAGAAAATTATGTTCTACTAAAGACCTTGGTTTGCTGCTCTCCCAGTTGTGGGGTCCACAATTGAGGTGAAGTTGATGGCGCCATTCTTTCGCGGGAGGGCTGCGTCAGGAGGATTCATGCTATGCAGTAACCGACCGGTCGAGTCGAACAAATGAATGGTAGGGCCATATTCGTCTGATACCCAGTAGCTGGTACGTTTCCGTCACGCAAGGATAGGCAAGTATTGTACGTTGCTTTCGCGCACCTTCCGTCGGCATTTTGCACGATCCCTTCGGGGTCGAACGCAATATGGTTCTCTTGGACGGCTGACCAAATATATCAATCTAAAGTCCCAAACGCTGAGATTTCATGTACTCACACGGGATAGGCAATATAGGATCCTCGAAAGTCGCATTTACAGGACGAATGGCAAGACCATCCGCCCCGCTCACAGGGGCATCATCGCGGTCGGTAAATAGGCGCGTCTTCACGTACTCCAGCTGGAGGGTATCCTGTGCGTCCTTGAACGAGAGCTTCTTCGTCCCATAGTAAGGCTGCAGCACGAAATCAAATGTGTGGAAGCGGCCCTGCGGAAGGTATGTCGCATTTAGACGGTGGGCCACGCCCGTGCCTGAAATACGGCCAGCACCACATACCTGCCAATCAATGGGTGCCTCAATGTTGTGGCCCCTATCCGGTTGAAGGACGAGCACGCCGCTGAACGTCCCGTTGTCCACGGTGTACTTGCCACGTTTGATGGCGATCGCGCTCCCGAGTCCTCCAAGCGTCTCGCCAAAGCTGTCTTTCGCGTCCGAGGGTATCAAGCCGAATGCCACAAGTCTACACGGCATTAGCAATATGCATATAAGCCAACGTTGAAGGGGCTTGCCCGCGGTTGACGAATGTCTGGCCAGCGAATTGCACTGAAGTCGCCAGAGATGGGTCGGGCGTGGTAGCATCCGCCTTCTTGGCGCGAGAATACAGCCCAGGCGTGCCAGGCAGACAGCAGACAGCACCAAAGAAAAGAGAAGGAGCGACCAGGGTCAAAGAGCGCATCGTTGCGCAGAAGAACAGATGGGCCAATATTCGCTGGCTGATCCATGATATAAGTAGTCCCCAAGCAGTGCAATCATTCGTCATGTGAGACGAAGGTGTTCCGCGTTCGGCGACAGTGGGCCATCTCTCTTGGTAGTTGCGAGCAACGTGCGTACCCGGCGTGCCGCTGATTGGGTCGAAGAATGGCGACAGTGCTAAAAGCACATGTGTATGGCTGCCTTTAGACCACGGTGTCTGCGACAGTGCGGACCAAACACGTCGGTCTATGAGTTTGGAGTACGGCACCAATGCGTTGGGACCGATTCAGAAGTGTACGATGCCTGCGAATATGATAATGGCTGAGAGTTGTGAAACGATTGGAAGCGGAGCAGCGACACGCTAGCTGTAGGCTGCATCCTGTGAACCTGCAAAATCATTCGCCCTGCGAATCTTGCGAGCGATAAATGTCAAGTATGAAAACGAGCAGAAGGCGCGCACGGATGCGGGATTTGAAAGCGTGTTACATCCGCGTTATACTTGTCTACACTGAAATGGTGGGGCACCGCAGTGGAGCGTCCTTGACAATCAAGAGCAATAGGTGAGCTGAACGGACATTGTAGCAAGAGGGACCCTGGCCTTTCAACGCCGTTAGAGTCCGTCATGGGATGTCACCGGGACGTCGCAGGTTTTAACATACATCTCGCTTGTCTCGCAGGATTCTGCATAGCTGACCTGTCAAGCCAGTATAGATATTGAACTATCGATTCAGTTACCAGTGGTTGTAGAGTACGGTGCGTTCTCCCCGACCTGCCGGACAATCTCGCTAAAAGATGGGTGCTGCTGTCCTGCGGGCAGCCATCGTGTGAACACACTTCACCGACGAGCGTCATTGCGTTAGCAATCACGACATGCGTCTCCGCCAATGGACTTGGAGTGGGCAAAGTAGGGGTTGGAGGAGCGGAAAACGATTCGCAGGGGAACAGAGAGTAGACAGGTCAACATGGGAGAGCACAGAAAGATGATTCTGAGGATTTATTCAAAGCGAGGGATAATTGTGGGAACAGAATGCGCGTACATTCGTATCGCATGAATAGTTCGTTCGATATTCCAGAAATTCTATCGCCATCCAGCCCGCCGCGGCTTGCCGCTCACTGGCGCTTTGCGCCCGCTGCCTGGGCCGGGGGCCGCTGCTCAATGACGCCGCGCGTCACGAGGTAGCGGCAGCCCTGCTGAAGGATGCCCCAGGCCTGCTTCACCTGCGGCGGAGCGTTCGCGACCTGTTTGTCGATGACACCCGTGATGTAGGCGAAGGCTTCGCGCGTGTACAGCGACTGGAGGTAGCGAGTCCGGATGAAGTGCACGTAAACGATGACGGAGATGATGGAGCTCTGCCTGACGAGGAGGCCAAGGATGAGGCGGGCAAGAATGGCCACTTCAATGTAGGCAACAACATTCATTGCCTTGTCATAGTTGGCTGCAGGGCTAATGTTGAAAAATGGATCGTCGAGAGTAGATGGATGGTTACAACGCACCCTTCACCCAGGTTTGGATTGTTTTAGTCAAGGCATGCGGAGGCACGGTCTGGCCTGGCGGCGGGGGAGCCTGCAGCAGCTGGGGAATAATTGTCGTGCGCAAAAAGGTGAGGGTGTGGAAGAGCGAGAAGACCGTAAAGGGCAGGAGCGAGACTGCCGACAGGGATACACGTCAGACGACCGTCATACACGAGCATGCTGGGATGGTGCGCACTGGGCACAGGTTTCGAGAACCACCATGCGGCCGCCAGGAGGAGGTATCTACGGGCGTTTAGTCCAGGGAATGCGCAAAGATGAGGGAATGGGTGACGCACTGGCTGTTTTCATCCGTTAAAAGTCGTGTCACGTAACTTGCGTCGGGCACGGGTTGCTGCACGCGCCGTGTCAGCAAAATGTGTGCATAGGTGGAATAAAAAACATACGCCGAGGGATTTACTGCGTTGACGATGAGTATAGCGTTCAACACTTCAAGACACGCAGGCTCACTAGCAGACGATCGAGTAGCTCACAAGGGCGCACAGGTAGGCCGCTGGAATCCGCGAGTTGGTCAAAAAAGCATTGCTAAGGGTGCGAAGCGCATACCAGAATACCAGCGGCTGTAGTATGAGGAGCTGAACGTTACCCAGGCCACCAGGTAACGGACTGCAGTGAGGAGAAAGAGGACGTGGCCACCGGCCCAGGCGTAGTGCTGCATCAGAGCGGGGTCGGTCATGAGCTAAGGGAGAGGAAAGGACGAGTGCAACGTGCCTGCGGGGACGCCATGCTTTCAGAGAGTGGCACGAATCCAAACTTGTCTTCGCAAACGGCGAGCGGAGTTTCCGGTGATGTCAGTCTTCAATTGAGTCCGCTCAGGCGTGAGAAACCGGAGTCAAACGCGACAGGTCTCTCGACTGCACACCTCCGTCCGTAATGCGGTTTCCGTGGCTTTCAGCGTTGTTATTACCGCAAGTGGAAGAAGTCGCTGAGAAGCTGGGCTACCGCTGACCTTAAGACGCACAGGGCCCTGGCACAGGCTGGCGATATTCGCGGTTTCCTGCAGCTGAATGATGTGTGCAATAGTACGCCCTCAGCCACTCCCCGCCCATATATCCAATCTGAAACGCCCGTTTAGCTGTACACGATGTGCAGGGCACGAATATAGTTCTGGACGGCGGGCTTCGTGCAGCCTCATCCGCCGCACAGGCGACTTCGCGTTGTACGCAAGCTGCAGCGTCGAGTCTCTACCGCTAATCTCCCGTGCCCACCAGCCACGACGTGGACCCCGGCCTGTACATTCTCTCTGTGGAGTCGCGGCATTTCGTCTTTGACCAGGTCCGTCAAGCCGCGTGCCGCCGCGTCTCGCAGCGCAACTGACGACCATCGGCACAGTTCCTGGTCGAGGTGCAGGACGAGCCCACCAAGGCGCCCACAGTGTACCCCTACATCCCCGGCACGCCGCTGTTGCCCAAGGCAAATGTGACGCTCCCGCACCCCATCGCGCTCGTCGCGCGCCGGCGCAACAACTACTTCGTCCCGCGCGAGAGCTTCAACCTCGTGGGCATGTTCAGCAACCCGATGACGATGCTCATGCTCTTCACCGGCGTCATGATGTTTGCCATGCCGTCCATAATGGCGTGTCTTGTACCAACTTCGCCCCGCTGCCCGCTGACGAGCATTTCGAATTTACAGAACTCCATGGACCCGGAAACGATGCAGGAAGCGAAAGCCATGCAGGCGAAGATCCTTGGTGTTCAGCAAGCAGTTCAGAGCGGCGACCTTGCAGGGTAGATGCCTTCCTGTTCATACATATATCGTCGACGCTCACCTCGGACGCACTTTCAGGGCTTTCAAGCAGACCGTTGGGGATACCTCAGCGGCACAGCAGCAGCAGCAGGTCGCTGCTAAGCCGAAGTCCCAGAAGGCGAAGCGACGTTGATTGTGAATTATCATACCTCGTAATCTATACCTTTAGAGTGGGGATTTTTACATGCTGTTGAACTGGACAAGTCCTTGGTCATGTGCTGCAGGATCTTGTAAGATAACAGAGGGTTGTGTTCAGATAAAAGAATGCTTATAATTCTATAGAGCTCAGCCAAGTCAGAACAAGGAATTATTGTAAATTTGCATTTGCACTATGGTCAGGAAACTCAGAAGTGGATGGGCGCGTCGTATGCGGCCATGGCTGCCTCCTTGAATGCTTCACTCAGCGTCGGCTGCGAAGATGAATCAATGTGGCTGCTCGTGGTCTCGCGGCTAAAAGAACGTACGTGTGCGAACGATGTGCGTGCGATATCTTCTGCGCTCGCGCTGTACTCGATCGCCAGAACTGCAGACGCAATCATCTCGCCAGCATTGGGCCCTGCATGACGTGAGCATCCACATGCGACAGACAGAAGGAGAGTCGTACCGATGATGTGGACGCCGAGGACACGGTCCGTCTCCTTCTCGACAAGGAACTTAACGAACCCGTCCGTCTCTTGGTTCGTCTTCGCGCGCGAGTTGGCGACGAAGGGGAACTTGCCGACCTTGTACGCGGTGCCGGCCTCCTTGAGGTCCTTCTCGGTCTTGCCGACCCACGCAACCTCGGGGTAAGTGTACACGACGGACGGGATCGCGTCGTAGTTGACGTGGCCGTGGCCGTGCTTGAGGATCTCGGCGATGGCGATACCCTCCTCCTCGGCCTTGTGGGCGAGCATGGGGCCGAACGTCGCGTCGCCGATGCACGACACGCCCTGCACGCTCGTGCGGAACTGATCGTCAACGACAACGCGTCCCCGGCTGTCCAGCTCGACGCCGATCTTATCGAGTCCAAGGCCGGCGGTGTATGGTCTGCGACCTATCGAGACGAGGACGACGTCTGCGTCGAGCTATGCGAGAATCAGCTGCGAGGTCACTTTGATTATTGCGGTGGTTGCTGACCGTCTCTTCATTTCCGCCCTTTGCGCTCTCAACCTTGACCTGAACTTTCTCGGAGCTAGTGTCTGCAGAAAGCACCTTGGTCCCAAGTTTGAACTTGATGCCCTGCTTCTGCAGCAACTTCTGGAATTGCTTGCTGTGAAGCGGCGGGCGTCAGAGTGTTATAGAGGCTTAATGGCAGCCATGAACTCACGAAACCTCCTCGTCAATGCCAACGCCGCCAATGCCGTTGAGGAACTCGACGACGGTGACCTCAGCGCCTAACCGACTCCAGACGCTTCCGAGCTCGAGACCGATGATGCCGCCACCGATGACGACCAGCTTCTCCGGCACCTTCTCGAGCGAGAGCGCGCCGGTCGAGGAGACGATGCGCTTCTCGTCAATCTCAATGCCAGGGAAGGGCGTGACCTCCGAGCCGGTGGCAATAATCACGTTCTTTGCCTCGACCTCGGTCTCACCGCCGTCGAGGAGCTGGACGGCAACGCGGTTTGGGGTGACGAAGGAGCCGGTGCCCTTGATGTAGTCGACCTTGTTCTTCTTGAACAGGCTCTCGATGCCCTTGGTGAGGCCGGTGACCGAGGTCTCCTTGGCCTTGAGCATGACTGGCAGGTTGAGCTCGACGCCCGCGACTGGCGCGCGCGGTGTCAGCAACGGGTGAACACGGGACCGGACGCGGGCGGCTCACCGTCGATGCCTCGGTTTTTGAAGTCGTGCTGGGCCGAGTGGAATATGTGCGAGTTGTTGAGCATGGCCTTGGACGGGATGCAGCCCACGTTGAGACACGTGCCGCCGAGCGAGCCGCGCTTTTCTATGCATGCTGTCTGCGGTTGCGCGCGGGTGAGCAGGGGACGGCACCGGAACTCGGACTGGGGCCTGCCTTGAGGCCCAGCTGCGCGGACTTGATGGCTGCGACGTAGCCGCCAGGGCCTGCGGGAACGGGAGTGAGCGGGCAGCGCGGGCGCGGGCGACGAAGCGACGGACCTCCGCCAATGACGAGGGTGTCGTACGGCCCTTCCGACGCAAAGCCGCGGACGCCGAGCGCAACGGCGCGGGGCACGCCCTGGGCGGATTAGCGAGCGTTATAAGGGCTTGTGGGCGAAGAAGGTACACACCCTGCGCGCTGTGCGAGCCAGAACGAGCATTTGGATGAGAAAAGCGGAAAGGCAAGTGCCGGGCTGCGAGCGTCGGTTGACCGTGGCAATGTCCAGCCGCATCCCTATCCCCGCGTCGACGTCGGCGCCGGGCAAGAACCAGGTCTCGTTCCCGCCAGAACGCTCGACGTCGCCCGTGCCGCCGCGCCAGCCGCCGACGCCGATGTCGCAGCTGTCCGCGTCGAGCCCCAGCGGCGGCATCAGCGACACGCGCCGCAAGCAGAACCGCAAGGACGAGGCCATCCGCAAGAAGATCGAGTCCGAGCTCTCGCGCAAGCGCACCATCTCCACCACCCAGAGCCTCGCCAGCAGGAAGCGCCCAGGAAAGACCGTCCAGAAGGGCACCGTCGCTGCCCTCAAGCCCAGCCCAGCCCTCACCGTCCCAGAGTCCATGACCGTCTCCGACGCCAGCCAGCTCTGCGCAGCCAAGCGCACGGACTGCGTGCTCGTCGTCGACGACGAGGAGGGCCTCAGCGGAATTTTCACCGCAAAGGACCTGGCCTATCGCGTGCGTCGCGTTTTCCTTTCACGCTCGCCCGTCGTCCTGACGCGCCCCCTTCCAGGTCGCGGCAGAGGGCCTCGACCCGCGAAACACGCCCGTCAGCGCGATCATGACGCGCAACCCAATGGTCACCCGCGACACTACCGGCGCGACGGAGGCTCTCGAACTCATGGTTCAGCGTCACTTCCGTCACCTGGTATGTGGGCTCTTTATCCCAGAGGTCTCCTTGATTCTTATCCCTGCACGCGTTCCAGCCCGTGTGCAACGAAGACGGCAATGTCGTCGGTCTGCTCGACATCACAAAGGTCTTCCACGAGGCCCTCGAAAAGGTCGAGCGCGGCTCCTCGGCCTCGCTCAAGCTTTACAACGCGCTCGAGGGCGTGCAGTCTGAGCTCGGCGCTGGTCTGGCCGCCAACCCCCAGGCGGCAGCAATGCTCGCCTATGTCGAAGCGCTACGCGAGAAGACAGCCCTGCCCGACCTCACCAGCGTCATGGACTCGCGCACGAACCCTGCCACCGTAGGCCCGCGCTCGACTGTGCGCGAGGCGACGAAGCTCATGAAGGAATATCGCACAACCGCCGTGTGCGTGATGGAGAAGAACGGTCTTGAGGAGAGGATCGTGGGTATCTTCACGAGCAAAGACGTCGTCCTGCGTGTCATTGCCGCCGGCCTTGACCCTGGTCGCTGCAGCGTCGTCCGCGTGATGACGCCGCACCCTGACGTCGCTCCCCCGACGATGACAGTTCAAGACGCGCTGAAGAAGATGCACAGTGCGTTATTTGTCTCCGCCCGTATACTTTGCTCATCGCGTTCCAGATGGACGCTACCTCAACCTTCCTGTCATCGAGTCCGACGGGCGACTCGTGGCGATCGTGGATGTCCTCAAACTGACCTACGCAACTTTGGAACACGTAAGTGCCTCAAATCATGCATTTGTCCCAGGTAATAAACTGCTTACTAGATGAACACCATGGGTGCAGAGTCTGGTGTTAACCAAGAGGAGAACGGTGGACCCGTCTGGAGTCGTTTCTTCGACTCCCTCGGCGGCCCAGACCACGACACCGAGTCCGTCATGTCAGGTTCTGGCCTTCCTCGCGGCGACATCGTCCAGACGCCGCCGCCTATGCCGGGCAGCGCAGGACTCTCCCGCTTCGACTCTGAACTCCACCCAGACGACTCTGCGTCTGTCATGGACGAAGATCCATATGTCGCTGCACGGCGGCGCGCGTCTTGCAGGCGCCATCTCCACCGTGACTTCGAGCAAGATCGGCCAGGTGCCAGTGGACGACGGCACGTACGTCTTCAAGTTCAGCACGCCGTCGGGGCGCACGCACCGCTTCCAGGCGCGTAGCGACCACTACGAGAACTTGCGCGAGATCATCACGGGCAAGCTCGCGCTCGACCCATTCCTCACGCACCGCGACGCGGACGCGCCCAAGCCGGACCCGAACGATTTCCACCTCGCGTACACCGACTCGGACGGCGACGCGGTGTACATCACGCAGGACTCGGACGTGCGTGACGCCGTCGACCTCGCGCGCGCGCACCGCGTCGACCGCGTCGTCCTCTTCGTCCATGGCGGCAAGTCGTGGGAGCTCGCTGCCATCCCTGCGCCCGCCGCTAAGATCGAGACGCCCGTCGAGGCCGAGAAGGAGAAGGAGCCCGTCCCCGCCCCGCCGCCACCGCCAGCTCCCGTCGAAGAGGAGAAGCTTTTCGGTGTCCTGCCAAAGGAATATGTGCTCCCCGCGAGCATCGGCTTCCTCGGAGTCGTCATCATCACCGTCTTCACGATCTCCCGGCTCACGAGCGATTAGATACCTAGACTCTTTCCTTACCGCCGTCCACAACATGCAACCATCGGGCACCGGGCAACCGCATCCCACCTATGCAATATTTGATAATGACATTTCTTTGGTGATCACCTCTTCTATCCAAAGTTTTAACTTATCGAATGCTTCACAAGGCATATTTACGAACGACCGTCCGCAATTGAGTGAGTGCTTTGGCACGTCCTCCTCCAATCATGTACATTTTACGATTTCTCACGAAACCTGGGTTTGGTCTACCAGCACAACTTTAGACCTGTTCTGCCATAGCAAATAATCTTGTCTCGTTGAGCTCCCGTACGAGTCTGAGCCATGCATTTATACATAGAGCCTGTGTGCGACGACAGAAAACCGCGCAAAACACGTTTACATACGAGCAGAGTAACCTCTCACTCAGCCTGCAATGAAAGGAAAGGAAGCGCTTTGGTGGCGGTTGCTGAATCCGAGTCGCCCTTTCGTTCTCCGACACTCCGCAGCTCCCACCCAGACGCGTACTATGGATCCACCAACGACAGCCGATGAAATCCGCAAACAGTTCGCGCAGCGGTTTAGCGCGTTCTTGATGAACGACAATTACAACTACCAGGAGGCCGTGACGCGCATGCTGCAGATGGACCAGACGCGTCTGATCGTCAACCTGGACGACGTGCGCGAACATCTCCGCGAGATGGCCGACCAGATCCTCGACAACCCGATAGAATTTGCTCCCGCGTGCGACGAGGGCCTGCTGGATGCCGTCAAGCAATGCAACGAGGGCAACAAGTACGACCTTTCGCACAAAGTCTTCAACGTCGGCTTCAGCGGCTCGTTCGGCGCCCACCATGTCAGCCCGCGGACGCTCAAGTCCTCGCACCTTTCCAAGATGGTCTCCATGGAGGCCATTGTTACGCGCTGCTCCCTTGTCCGCCCGAAGATGGTCAAGTCGGTTCATTACTGCCAGGCGACCAACCAGTTCACAGTCCGCGAGTATCGCGACGCGACCACGGCCTCGCATCTCCCGCCCACGACCTCCGTCACGCCACAGGCCGACGACTCGGGCAATCCGCTGCAGATCGAGTACGGCCTTTCCACTTTCCGGGACCACCAGCGCATCAGCATTCAAGAAATGCCCGAACGCTCGCCCGCAGGCCAACTGCCTCGGAGCATCGACGTCATTCTGGACGATGACCTCGTCGACAAGTGCAAACCTGGCGATCGCATCCAGCTGGTGGGGATATACCGCAGTGTAGGCGGAGGCGGCTCGGGGGATTCAAGTACGTCTTTACCGTTGGAGCTCGTCCAGTACACTCACTGACAGTTCCGCTGCAAGAACAATCCTTTTAGCAAATAATATTGTGCCTCTCTCTTCCAAGGTCGGCGGAGGCGTTGCTCAGACTCAGTTGACCGACACCGACATCCGCCAAATCAACCTTCTCTCAAAGCGCACCAACATCGTCAGACTACTCTCGCAGTCGCTTGCACCCTCCATTTACGGCCACGACGAAATTAAGATGGCTGTCCTTCTCCTCTTATTGGGCGGTGCGGAGAAGAACTTGGCGAACGGCACCCATATTCGTGGCGACATCAACATGCTCATGGTTGGCGACCCCAGTACCGCCAAGTCCCAGATGCTCCGCTTCGTGCTCAGCACTGCACCATTGGCCATTGCGACTACTGGACGAGGCAGCTCCGGCGTCGGTCTCACAGCGGCCGTGACGACAGACAAGGACACGGGCGAACGTCGACTCGAGGCAGGCGCCATGGTCCTCGCCGATCGTGGTGTCGTCTGCATTGACGAGTTCGACAAGATGTCTGACATCGACCGCGTCGCTATCCATGAAGTCATGGAACAGCAGACTGTCACAATTGCCAAGGCCGGCATCCACACCAGTTTGAATGCCCGTTGCAGCGTCATCGCAGCTGCGAATCCGGTATACGGGCAGGTAATGTCGTTTCTTGCTCAAGAGGTTGGTCTCGTTCTGATGTTTCCTGTAGTATGATGTGCACAAGGACCCGCATAAGAACATCGCGCTGCCCGACTCGCTGCTCTCTCGTTTCGACCTGCTCTTCGTTGTGACGGACGATGTAGACGAAAAGCGGGACCGCATGATCTCCGAACACGTCTTGCGCCTACATCGATACCTCCAACCTGGCGTCGAAGAGGGCACGCCGGCCCAGGACAGCCTCAATCAGCCACTGTCCATCGACAACCCTGCCGCGGAGGCCAGCACGGCGCCGGCTGAGACCTCGCCATTCGAGAAATTTGACCCATTGCTGCATGGTGGCGTCACGACGATGTCGCGCGGACGATCGACGGGCAAGAAGCGCGAGGTGCTCAGCATCGCGTTCGTCAAGAAATACGTCCAGTACGCGAAGGCGCGGCCGGCGCCCAGGTTGACGAAGGGCGCGGCCGACCATATCGTCAATGCGTATGCATCCTTCCGCAACGAAGAGGAGGAGGGCAAGAAGCGGGTGGGCTTAGTATTTGCTTGCTCTGCTCTTCGCGCCGTACCGACGTATTCTTATGCAGACAACGCCGTTGACGGCTCGTACACTCGAAACACTCATCCGTCTCTCGACCGCGCACGCAAAGGCCCGGCTATCGACCAAGGTCATGGAACAGGACGCCATAGCAGCAGAGGAAATTCTGCGCTTCGCACTGTTCAAAGAGGTGGCCAAGCGGCACAGGCGGAAGCGGCGCAAGCTCAACACGGGCGGCGTCCGGCGCCATGGTGATGATGACGAGAGTGAGGACGATGACGCAGAGGGCAGCGATGAGGACGAAGAGGGTGAGGCGGACGAGATGGAAGTCGAGGTGCCAGTTGAGGCCGTGCGGGCGAAGGCCAAGGCGACGACGCCAGCTGGGTGGGACGATGAAGAATCCCAGCAGACTCTCGCGGAGCCATTGCAAGGCGCAGCACCCGACGAGGGCGCCGGAGACGATGGAGCAATCGCTCAGCCACGGTGCGCTGACAATTATTCTTATTTCTTCGCTTGCGTCTCATATTCTCTCGCCCCTTCAGGTTTACGTTGTGGCGGCAACGCATGGGTGCGTTGATGAATGGAGCGCTCAAGGCTCAGGAAGGTGTTGCGCATGACCGGATAATCGAGCTCGTCAACACCGGCCTTGCGCCCCAGCACATCTTCTCCGAAGCCGAAGGTCTGGCCGCGCTGGGTAAAATGAGAGACAACGGCGATATCATGTTTGAGGACAACATGATGTACACCATCTAGATTCTTTTGCTGTCGTGCTGATGTATTTCTTACAATATATGCTATCTCATCTCGGACTCACCCATACATACAGAGTGAAATTGGTCGTACAACATCAATATGGTACATTCTTTGTCCGTGTCATTAGGCCTGCAAAGCGGCCAGGAAGGCTGGGGTCTCACGACCCTCGGAGATGCGCACGAGGGAAGTGCCCTTCTCTTCCGCCTTCCCTTCCAGGAACCTTTGGCCATATCGTAGCGCAGTCTTTCTCTCAGTACTACTGGCATTCGATCCAATCCAGACAAAGATTGCGGGCGGGTTGTGCGCGTAAACGATAAACGCGTCGTTGCTGTCGAGGCCCTCCCTCCGAGCATCGCCGACATCGGTAAAGCCGTCCTGGTCGCTGATTCGGAAGAGCTGGGACTTGTGCGGCGCAGGAGGCGGCGCACGAGGAAGCTGGTCCGCGGTAATGCCCAAGGCTGCGAGGAAACTTCCCGCGCCGGGCGCACCTTGCTCAGAGACGGTCACCGGGCAGCTGATCCCTGCGCGCGAGTTGGAGAGCGAGCGAGCGAAGTCGCCGGCCTTGAACCGCTCCTTCCCCGAGGAGCCTTGCATGTTAAATTGCAATATATCCGTTCTGCGATTGAACGATCAGTTTACGTAGCTCTCAGTGTCAGAGTACCTGCGACTTCGTTCACTAACCCTCTGTCCAGGACGTAGACGTCGCCGTAGGATAGTGAGGACTTCGGGGAGACTTCGCGCACAATGACATGCGAAGGCGCACCGCCCGTCGGCGCGACAATGTGGTACAGTTTGAAGACGTTGGGAGGCGGTGGGTCGGTCACATGGTGGAATCCGCTGGCTACACCGCCCTTGAGACAGCTAAATGAAGGAAAATAGGAAAGAAATTCTGCAGCATATGATGATTAGCTGGCATATACATTGCAGTGTTTGGCTGACCAGGGCTTTCGTATCCTTGAACCTCGCGATATTCAACAGGTTCGCCATGTAAGTGATCATCCAACTCCACTGTCTTGTACGCAGCAGTTCCAGCTCTTGAAAAATACTCATTTAGCAAGCATTTATCTTAGAGGATCCTTGATTTACTCGTCTTGTCTGCATAATGGCTGGTCAGCAATGGTGCATACATCCTGCTTGGCGTACTCACGTTGTATCCTCCCCCAGCCAGAAGTGTAGGTTGAAGGAAAGCTTCTCAGAGTCTGGATCCTTTTTGTGTGTCTAAATGGAAAAACCAGATTAGATAGTGCATGAGATGGGGCCAGGTTGAGTGGTGTCGTACATGGAGGACGATGTACGAATCGCCGCTGTAGAAGGTACCCTTGTTCTTGTCTGGCCATGGGACCACCTTGAACTGTTCTATACGCCATATCTCTGTGCCAGGCTTCTGGCCAGCGTTGTCCCAGGCGGGTTCTTTGTCGCCGGCGTGCTCTCTAACGCGCGTCTCGATCTACAGGCCGACTTAGTGACCGATCCAAGGGCTGTATGCTGCATGGCGCACCTCTGAGCCGAATAATTCAATGTTGCTGCCCTCGATCTTGCGCTCTTCTAGCCGGGTGAGATGGGGATCGTGCTCAGCCATGATGATGAAATGAGTGCAAGCCGCGGATTCGGACTTGGGCGCTTGTCCACTGCTGCCATGTACTTCCCCACTGGCGTTGCGCGCAAGCTCGCGCAAGCCACGGCCGTGCCCCCGGGGAACGACGACGAGATTATAGCGCTGTGTCCGAGCCCGCGCAAGTCCCTCTTCTGCACCGTTTCGCGCAGCGGCGTCTCGCTCTGGCGCGTCAGGGTGCGTCCGCCCGGTGCTCGCGCGCTTCTGTCCCTCAGTCGCTTCATTTTCCCAGCCCACTGCCGTAGTCGCGCACCTAGCTCGTATGGTCGTCTCGCTGCAGGAACACGGCGAGAACAGGACCGTGCACTGGGCGCAGGACGCCAGCAAACTCGTCATCGAGGTGCGCTCCCCCGTCGTCCAGCGCTACATGCCAACTCATCTGACTCGTATGAGATAGACAGACAAATCGCATATCTTGCTAGTGGCCGTGCACTACTCTTCAGACACTACCCAGACACCATACGACGCGTCAAAGGCACCACGGGCATCGGGTTCGCGTCTCTTCCTTCCTGGCCCAGGCGAGGCAATCCCGTTGCAGCGCATAGAGCTTGAGCTCGAAGGCGTAGTAGCTATCGATGGTGGTATCATATGGTGCGTCCTACCACGCGCAATTTTTTGGAAGTGGCTGAGCCGTATGCCAGCGTCTCCCTGCGCCCAACCCACATCGTTTTCTCGACGGCCGACCCGGCTGCAGTGCAGCGGATACCTTGGCCCGGAAATGAAGAAGAGGAGGAGCTGCAGACACCACTTAGCCCAGCGAGACCAATAGACGCTGAAGGCTGGGCAGTTCCTGTGAAAGACATGGACTGGCTCATCAATATCAATGAAGGTCGGCTTTCGTTCTGCGAAACGAATAGCATGCTCACTTTCGACACAAGATGTTCTTGTCCAATCAATCGTCCATTCGCGACCTCTCGACGCTGACGTCTGGATAACCTCTGACGGCTGCGCGTACTTCGTGAAAGTCCGGGAAGCATTCGATTCCACGACGAATAGCGCGAGCTCTCAAGACCAACTGGAGCAAAACGTCCTTATTCTATTTTCACCTCTGTTATATCTCACGCGCCCACGCAGGCGTCCAGTGCAATTGACCTGACAGGTGATTCTCCTGCCAGCAGAGTAAACTTAACTGGCGTCGCACTCTACAATTCCTCGACATCAAGCCCGCGGCCCAGCACACCAGTGCTCAACGGCAGCCCATTCCCTGCAGTTGCCACACCACCAATCATCCAGTCTGACTCCCGTCGCGTGCGACATGCGCGGCGGTCAATGCCAAGTTCTCCATCATCGCCATTGGACTCAGCAATGGACTCGTCGAGTTGTCCGACGTTCCCCAAGGACAGCATGTTCAATCGCTGCCGCACATGCTGTTACGCCCACCACCACCACCCGCGCAGCCTCCGGGGCCAGTAAAATCTCTCGAGTGGACTTCGGATGGGTATGCGTTGGCTGTAGGATGGGCCGGCGGATGGTCCATTTGGAGCGTCTCCGGGCGGTGTTTAGCAAACGGCGTGGGTGTCGAAGAGGATAACCCAAGGTTCGCGCGTTCAATTTGTACTCTCTATGGCGCTTTCCTGACAATGACTGCACGCAGCTTTTCCGACATGTTTATGCAAGGCGTTCTTAGCTTGGTGAGTCTGAATATCATCGTAAAGGCGATTGTATAGTGACACCTCAATCAGTTCTGGATACCAGGCAACTTAGAACTTATGCTGCTAGCACCACGAGATAGTGCATGTATGCGGAGCTCATCTGATATGCTATCAAACATTGACTACGCGCCAGCCGATTTGCAGTTATTCTCCATACCATTTGCCAAAAGCGCCATTACCGGGCAGCACGCGCCGGTTAGTCTCCAATTTTTATTGCACAAAGTTCAAATGCTTACACAACATCAAGGATAACACACGCTACGCCCTCCTCCTCATGGATGATCGTGTGCTTGTGTATCGGGGTGCAGACCAGCCTGACATGAGTGTCATCAACCCCGAAGCAGACGTCTGGCAGCATATCAAGGTGCGCTGCTTGAAGCTCCCACGTCAGCACGCGTGCTCACTGGAATCTTAGCTCCCGCTCACTTACATCGCTTCGAATTGGCCAATTCGATATGCCAGTATCAGTACCGACGGGCGACTCATCGCCTGTGCAGGTCGCAATGGGCTCATTCACTACAGCACTGCGTCTGGGCGCTGGAAGATGTTTGGCGACGAGGGACAGGAACAGGCGTTTCAGGTTCGCGGCGGCCTTCTGTGGTTCTACCATGTGCTCGTCGCGGCCGTTGAGATGGGGAAGTCCTATCAGGTATGGATTCATTTCCTTGTCTGGCCTCCCTCGACCTGCTTACTGATACATGGCTCTCAGTTGCGATTATATTCGCGCGATCTGGAGCTGGCGCCGCAGAATGTGGTCTGCCGAGAGGTTTTCCAAAGCCCCATCGTTCTCATTTCGCTCGTGGACAACACATTATTGGTCTACACGGCGGACAACACGCTTTACCACTATCTCATCGTGCCCACCTCGGACGCCATAAAGTTGCACCTGTGTGGAAGCATTAGTTTTGATGGCATCGTGTCGACACCAAATGTGGTCAGAGGAATGAGCTGGATGATTCCTGGAATTCAGAAACGTACGTATTAGGGCCAATGGCCATCACCTACTGAAGTGTTGCAGAGCTTGGTGATCCGGTGGACGACCTTGCGGTTGCTACCATTTTGCTCCTCGTTGGCCCAAAGCTGGTGCTCCTCAGACCTCGAAAGGTGATTACGTCCGTACTCTGCGCTTCGGTGCACTAAATGTCCGCGTGTAGGCTGGCTCTGAAGAGGTCAAATACGACATGCAAATTCTCGCTGACCGGATCGAGTTCTGTTGGATCCACTTGCGGGGAATCGGTGCCCTTGAAAACTCGCTATGGGGCTACGACGGCAGGGGTATCCGCGTTTGGCTGGATGCATTGACAATCGAGGCCGTCACGATCGACGAGAAGCGCGATGCGTACGTGCGCGTGAATGAAAGCGTCAATATTCCGCTGGACTTCTATCCTTTGTGTGGTGCTTAGCAGGCATTTTTATTTTGTGCGCCTGACGCTCTTCGCAGCTGTCCTGATGGACAAAGGCATTATTATCGGTGTCGAGTACGAAGTCGCATCTAGATCGTCCTTGCCTTTCGTAATGTTCCGCATCGTCAGCTCGGTGAGTAGCTCCTATTGCGGGGAATTTCTGTCGCACGCGTCTGACTGCCATTAGACGCATCTATTCATCCACCATGTTCTGCGTTTCCACCTCGACCATGCTCAGCTGCGCGAAGCCGTCCAATTTGCCACTCATTATCAACATCTCGTCTTCTTCGCGCATGCACTCGAAATACTGCTTTATACGGTCCTAGAGTCCGAGACTGAGACTGAGCCGGAGACCGACGGGGCCCCGTCTATCGTGGTTACCACGGAAAAGACCTTGCTGGCCAGCGTGATCGAGTTTCTCGATTATTTCGACGACTGTCTTGAAGTCGTGGTCGGCTGTGCGCGCAAGACCGAAGTTACAAGATGGCGCAGACTTTTCGACATAGTCGGAAATCCCAAAGCTTTATTTGAGGTTTGCCAGCATGCTCGTTTCACGAGTGCAATAAGCTAACACATCGCCTCCTTAGACCTGCATTCGCATGGATCGCCTGAAGACTGCTGGTTCCTATCTCCTTGTTTTGCACAACCTCGAGCAGCTCGACGAGTCCAACGAAGACGCCATTCGGCTACTCAAGAAGGCGAAGGATGCGCGCGATTGGGATTTGTGTCGTCAGTTGTTGAGGTTTCTGCGCTCGATCGATGAATCCGGCAATTCTCTTCGTTCGGCTCTTACGAGCGCAAATATTGTCCTACCGCGAGAGGCACTGGGTCCTGCATAGTCTTTGCATCCTGTATAATAGCGCATTGCCTTGTATTTTATGGACCTCAGGATCTAGACCAGATAAAGTATTGATTAGATCCGGCTCACGGCGCGCGGAGCAGCAACCATATTGTGGCTTGATCTCGTCTCACGACCTCTCTATGGTACTAAAGCTCGGGTGCCATGTACAGTCAGTACTTATCATAGTCAACAGGCTTTCGAGTCCATTATCGCCGCGCCCGTATCAATTTCCTACCACGACCTTGTTCATGCGCCCGAGAAACTGCAGACACAGATCGAACGAGCCTTCGGTTCAGACGCAGATTGCTTGGGTCTCATTATTGTGACCGACCTGCCCAAGGAATATCCCTTACTACGGGAGAAGCTTCTTCGCATCGCATACGAATTCGCTGCGCTGGACGACGCAGAGAAGGAGACCTGTGTCGATGCTTCAAGCCGATATAGGTAATGTGGCACCTATCCCAAGAGGGCCTTGCTGACGGTCTCTTTTGTATCGTAGCTTTGGATGGTCTCATGGAAAGGTAGAACGATCTTATCGTAAAAATCAACTACTAATGTCGAGTAGGAAATTATGAATGGACAACCAGGTAGGTCATGAACATTGGCGCGCCTCCAACGAGAAAACCAACGAAATGACAGATACGCTGAAGGGATCCTACTACGCCAATCCGATCGTAGATTCACCTGACGTGGCCGAGGAGCTACGCGTTGAATTCCCTGAATACTACGGGCGGAATGTATGGCCTAAGAAAACCGAACTGGAACAAGCCTTCAAGAGCCTAGGAAGGTTCGTCTTCGACGTGGGCATCCTCCTCGCTAAGGCTTGCCAACCATTTGGTATGCTGCATTGTTCTTTGTTCATGATAAATGCTGATGGAGGTGTCAGTGGGGGCGCGGATGAAGGACGCCACTGTTTCTCTTCCAGACATGATTTCGCAGTCCAAGACAACAAAAGGGCGTCTGTTGCACTACTTCCCGCCTTCAGCAGATGCCCCGAAGTCAGAAGCTCTTGATTCCTGGTCCGCAGATTCCCAACTGTTACAACGAAGCTGACGCCGACATAGGTGTGGCATGCATCTCGACCATTCGATTCTTACCGGTCTCTGCTCCGCGATGTACCTTCTTGAAGGCATTCCTCCGCAAGTCGTCCCGTCGCCTTCGCCGGCTAGCGGTCTCTACATCAAGACCAGAGGCGGAGTGGTCGCGAAAGCAAACATACCGATTGATTCGCTTGCTTTTCAAACCGGCGAAGCACTAGAAATTGCGACAGAGGGCCGGTTACGGGCAACACCTCACTTCGTACATGTTGGGCATGGCGGAGAAAACTCATCCAAGATTTCGCGCGAGACCTTCGCATTATTCATGCAGCCAAACGTTGAGCAGGTGCTCGCGACCACTGAGGACGGCGTTACGACTTTCGGCGATTTCTCAAAGAAGGTATTTTCTGAGCACTATGAACCGCAGATGTAACTTGGATATCTTGGGTGTTGGTGTGGATATGTATCTGTGCGACCAAAATGATAGGATGAAACCGAGGACCAAAGCAGGCTTAGGATTCTACAGCACCGGTTCAGACTTAGGTAGAACGAGCGTAAAATAACTCACCGTCGTCCAAGAGTGTGACGCGCACAGGAAGATTGGGTCCCTCTTTCTCGCGACCGTTGATACGGGGTTGCAGTGTAGCACTGAATTTCGAATGGATGTCGGCACCGGTATCGTGCAGTACAAACCGGCGGAGGAGAGCGAGCATAACGATCTACCTCACTTCAGCACAAATCGTCCAGTGGGTGCTCTGTCATACCTTCCACTCATAGATCGCCATCCTAAAACCAATGCAATTCCGTGGGCCCTGGGAGAAGCTGAATATATGCTGCCAGCCTAAATTGAGCGACGATGCCGGTGGAAGCCCATCTGCTTCCAACCAACGCTCAGGGCGGAAGTTGTCACCATCGCCCCATACAGAGTTCAGGCGATTGACCGCAATGCTCGGAATGTAGATGACCTGGCCGGCCTTGACAGGAATGGAGTTAATGAAGGTGCCGTCCGAACCACGAACGGGCAGCTTGAGCGGGATGAGGTCGTCGTGCTCTGCAACCTTCTCCGTGTGCGCCGATGGTGGCCAAACTCGCAGACTGCAATGGACATGAGCATCCCGACTATGGCCATCCGTTAACATGGCTCACATCTCCTTCAATACAGCATCAAGATAGGGCAACGCAGGCCCGTTCAATTCCTCCCATGTCGTTTCTCCACCAAAAGCAAGTAGCTCTCTGCGAAGTTTGGTTTGCACTTCTGGATGGCGCGCAAGTTCCCAAAGCGTATAGTTCAAGGTCCCAGCGACGGTCTCGTGCCCAACCTGCTTGGTTTTAACGAGAGGGATATTCGACAAGTTACGACCCACCATGACGAATGTCGTGATGTGATCCAGGAGCTGGTCGCTTGTCTCGCCATACCCATTCGCAGTATTTTCACGGATGAGCACGGAAAGTAGATCTTTGCCTTGTGAAAGTTTGCCCTCATTGTGTATCAATTTCTCGGCCAGGTTCTGCACACCAGATTCAGTCTGCAGCAACAAGCTTCGAATGGACGCGTGCACAAACCCGTACTATGACCTTGATTTCGCCTTGAGCTTGGATGACCGAGATTGGTAGGTCGGTGATGAAAGGGAAAGCGCGGAAGACAGAGGGTGCCTGGAATAAGTAGGTTGAGCATGGAACAGATCTTAACGACACCAGCTTACGATGAGCCCGCCGATGTCCATGCCCAGTCCGACCTGTTCTTTCCATGCTTTTGCAATGGCTTTCGCCTCTGCGCTTTCACCGCATTCAAAGTCGTGGCTGAAGCCCACGCGACCTATGATATCCAGACTAACGATGGGTCAGCGTGTCTCTGCGAAATGCTGCAGAACTTTGTCACGCACGTCACGCGCCACGTCCAGTCGAGGGCATTGACAGTGGCTGACCCGCCATTCGCAATAATATGCTCGGACAGCTTTTGCTCAAAACGATGAGCAGATTCAACGATGTCATTGCGATATTGCTTAATGCTCTCAGCGCTGAATTTCCGTTAGATTACGGTCGGTGAATGACTAAACACGTACGAAAAGATGGGGGTGAGCATACGCCGCATCTTGGAGTGTTCTTCTGCGCCTTCGACTGTCGCTACTTTCAGGCACAATGCAAAAAGATTAACGATTATTTCACGTACCCCATACCAGACTCTTGCCGAGCAAGCGGTCGATGAGTGGGCGGAAGTAGAGGCTGTGGGCTATGACATGGCGGTGGAAATGAGTAGATATCGGTGAGACAAGAACACACACACTGTATTCATAGGTCTGGCAGGCATAAGCAATTTCTCAGCGAGCCTGTCGATAGCTGCACATACCTTCTTGATGTATATATGCGCGAGGGCTCCAGGGTCAGCCAGGACGAGCTGTAGTAGCACAGTTGACGTCGAATCGAACAAGCCAACGACGCGCGGGACTGACTATTTCCCCAAACTAAGAAGATTGAGCACTAGGCAGGGCACAGATGAAAGAGACGTACCCCTAACGCCCCATCTGCGAGACTGTGTTTAAGCTCTGCCTACTCGCCGTTCGCGACGCAGACTGACCAATCTTGAAGGCAGGACCAAAGACATCGAACCAGCGTCCATAGAAGCTACCAACAGGCTCATCGAAGGCCTGTTTTTCGTGTCCCCAGAGGAAACTCGAGCCGGGCTGCAAAGAACCAGGATAGGATATGCAGCCGGATTTGGACAAGTGATATTGCTGTACGTACGGGAGAGAGCAAGGGCAGCCGCCGGGATTTTAAACGAGAGCGGATGAACCAAATGAGTGCGACGAATCCTACGAATGGGAGCAGCGCCATGGCAGGAGAGGGATGCAACAAGGGGAATTCATTATGGGAATGTAACGTGAACGTTATATATACTATGCGCGAGCAATCTTCTAGATGGAATGTCTGCCTAGCCAAAAACTGCACAAACTCATTCGTCGAGATGGAAACACAATCGTAACCTTAGATGACACGTCGATCCTCGTCAGGGCCTCCGGAAGAAATAACGCTCCAGTCTTCGCTTGGTGCGCCAGCCGCGGAAGAGCCGTTGTGGCTTTCGTTAGAGCTGTCTGTGTAGGGCTCCAAGTGCGGCGAACGGTCGATCGACGACATCGGGCTGTAGTGCTTGTCGCGGGCGGTCGTGTTCTCTTCCAAATTATCGCTGTGCCTGCGGTGAACCAAGGTACGAGCATACTCGAGGTCGCGATAAATGCACTCTATGGCCGTAGCAACGCCATTCTCCTATACCAGAGCGAAGCGTTAGCGTTTACGCCACACGTGGATTCAGAATCTCACAGCGCGAAGTTGTTGGCCAACTATAGCTGCTTTGGCTATTTGTTTCTCATCGGTCGTAGCAGAGTGCAGTGCTTGAGCCAGGCTCTCGACTGATAGCTTGCGGACGCTGCTGCCAATGCCAAGTGCCTCAACGCGATCCGCCCAGAAGAATTGGTCGCCGAAGAATGGTTTGATAATGGTGGGAATGCCCGCTAGAACGTGGTCATTAGATCGGAATTCTAAAGCGGATAGGAGATACTTGCCTCTAAGGCTGGCCCCTGTGGTTCCTGCACCTCCGTGATGACAAGCAGCATCTATGCGCGGGAACAACCAGTCGTGTGGAACAGATGCTATGGGGAATATTTCCGGCGGCAGTTGCACCTCCGGCTCGGTCTGTGCAACCCGTTTCTTGCTCGAGAGTCGATCTGACCAGCCCTTCGACAGGATGGCATGGACGCCGCTTTGTTGTATCGCCTCCACGACCGTGCGCGTCAAGGAGGTAGGATCAGGCACGACGATGCTTCCGAAGCCGACGTAAACTATCTTCTTTCCAGCTCTACGAGCGGAAGAGATAAAGTCCAGAAGATCTTGTGGTGCCTGCCACTTCTTGGCAGAAACGTCGGCATCGTCAAGGAACCAATAACCTGGCCTAAGTGAGCACACGACGCGAAAGTGAAATGGCATGCCTACCCGTAACTCTTATCCACTCATACCAATCCAACGGTGGGGGAACGACCGCAGGACTGAAGTTGTACAAGAAGGGGACCTTGTGCTGCTCCATCTTGTCGAGGTTGGTAGGTGGCAGGCCCAGCGTGCGGCGTCTCCATCGGTTGATTTGACTCGCGGTCCCCCGCCATAAGACTTGATCGAACATGACATATGTCTGCACCTGCGTGAGCCCAATTCATACAACTCGCAGATTTAGTTACCATGTAATTGTAACTTCCACCCATCTTGTGTTCTGGCACGGCGAATGCATGCGGGTACGCGCGCGTCCGTGTCCAAGGCATTGTGAAGGCCCGATAATACGGTATCTCCAGCGCCTCCGCAATATGAATGCCGGCCATTGCACTTGGGCTCTCAATGAGCAAGTCGCTGCCCTTGCACGCTTCATAGGAAGTCTTCAAGAGGTCGTCTATCCATCCTCGGAACTGTACTCGGTTGTGAGTAAAGTCTTTGTAATGTGAAGAATGCACGTACCATCTGTACACCCTCACGAATAAACCCGACTGTGAATGTACCATTCTCTACACAAATGCGCATGAGCTCCGCTGGGTCGCCGCCCACATATCCAAATTCCATTCCATGCTGCCCATTTGGTTCAATGATCGTAGTAGATCACAATACACGACGAAAAGCTTACAGATTCTATCCATTCCTTGAATTCTGCGTGGGTCGCAATCTTGACCTTGTGTCCGTCTGCGATGAGTCCCTTGCCGAGCGCGATGTATGGCTGCACGTCGCCCCGCGAGCCGATCGTGAGTAGCGTGATGCGCAACGATTCTTGCGGCTTGAAGGTCAGGAATGTCGACGACATCGAGGTGAACATGACCGCCGGCACCGACTCAGGGCCCGACTCCGGCGGCGGGCGCGGCTCTGAGTCGTGTCGATGATGGTGCATGACGTCCTCTGCGCCCTCGTCCTCCAATATCAGGGTTTCCCGCTTGCTCGGTGCAGGTGACGCAACATCGTTCGTGTGTAAGCGGGTGTGTGCATCCTCGATCTGTGCATTGAGGAGCTCGGCGCAAGCATTCCGCTTGTCGGCGCCGTTGAATTCAAAGAATAGCTCCTCGTACCCGCGGATGACCACCACGAGACCGTACTGTCCGAACCGGAAAGGCTTCGTCTTTTCCGTGGACAAGATGTCGCGGATGGGAATAATCATCTACGGGATGATGAGCAACAACGGTAGATAACTGCAGTTAGGTAAACGCACCCTTGTCCGTGTGAGGCGCGAGCTGGAGCGGAAGCAGAAGTGATTGGAGGATACGTATACTCTCCCCGAGACAGGAAGAACGCGGAACAATGTACCAGGGAAATCTACCATAACATGTCAGAAGCCGTGGCGCAGGCATTGTGCAAGAAGACAACATACAGCCCAAAAGAGATTCCCTCTCGTCGAAGGCAAAGTAGTCTCTGAACTTGTCGGCTATCATCGGGTCGACGTCGTCGTGTCCCACGTCGTGGCTCTCCAGGATTGAGAAGCCAAACTCCTGACTATTGTCGTGACTCTGCGGCATGGAACTGGAGGGTCGACGGCCGTGCGAAACGACCTCGACGACGCCGCCACGCTGTGCACCGGGCACAGAGCCGAACAGCTTTGTCGGGTTGCGCAGCCAATTCGCGACGGGTGGGAAATTCCAGGACGATGCGCTGGGAATATGCACAGGCGCTGGGCGGCTGCTGGTAGAAGGAGGATATGTGTGGGCGCTGTTGGATGATTGAGACGGCGAGGGGCTAAGCCGTAAGGGTGCGCCGAGGATGTTCGCAGGATCGCCTTCATCAGTAGCCCTCGCGCCCCCAGACGCGCGGGGAGATTGGAGCGGGCGAGATAGAGTGCTCGTGGAAGATGAAGCGTCGTCCTGGGCAGTCGACGAGGACGCCTGAACATGTCCTGGGCTCGAAGGGAATGGGAACTCGGAGAAAGGCCTCAATAACGACTTGAACTTGGATGCGCGCGAGTCGTCTGTTGTGGCTTGACCCTGGTCAAAGTGAAGATGACTGTGCGATGGCGAGCGTGCAGCCGTCGTGTCCTTCACGATATCATCCGCCTCCTGCGCTGGAGAAACACGATACGTCCGGACGATCTGCCTGATTTCCTTCAAAGCATGGTCGAGATTCTTGAAGTACGCGAAAAAGTAGGAATCCACAGAATACCCCGAATGTTGATCCTTATCGACCACCTTGACTTCTATGGTTTCACTGAAGTCCATGGCACTCGACTACCATGTAGATAAGGCGATTGAAATTTTCTGTTACGACAGCGGACGTACCTTATCCACGTCCAAAATCGCAGCGTACGGTATAGCGATCTAGTCCAGCATTACGACGAGTCTATTGGATAGCTGGGCGCTGACCTTCACGCTCTCGCCCATGTTCTGCGCCTTGAAGATGACTTTCCGAATTGCCTTCACCCATTCGTCGCGGCTGGGAATAGAGTCCGCCGATAGCTCTACGATCTTCTGCGTAGTCCGCAGACGCAACCCCATTTCGCCTTGCGCATCACAGGATATGGCGTATCTCAGATCAAGCACTCCATGTGGGAAGTACAGGTCCTGCTCCCGTCGTCAGCGGCTTAACGAGAGCGGCGCCAGAGTGCGCACCGTTGAAGTGTGATACCACGAAAGAACATCATCTTTCAGGACGAACCAATGCTTGTTCCACCGTTTAGTCCGCTGGGCCTTCTTGTTCAGAGTGCCGGACTTGAGGATCTGGTCCTGAACTCTACGCAGTTAGCCTATGTATGCGCGAGAAAATCATTATATGCACTTCTCTGGTAGGTAAATGGGCAAAAAAGCACAGGTGTGTGTTCGTAAGATACATGTATCCTTGCAGCACTGCAGCTTATCAGCGAATTGATGGTGCCAACGGCGATAATCAACCCACGGATTGAACGTAAGAGCCAGCACGGCATTTCTGTAAGTTGGGCAAACATGAGCGAGCCCTATCCGTCCGCATGTGCGCGTGCAGTGACGGACCTGCTACGACCTCTTCAATGCCCTCAATCTCAAATACTTCTGCGAGCTTCTTCGCCAACTGGGCCCGGCGATTCTGTCGAATGGTCGACATGCTCTGGGAGCGGGATAGGGTGCGACGGCGTCCGCTGGCGGCGGCCAACTGAGCATCAGTGGACAGCTCCTTCAAGTCTTCGGATAACGGGGATGGTGTCGCGGGCATGGACGGTTGCTCAAAGTCTGGACCAGTGTTGTCTATCTCGTCGGTGACGAGGGCCGCTGGAAGATCATCCTCGAGATGGAGAAGCGCTGGTTGGGCTGCCTCGTCGATATCGGGGAGATGAGGGGCCGATTGCGTATTGCGGCGTGAGCGCGCCACTGGCAGATGAATTGCGTGTATAGAGGAGGCCAGGGAAGCGGCTGCCGATCGCAGGGTATGTAAACGGCAATGCAGATGCAGGGCACGACATGTGCGTACGGGTGGAGTCTTCTTCGTCTTCACTCGAGAACGCCTCGGCGTCACCGTCCTCGCGGTCGTCCAGTGGCAGCGCCTGCAGGGCTTGGATGAGGGTCTGCGTGCCCAGCCGCATCTGTGCTGCTGTGTTAGGTATGCGGCATGCAGGGCTCGATGGCGTGCATACCGATCCGCCGAGGTTATATGCTGCCATGGACGGCCGTGACTCCTCCAGTGGCGAGCCAGGACCGTCGCCCGTGTGGGGCTCTGCATGGGTGCCGGGTTGCGGTTAGCAAGGCTACGCTGGACGCTCTGGCGACGCACCGTGTCTGGACTTGCGGCTGAGCGAGAACAGCCGTCTGTGGCCACTGCTGTGCGCTGGCTCGTGGGACGGTGCTGCGGGCGACGGGCTGCGGAGCCTGGACATGGTCTTGGAGACCAGGGAGCGGCGGTGGGCGAGGTCGGAGTGGTCGCTGGCGGGCGGGGGCGAGGACATGGTGGGCGGGAGGCAGGACTGGCAGCGGGTCCGGGCGCCGCGAGCCGCGATTCACACCCAGCCGCAGACGCGTTTGACAGCTCCGAGTCCGAGTCGATACGGCAGCATGCGCATCCGGGGCGAGGTCTGCGTCGGCGCGGGCACTCTGCTCACGTGCGTCCCGGCCGCCGTCTACCGTCTAATATGGCCCAGGCTGACGCGCTCTCTCCCCCAGCATGGCCGCCGTGGCCCTGCTCGTCTTCATCCACGTGACTCGCACGCGTCCCCGCTCCCCGACGCGTCGCTGACGAGCCCCAGGTCGGCCAGATCAACACCTCCACCGTCCCCAGAGGACTCGCAATGGCCAGCGTCGACGTCTCGGGCTACGCGTGAGCACGCGCCCTAACCCGCCCGACGCGCCCCCAACACGTGTTGCAGGCTCGGCCTCGAAGCAGCAACAGGCGACCCAAATCCCGGGCTCTACACCACCGCCGCCAACGCTACCCTCGGCGAGCAACTCGGCCTGCGCCAGAGCTACAAGTGGGGGCTTTACTCGTATTGCGCCTACGTCAACGCCAGAGACGGCACCTGCACAAACTTGACCGTCGCGAACCATTTCAGGCCGGGAGACGCCATCCTGGGCGACACGCCGCAACTTTACGCTGTTCAGACCCGGTCGGTCGCTCTTCCACGACCTCCACGGTGCAGCAGCTAATGTCCCGCGTAGCCTCCTTCTTGCCCCTCTGTTGCGCGTCGATGGCTCGCTGCTGTCCGTGGCGGCATATTATCTGCTGCTCATTGGCTCTCTCGCCACCTTCCTCGCTGCGATATTGTGCGTTCAGGATATCCTCTGTATTGCCCTAGGAACTAACCTCCGCCTAGTGGCATCCTAAAATCGTCCTTGACGTTTTTGTTTGCTGTATTCTTCGCAACTATCGGTGCGTTCGCGTTGATTGTTTCCGCCGCGCTATGGACAGCGCTTGTACAAAAAGCGAGCGCTATAAATTCCTTTCATGTGCGTGCCGTCCATGCCATACCACGTGATGTCTGACGAGCGGCTATTCAGGTCGCGAGCGGCCCACCGCTTGGCGTCCACGTAGACTTTGAGACCGGCTTGTGGCTACTGTGGGCGTCTGCCGCGGCTATGTTCGTCTCGATACTGCCATATTTAATCAGGTGAGTACCCGTCCGCCTCGAGCTGTCCCCTCGCTGACCCTGCGTCCTCGCAGCTGTTGCACGTTCCGGAGATGACCATGGATGCACGAACTTTTGCTTCACGAACATAGGATGACGACTTTAATGGACAAAAACTATCATTGCCGCTGCGGATACTGCATAGGTCTTGCGCTTCCTCGGTGTACATGTTTAGAACAGGCTTTCCGAACATGCCGTGGCCGGATTGCGGTCTATTATGCTCCGTACCTCGGTTCAATACGCAAAAAGGCAAAAGGGGATCGACAGAAAGTTGTTCCTTGGCCAAATGCTGTGAATTGCCGCTGAGTCCGAAAGTCAGGCTCACCTCTTAGCATTACTTAGATCACCGCCCGTTCCCCGCCCGCCCTTGTCTCTCTTTTACCCTCATGCGCTTCTCCACAACGCTGGCCACGGCGGCCTTGGCGCTTGCCGGTAGCGTCAGCGCCCTGCCAAAAGTATCCCGTGTGGGCCGTTACCTCTACCAGGAGGACGGCACGCGCTTCTTCATCAAGGTCCGTGCCTGCCCGCGCCTCTTTCTCTCTCACTCGAGACCTGGGCGCTGACAACACCTGATGGTCTGCAGGGCGTCGCATATCAAGAGCAGGGCACTGTATCGCAGTAAGTGTCGCCCCAGTTCGGCTGGCCAGTCAGCTCATGCCGAGCCAGAGAGGACCCGGATGCGTTCCCCGAGCCAGATGACTTCATTGACCCGCTGGCCGATGCCAATGCGTGCGCTCGCGACCTGCCGTTCCTGCAGCAGCTCGGTATAAACGTGCGTACTCGCCCGGCGCCTACCCTCTTCCTGACCGCGGTACCCACTATAGGCCATCCGAGTGTACAGCGTCGACCCGTCGCTGAACCACGACCAATGCATGTCCATGCTCTCGCAGGCCGGCATTTACACCATGTATGTTCGGAGGATGATGCGGCCGGGCCTTCGGGCGGCCATGATCACCAGTTGCTAATCCCGACCTCACAGTGTCGATCTTTCGCAGCCGCTTAACGGCTCGATTGACCGCTCGGCGCCGAAATGGACTTCGAACCTGCTCAACCTTTACCTCCAAACTATTGATACATTCTCGAAATACGACAACGTTCTCGCCTTCACCGTCGGTAATGAGGTCGTCACATCTCCGGCCGAGACCGTTGCCGCTCCGTTCATCAAAGCCGCTGCGCGCGATGTCAAGGCATACCTGTGCGTGCTCCCCCTGTCAGTCGGTAGTCACTTCCTAACAACACTGGTATGCAGTAAATCGAAGGGTTCAAGCGCGCTTGTCACCTACGCTTCCACGGACGGCCCCCAATGGAGAAACAACCTCGCCTTTTACTTGAGCTGTGGTGACGAATCGACCACGATTGATCTTTACGGCCTCAACAACTAGTACGTTGTATCAGCCACCGCCGCTAGCATTTTGTTCACCTGCTCGGTTTAGCGAATGGAAGGGTGATGCTTCTATAGCTAGTTACGGCGGAACGAATCAGGTCTTTTCCACATACAATATCCCTGCCTGTAAGTTCAAGGACGTTGCGCCATTTGGCTGTATCACTAACATTATCCACAACAGACTTCTCCGAATATGGCGCGCCTGTTACGCCTCGTCCCTTCACGGAAGTCGCTGCTCTCTTCGGGAGGAGATGTCCCAGATCTGGTCTGGAGGCCTCGCGTTCTCGTACTTCCCGTCTATCCAAACTGGCTTCGCGCTCGGAGACGTCAGCGCGGACGGCAGCACATACACACCGAACCAGGACTTTGCGAACCTTCAGGCTCAGTATGCCGCTGTGACGTTCGCCACTACCCCGTCCCAGGCAGACGCTGGCCAGACGCAGTACCCGGCGTGCCCTGCGCCTGACGGCACTAACTTCGTTGGATCGAACACTCTGCCGCCCACCCCGGACCAAGCTGCATGCAACTGCGCTGTCCAGAAGGCTTTCCCCTGCGTCTACACGCCGCGCACTACGAACATTTCGGCTGTGCTTGGCCCGCTCTTCAGCTTTGCTTGCTCCGAGCTTGGCAAGAAGGGCGATGACTCTTGCGCGGAACTGGCTGGCGACGGCACCACGGGTCAGTATGGCCGCCTGTCGTCTTGCGATCCTGGTAAGTACATTCTCTCCAGGCGGTTGGTTAGAGTCTTATGTCCCGTCAGAATCCCAGTTGTCATTTGTCTTCTCTGCATTCTACGAAGCAAACGGCCTCAACCCCGCGAGCTGCGACTTCGCCGGCAACGCCACCCTCAACGCGAATGCGCCGACTGATGCCGCCTCCGCTAACAGCGTTGCAGACCAATGTCTGGCTGGCGCACAGGGTGTGTCCACCCCGACCGGCCCTTCGAGTCCCGTCCAGACAAGCCCGGGCTCTACCGGTACAAAGCCTGGCTCGACCACCGACCCGGACAACGCTGCTATGCAGACGTCCGTATCGGCTGGTGTGCTCCTCTTCACCGCCCTCGCTGCCCTGTTCGTGTAAACGTCTTGCATCGCTCGGACATCTCGACACCTGTTTTTTTTTCGTGCATCCTTCGGAGACTTTCTGTTCGCTTTACTAGTACTTACATGGACTTGCCTGCTCTCATCTGTCACTCCTTTGACTCCACATGCATGCTGTGGACTGCACCGTAATGCACTGGTTATACCGGAAGCCTGAGAGTGCTTTTACAGAGCAGCCGTCTGAGTTTAAAAGAGACTTGCACCTTCCGCTTTTTTCCCACCGGAAACGGCGAGCCATGAGTGCTTCCTCTCCACAACCACTCGAAGGCATGGCCAATCCTGAGCCCGAGCCTCACTATACCAACGGTGGCATCACTGGCGACGGTGCTGGCGACCTGCGAATGCCTGAGGATGTCGAGGGCAATGGCAACGGCGCGCTGGGTGACGATGCCAACCACACTGCTACGCATGACGCTCAGTCCTCTGGCGACATGCGCCCGCCTACGGGCGATGGTCGCGACGGGTCCCCATGAAAAGCCACTCGTATCACGAACCCCAGCCAAAGGTGCTTGCTCTCTCCTCGTCTCCTCCATGTCTGGAACGCCGCCTTTGCACTGTTCCTGCTCCTGCCTCCCTCCTATCCCTGAGTTCTGGGCTGTATCCCGCTGTATGACCTCGGGCTCACGACTCTTTGCTTTCCTTCCTGGCTGCTTGCTGCTCTGCCACTCGTCCAGCCGAACAAAGTTTACATCGGCAACCTGCCCGAGACGACCCGCGAATCCGACCTGGAGAGCTGCTTCGGAAAGATAGGTCGTATAGCGTCTATCGAGCTCAAGTACGTCGAGCGGTAGTCTGGATTTACTCATCGCGGCTGAGCGCTGTTCGTTTGCTGCGCAGATTCGGCTACGGTTTCGTCGTACGTGTTCAGACAAGGCTTCTCGAAGCTCTCAAGTTCATTGATATGCCGTGTAGGAATTCGAAACACAAGAGGCGGCAGAAGAAAGCGTGGCCAAATATCACGAAGGTTGGTTCATGGGCAACAAAATTAAGGTCGAAATTTCGCGAGGCAGGAACAAGGGCAAAGGCGATCAGCCTGGCGCCTGCTTTAAATGTGGGCAGCAAGGACACTGGGCCCGGTATGCAAGCAGTTCTGTACCGCCCTC
Source organism: Auricularia sp. M13 (assembly GCA_037042915.1). Taxonomy (NCBI): domain Eukaryota; kingdom Fungi; phylum Basidiomycota; class Agaricomycetes; order Auriculariales; family Auriculariaceae; genus Auricularia; species Auricularia sp. M13. The sequence goes on along the minus strand of CM073197.1, from coordinate 2,011,129 downwards.
GCTTCTAACCTAATTGACAGAGAATGCCCGCACAACGGCGGCACCAAGTAAGCGGCGCCGATGGTGATGACAGTTCCACGACCTGAGCTTATCATTTTTAGCGGTGCTCCTAGTCACTACAGTGCTGGTCACAGACCCGCCAATAGTTACCGCCCAGATCACCCGGTTATGGACCGTGCGTCTAACGGGACTCGTGACTATGCTGCAGGCCCACCCCCTCCTGGTCGCGACTATTCTGCTGGAAACCGTGATGGCTATGGGCCTGAAAGATATGGTGCTGGCGGCAGGTATGGATACGATTATCATGGTCCTGCAAGAGATCCGCCTCCTCGTGACTACTATCCTCCCGGTGCGCCGCCTGCGCGTCTGCCCCCTGCTCCTCCGCGTCCTGCTCGAGACTTCGACGACTATGGTGGTAGCAGGCGTGACTACCGGGCGCCACCACCTGGGCCGCCGGCGCCTTACGAAGCACGGCCCTACTACCCTGAGTATGACCGAGACCCTGGGTATACACGTCCACCGTACAACGGGCCTCCCCCCGCTCGTGATGGTTATGATCGCTCCTTTGACCGTCGTGGCCCTCCTCCCGACCGATATGGCCCTCCGCCGTCAGTTCAGCGACCGAGAACCCCTCCCGGTCCGCCTCCTCCTCGAGGTCGTGACGGGTATCCTGCTGCTAGGTATGATCCCTGAATGCTACCCCTGCCAGTCTGTTGAGTCGGTGCCAGGGAGTATGCGCCACTGCCTCCAGCAGCTGACTATCGCCGCCCCGTGTCCCCTACACGACATGGATTCGACTTCCCTCCTCGACCAGACAACCGCGGCGGTTATCGGTGAGTGGTGAAGAATTCTGGCTGGCAATTCTGTTGCTCAACGATGCAAAGCGCTCCGCGTGGACGGTCACAATCTCCCGGGCCCAGAGGCGCTGCTGCTGGTGGCTACAGAAACTACGGCAACGATGGTCATGCGCCTGTTGGTGGATTTGGACCTCCAGCTGATCGTGGACCTTACGGGGGTGCTTATGCTGGCAATGGCTACACACCAGGTCCACCCATAGGTGGCATGCCTCCGATGGCTGGTCATGCTAGACCCGTTGGGCGTGGCCGTCCTGATGACAGAGACAGAGACTATGCTCCTCGTGCCGCAGACAGAGGTGGTGACGCAGCTGGCTACTCTCGGCGGCCTTGAGTCGATGCTACAAAGTCTCGGCTGAAAGAATTGTTGACCATATGACGTCTAATTGGTTCAACGTCGCTCTCGAATCTATCGCTGTAAAGACTGTTCATCTGCACTTACGCTTGTGATCTGTTCTGCCCTTCGGCTGCAGGTCGTCGCTCTGGCTCGCTTTCTAAAAGAATTTATCTCGCCCGTCTGTCTGTCCGTTGGTTGAAATACGACGTCTTGCTGTCCAATGATCATACTGCCAGCCTTAAACCGGAATGGGTCTTGTGTGTACGTGCTGCTGGCACTTGGTTATGTGCTCTTGAACTGTGGCGATCGGCTAGGTGGAAACTGTGTAGGCTCTATTCGTTGCAAAACTACCACATTTACAAGGTACCGTATCAACAGACTTTCTGCTATTTAAGTTATGTACATATATGAAGGGAAAACAATATAAAAATCCCATTCTACATGCATTCAAACAAGCCGCTCCCGAGATGGATGGTATATGACTACCCGGACGCGGGACAGGTGCGGACCCGCATCACTCAATGACTTTGCCAGCCAGAATGCTACAAGACAGCCGCGCCCACATGCATCAGCGCAAATCTGGCCTTCCAACTACTCATGGCGCACGACTTGAGAACGGCTGAAGGCGTTATCGCTTACCTAGCTTCGACGCAGTGGGAATGCACCCATGTTGAACGCCTGAGCGGCGGAACCTCCAGCTGGACCTGGCGCATTCACCTGGCTCGCCCAGTTGACGGCCAATCTACAGTCGTCCTCAAATACGTGCGGGGGTATGCTGCACTATTCGAAGCATTCGCGTTGTCTGCAGAACGCCAGGTAAGTACGCCATGCCGCCTCGAAGGCAAGCAAGGACAAATTCTCATCGTGATTGGTGTCGCAGCACTTTGAAGCCGAGGCCATCCACTACGTCCACGAGATCAACGCGGGGAGCTGGGTGTCTGTCGCGAATGTGCTACTTGAGGACGAAGAGCACCGTGCGCTCGTCCTGTCGGATTGCGGGACCGACGCCACCGACCTCAAGTCCGCTGTTCTCGCCGGCAAGGTCTCTGTCCCAGGCGCCGTTGCTGTCGGCGAGGGGCTCGGGACGTTCCTCGCCCGCCTGCATAACAGCGGGCGCGACAAGACCGCGCAGGCTCGGCTCGCCGCAAATGTCGACGCTGTGCGCGTTTCCGCCGTGGTCACTTATGGCTCGATCGAGTCCATTCTTCACGACGAGCGTGTCACTAGCATGAACCCTCCACTGGATGTCTCTGAAGAGCAGATTCAGAAGATCCGTGCCATTGCGGCTAGGCGGACGGACGAGATGGCTAGCTCGCCGCAGACGGTCACGCAGGGCGATTTCTGGCCTGGAAATTGTATATTGCAGCTCACCCCAGAAGGTGTTGCGTCCTCAGTCACAGTGGTCGACTGGGAGCTCGCCAAACCCGGTCTCCCGGGCCTCGATGTCGGTCAGCTCTGCGCCGAGCTCTACTACCTCGAGCGATTCTCCGCTTCGCCAGAGGTCGGAAAGTCGTTGCGACACGCATTTCTCAAGGCTTACAGGCAATCTCTCGATGGTTTTGACACCGTCGAAGTTGCAAGAGTCGCAGCAACGCACATTGGAGCGCACCACGCTGTCTGGACACCCCAAGTGTCGCCTTGGAAAGATCATCCTGAAGCCAGGGATGTTATCTCCAAAGGCGTCGAATACTTTATCAAAGGTTTTGATGCGTCTCCAGAGTGGCTGCGCTCGTCATTGGTAGGTGAACTGCTCTCATCGTAGGGCCAGCAGCGTGACTCTGCCCAGTGTCGGATTGAGCTGTATTCCCAGCGATTAGTACAAAATTTTACATACATGCGCAAACAAGGCACAACATGAGCTGATATCGTACGGGAAACAAGTCCAAGAGAAAGAGGGGAAAGCTCTATTACATGGTAGCTGTACCCAGAATCTTCATCGCCAGAGCACGCAGAATCTAAAGAGGGTTTAACACATACCGTCGCGAACAACTGAGCTCTTACCTCTGCCTTCTGCTGGCCGCCAAGCTCGGAGAATACTGAAGCAACGCTCTTGCCTTGTGTGAACGTCAGACGACGAGGTGTAGCACGAGTGCAGGAGTACTTACCCTTGGCATCGCGAATTGCACCGAGCTTGCTACCGGCAAGACCGCCCACAAAGAGACCCGGCAGATTGGCGATAATGAAACCCATGCCTACATGCAGACTGAGACGACCATCATGCTTGCGCGTGCTTTGAGAACATACCTGCCCCGCTAGCCATGCCGAGGTATGTCCACCAGTTAATCGTCCGTTCTACTTCTGGGCGGAGCAACTGGATGAACGTTTTGCTTTAGCTCTCAAATAACCCAACAACGTGGATGCGTACCTCCTCGAAGACATTGCCGAATGTTTCTTCGGCATTGGGACGTTGTGGAGGAGCATCTGCAGCACCTGTTGCGCCTGCGCCAGTCGCACCAGCAAAATAGTTGGCAAAGTTGGCAAAGAAGGACTCGGAGGCGCCGGGGTCCGTCGAATGGTCTGTGCCGCGCGACCCGAGGAGCGCGTCATATTCCTTGCGTCGCTATTATATCATTCCTAGTGGTGAGCTTAAAAAATAGTAGAGACCAGCACTCTTACCCCAGGATCCGAGAGCACGTAGTACGCGTCCGCTACAGCCTGCAATGCTTGAGACACGTATTCCACCTTTTGGATTGCAGTGAGCCCACCTGGAACCGCTCAGTCGCGCGGCGAGTCGCTTCTGGTGTTGCGTCGCCTCCGAGACGGTCGGGGTGGGTCCGCAGCGACTCGCGTTTGTACGCCTTGAGCCACCGCGTCAGCGCGCGGTCACACAGACATTAGCTGTACTGCTGCGTACCTGGCGTATCTCGTCCTGGGTCGCTGTCTTGGGTATGCCCAGCAGCAGGTAATATTGCGGGAAAGTCGACATGTCTCGCGGTGGAACGAGGGAGGGTGCGAAGGAGCTCTAAATGCACTGCTGCCATTTGGGGCCGTCGGTACGTCATTGGTTTTCCTCAGACCGTCCACTGTGCTCTGCAAAACAGTTGTCAATTTTTGCAGACGGTCCTCGGTTTTGCAGACAACAAAGTGCATTCGTATGGTATGATAGTTATCGTTTGTGTTGCAGTGGGGGAGGGGGAGGTGATGCTACGTAAAAATACAAGGGACTACGCCAACGAACCCAAAAGCACAGCAGGACAGGATTAACGACAGGATTCACAGTGCCAGCGAGTCGCTATGCTGATTCAGACGAGCGCATTTTGTTGAGGTCGGAAAGTTCAGAAAAGGTCTGGGAACCGGAACGGCGGACCTCGTGCAGTCGCGAGAGGTCTAATCGAGAGCTGAGCGACGGCGCACTGGGACCTAAGTGCCTATGTTGCTGTCTGACCTCGCGTAATGCACGGAGTACGAGGGAAATGCCTTGTCGTGACTGCGAGAACACTTAGCAATGTTGCAAACATACTTACCAAGATGAAAAGGCTCACTCTGTCGATGTTGGCCTTGAACTTGGCCGCGCCGAACTGCTCAATGCGCTTGGTCAAGCCCCAGCCAAACTTGGATACAAAGCGGGCGTCGGTGTGCTGGACGGTCCTGTGGGACAGGCGAGACCCTCGTCAGCATCCATCCGTGCGGATGGGTGGAGCGGCGAGTGCGTACCCGTCGGCGACCTCGCTGAGCCGCGTCGTCTCGATGACCTGCAGGCTCTTAACGTAGTCGAGGTTGCGAGTGACACAGTGGACGGTGCGGCCCTCAACGTCGACCTCGCTCTCCTCGATGACCCAGCTCTCCTGGCGCTGCATGATGCCCGCCGGGAACCAGGATGGCAGGTTCCCGCGCTTGAGGATGAGCCGCGTTGTCTTGAGCGTCCCCGCGGGCGTGAAGTCGCGGGAAATGACGTCGCACGACAGAACGTGCGCTGCGTATGGGTTCGGGTACCGCAGGAAGAACGCGAGCGCGACGATGCTCCAGTGGTCGCTGCGGCCTTGTTTCAGCAACGGCGCAATCAACGTCTGCGACGGCGCTCACTCATAGTGAAAAGACTGCGAAAACAGCTTCATGGATGAGTGCCCTGCGATGTTCGGAGGTGACCACAGGTGGCGGGATGCGAATCGAATGCACCCGCGTTCCACTTCGAGCCGGCCGCGGGACGGGCCAGGTGGTCTCGCCGTGCCGCCAACGCGCGTTCGCAGCAACCGCGCAGCTTGCGCCATTTGCATTCGAGCTATGTATTTATTACAAAGTACTACATGATGCAAGTAAAAAATCAGATACGCTCGCAGACTATAATCACTTGGTGAAGACTGTAGAAGTTAACGGCACGAGTCAGGGGCTTCATGCGATGCGCCGATCGACGCGCTGCTTACTGGTGACCACATCCTCGTCGCGGACTTGATGCGCACTCCCGACCTTCAGCAAGAGTCAGCACCAGTCACATATCGTATTGGAGCATGCCTTCTGCGCGTTGAATCTTGCAGACTTGCCCTGCAAATGAGAGAGCGGTCAGCATCGGCGCAGTCCGAAGTTGGCGCCAGCATACCCTGCACATACACAGTCAGCATCGAGAGTCTGACCAGAAAGGCGGTGGGGGCATACCAGACAAGCGCATACTTGAAGTTCGCAGCAAGTGAACGATGAATACCGTTGCACACGTCCTGTCGTCGTAACTGTCAGCGCAGGCCAACAATTCTCGATGATGCAGACCTCGATTGTTGACCCCTTGCGCAAGCAAACGGGGTCGTTAAGGTCCGGATGGTCGCCCCGCTTCTTGGTGTACACCCGTACGAGCCCCGTCTCTTCCCAAATCTTGCTCACCAAGCGGTCAAGGCTACCAAACGATATTTTCATTCAAGACTTAGAGGGTAGAGTGCAAATGCTCGAGACGTACTTGAGGTCCAATTCGCAGGAGATGACGATGGTGTGGTCTTCTCGCGCGAGCTTGTCCATTTGCTCCAGGCTGATCGCGTCGATCTTCACTGGTGTTAAATTTAAAGAGGGCGGTAAAGAATGCGACTGACCTTGTTGTACACATATAAGCAGGGAATGTACTTGCGAGTGCCTTGCGGTTTTGTGTCAAGATCTTTCAAAGGACATGGACAGATCTTCACGAACCAATCAGAACGTCTATGAACCTGGGCAAGCAGCGGTCAGAGGCATGGTCATGAGGTCAACCCAGTTTCATACTCGTCTATGGTGACGTCTTCACGAATCATCACGTCCGCGTTGTGAATCTTATACTATGCGATACTCAGCAGGTGGGTCATTTCAGAGACAAGACGCTCACTCCTGATAACACTGTTCGTATTGCCTTCTCGTCGATCTTGGTCAGTTTCACCGTCGCATTGATCTAGCACAAATCGAGGTCAGAACTGAGTGCCAATCTGAGCAGCAGACGAACAGTGATCTGTACGAGAACGTCAGTAGGCAAGTCACCCCAAGCTTGTTTGGAATGCACTCAACGCCTCCTGCTGTTTTCTTCTACTCGCAGAATCAAACGTTAGCAAGGGAGCGATTGACACGGCACGCGACGCACTTTGTACACAATGTCTGGCCTTCGCTTGTTCAACCGTATTCCGATGGCTTCAAGTTCGAGCTCGAGCAGACGTCTTTGCTCGGTGGATTTTGTGGCATCGAGCACCATGAGAATCAAGTCGGATGTCTTTGCCACTGTGCATGTTGTTGAGCAAGATCTCGGCTGCGTAGGTCAAGACGCACCAGCAACAACCTGGCGACCACGACCGCGACCTTGACTGGCACCCTCGATAATACCAGGAAGATCGAGCAGCTGCATCTTAACGCCTTCATACTCCAACACGCCGGGAATGGCCTAGCATGCTGAGAATCTTGCCCGCATTCGCGCATGCGGATCGTGACACCTACCGTCAGTGTCGTATATTCATAGCTCGCTACCGCGCTTTCTGTCTTGGTGAGCTTGCTGAGAAGCGTCGATTTGCCGACCGACGGGAAACCTATGAGAGATATGCGCTAGAATCATTGGTGGTCAGTCGTGAATTGTGGCAGCCGCATATAGCGCCTACTGCGTCTCCAGCCTTCTGAACTTCAAAGCCTGTGCCTCCACCACTGGACTTTCCGGTAGGCTCGAGTAGTTCTGCGCGGTACCGCGCAAGCTTCGCTTTCAGCAGACCAAGATGATACTCGGTCGCCTGCGGTGCATGAGCGACGCGCCAGTGTAACTACTGGGACCCATATGCGTGCCTTGTTCTTCTGCGCTTTGTAAGAGGGTTAGTATCGATATATGGGCACGCGTTGCGGGACTCACTCCTCGCCATCTCCTCTGCACGACGCGCTCAGCGATCGGTGCGCGGACGGCGGCAGCACGCACCCTCGATCTCCTTGATCTACGGGTTGCGGTTCAGACGACGCGGGTCATGCTGGCGGGCGGATAACATGCAGACCTTTTCCAGAATACCCATGTTGGCGACGGACTTGAGAGCAGTTGCGAGTGCAAGGGTGAGCTTCGGTCGGGCGTCTCCGAGCCCGTTCACGTTCGCTTCTGACTGCAGCCTGCACGGCCGTTGCAGCAAGCACAATGACCGCAATGCGCCGCAGCAGCACGCACGACCCCGCGCTCTACCCGCACGTGGAGCGCATCGAGGAGGAGGAGGCCGACGGCTCAGAGGTCTCCTGGTCGCGCACGCACTCGTACCCGCTCCCCCAGGCCTCCACCAGCACGCGCTACACGCTCAAGCCGTCCTCGTACCCCGTCCACGCGTCGCTGCATCCCATTCCGCCCCCGGAAACGGGCATGTCGCCAGGACGCAGGCCAGCCTCCGCGGTGTACAGCCAGTTCATAAACCGATTCAGAAACGACGCCGCGGCAGACGACGACAGCCGTATCGACCCCGACTTGCATTATTTCCAGCGCGGGCTCGGCCAACTCATCGACGTCGGCGACAGCGACGACGATGCAGCCAGCGACATTCAGGACGGCTCGACGCGCGGCCTCGAGCAGGACGTGCTGCTCGAGGGCGACACTCTGGACGCGAAGACGCGTGAGCGGCTCGAGTGGCAGAGCATGCTGGCCTCCGTCATGGACGGCGAGGTCCTCCGCTCAGAGAAAACGCGCATAGCGGTCGCGCTCGAGTCCTATTCCGAAGAAGAAATAACGCGGCACATAAATACTTGGATCGGCCTCCGCGCCCGTCTGACGGGACGCAGCGACGACGTAGAGCGCAAGATCCTGGAGGAGCGCAGAATTCGTCTCGTGGACCCCGTCATTAACGAGGTCCTCAACTTTCACGCCGGTCCAGAATCCCCGCTGCCCTCTGTCCACGCGTTGCTACAACGGTTCGACACGGCCAAGTCGCTATACCCCAATCTGCGCGCTATGTACACCGACAAGCCCGTCTGTTCCCAAGAAGACTTCCAGGCACGCCTTGACGCACTGGTAGCATGGTGGAATCTCGCAACAACCCTGCCTCATCAACTATCCACGCTGCAGAAATGGACGGGGAGCGAGACGCTCGACGTCAACACGGCCATCCCAAACTATGAGCGCCCGATACTGCGTGGTAGCGACGAAGGTCCTTCATTTGGCCAGGCGGAAGACCACCCGGATACTATCACATTCGTCGAGCGCATCCTGAAGGAGGACACGCTCCAGGTCCGATTCGAGAAGGGCGCCCTCTCGACAATACACTCCTTCATCAAGTCGGCACGGACAGCAGTCATAGCACACGCAGAGATGTTTGCTGTCCTCGGCCTGCCTGGTTTCGAGCAACAGCTTGCGCAGATCTGCCAATTCCCGACCCGGTTGATGCAAGCGTCGCTGCGTGTGCGCGTCGACTACGCAAACAAGTTGAAGGACCCAGATGTCCTGGCTGTCGACCAGATGGCCGAGGACTTCCGAATATCGCTCGCTCTGGCGTGCACGCTCAAGCGCGAATACGAAGCGCTCACGGCACCAGACCCGCACGGGCTTTGGAAGTTGCCACAGTGCATTGCGGACGATTACGACGCGCACATCTTGGAAGCATTGGGTTGCCTCTTCAAGCTCATACACCTCAAGCTCAAGAGCGGCGAGAAGTCAATATACTTCAAGGAGACGGACATCATTGAAGCATTCTGGCAAATCTTCAACGAGGTCAGCATATGCGTCGAGGGAGGTTCCACATTTGTCGCGGAACAGCTTTGGTAATTATTTCCGGTCGCTGAAAGTGCTACTCTAATATATCCTCGCAGTTCGTTAACAAACCGCTTGATGGTCCGCGTCATAGACTATTTCGAGACACAGATCCGAGTGCCTACATCGGCGGAAAAGAACAAGCGTATGTCGAGCGAGCAGACCGTCAATTGGTTCGGCAAAGTTCTCGACGGCGTCCGGTTGCGATACCGCAAACTGCAGCGGTTCACGCGGTTTGTTATTGGCACCCTCTTCCTACTACTAGAACTTCTAACATGCGCACAGAACGCTGAACCAACTTTTCTTGAATTCGGCGGAATACAATCTAGAGGACGTCGACTGGGAAGCATTTGTTAGCGTACTCGTCGACACAAACCACGTGCTGATTTACACGACCTCCTTGGAATCGACTGGCACATATGTAATAGCCGAAAAATCCCTCAAGGAACGGCCGCAGGTTATCCGCCAGATGCTCACTCAGGCGTTCACTCCTAGGAAATCATCGATGGTGCAGGATTACGGTTACGCTGTTCAGCACGACGACGACGACGACCTTTCCGACGGTGCATACATACTGGTCGTTTCGCCATCGCATCGTTTCTTGTGGCAAGGTCACATTGTCTTCGTCGACATCCCAAGTATCGATTTCGACCTGCGCGACTGTCGTCTTCGGCTCATCGCGAGCGGCGCACACGGTCGTCTGGCGCGAGCCAAGCAGGTTTTCATGCAGACCATAGAAGACGCGGACGCCAGCGACGGTCACATGTCCAATTTGCACGGCAAACTCGCCGTCGTCACACAACAGCAATCGCACTTCCCGTCCGTCTCGCGCGAACTGCGCAAAATCTCGCGCGCGACGGTGCGCTTTGCCGAGACGATCATCCACTCGATGCACGACGTGCGCAAGGCGTTGCAAAACGTGGACGGTAGCCAGGAGCTGCAGGAGAACTGGTTCTTGTTCGCGAGTGAGCAGGGCCAGTACGCGCAGCGGCATATGGACGGTCCGGCGTGGATCAAGTTCAATACGCTGTTAACGCGACTCGCCATTACTTGGGTCAGCTTCATAACCGATGACTGCAATCCGAACGACCGTAGAACATTCAGGTGGGCCGTCATGGCGCTCGAGTTCACCATGTTGCGCACGCGGAGGAACAATATCCTGCATATGGCTGACAGCGACTTCGCCCAGCTGCGCCAGAAAGTGGCAAGCTGTATGACGTTGCTCATCAGCCACTTCGATATCCTCGGTGCTCGCTCGACAGTCGAAGCTCGGAAGGAGCAGGAGCGCGCCGAGGAGATTCAGCGACAACGCCTTGAGCTCGCTGCTTCGAATGCTGCGCATATGGATTATCAGGACTGGGTGCCAGATCCGGAGGACTTCTCGTATACCGCATTCTTCTCGGACCATTCAACGCCTCTGGACCGCAGCATACGACGTTTCCGCGACAACATTACCCGTGCCCTCAACGAGATTGACTTGCGGCGGGCCGAGCTTGGCTCTGAGCAGCGGATCGTTGGTCGCGTCCTCGACGATGAGAAGCCCGAGGATCGTTCGTTGCAGTTTCTCGCGTCTGCAGGCGCGAACATATCAGTGCGCTGGCAACAAGGCCGTTTCATCGGCGCCGGAGCATTCGGCTCCGTATACCTCGCTGTCAACCTCGAGTCGGGCGGCCTCATGGCGGTCAAGGAGATTCGTTCCACGACGTATCGAACCTGCCCAATCTATACAAGCAGATCAAAGACGAGCTCTCGGTCATGGAGATGCTGCATCACCCCAACATCGTGGAGTTCTACGGAATCGAGGTTCACAGGGACAAGATCTATATCTTCGAAGAATTCTGCCAAGGTGGCAGTCTTCAGGCGCTGTTGGATCTCGGCCGCATAGAGGACGAGCGCATCATCCAAGTGTACACGATGCAGATTCTGGAGGGTTTGCTCTACTTGCACTCGAAAGGCATTGTTCATCGCGATATCAAGCCCGACAGTGAGTTTGCGGCCATCAGCACGCACGCTTTGCTGACACGTATGTAGATATCCTGCTGGACCATGAGGGTGTCATCAAGCTCGTTGACTTCGGCGCTGCAAAGGTTCTCGCTCGGAATCACAAATCCATTATGCGCACTCGCATGGGCAGCGTCGCGTTACCCGAAGGCATGCGAAACAGCTTAACAGGCACGCCTATGTACATGTCTCCAGAAGTGATCAAGGGCAACAGACGCGGAAGGCACGGTGCCATGGACATCTGGTCGTTGGGCTGCGTCGTCCTTGAATTCGCAACAGGCAAGAAGCCCTGGAGCAACCTCGACAACGAGTGGTAAGCAGCCCATTGTCTTGCAGACGTCGCCTGAGCAGTTTTTAGGGCAATTATGTTCCACATCGGCGTCGCCACGCAGCATCCACCGCTCCCTGAACCCGGGCAGTTGAGCGATTTGGGCATCAACTTCATTCAGCAATGCTTAACGATCGATCCCATGAAACGACCGTCTGCTGTCGAGCTCATGAACCATCCTTGGCTCGTCGAGTTCCGCGAAGCTCTGCGCGAGTACGAGGAGCTGAACGAGGCCAGTGCGCCGGAAGCCACAGCAGCCGTGGCTGCCACGCACGAGTTTGAAGGTGCTATGGTCGCGCGACAGGCAGCCATAGAGCACGAGAAAGAGGTTGCTGCAATGCGAGCACCCTCGCCTGACATGTCTGTGCTCGACAGCTCGCCGGAAACTTCGCCAGAATCGACCCCGGCAGTTTCATAAACACGCTTGCATTCTCATCCATATATCTGCTTTGTTGGTCTTGCGCACTGTAGAACTTGCACTCATATGTACTGATATCCGCATCCGTCACGCATACTCTTTTAACTCAATGGAATCTGAGTTTAGTGGTATTTTGAATACAACGTCTCCCGGAGCCTTTGCTGAAGAACAATGTGCAGTGACGCTCAACCCTGTGAGCGGCATCCAGCGCGTGAGAAACGAAAGAGGATATCTCTAAGAGGTGCAACACAGTGGTGTTCACTCTATCTGCCACCGCTGTTGACGGTTCATGCGGTTCGCGCTGTTGGCGGACGACTGGCTTACTGCCGAGTGCTGGCTGCGATAGCTGCGCTGGCTATCCGAGGTATTGATGCGCGCGAGCCCAAGACGTCCGTCGTTGTGCGCCATGGGCTGCTGACCCGTCGGCGAGATCGTCGAGCGCGAACTGGTCGAGAGGCTGCGCGAGATGGTGACCGCCGCGTTCGGGCGCGAGGGAAGACCGCCCTGGAAGTCCATGGAGCCGGACATGCTATCGCCGCGCGCATGCATGCTGATGCCAGGTGCAGGGCGGGACATCGGGGCTTGCATGCTCCGCAACCTATCGAGGCCCTCAGGGCCACCGAACGCGGCCGAGAAGGTCGGGATAGGGCTCTCCTGGGTAGACGGGAATTGAACAAGCTTCTCCTCATCGCTCTCGTACGTGTACGGGCTGATCTTCTCGTGGGCGGGCTCCCATGCGGGCTCGTTGCCGAGCTCAATCTGGTTGAGGTAACCAGGAAGGCCCTTGCCGAAGTTCAGGCGGCAGGCAATACCCAGCGCAAGAGTAGCAGCGAGGAGGAAAGCCAGCAACGGCAGTCATGACGGCAAAGAAGTCCCAGGTGCGGATCGTCCACATAAATCTATGGACAACAATGAGCAAGCTAACAAGCAAGAATATGGGAGAATATACGCACGCCCTGTCGGCGAACATTGCTGCCCAGCAACCAATCATGACCAAGGACGACCCAAGGAAGATCCCCATCCAGACTCTCGACCTGGATCATGTAAGCACCCATGGAAAAGCGAGTCTGACAGGGTTACGCACTCGCGGCGGACGGAGAACCAGCCAATAGTCAACCACGGGAAGAGGAAGACGAGGAAGCCAATGTAAAGGCCCTTGAAGATCAGACGATGGGCACCGAAGCGAGCGAAGGTGCCCGAGACGAGTTGGTCGAGCCAGAGAGCAATGTCAGCTCCGATGAAGAACACGGAAAGCTGCACAGCAATCGAGAAAGCCAAGACGAGCTGCACAGCGATCGCGATTAGTGTTTTCGCAAGCAAGGTAGAATGCTACACTGACGCGGTAGCAGCGGTTGATGACGAACGAGGCGCCAATCTTCTTGAATGTCTGCCATCCGAATTGCTTGACAAGGCTCAGCAAAGATGGTAAATACTTTGGATAAATGAGCTGACCTTGAGGAGCTTGTACGAGAAAAAGCCAATGGCAAAGAGGACAAGGACATTGAGTACCGCAATGGAGATTTCGGTGTTGCGACGGGGAGTCCAGTATTCCTACGACGCTGTTTAGCAACAAATTGACATTCAGAGGAATGAAATGTCCGCACAGGGAGCAAGTTGGAGCCACAAGGTCCGGTAGTGACGAGATCATTGAACTGCTCGCGGAAAGCCTCGGTCAAATGGATTTGATAGCCAGACCAGACAGTCGCCAAGACGTGGGTAGTAAACGCCGCGACACTGAATGGACTTTGTCAGGATCCGTATTGCAAATCGAGAGGGGGATCCATTGCGACCGACGTACATGTGTGGGACGGATTCGTTGAGGAGCTGTGCTCTGAATCAGTGCATTGTTCCAATAGGAGATATCAGGGATCGTACCGCAACAATGGACATTCCCAACACCCAGACCTGGAAAGCGACAAAGGTGAAGTCCACGCGACGCGAGTTCTTCAAGCTCTGGATAGGAACCTGCAAGGTGTCGATGCAGGTCGGGTTTGCCAAGAACTTCCCAGACTCGAAGTGCGAGTCGGTGATAAGGACTCCGAGGAACTTGCCATCCATGCTGTCGACGCGCTCGACAGCACGCTTAACGAAGCTGTCTACAGATTCTCCGACCTCGTCACGCTTTGTTCGGCGTCAGGAAAGCCGAACCGTTGTAGAGAGAATGAGCAAACCTTGCTAAGGCTCGACGGCCTGCGGTGGGTATCAACGAAGCGGCGCACGGCAGCTGCTGAAGGGGCAGGTGTCGCCACAGATGCCGCCGAAGTAGAGGACAGATCGACATCATCCTCGTCGTCGTCGTCGCTATCGGAATCACCGTCGACGGAGTCTTCGTCGTCACTATCAACACCATCCTCCGACTCGTCGTCGCTATCCTCATCCTCCTCATCCTCCTCCTCCTCCGGAGTAATGGTAATAACGTTCGTAGCCTGAGGAGGTGCGGCAAGGGGGGTAGTCAAAGGTAAAGAGCTCGACGCAGAGGGGGCAGGCGTCTTGATCACGGATGCAGTCGAAGCGGCCGACTCGGTCACGACCTGGGTAGTAGACACGGTGTTCTCGGACGAGGCACTCGGAGGAGCAAAGGTGGGCTCGGCGGTAGATGTCGTGCGTGTGTCCGGAGCAGACTGCACGGCGGTCGAGGCGGTCGAGGCGGCGTTGGCTTCCTGAGGAGTCTGGGCGGCGGCAGGTGCCTGGGCGAGCGGCTTACGCCACACAACCTGGCACGTCTCATCGGAGGGCGCGCCATTGCAAACGGTCAGATTCCCGTCATTCCAGATAGCGATGCTGTTAGCCTGAGCGTTGCTGTCGGCGGTGAGAACGACAGATTGCAACAGGTCCAGGGCATGGGCGTTGATCGAGAACGCGAACACCTCGAGCGCGATCTGGACGAGACAATGGACCAGGGCGAGAAGAAAGAATGTGACAGTGAATTTGGACGATGTGATGCGAACCCACTAGAATAGGAGAGTGATTAGCACGGACCGCTTTGTGCGCATGCTGAGCTCGCGCAAGGCACATACCACCAGCTTGAGAGGCATCATAGCCAAGACAGCTTTGACGAGACGCATTCTGAGTCGACTGAGAAAGGTACTGGGTCGCTTCAGCTATTGTCGCGTCTTTAGAACACGAGAGAATGTCTTACGCGTAAAGTGAGTTGTTGCGAGCAGGAGTTGCTACAAAGGTCGGCCGCTAGGGCACTAAGGGTTACAACAGGTGTAAAAAGAAAGGATCGGAGGGAGAGGCGCTGAAATCCGCGGCGCTGCCGGGAACGTGCAGGCCAACGAAAGAGTGGTGGTGGATGCTGGTGAAAGAGCACACGGCTGGAAGCATCCGACGAACGGCGCTCTTTATTATGGGACGGCCGTCTCCTGGCCGACTGATGATGCTTCTTTTTGTCCCTCCGCGTAAATCTCTCACTGCAAGGGCGTCATAAGAGATAACCTTTCGTAAGAGGTCGTGACCGTGTGAGAGGAGACGTCTATGCGAATGCAATTACAGGCAACATGCAGTATACACCGAGCATAAGTGAGTGCAGGAGAGCAAGAAATCCAGGAGAACCGGGAACGGGAGGCATGATAGGACGGCGGACCGAGGCAACGGAGCAAACAATTGGCTATGCTGTTGCTTCGGCCTCTACGTCTGAGGGCGTTCGGAACGTGCGGAGGACGTGCTCGAATCCCTGCCGACCTGCGGAAGCGTTTTGGCCTATGCGCTCCACGCTCCATTTCTCGAGACGCGCCGCCAATGCTCGCCATGTACCGCGAGCAGCTTGTATCTCGGCCGTCTGATGAAATTCGGTCTTGTCTGGATCCTGCGCTGACGGGATGTAGTGGATTTGTTCCAGCACCGTCAGGTACTGCGACATCGACAAGTTGACCGTCGTGAGGCTCGTGTGTCGCGTTGCGGGGTCCACAAACGAGACCTCGCGCACGTAGGTGTCTGGGGTTCCGCCCAGAATCTATCTATCGGTCAGTCTTCTGACGCGGTGGCTGGCAGGCGCTGAGACGTACTTTGAGTATCCATGCTGGAGCATTTTGTCGCACGCCGATAATGCGCTCTGTGCGCACTACACCGGTCGACGGGTCTACGGAGCGATCTAGGACGTCGACCGATGCGACGTGGGCGCAGTATGGGTTGGGATATTTGTACCATATCCCATGGCTAACGTGCAGCCACGGATGTCTGCAAGTTCCGAAACCTGTCAGTATCGCGTCCCCGGCCCGCACAGGCGTCGTTGCACGCACTCAAAGTGGAAGAGTTGCGAGAAGAAATGCATCGTGAGCTTCGTCAAAGTGGGGAGAGGAGAAAGAGGAATGTTTATCACGCGCTTCCTGACTCCGACCCAGCCTCGTCACTTCCTTCCGATCTTCCCCGATGCCACCCTGACTTTGTCCGTTGGAGCCAAACGACTCGCGGAGGCTTCGAGTGTATACCCGCGCTCTCAGAGGCGTACAGTTGCCTGGAATTTATGCAGACGACAGACAGAAGATCCCATGATGCTAAGTGATAGTCGCCCTGACCATGCAAAAACCCCGCTCGGCATCCATCTTACCCAGTGCCGACGTATCTCTGCTTTTCAAATTCCTTCCATAGTGCCTTGAACATGGCCTTGCTGGCAGCGTCAAGTTGTCCGCCAGCTGTGCCTGCCATCAGACTGTCGCGCCCGTGTTCACCCGCCATACTGCACAGCGCAAACATGCCTGGCTCCAATTCCTTGCGCACAGCGAGCGGAAGCACCGTGAGAGGCGCCGAGGCGGCGTTCACATAGGCGAGCAAAATGCTCGGTGCGTGTCGCGCGAATGGTCGTGCGAGCGACGCAGTGTCGTGGCCACGCCCAACGATAGTAGTCTTGCTAGTTAGTGCAGTGAGCAATCGCGCGAGAGCGCGCGCCTCATCCGCGCCAAGTCCTCCTGAGCCATCTGCCCGTGCGGAGACAAATCTAGGCAGCTCGTTACACACATGGCGCAGCTGCTTTGCACCGAGCTGAGGGCGCGGCGAACGCAACGCGCCGAGGAGTAGGCGAAGAACCTGCCCCAAGTGCGGCAGTGTCGGCGCGACCAAATCTCGTCTCAAGCGAATGAGCGAGGTTGCTGCCGCGACTACAGCGGTAAACTGAGCTGGCGCAGTGTGCTCGTCGTGGATAGCTGATGGCGCGACAATACGAGCGAGCAGTAACCATATTTGTCCAACGTCTTGCACTTGAAGTGACATCGCCTAAGAGGAGAGTAAGCACAGTTACTGTCGTTCTCTGCTGGAAACGCACCCGCTCTCGACACATCGACTCTATCAGCCGCAAAACCTCCATCTAAGCTCCGGGGACCGCGCGACAAAATCGTCATGAAGGATCACCGCGATGCAAAGACGTGCATGGTCGCGCGCGATCCTCGACGCGCCTTCTGGAACCTCGCGGCACAACAAGGCGGAAAGTCGAAGAATGGCAGTAAGATCCTCGATGCGTTGGCGGGGAATCGTGGCGATAGCTTCGTATAGTTCCTGGAGCAGGGACTCGTACGATGGGACGGGCAAATCTTTGAAAACATTGAGCAATGACGCGTCAACTGATGCTTTTTGCTCTTCGTTGGATGAGTGACATCCTCCGCAACCGTTTCGACAGGCGACACACCTTCGGACTTCAACATTCGTGAAACAGCTGCATAGGTGGCCACAACGGCGGCGGACCGTTGAGAGTTTGCACGCAGATCTTCGAGGACAAGCATGAGCGACCGCGAGCATATTATGCTCGCTACTTGCTCAAAGCGCGATTCGCGCTTCAATCGCAGGGTCTTTCCAAGCCTGGACAGGACCACAGAAACAAGCTCATTGTCAGTAGCTAATGCTTGGTCAGGCCATTTGCGTCTGGCGAATATTGAACACAGTACCAGAATTATTGGAAACCTGCCGTCGTACTGTAACGGCAAGGTCAAGAGCGTGGGCAATTTCGAATAACTCATAGGCCTGCTCTCTTGCAAGTAATCGTTTGCGCATGCCATCGATATGCACCCCAGCTACCTCAAGCAATTGCTGGGTGCCAGTAATGATTTCGACTCTACCAACTTGTCAGATGCAATGCATCTCCAGAGCAATTCATCACTCACTGCTCCGGCTTTATTCGATCGACGCAGCGGAGAAGGCATGCTACCAGCTGCTCTTTGAACATGCGATGGGCATTGTCTGCCTCCCTTTCGAGGGACTTGGTGAAGAGGGACACAAGCGACTGGTACAGGTCAACTTCCTTCCCGCGCAGTAAATTTCTACAAAACGTTTAATGGGAAACGAGCCTGTTAGCGGATACACGTACTCGAAGAGACCATTTGCAGATTGTACTGTGACGTCTGTGAAGGTCTGAGAGGGCCCCTCGACGACGGTCTCTATGTCGACAAAGAATAGCACTGCTTCAGATGGCTGCTCTTCATGAGTTCCTGTTACCATCGTTCAATTCATACACACACACCAGCGTAGGCAAGCCTGCTTCCGCGTGGTGGGCGATATATCGACGACTTGCGACCCTTCGTTGCAGCCCCTCGTCGTGTACATGCGCACTGCAAGCAATGTCTGCGACGAACGCGCGACGCAATAATTCATCGCGTCGCGAACGATTCAGAACTTGGGCGGGCACACTCAGAGCAAAGCGAAAGCCAGCGATAGCCTGTTCGAGCTCTTCGGTGGACAGGATGGACTTGTGCTTCGCGGTTCGTCTAATTGCTTTCGAGATGTCGATGCCTGCGAGGCACTCTGTCACATCGGTCAGATGATGTGCAATGAGACCTGTGGTTCGTTAAATTGAGATTGAGCAATACGTCTTGTGAACTTGCCGGCAATATTGTGTAGCTCCCAGAAAGACGCGTCACATATAACCCTGTTCAGAACCGCATGCGCAGTGCCCTCGTCGAGCGCACCGACGGGTGAATGCTGTACTCTGAAGATGAGCTTTACCAGGCGCCGCAGCTGAGCGAGATTCCATCGATCGCTGTGTCAACGATAAGTTATTATGCGACAAAGGAATTATTTGACATACTCGATTAGAGGAAGCCATCTTAAGAGATAGCAGACCATGTAACCGTTGCAGCATATTTTGCGCCAGTCGCAATCGCGTCTTGCGGAGTTGTGAAACCGTCCCATGAGTATAGTGGGTCGAGGTTATCCTCCAGCCGTGTCAACAAAGAATCCACATATTGCGACAGTATATCGTGGTCAGACGAGACTGCGAGAGCCAATAGAAGCATGCGATCCTAAATTCGTTCAGTTGTGGGGTTCGCAGACCGAATCATCAAGGAACTTACAAGCTCGATGCGCAACTCCGGAAAGTGGATATCCGCATCGAATAGCGCATTCAAAGAGGCAGGGACTGTTGGTATAGGCGCAAATGCGGAAGACAATGTTGTTATGACGCTGTAGCGTGACCGTAGATTGCATGCCTGGAGTGCGCCGAGTTCCCACGACTTTGGACCGCCAAGAATATGAGGTTGCAGGGACGAATCGATGTCGCCAATGATATGCAAGAACGTAGAGATGCCGTCCTCGACGGGCAAAGATGACCCGGTTTGAGACAGTGAACGGGCAAAGGCGGCGCATAGAACGACAGATACATATTGCAATAGTACTGCCAGGGAAATGCAGGATGCGGTGGCGTCCGGGCTCCACGACGAAACAGAATTCTTCTTGCTCGACCTTTCGTGCTGCCCAGTGCCTCTGGTGAGCAAGTGCCCACTGAACAATTGGTATTCCGCCGTGAGTGTGCTAAGCAGGTCAGATATTAACCGAGCCGCCTGGCCTGGGGTAAGAAAGGCAGTAACCGCGGTCGTCATCTCGCGCCGCCATTCATAGCAGAAGAAGACGTCTCGAGAAACGCGTGCATAGGCAACTCTGCGGTCAACGCCGTGCCCGATCGCGGCCTTTAGACAAGAACAGACAGCGACAAGGTGGTCGTCCACAGTGCGAGTTTTGCAAGCGTAATCCAAAGAACTAGTCGCAAACGAGTACGCAGCATCATGAAATTCGGATCTAGCCTATGTATGCATTAGTATAATGACTCTTGCACGGACGTTTGCATACATTTGCAATGCTCCTGAAGATGTCCACGAAGATGTCTGATACCAGGTCATAGTCGAGGCGTAGAAGCGCTGTCAGCAATGACAAGGGTGCAGCAGTCGTTGTCGCATCCATTGCCAGTGCGGCTCTTAAAGCCAATGCCTTGAGTTCGCCTTGCCAAGGGGAACCGCGGCCGTAGATATTCAAACGACGAATGGCGTCGACGAGCGAGGTAAAGGCCGACCATTGATCTTCAATCGGGTACGAGTCGAGATACGCCACGCAAGAGCGAAAGAAAGTGATAAAGGCTTCGTCGTCGACAGCGTTCGTACGAGACACAGTCGTGCTGCTTTCCGGGAATAGCGCCGTTTTCTGCTTGCGAGCCGCGAGGCAGAAAGACGAGAATAATTTCGGTAGTGTTTGTTGTGCGATCGTAGGGGGCATGGGACCGAGCCTCGAGAGACGCGAGTAAAGACCATCTTCAGCCGCATCGTCCACTAGGACGTGATGTCGGATGCCATCCACGCTGAATAAAATCTCGCAGACAGCTGAATACAACATGTCGCAAAGACGACGGGCGTTCTCGGACGAGATGTGCGCCTCCGCGTTCAACCAGTCAGACATATGACCATCCGTGATGAAGGATGAGCAAAACTACGCAGAGTTGTTAGACGCAAATGCATAAACACTAGTATCGCACCTTGCGCCTCGAGGGGGAAGTTGCAATGACATCCTTGAAATGTTGTATGACCATTTCTGGTAGATCGCCCATTTCTAAGACCGTATGCTGAGCTTCTGCGGTGGCAAATGCGTGCAGGAGAGCCCAGAAGCAGTCCACCTGAGCGTCTTGACTGGCTTTTGGTATAGATATCGGTAGAAGCAGAGCATAGCTGCGTCTTATGCAGGAGAAAAGGTCAGGAGACCCTTTGGCGTAGTCCACAGAGAGCTGCCTCAGTAAGGCGGTAAGGATTGGGACGACTGGTATCCGATTCAGGATGGGCAATAGCCATGCGCGAGAGTTTTTCATGTTCCCGGTCAGGAGAGCATTTTGATGCAGTATGTTGTCCAGAAGCGCCCAGTAACGCACGTCGAGCAATGCGCTGAGAAATAATGAAGACACTTCGTGGTCCCCGCAAAAGGACGCGACGCGCCTTTTATTCTTGAGTAGTTGGGAAAGCACCCAGTCGACCAAAACTTCGGCTTTGCTGGGTACATACAGCGTAGTGGTATCCCATGCTTCCTGCGCCAGCTGTATCTTTGTGCGCTGTTCTGACGGTGGTGGGTCGGTAGGCGCCTTGAGGGCTCTTATGAATGTATGCGCAGAGTCCAGCGCCATCCTGCCAGAGCAACGACGCGTTTGGCTGTGTTTGGCGCGGCGCGTCACCGCGTGCCAGTGCCACATTCTGGTCGAATACAATGCCCTTTTGTATTGCTCCCTTACTCTTTCGCCACAACGAGAGATGGAGGACGAGCACATCGGCAGCTCACAGGAATCGGAAAGATGGGTCTCATCCCAAGACAGTCAAGGCTTTCCGCTTCTCGGTGCGTCTGCCTCCCCGTCGTGGCCATTCGTTCCTAACGCATTGCGCGCAGTCTTGAATGCCCAAGACATCGCCGCGCTGGATATTCTTGAAGCTGAATATGCCGCTAGGAGCGCGGTCCCCGTCGAGCTCGAGAGCGACCCAGGCATCGACACACCAACGGAGGACCGACGACTCGTGAGCCCTTTCTGTCTTGCGAATATTCGCCAATGACCATCGCCACAGACGGCCACAAACCTCGCGATATACCATCATCTTCACTGTGACTTGTACCTTCACCTTTCCTATTGTTCTCGTCAACCGTCCCAGAAAGCCGACAAGGTGGTATCTGAGGCTGCGCTCGCACAGTTTCAGAAAGGCGACATTTGGGAGCAAGCACTCTTGTGAGTCTGAGGTTTGCGCTCTGCTCTGCGTACGCTGACTGGTGTCCCAGTGACCATCTTGAGGCTCACGGGTTGCTTCTACGACTTCAAGACGATACACCCCTTTCTGCAATTCAAATAGCACAGTTGCTCGTCGAAGTCTCCCAACCTGAGATTTATATTAGTGGCTTGACCTTCATACCGCCAACATTTCAGAGCGAATTCGCATGTCGTGGAGTCCCTCCTGTTTTCTTCTCTGTCGCCAAACCCGATCTGGTCAAGGCGACGAGGAATTCTACGGATGGTCTTGAGACTGTTACTTACGAAGTAATCGACGCGAAAAGCTCGAAGCATATTAAGGTGATATTCTCTGTGGAAAATCCCGCACAACACGTTAACCATCCTCCAGACTTCACATCATGTCCAGATTGGATGGTACGCCAAGTGCCTCTCAGCTCTTCTCCCAGAGAAACATGCGGGAGTACGCATTATTGCTGCCACTGTCGCTTCTGTCTGGATTCCCCCGCTGGATAGCCAGCCAAAGAGCGTTCCGCTGGCGTTTCTCATCAGCGCCCTGGACGACCTCGTTTTTCGCAAGCTACCCACCATTGTACATGCCCCACGCCGCGATGTTTCATGGCATCTGAATCCCTTATGTTCGTCTTGCCCGTGGTCGAAGATGTGCCGCGCGAATACCGTCCGACAGGGCAGACTCGGCAATATTCCAAACATCTCGCCCGACGAGTCATCGCTTATTCTCGGGTTGCTACCGCTGGATAGAATGGGGACAGACATTGAAGAGCTGGACAAACTCTTCAGACAAACCGAAGCTGTCTCCATTCTCGAGTCCGATCGGCCAACAACCATGAGGAAAGTCAAGAAGCGTCTTGCCCTTGACAGTGGAGCCACGTTGTCTCCTGTACTCAATGCTACGCTCACGGGCGAACCACAGGCAAGCAAAGAGTTATCATCTTTGGAATTGCACCTGATCTTGTAATAGGTCACGTACCGACGCACATTTTCATTTCCACGTGCAGAAGACATCGCGGTCTGCATTTCGGTTGTCCTCGACGCCAATTCTGGAATTCAATCGCATCACGTCGACGTTTTCAGCCACAATGATACGTTCGCGTTTACGGCGTCGGATACTCAGGCAGACCTGGTGACGGAGCTATCCCGGGTCATTCGTTGGGTAGACACCTTGTCCGCGCTTCCAAGGATACAGTTCTATACCTTCAGCCGGGGAGAGCAACGAGCGATCCAGCAGCATCTCATCGATCTCGCCCTGTCGATATCCGGTGACTCTGGCGAGCATCGCTTGGCCGACATCCGCGCATGCATTTCAGCTCTTTGTGATGGTGCTTCCGTCGTATCGACTATGTTTCAACCAACGTTACTATCAGATGCGCTCTCCGACTGGCTCGGGAAGCCGAGCACGTTCAAGAAGAAGGCCGATTTACAGGAGTGTCTACGTAGATTCCATCTGGACACCAGCGGCACCGTGAAACAGCTACGGGAGCGGCTCGACGAACATCTAGCCTCGCTGAGAGCAGACGCTGGGCAGGGCTCTTCGTCGCAGAATCGGACCTTGGGTGGCTTACCGCGATTGTCGTTATCCAGGAGGAGCTGGAACGGCTTATCGCATTGCCTGTACCCGGATTTTACGGGATCCCTGAAGCAGCTGCTCTTTTATCTGACGAGAAGGGCCTGCCATCGGATGAAGATTTGCTGGGACTCGCTGCTGCCGACGAAATCGCTCTCATGTCCGTCGCACTATCGCGGCGCAATGCTGCTTGCTATTCTCTGATCAAGGCTATCAGAAAACTAGTCGCTAGGTGCACGCAGTATGAAGGGACGATCCTTCTGAACGACGCGCGCCCTCTTGCCAAGGACGCCTTCATGGAACTCTGCGACCATCCGACTTTGCGAAAGCTCGTGTTCGTTCAGCAATTTGAAGTCCTCACGCGGCTGCAGGATTTATGGCTGCAACGCCGCGATAACTGCCCCGACGCAGTCATTCTCCGCTATAGCTCCTCACACAACGATGGAGGTGCACAGACGCACATCTTTGATTTGGAAGACGGGTCGGTCGATACCGTGACTGAGCGCGAGTTCGGTTTCTACGAATGGCTGCTTGTAGAGGATCGCGGTCCTTCCGACAACCGTATCCCACCCGAAAATTATTTTGACGACCTCGTCTTCTGCTCTACACTGTTTCAGATGGGCGGAAAGGCTGCAGATCAATGGCGGAATCAACATCCAAGTGCTAGGTCCATCCTCGTCGCCAATATTACATCCATCGAAGCGCACGAGAACGGCCGTCAGGTGGTCATTCAAGTCTATCCGTCTTGGAGTGCATCGTTCAAAGACGGGTCATCTTATCGTCTCACGCCGCGACTGGTCGACTTCAACTTCGCTAAAATCCTCCGTGCTTTGCTAGCGCTCGACTGGGCTCGTCAGGGCGACAAAGTTCCACCGTTTGTCGCACTTATCGAGGATCCAGCGTCTTTTGCACGCGAGGAATCGGGCACATCCAGTACTGCACAAGACCTGCAGTCCGAAGCACGCATACACAGCACATTGCGTCAACTCCGCGACCTCGACGTCGACGGCGCGTCGGCACTCGTTTTCAAGGACTCGCAGCGACGCGCCGTTCAGCGGATGATCTCGTCACGTCTCTGTGTCGTTCACGGTCCTCCTGGCACGGGGAAGACATACACTGTGTCTTTGTCCCTGCTCCGCATGGTCGAATGTAGCTATGCAGCGCATGGTCCTCGCGCACGGACATTTTTGTGACGGCTGTCACCCACGCTGCGATCGAGGCCTTCCGGAAGAAGGTTGAATACCTCGTACGGTCCTACATGAAGCTAGCAGACGCAGACTACGACCTCCGCTGGCTGAGATACATGCGTTTCGAACATGTCAAGCAAGGCGGAAGCCACGCTCGGCTTCCCGTCAGCAATGGAAGCGTACATGTCTACTGCGGCACCGCGTATCAGCTCGACAATTTTGCACGACGATATGACTTGGGCGTGGACGCTGTCTTCATCGATGAAGCTGGTCAAATGAGCCTCGGCATCGCTGCTCTCGCTTTGCGATGGCTAAAGCCCGACGGTTCCAAAGTCGTGCTCGCTGGCGATCACCTACAACTGGGAACAATTCTGGCAGCACAATATCCGGACACAACGCCGCCATTGTTTGGATCCATTCTCGACCTCATCACCGGCGACGACAGAGCTGTCCCTTCCAGGGGACCTCCACCGTCAATCTCCTCCAATTCGTCTAGTCAGCATGGGCCCGTTGTACAAATCACCGAGAACTTCCGCCTCAATCCCGATTTATCGGACTTCGTCTCCACGATATACAAGCGCAGGATGACGGCCATGAAATCCGAGACAAAGCACATAGGAGATGCCTTACGCACGTTGAGTGGCTTGGACGATAAGGACGACGTTGCATTGCTGCTTGCTGAGCTTGGCAATGCGATGACAGCTAAGTCGCGTGCGCATAGCAGAATCGAGGGTCCCGAGCGACCCTTCCGTTCAGCAAATGAAATCTCGGACGCTCAACATCGGTCGACATCTCTTGCGTTACTGCGCCTCACCGTGAAAGACGCCCCAGACCGACACAGCTACGAGTCGCACATTCGACTCGAGGCGGATGTGACCGCACGCCTGATTCGCCACCTTGGATGTGCATTTCCCAACTCGAGCATCTTCGTGGCTTGTCCGCATCGTGTACAACGTACCGCGGTCAAGCAAGCCTTGGGTCGACGGTCTGATTTATCTGAACTGGGCGATCTGGCCAGTGCTCTAAATCGCATGCATCTACATGCATCCACAGCTGCAGCTGGCAGCGATCAGCGCGAAATTACTGTCGATACCGTTGAGCGATTACAAGGTATGGGTATTCGCAGTTCGCGTCACCACCCACTGTGACTGACAAGTATCAGGCCAAGAAGCCGACCTAGTCATTTGCTGTTTTGCCCACACACACCGCGCTACGCTTCTACAGGACCTAGGCTTCCTATTTCAACGCCGGCGACTGAATGTTGCTATATCTCGGGCGAAGGTCAGTTCTGCCACTCATCCTATCAGCATCCATTTAAGCCTTCGCAGACACTGGCAATCGTCTTGAGCTCAGATGATGTGCTTAAACCTCCTTTAAACATTCTTGCGGACAAGGACGCGGCGGAAGGGTTTGCGTTTCTTCGTGCCTATCAACAACGAGCCTGGACTGGCCAGATTGTTGTGTGAACTGTACGTTCTGCATATCGTCGCTTTTGCTGGGAGTGGTGTACGATACGAATTATGAGCAACTACGGTAACACGAGTAAGGACTGACGAGCGACAACCGAGTGCACAAAAGTTCCAATGACAGGAAGAAGCCATTGTCCCAATAGGCAAGGCTTACGGAAGAGTCCTAAATACGGCTGGCACGTTATACTGCACTGGATGCAGTCCGTCCGTTATGCTTGTTGGCAGTGCGCTGATCGCGGTCAGAGGAGAGCTAGCGAGACTAGAGTGGCACGCACGGATGACTTGAGACGTTCAAGACGAGTACTGGCATCCGCAGCGGACTCAGACGCTGTCCTGCGGGCGCGCGCAAGTTGAGTACGCAGGGCTAATAACTGCGACTGAACATCGTTTTCCCTCCTAGGATCCCAGATTGACTGAAGCGCGCAATTATACAGACGTCGATGCTCACCTGACAGAGTGCTCGACTTCGGACTTAAGAATCGCGACCGCGACCAAATCATCTTCGACATCGCTGGGGAGTGCACCCGACTCTGACAGTTGGCGCGATATCCGCTGTTTCCTCTCCATAGTCGACCTTTGGAATCCGTCAGATGGGTCGAATTCATTTTTGAACTAGTTTGTCTACCTGCTAGCACGACGATCATCGGCATATTCACGAGTGAGCTGTGCGTCCAGCACCCCCAGCTTCCTGTGGCAACGTTGAGCCCGGCGATGTGGAATCGAATCAGATAGACGCACTGCTCCATGTCGCGCGACTCATTCTCCAGTTGCATAATGGTCCTACAACTGATTAGTCGGTGATGCATTGGGTTCGGCGTAACATACGACTGCAACGTGGAAAGAGGCTGATCGAGGGCATGTTGCAGCTTCCTCTTCCGGCGGATAGTCGCGAATAATCCGCCATCTGCGACACTGTGAAGGATTTCGGGAGCCTCAAGACCTTGTTGTTTGATGCGGTCGACATTCCGCTTCAAGCGGTAATGCGTAGTTTGCAGCTTAGACCTCAGCGTTTGTGTGCCCTTCAGATCACTGCATGCAGGATCACTCAGTAAACAAATGGGACCGGAAACAACACGGCATTACCGATCCAAAGCTGTGCATTGACTTTCGAGGTCTTGTTGCTTCCTGACAATGTCATTCGTACTGTGATTTAACCATGCTGCAGGAAATAACGTACTTCTTGAGCTCGTCGGTCTCAACTCTTAGACTATGCTGCAGACTTAAAATGATGTTAATCATATCCGATGCGCGCTGCGGCTTAGGGGAGGGCTTACATCCGCAATCTCTCATAGTCTGCTTCAGACTCTCGCTGCAATCTGCACACATTTATCAGCCTTCTGAGAACGGAGTAATCGCATCCGTTACCGGCGAAGTTCTGCCATTTCGCGCTGGAGAGCATTCTCACAACTGCGAAAAGCGATTCAGAAAGATTCCGACAGATAACCAGGATTTTTTTCACCTTCGTAGCTCCGTGAGACGTCCGCTCAGCCCGTTTCTACCTCTGCAGGATTTGTAAACTTCGCGGTGGATGTTAAGCGAGCGCGAATATTTCACCGCTTGACTGCACGTCGCGTGTCTCGGTCTGACAAGAATGCGTAGTCTGAGTCACCGTCCTCAGCAGCAGACAGCACGCCTGTATCGGCTGATATGTTCGAGCGTCGCGGCCGAACCGTGTCTCGCGAAATATTCTTGGGCAGCAAGGCAAGCTCAGCACGGATGGCAGCGGCCTCGGTCCTGCGTATACCAGCTGTCTTCGCGTGGAGATCCTCAAAATAAGACAAGACGGGGCGTTTCGGGAGCGCTGGCAAGGATTTTGCGGTTGGCCGGCGCCAGTTGCTTGGGAGGGGCGGCCGAGTGGAGGCCTCTGCAGCGCGCGACGTGCTCGCAAAGTTGTAACCGCTAGCAATAGCAGCATTAAATCCGTTTGCGAAGGCGGCGAAGGCGTCTTGAGGCATGGTAAATGAGGGGCCGGATGGAGACGACTCTCGAGGAAAGTCTGTGAAGTATGGTCACCAACTCGCCCAAAGGACACGTTTCCAAGGCGCACGATACATATCAGCAGCGCGATGGGCCTGCATCAAGCGAGCGTTGTCGCAAATAATGGAGCAGACGTGACTCGCGGGCAAAAGAAAGCAAAGTGGACACGAAGAGGCGGTTTGGGAACCGTCCGAAGCTAATCAGGACCGGCACTTTGGCGCCCCGTCGTTCAATGGGCCCAAGACGCGCCGCGAGGTTTCCGTGCGTTACCAATTAAATGCATATGTAGGATTGCATTTCACAGGATACTGTACGGGATCATCTAATTGATACAAGATCGTTTAATTCTATACCCTGTAAGGTCCGTCAAGGACGAGTCGCCATTACTTCTTGGTCCTCGAACTACTGAGAGGATTGCTGCTTGTTGTCGCTGAGAAACTCGGGTCAGTGGCAGACAGACACAAGAACAGGAAGACGCACGAAGAATTGACCATAGAGAGATACAGCGTCCAGAAGCAACCGCACGTGGACTGAAAGGGTACTCGGAACGCCAGAGGGACGAACTTGAAATTGACAAACTGCGCACGGAAAGACATTCAGATCGAGAATGTCACATGCGTAGTAAGTACGAACCTGTACGGCTGGCCAAACCTTCCAGTTGGTGAAGAGAACTGGCCAGAGGAGATCTCTGTATTTCTGTGTTATCTCGCTGCTGCTGCGCCCTTCCATAATGCCCATGGAGCCAAGAAAGACGGTGAGCTGGCCATAGTCCTTGAGCAACGGATTGTAGAATAACGCAGGACACGTACACCGATTGGGGCCCTGAAAAGGGTCAATACACAACATAGATGCGTGGGTAACACGATGCGTACATAACGAGTTGATCACTTGCTACTCGCTTGACAAGCTGAACAAAATTGCGATTCCTGCTCTTTGAAGGGTGCATGGGGAACTGTTGTTCGAGAAACTTGACCCATCGTCCAATGAAGGGACCTGCACAAGATTAGGCTGCTTGCTCGTCGACTGCAACATCGAGCACCGCACCCATGATGATCCCAAACGCAGCAAAGCGCGCGCTGCGAGCGAAGTCGAATCGTACTACTTCGCCATCGCGTGCACTCTATCGAAAGGTTTAGAACCCAAGTATGTGGTGCCCTCGAGGACATGACTTGCCTGAATCTGCGTCACTTGGGCGATCGCGTCGCCCAACACGCTGAGGCCACAGTTTGCGAACGCAAGTGTTGTATACGGGCTCCGGTCAAAAGACGCGTTATAATATCTAGCGAATGCGGCGGCCATGATAGTGAAGTCTAGCCTGCGTGGAGGTGTGGGCGAGGGATCATCGCGTCGACGGCATTATATGGCAATGGAGTAGGTTACGTCACCGCGATCTCCCTCCGCCATTCAATGAAATAGTAAACCCAGAAGAATATGCGTGTTGGTACAAATACACTGGAGTCAACCGACAAAAATGCAAGGACAGGACTCTATGCAATGCAATTCCTAACTAAATTCGTCCTGTGCGCAAACTTGGTCATGAATATCAATCGCGTGGACGTGAAGAAAGAACTAATCGTCGTAATGTCTTCCAGCCTGCGGTGCTCGTCGCACCCCGCTCCGCATTCGCATCCTCCAGCTCTTCGTTGCGTTCGTCGTTTCGGCGTGACATGTCCTCGCGTTCGCTCTCCTCGCGCACGCGAGCTTCGATGGCATTCCGCGTTTGCCAGGAAGGTCGTAACCGGCTCTGCGTCCGACCACTGTTGCCCGAGCTTCGCCGAGAAAATTGGGATGTTGTGGCCATGCTAATCGAGTCAGCGTGACGAGGGTGCTGCCACGGCGCTCCGTACACATTAGACACAACACCGAGCAGTTGAGGCGACGGTTGGGTGTCTGAACTGCCCGGAACCCGATCGCCACTGGGTATGCGAGAGCGACTAGGCGTGGATTGTGATTGTAGAACATTGGCGATGGACGGCCGTCGCGGAGGACCGCGAAGCAGGTCGGACGAGGCTGAGCGCTGGTGTGCCAGCACGGGCTGTCCTGTCTGAGACGAGAGGGATCCTGAATCGCCTTCGCTCTGAGATGATGCTACCGACATGGCCCGAGGCGACTGCGAGAGTGGCATCATTTCTGTAGCATCCCCCGACGATATTGGAGATATTACTGCGGGCGGCGGTGAAGTAACCTCAGGAACTGCTGCCAGAATCTCTCGGGTCGCGCTGAATGCCTCTGCCTCTTCTCCATTCGTCATCGTCATCGTCGTCTGGAAGGGTGGACACAATAACACGGCGTAGTTCGACCGTGTCGTCCAGGTCGACAACAGTGAATGGATCTCTCGGTAGCCAGAGGAAGTCCTGCAGCTCTCCATAATAGGGGTTGTCATAAGGTTTACTGTACAAATGCGTTAGAAATGCATTGAATTGAGTAACGGAGATTTCGTGCCTGTTATTGGGGCTATCATCCCAAGGCTTGAGTGGTGGGTGAGATTTGACTGCTGACTCTGGCTCCGAGTCCCCAACGAAGTCATGCCCAGGCTCCGCTGTGTGTTCACTAGCCGTTACTCTCGAGGGAAGAAAACGGCCCGCGATACGTAGAGGCGCCTGCAGCAGTCCTCGGCGTGCATTGCTGCCTACGGGGCCTGGCTCCGACGTGTTGACCTCGACAACGTCCTGGCTATCGGTCGAACCAATACGTTCCGGCTTCAGCTCTTCTGCATCCGGTTGCTCGACAATGCAGGCATTCATAGAGTCTGAGACGCTGTTGCGATGTTGGTGTCGTTTAATTCGTGCCTGCTCCCGGCGGAGAACCTCGAACGGATTTTTGGCTGCGACGAAGGATGTCTGCCATGGGATAATTGCAACGGGCGCGCGCGCATCGGTCGGTGTACGGAAATGCATGATCTCTTCGGTGGAGTGTCGCCTATGTGTGTGCTCCGACGCGGTTTCGGTTGGAGAGTCGGCAACAATCTCCTGGCGCGTCGGGTCAAGTTGCCCGCACCTCTCCGTGGGCATCGGCGGAAAGAGCTCATCTCGGCCTGAGACACGGGCGAATTCTGCGTCCTCGACACTGGCACCAGAGTTCAATAATATAGCGGCAACATGCGCAAGTAGAGCTGACCGTGCATAACGCGAGCGGAACCAACGCGTGCCAGCCACTTTTGCAATCATGGTAAGGCCAAACAGAGTTCCACTGAGGGCCGCGCGGACTTTGTCACTCTGAGATGATTTCGCATGGGGAGGCTGGAATCGAAGCAAGCTATGGAGATTTAAAACTCATCTTCCTTGTATGTTAGATTCACCAACCTGAACGCAAGAAAGACGATCTGTAACTGTAAGACGAAGCGATAGACCATATAAATGAGGAAACTCACCTGAGCCAGTCCGAGGCCATCGAGCGAGAATCTCAGAACGCGAATGGCAATCATTTTGCCGTTACCTAGTAGGCATCGAATCAGATGCAGACAGCACATTACAAGGCTGCGAACCTTCGTAGAGACGACGAGCGTAAACGCGCAAGAACTGGTTCCGGAAAATGACGTTGGCACAAGAGAAGTAGATGAGAGCTACTGGGATGACCAAGGGGTTCAATACGGCGAAGATGACCTAAATAAAAGTGATTCAGATCATATGGTATCTCCAGGGCATAGAATGACATACCACAACGTGAAATGAGAGCAGGTGGTTGGGAGCCCAATACTGGCAGCGAAGTAATGTCAGTAGAGTTCTCCCCCATCGACTATAAACTGACGTGGTAATCAATTGTGCGCGGTCTTGTGCACCGCATCCTCTTCCGAGGAGTGTCTGCTCCCCGGACGCTGAAAATATATTGCAATAACGGTAACTGATTTTGAAGGTCAGAGACACCGGCAAGCTCAATATGACTGACGCATACCCCTACAAGGGCGAATTGGAAGGCACTCTGTGCATGATTGGTCATGGTTTACACGTCTAAGCGACGGCGACGAACCTGCACAGACGTCTGCAAAATGACTGCGTGGCAACCCAGGTGAGTCGTCAAGATAATCCTCAAGAAGACTGACGCACAGTAACCAGCATAGAATGGTGCAGTAGTCGGAAATGACTGTGCGACAACAAGAAATGGATCGGGTATGTGTCGTTTAAACTGTTGCAGAAACGCGTTGAATGCCGTAGCCCCTCTGGACGACACAGTTAGCAGAATCGAATCGCAAGGAAATCCGGTGACGCACATGCAAAAGAAAATGCTACGTATTGTTGTTGAGCGTTTAGCATTCTTCTGCAGGAAAATACGCACACGACGTTCAATATTGCCCTGAAGGACGGTTTAGAAGATCCACTGGCAAAGATGGGAGCCAAACACACCATTTGTAAAAGCGAATCAATATTCCTGAAAGCATTTATCACCGGTGTCCCAGCTCACATGGAAAAAACAAACCGTTGTGCAACCCACTCCATGTCACCTCTGTTTGCGCTTTCCTACCAATTGCATAGAGCATGATGGGCACCAAGATACCGATGATAACCACAATGGCAGTTGGGAGCTGTGCAGTCGTTAGGAAATGTTATAAGCTCTAGTAGGAGCATTGCGACAAACCAAGCCCGTAATGAGAGACATAATCTTCTTGTGCTTAGCAAAGAAATCCTCCTGTGCATCCAGGTGAGTAAGTAATAATGTTATGTCAAGATTTGCTGCTGCGTACCAATGGAGGAAAGATGAGGGTCAAGCTCTTAACGCTGACGAGCGTCACTGCAGCATGGTTTGAGATTTCGCATTCCTACCATTACAGCATGCATGTTGCATCTGCTCACCGATGATCTGTGCGAACGCGTCGTAAGCTCAGATGATTTATCGCTCAAAAATACATGAAACCTACCTGTATGGGAAACAGCCAAAAGATTTGGAAAAGCCAGATCAACGCGGCCACAATCCAGTCGCGCAAAAACCTGCCGAATATCAATCGGATTGATTCAAAGATTCCAGTCCAGTTATAGACATACTGTGCTGTGAATTTGCCCTTGACGAGCCGGCGCCAGTCAACATCCTCATACTGCGGCGCTTGTCGACAGATGCATGTTAATGGTCGCCAGGGATGGTGAGGAAGGCCGCGCACAGCGCGCCGTGCGTCCTCCCATCGTCTGAAGGTCACAAAGGCGCTGCTAGCTGGCGCGATCGTCCTGAGGTCGCGCTCGCGGAATTTGATGATCTTATCCGTGTGCATATTCAGGCGAGTGAAGACCAGATCGATGGTGGGCAGCCTCTCGATCCAACGGCGTGATCGCGGCCTTACGAGCGCAAGCACAACGTCGATGAGTGCATTGAAGGGTAAGAGCCACGCCGATGCGTGTCTTGTACGCGTCTGAGGTTGATAGGGTTGCAAGAGGTCGCGAGGCAAGGAAAGGAGAACGTCCCATACGTTCTGGGACAAGTCGAAACTCGGTGGTGCTTCAGGAGATGGCCGCATCAAAAGGACGGTCGTGAACCAACGTCGCATGCGTCGATAAACGTTATAATACTCCTCGCGACGGTCCGCGACCTCCAAAAATGGCTGCATAGCTTGCACAAGCGTGTCGACTGCGGTATTGTCGCGGCCGACGTCTGAGCTCGAGCTGTCGATGAGGCGACCCAAGAGAGGAAGTTGCCACCAGCGTGCTGTACCATCCTCCTTCCGCTGCGCCTTCTGGTTCGCCTGGCGCACTTGTTTCAAGCGCAGGCGAACGGCGCGCATGACGTTGTGAGCCAGCTGAATGTGGGCGCGTTCCAGCTCCTCCAAATCCTTTTCGCGAGCGGCCACAAGTTTGGCAAGCCCGGAAAGTTTTCGAACAATGATGACTTCTTCGATGAGGTCGTCGCTGGCACTTGAATCTATCATGGTCGCCGATGTCGGTGACTTAGCGTGAAGTTCGTAGTTGGGTGGTCGCGGTCCATGATTTGACGTGTATTTGCCGCCATGAAGTATGCGGCCCAAGAAGGCTTTCTGACTCCGGACGTAGGATACACGGGGAAGGAACTCGTCTGCAGACTGAAATCAATGTTTGAACAGAGTGAATAAAAATAAGCGCACGAAAATATTCTTTAATCTCTTCCTCACTGCGCATGTACTGGGGGATATTCGTGATGAGCACCGTGCGGCTCCGCAAGCTGTAGTCGGGACTGCAGTCGGTGGGAGCATCGTTATTCGCAGTTTCGCCAGATAGCGCGGCATTCTTCTCGTCGCCCTTGCGCTCGGTAGTGACTCGTGGCTGACGCACTACTCCCGGTGCAGGCGCATTACGCGCCGTAATGGCGCGATAGCGAAGTACGCCAGACAAGAACCAGGCAAGAACAACCATCCACGTCAGGGTAATCCAAAATAGCTGACAGATGGTTCAATGCCTCATTATTGAG
Source organism: Auricularia sp. M13 (assembly GCA_037042915.1). Taxonomy (NCBI): domain Eukaryota; kingdom Fungi; phylum Basidiomycota; class Agaricomycetes; order Auriculariales; family Auriculariaceae; genus Auricularia; species Auricularia sp. M13. The sequence continues at coordinate 1,976,527 of CM073197.1, read as the reverse complement.
CTATAAAACGCGGACGCACCATGGCCATATGAACCCATAGCAGGCGTACTGCCTTAGGGGGAGAGTTCGGATTCGAATAGAGCCTATGGAACCTCTATTTATGTTGCTTCGTTTCAAATCCGGCGTAGAGAATATGTAGTGCTACGGGAAATGGTTAGGACGCAAACTAACACCTTGGCTGCATGAGCGTACGATGGGCAGAATTACTACTAGAGTCTTCGCAATTCGCAAAATTTAGTATCAGTGGAAGCCACGCGGTGCTCCGGACGCACTGTGCAAGTATGAAGCAGGGTGAAGTAAACTGCAAGGTATGGTCAGCGAACCGGTGGCGTGGACACATGCATATGGACCGACGCACAGCATCCTTCGAGGAAGCGCAGATATACTGCAGCATCGACGCCCGCGAGTGCAAGGAAGTGATGGCCATTGTACCTAAGAACCTGTCTTATCCATGCCAGAGGCCACTTGGGGTGGGGCGGCGAGGGCAGTGCGCAGAAGCAGCGCCCGAGGTACAAGCTGCCCCCTTGGTCAGTGCAAGTGCTGGCCAAGGCGCGTGTTGTGCTCACTATCCAGTAACCCAGGTTTCTCGGCTCTTCAGGCGTTGAAGAGCCTCGGCTTCTTGCTCTGTGATGAGGTTGGCGGCGAGCGATTTATCGATTCCGGTCTGGTACGACTGGTCCGCGGTCGCGCCTCCGGGACCCTTTGCTCGTCTTCGCGGGATGCGACGAAGGCCCTCAAAGAGCACCATGCACGCTCCCGCGATTACGAGACTGGCATACGTCTGGGAGCAGGTGAGCATGCGGACCGCGACGACACAAGTGGGCCGACTGTCGCACCTGTGAGAGAAGGCCAGCGTATGTCGCTTCTCCCCTCGTCTCATAGTCCATTTGGGCGCTCTAGAACGCAGCGCGCGACTGGCTGGCTGCGAGTACCGTGTTGTGACGACCAGTGTAAGAAGCAAGGCAAACCGGTGGGTCCAAGGATCGGAGTTTTGCTTCCGCACCTCCTCCCTGAGCTCATGACGTCGGACGGGCGTCTACCTACTCTCTGTGTTACAATCGAGATTCATTGCTCTTTCTAGGCAATGCATCGACAATCATTGTCGGATTCTACGAGCGCGTCTCACTAATAGTACTATTGCTGGCAACCGGCCGTCGACAACCTAGTCGTTACATTCAAACTCCGACAAATTCTTCGTCATGTAGCGGCTGGGACTTTTAAATAGGTCAAAATCCCAGATAGCCGTGTGAAAAAAGAGGCCCCCACCACTCGTCCCTCAAGACAATTTGATATTATTGCTTTTGGAAGCGATTGGACATATGAATATTTTGACCTCCGGAAAATACACACTGGAGCACCGGGGAAGGGTTTGGATTTCTAATGCTCTAGGGCCATACTAGGGCTTATTGTGAGGGTAAAAGCTGTGTTTGCGGGCTTCAGGCGGTGTCGGTGTCGACGGTCACGGTGATGCGGCCGTCACCAGGACTATACTATCCGAGCAGGCATGGAATATAGCTCTGCATACCTTATTCTGTTTTGACAGCTCTTGTGCAAGCTACCGGCTCAACAGAGGGACCTCGAGGCTGGATTTGGTCGGCTCACCAGGGTGCCAAACAGACCGTACCCTCCCAAGACCGTCGACCCTCCAATTCTCAATCAGAGTGTTTGGAATGGCCCAGGACAGTGTTTCAAAGTCTGGAGGTTTACATAGCCTGTACTAATTACTGTGTATTTTCCGGTGGTCTAAAATTTCTTATGTTAAATCGCTTCCAAATGCAATAATACCGACTTTCTATTATGGCTGTGAGAGAACATTTTCCCAACCGTAAGTCTTTTTTCACATTCATTTCACCTATCTAAACCGCGACGGTGCTTCCCAGACGTTCGTTGCCGAACGGAGTTTCCAACTCCGACGCAACGAACGTCTGGTTACGAGACTATCGACAACCGTGTCCGCATGCTACAACTGGAGCAAGTCAGCTTGACTGACGTGCTTTGAACGAGGCGGTCCCAACCGTGCCATTCATTTCGCTTCGTGAAGCTTTCTGCCCGAGATCCAACGGGGGCCCTGTTCTGGTCGCGGCGGTGCGCGTCCGACGTGACTATATCTGTAGCGACTTCGCTAGGCGTTGGCACCGGTTTGCCTGCCTATCTATAGATGCCCTGGTGCAGGATGCCAGAAAAACGGCAGATATTGACGACATCTGCCCAGCCTGCGGCGATGCTCGATGCTTGTTGAATATGTATAGAACCAGAACCAAATCATGTATCATATTTCATATAGGTTTGACATTCACAGAATCTACACTGAAGAGCTACATTTCGTGAATTCGAAAGAAATTTCAGGACTTTGTAGGCTGCCAGCCTCGGTGCAGGCCGGTCACCCATCCTCGTTCTCTCCCTCTCGGCCGAGTCTTCGCTCACGCAACGAGCAAGCGCCGCATACGCCCAGGAAGTATTTGCTTTATGAATGCATATGCATGACACTTCCTACTCTCGATGTGCTGCATCATCCCACTCAACATGCTCGTCTCCTTGCCGCATCGGCCAGGACAATTGAATAACTTCGCGTCGTGGGCAGGGCTATCGAGGTGCGCCTGCATCTGCGCGCGCGTACGTGTCGTCTTGTTGCAAAGATAGCAATGCCACAGCTGCGTGCGGGCGTCGAACATGTCGTCCGACACGATCCATCGTTCCTCTATCAGCCGGACACCAGGCTTGACAATTATCTTGCCGGTGTCGTATTCCACGGCACGCGCGTTGATATCTGCGCGACTGATTCCCGAGGGACATACGCCCTGCTCGAGATGCAGCAACATGTGGGAATGCGAGATAAACGAGCTGCCCGCAGCCGCCCTTGCAGAGCACGGTGCGCGGTTGATGTATGCCCGAGCTGAGGTGCTGCTGTAGATTATGCGGCGAATTGAAGACCTTGCTGCAGTCGTTGCAGTATGCATCGGCGTGATATTGACTGCAATGGTCGTCAAGCTCCTGGGTGTTATCGAAGAATTGGTTGCATGCGGTGCACAACGGGTGCGTGCGCTGGTTGTGCGTCATGATTCCGCGCTCGCCGTCCAGGAGATGCTGTTTGCATGCCACGCAGAACGCGTGTTGTTCCTCGCGATGCGCTTTGCGCTCTTTGTCGGTGTCGAAACGCCGTGGGCAGACCATGCAAGGCCACTTCGCCGAGAGTCTGGCATACACATATACACTGCCATAATCCATTACGGTTGGTTATCTGGGTTTGATGGTGACAAGGGTATGTAAGAGAAATTTCAAGGGTTGGGAACAAGTGGTGGGAGAATACACTGTAGATACAAACTATCTGTGATACTAGATGAAGTGGAACAGACAGTCGATGATATTTGTATTCGTGTTGGTATAGAATTGATAGAGTTGGTTGGGTAGGTTGTGGATCAGGTACAAGTTGCGGTATTTGTAGGCGGGCAAGTAGCTGAAAAATGCGCTGCTTATATACATATTCTCGGTGGCTGTGCAGACTGGTGACTCAGCTAGCTCGGTACCGAGTCTTCCCAGCACAATTTCCAGCGCGATGCAACGTGAATTCGCTGGAAATCACACGAGAGATGATCTTCGGGAGCTGCATAGGCGCGCGCTATCTTATCGTACAGCCATCGTGGTCAAACTGTCAAGCATGCAGGGGTATTCCCCTTTTGGACGAGGTGGAGCTGATTGCCGGAACTTTAAATCAATCGAGGTCGGCGTCAAATGCAACGACCCTACGGTACAACCAACCAATATCGATTCGTTTGACTGTTTGAACATTTGGTCCTCAACGATTCTCGTTTATGTTCATCGATGACCCTTCTTCTCGGATCCCCAACGATTGGATTGCTCGTCTGAAGACCGCCAAAACGCAGAAATCGGCCGTGGGGTCTACTTTTGAACATAGCTGGAAGACAGGCATTACTCGGATGGACCGAGTCTGGTCCATTGCTCAGACGCATAGTAACAAGCGGTCTCACTCAGTCTGCTTCTTTAATTCTTCCTGGAGGCCTCCACCTGCGCCCACTCTGGCTCGTCTACAAAGTCCTTCGATCTCGCAGCAAAAGCCCGCACAAGACCACGTGCCTGGAGGCGCCATTTATCACCGCCTTGCCCTTCCGCACGCGAACCTAAGTCACGGAGCGCGTCGACAGTCGCTTTGACCTCTAGAACGGCCTCCCTCCATCGCTCGATGCTCTCCCACGGGCCATGCGTGATTGTATTGGCGCGGTATGCGTCCAGACGAGCCTTGAGGGCATCCGACCACGCGCCGTCTGCGATCTTGAGCCTTGCGTAAGCCTTGTAGATCTGGGGAGATGATACGCGTGGAAAAATGGTGCGTTCAAAGAGGTCAGTGACACGGGCTCGAAGAGAGCCTGGCATGCTGTTGGCGGAAACCGTAGCTGCCTGGGGGCCTGGTTCCTGATCCTCTGGGATAGAGCCCAGCGGTGCCGATGGGTCGGCGGATGCGGTCGAGTTGCTTGTCGGTTCTGAAGGACGAGTCGCGGCGTCCACGAGTTTATCAAGAACCTCCTGGTCTACGCAAGCTGCGCCATCCTTTTCCGCGCGTTCCTCGACAATGCGGGTCATTGCCCGCACCACTTCGTGCAGCTCCCCAATATCGAATGCAACGAACATGAAGTTCGACCACATCCGCCAGTTATCGTAGCCATACTTGAGCCCCTCGCGCAGCGCACGGAATGCAGCGAGCTTGTATGCATATCGGCGCTCTTGCGGCGAAAGCTTGACGCGACCGTGCTCGTCCTCGGCATCCTGAACGACAGCGAATTAGTACTTCAAGGCTGGAGCTACATCGCGCTCTGAACGAGTGGTAGTCGCTTTGTGATTGAGCAGTCACATTTGCGACATGTGAAGCGACGACCGACCACCAGAAACAGCAATGCGCAGAGAGGGGATGGAACGGCGTTCGAAAACTCACTGCGTCTGTTGCTGGGTCGTCATCTGAAAGGGCAACTGTGGAGCCCATCTGAAGATAAACACTGGCCAGGTTATTCCAGCTCTCGCCGTCCTCCTCGTCGATCTGGACACACATCGCGAAAGCATCACGAGCGCCGTCCCAGTTTTCTCGGCGCATCTCCGGCGCATCCAAGAAGGAACCAAGTGCGAGCTTGCAGAGGGTTGATGCGCGCGCCATGCTCCAGGAAGGGAACTGCCTTTTCGTAGTCGCCCTTGGAGAAATAAAGAGAGCCGAGCGCCCGGGCAGCACGCCCAGACGTTTCCTGGCTAATGGACCAAGCTCTCAGGTAATGATTCTCGGCATTTTCGGGCTCGAGATCACCCAGCAGGCACCAGAGCTTAGCCTCGCGCGCCCGGTTCAGCACGGGTCGCTTCTTCTCCAGCGCGCTTCGACCGCGGGCTGTCACCTCGTCTGCTTCCGTTCGCTCCCCAGCGAGCAGGTCGCAAACGATCTTCACTCCAGCCTCGGGATGTTCCAGTACGGCATGGCAGCGGACGGCCTCTTCCCACATCTCGAGCCGCGTGTAGATGTCCAGCGCGCTCTTGACGACACCAAGGCTGAGCATCCTGTCCGCCAGTTCGCGTTCGAGCTGCCATTTGCTCGGCAATGGAATGTCGTGGATATAGAGGAGCCGCTCTGCCGCGGTCGAGTCCGCCGTCGGCATTTGGTCAATAAGCGCCTGGAGCTGTAGCGTCGAGCGTTCGACTGTGCGAGTCCGGCCCGCTTCGAGTCGTGAGCGCAGGAGGAGCGCCATGGTGTGCACCGACCAGTTCCGCGGATGCTCGATGACGCGCGAGACATACGGCGCCATTTGCTCGTTCGTAAGTCCGTGCACGGGCGACGTATTGCGCACGTTGAGGCACATCGCGAGGAGTATACACTGGTCAAGCGGATCGAGTGCCGGTTGCGAACCTGGGTCAAGGTGCGCGAGCGAACTAGATGCTGTTGTCGACGACGATGTGAATTCCGTGCGCTCGAGAAGTGTGTCATCATTCAGATCGAGCGTTGTGGGCATCGGTGGTGCAGAAGGTGCAACAGTGGGGTTCGAGGGGTCCGTAGCGTTTGAGTCAACCGACTTGCTTTGCGCGAGCAGGACCAGTTGACTGAGTTCGTTCTGCTGGAACTTCGTCCGCTTCCCCAGAGCACCAGTAAGCTCGAATTGCAAGCCGGTCGCGCGTGCGGCCTCGACAAACCGCAGCGCGGCCGCCTTATCTTGCCTCAAGTGGTGCTCCAGAATTCCTTGCTCGAGGAAGAACCGACCGAGAAAGCGCTCTGAGCGATCAGAGCCCTCCAGCACAGTCTTCCGGAACGCTTCAAACGAGTCTGTTAGATCTGTATGCAACGCGACGGGTTCGTCCAGCATGTACAGATGGACGGTCCAGACGCGCAGCTGCCACCAAGGTACAGTTTGCGAGTGGGTGTACTGTCGATGAGACAGGAGAATTTGGGCGATCCGCAAAAAAGCGACGTCGCGTGCGAGATGGTATGCGGGTTCGCCTCGATAAGATAGCTCTGCAATAGCTTTGTGGTTGAGATCGTCGGCAGAGACAGACGCGTCTGTAAGCCCAAGAACCTCGAGGGGAGTGATGGTGAGATTAGGACCAGTCCAGTTGACCTGGAGAAATGCATGCAGCGAAGCAGCGACAGTGACCAAGCGCAACAGCTCCTGCTCAGCAACGTCCAAGCCAGCAACGTCTGGGAGTTGTATGAGATCATCCAGCGATGCGAGTCCAGCAGGATCGAGCGAGGGGCGAAGCAAGGCAGCTACAGACAGTGCTGTGAGAACGCGAGCATACTCGCCGCGCACAGCGTCATGCGCGAGCTGTACGACCGAGGACGTCTCGTCGATCGAATCGTCCCAGAAGCCCGATATCAGGGCCCACTCGGCCGCGCGCAACGACGCGTTGAATGGGGCGGATGTCGGAGCGGCGCCATGGTCGGTCGAGCTTAGCAAGCGGTGTGGCTCAGAGCGACCGTCCAGCTGGAAATTTCCGTTGCGTTCACTCCAGACTCCAGCATCCTCCGCGATGGCAGCCCGACCCCCGCAACGACAGGAAGGGCCGACCGTCTGGCAAAAAAGTGCGTCGAGCGCGTAAATGGCCGCTTACAGCGTATCTCACGGCTTTCGACAGTGAAGTAAGCTCTCACAGCGCCGGCGTCGCAGCACGGTTGACACTGGCAGAATGGGTGCCATGCTGGGCGGCGGCGTGGGGCTCACCATAGGCTTCATATTCGGCTCCTACTCCATCATCCGGTGGGCTGCAATTGTGCCCTTCGCGCGCAGGCTGCTCACGACGGCATGCGGTACTCAGCGCAGGCGCAGGCCCGCGCGGCTTCCTCGCGACGCTTTCCCAGTACATGCTCACCAGCGCCGCCACCTTTTCGTTCTTCCTCGCCATCGGCTCCGTACGCATGCCGCACTTTCGAGCAAACAGGACCTCTGACAGGCTCGCGTGCGCAGGTCATCCGCACAGAGGACGGGCATCTCGTTCCCGCGCACCTCCAAGCGGCACACAACCATTTCCTTCCTCCGCTTGTTGCACAACGACAGGGTGCAGCGCTTGCCATGCGAGCACGCTGGCGGGAAGAATACGAAAGAAGCCCTAAATGCTTCAACTTGACTGTCTTCTATTGCTCATCGTGCCTGTAAAGCCGAGCATTGCATTAAATATAACCCAAAATTACGCAGGATCCTGATCAATACGTGGTGGAAGTCAGAGGGAGGGATACAGTATGTCAGTGTGCGAGAGCTAGAAACCACCCAAGAAACGAGTCCGTCATGCTAGCGGTGATGCTTGTGCTTGTCCCGATGCTCTAGATGTGCGTATGCAGGTTCAGTAGGTTGTATCTTCTGGTGCACCTCCTGTATGAGGGCCGTCTGGAAATTATCGTGGCACATTTAACGCATGGGTCGCACAATAGGTACAACGACGACATACCAAGGAATCGGTGTGTCGCATATGCAGCGTGTCCTTGAAATCATTTACGAAAGGCTGGCTGTTGGCTCATGAGCAACCACAAACAACAGAAGACAGCGATGCAGACCTTATAGAAAACATATCCACACGGGCTGCGCCGATCTTCTCAAAATTTCGCCATGCAAGTTCGTCGTACAGTTTAATCCTCCAGCTGGACCTGGCGTCGACCCCTGCGCACGTAAACAAGTCAGCCGTCATCCACCCCTGAACGAAGAAAGCACGCACATTGACTCTCCTTGGCGGGCTCGACGCGCATAATGCGCGCGGGGTTGCCCATCCACACCACCTTGGGCATCTTCTGTCCAGGGCACGCATCGGGCGCAAGCCTGCGCGCGATGCCGGCCGTGAGGTCGGACCAGTCCTTCATGCTCCATTGCTTCGCGTGGTCCTTCTCCGAGGGTATCCGAACTGCGTTGTGCTGACCTGCGCCGAGCACCTGCTTCCCGTCAGGCTGGCCGCAGACACGCTGCCCACGGTACATACAATGGTATCATATTTCGCAGCGGTCGTGCAGTTGAGTTTTATGCGCAGCTCGAGCAGGACGGCCTCCCAGACGACTACGTGAATGGTTACGAGTTAGCGGCCGAGCTAAAATGCCCAGCGGAGGACGCGGACGCACAATCGAGTTTGACAGGCCCGAACACGTCGCTCTTTTCCAACTTCTTCATCGCGGGCTAAAGGGCTCGTCAGCTCGACAGAAGCTTCGGTCGGGCACACGCATACGGCTTTCATGAAGTTCGTCCAGTCTCCACTGTATGCATACACCTTCGGGCGCCGGTCAGCTCGAATACGTTGGAAATTCCGGCGGAAAGACGCACCAGGAGATCATACACGTAGCGCGCATGCGAGTCGCCGATGAAGAGCATACTCCGTGGCTTGAAACTACGCTGAGTCTGCTCAGGCGGCGCGCCGTACTGCAGAGCTGGAATCAAACACGACGATCGTTCAGCAGACGCGGACAGCGCAAATGAAGTGCGCACGGTGCGACCATCTGCATCCCACTGGCTGGAAAATGTACTTCTGGAAGGTGGCGTCCGCTGGCTCAGAGTGGTGCGCCTTCAGGTACACGCCTGACGACGCGCGTTAGTGGGCAGAAGGATCGACTCTATAGCGGGCGCACCGTTGGTGGGAGTGAAGGAGCAGCATTCCGGCAGCGAATTGAGGTATGCATCCAGCGCGGGGCTGCGCCACAGCCGGTTGCTCGCCACTGCAGCGACCGGCGGGCACGTCTGGGCCTTGGGCGGGTACGGATACACCATCTGGTAGATGCCGTCGAGCACGGGCAGCGCGCGGTCGTATTGGAGAGCGAGCTCGGACGTCTCTATCGCCGCGCGGTAGTTCTAGGCGGAATGTCAGACGCGCTTGACAGGCCAACGGCATGCAGGGCGGACCTGGAACGGCCACCATATGGACACATTGAATGGCGCGGCGGTAGCCAATCTGAAAGGGTAGCGGTACGTGCAGCGGCCGAGGTACTATCGCCATTAGCCGGTAGCCACGTCGGGCAAGATGCAGCGCACCTTGACGTCGACCTCGCTCGCCCAACGCTGCTCGCCGTCTATCTGAATGTGGAAAAAGTCGGGGCCATTTGCACGCAGCATGGCGTCGATCGCAGGCTAAGCCCAGCCAAGTGTTAGCCGGGGCGGGCGACGGAAAGGGGCCACGAAAGCAACGCGACGTACATCGTGGGAGGTGAGTATGGAGTCTGTCTGCGAGCATGCCGCCTTGTCTGTGCGCTCTATCTGGAACCAGCCATGATTGGGCACGGTGCTGGAGAGGCAGAGGTCGACGCGCAAAGGCTCGTTGAGGGATGCATGGGTTGGCAGCGAACTGGTTGCTCTCAACGGACGCGGTGGCGAGAAGGACAGGACGGAGGCTGACCTGCATACGGGTTTGCGCACGCTCTCTAACCGCAACGGTACAAGAGGATTCGGGCATGCATCCGAGCGCAGGTCGAAGGACAGGGACGTGTACGCCTGGAGGCCGCCAGGCGACGACGACGAGTAAAGAACGAGCACGACGAGCACGAGAACGACAGCGACGAGGACGTTTTGCCGTCGCATTGCAGCACCAGACGGGACGGGATCCGACAACGAGATTGTGACGGGCACTGCCGCAGCCGTTCCTCCGGCATGCACGCAATTAATACAAAGAATTACGATGTACATGTTCAAATGTTCAACGAGCTTGGTTACTCTGAGTCTATGTCGACGCGTGCTGCAACAGGTTGTCAGGACGAATGACATGCTCGGTGGCGCGCCGACAGACCTCGTCGGCCTTTGCCTTGCCCTTGGCGTTCAGCTCGTTCGCCTTCTGCTTCGTGGCCTCCGCCGTCTGCTCAGACTTGGCCTTGATGTCGCTGCCCGCGTCCTGCGCAGCGGCGCTCGCAGTGTTGGCGGCCTGCTTCGTCTTCTCCGCGCCGACGCCGAGCGTCTCCTTGACCTTCTCGGTCGCAGTCTCGCCGACCTCGATCGCGTCCGCCAGGCCAGAACCGACGCCCTTGTTGACCTGCCAGGTCCAGCATCTCTGTCAGACCCGTGCCAACCGCGAGCAGACGGCAACGCACCTTGTCTGCCGTCTCCGCGACCTTCTCCGTCACCGTCTTCTGCATGACGGACGTCGTCGTGAACGACCGCGTAGCGCCGCCGCTCTCGACAGTCCGGATGGCGGTGCGGGCGGTCTGCGTGATTGTGGTGCGCAACATCGTTAGAGTTCGTGAATGTAAGTGGGCGGATGACTGCAGCGGCCGCGACAGCCGTTATATATCGTCTGAGCTCCACTCCTGCGCGTCACCTGCGATGGACACGGCAATGATGTCATCCGGTTCTCAGTCTGACCAGCAGCCGCGTTGTTTCGGAAGAGTAAGGCTGATCATAAAGTACGCCGCGACCATGCGTCTCAGACACGGGCAGCGAACATAGTTGAGCGTCGACACCGCTCGGGCGCGTTCATGTTCACTGAATTACTGTGTCAATCCGGTCCACACAGTACATTCAGATACAACGACAATATCTCGATCCTTTTGTAGGTTCGCTAGCAGTACTCGATTCTCAATCCCAGTCATCATAGACTTGTCCTGCATGTGATTGTCGACCGGATGCATATATCGACCACACAATGCACAACAAAGGCAACATCTCTCGCGCATTCAGTATCTCATGCCGCATTCGTTCCCGAGCGCAACGCAAGCGCAGCTCAGTGCGCGTCCAGCTCTCCTACCAGACTGTTGAATTATGCTAAGACAACCTATGCTGCAGTCCGCGCAAATCAGCGCGACCTCATGGGCATCGCGCAGCTGCGCGACATGGCCGACTCGGTGCTTCGCGCCACGCTCGGTGCGCTTCAACAGAGGATAATCATCAGAAAATTCCAACATAGCTTCAGGGACGCGGTGGATGCTGCGCTGGGAGAAGGAAGTCGACCTGCTTTCGCGCCTCGCCTACCTGGGACTGACAACCGGCGTCGGTGCGCACTCATCTGCTCGTCGCCGTATACAGCTCCCTGCTAATTCCGGCGCCATCTTGCAGCGCTACAAACGCTCGGCGAGGAATACGTCGACATCTGGCAGCGCATGGCCCGCACGCGCCGGCCGCCCTCCGCTGCAGTGCGTCCGCGCCGTTCATGCAATCGCCAGCCGGTTAACCGCAACGTCCATTCCGCCAGCTGCGGTGGACCTTGATCGCGCTTTATACACTCCCGCATTACGCTGCGTCGCGTCTGAGTCAGCAGCACGCAAATTGGAAGAAGGCGCTTGCAGCTCTCGACGTCCTGACCGAGGTCAACCTCGCGCTGTTCTATTTCTCCGGAACGTACTATACGCTGGCCAAACGGCTCCTCGGAATCCAACATGTCTGTCCATCACCTCGCTCAGCGTCGTGAACCTGATCGTGGGTGACCGTGCACAGATTTCGTCAATGCCCGAAGACAAGGCCGCGCGCCCGCCGTCTTACGCGCTCCTCGGTGTTCTTCTCTCCGTAAGGCTGCTATATCGATTGGTCTCCGTCGTGCGTTCTCGTCGCAGAGAGAAAGAGAGCGATAAACTCTCCAGCCGAGCGGCAGAGAAGCAGCGCGAACATGACGAAGATATTCTCTTGATCGACGGCCGGCGCGCGACGTCCCTGCTCGACGCCCAGTCCGAGGCAGCGGAACACGATGCGGAGGCAGACCCATATACAGTCCTCGACCTCCGCGCCGTGCCGGACGAGCAACGCTCCGGCAGACGATGCGTGCTGTGCCTGGAGGAGCGCACTGCCAGTTGTGCGACCGAATGCGGACATTTGTTCTGTTGGACATGCATCGTGGGATGGGGGAGGGAGAAGGTCTGTATACCGTTGCCACCGCTCTTTTTGCTCACCCTATCGCATAGCCGGAGTGCCCGCTTTGTCGCCAGAGCATCGATCTCGCGCGCCTACAACCCATTGCAAACCTGTAGAGTCCGCGAGGACTTTGATGCAGAGGCGAACTTTTCGTGTATTTTTGCGGATTAATGGCATTTATTATTCACTTAGGTTTCACAGTTCCTATACGTTGAGCAAGGCGGCGCACGGCATCACATATTTAATCGGACGAAGCAGAACCTGTGGGAGAATTTTCAAACGAGCATCTTCGTGCCGACATGCCGCACATCCACGTCCAGTCAGGCCGCTCAAAAGCCCCATTGAACGATATACTAAATGTCGCGCCCTTGCACCCCGGGAATCTTTCCACGCGAGCGACGTGCGGGGGCGTGCCTTCAGCGGCCGCGTTCAAGCAAAAGTTTAACGCAGATCTCCGAGACATCTATGCGAACGTGCAGAGCTGTGCGCAGGCCATTCCCGGAGTGCAGTGTCACGCTTTGTGATTATATTCGTCCAATTTCTCACCCAAAATTCGCAGGTGAACGGGCGGGGAGGACGAGTGGCGGCGAAGTTCCGCCAGTGTGGCACCTCTGGCAGTTTCGTCCGAAACACCGCATTTGCGGCAGCAGAAGCGCTGCCGTCCGTCTCAGCCTTCGATTCCCCGCACGGCGATACGGCCTGGTTCGAGGCTCACTAAAATTACGAGTATTATTTCACACCCATACGGAAAGCAATCGACAGCGAAAGAGGGTCCTGCGGTGTCCTCAGAGCATGTTGTTACGTATCCACATCACCGTCTCCGACCAATCGCGCACTCTATGCACCCCCTCGGGAAGCCGGACGACGTCCCTCTCCCACCAGTTGGTGGGATCGACGGCCCGCCGCGCTGCGAAGCTCATCTTGTCAAGCTCCGAGGCGACAGGCGACAGGCGGCGGCCCCACATGTAGTCGCCGAACAGGAGAACTCGTATGGGTTGTGAGTCCGTGGCACAGGCCAGAGCATTGTCGACCGAGTCGTCTACGAGCAGGCTCGCCCCTAGCGATCGGCAGAGCTGCAGAACGGGGTCAGTCTGGATGGGAACGCGGACCTCCGCGTCGAGGCAAAACGATCGTTCCATACCTCAGCCTTGTCCACCTTGTGAGCGGTCGTCTTCCCCCACTTGTCTCTTAGGCTCTTTATCTCGCCCGTGTAGTGTATGCCTTCAAAGCAGCCTGAATGATGCCGGCAGCGCTCAGCAAACAGGGGAGATCGCGGACTCCGGAGGCCAGTCGGGCCAGGACAGACCTGGAAAATGCTCGTTCACCCAGGCCACCGTCTGCGGGTGGTGGTCACGATCACGCGCGGTGACGATCGTGAGGCGGACTCCGAGAGAACGCAGCGTGCGGATGGCTTGCGGCGCGTCTCTCACCGGAGCGGCGTGCGCATAGAAAGGGGATTCGTAGAAAGACGTGGCCTTGGCCAGACACTCCCTCGGCGAGCCCCAATAGGGATTCTGGGAGACGGATCCATGAGAAGACGCTGAGCCTCTCATGGGACTAGGTTTGCTTGCCTTCCACCAGTGATAGTCTACATTGTCGTTTACATTCTGAAGTCAGCGTTATAGGGGGAGGAGAATTGACCTCTACTTGCAGTAAAATGTGGAGAGATCCATCTGGGTTCCGTAGGTCTCATTGTGCCCTACCATTGTATGCATCATCAGTAGGAGGTTAGGGAGGGTATGGATCAACGCAAGTGCATACATCGTGCGGCCGCTGCGTTCGTCTGCGCCAGTACATCGTCAAGGTCAATGGCGATGAGGAGACCTGGGGTATCCATGTCTGGTGACAGTGTGGATCGCCTCTCGAACGTTTAAAAACACTGGATAATCCGCCCGTCGAGGATGGGCGGTGGCATTTATAAGTCGCATGCCACATTGGACGCTATTCGGTTCCGCGGCATCCAGCGAGGATCTCGCCATACTGGTCCGACCATGCGACGGACCTACGCACCCCCATTATTCGTGGGCGTTGCCCTACGCAGCGTCAGGCCAACGGTTGGATGAGGCGCAACCGACGTCAACGGAGACAATTACGCTAATTTTTGAATCGTCAAGGTCACGGAACGCGACGCTGCTATTAGTGCAATCCCAAGGTACGCATAATACGGGGAAAGGCACGTGCTAGCCTCATGTTGGCCTCGGAGGGCCCAAAGGGGACATATCCGAGCAACGACCGAAATCGAGGCGAGCTCTCTCAGGCTGTCGTACCAATGAGGTCGAGCACGGTGAATGTGTTAGGCGCGTGAAGGCGGTCGCACGTAAAATTCAGCAGCACTGAGAGCATGAGACGATCGCTTGCGCGGGCTTCTATTCGCTTCGGCCCCAGCAGCGCGCATGATCTCTCTCCGCAGCATGCTACAATATCAAAGCTCAGGATAACGATTCACGAGCAGGCTTTCGGTATCTACTATGCCCCCACAAGTAGCTGGACCGATACAGTATACCTGAAATGTCTCCGACAATACGACAGGCGATGTGAGAACGAGCGCGAGCTGGGAATGTATATAGGATAAAGCAACCAAGAGACAAGTCGAAGGGACGATCATTGAGCCTGCCGCAATACCTCGCATGCGCTGGATACTTCAAGGACCTTCCAATCGACGTCCACCGAGTAAGTTTTGAATACTGCCTCTGCTGACTGAGCTATGTGCTCGAATCCATCTACGGCAAGCGCTAAAATTGTGGGACCTGCGCCGGACAGGCAGATTCCCAGAAGGCCGGGATGAGTGGAAGGGGTTACAGATGAAAGCACGTCCGGAAGCCCGGGTATCTTGGTCAAAAATTTGAGCGCTTTCTCTAGATAACAGAATAAGGTGCCTACCAAATGTTTGCGGTATGGTTGATGGACCCGATCCTTCATGGCCTCGTATATGAGGTCAGGATCGGGCGGCGAGTGCCCCAGCGCCGTCGTGAGCACTGCAAGGCGTTGCAGATTGAAAATCTGCACGGATATTTAGCCTTCATACGCAATGCAATGGCGTGTGCTCGAACCAGGTCTTTTCGCGAATACTCTTGCGGCAACACACTGCGAGCCGTAGCGGTGCTCAATTCAAAGCGAGGTATAATGGCAATGGCCTTGATCACCGGGTTCCACGGAAAGCGTACCCAATGGCCGATGCCTTGCGGCGGCATAGGGGGGTTCATGCCCCAGTCCTCGCCGGCGTCTTCGGGATATTCAGGGAGGACTTCAGACAGAGGTACAGATGCTGCTTCAGTCGCAGCATGGTCTAGCTCGCGGAGATACGACCCAACAAAGCCACCGATGAGAGCAGCTGTTACATTATCCGGGTGACGCTCGACCATGAGCGCGAAGTCGAGCATGCGCGCGTTCGCCAGGCGAAGGTTGCCAAGTTCGTTCCCAAGTAACACACCAGCAACGACTGCGGCCCCCGAGGAGCCAAGGCCACGACCGAATGGAATTTCGTTGTGAGCGTGGATCACCAAGTTGTTGGGAAACCTGTTTTTGCCATGGCATCGCAGAACATAGAGTGCGACACGCGTCGTAAGATTCTTGTACGGGTCGAGGGGAACCTCGTCTGCGCCTTCGCCCGAATATGTTATTTTTGGTGGGGTGTAGTGATCGCTGTCCGCGGTAGAGACATCGAGAGTCAGGTGAAGCGAAAGCGAGAGGCCGACGACGTCAAACCCAGGACCGATATTCGCACTGGTCGCAGGAACGCGTATCTTGAATGTATGGACCATGAGTCGCTGGCGCAGAACTGTCGGACGTGGTGTGACGATTATCGCCGAAGAGAACCGTGCAAAATAATTGTTTCCGGACTTTTGAGGTTTGCTTGCCACCCATGTCTGACCGCAACGCAGCAGAAAGTAACGCTCTTCCTACGGAAGCCTTCGAGCAAATTCTTCCTGCTGTCGTTGATGTCGTTCAGCTCAGCCAACAAGAGATGGGACAGAGTCAACAGAAGAGGCTTGCCCTCGTTCAAGCTGTAAGTCGCGCCTCAGACCGCATGTCGCGATCCCGGGATTTAGATTCCCATAGACACGAAAGCTCAAAGATCGCCTGGCCAAAGCAAAAGAGATAGCACAATCACTTCCTGGAGGCGACATGACCATTGACCAGCAAGATGCGCTCATCATTCTGTTGGAGAGATTACGAGATCACAAACGGTGTGCTTTATACCGTTTTCTACATGCTGTCTGCAATCACACTTAATTTGAGATGCTGTAGGAGCCAGCTGGCCAGTTTTGCAGCAGCAACAGTCGGTACCAACACCGGACAGTTCGACGAAATGATGGTATAAATTTCCAATGAGCGAACAGAACCCTATTGTAAGACATCTACATGCATGTGGTCTAGAGTCGTTGCGATATGCAAAGCAGTACTAATCGTGAAGTCGTGCAAAAATCGTGAGCGAAAGGTGCGCCTCGGAACATCACGCTCCAGCAGTCAGGCAAATAGCGCGCATCGCGGCCAAGCTAGAAGAAGCGCCTTCGAAGGGAAGGTCCACTGTGAATAGGACATCGCTGCGGTCCGCATTGAGATATACGGGAAGATTCACGCGCTTCAGCTGGCTGGCGTTGGCATCGTTATCCTGCACCCAACGTAATTGTGAGGCACCAAGGCGAACGGCGTCGCCGTCGTTTAGAACGAGGCGGTCTGAAGACCATGTCGCTCCTTCCAGTGTTACTCCTAAATAGGAACGATTATAAACCGTGTAACATCGAACACCTGTGCCGAACTCACCTTCGACGATGAAGGCCCCATTATCACCGGTCTGCTCGACGTCCAAGCGGAGTTGCAAGGTTTCGAGCGACCAGCTCATGCGATGAGCAACTGCCTGACGCGTTGCGGTGACATATGCCTCTGGGAAAAATAAGTCTCCAAGCCAGATCTCGATTCCGGAGAAATTCTGCAGCTGCGAGATGCCCTCTAGTTGCGTCAATCTTCTTGCAAAATTGGGGATCCACTCCGATACGGCCATCACGCGGCGAACTTTGTACTTGCGCCAGTGACTGGGAATCGTTTCTAGACACAGGTCAGCCCGCGGCGAAACGGAAGCAATCAGACAGACCTTTCGTGAGTTCGCTCATGAGGGTCCTCAAGTGGTTCGTCTGCTTGAGAGCACCTTCGCATACTTTGACGACGTCGGAGAGGTCTTTTCGCACTGTCGATAACAACCTGCGTCCTAGATTACCCTCGCGCGCGAAGAATCGATGCAAAGGATCCTGGTTATCCGCCGCTGGCTTTGGAAGGGTGTTCAGGCGCTGTAAGACCTGTAAGTGCAACTAATAGACGAGATCGGAGAGGTCACGTGCCTCCGGTAATGCGGCGAGCCATCCCTTGCAATGCTGCTGGAGCGCACGCATCCAAGCCGGCTGAGTGGAGGAGGACGCGCCCTTTGGTCCAGAGGCTGCGGTATCTCCTTCCTCCTCATCCGCCAGAGCCCTCATCTTGCGCAATTTGCTTAGCACCTCATCACCTAGACGTGGTCAACTTGTGAAGCCGGGAATGCTACAACCCAAGCGCACCCTTCTTGACAGCGATGACACGTTCCGCGTTGGCAGGGAGCGATAGCCAGACCGGGGGTTCGCGGTCAGGCAAACGATCGACCCAAGCCATGAACTGGTCCATCTTCGTTCCTTCAGGGACCAAGACTTTCTTCACGGTACCATCCTGGGGGACCAACTCGAAGTCGTTGTTGTAAGCGTGCGGCGTGAACAGTGCATCAACGAATGAGTCCAGCACACGCTGGTCGAAGTCACTGTCGACGCGGCCGCCGTAAACCGATTGCTTAATGAGTGTGCGAAGAGCATCCCAAGGAATGGCGACGGGATCGACATTGGCGCGACCCTTTGCTACGGCGTTCAGCCAGGCGTCGATGGTTTCGAAGGCAGAAGCCATGTCCGAATCGTTGAAGTCGTATGTTTTGCTCCAGCCAAGAGGCACATAACGAAGACGTTCTTGCACAACAGCGTGGAACCAGGCCAGCAGGAAGTAAAGGCGGGACTTCTCGGCTGGACCCTGGGAGAGGCGCGAAGGAGCAATGCTTTTGAGTGAATCGCGCAGGTTTGCCTTGATTCCTGGCGGTGGCTCCTCAACGACGATGCGAGACTGCCGTAGAATATTGACCGGGATAACCGGATTGGCCTCCATCGTCAGGAACAGTCGGAAGTTACGAGACGGATTGAGGTTCTGCAGGCGTTTCTCCAGCTGCCCAAGCCAGGCTGGTGCAAGATGGACATTCTTCAGTAAAACCCAAGAGCCCTGTCGAGCAGCAAGTGATATGGCCTGTTCGGCAAGGCTGAAGCCCTCCTCAGAGCCCATGGCGACCGAACTGAGCTTGGAGCCAGTGGTCTTGACGAGGTTTTCGACACGGTAGCTGGCATCGTGGCCAATGACGGAAACGAGAGCCACTGGTGTTGCGGGTGGTACCTCGTTGGCAACCATGGCAGACAGATCAGGGCCAGACTCAGCAGATATATCAGCTTGGAAGACAACGCCGACAAAGTGCGCCAAGGCTTCGAGCAGTCGATCTGGCCGGAAGACCTTGACAAGAAGCATCGAACGAGCCGACGAGACAGCAGCTGATACATACCATACGTCAGTACAGCCCGATGCAGCGACAAAAAAGCTTACGTGAGCTAGGATCCCAGGGCGCAGGAATGCACGACTCCGGCACGCTGGACTCTAAAAATGTCGACCATTCTGCCTCGTGCTCCTTGAGGTGGTCAATGACAGGCTTGAACAAGGGATTGCGAGCTGCATGCGCAACACGTTGGCGCATGTCGGGGCTGAGTAAATTCGAGGGCAGTCCGTCGATAGATGACGACGCGACGGCGCCACCAGTCTCGAGTAAGGCCTCCAGTTCATCAGCGACGTCTTCGACACCTCGTAATTTGACTTGAGCAAGCAATACTGCGAGGACGACGTGATCCCGATGGAAAAGTGCTCGAGAGGTCCGTTGATAGACAGTGAGCAGCAAATCGTTCAGCAGGATGTCACGACGTTGCTGGTAGTCGGTGACGCCTTTCAGATGTGGGTTCTGAAGAAGGACGTGGTCGAATATATCCAGGAAGAAGCGCAGGGAGAACTGATAGAAATGGTTGACGAGATTGAGCTGCTCGAGGATGAAGAATATAGCGCTGCAAGCCTGCGCCAGGGTGAGATATTCGGCCGTGACTTGCTCCACCTCCTTCATAACAACGTCCGTCTCCTCCACTTTCCGCGTGATCTCGGCCGCCTCGCGCTTCAGGGTCTCCAGAGTGTCAATGACCTTGTCATCGTCAAGAATATTGCCAGTGGATTCGTTAAGAGCTTGGAGTAGCAATTTCTCGAGCGTTCGCAATCGTAAACGGAATTCGCCTTGGACCTTCATGAGGTCCGTTCGTTTACGTTCCGTGTCCGGACGTTCTATCTTGAGGACCTGGTCGAGAGATTGACTTTGCAGGCTGCTCCTGGTCATGGTGAAATTGACAAAGGTCACACGACTGCAGATGTCGGGTGAGAACTCGACAGACGGGTCCCTGGTGGTGAGGAACATCGTAAAGGCAGGCGAAAAATCGATGTCTTGACTACCCAGACGAATCAGCACACGACCGCCCGTACGCCGGATTTCTTTGTTGAGAACAGCGTTGAGAATCGGGTCAAGATGTTCGACATCTTGAATCAGAAGCGGGGTGCCGAATCTGAGAGCACTCTCCAAGACCTTGAGGAAAGCTTCGTCCAAGAAGCTCGTCACCGTCATCTTTCGATCCTTGAACTCGTTCATGAGGAAGGTGGTGGCCTGACCGGTCGGGTCGATGATAAGCGGATAGCGACTAAAGCGCTTGAGCATGATAGCGTTCTCGGTGCAGAGATTGTCGGCGGGAAGTGACTTGGATTGCCAGCTGAGACGATCGTCTGCGGTTGAGAGATAGTCGGGGAACGATAGCTCGGGCTTGAACTTGATGTTGGCATCGGACATATGGCTCGCCCATTCCTGCCACATCATCTCGCGGTACTGCTGGTCGAAGAATCCACCATACGCGAGGAACGCGGCAGACAGCAGGACGTCGCCCACAATGGTGCTCATCTCCGTATCGAAGGTGCGACTACTCGACTCCCAGCGGACCTTCTCCGACGACAAGCTGCCAAGGAGAGTCATGCTGCGATCGACTTTGCTCTGGACGCGCTCCATTTCTCCCTTGATCGATTGCGTCTCGCTGATAAGCAGAGCGTATTCGTCCTTGTAGCGAGCAATGCTGGCCTCGAGCTCCGCGATCATGGCAATTATCGTCTCGGCTTGCTTCTTCGTATTCTCCGCCTGTTCTTCGAGAGACTGCACTTCATTGCGAAGCGGCTCGACGCGGTCAAGTATGTCCGAGAATTTGACCTGAGCGTGAACCCACTTGACGAGAGGACCACACGCTTTGCTGGCGCGGTTGACGTCCTCGAAGTTGAACCGTGGTCGCGAAAGGAACTCTCGCCTCAGCAAGTTACGAAGAGGCTCCGTCATCTGCTTATTCGTATCGAAGTTGACGATGCGCTGGATGAAGTCGTCGCGACGGATGATGCCTTGAACGGTCTTCCAGCTGTCGATCTTGTGGCCAAGCACGGTGCAGACGCACTCCATGGCCGATTTCACCAATTCTGGCGGATTGGCCATGGCTCGCACCTCCTGTAAGTGCTGTCGCTTGATGTTGCTGACTGCAGCTTGAGCATCGAGAACCGCTGGCTCTGCGTCAGCCAAGTCTGCCATGACAACGGCCTTGCGTTGCTCGATGTTCTTGTCTTGTTCGACGAGGGCGGCCTGGATTTCGATAGACGCTGCTTTCTTCTGTTCCGCCTCCTGCTGATCAGCGACCATTTGCTTCAGCTTCTCGTTGGCCTCAGCCGACTTGGTTTCAAGTTGTTGACGCTTGATCGCAAGACTCTTGCGCAACTCTTCGACCTGAGTGACCGTGTCGCGTAGCTTGTCAAGACCAACGTGTAGGTGGCGCTGCTGCTCTTCGAGCTCGTCGCGCTTCTCGTTGTACAGCTTGACATACTGATGCAAACTGTCGTAAGGAGTAAGTGCGCGGTCGGAGATAAATAGCATGAGACTCACAAGTCGAGATAATGCCGAGGGGTAACATAGTTGTATCGACCTTGCCTGCGACTGAGGCGGCGGTTGATCTCGTGAAGGGACTGATGGACGAAGACGAGAGCGTTAATGACTGCCGTCCTGTGTACTGGAGGCATCGAAAGCTGGCGGTAGGCGATGGGGAAATTGAGCGGCGGATTATAAGACGGCAGATCGAGGTCCAGCGTTTGGGTGAACTCCATGCCGACCTGATAGAGAGCTTGGTCTGGCCAATCTCCGAACCAGTCAAGGACACATCGATTGAATAGTGCAGGCGACGTCGCAGCGCGCGAAGCAAGACCATTCTCCGGAGGGTTCATGGTAAACACGACGTGGAGGTTCTTGGCGACCTGTCCGGTGAACCATTTGTATAACTCCTCGTGAGAATCGAGCATGAGTCCATCTCTCTGGGAGCCCTCTTTACAGGCAGTCATGAGTGCAGCGTGTTCGTCGCCCTCGAAGAGACCAGGAACCTCCGCGTTTGCCAACAACGTGTTCATGCGTTCGAGGAAACCTGAATCCAGGACGTTCGACTCGTCCATGATGAAGCAAATCTTTTCGCCCTTGCAGCCAGCCCGGCGTAAGACTGTACGCAGATCTTCGTCGAAATCCTCGCCGGTGTACTTGTTGGAGACCTTAATCTGGAAGACACTGAGGCCATTCATCCATGCAACGAAGCGGGACAGAGTCGTCTGATAATCATGTTTAGTCGTGAATTGCAAGGACGAGGAAGTCACCTGCCTTGCCGCCACCGCTGACACCGATAAGAAGCAAATGTCCCTGAATCTGCCGGAAGACTCGGTCGATGCGGAGGACGTGATCAAGCACGTCATTGAACAGCACGAGTTGGACATCGAGCTCTTCTTCATGGAATACGCGCAAACGGGCCTTGATGTAGTCGCGAAGAGCTTCGCGTTCCACTGGAATGTAGTGCTTCGACGTCCAGTTGGAGAAGAGGATGGGGCGGTTGAGAGCTTCGTCCTTGTTAATCGTTGGGAAGTGCTCCATCGCGAACATGTCGATGTGTTCGTCAGTCCAGCTTCTCTCTTCTTCCGACACCAATCGGTCCTGGAACAGGCGCAATGCTTCGTGGGCCCACACGCGGACAAGACCCTCCACAGAGAGAACTTCGAGAGGCTTGACGGCCTCGTAGATGCCGCGAACCCAGCGCGTCAGCTCTCTGGGACTGTAGACATAGTGAGCCTGAATGTCGCTAGTGAAGCGTCGCTGGGAAGCCAGGTAGAATCCAACCATCGCGTCCGTGAGCGGCTCCGCATACGGTCGCAGGTTCGGAACGACTTTGAGCAGGGCGCGGTTGTAGGTGCCGTAGATCTGCTTGAGCGAGATCTCGCCCGGATAATCGACCATGACCAAAGGCGCATGGCGAAGGAAGCGATGGCTGAGCGGCACTCGCCCGGGATCTGTAGGAGGGTTGCAGGCGCCAACGAACTGTATGCGCTCGAGTCTGACCCAAGACTTGTCCGAGGTGCGATAGAAGCCGCCGCTTTCGACAAGCTGTCGGAGAAACGAGATCACACGCTGAGTGCCGTACTTGTCCGTTGCTGGCAGATTGATTTCGTCGCAGAAGACGACAATCCAACGGCCAATCTGAACCGGGGCGAGGATGACACCGTCTGAACTCTTTCGATACTCGCAGTACTGATCGAAAGTCTTCAAGATCAGCTCTGGAGTCGTCGCGCTGGAAAAGTTGAGGCCAACGACCTCCATGTCAGGCAGCTTGCGCAATGCACTGAACAATGTCATGGTCTTGCCCGAGCCTGGCGGGCCACACAACATCAATGGTTTGTGCTCGGAGAGCCAGGAGTAGAGAACCTCCTCGTGCCGGACTGTGTCAATGGTTGGAACGACGACATCGGATGCCGTGACTGCATGCGACTCGATATCGATGACCGGAACGCGGGTCTGCCAGGAAATCCAATCACCGCTGGCAACCTGTACGTCGTAATCGAGCAAAGAGCTGCCAGGCGGCAATGGTGGCAAGTCTATAGCGGTACCCTTGCGAAGGAACTCGCCCATTTCGGCTCGCAAGTCGAGTTTCGCGTCTCCAGAGAAAGCCCAAATGAGACTGATGAGCATGCGCTTTTGAACGTATTGTTCGACGCGCTCTGCCGCCAGAGGGAAATCGGTATGCTGGTTATTGTACTCGAGGACATTCCGAACGGACTTGTTGATGAGCGAGAAGAGTGTGTTGAGCGCTCGCGCGACCGTGAAGTCCATGATATGCTCAAGCCCTTCCGCGTACTCAAGCGCAGCAGAGACTAGCCCGTCCTCCGCAAAGAATGGCTCGAGAATGGAAGCAATGGCTTTCTGCGTCACAAGGGGTCCAGACTCGGAGCTGTCACCGCCGAGTGCATCGCGGCGAGTTATAACGGTGTCGTCGCCTTCCGCATCGATGGCTTGGTTGGCCAAAGTGTCCAAGTAGTTGCGGTAGACCATCTGGGGCTCGACAACGTCTTCGCTGAACCAGATCATACCACACCGGCTGACCGTCGCCAGTGTGGCATAGCGTAAGTGCTCCACCTCGAACATAATGCGAACATTGGGAGGAAGATTAAGACGCTCGCCATTTGGCAAAGTAAGCAGTTTGTTGTCGTCGAGCACACTGGAACGCATTAGTGATCCAGCCCAGTCCGTGGTAGACAGACGAACCTGTTCAAGTTCTCGACCCACTCCGGATCGACATCGCCATCGAAAATGATCCAATGACGCTTGCCACTTTCGCCACGAACGTCGTCCACAATCTTGCGCAGAATGTGCGTGAAGAGACCATCGTTCCATTCGCGCGTCGTTGGATCGAGGGTGCCGTACAGTTGATCCTTGTGCATGGCCTTTGGATCGATGACATACGACACGCCCTCCACGCCATCGAGCCGGTGCAGCGCCTTGAGCAAGACTTGCCAGGCGTTCGTCTTTCCGGTGCCCGACGGGCCGACCATCATGAGACCATGTTGGATTTTCTGGATCTGGTAGAGCTGCAGTATCTTTGCAATCCACTTGTCACCGGGAACGAGACGTTTCTCCTTGCAGACATTGATGATCTGTTCACGCAAAGCGTCGAGGTCGACAGGCACGTAGTCGGTTCCAGGGAACACGTCGGCCAGGAGACTCGTAAGTAGCGGCACGTCGTCCGCGACAAGTTTCGGCACGATGGTCTCGGTCACACTCTGGATGAGAATGACCTGTTCCGACGTGGCGTCGGAAAGTCCGACGCTGTCCGAGTCCTCGTCAGCGTCGCGGGCGGACTGCAAACGCTCGCGCTTAAGGATACCGGCGCTGGCAAGTACGGCCTTGAGGGCACGGAGACCGAAATCGTAGTGCGGCTGAGGCGACAGCTGCTCTGCGCACAGATTGAAGAAGGGAACGATCTTGGAGGCTAAGCTCTCGGCAGTGCGGAAGCCCTGCGAGAACAGCATGACCTGCGCGATGAGCTCTCGGTCGGGACGCGTCATGGCCATCCTGCAGCATCATATCAGTTGCCGTAGCTCGCGTATGGTGCAGTACTCACGGTCTGAATAGCTTCGTCAGGTTCGGTGGGAGGGTCGAACGGCCAGAGTACCCAGGGTTCGTCGTGATGAAGATACCTATACTCGTGAGCATGGCTGAGTAGGACTAGAGGGGAGTATCGACATACCCATGTTCTTGTTGAGCTTGACGTTCTTTCCTACCAACTCGATCTCTGTGCCAGGATTCTTCACAAGCATTGCAAGACCCTGCTGGATGGTCTGCACTTGTTGCGAGACGGCGGATAGAATTCTCTCCTCGAGTCGGTTAAACTCGTCGAAGCAGCCCCACGCGCCGACCTGGCACAGACCAACGAAGATACGGCCCATGGCCTTGAAGTCGAACGTCTCGTCGCAGCAGAAAACAAGCACGAAACGGCCTAGCTGCACACCGAGCGCCTTGACGGACTCGGTCTTGCCGGTGCCAGCGGGCCCGAACGGCGACCCGCCAAGTTGCGTGTCCAGCGCCTGCGTGAGCGTCAGGTAGCAGCGATCCGTCAAGGGAGTCTGGACAAGACGATCGGGAACGCCGAGGTACTCCCAGCCGTACGGGAACGAAGCATTCGCAACGCGGATATCCAATCGGTCCAATGGGTTGTCGAGGTTGCGGTCCAGGTAGAAGCGCATCTGGTAGAGCCATGGGAAAGCGCGGTTGTCCTTGACCTCTTGCTGGATGAGCGAGCGAATGACATCTCGCTGGTGCACCAGCTCCGTGATGAGGTGCTCGCATTTGCGCCGGGTGGTGGCGGTGAGGTCAGTCAAAACGATATCGGCCAGGAGATCCAAGCCCTGTTTGACAGTCTCCAAGGGAGAGTCCAAGCCTTGAGAGCCTTCAAGGGCCGTCTCCACAGATGCGGTCCAGACGACCTGAATGGCGAGGGAGACGAGCTGGGCAGGATATTTCTCGATCCAGGCCAAAAGCTGGGCCTGAGTCACTGGTGCGCCAGTGCCATAGAAAGTCTGAAGCTCCGCGACAGCCTCGGTCAGGAGGATTGCGAGGTTGAGCCGCATCTCCGCCTCGAGCTTGGTCAACCAGTCGTTGATCTTCGGAAACTCCTTGAGGAGAATCGGCGAGCTGAAGCGGACCTCCTCGCCTTCGCGAGAGGCCATACCCTGGATCTGGGTGAGGTCTTCGTCGAGCAAGAGCGTCGACAGGCCAGCGAACATCTTCTTCAGATGTTTCATGATGCGCAGAATATCCTTGCTGTTGCCAATGATCTCGAGCAAGTCCTCGTCACCAACGAAGTAGAAACGCGGGAACGACGAGCGCTCGCGCTCGAGGTACTCTCCGAGGGCCTTCTGGATTTTTTGAAGCATGTCCTTCAGACGCTCGAGGCTCTTCTGGACGCCTTGAATGTTCATCACGTCAATGACGAATGGCGACTTGTACACCTTCTTCATGACGGTGTGGAATTCTGCGTTGATGTTGTCGAAGCGCTTCGACTCAACAGGCAGGAGATGCTTGATATCGGCGCTGCCGGAGAAAATGCCTTCAAGGTAGACCCATTGGCGCTGAACATCGTACCAAATATCTGTCAAGTCTGTCAGCAACTAGAGATAGACCCCGTTCACAGGACGCATACCGAATAGAACGTGGATGCGGTTGAGCTTCTCTTCCCACGAGCTAGCCTCCTCTTCGAACACTGGGCACGCATTGTCAGCATTGCGGACTCATGTCCGAACTGCGCTGACCCTTGTAGTATGGCGAAAGCCTCATGGCGGTAAGAGAATTAAGGTTCTCCTGGCACTTAGTGAACAGGTCGTCCCACCCGCTACAGATACGGATGAGCCAAATATGGTAGGTTCAGAATTTGGCGTACCGGATAAGACGACATTTGTTCTGGTAATTGACCAACTCGAGAGTATAGTTGGTCCAGACCTCTTTGACTTGCTTGATGTACTCTTCGAGCGCCATCTAGGGTACTGTGAGTGGAAAATTAGATACATGCGATATAGTCGCCTACCTCTCCCTGGGCTTGGATGATAACATCCTTGATCAAGGATTCGTTCTTCTTGAGGTCAAGGTCGTACACTTGTCCCAGCGTCAAGCTGTGAGGAGAATCAGTATAGTGCGCAGTGTGCAAACGAGGTACGCACTGTGTCAAGTTAAGCTGCGACGGCAGGCGTAGAACCTTGAAGAGTTGCTTCCAGTGACGCTCTTTGAGCGCATCGCTCTTCAGCTCGCTGACAACGGTGTTCGCTTTGAGCAGGCCACGAAGCATGTCCTGGACATATTCGAAGGCAGCATATTGGCGCATACGCGTCGGCATGTCCCTTGTACTTGTGAGCAGGGCGTCCAAGCTCTGCCTGAGCTTCCTAGGTTGTACAGTCGCCCACGACTGGTCGCGAAGCTCGCCCACTTGGTTCCAGATACCACTGAGGGCGGTCCATACGGCCTTGAGGTCGCGGAGTTCCTCGACAACAGGTTCAAGGCGCGTGTGGCGCACGAGCTCAAGATCGAGTGCTTCTTTGGCACGGCAGACAAGGTCGTACTCCTCTTGCACGCGGCTGAGCTTGCCCTCGAAGACGTTGATGGCGTTCATAGCAGTGTCTGCGCGCATGTTGCCCTGAACGGGACGCGTCTGTTCCCACTCGTTCAACAGGTCGGTGATCTTGTTCTCGACAATTTTGTCCTCAGCGACTATCTTGAGCTGCAGTCCAGCTGCGGGGCAGTCAAGTCATGGTCCGGGTGTAATGGCTCCGAAGACACGCACCAAGCTGCTCCTGGATGCTATCGTTCTTGCGCTTCAAAATCTCATTGAAAGCGCTCCATTCGCCCTGCAACTGGTCGCTGTACAGCCAGTCGTCTGGAAACTGGTATCTGAAGCGTTCGAGCGTCTTCTCGCCGCTGGCGCAGAGCTCAATCATGGGGCCCCATGTCTTGGTCTTCTTCTTGAGGTCTTGCACGAATGTAATGAAAGTGACCGCCGCTGCGGTCGACGAATTGTTCGGAGCGAGAAGCTGGAGCGTGTTATTACAGTGGAAATCCACGGCGGTGGCGTGGAACGCACCTCCATGCTGGCGGTACGCGCGTTGGACGCGTTGCGACGAACCAGAGGAGACTTGGCGGAGTTTAGTTGACCGCGGCTCCGTGTTCAGCTTTCGCTCGCGACTCTACGCCACCATGTCGTCCAAGGTACCTTCCTTCTATCCTCCCATTTAAAAGTACTGATATATGCACTCTTTGTTCCTAGAAAGTTCTGGTCCAACCCATTGCGAGTATCATTTAGCTCACCACCTGTACCCAGCAACTGACTAGATACTACAGAATGTCATATTCAAGAACCTGCAACAAGTGTGTCTATGCTAGCAGCGCTTTCTTTATCGCGTATTAACAGTCGCGTTACAGAGGACGCCGATTAGTATCTGGCTTTACGACAACGTGGACATGCGCATCGAGGGGCGCATTATCGTACGCTTTGAACCGCTTTCCCTTAACCGACCATCTCTGACTTGATTGAAAAGGGCTTCGACGAATTCATGAACGTCGTTATTGACGATGCGACGGAAGTCTATACGGACAAGACCAAGGAGCGGCGACTGCTCGGTGAGTTTCATCTTTCTGCTATGGAGCATTCTCACTGACGACGCAAAGGCCGCATTCTGCTCAAGGGCGATGCGATAACGTTAATACAGCAGATGAAGTAGCCGTACGCTGGTCAAACCCTGGGCATGCACGCGCCAGGCCAAAACCTCACTGTCGCCGTCCCGGTCCCAGATGTATATTTCTTGCTGTAAATCCGTAGCAACCCGCCAAAATAACAGACTCCAGTGTTCTGAGCCATCTGTAATTCTTGAGAGTCGGGAGCATATACTTGCTTGCAGAACACTGTCATCGCCGCGTTATCACGTGTGTTGATACTCTTGCCTGTGCCTATGACGGTCCTCAGCACCCTCCGCCCGTCGCGCGAACGGGCGGTGCGATTCTACAAGTTCTATGGCCAGCACAGAAAGGGCGTCCAGCGCGTCTTGACTGTCAGTTTCATCAGCTACTTCCTCGCCGTAACCGTGGGCGGCATAGCGCGCGCCCGGACATCCGACCGTCCCTCACGCTCTGGCAAGCGCAGTAAGAAGGACGACACCCAGAATGCCCGGCCGGCACGCGTTGCGGTGCGTCCCAGCAGCGTGAACGAACTCTAAGCACTCACTATGGCGATTATTGCAGGTCGACAGCGTGTTCTACCAGAGGCTTAGTCGACTGCTCCGAATCGTGATCCCAGGATTACGGTCGCGCGAGGCTCGAATGCTTGTGCTGTACTCAGCTCTGCTCATATTCAGGACGGCAATTTCGCTCTATGTTGCAGTGCTCGACGGCAAGTACGTATCACCCGACCTTGTTGGCGTAGCGGACCACTGAAACGATACAATAGGATTGTGGCCTCTATCGTGCGGGCGCAGATGCTGCCGTTCCTATGGAATATCCTGCGTTGGCTCCTCGTCGCCATCCCAGCCACATGGACGAATAGCTGGTTGACGTACATCCAAAACAAGCTGGCCATCGCGTTCCGCACGCGCCTCACGGAAGCCGCCCTCGAAGCGTACCTCGGAGAGGATGGCGAAACGAAGCAGAAGATATACTACAAGCTCTGTGCGTCGTGCAGCAGGCCACCTTGCAGATGGCTCACGAGTACTGCTCAGCCAATCTCGACGACCGCATCAAGAACCCTGACCAGTATGCACTCTTCCTGCGTGAAGTTTTAAGACTGAGTTTATATTAGGATGATTACTGTGGACATCCAGCGGTTCTCTAGCGCATTGGCTGCAATCTACAGGTTCGTGGACTTGTGCAATTTCTGGCTGGCCCTGAACTCTGGACAGCAATCTCGCGAAGCCCATCTTGGACGTTGTGCTCTATGTTCGTCTCTGTTATATGCTCAATGATACTCCAGTCTTACCATCGGCGCAGAACTACCAACTCTCACAGAATGTCGGTGCCGAGGGACTTGTCATTTTGACATTAGCAGTTCAAGCATCTGCCAATCTCTGTAGGTTGATACTGAGAAAAATAGTCTCACTCTGACCCAGTTTCGCAGTGCGCGCCATGACTCCTCCATTTGGCAAGTACACAGCGGAAGAAGCGGCACTGACAGGTTCCTTACGCCATTCGCATTCGCGTCTCGTCGAGGCCTCTGAGGAAGTAGCCTTCTACGGCGGCGAGCAGGCTGAGAAGCTTCTCCTTGAGCGCGACTATTTTGCGCTCGTCAAGCACATAAATCGCGTGCTCCGCATCCGCGTGTGGCATGGTATCGTCGAGGAGGGCATCATCAAATGGCTCTGGGGAGCGTTTGGCTTGTGCATTTGCGCCATCCCGGTGTTTGCGAAGCTGCCCGGACTCGACGCCGGAGATCATGGGAGTCGTACAGAGGGCTTTGTTACGAATCGAAGACTACTCTTGTCCTCGAGTGATGCCTTTGGTCGTGTGCGTATTGCAGCCTATGAGAGCCGACGCAACTGACGTCGTCAACAGGTCATGTATTCTTACAAAGGTACTGGCAAAAGTGGACTTGCACGCACTGTCCTTGGCTGATAGCGTGTGTGCAGAGCTTGCTGAGCTCGCCGGATATACCGCGCGCGTTTCGCAATTCTTTGATACCATTGAAGACGTGAAGAAGGGCAAGTTTGAGAAAGCACTCGTCAGCAGTGCACAGTCCGAGGAGAATGCTAAGCGTGAGTGTCTCATTGAATCTGATAACTTCACGGTCCCTCATATCAGGAAGTTCTCAAGAACCGCGGCAAGCTGGTGATCTCGGACGAAATCATTTTCGATGAAGTGCCCATAATTACCCCCAACGGCGATGTGCTTGTTCGAAGCTTGAGTTTCCATGTCAAGCCTGGAGTCAGTACATTGGTCATACCTTGCTGTGGTGCTAATCGTTCGCGTAGCAACATCTGCTTATTGTGGGACCCAACGGTATGCCCCTGCAAATGTTCCTACCAGGATGCTTACCCTTTTGCAGGCTGCGGCAAGTCGTCGCTCTTCCGCATCCTTGGCGGATTATGGCCTGTATATGGTACGGGTATTTTCCGGACAACTGGAGACAAAGTAGCTAAGCTCATCTTGACGCAGGCGGCGTTGTGCACACGCCCCCGGCGAGCGATTTCATTCTTATCCCTCAGCGACCGTACCTCTCTCTGGGCACACTTCGTGATCAGGTCATCTACCCACACTCTAAACAGGAGATGGAGTCTCGTATGTATCGACCTTCGTGTTCGAATAAGCCTCTCACAACCGATGCCTCAGGTGGGGTGACTGACTACGATTTGCTCAAGATCCTGGCGGTGGTTCAGATGGATCACATTGTAGAGCGCGAGGGCGGGTGGGACGTGTCGCGCGAGTGGGCTACCACCCTCAGCGGCGGCGACAAGCAGCGCATCGCGTGGGCTCGGTTGTATTACCACGCGCCGAAATACGCCATCCTTGACGAAAGCACAAGCGGTGTTTCGCCTGAGCTGGAGCAGGTTATGATGGAGCATGCCACCGGTGAGCGATCTTCAAACGCAGGCTTTTAACCACTAACATGCGATATGTAGGTTTGGGTATCACGCTTCTGACGGTGTCGCATCGTCCATCGTTGTGGAAGTATCACAGCCTCATCCTGCAATATGACGGTCATGGCGGCTACGTCTTGTACGTCAACCTTATCTGTGACTGGTATCGATTGAGCTCACCAACTCTTTCTTCCAGCACCAAGCTCGATGCAGAGAAGCGCCTGGCCCTGCAAGAAGAGAAGCAGGCGTTGGAGGCGAAGCTGCTTGAAGTGCCCAAGATGAAGGCGCGTCTGGCGGAGCTGCGCCAAGTTGCAGCAGAGCGCGATTGAGTCGTCTCGCTAGTGCAGCGTCTTGTACACTATTTATAATAGACTGCACACACACATTGTTGAACTGTTCGCAGATGTTCGGCTTATGGTACATGAGTTTCAACCTTTATTTCAGCATGTTGCAGCTATGAACATATTCGGAGTCGAGAGCAGAAATAAACGGATCAAGCAGTGTTTCGCAAAACTGGAATGGGGTCAGTATTATGGATGCTATATTGTTGACCGCACTTGCCTAAGACAACAGAATCACCGCTGTACTGAATTCAGCGCGCGCAAAGGGACCTTGTAACTCAATACGCACCGCAGGAACATCTTGCTGATGAACCGGTCTTTGTTCACGGGCTTCTTGTTCTTACCCTTGGGCACTTCTGTCCACATCTGCACCGTCACATTAATGTGTGACGTCGCGACAAACGCGAATGACTTGCCTCCTTGACGTTTTCGAGAACCTGAATGAGAATGCTAAGTGAGTAGACTGAGAGAAAGTACGCGCAACTTTGGGCGCACCATGTTGGTATGTCTGTCGAACGCTTTTACGCGTGCCAGCAGCTTTTTGTTGTTGCGCAGCGAGATGAGAACCTGCGTGTGGTTGCGCACCGCCTGCTGCAACACGGAGAGTGGGCCCTGCGAGATCTCGTGCTCTTCCAACTGGCGCAACTGCGCCTCATCGAGTTCGGACCTGGGGAGATGCGCAAACTGACTGTAGACAGGGACTCAGCCGATGAGTGTTTACCAAGCGTAGAAATGACGAACCTCATTGCTTGACGCGGGGCTTAGGTTGGCGTTGGAGGCAAAACGCGTGGGCGGCGAAGTCCGATTCTGCTCTCCGTCGTCCGCTCAGCCACATTCAAACCTGCAAGTATGGGCCGGATTAAGCAGAAGGGCAAGGCAGGCGCCGCGAAAGCATACGTGACGAGGACACACGCGGTTAAGAAGCTGCAGATATCACTGGCAGACTTCCGAAGACTATGCATTCTCAAGGGTGCGTGCCTGCCTTTTTGGCATTCACTGTACGCACTGAGCACCGGGTTTAGGCATTTTCCCTCGCGAACCGCGCAACAAAAAGAAGGCCAACAAGGGCTCGAGTGTGCCTACGACCTTCTACTATGCAAAGGACATCGCGTACCTCGCCCACGAGCCTGTGCTCAAAAAGCTGCGCGAGCACAAGGCTTTTGCGAAAAAGCTTGCCCGTGCTCTCGGACGTTCCGAGTGGAGCAGCGCAAAGAGTCTGGAGGACAACAAGCCGGTATACACGCTGGACCATATCATAAAAGAACGGTGCGATCCATTCTAGTCTCTATTTTGTAGTGCTCGCTCATATGCTTTATAGCTATCCGACGTTCATTGACGCTGTCCGTGACATCGATGACGCGCTCTGTCTCGTGGCTCTCTTTGCGACTTTGCCTGCTAACGAACGCATACCGTCGTCCTTGACACAAAACTGCGCTCGCTTAACTGCCGAGTGGCAGCTCTATGTCATGCACACCCGCGCCTTGAGAAAAGTCTTCTTGTCCATTAAGGGAGTCTACTATCAGGCAGAGGTGATGGGCCAAACTATTACTTGGCTTGTGCCATATCAGTTTTCTCAGCAGGTGTGTACAAGATATCAGCTACGAGAGTAATGCCGCTCACGGTGGACAGATTCCACCGGACGTTGACGCCCGTGTCATGCTGACGTTCCTGGAGCTCTACCAGACGTTGCTCGGGTTTGTCTTCTTCAAGCTTTACGCAGACGCAGGCCTTGCGTATCCTCCGCCAATGGATGCGTCCAAAGACGATGCTGCAGCCGGCGTCGGCGCATTCAGCCTTCAGGAAGCCAAGAAAGCCGCCGCTGAGGTACCAGCATCGAAGCCTGCCACCGTTGAAGTCGGCGGTAAGAAGATCACGGGCAAGGATGTTCGCGCCACGATCAAGAGCCTGGCAGCAAGCTCCCAGGCCGATGCCGACGACGAAATCACCAAGGCCCACGAGCCGGCCACCTCGACAGACATGGATGCAACAGACGATTTCGTAGCTTACCCGTCGACCTCCAATCCGTCTGAAGTGGCTGAGCTACCCACGCTACGGACCATCAGCACGCTTGCGCCGTCGACGCACACGAAACTCTTTGCGCCCTACGTATTCTTCCTCTCGCGCGAATCCCCGCGGTCCATCCTCGAGTTCATCATCCGCGCGTTCGGTGGCCGTGTTGGCTGGCCGGCGTCTGTGGGCAGTGGCTCGCCCTTCGACGAAAGCGACGAGAGCATTACTCATGTCATCATCGACCGCCCCATCGTCGAACGGCCCAACGAAACCGCCGAGGAGAAGGCACGGAGACGGACGCGCAAGTACGTCCAGCCTCAGTGGGTCGTGGACTGCATCAACAAGAACACCATCCTTCTCGAGGAGCCGTACCTCCAGGGCAAGATTCTTCCTCCGCATCTGAGCCCATTCGGCGAGGAACGCGGCGCGTACAACCCCGAGGAGATGCAACACGTCGATGCTGCCGCTGCCGCCGAGTCCGAGTCTGAGGAAGAAGACGAAGAGGCCATGGATGAAGACGTATCGGAGAAAGAGGATGCGCTCGTCAACGCTGTCGAATCCGCAGATCCGGCGCTGCTGCGCGCTGCAGAGCTGGCTGCAGAGGCTGCTGGCGTTGACCCTGATGCATTCGAGAAGCAGGTCGGCAAGGCAGCCCGCAAGAAGTCGCACAAGGCTGGCCCAGCTGCGCCTGAGGCGACCGAGGAGGAGATGAACAAGATGATGATGAGCAACAAGAAGCGCAAGTTGTACGAGAAGATGAAGTACGGAGAGCGCAAGCGGACCGAGGAGGCAAGCTGTTCCTACCGCATGTTAATCTCTACTGACCTCTGGTGCAGAATGCCAAACTCGAGCACAAGCGGAAACAACTCGCGAAAAAGGAGCGGCAAAAAGCCTGAGCACGCGTTGTCGCCCCTCGCTTTGCATATCCTGTACTTTATATACCTTCACTCTGTTGTCGTCAGTCTGCTCATCTACAAATGGTCGTCTTGCCCGCAACCCGACGATCATCATAATCGCTCGACGAAACGGCCTTGGCATGTTCGCATGAATGGTACAGGCGAGAACCTGAAGCTGTCAACTAACTGCAGGGAGCCAGCTTCGATGAATTGCAATGAAATTTGTACGAGGCTATGATACACCGACATACAAGAGAAAGACGTGCCATGACTACATCGGCAGAGCGGACAACAAGACAAGCACGAGATAGAGACAGAGACAGAAAAGACGACACAAAGCACGACAGCATCAGGAGGGAGGACTGTAAGATAAGCAACCAACGTAAACCCCAAGCTAAACGCAAGAAATACATCACCAATCTTGGCCTGCTACCGCTTCTTCCGCCGCGTCACACGCTTGGTCGGAGGCGGCGGAGGCGGCGGATGCTCATCAAGCTCAATAGCAGGCATGTGCACGGGGGTACCGCCAGCGCCACCCCCGGCAAGGAATGCACCATCCTTCTCGCGCGTGCCGACGCCCATATACGTATCAGCGTCAACCTCCCCGACGCCCATGTCGTCATCCCGCACGATCTGCACATGAGGAGCGTGTGCCTGCCGCATCTCCTCATCGAGCGTCTGTCGGCGTGTGCGTCTGCCCTGGGGTTCTGCCTCGCTCTGCGAGGGAGGTGGCGAGGGCAGCTCTGGCAACGGCGGCGAGCGCAGAGCAAGAGGGTCCGGCGTCAAAAGCTCTGGCGGCGGGGGCTCAACGAGCACTCGCTGAGGGCCAACGCGGCCGGGGGGACGCGGGCGATGAGGCGTGGAAAGCATCATCGGACTACTCGGTGCGCGACGTTCGGAGTCTAGGAAGGCATTCGCGACGCGGGCAGCAGGCCGCGCACGGGGAGGCGGCGGGGTCGACTGGCGTAACTGTGATGTCGACGCTGTGGGACCCGTAAACGGCGGCGTCTCCGGGACGGGGTCGTCAACTGACACATCGCGGTCAGAACATAGCGAAGGCGTGTCCGCCATAGCTGGCAGGCGCAGGGACGAAGACGACCGATTCAAGCTGGTATTGGGCCGCAGCAGAGTCTGCTTCTGCGCCGACGATGACGGTTCTCCAACCCGGCGTCGAACCGCACTGGTCGCGCTGGATGGTGCGGGATCGCCTGGCTCGCGCTTGCGCTTGAGGCCAAAGTTCGTTTCAACGGCGGGCCACTCACGCCGCCGCTCGATCTGCGGCGCAGGGTCGGTCGTCTTGCGTAGACGGACGGTCTTCAGCTCGTTCAAAATTGTGCCATATGTTCTGCGGCTACCGTCGGGCGGAGCGTTTTCTTCGGCTTGGGCGGCGACTTTAACGTCGCTCGCACACCAAGATATAGTTCCTCTGCCCTTGACGTTGGGGCACGCGTGAGCCCACCACCCGGTGGGGGCGGAGGCGGAGGCGGCGGAGGCGGGGGCGGTGCGGCACGCGCGTCGAACTCGGGGGCATGCGAGCGACGTGCAAGTTCGGCTTTGAGATGCTCGACTCCTCCTCCAGCATGCGGATGCGGACTTTGTCGCGCCAGGCGCTCTCGGACTGCTGGACAGCGTCGCGCTCGCGCTTCTCCGCCCGTTCACGCTCAATGCGAAGCTCATGCTCCGCACCACTGAGCGTTCGACGACGTTCGTGTTCCCTATCGCGATCTCGTTGATTCAGGCTCGCCGACGAGCCTGATCGCCTGAGCTCGCTGGAAGATGCAGGAAACGTGTGACGGGTAGGTGACGGATCCAAGTCGCGTGCCTTGCCCTTGCCCTTGCCAACACTACTGGGCAGGACGGTGCTCTTGGGCAGCATCAACGACACGTCTTCCTCTGGGTCTGCACGGAATGCCTGTGCGACAGCACGAACTCGCGAGGGTCCAGCCTGAGGCTGTGGATGGGAATGTGTGTTGTGACGGCGGGATGTGTCTGTGGGACGCGATGTCTCGGATGGCCGGCGGCGAGGGCTGGCTTCCTCTGAGTGGTAGCCTGCCCGTTCGTCTTCGTCATCGTCTTCTTCGTCGTCATCATAGTCCTGTTGATCGTAGTCTTCTTGCTCGTAGTCATCGTGCGAGTAGTCGTCGAGCTCTGGTTCAAGCTCGAGTTCGTCCTCGTAGTGCTCGTCGTGCAAAACGGGGTACTTGGGGACGGGCTTGCGCACGGGCGGACTGACAACGTCGGAGGCGAAGCGCACGTGACGGGATTCGTTATCGTCCTCTGGAGGCGAGGGCGAGCGAGAGAAAAGGGTGCCCGGCATGGCTCGCGAGGGCGGCGGTAATGGTTCTTGTACTCGGTGCTCTGCAGCTGGTCAGTCAGACGACCAACG
Organism: Auricularia sp. M13; assembly: GCA_037042915.1. Lineage (NCBI taxonomy): Eukaryota > Fungi > Basidiomycota > Agaricomycetes > Auriculariales > Auriculariaceae > Auricularia > Auricularia sp. M13. The sequence continues at coordinate 1,939,485 of CM073197.1, read as the reverse complement.
CGACTGAGTTTGTATGCGCACTGTGCTCCGGGGGTTCTGGACGCGCTGCGGCCCGCTGGCGCGACTTGCGACGAGTTGGCACGGGCGGCGGGGCGGGATCATTTGACTTTGAGCAACCGTGAGCAGAAAAACGGGCACAGGGCGGCAACGACGGACTGTAGAGCCTGTGGCAGCGTTGACAAAGTCTTTGAGCTCGCCGGAGACAAACGCGACGAGGCTGCCCAGGACCATGCTGCGTTGGCTGGGCGGCGGCGGCGGTGCATGGGAGGGCGGGTTTCTGTTTGGCCCGCGCAAACACTTGCCTCCGTCGCCGCCGACACGGTCCCCGTCGCCGCCGTCGCCCGCCCCCGCCGCGAGCCTCCCGCGCCCGGGCCATGCCGTATCTGCGCTTTGGCGGCGGATGGGCGTCGACGCCGTCGCTGCCGCTCAAGCCGTCGCACGACGCCGACAGACCCGCCCCGCCGCCGTACGAGCATGCCGCCGCCGCGCGCTCCGGCTTTGTCGCGCAGACGACGACGACAACGATCACGCAGACGACGACGACGTTCATTCCGCTCACGCTCTGGCACCATGACCGCGCTGTCGACCTCGACAAGGACCTGCCAGCCACGCCGTCATCCGCCAAAGCCGAGCCAGGCTCCTCGCGCTCCTCGTCGCCGTTCGCAGCAGACCGACCGCTTGCTGCGCTTGCCCAGGCCAGCCTCGGGCTCGGCCTGCACGCGCCACCGCCGTCGCCGTCGCACCAGAGCGGCCATCTCACAGTCGACGCCCAGCGCCCGCGCCCCCGTGTCGCGTCGAATCCGGTGCTGCGAAAGAGCAGGTCGTTCAGCCACGAGCCTGCGCAGCGAGAGCCTGCCCCGCAGCCCGAGCCTGTGCCCCCGGTGCCGCCCAGGCCGCCCGTGCCGCCGTCGCCGGAAAGGGCCCCGACGGCCGTGGCGTCCAGCAGCGCGTTCCAAGAAAAGCGCACGCGTCGGCTGTCGTTTGGCGCGTCGCTGCTCGCGCCGTTCCGCGCCCAGGCCGTCGCCGCCGCCGACCTGCCGCCCAGCCCGCCCCCTGCTAACCTCGCGCGCAAGTCCTCGTTCTGGGCCCGCAAGCGCGCCACGACGCTGCAGGTCGACACCCAGCAGCCGCAGCCACCACCGCAGCCGTCCGAGTCGGAAAAGACGCCATCCCTGCCCTCTATGCAGCCCTTCACACCTCTCACCATAGATAATCCGCGCTCGCCTGCTAAGCCGCAGCCCTTGCAGCCTATTCAACAGTACAGTATCAGCAGTACTAGTTTCATCATTCCCGACTCCCCTGCAAACAATCTTCCCACGGCCCCTGGCTCCGCTGCTGTCCGTCGTCGCTCGACCATCTCGTCTGCCGGCGAGCGGTCGCCCAATCTCTCGCTGGAATTCGCCGTCGCTCCCGCGCCCGCGCCTGCGCCGCCACCGGCATCGCGTACCAGCACCGCCAGCAGCAGTCCACGCGTGTCGTTCCTCCAACCCTCCCTCTCGCGGCCCGCGTCGTCCGACCCGCTGCATCTTCACGAGTCGCCCGTGTCCACGCCCATAGAATCGCAATCGCCTTCGACGACTCCAGAGCCAAAGCTCGCTCCGCGTCAGCGCGCCATGACGAATCCCACGCTCTTCCGTCGCATCTCCTTTTTCGCGACTCCTTCCACGCCCCCACCGCCCGTCGAGGACATTCCACAGCCGCAACCTCCGCCGCCAAAGCCCGCGCCGCCTCCAATGCCGCAGGGAGAGAGCCCAGAGGCGTACGTGCAACGTCTGACTGAGGTTGTCACGAAGGCCGAGGTGGCCAACGTGCTTGCCGCGAGGTGCGCATATTGCCATATTCTTTGTCCTTGGATTTGGTGGGCTGATTCGCGGCAGCAATGACGAATTTCACGTACGCGCATTGCAGGCGTACATGGGCCGTTTCGCGTTCGACGGCGACCCTCTCGACGTCGCGCTGCGAAAGCTGCTCATGCACATGGCGCTCCCCGGGAAACGCAGCAGATCGACCGCGTTATGGAGGCCTTTGCAACGCGCTACTCGACGTGCAACCCCGGTCTATTTGCGAGCTCGGACACACCCTACGTGCTTGCCTTCAGCTTGATGATGCTCCACACCGACGCCTTCAACAAGAGCAACAAGCGCAAGATGACAAAGGCCGACTATGTGAAGAATACGCGTCTGCCGGGTGTCCAGCCTGAGCTGCTCGAGGTGTGCAAATACGCTTTGATTGGCGAGTGTGGGATCTGATTAGGGCAAACAAATGAAGTACTTCTGGGACCAGATCACCTTCGCACCGTTCATCTTCATCGAGGATCCGCTGGACGTCAACGGCTCGCGGCTTCTATCGACCAGTAACGGCTCGGCGCTCAGCACGCCGTCGCTGCTGGGCCGCTCGAACCGTGTAGATCCATACTACCTCATAGCACAGGACTTGCTGGGGCCATTGCGGGTGGACGTACACGGGGTCATATCGCAAACAGACCCGTATAGTGTGCATGGCGGTGACTCGCACGTATACGGCGCGTGGGACGCGCGCGACCTGCAGCGCGTGTTTGCGTCCGCGCCGCTTGTCGAGCTTGAGGACAAGGATACCGTCGACCGCCGGAAGAGCGTCATGATAGGTGCCTTTCCGGCCACGCTCACCACCGTGCCCAGTGTCATGCCGGCGATTGCGTATCCCGGCGACTTGACACTGGACGATCCGTGGCCCGGTGAGATTCTCACATTGCGTGTGACCAAGGTTGGCGTACTGTGGCGGAAAGGTACGTGAATCGTCAACTTCTGACAGTGACTGTTGTTGATGTTGTTCGCAGATGAGCTTGCTGAGGGCGGCCGGCGCGCTTCGAGTCGCAAGTGGCGGGAATGGAGCGTCGTCCTTACGGGCTCCCAGCTGTTGTTCTTCCGCGACCCATCGGTCGCAACGGGGCTCATACCATCTTCGTTCGAGTCGCCAAAGGACGATGTCAGAGCCGGCACGACAACGGCCAAAGCCCAATTTCTTGTCCCTGAGATCGAAATCCTGCGGCCAGACGAAATCCTTTCTGTGGAAGACTCAGTCGCGCTGTGTGACGCAACATACGACAAATACCCGCATGCGTTCAGATTCAGCATGCCCAAGGGGCGACAACTGCTCCTGCGTGCAACGAACGAGGCCGAGCTCATAGCATGGCTGGCACTCATCAATTACGCCAGTGCATTCAAGACAGCCGGCGTGCGCATGCGCCCACTTGGTCTATCATGGAAGGAGATCGAGGGGGCAGGGATGGCCGCCGCACGCTTTCATCTGCGCGACCTGCAGCAACGTGCATCAGGGAACACATCACCCTCGTCTAGCTCGAGCAAGCCCGCGCGATCTTGGGGGTCTGGTCAGGGGAAGACAAGCGGCGAGCACCAACGCGACTCAGGAAGCAGCCGGCCATCGCTCGCGTTATCCTCCTATCGGCAGTCGTCCGCAACGCTACCTCTTTCAGCGCGCCAGAGTCCATCGCATTCGCAGCGACCACGGCCGCGAGCGTCGTGGAGCGGGGGAACGGATGGATTGGACATCATGGATGCCCTGTTACCGGAGTTCGACATGTCGGAACAGTTCAAAATGACCTTTGACGAAGTCAAAGCCGAGCTCGCATCTAACAACGCAATTGCGGGCCACGCAGGGGGCGTAAGGCGACGACGGCGGCCGTCGACTGCACCCGCGCCTGCTGCAGAGGAGGGCAGACCATTGCCGCCGACCATCGCGTCGCGCGCAGAGCTCATTAATAGCAAGATACGCGACCTTGACTCGCGCATTGCCACCGAGGCGCCTGTTCTAGAGGCGGAGCTGCGATTTGCCAACCAGCTGTCGGTGCTGACGCCGTTCAGGCAGACGACGCGCGACCGCATCGTCGTGGTGCTGGGACAGCTGGCGCGGAGGGTCGCGTACCTGCGGATGGACCTGGCCAAGATGCGGGCGCACCGCGACACGCTTGCCGCGGATATTGCGGAGGAGCGCAGGCAGTGGGTCCGCACGCGGAATCAGGCGCTGCAGATTGCAGTCTCGGCACTGAACAACAGCAAAGCTGCGGTGCTGCCGCGCGTGTCGCTGCCCGACGGGAGCCAGCCGCAGTCACCCCGGTCGCCGCGCTCGCCTGGCTTGAGAATATCTGCTGCGGCATTGCGGCATAATGGGGTAGGCTCGCCCGATCCAGGTCACCTCAGTCCCAACGATCCGAGCGCAACGTTTGTGACGCCTTCAACTCCCTCCGGAAGCGTGGATAGTCACTTTTCGTCGCTTGGGCAGTCCGACGTTGAGCAAGAACACGTCGATTCGTTGGGACCGTTGTCGTCCTCCTTGTCGTCTGCTGGAGGGCTTTTCGCGAGCAGCTTATCAGGAGCGAGCTCCAGCTCTGTTGCTTCAGTGGCGGACCGGAGTAGCAGCTCGCTAACCAGTCCTAGCCCGCACCACGACAAGTTCTTCACTGCCACCGAGTCCCCTGAGGAGGCAGAGGAATGGGACCGGACGCGGGCTGCCAAGCGCGTCTCGCTCGTGCGCTTACCTGCAGACACGCTCGCCGTCATCTTCAGCCAACATACGCGCCACATATCCGACGGGCCTGGTGGGGATCAGTCCGACGCGCTGGCCCGCTCCGTCACTCCCCGCGCTGAGGCCCACATGCGCTCTTCGTCGTCGTCGCATTAGCATCTGCATTTGTTTTTGTCTTTCAATCCTGGCATACAGTAGCACTCTTTCTTTTCTCTCTCGCATCACCCGTCGGCATAGTCAATCGCATACCATTTTATCGTGCTCGTCGTTGCATTCGCTCCGCGTTTTTATCTCTTTTATCATGTTGTACCATTTGTTGGACTCCATAGCTTTCGAGCAGTAGTCGGCCCAGCGCTTGACTGGCTATACATGAATCGCACTGCGGTTATCACTCTGCCGACAGGCTCGGGGACGATGGCGAAGGAGCGAAATGGTGCCACAATTGTGGGCAGTGAGAAGAGGGATTGACCGTGCGAGCGGTGCGGCAGGAAAAGGAGCGCGACGGGCGCTTGCCGGTCGATCCCTAGTAGCCCTTTCTCCCTGCCTCCCGGTGTGCACAGGCTGAGCGTCTGATGATGCCACTGCGAAGCTGCGTGGCGGGTGGAATCAGGCGTGCCCTGCAAGCAAGTCGGTGCGTGACACCACTCGAGAGTAGGAGCGCGCGGTTTCACACTGCGCCTACAAAAGTGGCGAGATCGTCCGGTCCTCGATATTTGTCTCGCGAGCCTAAGCTTCTTTCCCCACCCAACGCACACATGGCGACAGCTGCAGCAGACATCCCGCGGTCGCTGGCGACCATCGACCTCGGCGAGTACGACCCCGAGCAGTCGCGTCTCATGGACGAGCGCTGCATCGTCGTCGACGAGCAGGACAGGCCCATCGGCGCGCTTGACAAGAAGACCTGTGCGTGTCGTAGCGTTCGCGCTGTGTACCACGCCCTCACACTCAGCAGGCCATCTTATGGAGAACATCAACAAGGGCCTGCTGCACCGCGCGTTCTCCGCCTTTGTCTTCCGTCCGAGCGACGGCAAGCTGCTCCTGCAGCAGCGCGCGTCCGAGAAAATCACATTCCCGGACATGTGGACCAACACGTGCTGCTCGCACCCTTTGGACGATTTTGAGGAGGAGAAAATCGAAAAGGATCAGTACGGCGTCAAGGTCGCCGCGTCGCGCAAGCTCGAGCACGAGCTCGGCATCCCGCGGAGTCAGACGCCGCTGGACAAATTCCTGTACCTCACCCGGATTCACTACCTCGCGCCGTCGGATGGCATGTGGGGCGAGCACGAAGGCGCGTCTACCAGGTTTTGTTTCCAGCGAGGCGTGGGTTAATCTGTTATCCCAGTGGACTACATTCTCTTCATTACCGCGGATGTGGACGTCACGCCCAATGTGAACGAGATCCGAGACCACAAATACGTCGACAAGGCCGAGCTCCAGGCCATGTTTGACGCGCCGGGCAACAGCTTCACACCATGGTTCAAGCTCATTGCGCGCGATTTCTTGTTCGGCTGGTGGGACGAGCTTCTGAAACGCAAGACCGCCGCAGGCACGGTCGATGCGAAAACTCTTACGGACCTCGTAGAAGACAAGGTTCACAAGATGGTCTGAAGATCGCTGTACTTGTAGCCAATAGACGCGGGCATAATAGACGGATCTGGCGCGTGTCCCACCAAATGCTTCCGCGCCACCCCTTCTCTTCTGTCGTTGACTCAATCCTCCACAGTTCGAGCCCAGCCTTTGTACAGGGATGTGCGCCCCATCACAGCCGTTCTATTAGAACGGTCGGTTCTCCTCCTGCTTTCTGCCACAACGATGGCCTCTCCCATTCCAAAGCCACAGATCTACGACGCAATCATTCTCGGTTCAGGCCAGGCGGGTAATCCGCTGGCTATTGCACTCGCCAAAGCAGGGAAGCGGACGGTACTGGTTGAGCGCGAGCACCTAGGCGGATGCAGCGTCAACGAAGGCAGCGCACCTTCCAAGACCATGATCGCCAGCGCCAAAGTAGCTCACGTCGTACGGCACGCACACGAGCATGGTGTTAGTACCGGCCTCGGGACACGCCACGGCGCACTCAGCATTGACTTGCGTGCTATGCAACTTCGCAAACGAAATATCGTGAACGCCATTCAGTCTGCTACCAACAGCGGGCTTGTCGAAGCTGGTGTGGACGTGCTGCTCGGCGAGGCGTCCTTTGCAGCGGCAGCGCCAACGACAGTCATTGTACGACTCTTGAATGGAGGCGAGCTTCAGCTGCAGGCGTCGAATATCTTCATTAACACGGGAGCGCGACCGTCGATGCCCTTGCTCGACGGCATCGAATTGTTGCAAGAGCCGGAGCTTGTGAGCAGCTCGAGCATCATGGACTTGCGCACTGTCCCAGACCATCTCATCATCCTCGGGGAGGGTATGTCGGTGTCGAGTTTGCCCAGCTCATGCGCAGGCTCGGAGCGCGCGTCACGATCGTTCAGCGTCCAAACCAGCTCATGGTACACGAGGACGAGGACATCGCAGCTGCCGTCGCCAACATACTGGGCGACGACGGCGTGGACATCCTACTCTCTGCAACAGCTACCTCAGTCCACTCCCCACGACGCGGACGCGTAGTGCTCCACATCCGTTCCGAAGGGGGTGCAGAACGCATCCTTTCCGGCTCAAACCTGCTCGTCGCGACGGGCCGCACGCCGAATGCGGACATCCTGAAGTTACGCGGCGTTGGCGTGTCGTGCACGCGCTCTGGCCATATCCACGTCAACGAATTCTGCGAGACGTCCGTGCCGGGGATCTGGGCGCTTGGGGACGTCGCGGGCCAACCGACGGCGTCCTTCACCCACGCCAGCTTTGATGACTACCGCATCGTGTCTCACAACGTACTCCATCCCGATGAAGTCCCCAAATCGCGTTTTGGACGACTCATCCCATACACGTTGTTTATGGATCCCCAGCTGGCGCATGTTGTCAGTACTTCCTCTACCTTCGTTCGACGCAGTGCCTCATGACTGCATGCGGTGTGCAGGGTCTGCACGAGAAAACGGCCAGACAAGTAGGCTTAGCCATCCGCGTTGCCAAAATGCCCATGTCAAGTGTCGCTCGCGCCGTCGAGACTGGAGAGCCGCGCGGTTTTATCAAGGCCATCGTCGATGCTGATACGGACCGCATCATTGGCTTCACATGTCTGGGTGTGGAAGGCATGTCCTCCCATCTCATCCTCTACAACTTGTCCAGCTCCTGACTGGCTACCAGGAGCAGAACTGATGAATACAGTCCAAGCATCCATCTTGGGCTGCCTCAAGTATCACGTCCTAAGAGACGCCATATGGTCGCATCCGACGCTCGGAGAGGCACTCAACAGCCTTTGGGATACCTTGCATTGATCATTAGTAGCAACGTGGGAGTGGGGGCATACACGGGTGCTGTGTAGAATAGTTGTATTTGATAGGTATACAAGGATTAGTTAGCGAATGCCTGAATGCCCGTCATGGCTTTGCCAAGGATGAGCGAGTGAATGTCGTGTGTACCTGCCAGGAATAAGCCGCTGCGTATCGAAAAACGAACCAGGACATACCTTCGTAGGTGTTTGTGACCTGCAGATTGGCAACATGCCTACCGATGTGATATCTTCAACCCGAGAGTGAGTTCAGAAGCTCTGAAGGAGAGAGCGTGTACGGACTCATCGCTGCACGCATTTCCTCCCAGGATATCGAGCACGATGCGTGCATGTTGTAACGCTTTGCCACAGTTGTTCCTCTTCACCATGCTGACCATTTCCGGCGCCCAGGCGCCAGAGTCCTTCAGCCTGCCGACCTGCAATGAGGCTAGCAGACCAAGCGCCACCTCTGTCTGAGCGTCGACGAGCTTCTTTTGAACCAGCTGGAAAGACGCAAGTGGGCGCTTGAACTGCGTTCGCTCCAGCGCGTGGGCTCGCGCGCGATCGATGCAGTCTTGCAGTGCGCCCATCACACCCCACGAGATGCCGAATCTGCGAAAATGTGTAAGATCATGGTAGATGTGCAGGTACCTCTTTACTCGCCTGGCGCTGTTCAGACAAGAGAACGGTGCGGAAAGACCGACCCCGCCCGGGAGGAGCGCATCCTCGGAGATCTTGACGTGGTCCATGAAGATAGACCCAGTCAACGAGGCGCGCAGAGCCAGCTTGTTCTTAATGGCTGGCGCATCAAGACCCTTCGCGCCCTATCCAAATGCGTGAATCGAAAGAGTTCGTAAACCATACGGTTGGCCTACCTTCTCCAGGAGAAATCCTCGAACGCGATTGTCCCACTTGCAGCGTGCCCATACGACAAAAAGATCACTGCAAGCAGTTGAGGAGGGTCTCTCTACGGTCTGTAGATAACTCACGCAACAGGCGCATTCGATATCCAGGTCTTGCTGCCGTTAATGACATAGCCGCCATCCGTCGTGTCTGCCGTCGTTTCCATACCTGCAATACATATGAGGGACTTTCAGGCTAGAAAACATACTCCTCAGTTACCCGCAGGGTCTGAGCCATGATTGGGCTCCGTAAGACCGAAGCAGCCAATAATCTCGCCCTTCGCTGCAATCAAAAGTCAAGTTGTGTCACAGGACGAAGACAAAGCCATACCGAGTCGTGGAAGGAACTTCTCCTTCTGCGCGTCCGTGCCGAACTCGTTTATGGGGTGCATCACCAGCGAAGACTGCACGGACATAGTCGAGCGGTAACCGGAATCGACCCTTCAACGATATTTTGTTCAGCTGTCGACTCGAGGGAGCTGAAGCATACACTTACCGTTCGACCTCGCGCGCAATGAGGCCGTACGCGACGCTGCTAACGCCGGCACAGCCGTAGCCTTGAATTGTAGGCCCAAGTAGACCGAGTTCGCCCATCTCTGTGAGGATGCTCCGGTCGAATGCTATAATGAACCGTCAATGAGTGTCGCACGCACCCACGCCGCCTTCATTACATGCCTTCTGTCCTGTATGCATCGAGAATTCGTGGGAAAAGCTTCTCCTGGAAGCACGGCCTGCGTTAGTATATCAAACTGAGCCATCAAGGTTGCATTAACCTGACAGTAGGAATGCGCGGTGTCGCTGTGGTATGCCCGCTCGTCAGCTTTAACGGCATCGTGGGCTCGACAACGTCACACACCGGATAGCTCTCTCCTCTTCAGTCAGTAAAGAATCAAATTTAAGGGATCCTAATCGACGTCGCTTCAGCATTTCGACAACAAGAACGTCTGGCGCAAACCTCCCAGTCGAATGCGGCTGGTGCAAGAATCAGGTGTATAATGAGATGTGCTTGTCTTGACTACTCACAGACATTGCTGGCCATTGATCGTCGTAGCCCATGGCGAGCTGTACGAAGACCTGTTCGCGCGCCGAGTCTGGCCAGAGACAACATTGCTGCTCGGGCGCTAAGCCGTTCCCGCGTTCACGTGCCGCAGAAATCACGTATGCTCCGGAATCGAACCTTTTTTTGCCGCAGGCAAAGGTAAGGCAATGGCAGAGGTGTCTAGTGATGGTATAACATGACTAACTAATAGGATACAATGCAGGATGTGCGAGGTTGAGTGTAGACAGGGGACGTTGGAGTGTAATAACGATGAAAGAACATGGGATGAAGGTAGGATCTGAACAGGTTGGGAAAGCAACGAGAATCGTCCTCAGTCAATTAGGTATGTCCGAGAGTCTACACCCCGCGCTGCACGCATGTTGACGACGCCACCGGCCACGGAACTCATGGCGTGGCCGTAGAAGTATTCGCTCTGTGCCATGACGAGCTGCTCCAGGAGAGCAAGCACGTCCGTCACGAGCAGCGGCCATCCGACGAATTGTCGGTCTTCAAACGTAAGCAAATCGTGGATGAAGATGGCCCCGTTCTGTCTTGCGTATTGCAAGCCGTCAGGATTGCGCTCATCTGTGGCCAGGTAGAAGCTTGAGGGGCGTGAGCGATAGACAGTCAATGGAGCAAGAATACGTAGACTTACGGGTCGCCTTCGCGAGGAGGTTCCAAAGAGAAGAAGCGCGTAGCGGGCACGACATCCGGAATGTCGAATGGAATGATTTTGTCCGTCTTGTGAAGCTCGGCCAAGAGCTCCCTGCCCTTACGCAGACGCGCCTGGATACGCTGGAAGTGACCTTCTATCGTCTTCTCCATCGCCCAGCCGAGCTTAGCAACTATATACCCAGTAAGCGAAAGTCGTGACGAGTCGTGGGCATAACTCACAATCTCCACGGCGCATTTGAGCAGCCATCCACATCCTACCCTCAACTCGGTCGGCCATGCGTTGGCCAACGCGCTTGGCCACAATTTGCAACTTTTCGATGTACCGCAGATCATATAAGCAGAGCCGCATGTAGTCGTCCAAGCCAGCGCGCGTCAAGAAACGCAGCGACCCCGGTTTCCGGTTCAGATGCGTCTCACCAGCGAGGAGCATGACTTCCTCGTCCTGATCAGCGTAGTCCTCCTTAAGCCCACGCACAGACTCATGAGGAGCAACCTGCCGCGTTGGCCACACAGGGCTCTTCACAAACTCCATGTTCAAGCTGTGCACGACAGGTCAGGAGCACACACTCAAATCATCACTGGATTGACTCACAAGGGAGCGAAGGTGTGCAATTCGACCCATCCAGCCTCCTTGATCATGCGCGAGACGACCTCGTCGTCGTTCTGGCCCAGGGTCTGTTTTGCCTTGTCCCAGTCCAGGATGTTTTTGTCACCCATGGCAAGACGCAAGCGCTCCGCATAATCCGGGCGATCGACGACGAGCTCCTTGCCAGTGTCCGGGTAGGTATCCGCGCGGATAACGTCGCTCGGGTCGTACTTCTCGTTGGGGATGACGAACAGGGAGATACCTCCTGCGTGATAGCCGTTGCGGTCCCATGCGCCGCTGCCCCATTCGATCTGGCGCGGGAGGTTGTGCAAGTCGAGATAGTCGAGGAACGGTGATAACGTTGTACTTGGATTGCATGTGCGGTATGTTTAGCATGTACTGGAAGGGTGCGGTGTCAGCGGTGCAGGAGGCGGGACCGCAGCGGACTCTTGTCCAGGCTCACCTCGATAGGGATGCGCCAACCCATCTGTTCTTCGATGGGCAAGTCCCTCCAGTCGTTCCCTGCACGTGCAGTGAGCGAGGAGGCAAAACGCGGGACAAATTGACGCACAACCGATGGCGTCGCCGCGATTAACCATGTAGGCGTACTGAGCGCAAACAGAGCTAATCCGTGCGTGAGAACGAGAGGAAGAGTGCGAGGGAATTTATCACGAACATATGGTGCTCGCACGCGCGAGCGTAGACGAATGACGGGAGAACGAGGGTGCGATTGAGGACGGTTGCGTGCATCAGAGACGCCTCGATGATGTACCGCATCTGTTGTGAAGGGCACGATGAGCTCAGGCGTAGACCGTGCCGGGCTACGGTCGGCGCACGTTGTTCCAGCCCAGGCCGAGACTCCAATCGCGGACGTAGTAGCCCTTGGTGCGTGCAACCATCTTGCGAACAAATTCAAGATGGTCCTCCGTTTCGACATGCGAGTCGAACGGAGGCCGCAGCAGATCAATCTTGCGTTCAGGAGGCTGCGTGCATTCTGGCGGTGGAGGCGGTGGTCTCGTGTCGAGCTTGAGCTCGTTGTGGTCCACGACCTGCAGCGGGGCGGTGGGGGTCGAGCCGGGCGCTACGGAGAAGTAAAAGAAGTGGAGGCAGACGCCGAAGACGGCAGCGGCAGCGAGGAGCTGGACTACGCGCGCCCTGGACGACATTAGGCCCGCGAGCGCTGGGATGGGAGAGCGAAGGAGAGAAACGCGCAGTTGGGGCGAGCCGGGGAAAGCTAAACGCGAGTCGATCCCGAACTCCGAATCCGAGACTTCGTCACTTTCCGCTCTCCCGTCCACCGTGCTCACGCGACCGGAGGCCTGATGCTCATTTTTCCGGTGCCATATCCTCCCAGTGTCCTACTACGATTGAATGTGCTATGCTGCGCGGCAGCAGCAACGGCCAATCTCTTGAGCGACCGCAGTTGCTCATCATAACCCAAAGTTTGCTGTTTTCTTTGCACTCCTGAGCGTCTGCTCGTCCACGGGGATCTTCTGCACCACCATGCCATTGGATCTATCTGCTCTCTACCCGGAAACGTCTGGAAAAATCACGGAGCTACCTGGACTCACCGTAGGGCTCAACGACAACGTGTCATTTCTGTTTTCCAAAGTCGAAGGCTGTCAACACACGGATCATAGGCCTGCTATCGAGCAGCGCAGCTGCACGGAAATGTGTTTTCGGTCCCCCACGTGGGGTTTGTGCGCAGTTTCAGCGGCGGTGCCTGTCAGACTCGCCCGCTGACTTCGAGTTTCGCCGTTTTCCAGAACTCGGCACTTCGATTGTGTGGGCCCCATTGTCGAGACAATTCATCTTACTCCCCGAGATGCAGAACTCTGGGAAACGTTTGTGCGATGGTAGAACCCTATGTTAGCTCCGTTTGAAGGTCGTCCTTCCTGCTGCTTGTCTGTCTCCCAGCTGTTTCTGCCCATGTCTTCGTTAGGTGTGCCGAAACTGCTGCGCCGCTCCTTCCAGAGCACTGCTTGCAGCAAGGCACTCAGTACGCCGTCGTTACCCAAAATCTAGCCATGCACCTTGTCAACGACAATCCATTTGCTTCACGTACATGCCTACCATAGGCGTCTAGAGATACTGTACAAACCCAACTATAATACCAACATCCCGGTCTGCGGATCCGCACCTCGAGCAGCTCGTAACTCAATGACAGTTCCGGTAACCGAGCTGAAGGCCTGCCCAACGAAAAAGTCGCTGCGCGCAGCCAGAGCCTGCTCAACAAGGGCCAGAATATCAGTAAAGATGATCGGCCATCCAAACTGCTGTCTATCCTCCAACCGAATGAGATCCTGTACGAGTATAGCGCCATGTTCCCGCAAATATTTCATTCCCTCTTCTGATCGCTCGTCCGTCATGAGAAAGAATCTATGACAATTTAGCCCGAGTACTCAGAGAAACAACGGCTACGTACGGGTCGTTTCGTAACGGCGGTTCGCGCTCGCGGATACTAGTATCCAGTACAACATCGGGAACTACGTACGTCGTCAACTTCCCATTGTTGAAATTGCGCAAGATTCTGTGCGCTGAGTCGAATTTTTTCTTCAATACTTTGAGGTGTTGCTCGATGCTCGATCCCATCGCCCACTTCAAACGTGCAACTGCACAGCTAGAGGTCAGCGGTGCTCATAGCGTGTCGTGATTCACGCACAATCGCCTCGGCGCATATGTCCTGCGAGGAACATGCGCCCGCCTACAATGTCGCGCATCCTGCGCTCGAGCACAGCGGCTAGCTCTGCAACCTGATCGCGATAGCGCATGTCGCGCAGCACAAGCCGCGCAAAGTTGTCGCGCGCCGCTACGGACGTGAATCGCAACCCTCCCGGTTTGCGGTACAGGTGCGTCTCTCCCTCGAGGAGGATGACGTCCTCGTCCTTGCTAGCGTAATACTCGGAAAAGCCACGCATCCGAGCGCGAGGCGCAGCCTGGCGGATAGGATACACGGGCGCTTTGAAAAGCTCCTGGGCTACCCTAGGAGCGTGTCAGAACCAACGTGTTGTGCGCAGATTCTTGGCACACATTGAATGGAAAGTATAGACGGACTGCCATCCGCTGGCCACGAGTTCCAGTTCGACTTCCTCGTCCGTCTTGCTCCCACCTACGATGCGGCGAACTGTCATCCAATCAAGGATAATTCGATCTTCGGCTGTCGCCTCCAGTCTTTCGCTAAGAGGTGTTCTTGACGATGGCATGTTGAACGTGTCAGGGAAGGTATCGACAAGAACGATATTGGTGGGATCAATCTCTGTGTTCTTGATAACGAATAGAGATGGCGCGTCGGGTCCCTGGTGGTAAGCGTCTCGAAGCCACCGCCCAGTCGAAGCCTCCAGCGACGGGTCCAGATCATGCAGTCGAAGATACTCAGACACAAGCAGCACACTGTGATGTTTGCGCAGTTGAGTCAGGTCAATCATGAGCTGCATCTAGGATGTCAATATGACGCTAAATGCATGAGCAGGTATTGCGCACCCCGAAAGGTACTTTCCAAGCCATTTGTTCCTCCAAGGGCAACTCACGCCACTCATCCGAACGGAGTGCGTCCCCGCGATTAACCATGGGTAAAAACGCAGCACACGCCTCGCTATATGCTACGTTAATCTAAAATCGGGTGCGCAGTAGCGCACAGGTAGCTCACTTGTGAAGCTCGCAATCCCGCGCGTACAGGAAAGACGGCAGGACAAGCGTGCGGTTAAGCAGGTCTGCCTGTATAATAGCAGCCTCAAGAATATATTTCATCTGCGTTGGATTAGATACACCGCGGTGACGAATTGCCATCTCGACGCACATTATTCCATCCCAAATTCAGCGAGTAGTCACGGGCGTAGAAGCCCTTGGTCTTCGATGCTATGGCGCGTATTTCGTCGATACTAAGGTCTTCGTAGCTAGGTTGTATGGGTCCTGACGTTTGGAATGGGTATGGGACGTCGAGTCGCGCCGGTGGTCTCGTCGTTCGAGCTTGCAAATTTGCATTGGCGGAGAGTAGGTGTAACAGGACAGCGATGATGACAGCAAAGGCGATTATCTGGAAGAATCTTCGGCGCGAAATCTCGCGCAAAGCCTTCATCTTGTTGACAAGTCGAACATGAAGAATAGCACTCATGAAACGGTGAGCAGGAAAAGGGCTAGTTGCATTGACGCCGGCACAGCCCCCGACGCACGATCCGACCAACCCAAGACCAGCATTCTCGTGTTACACCTCCTGCACAGAATACAAATGAGCGATACATCTTCGTGTTCATACATCTCCGTCTTCCATCTCTTTGAGCACCTCGAACAACGACGTAAGACATACCCATCCCCAGCTTCGACTCCCAAATTTGTCCTCGATGAGCGAAAGCTCCCAAGCGGTCCATGCGCGCCGTAGCCACTCATCGAGCTCCCGAGTATCGTCGCCAGCAATCTCAACACGTACACCGTGAACAAGCCGCGTTGCCTGCTCCCTGGTGGTGGCGATCGCTTCTTTGCGTCGTCGAGCAACATGAGTTTTAGCCACAATCGTTCCAGCGACTACTTCCTCCTCTGTCAACTGCGCGTTCTTGGCATAAGACATTGTGTTGCTCTGGCATATGATCAAAAGGTTGGAGCAATACTGGTTGTAGAGCAGGATCATGCCTGCCACGATTCTCTGGTTGAAACGCAGAGGGATCCGTTCGCGAACGAGTCTGCGAATGACCCAGAGGAGTGGCGTGTTGACCAATTTCCCCTGATCTTTAGAGGACAGTGCAGCAAGAGCAACCTCTGCGGTTAGCTCTGTACGGCCCATGTTCTGCTGACGCTGAGCTCGTGCTTCGATATCTGCCTCGGGCAGGGCGGGTAGATCGATGGCGCGAAAGAGCTGGCCGAGAGCCTTGTGACTGACATAGTGGTCCTTGTCGTGCTCTTTAAGCTCGCTTGCATGCCAATCCGGTCGAACACCAGGTTCAGGTTGCGGGATGCCTTTGTGAGGCACGGGCATGCCGGTCTCTGGTCATCATCAATCAGTTATCCACGGTTCGTAGGGCGTCGAACATATTTCGTACTGGGATAATCAACCGCATCTGTACAATCTGGTATTAGCTTGTTACGTCTAGTTATCCCAGAGCTTGAAATCTTCACCGGAGTGCAACTGCGCCAGTTTCAAGCAGTTTGGGTGGAAAATTCCTCGTTCACTCGCGTCCGCAATCAGGAGCCAATTGGTGGCGATATGGCCAAGGAGATCAGAGTTGATGTACCTGAATAATACTTCGTCAGCATTTGTAGAGGCTGATGACAAGGGTTCTACCCACTCTGTGACGAAGTCCGCTATGTCGTCGATGTCACATGGACGGTCAAGAATCTTCCTCTGCCCCGGGCGTACTCTGCTGCGCCATAACATCTCTGCGGATGCAATTGTTTCAAAGGGCAGACGTTATAGATGTCGCCTATTAGACATTGTAAGTAGCAGAGCAGCAGTAATTGATTGCAGCATACCGTCATAGTCTCCGCCACCCAGACAAGAGCCCAAGGACCGTTGCCCTACAATTAATCTCAGACTGGAGGTTCAAGTAAAAACCCGATATCACAGACCTTTGATCGAGAATACGACGCAATTTGGAAGCGCTTCGTAATTGAAGGGACTGCCCAACGGGGGCCTGCCAATGGCATGTACCATTTGGACGTCCCCAGGATGAATTACGGGAGACCTCGTGATAAGCATTGGTCCTTCCAGATACAACATCTTCTTTGAGTCTCTTGGCTTCACAGCAGCTGGTTCCAATGAAGTAAATACCGGATCGATAAACGAACTTGTAGTCTCACCGAAAATCTGCCCCTCTTCAAGATAACCGTGTACGTCCACCACACCCACCAACGTCCAGCTTTTCGGAACGGGGATACGGGCTTTGTACTTCAATTCCCGTCGAATATGGTTGATGGAAAAGTCGATGACTCGCCGAAAAAATCGTCCGTCTCCAGCAACTGCTCTATCGCTGGGTCTCTGTCCCGCAATTTATGCAGACTCCCGAATAGAGAAGGAATGCGATAGGCGGTACCAAGACCGTGGGATTCGAGCATCCTCGCAGCAGTCTCCAGAGAGCCTGCCGCCTTATGAATGTCCTCAAGAGCAGACCGCTGTAGATCGAGGAAAACCTGTGGTTTGATCCCAAGACCCTCGAGCAAGACGATGAGAGGTCGGTTGAGATACATTCGCGCAGGTGTGTCGAATGCACGGGCGATCTCAAGCTCTCGCGAATTGAGGTCGGTGAACTTGATCATACTCGGTCTCAAGCAAATGATGCTCCCTCTGGAAGAAGAGGTGAGAACGGAAGGGGGACGTAGAACAGTCTGAGGATGACTTACTGTAACTTGTAGTCGACGCTCAGCATTCCTAGAGCAGTCAATCAGTCTGTGTCCGCGGAAAAGTAGCAAACTCTCGCACGTACCCTTTGCGCCTTGGTACCTGATCTGGAAAGCGCTCGGAGCAGGGCGGTTTCTGCGCCTCCTTCCTTTGTTGCGGCGAGATTCCAACGCGTCCCAAACCTGGTCTGCAAACTCGCGCGACATCGTACCAACGCCATCCGTCATGCACTGCGGCCCAGAACTGTTCCTTGGGATATCGTCCAGTGCTTGAATTTCCTCGACCTCGACAGACGGGTCTGTGGCGCTGAAGGCCTGTGCCATGCGAGCTCCCAGACGTGCAGCACCTATTTCAGAATGAGTAAAGAATCTGCGCCCAAAATTGATTGACGCACAATATTTCTCCTTCTCAAACGTCCCCAAACCATCTCGGATCGTCTTTGCTGTTTGAATCTGTCCCGTGACGTCGTCGGCGAAAGGCGTCACGAACCACACAGAATGCTCTTTGAGGGCCGAGGATGAGTACGCTAGGAAGTCGAACTTCCTTCCAGCGATGACAATGCCGTTCTTCAACGGGTCTCCGACGGTCGATTTCACAAATGTGGGAATGTCGACCTCCCTGTCATGATGGTAACTAAAGGCATAACAGCGTCAATGAATTTGTGTGAGGAGCGCTATTGTATGCAAGCGGCCCACCTATACTCATCGTTGTCGGCGAAGGTGACGCGCAAGAAGGAATCGATGTTGTCGGCGTATCTACGCAGAACTCTGTTGCTCTGTTCGGGCTCCGGTCCAGACAGCTTCAGTGTGGTTGGCGTGAGGATCACTTTCTGGAGCTGAAGCGGCGTGTCGTGCGCAGCCAGCGGAGGCATCTTACTCTCCTGTGTTGTCCTCTTCAGGGCGCGAATGAAACAATCCGAGATCGTGTCGTGGTGTTCCTCGCCGGAGGGCGGCGCATACCACGGCAACACGCGCAGCTCCGAGAGGAAGGAACGAAGTACCGAGGCAGTGAACGCGCTTCCTCTCCTAGCACCAATCTTGATAATGTCCTCCGCAAGATCCAGGATTTCGCGTGGATCAATTAGACCTGAGCGCAGAATAGCCTCGCACTGGAAAGCAATGGGCCAATGGGTTTCGCCGAGTTTGGCGACCCAGGCGTTGTAGCGCTGGAGAACAGAAGGCGCAAAGAGCTTGCGCTCAACTTTCTCATAGTCAATGGCGGCATGTTTCACAAGACCTGCGACGCCGCTCATGCGTTTGAAGTTGCGGAGATCGTTGGAGGTGTAGCACACGACTCGAATGGAGCGCGAAATATACGGCGCCTGAGTCTTGAACTCATCGTAGAATGTGTGGACGCGGGTGCGACGAGGAATATAGCCATTGTTGTTAACACGCAGAACGTCCACCTCGTAGGATGGCCCGACACGCAAGTCAAAGCAGATGCTGAAATCCGTCTCAGACTGCCTGTGGGGAACCGTGATAGCCTCAATATGCGGATAGCGGATGACAATCGCATGTTTCTTGGCCTCTGCTGGGATCACCCAAGTCAAGCGGAGCTCTCTGCGCGAGTCGTTGAACATGAGGCTGGCCTGATTGAGGGAAGGGTTTTTCCACTCGCAAGAGAAAGCGCCGTCTCGACAAGGCCAGCCGTACTCGAGCGCTTTGACGAGAACATCGCCGTCGAGAAGAGCAGCCTTTCGCTCTCTTTCGACCGCGACTGATGGATGTTCCCAAGGATGGGTCTGGCATCGGATGTTTAAGGTCAGAATAACAAGCAGAATGACAGGCGGGGATGATTGCTCCTAACCTTCAGAAAGGATAGAATATCTTGACTGATTGCAGGGCGGCCTGGCTTGGCTGGCGCGAAATGTATGGCTCTGTCGCGCAGGAAGAAGGGTCGCTGTGACCTCCCGCCCGTAGCCCGCCCATACAACCTTAGGAAATGCTCGGCGACTTCGACTGTGGGCAGTAGAACGACACCAATCTGGCCTGCGCGAGGCTTTCCCGTCGTGTTCTGGCCGCGCCTGGAGTTGCCAAACCATGTGACGCGGAAGTTCAATGGGAGACCTGAAATGAAACTGGAATGTGGTGAGCTGTCTCAGGCTCGGCTTGCATGTCTAAGCGACGGACTTACAAGGCTCTGAATTGATCATCGTGCAGAATCCTTGCAAATGCCACATTGAACTCTGTCTCTGTGACGGAGAAAGGCACATTGCTGAAGAATATCTCCATCGCGCTGTCTCGAGGAGTGGAGGCGGGAGCTAATGGGCAGGGCGATTGTCTTTGTTGTGTTCTGCGGTCGGATCGCAGTTGTCCCTCTGTGCGCGCTTGCAGTGGCTTCGGTGGCTGTCGAGGGGGACACCTTGCCACGCTATTCCGACTTTCACGTGACCACGGCGTACGATAGCACTCGCAGGTTCGGGCGCAGGCTGAGAGTACAATACAGACAAGCTGAGATGGCACAGCGCGCCGCGGACAGAGACCTGGAAAGCCAGAGTCAAGGGGCGCTCGGAAGAGACACGCGGATACAAAATCCTCTCTCCCACCACCAAGTCCGCCAAACGGCACAGTCGAGCGCTCGATGCCAGAGGCAGCGGAGCCCGCGGCGGCCCCTGCTGGTGCGCCAGAGCACACCGTCGACACCGCCATTGCCGCCCCAGCCGCGCCGAACGTCGAGCTCGTCGACTCGGACGCAGAATTAGACGAGCCACCTACGCCGGCGCCGCAAGCGAGCCCGCGCAAGCTCTATGTCTACACCCGCGCAGAACTGCTGCGCCTGGCGAGCTCGCACATGGTCAAGGCCCCGAGCTCCATGCCGTCGCTCAAAGAGTGGTATGGGTCAGTCGAAGTAAACCCGCGCTTCCAGGGCCGCAAGCTGACGGCCGCCCTGCAGCGACTTCTACGAGCCTTCGTCCACACCGTTAAAAAAGGACTCGGACGCTCCCTCTGGCCGAGAGAGGACGAGGTATGCCGTATTTCCAGCCCTTGCCCCACTGTACTGACCTGGCAATCCAGGTTCCGCCATGGTGATGATGGTACGCGTCTGCACTTCACAAACCCATGCACGGACGCTGAATTTACACGTCAATATGAAGGCGAATCCAGCGCGAGACCGTCATTCAAGCCTTCCTATTCGCAGTCTACCCAGATGGGCAACTTCAAGCACCAGTCATTACGCGACAGAGAGCGCGACACTGCAGAGCGCGACCGCGACGGGGAGCGTCTTCGCAGCGTGCGTCGCCCATGCTCAGACATACCCGTATGGTCCACTGACATGTGCCTCAGCTCTCAGACAAATACGACCGCGACCGTCTCAGCGGGACTGCCACGTCGCCGCTGACCGCTCGAGCGACTCGCGACCGCGACACTGCGCCTCATCTACCTGCAGGGACATCCCAGAGACTTGCCAGTACCACATCGAGCAGCACACGCAAAGTAGAGGTGAAAGAGGGCCCAAAGAGGAAGGGAGACGTTAGCGAGGATTGGAGACGAGGTTTGTTCACATGTCAGCCGTGCTTCACAGTCGCTAACCCCTGCCCTCGCAGGAACCGAGGCTGCTAGGGGCGGACGTGACGATCGCGATCGTGAGTACCGACGCGGAACGCGACATTGAGTTGTGCGTGCCTCCTAACAAATTTCAGGTTTGGATGCGCCACGGCGAGACCGCGAGCGCGCCCGCGACACATCTCGTCAACGGGACCGTGACCGTGACGACGGTCGGCGGGAGCGCGATGATCGCCGTGGAGATCGCGGCGAACGGGACGAGCGCGACAAAGATGACCGACGTCGTGAACGCGGGCGTGAGCGGGACACTGGCGACCGGGAACGTGACCGCGACCGCGATGAGGACCCTCGCCACTGGAGGGACGACGGCCGTCGTGACGAGCGCTTGGCGTCGCGTCGCGACCGTGATCGAGACGACTACCACCGCGAAACTGCCAGATCCCGCGAGCGCCGCGGTGAAAGGGACGAACGCGATGCGTACGACCGCGACTCAAGACGTAACCGTGACGACCGTGAATCGGGCGACGCCAAACGGGACAAGGATCTCGATGAGGGCGATTCGAAGCCGAGTCGACGAGGCGGACGAGAGCGCGAGAGTCGACGCACCGCAGCTGCTGAAGATGACAAGGCTGACAAAGAGCGCAAGGAGCGCCAGAAAGAACAACCAGCTTGGATGGAAACATACGTTCCCGACGCCGCGACTGGGGGTATTCTTGGCGGCGCAGAGGACGGCAGGATGGACGACTTGCAAGCCTGGAAGAAGGAAATGCGGGGCAAGATGGAAAAGGATAAAGCAGCGACGGGCGTTGCGACCAGTGCATCGCCGACTGCCAGTGCGCCTGCAAAGGCAGAGTCCGGCGGCGTGGACGAGCTCGCCACCATCAAGCTCATGATCAAACGTGCCCAGGAGACGCCCCCAGCCGCGAACTCCACACCTGTTCAAGATCCTGCCATCGTTGCGGCCATTCCTTCCTCGGTGCAACCAAAGCCCGACCAGGAGAACGGGATCTCTGGACTGAGACGTATTATGGGAAAGGACATGAAAACCGAGGAGGCGGTACTTCGCACAGCTGGCATTTCTTCTTCCTCCGTCCGCCGTTCAACAGCGTCACGTCCCAACGACGTCGTCGACACGTCTGACTTCGAGTCTGGTCTATCAGCTGCTCATGCTTCGACATCGACACCAGTTCTTGCACAGCAAGCAACCATGGATGGCACTGTCCCGAAAGCAGCACCAGGCGCATCGCATGCTCTCGAAAATGGCTTTGGAACCAGCAGGCTCGAGGCTATGTTGCGAGAGAGCAATACTGGTGGCGTGTCTTCAGCATATCCTCCTGCCAAGGCGCTCAATGACCCTGCCATTGTCGGTGCTTCCATCAACCAGCCCCAGCAACCGCGCCTGTTTACTCTGCAAGCGCACGCGCAGTCTGCCGCTTTGCGTGAGCAGGGTTCGTCGCAACACCTGGCTCCGGGCCGTCCCCCATCTACCTCCCTCGTCAATAATCAGGCGATCCTCCAGCCCGACATGAACTCGCGCCTGAATATTGATACTACCTCGCCCGATCCAATGAACCGCCAGGGCGCTTTCTCACCGTTTGACCCAGCTGGCCGCGGTCCGATGAGCCCGCCACTCGTGTCTGCAGCCGACAGTCGCACGCGAGGCCCTGCGGGTCAAGTCCAACGGCCATCGGTGTCGAGTGCTGATGGCATTGCGCCCTTGGAAAGCATCAACACCTCGTCTGCTATGCTCGGTTCTGGGCAATCTGACCAGCCCATCTCGCCGCAGAGTGCTGCAGGGTTCGGTCAGAGCAAGGGAAGTCGATTCGCCAAATTCTTCCACGAGCGCACCACTGCCGCTGCCGCCCAGGCGCAGGCGCAGGCCGCGGCTGGTATCAGTCATTTGCTCCCCCAGCAGCAACAGCAGCAGCAACAGCAGCAGCAACAGCAACAGCCGCCGCCGCCGCAGCAGCAGCAACAACAGCAACAGGTGCCACCCGCTCCTCAGCCGCCACCATCCATGCACCGCGCACCGGCGCAGGAAGCGTTCACGCCCCACTCTCTTGGGGCCGCAGGGAACCACGCCCATCTTCAGGACCTGTTGTCAATGCTGCAGCAGGGTTCCTCGATACAGAACTCTGCGCCTGCGGTTCGGCACGTTCAGGATCGTACGTATATGCGCGAAAGCGAGGATCTTCGGCAGCCTATGGGACGGCAGCAAGGGCTGGGGCCTGCAGTTGGCAGCCCATATGTCCACCAGCAGCCACAGGTATGTCTATCAGCGTTTGCGATGGTCGTACGAACTGACAGTTCTGCCAGCCCCTCCATTTACTCAACCGCGCAGACAATGGGGGTTATGACAACCATGTCAGTCAGGAACAGCTCTTGCAGCAGCTCCGTGCAGGCGCGCGCAGTCGCGAGCGCCCCCCGCACCTGACGAGCCCCGGCATGTTTGGCGACTCGGACGACTTCGGTGGCCCATTCGTGTCTGCACCTTCGAGGTTGGCGCCTGCGCAGCAGGTCATGTTCGACCAGCTGCAAGGGCATGCAGCTGTCCGCCAACAACAGCAGCAACAGCAGATGTTTGCACCAGGGCCTCAACAGCGTGCCATGGGCCTATCACCCGTTGGCGGGCCAAGCGCTGGCTTCCGCCCTGTGCCGTCGCCCATCCAGCACTTGGGACAGCAGCAGCAACCTCGCGGAATGCCTGCATCGTTGGCAACCCTTGGCCAACGCCCTCCTCTCGATCCGAACCAGTTCATGGGCGCAGGCGGGCTAGGAATGGGAGGGATATTGCCCGGTCCGGGCAATGCTGGCGGCTTACTCCCTCGCGCAGGCGGGATGTTGTCTCCCCAGCAGCAAGCTCAGCAGCAGTTTGGCGGTTTCGCTGGCCACTCTGGATTCCCCCAGCAGGCTCAACAGCAGCGTAACCCGATGCTCGGCGCGGACTTCACTGTGCAGGCTCGCACGCAACTTCCACCAGGGCATGCGCTATCGCCGGGACTGCGCGGAGCTCCATTCGGAAACGCTGGCCAACAGTTGGGTCAACAGCAGATCGGGATGCGAGGCGGCCAGCAGCTCCCGCAGCACATGTCGCACTTGGCCCACGGACCGCCACCGCCGCATATGCAGCTGCCGCTGTCGCCTCCGGTCCACCAGCCGATGGGGAGTAATCCGTCGGACCTAATGGCGCTGCTCATGGGGGGCAATCGCTCTGTGACTGAGTGAGCGCCCCGTCGCTGTTCGAGATCTGCATGGCCTGGTTCTGCCAACGCCGCGCTCCTGGCAAGCCCCCGATTGCTTGTGGAACGGTACATGGTACATCCGCAGATAATGGACCTCCTTCGCCGGCGCTCTCCCCGTTTTTGCCTTGTTCGTGCAATATTGTCCAGTCTCTCAGTCGTGTTTTCTTTCTGCTCTGTCGTCTCTTGCTCCCTGATTCAGATTTCTATATCCATGTTCCTGTTCCTCCTTGGTGCTCGCTCTCATTGTCCACCCTCTCTCTCGCTTCCTCCCATCGTGCTCCGGTCTCTCTCTCCCTCTCTCTCCGTCTCAATCTTAGTACTCTCCCTCTCTCACACCTCAACTCGCCGTATCTTCAAAGTATCCGTCATTTCCCCTGCCTCTCGTACTCTCGCGTGCGTATTAGTCCTAGTCTCGCAACTGCAATTGGCCGTATACATAACCCGTTGTCCATCCTGGAATCCTTTTGTGTCGTGCACGCATGATATCCAATGAAGATGCATGCATTTGTCCCGTGTCCTGGCATGTCGTCACGAATCTCGATGAGGCAAGTCAGCAGGATCCCTGGAATGTTGCGGGACAAGCCTGAGATTTGCGTCGGGTAAGGGTTTGGGTAATGCGTTGCGCAGCATATGCTTAAAGGGATTCTCTGCTCCCGCAAGCGGTGTGCGAGAATGCGACACGCAAAAAAAGAACTGGGGTGTATGCGGTCTTGGCTGGCCGCTGAGCCGGTGTGGTTCACGGTGTGCTTGTATCAATCGATGGCGGCGGAGGCGTGTGGGTCGACGAGTGCTTGCGGCGAGTAGGAAGCCGTCCGCGACCCTGGGCGGTCGGGACTCGGTACGGGGATGACGACACGCACATGGCGATGGGATAGATAGATGCGATGGAAGGGAATGTTCACATTAGTGTACTATTCGGCGTAATGGAATCTCACTAAGGCAGCAAGCGAGAGCTAGCGGAGGGTTTAATGCATTGCAGGTGGATGTTACAGTTAAGCAGGAGACTAGGACTATGGGTGACAGCTGGGTAGGCGCAGGAGCGCCGAGACAAGATTAATATGTGCCATCCGTCGACGTCGGGACGGACGCTCGGCGAAATGTGGAATGTGAACGGTGAAAGTGGGGATCCATCAGTTGATCAGTGTGCCTCGCGCTCGCGGTGCAGGGTGTCGGCGGTGTCGACGGCCGTAGGTCCGCAGGGCGCCGGAGAGACGGGGGAGATTCAGAATAGTGAGACAGGCCGGGGGCGGGGGCGCGTGCTCGCGGTTGGTGTGTGCATTGGCTCTTGTGTGCGGGTGATAGGCGCTGGTGTGTGGAAGCGCAGTAGCTTGTGGCCGCTGTTTCTTACAAGAGCCGGTTGCGCGAAGGGGACGAAACGGGCGATCGGAAGCATGCTGCGACGGAGGGCCGATCGTGGGCGGCCGAAAAAGAAGAAAATGTTTTGTCGCGGTCCGCGGAGCGCCTCGAGGCGTGAACGTGTTCGCAAGCGAGCAGATATATAACGTTGGCGGCGGTGGGATCAGCCGGGCAGCGTTTGCGCGCACTCTGAGAGCCGTATTTTCTATCTCTATCCCGAGCCTGCAGCAGCGACGACGAGGCTGCCGCAGTAATAATTGTTGCTATCCGGAAGCAAAGACCGTTCGTTTATTTCCAGTGGTGGTGGACTTTGCCGACGGTGCGTGAGAACTGATGGGCTCTGTCCCTTCACGTTGCGGGCGGTATATCTTGTCTGGCTGTCGACCAGGCGAGATTGCTCCCTCCCCCCGAGTCCCAGCCCGCCTGCGCCGTCGCCGCGCGCCGTACGCCGTACAGCACTCACGCGCACGCTGCATCTGGCTGGGCTCTGCGGCCTGCAGTCTATGATCGATTCCCCGTATTGAGTCTGACGCGCTCGCTGCAGCTGTCCAATAAGACCCACGCACCCGCCTGGAGCCCGCCCTCCAGTCCGACATACTTTGTGCGTCCTTCTGCCGCCGGCTGCGACGGAGCTTGCGCTTACTCTTAGTCCTTTATAACATTTTATCCCGTCCGTCCGTCCATTACTCCTGTCTCTGCGCCCTTTCTCTCCTTCCACCCACTTACGCGCTGCATACACGCTCGTTCCCTCGTCCCCCACCCTCCAATGCTCGCCGACATGCTCGCCCGTCTGCTCGACCGTCCGCCCACCAGCTCGCCTGTCCCTATCCCAGTCCTTAACCCCGCCCCTGTCCCCGTCCCACCCCCAATGAAGGACACGACAGCCTCCAAGGGCGCACGCCCAGGCGCGTACCCCAAGAAGCGCCCGTCCCCGACCGTCCGCGACGGCGGCATCTCCAAGCGCACCAGGCAGTCGCCCGCAGCCGCCGCCGTCGTCGCCTCAGCCCTCTCCGCCGCCTCGGCCGAGGAGCGCGCACGCAAGCTCTTCGCAGTCCACGAGCGCAGGCTGCTGGAGGACGAGTATCGTGCAGAGATCAAGGGCTATATGCACGAGATGGAGGTATTTCATTTCCCCTCATTGCTCCCGCGCGCCCGTATCTCACGACCCCCTGCCAGATCGCAACCATGTCCTCGTCCGCGTCCATGGACCAGCAGCCAGAAATCCGCTGGGAGATGCGCCCCTGTCTCGTCGACTTTCTCGTCGAGACCCATCTCACCTTCCGCCTCCGCCCAGAGACCCTCTACCTGACGCTCAACATCGTCGACCGCTACGTCTCGCGCCGTATCGTCTTCGTCAAGCACTACCAGCTCGTCGGCTGCACGGCCCTCTGGATCGCTGCCAAGTTCGAGGACGCCAAGGACCGTGTGCCCACCGTCGAGGAGCTCGCCATGCTCTGCCGCGACGCCTACGACGTCAACGCGTTCACCCAGATGGAGACACACGTCCTCCAGACCATCAACTGGACCGTCGGCCATCCCACGGCCGAGGCATGGCTACGGATCGCGTGCTGCGGCCATAACGTTGAAGACACCAAGACACAACACGTCGCTCGGTTCTTGATGGAGATATCCTTATTCCACCGCGAGTACATCAACTATCCGTCTTCGGCGGTCGCGTCAGGCGCGTTGTGCCTTGCTCGTCATATCATGGGCAAGACAAGAAGGGTCCGTGCACGCCGCGCTCCGCTCTTCTTTTCTTCTTAATGCTTAACTCCTGTCCCCCCTCAAACAGCCGCAGCACGAGAGCGATCTAGGGCTCGCTGTGGTTGACCTCCTCGACAGCCATCTCAGCGACCACGCTCACGAGCTGTCTGAAATCCTGGTCAAGAAGTACTCGTTCCCGTACTACTCCAAGGCGTCCACGCTCGTGCTTCACTTCTACTTGAAGGGCAACCGCTTCGTCCACCAACCACTGCCGACTATCCCGCCCATCACTCCGATATCTGTCATGGATTCTTCACCGCGGACGCCCATGTCCACGTTGTCTAGCCGTTCCTCCGTCCTGAGCAGCGGCTCTTCTGAACTCGAAGACATGCCGATAACGCCAGGTTCCCCGACCTTCGGCGCCGACCCCTTCTCGTCCTCCAGCTCATACGGGCTCTCGGGCAAGGAGAACGTTCGGCCGGATGTGTTCTTGTCCAAGCTTCAGGATGGGTCCCCCGGCGCAGGCATCGGGCGCATGGCTTTGCTCGAGATCAACGGTGTCTCGAGTCCCGTCGCGTCGCGGTAGACACTCCTACATAGAGCGCGCGACCAGACTACGAGGCGCGCCTTCGTCTGTCCAAAATCTCGCCTTTCATTTCTCTCGGTCTGTTCTGCCTCGGCCCAGGTCGCCGGGTCAGTCGGTTGCGCGCGGCCGTCGTCGCCTGTTGTTCGCCCATCATTCCAACGCTCTCCCTCAAGCAAAACTGTACTCCATACATACACGCCCTCCACCAGCCGGCCCGCCTTCCCCCGATCCTCCATCCCGCCTCAACTTCTCGATGCTATCGCAATTGTCAAGAATCGCGCACGTCCTCTCGCTCACTCTATGCATGTTTTCCATCATCGTATCGTCTCACCATCTCCTCGCCCCCGGCTGAAGGCCGACCCGGCAGCGCTCGCCCCCTCCTTTTTGGCGGCGCCAGCAGCTAAAAATCCTTGCTGCATCGCACTGTTCTTGCTGCCTCCTCATTTCTCGTTTCCCGTCTCACTATGCCAGCAAGGTTCCATCATCTCACTATACCGACGCATCCAACACAACGAACCTCCATACGCCCTCCCCTTCTCCCCGTTGCCCCCTGGACAGGCCGCGACGCGCTTTTTTGCACTACCGTCGCCCTACTTTATTCTTTTACTGTTCCTCACGCTGTTTATCCACCTTTCTTTTTTTTCGCGCCGGTTCAACTGTCCAGGGCTTGAGCCTCACCTCCGTCTCTCCCGTCGCTTTCTCGCATCGTGTTCTGCTACATAGCGTTGTTCATCACACTCAATCCTCTCCTCCCCCCAGCAATCAATCGTCATTTACGTTCTCGAAGTTGTAATTATCACTGTAACCACGTACATTCAGTCAATTGAAGCAAAGTTGTGCAGTTGCTCAGCGTGCGCTCGGCTCCCCCTTGCTAGTAGCGATCGCAAACCTGTCCGTCTCATCTTACCCTGAGCGAGTGGATGCTTTCCTCTTCATGGATCTGGCAGCAGAGAAAACTGGAGTTGTACGGACGCTGTAGGCGCGACCTTCTTCGCCCGCCGGGCGCAGTATCCTATATGCCATGTGAGAAGGCCATGTACATACGCGGCAGACCGACGGCCAACAGCGATCGTAACAAATTGTTGCATGCTTGGAGCGCGCTCTGGCTTCTGGTGCGGATATCAGGTGTCTCGGCGAGTAGAGAACAGGCGTCAGGGCTGCTGGTGCCTGCTGCCTGTGCATTCTGGCGGCGCAGACGTGGACATGGGTCCATCGGCCTCCCCAGAGGCCCCTCACCCGCCCCGGGGGCCGCCCAGTATGAAAGAAGGGATCGGGGAGGTGTGGCCAGGGTTGTGACGCAGGGACCGCGCGCATTCCATATTCGATGGCAGTGCGCTCTGAATGCACCCTCATCTGACATCTCGACGCGCCCCGAGACTTCCGCGCCCACTGGGCTCACGAGGTCGCAAATCCCCGGACTCGGAGTGATGTGAGGCTCTCGCTCTAATCTTGTGGACGCCGTCGCGCTGGGACGCCGATGCTCGGGCTTCTCATGTCCGAAGAGTTGTGATCATTCATATTGATAAAGCGCGCCACCGCCGCTGCGCTATCCCATCCTGCGACACGGCCGTACTTATGCATACATACATAGCGCGGGGCACGGCGCGTTCAGATTCAGATTCGGATCGAGATCCCAGATTCACTGGAGGGACCACTTGTCGCCGTCCTGCTTGATGAAGACCGGGCGCTTCTCGTCGAGACTGATGCGCCCGGCGTGGAGGATGGCGGTCGTGAGGACGGTGTTGGCGATCGTTGGCAGCCCGTGCTTATCGAACTCGGACGCCTGGATCTTTCCCGCGTTCACGTCGCGTGCGGCGTCGATAAACTTCTCGATCGAAACGTAGCTGGCCACGAGATTAGATCGGGATCAAAAACGCGTGACGCAACGCGTCCAGCGTGACAGCATGGACACACCCGTAGCCACGCTGGCCGTCGAAGTGGCCGGTCTCGGACGGAGAATACTTCATGCTGCGCCAAAGGTAATCAGGGTCAGTGGAAAGAAGGGTTGTTGCCAATCTAGGCGCGCACTAGAAGGGGTTGAAGCTGCGCCGGTCCGCCAGCGGAGTTGAAAGCGCGTCGAGCAAGTTATCATCAGATGATTTGCAACGCAGCCACGCGGGGATGCACAGACCTGGCCTTGCCCGTGTCGTCATACACGACATCGTACCCACGGTGCGCCTGGTCAACAGCAATCTCGCCCTGTGACGCGTTGACGCCGGAGGAGGGACGAGCGGGCCGGCATTTCAGCGATGAACATCTCGTGAACCCCGTGCGCACCTTGGCACCCATGTAGTACCAGTGCTGGGCGGTGTGGACGCCGGCCTTGAGAGGTGCAGTCCATGACGCTGTGTACACCGCTGTGCCCTGATTTGTCACGTGCGTCAGCGGCAGCCTTTGAGACCAATCGATTGGCCCACCCTATGCTTCGGGCTCGACGTCGATTCCCAGTCGACAAGGAGGGTAATCGTGTCCTCTGTCTGGGGGACGCAGTTGTAGGGCTCGCTGGTCGCGATGCCCTTGGCTGCACTCGCAACAACGCGAGTGGGCACCCCGCGGCCCTGCATAATCCAGCAGTGGATGTCAATATGGTGGGATGATAGATAATCTATAGGAGGCGAGCTTTGTCAGCCCGAGGACACTGCAAAATGAAGGCGGCGTACAGCTGATGTCCGAATCTTTGCCTGCCCAGGCCTTGAACGTCTCAAGCTGTAGCTTGGGCTGTGACATCCAGGCACTGAAGAAGTTGAACTCCCCCAGAGTCTGGGCGCGTGCGCGAGCGTCGCTGTAGACGGGGTCAAAGCTGCGGGGGTCATGAGCGCCTACAAAACCCGCATGAAGTTCTACTCGCCGTTTGTGGTGCTCGACGAAGCAAACGACTCCTTTAGCACGCGCAGCATCGATGAGGTGCTGGTGGTGCTGCAGAAGCTGAGTCGCGGGTTTCGTAACCAGCACATGTAGACCCTTTTCAATTGCATACAATGCGATCGGATAGTGCGTGCCTGCAGATCATACCTGAATTAGCCACTCAATAGGCGCGCGATGTGCTCACTGTCAGGCGTAAAAATGATCACTGCATCTCCTGGCTTCCTATCGTCGATGGCCTTCTTGTCTGTTTCGCTCGTCAGGGACGAAAATGCGGGCTTTAGGAGCTGCTCACAAGCCTCCGCATCGATCGAGTTGTCGTCAGGGTAGGACTTGAATCTACAGGCTAGTTGAGGCGTCCTTCTCGGTGCCACGCGTAAGCGATACTAACGACACGTCCAAATCCTTATATACGTTCCCGATTTTGTCTTGAAGATGGGTCCTGATCTCTGGAAACTTTTTGCCGTTGACTCCAACCATGGCAAGCTCCCCAATCTGGTGCGGTGTCAGCCTGTCAACCTTCTAGCCGAGCCACAGAGCATACCTTTCCGAGGCGGCGCAAGTCGAAACATGTCAAGCCTACGACACCGACCTAAACATCGCACCCAGGTTAGTCAATGTCTTCATGCAAGGCGTAAGTCCAGAAACCTTCTTGTCACTGGTCGATGCACCAGAGCCTGCGCGACATCTAGTATGATCCTCTAAGGATGGAAGGCGAATAGCCTACCTGTCCAGCCTGTGGTGTATTCGCCCTTCCAAAGGGTGAGCTAGGGGCTGAGCATTGAATTGGCAAACGCCAGCCTCACCGTGCCACCTATCTCAATGATCAGCTACCATCACCACACGAGCGAACGTAAACGTACACATAAGAACGTTGAGCTTTGCGGCCATGGTGGATAGCTGCAGAGAACGACTGCCCTACCATTCTGGCCGCCAGCGCTGCACTTGTACTCGCGCCGCGGAACAGCGGGCCGGCCCTAGGCCCGGCCCGCGTCCACCGTGCGGGGAAACTAGAGTGCATTGACCCCGACTCCAAGTCCTGCCGACTGATGGATTGCAAACTATGCCGATCCACATATCTACGCGATGATCGGCCTATTGTGCGTGTTACCGTGGTGTTTGTTGTTCCAAGCGTGTCAATCGGCCTATCGACGGTGCACGTTCAAACATAGGGCCGCGTCCACATCCATGACAAAGCGAATTCAACTGGTGGCTCTTCATTCCGGAGTAAGACTCACAGCGCTAATCCTTCCCTGATCTTTACCTGCGTAGAAGGATCGGTGAACTTTCGGAAATGAACAAACCATGTGTTACCCGTGTCAGGCTCTGTTGACCGACTTGTGCCCTGGAAACTGAGCTTGCTTCCTCCATGATCCTTGTTTCATATGCGACCATTACAATAGGGGCAGCATGCATGCGTACTGTACGACAATCTCATTGAAAAGTCAGCAGAGCCTGCAACATCCTAGCTACCGTACAGTATGGTCGTCATCGTGGCTAGCTGCAATCCATTCTGCAGTCGTTATTCCCATGATATCTGGTACTCTTAGCTTTAGACAATACAGGCGAATCAGCTCATGCTGAACCGGTAGGTTCGAACCGGCGACACGGTATGAGCTGGCAGTGACGGATTGGCAGCCAATTCAGTGTACGGGAGAACGGTCCTGTGGCATGCACAAGCAATGTCAGGTTCCCGAGTACGCGCGCAACGGATCTTCCGTCGGTGATCGGTGCAAACGTGCTGCGGGCTTTGAGCAATGCAGGCATTGAATATCTTACATAAGTACTATGCATTTGCTGTGTTATCGATATCAAACATATGGTGTTGCATTGTCGCGATTGTCGCGATATCTGGATCTGTGAACCCATGTTTGATGGCGGTATATGCCATCTTCAGGAGCCACATCTGCCGTCGTCGTTCGTCGACTTGCATTGCAAACTTGCTACTCTTGCTGAGCGAGATTCTAGAGTTCGCGAATTTGAAAGATCCGATAGGCCAGCATGCGTCGACGGTCGAGCGCACCATCTTGAGAGATTGACAGGCGAGCGGATACCGCTCAGATGTCTGCTTCTCGGATTCTCATCTGACCGGCAGGCCCAGCAGGCACAGTTTGTTTGCACCCTTGCTCAAGACGGATGGCATGCATGCAACGCGCCGCTCTGCGACCATACAAGATGCAACGGCAGCCACAACGATGGGCTGTCCATGTCTTTCATGCTTGATCTCAGGACCTACAGCACTTGCACAATAGGCGCCGTCTTGCGTCGGATCTCTCGCCAGGTACGCGACTCGCGTGAATCAAGGCGGTGTTCGAGGACATCCTCAAAGACTGGCGGTGATAAGTAACGACGTATGATCGGCAGATGACCCCGGCGCAGTCCTCGCAATCCTGACGGACTCCCCCTGGCAGAAGCATCGGGCGTCGGTCACTCGCAGTTGTGGGGCGGGCGCTCTGGGGTATTGTTGAATGAAGTTCTTGATGGCCAGCTGTTCACGTCGAACAGGGAGTCTAGAAACCATATTCTGGGCTGTGTAACGTTCATTGGAGGGTGACCGTCTCAAAGCTCTCTCTCTCATTCCTCGTATACTGCCCTTGTGCAGCTTCTGACGCCATCCGAGCTCGTCAGAGAAAGTAACAAAGCCTGCTCTCCCTGACTACGCAGCAGTCAGGCTCTACCAGATCTGAAAGCGTGGCTTACTGTGAGATTCGTCGATCCTGGCAATGATCTTCAACGACGCACGCCAGAACCCCTTTGTGTGGAGAAACAGCGTCCGGGGTAATCGAGCCGATGCTGCCATGGACATCAGCACCGACATCCTCAATCCGTAGAAACTTCTCAGCGTAGCGGTGCACGTGGATTCTAGAGCCGGTACGCTCCAACGACCTCACCCTCCGGAAAACGTCCATGGGATAAGCCCCATTGAAGCGATATTGCATACGCGTCTCTTTCGACCCCCTAGCAGAGTCGCAAGGAGCACAGACACATAGCCCGCTACTTGGGCAGCGTCATGATCAATGCGAGATGCGATGGCTCGGTATTCCTCCTCGGGTTTCAGGATTCACGCACGCTTCTGACGTATTCCCTGAGACCTGCAAGAGCAGCTCAGTCGTGGGGTATGCGCGCGTGATCCGATAGCTGGCGTGAGCGCTTTCTCTTCGTCGGAGGCACACAGTGCCTAGCTATGGAAGAATAAGAACAAGAAGCAAATGTCCCGCGAAGCGGCGATTTCTCATACTGTCCGTTCGTCTGCCAATTGCCAGCAAAACGCAGAGTTGTCCATATGACGTAAAGCTGCTGACAAGACTGAGAACATGCGTGCTTATATAAGCTTAGACAATTTGCGTGCGGTTTAGAGCGAGTATTGGAATCGTCTATGTGATTGTATTGTACTGACAATAAATAGCTATCCCTACTCTATGCTTTCCTAGAAAACGGTGGGAGGTTGTAGTACAACTACAGCGAGCTCAAATTGCTACATTCAGGGCGGGAAGGTCGGAAGGTCACAAGGGAAGGCAAAGCATGTGTGCGAGCCGATGTATGGAATTTGGAAGACTCTGAGACGCTATGCGGCGTGGGTGAACTCTATGGGCATGACGGAGGCAAGATGACAGGGAAGCGGGGACGGGGCATGTCATGAGAATCCGTCATCGAGACTCTCGGACACGACTGTGTGGGGTGGGAGGACAGGAGAGTGCGAGCACAAATTGGTAGACTGTGGCTGTATTGTCCGTGGGGGATAATGCTGGAGGTAACACCGGCTCGCCTCTACCAGACGAGGTTCGGTGGCAATTTTGTTTCGAAGGAACATAAGCAGATAGCACAGCGAACGAGACATGCGCTTCACACGTCGCGAAGAGGAGATACGTTGTCGTCGTGCAGATGGAAACGGACGGCTCGCACACGTGAGGCCTGCCGTAACTTGGGCGTGACATCGGAGATGTACTGCGACGCAGGCACCGAGCTGTCCGGCAGCCGCAAGACAAGAATTCCAGTGTCCTCGATGTAGTTCTCGCGAAGCTTCTCGGTCGCAGAGTCCAACTGGGCGGCGACGACGGCCGGAAAATAATCGACATGTCGAGGCGAGATGGGAGCGGGGGTGAGGGGCCCAGGCGATTCAAAGCATATGCTGGAATTCCTGCTGCTTTCCGTGAGGGGAGGCGACGGGTAAGAAGACGCTGGTGGGATACTGATGCGCATCGGAGTGCGGGGCAACGGGGAGCCGTCGGTGGACGGCGGCTCCTTGGCCAGAACCCGTTCGAGGTCTGCGCTAGGCGTGACCGGGAGCCCGCCGGCAACAGCATTCGCCGCACGAGTTTTCCGTGATGAGAGGCGTGAGACCTGATGTGCTAACGCACTCAGCGTCTTGCGCACTACCCAGTATACCGCAAACATGGAGGAGCCCGCCGCAAGAAAAGGGATGACAATAGGAAGAATGACCATCATCCTGAGGCAATCTGGGATGGCTGGTGCAAGGAGAAAGGGTGTCCTCAAAAGCGCGGCTATTACTCCAACCGGAAATGCGAGGACGAGCACAGCGATGATCCTGGCGACGTGAAATGCATGTCGCGTCCCGGAAGCAAGCCTCGCCAAACTTGGGATCGACGTCATGCTGGGATCGCAAGATAAGCTACAGCCTCAAGATAGTGTGAAAGGGTATGCCTACACTGTGCTGTACCAGCGAATACGGAGAACAAGAACTGAGATAGCCAGGCGGCGGCGGCGGCTAGGCTGTGGCGTGTGTGGAAGACTGAGGCGCAAAGTATCGCTGTTGACGGTGGAAATCATGGTGCGAATTGCGGAGGACAGTTGAGACGGTGGTTATAAGCGTCGGGAAGAGCGTGTCGATGCAGGGGGGTCGTTTCGAGACGAGGCCTGGACGCTAGGGGCGAGGCGGGCGGAACACTGCGGTGCGCACTGTAGCGCGTGCGGCAGCGCTGCAGCAGCAGGATCCCAGGCTAGTGTCGAGCGTATGGCGGCGGGGAGGGTGCCTGGAGAGCTTGGGCTGCGGGGAGAGGATGGAGGTCAATTCCAAGAGCGAACGCGGATTCGGAACGGCTCTGACGGACACGGAAGGCTGGAATTAACGGAGTTCAAGTCCGCATCCCTTCCGCCCTGCGTGCATGCCCCGACTCAGTATCCTCAAACGGGGACAGGGCTCTTCACATCTCTGCAGCGACACAGAGTCCATCCATTCCCTGCCGCCGTCGCCGCAGCCGTCCAAGACGACGCACTTCCTGCACGTCAACGGCAACGGCAACGGCAACGGCGCCTACCACTACCACGATGACGAGACGACCTTCCCGCTGCTAGGCTCCCAGCGCGCGCACGCCTGGCTGGACGAGCCGCCCCGACGACGACGGAAAGCCAAGGAGGCGGGCTCGTGCATAGGGCCCATTAAACGAGCCATCCTGCGCTGCTACCACTCGCCGTTCTGTCCCACCACCCCGCTATCCCTGGTGCGCGCCCGTCCAGTGCTGCAGCGCTGCCCATGGGATGCTGACCCTCGCCGCCTACAGTTCGTTGCGCTCGTACTCGCCACAGCTTTTGTAACATCAGTCACCTTCTTCCTCATCTGGTACCTCAACCCAGACAAAGTCGTCCTGCCATGGCGCGCATACTGCTCTGTACCACCAGACCCACCGCACTTGCCGTCCATATACGCCCTACCGACAGACACAGTTTCGCCGCACAAGCTGCTCTCGCTCGCCAACTCGTCTGCGCCTTTCGCCGATCCTTCGGTGCCGTTGTTCCCCCCGCAAGACATGGGCTTCGACTGGGAAACGCTCGCGCCCGCAGGCATATTCCTAGGCATCCTCACGGTTGACTCGGCCTTTGAACGCCGCATGATCGCGCGCACAACATGGGCATCGCACGCGCGCAGCCGCGAAGGCGCTTATCCTGGTGACGGTGGGCGCGGAACGAGTCGCTTGATAGTACGCTTCGTGATTGGACGGCCGAGGAAGGAGTTTGCCCAGCGTGTGCGATTGGAACAAGAGAGTTCGTCGTCACTATTCTATGCATTCAGGTCCACTGATTATTTCGGCAGCATACCAGGATATCATTATTCTTCCTATTACCGAGAACATGAACTCGGGCAAAACACACGCTTATTTTACCTGGGCCGCAACCCATGCCTGGGTGCCCCCACACGCGCCTGTAAACGCGTCGGATACGACGCGTTTACCGCCGTACACTTTCGCATACTCAGACGCTAGCATGCCCGCGCCGCCGCTCGCGCCACACGATCCACGTTCAGAGCAGCGCGATCCTTGGGTTCGACCCGACTTCGTGCTCAAAGCCGACGACGACACATTTATAATGCTGGCTGAGCTGGAAGCTCGGCTCCGCGTCGAGCTGCACGACGCTCGTGCGCAGGGCCTGCAATACGTTCCTGTAATGGATCCGCTGTCGTATTGGGGATATCTCGTCAAGAACAAGTTCATGGCCGGCGAGCTGTACGGCATGACCTGGACACTTGTGCAGTGGGTTTCCAGCGAAACGCGCTTGCGGAGCATGTTGCGTGGGGCAGAAGATAAGCAGGTGCGTTGGTCAATATGACCGTTGCTCACGCTACAGCGGGCTAATTCTTGCTGTTGCAGACAGCCAAATGGATGCGACTTCATCCTTACGCGAATAGGATACGATGGAAGAGCGAGCACTGCTGGATTTATGACCATCCGCGTGCAAACAAAGTCTACGCACATGGTTTCCTCTTCCCAAGCGAGGTCGCGCGATTGCGTCGCGAAGTCGGAGAGGCCATGCGGCGTGTGGTGCAGGCCATCCGCATGGGTTCTTCGAGGCCCAGTGGAACGGGCGACACGCTATTCTCGCGGGCCCCGTCTGAGACCGACGTTGATCCACCAGAGTCCGCGACGGATGGCGAAGATCAGATTATGAACACGACAATACAGAAGCGACAGACAGCCCAGCATCTGTATGCGCTAGAAGATCAGGGGACGACCACTGCTCCTGAGA
Organism: Auricularia sp. M13; assembly: GCA_037042915.1. Lineage (NCBI taxonomy): Eukaryota > Fungi > Basidiomycota > Agaricomycetes > Auriculariales > Auriculariaceae > Auricularia > Auricularia sp. M13. Next base: position 1,901,839 of record CM073197.1, on the reverse strand, counting down.
GTGAGCCCAGGTCTGGATCTGATGAGCTTCGCGCTCTTCTACCGAGCACCTCTACTCCCTCGACCACCGCCTGGTATAGTGATAGCTGGCGTGGTTGGTTTGCACGGACGAGCGTGTCGGTATTTGGAAGCACGTACGTGTCACCCCTCGAAGGACTGGACGGTGGTCCGGACGGGATCAAGTGGACTGTCGAGGCGCTTGTCGAGGGCAGTCCAATGTCCAAGCTCAAGCAGAGTAAGCATCGTGCCGGGGAAAAGTCCTATCTTGCGCTGACGTGTGCGTGCGTGCCACAGTGAATAACCTGCTTCCCAATCAAGCGTACAGTGCACGCGAGTCGAGACGGGAGCGGTACCAAGACAGGCGTGTGGGCGGGACGATAGCGGTCCACTTCATCAAGAAGATACCATGGTATCTGGAAACTGCCCTCGCATTCCTCAGCGGCGACGAGAACGCAGAGTATACAGAGGCCCTCTGAGCTTCACGGTGAACATTGCGATCGATTTCGACACCACTTTCGACACCTAGTACTTTTTCTCGCACATCGCTCTTCCTCGCTCTCAGTAACGTATCTCATGACGCACGGGACTTGCTTTATTTTTTTCGGCTTACTTGCGGCAGTAGTTTAGACGGACCGGACGCAATATTCAGCTCTTTGCATGGAGTGAGGCTTTACCTTCCACGTCGACCGCGTCTGCTTCACGCTGCCAGCAACCTGGACCCGAGTAAATCGCTTCTGTCATGTTCAACGCCGCTCGTCCCGCCCTTTGGTTCAGGCGCACTGAACATCAAGACATGACTACTATTTCTGGCGCGACGGATTGCACGTCGACCACGCGCGCAAGCTTCGCTGAATACCATCCGCATGCGCACCCGGCGCGTCTTGCTCTTCCACGCCGCAACTCGTGCCAATGGATGTACGCCACCGATTTGATTTCCTGCGTCACTCACAGAGCTCCCGCAACTCGCCGCCTGATGGTCACTATCAGTTGCGGACCCTCGCACAGTGCAATGCATAGATAAGGCCAATATTGAACTTCCGGGCCCAACGGGCATCGATGGTGCAGCAATTTCTCGTATCGTTCATTGCTTTAACGCTGCTCCTCGCCGGGGTGGGTGCCATGCCCACCCGCGAGGAGATTAGGACGCGTCAGCATGCCTTGCGCGCCAAGCGTGCTGCCGCGTTTGCCAGTGAGCAGAAGCGCGAGACGCCGCCTCTGTCAAATGGCCGCTCGTCGACGATCACCTTCTCCAATCCTGCTGCCGCACAATTCCACGTGCCGGGGACGAGCCTGCCAGATGTCGACTTCGATGTCGGTGACTCATGGAGTGGTGCGTATATGGAACAAACCACGACTAGGCGCGTGGACAAAGGTGTTAATTGAATCTCAAGGTTTGATGCCAATCTCTGGCGCAGCGAACGAGACGAGAAAGTTGTTCTTCTGGTTCTGGCCGAGCAAGGATGCCGCGCATGTGGACGACTTGATTTTCTGGACCAACGGCGGGCAAGTATTCTCTTCTGATTTCTGTGGCGATGCTGAGCGTTGAGCTTCCCATAAGTCCCGGATGCTCGAGTCTCGAAGGCAAGAAGCGAGGACACCGAACCGCACTTTGCAACTAACATGCTACGCAGGATTCCTCCAGGAGAACGGGCCGATCAGCTGGCCCACAGGCACTGGTCGACCCGTCCCTAATCAATGGTCATGGACAAACTTGTCTCACGTCCTGTAAGTCGAAGACGTATTAAATGGAGGAGCGCGTTTCTCATGCGACTTCTGTCGTAGATGGGTTGAGCAACCCGTTGGGTACGCAACTCGCTCTATATACCATGTTCTATTGCTCAACCGTCTCGTCCACTTAGGACTGGGTTCTCTCCTGGCACGCCTACGATAACGTGAGGACCCGCACGATCACCAGTGTCCCGTTTCTTCACTCCCTCACGATCACTAAAGAAACGAAAACGACCTTGCCGCGCAATTGGCGGGCTTCTTCCAACAATTTCTCATTGTCTTCTCGGAGCTTAAAGGGAAGAACTTGTTCCTTGCCGGTGCGTCCCCATCTGGCCTACGGGGAAGAAATAAACTCACCCATCGCGTAGGGGAGAGTTATGCGGGCTTTTATGTTCCATGTAAGAGATGAAGATGCCTTCGTAGAGTTTCTCACCGGGTTTATGAACGCGTGCAGATATTGCCAACTTCCTTTACGCAAACCCAACCATGGTCGACCTAAAACTTCAAGGTGATTGGCCTCCAAGTCATTCACTGTGGATCATTCCGTTAACCCGAGTAGGCATATGGATCACTGATCCTTCGCTTTCGTGGGACCTGGTCCAGGAGCATATTCCCGCCTTTGCGTTCGTTCAGGTCGGTTTCATCCATAGGATACATTATGAAATCGTGACATTGAGGATCAATTTGGCAGCACTTCGAAAACGTCTTTGCTTTCAGCAAGAGCTTCATGGCTCAGCTGAAATCGGCCGCTGATGCATGTGGATTTACCAACTTCATGGATTCTGTGACCTTCCCGCCAAAAGGGCCGATTGCCTTGCCAGCGCAATCGTTCTCAGGCTCTCCGACCAACGTCGAGAAGCTGTCGGCTTTGGGATATGGTCTTTGATGAGGCATCTACGTAAGTGACTTATTCATGCATGAAATCCTACTCATAGTCGCCATTCATACCATAGTGTAAACCCCGCCTTTGATATCTATAGGATTTTCGATGTTTGGCCGATTCTTTGGGTAAATATTGCCGTAAAACTTCTGGCTATGTTTTTTCACTATCTCATAGGATGTCCTCGGTTTCCCCGGGAGCTTTGACAACGTTCAGAGCCCGATCTACTTCAACCGTACCGATGTTCAAACGGCTATACATGCGCCTCATATTGAGTGGGAAGAATGCGCGGGAGTACGTCTGCGAGTCTTTCTGATCACGTAGTCATTGATGCTGTATCCAGCCCGTCTTCAGAGGCAGGGATAGCAGCCCCCCGTCAGCACTCAGTGTTCTAGGTGGTGTCATCGACAAGGGTGTTCGCAATGTCATCATGCACGGTCTCGCGGTACGTTCGCGCAGTCGTCACAGATATGTACCATGCATAAACTAACGGATGATGAAGGACTTCATTCTCATTGCCAACGGGTCCCGCATCGCGATTCAGTATGTCGTTCCCAGAGACTGTTGCTCCATATGTTGAGCTATATGGTTTGCAGAAACATGACCTGTACCGCGAGCTCTCACATACCGCATTTCCCTTACTAATACCTTCTCAGTTGGAGGGCTTCAAGGCTTCCAAACCCCAATTCAGCCCGAGAGCTTTAGCATAAATGGATTTGGGGCAATAGGCACAGCACATACAGAGCGCAGTACGCCGTTGAGATTTGCCTTCCATGCGACTAACTCACATCGTGTGCAGAGCTCACGTACGTTGAAGTGGTAAGAGACATTAGCATGTTTTTGCCAGTATGCCCTACTGAATGACTTTATCTAGAACCTCGCCGGCCATATGATGCCTGTGAGCCTTTAGATCTTGTGTTTGTTTTCAAGCTCAAAGATGTTCGAAGCAATTCTCTCCTTGGTCTGCCTTCAAAACGATGAGCTTCCTTCTCGGTCGCATTCCATCGGTCAACTCGACGGCCATCGACGCGTCCCTACTGCCGAATAACCAAGAGCTCTTTGGACCCGGTCCGCACTCGCAGCGCAAGATTGTTGCGCGATCGGAGGAGGAACTATGAGTTCGAGCTTGAATAATTTTAGCAAAGCTGTGATGTATTCGCGAATACGATGCTTGCATTTCGAGCACAAGAGTGAGCAACTAAAGGCCTGCTTTTTTTGCCGCGACGGGCGACTCGGGAAGATGGATTATGTAATTCGACGGATCCGCTCTTCGGTCGTTTTGCTCTAGCGCTGCGACGGGCGGCTGACCCGCTGACGTCTTGCACTTTGACAACGGCCGTCTCCATGGCCGTGAAGGACATCGTCGGCCAGATCGAGGCGCGCGCGAGCGCTGAGCCCATCCGACAGGCGTCTGTGGGGTCTCTTGGCGCTGCTCGTAGCCCACGTCCTTCGCAAGGCGCGCAAGCGAGACGACAGTCTTTGCCTCCGCCACAGGCATCCTCCCCAACCGCAGTGTCCGGCCCGCCCTCTGCTCTGCCGCCCTCTCGCCCTGCGCGCTTCGTGCGCCATCCACTGCTCCAGACACCGTCGTCGGCGCCGTCCTCTCCTGCGCAGGACCGCACGCCTCCAACGGCAAAGCGCGCCAGCCTGGGCAGCACCCCGCCACCGAGCTCACCAGCTGCCGGCCAGCCCAGTACCCGCACAGCGACCTATGCGCCGCGCAGGCAGTCCGTCGACTCGACGAGGGGCTCAGCGGCCCCTATTACTCCTAGTCCGAGCTCGCCAGCGCCAGCTTCTGCGCGCCGTTCATCGGACGTCTCGACAGCTCAGGATACCTTCCGTCGAACGTCTCTTCCATCGGCCGCTAGAGCTTCTCTGTCTGGGACTACCAGACTGGCGAGCCCACTCTCTGGCCGCCCGTCGTTTGACTACGTCGAGGACATGCCACCCAGGTATACGCCGACCCTTAGCAGCCCTGCTGGGAGGCTCCAGTCATACGACAACTCATCAGCAGCCGAGTTAGTCCCCCTCAAGCCTTTGTCGCGCGACGTTAAAGAAGATGACGAACCGCCTTCACCGACTTCGACACTAATCTCTCTGCCAACTGGTCGGAATTCCGTTCTGCTCATCGGCCAGTCCCCGCGAAGACTGTCTTCGCACCGACGGCAGCCCCTTTACATTTGCCAAAGCTGGATGAATATCTCTCCGGTATTGCTGCGCCGTCATTCAGCAATTTCCCCAAACGCCAACCCGCAAAGTCTGGGAGGGGAAAGGGCAAGGCAAAGGCGGTTGCTGCACCTGACGACATATTTCCACCGCTGGATATGCTTGCGCAGACGAAGCACTCTATCGACGACCTGGAACACAACTCTGCTATTCCGCCGTCCTGGAAAGACCGTAATACCATATTTGGCGGCCTGGTCAGCGCGTTTTTAGGCGTCACCGGCTCAAGCGCAATAGCAAAGCATTACAGTCTGCAGGGTGTATATAACACTGTGCAAATGTTTGCTCTCGTACTGGGAGCTGCAGTACCTGCAGAGTCGATAACAGAAGGATGGAGGAAGCTTTTTCTCGGGACCATGTGCGTCTTTCCTCACACGGCACCATCGAGCTGACCATGATTTTAGACCTAACGTGCTCGCGCTCAACTTCGGCTCCACCATGGTTCAATCGCTGATCTTCCTTGTTGTCTTCCTGCTCATATCGTGCCTACTATTGAGCTACTTCTACAAGTCCACGGAAAAGCTTGCGACAACGACTACCCGAGAGGGTCTCCAACCTCAACACGACGGCTCCGGTTGGAGTATCGTCGCCACTAGCTTTGTGCTCACGATTCTATATCTTCCTCTCTCCACAATCGCATTGCATGCCCTGGTCTGGTCGTCAGACTTTTGGGTCGTTCCCAATCCATATCTCAATACCACAGTCAATCCTACGGATATTCCTCCTCTTGGTCCTGCTGATATTTACCGAGATCCCCTGGACTTTTGTTATACAACGACCATGCTCAAAGACCAGATCAATTACGCACCCGTCATTGTTATCATTTCTGCTATCACGTTTATTCTGGTGCGTTTTTTTTGCCTATGGAGGGTTTAGTCGTTACTGAAATTACTAGATGACCTTTTGGTTTCCCATTCGGCTTTCTCGTGCCATCAAGTTGGCCGTCCCTCACGTCGATCCTTATACCGAGCTTGGCAAGAAACGATCACCCGACGAGATGGAGTCAGAGTATATGAGACTCATGGATCGGGACATCAGCCCCTTCGCGTTTCTCTACAATGGCAAGGCAACATACCAATCGCCACCATCTACTAAACTTCCGCATGTTAGACTTCCGTCGGAAATGGGCGTCGTACAAGTCGATATACCTATGGGCCAAGCTCAGCACATTGCTCATTGTCGCCGTCCTCGATCCCAACAACTGCATCTTCCGCTCTGCAGACCGAAACGCAGTCAACGTTGCGCGTCAAACCGTTCTTGTCGCAGCCATGCTCGTTTTCTTCCTCATTCAGTGCTTCCTCGCGCCCTTCATCGACCCCGTCAGCAATGCGAGCGAATGGGTTTCAAGACTCAATTACCTATCCACGTCTGCTGTGGGTCTTTTCGTGGCGCTCAACGTGCCTGGATCCAACATCTTGAATGGCCCCATCTTATACGTGTGCGTTCAATGACTACCCGTATCGCTTGCATTGCTAAATAATCCGTAGAATCTGTCCGTATTTTTTTTCCCATCGAATATCAGGCTGATTGTCCCTCAGACATCGTAACTTATGGACTATCTATATGTATGCTGTAACAACCGTGCGCCCCAGCTGTGCCCTGACGCACATGCAGACTTTTCCGTCATCAACTTCAGCTTCATTCGGCGCTGGGTCAAGAGTGCGTTGTGTTGCGTTGATATTTGTTTGCAAATCCTGATCTTTTTCAGGAGTAACCCAGAGAATCGATTTCAGTACGTTTGGTTTTCTGATTCTTTACAACTCCTAACGGCTGTGAAACAGGTATCGACATATTTTCTCCACAGTTCGTTTGCCGATTGTGCACACATTCTTGTCCACTTATGCTGCGCACAGCATTGACATATCTTCAACGTCCCCGCACGTCCGCCGCCGGATTTGGCAAGAGTCCATCTCCGTCCTTCTTCTCACGGAGCCGGACTGCAAGATCCCAGAGTCACAGCAAATGAATTTCGTGATTCACCGCGAGCATGAATGGCCACCATATCTGCTCAATTTTCAGAATACGCCAGCTGAGCGTCACGTGGAAAATCTGAAGGTCCACACTCACTTCATATCAGATTGGCGTGCTGACCGTTTCGTCTGCAGATTCTGCGCGAAGTTGGCTGGCCGGCGTACCTCAACGGAGTGGCCCTTCACTCCACCCCGCAAGTGGCCCGTTTTCGCGAGCTGGAGCGAGCGATTCTGCGGCAATTCATTGGACCAGACGCCCACTGGTGCAACCCGGCAGTACCACCAGTTCCAGGGCAGATGTCATATTTTGGCACTGCATGGTGGATACCATTTCCGCCGACTTTGGTCATGCACTACGACTCGGGCCAATTTGTAACATTGACGACTATGCAAGAGTTTGAAGATTTCGTTTACCAGAACAGTACGCGACATATGGAGCGCAGGAGGCAAGTTCGTAGAGCCCTGCGAGCCCTTGATGGACAAGTTGTCCATTGGCCGTACACGCATACCGAGGTTAGCCGTGCAGTTACTGTCGCTTTCATCAACTGAAAATGGGACAGTTCATCGGCTCTCGTAAATCCTGTTCGGAGGCCACAACTACTCTGCGCAGAAGACACAACAGTTCCGCCATTGCGTATTCCAGATCAAGCGACATGGTGAACTCTCTTGGAATCGTGTGCAGCTGGGTTCTGGCTTCAGCGTTGTCCTCACATACAGCGACGCTGTGCAAGTGGACGGCACTGTCATTGGATTGGACGAGGATTTCGACCTCACGCCATCGCTGGCACGCTTTCTTCTGCTGAACAATGCGTTGATGCAGGGCCGGTTGCATACGATCGATACCGCGCTTTACGGTTATCGAAAGCACTTCGCGCGCGAGATGAAGCACAAGGAGAAGGTCTTGTCTTACCGCTTCTTGTCCAAGATATACAACAATGCGGCCGAACCAGCGCAAATCGCCGAGATTGCTTTGGACATAGAGCAGGACCTGCGCGTACGATCCGTGCTGCTGAGCCACGAAGACGCCTTTGCGGCTGCACATGAGCGCATGTCCGTAGTCAGCGCGACTCCCGTGCGCACGTGGTGGTATATATTCTGGGTGTGTATTATGCACATACACTGTTTTAGTCGCTGACAAGGGATTAGGACGACTTTTGGAGACGAAATAACGACACTATCCGCCTCTGAAGCTGCACGAATCGGACTTCAATCCACATTATCCCACGTCCATCGCATACCGCCCCCTTCCCCGATCGGCGTTAGAGGCTTTTCTCGTTCAGCGGGGATTACATTCTACCAAACCACACCGCAATGACTTCGTGCATAACGGTCTCATCAACCTCATCATGTTCAGGTTGAACCAGATCGTATATCATGGATCTCGATACGAGGTTGGTCAAAGCCTTGTCGTGACGCATTATTTCGTTGATTAGCTTGTAGATCATGCTGCATCATGGCGGCAAGCCCTTAGAGTTGACCATGGAAGAGGTCGACTGGCAAATACACGAGCGAGGCACCACGCAGGGGACGGGTGGCGGGACCGACCACGACGATGCGTCTATCCGCCCGCGTCATGCGTTCACATGGGAAAGAATATGGGACGACCCCGTCTCCCCGGGTCGCTGGAAGAGGTCGAGTTGGCGGGGTAAGCTGAGCGTCTGGCTAGGGTTGCGACCGCATTGGACGACGTCCACGACCAACGGCCTGTCTCTGGATGTGAAGCTGGAGGGTGGAAAATACGTAGCGTCGCCGCGGGATTATGGGGATGACAGAGTGTTGAAGAGGAAATCTCACGATTTTTCATGATAGTTATGATACGCATGTAACTTATCCCCTTTGCTCTCCGTTTCTTCAATTGGGTGAAAGAGGGCTAATTCCAGGCTGTACGAGGTGTATGGGCACGGGTCTCGGCGATAGTAACGCGCAGCGTTCGAATGCTATTTTCCTGCTATGAATAAACTTGATGCCTGAGGTTGTGACACGCTGCGTCCTAATAGATGAGACAGTGTGGGCGGATGTGGCAAATCCTCGGTGTCGGTCGCTTGCGATAGCTGGAACTAGCTGAGACTCTCTGAGACTTCCCAGCAGAGCATCGAGGAACGTTCGAGGGCCGACGACGTGTACAGAAGGGCTCCGGACAGCGCCAGTACTTCATCGATCTGGATCGCACAACAATTCGGACGGGTCTGCCCAAAGCGTCCCTGTCCGGGATTGCGGAGGATTGCGGAAGAATAGACGCGGAGGTTTTCGCGTGATGTCATCGTGTGAGGTGTCGACCTTTGTCCACTGGCAGCGCTCTTCTGGCGAACGTGCATTGCCCTCGTAGCTGCACTTGCTGGCCGTACATAACCCGCTCCATATAGCCAGGATGTCCGGTACTCTTCCTGCAAACGAGCCCGAGATGAACTTTGGCGGGTCGAAACGTCTGCTCGTTGTGTCGAACCGGCTGCCCATCACGATCTCCAAGGATGCGAAGGGCGAGTACCACTTCAAGATGAGCTCTGGCGGCCTCGTCTCTGCGCTGTCGGGCTGTAAGAAGCAGCTCAACTTCACCTGGATCGGCTGGCCCGGCTTCTACATCCCAGAGAAGGACCGGCCGCTCGTCGACCGGCGCCTGGAGGAGGAGTTCTCGTGCCAAGCCGTCTACCTCGACGACGAGCTCGCAGACAGGCACTACAATGGCTTCTCCAACTCCATTCTCTGGCCGCTCTTCCACTACCACCCCGGCGAGATGAACTTTGACGAGGCCAACTGGCACGCCTACCGCGAGGCCAATCTGCGCTTCGCCGAGGCCGTCCGCTCCCAGCTCAAGTCTGGCGACATGGTCTGGGTCCAGGACTACCATCTCATGCTGCTCCCCATGCTCCTGCGCGGCCTCGTCGACAACAAGCCTGGCACGCACCAGTCCGAGGTCGGCCGCATCATTAGCGACATCAAGGAGAACGACGAGCTGCAGCTCGAGGTCAAGCAGAACAATGTCACCGACATCAAGATTGGCTTCTTCCTGCACACGCCTTTCCCCTCGAGCGAGATCTACCGGTATGCATTTCTTATTTTCCCTGACCGACACTTCTGACACGCATCTCAGTATCCTACCCGTCCGCCGCGAGATCCTCCTTGGCGTTCTGCACTGCGACCTTCTCGGCTTCCACACGTACGACTATGCCCGCCACTTCCTGTCGTCGTGCACGCGCATCCTCGGCCTCCCTACCATGCCCAACGGCGTGGAATTCGAGGGGCGCTATGCACATGTCGGCACGTTTCCCATTGGCATTGACCCGTACCAGTTCGTTGAAGTGAGCGAGCCTCTATTTAAGCGCTTGCTGTGCGTCATGACTGACGCTCCCGCAGGGCATCGCCAAACCGAAGGTCGCCGAACGTATCGCAGAGCTCGAGCAACGCTTCCGCGGCTGCAAGATCATCGTTGGCGTCGACCGTCTTGACTACATCAAGGGTGTCCCGCAAAAACTTGCACGCCTTAGAACTCTTCCTCTCTCAGCACCCGGAATGGATCGGCAAGGTTTGACTGTCCTCCAAGGCATGGCCCTATCAATGCTAACGCCGATATAGATCGTGCTCATTCAACTTGCCGTCCGTCCCGTCAGGACGTTGAGGAGTACCAAAATCTCCGCTCGACCGTGAACGAACTCGTAGGACGCATTAACGGTCGCTTCGGCACGGTCGATTTCATGCCGATCCACTTCATGCACAAGAGCTTGCCTTTCGATGAGCTCTGCGCGCTGTACGCCGTGAGCGATGTGTGTCTCGTCAGCAGTACGCGTGACGGCATGAACCTCGTCTCGTACGAGTACATCGCGTGTCAGCAGAAGAAGCACGGCGTCATGATCCTCTCCGAGTTTGCGGGCGCGGCGCAGAGCTTGAACGGCTCGATCGTCGTGAACCCGTGGGACTCGCAGCAAGTCGCGGATGCGATACACGAAGCTGTCACTCTGGATGAGGAAACGCGGACCGAGAACCATCGCAAGCTGTTTAAGGTGCGGAATAAACCCGGAAACGTGTCGTATGTTTGCTGACGGTGCGCTTCAGTACATCGAGAAGTACTCTGCGGCGTTCTGGGGAACATCCTTCGTCCGCGAACTGAGCCGCGTCGACCCCGCGAAGGCCATTGTGGACGCAGGCATCTCGCGTCGCAGGCAGAGCCACTCTGGCTCGCGCACACCTCTCCGCGGTCTCAGCATGATGAGCGGGTCCGGCATCACCCAGATTGACATCGACCGTGAAGGCCAGAAACTCGAGCATGGCGCTGTTGCCGTCGCTTAAACGGGTGGAGCCATCACCGGTTTTATGGTCGAAGAAATGGAATGGAAATGATAATGCCTTTTCATCGCTGCGTCGCCCGTCATGATCCAATCTGGTGCATAGATATTCATTTTGTGCTTTTATCATCCACGCTCCTTATTTATCTCACGGGCTGTACATAGACGCATCGGGCCAAAGGCACGACGGCCTGCGACGATACTGGCAAGAATAATACATGGCATGAAAGCTGAATCACCTTGCTTGCAGGTCCCTCCCTCCTCATAATTGTCCGCCTCTTTCTTGTGATCTGATGGGGATCCGATAATGATCCGCCTAGCCCTGCTCTTGATGACTCAGCAGCGTCCTATCATAGCATCTTGTGTTTGGCTTCAGCTGAATAAGCAGGCTAGCACCATAAGAACGGCGTCAACAAGCCAGTTGGCAAGTAGGCGCTTCAATACTTCAAGCTTCAAGCTTCAACGTTCAACTTTCAACCGTGTTGGTTCAACACTTGTCAATTACCATACGTATCTCCAGCAGGGCTTCACCTCCCTGGAGCCCGATAGTCGTCCTTGAACATAAGGAACACGAGCACAGAGACCACAAAACAAAGGTTCGACCTTTTTGTCTCACTGAAGCTCGCCGTACACTTCCTGCATACCACTATCGTGGTAATCTCCTCCCAAACAAGTTGGCAGAGACGAAGGCATGCATAACCTCATGTCGTTCAGGGTCACATTGCGAAGAGAAGAGTGTCTGAATGCAGACATCAAGTATATATATTTGACTCTCTCGAGCGGCTGGTCTTGAGAGCTTGAGCCCGAACAACTGTGCATAGTTACTATAACCCACTCGTCCATCCCATCTGGTTTTACATCCAGTTTCATTGCTCTGGCTGGAGTCCTTCACCATAGAGTGCTCCAACATCTTGACTGTAATCTGTAAATATTGTTTGTTTGCCCTATAACTATCTCTTGCGGTACAGAACTAAGGCAAGCAAGGTGGGCTGCTGGCGTAGCCGGCCAAAGTCGGACTGGATTCGTGAAATTTGCGACATGTTTGTACAGCAAGGACCATCTTTTACCTTCCTACAGAAACAAGATGCTCGAGATCATAATACAGACGGACAAAGGAGACGCAAGCGGGCAGAGCAAGATAGAGAGTACCATAGAGGGTAGGAAGCGCGGTGGTTAGTAGGGCCCATAATACATGCCCAGAGCGCGATAGAGTATCAGTTGGCGTCGGCCGCGAAGAGTGATCAGAGGAAGATCGAGTGGAACCGTAGCCGTGAGCGTGAAGCCCGCGCTGTCAAGGACGAACTTCAGGTGGCCCATGACATTCTCACTAGTCGTCTCGTACTGCCTCGGCACCCCAAAGCTGGGAACACGATTGAACAAGCCCGGGAGACGGACGATAATAATGCCTTGCGCAAGCAGCTCGTCTTCGTGCAGCTGAGGGTCCTCGCCTGTGTCGTACGCCGCGCTGCGCGGAGGAAAGCCATTCAGGCTGCAGTCTGGGAAGTAGTTCCGCACAAGGTCGCGGATTCGCGTGGCAAGGACGGGCGGCAGGTCAATGAGAGTGATCTTGCGCTTGGATGCCGAGATGGTGAGGCCGATGTACGTGGCGGTCGCATTGATGCCGCTTTTGTCGCAGGCTTCGAAGAGCTGCGAGGGCGGAGAAAGCAGCTTGCCAGCATTGGTGGTGCAGACAAAGTTGTAACCACAGCCAGCGAGCGTAGTGTATAGCCGCGTCAGCGTGCGCTTTGCGCTGCGTTTGCGAGAATGCATGCAAGATATGTGAGCAAATGCGAGTTTTTCCGTGTAATATATCGACTGACCGTATTCCTTCGTCCCCGGTCGCTGTCCAAGGCCTCCCAGCCAGCTTGAAGGTCCAATTGAAGCCGTCTCGACTGTGAGAAAGCTCGCTCTTTTGGGTCCAGAAATGATCAAGCGTCGCCTGGACGCGATGCACGACTTCGCGCCCCTGGAGGTTCAGGATTTTGATCTGATACCAGAGCTATGAGCACCGACTTGGCCTGCCAGCTCTGCTGCGTTTGTGGCGACGCACCGTGTCGGAACCGTGCAGCGACACAGCTGTATAGCCTGGATGGGATAGGAGGATCGTCAGCGATCGGATCCTCCTGTGCAACGGTACAAGTGCACACGCCTCCGGTAAAGCTATTGACTTGCATGTTGGGAGTCATTCGCCCTGGGTGTTGACTGCTTGAGTGTCGTCGTCGTACATAGTCGTGGGTGTGCCGTCTGTACACTCGTGCGCGCGGTTCTGGTTCTTCTTCATCATCGTCCATGTCGTATTCTTCGTCATCACCATATCGTTTCGTTCGTGATCTTGTGCTCTGACGACGGCCGCGTTGAGAGTACCAGTAGCTATGTCTAGGCGTCCATCCGCCCGGTGGCATGTTGAATATGGCGCCGTCTGGGTCGTCGGGACGCTGCTGCGCCGATGGTTGCGGCGGTTGTGCCTGCGCAGGGATGGCATATGGGTCGACGTAGTATTGTCCCTGCGCATAGGGCTGCTGGTAGGGATAGCCAGCGGGAATGCGCCCATAGTCTGGCTGGCCGGGTGGAGGGCCAGCATAATAAGTTGCATAGGCGGGCTGCTGCATCGGGATGAAGGAAGGGTGGCCTGCAGGAGGCTGGGGCTGGGGTTGGGGTTGGGGTTGGGTGGTTGGCGCTGGTGGCGGGGGCCCTCTGGTCGCGGCCATGCGGGCCTCCATCTCCTCTTTTGAGAGAAATTTTGCCATGGCGGTGGCGATGGGCGCGGACGATTAATGGTGAGGCAGAGGCAGCGCCGCCCCGGGACGCCCACGGCTTCTTGAGACTGGCACTGAGACGGGTCTTGTTGTACACGAGGCAGCGTCTGTTCATGCTGCATCAAGTACCGGGTTCAGGGCCGATTTGCATTGGATTCGCACGACCTTGTTTGCGCGGCCGCTGAACTTTGTATATAGTATTATATGCAGTGGACCATCCTGAGATATATCTTGTCCACCATATATACTGCACAGGTTGCAAAGATGAAGATGATAAACACGCCCGCCTCTAGCTATAGCTAAAAAACCCTACACCGTACTGGAACCGTTTAATCGTCATCGAACTAGGCGGCTACTTATGGAATTGGTGGTTTGCCTACGGCGTACATCATGCTGGTGATACTCAGACCAGTCCACTGAGACTCAGGAAATTCTGCTATATATCGGCATTCCTGTCTTTCGAGGCCGAAAGCGCGTCTCAAACTCCGACCCGAAACATGAGTCGGCAACGGACGCTCGTGAGCCAGTCCTTGCGCATCGTCCGTGCCTACACGCGCTCATACAGGCCCGCGCTCCAGGGATCCTTCTTCACAATGCCTCCCAACGCGAAACGCGCTCCTCCTCAACAGGCCAGTCTCAAAGAGCTCTGGACCAAGGGCAAGAAGACGGCCGTTGCGAAAGCAGAAGCGCCGCCTGAAGAGCCAAAACACGTTCCGGAGGACACGGCCATGGATGTGGACGGTGCGCATGACCTGTATAGTCGTTGTGACGCGTGTCACTGACGCGTTTGTGTCAACAGCAGCTCCGCCCGTCGTCACCAAGAGCGAATCGCAGCAGCCGAAACGGAAGGCAGACGAGGCTGTTGATACGACCAATGGTAAGTCCTCTCGTGGGTGCAATGGGTTGAAGCTCACTAGATGGATAGATGTGCCCAGCAAAGTTGCCACAAAGAAGCGACGTATCATCGAGTCCGACGACGAGGACGATGCTCCTGCTGCCGCGAGCTGTAAGTATTTTACATTCTCACATTCCCATCTCCACTTAATTTGGTCATGCTCCAGCCTCTCCGACACAAGCGAAATCAAGTTCCCCGCCTGTTAAGCGTTCCAGGGCACCGAAGAAAGTCGCTCCGTTGGAGGAGGAAGATGCGTCAGAGCCTGAACAAAGCGATAAGGAGGCGCGCCCAGTTGCCGACGAGGACGGGGAAGAGGAAGTAGGATTAGATTCGGATGCCGACGAAGCGGAAGTGTCGCAGGCAGCGTCGAAGAAGTAGGTTCAGTTCTTCGCAAACGCATTGTCAGCATTTACCTTAATTTTCTCGCAGCGCAGAATGGGCCGTCTCCAAAATCAAGGAAGTTGATGTACACCCATGGAAACCTGGTCAAGAGTAGGCCTCATATGCCTTCCGAATGTCCACCAGCTCATCCAGAACACAGCGTTCCATACGCTGCTTTGTCGCACACTTTCTCTCTGATCGAGGCAACAACGAAGCGCATAGAGAAGGCTGCGCTACTTACCTCTTTCCTATTACTCGTTATCCAACGGAGCGCTCCAGAGGACAAGGAATCGCTCCTCAAGAGTGTTTATCTGTGCATTAATCGTGTATGCACGTCGCAGTTTCGCATTTCGTGTGCTCACACAGCATTAGCTATGTCCAGACTACGAAGGCATTGAGCTGGGAATTGGCGAGAGTCTCCTCATCAAGGCGATCGCCCAAGCCACGGGACGCACTGCAGACGCCATCAAGGCCGACTTCAAGAAAGAGGGAGATCTTGGCCTAGTTGCTATGGTATGTGCTGCGCTGTGTTATACTGCGGATAGCCCAGACGCGGTTTGTAGAATTCGAAGAAAGGCCAGAAGGCGCTCAAGGGATTCCTCAAGTCCCAGAAACCGCTCACTCTGAAGAGTGTCTTCAAGGACCTGAAACAAATTGCCACGACGGCAGGGCACGCCGTACGTTCCTTCTTATTGCCAACTGGTTACTCGTGTTAACGCACAATGGCGCATACAGTCGCAAGCTTCCAAGATCGGTATTATTTCCAAGATGTTGGGATTATGCAAAGACCTCGAGGCCAAGTATATCATTCGCAGCCTCGAGGGCAAGCTTCGTATCGGCAATGCAGAGCGCAGCGTGCTCCTCTCGCTCGCGCACGCTGCAGTACTTGCTGAGCAAGAGCAATGTACGTGCCTCTCCGCCACGCCTGTCCACGTCTGACCATGACCTGCAGCTCAGAAGAAATGGAGCAAGGAGAAACTGGCTGCCCGCTTGGACCACGCGTCGAACGTTTTGAAGCAGGTCTATAGCGAGTTGCCGAACTACGACGCCGTTGTGCCCGCCCTCCTCGAAGTGGGCATTGACGGCCTAGCTGAGCGCTGCAAGCTTACGCCCGGTACGTCTGGTGGATTGAAATTTATACCAGCTGGCAACTAACTGTCAATAGGCGTACCACTGAAGCCCATGTTGGCGAAACCAACCAAGGCCATCGGCGAGGTACTCAATCGTTTCGAAGGGAAGCGATTTACGTGCGAGTACAAGTACGACGGCGAACGTGCCCAGGTATGCCAATAAGCTGCCTATGGGCCGCGGCCGCTTTACACATTTCCCGCAGGTGCACAGGCTCGACGACGGCACGGTACGCGTGTTCAGCCGGAACTCTGAGGACATGTCGAAGAAGTATCCCGATCTCGTGGAGCAGTTGCCTAACGTGAGCGCTCAGCCGCCGGCGCCGCGGCGCGTACACTGATAGTTTGCAGTGCTTCACGGAGAAGACGAAGAGCTTCGTGTTTGATGCTGAGGCTGTTGCGGTTGACCGGACGACGGGCAAGCTCATGCCATTCCAAGAGCTCAGCAAACGGAAGCGCAAAGACGTCAAAATTGAGGATATTCAAGTTCGCGTCTGTCTCTTCGCCTTTGACCTGTTGTTCCTCAATGGCGAGGTTGGTACCATTGGTGGTGCGGTCATTGACGAGTGCTCATGTCTTATGATTAGCCATTGTTACACAAATCGTTGGAAGAGCGGCGCGAACTGCTGCGACAACATTTTAAGGTCGTTCCGGGCGAATTCGACTTTGCCAAAGCCTCCGATGGCGAGACCACGGAAGAGATCCAGCTATTCCTCGAGGAGAGTATCAAGGACGGATGCGAAGGATTAATGGTCAAGATGTTGCAGACAGACGCAAGCTACTACGAACCCAGCAGACGCAGTGTCAACTGGCTCAAGGTCATCCTTATCTTTCTGAATTTTTCTTGTCTCTGGGTCTGACATTTAATCCAAATTAGTTGAAAAAGGATTACCTTGCTGGCGTTGGCGACTCGCTCGACCTTGTCGTTGTGGGTGCCTACCATGGCGCGGGCAAAACGGACAGGCGTCTACGGCGCCTTCCTGCTCGCATGTTACGACCCGGATACGGAAGAGTTCCAAACGATCTGTAAAATTGGCACGGGCTTCAGTGAAGAGGCACTGGCGTCCCATCATGCGACATTGCGAGAACTCGAGACCGAAACCTGTAGAGGCGATATCCGACCTGGAGGCGCCAAACCCGACGTATGGTTCGAGCCCAAGGTTGTCTGGGAAGTACTGGCTGCCGATTTGAGCTTGAGCCCTGTGTATACGGCTGCCCAAGGAAAGGTCAGTCGGCATTGGCGCACCCCTCCAGATGTTTTTGCTGAGTGAATCTTCAGGTTGACCAGCGCGGCATCTCACTTCGTTTCCCGCGTTTCATCCGCATACGCGACGACAAGAATGCGGATGATGCTACCGGGCCAGAACAGGTACGGATGGCGCTGCATATCGTTCGATTCGCGGCGCTCCTGAACATGCCACTTAGATTGCGGAAATGTATGAGCGACAGGCGCTTGCACAAAGCAAGGCGAGTAAGAAAGGAGGCGGAGACGATGACATTTGGTGAACTGCAGTCTGCGCCCGCGGGGCCTGTCTTGCTTTCCCATGACGTAATCTCGCTTTCGATGGCTTTGAACAATGTAAGCATGTGCCCCAGTGTAATATTGTAAGTGTATGGGTGCTGGAACACGACGACGACGACGGAGTTGAAAGAGAGAGGAAAGCACGACATTAGATGTCTTTCTTGTTTTCGACTGGTTGTGGGGGCTGCTGCAACAACCTGCGCTCGCGGCCGCCCATATACCAGTAATTCACGAAGCGCCCGCCCTGTATGGACTGACTGGTTGCGTTGATCAAATGGCAGGCAAAGAGCAGGTAGTTCCGCGGCTGCACACGCCATGCTGTCGAAGGATGCATGAGACCCCTAGAGAGATAGGGGATGGACGCCGCACCGAAACGCATGAAAGTGAGACTGACGGTACGGGTCGCGTGAGCAGGTGATAACGGGGGATGAGTAACGCAGCGCTCACGAATAGATGGTCAATGCGCTCGTCATGGGTCCAGAAATGAGCTCCTCGTCTTTTCGCACATCTGAGATGGCCGCGACAGGGATACCCCAGTTGGCGACCTGCGTAGGGTTGAGCTATGCGCGGATGGTAGCCAACACTCGCGCAGACATACTGGGCCCCAGAAATGCGTGCCTAGACAGTTTTTTCAGTAAATACGCTCCGATAGGCACCAGGGAGCCATACTGAAGAAATATTGGCGGCCAGCCGGGGTCCTCAGCCAGTTTGCGAATTGCGAGAACACGGACGCCATGGCTGCTGGAATGAGCCTGCAATTGTCGGGCTGCTCCGAAGGCAAAAGCCAAAGTTGACCTCCTTCTCATTGACTCCTTCCTATTTCTCCAGCTCTACTACTGTCTCGAGCGCCCGGCATTTGCTTACTGTCCCCGAACTTGGCGCTTCAGAACTTCAGAGCTCGAATGGCTGCACCGAATACCGGCATCGATATACTGCTCGCTGGAGCATTTGCCGCTTTCACTGTCGATCTTCTCGTCTATCCCCTCGACACTCTGAAAACGCGTCTCCAGTCAGCCAACTATGCTCAGATATACCAAAGTAACCGACCAGCCCTGCTGCGCGGCTTGTATCAGGGCGTAGGCAGCGTCATTGTAGCGACTTTACCATCATGTGTGCTCCTTCACGGCTTCCTATAAGCTCAGACTATAACATGCGGCCGTCTCAGCAGGAGCATTCTTTACGACCTACGAAGGCTGCAAAGCCTTGCTCGCGCAATCTCCTCTTCCACAGCCTATCGTACATGCGTTTGCGTCTTCTGCGGCGGAAGTGGTCTCTTGTGCGATCCTCACGCCTGCTGAGGTCATCAAGCAGAACGCACAAATGGTCCGCGGCGACGCGCAGCAGAGCGCAAATGCAACGATGCAGACGCTCGCCCGCTTTCGCTCCAACCCGCGCGCGCTCTGGCAGGGATTCTTCACGCTCGCTGGTCGCAACCTGCCCTTCACGGCCATGCAGTTCCCGCTGTTTGAGCATCTGAGGGACGATTCTGAAACAACAACGGGATCGGGCTGGAACGAGAACTGGTACTCTGCTGGAGAGTGGGCTGATCACCGCTGCGAGTAGTGGCATTGCCGGCGGGTTTGCTGCCGCTCTCACCACCCCCGTTGACGTCGTCAAAACGCGCGTTATGCTTGACGCCGGAAACACTCGATCTGCCTCTGCCTTGGCCACTGCTCGAGGCATTCTTGCCAATGAGGGTGTAAAGGGACTCTGGCGGGGCGGTGCACTGCGTACTCTGTGGACGATGCTTGGGAGTGCTCTCTATCTAGGGGCCTACGAGAGCGGTAGGATATGGCTGGCTCAAGGAAGAGAGCATAGATAAATGGTGCAGCCGAAGCAATGAAATTCTGTAACGTATATTAATTGTACACGGGAGCGAGCTGAGCCTCGTCAGTAGATACACGATACATCCTACTTTTGCTCTTTATCTCTATACCACAAGAACACATCCCCAGAAAGACTGGCAGCAACAATGCGCCTGCGGTCGGGCGAAACGGCACACGCACCGATATGCATGTCAGCGGTACCATTCATGAGCGGCTCGTCGCCAATCACATCGAGCACCCAAGGGACATGGGGCTCGGACCGAAGCGCATATCGTTGTCTTTCACGCTTCTTCTCTTCCTCGAGCAGCCTGTCGTCGTTCCACGCACGCGCTTCGACCAGGTCGGCAGGGAAGGGAGGCGGCTCGCAGGGACGAAATAATTTGAGGTTGTAGATACGCAGGGCGCCATCCGTTGGGCACAGGAGCAACCACCGACCCAACGAGGAATGGAGGGTCGCGCGCGAGTATTTGGGCATGAGCACGTCGTGCACTGAGATGACACGGTACGAATCTGAGTGCAGACATGTCAGACTAGTTCAGCGCAGGGTCAACGGAATACAGACAGCTTTCTGTCACTTCCTGAAACAGCGAGGTTTGAGTACATAGCTATCACATAATCTTCGGGCGCGAGCGAAGACTCACAGCATAGTTGGATTCTGTGAAATTTCCATCGTCTTCCTTCGTGTTGAACCTGTCGATGCCGAGCCATTGCCATATGACGAACGTGTGCCGTTCTTCGTGCTCCTGCCCTGAAGATACGGGAACGCTTTCGGAGAGGAGTATATCATAATCTATCCTACGGACGGGGTGTCAGTGCGACATCGAATTGCAAATATGCGGTTGCAGACGAACCATCGAACGGATACAACGCGATTGCAGTGTATTGCGCTACTGGTGAAAACTGGTAACTGGTCGCGGTGGAAACTGGGCTTGTCGTGATCTTTAAAGGGCAGCGGTGGAACACGCCAGATTTTGATGCAGTGGTCAAGCTGGAAGGCGATGAGCGGGGAATGGATATGCGGCCTGCAGACGACGGACCCCACATGTGGCTATGAGATCTCTTGAAGGGTGGAAGTCCTAGATTTTTGAGTACGTTCGATGCATTTGATTTCGCTGCAAAGACTCACGACATTCAGCACGGCCATATGATGACCACCACTCGAGTGCGCAAGACCTCGTCTTTGGAAATTTCTTCGACGCCCGCAATGAAGCCCCATAGCACGCCGATGCATTTCCCTATTCCAAAGCCTTCCAAGCCTGCGGGGAGCTGGCCAACGCCATCAGATTCAGCAGGACGCACTTGCATCCCAAAAGGCGGTCCACCGTAATGGTCACTTCCACGAGGCGGACGTGGTGGATCAGGGATGACGAAGCGAGAGTCGCGGGTAAGGTCGTAGAAGCGAGTTGTGAAGTCTCGCGATGTCGAGCATATGTATTGCGGGTACATAGGGTGCACAGCGAGTGCAGTAATGTCTCCTGGAGCAAGCCTCCAGTCAGAAATCGGAGGATTGATGCGCTGCACTCGCCTCCATGACCTTTCAGCGCGCAGCGAGTGGACTTTGCCATCGTATCGTATACATGCAGGACGCGCGATGCTGCGATGACGAGAAGTGGCTTGGGCTCGTTGGGGTCCAATGCCCAGGCCAGTGCGAGGATGTCGTCGTCGTGGGGATTCTTCTCCTTGCGTTTCGGCGCTTTGTTCTTTTTGGCTGCTGAAGAGTTTGTGGCATGCGAGTCGATGTCTGGAGGTGGCTGCGAAGAACGTCAGGACGCGAGATCGCGAGAACGAATGCTCCACGTACATCGTCGAGTGCTATGGTGAACCAGTGTTCAAGGGGCCGATGCTTAGACGTTCTCATGATGCGTACTTTGCGCCCCGTTGCAACGGCAAAGACGCCCGAGTATTGCTTCGCAACGTCCATGCACGCTGCCTTGAGTTCAGGCGCACTCTCCAATGCACCGTGCCACAGCGTCTGGAAGCTGCGCGCGTCCCAAGGAAAGTAAGCGATTACTGCAGACGGCCTGTTGGGCGACGTGTAACGGTTTTCATGGGTTGCCGTCGCGCGTTGCGGAATGGGGCCATCTGGATTCGACTGCAGATGCCGCGCAAGCAGACGAAATGGGTTGGGAGAGTCCTCCTTGTGGAACAGCCTGAGGGCCTCTTTCGTATTCGTGCTCATCGTTCACGGCGCGCGCAAGCAGATCGTATTCAACCGTCGGAGTTTGGAGCGTGTCTGCTTGGTGGTCTCGATCCGCTTTCTCCGTTGGACACTGCGCTATCCCCATGTCTGCCTTGGCAGTACCAATCCCTGAGCATCGTGTTCCCTCCGTGGGAGTAACGTGGGCACCGCATGCGCGTATGTAATCATGGCATTTTGAACGGACTCGCACACACCGCAAGCCCCCGGCACTGAGCTTCAGTCGCGTGCTCGGTGATGAAGCTCAGCAGCGAGACAGCCTGAGCGCTCTGTGTCCATTAGGCTCTCGATTAGCCTGCGATCGACCGGCGGCGGTGCACGCATGCCCGTTGCAATTGTCCCAAACTGGCAAAGCTCCAAGCGAGCGCGGCCGCTCATTTCCCGTCGTTTCTTCGTTGACTCCCAGCTCTCGACTGGTTTCTGACGACAGCCTGAGATATGCTGCGACCAGCGGCCTTGCGCGCTGTGGCGCTTACGTCGGTGACTGTCGCGACCCTCGCCGCCTTCCGCTCGGCTCTCTTGACATCTATGTCGAGACTTCAGTCGCCGCATGCTCACTGGCTAAACCCTGAACCCGCGCTTGCACGTCGTGTGCCCGCTGTTGGAGATCCAACCTCGTCGTGCGTCGCATGGCCGTTATCGCAGCCTCGGACTAATTGGTCACTTGCCACAGCTCTTCGTCAGTGGCTGAGAGTACGTCTCAATCCCGAATGCGTCTCTACACGTTCTCAAACCATTGCCGCAATAGCTATCCATGACGGCCAGGGCATTTCTGACATTGTGTCCAACACGTCAAGTCACTCAGGCGGAGGATCTCCCACAACTTCCAGCAGCATTGAGACGTCAGGCCAAACGTCGACTTCGAGCGTCGGTTCGCCGTCTCTGTCCAATAGCACCTCTGCAACGTCCACATCTTCAACCATGTCCTCCATAACTTTCATTGACTCGTTCTCCTCGTCCTCGATGACTGATTCTCTAACTACCACTACCATCTGGACTGATGATTCTCTTACACAATCGTCAAGCACGTCTTTCACCGAAACGGAGACGTCGCTCACCTCGTCCTCGTCCTCCACCACATTTTCTGATTCCTTCACAACCACATCAACGACGACCACTGACACTGGGGATTTCACGACGTCAGATACCACCGTCTCGCCCACTACTTCCAGGACAGAAACGTCGACGTCGAGCTCAACAGCAAGTAGTGTCTCGGACACAGTGACCAGCACCACGTCTTCCGACAGCGAGACCATACACTCCGCGACAGAAGATTCATCGCAAACATCTCTGACCGATGCCGCCTCGTCAACGACGCTCGACTCTACATTTTTCTGTCCGACTCTGCGACCTCTCCACGTCAAGAAACATCCTCAGACACATCGCAAACCACATCTGGGTTCACGCAGTTACCATCGCCGTCTGAGAGCAATATCCCGCGACCGACTCCCTCGTCGTCTGATGCAACGATTAGTTCATCACGACCGAGCGCACCGCCAGAGTGAGCATGATTCCCCTACATCGAAACACTCAGACCCTTATTGCGCACTGCCACCCAGCGAAACGGGCATCGTGTTCTCGCAATCTGGCGCGAGCAACAGCGGCTCGCCCTTGCCCTCGGTTGCCGCGGCCGGTGGGGGGACGGGTATGTCCACTACATACGTGTCGATTAGAAGCTCAGCGCGATAATCGGCTTTTCTTGTCAGATTCTGGCATAATCCAGGCGCCGTGGCAGGCGTGTTCATCCCTCTGGCTTTCGCGATTGGCGGACTCGTGTTTTTCATCGGCAAATATCTGAACAACCGCAAACAGAACGCGCGCTCGACTCCGTACCATGCCGTGCCCGGCAGCAACAGCTCAGGCTCGGGCTTGGACATGGAAAACAGACCGTTCATCCCGGCGGCGCCCATCTCCCCGTTCTACTACGATCCGTACACCGACAACGATGCCACTCACCATTCTCAACCTGTGGCCTCAAGCGACCAGCCCTGGCAGCGTTACAGCGACGATCCCCGGCCGCTGGGGAGGAGCGACACTGTCTTCTCGAACCCGAGTGTGTATAGCCAGGAGGGGGTGACGAGCCCGACTGACCCGGTTCTGGGACACGAACGCGTACAAGGGACCGGTGCACACACCGGGGACGGGCAGAGCACGAGCGTAGGCCTTGATGGGCTGTCGAATTCCAACCCAAGCGGCGCCGGCGGCGGGGCGTCGCAGGGCCATGTGCCGAATATGGGCGGGTCGATGCCTACAGCGCCGAATGCGGGCGGGCTGGGTGGAGGATACAACGCGCCCGTTCCGACGCACAGTCATGGCGCATCGCCGTACTTGCCAGTGATCGCGCCTCCGTTGGGCTATCTGAGCACGCACGTGGAGGAGTCCGAGCCAGAGTCGGACGACGAAGAACAAATTGGCGGTGGCCCTCCTCTGCGTATCCGCAACAGAAGAAGATTTGACGAGAACAGTTGCATTGACGAGCCCGCGCGAGCCCGTCTACTCCAGGTGTGTCATATTTCAAATCTCCGTCAAAATGAAAAAGCTGAAATGCGCCAGGAGCCTGAGCCATGATGCTCTTATCTTGCTCGGAAACGAAGAAGAAATACGCTACGGGTGGTCTTCATGGGGTTATTTCATACGGACACACTGGACTGCTGACTAGTCAATTCTTGAAACGAAACGACAAAGTATCTACTAGTGCGTCAACGATGTTGGTTACTTTTTGGGTTTCCGCGGAAAACCGTCTCCTCAAACTGCAACGCGACATCGTTCATATACTCCC
This sequence comes from Auricularia sp. M13, assembly GCA_037042915.1. NCBI lineage: Eukaryota > Fungi > Basidiomycota > Agaricomycetes > Auriculariales > Auriculariaceae > Auricularia > Auricularia sp. M13. The sequence continues at coordinate 1,877,279 of CM073197.1, read as the reverse complement.
GCGAACGTGTTTTCAGCCAGTTATGTGCCTGGTCGGTCCGGAGGATATTTGCACGGATAATCAAAGCTGTGCTGCGGAGCAGCGCACAAGCCAGATCGGATCTGCTTTATCTAAGCGAAGGGATAAGATTCTCTCGTCCACTCAAGGGACAGTGAGCTGCCAGACAGAGGCGTAGGCTGCCGTGAGCAATGAGAAGATCAGAACCTGGTCCTTTCTCTGTAGCAGCATAGTGATGTTCGTGCGCGATCGCGATGTTAGCTGCGATTTGCCTTTCGTGGCAACCCGCATTTCCGTCATGCGTATAGGGGCTGCGCACAGTGCATCGTTGTCGCTGGCAGCAACGAACCGCTGCAGCAGTTCGGGGCTCCTCATCATGATAGCGCCCGTTTCGCGTGCGATACGTGTACTGGCGGCGACTCCGGCTGTGCAAATAGTTGACGGGACAGCTTATTAGCACAAGAGCAAGCACCGCGTTTCGAGTTTCAATCCCAACTTTCGTCCTTCTTCCCCACCTCTTTTTCTCCTTTATCCTTTTCTTTGTTCCTGTTCTCTTTGCCGCCTTTCTGGCTCACGCCGCGCATGGATGGCCCGACACCATACATGCTGCATGAGTCGGATGCGTTCCGCATCACCATTATTTTCTTAGAGGTGCGCCGACTCACTCGCCCGCGGCGGCTCGCTCATCCCGCCCACTCCAGGTGGCCGGATTCGTTCTCGTTGCGCTACTTTTGTGCACAACAGCGCTGTTGCACATTTCCCGCCATCCGGTCATCAGCGCGATGCTGATTACTCTGCTTCTACATGCTGCACTATATATATGGCCAGGGATCTACGACAAGCCACTGTCCCGTGACTCTCAGCATCGCGACACGCTCGAGACTGCGACGAATTTAGTGATTTTCTGCGCTGCGGACGCTGTACTGTGAGCTAGCACCAGTATTGTGTCCGCCTCCCGCAGCCCTGACCCTGCGCTAGATTACGATATGTGCAAGTCGTGGAAGCTGCATTCAGCGTGTCGTTTATGGCGGTGCGTGAATCAACTGTACTGACAGTCATTGCTCACTGTCGTTTAGACGGTTCTCCGGCTCGCAAAACGAGCGCTCGACGCTGCTGAGCTGGAGCCTCAAGAACGAGATCGCAGACAGCCTGAGTCTGTGGTATGGATTGCTCTGTTGTGCTTTGGCCCCTTTAGTACGCCTGCCGCGGCTATCTAGGCTGGTGTGGCTGACTAGCAGTGCTCCTGATAGTTTGGGCGATGCCCGTGTTGTTCGCGCCCATCCCGTTTCTTATGAAACGCGATGTCCACATTGTGAAATACTTCACCGTGAGTACATTCCTGTCTCATCGTAGCTTCCTGGACTTGAGCCTTTTCTCATAGCTGTATTGTGATATTCCTGACGAAAGCTTTCACTCAGTCTGCCTTGTTTTCGTGCTGCTCCCATTCGTCGTCTCTATTCTCTTCCTCGGATATATTGCCTCTTACCTTATGCGCATCTACCAGCGCCACAGGAACGTCGTTTCTTCATCTTTGGATGTTCCACTGCTCAGGAGCTTCGCGGTCATGGCACTAACCGTGCTCGTATCGACGGTTTTGCTCATCATCAATGCCTCCACCAACTTCTCGGTCAGAGGGCTCATCATATTGTTAGTGGTATGGGAATGTAGGTTCCTCTTTCTTCTGATTTCTTTGTGCTTACATTCTGATGGCAGCACTTTTGCCACTGGTACAATTCTCGGTGTTCTCATGGCAGGGCGGTATCTGGACCATATGGTATCAGTGGATACTCTGTCGGGGTTTCCGCACGGGAAGCGAAGCAGAATCCCCAACATATATAATGCAACAAGGTAATGGTGCCATGCGAGAAGTCAGCCAGCGTCCGTTGCCACCTCCGCCCGACGACGACGTTATCTCCATCAGTGCTTCACGGCACGATTCTCCTCCAACCTCCCGCCACGCGGTGTATCAGGGATCTCTCCAAGTGAACCTACCTGGTAGCCGACTCAGTCTGCAAAATTTGCTGCTGAGGAACCGGACGCCTACACCAACACCGCAGATCCTATCCAGCATAGGAAAGGCCGCCCCCAGCGAACCGGACGCTCGCAGTATTGAGCGCGATGGGCCTGCGTCGGCTGACTCAATCACTATGCCACTCGTAGGCACATCGACTCGGCCGCAGTTGAACATTTACACCATGCCACCAACTGCGATGCTACCATCACCGTCCGGTGCTCAGTACCTGTATTCTCCCGGAAGGACGCATCCTCCGCAGAGTTTCCCGCCGCGTCCTGTCTCATTGCCCCCGCGGGTCCGCACGAAACGCCACTTGTCTGGTCCGCCAGGATCATTCCTTTTTTCACCCAAGAGCGCGAGGACGTATCTCATTCCTCCTCTGCCTGCATTGCCCGCGCCGACAGCGCCATCAAGCTCCGCGCCATCGGAGGTTGGTCGCAGTGCTTCACGCCCAGTCTCCGTTGCGAGCTCCAAGCTATCCCATACGACGTCTACGACACGATCGTCGGAAACGCGTTCTTTCCTTTCGCGTCTCGAACCGCGATCCTCACGCCGATCACTAGCTCCACGACGGTCGATGAGGGAAATCATCTCTCAGTTCCCGCAGTCGCCCAAATCGCCTCCAATGCCAGTGCCACTGCCAGTGCCCTTGTCACCCAGGGCTCCTGTACCTGTAGTCTTGCGGCAGTCGGTCACTGTTGGTCCGATGCATGAGACCATTCAGCTGTCTTCGCCAACACCTCCGTCGAGGGATCGCGCGGAGACATTAGACAGGCGAATGATCCTCACGCACGATTCGGTCATGCAGGCAGCTTCCGTCCCGCCGTCCCACCATCAACGCCCACAAAGCGAGTCTGTCTCTGTGAACGCCGTGGACCCAATCATGGCGGACGTCAAGTCGACGAGACGACGGACGATCGTGATCGGTTCAGTAGCCGCGAGCCCACCTAACTCGGCAGCAGTGGTGTCGCCACCGAGCACGCGACCCAACTTCATAACTCCAAGCCCGCGTCGTACATCTTCTGCCGGGCGAGCTAGTATTCTCTCCGGGGCGGACGATCTCCCAGCACCGCGTCGTTCGCAGGAGGTCATCCCACGCGTCCCACGACGCGCTTCTAGCCTGCTCTCTCTGCCCGAGTCTCCACCGCCACCTCCCGTACCACCCAAGACGTGGCTGTAACGCTTTCGAACGTCAAGTTATAGCATCTCATCCCACTCGGACATTTCTTTTCGACACGAGGATACGTAGAGGACCCAGTTTCCAGTTGTACTTATCCACATCTGTAGTATTTTGCCAGCACTCCGCACACACACCGTTCTTTACAGCATGTCATTCATAGGTTGTTTATTTGCTCTCTCGCATGTTTTTGTCCTTTTTTCGAAGCTGAGAATAGCACACGATTCGCCTTCTACGGCAACATGAAAGATGTGCAAACAGCAGGGCTCTGCGACCGCCTGATACTGTAGCCCCCTGTCGGCGCGCGCAGTCAGGCGCCAGGAGGTTATGCCAAACAGATGTGAACAAGGATGAGCGCTGGTTATGGTGGTGGGAATATAGCATCGCGACTGGCGAATATAGGCAATTCCGGTCGAGCAGCGTCACAAGAGCAGTCACTGGAACTGTAGTCCTTTCCATGAGCGAGAAAGCCCAATGTAGAAGGCCACAGAAAAGCCGGTCCGAATAGCAAGAGAAGTAGTAGAACAGCACACAAGCCTGACTTGAGCCTGACTCCCGATGACGAGGCCGAGGTGAGGAGCAGAACTATTGCCAGCGAGCCATTCAGGAGCCCAAAGTGCATGAGTGACCACCTATCATACTTTGGATGGTGGAAGACAAGGAAGTGAGGCCGCAGAGCCAATGGTCCGTTGAACAGCTGAAACTTTGTTTCGTTTGTTGATTTCCGGGAGTTGCCGTACATCCGACGACCAGTTTCCGCTCTCCTCCCCACAAAACTTCCCGGCCTCGCCGCGTCCTCAAGACACCTCAAGATGGCCGAACAAGTGCGCAGAGTCGCCGTCGGACGTTGCGCGTCGCGCTGACAGGCTGGGCGCACAGATCGAGAAGGCGTACCAGAAGCAGCACCTCTTCCAAAATGCGAAGGCCCGCGTTGGCAAGAAGGTGACCAAGTCCAAGCGGTGGTACAAGGACGTCGGCCTTGGCTTCAAGACGCCCGGCGAGGCCATCACTGGCACTTACATTGGTGTGCCCCATACGCGCCGTGTGCAATGGCGGATGGAGCTGAGCATCGAGCGCCACAGACAAGAAGTGCCCGTTCACCGGCAACGTCTCTATTCGCGGCCGCATCCTGACTGGCAAGGTCGTGTCGACGAAGATGACCCGCACCATCATCATCCGGAGAGACTACCTCCACTACATCCCGAAATACAGTGCGTCGGTACCTGCACATCGTCAGTCCGCTCTCGCTCACGCGTCATCTGCCAGACCGGTACGAAAAGAGGCACAAGAACCTCGCCGCGCACGTTTCGCCGGCGTTCCGTGTCGAAGTCGGCGACGTTGTGACTGTCGGTGCGTGTCATTTGGCGGTCATGTGCTGCGCGGAGCAGAGACTGACGCTGCTGCAGGCCAGTGCCGCCCGCTCTCAAAGACCGTCCGGTTCAACGTCGTCCGCGTGGCGAAGAACAAGGCGGCATCCAAGACGTTCGGCAAGTTCTGAGGACGAGAGCGATGATGATATGGATGTTTGGTAGCAACGACCTATGTTATCCATGCTTTTGTCTATGGGCCGCCTCTATTGCACTCTGAAAATCGTTACCGCCAGCAAACCATGCAATTCGTAGTCTGAGCCCATGAGTGTCTTGCCCGTCCGAATGCGTGAATTGATTGAGACGGGCGGCGTCGGAGTCTCCCGGCGGGTTTACAGGCCGTCGTCACTTGCTCTCTCGCCTGTCAGTCCGTCAAGCTGGCACCGCTGAATCTCTTCTCCCGTCTCCGGCTCTCGCGCTCGACGTCGCCTGCGCCGTCGGCCGACATGGGACAAGCGCCGTCCAAAAAGTCCAGGAAGGGTTCCAAGGATGTCACGGATGCCAGCGCCGTGCCCGCCCCAGACTCGCCCACCGCCGCCAGCCAGACCTCGCTGCCGGACTCTGTGGCGACCCACGACAACCAGTCCAGCCTGTCCAAGGCGACGGGCGCCCGCTTAGTGCCTGGGGCCAAGCCGGGCGAGCAACCAGCTAATGGCGACCCCGGTGGGCCCTCGGGCTCGCTCACCGGCAGCGTTGGCAAGGCCCAGAACGGCAGCGCACTGCGCGCCGCAGGTTCCTCGTCGTCTGCGGGAAATGACGACTCCTCGTCCCCAACTCGAAGCAGGCATGATGGCCCAGGAGCCATTGACGTACCACCCTCCACCCAGACCATCCTGTCCAACCCCCAGCAACCGTCGCCACTGCCGCCGGGCTCGGTCCCGGGCAGCGATAAGGGCCGTCCGTTCGACGTCGACGACATGATATCGCGCTTGCTCGAGGTCGGCTACTCGGGCAAGGCTCACAAATCCGTCTGCCTAAAGAACCCAGAGATCACGGCGCTCTGCCAGGCGGCGCGCGAGGTCTTCCTCAGCCAGCCGACGCTCATAGAGCTCTCGCCGCCTGTCAAAATTGTCGGAGACGTACATGGCCAGTATACGGATCTAATACGCCTCTTCGAGATGTGCGGCTTCCCGCCTGCAGCCAACTACCTGTTTCTTGGCGACTACGTTGACCGTGGGAAGCAGAGTCTCGAGACCATCCTCCTTCTCTTGTGCTACAAGATTAAGTATCCCGAAAACTTCTTCCTCTTGCGCGGCAACCACGAGTGCGCGAACGTTACGCGAGGTACGTTGTATCGCGATGTGCCGAAACACCATGAGGTGGCTGACAGAACGACAATGCACAGTGTACGGTTTCTACGACGAGTGCAAACGCCGCTGCAATATCAAGATATGGAAATCGTTCATTGACGTCTTCAACTGCCTGCCCATTGCGGCTGTGGTTGCGTCGAAGATCTTCTGCGTGCACGGCGGACTATCGCCCGCGTTGCACTCGATGGACGATATCCGACGCATCGCACGGCCAACGGACGTACCGGACTATGGATTGTTGAATGATCTGCTGTGGTCGGATCCTTCGGACACAGCGGTGGACTGGGAGGACAATGAACGGGGGGTCAGCTTCTGCTTTGGCAAGATCATCATCAACGAGTTCCTTCAACGGTACGATATGGACCTCATCTGCCGCGCACACATGGTCGTGGAGGACGGGTACGAATTTTGGAACGACCGCACGCTAGTGACTGTGTTTAGCGCTCCCAACTACTGCGGTGGTGCGTGCTTACTGGACGCTATTGTTTCTTTGCACGCTGACGCGCGATTCTTTCCATAACCAGAATTTGACAACTACGGCGCGTGCATGAGTGTATCAGAAGAATTGCTCTGCGCGTTTGAGCTTCTGAAGCCGATGGACGGGCCCGCTCTGCGGAAGGAGATGAGCAAGGCGCGACGGAAGAGCCTGGCTGGGCCTTCGTCGACTTAGTGCGTTCGTCGGCCCCTCGTAGTTGGGGCATCGAGCGGCCGCCTGAGGATCGCTTGCGCGCCGGGACTCGCACAGCGTCCTTCCCGTCCGGCAGGTCACTTGTCTTTCTCTTTTGGCACACGCAGGCGCGCGCGCCCCTCTCACTCACTCGGACTTGGTCGTCGATGCTTTCTTTCGAAATGTATTAACCCCGTCTTACCTCGTCGTCGCCGTTGTTCACGCACCCACGCCTCGCTCGTTGCGTCCCGTACCACCCCCGCCCCGTCCCATCTCTGCCGCGCCGCCTCCCGTCCTAGCAGCACTTCCCTAGTCCCGTGCGCTCGCTCGTCGTTCTCACATCCACTTGTGCTATCTGTATCGTCGATCGGTTGCATTTTCTCCCCCCATTCCCAGTCCGACTCCTCTACTCTGCCCGTCTATCTCTTACGCACGTACTAGGTCTAAATCACGCCTCTCCCTCCCGATCGTTGCTGATGCCGCCTGCCTGCTTGCTGCTGTACATTGTGACGCCACGGCGACGACCGCGTTTTCTCTCATCTCTCTCCCTCTCCTTTCTCACTTTCTCTGGTATTCTAATATCTGGGTCTGTCGTACACTATGGGATGCGCTACATGCGTGGGTGTGGGAACGACTCGCCCTTCTGTACGCGACATGCAACTTGGATGCGCTGTGTGATGTGCGCTTGGTCCTGTGCCTGCACTAATAGCGCATGCGAGTGGGGCGCTCAGCTGGCAGTGACAGGATAGCAACCGCCTGGGTGACGGTCCAAATGTCTGGCCATCGACAGTGAACGGCTGAAGTGCTAGTGAACTGCAGCAGGGCCTCCGGTTGGGAGCCGGGAGTTGTCGGAGACGACGTCGAGCATGAGGACGGCAAAGCCGGAAATGATGGCGCCGCTGCCGGCGAAGCTCCAGAAGGTGAGGTGGCCGAGGCCGCCGACGAAAAGATCGTAGGCGAGCATGAGTACGATGGTCAGAAGGCTGCCCACGGAGGTGAGCACTGGTCCCCAAAGTCCCAGCAGCACCTATGGCAGGGATTAAGATATTATTGACGACGGTAAACGCTGAAGAGAATGACTGACGAGATAGCCGCTGTTGAATATGACGCCGTTCATGGCGATGCCTGCTATGCTGAGAGCTGTGCGCAGGTCGGACGGTGGCGGCGGCGCTGTGTAGAGCACGACGAGGCCGAGCAGGAGGAAGGTCCCCAGGCCGATGGAAGACGTCAGGGCGTTGGGATAGAGTCCAAAGGGCAGATCGTCAAAGGTGGCGCTGCTCAGCGTCATGCCGTCGAGGTCGCCGTCCTCGAGGTCGGGGTCGAAATCGTCGGTGGCATCGTCGCCGGAGTATATGCTTGTGTAGCCGCGGCGTCTCCCGGGCCCGCGATGGGCGCGGTGTTATCAAGCGCGACGAAGCGCTTGTAGAGCACCTGATAGAGCGCGTAGGCGAGGCTTGCTGCGAACGCCAGGCCGGCGCCGAGGAGCGGCTGCGCGGGGTCGTCTTTCTTGGACGACGGGGGCGCTGCGCCGTAGACGACGGCGAGGGTGCCGAGGAAGGCGAGCAGGACGGCGCAGGCAGCGCGCCACGACCAGGGCGCACGGAGGATGGGCACTGCGAGCGCGTAAGCCCAGAGGGCGTTGGCGTTCCAGAGGGCGGTGATGTCGCTGATTCTGCACAGGGGGACGCGTCAAGAGCGCTGGTTATGCTTATGCTGGGACGGGGGCCGGGACACGCACGATGTGAGCGAGACGGACGCGTACCACAGCAGGCCGGGGCCGGTGGCGCCGACGGTGAGCGCGGCGACAATGGTCAGGAAGCGGGCGGTGGGAAAGGCATCTGAGCCCGGATTATGCGAGAATTTAGAGGCGAGGGCGTGGGATAAAAGACGCAGATGGGTTGCGACGGGCACGGAGGAGGTGAGCGAGAGCCAGAGCAGATGCAGGGGCAGGATGATCGAGAATGACGAGTGCGCAATGTAGCTGGCCGGCCCGGGTTCAGTCCGTTGCAGCGCAGAGAGCAGTCGGGACTGGACGCACAAGAGCAGGAACGGCTGTCTGAACCCGAGCGTGCCCTGGACGTACTGCGACGGCGTTGAGGGACAGTAGTAGCCACTGAGAGGCAGCACAAGGTACCTCTGTCAGCGCAGACTGGACGCAAAATGCAATAAGGATAGCAGCAAAAAGGGCCAGGGCCTTTGGCGACACTTGCTCGCCGCCGCTTTCGGGGAAGACATGCTCGTGCCGCCGGGCTCAGCCGAAAAGCCTCTTCTAGTTGCACCCATGTTCGCCATCCGCGCCCTCGCCCTGCGCCCGGCCGTGGCCCGCGCCCTCGCCGCGCCCAGACACGCGCTCGCTGCGCCCTTCTCGCTCCTCGCACGCTCCGGCCTGCTCCTCCGTCCGCGGAGCCCCGTCGCCCTGCACGACGCCCACGCCCACTGCCGCAGCTACAAAGTCCGCTCGTCGGTCAAGAAGCTCTGCGACGGCTGCTACACCGTCAGGCGACGCGGCGTGCTCTTCATTCAGTGCTCCAGAAATCCCCGCCATAAGCAGGTACCCGTCGCGTTTTTCCGTGCCCTCGTCCTGCGTCCTCACCCGCCTTCGTGCAGCGCCAGGGATAATGGAATAATATAATCTGATTATACATTTGTTTCGCGAACCCACATCTGAAACTCGTATTGGACCCCGTTCTCCTCCTGCACCCCGCCTGCGACTTCAAAGCCCAGCCACTCCTCCAGCGCGCCATGCGATTCGCGCTTCCATCCGTCCTGTTCCAGCGTCCCAAGCGGTGCGAGGACGACATCGCATTGCTCAAACGCGGGCGAGAGGATGCGCGTTAACAAGATTCGCTCGACTAGGTCCTGCGGCCAGACACTGTTCATACAGCTGCGCTCCGCCTATAAGAAAACGTCTGTGGATGCTGACCCCGGGCTCGACGGCAAGCGCAGATGGAATATCCTTGGTCAAGATGCCCGCCTGAACTGGAGGCTTGGCGTAAGTCCTACTCTACAGTTCAGTGCATGTTTCACGCTGTCAGGGACGCGTTACAGTTCGGCGTCGCGCGTGCTCAGCACCACGTTTATCCTGTCTGGTAGCGGACGAAAGCGCGGCGGGATGCTGTCCCATGTGTTGCGCCCCATCAGGACCATGTTCTGCGTCCCAGCTGGTGCGGTCGTTGTCGCGCGCTTGAAGTACGCCATCTCGCGCGCCAGCTTCCAGGGCAGCTTCCCGCTTTGGCCGATGCCCTGCGAAAGCGTTGCAGCGACGATGAGCGTGAGTGACATGGCAAAGCGGAGAACGCGGATGTCGGAGACTGGATTCGTTCCTCATCCTTCTTCTCCTGCGCATGCATGTTGAATTGGTTCCAGATGTCAACATCCGACAACGCGCGTGGCTAATTCAAATTGCTCCCTGTTATCTCTGACTGCTCACGGGATGCCTTCGGAGCGGGTGCATATTAGAGTTCAAACAGCAGCGATAACCATGCTTTCAGCTTGTCCCTGCCCACATAGAGATTGAGGACATCCACCCGCGCGTGCAGCATCCTACGCTCTGGGGCGATCAGCCCGCATCTTTCTGGGTGGAATATTCATCGGGCTTGGTCGACCTGTCGCGCACGCACCCGCTATCCGAGCCTCTCCTCCCGCAGCCGCCGCCCGCTCCCAAGTTATGGGATGTCCCTCTTGACGCCGGTCGTGCTGCTCGCATTGATCCAGCTAAGAGTGCGCTCGTTATAGTCGACATGCAGAACTTCTTCCTCCACCCGGACATCATGCCGCACCCGACGGGCCTCGCCGCTGTCGACCCTCTCCTGAGTATCTTACCCATCCTAAGGAAGAAAGGCGTTCTCATTATCTGGCTGTAATTTCTCAAATTCCTCCTGCATTCTCCTGCACCTCTCACAAACTACTGTTTCAGGAACTGGGGTTTAACGGAAACAGAACTCAAGACGCTCCCTCCCGCCGTGCGACGCACATTCACACTGCTCTCGCCGCTCGCGCCGGGTGGGTTTGGCAGCGCATTCAGCGGACCGAGCGGCGACTGGGGCCGCCTGCTCATGCGCGGCTCTCGCAACGCCGACCTGTACGGCCCGCTGCGCGCGGCGTACGACGAAGGCGCGAACGCGGGGACGGACGTGTGGGTCCACAAGAACCGTATCAGCGGGCTTTGGGGCCAGGGCGGCACTGCGCTCGACGTGCTGCTCGCCGAGCGCGGCGTCAAGACGCTTTTCTTTGCCGGCGTGAATGCCGACCAGTGCGTCAATGGCACCATGGTCGATGCGTCGTTCAAGGTGGGCAATTGTATTTCTTCTTGGTCTTGTGCCGTACGCGAAGCGCTGATGGAGAATTACTAGGGATATGACTGCATTGTTATCCGCGACACCATTGCCACGACGTCCCCTGCTGGCAGCCTGGAGAATGTCTACTATAACTGCAATCTTTATGCGGGTTTCACGACCGAGGCGGACAAATCGTGCGTGCTGGATAGCATGTCACCATGCTTGAATGCTAGGTCGTCCCTCCTCATTTTCTGATTTGTATTGACATCGTTCTCACGTGAATGAATTTATGAGATCACTCCGATTCTTCCTCTGTAATTTTACGTCTCATCCTTTGTGATATACGGTCTTGTGCAGTTGAGCGTCGGTCCTCGAGCGTCGACCACGACACGCTTGAAACTCCGCTTTTGCGTTCCTTTCCCGTTCCGCACTGATGCGGTTGTCGTTGCGGCCGACGACTGGCAGGCGCGAACTTCATGACGAGGCTGGCATTGGAATCACATCTCGCGTCGTGACCGCGTTGAACGCCCCGACCTACGCGCCGTTGCCGGACCCCAAGCCCGGCTGGTCGCTTGCCAGTTTTGCTTTGCGCGCGTTAGCTGGCAGCCTCGATACCTTGGAACTGGAGCTCGACGATGCGCCATCACTGGGGCTGAACCCGCGCGAGGACGTTCTGGATGACTTACTCGACGCCGAAGACGACGACAGGGAAGAGGACCCGCGCGTCTGGTCAGCGCTGAGTCTTGCATACGGCCCTGCTGTCAGCTGTGTTCGCGCTATGCCTCTCAGCGACCCGCACTTATTCCTTCTGCCCCAACCTGTTGTACTGGATCTGTCGGCGCTGGCTGCCTTTGACGATGGCAGCGCGTTGAGCTTGCTGGCGTTTGACTTACGCGCGTTGGTGGTGCTCGACCTGAGCAGCCAGACGCGCCTGACTGACCATGGCCTGCGTACGTTGGCGCGTGCGAAGGGCACGCGTGGTGTCCGTGTGCTTGCGCTGCGCGGCTGTTCTGCCATCAGTGCGGAGGGCGTCGCCGCGTGTGCTATGGCTTGGGAAAAGCTTGAAGTGATTGGTTTGTCCGTCCTTAGCTTCATCCGAAGTAATCACTCATCAAGTATGGATCCAGATGTGCGAGGTACGCGGTGCTCCAAGGGGACATGTATTCCTGGTTTTTCGCCGCGTCCGCCGGCGCTGTTGGCCGATACCCTCTTTTCGCCGCGAACAGCGGAGCAGGCAGCTCGTGCACTATTGGGAAAGGATGTACCTTTTGTGCTCGTCGACGAGGAAGACTTTCGGCCCGTCAGACATCGCGCAACGAAGCGGCGGAGGCTGAACGAGGAGAAGAGCATGGAACAAGGTCGTGACTTACTCATGGTAGACACGTCGGATTACGGTTTCCTGACGATCACGACCCCCGCACCGCCTCCGACGAACCCTTTCGACCTACGTCCACATCCCCTCGAAGTAGCAGCTGTTCATATGGCGCCGTTGCCGGAACGACCACCGACGCTTCAGAGCTGCGAGCACGCCGGCTTGCCGCGTTCGGCGTCACTCCAGCCGCCCAGCCCGACAACCCACCTATGTCTCCACCTCCGCTGCCGGCCATCCCGGCACCTGTATCCGCTGCGACATCGTCGGCGTGGACGCGCGCTTCTGCCTCCGCGCCTGCATGGAGCGCACTCCTTGCCCGCCATCGTCCGCTCCAACCACTCACGGCCAATCCAGTCCCACCTCCACCATCTCACTCAGCACCGCGCAACTCTGACCCACCGACCAAGTCCAGGCGCAGACCTAGCAACCCGCTCGCGCCGCCGTCCACATCTGCGAAGCGCCGCCGCGCGTCCACAGACGACGCCAACGCGGCAGCCGAGCGTGCCCGCTTCGTGCAACGCCTGACGGACGACGACGCGCTCATGTTCGTGCGCGACCCGGCGTCCGTCGCGTCTCCGCCTGCCAAAGTCAAACCCGCGAAGGAGCCTGTGGCTCAGTTGCCACAGGTCGCAGTGAAGAAGGACAAGCGCGTCAAAGAGCACTTATCGGCCATTCTTCAGTCGCGCACTGGCGCTAGCGCTACTGTTCCGCCGCCCCACGCGCCTTCTATCCAGATGGCACGAGCGGACGCGAACGACGCGAGTGGTGCGAAAAGAAGACAGGTGCCGTTTGGAAAGGCGAACACCGAGAAGAAGGGGTTGAGCACGTGGTTCGGCGAGGCCGAGGATGAGGATGAAGATGCCAGTGACGCCGAGGTGGAGGTGTCGTGGGCTCCGCGCAAAGGTTCCAAGGCCACGAAACCGCCATTGCCTACCACGCAATCTAGCGCTGGGTCGACGCTGCCAGCAAAGAAACCGAAGGTCCCCGCACTGAATCCTCTGGTTCCGCCGACCGGGACGACGCGGCAGACGACGCTGTCATTTAAGAAAAAGGCCAGACCTTCAAGTACGGGGGAACGCTGATTCGTTGGGCCTATGTGCCTGGGTTCAACGTGATCGTAATGCGTAGGTCTTGTACAGTCTACATCCGCCCACTCGAAGGCGGACATGTGGAGTCGCAAGAACCCCAGCAGTGTCGCGAATGGCACCAGCACCGCGCTCGTCGTGCTGTTCTCAGTGCGTGGATTCAAACCTCCTGTATAAGCGTGAATCCCGACCATTGCGTCAATGACACGATGGTTGATGCGTACAAAGGTGGAAACATCGCTTCATCTTATTGCTGAATGCGAGGCTGATAGCGACTTAGGAACACGACTGCATCGACGTTCGCGACACCATTGCCCCAATGTCGCCTGTGGGCATGGAGAATGTGTATCATAAACACAACATTTATGCCGGCCCCACGACCGACGCACGACATGATTGTCAGTGTCACCTTGCTTGATTGCTGTTTCTCCCGCCCTTCCCAATATCTAATGCCAGGAACTCGTTTTATCTTCCGGGAATCTGGAAATATTACTCCGATCACGTGCTGCAATACTAAACATCCACCTGCCGCTGCTCGTCCACCGCCTGAGAGTCGCCAGAAGCAGCTTGTGCGCGCAGGTCGTCTCCCGTTGACATTGAACGAGACGACCTCCAGTGCTCACCGTTCGACAGCGACAGCCTAGAGGACATGTACACTATCAATCGCCGGCCCCTATGGTTTGAACCGAAATGCGGCGGCTACAGTAGTGTAAGCCGCCTCTGCGGCTACCCGGAGAACATCCTCACCTGTCCCTTCGACCAGTCCGCATAATGCAGCCGACCACCGGACGAGCGCAAGGCCAGCCCGCCGCCGAACGTTCATGTTACGTGCATTGGCAGGAGTTGCCTCATAGGCATATCGGCGACGCTCCCAAAAACAGGATCTTCCTCGCCGACATCGTTGAGAATCAGACGATCCTTTCGACCGCTACGTATGCCATTCGCGACATGTCCGGGCGCGAGCTGCTGCTCGCCATCTATCCCATGAAGCCTGGCGGACGCAGCACAATTGTAACTGGCACTTACGGCGCGGACGGTCGAATGCAGCTCTCTGTCCCGCCTGGACCGCGCGCAGAGAAGCTGCGGAGCATGGAGGCGGGTACCATGGTCGCTGTCAAGAACTGTGCCGCCCACTGGTTCCGCGACGGCAACGCTGGAGTGCGCCTGGATGAGGAGAACGGAGATCTCGATAGCTTAAAGGCAAGTGAGCTTCGTTATCTCATCCGCACGTCAATCAACTCGCAGACAGCACTTCCCATGCACGATAGCACAGTTTTTCGAGCTCGACAAACGTAGAAGGGCCGCGGATGAGGACTCGTCTGCGACATGTGTGATGTGCACCAAGCCCAACGCCGCAAAGCGCTGCAAGAAATGCAAGACAAAGTACTGCTCGCAGGTACGTGCGTGGCTGCCTCAGTGTAGCCGTCGATAGCTGACAGCGGTGTGCGTGTTCCCAGGAGTGCCAGCTGAAGCGTACGTGTTAAATCATGGGAAGTAGTAACATTCTAATGACTGGCCATGCAGACTGGGATGAAGGCCACAAGAGCGAATGCCGTATTCTCGCAGCCCAGCGCGAGTACGACGCGTTGTTGGCGTGACGCGTCAAAGCAGAATCGTTGCGGAACAGAGTGGAGGGAAAGTGCTGGGTGTCCTGTTGGCTGGCTACCCTGATGATGCGTCCTGGGAGATTTAATCAAACATGAACTGCGTTCCGATGTTAGGCCAAGATAGGGGTTACGAATCACAGTCGTGCGGTCCGACTCGTGCCACTCGCAGCGTCGCATGAGCGCCGACAGAGCGCTAATCGCCAAAATGCAAGTACACCGCAGGTCGATGACAACCAGTCGGCGGCTGTTCGTGTCGTACCATGGGCCTGTAGCCCGGGAGGCATAAATACGCGCGCGGGGAGCACTCGCGCGGGCAAGTTGCCCTGTCCGGAGTTCTAGCCTTGTCTTTTGGTCGCGCACCATGTCTACCTTCGGAACGCTGTTCAGAGTCACGACGTACGGCGAGAGCCACTGCCCGTCCGTCGGCGCTATCATCGATGGCTGCCCGCCTGTGAGTCCTGCACTGCGCTGTCGACGGATGGGCGGCTGACGGGACGCAGGGTATGCCGCTCGAGGCGGCCGACATACAAGTGCAGATGAACCGCAGACGGCCGGGGCAGAGCAACCTGACTACGCCTGTGCGTGTCCCGCCGTCCCCGCGCTGTGCAATGCTGACGGCTATGGGTGTTTCAGAGGAACGAGAAGGACGCAGTGCAGCTGCAGTCGGGCATTGAGCACGGCGTGACGCTGGGCACGCCGATCGGGCTGTACGTCCGAAACGAGGACCAGCGGCCGCACGACTACTCGGAGACGGACCTCTTCCCGCGCCCCAGCCACGCAGACTACACATACCTCGAGAAATACGGCGTCAAGGCGTCCTCGGGCGGCGGACGCTCGTCCGCGCGCGAGACCATCGGTACGCGTGCCCGGTCTCCTGGCTTACCGATTTGACTTATTGAAGGCGCGCAGGACGCGTCGCGGCCGGTGCGATCGCAGAAAAGTACCTCAAGATGGCCTATGGCATCGAGATTGTCGCGTTCGTCACGTCCGTGGGCAAGATACACATGCCCGCGGCCGTCGTGCAGGGTAAACCCGCCGACGACGAGGACGACACCTCCGCCGACGCTCTCACACCCGAATTCCGCGAGATTCTGGCAACCGTGTCGCGCGACAAGGTAGACGCGCATCCGACAAGGTGCCCACACCCTGAGACGGCAGAGAAGATGACCAAGGTACGACAGCATGATGCATCTCTTGTCAGTTCCTAATGCGTCTGCTCTCAGCGCATTGTGCGCGCCCAAGGACTGAAGGACTCGATCGGCGGCACCGTCACCTGTGTGATACGCAATGTGCCTTCTGGTCTGGGCGAACCCGTCTTTGACAAGTTCGAGGCCAAGCTCGCTCATGCGATGCTGTCCATCCCTGCTACAAAGGCCTTCGAGATTGGTTCTGGTTTCCGGGGAACCGAGGTGCCAGGATCGAAGCACAACGACGCGTTCGTGCGCCGTCCTGACGGCCGCCTCGGGACGACGACCAACTGGAGCGGCGGCGTGCAGGGCGGTATCACGAACGGCGAGAACATTTACTTCAAAGTGGGCTTCAAGAGCCCGGCGACCATCTCGCAGGAACAGGAGACCGCGCGGTACGACGGTACGGCGGGAACACTGGCTGCGCGTGGTCGTCACGATCCCTGTGTCGTGCCCCGCGCGGTGCCCATCGTAGAGGCGATGGCTGCACTTGTGGTTATAGAGTCAGTCGGAACGCCGATATCCAGCAACGCTGCTGACATGCATATGCAGCCAATTGCTTA
This sequence comes from Auricularia sp. M13, assembly GCA_037042915.1. Classification (NCBI taxonomy): domain Eukaryota; kingdom Fungi; phylum Basidiomycota; class Agaricomycetes; order Auriculariales; family Auriculariaceae; genus Auricularia; species Auricularia sp. M13. The sequence goes on along the minus strand of CM073197.1, from coordinate 1,860,656 downwards.
TCCAGAACTCGCGTCGGGCGGCCACTTCGCTCCTGCCCCCTATCACCACGCTCCCGCCGACGATGGTTATGCCTCCCCCGCAGGTTGTGACGCAGGCGCAGACGCCAGCAGCAGAGAAGACGGCGTAAGTATATTGGGGCCAATAGAGATCTATATAGAAAAATGGAGAGGAGATATGAGCACATGGATGGTATCGTGGGTATCCAGAGTCCCTCAAAATCGTGTGCGTCTACAGTACCCAAGATCATGCGAGCGAGATATCGGTCGTGAAATCATTCGTCCTCAGAGTCGTCATCTACGCAGCAACAACACAGCTCCTGGCGAATCTTCCACCACCACCACTGCCAGGAATGTCAGTGAACGAAATGCGGTAGTATAAGCGTAGAGGTTACCTGGCCACTACGCCAACCATCCTTCATCTGGGAGCACCTAACGTCCTCCTCCGTGCGTTTTGCGGCCGCCTGCGCACGAGCCAACTCTGCGTTGAGTTCCGCGTCTGAGCTGTAGTGGCTGCTCGAGCGGGCCCGTTGAGGTCGTAGAAATCCCTTTGGGATGAGCGGCGTATGCTCGCTCCAGCCATACGCTGGTCCAAGTACGACGTACGTCGCAGTTGGCTGGGCTTGCGGCGCGGGCAGGCTGGGCATAGGGCTGGGCGGCTCGTGGGTGCGGTGGGCGTCGTCGCGCAGCGGGGCACTGATCGACGACGAGTCCGAGTCGGCGTCGGACGCGTCGCTGTCGCTATCGCTCTCCTGGGCGGATGTCGCGCGGCGCGACTCGGGCGATGCGGACCGGGCCCGACTGCTGCCGGCCGTCGTGCTCGTGTAGCTGTGCCGCGGTCGCGAGCTCGACGCGATGCGCACGCGCGACTTGAACCGAATCACGCGCGACCGCGACGGCGACACTGGCGACTGGGGCTCGGACCCTGCCTCTGCAGGGTGGAACACGAGCGCGGGCGGTGGTGGGCCGGCATTCGACAGGTCGAGCGATAATTGCGGGTTGCGCGCCCCCAACAGCGACGACGGGCTAGAGCTCAGGTCTTGTCCTTGGCCTGCCATTGCGCCCAGCCAAAGCCGGCGTCGCTCGCGGACAAGTCGAAGAGAGTGGAGCCCAGTTGCCCATCATATTAGCCAGGGACCGTACACAAATTGCGTCACGGAGTTCTCGCAGGTCCTGCAGATCATCAGCATTTCGTTTTTGCACGGCACCAGGATGAGGACCAGATGAGGCGTACCAGTTGCATGTCGATGAGCAGCAATGCCATGTAAGCAGGAACAGCGTCCACGCTCCAGCATTCCACAAACTGGTCCCATTTAGCATGTATAGCACGATAATCTTTTCTAGCCTTTCCCTGAGTGATCCCGAAGAGGCAGCACAGCACGCATCTCTTGAAACTCGCCCTTTCGAAGTTGTTACACGGAAAGCATTCAGATCAGGTCTAATCATGCGCACATAGTAAGAGTACAGCAGAGAGCATATCACCATAAGGTTAAGAATCGTCACAAGGCAAAGCTATCGTCACCGTCATCGTCGCTTCCAATCTCGACGTATTTCTTCGCGGCTCCGCGAACAGCTCGCTTTGACGCGGTCGCCCGAGGTGGAGGGTCATCGTCCTGCGCAAAGGAGGCGTCCCCGTCGTCGTCATCGGATACCAGGATCCTCGACGCAGCCTTCTTTGCTGGCGGTTTGGCCTTCATGGAGCTGGCCTTCGTCTTGGACTTGGAAGGGACAGGCTCGAAGTAGTCCGTCACGGCGGCCTGATCGGCAGCGAGCTTTTTCTTCTTGGCCGGCTGGACGCTGACTGCGTCGTCGCCATCGCCGTCCGGACTGTCATTGCGTGAGCAAAGGAAATGCTAGGAAGGACTTGAACTCACCTCTTGCGCTTGGGCGCTGCCTTCGCCTTGCCTTTCGCAGGCTTCGGTGGGTCGTCGTCAGAGTCCACTACGACGGGGGTTTCTTCGCCGCAGCCTTCTTCGGAGGAGGTTTTGAAGGCGGTTCAGCATCGCTGTCGTCGACATCCATCGGCGCGTCCACGCTACCCGACCCGCTTGACTGTTTGGCGACAGCGGTCTGCTCGTCATCATCGTCGATATCAATGGCCGTCGATTGGGAGACAACTCGACTACGCGCAGTGGATGCCGTCCCCGCACGCTTCTGCGCGGCCGCAGTGCGGCTCGTAGTTGGCGCTGGTGCGGTGTACAGCTCTTCGAAGTCGGCCTCGGAGTCCGAGAGCTCAACAATCTTCTTCGGAGCAGTTTTGCTGCTAGATGCGGAGGCAACGCGAACCTTGGGTTCGGCCTTGCGTGCTGCGGCTTTCGAGGGCCGGAAATCGTCTTCAGAATCAGATCCACCGCCGCCTTTCTTGCTCTTGCCAAGGCTCATCCTAGTCTTGAGCTTGCCTTGCTTGCCCTTCTTTGCAGCCGCCTTGCGTTCCTCTGCGGTCCACGTTTCCCGGATTTTCTGCATGGTTGTGAGCTCTTCAAGGGCCAGAAACCGTATCGTCAGATGCTCGCCTCCCACTCCGCAAGAAACTGGTCGAGGTCAGCGTTCCACATCTCCGCGGGCGATTTGCCGAGAAGTTCTTTGAGTTCTTCTTCCTTGCTCAAGGCTTGTTGCTTCAGTTTCTCAATCTGAAGAAGCCGTAAGCAATGCGTTACGAGGGAAGTAGCATACCAAATGACCTTCTCCTTGGTCAAGCTCCAGATAGCCATGCCGAGCAAGTAATCGTAGTCTCCCATGCCATTCCCAATGTCTTCGTCTTCATCGGGATCGTCGACGGTAGGCGCAGTTTCTCCAGCAGCTTTCGCACTGGCTTTCTTGGGGAACGGCGTGAAGTCAAGCTTGCGCAGCTCTGCCACAATATCCGCTTTCTTGCGATTGGAAACACTGAGCTTTTTGTCCACAATCATTTGGACAAAGCGCGCTTGGTTGTTCAAGCGGTCAACTTCTCGTTGCAGGTCAGCGGCCAGATGATCCTATTAGCTGATGTTAGCAAAGGCAACAAACAGTATGTAATCCCTGCAACGTACCTTGCGCTTCTGGTAGAACGAAAGTCGAAGCGGGTAGAAATCTTCGATAATCTCTTCCGCGGTATTGTACTTCTTGATCTTGCCGTCCTTGTCGAAGCAAATCATATTGCTCGTATTAATCTTCGTCGTCAGCTTGAAGTACTCCGCTAGGCCTTTCTCCTCCGCCTTTGCCATGTCCTTCTCAGATAGCGTGACGTGGAAGTTCACTGTGACGAAAGTATGATGCTCGGTGTAGTCCTGGAAGGCATCAATGAATAAAAGTTTCAACACACAAGAATGTGCCTACTTTGATCTTGGGCTCGTTCTCCTTCTCGTTCTCCATCATGGCCTCCAATTCTGCCTTGTACGCTTGAGTCCACTTTCCGATGGCCAGTTCGGTGATCTCCACGGTTGTCGGGCTCGTCTTGGTCGCGATACCCGTAACCTCGAATTTCTGATCGCCGATCTTCCGCACGGTTCCCTGAAATGCAGTCAGAACTGACCAGTATCGCACGAAGAATCACTATCGCACCTTGTAACCTCTCCACCAAGGCGACATGGGGTCCTGCTCCTCGCCGCGCATGAGGTGGCGAATGTTGGTCACGATGTCCACAGGATTGAAGCATGGAATGCTGGTACTCCAACCTTTTGACAGTCATGAGCGTCACAAGTTGACGTAGACAAGTTGGAACGCACCAGTGCCAATGCCCTCCGCGCCGTTCAATAGCACAACCGGCACGACTGGCATGTACCACTCGGGTTCGACGATGTCGTTATCCTCTTGCAGGTACTTGAGAAGGCCTTCGTCCGCTGGATGGAAAATTGTGCGAGTAATTGGAGACAGTTCAGTGTAAATGTAACGAAACGCAGCGGCATCCTTGCCACCCTAGAACTATTTCAGTACAGGGTGAAAACGCTGCGCATCTTGACGGACCATTTCACGACTGCCGAAGATACCATTGGGCAAGAGCAGGTTGACGTTATTACTTCCTACGAAATCCTGGGCCAAGTTGACGATGGTCATGCCCAAGCTTGCTTCGCCGTGGTGATAGGCAGCGTGTTCGGAGATATAACCAACGAGCTGGGCGACCTTGATCTCTCCCTTGAGCTTGCGCTTGAAGCAAGACCATATGACCTTGCGTTGACCGGGCTTCAGCCCGTCGACGGCGGACGGAATGGATCGAACATTGTCGGCTTGGGAGAACAAGATTAGCTCCTTGTTGATGAAGTCGTTCACCGAGATCTGTCGCTGCGAGTGATCCAGATAGGTATCCGGCTGCATTGCCGATAAGTCAAAAGCCCAGTCTGAACCGCACGTACGACTGACCTGTAGTTGCCTCAGCCAATCTTTACGCTCATCCGCTCGCTTCTTGCTAAAGGCGAGGTCCACTGCTGCCTTGCCATCGTCGTCACACGGAGCGAACGGGATGACGTGCTTCTCCATGTGACCGAAGTAATCGCGACCATCCTCAGGTTTAGATGTACCCAAACCCTGCCAATTACATGAGCGTCCGGGCGCAAGATAGATGACATTTCCACCGACCTTATAATATTTCACCGTCCAGCGGTGCGAATCAGAGGTCGCCTCTTGCCAAGCTCTGAATTCATGCAGCGTAAAGAAGTTGTGGTATCGAGAGCCTTTCGTGACCTGGGAAAAACAATTGTAAGTCCTGCCGCGTACAATTCCGTGGCATACATACTCGAACGATGGGTGTCACGAATTCGACGAGGAACTCCGGTAACTTGAGCAATGACGGGTAGAAGTGGTCGAGAAAGTTGATAAGTAGTCCCTTAATATGCGACCCATCGTGATCCTGAGCATGGTTAGACAACAGCGCCCAAAAGTCGCGAGGCACGTCATACCTGATCGGCCATGATCATAAGCTTGCCGTAACGAAGGCTTTCGACACTCGAATACTGCTTATTGTGCTGGAGGCCTATAATCTTCTTGATGGCCTGGATTTCTTCGTTCTTCATGATTTGGTCATGCTTCGCTTCGCGCACATTCAACATCTTTCCGCGCAACGGGAAGACGCCAAAGTTGTCGTGACCGACAACGTCGAGACCAGCGAGTGCGAGACCTTTCGCAGAATCGCCTTCTGTGAGGATCAGAGTACAGTCTTTCCCGTAGCGCCCGCCCGCTCTGTTTGCGTCGGTGAGCTTGACCATGCCGGTAAGGCTAAGATGGCGATATTAATGACTGGTGTGTGAACTGGCAATATTACGCACCGAGTTCTCTTGGTGCCATCTGTCTTCTTCGCGTCCTTGTCAGCCTTGAATTTTGCCCAACTGAGCACATTCTCGATGAGACTGGACTTGGCAACTGTGCAGGCAGTCAGTAAAGATCAACCGGAGGAGTATTCGCTGACTTTTCTTCATGAACTCGTCTGACAAAGACGGTTTGCTGCCAAACTTGCTCGCGGGGAGTGTCAGCTGCTCCTTCGTCTGGCTGTCGAAGGTCGGATTCTCGATGAGCGCGTTGACAAAAATCCACATGTGGTTCTTCATCTGGGATGCCTTGACGGTTGCGCCCTTGTTCTTCTTCTCGACCGCCGTCACAAGCTTCTTGGCAATCTGGTCCGCAACGTATGCAACATGGGTGCCACCCTTCGTGGTCGCGATCGAGTTCGCAAACGAGACATGCTGCGGCGTGCCATCGGACACAGCGAACCCGATCTCCCAACGCTCGTTCACCTGCTCGTAGACAAAAGTTGGCTTGACCTGCGCGGCACCCCCGGATTCCTCGGATGCGGCGGCAGCGGCAGACTCGAGGTACATCTCGACATACTGCTTGAAGTTCTTGATCTTCAAGCGCTCGTCGTTAAGGTAGACCTTGATGTCTTTGACGGTACCGGCCATGTCGTAGACGCGCTTCTTGAGCAAGCTGACGATATCGTCGTCCAACGAGTCCATTCCGAAGCGTGCCAGGTCTGGCTCGAACGTGACGCACGTAAACTCTTCCTTCTTACTGTTCTTCGTGATCTTGGGTTTCTCGCAGACACTCATGTTGTCCTTCCATGTCTGCTTGTACTTCTGACCCGTCTTCTTGTCGGCGGTTTCGACCGTGAAGCGATGCGAATAAATATTGGTGAGCTTCGCGCCGTAACCGTTACGACCGCCAGTGAGTTTCTTCTCGTTGTCGTCGTAGTTGGAGGACGTGAGGAGGTTGCCGAAGATCATCTCCGGAATGTACATGTTTTCTGTCGAGTGAATTTCGATGGGAATGCCGCGCCCGTTGTTGTATACGGAGATGGTGTTGTTCTCGGGGTCAATGGTGATCTTGAGCGTGTCCATGTTAGGGTCATTGATCTAGTCACCACCAGGTCAGTCCATGAGGGCGGGGAATGAGCTATGGCGTGCCTTGTTGTCGGCGGCGTTAACAAGAATCTCGTCCACGATCTTATAAAAGCCTGGTACATAGGAAACGCTCCTGCACAATGCGTCAAGACGATGTAGGACGCTTCCTATGGATGGTACATGCTTGTAGACCATGCGTTTCGTATCGGAGTCAAACGTCCACATCGTTTGCTTGATGCGCTCCACGCTGCCAATGTAGGAGTCGGGTCGCTTCAAGATATGTTCGATAGGCGTGAACTAAGGTCAAGGTCAGCGGACGCGATCGACATGTATACGTGGTTTCATACCTTCTGGTACGTTTCTGAGGCAGTCTTGTCCTTCCTAGGCACAGCCGACGCGCTGGGCTTTGCTGGTGCGTCGTCGTCGTCGTCCGATACGCCAAAGTCCATGTCGTCTGCGCTGAGGGCGTTGTCGTCGTGGTCCTTCAGAACCTTGGATGCGGCCTTCTTCTTGTTTGCGGCACCGGAAGCTGCGCGTGCCTTGGGCTTCGCGGCCGCCTTGGGCTTCGCTGCTGCCTTGGGTGCTGCCTTGCCCTAATAACGAACGGTCAGTCGCGAACGAATAGCTTGCTGGTTACCCGCCCACCTTCTTGGCAGCTGGTTTGTATCCATCCGAGTCAGAGTCCGACGCGTCGTCGAAGCGAAAATTCTCCTCAGAGTCGCTCATTGGAGCGCCTGCGGTCGCTGGTGGTGGCGGTTGAGAGAACCAAGTCGGCTGGCTCCGGCGCGTCTGCTGCCCCGCTTCCGAGTCAGCACGTGCCACCGTGACTTCCGCATACTTGCAATGGCCTCCGCAATAGCGTATGAAATCCGAACGGCCATTCCTAGTGCCGACTCTGTTCTCGTCGACTATCTCTCAGGCCTGATCGATGATGGAAGTGCCGAAGAAGACGTTCTACAAGTAACTCGCGACATCCTGCAATCGCCAGCGGAGGACGACTTGCAAGCCCTGGACCTCCTCATCAGCCGCCTCGCCGCCATCGTTGATGCAAAGCAGCAGGCCAGCAGGCTAGCTGGACCACGTTTGACGAAGCTGGACAAAATAATGGACATGAGCAAAACTGGTGGCATGTCGAGCACCATTCAATTTACGGAGGGCGTTGACCTCGAATCCATCAACAAGTCCAAGTATGCAGCAATTAGCAGGGTTGCTGTATCTCTCATTATTTCTCCAGGGCCACGCGTGTCGACGTCAAGAAACTGGAGAAGCAAGAAGCCAAGCTCCGTGTGCGTCACTGGTTAACAACTGAGAGCTTGCATTTCATTGAGCGCTTTGAAATCAGGCTAAAATCGAAAAGCGGGCACGCAAGGATCTCTACGAAGGCTCGAAATTGCTTGATACGCAGCGCAAGCAGGTGCATATTCCGACGTGCACAGAGCTCGCCGAGATGCTGACGCATACCCCAAGCAACAATCCTACGAGGAGATGTTCATGAAGGTCAACCCCATCGACGCCTCGGCCTCTAAGGGAAAAAGCAAAGATATCCATTTGCCGTCAATTGATATCAACTTTGGCTCAAATCGCATTCTGTACGTTCGTTTCATTCTCGCTTGCGCAGCGCCCTCAATGCGATGCAGTGCTGGCGCGAGCTTGACTCTTGCTCACGGTCGACGCTATGGCTTGATTGGCCGAAACGGTGTCGGAAAATCTACGTTCCTGCGGGCAATTGCAATGCGAGAAGTCGCCATTCCCGCGCACATATCGATTCTTTTCGTGGAGCAAGAGGTCACTGCCATCGAACAACTCTCAAGCAGTATATATTCTAACGACCTTACATCAGATTATAGGAGACGAAACGACAGCAATTGATTCGGTACTGAAAGCCGACGTGTGGCGCGACCATCTCCTGCGCGAAGAGGCCGAGATCAATGCAAGGCTAAACGAGCTCGAGGCCGAAGGGACCGAGAAGCGCGTCGAAGATGCAAAAGAGGACGCTGTCGCGCGCCTAGCGGAAATTCACCAAAAGCTTGCGGATATGGAGAGCGAAACCGCGCCTGCCCGCGCCGCTTCTCTGCTTGCAGGCCTTGGCTTCAGTGAAGAGGACCAAAAGCGACCGACCAAGGCTTTCAGTGGTGGTTGGCGGTTCGTCCAATACCATATGTTGACAAGTGAGATGAGTGGTGACATATCCTTGTCAGAATGCGTCTTGCGCTTGCTCGTGCGCTTGTTCGTCAAACCGTCATTGCTGCTACTCGACGAGCCGACCAATCACAGTCTGTGATACCTTCTACCATCCTGGACGCTGTCTTACCGAACGCTTATAGTCGATCTCAATGCATTGGCGTGGCTGGAGGATTATCTGCAGACGTGGCCGAACACACTGCTCGTCGTGTACGTCTAATCGTCTAACACTGCTTACTTCGTCACTGACCTCTGCGTTAGCTCTCACGATCGTGCCTTCCTGTGCGAAATTATTCTGACGCGTTTATTTGCCCTTATCCTTTACCACAGCGATGCTGTTGCTACAGATATTATTCATCAACATTCTTCCCGCTTGGATTATTACAAGGGGTGCGTTCTACTTCTTCGACGTATCCATGGCGCTAAAATCTTTATGACAGCAACTTCACTCAGTTCTATGCCACGAAGACCGAGCGTGATCTCAACCTGCGCAAGGAGTACGACGCCCAGATGCAATATCGTGCTCATTTGCAAGCATTCATCGATAGGCAAGTCTCAAACTTGATTTCCACGTATATCCTTCCTGAGTAAATCCCCAGATGGCGCTACAACGCGAATCGAGGTATTGAGCAGAGCTTGAGGATGAAAGTCTTACTGAACTCCGTGAAGCTGCGCAGGCACAGTCCAAGATCAAGATCCTCGAAAAGGTCGAGTGCATTATCCCTCTCGCTCTCATCATCGCTCAAGCACACTGCAGTTGCCCGAACTGGAACCTCCAGAAGAAGAAGAGACGGAGAAGTTCAAGTCCGTCACCCACGCCAGCCCGAGCCAGCCGCCTGACTTCTCCTAGGTTGCCAGAGACGGAAAAGATCTCCCCACCTCTGCTTCAACTATCCGAGGTCACGTTCGGATACACGCCAGACAAGATCATCTTGAAGAATGTGAATATCGACGTTGGGCTTGACTCGCGCCTCGCCATCGTCGGGTCCAACGGCGCGGGAAAATCGACAGCGTGAGATATCACTCTCTAATCTATTGCTGTTCTGTTCAAATGATGCACAGAATTAAATTGCTCATCGGAGACCTGACTCCGACGGCTGGGCAAGTTGTTCGCAACGGGCGGTTGCGGATCGGTTACTTCGCGCAACATCATGTAGACGCGCTCAACCCGGCGATGACGCCCGTTGGCTTCCTTGCTTCCAAATTCCCAGGCAAGAGCGAGCAGGAATATCGCAGCCACCTAGGAGCATTTGGTATTACGGGCTTGACTGGCTTGCAACTCATCGGCACCCTCTCTGGTGGACAAAAGAGTCGTGTGGCATTTGCTGCACTGTCGTTGCAGAACCCGCATGTCCTCCTGCTGGACGAAGTGCGTCTCTGTTGTGCTTTCTTCGCCTCAGTTGTTGATATAAAACGCACTCGACAGCCCACTAACCACTTAGATATCCAAGGTCTGGACGCGCTTATGAATGCCATCGCGGCGTGGAACGGAGGCGTCATAGTCATTTCCCACGACGAACGCTTCATCACCACTGTATCGAATGAAGTGCGTATCTTGCATTTCATTTCATCCGCGTTATTCAGCTGCCTTTAGCTCTGGGTATGCGGGGAAGGCACTTTACGCAAATTCAGGGGCGACGTACAGGCTTACAAGGTTCGTAAGGTAGTCTCCTCGTAGATCATATTCCTCAACGAGTATAACACAGAGCCTCATCGTCGGAAGCCTCAAGGCGAAGCCTTGAGCAGGCTCTAGGCGGTTTTGACATGCTGTTTCTTCAGAGAATAATAGTATGTCTTGCGCCCAACCCCGGCGAACCACGCGAGTCTGCGAGAACATGCGTCACGGCTTCTGTAAGTCTACGAAGGAATCACTTGCCTGACACTCAAAAGGAGGACGACAAAGGGGAAGTTGCCGAAAGTCATTCCATTCCAACCGGTCGGATACCAATATTCGTAAGGAAGAACGACGAGCGTTGCCACGATGTGTGTTGCCTAAGTTTCGGTCAGCTCAAGGTGACATTCGGCTACTTTCTCACGTCTGCTATTGCTAGAGCTGTCAAACTAGCACCGACGATGCGCTCTGTAACGAATTGAAAAAAAGAAAAAGACGCATGTCGTTGTGCAAACCTTGCGCAACGGGATCATTCGGAAGAGCATCGCGCACAGCGCGAAAGACAATTGAAGAGATTAGACCAAGGAGGAAGTAGCCTTGATATTACTATTCACTCAGAAGTTCAGGCTGACTAGAAGAATTCTCACAGTTCCCAAGCTGATAGATAGCCATTCTTGTGCGATCATCGAGCTCAGAATATGAACCGGCACCTGGAATGAGTTCCGAGTGAAACCACCCCGCGCCAGGATATATCCAGGTCAGAAGTGCAGGTAAGATGGTGGAGGTCGGCTGGGTAGCATAGTAAGGCATAGCACTCTGAAGTTTTTGTCACCAGTACTCACTTCGATATGAAGGAATAAAAGCTTGTAAAAGCCTGGCAACGCCGGGAAGGTCGCCGACATGATGGTTGAGCAGAGACAAACGTTCCGCGTACCGTGCCACCACGGTCTCTGTTCTTCATTTGCTGGTGATTATGTAATGAGTAGTCCAAATGCCGGTCATCGGCTGTACCCGACTGCTCCCGGGATAATTCCTCCGCACCAAGAGTTGCTTGTAGAGGCAGATATTCCATTTAGAAATGTCGGGATAACTCTCGGAATAGACCTTCCTTCCTTCCAATCGATACGGCCTGAAACTTCTGTGAAACCATGGGCATTGCTCGATGTGACGAGCTAATAGGGTAGGGTCAAACCTAGTGCTCCTAGCTGACTCGCTGGCAATCGACTATGTTCATATCGACGCACAGCGTCGAATCCAACTCGTGCACTAAATCTGCCTGAAAGGGAACTTCACTCGTGGTCCTCTCAGCGGGTCCGCACGACGGTGACTCGACAAACGTGATCTGGCTTCAACTACTTATCAAGATCTTGACCAAGGCTCGACTCGCATCACTGCATGGCCCACATGTCTAGTCCTGTGCCCACCACCCTACCCCTGGTTGGCGTCGACGAGCTCTACCAGACCAATCTTCTGGTCACTCCCATCAGCATCCACGAACTACCAGCTAGCTCTGGCGAGTTCAATAGGATCTTCAAGGTGTCGCATCCACCGTTGTCGCAGCACGACGGCGTCCAGACGAGCTTCTTGCGCCTAAGCAAGCCTCTCATCCCCCATCGCAAAACCGAAAACGAGGTAGCTTCGATTGCCTTTGCGCGCGAACGGTTGCCGCATGCATTCGTGGCCAAGTGTCCAAAGGTGCTCGCATTCTCGTCGGCTCCAGCGTTCGACGCTGCCCCAGATTCAGTCCACGCATTCGAGTGGACTATCCTGTCCGCTGTTCCTGGCGTACCGCTGCTTGATATATTCGACCCTTCCAATGACAACCACATCGCCTCAGTCATTGGGACCGTCGTCGAACTCGAGTTAGCCTTCATACAGTCTTGCCGGACAACACACCTGGGCGGCCTCCATTTCAAAGACGGGGTCGTGCAGCCGGGCCCAGTGGTCACCTTTGACATGTGGGACGTCGAGAAGCTGCAGCATTTCGCCGACAAGGCGGATGAGCACGGTCAGGCTCTTTCGCTCAAGTTCGAGGACTGGAACCCGGCCGGGCCCTTCTCGAAGGAATCAGGCTACATTCACGCACGTCTCGAGCGAGACCTCAAAGTGCTCAGATCCCATCCTGCCTGTGCAAGTCTCCGGTGCAGGCAAAATGATGGGAAGGCATTTGACGACGCCCTGGATTCTTCTGTGCGCCTTTTAGAGGACGCCCTGAGCGCAGATGCTCACATTGACGGGGCGAGCCCCGGCTTCGCTTTGTCGCATCGCGACTTGCATTTGGGCAACTTTCTCGCTTTGAAGGAAGGCGACTCAGGCATATCTATTAGCGGGATACTGGATTGGGAACTTGCGCAATGCATGCCATTGGGTATGTCCGCATGGGATTGTTATCGAAGCGATATTAACATCGTCGTGGTTTTAGATAAATGGGAGCCTTACAATACCCTAGGATCATCTCGATATGCGTCACAAACCGACGCATGGAGAGAGCGACTCTTTGCGGAGCTAAACGCGGCTCTTCCAGGTGTTTTTACACGGCCGGCATCGCCTGCTACGGAGATTCGTGAAACATGGTGGTCGTTCGCGAGCCTTACATACTGGATCGTCTACAGAACCGTGAATCCCGAGGCGGAAACCCGTCAAGAGCAATGGCTGCAGAGATGGTGGAAGCTCTACTCTGAAATTGTAACTATCCAGAGCCACTAGGTAGTCATCGTGCCTGTTAGTACTCTGCGGAATTCCGATCGTGACAGAAATTGTAAATGTTGTGTACAGTGAGGAGGTCAAGGGAAGCCTGCATCTTGGATGATCTGCACGGCAAAACGCGATGATGAGCACGCGCCTCGCAGGACAGTACCGTGCAAATCGTGGCGTACGTTGCGGACGTGTTCCACGTTGGTGGCTGCGTGTCTTCAACGGTGCACTACCTACGTATATATATATAGCCTTCTTGGTCACGGTCACGTTTTAGTATGGCGCGCCCCCATGAGCTCACTGCACCGTCGTTCTATGGCGTCTCGAGCGCCACATCCTCGGTCTTCGACCTGCCCGTGCATCCGGATACCCATCGCCATACACCTACTTCGAATCTACGCGTACCCAACGCGCCCGTTGCGCTCAGCAGCGACGACTATGAAGGCGCATCCATAGTCGTCATCTCCGGTGGCACAGGTTGCAATTCAATCTGCTCTGCGTTCGGTAGGCATGCGACCTACGTGTTACCCGTGTCGGACAATGGCGGAAGCTCTGCTGAGATTATTCGGGTACTGGGTACGTATGCAGGCTTCTGGAGCATGCAAGCGACTTACGCCCGCTCAGGTGGTCCATCTATTGGTGCGACTGTCAGCCTGGCCTCGAATCATCTCGGCAACTCACAGACCTTTATAGGCGACATACGCAGCCGTTTGATTCGTCTCATACCTGAGACGTCGCCAACCTCACCCCTTCAAGCGATTCGCACTCTACTGGCCCATCGGATACCTCCAGCATTGAGCGAGGACGAAGCACGCGCTCAATGGCGCGATATCGTCGAAGGGCATAGTGAAATCTGGCGCAATATTCCTGCTGACCGCAAGGAGATGATACGCGGTATGTCGAAAGAACTCATGTTCTTTCGTCTCCAACACCGTGCAGGTTTTCTGGTTTACTTCGAAGGTGAAGTACTCAAGCGTGCCGACAAGAAGTTTTCCTTCCGAAATGGAAGGTATGCCATCCTCAGACTGTACTTGATACCTCCCTGAGGTCTCGACAGTGTTGGCAATTACTTTCTCGCGGGAGCGCAGCTCTTTTTCCGATCTCTCCCCTCGGGTATGGTCTTCCCTGTCCTCGGGGTTCATGAAGCATGATTGACCCCCCTCTCAGCTATCTTCTTATTTTCTTCTATGACTTCCAGCCAAGTGAGTTGTCTGGAGGAGACTGATGTCTATGCAAACTGACGCCAGCCTTCAAGGCGTCAATACTTCCAGTTATTGTAACAAACCATACCGTCACTATTGCTGCTGAACTAGTATGAACATTTATACGCACATCCTTTTGCCGCTTACCTTGATTTTAGGACAACGGGACTACACTTGTTGGGCAATGCGAAATTTCGCACCCTGTCGGCGAGGTTCGGACGAACTTGCAAATGGAAGATTTCGAAGACCCGGAGGATGGCCCAGGTCTCGGCGTGCAGGCGCAGAACGCAGTCTTTGAGAAGCAGTCCAGTGGTCAAGATACACTTCCCGCTCCAATCTGCCGTGAGTTTGAGAGTACTTTCCTTATTCATCGAACAGAAGGCTTAATCGTTCGCCAGGACTATTTTATATTAATGCCTACGGGCAAGGTAGGGCTTGATGGATTGGCATGGTTCTCGAATTGAACTGAGCTCAGAGACTTTCCCCAAGCCAAACCCAGACTTCATCAGAATGATCAAGGAAAGCGAGTTACTCATGTATTCATGTGGCAGTTTATGGACAAGGTGGGCATTGAGTCACACTTTCAGACATACTCAACAACGTTCCGCTCAGCATCATCCCCTGCCTCGCACTGCGCGGTGTGGCGCAGGCTATTGCGGGCTCTAACTCACTACGTGCCAAGATCCTCCTTCGTACGCATAGTCTACGCAAACCGCTATGTTCACAGCTCATCGTACCAGTCAATTCAAGGAACGACCGAGAAACGACCGGTTATTCAGCACTGGATTACCTATTGTGCGCTGAGGCTAACGGAGTGCGAGCCAAACTGTCTGACTTTGTTTTGTTACATATATCAGGACAATCGTTCGCACTCTCAACAAGATCGATGCAAAAGCATCAAGCTCGCGACCGCCATCGGCATATGTTACACACCTCGTCTATCTGAAGGGTGGTACAGTCGCCGTAGACAAAGAGGGGATTGAGGTAAGCTGTTACTCTTGTGTGTGAGCAAAAAATGCTAATTTCCGTCTTAGCGTATGGGAGTTAGATGCTTATGTGTCATGGGAAACACCTACGATGAAGACGGTGTGGTAAGATTCGACACTGCCGCTGTGCAAGCGGCTCTCCGCGAGATATGAGATAGATGAGCCTTCAAAATCAACTGTTATAGTCCCCATACTTGTCGTAACGCATAACCTGCTCTACCCCATAACGTTTGGCTCTGACCGAGTTGGTCAGTATGCAAAACCCATGATCCAGTCATAACCCATAATCCATGGTCTCCCGGACGAAATTTGATATGGACATATGGGTTTTAAAGAGGTTATAGCCCAGCTTCTCACCTTCCGAAGGGGATCTGCCACACTCCCACAGCCTCTGAACAACATCCCGTGACACTAATAAGCATTCCAGCTATATATGAGTAGTGGTACGGGGTATTCATCATGCCTTGCCCATCTCCACTGGTACAGTGCCCGTATCGGTCCCTGGATAAGCGCCGGCCACAGGATAAGCGCCCCCTCTCGTAGCCCATAACCTGTAGCGACCCATACTTTGGGGGCTGAACCGACCGGTATGGGTTATGACAGGTTCGACTGTAAGCTGATTTCTTCGCGGACTCTACGGAGTTGCCATAAATCACGCAATAAATTGGAATACTGTATCATCCTTTATTGTGCTATCCGTCGTGATATGTCAGGAAGGTCCCCGTTGTTCCGACGGTAGTGTGGGAATAAGTCAGTGCTGCGCGGACTGTACAGAGACAACGCGATTTCAAGGCCCGCTACTCCGTTTTCTCCCATGGCGCGTCTACCTCCCAACGTCTACTCTACGATCTGTCATCTCCTCGCTCGACATGACGACATGCAGAGCTTGGCAGTTATTTCGAGGACATGCAGCGCTCTGCAGATTATCGCTGAGCCACGCTTGTATGAAGCATACAACGGCCCCAGCAGCGCATCTGTCACGAAGACAGTAGCTTTCTTCCTGACGCTGGCTACATGCCCAAGGGTATCTTCATACGTACACGAAATCTCGATCTACCATGCCGTGCCTGTCTATGTTCCGGCGAACTTCTTCGAGACCGTCGCTCGGGGCATGGCGGCGTTGAAAGGGCCACTGAGGCACTTTATCTTTGCGCTAAATTGTTATAACCGTGACGCCGAACCGTTTCCCTCGCACTCCATTGTTTTGCGGGACTGCATGGCCAAGGTCTCCTGGCTCTTCATTCACTCCTACTGGGATACGCATCTGGTCGACTTTCTCGAGAGACAGGGTGATGCATTGCGCCACCTGTCCATCGGCACGTATCCCCGCAATTGCGCAAAACCAAATGATCCACCACCGCGTCTCTCAAGAGATGCTCTGCTGCGCTTGAGTAAATACGAAGGGCCTGCAGAGCACGCATCACAGCTCTTTCCTGGTCGCCCGATCACCCATTGCTTCATACGGCCGCATATAAACAGAGACCGCAGTGGCCGTCATTTAGCAGCACACTCTTCTGCGCAGCGTCTGAACACCGCGCTGTCCCTACTGGAGCCGGTGCTCCGGTCGCTGCATGTCGCCAACGTGGATGTATACGAGGATCTCACCCTCGATATCATGCGCCACGCGTGCAAATCTCCACAGCTCACATACCTGGGAAGACTCGCTTTACCGACTGCGACAAAGGTAAAGTCATTGTCCTTGCACTCCGGCGAGTTCTGACGATGCCGTTTAGCGCGTGGAATTCTACCAGTTCCTCGTCTCGATGCGTGCTCTAGAATACATCGACCTAGCACTTTATTACTACTCCAAGCCACCAGTTACTGAGCAAATCGTCCTCTATTTTGCCCATGAGATCAAAACTTACTGTCCCTCTATCCACACCATCATATTCTCCTACTACAATTATGACCATGCGAGTCGCATTAAACTCTGCGCCGTAAACAACGACGAGGATCCTATGTGTGGCTGGACGATTAGTCCAGAGGAATCTGTAAATAATCATTTATGGCAGGAGGTCTGACTTGCAGCAATGTGATTGAATTACCGGGTGCCAAACCGCTTCACTAAGCAATGATACATTGTAGATGCGATGCAACACAGCGGGCACGTTGTGCAGAGAGATGGAAGGTGAGAACACATATGCAGAGACATGGAGGATCGTGAGATGCGAAAAGTGACAAGAAGCACGCGTGGATAGGAACAAGAGCGACAGATGCAAGAGAAATGAGAGTGCGTGACAGTATCGTACCCATGCTGGAAATGAATGGACGAAAGATAGTTCCAAAACGAGGGGAGAACAATTCAAGTGAATCCAGTAAACTTCCAATCGGCCGGCAGATCCAGATAGCGGTGCTTTCGCAGGACAGCAGCAATGGGACGATCGTCAGGATCCCTGCAAAAACGAGTTAGAGAGTAAGAATGTAATTAAACGCTTTGTCTACGCACGGAGCAAAGCACAGCGACGCAAATTCGGATGCAATGGGCGACAATTCGGGTATAGGGGGGCGCTCCTTCGACGCGCCGAGTTTATACATGACCGATACGAAGTCTTCGTCTCGCCATGGGCGATGGCCGGTGATCATCTCGACGTAAATGCAGCCTACACTCCAGATGTCGATCTTGGCTGAGTAACCCTGGCCGCCGTTTGACAACACCTCCGGTGCCATCCAAAATATAGACCCCTGCATGTTCGTCGCAGATGCGTCTAATCCATATATATCGGCTGTGGAGAGCGCTGCTTTAGTCACGACGCAGAACGATGTCTCCAGTTTGCTTACTCGTTCGCTTCGAGATGCCGAAGTCGGATATTTTGCATACGCCAGAAGCATCGACGAGGATATTATCACCCTTAAGGTCCTGAAACACCAGGTTAGTTGGCGGGACTCGAAGAGACGAAATGTACGCACCCTGTGTAGAACCTGTCGGGAGTGAAGATACTCTAACCCACTGAGAATTTGCGACGTGAAGCTTTTCGAGACGTCTTCCGAAAACTTTCCAAGTTTCCGCAACACCCCGCCTATAGATCCACCAGGGACATATTCGAGGAATCTATGAATCAATCTTAACGAGGGCAGCTTCAAATAAGACGTTTGACTCACAGGTTGAAGTAATCCGAGGTCTCCTCGAAGCCGAGGTACTGGACCACATGCGGATGCTCCAGCTCACGCAATGTCGCGCTTTCAGACTTGATAGCCTCCACCACAGTTGTTTGTCTCGTGTCGTTCCGGTCTGAATCCGTCTTGGGCAATTCAACTTGCTTGACGGCGATCATCTCTCCCGTATTGATGTTGAGCGCGAGGTACACCTTGCCATACGTGCCCTTCCCTATAAGGTCGCCCTTCACCCACTTCGTCACACCTGTAGTATAACGCGAAATTAATACCAGAGCCGTGTATGCTTATCAATGTGTTCGCACCTCGATGAGTCGGCGAGTCTGGCCCCGCAGAGAGAGGTGCGCCGCCTTTACCAACGCTTGGTGTGACCTCCTCGACCTTGATGTCCCACAGCTTCGTACTTCGTTTCCGAAGCAAATCCGCCGCTGCAGTCGGCTCCATCTTAGACGACCGGTCGATGATCCTCCGCCGCTCATTTGCCACGACGCGAATGGATTTTTTGTGTTTCGAGCGTGACGACACCGCCGGCGCTTGTGGCGGCGCCTGCGACATTGCGGGCGGCGGTGGAGGAGGTGCAGGCGCAGCGGGGCTTTCAGGACCTATGGGAGACGATCCACCGGAAGGTAGCTCGATAAGCGGTTTGTCAAGGTCATGCTCGGGGAAGAACTCCTCCAGGTGCTCGTAGACATCCTCTGGAGGTGGACGAACGTTCCAAGTCAGGCCTTCTCGTGCGCCAAAGGTACTCTGCGGTCTTCGCTTAGGTTGATAAGTCTTAGACGGACTTAAAGGCGATGGCGACGGCGTATTAGCCGATTTCGCGGACAGCGGCGCCCCTTCGAGGCCATTGACAGACACGGTGATGATCGGCCGCGGTTGCTGTGGCTCGGGTTTCTTAGCCCACAGCGTATCCTCATCGTCGCCATACGACGAGGAAATTGTCATCTCGATGGGCTGCTTGTTATTTGCGTCGTCGACGAGCGTGATCCCGGCGCTAGGAGAAGGCGTGGACGGGTTAGGAGCGGACGCGGCACCGTTCGGGTTATGCGAGAGCAACGGAAGTAAGTGACCATATTCCGTAGGCATAAGAGTCGCTTCAGTTTCCCCTGTAAGCCGAGGCGACTGCAAGCCACGCGGTGAACGTGTCGGGGATTGCAGCCCCCGCGGTGCGTCGCGGCTGCGCTCAGCATTGCGACGCACGGGACTCATTTGACCTGTGAGAGGCAGATGTGGTCGCCGCATCATCGTCCCGCCCTCAGTGTCGCTCCAGGCATCTATTCGGTGCGACGGAGGCCCATGGTGCTGTTGCCGGTACGGATCAGGTGTGCGCGATTGTCCATAGCCTTGTGGGCGGTGGTCTGTAGATGCTGGTGCGAACGGCAGTCCCTCATGTCGCGGAGAGAAAGGCGACGTCGCTGTCGGGCTTTCCTTTTCACCGCTAGTGGATGGGCGCACGCGGCCACCATGTGATGTACTACGCAGATCGCCGACACTCCGCGCCGGCGGCAGACGATGTGTCGGTGATTGCGGGGGAGGCGGGGGAGGTGGTGGGAGTCCAAGAGGTAGTCGCTGCGCTGTAGAGGGCGACTGTCCTGGTACGGACATCAACCATCGTGGGTCAATACCTTTGCCACCGGTGCTTGGGCGCGCGCTTTGTGATGTCGAGTACTGCGGGGACCTGGCGGAGTACGGCGAAGAGCTGCTCGGCGTCGGTAATGCCTTGTATACCGGCCGGCCAGCAAAGGGCGAGACATTGGTTGGCACTGGCGGTGGTGCACGCGACGGCGGCGGTGGCACGGATGGAATGAGCTTTTGCCCAGACTTAGACATGTAGGCGCGCAAGGGCGGCGCACGAGGGCTGCCAGCATCCGCGAAAGACCCTAATAACCGGCGTCAAAGACCTGCAAGCGCGCAGGAACGAGGCGCCGACTCACCGTATTGCGGCTGAGGTCTCCATGAATTGGGATCGGGTGCCACATGACTCGGCGGCGGAGACAGACCGCCCTGGCGTGGTGTGCTTGCGGACAACATAGTCGTGCCATTAGACGAGACAGGGCTGGGCGACGTGGGCCGCCCGTAGTGTCGCGGGGATGACTGGTTCGGAGAAGTGACATCGCGCGCCGAGGAGGGCTGCGGCGAGCCGGAACGTGGCGCCTTGCCATATGGACGCCACGCAGCGGTAGCAGCCGGCGCTCCAGACCGGCGTTCGTCTACGTCTGACTCGGCGTGGTAATCGCGCTCGACGGGTACAACGTCATTTCCACTAGAGGAGATGGAATGTGCCTTGGTGTGCTGTTGTTGCTGCGCTGCACGCTTCTTCTGGATAAGAGGCGAGAACCCCGTGCCGCCGTCTCCCTGCGGGGCAGGAATGGGCACCGGCGCGGTCGACATGACCTGTGTGTCGACATGAAGTTGCTGTCGATACCCCGGATTGAGGAGGATGAGGAATTTCAGCGAGCCGGACCGGTCGCCCTGTTGGAGACAGAGCGACAGTAACTCGTTTCCATTGAGCGGAGGCCCACACGGGCCGTCACCCGCCTCAGTCTGGAAGATCTGATACTTGTGCTGGTCGTCGTCGGGGATCTGGAGCTGTCGAGTATAGGCACAGGTCAGCGAGCCGGGCTCGGCACGCGACAGAAGACTCACCTTGGAGAATATGCGCTCGCGGATAAAATCGGACGAGCGCGCGCCAGTAATGTCGACATGGGCGAATGCCTCGGAGACGGAGGCCATGATGATGAGTCTGTCTGTGATATGAGGATGGAGCTTGGGCGAGGATGGGCCTGCGACTGCCACGGGCGACTGTGGGGAGCAGCACGTGGGCATGACAGGACCATTGTTATGAAAGGAAAATGAATGCGCACGCGTGGGACAGCCAGCTGGGAATCCGACGGCCGTCGGAAGTGCAGCGGCTGCTGGCCATTGAGCGTTGGGATGCGGAGATCGTCCACAGCAGCCTTGAGCGCGGGCTCTGCGCGCGGTATCGCGTTCTCCGGCGGCAGCAGCGTGCCAGGCGTCGTCGGCGGCGGCGTGGACTCCGGCGCAGGCGACGAGCGGGAGGTTGAGGACTCGCCCGACGTTGGAGGATAGTTAGCGTGAATGTCGTAAACCGGATAGCTTCGCGGCAGCTGCGGCGACACCTGGCGCTCCTGCTGTTGCGGCAAGCGCTGTCCCTGCGTGTTGACAGATACCGCTGGCCTGCCGTTAAGCTGATGCGCGGCGAGCGGCTGCGACGACGACGAGGGCGGCGGCGCGGGCAGCGGGGCATGCTGGGCCGGCTGGGGCGTGCGCGGCAACGGCGGAGGAGGGCCCGGATACGCGGGCGGCCTCGACGGCGGCGGTTGCGGGCGAGCATCGTCCGACTCGTCGCTGCTCTCGGTCGGGTTGGCGACGACGAGTATCTGCGGGCGTGCGCGCCGCGGTACTCGTCGCATCGACATCGCCGGGCGAAACACAGGAGCAAAGCCCACGCTCGTTTACGGCCCCTTCCGGCAGGCCACCTTCGCAACGAGAATGAACAGTCCACACGAGTACAATTTATACACTCTTATTCCCATTACTACTACACAACGGCAGTGCCGACCAGATACTCTACACAGCACTCACGACAACTCCAACTTGGGGAACTCGGCGCGCTGGGACAGCATCCGCTCGCCCCAGCACAGCAGCCTCACAAGCCCAACGAGCTTCGCTTCACGGCCTTGGCTCAAACTCTCCAATATCGCCGCGTTCAGCTCGCCCGCCGTGCGCGAACGCTGCGCAGGCGTCAGCAGCTCCGCAGCCCCCACTGCTCGCGCCAGAGTTTGTGGGCTCGAAGGCCAGGAGAGCCATTGTCTTCTCCAGCTCAGCCAAAAACTCCGGATTCTCCTCTCCACGAGGAGCCAACTCCTGCTCGGCAAACTGCAATGCTTCCGCGACGCGTCCACCACGGATGTACTCGATCAACCGCTGTTGCTGCAGGTGGAAGTAGAGCGTTGGGTTCGTGTCGAGGATCTAAAAACGAATGCTGGTTAGCACGCAGGCTGAATGAGCCAAAAACAAGTGTGAAACGGGTGGGTCATGTTGAAGACTGAAGTTTGGTGTTTGTTGACTCATCAGCGACCCCGAGAGGTCTGAGAGTGGTGCATGAAGGTTTTAATCATCCCCGTCCACGCCGCAAGAGAGGCGCGTGGAAAAAAGAAAAACATAGTTAGATGTGGGCTCACCTCTGGATTTAAGTCATTGACGCGCTCGATGGCCTCCCGGACGTCCCCGCGCTGGACGGCTTCACGAATGGTCATTCGACTGTGGATGCTTTCGAAATCCGGTGCGGGCGATATGTCGGCCTCGCGACTAAACTCTTCGGCGGCGCTCTTGAAACCCTCAATGACAAGGTAGTCCATGATCAACTTGTTCAGGTCCCTTCAATGTCCATGTCAGCCTCCACGAAGAGCAAGAGCGAAGACGGCGTGGATGGTAGGTGTCAGATAATACATGCAATTTTTGAGGCTCATCAAAGACTTGAGCTCAGAGAGATTCCCAATAAAGTTGCTCATCATGCGTGATGGATGGGGTGGGAAACGAAGTAGGGAAGAGCGACTCACATCTTGGTGACTGGCGCGGCGGCCATGCGGCGATCCCACTCAGCCTGCGAAACAGCCACCTTGGGTGCATGAGCAGCCGCAGGAACTGATGCCGGAGGCTGAAGCAAGTAAGCGCATGGGTACGCGGCGAGCAATGGGGAAAGAGGGGAAGAGACGAACCATGGCTCGGTCTGAAAAAAAGACGGGGTTTTATACGTTCTCAAACTCCGCCATCGGGCGAGCAAATGGTGCCGCGATGCCGAAAGCGTCCGGAGCAACGACGGACAGAGTGTGAGAGGGCTACCTACTAATTCAATTGCATGAGAAATGTACACACATTGCACGATAGCGCGTCCGACAGAGGTAGACGGTAAAGTAAACGAGAAGAAACAAAATCAATCCACCCCGATCCAGTCTGAAGACATCTAGATTCTAGAGTGCAATCCCCACGTCGTCGTCGTCGTCCCCGGCAGCGACACCGCCGGTGCTACTACGCGCTCTGAGGTTCTCCGAAGGCTTGAGGTGTAACGATGGATTCGCGGTGAAATGAGGAGATGTTGCGCGCGAGCTGCCACTTGGACTGGCGAGCTCTTCCACCGAATCCTCCTCAGAATTCCCTTCACCGTCCTCATCGTCGTGTTCAACGTTCTCCTCGTCCGGATCAACCTGAACGCGTCGGAGGAGGCTGTACACGCCGTCCACCGAATCGAGCAGCTCCACGCCGACCTTGCGCACTTTACGCATCCTCGGCGCCCAGTCCATCGCGTTGACGCTCACGCGACTGCGGCTCCGGCTGCGCGCGCCGCTAGGCGTGGCCAGACCACTGTCGCGCTGTGCAAAACCGTTCCCATGCATGCTCACCGCACTACTGACGTCTGCGTCCTGCCCAGGCACACACGCCAACAGCTGCGCGTCCGAGGGAAGCACCAGCGGGAGCATGCAGCGGGAGTCGAGAAGCTCTCCGAGCGCCTCTGGCGGACGCGGCGCAACCCACTGTGCCTTGTCAATGCCACGGTCGAACAGTGCGTCGATTCCTTGCTGCGCCGGCGGGGGTGCCTGTGTCATGTCACTCGCCAGGGAGTCGCCCGATACTGACTGCACGTGATGCAGCGAGCCGGCACCCCCGTTCATCGACGACATGCTCGCAGAGTCGTCACGCTCGCGCTCCTTCTCGCTGATCTGCAGCGTACCAGCCGAGTGAGAAGACACCTACCCAATCAACAAGAACACGAACCTCTTTGCGGATAGCCTCGACGCCCATCTTGACGCGGTGTCTCTCCCAATCCTTCTGAAGCTGAGCGAGGTACTGGCTACACTCGTCGGTCATGCGGGCCTCGGAAACCTCGTAACGATAATCCCGCACGGCCCTCCGCATCTGCAGCGGGTTCAGGCTGCGCATATTCTGAATCTCCGCGACAAGATTCGCAAACTGATCGATGGAACTCTGCACCTGGAGCCAGTGCAGCATGTCCTTGACAGCGCTCATGTGCCCCAAAACGCCTGGCGGAAGACCAGAAAGGTGCACCCAGTCCTCCAACACAGACAGGTTACGTTCGATATCGACTGCTCGACTTCGGCATAGATACTTTTTACGCGTCAGCAGGCGATTAAACAGCTCGCCTGGGGGTGACATTTGTGATCAGCTTGTGGGGGTGGAGGCAGCACAGAAATAACTCACATGCAGACCAGTAGAATATCTGAGCATACGCTTGAACAATGATAGCAGGGTTTATTCCTGCCAGCAGAAGCAATGTATGCAG
The DNA here is from genome assembly GCA_037042915.1 of Auricularia sp. M13. NCBI lineage: Eukaryota > Fungi > Basidiomycota > Agaricomycetes > Auriculariales > Auriculariaceae > Auricularia > Auricularia sp. M13. The sequence continues at coordinate 1,836,246 of CM073197.1, read as the reverse complement.
AGCCTCGAGCGTGGTGACGATATCTCGCGGGTGTGGACCCGTCGTAGCAGGTTCCTTAGTCAAGGCGCCCTTAAGAGTTGCGAATCGACCGGGACCACCCACACTGGCACTGGATGCCATGCCCGCCGGCAATGGCGATGATGGCCGGCTTGAATTCATGGGCGATGCGGGCATGCCGGACTTGAAGCCAGGCGACGACGGCTGAGGCGGTACGACGGTCGCCTTCTTGCCACGGAGCGTCCGGAAGAACGACCAGTCTCCCTCAAACTGCACGAGTGGCGCGCCGGACTCTGGGGGTACATATTCAAGGATGGCAGAATCCAGGAGCGGGTCTATGCGCCGCTCTGCGATGCGGATTATAAACACTGCGGGCGACGTCAGTCACTGAATGTTGACACAAGGAAGCTATGTACGCGCCATAGATAGCATTTAACAGCTCTTCGAGGAGAACAAAGAGTCCGAGGATATCGCATGTCTCCGAAACATCAGGGTCCGTGCGAAGGAGATGAAGCAGGACGGTCGTGTTATACAACCAGAACGCGAGATGGACGACGTCGTCAGGTTGATTCTGCCAATGACGACTCAGCATCAGGCCACTAGGGACGGGCAAGCCCGTTTGCCGGCATGGCAACGATACGCACATAGACGACCTCTTCAATCTTGTCAACGGCACCGACGATCACGTCCTCGAGCCAGTTATGGTCGCATGAGATACACGCAAAACGCGAGAGCAGGTGTAGGGCCTTGGCAGCGTCGCAGGAGCGGAGGGATGGTCGTCGCGTGGTGATGAGCGAGTGCAGTATGTATGGTAACGATGTGGGCGAGAAGACGAGCATGGTCGAAAAATCGTTGGCCTCGGGCTGCAAGGGAAGTCAGGTCTGTCGAAAAGCGATTTGGAGAAGTGACGCACGTCGTTAGCGTCGTCAACCACATCGTTGTACTCGTCGTCGTCGTCGTCGTCACTCGAGTCATCGTCGCCGTCGTCGCCCCACCAGCGATCTGCGAGGCCAAGGACGCGGCCGACGCCGGCCATTATTTCTCGTCGCTTTCCACGCCTGCGTTCGCGCTCTTCGTAGATCTTGCGCTGCCGCTCGCGCGAGCCGCCGCCTGTCCATCCTTCTTCGCGCATCGCCTCTTCTAATAACAATGCGATGTCCTCGCGGCCAGGAATTTGTGAGTATCCTGTGACGATGTCGAAAGCGTTCAGATTTCGGCGCGTAGGCGTGAGCGGCGAGCATCCGTGAGTGAGAAGATACGAGACGAGCGTCGGCGGCGAGAACAGTGATGCATGGTGCAGCGCAGTCCAGCCGGCTAGCCACCCGTGTTGTCAGCTCAACAGCGCGTCACATAAGCTGGAAACACGCACCGTTGTCTGGCAGGTTGGGATTGGCGCCCTCCTGGACGAGGAGGCGCACACACTCCTCGCGCTCGACATCGCGATCCGAGTCTGCGCCAAAGCCGAGGATGGCGACGGTGATCAGGCCGAGCCCGTCGTCGTCCTGAACGTTGAGGTCGACGTGCGGCTGAGCCTGGGGGTCTGAGAGCAGGTAGCTGAGGACCTGGATGTCGCCAAAGACGCAGGCGCGGGTGAGGCAATGGGTGACGAGCTCCTTCCTTTGTTGCGGGGATAGGCCCGAGCTGGGCGCGAGCAGGGGCGCCACGTGCGATGGATGGGGGTATAGCGGGTGGAGGTCAGGCCCGGGCGTGAGGTCGATGCCAGCGAGCGTCGGTAGCGACATAATTATTGGCCGGCGCGGGTATTACGAGTGCGGGTGAGTAACAAGAGCAGACGGCGGGCGCACAGACGCGCGTGGCTGGGCCGGCTGAGCAAGCGTGCACGAGACAAACGCACTCTCACTGTGAGTGCCTCGCGACCGTCGCTTCCAGCTGGACTGGACACGGCATGCACCGACACCCGACCCTTTCACCGCAGCCACCATGCCACCGGCAGCCAAACGACAAAGAACGGGCTCGCCGTCCCCCGCGCTCTCGGACGGCCTCCCCTCAAACGACGAGTTTGACGTCGACATGGACGACGCCGGGGACAACGACGACAGCGGCGACTCTGGCTCCGAGTCGCCCGACACCGAGGACGAAATAGCTGCTGCCCACGCCCGAAAATCAACAAAGACGTCCAAGCGCAAGCGGCGCGCAGTCTCTCCCACGCGTTTCGGTGGCCAGCTCCAGACGCTGCTCGGCACAGAAGTCCCGCAGGAGCAGCCGCTGGTACTCACGCGTTCCATCGCAAAGAACCGCGCGCAAGAAAAAGCAGACGTCAAGTCGCGCAAGGCAGCCGACATTGCGCGTAAAGAAAAGGAAGACAAAGCCAGGCTCACAGACGTAATTGGCGGCTGGGGAGGCGAGAGCGAGCGGGCGCTCAGAAAAGTGGCTCAACGCGGTGGTACGCGCTGCTCGTGCTTCACACTTCCGTTGCTCACACTCTGGCTCAGTCGTAAAACTGTTCAACGCAATACAACAGGCCCAAGACTCGTCTGCCACCGCCCTGCAGGGCAAAGTCGCACGTCCAGATCCTGGCGCAAAAGACAAGAAGAAGGGCAAGGATAATTTACTCGGTCGTGGCAAAGAATGTACGTCGCAGCCTTGCTACAACGGTTGCCTCTTCAACCTGACACCCATGTCCCTCTCGTGCAGCCGCTGCATTGGATAAGGATAGTTTCCTGAGTCTGATAAAGTCTGGCGGTGTAGTGTCCAAAGCCTAGGGATTCATTCTACCTGCATATACGCAAACCCTTCGCGTTATAATCACATGGAAGGGTGCTACTGTCGCCGACTTCCCTCATATTGAACTTGGTGGGCACTGCCGAAGGTTACTGTCCGGTGTTCCTTTAGCCACTCGTCTTGATGTCGCTCGTACATATGTACCGTCAGTCACCGGCACAACTGCAAACAGGTGAAGACGGTGTCGCCCCCTCAAAATCAACACGATAACGCTCGGTTTATGGCTTCTACGACTTATTCTGGCTGGTGACTTACTTGAGGATTTTCATAGCGGAGGTTCACGCTCAGTCGAGCATCTTCCGCAGCGAGCGCTGGCTCGAGGAAAGGCGACTTATGATGGCAAGAGCACGATATGTTGGACCATTGTTCTCTCAGTTATTGCGATGGTTGGGTTAATCCTCGGTGTGAGCGATGGTTCCGGATCTCATCTCGTGGGAAGATCATCAGGGCTTGGCGCACGTGGTCTACTGCTCCCGAATTCCGATATGCTGTTGTTCTGCCCGAATTATGCCCTGGGGGCAAATCTGGCATGGAAAACCACTTTCTACCTCCCAGGGACGACTATATACATGTTCTGCACGCTCTATTGACATCATAGCCTGCAAAACGGGCGTACGAAGCGTTGAAGGCGCAATCTCGCGGAACGATTGCGAATCGAATTGTAAATTAGCGGTTGAGCGTCCCGGCCTGCGCGCCCTTTAAGCAGCTCGCTCTTGACGTCTTGTCCGTCTATGCCTCATGTCCGGATCTCGCACAGTGCTGAACCGCCTCGAACTGCTGGCTCTTCCTTTGGGTGATTCCGGCGCCAGATCCGCTGGTGACAGTTCGTCTACAAAATCAGACCCTGCCGCGAATACCACACGGGAACAGGACGCAGAACTAGAGCGCCTCCGCACGCTTTCTTTCTTTGACTCCATGTCTGGTGGCAACCCGCCAGGCTCGCAGTCGGGCGCGCCTTCGGGCTCGGGGCGCGGCTCATCGCGTTCGCGTCGCTCCAGCAGCACGCAGCCGCCTCCCGCAGGCTCCGGCGCGCCACCACCGTTCTCACCACCTTTACCGGGAACCTATGGGGGTCCCTATCCCCATTACAACCCTTACGCCGGCCATCCGCCACACATCCCACCATCGCAGCAGCCAGGAGCGAGCAACGACCCATTGGCCGCTCTTTTCGGTCCTGCGCCCACGTCGACACCGCATCCCCATCCACCGCCACCTCAGTTTGCCCATCCAAGCGGACTCCCGGGCCAGGTGCCGTCTCTCCCACCCTATGCACCGTGGTTGTATGGGGCGCCTCCATCGGGTGGCCCATACGGTCATCCGGCATACGCGCATTATCCCGCTCCCGCGCCCGGAGGCCCGCCCTCTCATCTCCCTCCTCTCAGCCCCGGACCTGGGATACCCGCTGGACCGGGAGGTCTCGCTCCTGGAGGGTCTCCCCCAGGTCAGCCGCGGCCGTCTGGCTCATCGCGGGAAATGACCGCTGAGGAGATCGCGATGATAGAAGACAAGCGACGGCGCAATACCGCGGCCTCAGGTAAAAACGGTCTTTCTCACTGCCATTCCCACATTTTCTTACTCCACGCAGCGCGATTCCGCCTCAAGAAGAAGGCGAGGACGGTGAATCTCGAGCGGACAGTCTCCGATCTCGAGGGCCGTGCAAACGACCTTGAGAAGGAGGCGACCGAGCTCCGGCGCGAGAACACGTTCCTCAAGAACCTCATCATGCAGCGTGCAACCCGCAGACGCGGAGGTGGCCACAGAGACGTGCAGGAGGGTCCGTCATCCCGGCCCGATCAAAGCGACAGCGGGAGTGAAGAGGGCGAGGAGAGCTCGGAGTCTGAAGAGGAAAGGGCAAATCGCCAGAAAGGCAAAGGAAAAGGGAAGGGGAAGCAGAAGGATTCTGATGTGGGAGAGTGACTAGGACGTATATTGTTCCATGACAGAGAATCTTGGGTCTTCACGCCTGCACAGTCGTTCTCACGATGCTCAGGCACACGTTCTTCCGCGACAATCGCCGCCACCGGACGCTATCGTTGATTCGCTACATTCGCAACTCCCAAACCAAGTCGAAGAGTGGGAAATGGCGTGATATTCATACAAACCGTTGGAGGGGGGCATACAAGCAACTCATCCCGGCGCACTCTCCGGGAACACGTACAAAGTCTGGACTACTTCAGATGGTGTCCGTGATAGCCTCCGACCATCGATTCATGCCCTTGCGGTCCAAGCTCTTGTCCCGCGGGCCTTTGCCACATCAGCACCATACTCGCGCAGCCTGAAGCGTTTCACTCACCGGTCGGTCCTTCACCCCATCTGAGTTTGTGGTACTTTTGGTCGACAGAAAGATCATCAACCTTAGCCTTCTGCGCTCCTCCCTCATCCTCGTCATGGTGTACCTTTTCTTTCAACCACGAGATACCCTTGGTGATTGGGTCGCCGCCCGGCTTTGCTTGCCGATAGTCCGCGAACGCGTTGCCCCAGTGGCCACGGAATGCGAGGATGTTGACCGCGTCCTCTGCGCTCGGCCACGGAGAGCACGTTGGGAAAGGCCAAGGGTTGTGCGGGACGAACTTATCGTGCGACCGTTCGTAGTTGAGAGAGACGTAGTTGAGCATCGGATCCCATAGGAAGCCGCGCGATGTGTAGTCAACTGGCCCGCCGATGATGCCGGAATACTTCTGGGAGCTGAGAGACCGGTCGTATCACTTACAGGATGCACAATATCAGCGCGTAGGTGCCGACTCACCCTGCTCTTGGGTAGCCCGCATGGCTACCCCGCGCAGAGTAAATTACAGGCCTGCCATCTGGACCAGATGAGCACATTGCAACGTCAGATTGGAGACATACCAATGGTCTCAAAGCTGGGCAATATGGTCAGGTCCAGGCCTCCTGGACAACATAGCAGAAGACTTACCAGGACATCTTCCATGCATGTCCGTCAGAATGCGCTGAGAGATGCATTGCTAGTGGCTCCCCGTTCTTGAAACGGATCATGGTGTGTTCCCAATCGCCAACTATAAGCGATACAAGATGTGACCATCTCTACCCAGAGGATTCGCTTACTGTGGTTTCCTGTATGCATTCTTATTGGTACTTGAGCCCGGCAACGGTGATCGACGCACCGAAATGGATCCCGACGACGGAAGCACCGAAGTTCTGGGAGCGGGCGTTCAGTACATCCCGAATCTACATCTGAAAAGCCATACGTATGGCTGATAAAAGTTTCAAAATTAAGATGCTGTCCAAGAGTTGCTGCAGAGCTCACGTAAAAGTCTGTGCACCTTCAGCCACACGAATTCCAAGCGTGCAGCAAAGGAATATGCTCACAGAAGTAGAAGACATCCACAATCCCTGCGCCCAATTCTGTGGATTTGTCCACAGTGATAATGAATGCGACAGAGTCTGACTTCCGCGAGTCTCCATGCGGCTTGCATTCGGCAGAGGTGAGAGTAGCGATCTTTTTGGCTACTTGCACGCGGGGGTCCGTCTACTCCTGTGTAAATGCTCTGCGCGACATGGTTGCGAGGACACGACACATACGTTGTAAGCAAGGAATATGTCGCCCTTGTTTCTACGAAAGAGGGTCAACCTGGCAAACGATTGACGGGAGGACGCACATGGCAGAGTGGGCCAACCAAGCAGCCCCGCCTTTGGCCTTGACGTCCGCGGGAACGTCAACCTTTTCCCCCTTGGATGTTTCCGGATGGACGTTCTGAAGGTGGACGAGCACGTTGCCCGGCCAGAACTCCTCCTCCTTGTCGAGCCAGACGAGGGGAGCGTGCTTGAGCGCGTACTGCGGCAGCGATTCGAGTGGGCCCAGAGCCTGTATAGAGGCAACGGTAGCGTCTGCAGGCGGCGCCTTGACCGTGCTCTTGCCTGTCGATGCAGGCGCGGCGGTGTCGTGCGCTACGACATTTCCCGGGTTCTGTGGCTGCTCGTTGAGCACGGACGCTGGCTGCTCCTGGTGGCTCATTGCGCTGGAGGACGGATACTCGGTAAGAGCGCAGTCCAAGGTTTATATAGGCTGGATCGACGTCAAAGCCTCGAGGCCTGCTGGTGGCGTGAATCTGGCGGGAATGCTCTCCGATCAATTGCTTCCGCGTAATCCTTACCATGGGCGCTGCCGACGACAAAAAGCGCAAACGCGACCAGGCCGACGACGAGGCCGCAGACCTCAAGGCCGAGAAGAAAAGGCAAAAGAAAGCCGCAAAGCTCGCAGCCCAGGCCGCAGGGGTGCGTTAGTCCCATGGTCTGCGACTTTTTGTGCATTGATAGTCTCTGCTCTAGGCTGCCCAGGAACATGAGCCAAGTGCCGAGACCGCCCTTGCCAACGGCGACGCCGATGCAGCAGCGGCGTTGAAGGCCGAAAAGAAACGCAAGAAGAAAGAAAAGCGTGCGAAGCTCGCACAAGACGCTGCGAACGTCGGTGGCTGCTATTTTATTCATGCTGGCTGCTTTCTGACACTGTTCCCACTGCGCAGGGCACCGCGGTAGACACGGCAGAAGATACTGAGCCTACGACTGTTGATGGCGAGCTTGACGAGAAGGCGCGACGAAAGGAAGAGAAGAGGCAGCGCAAAAAGGCTGCAGCCACCGCGTCCGCGGCACCGGCGTCAGCAGCAGACGTCGCTGCATACCTCGAAGAAAATCGCATAACGCTCAGCGACCCATCCTTTGCCCCTGTCCTCACCTTCGAGCAGCTCAACCTCTCGTCGGACATACGCGCCTGCCTTTCTGGATTCGAACGACCAACGCCGATTCAGGCATGTACATGGCCGCCCCTCCTGGCCGGTAAAGATGCTGTCGGTATTGCGGAAACTGGCTCTGGCAAGACTCTGGCTTTTGGCTTGCCAGCGCTGTCGCATATCACGACCGGCGTTGCGGCAGAAGTAAAAGGAGGCAAGAAGGGCAAACGGCTCGCATCTGTGCTCGTCGTAGCGCCGACTCGCGAACTTGCCATTCAAACGTTCGACACGCTCGTGGCTGCTGGCACACCTCTTGGGATCGACTGTGTGTGCGTGTATGGTGGTGTGGACAAGGATCCACAACGCAAGGCGCTGCAGAAGAAGGGCGTCCATATCATCTGCGGTACTCCGGGTCGCATATTGGACCTGGCAGAGGAGGGCGCGTGCGATTTGAGCAAGTACGTCATGCATACCCGGAATCTCGCCACCACCATGCTAACGAGCATACAGCGTGTCTTACTTGGTCCTTGACGAAGCTGATCGCATGCTGGACAAGGGCTTCGAAAACGATATCCGCAGAATAATAGGTCTCACAAAGGACATTGCTAACAGACAGACCGTCATGTGTGAGTACTATCGCACGCAGTCGTCCTCTGGGCCAAGGTTGAACGACCATCTTAGTCAGTGCCACCTGGCCGGAAGGCGTACGACAACTTGCGTCTGAGTTCATGCGCAAACCCGTGCGAGTTACTGTAGGTTCCGAGGACCTCTCTGCCAACAAGCGCGTCGAGCAAAGTACGCAAATAGTCCCATGAACTAAAGCGACGGGTTGATTCCTTGTATAGTTGTCGAAGTGCTTGACGATTCACGCGCGAAAGATGCACGATTGCTTGACCGTCTGCGCAAACACTTTGCGGCGCAGAAGGCCAAAGGAAAGACGGGCGATCAGTCGCGAGTGCTTGTCTTCGCGCTTTACAAGAAGGAAGCGGCCCGTGTCGAGATCATGCTCAAGAACAAAGGGTACAGTGTCGTGGTGTCGCTTTCCGTCCACATAGAATACCTTCTTACAATTGCGCATAGCTACTCCGTGGGTGCTTTGCACGGAGACCTGGGTCAGGCGAACAGACAACAGGCACTGAATGATTTCAAGGCGGGAAAGACGCACGTGCTCGTCGCCACGGACGTGGCTGCGCGAGGCCTTGACATTGCTGCCGTTCGTCACTCCGGTCCTTATGATTCGGGCACGCGACTCCAACACCTTGCAGGTCGATCTCGTTATCAACTACACCTTCCCGCTGACCGTGGAGGATTACGTCCACCGCATCGGGCGCACGGGGTCCGTGTTTCCGACTATTGGTGTTTCCGGCCGCCTAACTGATGAATCATGCAGACGCGGAGGCCGCTCGGGACAATCTGTGACATTCTTTACAGGCGAGAACCAGGAGAGAGGCATCGCCGGCGAGTTCGCGGCCGTGCTCCGCGAGGGCGGCGTGGACTGCACAGAGCTGCAGAAGCGGTTCCCGATGACTATCAAAAAGGTCAGCACGTACGGTTGTTCGTCTTGTGTGCAGAGTCTTACGCGCCACCTCGTGACTTCCCAGAAAGAGCATTCTTTCTACGGAGTAAGTAATTCCGCGTCCTCTCCCGGTAATCCACAGTTCCTGGCCTACGCGCTTATCACTTTAAAAAGGCATTCTACAACAAGAACGCTGGAGCAGAGATGGGGACAGCGACGAAGATCAAGTTTGACTGAGTCTTGGCGCTCTCGAGGATCTCAGGATAGATTTTAGGTATGATATTAGATAGGAGTAAGACAGTACAGAATGAATAGAGGCGGAGTGGCGGTGGAGATTGGTGACGTTTGCCCTCGGCTTTTGTGACCGCGCCGGCTTCTGCTCTCTCTTGTTGCTGAACTACGAAACACCACGACTTCTTAGAGAACGCTACTATTTCCCTTTAGACGACTCTCACGATGATGGGACTATTCAACGGTCTGCAGAATGCAGGACAGTCGCTGCGCAATAAGGCGCGGCCCAGCGACGACGGCGCTCCTGAAGGAAGCGAACCCGATGAGACTTCTGTGCTGTGCGTGCTGCACGCCTCCGTCTCGTGTTCTGGCCGTCTCATGGAATGCTTCAGCGACGAGCAGGAGGGCTCTATCATCGCCTCCCTGATCTCTCAGCTTAGGTGCGCGTAGCCGCAGCGCAAGCCACCGTTGCGCAGCCCGCTCACAGTGCGCATTGCCAACGCAGAATTGGAATGGATCTGTCCAAGGTCACGTTCCCGACCTTCGTTCTCGAGCCACGCAGCATGCTCGAGCGCATAACGGACTTCATGTCCCACCCCGAGCTGATCTTCGGGTATGTACCACCCTCGTGCGCACGCTGCCCTCGTTCTGATCCTCATCGATCGCCAGCGCAGAGGCTGAGGAGAGCGCTGAAGAGCGCTTCCTGCGCGTTCTGTCGTATTATCTTGCTGGCTGGCACATAAAGCCCAAGGGCGTCAAGAAACCGTGCGTTGCGCCACCATCGTCCCGATGCAGTCTCGCTGACTTGTGGATTCCCAGCTATAACCCCGTCCTGGGCGAATTCTTCCGCTGCCAGTACGACTACACCAATGGCACAAAGGTGCGCAGCCTTGGCTAATGTGTTGTGCTGTGCCTCGAAGCGGCTGACGCACTGCTCACAGGGATTCTACATTGCAGAACAAGGTAGACCACCACGAATGGTTCCTTCAGTCTTACCATGTTAACTGAAATGCATTCCATAGTGTCGCACCATCCCCCAATTTCAGCTTATTTCTACGTATCACCCGCCAACAAGGTGTGTGGGGTGTAGGCGACGATCGCGTGCCCGAATGCCCTTTCTCACGCCTGTCGTTCATCATGGCAGCTCCTCATTACGGGTGAGCTCCGACCCAAGTCAAAGTTCCTTGGAAATAGCGTATGCACCGTCATGGAGGGCGAGAACCGCGTCACGTTGCTTGGGCGGCCAGAAGATGGCGGTGAGTTGTTCGTACATACCTCAGAAGTCGCCCTGAACGGACCGTTCCACAGAATATATTATATCTATGCCTAACATGGTATGAAACTCGTCCAGTTCGATATTCGCGGTTGATTGCGTCTTCCAGTACGCCCGCGGGATTCTCTGGGGGCGCATGGTTTTAGAGCTGGCGGATGCTTGCATTGCGCGCAATGACCGCCTAAACATAACTTGTGAGATGGACTTCAAAGCAAAGGTGCGCATGCCTTGATATGGACCAGCGGAAGGATAACTCCTCGCAGGGGTTCTTCTCTGGTACATACAACGCAGTCACTGGCAAGACCAAACGAGGCGGGATTGCTATTGGTGACATAGATGGTAAATGGAGCGACAAGATGAACTTTACGTCTACCTCGTCGCCCGACAAGAAGCGGCAACTCTTCGATGCACGGACTATGGCAGCTGCTGCCCCGAAATCGGTGCCTCCAGAGGAAGAGCAGGAACCCAATGAATCGCGAAGACTATGGAAGGATCTCACGAAAGCCATCCAGGACAAGAATATGGACGCGGCAACGGAGGCGAAGACGACAGTTGAGGAGACTCAGCGTGACCTTCGTCGACAGCGGGAGGAGAGCGGTCAACACTTTGTACCCCGGTTCTTCGAAGTTCGCGATGGCCGTTGGATGCCTAAATTCCGTGAGTTGACAGATTTCTTTTGCGTATGTCGTCTCACGTGCGAACAGATTGCCATTGCCAGAAGATTCTGCACAAGCAGATAAGGCCGTTCACGATTGGATTTGGCCTTCATCTGCCCCGGCACCGTGAACGCTCTCATTACCAGTCGGCTCTGTATTTTCTGGCTTGCGGTTTCCCTTTTTTCCAGACACCGAGGCGGACTCGAACCCAAGCTCACGCTTTCTGTTTGTGTTCCAATGCAAGGCTGTATAATAAACCCACCGATTCCAGTACACTCCGGAGCCGCGAAGACCGAAAACGAAACTGCGTGGGATCGAAATCCTCAAATAATGGGGGGATGGATGAGAGGACAAAAGAAAACTCCAAAGCAAGACGACCGACTAAGATAAGATGCGATTGCGAGTAGGGACGAGAGAGAGCATGCATAAGGGAGACATGATGGGGCGTTGCGAGATATAAAGACAGTTGGGTCGATCCAAATGTATCAGAAATAATGAGTGTGGTATTCAATCGGCATCCCACCACCCGTCATCGCGCCGCGTTACGGTTGAGATGATACTGGGTGAAGGAGATGGCGCACGGGCTGGGCGGCCAGAGTCGCGAGGCGGCCGGAAGTAGGTCACACCTCCCACAGTTCGTGAGGCAGGTGCATGTCGCGAAGCCCAAGCACCATCCGCCGGCTGGACGTAGGAGACGTCGTTCTTCTTCTTCCCGTTGAGCTTGGGTGTATTGGCACCTGAGCGTGCATCCTCAGGATAAATAGTCTCCCGCGAAGACGGCCGGTCGTCGCGACCGTTGACCATCACATATGAGGAAGATGATGGCACCGTTGGGCGTGGCGCATGCACATTGGGACGCGCGGGCGGAGTATTGCGGCTCTGGTCGAGGCTTAACTTCAGTCCCGCAACCTCATGCTGGAGACGGTCTGTCTCATCACGCAGCTTCTTCTCGCGCTCCTGCTCGGACGTTAGGGAAGGGCGATAGCGTAAATGAGAAACGGCATACGTGGAAAGCCACCTCCTCCAATTCCTTCTCCTGCACGTGAGACTTGAGCAGTGCGTAATCCGCCTCAACTTGCTGGCGCAGGTCTTCGGCTCGTTCAAGCTTGTCGCGAACCGTCTCGAGTTCGGACTCGAACTCCTTCGCACGCTTCTCCCAGTCGGCGGATTTCTGATTCGCGGTAGCAAGGCTCTGGCGCGCCGTTACAGATGCACGCTCGAGATTGGCGAGCTTGGTTTCTTGATCCTTGAAGCGTTTCTGCAGAGCCTGATGCTCGCCCTCGAGGACCTTGCTACGATCACGCATGCGCTTGAGCTCGCGCAGTTCCTCGTTCTCGCTCGAGGTCATCAGCTTGGTAAGAGTTTCGATGTGCTGTGCCGTGCGACGGAGATCGTCCCAATTCTGTTGCTGGGCTGCCATGGAGTCCCGCTCTTTCTGTGCTTCGGCCACAGTGCGGAGAGCGGCCTCTTTGTCGCGCTCAGCCCAACTGACTTGCAATTCGAGTGAGTCCACCTACGTAAATCGATATCAGCCTACGCGAAATGAATGATTGTATACGACTACTTGCCTTAGAACGTAGTTGATGCTTCTCGGCCACGAGCTCGCGAATCTGAGCATCCAACTCCAGGTTGCGTTTCTGGTGCGCCTGGGACGAATTGTCAACGGCTTGCAGTCGAGCCAGTGCTTGGGTCAACGATTCGGTCAGCTCGGTGGCCCTTGTCTCCGCCTTGACCGTCCTCATCTCGCGTTCAGCAGCAGATGAGCGCTGTTCCTCGAGCTGAGCGCGCAACAACCGATTCTCGGCCTCCATAGTTGCAAGACGATCCTGCAACGAATCTTTCTCGATGCTCAACTGGCCGCTCTTGCCTTGCAGGTGAAGCACCTCTTTCTCGAGTGCAGACTTAGCGACCAGCAAAGAACGCAATTCTTCGTCATCGCGCTGAGATGTAGCGTGTCTTTGTCGTTCGCCTTGCAATTTATGCATGTCGTCGAAGGCGGACTGAATGAGGTTCGGAAGAGCAGCAACGCGAGCCTGCAGCTCCTCGTACATCCCAAGCAATCGGTCCGACACGCCAGAACGCGCCTGCAAGTACCGGTTGCTCTCTTGCACCTGGGCGACAAGAGTGGCCAATGTGGGCTCAATGCGCTCATCGTGCTGGGGAAGGTTGAGGGCAGCTATCTCGCTCCGAAGATGGGCAAGCGTCTCCGACACGGCCATTACAGACTGCGGGATGTTGGAGACATGACTGATGTAGTCGCCATGGGATGCCATGAGAGTATCAGTCTGGGCTACCAACGTCGCGTGGCTTTGGGTGAGCTGCTGGAGGGCAGATGACACCGCCTGGACAGGTTCGAAGACCGGCGTGAGCGCAGAGATGAGGCGAGAGGCGAGCAGATCCGGGTTATTCGCCCGATCGCGGACGGTCAGCCTCGAGTCGAGACGCTCGACCACTAGGTCAGCCACCTGCTCCTTCAAGGCGTGCTGGTCAACGGGTGGCACGATGCGGTTAATTTCCGCGGCAAGCTGAGCTGCAACTGCGTCCGTGTCGATCGCGCGAGAGGATGGGATTAAAGACTCCAGGAGAGGCGAAAGATGCTTCACAATAAGCACCGCAGTTTCCTTCTTATCCGATGCGAGGTCGATGAGCTGAGAAATATGAGGCTTGACTGCCTGAGAAAGCTGAGCAGTTAACAGGTCTATGTCGATTGGCGGTTGGCGAAGATCGTCGATGCGAGCATTAATTAGGTTGAGTGCTTGTGCAACGACCTCAGAAAGATGGGTACGTTGAGCGCGCTGAGCTTCGACAACGCTGTCGATACGAGCCGCGAGTTGAGCACGAACGGTGTCAATGGCAAGGATAGAGCGACTACTGCTGTCCTCCAAGAGATGTGGAATGTCTGGGCCGGGCATCGGCGAGCGCATACGATTCACAGAAAGCCCAGACATCATGCTCTGAAGGTCGGCTTGGAGCGAGCGTTGAATGTCGAGGTGCGACTCTTCGATGATATTCCTGAGAACGCCGAGGTCAATCTCGCGGCCAGATGCACTGTCGTCGTAATGGGTCCTGCTGGAAGCCGATAACTGCGTGCGTAGTGCCTGGATGAGTTCGTTCACTACCTCGACGGGCAAGGAAGTAGGCGCCGCATTGGAAAGCGCCTTCGCCTCCACAAGGTCGCGCTTCAAAGCCTCCAGTTTATCGTCCAAGATATCTTCAAGACGGTTCTCGTATGCCTCCAACGAAATGCGCTTATCTTCGTCGTCTGAGAACGACTCAGACATGGTGTTCATACTGGAGGTTGTCTCCACAAGCGAAGAACGTCGTGGCCCCTTGGATAGCGGTGGCGACATCAGATCCTGAGCAGCAGCATTGGGTAGCTCCGCCGTGGGCTGTGGCGCTGCCATGGACTCTGTAGCAACCAGCATGGTTTTCGAGACCTTACGTGAGATGGAAGGCACATTGAGGTCGTCGAGATCGTCCAGTGATGACCGACGCGTGAGAGACGCCATGATCTCCCGGGAACTTAGACGCGAGCGTACATTCGGACGCGTCGGGCCATCGCCGTCGTGGTTGGCCAGAGCAGCTGCCTTCTTGAAGAGCGAAGCAGGCACCTTGTTTGTCGAGATAGGGTGCTTGAAGTCCGGCAGCGTCGGCGTGATGCCAGCAGGAGAAACCGGTTGCGAGAACTCGTCCAAAGCAAGATGGGCAGGCTCCGAGCCTGAGTCGGACTCAGAACCAGAGTGCTCGGACGCGCTGTCTTGCTGCTCCGAAGCAGAACGAGAAGCATTGGTGACCTGCTGGGGTGCCTGGGGTGCAGGAGCAGCTGGAACCGGGGGCACAAATCCTCCAAGTGTGAACTCCTTCGCAGCCGGGTTGAGTGCCGGCATAGCAGCCTTGGATGCAAAGGGGAAGCTCCAGGTCGCGATATTATCACGACCGTCTTTCGAATGCACTTCACTAGTGTCGCTCGCGTCACCCGCTGAGTCGTCAGTTGCGACACGCCTGATTCGTTTCTCGCGACCCTGAATAGCCCGCCCCGGAGACGCCTGGAGCACCGGGGGCTGCGGCAGTGGCCGAGGCTCGACTGTGAGAGGATGCTCGGGGAATGCAAGCGAGGGCACGCCTGGTGGCGGGCGGAAGGTGAAGGTCGGCTTGAACTCCTGCGCAGCAGCATTCAATTTCGAGTTTATCGAAAGCTGGCGGTCATGAGTAGGACGGGGCAAAGCCGGAGCAGGTGGAGGAGGCACCGAGGGGCCGCTGAAGGATGTCCGGGAACCAAACACGAATGGCTTCGCATTTGGATTCAGCGAGGGCGCAGCCGGCGCCTGAGCCTGTTGGGTGACTAGCGGATAAGACTGTCCCGACCCGACTCTGGTATGCATGGCACCATAAGGGGCGAAATGGGCGAGCCCGGAGCCCTGGGGGGAGTAAGTCAGCATTTGCGTGTACTTGTCCGATCCAGGGCGAGAGTGCCCAGGGATGGCAGGCAAAGGTCGACTTGCCCTGCCAGATCCGGGCAGACTGCGTTCGGCGCGTATGGCTTCCTCCTCGCTTGGGTTGGACACGATGTCGTCGTCCATCGCAGGGCGCGCGCGCGGAGCATCGAAGAAGGTATCGGTGACTGGTGGTCGAGGAAAGTTCGGCAGGCGGCGCGGCGTCTGCGTCTCATTCCCAGTACCAGTCGACATCATCCGTCGATGGAGGCGGCGCTGACGAGCTCGCTCTTCGTCCGATGGGTTGGACCATTCGCCTTCACTCTGAAAAGAAATTTGTAAGAACCACTTCAGCGTGCGCAAAAAACACGTACGTTGTCCGCAGATTCATGTGCGGCAGATCGCAAATCCTCGGAACCCGTCCACTCGTTCACAGGGTCCTCCAGGGTAGGGTCCAACGTAAGACGTTCTGACCTAAACGAGCGGTCGCCGATGTCGATTTCGCTGGCCTTCTGGATGTCTGCGGCGTCGCCTTCACTGCGAACACCACCCACAGAGCGAAGGGACAATGCAGCCGAGAGCTTCGACTGGTGACGCGAGTGAATTCTACTGCGCGCCGGGACGGTTGCATCGTCCCTATCGTCTTCATCATCCTCAAGCTCCCCATCCGCATCTTGGTCGGTCTCGGGCACTTCCGAATCCTGGGCAGGCTCGGGACGTGGCTGTCCAAATATGTTGGACGAGAACTGAGGCTCCTCCTCCTCGTCTTCCTCGGGTATGTCGAGGCCGAAGCCGCGGGCAAAATCCGGACGCGACGACGCGACAGAGGTCCTGCCAGACTGAGACAGTAACAACGATGCTTGACTTGGCACGATACCCTGCGGTGCGTGCAGCACGGGGTCCGCATCGGGAGCAGGAGACTCGGACTTGAACACCTGGTCGGGCGGGAGCAGAGCATTCGGTCCAAAGGGATTGAATGGCCCGCTCTCGTATCCAGGGATATGCGGTTGGAAGTAACCAGGCTGCGCCATGGACATCGAGTGACCGTGCCTGTTCTGCAGACGGTTGAATGGCTGAGGCGATACCGAAGGGAGCGAAGGCGAAGGAGTGCCCGTTTGGGACGTGAAAGCGGACGAGTTCTGCGCCTGCTGAAGCTTGTTCAATTTGAACAGCAGCAACGCTGGGTCAGCCGGAGACGAAATCTGTAACATGGCTGAGAACCAAGTCGCGGTGAACACGTGGCGCACGTACTGAAGCGGCACGACCATGGGGCAAAGGGCCGCCCAACCGGCCTGCGGCCCCAGCCGCCCTGCCCACGCCCAGACGCGAGAGCTTGTCTTCGATTATCGCGCGTTTGATATCCTCCCACGCAGCCTGCACGCAGGACGCGAGTCAGATAAGTCGAGCGATATACAAAGGCCGGCATTGCGACCCACCTTTCCGGGAAGGAAGACATCAAGCGACGGCGGCAAGACGTTCCTCGGACAGTCCATGGGATGTCCGTCCATGGACGCAATCTCCGGCGGCTGGAGCGCTGGCGGCTGAGGAACCTGATCGTGCGGCAGGGGCGTCCTCGTCCAAAGTGGCTCAGGGGCATCGTCGGACGGCTTGCGCTCGACGGGCAGCTTGACAATGACCTTTTTCTGCAACTTGTTCTTCGGGTCGCTTGCCGCAGCCTGCGCCGCGCCTCCCGGAGCACCAGGCGGCAGTGGGCTCGTCTTGCGCTGGGGGCCGCCGAGTGGGGCCTTGGGTGGGCCTCCGGTGCTGATGCTGGGCGCACGCCGACTGCGCTGCTGGAAGCCGGGCGTAGGCGGCGGGAACGGCGTGGCGGGATTAAGCATCATATGGGGAGGGAACTGGTGCTGGCCACCAGGCGTCATCGGAATTGGCGGCGGAATGCCCGCTGCGGCGAGATGGACGAGGCTGGGGTGCGCACGATGCATCCCTGGGCGCCCCAGCTGCGGCAGAAACGCCGTCTGCAGCGGCGTCTGCAGCATGGGCGGCGGCGCCATTCCCAGCGGAAAACCAGCCTGGCGCGCGGTCTGTATGGCGGGTGAATACAGCTTGGGGTCGAGCACGCCAGCCGTGTTGATGGGCGGTGGTATGTGCAGCCGGGCCAAAGGACCGCGCGGCGCCTGCCCTGCAGCAGGCACGGGCCCTGGCGCTGTTGGGGGCGCTGGGGATGTAGCCGTCGACATCCTGGGCGATTGGGAGGGAGCTCTCGCGCCGCTGCTCAGCGGTCGGGACCTGCGAGAATTTGAGAGGAGCGGAGACAAAATCGTCGTCCCTTCTTTTACAGCCTCGCTTTCTAGTGCCACACCACAAGAACACCACTTTCCATACACGACAGTAGATTTCAAGAACAATATATCTCGTCCGCAGATTCGGTTAAATTACTCAGAGCCAGCATCTACAAAGGGAAGAATTATGGGGAAAGTATTCTGTCAAAAGCAGAGGGAAAAAAGTGTTCTCTATGCCAATCCAGCGTCTTGCATCGCCTGCAACGGTCTATCAGTCACCGCCATGTAGAGACTGGCAAACACCACAGACCTTGAGCATGAGCTGGCCAATTTTGGCAGGGCTGTCGCTGACAATGGCGCCGGCCCTCTCGAGCGCCTTGACCTTGTCGGCCGCGGCGCCCTTCCCGCCTGAGATGATAGCGCCAGCGTGGCCCATGCGCCTGCCCGGGGGTGCGGTCACACCCGCGATGAACGAAACGACAGGCTTGGGCTTCGCCCGCGTCTTGTTGTATTGCTCAAGATACTCCGCAGCGTCCTCCTCCATCTGTCCGCCAATCTCGCCAATAAGCACAATGCCTACAGGGAGAATTGCGGAATGAGCGCAGAATTCTGGGTATTGTGATGATTTGACATACCCTCGGTCGCAGGGTCATCAAGGAAAACCTTGAGGACGTCCACATGCTGGGTGCCAGGGAATGGGTCGCCGCCAACACCGACACAGAGCGACTGCCCGAGGCCCACAGACGTTGTCTGAGCGACGGCCTCGTACGTGAGCGTACCGGAGCGCGAGACGATGCCTTTTGGGAACGGATCAACTTCTCACGCACGTGCAAACGCCCGCACGTCAGCGCACCGATCTTGCCAGGCTTGTGGATGTGTCCCGGCTGGATGCCCATCTTGCAGCCCAGTGGGTTAATGATACCAGGACAGTTGGGGCCTACCAGACGCGACTTGCTCTGGCTCTTGAGCGCGTTGATCACCTAGCGCGGGTTAGGGGGGCGCGCATGGCGGTGAAAAGGACCGCTAGATTGACCTTAACCTCGTCTGCTTGCGGGATGCCCTCCGTGATGCAGACAATAAGCCCAATTTCGGCTTCGATGGCTTCGAGGATGGCGTCTGCGGCGGTGGGCGGCGGTACATAGAGCACAGTCGCGTCGGGCTGCACGTCGCGGACAGCCTATAATTGCAAGCGCTTTAGAGGTGTATTGGGTGGATCGAATATATGCGCACGTCGCGAACGCTGCCGAAGACGGGCAAGCCAAGATGGGTCTGACCGGCCTTCTTGGGCGACACGCCGCCGACCATCCTAGTTCCGTACTCGAGTGCTTGCTGCACATGGAAGCTCGCCTGCAGCACACATAGACATGAGCAGCCAGCAGACAAGCATAACGACCCGTACAGTCTTGCCGGTAAAGCCCTGGCAGAGGACCTTGGTGTCCTTGTGGATTTTGAGATTAGGGATGGTATCTTCGTACGAAGCGCGAGCCAGAGACTGCGAGAAGAGCCTGCGACCAGCTGGAAAAAAGCACATTTAGCATTGACTTATCAAGATTAAGCACTGTGCTCGCACCGCGAGGGATGGCGGCCCGACAAGAGATTGAGAGCATCTCGAGCAAATGGAAAGGATGATGTGCACAGGAGCGGGCAAAGCCGGCGACAGTCACCTTGCCCGCGACGACCACCATGTCAGACTCTGAGCACGAGGATTCTCCGGCGCCGGCCTCTGGCTCGGGCTCTGCGTCTGCTGCAGATAGCAGGGCAGCAAAGCTGGAGGCGTTGCGGAAGCGAATGGTATGCCGCCGGCTGTCCCATCCAACCCGCGCACTCATGATATGACCCACAGCAAGACGCGAGCAAGGCCAACCGTGCCGAGCTCATACAAGAAAGTCAGCGTCTCAAGACAACCGCACGCGACCTTGCGCGGCTGGAAAAGCAACGCAAGCTAGCCGAAACGCTGCGCGAGGCTGCCGACGCGGAAGAGAACGGCGAGGACCTGGACCGGAAGAAGAACTGGTCGTACACCATCGAGGAGAACGACGAGTGGGAGAAGAAACTGGCACGCAAGAAGCGGAGAGCAGACTTTGAGTTTCACGGTATGCTCGCTGCTCGCCGTACAGACCAGCTCTGATCAACATCTGCGCCTAGACGAAGTGACGACAACACACCGCAAATACAAGAAGGATCTCGACCTGATCAAGCCCAATCTCGACGCGTACAACAGGCAGAAAGAGGTTGCGCTTGGTCTTGCACCGGGCACTCTCAAGAACTCTCCGTCCGCGAGCCAGGTGGCGCTCATTGCCGCCAAAGCGGCTGGCGAACAGGGCGTAGAACTGCTCTATCGGGACGCCAATACCCTTCTCTACGCGGATAACCAACCCACGGAAGAGGCCATTGATCGCGTCGTTGACAAGCTTGCGTTAGAGTGAGTCAAATCCTCTCCACTACAGAATCCTGTGCTCATCCCAAAATCCAGCGAAGTGAAACGCAAAAAGTTCTCCAGGAAACGTGCAAACGAAGACGAAGGCGAAGTCACCTACATCAACGAGCGCAACAAGGTCTTCAACAAAAAGGTTCGTCATCCCTCCGTCTTTCAAAGCCATTGCAACTAATTTTTTCTTTTTCTTCTGGCCGCAGATCGCACGCTATTACGACAAGCACACCGAAGAAATCCGGGCGAGCTTCGAGAGAGGCACAGCGCTTTGATTGTACACTACACATTGTACCACTTCCACACCTCGGCCAGGCCAACCGTATATTACAACGCTATCAATGTCATGACCTCGCCCACTGGCTCTCGATGTTCATCACGCTCACAGGCACGCCGGCCTTCTCGTCATAGTCCACCCATTCGCCCTCGGTCAGATCAACTTCGTTAAACTTCGTTCCCGACTCTGCGCCTTCGCATTTCCAGATTCCCTGCGAGCTCTGGAGTCAGGACAGTTATAACCCAGCAAGCAGGTTCTGCCTACCCGAGGGTCGAAACCGGTGAATTCGAGACCGCGACAGTCCAGCGTCACGAGCGGCGCAAAGCTGCCAGAGGCATCCCGTTGAGCGACATTGATGCTCAGCAACGGTATAAGGATACACACCTTCCGTTAGAGTCGATGGTATACTCCTTAGGAGCCACATTTGGCTCGAACTTGGCAGAGTGCTCGCGTTTGCAGAACGAGCAGCGCCACACGAAATGCGCCGTGGCATTTTTCCCGCCGCTCACTTCGCGCTCTTCCTGGGCATCCAAACGGACAGTCAGATCAGATGCATGAGACGACTGAGTGACAGCAAATACTGACAAGGCGGTTGAGCGAGACGAATTTGGGATGCGTTTCATGGCAGCTATTGCATTTGACCTGAACGAGAATTCGACACCCTGTACGATGGAAGATCGAGCAGTGCGTACTTGGACAAAGTATTCAAACGAGTTGTCTGCAGGAACGAGGTTTGTGACGTTCTCGAGATCGGCTGCACGCTCTCAATTGTATGCACGGCCATTGGTTGCGATCGTTGCGCCCACCTTTAATCGAGAGCGTCAGACGCTAGTCCATGATCCATTATCAGCATATCCAATAATCCAAGGGCATAGCAGCTACTCACGACCATTGGAAGAAATAGGAAGGAACAAACGATGGGCGGCACAAACGATGGATGACAGTCGATCCGTGATTTGAAGTCTGCTGCAACTTGCCGGACCCACATATCCGGTCGTTGTTCGTGAAACTCCGACTGGGAACGGGTCTCTTGCAAGTGCAAGATCTTGCTTGGGCGTAAGGTATGAATGAGAAACAATTTTTATTTGGCTCCGATAGCTCGCTCAGCAAAAGAGAAAGGGCAAATGACTTCTCCCTGTTGCCAATTACGAGGTCGGACTGAGAAGGGTCCGTGAGCCGAAGTAACCGGAGGCTATTGAAAAGTAATCGGAGTTTCACGAACGACGACCGGATACTCGGACCCGGCAAGTTGATCTAGACTAGTTCAACCATGTCCAAGTCGCAAGCCGAGTTCGACGCAGCAGCCAACTACCTCTCAACATCGCCCGCGCTGTCAAAAGTGTCGAATGCGACAAAACTAGAGGTCCAGCCCGCATTTCCGCGCGCCTTCTACTGCTAAGGCCGTGCGCGCACGCAGTTATATGCGCTCTTCAAGGCCGCCACCGTCGCCACGCGACCGCAGTCCAAGCGACCCTCCATATTCGACATGACTGGCCGCGCCAAGTGGGACGCTTGGGACGAACTCGGCCGCTCCAGCCCGGACACGACTACCGACGAATTTCGTGCACGTTATGTCGCCAAGGCGCGCGAACTCGGCTGGGACGGCACAACGCAGGTTCAGCCAGCAAGTAACAAGCCCAGCACAGATGCAGACGCAGACGATGAGCCCATAGACTGGGATTCCGACGACCACCCGCGAAAAGCTGGATCTGCGGGCATGGGCAACAGCGTCAGCACAATGTCGGCCGACGCGAATCCAGCAGACGCCGACAGTCTGCATGGAACTGTGCTTGCTGGGGATATAGACCGTCTGATGACATTACTTCAGTCGCATAGCGCGCAGATCAACGCCTTGGACGAGTTTGTAAGTTTTGGATCCTTTATCTAATCGCGCCATGATCTGTTCATATCCATCGGCTCTCATCCCACAACAGGGCTTCACACCACTACATCTTGCAGCGGACCGCGGGTACGAAGAGATCGTTAAACTACTCCTCGACAGCGGCGCAGACCCAACAATCCAAGACCCGGATGGCGAGACGGCGCTCTCACTCGCACAAGTTTCCGACCATTCTGCAATCATTCGTCTTCTACAAAAAAGAACAGGGAGCTAGACGCGAAAACATGCAACATGATACTAAATATTTCTACTATTGTGCGGGGGCTTGAAGGGAATGTGTATTCTTTGGAACTTACCTGTGCTGTATGTCTGTCTTGTCCGACTGTGCGAACATGGCGCTGTTAGCCACTCATTCTGATTTGCCTAGTACCGGTTCGCGTCGTACTGCGAGAACGCGTTGCGGCGGTCTTTGGCTTTTCGCGACTCGCGCACTAGCTGCAATAAGGCAGCCTTAACATCGTTTTGCTGGCCATTGGCAAGAGCGCTGGATGGAATTATCAGTATACCGGTGCAGAGTTACCAACAAAAGCACGCACGTCGAAACCTGAGTCAAGAAAGTCGTCTTCGCGGACGGCGCGACCAGCTTCGATGGGATGGCTTCTACGGCGGACGGCAAGCACGCCGCGACCTCTGTCGGCCATACAACCGACATGGCGCGCAAGATCGTGGCCACAGTATGCAGCGAGTCATGCGGGAAGTCATCGACCACGCCAGTGAGCAATTGCTGCAAAACGCGGCCGTGATGGGTCGAAAACGCCGTCCGTATCGCCGTCTCGTACTCCGCCCATTTGGGGGGTGCATCGGGTCCGGAACGCAGCGACTCGTGACACACGGCGGTGCGCAGAACAAAGAGTGCGTTGCACAACCCGTCATCGCTGCGCGTGCATCCAAGGAGCTCTATAGCTGCCTGTATACCAGCGGTGAGAGCCGGCAGCATGAAGAGAACGTCCGGCGCGTGGTCCGCTAGTTGCAGCATCAGGTTGATGTAGTCCTCGAGCACTGAAGAAACATCAGCCCCAGCATCACATGTTTGGGTATATGCTCACCGTCAGGGAGTTCGTGGGACGATTGCGTCCGCATGAGCTGGAAGACCTTCGCGCTGCACCGGTTGAATACAACTTTGTACAAGGCGCGGTAGGATGGCGTCTCTTCGCTGCCGAACTGGCCGTATAGTTTCCCAATGATCCATAAGTAACACGAGAAGCCACTGGTCTCGAAGCAATGCGTCATGCGTTCCATGACGGACGGGACGAGCGGCAGCACGGCGTCCGCAAACAGTTGCAAACCGAGTCGAAGGACGCGCGAGGACGTGTCTGCCAATGGGAAGTGCGGCCCGTACTTAGCAAGGAATTGATCGAAGACGCTCCAGATTTCGGCGCACGCGCCCTGGCATGCCTCGGGCAGAGTATCGCCGAACCCACGGACCACGCTGAGCATCGCTTCCAGACGTTCCAGCCCGTCTGTACCGAGGGCGATGAGCTCCAAAAATATTGCGCATGAATGAGCACGTCAGTGCGTACCTGCGACACGCTTGATCTCGTCTTTCGATGCCTGGGTGGGTTTGGTGGCCACAGCGTGCACATCATGCAAGATTTCCAATGCAAACGTCCTCAGCCACCGCGCATTATCCTCCATCGGCATAGCCGCAAGAACGAAGGCGATGGCTTCGTACAATTGCACCATGTCTTCCTGAAGCAGCTTTGGGCCGACCGTTTGAATGAACGTATGCAGCGTGGGCACGAATGCGGCCAAGTGCTATTGAAAACCGTCAGTAATTGCGAGATGACTATGTCGTGGTACGTCACCTCGGGACAGTCCTTGCACATATAATAGATCGCCTGCGAGGACGCGGCCTGTACTTCGACATCCGGGTCGTCAAATCCGGTAGACACGTAGGACATCAGACCGGGAATGTAGGAAGGATGCTTGTTCATCCACTCAGTGTAGCGCGCAATGACCATCGTCGCCGAGTATCGCACGCGCGAATGGGTAGGCAGTTGAGGGACAAGCTCCATGATCTTTGGGATGATGTCCTCGTCGTTCACGTTGATGTGCGCACCCATCGACCGCATGGAGAACAGAGGCGCCTCGATCTCCTGCCATGACACTTGGCCCGTGCTACCACGCGCCATCGCAGTCGTCAATAGCTCGTACGCACGCTTCAGGCAAGGCTCAGAGCCCAAGACATGGCAGCAGTCTTTTAGCGTATCGCCCATATGATGGCGGAAAGACCTGAAGTCGTCCTGTTCCTGTAGCGAGAGAGTAGACGCATCGGCCGGGAAGTGCAGGTGGCGGATGATGATGTCGGCAAGGGCCTGGTATGCCTGGATGAACGTCGGTGGCACGTTTTTATGCTTTCCAAGACTCTGTCCCAAGGCGATACCAGAAGGGAAAGGTGATGGGCACAATGTCCAGGTCCGGGTACGCAGTGCACTCCGCAATGGCTTCGACAATGGGATAGAAGGACTCGGTGTGGTCGAGCAGCAGCGCACGGTACGTTTCACCAGCCTCGGTAAAGATCCTGGTATATCCCCGCATTCTCTCTGGGTCGTCCTGCGAGGTGGCGAGAAGGGGCTTGAGCGCAATCAGGCGAGGAATAATTCGCTCGATAACGTTCATGTTCTCATCCATCTCTTGGGTTTCGTGGATGATATCGCACACAGTGTCCACCGCGGCGTCGAACAGCTGGTCCGACGAGAGGGCATCGAACGCCAGGTCGAAGATGGGCGTGCGCGCCAGCGACTGAACGAGGACTTCGCCAGATGCTATCCAGCTTTTGACGACCAGGAGGATCTGGGACTGCAGCGGCGCGGTAATGCCTGGTAGACCCCTAAGCAAACGTGATCGGAAAGGAGGGACAGATTCACGCACCGTCGGCCTGGCTGTACATGGTCAGCAATTCCAGTACGGTGTTGGCATTGGCGGTCAACAAGGCAGCGGAACGCTTCTTGTATTCGTCGTTCTGGCGAATGAATACGCGGTCAGTGATGTGAAGGGGATGACTATTGTGCAGCCGCACCGTGATTGGGATTTTGTGACTGTCTATTATTTCCTCGGGAAGGAGCTTGAGGAACTCGAGCAGGACGGGCACGGTCGCTGGATTGCGGCCAAACTGCTCGATCATGTCCTGCACCGGCGTCTCCCATTCGGGGGCCTGCAGGGCGAAGCCAGAGAGGGCAAGACAGAGCTGGACAATGATGCGTCGCGGGCCGGCCGCGTACAATTGCAGCGCAGAGACCAGCGTATCGCGAAGCGGGAGACGCATCGACGGGTCGAGCTGGGCCAGATCAAATGTGACCTGGCGAGCAAACGGGTCAGCGAGCGCGGGTGGCGCGGCCGGGCTCTGCTGACCTTGGCTCTGAAAGTCTGAGACGCGAAGAATCGTGCCGGCTCAGGCGCTGTGGGCGTGACCAGCAGGGTGTTGCAGACGGTCCATGCGTCAGCCTGGTTGGGTCCAGTTCAGCGCCGTCGAGTGCCCCGATGCGAATGTGAGTGCGAACCGAATGCTGGAATTCTTGCAGCCACGCGTTGGCCTGGTCGAGCGCCTCCTTGCTCGGCGCCCCGCCAAAGACAGCAAGGGCAGCAACGATGGACTGGATCGTGGCTTCTTGCGAGGATGACATGACGATCGTGAGTGGAAGAGGGCTGGGGAAACAGAACACACGCTCGGCCGCAGCCGTCCTCGAGTGACGAATTCTCGCATCGGATCGCAGAGTGCACAATCTAGCTGAAATACCTCCAATTTTCGGCACTCGACGTAGTACGTATGACGCAGTCAAAAGAACTAGATAAACCCGAGGTAAGGAATGTGGTCTGGAATACGAGCTAGGAGGGAGGAGAGACTAGGAGACAAAGGAATGTGGACGCGCGGGAGGCAAAGATAACGTGACACGAAGTAAGAGGGCATAATGCAAACCAAACCAGACACCTTTCGTCCATCCACAGAAATCAAGGCGTCTAAGGGCGAAGGAAACCCTTCTTCCGCGAGCCCTGAAGAAAAGGTGTAAGCACAAGGCTCCAGTCAAAACCTCAGACGAAACCGCACCTTCTCGGGAGTCAACGGCCGGCCGCTCTCGATCCTCCTCTTCTTGTCTTCGAGCTCTGCGCGCTGCTTCTCCAGCGCCTCCTTCATCTCCTTGTGCCTGGCGTACAGCTCCTCCTCGGACTGCTTCAAGCGCGCCTCCTTCTCGCTGACCTTCTGCTGGAAGACCATACGCATCTCCGCCTCCATCTTCGCGAGCTTGGCCTCGTGGAGAGTACGCTCCTCAGCCATCTTCGCTGCAGGGCTGCGCGGTACTTGTGAGTAATGTTGAACATGACTCAATAGGGACAACACGTACTTGATTTCCTTGAACACACTTGAGTCCTGAGCAACACCCATGCCGGTGAGCTTCTCGCTACGCCAGTTCTCGTACAGGACGCTGTTCGTGTACTCGCGCAGCTCCTCCATGTAGGTGCGGACGAGCATCTGGCGCAGCTTGACGAAGTCGCAGTGGTCCTCGTTGTCCACCTCAACAACACCCCACGGGTACGCGCGGCCGCGGACGGTGCGGCCATCGGGGGTATCAACCTCCTGGTCGGAGCCGACGACGGCGAACGGAATCTTGCTCTGCTTGCCGTCAGCACATGCGGAGAGGGACCTGCGAGTGATAACAACACACCGCAATCTCCTCGGTCTCAGCAAGGGTCTCCTCATCTTCGTTCTCGTACACGGGGGCCTGGAAGATATGGATGTTGTGCTCCGCAATGTCGGACAAGACCTGGTGGCGGCGAATGAGAAATGCCTGCGCCATGCTACAAAATAGTCGATCATGCAACTTACGCGCTGCTTGAAGCTAATGACTTCCTCATCCGTCAAAGTATCCGCCTTTGCGATAATCGGGATGAGGTTCACTTTCGTGTGCAGGCGCTTCATGAACTCGATGTCAATCTGCTTAAGCCTGGATTTTTGTGTTAAGTTAGGGACGTAAGGGGATCTGCGCAGGGGCGCGACGCACGCATGGCCGGTGGGTTGGATGAAGTACAAGCATGCGTGCACGCGGTTGTCGACCATTTTCTGTCTGTTGACGCGGTTTTCTTGCTCGAGGTATTCGTCGAAGCGGGCCTCGATGTTGGCCAGGATGGGTTTCCAGCTGTTGGCAAGCAGAAGGCTTCAGAAGCATTCTCCACGCAACCGAGCCGATCACACTCGCCTCTCATCATTGTCGACGAAATCGCCGAAGCCGGGCGTGTCGACGACGGTCAGACGCAGGCGCACGCCATTCTCCTCAATGTCTGCGGCGCAAAGCATGTTGAGCACAGAATAACAGGTGGCTGGGCCGCGTCAACGAACCGGCGGTGATACTCTCAATGGCAACGGTTTTGGGACGCTCTGCGCTGGGCGGGAGCGGCTCCTTGGCGGGGTACAGAGACGTATTGAACAGCGTGTTGATGAGCGTGGACTTGCCCAGGCCAGACTCGCCTGAGCGCCGCCAAAGGTCAGTCTGCTGATACGGACAGGGAGCGGCGGCTCACTGACCGACGACCATGGTGGTAAAGTGGAAGCCCTTCTTGACGCTCTTCCTGTGGACCTGGTTGGGCAGGTTCGCAAAGCCAACGTAGCCCATGAGCTTTTTCCGGACGACATTGGAGAAGCCGTGGGCAGAGCCATTTGCCTGGCCGTTGGGGGACGCGGCGTCACCGTTAGCGTAGTCGGCCATCTAGGCGGCTGTCAGCTCTCTGCGTGGCGCCAGTGCTGCGGCGGTGAGCGCTGACCTGGGCGGAAGTTGGGTCCTTGAGGGAAAAAGGTTCCTTGGCCGGAAACAGCGGACTTTCAACGTGGACATGCAACGGCGGCGGCGGCGTCGACGGCGCTGACGACACCGGTGTCCACCGCCGAGACGAGACGGGAGGTCGCCAGAACATGCAGGTATAATACTGAGACTCTCATTGAGACCACTTTTCGCTGGTAGCTATAACGCAGGCAATACACTATGGCCCCTCCAACACGCGACGGCCAGGCCACCGCCTCGTGCACCATGCCATACGGCACGTCACCCTCGTTCCAGCCATCCCGGCCCCTGCTACATGTCATGGCTCTGAGGAGCCGGCTTCAAATCTGCCCAAACTGTATGTCCTCGCATCTCGCGACGATGAAGAGAAGGTCCTGATTCCAACTCCGACCGACACGCGCAACCATGAAGCTCACGGTCGAGCTCCTCAACGCGTCACCCTCGCGTATAAACGCGGTCAAAGAGCGCGAGCTGGACCTCAGAGGTGAGCCCGTGTACCTAAGCGATGTACGGCCGCCTCAACGAAACAGGGCACAAAATCCCTGCCATTGAAAACTTGGGCACGACCAAGGTGCGCGCGCCCGTAATCCGCGAACGATGCCAGTCATATGAACGCACGTCAATCAGGACCAAAACGACACCATCGACTTCACAGACAACTCGCTCACCTCTGTATCCAACCTGCCACTCATGAAGCGCCTTCGCACGTTGCTCCTGTCCAACAACCGCATTGCGCACATATCGCCCTCCATACACCTGTCCGCGCCCAACTTGACAACCCTGGTCTTTACCAACAACCAGATAACCGAGCTGGGAGACCTCGAACCGCTGCAGCATCTGCGCTTTCTCCAATATCTGAGCCTCCTCGGCAATCCGGTGAGAGAGCGGAAATGGTACCGCGAGTGGCTTGCGTTCCGTATAAAGTCTCTAAGAGTCCTTGACTACACGAGAATAAGAGATAAGGTCTGTTCGCTCGCCGACTCTGTGCGATGGCAATCTTCTGATTGTTTTCCAAAGGAGCGCGAAACAGCGAAAGCAGTATTCCTGACGGAGGACGGGCTTTTGACTTCCCTCGCGGCGACGCTATCATCCACCGTCTCGACTCAGGCTGGGAAACAAACGCTCGCCCTAGACGAACCCAGACAAGGGTTGTCAGCCGGTAAGGCTGGCAGGCTCATGTCCGACGAAGAGCGCGCGCGCGTGAAGCTTGCAATTGCAAATGCCACCACGTCCGAGGAAGTCGCGCGGCTCGAACGTAGCCTTAAAGAAGGTCATATGCCTACGGACTGACTGCTTTCTTTACATGTATTTTTTCTTGGCAATGCGAGATCGTGTGCTCAATTTTTTGACAGCAACTCACAGCCACAATCCATCTGGAGTTAACAGCGCCCGTCCCACCCGTGTTATACAGTTTTCAAATTCAATCGTAATCCCGTGAACACGAGGAAATGACGCAAAATTTGTGCAGACTTCACCCGTCATCATCGTACAATGACGACAAGACGCCCAAGCAACCGTGGAAGTAGGTCCAAACAGTTCAACGTCGAGCACTCCGTCTCCGCCACTTTCCTCGAAGAGAATCCCCTTAGAACTCTCATGAAGGGATCTCCAGCGCAGGTCAGAGAATACGCTTCTTTAGGTGTGGCCAAGGCCGGATTGCCACGCAAACAACGACTAATCGTTGTAGCTTGCCCTGTTGTTTGTCTCATGCTTTGCTATCTTCCCCGCGCTGCTGTATGCGCAAATATCATGGTGTGCGTCATTCACGGAGCTCACACGTCGCGCGCACGAGGCTTTCAGAGCTACCACTGAATTTTATCTTGTGGATTGTATGGCGTATGCCCCTGACCGCCTTCAACATTCCCGATAAATTGCCATGTGTTACGGGAGTGTAGAAACTGGAAGGCCCCAAGGGCAACATTGCGTGCGCCATGTCCAAGGCTGAGGTAGCGCCGAATCTCGCCTATGGCCCGGGAAATGGCGTTCGATGATTCCAACCCTGGATTTTGAGGACGACTGGGACAATGATGAGATCCTGGTCGCTCAGCCAGATAGTCGCAAGGCGGTTCTCTCATAATTTATGGCAGCTAATGCCAAACTCATCCGTTCGCTTAGCTTCTGGCTGTGGTTCTCCGCGCAAAATTGCGATCCCGTGACCCGGGCAAACAATTACCTACGCGAAATCCATGCTCCGTGCTTAGGCACTCAGATCCAAGCGGTGTAGAGACTATACCTAATGTGAGATGCCCGAGGAAGCCGCAGTCGCGCATAATCTCATCCCAAGTGAATGGTACGTTTCGCTGTGGCACTACAAGGAGGGCTAGTTGTATTGCATGGATCTCCGACGATGATGCAACTCGCACCGATAAACTGAAGAGTCTCACGAAGGATGCGGGGGAAGAATTACTCTGGAAAACTCAGGATATTCAGTTGACTGCGACTCGACGAGCCTGAGGATCACTGCACAGACGGAAGCGAGCAAGAGAAGCACATCCCTCGACAATACCGTCGAGTGGCTTCTCCCTGAATTAATCGACTTTGAAATATGAACCACTCTAGAATCCATAGAGTACGCGCGATTCTCAGCGATCGCGGAGTCCTCAACGTGTCAGCCTCAGCGGCGGCGGTGATTTGACTGAGTTACTGTACCTACTGTCTCCAACAGATTCACATGAGCTTGGAGATCTTGTATTAAGAAATCTAGTGATACGCGACGTCGACCGTAGGGGACCAGCGGTGGCGGGTCGATCGAGCAATTCAGCACGAGAAACATAAATGCTGGAGCGCGTGCGACTCCTCCCAACATCATTCCCCACAGCATTCTCCGCCTTCATCCAAAGTTATTCCCATGTCTGTGTACGTGAAGAATGACGTTGATGGATAAGCGGCCACGTTTTTGACCGGGTCTGTAGCATCGTCTCTATTTCATGCGTTTGTGTTGGGATTGGCGCCGGTGGCACCACTCCCATGCTTGCGTGCGTATGACCGTACATCAGTGTTTTAGATGGAACTCACTCGGTTCTCCGGTTACTTTCAGGAGGATCTGTATCGTGGACGGCGGCGGGAATGCATTGTTCAACGCATTTGTGAAGCCCACGATGCCGGTTGTCGATTACCGTACTGCTGCCACGGGTATTACAGCGAATCACCTCAACGCCCGTGAGTGTCTTTGAATGCCGGCCTATATACCGGCTTCTGACCTGACGCCTTGATTAGCCACAGCCATGCCCTTCGCCACAGTTCAGCGCACCGTCTCGCAAATCATCCGAGGCCGCACCCTGGTCGGGCACAGGGTGAGAGCACATGTGAGTTCACCGAAACCGTCGCTGACTCTATCTCTGCATCATTTGCAGCTGTGGCTAGCGCTC
The DNA here is from genome assembly GCA_037042915.1 of Auricularia sp. M13. Lineage (NCBI taxonomy): Eukaryota > Fungi > Basidiomycota > Agaricomycetes > Auriculariales > Auriculariaceae > Auricularia > Auricularia sp. M13. The sequence continues at coordinate 1,804,729 of CM073197.1, read as the reverse complement.
TCGGTGAGTATTGCCCTCCGACCTAGCGTGTGCCCGGAGTTCTCACGTATCGTGGCGCAGGTGTTGGGAATCGCGCACCCCGCGACCTTGACGCGCGACCTAGCCCTCTACATGCCTTATAGGTATGCCTCCTAGTCCGAGATAGTCATGTCCCCATCGTCTCACTGATTCTCCTAGAAACGCCCTTCGTGCCGGTCCGAACCATATCTTCGAGCTCCCAGAACTAGTCTCCAACTTCATGATGCGGCGTATCGGTACCGCCGGAGAAGACCCAGTGAGTCATCCATGCATGTGGCTGAAGGATTGTTTGACGCTGAAGGGACTCGGTGTACAGGCGGAGAATGCACGAGCGAGCCTCGATCTCTACAGGGCCAGCGCGAGTCAATGGGAGGGCGCTATTAGCGCCAACCAGTGGCCCTGCGCGCTCCCTCCTGATGCGTACTCCAGGTGCTACATCTAATGGATCCCGCTGCGGCACAAAGGTCACCTCTCCTGGGGTCGGTGGTAAATTTCTTGAACATCTAGTAACCGCATACACAATCACCTTAGATATTCTAGTGTCATTGGTTCCCTTATAGTAGATAGTACGCCACATCGTCTTGCATATAGAATACACACTTGCATCGAATCGGGCAATTCAATGTTTATCATTTGGTACACCCAACCTTCCTGACATTTCGCCAAGTCCAGTTTATCCTCCGATTTAGGCATACGTACACAGCAGTGGTTACTTCTTCGGAGATGGGCTGTGGATTCGGGGATCTACGCGTCGGGCCACGAAGGTTAGGGTAAACAAACCAATCGTTGCCACTGCGACCGCCAGTGGCTTTTTGAGATGAGCCGAAAGCGGTACGGAATACGAGACCTGGGGCAATCGTTAGATCAATCAAGACGAGGACGTGCAGGGTCGCCCGTACATAGACGATGCCAATGTGCTTGTCAGTCACATGATCCTTTTTTAGTGTTACCGCAGGGCGTCCGACAGTGTCGAGGAAGGTCACATGCGTCGAGCGTTCAATGCTATCGACGGGGAATGGTGGAAAGACCTCTACATCTCTGTAATGCCGATTTAGTGGTCTGCAACTAGCATTTTTGACGTTGGGAGAGCTCACGTCGCTCCTTCGGGAAGAACAATCTTGAATTCGGCCTTGTCGACAGAAACGTCTTTGAACGTATTGAGGAAAGGCACTCCTACGATGTACTTGCCAGATTTGCGGTCATAGCCCGCCCAATCTGCAAGGGGAGCGTCCCATCCCAATGTGAACGTATAGTTCCATCCACCCAACATTGGGTACCGCGGGCGCAGTTGGAGCAAGCTGAATTTGCTGGCCAGCGCGCGACTGTCAGGCCTGAGCCCCTGTACGGACTGAGGGTTGAAGAAGGGTGACTCTGCCTGCGGCAACGACGGCGTCGGACGGAAATGCGAGGTCGAAACGTTGCCATTTAGATCGACAAAGTACGGCGATTGGATGCCTGGTGGCAGGTACAGGTTGAGCCACCAAATTGTGGACGGCGTCGGGCGTTGATAGAAGGTGGCGTGTTGGTGCTCGACGCGAGAAAACTGTCCCTTCAGGCTAGCGAACCAGTCAGAAAACTTGTCAAATCTGTATCTGGCAATGGAAATTGTGCATACGTGGGACCGCCGTTTTGAAGATGAATCCCGTCCTGAACGTTCAAGTTGTTGCCCCAGTGACTTATTTCAGCGACGCGTTGAAGGCTGAGCACGGAAACGACGGCGCCGTCGGACTCGTAGTTTACGGCAATTCGTCGCTGGTGTTCCTTACGGAAATCGGTGGAAGTAGACGAGGGAAGGGACGCGAAAGGTCCGTATGTCACTATAGAGCCAGATTTGGTTGCCTGCGCCTCTTTGACGAAGATGGACGGAGGGCTAGGGTCAGAGAACGATCCGATGCTTGGTGTCGGCGAGCTGCACAAAACGCAATCTGTCAGCGACAACCCCGAGATCTTGCTGTATAGTCGTACCGAATTTTGGTACGCTGGGAGATGGTTTCATATGGGCTGAGAACCAGCATGTCACCTTGGAACTTGAGCTTGACAGGGTCCTTCTGCCCTGCAGTCGGCGGCCAAGGGGTTGACGCGTGCGAGAGCGACGTCAGGATATTGAGGGTCACGGACTCGTCGCGTTTCAACGGATTCGGTAGCGCCAGCTTGTAATAGTACACTTGGCTGTCGGCGGTCAGACGCGTGCTGACGGCGGTGCAGCCCGACCACGTACTCTTGCTCGTCGAAGCCCTGCACGGTCGGTAGCTCGCCTTCGCTACCCTTCAGCTTGGGTTGAAACCACGTTGTCTGGGCGCCATCCTCCTTGCTAAGTGCTACCACATATTCCTTGGCCCCATCAACCAGCGCGCGGACGGTATATGTAGTCGTTGCAGACGAGAGCGACGCGCCCAGCTCGACGGTGCGGACTATCGCAGTATTCTCGAAATGGGCGGGTACATTGAGGGCCTGCGCAAGACGCGCAAGCGAAGGAACGAGTCCGAGAAGGAGCGTGCGCGCGAACATGCGCGGTATGGACGAGGTTGCGTGCGGACTTGTCCGACGTGAACACGTCTTCAGCTTCTATTCTCAGCGCGACACGTCGTCGCGCTCAGCATTTCCGCATTTATTCCACATTTGCACGAAACGACTAGTAGCTACGCAGACCATACTGCCCAATGACTAGGCCGTGGAATCCGAGCGCGAGGACTACGGAAAGGTTCAGCAGACTGCTAATCCCGTGCCATTTGCCGAACTGCTTGTTGAGGGCCTTCAAGGCCTCAGATGCCTGGAAACGTCATCAGAATACCGCCGAGGTGGCCGGACACAAGAGGCAAACCTGAGGGTCGTTGTATGCCTTGCCCTCCTCGCGTTCCAGACGTTGACGTTCGAAGCTGAGCCTGGGAAAGGACGTGTCAGGCTGCAGAAGACAGGAGCATGGAGCGCTCACTTGTTCGTGATAGGTCCGACAAAGAGGTAGTTCGCCCCTTGGAGCAGTGCTATAGAGAAGAGCACATAGACTTGAAGAACGTCCACAAGGGCCGGTTTGGCTAGGTTGGGGATGACATCCGGATGCGAATACGTCCACAGGACCAGCATGATGCTGTTGATAGTCATGAGAGTCAGATAACCCCGATCCAGTACCCGGAGACCAACCCTGAGAGCACTGCTGAGGATGAGAAGTACGCCGGGAAGCTCTTCGATTGGAGCGCGGCGAATTGGGGGCGGGCTGGACCGGTTCAACGTTCCCAATCCCTCAGTTGCCACGGCGCAATGCGAAACGTACTGAGGCTACGATGCGCTATGACACCGCCGATGAAGCTAACCCAGATGGCTGTATGGCGTTCGTGAGCAGTTGACGCAGTGACTGCCTAAGTCTTCAACAGCATACTCTGACCGAACAGCCAGCCATATGAAAGGATCTGATTATCCTCAGCTACCAGATAAACGATAGCGGCAAGTCCGTTCGAGCACTCACATAGACACCACCGGGGTTCAGAAGTAGGTCGGCGAAAGATATCGTTTGCAGACGGGACATGATGATGGTAGGGAATCAAGAGACGAGCTGCCGCTCAACTCCACTGCAACTCAAGTGCAAGCTTGCATTACATACGAGCGACAGGGGGGGGCCGGTCGGCTTCGTTGAGTCTGGCCCGGAAGGGCGACTAAATATTCAGAACAACGAAAGCAGCGACTGCAATTGCGATTATGGAATGCAACAAAGAGGGGTCAGATTATTTCTAGTACTAATGGAACCGCCCTTCCCACTCGTGGCCAAAGCGGCTGCGTCCCATAGCACGTGTCCTCGCAGCCCCCATTGCGCCGGCGCCGCTCATCTGACCCTCTGCCCTTGAGGCCGCCGACACAAGAACGTGCTTGTCGACGAGCTGCAAATGACTCAGTCTGAGCAGTCGGTCTAGTGGGACTAGCTCACGTCATTCAATATACTCGTCGACTTGGTCAACGCGGACAGATACGCAGTAATCTGTACATCAGCGTATTCCTGCAGTTTTTGCAAATCAGCTTGTGTCCAGCAGAGGTAATACTGGTGATACGAACCGTCTCAAATTCTTCTCGGAATTGCAGGTTTTCGCTGGCGGGCAGCGACGCCACAAGAGCAGAAAGAGCACGAAGCACAGCGTGATCAGGCTTTGCCTCTCCTTCGGTTTCGTTAGTTGGGGCATAAATGGCACAGTAAGGGAGCGAAATCACCTGCTATTACGGCGGACACATATTGAACGAGCACAAGGATTCTGTCGTGCAACATTTTGATGGCTGCACGCTGGGTGGCAAGGTGCGAGCTCACTAAATCGCCTAGTCAGACATGAGCGAGAGGACGAAAAAAATTCCAAATACATGAAGTGCCGCCAGCACCACCCTTGGCCGTCCAGTCCACGGCAATGCGCTCTGCCTCGCCCGTTTCAACATTGAAGGGGGCCTCGACGAATACCGCGCGCGATTTCCTGTCGCGAATCTCGAGCGTCGGCTCGTACGCCTTAAGCGGCAGCTGGCCTTGGGACTGTACCCCAGATTGGTTTGGTTGCAGAAGCAACAACAGCGGTGTTGACGAGTAGGTGGTGAACTGCGACGAGGTGAGATAAATTAAATGCGTGTGCAGTCTGCGTACCTGGTTGTGAAGAGCGATATGGAGGGACGTTGGAACAGGCGCAACGGAGTACCATCCTATGAACTCGAGCGAAGGAAATACTTGCTTGTCTGCGGGGCAAGTGAGAATGTGGCGATCGGCGTACGCGTCTGGTACATACATTGGTCGCGACGGGTGACAAGGAAGTCATGGTCGACCTTGGGCTCGCCGCCCTCTTCGGTCTCGGGCACAATGGCGAGCTCAAAGGTGTTGACGATTTCGACTTCGCGACCGTTCTGTGTGCCGAGGAGCGCCCCAAGGACTGTGTACGGCAGCAGCAGCTTCGAGTTAGCCAAGTGTGCAGAAGGTATGCAACGACCGACCAAATGGATTTTGCTTGTTCTGCTGGAGCTTGAGGCGCGTCAGATGCTCAGAGATATTGAGTATCGGCAGTGGGTGGCTGCATGTGCGTCTTAAGCCGCCGACGCGACATCAACCAGATAGAACAAGAACGTACAGCGCCAGGGACAGCGTGGATGTCGTCGAGGACGGCAGAACGACCGATGGCTCGTCGACTTGCATGGTTGGTACCTGGTGGCGAGCGATACAAGCCGGCGGCAGCCGCAGCGTGTCTTTGTCCTTGCCTCAACTCAGCTCCAGCCATGATTCACGCAGTATTCATCTGTGCGCCGGTTCTCTGTGCCATGCCATGCTTTGTGCTCATGAGAACGTAGTCAACACGTCTGGTACGGCCCGCTTGTCCAAGTTCTACTCGCGACAACCCGCAAACCACACCATGCTCCTCAATAAAATCTATTCTCTCATTGCTTCTCGTCCTGCTGGCCTCTGTAACTTCCTCGACGCACCTGAACTCAATGCGCTCCTGGGTTCCTCTGGGGACGATGACATTCGGGTTGTCTACCGAAACTATGCCACGCTCTACTTCGTCTTCGTTGTCGACACTTCCGAGAGCGAGCTCGGAATTCTGGACCTCATCCAAGTGCCTAGAAATGCTTTGTTCAGCCATGAATCTCATTTTGAAATACCGCTAGGTCTTTGTGGAGTCTCTTGATCGAGCGTTCGAGGACGTATGCGAACTGGATCTCGTTTTCCATTTCGATGAGGTTGGCCCCCGCTTTGCTGTTATGGCACAAAGCTCATCCATCTGCCAGGTCCACCACATTCTTGCCGAGATAGTGCAAGGAGGGCTTGTGCTTGAGACAAATGTTGAAGATATTGCCAGCGCTGGTGAGTTGTCCGAAACTTCGTCTCGAGTGGCGTGTTGATCTGCGGGTGCAGTAAAAGACCACCAGAAGGCTCGTAAAGCCTCATACACTGCCGCAAATCCGCTGGCGCTCGGTGTGGGCTCTGGAGTCGGAGGCAGAGCCACGAATAGTGCCATCGCCAGCCCGATAGGCTGGCTAACGACAAAGATCACTGGCGTAGGGGCCAGATAGCATTGCCGGTTGTTGTAGGCACAAACCGCCTTGTATATCGTGTTTTTTGCTTCAACAAAGGTTTTCGCTATACCCTGGTACTCCTGTTCCGCATTCGATGCCATCCCTACCAGCCTAGAACGTGAATTTGTTACAGCTGTCCGGTAGTGCTACTGTAAAGAAATGATACCACTTGTTGTGTAATTCTATGCAGAGCCAGCATTAGCCACCGATTTCTTAAGCTCCCGGGAGAATTGTCAAACAGACGAGAAGATCTTGACTGGTATTTCACTTTTGGTGCTCGGGGGCAGAAGACACGTCAATCAACGACGCGATTTCATCTCCGCACGAAATTCATCCCGCTTCCGTCGACCCACCACTCACCATGTCCGGCTACGACGCGAACGCCATCTACAATGTGCCCGTATTCCAGCGCGAGCAAGCCGCAGACCAGCCTTCCGAGATTGAGAAGGCCCTGTACGAGTTCATCATGCAGTTTCGCACTGGCGGGCAATTCGTCTACCGGTGAGCAAGTCCTCGATGAACGCTACGGACGCGCCGCTAAGACGCGTTTTACAGCGACCAACTGCGCTCAAACTCGCTAACACAGCAGTACTGGCTTGAGGTCGACCTGCGCCACGTCGCGCTCTATAGCGAAGAGCTTGCGCACGCAATCCAGAACAAGCCCTCAGAAACGCTGGCTCTTGTATGTTGCCAGCATATATTACGCGCTTGGAAGTATGTGCTCATGCCTGCGGCAGTTTGAGGCAGCAGCTGTAAAGGCAGCGCGAAACATCATATTCCCTTTGGCTCAGACCGAGGAAACGCGTGCCCACGCCATGCGCGATATTCCGTCTATCCAGGTTACAATCAAGAGCGGGCTAAACCTCTTGCAATTCAGAGATCTCACTGTGCGTGGACCACCCGGTCAATCGTTTGGCTCATTGACGTCCGACAGGCAGACACGTTGACGAAGCTCGTCCGTATTCCCGGCATTGTCATATCTGCGTCTGTCTTGCACGCTAGGGCGACGAGGCTTCACCTCCAGTGTCGCACATGTGGACATGTCCAGTCCATCATTCCGCCGTCCGGCTTGGGAGGCATTGGCGGCGGTGGAGATCGCGGTCTCCCACGTAGATGTGAAGCGTAAGTAGCTTGCAAGTTGTTCAGGGGCAGCACGCCTGACCAAAGCTCAATAGACCTGCCCAAGAAGGACAGGAGAAGGACTGCGGCTTGGACCCTTTCCTGATCATACACGCGAAGTCGACCTTCGCCGACCACCAGATCCTAAAGTTGCAGGAAGCTCCGGATATGGTCCCCGTTGGAGAAATGCCTCGTCATATGATGTTGTCTGCAGACCGGTCAGTCCTTATGCTAATGATGGCCCTAATCGGTGCTGAACTGGCTTTCAAGCTACCTCACGGGACGCGTCGTGCCCGGTTCACGAGTTGTGGCCACCGGTATTTACTCGACGTTCCAAGCCGCGAAAAACGTCAGTTACCTGGAAGATATCCCGCTTTAGGTTATACTGAACCGCTCCTGTAGAAAGGAAAGGGGGCATCCGCCACCCGCAACCCTTACCTGCGTTTGGTGCATATCGAGCACCAGTCTGCGACCGCAGGCTCTGCGGGCTCGCCCTTCGGAACGGTTTTCTCGCCTGAAGAGGAGGAAGAATTTACTCAGATGGCCCGCTCCGAGGGGTTTTACGAGCGCTTCGCCGCCAGCGTGGCGCCTAGCATCTTCGGAAGCCTGGGTATGCCAATGCACACACACACTATCGGTGCTCTCTCTGACAGATGCTGCGCCCTAGACATCAAGAAGGCCATCACCTGTCTGCTCTTCGGTGGCTCGAAGAAGATACTGCCCGACGGTCTGCGGCTACGAGGTGATATCAATGTTCTCCTCCTCGGAGATCCGGGACTGCGAAAAGTCAACTGCTCAAGTTCGTCGAAAAGGCCAGCATCATCCACACCACACCATCTCCGCAGGTTCTCACTCTTTCCCTTCCCTTTGACAGGTCGCTCCGATTGCCGTATATACCTCTGGCAAGGGTTCCAGTGCCGCAGGTTTGACGGCTGCTGTGCAGCGCGATGCCGTGACACGCGAATTCTATCTCGAAGGAGGAGCGATGGTGCTTGCGGACACTGGTGTCGTGTGCATTGACGAGTTTGACAAGATGCGCGACGAGGACCGCGTCGCGATCCACGAAGCGATGGAGCAGCAGACCATCTCCATTGCTAAGGCAGGTATTACCACGATGCTCAACACGCGCACCAGTGTGTTAGCTGCTGCCAACCCGATTTGGGGACGATACGACGAGGGCAAAAGCGCGGGAGAGGTATGCTCATGACGCCGATGTTCGCAGCAGGACTGTCCCTCAATCTCCTACAGAACATCGACTTCCAAACGACAATCTTGTCTCGGTTCGACATGATATTCGTTGTCAAGGATGAACACAACGAACAGAGAGATCGAGTATGCCTTCCCCGTTTCGCGGAATCAACTCGCTGATTCAGCACCTCAGACTATTGCGAAACATGTCATGAATATTCACATGAACCGCGCCAACGAAATGCAGGAGGCCGCAGGAGAGATAGATATCGGGAAAATGAAGCGCTACATTGCGTTCTGCAAAGCGTATGTGTCTGTTTCATTGTCTATCCACGCAATCTCAACTACGACTAGGAAATGCGCACCGCGTATTTCCGCGGAGGCTGCTGATCTGCTGGGCAGCCACTTCGTGTCCCTACGCAAGCAGGTACACCAGATGGAGCGGGACAATGACGAACGTAGTGCTATTCCCATCACGATCCGGTTAGAGTGCTTTCCCTCGTAGATTATGTCCCCACTGACAGGCCCGTGCGCAGCCAATTGGAAGCCATCACTCGTATCTCCGAGGCATTGGCCAAAATTACACTCTCCCCCACCGTGCAGCCACACCACGTGGAGGAAGCAATGCGGTTGTTCAAGTTTTCGACCATGGATGCCGCCACAGCTGGGTCCGCGGACGGTCTCTCCGCACGGAGCTCAACGATGAGATGACGAAAATCGAGAAAGAACTGAAGCGACGACTTCCCGTGGGCTGGAGCACGAGCTACCAGAGCCTCATTCGCGAGTTCGTAACCCAGCAAGGGTATTCGTCGCATGCTCTAGACCGCACTTTGTTCGTCCTGGAGAAACGCGAGGTGGTTCGGTTCTCTGGTCAGAAGAAGGTGGTGCATCGGTACGTGTTGATTACTCTTACTGGCATGGCAGACGATGACTGAGGTCCGTCCAGCGTTGGAGTTTGAAATCTGGATCGGGATGGTGCTGCTGAGAAACCCTGTACTATGTACGTATTACTTACGCTTTGAAGGCACCGCAATCAGTTGTATAACAGTGTGTTTCGAATGTGACGAGTGACCAGCTATTAAGGTATAGAGTGTTTTCTGGTATGGCACGTCCTTATAGTTATATCTTGTCTTCAATTACTTTTTCACCATGGACCGAAGATATCAAATGCATGCTCCGCGGTCTGATATGGTATACTTAACCCGTACCTCCTGCCAGTTGGTGCAGTTGGTGTCACACAACTTTCACAATTGGTAAGCGTCCCGCGCATTCGGCATCGACGCGTAGGTTCACGGTGGCTAACAACCTCCTGGTATGTAACTATGTACACGCGGCAATTCTCCTGGAAAGCTGCGATGTCATAGGCTTTTCACACGGCTCGAAGACCGATTAAATTTCGATCGGGCACTGCGGACTTGCTGTCGGTGATGAAATGGATGAAACCGCGAGTCTCCGCGGAGACTTATGAAGTAAACCTAATCGCAGCTTCCCAGACTCTTCTGTCACGCACTTTCTCTGCTCTGGGGCAGCTACGTCATCCTTTATCTCACGCACGGTCGCCTGGGTCGGACTGAGGAAACCGTTTTAGTAAAATTTGTACCGATTCAATATTCTGGTGGTAAAATGGAGAATGCTGATCGCACACTCAGAGTTCACTGGGAGGGATATGTTCGGCAGGCCGCTGAAAAAGGGAGATTAAATCCCGTCTATGTAGCATACATCATGAATTCTCCTTGAATTCTCATATTGATCGTCTGCCATTCCCAATAATTTGCCGAGTGGTAACCAGGACTGTGCTTATGTCACCATTGTATAAAGCCTTCCTTACTTCTGTGCTAGGAACGACGATGATAATGAACGTGTGAAAATGCGTGAGGACCTGACATCCGAGGCCCGAAGGGAGTGCCGATCATTTTTATATCCCGTTCTCTCTGTCGCCTGAGAGTTTTAGGGATACGTAACACATGCATGTGTATTTTCCAAAGCTGATGTGCCCGCTGCGCATTTGCTTCATTATCGATGAGGCAGCCTCCCGACTGCCCACATTTTTGGCGATTCCACTGTTTTCGGAAGTGGATCGGCCTTACGTAATGATGCTGCTGCATGGCCCTGATAATGAAACTTGGCTTCCGAAAGCACTAGTGCTGTTGGCCGGAGGCTCAGTCCCAGCCGAGGTTGGTCTGGCGAAAACCGTCGCAATCCGACGGTTAGCATGCCAGCAAGACGACGTCGACTCCCGTCGGTAAATGTACCGAATCCTTTCCCTTATTTTTGCATAAAATGGCAACCACAGACATTTTACCTAGACTAGTTTGACGGTCAGGAAATGTCTTGTTCTGCATTATTACTTGCTTCTTGCAGCTTTTCAATCTGACGCTTCCGGGCATTCCTGAACAGATATAACGCATATGCATATATTCTGGTAATAATACAACGATTGAACAAGGCTGTGAAACGCTGCACCCCGCACCAATAACGACGAGATGCAGAAGCGGATGGAAGAGGAGCGAAGTGGTCAAAGAAGAAGGTGCGGGGCATGCGGGTGAAATTCGAAATAATGAAATACGCGCCTGTGTGAAGATGGCGATGGGACGAGTGCACGTATCCTGCCATACGGACATCAGACTTCTTCTATCGGCTGCATGAGGAACGTACAAGGCAGAACTCACCAAATGCTCCGTCTAGCAGCCAATGTCAACGAGCAGGCCCCAGTACAAGCTATAGAAAAACTCGCCAGCAGGATAAGGCTACGCCTGCGAGCAGCTCGTAGCCGGTCCGCAAGTAGCGCGCGGTGTGTGCCGTCGTTGCTGAGGCGCCTGGCGACCACGGTCTGAAACGCGTCTCTCGTCGATAGGAAAGAAAAGGGGAGAGGAAGAGAGCGAAGTGCGGAGTCGCAAACATCGCGCCGGTGTTTTATCTTCTTGGCGCCACACTCAATTGTAGCTTTCCTTGCGCTTTCCCATCCGCCAGTATCACATGCTGGACATGCAAAGAGCAATTTGGATGCAAAGATAACCTACAATCTCATGCACGACAGGGAAATGCCAACAAATGCCGCCTGTCAGTAGAACTCGTCGGATCGTGACGATTTCCGCCAGACCGACCTCGGCTGGGGCTCAGTCACCAGGCGATGGCCTTATACAGTATGATAAGTAAGACGTTCATGTCATCCCGAAGTACGTGGCACCATGAGCTCACGTTAGCAGTATTTCGTCTCATCTCGTATGCGTTGCATGGATGGCTCCCAGGAGGTACGACCGGTTCCCTTGAGGACACCTGTATAGGACCTGTACCGTAGGCATGGCGCTCGGTAGAAATTCAGTGGCGGCATACAATGCCGCGTACAATTCGCGACAGGCTGAGGTTCTGGCCCGATAGCTCCGCATCCCTCTGCGAAGGTGATCGCGCGTGGCCTCGCGTGGCATTCACGCTTTGCGAAGACAAACTGCGGCTGCGGATGAGGATTGGCGCATGCATCCTTGGAATGCCACATCGGGATGAGGGATTGGATAAGTATTCCACGTGTCATAAGACTGCGGGAGGGTACGACCATCGCGTGTGATGCACTGCATAGGTTCAGCTCTTGGTGGAATCTGGATGGAATCGCGATTCAGGAATTCCTGCGATTCGGGACACCAAGCGTGATGTCGTCAGGATTTTTCTTTCTCAAACAGCATGTCATGAAGATTCAAGGAGTTGCAAGTTGCGCAGGCACAAGGGTGTTGACTTCGTTATGTTAGCACTGCGTACGACCTGTGCGTTGCAATGGGTCGACATTCCAATTCGACAAAGATGTAATAACACCGCCATTCACAGCTGGATGTTCACCGAATGTAACCTGATGTTATTGAAGCAACAAGTACAATCGCACGAGTAATGGAGCGATGAGGACAATTATGGGCACAATGATAGGAGGAAGATATTCAAGAAAACTAAATAAGGAGACAGATCCAGCACGAGGTGTACGAGCAGGGATGTTGAAAGGGGTCGGCTATGCCGTCGCGGGGCCCAGGCGAAACTGAACGGTACGGACATAGCTCGGATATGTACAGAAGGTCACCGAAGCGACTGACGCCGATCGCGTGGCCGTGACGAGCACTGAAGAATATCCATGAGTACAAGTTGAATCAAGGAGATGAAGATAGACCAACAAAGCTTGTGTCTTGGATGTGCATGGCAGCGGCCCACTTTACTTGACGTCGTTGCACGAGCAGGTGCGTTGCCGACCGATCCAGCCGCGGCCGCACTGGTCGCACCAGCTACGGACAGCGTTGTCTGCGTTTATGCCGACGCCTCGCGACGAGGCGCCGTCCTCGGTGTGACCAGAGGTTGCGCTGTGACCAGAGGCGACGGAGTACTGGCTGCCTGTTTCATCGCGGTGGATGCTGACAAGGTGCCGGCCCAGGTCGTGCTTCCGGCTGAACGACCGCCCACACGAGCGGTGGGTGCAGACGTATGGCTTGAGGCGGTTGGGGTCGTGGGTGGCAAGGTGCGTCTTCAAGTTGTAGGCGCGCGCGAATGCTAGCGCAACAATATGTTGCTAAGAGTCTGGACCGCATGTTGATGGATTGATCACTCACAGCGGGTGCAATTGGGACATGGATACTTCTTGCGAGGATCCCCGTCACCGCCGCTCTGGGCGTGGCCACCATCAGACGAGCTCTTTGGGACTCCGAGTGGTCAAGATGGCCACCGGGATTGCCGATATGCGAGGGCGCGATGGAGGAGCCGGGCGCCGGTACGAAGGAAGACGACGCGTAGGTCGATCTTGTTGCCGAGATGTCGTAACCGGCTTGGGTGGTATCGTAGACCTGACCGTTGCGGTCGTACTGGAGGCCGGCGTAAGCGTTCGGGTCACGGCTGGGGTCCATAAGAGGAAGCGCGGGAGGGTTGAGGTCGTTAGACTCGAAGCTGAATTTGCCAAAGTCGATATTAAGATCGACAGGGAAGCGCTGCTCAACGCCGTTGTACGAGGGCGACGGGTTCGAATAGTTGTGCAGGGACTCGGAGTACGAGGAGAGCGTCTCGTAGGCAGACTCGGACGAGGCTGTGATGACTGATGGCGGGCCCTGGGGGGTCTCGGAGCGGTAGGTGGTGAAGGCGAACGGGTCGTTGTAGTCCAACGTCAGCAGCTGAACCTGGGCTTGGTCGAAGGCCGAGAGCGAGTTGTCGAGTTCTAGGTCGAAGAGGTCGGGGTGGGGGGCGTCGACGACCTGGGGCGCGGGGAAGGACAGCCAATCGAGCGCGGGTGGCTTTTGCTGTTGCTGGGACGAGGCCATGGCGAGCAGGGGGCGCGGTGCTTAAAAGGCGAAGGGCTAAAGAGGCGTAACGAAGGGAGGGGGAGGAGAACAAGTTGCGGAGTTGGCACTGTGCGCAGTCGGCTTTCGAATTGCTGCGCACTGCCTCACACCGGCTCAATCCGGCCACGTATCGAGCATCACGGCGGCAACGGTCACGCTCCCCTATGCGTAAACAAGTCGGGAAATTGACAAAATAGCAGCGCCCAGCTAGGCACAGCGAGGCTCATCCTTCATACGGAATTTTGTGCTCACTCCCAAAGCGCTCAGCGCGCATGCCAACTACGAAGTGCCGAGCGGACTGAGAGGATCCCACCAATTCGAGTAATGCCGGATTTTGCATCAATTCACGACCACCTCACAGTCTTGCCACCTTTCCTGAGCGTCTAGCTATCTCGCCTGCTAACTGAGGCTGAGGAACTTTTACGTTCGAAGCGACGCGGAGTACTTCATCATGACGGTAGTCAGACCGACTCGATACTGTAATGCTGCTGACGCCAGCCCCCACAAAGATGTGGTGGCCATTACCCGCGTGTCGTGATTATTGAGCTCCAGAGTCCAGTGAGATGCGGTTTACGGATAGCAATGGGGATTGTTTCAGCCCTTGTCACATGAAGAGCTCCGGAGACCGACGACTTCGACATTCACTCATCGTAATTGTGAGCTTACAAAGGACACCTCGGACACCTCATATTGAATACAATCAGAGAAATAACACATCACTGCTCGTCCCGTGGGAGCCGCCACCCAGGCTCTAATCTACCCGCAAGGCTGCTGACAGGTCCGGCGAGCCTCCTTGAGCTTTGAAACTCTCCAGGAAGTTCCGCATCATATGATAATCACCAGGCTCGAGCGCTTCGTCCTCCTCGTCCACGTCCCCTGCGCTCAGGGCCGCCTTGAGCTCCGCGTCCATCGCTGCTTCAATGTCCTCCATCTCGACAGCTCGCCCTTTGCCCTTGGAAACGCCGGATTCCGATGCACCCGCCCGATTTGGTGTTGGAGCGGCGGTTCCTCCATTGGAGGTACCACCGGTAGATTGTTTGGCCTTTCGCGCACGAGCCAGCTCCTGATCCATGGCGTCCATGACGGATTCAAATGTGTCGAGACGTGTGTTTTCCCCTTTGGGCGAATGCATCGCAGTCGATCCCGCAGGGACTGCGGCATGTTTAGCAGCGGAATCCAAGTATCCTGCAGAAGTTGACGGATCGGGGAGATTCTCGACGCTACGTGTAACGGTGTCTGACTGCGGCCGAGTCCTCAATGATGTGAGGTCGTTGGCTGGTACGAAGGCTGGGTGACGAGTGGCCCAACACAGCCATGGCGGAAGATGTCGGTTGTGGGTAAAAGTATCCGAAAGGAACGGCGGGATGCATGAAACGCGGATGATTAGTCAAGGACAATCAAGGCGTCTCGATCAGGAAAGTGATATTTGACGTACCTCCTTTACCCACGCGCTCCTCGATGATACCACGCCACATTTCATCGGATATGCCCAACGCTTCGCGCGCGAATTGCAGGAACTCTTCCTGTTCCTCAGCCATGTCGATCTCAACGTCACCGACAAGTTGTGGACGATCCTCTTCATCGTCTTCATACTCCCCAACATTCTCGGCATCTGCGAGCGCTGCTCCCTCCTGCAACTCGTCGTCGTCCGTCTCGTCGTCAGAGTCTACTCCGTCGAAATGATCGCGAGGTAACAACGGGGCTCGCGAAGGGGTTTCCAACATCTGCTCCGTCGTAGCGGAGGTGTCAAGCATGTCAACATCCGGACCCTCTCGGTCTTCCTGTTGAGGCTGTTCAGACGTCTCAGTCTCCAATGTCGGTGCCGACGTGCGCTGTGAGTTGCTGTAATACTCGGGGGGCATTTTGCCATACTCCCCGGCCTCAAGCGGAGGAACGAGTCTGTCCATGGCGTCCTGGCGCGCCAACGCTGCCGCAGTCCGTGAGCCCTCGGACGCCTCTGCATCGGAATCACCGTTGCTGGACTCGTCGGAGAACTGGAAATCGCTTTCACTGCCACTCCCGCCTTCGGATTGCGCATCACTAGAGCAAAGGGAATCGTTAAGATAAGCTCGCGGAAGTCGAAATCACGGACTCACTCCTCAAATAGGGCACCCTCAACATCTCCTTTGCTATCGACGAACTTTTCGACCTTGCGAGCCAGGCGCTGGAGGCGATCAGCGGCCTTCTCCACGGATGGATGAATCCCGGTCCCCGCATCAGGCCTCGTGCTCTCCGGATTAGTGGGATTGGCAATGGGAATTCCATCGACTTGCATGTCGTCCGGATGCGTATTACGCGTCGCAGACGCGCATTCGCCGATGATGGCATCGAGCTCGGCTTCGTCGACGTTTAGCCACGAATCCGGGTCCTCCGGCGCGTCCGCTGCTTGCGCCGCAGCATACCGCTCCTCAGGTACGTTGGCAAGCGCATTGTTGACCTGCAAAGCAAATGACGGGCGACTTGCATCGCTGCATCCGCAGTTAGCGACCGACTGCGGACAAGGATACGTAGGGATAGGACAAACTCACTCATCTCGAAGACTTTCGACGAAAACATGCGCAGCACGCGCTTCGAGCTGCTGCCAAAGCTGCGAGCCTTGAATCTGGTCTCCGAAAAATCCCGCGCCGGTCAGGCTTTTGATGTAGTTTTGATAATCGGGAGTTCGCCTGAGCGCATCCAGTTTGGCAACTTCCTATCAACGCGGAAGTTGTTCATAAGCAGTCATGAGAGAAATTGACCTGGGATGTAAACGTACGCTTTCCGGGGAACTGCTCAGGCCGTCGGTCGTCAACTCACTCCGTCCTTTGCTTTCTTGATATAACATTTCAAACCCGCAGGCCTGCGAGTATCCATCAGAGTTTGATTCCCGATAGCTGATAATCTACTCACGATTTTCATACCCACATCCCGCCAACGCCATCCCGGGCTACCCTGCGGCTCTTCCCATCTCCCGAAAGGTTTAGGAGGATAGAAAGTCTGACCCACGAGCTGCGCGTACGCAGTACGGGTCATCCGTACCGTGGTAAGAACCGAGGGCTCGGGAGGGAACCGCAGCATGCGATTGACAGCCTGGACGATCTATCTTAGCGTGGCAAGCGACAAACAAGACGTGCTCCCGCACCCGCAGTTGCAAAGCATCGCGAGTATAAAATGCCTCAACGGCTTTTTGGACAAGGGACGGCTTGGAGGCAAGTGCGCGCGCGACATCGACTGGGAGGCGCGCTCGGGTGGTGTGCACATGCTGACGAGCGAGACCGGGATAACTGACGTTTCAATGAGACGCGGATGCGGTGAATATCTAGAGGAAGACAATGGCTCACTTTGCAATACGACGAAATGCAGCCTGTTGTACACTGCTGTCTGCGAAGGTCGGCGTGTTGGGGTCTGTGACGAGGCGGAGCGCGTCCATGACTGCGAGATACTCGCTGGACTCGACGTCTCCACCCTCATCGTCACTGTCTCTACTCCTGAAATACCTCGAACGGCGTGGCTTCGAGGACGGCGGCGAGATGTGCTCCAATGGGATAAGATGCAATTGACCCTTGTAAATCCACACCTGGAAAGAATTAGACACCAAACATCGCGTTGAGAGCGGTATGAAATTCGGCAGTATAAATGGAGAAAAGGCAACTCACTCTATTCTCCGCGTTAGTGGGTGACACCCAGGAAGGGAGTGCGTCGGCTGCTTCGATCAAGAGGAATTCCCCATCCGTGTCAAACACGCTGCAGAGAGAAGCCAAAGGCAGGATAAATATTTGAGGAACGCGATATAACACTACGCGCACCTGACGATGAGATCCCAATGGCGCGTCGCCTCGCGCAAAAGCCACACGACGAGCCACTCATCGTCCACACAGTCGCCGACGCGCATCCGGCCCTCGAGCATCCACCATCCTGCTGCGTCAGGGTTGGCAACGACGTTGAGCTCGAACGCGTCGCGGTGCCAGATGTGGCCGGGCAGCTGCGCGTCGACCCACTCGCGGATGACGGTCGCGAGCGCTGCCACGGCCGACTTGTCCTTTGCGATCCCGGGCGAGTGCAGCTCGTAGGCGACGGTGTCCTCTGCCACGGACGGCGGGCGGTTGAAAACGTCCATTTGCTCAGTGCTCAGTGCTGAGTGGCGCGGGCAAAAGCAAGGCTTTATAGCGCCGAATTCCGGAGTCAGCGGTCGATCTTGTCCGAGTCCGCCACTGGCCAGTGAACTTCAGCTAGCGACCAGCAACCAGCGACCCGACTACGAGCCCGCTGCTGCCCTTCGTCCAGAATGGCCACGTCTGTGCTGACCAAAGAGCGCCAGCTCATTGCCGTCATCGGCGACGAAGTACGCCCGCCTTACGGCTTCTCGCCCACCTGTTCACTGTGCTCACCGACCATGGGCACCGACAGGACTCTATCACAGGCCTGCTGCTCGCTGGCGTGGGCCACGTGAACGAGAACCAGAAGAAGAACTTTCTCATCGTCGATGCGAGTGCGTCATCCGCCGCAACCCAGCATCGCCGCCGTCTAACCACTGTACACGCAGAGACGCAAGTGTCTACGATCGAGGCTGCATTCCAAGACTTCACTGAGCGCAAGGACATTGCCATCCTGCTCATAAACCAACATGTCAGTCCGTACAGGCGCTGCTGCTCGTTGCCTGACCCACACTTCCCAGATTGCAGAGAAGATACGGCCGACGGTCGACAAGTACTCGCAGGCCTTCCCCGCGCTGCTCGAGATACCGAGCAAAGACCATCCCTACGACCCTTCCAAGGACAGCATCCTCAAGCGCGTGCAGAAGCTCTCTGGCGACTAGACTTGACTTCACGACTTTTACGACCTGTCCCAGCGGTGTATAGTATATACTATTTTATATCATGCAAGATTTTCCTCCTTGGACAGCAAGTCAGTGCACGGGTCGCTAATAGTACAGATGCGTAAGCATGACTGGGGTTAGTGGTTGCGCAAGCGTTGAAAACGAGAGCTGGGCGGATTATTCCCATAACAGGACGGGTTCTGCGTCGCGCACGTCGGCGGCGCGCTCGACGTATATCCGTTTTGGGTTGCGAACGCGCGAATCTACATGGGAATCAACACGTGTGCGGCTTTGTCCGAGGATGAGCTGAGAGACGCACTAGGCAAGTCGACGAAGAGGTACCGGAAGACAAAATTACCAGATTCATCCTGCAAGTCCGTAAATGGTGTTGAAGGCAACACACGAATAGGAAATGGCGTACACGAATCAAGTCAGCGTGGACTTCGCCGTGAGTGTGTTCGTATCGAGGCTCCAAGTCCTGATTGAAGGCAGAACTCGAGGGACGTGTGGTCCGCAGACTGGAGAAAAGACCGGCAAATCCCCAGCCATTCGATATGCTCGGCTCTGCAGGTTTCTGCTCTTTTGGCGCGGGAGGAGGTACGGGCGGTGAAGTGGACGGAATTGCGACGCCGACCAGGACGGCCAATATACGCTGGGACGACGCCACGAAGGACAGGAAAGACGTTTTAACCCATTGCTTTGCCTCGCTGAAACTTGTACTCGACAATTGCGAGGTTGTGCGAGAAGTCCATTCCACTGCTCGGTCCCAGTATGATTCATCTGACGCAGAGGCACCGGAGTCGCCTTCCGAAGCGCCTTCGATGTAGAATGTCAAAGAAGATGCTCGCGCCCTTGCGAGTCGGTCGCATTGAGCGAGGAAACCGATCTATTGCGGTGTCGAGGGAGCTGGGAGGACGGCGGGTTGGTACGGAATTTGTAAGGTGCTCTGAGGTGCTTTGCGAGCTGTGAAACAGGTCATGAG
Organism: Auricularia sp. M13; assembly: GCA_037042915.1. Lineage (NCBI taxonomy): Eukaryota > Fungi > Basidiomycota > Agaricomycetes > Auriculariales > Auriculariaceae > Auricularia > Auricularia sp. M13. The sequence continues at coordinate 1,785,300 of CM073197.1, read as the reverse complement.
CGGGCATGTTCGTGCCCAGGGACAGCGACTAACCTCTTCGCAGTCCTGAATCTTGCTAATGCAGACGTTGTAAAGGACGGTGGGACTGTTGCGCGAGAACAGCTCTGAGCTGAGCGCATCTGTGGCAGACCGAGTCAACGACGGAAAGAGGTGAACCGGGCCTTCACTGACAGACGAGCAGGGCCGTGAGCGACGCGCCGAGGGCGATTACAGCAAAGTTGGAGGTGCGGGCGGTCGCACGGACGACTGGCGTCGGCGTCGGCGCGAGTCACGGGCGGCACAGGTCGGATCGGCGCACCTTTGCCGCTCGCGCTGAGCTGCTTCCAGGACTTGACGTGGGCCGCGTCCTGGGCTGCGCCGGGGCTTATGCCCATGGGAAACGGGCCCACATACTCGCGGGACTTTTGGCGGGCGTCGAGCTGCTGGCCGACGAGCGACGGGAAGGCGTCCCGGTGGGTCGCAAGCGCGCGCCAGTGGTGGCCGCTGTGGGTGCGGGCCCTGTGCAGCGCGCGGAACTGGGTGACGAGCAGGTGCGAGAGGCCCAGGCGCGTCATGGCCGTTCTGCTGTATCGTGCGGGCGTTGCCGACGCTCCCGGCGCGCCTGGCAGACAATCAAGGCGGCGGCTGAGATGGCTGTAGCACGCCATATGTCGCGTAATATCCCAGCGGTGCCACTCGCGCTCGGAGTTTGCGCGCGCTCTGCCTCTTGCTCCAGCTTCCCATGGCCCCGCCCCGTCAGACGATGCGGCCGCGTCCACAGAGAAAATCGACAGTCTCTCCGACGTCGCACCAGCCCCCGTCGACGCTTCCACCCGGGCGACGGGCTCGCGATGGAAGCGGGTCCTCGGGACTGGCAATGAAACACAAAGAGGTGCCATCCTGCCACTGCAGCTCGAACCGCGTGCACTCATTCCCTTTGTAGGCATGACCCAAAAGCATCTCGTCATGGTACATGCACACTGCACCGGCTATGTACTCGCACTCTGACCGTCTCTGTAGATTGCAATTGGAGGCACCATCGGTTCTGGCCTGTTTCTTTCCGCGGGAAGCTGTCAGTGCATGTCCCCGCAAACACTGCGCTTCGCTGAGACCGTTACCTCGTTCCAGCCGTCGCCCTCGCAGGACCAGGAGCAGCGCTCATAGCCTATGCAATCGTGGGACTGTTCGTCTACGCCGTCGTCATTAGCATGTCAGTTTCTCTCCACCATCAGCTCCTCCGATCCTCGACTGACGCTTTCAGTGGCGAGATGTCATCGTACATCCCTGTCACCGGCTCCTTTGCGACTGTATGCGCGCTCCCGCACCTGCAAGTTGCTATCGGCGCTGACACGCCTGTTGTTGGCAGTTTGCTGGCAGATTCGTCTCCTCGTCGGCGGGATTCACATTGGGATGGGCGTACTGGCTCGGATGGTCGCTCAGCATTCGTACGCCCTTGCAGATCTCTCCGTGCTCATGTACGCTGACCTGTCGTTCAGCAAGCGAGCTCACTGCGGCAGCAATTATTCTCCAAGTTCCGTCCCTGTCCTCAGAGCATTCCTGAGCGCTGACATGCGAGCGTAGTTTTGGGCACCTAATGTTCCTTCTTGGGCCTGGGCATTGGTGTTGATCGTGCCCATCTTCGCGATCCAGCTCATCCACGTGCGGGTGTATGGTAGGCCCATTGCCATAAGTGTCGATCCTGCATACAACCTGATCGACCGTAGGCGAGAGCGAGGCGTGGTTTGCGCTCATCAAGGTGCTCCTCGTCGTCCTCTTCATCTTCTTCGGCCTGCTGTATGACTGGGGCGCGTTCAAGTCGCACCCCGGGCCGGGCCTCTCGAATTTCCACGACGGCCAGGCGTTTATTGGTGGCTTCTCTGCATTCGCACAGACCTTTGCATATGCGTTCTTTTCGTACGGCGGCATTGAACTCGTTACGCTCGCAGCCGGCGAGTCTGCCAACCCAGAAGTCCGTTCTTTTGCTGGCACTTGAGCTGTGCCCGTTTACTTACTTATGGGTACCAGAAAGCAGTCCCACGCGCAATCAAGTCCACCTTCTATCGCATTGCGCTCTTTTACCTCCTCGCCGTCCTCACCATCGGCCTCTGCATCAACCACAACGACCCGACGCTCCTTACTGCCGCGTTTGGTGCGCAGAGTCTGAATTTCCCACTTCGCTGCCTTTTCCTTACTCTTTCGGATATGTAGAGAGTGATGTAGTAGCGTCGCCACTGACAGTCATCTTCAGCCGTATGGGCTTTGGCGGCGCGGCGCACGTCGTGAACGCCGTACTGCTCACTGCTGTGCTGTCCGCCACGAACTCTTGCTTCTACGGCAGCTCGCGCATGCTGCATGCCATGGCCCAGATCGGACACGCGCCCCGCATCTTTGGCTACACGAACTCACGCGGCGTTCCCATCCCCGCGCTTCTGTGCGTCCCTCACAAAGGAAACCTCCTCCTTGACTCATAGCGCCTAGCGTCGCGTTGGCAGTCTCGTTTGTCGCATTCCTGACGTCCATATGGGGAGCGGGTGTTGTCTTCACCTGGTGCGCCGGTCCTCGTCTAAACGGATCGGTGCTGACTGCTGACTGCTTTCAGGTTGTTGAACCTTGCGGGAATAACTGCGCTGCTCGTGTGGATGTCGTGCGGCATCATTTCCCTGCGCTTCCGCGCGGCGTGGAAGGCGCAAAACCGGTCGCTATCCGACTTGCCTTTCATCCAACCGCTGTTTCCGGCATTGCCCATCGCAGTCCTCGTCCTCGGAACATGCATGTTTATAGCCCAAGGTCAGTCTGCGGTCAAAGGTAAGAGGTTGTCCGTTCTGACGTCCGCGTTTCCAGGCTACGCAGCTGTCATGTCCGAGCCGTTTGAGGCGCGCAATGTCGTCGCGACGTACCTCGGTGTCGCCACGTTCATCATATTATACGTCGGGTATACGCTATACGAAAGTTTGTCCTCAAGCTCGACAAGCCGCACTTTGTCCCGCTCCACGAAGCTGATCTGGACACCGATGCCGTGTGGGGTCCCGGGGAAGGCGAGCAGATCAGGAGAAGGAGCGTGTGGCATCGTCGAGCGCGAACCGCGCTCCGCTCTGGAAACGCTTTGTGCGCAATGCCTACTAGACTATATTGTCGTTGTTCCACTGTTGTATTCCTGTGCACGCTGCACATATTTATTTCAGGGAATGTTGTGCCAATTAGTTTGAATCTGTAGACCTTGATCTCCAAGGTGCTGGCGGACCCGTGCAATCAAGGCTTTGCATCTTCTCTCGTGGTCTTGCACCAGGATCGCACAGCGAAGGTGATCTGAGATCTGTGCAAGTCGGTGCAGTGCAGGCAGCCGGACCCTGAGTGCTGATTGATGATACCCTGAGACGCGCATCAACGCAGATGCCCTGCGCTCAGATCCCAGAACTTGGACGACTCCCACGATGCGCGACAGGTAAATATCATGTGGACAAAGACGAGGCGGTGTGGCGGGAAGTAATTGACGACAGCCAGCGTCGTATTTCCAGTGCTTTGGCTTCCGGATTGGTCGCTGTGGATCCGTGAGCACGAACGGTGGGGAAGGTCGGAGAGCGCCCAAACGTCGGCAGCTGCGACGACAGCTGTCGTTTGACGATCGTGTGGCACCGGCGGTTCGTTGTTCAGCTCACGGACAGCCGGCACGTCGTGGGAGAGTACAATGCCCGGGTTTGAAGGTTGCGTGTCATCAACATGATGATCCTTCACCTCCAGCAAGCATACGGAGACCTGTTGCAGGCCTCCACGGACTGACAGACTGTTACGATAATCCGATACGGTGTCGCCGGCCAGATTCTGCATGTGTTCATGAGTCAGAGTTAGCGAACGAGATGAAGTCTGTTTTGCATTGCCAAGCGCCCCGGTCCATATTTGTTCCAGCATTAGGACGACGGCGGCGGTTCAGCATTGTTTCAGTCAGGGAAGCACGGACGTCGTCGGGGCTGATCAGATTGGGAAACCCATGCTTCGCGGTGTGTGGCAAGACAAGGATGAGATGAACAAACGTTCGAGGGGGGAAATGAGATCGTACGCACGCCTCATTGAGGAGGCGCGGATGGTGCGTGCATTCAATGCAATTGCTGTGCGCGGAGAACCAGAGTCCCTGACGGTGAGCATAAGGATCAATGTCGATCCCTTGCTATCGTCATCGATAGAGCTGCGAAGCGGGGAACCGTGAAGCGCAACGAGGCTGAGAGGTTTGGAGCAGCGTATCCATGCCTGAGCGTCCGCCAGCTCGGTTTCATTGGGCCAGAGGCGCATGGCGATGAGATTCGATCCGCTCAGGCCAAGGTCACGCGAGTCTAAAGTCGCCGTCGGCGAGGCATCGATACGGCAGCACGAGTAGACATGGATCGGCGGTGGAGGTCGCAGAAAGGTTGCCGATGTTTCCTTGGTCTGGTGACGATGGTGAGGCGGCAGGCCAGAATTGTGCCGGAGGTCATGCAACAATTACATACACCGCATACACGCGCGTGAGTGCAGTCGACCCAGGAGGCCCAAGCGCACGGAGACTAAAGGAGGAGGGTAGCGGCGACGCGCCATGGGCCCAAGCTGGGCGAAAGCATCATCCGGGTCGCTGCAATCAGGATGATAACGGTCGATAGCCTTGCCTTTCTGCTCTGTGCTCGCAGACTTTTTTCGCAGATTTTTTGCGAGAAGCCGGCGATGTCGCCCAACGGAGACGCACCAGTGCTCGTACACCGCTCCAGCTCTTCCTCAAGCATCGGAAGCCTGTATTCGGACCGGCCGGCGACGCCGCTGGGCAGTCCCGTCGTCGAGCGGCCGCACCTGCACACGGCGATAACGGGTCTCAAGCATTGCGATGCCCGGCTGAGCGCACGGTGTGTACAAGGCGTTGGAGTGCTTGCTGTCTCGGACGACGCGCTCACACGACCGCAGGAGATACAAGACACCCGAGTTTTGCGCGGAGCTGCTGCGAATAATACGAACCGTGGTCGTGCCGTCGTGGGCGGGCGCGCAGGTCGAGCCTGCCGACGTCAAGATACACAAGGTCTCGGGCTCTCTCACGAATGCCGTGTTCTTCGTGTCCTGCAGTTCGCCGCAGACGCGGACGGTGCTGCTCAGGATCTACGGGCCCTCGTCCGGCAACCTCATCTCGCGCCCCGACGAGCTGCGCATGCTTCATATCCTCTCGTCGCGCTACCGTATCGGGCCTCGCATCTATGGGACCTTCGCGAACGGACGGCTCGAAGAATATTTCGACTCGGACGCGTTGACACCCGAGGAAATGCGCGCGCCTCAGATCAGCGAATGGATTGCCAAGCGCATGGCGGAGATGCATCGCGTCGACATCGAGGCTGTAGTGGGTCCAAACTGGGCCATAGCGGCCGTCGACAACGTGCAAAAGTGGCTTCCGCCGGCGCGAGAGGTCATTGCGCTCGTGGCGGATGACCGGCTGCGCGAGCTGGGGCTCGACCTCGACAAGTTTCAAACGGCGTGGAAGGCCTATCTGGACAAAGTCGACGCATGGGAACAGTCTCATCGACCCAGCCCGCGGGTGTTTGCTCATAATGACGCGCAATACGGTAACCTGCTCAAACTACGCGCGCCACCGGCGAACAGGCCGGCGCACCACCAGGTAGGCCAGACGCGCCCTCAGCTCAGGTGACGCCTACAGCTAACCCAGTCCGAGATCATTGTCGTGGACTTTGAGTACTCGGCGCCGAACCCGGCCGCGTTCGACATTGCCAACCACTTTCAGGAGTGGACGACGGCGTACAACTCCAACACGCCGCACATTCTGCGTCCAGAAGCGTACCCGGACGCATCCGAACGACACAACTTCTACCGCGCGTATCTGGGAGGCGAGACCGGAGTGGATCTGCTGGAAGGGCAAGTTCGGGTGTGGAGTGCGGCCTGCCACGGGATGTGGGCCGTCTGGAGTCTTGTACAGGCGCGAGAGCAGGTTGAGGCGGGCCAGCTGAACGTTTTCGAGGATTTTGATTACCTTGGGTATGCGAGCTCGCGGCTGGGCGAGTTTTACAGGGCTTCCGACTCGATATAGTAGCTCTAAACACGCGCCAGCCTCGTTCCCATCAAGGGACGGGGTCTGCCTCCGCTTTTAATGGGTTTGCACATAGATTGAAAGACTTTGCCCCGTGTGCGCCTGCGTGCTCTCCCCGCGTTCTCATCTAGCCCCTGCGATCTCTCAGCATCTGCAATGAGCCTTCCGACGAGTCCGACGTCTGCGACGAGCGCCAGTGCAGCGGGAGCGCGGCCGGCGGTGGGCGGTGCAGCTGGGCCCGCTGAACTGACATCGAAAGCAGCGGAGCTGGAAGAGGCCGTTCCCCCTCTCTTAGTCTCTTCTTCCAGCTCTGCAGGTTCGCTGCACTCGCGCTGGCAGTTGGCTGGACCGTCGATAGAAGAGCCGCAGCGGACAGCCTGGGACGCCTCTGACGACGCACACAAAATGCAGCCCTCGACCCTCAACAGCAACGGCCTGCACAAGCCGACGCCGACTGGCACGCCCGGCGCTGGCCAGTCGTCCGACCCGAACGCCGCCGCCGACGACACGCGCGGTCTGTCCTCGACGGGCGGCGATGCAGCCTCAGGCGCAACAAAGGGTGGTCATCACCCCCACCACCATCAGGCCCATCCCCCGGCTCGTCCAGGGCCCAAGCTGAGCAAGCCCGCGGACGCCGACCTCGCCTCGCGCCTCGAGGGCATGCACATCAGCACCCGCGACGACGGCAAGCTGCACCCCGCCCAGCAGCCGCACGGCCAGCAGGGCCTTTACGGCCAGCGCCAAAACTCTGCCCACCCTGGCAACAACAGCGCAAATAGGAACTCGTTCAGCCCGGGCGCTACTGACTTTGCTGCCGCGGCCGCAGCCCAGAACGGCGCTCGTCTGCTTGCCGCGCTCGCCGCCGGCCCCAACATGCAGGGTCTGCCCATGCCCGCCGATCCGCAGCAACAGTACCGTCAGCGTCAGGCCCCGCCCCAGTTCCATCCCATGGGCGTCCCGCTGGGGCTGCCGCCCATGCCCCTCACTCCACCGGCTGCTGCCTACGGTTTCCCTGCTCAGCTCTCCGCCGGTCACCCGCCGATGTACGACTTCGCGGCGCTCCAGCAGCAGCACCTTCTCGATGTCGCTGCACAGCAAGCAGCACAGGTCCAGGCGGCCCAGGCAGCTCAAGCTCAGGCGCAGGCTCAGGCCCAGCAGGCGTCTAACGCACCGCTTTCTCCGCCGCTAAACATGACGCCTGGCATTTCCCCCGTCGGCACCGTGCGCGGCGCTCCCCGTCAGTCCCCAAGCGACCCTACCGCTGCGCTGAGGGACGCCGCCACGCTGGCCCTCCTGCAGCAGGGCGTCTTGCCTCCGCACGCCTTCGCCTTCCCCGGCGCTTTTCCCGGCACACCAGGCTTCTACCCGTCGCCTACCGATGGTCAGTACAACCAAGAGGTCATGGCTGCGATGGCGCGTATCCTGCCGCAATATGCTGCCGCTGCCGTGGCCGCCGCGACTGCCCAAGCCCAAGCGCAGTACCCCGGCGTTGATATCAATGCTGTCACCGCCATGGGCCTGGGAGGCGATCTTCATAATAACGGAGGACCTAGCGCCAACAACAGGAAATTGGGGCTTTACAAGACTGAGTTATGCCGCAGCTGGGAGGAAAAAGGCTCTTGCAGATACGGCCCCAAGTGCCAGTTCGCCCACGGTGAAGACGAGCTGAGGAAGGTCCAAAGGCACCCGAAGGTGTGTTTTTCTCACGATTGGTTCGTCGCTGTCGCTGACGTTCTTGAACTGTCCCTCAGTACAAGACCGAGATCTGCAGAGTGCGTCCCTGCTGATGTTGATGATCGGTGTCGCTGAACTGACACATTGCAGACATTCTGGGTTTCCGGATCTTGCCCTTATGGCAAGCGGTGCTGCTTCATACACACTGAACTGCCGGGACCTGGCGCTGCCGCGCCTGGGACGCCGTCAGAGCCAGCGACCACCCCGCAGCCAACAACGCCACATCCAGCCCTCCTGAGCGCGCACCGTCGGCCAACTCACAGTCGGATGCTCCTGAGCAGTCTCAGTCGCTCCTAGCCCGCATCAACGCCAAGCGCAAGGAGGAGGACAGCGGCGGGATCACCCCAACGACCCTTCCGACGTTCCAGTTTGGTCGTCCCGGAGCTGCTCAGCTGCGTGTCGACACAAGTGCGCTCGAGTCTGGTGCTCCTCTCAAGCAGAACAAGAGCGCGTTCCCAACATACGCCTCTAATCAGACGATTCCGACCGTCAACACGGAATCGCGCCGCGCTTCCCCTCCCGCGACCGCCGGGCCTGAGTTTGGCAGGCAAAGGCTCGAAGTTCTCGGGGTGAGTCTGACTGGCTGCTGCGTCGCTTGATTGAGCTTTTCCTGATGATGCCCATTTGAAATCAGTTGGGCAAGCCTAACGGCGCCCCCAGCCACATGCGATCGTTGAGTGGCACTGACACGTCGACGACCTCGCTTCATCAATCGTCTCGTTCCCTGTCCGGAAACCTGACTCCGCTCGCGTCGGGCAACACGCCCGATTCCGCGACGGCTCCTGCGCCTGCGGGTCCAGCCACCGCGCACGGGCACTCGCGCTCCACCAGTGGCAGCCACTGGGGCCCCACTCGCAACCAGGGTGGACAACAGCAGCAGCAGGGCGGTCCTCATTTGACCGCTCTCAGCGCATTCCCACGTGGCCCCAACGAGACATCGCCTTGGGCGCAGGCCGCCACTGCTGCTCCGACGAGCCGCTACCCCGACCGCTCGTGGGCGCAGTAAATAAATAATCGTCGTGGAACGACGTACGAAGGACGCGAGATCTGCTGGGATAGAAGAAAGCCTGGGACAAAATGGTTTTCGGTGGTCTCTCCGGGATCACTGACTTTTCCCATCTGCTCGCGTCTGTCATGTTTCTTTTCCTGGGTAGGACACCTGGTACAGTCCCGACCCCTTCTGCCTGTTTATCCTCTACAAATTGTTTCCTCTTTCTCGTCTCACGAATAGCGCTGATCCATGCCGCGCTACATCCCCCAAATTGCTGCTTCCCGCGTCTCCCTACTCGTGTCGCTCCGCTTGTACACCTCACACCCAACGTTCTCGACCCTCGCTGTCCACAGCGTATGTCGAACACGCTCATCGGCATCGCGCTGCTATCTATCCCGCTCACGCATACTCGTACTCCAATCTCTGCTGATTTATTCCATCATCCTCCCCGTCAACCCTGCCGTCTGCGTCTTGTCTAGCATGCATGTTTATGGCGTATTGTGAACGTTGTCTCCTCTCTCTCACTCTCACTCTCACTCTACTGTCTCGAGCTGGAAAATTGAACTTCGTGTGTTGGAAAACGCAAGAGTGTGACGTCTACATTGAGTACTAACAAAAAGAACTTGTGTGCAGCGATACAATTGATATGGACCTTCAACCTGCCTATGATATGCTATGCGTCTGTATCGGCGGTGTAAGCAAAGCAGTTCCACAGCTCACAGCTGATGCTCACAGTAAGAGATGCCAGAAAGCATTGTCGAGAGCGCTTGCAGTTCGTCTTCGTTGAACGCGAGTTGGTCTGTGTGCCAAGTGTCCTGGTGCGTCTTTTTGAACTGACGCGCACAGTTCCGGATGGTGGCAGAGATGGGCGGCGGGTCGGTCGTGTGCGTCGCAAGCACCTCCGTTAGCTGGATCAAACTACATGAGCCAACGATTGTGTGGGCAATGCGAGTGAACGTACAGGCGGCATCCATCCTATTGCGAGAAAATGTGAGATCAAAAACACTGTACTGGGCAACTGTCTCACCTTCGACGGCATAGGGGAACGACTCTATCAAGCTCGTGATGCCCAGGATCGCGCCGTGCAGAGTCCGAATGGCGTTGGGATAGTCTGGATCGGACCGAGAGGGCAACACAACCGATTTTGCCTGCTGTACGAATCTGTCCTATGGGAAGAGTCAGAAGTAGAAATTTACTAGCAAACCCGAGGACTTGCCCTCAACGGCAAAATGCTTTGTCGCTGCGAGCACCGAATGATGCCAGCTAGTGTCTTCGCTGCCATCTCGCGGACCTCCACGTTCTCATCGAAGAGGCATTCGAGCAGGAGGTCCATGATGCGCTGTACGCATGGAGTGGAAAACGACGTCAGGTTGCGATAGTAAAATACCACAAGCGTCGGCAACGCGTTTAAGCGTATGCGCCACGACTGCGAAAGTCCGTCAGCAACTTGGAAGAATCGGAATATCCGCCAACCACTTACGCTCGATGAGCGGACGGCATCTATGAAATAGTCCGCGATGAGCTCAATATATTCCACTGGCGGCGTGACGGCGCTGAGAACATAAAGAACAGCAGAACTGTACGTCTGCAATTCCGAACTGTCGTTCAGTTCTGACATGCGCAGAATCTCGGGACTGCGGGTAGCATAAGCACTGCTGCCGATGGTGTATGAAAACCACTAACAGGAGCGGCACGACGTATGCGAAAATCATTGGTGCTTGGGCGCCATGACTGGCAATCCACAGCCAGTGGAGAACTGCGTACGTCTCGTCAGCTTTTTGGACGCTGACATGCGTAAGAAAACTCACGCGTCAATCCAACTTTGTCGTACTGAAAGATACGGTGAGAAGACGGATACCTCCTGCACTATGAGAAAGCTTGACTTACGGTCGATTGATTCACTCGCGGTGGAGGGAGCCGCTCAAGTTTCCAACGGCTCAGGGATTCCACGAATTGTTTCATACGCGCATCATACCGAGCATGGCGAATTTTCAGTGGGTCCGGGTCGTTTTGACACGCGTCCAAGAACGCTTGCGTCGAGGGATACGATGGGTGCCATTGCAGCCGTAAAATGGTGTCTATATTCTGGGCAATGTGGCCGCGGATCTGAGAGAATAATCAGTTATCATCTTCAACAAGAGGGAAAGTTTTCACTGACCTCCGCGTACTGCGTGTGGGCATTATCGAAGAACGCTCGAATATACCGATCGGAAAGCGGTTCAAACTACACGGGTTTAAAGCTGGGCCGCAAATACCTTTCCTAATCACTTACTCGGATGGCAAGCATGTCGGCAAGAATACCAATCAGGCCTATCGACTTGCTCACTATAAAGCGTGAGCATCTCAAGACCACGGAGACCGGGGATTACTTACTGGTAAAGGCCGATTCGCCGTTGAAGTCTAATGGCACAGACAAAATCCAACGTATGAGTACCTCGTTTCGGCGGGGGTCACGATCTGCAAGTTGCGCCTGGATGAGTCATCAGCATCGGCCCGTGTGCAGAAAACGCAACACATACGCTGAATATGCTTTCCCAGTAGTTCACACTGTCAGGTTTTATTTGAGCGTAAAGCTTAGGCAAACGCGGCGCCATCCATGTCCAGAAGATGTTGGCTTTCGCCGTCGGCCAATGCTTGAGTCCTAGGAGCGATGAGAAAGACACGCAGAACTGCGACGATGTACGGACCGCGCATGATGCCGCCGACAATTTCAGCGGCAGCGCGCTGCTTGAACCGATCGATGTCCATCAAGAGAGGCTCCAAAATTGCTAAAAGCTTTTCAAGGTGCTCTCCCTCGAACATCTTGACTGTGCGCATTTGTAAATGCGTGTAGAGGCATACTTTGAACAGCACTTACCGAGGGACTTGATGAAGCTGATGTTCTCCGCTCGAAGGTCGCCGTTGCTCGAAGCACGATTCGATTCCTGACCATACAATGCAGCCAACTTTTCGAACCATCCATCCTGGCTGATGCTGTCGTGGATCACAGCAAGCGCTGGCAACGAAGCCTTTTCCCAGGAGAAGACTGGCCCCGAATCGGGCGGCGGCCTATACGCGGGCACTTCTTTTGACCAAGCCAGGAATCCTGTGACCAGTTTGTCAACAAAGAACCTGCGGTTGGTATTAGCGCACAAAGAGCAGAAATAAATGTCAACTGACGGCACGGGCGCGTTCGTAGATGCCGCCACATGCTCAAGGCTCTTCAAGAAGGCATCGCCGTCTGTAACAGGCGTTCGGAAGCTCAGCGGATTGTGCCATTCGTCATACCACAGCTCTTCCGCGCTGCAACTGCCATACGTCCGGATTTTGATCACATGCAGTAACCGGACCAGACCTCTGGAAAAGGGACAACTGTTACAAGAGCCAAAGGAGCGCCCAAGTTCTCACACACCTTTGCGAATACCATCGCATATTGGGGTGGTCATTGCAAACGCCTTGCACGAAGAGCTTAGCTAATTCTGCAGAAGCTGGCAGGTCGCGTCTGATAAGTGACGCAAGAATCCTGACTGCAGCTTGAGAGTATCGCCACTTGACAAAGTTATCAGCAATACTCTCAAAAATACTCTGCGTGCGTCATCACTTACGTGCGTTGTCGGTCGCTGAGCGATCTCAATAACCGAAGCAATCTATTGCTAATCAGTACGGCGTTTCGCGCGAGGCAGAGGCAGCTAACCATCTCAGCGTGAGCCGCATCACGCCCGTCTGCAGAAAGCGTTGTCTTGCCGAGAGCTTCACTCAGAATGGTCGGATCGACAGCATTCTGTGAGAACAGCGGCAGCAGGTTGGCGATGGCGCCATCCACCCCAGGAAGCGCTACGCGCATGTTGTGCGTTTGCAAAGACTCCTCCGAGAAGTTGGGCATGGCTTCATTGATAACACCAGCAACGATCTTTTGAATGGACGGCTACGCACGGGTTAGAGGGAGCCTGTAGAAACAATTCGTCAAAAGGACATACCTTTTCCTGGTGCTGGCATTCGAGCAACTTCGTGATGTAGGTCGCACAGAAATGACGATCTATGTGGCAGAGTCAGAGATTGCGAACTGCATGCGCCCGCAGTCACAACGTACGATAGAGTGCATGAGCAGCTGGTGAGGAATCAATACAGTGCGCATCGTCAATCACGATTTGCGTACCGATGGGCTTCGTAGACAGTACAAAAAGGGCACCCTTCATCCGGTCAGGCGGCGTGTCAGGTTTCAGCGCGTCGAACAATTTCGGCAGTATGAACCGCGTTGAGCCAACATAGTACTAAACGAGTTTCGTCAGCTATTGACCTGCGGCGAAGATTTACCTGAGCTCACTGATGCGACATTGGTCAAGACGGCCTGGGCGTGTCTTCGTATCCGCGTGTAAGGCGACAACGAAAATTCCACAAGATCTTCCAAGAGCAAATCGATCTCGGGGGTCCTCTGCCTATAGAGCGACGCAACGTACACGCGGCCCGAGTGGTAGACCTGGGCTCTCTTCAAGAAGATGAGGCGCGAGAAATGGCGCTGCTTGTTCCAGACGCGATGCAAGCTAGAATGGGCATCTCAATAAGAACACAGCTTGAAAATAGAAACACTACTCACTTGCGTGCGAACGCGTGGTTCTTGGTCAACGTGCTGAAGGCTTGACGAGTAATGCCATACTCGAGCATATGCACATCCACGGCGCGGATGAGGGCAAGAACGGGGTCGATGTGGTCCTCGTCGACAGACTGTTGGCGGAGCAAGACCGATGAGCGATGCAGGAGGTCGCCAAACCGCGCGCGCAATGCCACGATCTTCTGATAGCGTGGGTCCGCGGGGTCCGTCAGGGTGAATCCTGCTTCAACATCGAGGTGCCTGGCGCGCAGGCCCACGATATCGGTGTCGAACTCATCGGGGAACGCTTTGAGTTCAGGCATCTGCTCCTTGAAGAGCGTGGGCAGGCCGCTCCATGCAGACCGAATCATGTGCATGTAGCGACAGAAATCGTTGTCCCAATATTGATCGGGTCCTTGAAGCAACCGGTCTATCACGTCCATGGCGGGAGTGATGACCTTGTCGAGCAGCTCGAAGACAAAGTCGATCTCCTCTTTGCTTGGTACATGCCACTCGATTTTAACGTCTTTGGCTTCGTACATCTGACCCCAGTGCTTGAAGTGGTCAACGTCGAACTCTGCCAATCGTTTGAGTAACTGACATCAGCCGTCGATGAAAGGCATACCTGGGTCATCCCACTCTGCAGTGTTGACAAACCGACTGTTAATCGGGTAGACTTCAGAGAGCGTGTGCATGATCTTCGTCATGAGCCGTCCAGCTCCTGAGAAGCCACGCTCGCTCTTGGTCTTGTCCATGAGCATCAACAAAAGGTTGATAATCTCGTCCTTGTATTTCAGGAGCTGCGAAAAAGTGCAAGATGAAGGGATGTTTTTCAAGCAAGGCATGAACACATACCGCCGGTCCTCCATATCCCATGACTCCGCGAAGGATGGCCAAGTCTAAGAGCAGCGCATCAGCGTAGGCACGAAAGCGCCCCAAAAGGACAAACGCACTCCAATGCAAGGTCGTATCCGACGGCGCGGCAATATGCGTCGCGTTCGTCCTGACGCTCGACGCTCCATACTTCAGCTCCTCCGCAATCTGCGCCGTGCAGTACGGCAAAAACCTAGCAAGCACGGCCTCGGGCTTGACGCGCGCAAGGCACGCGACGAGTTGACCAAACGCGCGCACGGAGTTCGAGCGCGCATTGCTGGCGGCGTAGTCGAACACGAGCTTGAGCACGAGGTCGAACAGCGAGTCGCTGAGGTGGAGGCAGATGACGTCCATCGTGCTCTTGAGGCTCTTCAGCACGCTCTCCTCCTGCTTCCCGCCCGTCGTGTTCTTCTTGCCGCCCTCCTCGGGCAGGTTCTCGTACAGCGCGAACACCCGCCGGAAGAAGCTCACGACCCAGTCCGCGAACCCGGCCGAGCTCTCGCGCGTCAGCGCGGCCTCCTCCTGCCGCGTGCGGTGCGCGGGACCGCCGGGCTCGACGCCGAACGGCAGCCGGTCGGTCGTGTTGGCCATGGAGATGTCCTCCCCCGGCACTTCGGACGAGACGAGCGTGTCCGGGGGCGTGCTCGTCAGCTCGCCGATCTTGACGTACTGCACAACACCGATGATAAACATCGTCGCGCAGACCGTCTTCATGGGATCGTTCTGCAAGCAGCGTTTAGCCATTGCAAATACGTTTTGGCGGAGGGTCGCCGCTTACCAAGTCGATGCCAGGCAGGCAGAGTTCAAGAAGCGGAACGACATGCTTCTGTCCTCCAAGCCAAAGCCGCTCGTTCACCAGCGGCAAGCACACGCCAGAAAGCGCGTTGAGCACGGCCGTCGTGCGATGCGTCTCGTTGACACTCTCGAGGCCGGAATATGCCTTCTCTAGAATTTGGGGCATAATGAGGTCCGGCTCGAGCAGGGCCATTGCGCGGAGCGACGTCTGCGCAAACGCCGTCGCGATAATGTCCTTGGAGAACATAGAAAGAAGCGCAGGCGTGCGCATAATCTTGAACCACGGCACGCCGGATGGCGGGCGTCAGCCGCTGAGTCTTCACAGCAGGAATCAGCCTCGCATAGTGCGATAAGAAGATAAAATTTCGGCATACCACTGGCGTCTTGCAAGTGCTCTGTTCCTCTTCCTTCCACCTGTTAGCGAACTTGCCGAGCACTTGCTGCATGAAGTTCGTCAACTGGTACCCATCGTCAGTGAACTACTGCCTGTGGAGCGAAATGCGGCGAACGCTAATAGTCCAGTGACCCGAATTCGACGGGTGGAAGTACGACTCGGTGCTCGTGATAATCTTGTCGAGCGCATCCAAAGACTTGGAGCCCGCAAGATATCCCGGCTCGGAATCGCGCTCTTCGCCGCGGATGGCGCCGTCGACGGACATGGAATAGACGAGGATCTGGGCAAGAGAATCTGCAACAGGGTCGCGCAACGTTTGAGTATGATTAGCCGCGCAGGCAGGGGTAGCACGCACGGAAGCGGTTGGTGGGTTTCTTGATTTTGAGAGCGTGCCTGTTGGCTTGCACATCCGCCAAAGGGCCCGTGGTGCTCGAGCCCTACGCGTGGTCCATTCAGCTATCAACGGCTGGAGTTATCCAAATCAGCTACTCACGCGAGCAGCACCGACAGGGACGTCTTTCATGGCAGAATTAGCTCATACGAAAGGTGCAGGGGCAGAAATGCACGCACTCATCGAGTTCAAGCATTTGCCGACCAAGATGGAGAACTGCTCTCCCGTCCAAATGCCCACTTCTTTCCATTCCGCGCCACCTTCAGAGCCCGCATCGCCCGCCTTGCCGGCGACATGTTCCTCTGCGAGGGCGCCAAACAACTCGAGGAAGCGCTCGTCGAGCACGTTGGAGTTGAAGGCCTCCCAGATTTTGAAGAGAGCGGGGACGTAGAGATGGCAGTGGGTGGGAGGGAGGAAGGAGATGATGACGGGCACGATGCTCAAAATGGACTGCGCGGCACGTGAGCGAATGAGCGCGTATGCAAATCCCCGCGAAGCATGAACGCACGTCCTGGGTGAGCAGCGGGATGAAGGTCTCGAGCATGTTGGGGATTTCTGTGGGCGGGAAGTAGCGCTTGCAGAGATCTGCGACGAAGAGCAAAATGTTGACGAGGTTGCGACTGCTTATTGTAGCCGCGGATAAGCTCACGGGCGTTCGGAATGCGGGATGGCGAGTACGCACGAGTTGTCGTGGGTGCGTCCCTTGGGCCAGAGCTCCTTGCGCATGATGCGCCAGAGGGGTTCCCATGGGAGCTGGAGGTCTGAGAGCTCGAGCTTGCGCTTGAGGCCGGGTTTGGACGCGAGCAGACGCTGGATCATGTCTGCCCAGGTCCTGATGATTCTGGGCTCCATGCCGGGCACGAGAATGAGCTCGTAGTAAAACTTGACGAGGCCGGCGCGGACTGGGCGGGTGATGGGGTAGCGCATGAGCAGCCAACTGGCGGATTGCGCGGTGTCAGGGGCGGGAACAAAGACACGCGGCGAGGCGGCGGCGGTGGTGGCACGCACCATTGCAGCAACGAGTCCCAGGTTGTGAGGGTATTCCAGTCGCGGGCGCGGGCGCAGACGACGAGGCGGCCGACGATGAGGTCGAGCTTTGCGAGCATGGCGTCGAGCGACTCGCACTGGTACGGCAGCGAGTCCAGGTAGGTCTGCAGCGACGCGCGCAGCTGCTGGTCCGAGCTCGTCTTGGGCGTCTCTGCGCCGGACGGCGGGCTGGAGTCGTGGGAGAGGGAGTCGTCGCCGTCCATGGCGGCGTGCAGGCGGGACGCGACGGCGGCTTCGAGGACCTGGACGTCGAGGGCGTCAACGAGGATGTCCATGGCTGCGGCGGGCAGGAAAGAGTGAGAGACGGGAACGCACGGATGCCTTTGGCTTATGTATGCGCACTGGCAGCGGAGGGACGCGCAATGCTGGACGCGTCAGTAAGAACTGAACTGACTCTGATCGGAGCTGGACCTCAGGCTGCCAGTGGCAATCCCCGCTCTCACTGCCATGACCGCCGCCTCTGCCCACATATTCCGCGCCCTGCACGCGTTCGCACGCAGAACCCGCCGCCCCCACTGCGCGACGGCCGTGTCGCTGGCCGCCCTGGCCGTCGCCGCCGCCGCGTCAGTAGCCTCCGCGCCGCGCATCTCGCTCGACGCGCCCCCGCCGTCGTCGCCGCCGGTCCAGGGTACAGTATAGCCGACTGCCCGCCACGCGCCCGCTGATGCTCGCGCCCGCAGTGGACCCGGCGACGGGCATCGAGTTCCCGGCGACGCTCAAGATCCCGTCGCGTCTCGCGCTGCCGCCGTTCACGCTGGTCGGGACCGGCGTGCGCACGGTCTCGTTCCTGGGCATCAAGGTGTACTCCGTCGGCTTCTACGCAGACCTGTCCAATCCCGCCCTCAACGTGCGCGCGCCCGTGCCTGGATGCTGCCCTGGCTGAGCCCCCGTCCTGCAGCTGCCGGCCGACGCGTCGTTCGAGGACAAGATCGACCATCTCGTCAACAACACCGCCTGCGTCCTGCGCATAAGTTGAGCCCTCCGCATGCCCACCCGCGCCCACCGTCGTCCGACGCGTGCTCCCCCCCAGTTCCCACCCGTAGCACCAACTTTACCCATCTGCGCGACGGTTTCGTCAGGGCCATGCAGGCCCGCGTCAAGCTCGCCCAGGAACGCGGCCAGCTCACCAGGGAGCAGGAAGGAGTGCGTCTCCACGCGTCGTCTCCCGCTCCCTCTCATATGCCACAGACACTGGTGACACCGCTGCACAAGCTCAAGTCCATGTTTCCCAACGCGCCACTGCAAAAGCACGCTTTCCTCGATGTCATCCTTAACCCGCCCCAGCCCTCCCGCCCGCGCACCATCATATTCCGCGACATCGGCCGCATAGAGAGCGACTGGGTCGCCACGCAATTCTTCTTGGCATACTTTGAGGGCAAAGGTCTCTCCCCGCCGGTGAGTGCAATCCTCGAAAGCGTGTGTCCTTGTTCTAAGGAATTACAGATGAAGCAAAGCGTACAAAGCTATTTATCAGACCGAAGCCTGCCCCAGCGCTAGCGATACAATGGCGTAGCCGTTGGCGCACACCACTACAAGAAATATCCCATAGCCCAGCACACAGTGACCCACCGCCCGTTGCTGTAGTCTACATACTTCTCCCCCACTCTAACGCTCATGATCCGCGACGACGACGTGAGCCACACCAGCGGGAACACGACGAACGGCAGCACGAACGAGAGCGCGACCTGGCTGCCAAACAGCAGCGAGTCGATGCCCCGCTTGCCGAACACGATCGCCACGACGCAGCTGGGTCCCAGTCCAATCAGCCGTGTAATCAGACGGCGCAAGAACGGCTGCCAGACTCGTCAGTCAGAGGCAGCATAATAATAAGTCACAGCGAAAACCGTCCTTACCGAAAGGCGCCACTCGATGAACCCTTCAGAGACGACCTGCCCCGCGAGCGTCGCCGTCAGACTCGCGCTCTGCCCCGCACACAACAGCGCAATCGCAAATAGATAGCCTGCAGCTGTTCACAGGAAGCGCGGAGGGCGCGAACGAAGCGCCCAATTTCGCTCAGCCACACGGATCCCGAGAAAGACAAGAGTGTTCCCACTCACGTTTCCCCACCACTTTCGATATCAACGCATGCGCGTCAAACAGGCCTGCCGGGTTGTCGCTATCTCGCTGTGTGTGGAAAAACACGGCGGCCGCGAGAACGAGGATCCTGGTGTGACGGAAAAGGGTTAAGCACGCAACGTTTCCCAGGGCGTGATGGGACAGTGCGGGGCCCCAAGAGAATCTCACGCACGCCGAATTTATCACCATTGCAAATCCTAACAGGCTGGCCACTGCAGGAGCAGATCGTCGTCGAGCGCGCGAAATGAGCTCTCTCGCGCGAAACCTCCGCGGTGACACGACGCACCGATGTCGGCAACTGCGTGCTTGAGATGCGCTAGCACAAACTCCAGCGAGTTATTGTCCCACTCGGCGTGGCTGCGCGCCGTCTTCTTGGACGCGTCGTCCGACACGGCACGCTCTATCCCAAATAGGGAACCCACGACGCGCTTGATCATCTGCACCTTAGTGCTGGAGCCGGTCATGTTTGGCGGCGGTAACGACACGTCGACAGCGACGCGGTCCAAAGTGGCCAAGGAGCTTCCCAGAAAGAGCGCGTGTGGCCTGCAACAGCGCGTTAGGCTCGCAGCGCAACAGATTCATGCGAGTGGGTGCCTCACATCACTGTGGCGCCAAGGATGCCAATGGCTAGGGGAGGGAGACAACATGAGAAAAACAGGGTGGAGGCTGCGAGCGACAGAGGGCGGCAGCGCGTACAGGTGTAGATGGCGCCATGTTGCACCAGCGCCTTGGATGGGAGGTAACCTTGAAACACGGCCGGCCAGTGTGGGCGGACTTTAACGATAAGTACTATAAAGCACACAAATGTAGCCACCACCTGCCACCAAGCATCAGCGAGCAGCCCGAAATGTGGAGAATGATGACGGACGAGTCCGACGACTATGAATTCCACCGCACGCGCGGGTCTGCCGGTGCGGGCACGTGAGAGGGTGAGGACGAGTAAGATATCGCTTGCGGTGAGCAGAACACCGGCCCATAGGGGAAAACTGGGCCCAATGAGCAGGCACAATCCAACAGCAGAGCCCAGAAGCTCGGCAAGGTCGGTCGCTATGATTGCGATCTCGCACAACACATATAATGGCCACAAGAATAGCCCGCGAACGAGTTTTCTGTGTGTCGGATGATTCCCGAACAACAATCTGCAGTGTTGGGCTAAATCTGCGCCAGTAACGCAGCCTGATAGAAAAAATGGAGAGTAATTTTAGAGGTCATACGAAGCGAAGGGAAAGGGCAACCGACCGAGTCTGCATGCCATTGTCTGCGGGAGAAGAAGGTGGTCAATAAATTCCGTCTGCCGCAGCGAGCGAGGGGCGGGCGCACTTGAAGAACAACTGCTCCCTTGAATCAGACGACGTTCAGCTGATGATGACGGAGAAACTGATAAACGACACGAGAGACGTACAACGCTGGAGAGCAAAACGACGAATAATAGGCGATAGCCTGTCGGGTGTGGCGCGTCAAGTTTGAAGTCGTTGCCGACGACGCGCTAGACGAACCGAACTGCGAGCCAGCTTGCAAATCGACCGACCAATTGCCTGGGTCAAAATACGCAACGCTGCGTGGGTGTGAGCCCGTTTTGTTTCGCGAACAGGCAGGGCGAGCCACCTCGCCATGATGCCCGCGCCGGCGTGCCGCTTCATGTGGTGCTTAACCTGGAAGTGATTTTCAGAGCCGCACAAGGTCCAGAGCTGGCTGGAAGGACTGACCGTGTGCAGGCATAGGCGGGCTCTGCGTCCGAGCCTGGAGCGGAAGGATCGGTCATTTGTGGCGTCACTGGCTGCAGTGTCGTTCTGGGCGCCGGACGGGCTGATGTCGGACGCGGCTGCCATGGACGACGGGGGCAGGAGCAGGAGCAACAGAGCGCGCGGGGCGAGGAAACGAACGAGCCCAAGCCATCGGGTTCGGGGACGACGGGCGAGACGATTACCGCTCTGTCGGCACCGGCTGGATTCAACAGCCGCGCACCTCCCAAGCTCGAAAAAATGCGACTTGCTGTTTTCATTCTGCAGCCGGGTCTTCTTTGTGAGTACTGGTGCTCACCCGCATGAGTACCTGCGGCTCTGGCACGTTGCACTCCTCTGAGTAGTAGGGGGCATCGTACGTCATGAATGACCGTCCGCGGCTGTCACACTGCGCCCAGAACAACGGGCCGTGACAACGCGGGCGGCCGTCGAACCAAGCAATGGGGCAGCGAGCAAGAGGGGGCAGCCCCTCGTAGACTTGACATGAGAATCCCCGGGACATGGGCAGCGCTGGAGCAGATGGACGGGCCGTGGGCAGAGATACATGGCATGTATTACTGCCCTTGATTTGAATGCGCTGAGCTCTCTGAGGGCAACGGGGGCGGAAGGAGCGTCACCGACTCAGACTCGGAAGCGCGTCTCGGCAGCAGCCGACTGTCGCTGGCATGAACGTCCAGGACGTGCATCCGGCGGACGACCAGTGCGTCTCTGGCCCGCGGCTCTGGCGTGACACGCGCACTGACCTGCGCGCCTTAGCTCGCACCGATTCTTCATATGGCACGAGTGGATCCAGGCAAGCCGCGGCGCACGGGCGCTGTGTTCGCCGGCTCTGACGCGGCCGCGCGCAGGCAAACGGGCCTCTGACGGCCGAGAACGTGCTCGACTACTTTGCGACGTCGATGTTCTATGACAAGCAGAGCAACAATCAGGTCCTGCGCATGCAGACCGTCCATACCGGCGTCGCGCTCAAGAACGAGGCCGAGGAGCTCAGGCGCTTCACGGGCATTGAGTTCGCCGTCGTGGCAGCCCAGCCGCCAGCGCTGTTTGTCATCCACAAGCAGAACCGTCTCGCGCCGGACGCTGGTACGGCCTAGCGTCGCTCTGCCGCCCACGCTGAACCCCCATTCAGTCCAGCCCCTTGCGGCCTACTTTGTTCTGCACAATAGAATATATCAAGCCCCAGACGTGTACAGCGTCGTCAGCAATAGATTGGTGCGCAGCTGTCCCCCACAACCCCCGCCGTGGCGCATGCAGCACTCCTCACGCCCGGGACTCAGCTCGCGGCTCTTCATTCACTGCAAGCTTCTCTCGAATCCATCCGCTCGCACAGGCCCGACTTTACCCCACGCCTGGGCTTTGTCTGGCCGATCGTGGAGGGCAATGCTTCCTCCGCCCACCAGGCCACGGCGGCCGACAGCCCACGCAAAGCTCGCCCGTCACTCGAGCCGCCAGAGCCCAGCGCCATGCATGTCTCCGACGACCCTGCGCCCACTCAGCCATCTGCACCAGACGCGTCGTCCGCGGCCTCCGGCGCGAAAAAGATGACAGACTCGCGCCCGCTGCTCCTCGCTATGACGACGACCGCGTTGCACGCCAAGGCGACGCTCGTCCCGCATTTCCGCGACAACTCTGGCCCTGCCACAGAGCCGCCTCCAGCTGCCGTTCCCGATCAGCCTGCCGCGCCATCTGCTTCCCCTGCCCCGGCTGCACGTGCAGGATCGACGGACGGCGCGCCATCGAAGAAAAAGCGCAAACGTGAGTGTTTGACACTTCATTTGCTGCTGCCACTGTCAGTGCAGCCGCCTACTCATTGTCTATCTCGTTCAGGAACAGGAACAGTCGCCCCGCCTCAAACGTCCTAATCCGTCCCTCCCGTGTCGTCCCGATGTTTGCTTTAACACGCTCATATACTGTATCAATACAAACGTCAATCCAGCATTCGTATATTATCATTCGTGGCGTAGCTACTAATAGTTGTGACTTCCGAAACTTGACCACTCTGCAGACGACCATGCAGGCTTGGAAGTTAGGAGGCAAGATGGAGCTTGTCAACGGAGTGGTCAGATTCCGACTATGATCTACCGGGGTTGCAAGCAGACAATGCGTGCGTGAGAGCAGGACAGGCGGACAGCGATGAGAAAACAAGAAACATGCACACCGAGAAACAGAGCAAACATGCACAACGGAAAGCGGAGAGCGCGAAGGTGAGAGCGGCGACGACGCGGTCACTTGGCCGCGTCAAGGGGGGATGATGTGGCGAGAGGTGCGAGGGGCGGCAGGCTGGAGGGCGCCAGGCCCTTCTCGAGGTCTGTCGAAACAGTCTCGGTCGTAGAATTGGCGACTGTGGAGTCAGGCGTATCCGCGCGCTTGGGGCTGCTTAGCTCTTCTTCACTGCCCCTCACGACGGTGACACGGATGAAGATGGCAGCCTGGAGCGGGAAAGGCATCGGTCATCTGATGCACCAGACGCCTCTGCGAGCTATTAGACGTACGAAGCAGGCAAGACCGACCATCGGACAGCAGACCATCCAGATTACCTGGGCGTCATTAGCACTCGCAGGGTCGCGAAGGAACAAACGGACGGGCGTGTGACAAAGCCACATACCGATAGAGCTCGAGAAACAGCGGCGAGGACACTTTGGCGTGTCAAGGCGTCTTGGATGTTCACGAGACCTCCCAAGTCAGACACGACATCGTCAACAGTGAAATTAGGAGGCAGTGAGCCTTGCAGCATTGTCGTAAAGATTACACCAGCTGTTGACTGTGCTTGCGGCGTGAGATGGCGTCTAGCACCCCACCAGGAAAGCACTCACTACTCCGATCGTTGTGGCAATAAATCGTACAAGGAAGAAGGCACCTGTCGTGGCAGCAAGCTTCTCTGGGCCGACCGCGTTCGTGAGAATTTGGAATGGGGAATGTAGCGTCATCCCAATGCCGAGACCAGCTACGAGTGGGTAAAACGCGCGCTCGAAAGCACTACTACGGATATTCAGCATGGTCATGAGACCTTATCAACGGCGTCAATATAGGATGTCAATCAGCAAGGACGGGCTTCGCACCGAATCCGATGCAAGAAACACCAAGCCCGACCACAAATGCGATTTTCGGGGGCAACGTCGTCTTTGTCGCGCCACGCTGAGCGCGGTCGATTAGAATGGCAGTCGGAATGGAGATGGCCGAAGACCCCAGGGAATAAGGGAGCAGGAAGTATCCAGCTTCCAGAGGGCTGGCGCCACGCGCCTGTTGAGGGCGTAATGAGCATTCGACCCACTTTGGATAGTTTGTGGCACACCTGGGCATACACCGCAAGATAAAATGTCCCGGCATTGAATGCAAAGGTGATGAGGAATGACGACAAGAAGACGATGCCTGAAAGGAGCAAGTCAGTCGGGAGGCGGGAAGCGCCTGCAGGATAGTGCGTACACGCAGTAAAGGAGCAAAACAATGACGGCGGGATCAACGCTTCGCGGGCTGTGCGTGCTTCGTAAAAGCCGGCGACGACAAGCAGAACGAGGCCAACAAGAACCAAAGTGATAGTAACACGATCCTTCCCTAGATCCAGCAGTGAGCGCTCGATGCAAGGCCAGGGTCTACACGTTTACTCACAACCACTTGACGTTGCGCGGCTGAATCCCAGCAGGACGCATGCGGTGGCGCCCATGAGAAGGACCATTCCGATGAAGTCAAAGGACGTCCACAGCTTTTGGAAAAGTTTTGCCCATGTAGAGTGCCTTTCGCGTTTCTGGAATTGGAACCGACGTAAGGCCGCAAGCACAAGCACAAGCGCCAATATGCAGATCGGAATGTTTAGGAGGACTGCGTAGCAGGCGTCAATAACGACGGCAAAAGAGACCGCGAGCATGTGACATACACGCGACGCGCCACGACAGAAACGAGTGGCTGGAGCCTGAGCGCCTGTGAGCGTTTCCCAAGACGATGATGGACCGCACAAACCGCTGAAAACACCCCCCAGAACTGGACCAGCGACGGCAGACGCGCACCAGGTAAAGGACAGGGCCATTGACCACACGGCCCGCTTGGACGGAGGGACGATTTCGGACAGAATCGTCCATACTGAGCAAACGATGCCGCCAGCTGCGGCCCCAGACAGAGCGCGCGCTAAGATGAGAACGCCGGTGGTCTGTGGGACGTAAGACGACGGCAGGGGTGTGTTTGCGTCCATGCTCACATAGGCGAACGCTGTGAGCGCGGAGCCGACCATGAACAGCACGATACTCGTGACCAGGACGGCCTGGACGCGCGTCAGCCAGCGAAAGCAAGAGCGCATATAGCCACACCTTGCGCCCGAACGAGTCAGATACGTGGCCGTATATGGGCTGCAGCATCGTCTGGGCGAGCAGATAGGACACGCTGATCCATGTGTAGTGCGCGGGCGAGACCTTGAGCTGCTGGGCAATCGACGGCAGCGCGGTGGCTACGAGCGTCGCATCTGTCGTGGCGAGGAACAGGGCTGCTGCGCCGCTGCGGGGGTCGATGAGCAAGGGCAGAGGCGCAGCGACGGGGGGGACGCGTACCCAACGTGCGCGAAGAGCGTGTTGGCGAACGGAAGAAAGCCAACGGCAGTCGACGGTCGGAGACCCTGAGACGCGCTTGCGGCAGAGGGCGCGGAAGCCATTGGAACGGGCGTGCGTCCCCAGGGCCCATTTTGCGCGAGGATTTAAAGCAAATTTGAGGGTGGTACGGCCGTGGGCGCGATCGGGAGAGAAACGAAATCACTAATTATTTATTCATTCTAGGCCCGAAAGGGTAAAACCCAGGAATAAGCTCTGTTACTGTTGCGTGACGCAAATCCCTCGGCAATCTCACATCGGAAACGCATCCCCGGGTTCTTGGGCACCGAATAGATCATCCCGTTGCCCTCATGCGTTTTGGGTTAGGGCTCGCATTGTGGTCTTGGAAAATCAAAGCCCAATAAGTTTCTTCAGACGATCCAACATGCCATGGTCGTTCGTACCGTTTGACCGCTTCGACTCGTCCGCGTCCTCCTGCGCAGCGCTCTCCGCGGCGTCCGACGGACTGCGGTGGCCCTCAGTTTCTTCGGCGTACTGTTGAAGAATCTCGCGCTGTCGAGCAGTCAAATTCCTGATAAACAAACATCGTCAGTACCGGGCCGTGCAGTAAACAGGACGACAGGGTTTACCGGGGAATTTGCACCGTGAACGACACGAAGAGATCACCCTTCTCCCCGCCGTAGACGGGCTTTACGCCCTTGCCCTTCAATACAAACTCTTCTCCTTGTTGCGTGCCTGGTGCCACTCGCATGTCCACCTCGCCTTCGAGTGTTGGCACGCGAACCTTGCCACCGAGCAATGCAACGTGCAGCGGTATTCGGGCGTCGTGGTAGATGTTGGCGCCTTGACGACGGAAGACCTTGGATGGCGAGACGCTGACGCGCACGAGCAGATCACCTGGCTTCCCCTTCCCAGACAAGGGCATGTCGCCGGCCGATGCAACTCGGATCGTCGTTCCGTCCTCAACGCCTATTTGCAACGAGGGTCAGTCCGTTCAGGTCCCAGATTGACGCTAAATCGCCCTTACCGGCCGGGATGTCGACGTCTATCGTTGACCGCATCTTAACTTTACCGAGGCCGTCGCACTCGCCGCATTGGGCGCCCCGAGGGACCGTAGTCCCTGTGCCTTGACATGTCGTGCACGTGCTGGCCATCTGGAAACCGCTGTCGATGACAAAGGTCTGAGTGCCAGTGCCCCTGCACGCGCCGCAAGTCGACTTTTGTGCACCAGGTTTGAGCCCAGAGCCTGAACATGTGGAACAGTCGACGACGGGTGTTATGGGGATGCTCCGTCTGGT
Source organism: Auricularia sp. M13 (assembly GCA_037042915.1). Classification (NCBI taxonomy): domain Eukaryota; kingdom Fungi; phylum Basidiomycota; class Agaricomycetes; order Auriculariales; family Auriculariaceae; genus Auricularia; species Auricularia sp. M13. The sequence goes on along the minus strand of CM073197.1, from coordinate 1,758,832 downwards.
CCCTCGGCACGACTCCAGAAAGTTGATTCGCACAGACGCCTCTATGTCATCTCCGACAACCATCTCAGCGCGGCCACGCCCGCGGCCGCGGCCGAATGCAGACCCAAATAGGTGCTCGAAGATGTCTGGACCAGCACGACTGCCACCGGCCCCGCCGAATGCATTGGCAAAGTCTTGAAAGCCGGCGAAACCTTGACCGCCTCCGAATGCATTGGCAAAGCCGTTAGGGTCGAATCCGGGTTGCTGAGACGCGGCGCCAAACTGGTCGTATGTCGCACGCTTCTTGTCGTCGCTGAGTATCTACATATCGAGGCTGTGAGCAGAATGCACGAGAATTTGTAACTTCATTCTTACATCATAGGCCTCTTGCACCTCAACGAAGCGATCTTTTGCGCCAGGGTCCTTGTTCGTATCCGGATGGTATTTCTTCGCTAGCTGGAAATGGAGTGAGCGGCCAGCCAAAGGCATTGGGCGAAGGTGGTCGACTGACCTGAAAGTATGCCTTCTTGATTTCACCAGAAGACGCGTCCTTACTGACACCCAGGACGCTGTACGGATCCTTCGGAGCTAATGACCGCGCGGACGCGTGAAAATGCCGCTGCAAGGCACTGGGTAAGTGCCTGACGTTTCTAACGTAGTACGCAGCGAACCTTGGCAGCATTGCGAGAGATAGAATGGCAAATAGGAAGTTTTGACTGTGCCCGCCGTTGTGCTAGCCGATGCTGCGAGCTGGCCAACGTGACGAGCGTTCTGCTCGTCGAACCCAGAGAAGAACAGAGCGGGCTTATTGCGCGAGAACAGCTCGCGACCATACTCGACGTGCGCGACATGCTGGCGCAGAGCAGAATGAGTGCGGAAGTGTCGACGGTGTGAAAAATATGAGTTTGGCCGTGTTTACGCGTACTATTCTCGAAAAAGCTCGTGCTCACCCTGACACCCAAAGCCAGGAAGATGTTCGAAACATCCAGTCCTTCCCGCTTGTCTGTATACTTGCTCGCGAGTACGCTGATGTGGTAGGTGGAATTACGGTGACCAGTCGCACTTGCGTGGCCCTGAACTCGTGGTCACATCAATTGTCATGCGTGTTCTCAGACTTCGCAGGATCTTTCGCACGCTCCTTGACGTGCGGCAATTGTCTGCCAGGGGCCACGGATCGGCTTAGAGGCCAAAAAAAATCAACCGTTACCTTGCCAGCAATCGCGTTTCAGGTCGAGTGCCTGGTGCCCCGCGCAAATCCTCAGACCGTGACAAGAATCCAGGCGCATGCCGGCTGCGAAGCCGAAAAGACACCGTCGCATGTCGACCATTTGTAGAAGGCCGACATACCGATTATGTCTCAAGTTCAGCCATTCGTGGGAAGCCCATTGGAGTGACATTTGCACCGCCAAAATCCAGAGTAACGGTGCACTTCGATCTATATTTCACTTCCGGACAATGAACACGAGGCTTGGAGTGCACGTACGTGTCGCAGACGGTCGGAGTCCATAAGCCTGGCTATGAGACGCAAATCCGTTCTGCTGATTCTTGAATTCCTCGTCCGCGCGAACGACCGGCGAGGGCTGCAGGCTTCCTCGCCATCCCAGGCCTGGGCAATCAATGGTCAATACCCTCCTCTATCACAGGATGAGAGGAGCAAATCTGAGGACCTTTATGCGTAAGATTGCAAGTGACTTCATGCCTGCCAACACAGGCGCTGAAATACGGGATATAGGCTGAGCTCTGCGTCACTTCGGCATGCGCATAAGCCATGCAATATCGATGGCCAGCCTGATAACTTGATAGCCCGCTTGTTTCAATCGATTGTCGGGGTCAATGAAGTGGCGAAAGAAGCTTCGCTCCGTGCGTCAATGAGAGTCCCAGAATTAGTTTATCTGTCACAGAGACCAGGCCTGGAGTTATGCATCGAGCTTGCCCTTACTATCCCGATTTGACGCCATGAGAGCCTCAAGCCAGTGGCCACCGCTATAGTCGATCGGAATCGGCATGTGACGTGGAATAAATGCTCTGAGAAGCCAAGAAGCAGGGCCTATGAACGCGAAGCAAGCGTGCAGTCATATTCCTAATCGCCGAGCAAGTCAAGGACTCCAGCCTAGGCGCGACGCAGGCCTAAATCCAGAGCGGAGAGCGGACGCCGAGGTCATTAATAAAAATTTATGTAATGGCGAAAGCTGGGATCCGAGGATGACACATTGACCCGGTATAATTCATCATGCCGTCGTTATCTCCGTCGAAGATACCTGCGGCGGGCAACTCTGCCTGTTGAATGTGCACTGGCTAAAAAATGGCGGCTTTCGGCAGGCGGGGCGCAAGCAAGTTTTGCGTGACTGGGTACGACGCCGGGAAATGCGAAGCCCAAACGATCTGCAGCTTCCGCCATGGCGAGTCGGCGACCTAAGATTGACGGGCGCACGAGGAGTAGAGCGAGCAAGTCAGGCAAGCCACCCCTGTAAACATTGATAGTGTCTTCATGCGCGGCATCCGGGGAAGCATGGATGTTCAGACGGCAGGCTGGGGCAACAAATGCGGATTGCTATGTCAGCGACAACTTGAAGCCGGCGCCTAAGCCGGCAAAGGAGCGCGAGGTCAAGGCGTCGAGAGGCAAGAAGGTTGATGCTAAGGCGTTCGTCGCGTTGGACTTGGACAATAAGCCGACTGGAAGCGGCTGCGGACTCAGAAATTGAGATAATCCCGAGTGTCAGGAAGCGGAAGACGAAGCACTGGGCAGCACAATAGCTAGCAACGATACCTCGGACAGTATTTCAGGCTGATTGGGGCAGCCACCAGGCATGGGAAATATGATTATCTCGATTCATTCGATACTGGATGCCTGAGAAGGTCCGTCCAAAACGGGGACAATCATTTGAAAGCGCTGGGAGATAGACCTGCAGGCTTTGCTGGATTCTAGGTGCAATTTCTTGGGCGTAGCAGTTGATTCCTGCCTAATGGACGGAGCTCACTGCGGTTGGTCCCGACGAATCCGCTCCAATTGCATCCTGCCGACTTCGTTGTTTGAGAAACTGTCGCCTGACGCTGACACTTGACATGCTTGAGCCGCCCGTAGAGCGGCCCTATGAGCGTACACGTAAAATCCCCGCAGTGTTTTTGCTCCAGTTTGCATGAGAGATACGATTGCAGTGGTTAGTGAAGAACTGCAAAGAGCGTCATTACCCGCCTCCCTGACGCGATGTCCCCACATTCATGTTTGCATTGCGCCCAGCGGGGGACATGGTGTAGCCGCCGTCTCCTTATCGCCTCCATTCAGCAAACCGCAACCTCAAATCTCGATGAATCTCCCCTCTGGCCAGCACCACGCCTGGCTGGCTGAGCTCCGCAGCTGAATCAGGCAGCGTGACCTCAGACTCAATGCAATTTGACCATTTCAGTAGACGCCCTGTACCGGCGTAGGAGAGAAGCCCCGCAACCACCTTCTCTTCACCCTCAGCCCTTGTATCCTGCACCATATCCGTCTCCTAGTAAAACAAGTGCAATTTCAGCATCCTGGACCACACTTGCAACTCTCCGGCCTCGCTTCTAGCGTTATTGCAGGGACTTGCGGGATGCAACAATTGAATGGGCTACCGTTATCGATTATCGTATTAGCATCGGTTGGGCTGTTCTGAGAGGCTTATTACCATCCAGCTGCAGTGAACCACACTGGAAATGCCTCGTGCTCTTTGATATGTCATACAGCCGGGATACCAGTAAGACGCCTGACGTCCAGTGGTCTCTCATTTGTGACATTCAGGTTCTGCTATTTCCTCATGCAGATATCACTCTCTCCGGACATCGTAAACGCCTCTCGCAGAACCACTTCATTCCAAATATTGTCACCACGGAATGGGGCACAGGCCGGTCAGGCGTAGGAGATGTGCAGCCCAAGATGGATGCGGCAGCCCGCAGGCTGAAGCCCGTGCGTGAGCCTCGTGATTCACAAATCGCGATTTTCAGGAAACCCACGGACCACAGGGAAACAATCGAGCCACCTTCAATGCAGTGCGCTCACGACGATCCACTCAACCCACGCTCAGGCCCACTCGACGGGCCATGATTGAGGGTGACGCAAAGCGATTCAAGATCTAATTGGGAATTCTCCTTCACAAGCAATGGCCACATTCAACGGTTTGACTGAGTCGGGCGGCGAGTGCACCGGTCATATTGCACCAACACTGCTGAGTGTATGCAACGAGGTGAAGAGTTAGACCAAAGCCACCCGTGCAGCACAAATAACCCGCTGCAGGAACGATCTAGCTCTCGAGCGTGCCTGGTGTGACCAAGCCGTCGATTAAACACTACCGAGCGGTCTAGGAATCCGCGCGCACGATGTTGTCCACGAGGATGTCCATTGCAAGCCGAAGGAAGTGCACTTGCGTGTGGCCACGCGTAAATTACGATGATGATGATGCGCAGACTCGGAGGACACGTCGGCAGTAGTGCTAATGGGGCATCGGCAGTCGTCCACGCGCCCAAGAGCTAATAGGGAAGGAATGGCAAACAGTTGGTGCGGAGAACCAGTAAGGTCGTTGTTCTTCGATACTAAAGCGGAACTGACTCCGAGTTCGGGATCCTCAATCAGCACGCGATCACATCAACTTGGAGAGTGCCGCCACAGTCACAGGTGAAATTGGGCTTCGCGTTTCATTGGGTTTCACATCGCGCGGCGCAGGATGCGTATACGGACGACTGTCGCCAGATCAGCGGGGGAGACGTCTCTGTCGATGAGCTTGTCGAGCCAGTAGGTATGTACGGTACCCCGGAGAATCTAGACCAAACCCGGCGGCGGTGCATCCGCGTAGACAGATCGCAGTTCTATTCGTGAAGCAGATCGCCACGGAGCGAGGAGTTCAGGTAGGAGCAGGCACCTGCATGGGCATGCGAAAAAACAGGGCCAAGGCAAGGTGCTTCGCCGCACAGGCCAATCCAGGACATTCAGCAGCGCCGTTCAAGGAAGCAGAGTGCTGGGCAGGAAGTCAACACCAGGGCGATGGTTCGCGATTCAGTGATTGAGATATTGGAAGACAACAGGACGTCGGAACGGTCCGGGCGGTGGAAGAAGACAGTTCAGATTTAGCTCGCGGTCAACGGTCACCGGGGAGAAGCGCCAGCCAGGGACATGGCCGTTTCGACTGTGGTCGGGGCCGCGACGGGAAGCCATGGAGCAATTGGGAGCGCCAGCGTCGGGGCGAGGCAGCGCGAGCGTGATCGGACATGACAATTCGGGCAGCATCAGTCAGCAGAAAAATATCAGCTTAGTCCGGCAGGTCCATGCCGGAACGCGCATGCGCTGCTGAGTCAGCTGCAGCCCAACGCGCACATCGCAGTGCCAGGAGCCTGTGCGGGGCGGCAGCGGCGGCAGCGGGCGCGGGCAGGGGGCGGGCGGGGTCTGGGCAGGGCCTGGGACGCCGATGGAGGCTCGAAAAGTGGGTGCAAACGTGTGGCGGACGGGAAGTTTGTACCGCGGCGGCTTCGCCCGACGGGAGTTTCCTCCTCTTCCTCTCCGCCCACCACCTCCACAGCAGCGCCATGACGTTCAACGGCGTGTCCCCGCTCTGGGATTTCTCGCTGCCGCCTGCGCTGCCCGAGATCTCGGACGACCAGTTCCTGACTCTGCTTAACCGCCAGTTCGAGTCCACCAAGGGTCCCGAGTCTTTTCAGTCCTCGTTTAATAGCAACCCCACCGCCGACCCCCAGGCGCTCACGCGCTTCCCCGGCCAGCAGCAGCAGCAGTCCCTCAACCTGAGCCCGCTCGTCTCTGAGGACTCGAGCCCTAGTCCGCCCGGCAGCTCCACGGATCAGCACGGCACACGCTCGCGAAAGCAGTCAGTTCGCAGCTCCCAGCGCAACGCGCGCTCCAATACCGGCAACAGCGAGGACCATCTCAAGCGCAAGGCTTCGCGCGATGATGATGACGACGACGATGATGAAGACGGCCATCGGGACAAGAGCTTCCATGCCGACGACGGTACGCATTTCACACTCAATCTCTCGCACCCGTGGTACTCATACCCCATTCGCCCTTGCTCCGGTTCAGACGGCAGAGGAAAGAAGTCCGGTACACGTCGCAAGTCAGCGGGCGGCAATCAGGTAGCGCCAGCCTCTGTCTCCGCCTCGCAGAGATCCTGACACCCCTCACGAAGCAAAAGTCCGAAGACAGGTTGCTTAAACGCAAGGAGCAGAATCGTGCCGCTCAGCGTGCTTTCCGCGAGCGCAAGGAAAAGCATGTTAGAGATGTGCGTTATGTCGGTGTCTCGGAGGTATCATACCTAATAACTTTCCACACAGCTCGAAGAGAAGGTGGCAATGCTCGAGGCGAAATCGGACATCCAAAGTGCAGAGAACGAGAACCTGCGCGATCTGCTCGGGAGATTGCAGTCGGAGAACTTGGCCTTGAAGCAGTCACGCTTCACATTCTCGGTAAACAACGGCGACAAAGCCGATGGTACGAGGAATTCAAAGTCACCTCCCGCTGCCAGCAGCTCTACTAGCGGTCCTACCTCCCCACCGAATGGCTCTACCGAGGGCTACGACACCTCAATGGCGTACTTCAGTCCCAGCTTTTTTAACTCTGCGCCGCTGCCGGGTGTTTCGAACCAGCCTGATCTCTCTGCGTACGGTGTCGGTCCTCCGTACAATTTGCCAACCCAGAGTCCGTACACGACGATAGCGGCCAATCCGTTATACATGTCCTTTTCCGACTCGCCGTCGTTCTCATCCTACCTTTCGCCGTCCGACTCGTCGGGCTCCGCCAGAACTCCTGGCAGTGCGAAAAACTCTGCGGCGACGACCTCTAACACCACGCCGGACATCATCATGAGTCCTCGGAGCATGCAGGAGCTCTTCGGTGCTCAGTTTGATGGGCTCATGCCGATGCCCAGTAATTTCAGTGTCTTCGGGACCCCGGGAGAGTCGAACGTGCACACCCAAGGTAGCATGTCTCCTGTCGCTCATGGCGGCGATCACGAGCACGGCGAATGTCCCAAGTCGAAGGAGGATATGGCTATGCGCATTTCCAATTCTGCCCCGACAACTCTCGGGCCGCCTCCGAGCGGCAATGGCATCACCGTGGACTTCGTCACACCACACGAAGCGGACGACATGACCGGGGTTAACTGCGACCCCAACAACAAGGCTGAGCTGCCGTGCCACGTATTCCCTGCTGTCCCAGAGTCCTCAAGAAATGTTACGCTCAACGACGCTTGGGAGCGTGTCAGCAAGCATCCGCAGTTTTCCGTACGCAATCGCTTCGTTGTGTTCTGCGTTCCGATTACTGATCATGGACACAGGAATGCGACATGGACGAACTGTGCGCGCTGTTGACTGCGCAGGCCAAGTGCGATGGCTCCAAGCCCGTATTGGAGCCGTCGTCCATCGCGACGGTGATGGACAAGATCCCGCAGATGGCGCAGGCGAACCGCAAGTGACCAGTCGCATCGGATTAGCGCATCCCTTGCGCTCTGAAGCCAGCTCGCCGCGGGCGTAATACCATCCCGTCAATTCTTGCGATGCCGCTTGCCATGGGGCAGCAAATAGATCGCTCTGCGAGACGCGCAGCGAGCGTCGCATCAGGTGGTACGCGTGCACGCCATGGTCGTGGAGTGGAGCGTGCGAGGAGAGCGCCCATTTGGGCACTTCATTGGCTATTTACTCTTCCTTTTACCTTGTATTACTGGCCTCGCTCGCCAGCGCGTCCTTCTCTATCATTCACCGTATTTGTCAGTCGCGATTCGATGTATTCCATACCAGGTCAGAGTCTCCCGTCTCAGTGCACTGCCATCCATACTCAAAAATAGTATAACATTTACAGCCTCCTTCGCTCGCGCTTGACTTGTTGATTTGCGTACGTTCCCTGAGTGTCCTACGACACTCTGGCATCGATTCCATCCCCCGATCTCACATTATGGTAAGGATGACATTCACGGCTCGTGGCGCTTTGGCTGGACTCTCTTGTTTTCATAAATACCAAAGCAGGCTGACCCTGCCGCCACAGGTTCAAGCCTAACTTCGGCGTCGCGAGAAACGGGGGACATGGGGGATCACGTTAGTTACGTCTGTCGCCAACGAACTCTCAGCGCAATGCGCATTGGTGTGCATCGAGGCCGCCAAAAGGTAAAGTCTATCGTGCGCAGGCGCCCACCTTGCAGCCATCTTGAATCTCGATAGGTCGTGTTTTTTGTCATTATCATCGTTGCATTGTCCAGAATATGAGTACCACACAAACACACACGAAGGCGCGCGGGGGTCGCGGCTCTATTCTGGCGGGACATACGGTGTGACGAGCATGGTGCTGAATTCGCGCAGCTTGGCCGGCCCGCGGACTTCCTCGGTGAGCAGGGGGAGCTGGATGATGTGGAAGAATTCGTCGTAGAGCTCGTGCGCCTCGGCGAGGTACTTCTGCTGCATCTTGTGCCGCACGTTGCAGTGGTCGCAATTCGACGCTGCAAATCCGAGGAGGTCAGCCAGGGAAACGTTGGGAGCATGAGGGGAAGACGGCGAACATTTCTTGGGGAAGAGGAGCTGGTTGACGACGATGTTGTGCGTGTCGATCTCGTACGTCGTGAGCTCCTGCACGAGACGCTCGGTCTCGTACAGCGACAGGAACTCGGATATGCAGACACAAATGAAGGTCGTCTTCTCCTGTGGACGAGAAGGAGCATGTGAGTCTGCTAGCGGCTTCAGAGTTGGTACATGGACAGATGCTGACCGGATCCTTGAATTGCGTGTTCACTTCGGTGATCACTTCCCGCATGTTCTCGAGTCTCGCAAACACGTCTTCCTGCGCGGTCTGGCCGCCGCCGAGCATGGCCGACATCTGAAAGACAGCACATAAGCCGAGGGCGCCGCTGGGACTCTACGCTACGCGGTACCTGTTGGATCATCGGTCCAAAGCGCCCGCCTAGCGTGCTCAGCTTCCCGAGGGCCTTCTCAAGGATCGAGGGGAACGACAAGAAGCGCAAAGTGTGACCTGTTGGTGCAGTGTCGAAGACAATGACGGAGTATTCCATCGACTTGACATATCTATCCCATATCTCAGTTTCACGCGCATATGCGAGGAACAGGTTGCCCGACGCGAACGCACTTCATGATCTCCGCGAAGCCCATGGCCTCGTCGACACCGGGAATGGCAAACGCGAGGTCCTGCATCATGGAGCCCATGACGCCCTGCTGGTCGGCTACAGGGTTTCGTGAGGCGGGCTCACTACCAGGCTATGCGCAGAGAGCGCACCTTGCTCGACCATTTCTTGCAGGGACGATGTCGGGTCGATCTCCATCGCGTACAAGTTGTCGAATCCATTGACCTTTGTGGCATCCTTGCCGAACTTTTGGCCAAAGGCGTCCGACAGGTTATGAGCGGGATCGGTGGACTGTATTTTGCCCGGTCAATGCGCGTATGACGCGGTATAACATACGTTGGCGTATACTGACTATGAGAAGGACAGACTCGCGGCAGGACGCAAGTTGAATGGCCAGGGAGCACGATGTCGTTGTCTTGCCTGCGAATATATAAGAAACCCGATGAGATGATGACTGAAGTGAGACGCACCGACACCTCCCTTGCCGCCTGTAAGCTGGCATGAGTACAGGTAATACCGAGTGCGCAACGAAGAACGTGCCGCAAAATATCCACTTCAGCGACTTCTGGTCAAGTACGTTCTGCAGCGTGGGCTCGAATTCAGACATGGCGGGAGGGAGAGGAGTACGACGAGCGAGTGGGCGGAGTGAATGTACGTGTTGCTGACTTTGTCCCGTACATTCTCGAATTGCCATGGCTCAGGCTGACACCGTCAACGCACGCGGTGAGCCTTGGTTTGAGTCCTAGGGCGCGTATACCTAGCGTTATTTTGCAGTGCTGTGGCTCGTAAATGACGAGAGAAGCGCATTTGGCCTGCGCACGAACGACTATGCTCGCTACAGGTCCGTGCTGCCGCATGCACGACGCGTCAAGACCTCTGAACTCTCTTCAGGAAACACTGCGCAAACCGAGTGCATAGGCTGCGCTGCGCGCTCAAGATGACGCATGGCAAGGGACGCGAATTCAAGAAACTGCCTCCCATTACCGTTCAGAACGTTCGCGATGGACAGTGCGTGCCATGATATTTTCAGCTGGCATCTCACTGACTCGGGTCTTAGTATCCAGATGCTGCTGTTTGAAGCCGAACGTGCTTGGGCATACGGTCAAGAATTGCTTAAGCAGGCTATCGACGACGACAATAACGCCCTTCGTCGCAAAGCGATCTCCCGTTTCCGTCGTGCGCTCGCATGGAATGACCAAATGCTTTCCCTGCTTTCGGAACTCTTCGCAGCCAAGCGCCTGAACGCAGTCTCGCTCGCAGAAGCCACGGCATACTCTCTCATCCTCCATGGCAAAGTGCTCCGCCATCGCGACGACTTCTCCCCGGCCCTCGCCAACCTTGCCGTTGCGCGTGGCGTTCTAGACGAGCTTTCCAGCCATGCGCTGTTGTCGCGCGACCAGGCTCTCGCTACGGCCTTTGCGGACGAGATCGGTCCCGAGATTCGCTACTGCGCACACGAGCTCGGCCGCGCCAAGGCGTACGATATCGATGGCATTGTCGCGGAGCTGGCTCCCAAGCACCGGAACGACCTTGTACCCTCATACGCGCTGATGGTTGAGAAGCTTGCCGCGGAGGCCAAGGACGGCAGCGCGGCAGCTGCCCGCAAAATGCTCAAACCCGTCGAATGGGAGGGCACACCCGTACCCATTCGCAACCCGGAGCTCGTTGATGTCTTTATCCGCCTTCAAGAGGCTGAAGCCAAGCTTGATCAGGATATTGCAAAGGCCGAGCAGACGAAGAAAACGTCGTCGTCTCGCAACCAAGTTGCCAAGTTTGACGCTGTCCTGCTCGCTCTGAGTGATGCGGAAGAGACTGCGAGAAAGCTGCTTGAGGCTCAGCAGGTAAGATATAGGGTCCTTTGCATCTGGAACGCTTGCTCATGGGCCTTCAGGCTACGAATACTGTCCAGACCACTGGCGCAGGGAAGCGCGACATGCATTTCCTGCACGCGTATATTGTCTATCGTCTGCTGTCAAGACGCATCCAACGCGACCTTGCGCTCATTGACGCCCTCCTTTCGTCTTCCACGGCGCAGTCCAAGGCTGGCCCATCCACCAGTACCGCCGACTCCGACGCCAGGTTGTATCCTGCCGTTCTCAAGCTCCTGGACACGGTCTTGCAGAGCTTTACGCAGATGCGCAACCTAAGCATTGTGGACGAGAGCCAGGATCTTGCTTCAGGCATCGAGGCGCGGCTCTCGACGATCAAAGCCCGCAGGTATGTACGTTATCCTAGAAACCAATCTGTGCTCACTGCTCTTCCCCCACCTGTAGGTGCATATACCTCGCACGCTCTTACGCACCTCTTAAGCGCTATGCCGAGGCCCTCACGCTCACCCAGAGCGCACACTTGCACCTCCGCGAAGCGCGCACAATGCTTTCAGATGTCCCTGCCGACTCCCAAGCCCTACCCGCCCTGCGTTTTTATACGCTCCAGGAAACACCGCAACTTGCAGCGCTAGAGTCCGAGCTCTCTGCGGACGAGTTCAAGTACAAACGTGAGTGGTACACATTCAACGGCGGTGCGGCATCCACGAAGCCCGGCGACGGAGACCACAAGCCTCTGTTCTTCGACATCGCGCTCAATTATGTGCAACTGCCTATGGACAAGCTCCTCGAGCGCGCAGGCAAGGCCCCTGCTCCTGCGCCGAAGATTGTTGCAAAGGCTGCTGCAGTGCAAAAGGAGGAGCCGAAGCCTCCGACTCCTCCTCCAGCGCAGGAAGCAGCGCCTGCCAAAGGCGGGCTGTCGTCCTTGTTGGGAGGATGGTGGGGCAGGAAATAATTTTGCTGTCTGTATCTATGCATGGCAATATCTACCTGTGAACGATAGCTTGCGGATCCATTTCGTTATACAGTGATTAGATTACAAGATATCCAAGGGCGCGATGTGCAATGGTTTATCACGATTGGAGGAACTGCGATATGGTCAGGATTGGAGTCACCTCCACAGCAAGCAAGGACGGACCTCGGCTGCCTCTGACTCAGTGACCTCGCTCGAGCCGCCAGCAACGCTTGCCTCCTCGTCGCTAATGAGGCTGAGATGGCGTCCTTCGGAGACCACCAATTTCCAGAAGGCCTTATTATTAGGCCGTTCTTGCCGCGTGCAATGCTCTTTCAGCTTGGGCAGGAACGCATTCCAGGCATCGATCTCGTCTTCCTGCAATGATGAATTGAGCACCTCATTCAAAGCGGATAAGAATATCCCTACCTTCAGCGCAAGGTTGCGATACTCCTTTAAGCACTCGAGCATCTCATCGTGCCTCCGCGACGCAAAATTTGCCATCAAGACCTCAATGATGACCTGGCCAAACTCTTCGACGAGGTCCGAGATGATGTCCCCGCGCCGCTTGACGTTTTTGCGGAAGTCGCGCAGAGGGTATTCGCTCCCAATGATGCGAACGGGGGGCGGAGAGACAGAGCGGGCGGGAGTAGGCTCTTGCAACCCGTTGCCGTTCTTGGCGCGCGCGGCTGGCACATCTTCTTCCTCGTCCTCGGTCACGCTCTCATCGCCGTCTTGCGCCTTCTTCCCGTTGCCGTCGGTCTTGACATCCAACGCCTCGGCGCTGCGGCTCTTCTTCAGCGTAGGCGCAAGGCCAAGCTCTTCCATATCAATGTCGGCGCCCTCCAAATGGTCTTGCTTGCGCTTGACAGCAGCCTTGGGTGCGGCTGCAAGAGAATATTCATGTCAGAGATCAAAGCGGGGAAATGAGGTTGCTATTCAACGCACCAGCTTTGACGTTGAAAACCCTCTTGCATTCCTTGAGCGCGGGTTTCGCTTTCTCGCGCACCTTTTCCGGCATCTCCAAGTAGTAGAGCAGGTCCGGGTGCGGCGGCGGTAGCGGGTGTGACGACAGGTCTGGCACGACCGCAGCATGGAATAACGCCTGCTTGACTCTATGCACGGCCGGGTTGTAGGACTGAACAGGGTCGAACCAGGGTACGCGACTGCAAGGCTACATTGAGCGATGATCGGGGGATTCGGAGAACAGATACGCACCCTTCCTCCGTTTTCTCTGCGCGCATGAGATCCATGCTATCTACGAAAGCTTCCATAGCAGCCAGTTGCTCCTCGGTCGGCAAAAGAGGGTGCTCCGTGATTTGGGTGCCCTTCTTCGAGTAGAGCCTCGTCAAGGATTCGAACCCAAAGCTGCGCACGTCGTTGCTGAATGGGACCTGGCTCTGTCAACGCAAAGAAAGGATGTTCTCAGAGGTATCGCTGACCTGAACCATCAAGAAACAGTCGACGCCGTTGACGGTTTCCGGTCGCAGGACACACATCTTGGGACTGCTGTTATCACGGCTGATGACACGACAGTAACCATAGACGCCTTTCTCCGCCATCGCACGGACGAGGGACGACAGCGCAGCTTGATGTCGCCCGGAGCGAGCGTCCGGCCAGACGTACGTTACTTCTCCCATTGCCCAATCTCTTCGAAACTAGTGACGCTTAGCCAAAATATACCGCGGGAGGAAGGACATGCAGGTAACACCGTACCTTCGCCTCGGGAAACACGCCGTACAAGTCGATGCCCTTCCGAGTCGCGAGTCCTTCGAATCCGCCTTCTGGCTCGTCGACCCAGCTCGCACCATACTTGAGCACGTTGACAGTCTCCTCCTTGTCCACTTGCTCGAGGTTCTCGTCCGGCACCTCTTCGCCTTCCTCCTTCTTAGCCTCTCTTTCCTCGACGTCCTTCTTGATATAGTACTCTGTGCCGGCCTTCAGCTCGACATAGATGTCGTTCTTCGGCTCATCTTCCTCCTTCTTGACCTCGTCGACGTCCATTTTATCTTTATCTTTCCCTTTATTGGGATCGCGCTTCGCAAATTTCTTCATCGTCGGCGGGCGCGTCACGGCGGTCGCCTTCGCCGTGCGCACGGTGATCTCGATCGCCTCGTCCGGGTGCGACTCCGGGTCGCCAATGCGCAGGACGGTCGACAGCGCCGCAGACTTGGTCTCCTTGATGTCTGGCTTGTCACAGTCTTGCAGCACCTCGGCACACGTCGCGACAATACCCGTCTCGAGCTTGGGCACGAACTGTTCCTTCCAGAATTTCTCGTTTTCGCGCTGGATTTGGGAAGTCAGCAAGTGTCTATGAGCATATGCAGCCAAACTGCACACCTTGATCTTCGATTTGTTTTCCTCCTTCACACCAAAGTTCTCATCGTCGAAGTCTACGCCCCTGGAATATATAATGTGTGTTAGCTTACTAGTTCAGTATCTCAATGTTGCACGGGGCGCACACAATGAGCGTGCGGACGCCATAGTCGTTAATCTTGGTAGCCGTGGCCTCCCATTCTTCCAGCTCCATGGGCGACTCAGCGTCGGTGATGACAATCATCTTGCGAGTCCAGGAGCGTTTCGTAGCCAGCGCCCGCTCCTGCGTTTCAATAGCCACAATAATGGCGTCTATGGCTGGGTGTGGCATAAATATGGCTCCCGCGCCTTGCATAGCTTCACACACGGTCTGCAGAGAACGCGTTGTCCTCGTCCATGACTGTCGGTGTGATTTCGGACAGCTTCGCGAGCGTCGTCGCATTTGGTGTGCCGATGTCGATGTACTCGAGGACATGGTCGTATCCGCCGTGCGCCTCGTTGACAATATTGCCAGTTTCTAGACCGCCGTCAATGTCCAGCCATATAAGTGAGCACTGCGCACACCTTCTGTGCCGAACAGAATGACGCCGCACTGGTCCGTCTTGCGCCCGTGGAATATCTGAAGCCGCATTTGAGTACCATGGTCGCAAGCAGCAGCAGCGTGCGCACCATCTCCTGTATCTTGAGCTTCACGTAGCGCAGCGCCCACTCAAGGTTGGTCATCTCTATGACGCGCGTCTGGCCCGTCATGCCGTCCTCGAGCTCGACGGAGCGCGTCTTGCCCATGCTCGGCGACACGTCCACGACGAACATCGTCACGGTGAACTAAGGAGCAGGTTAGAGCGCATACGCAGTCAGCATGTCGCGGGACGGCGTACCCCCGCGCGTTCTGCAGGCATTGTGGCGAGTTGTGGCGAGAGTCAAGCTGCTGTGCCCTGTCGGAGTTAGTCGCGACGCGCCGCGACAAACTTGACCAAAGTCTGACGCATGACCAGGAAATGCTTCCATACCGTACAGATCGTCTGGTGTCGATCCTATTGCAGTAATCTAAGCAGCGAGAGAACGCCTATCTGGGTATCCAATTCTGGGAAAGATGAATTGCTTCCATTATTACACGAGGGAGGTCGAAACAAGAACGAGATACACATGCATGAGGCCGAGTCTAGTTGCGCGTGGCCGTCTACGACAGCGACAGCTCGTCGTTAATGGTCTTCTTGATCTTGAGGAGGATGGCGGTCTTCCAATTGTCGAGCTTGAGCACCTGGTCGTACTCGACGACGGCGGCCGTGAACGCCTCGACGTCGCCGGCCTCGATGGCCTCGATGAGGATGTCGACGAAGCGGGCCTCGCGCGTGGACGGGAAGGTGTTGTCCTGAGAGGCGTACTTGGCCAGGTTGCGCTTGGCCAGCACAGGATCCTGCGCAGCCGGTGCCGCGTCAGTCCTCGGAAACGCTACGCTGTGGCGTGGAGCAGACGAACCTGGGCGGCGAGCGCACAGAGGGCAGCGCGCAGCCAGTATTCCTTGACGCTGTACTTGGTGAGCTGTGATGTCAGGGAGTGGTTGGCGACGCGCTCGTAAAGCGCGATGGCGGGTAGGAACTCGTCGAGCTCGGCGTGCAGGTCGGCGGCGTCCTTGAAGCACCCGTTGGCCGTTCTGCGATATTCTGCGATGAGCAACAGCAGATTCTAGGATATGTGCCCCGTCGACGCACGCTGCGGCGTCCTCCTGGGCGTACCACTCGCCGGCGCGCTCAAAGCTCTCGCAGGCCTTGCGCAGGTCGCGCGACTCTTGCAGATGGATCTGGGCAATTTCCTTCTCGCGGTCGGCAGCCTGCCTGAAGCGGCCTGCCTGTGTGAGCTGGGCGATGGTCTGGCCGAGGGCGTTGACGGCGACTGGGGGCGTGGGTGAGCTCAGCTGGGCGCTGGGTGGCAGACCGAGTTGCTTACGGTCAGGAAAGCCCTGCTTGTATGCCTTGGCCGCGTTCCACCAGGCGTTGGCAGCGTCGTTGGTCTCCTTTGCGCGCTGCCTGCAGTCAGCCTCCTTGGCAAAGGCGTCGCCGGCGTCCTTGAACTGCTTCTCGATCTTGAACTGGTTGGCGGCCTGCTGGTAGAGATCGCCGGCCTCCTCGTACTTGGCTCCGCCGGACGAGAACCAGCCGGGCGAGGAGTGGTATTTCTTGTCGGCCTTGGACAGCAGTATCTGCGCCTGCGACTGCGGTGCCATCGTGCAAGAGTGTCGGACCGGAGTTGCAATCCGCCGTCATCATGTCTTCCGCCCTCACCCTCACCCTCACCCTCGCACGCCGCTCGCTCTCCAGCCTCGCCCGCCGCCGCCTGCACCTCGCAGCAGCGCCCGCGCCCGCGATGCCCGATGCCCCGCCCACCGTCGTCCCCAAGCCCCAGCGCAAGCCGCCCACGCTCCGGCCCACAAAGGCCGCCATGTCATTGGTCCGTGCCCCTCGCGCCCGCATACACCGCGCTGACCCGCCCCCGCAGACACCCAACGCAGTCGCCCGCCTGCGCGGCCTGCTCCAGGGCCCGCACCCGCAGCTCATACGCGTCGGCGTGCGCAACAAGGGCTGCGCGGGCATGTCCTACCACCTCGAGTACGTCGACCAGCCCGGCAAGTTCGACGAGGTCGTCGAGCAGGACGGCGTCAAGGTCCTCATCGACTCCAAGGCCCTCTTCTCCATTATCGGCTCCGAGATGGACTGGACAGAGGACGACCTCAGGTGCGCATGTCGAGACCCGGCCAGCCAGCCACACCCTCCCGCTCACGCCACCTCCAGCTCGAAATTTACTTTTCGGAATCCAAACGTAAAGGACGCGTGTGGATGTGGAGAATCTTTCAATATATGAACTAGAGCCTTCATGCGTCTGCCCGCTGCATCCTGGTACTTTATTCGGCATTGCATCGCTGTATCCTTACATCCACAGACACTCCCACGCCTCAATACATTAGATCTCAAATCTCATCGCGTTACGCAGCAAAACATTCGCTCATGTACACGCAGTCAGCTCAACAAGTACACACGTCAGTCGTCCGTCTCGGACCTCCCGATAAATTCCTTCTCCATATCCGCAAACGCTGCAGCACCCACACCAAGGGTGCCCAGCGTCATGATGCACGCCTCGGTGTGCCGGTATAACCTCTCCAGAGCAGGTTGGGCAGGCTTCCCTTGCGACTCTGCACAAAAATGTCAGCATGTCAAGAGCCAGTAGTCAGTTGGATGACTCACCCAGGATGGCCTGGTTAAGCTCGTTGGCAAGCTCGGCGCGGGCTGCCTGCGATGCGTACTCGGCCACCGGACTGCCCTCTTCGCGGGGGTTCAGGTAGGCCCAGAGCAGGCTCGTCCGCCGGAAGAGCTCATGCACCTCCGCCCGCGGGTCGGCCAAGCACTCGGCCTGCAACTGTTTCCCATATTCCAGCGCACGCAGCCGCTTCGTCTCCTCCGACTCCTCGGCCTTGCCCTTGCCCTTGCCCTTGAGCGTGTGGCCGTTCGTCTTTCCGCCGTTGCCGTTCGTGTACGGACCGCCTTCGTCGTCGTCCACGTCCATCGAGTCCTCGCGCAGGTATAGGTCCTCCTCGGTCTCGGGCGCGATCAGCACACCCTGGGCGATGTCGTCCATGTCGTGGCTCTCACGCCCCCGCGCCGTGCGCCGCTGGAGCGCCTCCGCCGCCTCGATGATCATCTCGCCGAGCTTCCGACAGCGCAACTTGAAGTGCATCAGGCCCTTCTCGCGCTCCAACACGGCGGGGTAGTGCGCCTGCGTCTCTTCGAGCGCGCGCTCGAGGTCGCCCTGGAGAACGGCGTGGTAGATACGCTGGCGCGCCTGCGTGTCCTCCGGCACGTCCATCGGCGCGACGTCGCCGCCGACGCGCCCGCACTGCATCTGGAACTTGCGCGCCGCGCCCGCATAGCCGTGGTGCGTGAGGTAGCCGAGGATGAGCGCATTCATCCGCGTGCGGTCCTCGACGCCGTCCTCGGCCGGCTTGCCCACCGTGCCCCACTCTGGCGGCAGCTCCGTCTGCTGGATCTCCACCCACGCCGCATTGCGCCGTTGCTGCACATGCGAGAGGATATCGAACTGGAACGGCTCGTGGCCAAAGTTGGCTCGCACGGACTCATCCGTTGAGCGCAGCCCGACGGAAGGATAAATCTCTTTCCCAGGCCCGCCCTCCAAATCGGCGAAGACGTAGCCTAGAGCTCCCTTAGGTCGACTGCAGGATCGCGATCAAGACAACACACCGATGAAACGACCGTTCTTAGTGAAGAACGCATTCCCCTGCGCAAAGTCTATGCCGCACCCGATCCTGTCACCGGCTGAGAAGACGCGTTAGCTGGTGCTGCCTGATCCAAGATGGGCACCTACTGGTGAATGTCGGGCCATAAACAGTGCCCGAGCGCTGGTCTGCGAATGTACGACCGTCATCGCCGTGGTAGCCCCAGGACTCGCCCTCCCATCCTGGCAGCCGCGCGAGTTTGACCGTTTTGCGGCTGAATCTGCAACCGAAACGTCGGCTCGGACACGCGAAAAAGAAGGTGGAAGGCAAGAATCATACCCAATGCTGATATGGCTGGCCAGGTCACAAACATGAGCATGTGTCGGACGCGGGGGAGTGGAGACACACGTACCCCATGCGACCGCGGCTTATGATGTCGACCTCGTAGTAGTATATGCCACAAGCGGGTGGGATAGGATGGTTGGTGCGGGCGCTGGCCGCCTCGTCGGCTGTTCCTGTCGGACCTACAGGCGTCATGTCAGGGAAGGACGTGAATAGGCTCTGGGACGAGGTGCACCATGGAAGGTGAGGTCCCTGCCGTCTGGGCTGACGGTCAGCGTCGCACACCGGTCGGACTCGCTCCAGCGCGTTGGCAGAGGCAGCACTTGTTCCGGCGGAAGCTGGGCAAGCGGCTGCGGCGGCGCCTGGACGGTCTTGACGGAGGGCTGGGTGTCCTCGTCGTCGCTCTCGCTGTCTCGGCCCACGCTGTCGCTGCGGTTCCAGAGCGAGCTGGGGGCGGGCGTCGGGGCGCTGGACGGCGTGAGGAGAGCGTCGAGTCTCTGGCGGTTGGGCAGCGGTGTCTGGCTGACGTTGTCGGACCGGATGAGGTGGCGCATCGCAGACTGCCTCAGGTAGGCCGGCTGCGGGAACGACGTTGCGGCCGCCGTGAGGGCTGCCGCTGCCGCCGCCGCCGTGCTTGGGCTCGCGCTGGGCACGCGCCTGGGCGAGCCGGCGAGCAGGACACTGGTGGGACGGCGGCGCGTGGGCGAGCGTGCTGGGGACGTGGCGGTGGGCTGTGAGCCGGACGCCTCGCGGTCGATGGTGCCGCGGACGAGATGCGGCACAAAGGTCGAGCTGACCGAGCGCGCCGCGGGCGGCTGCCAGCCTGGCGGGTGGTTTGGCGAGCCGGGGCCCGCGGGCGGCCGGATCAGGATGGGCGAGCGCGAGCTGGTGCCGGCAAAGGACTGGCGGCGGGCGCCCGTGGACGACGATGGGCTGGGATCTGTCGCAGCCGGTCAGCACTTGCGCGGCGCCCCCTGGCGGATGGGGGATGATAACAGGATACTTGACTGATGGGATGGGCATTGGCGCGGTTGAGCAGCTGCTCGATTCTGGTGAGCGTCGGATGCGACGAGCTTGGATGCGTGCCCGACATGACGGACAGCACACTTACACCGGCGCTTGCCGAACGCGAACGCGCCTCCGAGAATAGAGTACCAATATCCAATGCTCATTACAACACCAAGTACACACAGAGAAAATGCTGAAAGACACTGGCACTAGGCGTCCGGACGCAGATAGTCGCCGCCGGCCGCGATGAGGTCGTGGGTGCGGACGGTGAGCATGAACTGCACGAGCGAGTCGGCCTCCTTCGCCGCCTGCGCGTCCCAGTGTCGCTGGCACACGCCCGCCAGCGCGTCGTGCACGCCCGCGACGTCGGCCAGGATGGCGTCGCCGGCAACCTCGTCGCTCAGCCGCGAGCTGCGCCGTCGGTTCGGGTCGCGCCGCACGGCCGCGCTCGGGCTCGACGCGCGCGGCGCCGCCAGCAGCGACGCCGGCAGCGGCGGCTGCTCGCTCGAGTACGGCGCGGGCCAGATGAGCGGCAGCAGGTCCCATTTGATGATGTAGCGGTGCAGCGCCTCCGTGGGCAGCAGCGTAAAGTCCACCTAGCCGCCGGTGAGCGCGCGCCAGACACAATCCAGCCAGCCTGCGCACCATAGATCTCGATTCTTCCTCGTCGCCGGTGCGTCTGCCGCCGCCGCCGCCGCCGTTTCCGGTGCCATTGTATGCCGGCTGGGGCGGGTCGACGCGCTTGCGCTTGACGCGGGCGTCGCTGCCCTCGGCCTTGTCTGCGGTCGTGCGCTTGACGCCAGAGGGCCCGATGAAGGCCGAGTCGTCGAGCCGCTTGCGCGCGTTCGGTCGTGCTCGCTGTGGTGCGGGGCCCATGGCTGGAGGGATGAGAGTGAGTGTGCAATCGCTCGACCACCACAACAAATTGAAACAAGCTCTCTTCCTCGCGCTCCCACGCCCCGCCCCGCCCCGCCCAGCCCCAGCCCCGTCCTTGCCGCCGGCCTATCCGCGCCCAACCACGCTATGTCACGTCCTGCCACTGCAGCGGTCGCCTGCAGCCTGCGCGCCTGCAAGCCCTCGTCGCCGTCAAAGCCGTGTGCCGTACCCAGCGCATTATCGAGGCGTTATGCTGCCGCCCGGACCACTCGGGTTGCCTATCGGGCTGTCTCTCCGCCACACGCGTGTCTGCATCTGGTGCATTCATACTGTCCTGTATGCTCCAGCTGGCGACGCCCGAACGCGATGAGCAACATAACGGAGCGCGCCGGCCCGCTTCCCGGCATTATGCATCCGTCGTCACTGCCTATCGGCACTTTCTATACACACTCGACTTTTTGGTTGCACTGACGCCTTGCGCGTAGACGGCCGCGTTCTCATATACCCGATTGGTATGCAATGGGTTTGGTATATTTATCGGTGCGTCTCTCTCACCTCTCCACAACATTGCATCTTCTAGTCGAATAAATTCGTTACTTTTCCTCTCCTCCAAGTTTTCGCAGGATTCATTTCCCCAGTGTCCCAATTTACCAAAGGTCTGCGCCGTGTGTGTGAAAACGATTCGATGGTTAACTGGGATTCCTGAACGACGGGTCCTGGCCCACGGTACACTGCGATCGTCATGCGCCATGCCGTCAGCGCATATTACGCCAGTCATTAGGCTCAGACATTGTGGAGCTTCAAATGAATTGGACGTCAGCATAGGGATCGAGGGTCAAGAACACTCGGCGGACTGCGAAACTGCCGATCATCTTGCACACTGCCGGAAGCAGAATTTCAATCCCGTCCCAAGCCGCCGCGCGCCTTCCACGTCGCCGACACGCGTCGCCCACTCGTTCGCACGCCGCCTCGATGTCTATAGCAGCCAGCGCGCTGCTCTTTCCTGTGCACTTTATTTATCGCCTCGTGTCGTCCATCCAGCATGCCTGGCGCGCCGTGGTCCGCAGGCGTTTACGTGTCGACACCGTCGCGCCGACTCTCAGCAAGCTCCCGCGCCACATAGCCCTCACCCTCGTGCACGAACGCAAGACAACCTCTGCGGGCGTCCGGGCGTCCATGATTGAAAGCACGCGACGCGTTGTGCACTGGTGCGAAGAGCTGCAAATACCTGAACTGAGTATATATGACCGACACGGTGCGCCGGTTACTCTCTCTATCTCTCTCCGTACGTCGCCTCATTACTTTTGCGTAGGGATTATATTATCGTGTATCAACGATCTTTGCGACGAGCTGGACGCAGACCGCTTAGAGCTCCACGCCAGTCCAGAGCACGCGCGGGACCAACTCGAACATCCCCTGACCCCTCCTCCGTCTGACCATTCTGGATCCGAGTCGCGTCCCTGGTCTCCAGAACCTTCGCGCGAGTCCGTGGTCACGCTTCGGCTGGGTTCGACTGCCCATGTCCAGCAGTCCATGGGGCGTGGGCTGCGGAAGCGCCGTCAGCACTGTGAGCGCGTGCACATGGATTTTCACGTGTAATCTGATAGCTATTCCTCAGCTGCTCCGCTCAGCACGCCGTCTGGCATCACACTGCACGTCCTTTCGCGTGACGCGGGGAAGCCCCAGCTAGCCGCGGCGGCACGAGCGCTTGCAGAGAAACACGCTGCATCTACCCGCCCGAACGCGAAGAGTCGCATTCCCGAAGACCCCACCGTCGGCGACCTTGACGAACTGATACACGGTGAGCAGTACATAAATGCTCTTGGTGCTCGTGACTTAATTGCATGCTGCAGAAATGACAGGACTTTCTGAGGTCGACCTCATGGTTGTCCATCGTATGACAGGGTCCAGTAATCGGCCGCTTGAAATGCATGGTTTTCCGCCGTGGCAGACGCGCCTAGCTGAGATATAGTGAGTCATTCCTGAGACGAGGCGGTCACACATGCACTGACCCTCCGTCAGTCACGATTCTCCGCGTCCATTCTCCTTCGAGGAGTGGTGGCCAGGCAAGGCCCGTCCTCTCACAGAAGACGCGTTCTGTAGAGCCCTCAGCGAGTTCGGCCGCGCAGAGCAGCGTGTTGGCAAGTAATCTTATTTCTTCAGCTGCAGTAACGGTATACCCGCGGACTCATGTAGACAGCTTACATTCGCAAACACTTAATTCTGCAAGGATTCCTCGTTTTCAAGGTGTCTTTTCCCCAGCCCTCGCTTCACAGTTGCGCAAGCGTCAGGTCGACGTCTTCTTCCAATGTGTCGAAAACGGAAGTCGACTTTGGCTTCCATCCTAGAGCCAGTCCGCGTTCCGCCTTCGTCCTCGAGTTCCTCGCCACCGAGCTTGATCACAATCAGCCCTGTTCCTGGCTACCTATCGGCATGCTCACCTCAACTGGGGCTCAAACTTCAGGGCTTCCTGAAGAGTGATCTCCTCCACTTTCGCATCTTGGATGCGGCCCTTCTTGAACAGGATTTCGGCAACGCGAGTCTCGACTTCGCCGTAACTGAACTCGCAGGCGGTGCCAAAGTAGAACCTCGCGAACGGCGATTCGCCCTTGGCCACGGCGTCCTCGCTCAGCGCTTTCTGGAGGACGAGGGCGTACAACTCCTCCAGGTCGTTGATGTGCACGCCCGGCCAGATGTTCGTCCCAGCGCCGATGACGAAGCCCTTGCCGCGCTTGACGGCCACGCGCACGATATTCGGGATTTGCTGCGAGATTTTGCGCACTGGGCCGCGCCCGGTGCCATAGATCGTGGAAGGCGCGATAATGTACGCATTGACGTATCCTTCTTTGCCCGCTCCGAAGATCCTGTCGTGCTCCATTCAGCGTGCGGAGAGCAGGCCGTCGGGGTACAGAGCCGTTGCTTACTCAAGGTCGACATCACGGTGAGGCTTGTCCTCCGGAATGGAGGCAATGTCGGCCTCGCTGTTATCCTGGCCGTGGCGTCCATGTCAGGCCTACTTCCATTCAACAGCGTTGAATGCAGCGCACATTGTAGATCTTCTCGCGCGCTTCGGCGGTCAGCTGGCCCTCGGCTTTGTCTGTCACGACACCGGTGCCGCTCGTGTGGAGATAGACGGGGCGCTGTCCTGTGCGCTCGAAGTAGCTCTTCAAGCCGCGCAGGGTGGCTTTGACGACCGGCATGTCGTCTGCGTCTGCGCAGGCAATCACGATGTCGCTTTTGGCCACTTCATTCTCGATGACCTGTGTTTTATTGGATTACTGGCGGCCTTGCTGAATCCTCAGTGCGCACCTCAAGATCGGAGTGGCTGCCCTGTACCACGCGCGCAAAACCCGCGGCGATGATGCTATCGTTGTCGCGCGGGTTTCTCACCAGCGCCGTATACTCAAAATCGGGAAAGATCTCGTGGATCCTAACGAATACAGCACCTTTGCAGCCATCCTGGATGTGAGTATCTTTGAGGCTTGTGGATCGGGATCCCTACCGCCGATGTATCCTGTTGCGCCGAGGAAGAACACTTTCTTGGGTGTTGTGGACATGGTTGTTGCGATTCAAGGACGATGGCTTCCTCCGAAATCTTATCACGCATGTGTATGCTACGATCAATGACGTTTGCTGGGCATTCTAGTCTTCCAGTTTGGGTATCTCCGAGCGCCCGTCAAACCGGGCATTGTATGCCCCTCGGACCGCCATCCTCATATCTCCAGCTCCTCATAAGACTGGCCACTGGGCGGTTTGGCAAATGCATCTCCGAATATGGCCTTCAGCTCGAGGAACGTATCGGTCTCGAAATGCCTGATCGCAGACAACGGTGTGAGTACAACTTCGTGCTCAATCTCACAGCTCACTTTGAATGCGCATCCTTATCAGCGTATCTAGTAGGACTATAAGCGCTTTCGTAACAGAATCGTAGGAGCGCGGATCTTACTCTTCAAATACGACGAACTTACAGCCAGATTGAACAACGCGAAAGGTCAGTGTGCCGGGTTCTCTGCCAGGGCTCATCTCAGACGATGCAACATTAGCTGAGACGGTGCACGCACTTGTCGGAATTGGCGTGACGGAGCACAGCATGTAGGCGTTGCTTGACTTCCTCCAGTCTCTCTGGCTTCGCCTCCAACTATTCATCAGCCTCTTCAGCACGCCCGTTTGGAATATCAAGTTATGAGCTGCACTCGCCTCGGCTATGAATACGACCGTGGACTTGCTTCCTACTGCGCTCATTTGTGATCGTAGGGACCCCAGAGGTGTTGATTGTGAGGGGCTCTGGGGACCGTCTTTTATAGCACTGAGAGCGCTTGTTTTGGCAGTGGACGTTGTTAGTTCAGCTGTGAATCGTTCGATGGAAGAGTTTTCTGAGTCCTAACAGTACAGCTCATTGGAGACGCAGCTTGAGCGTTCCGACACGAAAGCATTTCGATTCCGTGACACAGATTGGCGTACAGTACAATTCAGAGCTCTTCGTAGTATATCAGCTTCGGGGGCTTAGCCACAAGCTCTGGGAGGCTCTTCGCCAGCGATTGGAAGGCGTCGGAATCGAAATGACTAATCGAGCGGTATGAGGCCATTGTAACATGGCCATAAACACAATCACGCACTGTTTGAGAGCCCCGTTGTTCTTGTATCTGTGCAAAGTCTTGGTTAATCTACGCCCTATAGCTGTCTGGAGAGACGTACTCTTCAAATACGACAAACTTCGTCTCGTACTTGGAGACGCGGTACGTGTAGCAATCAGGCTCCCTGTATTCGGCTCAGCGTATTCGAATCGGCAATGCGATGCATATTTACTTCGTGTCTGAGACGGCATTCTCTTTGACTGCGAGCAGCGCGCGCTGCAGCTCGTCGACCTTGTCCGGCTTTGCCTCGATCTACGAGCACAAATGAGTCGAAAGCTCACTCAGGAATACAATCCCACCTCGGCGACAAGGATGATCTTCCCCGTGAAGTTCTCTGCGCTTTCAGCCATGGTGGGGGATTGGGGACGATGAGGGACGCAGGCTGAGAGCATTCCGATTCGGCCCGCAACCGGTCCACGGTCACAACATTCTAGGGGAGTTTATGTCAGCAGAAATCTCATGCAGCCAGGGACCCGTGAATAAACATACTTCATTGACAGTATACAGCATGTAACCTGTTTTCAAGGTCCCGACTCCGGGAGAATGCTGTATGAGTAGCCCGTCAAGCCTTGAGGTCAGTGTGAAACAATAACAAGAAAGAGGATGCAGTCGACTGACCGGCCGTGATACAGTCAGTACTCACGTGGAAATGTACCCGATCGCTGTCTTCGATTTCTGGGTACCTGCCGAATATTGGAGATACCGGGGGAAAGTGGTTGCGCATCCCTAAACTTCGAAGGGGTGAGTTGACGGATTGCTGCCGTCGGTAATCAGATAGAGAGATTGCTCCCATACGGGATTTTTATGATACTTGCTATCGAACATACCCTCGCAAAGATGATAGGTACGCGGCATACAGTCCTGGGCCAAGGCTGGAATGGTCTGAATGTTAGTGGTGCATTGCTTGGCGGCGGATCCGACCCGACACAGCGGACAGCGCGACCCACCAATCTGGCTGGCGTGCAACCGTTCCTTTGGGCAGGGCCAAAGCGCTGGTTCTTGGCTGTTGCCCGCCACCGCGTCTGCCGTCCGTCTGCGTGCGCGAGGACGCTGCTGGCCGCCGCCAACGTCCTGAGCCAAGCACTGCTGAGTGTGAAAGCCGGGATCGTTCCGCATCTTAAGAGCAGACGCCTTGTCCCGCTGCGGGCTTGCCCTCCACTCCCCACCCCGGCCCCATGTCCCGCCCTGCTTCGCTCAGAGACTCGCCCACACTCATGGATGATGTTGAGCGCGGCCGCCCGCACTCCCCAGAACCCTTGGACAAAGCCGACCTCGACCCGTTCGGCCTCCGCGCAGGCGTCAAGACCGCCGATGAGCTCAGCGCGCTGCGTTCCCGCGGCAAAAAGGGCAAGCGGGTAGAAAAGTTTCACAGAGGCCAGAATAATGTATGTGCTCGTCATGTTCTCTGCCGTTGTGCTTATCTAGGCCATAGCTCATCGAGGCGCTGCTTAAACCCATGGACAAGCACACCTCCGACGCAGCACAAGAGGCCGAAGATTCGCGATTAGGCGTACGCGTTCTGCTCGCTGTCCGTTTGGCGCATTCCCTCACTGCGAACAGGTCAAGATTGCCGTGTATGCGAGTCTCATTGCTAACTTCGCGCTGTGTGTGTTACAACGTGAGCGCTCGTGTCATCCGGGTGCCTATAGCATGCTCAAACGATCTGCAGTTTATGCTGCTGTCTCCTCCGGGTCGTTGTCCTTGCTCGAGACCGGTATCGACTCGGTTTTCGATATCTTCAGCAATGTGCTTTTGTTCTGGCTCCACCGCAAGGCGCAAAAGCTTGACGTCAATAAATGGCCAGTTGGGGGTAGTCGTCTGGAGACCATTGGCAACATCGTATATGGTCTGTGGATATCATTTGAGTCTACATTGCAGTGCTGAAGGTGTTCATAGGTTCTTTGTGCGCGCCTTTGAGCTCACGATCCAAGTAGCTTATATAATTTCAGGATGGGCGCAGTCAATCTCGTCGTTGTCGTTGAATCAGTCCGGGTTGTCATCGTCCACAGCAAAGGTGACGATCTTAACGATTTCCACGTCGCATCTTTGGTGGCGGTCGGCGCGGCCCTCGGTGTCAAGCTTTTGCTATTCTTCTACTGCTTCATGTTTCGCAAGCAGTCGAGCCAGGTCGAGATGCTGTGGGAGGACCACAGAAATGATCTATTCATCAACACCTTTGGTCAGTCATGTTGCTCTTCATGTTCTGGCCTGTCTCATCAGGTCCCGCAGGTATCCTCATGTCTGCGGGTGGCAGTAAGCTTCGTTGGTGTAAGCGCTTAGATTATCATAATCAGACATCCGACCCTGACCCCACAGTACAGGGCTCGACCCGACGGGAGCCATCATCGTGAGTCGCATCGCCACTGCAGCTTGCGTACCGGCGTACTGGTGCTGACAATACGGCGCGCAGATCGCGGTGGGCGTGATACTCTCCTGGACGCGCACGATCTATAAGCAATTCGGTCTTCTCGCCGGGCGCTCGGCGCCCCATGACTTCTTGCAACTTGTCATATACAAGGCGCTCATGTTCCACAAGGATTTCGATGCGATTGACACTGTTCGCGCGTACCATGTATGTTCATGCACCCCCTTGGTGTGCATTCACTGAAGCAGCGACCCCAGAGCGGACCGAATTACTTTGTCGAAGTCGACGTCGTCATGTCCCGGGACACGCCTTTGTGGAAAGCACACGACGTGAGCCAGCAATTGCAAGACAAGCTCGAAGTGCTGCCCAACGTCGGACGCGCATTCGTACACGTAGACCATGAGACGTCGCATCGTCCCGTGCGTATTCTCGGGCCGCGGGCTGTCATTCGCTAACTCAGAGAAACAGGAGCACCAGAAAATAAACGAAAAGGAAAAATCTGCTTCTTAACGCCATTCCTCGACGCCCGCCATATCGATAATAACATAGACTGTCATTGTAATACCTACTTCCCAAGACCTTGCACGATCTGTACCTCTTGATTAGTTTTGCACCATGGAATCGCATTGCAGCTCGATCTGGGCATCCAATATACAGTCTACGTTGCGTGTAGGTACGACCTGCGCGCAGTGAACAACCCGAGGCACAAGCCGCAAGAGACGACAAGAAGCGAATGTGCGGGCTAATCGACTTTCCATGTTTTCACGCTGACGTCCATGTCGTCGTCCTCGGGCGATACAACCAATTCCAACGCCCACATCGTAAGCGTGAAAAAGACTGAAGCCCATCTCCACCAGACTTGCTGAGAATGATCTAGCACTATGGGGACATGAGCATGACATGCAAGAATGTAGACCAGATGATTACGCACAGAGTAGGTGTGAGTATACCGTCGTGAATATTGTTTGGCGATACGTGAGGATAATGCGGACAAGGTTTGACGACTGTAGAGCCGTCAGAGACCGCATGTGGCAAAATGTGCTAGAGATACTTACAGGCCGGCCATCCCAGCCGCCGTCCACCCCGCTTTCGCCTTCCCATGCATCGGCGCCGATGGTCGGGATAATGCGGGATGCAAAATGCAGTATCGATAGTCTGTAGAACAGCGCTAGCAGTGTTGGCTTTGGAATCGCGGTCGTGAAGAAGCTGACGAGGGTCTGCAGATGGGGCACCATATTGCCCAATAGTGGAACACTGAGGACATAAACATTAGGAGCTGGTAACGAACAGAACTAAGAGGCTTACTAGGAAGACGTGAACCCAGGCCATTCGTTCACGCGCGGGTCCGTCACGTCTGCGCAGAGCCAGAAATTGTAGGCTACAAATAGGGCCATCCCCGCGCTTTCGATGACGTTCGTGCGACGTAGTGCGAAGCCGATGAGAGTGAGAAAGAGCAACGAAGACAGAGCCACGCCAAGTAGTGTCGACGAGAGCGGCGTCGTTGCTGTCCATGGATATGACTACAGAGAGACAAATTAGGTCTTCAGATTGGCGCAGCACAGGAAAAACGTTGCGTACGCACCGCAACTATCCACCACGCGGCACCAACGTACGCAGCTGCAGCCGCAACAAGCAGGCCAAACTGCCAATTCTCGTCGTAGTCTATGAGCTTGCGACCCTGTCGACCAAGGGTCTGGACGACAATGAGGCTCGAGAGACCTTCGAAGACAAAGAACGCTGGGCTCGACCAGGACAGAATTCGGCCCCACCACCAGGCAATGAGATCAAGATACGTGTGCTGTTCCTTTGTGGAAAAGAGGTTGAGGCAGAGGAGCAAGAGGAACGGATGCACGGGAAGCTGGAGGACGTTGAGAGCTGCTGCCGACTGCCAGAACCAGAGCATTGTGCAGTGGATGAAGGACTGGACGGTTAGAAGCAGCGACAGCAGTAGGAAAGCGGGTCTAGATAGCGTCGAGAGTGCGAGGGGTAGGAAGAGCAGAATTTGCGACGCATTCCACAGACTGCGCGAGCACAATGGCAGTCAGTCGTCGTCCAGACGTTGAATCCGCTGCGTTGCATACGCACCCTACACCCCTCGTCAGAGCCTGCAGGAAGAAGATTCGGGCCATTGAGAGCGGTCGTCGTGGCGTAAGGCAGCCTGAACGCGTCGTAATTCCTCTCAAGCGTCCTCACGCGTCTGGCATCGTCACCACGCGCAGAAGAGCACGGATACAAAGTCCGCGGACGCCTTCAACCAACATGTGCCTGGGTCGTCACGTTCTGGGGTACACGACGTCACCAACATTACAAGTGGTCACTGTATTAATGCGAGTCGTAAAGCAAATACACAGCAAAATGCAAGATATAGTATACAAGATAACGCGTCTCGCGAACAGGTAAGCAACTCTATGGCGTTTTCTCAGGCGTGTCAGCTCTCGTCAACGGAGGGCTTGGCCGTGGTGCGAAGAAGCCCTTCTGAGCAGCAAACCCGCTTGTCCGATGTAGGGAGGCCGGATCCGAGGGAGGAACGTAGAATTCGTCGACAATCGGTATTTGCTGTGTGAGATATGAGCAACCGATTCAAAAGCGACAGCCCTGCGCTCACAAGAAGATTCATCCTGGGTGTAATCATAATCAGAGTGTTCGTCTTGATTTCCATCCAATCCGCTGCAAACACGTCAGTTTATATAGAAGCTGGCGTTGCTTGCCCACCTTTCTCGAACGTCAAGGGCTCGCTCGCTATCAAGATGATGTTTTCTCGCTTGTCGAGCTTAGACATCTTGTAGTGGCCCCCAGTCGCATATTCCTGAAAGGATGTGCCGGAGGAGAAATACTGAAGCCGGTCAATTGGAACGCCAACGAAGAAGCCGGAATGCTCACCAAGGATGCGGCTTCATCATGTTTCGACGAGATATATCGAGTCGCGACCACGCTCTCGCCATCCGTGACGCAGAAGTTCATTAAGCTCGGCTGTAGTGATCGTCTGAAAATGGCCTATGAAGTGGCAGAAACACACACCTCGGTTATGCCTGCCTCCCTAGCTAGCTCATTCAGAGCAGCTATCGTCGCCAGCATCGCATCTCTCAATACATTCGGGGTGAATTGCTTTGCATGCGGGTCTGGGAGCTAGAGCGAAGAATAGGCCAGTCAGCATCCTCCGGGTGTATGCACCGTCTGCCATACCAATGACAGAAATAGGCCGAATGACCACTCAGAGTCTTCCCATACAACATGAGCGAATGTCGATGGAGGCGACCTTCCAGGGTAACGTACCTGTGTTGCCCTGAACGACGGAGAATATGTCGTCCGGTAGACGCGCTTGCAGCTTCCGCTTTATCTTGTGGAATTCTGCGATAGCCCCGTTATGCATCCACTATCCAGCGTCATTCACAGCACGACCATTTGCTAGGTATGGCCTACACGCACCATGAGCGTGCCATGCTTCCAGGGGTGGCAGTTATCCAGCGAGAGCGAACCGGCTGTCGTCGCGCGCACATGACCGCTGCGACGTGCCGAACGTGAGCAGTCATTCACGTCCTAGGAGCCCAGTATACGTACAAGATCAGCGGGGACTTGATCTTCTCAGCCAGTCGCGTGAGGTTGGCATTGTTCCACGCCTGCAGGAATGAGGGCGTTGTGAGGTTAGCCTGCGTGGCCACGAACGGCGCGGAGGCGTACAGGTGTGATGGACGTGAAGATGCACGGCTCCCTGCCTAGCTCCTCGTCGTAGACGCTGTCGTACCAACCTGCGACGCGGGAGTTAGTCGGACCGCCAGCACACATGCCCAGGAGCGGCGGCGGCGACGCACCAACGCCAAAACCATCGCCGTTTATTGGTCTGCGCAAGTCGACGCGCAATCTAGAGTCGAACGCCTGGTTAATGATCGAGTGCGCAGGTCGCGTGAGCAGCTAACGTCCAGCTCGTCAGCAACTAGAACAACACAGGTGCTTGCGGTGTAGGCGCACATGCGATAGCTGAATGGGCCGCGTTCCCTTGTAGATGAGGAGGCGGCACATAGCGCAAAGCAGCAGTCAATTGTGGGCTATACGTCGCAGATGAAGAACGAAGTCTAAAGCACAGGTGGCTGGGCATAATGACTCCAAGGACATAGCCGAGAAGAGCAATTCTCGCGTGCTTTGACGCGTAACGGCGCGGCATCTGTTTTCTACCTTCATCTAAACTCAGACCTTACGCCTCAGGACCTCGATACTCCGTCACTGAGGATGATGGGCGATACGGAAGGGCGTGAAGCATTGGCAAGACTGAGGTGAGCGCCCAATCCTGCACATCGAATGCACCACACAACCGGAAACTGTTTCTGACTAGTATCCCAGCTAAAAATGCATGGGATGCAGAGAAGTATCGACCAGCTTGTGCATAGCAAATGCCAAATGGCAATGTGAATTATGTAGCGACAATGGTGTAAACCGATGTGAGACGAAACGAGGTCCATTTGATGAGAAAGCTCAAAAGAACACCGCAGAAACACCAAGGAGCAGTGCACCAAGTGCAACGGGTGCCACGCGTCCTGCAGCGTTGGGTGGCTTTTCCGACTCGGTCGGGTTTGCGGCATCGGGACCCGTCGACGTGCTCGTGTTGCTTGAAGAGGACGGAGCGGGCTGCTGAGCGCCGTTGGAGGCCTTCGCGGCCTCTTGGAAGGCCGCATAGGTCTGCGCGCCAGAGAGCGGAGGATTGACAGCGAAGACCATGCCCGACTTGCAGTCATTCCCAACGGACGAGTAGAACCTGATACATGTATAATGAGTTTCGAAACGGGGGAAATGACCTCGAAAATGTACCAAAGAGGATCCGTACTCGTTACCTAAGCATGGGATAGTGGAATCAGCCTTGTGAAAAGCACGACAAGAGGAGGTGTGGAACGTACCGGGAAATCAAACGATTCGCCAGTGTTGCTGAGCACAGAGCCAGTGTCATGAACGCCAGTATCGAAGCCGCCTTGCAGAGGAGTGCATGGATTCTCGAACGAGGACTCTGCGTTGGTAACAACTCCCGTGTTAGATAGCCGGGTCCAGTTCACAAGGAGGAGTTACTGACGAGTGGCGCTGTGCTGGACGGTCTTGGGCTGCTTTACCCACTCGTTCATTGCAAAAGTGAATGTGATGGTGTCTCCGACGTTGGGGCGAACGCTGCTAGGGTCGAATCCAATGCCTTGTTGGCCGGTAGTCTCGTCGAGGCCGACAGTTACTGTGTAAACGGCACCAAGGACGACAGTAGGCGCCAGAGCGAGGAGGAAAAGCGTTGCGACCATGCTGAATATTATGGACTGTGGGAGAGCGTCAAATGAAGGACAGGTAGGAGACCGAGCGGAAGACGATGAGTGTGAGCTGCGGACAAGGCGGCGCAACGGCGTTGGGCCACGGGCCGCGCGCCAAGCGCACTGGACCAATTCTTATGTAGACTCTCTTCACATGTTGGAATTCTGTGAATCAAACAGTACACAGTATACTGTCTATACATGTCGGAACGTTTACACGCCTACAGGCCAACCGCGGCAAGAAATATACAATGAGATACCCTATGCGATTGATCACCGTAGCGCCGCTAGAGCCGCGGCAGTCACCGACTCCTGGTGTCATGAAGCTGAGGTTCTCTTGTGAATTTCTGTGTTCATACAGTATGATGCTGTATATATCTGCTCGTCACCAGAGCTGGTGCAGGGAGGCTGATTTGCTGAGTTTCGGGCGCGATGCGGGACGCTGCGCGTCCCGCTGATCGCGCGGTGAATGCATGTGTCGCGAATGCATGATTGTCGCAGCTGCTTCACCTAAAGAGTGATCGCGGTATCCCGGTTTGTGGATCTAGTGTTGCTCCGGGGAACAGGCGCAGCAAGAGGTCGAACGCGGCTGACAACATCAAAAGCAAGTAGCAGCCTGCGCGAGCGGATCCGAGCAGCGCACTTTGACCGGCCTGGGCGCTTGGGCATGAGCGAGAAGCAGAACGCGGCGGTAGTCTCGGCGAAAACTCGTCAGCAGAATGATTAATGATGACTTCTAAGTATTCTCGTCAACGCGCAAGTCGGAGCTGCTGTTTGCAGTCATAAGAGCGAAAATCTCCGGCAGCTGGGAGTCGAGCCAGCAGATCAGCGTTTCCGTTTACAAAAGGTGCTGAGGAATGTCGTGATGTGAGGTCTGTAAAAGAGCATAACGAAGGTCATTGAGTTTTTTTGAAGGCACGGTCTGAAAACTTTCAAAGACCATGATGAGCAATGAGCTTGGATACGCCAAGGTTTGACGTCGCCATCAAGTTTTGTACCGAAACAAAGGGTATTAAGATTGAATCTAGAGTGAGGAGAACGCTAATGCGTACGGGCTTGCCGCACCAGTGCACGACGAGGTCCAGATGATCATCCTTGACTGTTCGGAACACGAGCGGAGCAAGGGGGCCCAAGACGGCACGAAAAGTTCGCTGCACCCCGTCACATGCGGCATCAACTACGTCGTCCAAAATAAACTGAACTCGCGGTATTACACGGGCTGCAAGAACGGCCTTGATGACTCCGACGGGAAACACAACGTTGATTTTGGAGCAGATACTGTAGTACGAAGAGTTTTGGAGTATGCAGAGTCAAAGCAGGTTGGCACAATGGCAGCAGTTTCTAGATGCAGATAGCACAGTAGGCTCTGTGGTACGAGCAGGCGGAAAATGGGTAGAACCCAGCGGAAAATGCGGATAAGTGCCAGGCGGCAGCGGAAGGACAGAGCAAGCAGAAGCATCATGATCAACGCGAAAAGAAAGAATTCGTCAGCAATGTTTCTGTAAATCAAAGGGCAGTGGCAGCGTGCCAGGCAGGTCGCGGGGGCCTATTCCAGCAACATGGCAAGAGCCAACCAGTTTCGGATGCAGACGGGAAAATCCGCGGGCGGAGTGAACGCGCGGCTACGCGCGGTCGCCGAAGAGCATTGAATATTGAATGACCAAACTGGCAGCTATATACAGAGCGTCAGAATAATGTAATTTGTTTCATTAACGTGGCAGCATGTGGAGATTGGATGACGATGGAAGAAAAGCTCCGTCGGTACAAATAAAGGCCCATGGACGATTGGTGCGGACTCGCCCGGCCCGGGAATTTTACTGTTTCAACGACCCACCCCTCCATGAAAAACCGACAACCAAAAAAGGCATAGACTATCGTCTAAACCTTTTAGGAGTCGGTGATGATTCGTGAAATCAAAGTTTGTGTAGAATCCATGCAGAGCAATTAGATGAGGCTACAGTCTATGTTGTAATTCCATCGCGTACGCCGCCAAGGTCAAGTGGTGCAAAGGCAAGGGGAGCGAAATGGGATGATGCTATAATGATAAGGCCCGGGGAGTGTAGAATCGCGAAGGGTACTCGGGTTGTGGACGAACAAGTTAGCTTGTCGCCGTGCGCGTCAATACGGGGCTATAGGGAACAGTCGGTGACTCGGGTGCTTCGTTGAGCCACCCACCGCCTTCCCAGCTGCATCCCGGCCTGTAAATGTCGAGCGCGCGCTGCTTCCGATCATGGACTCCTCGCAACAGGTCGCCCACCCGCTTGTAGTTGATGGGTTTCAAGAGCCAGCCGTCGATACCGGACTCCAGGAGCTGATCCCTCTCGCGCTCCTTGAGTGACGCGGAGACAGCGACAACGGGGATGCGCCCGTTTAGTGCACACGAAAGCGGCAACTGCTCGCGAGCACCTGGCGTAGTTGCCAGAACATCTTGTTCAATCTCACGAATGCGTTTGGTCGCATCGTACCCATTCAGCAATGGCATTCTGAACAACGTTCGGATCAGCGATAGCTCGAGACGATTATAGTAATCGCAACGAACTGGATGTCCATGAAAATGCAGTCGAAGGCATAATCGCCCTTTGCAACGATGTCGACGATGTCCGCGCCGTCACCACATTGGATGACAGTGTGCTCATCGCGCTCCAACCGCTTCGAAAGCACTTTGCGGTTTAAGATGTCGTCCTGTGACGGCGTCAAATGTTGATACGGAAGGCGTGATCAAATACGCACGTCGACCACAGCGAGACGAAGTTTCTTGGGGGCTGCAGCGATGGCATGGCGCCTCGAAGGTATCTTGATGCCTTGTAGGGGGACGCTACTCCTCTCGTGATGACTCCCTATTGCCCCAGGTGGTCGCCGGTCAGTGGCAAGATCTTCGACTCTAAGGCCCTGCGAGGGGATGTTGTTTTCCGTTACGCCGTAGGTACTCCTGTGACTACCCAGGGAATCGGTGTGGGTGCGTCGAGACCCATTGCCCTGCCCAATGGGTCGCGGAACTACCATCGAAGCTGAGCCTTCGGACGAGCCAGGTTTCGAACCAAGAGCTCGAACAAAGCCCTCTATCTCCTGACCCGCTTGCGAACGGTATGAAGACGACGAAGGCGTCGGATGGGTCCCGACAGGATGGCTCAGTTCCAACGGATTTCCAGCGGACGCTTGGCGTGCTTGCTCGTAAGTTTGGCCGGGCGAATAGAGTAAGAAGGGTAGGAGAAATTTGAATGTTGACCCTTCGTTGACCTTCGATTCGACGCGCAGCTGTCCACCGAGTTGTTGGATAATACGTGCAACAACAGCCAGTCCAAGGCCGAGGGGAAACGTTCGTCGATCTTTGTGGAGCCGTACCGAGCCGGCTGCCGGGTCAGCCTCATCTGACAAAGGGATGTCATCTGTGAGAGCAGAGCTTCCACTAGACATTTCGCCAGGATGCTGGTAGTGTTCGATCTGCCGGAACAGGCTGCCAAGTTTGTCCTCTGGGATGCCACAGCCAGTGTCCTGGACCGAAACCTCGACAACCACTTGACCTGGAGCGCGCGGCTGCCCTGGCTCCTCAAATACGCGACATGCAACAGTGATGCTACCTTGAGTGGTGTATTTGACTGCAGAAAGGCATCTCAATGACTGCTCGCAGTGCAGGCACACCCACACACCAGCATTTGCGGTCAGATTTGCCATGACTGTGCGGATTTTCTTTGCATCTCCCCATACCCAGCCAGGGCTTGTCGCAGTGTCCACAATAAAAGCGACCTTGCGGCGAGCTGCTTCTTTCCTGTGGTGATTATTAGGCGCCGCAACTTGAATTCCGTCGCCGAAACTTACTGATAAATCTTCGTAGCGTCGATGATATTACTTGGTAAGTCAAAAGGCTCCTTGAACGAAGTCTCCTGTCCCGTTTCGAGACGGGTGAGATCCAGAAGATCGTTGATGGTGAATAGCAAACTCTAGAAGGTCTCTAAGCATTATTTGTTGGCGGCAGAAAGAAATGGACATGCCTTCGACGCCTCGTGAGTTTGGATGAGGTTCTCACGTGTTTCTTCATCCAGCGGCGCAGACATGGCCAATTCCAAAAAGCTGTAATCGCCAAATGGTTAGGCGATAGATATACTATTGGGAGAAAAGGAGCTCACTTGATGATTTGATTCAACGGCGTTCGAACTATCCAAAGATGAATGATCAGCATGTCTGCGAAGAGGGATCCGACGAACCTTCATGACTCGCATTTGAAAGTAGAAGTTGCGTTAGCTTCGAAACCTCGACAGCCGATTGCTTTTCCCGCCAGACTTCGATGAACTACAGCGACGCATGATCAGAGGTTGGCGACTCTTTTCTGCGAGAGGCTTGTCAAACCTTTCCGTATACGAGTGAAAGCACTGCGGCCGTGTCCAATTGCTCGCTAGCCCATTCACGCGACTTGCCATAAACGCGTTGCGTCCAGGTCTTTCGCGACACATTGAGCGATGAACATTGTTGAGCTCCAGGGCGCTCACCTCGAACGAATCGCGCGGGTTGAGTGCGAGACCTTGTTCGTTGATTTTCTTGATCGGCTGCCCTGCCCAGTGCATGTAACGCACTTGCGTCTTGCGGAGGAATGCGATGAAGTTTTTGCCATCTGGAGTGAGCGGGACGTAGAGCATGCCGGCGAGAACGTCTGGCCCTGATGGAAGGTACAGGTCGGGGTAGTCATCAGCCAGCGACTTGGTCGCGAACATGTGGCGATACCGCTTGAGACGAAGATACTCGGCTACAATGAGCAATTCTTGCCCGCAGACGTTTTCGCCCATGATCTTTGCACCGTCGCCGACGATAAGAATGCCATACTCCGCTTCGAACAGTGTAAGAAGATCCTCTGCATTGGACATGATATACCCAGAGGGGTTTTGTGCCGTCGGCGAAGCGGTCAACTGCGCGGAGAATCCTGAGTTGATTGTAATTTGGCGATGAACGACAGCACGTACTAGCTTCCGGCCTTGTAACCGCTGAGTGAACGTCAGCCGCTCAAGGTTGCGAGAGACTGCGTCCGCAAACAGGCGAAGCATATGACGCATATGGAAGGAAACCCGCATCCCCTCGTCACCGTATGAGTGGCACGCGATAAGGCCCCAGAGCTTGTTAAAGCCCATAATTGACTGAAAATATGTTACCCGCCAAAATATACAGTTGAAGTCAGTAAGCACACTCACAATGGACATGCTGGAGCGGACGTGCATATTGGCCAAGTACTTGAGGTGGATTGGACTCATTGCGCGAAGAAACGAATGCGTCATGTCCTGAATTGCAAAATTAGCAGGCGGACTGTCAGTGTTGTGACACAAACCAAAGGCCACTCCAGATCCTCTTCAGATTTGCACACGAGGCGGGCCGATGGTTGGTCACGGTCATACAATAATCGAACTTTGTCTGCGAGCAGGACCGCGTCACGGCGGAGCAGTATCATCAATGCAAAGGGCTCACTGATAGCGTAGAGATCTCGCGCTTGTTTTGGGATATCGCTGGCTGGAAAGTGCAGCCCTCTGAAAATGTCTTTCGACTTGGAACGATCCACAAGCTCCGCGACCGTCTGACCGTTCCATTCATCGTCGAACTGATATATAAGGACACTGAAAGGTGTAAGGTCAATCGCGCACAAAAACGGGGAACCAAGACGAGAAGGACTAACCGGTGATACCCTGTCAGATACTTCGTGAGGCCGACGACGACCTTGAGGAAGCTCTCCAAGTCAGGCGCTGCAGTAAGCTGCTCGTTGCACTGGTTCAACACAGAGACCATATCGACCCGGACCTCATGAGGCTGTTTGCTCGTCAATAACGACTGACGCCAGGCTCGCCTATTCAAGCCTTCTACAGGTGGCTTGGCTTGCGCTGCACCTTGCGTGTGTCGGTGCGAGGTTGACGTTCCCATCGAGTTGATGCGAATGCGCTGGTCTCCGCCACCATCGCGAAGACGCTCGATTTCGGGTATGAGTTTCGAGAACATGGTTGTTGACTCTCTGATATCTTCTATCGTAGGTGAACGCGAGAAGTCAGACTCCGAGGAAAGAGAGGCAACGCTGGGTCTGCGACTCGAGTCCAAGTCCGTATACACCTCTGAAGTAATGGACGGTGCCTCGTCGCTTGTCGAGGGTGTCGGGGGCGAGCGGGATGCGAAATCATGAGTAGAGCTGACGCTGCCAGTTCGTGTTTCCGGGCCAGAGCTACTCGCGGTTGACATGGACAGGCTCTCTGAGCGAGGAGTCATAGGGTTAATCGTGTCGTCGTAAAGCTCGAACTCGAGAACGAGAAGCGGTTTCCGTGGCGAGTCACCTTCCGAGACAGGTATTTGCTGAACACAGTGCAGTGCGCAAGCGCAATGCCAGCGTCTCCTTCCAAGCTCGTCTGAAGCATGGCCTGGCAGCGCAGACCCAGGCTCTCCGAAACCAAAGAGCTCAAGGAGCTGAGGCGTTTGATCTGCTGGATCCACCTGGTCGGCTTGAAGATTTGACAGGAATTCTAGATTGTGCAGCAACCGCTCGGCTTGGTCCTCTGGAAGGGTGTCCGTAAAGCAGTCCAGGTTGAACAGATACTTGGGGCTAAGCCCAAGGATCTCCATGGAGTTCTGTAAGCCGCGGTCAACATCATGAATAAAGTCTGGACAACGAGGACACGCACCTCAGAAACCTGGCGCACTTGAAAACCACAGTGCTCCGTCTCGCGTAGCGCCATCAGAACGCCGAACGCCTGAACGGCACCAGGTATTCGAATGGGCTCGTCCTCGCATCGCGTCAGTCGGCCAGCATGGCCAACTATGATGTGATTTCCTTCCTTGTCTCTCTCGTGTGCGAAACGTGTTGTCATGAGATCGCGTTGCTGCACCGCGTCCTCAAGCTGGCGCTCGCGCGCCTCGCTGGCCTCCTGCGCGTGTATCGCGTCGGACTCTGGCTCGTCGACATCGATAGGTTCGTCCTGGGCATCTGTCGTTTCAACAGGCGGGAGACGAACGATGGATGTCCGTGGGCGTAGCCCGTATGATCCTATCGGGGATTCTGGGCTCTCTAAAGTCGAGCC
This sequence comes from Auricularia sp. M13, assembly GCA_037042915.1. NCBI lineage: Eukaryota > Fungi > Basidiomycota > Agaricomycetes > Auriculariales > Auriculariaceae > Auricularia > Auricularia sp. M13. The sequence continues at coordinate 1,718,907 of CM073197.1, read as the reverse complement.
TTCATCCGGACGAGGCGTCTGCTCGATTTGGAGGGGAGGTCCAAGAGTTTTTGGTCGGTTGCCTTGAGGAATGTCTGTGCGCAAGTACTGAGCAATAATGATTTTGTTTTTAGAAAAAACTCACCATAGAAACTAGTTGGTGACTTGACGTCATGAGCCTGAAAATAATCTCGCGAAACCTACAGCGAGGCTCGGGTGGTGAGCAGACCCAAAAGGCAAAGCCGTGATCCGTTCGAGAACACACCTCTCCCGTTCCCGCGCTAGGTGTACAGGGTGCAGCTATCAACGAGTCCCCTTGAAGATGATGAGCACGGGACCAGTAGCACAGGATTCATGGCTTACTACGGCCGGTATCTCGCTGCACGCCAGCTAGCAGCGAGCGGGTTGGGTATACGAAAACCGAGGAGTTGGGCGGAGGTGCCGTAACGGGCGGCACATCCAGTGCCGTGGGATACAACTGATGTTTTGCCGAGCCGTCGTCCGGGTCGCTTTCGAGCGCCATCTCGTGCGGGGGCAAGAACGGCGTCGCGGGCGCCGACGGCGGGCTCATGCTTGACCCGGAGCTCGTGCCCTCTTCGTCGCGGCTCTCGGTGGCGGGCATCGGCGGAAGAGAAATGCGGCCTGTCCCGGGCGTGTCCCATGGCAGCTTGACGATGTACATCGCTCACTGCGCTCCCTTCGGATGGACGGCGCACGATAGGGCGTGCGACAACGAGGCAGAAAAGAGGCGAGCGATCCACGGCCGCAGCTCAGCGCTCGTCCGTTGGGGCCGCCACCCCTAACCTCGATCGCATTACGGCCCTCAACTGACACGCACGGGGGCACCTGTAGGAGCCCGTTTGTCTGACACCCTGCGACCGCGGGCTGGCCACCGCCAGTCAATGCATCTTATCTAATCAGTGTCCTGCAAAATACGAATCTTACGTATCTGATTCTGATAAACTATGCACTGGTTCCAATCACTGCAAGCTTCGCGCTCGAACCAAGGCTCCAACGCCTTGCTCTCGACTCGCACGGGCTTGTATCCAACTTTATTCTCAGCGGTTGGTGTTATGCGTTACATCGAAATGATACAGTACATGTTAGTCCGAAGGTGTGACGCGTCGACTACAGGAACTCGCGTGGGCGTCGCGACGGGTCTCCGTTTTGGCTGTCGTATACCAGCCCAGCGACTTTGAATGCGAGTTCTATGGTGAGGTTAGCTCAGGAAGTCGGCATTGCGTCAGTGGGAGCATGTGCGCACCGTCAACATGACCACGCGACCTCGCCTCCGCATAGACGCGGACGACGTCCTCAGTGCCGCTTGGCCGGACGAAGGCGCGCCCGCCTTCGTACTTGCGTACGAGCTCGTCCAGCTTGGTCTGCAAGCCGGGTGGGCTGACCAGCCTGCGCTCCGCGTCCTCCGTTTTGAACACGTTGCGGTTCGGCACGGAGACCTTTACAAGCCGATTGGGCAAGTCGCTGTACAGCGAGTCCCACTCCTCGCCGTTGTACGAGCGATGGGCGAGCACGGCCTCCACGAGCAACATGTCGGACACCGCGTCGCCAACAGCCTGGTTGATGAGCTCCGTCAAACTCGTCAGGTGCTTCAGGGCCGTCGCCTGCGCTGGAGTGCTCGGCTCGTGCGTGCGCAGCGTCTCCAGGCAGCTCGGCGAGAAGAGCACCGTGCCGTGCCCGTTCGCTTCGAAATAGACGCCAACGGCAAAGTGCTCGGCGGCATGATGGAGGTGCTTGACACCAGTAGGAACGCATCGGACAGGTACGCGCTGAAGGAAAAAAGATAAAATGAGCTGTACGCATATATATGAAAATGTTGGACAGAAACGCACGTCCTCAAGGTATTTGGTCGAACTGCCATTCGCATAAGCAGTCTGGACTACCCCGACCTCGATCTTGCCCTCCAGGCCAGCACTCTTGACGAGGTCGGATATGAATGCAGTGACTAGGGCTGCAATCTTGTCGCCATCGAGCATGTGGAACTGAGAGCGCTCGTCGAGGTAGTAGTAGATGAGGCGGTCGGCGTCGCCGTCAAGGCTGCACGCGCGCTGGCCCGGCTTGAGCACCGATGCGAGTGAGGGTGGCAGCTTCTGAGAGGTCTTGACGTAGTCAGCGCCGCACGAGTTGTTAAGCGCGCCCTCGGTGGTGACAGCAATGTTGTGAGCGACTAGCTTCAGGTGGCTGTTGAGGAGCGGGGCAATCTTCTCGATCGCAAAGGCGCCGACGCCATTCGCGCAATCGACGACGAGCGGCGCCTCTGTGGTTTTGTTTCCCTGCGGGTCACGTCAGAAATTAGGCCGCGGCGTACGATTCCGCGGCAACCAGGGTCGTACCACGAGCTTCTTGTATGCAGTCGCGAGCTTGCTGTAGTACCCTTCCGGCGTGGGCTCGCCGTACTCGTCCTTCGCGCCCTTGGTATTGATGCAGCGCACGATGTAGTGCAGGATGGGCGTCGTCTGGACGCCCTCGTCGCGGGCCTCAGCGCCGATAGCCGCGAAGCCGTCCTCGAGCGCGGCCACCAGCGCAGGGCCCGACGGACGCGTGTCGCGGGCGTAGACGACGCGCGCGGGCTTGGCGAGATCGATCTTCATCTGCTTGACGAAGGCGTCGAGCGCGTCGACAAAGTCGGCGGCGGAGTCGACGTTGGCGAGCGCGGTGGCGTGGGCCTCCCAGCTTGTCTCGAGCATCTCGCCGCGCGGGTCCACGAGCTTCACGCCGTTGTCCTGCGCGCGCCGGCGCCGGTCAGTGTCAACGCATAAACTAGCTTGCGCGCCCGCCACTCACCGCCTCGGGGTTGTGCGACGCGGTGACCATCACGCCGATGGTCTTGCCGTCCAGCCGCTTGCTTCTGAGGCCGGCAAGGATGCCCATGCGGAACAGCACAGAGTCGAGACGGTTCCCCCTGCACGCGAGTCAGCTCGAGCTCGGCGCGCCCACCGCTCTGCACGTTGCTCACAGCGTTCTGAAGCCAGCGGTGCCATACTGGAACGTCAGGTTCTTGGGCTTGGGATGCTTTTCAAACAGCTGCGTGATCTTGTCGACGGGCAGGGCGGCCATGGTAATTCGCGGTAATGGGAGAGAGAGAGAAGACACGATCGGCACAGCCCCTATATACTCTGGCGCATAATTACAACAATAATTCCCGAGCCTCGTTCACGCGTCCTTCGCCTTCGACGCCTCTTCCGCGGCCGGGGCAGCGGCAGACTCTGCGGCCTCGCTCGGCGTCTCAGTCGGGGCGTTCGATGATGCGGTCTTGAGGTCGCCGTCGCCCGATGTGGCTTTAGCGGCGTCAGTGGCGGCTGGCTTGCTGTCGCCAAAGTTGAGTCCCTTGACAAGGTCGTCTGCCTCCGCGCCCCCGAGACCGAGATCGGATACGAGCTGCAGAAGCTCGTCCTCGGTGACCTTGACGCCGGCCAGGCTGCGGTCCTCCAGCTGCTCGCCGGCGTCCAGCTCGTCACTCGGCTTGACCTTCTTAGTCAGCGGCGACGGCTGCGGTGCATACGACGGCTTCTGGCCCGTCATCTGCAGCGGAGAGGCAGCACCGGGCACGCCGATGGGCTGCGCAGGGGGTGCGGGACGCTCGCCCTCGAGCTCGGCGTCCCACTCGTCCTTCAGTCGCAAGAAGATGTCGAGCTCGTCGTGTTCTACTGCGTCCTCGCTACATCGCCTGAATATATGCTCTCAAATGCAAGCAAGCAAGCACCTACAAATCGGCGAATGTCTACGGGCAGATCAGTACTCTGAATGTATGCACCTCAGCGCTTGAGACGAGTACGCACCCCAGGAAACCGGCCTCCTACAAGTATGCCAGGCAGCTGCTGCTTGTCTGCGCCTGCTCAGCAGCGATCCAAGAGTGTCCATCGGGCAACGCACCGAGCGGCGCCTTGCGTCTCCAGAGCTTCTTGGCATCCTCGTCGCTGGCGAGGTCGTAGGACGTGAAGGCGATCTTCTTGACCTGCAGGATGCGCAGCAGGTACTCTTGCCGCTGGCGCAGCGCCGGCTGAGACGCTATCGTCGTTAGGAACACTTGGATGGGCGGCGACGGCATTGGTATGGTGACAGGGATCGCATTCGCGCTGGCAGTTCCCGCTGCTTCAATCCGTACGCGCACCATGCCCGTCAAGGTCCTCTGCGTTTGCCTGGGCAATATCTGCAGGAGCCCCCTCGCGGAAGCCGTGCTGGCCCATGTATGTCCATTGGCTGAGCTTGGCCGCTCGACTAATGCTCACACTGAAGGTCGCGTCTGAACGCGGCATTGACCTCGAAGTCGACAGCGCTGGCACTGTGCGTTTTATTGCATGCCGATCGGCCATCTGCTCACAGATCTCCAGGCAGGCTATCACATTGGAGAGGAGCCTGACGAACGGTAGCCTTCTGCTCGACGATCATGTGGCACGGAATGCTCACTGCTGTCCAGGACGGTAGCGACATGCAAGAAGGTATATGGGTCGTTCTGCCATGTAATGCTCTCATACTCACGAATGCAGCACGGGGTCAAAATCGACCATCTTGCACGCCAAGTCGACCGGTCCGACTTCAAGACGTTCGACTATATTCTCGCGTCCGACAAGTCGAACCTGGCCAACCTCGAGCGCATCAAGCCCAAAGACGGCAAGGCTGTTGTTCGACTCTTCGGTTCGTATGAGGACGGGAAGGAAATACGTGATCCATATTACGGTGGCATAGTGAGTGGCTCCAGCCTTTTCACGATTTGCCAGACGTTGACCCCGCCCACAGTCTGGTTTTGAGCAATGCTATGAACAGTGCGTGCGGTATTCGCATGCATTTCTGGATGAAAAAGAGGGCAAGCGCACGTCGAACGAAACAGAGAACAAGCCAACGCGGTCATCAATGTAAATGTAGAGCCCAAACGTCTTGGAATGCAACGAGCAGGCGCAATACGGGAGACGTTCCATAGAGCATGGTTTTAGGGCGATACATGGAGGGATGGGCATGCGAGAGAGCGGAAGCGGCGTAAGATGGGAGTTTACTTCTTCTTGTTTGCCTCCTCCTCCTCCTTCTGCAGGATGACGATAATCGGTCAGCAAACAAGTCTCCAGGCACAAAGGCAGACACGAACCTTCGCCTTCCTGATCTTGCGGATGCCAGCGTAACGGGCTTCCGAGCGCGCCTCGCGAAGTGCACGGTACGCCTTAAACTCGCGCTCCTCGGCCGTGATCTTGCGCGGCGCCTCGGGCAGGGCAGCAGCAGGCAGCGGGAGGGCAGCGCGGGTGGTGGCAGCGGTGAGGTCGTCGCCGTCGAGTCGGCCTTCTTCGGCTTCTTGGCGTTGCGGGGGAAGACGACGAGACGAGCCTTGTAGGCCTTGAGGCGCTCGACGTTCAGCGCCTTGCCCTCCGCAGACAGGTTGCGCCGGCGGTGGTCGACGACGATGCCCACGCCGCGCGCCGCCTTGCGGCTGATACCAGCCTCCTTGAGCTCAGCGAGCGTGAAGCCGCGGCCCTCGCGCAGCTTGGTGTTGTAGCGCAGCGTCGGCGCGCGCACGGCCGGCCGCAGCGACTTCAGCGGGCGCACGCCCAGGAGCGCCGCCTTCGCCTGGCGCGCGTTGCGCCGGCGCAGCTTGCGCCCGGGCTGGTTGAACCACGTCTTGACGCGGCGCTGCCAGTCCTTGCGGAAGTGGTTGGCGGGGAGCACATTGTTGTGGCGGAAACCCATTTTTTAGTCTGCAGCACGCAACAACCGGTCAGCGTAATGGTCTTGCCAACGCGAGCCCGTCCAGCAAGCCAGCCAGCCAGCCAAAATCTCAGCAAGCAGCACAACGGCAGAATCCTGGACGGACGGACACGCGCCCACGACGCTCACCTTGACGAGGGCGCCGGTGCTGGGCGCGAACGGGTGTGATGCTGAGGAAGGGGAAGGGAGGAATTAACGAGGTCAGCTTGACCCGAAACCGTAATCCGCCTCCGTACACCGGTAAATGCCGCACTGTACAGTATCGCCGACCCCATCACCAGCCTTATTTCTGCAAGGCAATAGTCCTCAGGCATATCTGACGTTTTTGATATCTCGATGAGCGTAGGCCGAAATTTGAGGGCGTGTTGCTTTACATGACGGCCTCTTGGTCGTGAACCATTGCTTCCGCGACCCGCCTTCCCAGTTATTTAGATGCCTTGCTTCTGACTACAGTGGTAGTCTTGCTGCTTAGTAGCGACGCCTGACTTTCACAGTCCAACGAATCTCATGGCGTGCTTTATAATCGACTTCCTCGTGTTCTGGACTCGCAACAATGGCCACCCTTCCAACACATTGCTGGCTCTTCCGTGTCTGGACCTGCTGCGCTACATCGCTTAGGCTTGTCATGGTTCCTCGAATCCTTGATGCTATGGGCGTGGCGTCTGGTTCCTGTCTAGAGAGACGTCTCTTTGTCTAGTCCGCCACCGACCGCGATGGTTGTGTCTGGGGAGCATCCTGTCGGGTTCTCCTTAGTCAAGGTTCCTGAGAGTAAGCTAGGTGTCCCATCGTTTGCCACAGAACCCTCCGTTCAAGGGCCCACCAACGGAAGTACACATTCAATGAGTGATTTTATCGAGCTCAGGATTCTATTTGCTTGCTAGCGTGTTCGCCCCGGTCAATTGTGTCGATAAATGACTCTCCAGCTCACTTTTATGATCCAAACCAACCGCATCCGCGGAGATGCGCAATCGCGGCAAGCACAAGCAAGAAGCGGTGCAAATGTTACAAGCCAAAAGTATAAACGGATGCTCTCCCGAGCACACCACGAAAGCCATCTGCGCATCCGAGTCGACGGTGGATGAGCCAGTGACAGCCCAAGTTCGAACTCAGTGCGCTGCAGTTGGTTCTCAGCGCTCAACATCATGATATCCGCGCCCTCAGACTGGTTCTCGCTCATGGGAGAAACGCCGTTGTCCCCACGACTCAAGCAGCTCTTGACGAGCCTGTCTGAAACATCGACAATAGCACCTCCCGAGGTGAAATCATATCGAGACTGCGTCTATTTCAACTACTTCGAGATCGGGCTCAGCCTGCAATTTCTCCCCACGGACGGCTACACCATCAGTCAGGGGATGCAGATGGATGGACTTGCGCTGGACAAACTCGCGCTAGAGACGATCGACATCTACAACGTGCCGGACGCGTCGACGGAGAACGAGCGCGCAAAGTCGAAGGCGTCGCATTACCGGCCGTATCCCAAGTTCCCCATAGAGCTGGCGTTCCGCCGTGGGGAGGCTGAGGAGATCGCGTTGGCGATAACGCCTGAGACGACGGGGAAAGACATTGTGGCGCCCTTGGGCGAGCCGGATCGCAAGGGCGGCGGAACCGGTCCGTCGTCGGGATCGATCGGCATCTGGTGCGAGTGGTCGAAGTTGGGGATCATGGTTGAGTTCGGCGGCGACGAGGCGCGCGGCCCCCAGGCCTGGGAGAAGGGCAAGGACGCCATCTGGAGCTCATTGACACTGTTCAAGCCAAAGCCGGCATCGTGAGCCGTTCGAATGTGCTCCGAGTCGCTGTACAGCCCAATAAGTATATTAGCTATAAATCCCAGTCACCGATTATTTGCAGTCGATCTCCGAGTCGCAGTACGCTAGATAGGACAAGTGGCATGATTTTCCTCAGTGTGCAAGTCGAGCTCAGTTTGCAATTGCAAGTCCGGGGCCGGAGTGATCTGCACTTGAGCTCCGCTGCCGCCAAGCCGCAGGTGACTGCCTCTCACCAGCCAAGATGCCAACCGGTGAGTCCGTGGCTGCCTTCTTGACCTCGAACTGCCATCTAACCCAGCTGGCTGCTGCTGCAGACCCATTCTCAGACCCCGTGCCAGCCCTTCCCGAGAAGCAGAAACCCATGCTCGAGGCCGTGCGTGACGTCGTGACGGTCAAGTCTGACGCTCCGCGCAACAAGCTGGGCAGAAGCCAGACCTCGACTAACCCGTGCGTGCCGTGAATTCTTGCTTGCTGCGGTCTCTAATTCATGCGAATATCCCCTCAGGTCTCAGAGCAACGGTCAGCCCCAGCGCCGCACAGACGAAGCTGGCGGCAAGCCCTTGGAAAAGTCCAAGTCTGCGCCCGGAAAAGCCAAGAACAAGAAGACTGGGTTGCACACAGACGTTATCGACAAGCTCGACATCTCAGGCGTTGGTAACATCGGTGAGTCGCCATCGCCCATCACAGCCAGGCTCCGCAGTGCTCACCCATGCCCTTACCTCGCAGCCCTCCACCATGACGGTCCATTTGATGCCTGCGCGCCGTCTCGCAACAGGCACAAGCACAAGGCGCCCATGATGGCGTGGGCCAATTCTCCCGAAGCTGAAGCTCAGGGAGACGTCCCACCGGTGCCGTCTGCCGATCCCAGGCTTTCAGCGCGGGCTCAAGCCACAATGGCTGCAATGGCTCAAGTCTCGCCAGGCTTTGACAGCGGCCCGTATCCCAAGGTCTCGTCCCCTGGCTGGAATTCAAACGCAGACTGGGGAAGCGGCCCTGCTCCACCGAAGAAGAGACATGACGCTCTCGCAGAGGCCTGGGGCATCGCTGAGCCCGAGCCGTTCGAGGAGTTCTTCGCTGGTGGAGGCGATCATAGCAGACCCAGCTCTGTTCGCAATGGTCACGAGGGCAAGAAGACACGCGATGGTCGCGATCTCCGTGAAGTCTACAAGGACTATCTTGACGAGCGACCGCCCACGAAGCGCCGCGAGACGCGGAGCAAGCTCCCGCCGCCGGCGCCCATCGCCCTTCCAGGGCAGAGCACTGATCCCGACGACCAGGCCCTACCATCGCCATCAAACTATCTGTCTTCATCTCAGGACGGAACGCCAAAGCGGTCCAAGTCCCTGTTGGGTCGTATCAAGAAGATGAAGCAAAACCCAAACTTGCCTTTAGGGGCAACGGATGAGCGCTCGAACGAGACGTCGCCAGTCGCGGAGCAATTCACCAGCGAGGTCAGCCCACGGTCACCTGCTCGCCCTACACACCGATCCCATAACTCTTTTCTTGGTGTATTCCAGCGCAACCCCATGTCACCAGGCAAAGACTCGTTCGACGCCAACCGCCTGCCTACGCTGAACAACAATAACTCTACGCCCAACTTCAGCCCTCCAGAGAAGAAGGGCGGTGATTATTTCGAACGGCCTTCAACTGCTGGCGGCAATGGTCAGACCACCCCCGGTGGTGGCTTAGGCCGCAAGCAAAGTCTTATGCAGAAGGTTGTACGGGGTGTACGAGGCAACAAGCAGTGATACCTCATTTTTGACTTTGACGATCTTTCCTCCCTTAACATCCCCCCTTAACATCTCCCTCTCTCTGCCTCTGACTCTCGCCTGCTCGCCGTGTTCACGCCCTCTCGATGTCGCCCGTTCTCTCCTTTCCCCAACTCTATGCGCTTATCCGGACATACTGCATCGTCCTCGGTAGTTTTGCGTGATGATTCCCCATCTATCCCCATTCCCATTCCTTGTGTGTAACGTACTGGTTTCTACATCTGTATGATTCAAATGGTTCTGGTCGTCGCAGAGTCGGGTTTATCCTACTATTCTCGCCGTAATATCGTATGCTCGCAATGCCTCCTTGACCGCCGCAATCTCGACCTCCTTGCGGTGAAAGATGCCTGCAGCCAATGCAGCTTCAACGTCAGTCCTTTGGAAGACGTCGACGAAGTGCTGTGCGTTGCCCGCGCCGCTGCTCGCAACTACCGGTATTTTTACGGCGCGACGGACAAGGTTGATGAGGTCGATGTCAAACCCTAGTCCAGACCCGTCACGGTCGATGCTGTTAACAAGGATTTCGCCAGCGCCGAGTTGTTCGACACCCTTTGCCAGTTGTACCACTGATACTGGTCGTGCTTCACGTCCGCCCCGAATGGTACATTGGTACCACCAGGCCTTATTAGATTCGGATCCGGTCCCATGCACAAGCTCGGTTTTGTAGGACCCATCGTATGTAGAAGGGTCGACATAAACACGCTTCGGGTCGATGGAGACGACGACAGCTTGTCGACCATAGACGCGTGCAATGCTCTCAATGCCGCTCTCCGGTCTTGACGCAGACACCGGCGAATTGAGCATCTGCTCGACTACAACGACAGCTTCGGAGCCGATACTGACTTTGTCGGCGCCAGCGCGGAAGTACGCGCCTGCGACCTCGAGCGCCGAGCGCGGCGTGCCATCTGGGTCTACCGAGTCCTTGATACCGCCGCCGATGGTTAGAGGCACGAACACCTCCTGCGCGGCCGCGCGGACGACGGCCAGCATCGGCTGGTCCTGTAGTGGGGAGTTGCGGAATGATGTGATGTTGAGGAGGCATATTTCGTCCGCCCCTGCAGCGTAGTACTGCGACGAGAGTTCGACGGGCTTGCCGAGGTTGCGGACGGCTCCACCAGTTTGTGCTTTCAGGGCGTCAGAGGAAGGGACAGCCTTTTCTCGGACATCGTATTGGTCGCCTTTGGTGACGACGAGGTCCCCATCGTCATTTGCACGCACGTCGAGACAGGCTATGATGCGCTTTGTTAAGCGGTCTTTGGGCAGCGGCTTCACGGGATGCAGGCGGCGTGCGGGGGATATTTTGTTGGTTGTGGGAGGAGCTGATAACCAGGCAGAGATGAGGTTCAGACCGGCCAGACCAGACTTTTCGGGGTGGAACTGGCAAGCATACACGTTGTCGCGCTTTATCGAGGCCACGAAAACCTCCTGTCCATACTGGCATGTTGTATGCACCCATTGCGCAGAGGGAGAGGTGTGGTCGTAGCGTGCCATGTAAGAATGCACGAAATAGTAGAAGGCGTCCTGATTGACTCCGGCCGAGTCATCATGCTCGTCTAGCATCCGAACAGCATTCCAACCCATGTGAGGCACAGACTTGTCTCCGTCGCTGAATTTGACGATGGGCTGTGAGATGAAGCTCAGACCCTGGCTCTCAGGATTCTCGGTTGACGAGTCGAAGAGGATTTGCATGCCGATGCAAATCCCAAAGTACGGCCGACCCGAGCGAATGTAGTGGCGAAGGGGCTCAAGGAGACCTTTCGCAGCGAGGTTAAGCATAGCAGAGCGAAAGGCGCCAACTCCGGGGAATATGAGATGCTGCCAGCAAAGCATAAGGACGCTGCCCGCCGACTGGATACAAAGCAGCACTGACGGTGGCATTATCGAAATCGCTTGCCGTGCTGATCCATTCGAATGAGTATCCCAGTTTGGTCAGAGAGTTGGCCAGGCTCTGTACATTGCCTGCGCCGTAATCCAAGAGATAAAGGCGCATCGTGGATCTGAGCGTTGAAAGTTGACGTCCCGGGAAGACTTCCGAGCACGAGCAGCGGAGTTTTCGGCAAGTCGCTTTGACTTGCACCGTGACCTTCATCAGCTGCGAAAAACCGCCCATGTCGTCGCCCAATGGCAAGTCGCTTGTTGACCGCATTGAAAGGACGCCAGACCACAAATCGTGCGTGGTGTCTGTGGTGCCGCTTGCGTGGGCTGACCGTTGCGATAGATCCCGTGCTGAATCAGTAGGCTCACCCCATACACGCCGCTCGCATCGGTCTCGCTCGCGCTCTCGAGACCGTAGGGACAGGCACCGAGACTCCAGGCGCGACCCAGACGACCGGCGTAGCGAGCGAAGTGGCCGTGAAAGGCGTAGCAGGAGCCGCGACCGTTCGCACCGAGACCGGTCTGACCGTGACCGCGACCGCGAACGCGAGCGAGAGAGGCGCCGCGAGCGAGAGCCCCGAGACGGTCGCAGCGACTCGCGTCATCGGGAACGAGACCGCGACCCCGAGCGGGACGACGACCGCCGGGACCGCAGGCGCAAACGCGACGACGAGGAAGACGCCAGCCCAGAGACTAAGGAGCGCGAGGATCGCTCTAAGCGCAAGCGCGACGATACCGACAGGACGCCATCCCAGCACAACGGCTCGGTCGACGGGAGTGGCAGGCATTCGTCCGACAGGAGACCGCGTTCGCGTGACTCTGACCGACGCCGTGATGACCGCTCCCGCAGGGATGATCGTGACCGTAGAGACAGGTACGACAGCCGCGACCGCCGTGGTCACAGCGGCGGACCTCCAGGGCGACCTCCCCGCCCGCCTTCTCCGCCCAGGCAAGTTTGTTCTGCATATCCAACATCACCGATAGATTGACCATAATTCCAGACGTGAACCAGCTACCTATGAGCTTACTGCTGAGGCTGAGCCCGAAGAAGATTCGGAAGCTCGCTCCGTGTTCGTCTCGCAACTTGCGGCTCGTCTCACTGCTCGCGACTTGGGCTACTTCTTCGAGGATAAGCTTGGAGAAGGTGCCGTCCGCGATGCTCGCATTGTCACTGATAGGATCTCTCGCCGCTCGAAAGGGTATGTTCGTTCCGTCCTTCTTTTGCCTTTCTTTGCTTAATCTATCTTTTCAGAATTGGCTATGTTGAGCTCCGTTCCATTGACCTCGTCACCAAAGCTTTGGATCTTAGTGGTACAATCGTCATGGGCTTGCCCATCATGGTTCAACTCACTGAGGCGGAGCGCAACAGAGTCCACGCCGGGGAGAAGTATGTCAAGTTCAGCTTGTAGCGTCACTAGTCCTAACACTATTGCAGCCTCAATCTCCCTCCCGGTGTCACCGCTCCGCAAGGCGGAGCTATGCAGTGAGTATATGTGCAGACTCTGGTGCAAGTGCTCATATATCTGCCTTCAGGCTTTACGTCGGCTCGTTGCACTTCAACTTAACCGAACAAGACATCAAACAGGTCTTCGAGCCCTTTGGCGAGCTCGACTTCGTTGATCTTCATAGGGATCCCGGCACGGGTCGCAGCAAGGGTTACGCCTTTGTTCAATACAAGCGCGCTGAAGATGCCAAAATGGCGCTCGAGCAAATGGATGGCTTCGAACTAGCTGGCAGGACGGTTTGTAGTGTGCTACCAATCCTGGCGCAGTTACTAATATTGCTCTGCAGCTGCGCGTAAACAGCGTCAACGAGAAGGGAGTTGCAGTACGCAACACCACTACCATTGACTCTCTCGAGGATTCGGGCGGTAAGGATTGGTACATGTCGCGCTGCACATCTCACTCATCCCGTATACAGGTGGTAATCTTAACGCGGCATCTCGTCAGGCGCTGATGCAGAAGCTTGCTAGAATCGACCCTCCTAAGAGCGCTCAGCCTGAGTAGGTGTTTCCTTGTGTGTTGCGCAATCTGATACTGATACAATATTATCGACAGGGTTCGCAAGAACATCCCACAGACCTTATCCTCTCGCTCTGTCCTACTTTTGAACATGTTTGACCCAGATGAGTGAGTCTTCTAGGTCATACAGCTTGGCATGTATATTGACAAGATTACAGGGAGACTGAACCTGACTGGGACAAGGATCTCGCAGATGACGTTAAAGGCGAATGCGCAAGCAAGTATGGCCCGGTCACCGCTCTCAAGGTCGAGAAGGACTCTCAGGTCTGTTTCGTGTTCACTATCATTACTTCTGCTGAACGTCGTCACTGCATAGGGCGAGATCTATGTCCAGTTCGAGTCCGTCGAATCTGCAAAGAAGGCCATCGACAGCCTCAACGGGCGCTGGTTCGGCGGCAGGCAGATCACTGCGCGCTTCATTTCGGACGCGATCATGCAGGCGCACCGGTAACAGGGCCCACGCAAGGAGATAGAATATGCGCCCTTTCTCATGATGCTGCTCAGGTTTACACTTCTTGAAACAACAAATCGACGCACTTCCTGCCCAGGCACGTATGTGTTTGCTCCCATAATTACCTATGCTTTTGTAGATCCTCTCGAATCCTTGAGCGAAAATTGCCAATACAAGTGGAATGGTTTGGTTCATGATTTCACTGTGCATAGCAGGGTACAACTGCTGATCGCGTCGCTACTCAGATACAAGATTATTAAGGTCTAAAACCCCGCTGACGGTGGACGTGCGACGAATGAACAATCGCTTTGAAACTCATGTGTAGCATACACATCAAGACAGCACGGCAATAGCATTGTCCTTTATATCCCAATTTCGAAGCAAGCAGCGCGGAAAGGTGGTCATAGAACTAACATCGTCCCCAAGCAAATCGAAGCCAACACTGGCACTGAGTGCAAGCCAAACAGCGTCCCCGTTTGCCGCCTTCAAAGCTCTGAACAATCGAAGAGCCGCTTTCTGAACGCCCACATCCTGTCCTTTGTCCAAAAAGCGACAGAAGGCAATAGCGACCTCCCACGCGGCGGTGTCTTGCGCGCCGCCTGGCCCGCGCAGGGCGGCATCCATTGTATGCAGCATTGCGACATGCAGACGCGTCGAGATCGCATAGGCCGACGCAGCACTCGAGCCGTCCGAGCGACGCTGGGAGAGCGCACTTTGTGACTCAGCGAGCTGAAGCGAGTCTAACATGCCCTTGAACCGTGGCCAGACATCATCCCAGATGCGCGCCCTGACAAACTCGCCCGCGCCCGGCGATGCAGCCAGGGCCGCCACCAAACCCGTAGCAGCGGCTACAACAAAAGGCTCCCTGTCGCCCAGACGGTTGAGGACGAATGGCCAACATCGATGGATCTGCGGAAGAAGGAGCGGAATCCCAGGGTTGTTGTCCGAGTTGTCATGGCCCAGCACCGGCACGGCGGACGTAAGCAGGCCGAGGATACGCGCGCGTATGAGCGGGGAGGAATGCGTGAGGAAAGGAATCGAGCGCGAGAGGATGAGATGCACGAGCTTGTGAGTCGCTGTGGGCTGAGGCTTTTCAGGTTCCTTATACGCTGGGCCGGGATCTTCCTCATCTTCGTTTTGCGGCTCATTTTTCTTTCCCCAGGCCTCTTGAGGCACAGGGCCGAAGTCTTCCTCCTCCTCCTCCTCTTCGGTTTCCTGTGAGCGAGATTCGTGCCGTTGCGCCAGCCATTGGAGAAACTGCTCGACGGACTCCTGTTCGAAGATGTCAAGCCGCTTCGGCGGCGGGGAGGTTGATTCGGCGGTGCTGGCAGGCTCGTTCGACTGAACGTCATCGCACAGTATGCGAACAACCTCGCGCAGAACATCCACGAGGCTTTCGACAAGCACCTCGTACCCATGGTATTCATCGAGGCGCTCGAAGCATTCTGCAACAATATCACCCATCTTGTCCACGACGTCGCTCCCAACAAGCTGCACGAGAAGTCGGAGAACTTTTGCAGCATCAACATCTAGTTGAGCATGGAGAAGGTGAGCACCAGCGCCTGCCAACGCATAATCGAAGTTGGCCGTCAACAGATTTCGTGGTGAGGCGAATCCCGTGGAGCGCGCAATGTTGTGCAGTGCGGTCATGGCAGTGGACCGAAGAAGGGTCGATTGCGATACCAAGGCGTGGAGGAGGGGGTAGAGGGTTTGCAGCAATAGTGGTCCGAAGGCAGCTCGCAAGGAAGACGACGTCGCCGCAATAACGCGCAATGCAGCAGCACGATGTAACTCGGGCGACCAGGTTGGCACGCGGGCCTCGGACCGCGGCATTGGAAAGGCCGCACTGGTGTCCACCTTCACCAGACCTCGAATAAACTCAATGCCGGATGTTTCCTCGTCGGCGGCCTCGGATTTTGCAGCACCCGAGGGCGCCTCGTCCTCCACACGAATCTGCCATAGGTCGGCAACAGCTTTGGCCATCCATCGTGTCGCCTTGAACAAATTTCCCGTCGACCGCGATTGTGCACTCTGCGCTGCACCCTCAGCGATATGTGCAGCGCACCACAACGCAGCGATAGACCGGGGGCTACGCTCGTGTGCACCAAGTCCAACTAGCCATTCTGCTGCGAAGATGCCACCGACACGGCCCAGCTCACGGAGCGTTTTTTCGAGCAATACAGCGACCGCCTGGTCCGCAGGACTGGCGAGCGGCATAGGAGGGAAGCTCCAGTCGTCTCCTCCTAGAGCATCTGGAGCATCGAGCAACAGCATCGCATCCGAAATAATCCCGCCCTGTGTTGATGACACGAACTCGAGCGCGGTGAGCAGACCCAAGCCCCACTTTTCGATGCCACCGCCGGCAGCCAATAGGCGTGCAACACCATGTGCCACAGAGGGGAGCTCGCGAGAAAGAGCACAAACAGCTAGGATCTGCTTGAGCCTGAGGGCGAGCTTCGCGTCTGCCTGCGTGCGAATGAGTCTGGGCAACTCCGCTACGGCTACCCGCGCGACGTCGAGGACCTGTTCAAGTACCACAGGTTCCTGACTAACAGACACAAGAGCGCTGTATGCAGACGACGACACCGAGGGATAGTCGGACCATGCGAGGGCCAGGAGGAAGGAGACGAGAAGCGGGCTCGACTGCGGAAGTGTAAGCTTCGTACCTCGGAGGAGGTTCTGGGAGAGCGAGACTAGGGCTCGCAAAGCCGTCGCGTTGGCATGTGATGTAAGAGGTGTGAGCGTGTTGAGCGCGATGTGAAGCTGTGTGGCTGATCCACGGAGCCACGACTTCGTACGCTTGGCTATCCCATTCTGCGCCTGAGTATCCTCCTCGACCGCCTCCGAAACAATGTTGGTGATATCGCTAAGGTCGTGGATGCGTACTACGATGCCAGCAGAGATGCATACATTGTCGCCCATGGCCTTGAGGACGATCGTAGAGAGGACGTCAAGCGCTGCAGCAACGACTTCTCCATTGGCCCAACCTTTGCGAGTGTCATGCCCCAGCGCTGCGCGCACCATGATGCTGACTACACCAGGTAGGACCGATGGCGCGAGGTCATCTGGCAAGAAGTCCTGCACGAGTATCCTAGTAGCGCGAAGAGCAGCGAGCTGCATGTCGGTGCTCGCGCTGGTACACAGGCCAAGAAGGGCGTCAAGAGTTTTTCCCAGGACGGATACCTGCGCAACAGGTCGGTATATCTCTAGCCGCTCTCGCGAGTCTGGGACCGCTTGAGCATGGCCGCCGAGGACAGCGTACAACGCTCGCACAGCTGCTAGCTGAGTAAGCTCATCCAATGCCTGCGCCTTGCCCTTCCGGTCGACACCAGCGATGACGAGAGAAACGAGCATGAGTAGTTGCTCCCATGTGCGCGCGTCTGCCGACCACCACCAGTGCTCCGCCAGTAAGCCTAGAACGCGCATGACGCCCTCGAGCACGCGATCTGGCACCTCGTCGAGCGCATTACGACGAAGCAATGTTGATACTGGGAAGAACACATAGGAGACGAGCGAAGCTTTGAGTGGCTTGGCCGCGTCCGGTACAGCATCGAGTTCTTCGGCCAACGTTCGCAGCAACGTAGCTACTTTCGGCACATTGGCAGGTGAGAGTTCCGTGGACGCGAGCAGCGGCACACAGATGGTTTTGAGGCGCTGGAATATGCCCTGCTGGCGAGTATCGCGGTCCTCGGATTCAGGCGGTCCAGCGAACAAGGAAGACATTCATCCGAGTCCCGACCAGAGCCGAGGAGCAGCCAAAGTTCATCGATCCATCATCATCCAACTCGGGAACTCGTTG
The DNA here is from genome assembly GCA_037042915.1 of Auricularia sp. M13. NCBI lineage: Eukaryota > Fungi > Basidiomycota > Agaricomycetes > Auriculariales > Auriculariaceae > Auricularia > Auricularia sp. M13. The sequence continues at coordinate 1,701,538 of CM073197.1, read as the reverse complement.
CATGGGTTGTGCTCACAGCGTATTTCCTTCATACATACCAGAGCTATGAGAATCCGTTGGGCAACGCTAGTACTTTAGCTCTTACAGTAACGCAGACTCAAGAACCCCAAGAATACCAAATTCATTCAATGACAGCAAATGTGACTAGTACGTAAATCGCAAGAAAACTAGACGTTAGAGCACGACGACAAGGACCACACTACGGTTGTATTACGGCGGAGCATGCTGTGGAGGGTTCAGTTCCACTTCTTGTACTCTGAGCCTTCGGGTGGACGAACAGGCACGGGGCCGCGCTTGACCTCGTCCCAGTTTGTGCTGAGGGCAGTACCGCCAGATTCGGTGAAGCTCTTCATCATGGCGCGCCTCGTGTCCTCATCGGCGCCAGCATAGATCTGCTGGAAGAAGCCATTGAGCGCCGCATCGCCGCCCGCGTTCGGGTCGTCCTGCACGGTCTTGTCCTTCTCCGCGCTGAGGACCTCGTTCGTTACAGCGTCCCAGTTCTTGCGTTGCTTCTTCGGGGCCTCCTGCACTGGCTGAGAAACCGGGGCGGCAATGGGCGCGGCTGTTGTGCATGCGTCGGCACTTTGTGGCAACCTCTATTCACTCACAAGACGAGTGACGCACCTTCATCGCCCTCGTTTACGAGCGTCCCCCAACGCCCAGCAATGGTCTTTGCGAATCGTACTTCGACCTTGACTTTGCCAACGGTGTAATCGCTGCCGGATGGGTCGATGGCAGAGCGCAAGGGTTCGAGCACGAGCTTTGTGTCGCCATGCTCGTACGAAAACTTCCGTGAAGTGGCCGTCAGCCCCCTCGCCGCACCCATATGCAGTCGCATGCGCACCCTATGTGGTTCAAACTTGATCTGGACCTTGTCGGGGTCGACGTTCTTCTCGAAGATAGAAAGCGTGACTTTCTCATCGGTCTCGTAGAATGCGTGTCTGAACTCCCCAGAGCACGTTAGGGACGTGCCATATGATACGTAGATACGCACCTCGGTGTCACGGACATCCTGGCTCAACACTTGGAGGAGGGAAGTATGAGGGCAAGGTTCAAGTGAACGTTCCAGAACTAGAGCGGCTACATGCGGCGCGATCTTCCGAGCTCATACGACCATGAAAGTCCTACCCTCCATTGTCTCTGAACATAGGACTCTACACGCTATCGATGGAAATGAACAGAGCTCCAGCGAATAATATCTCGCTCTATACAGCTAATAGCAATACACTAGCTCATGCAGCAGCAGCTTCGTGGACGACAATGTCCATTATTGATCTGTGCTAAGATGAATATTGCGATGCGCACGGACAGAAATGCACGCACCTCATGTTGACTGAGAATCCTGTTTCTACATCCGTTAAACAAAGCGTAGATATAGCATGGACGCCGGGTTGCAATGCAATGAATGGGAATCGCACCGACTGGCACGCATTTGGCTGCAACGGTCTATGAACGCAGAACGCATCAGCGCGAGCCCAACAATGCACAAGAAAACGGATGCACACCCAATACGTATCCGATTCTCCAAAGGAAGCAGCCCAGGTCCTTTAAGGTCTTCGTCCAGCTGCATCACCAAGTCCAGCGCCGCCTTCTGGTCAACAGAGGTAGTGTTCCGACGCTTGCGTGCAGGCTCGGGGTGGCTAATCTCCAATCTCCTCGTCCTCGAGCTCTGGTTAAAGACGAAAATGTCTAGATAGAATGGCTGCCGGAGCGCATAGATCTTCCCGTCGTACCCATCTTCGGACACAAGCCCTATGGAAACCACGATGGGCTCCATGGCATACCGCTCCAGCGGTGTAGCCGGTGGGGGAAAGAAGCTGCGTGTACCGGGCGAGACGGGTAGAGGGGAGAGTGGGAGCCCGAGTCCAACGTTGGCGGGGACACGTTCTCGTCTAGCTTCCATACTCGGGCCTGCGAGTCCTGAGCCAGCAGCCGCCATGGGCGACAGCGCTCGGGGCGTCGCAGGATGCGGGGTATCTGCGGAGAACGCAGGGTATGCTGGAGTCGGCGGTGTCACACCGCCTAGTTGCGGGCTTCCCGTGGCATACTGGGCTTGTGGCGGAAACATCTCCATTGGACCTGCACGAGAAGGGGACGGCAATGGTGATGGCAATGGAGAACCTGGAGTAGACGACGGCTGGAACGCAATGTTCGGCGGAGGCGGCAGGAATTTGTTCGTTGGCGGCGTACCCGCTCGCGGCGTACTGGGTGTTCCAGTTCGAGGTGTACCAGGAGTTCCGCCTGGTGCGAAGGGCATGGAGAAAGGACGATTGGCCAGCTTGACCTCCGGCGCACCTAGAACACCACCAAGAGTGTGACGTTTGCCTGCAAATGTGGCGGGAGACTGCACTTTCGGTCCATTGAGAGGCTCTTCCGCGGCAGGTCGCTGCACACGGGGACTCGACGTCGGAAACGGTGAGGGCGGTGCAGGGAGGGCATCCTGGGCAGTTAGCGGCGTGGCCGGCCGATCGTTATACTGGGCTTGACTATGATGCGCAGGCGAAAGATTCAACGTGCAGCTCCAGCGCGTCACAAACGGCGGTGTCGGATAGGCAATGTCACTAGACTCCGTCCGAGATTCGAACGGTCTCCCGGTAATGGCGATCGAGACAGAACGAAGCAAATCGTTCGCCGGCCTGTTGGGTACCTGCGCATAAGAAGGCACATCCTGCTCGTCGGTAGGTCGGAGAAACGAGACCGCATAGAGCAGATTATATTGCTCCCTGGCACCAACGCGAAGTGGGAAGACGCTCTCGGGACTCTCGAATGCTTGTTCGCCCCAGCCAATAAGCTTCGCTCGCGCGCCGTCCCCGCTCACGCGCACCTGCACAGTATCAACCTGGAACCCGAGCTTTGATTCGCCAGTATTCTCAAGCTCTACGCAGAGAACGATCGTACGCTCTTCAGAGCCTGTCTCGCGCTGTTCCTGCTCGTCTTCAATGTCACCGGGAATGACGACGGCAGGACTCAGAACAGAGCGCATCTTGACCGCGAAGCCACTGACGGCAGATAGAGTCTTGCGATAAGATTTACGAAGCGTGGGAAGGGCTCTGGCAGCAGCAGTGGGAGAAGAGACGGTTGATGCAGCATAAGACTGCTGGGCGGGGAGTGAATAGGACTCTTTCCGCAGGGACGGCCCAATACGAGTAGTTGGCAGATGTAAATGGACGCCCACTGCGGCACGGTGATTAACACCTCCACGATTTCAAAAATGGGGGCTTACATGGTGCCAGGCCTTCAAGGAGGTTTACCTCTTCGAAGTCATCCAACAAGGTTTCCTCGTCTGCTTGATCGAACGCTGCAACAGCGGGGGATGCTTGCTTCTCTTCAAGCTTGCCGCCGTGACTAGTGATCAGGTCAAACAGCCCTTGTCGGGCTGGGCTGGGCGCGATTGGACGGTCGCGAATGGTTGCGGACACGGTCAGGCATAATAGAGGATTCTGCATGATATTGCGGACAAATGCTGCATAAGAATATTAGACGTGAATTCGCAAGAAGATAGAGTGGTGGCGTACCGACATTGACATCCAGACGATACACTGCGACCCAGGCGCCATGTCGTGGACAACGAAGTAGCGCGAACGTTGCCGCGTCTTCCGCTTGAGCCTCGCCCCAAGCGTACGAGTACAGCGATACGCCATTATCTGCTTGGCTATATCCCTTGTCGCTCTCGTCGGTAAACGGCACAGGGTTGGGAGTAGCTGGTGGAAATATGGATGGGCGCGAGTCCTTCGCCTGCAGTTTAGGCCGTGCATTGCCAGTCAAATGCGGAGGAAGCGTGAGGAGCGTGGTAGGCTTTTCCCTGCGCTCTGGAGCGGTCGTCCGAGCGACATATGATGCGTCGAGAGTGACGGCCAAGTGAGGGAGGAACTGAAGCAGGACAGCAGGCGGACTGCCTACGGATACTGGTAAGTTAGGAATGGTGACCGTGAGAAAGCTGGACAGCCGTTCATCTTGAGCGGACGGAGTAAGCAAAGCGAACTAAGCTGGCGCGCGGTACTGACCAAAGAACGCCTGGTCGCGTTGACTGGACCGTTGCAGCTGGTCCAGCAGCTCGTCGCCGTCGAGCTCGAGAGCGTTAACGAGCAGTATAGGTTGGTCTGGGACATGCAGAGCCAGCTGGGATGCGTGGAATACGTCCTCCAGCGACGCCATCCTTGATGCCCGGGAAGCTATGAGATTGAGGACCACGCGCCTTGAATGTCCGCTCGGCCTCTTGCACCATGCCACGCGTCAAGCGCAAAAAACCGCGCTTCAACAGGCCCAAACCGACGGGCAAGTCGATGGGCGAGCTGCTCAACGCGCTCCCGCCGGAACTCCTGGCGCATATATTCGAGATCGGTGCCTCCATTCAGGACGAGGACGAGGACGAATGGGAGGACAGCAGCTCGAGTGCCTCGGACAGCTCCAGCGAGTCAGAAAGTTGCCATCTACCTTTCCAATTTGTAGTTTCGAGTGTGTGTCGACACTGGCGGCAGGTTGCACTCGCGACGCCGATGCTGTGGACCTTCATGGGCAACCTGGACCTGGCCTACGGCGCGATACACTTGGACCTGTTGCGCGACCTCCTCGAAAGGTCCAAAGGCGCGCCGCTGTACGTGACCTTGGACGTCGATGCAGTTCGGTTGTCGGAGGACGAGGACGTGCTTCCCGAGGACCTACCTGTCGAACAAGCACTCAGGCTCTCTATCGAGTGCTTCAAGCTCGTCGTGTCTCATGCGTGGCACTGGTGCGACTTTGAGGTCGAGTTCCAGGACGAGTCTCTCGACTATCTCGAATACTTTCTGCCTTTGCTCTATGCTGCTCCGGAAGCGCCACTGCTCAAACGGCTCGGTATTTTCGTCGACGACCCGAGTTATCACGACGACGATCCACACCCACGCCCCTTGGTTGTTCCTACTGCGCCCTTATTCGGGGGAGTGCGCCCACCGCGTCTTATCAAGACTACCTTGTGGGGTCCTCCACTAGGCTGGAGTTCCTTTATTCAGGATTCTATTCTGACCGATATTTGTTGTCTGGAGCTCGGGCTATTCTTCGGCCACTGCGCGCCCACGTTGGACGAATTCTTCTCGATAATACGTGCCAGTCCATCCCTCGAGCGATTGGAATTGCATTACTGCGCCCCACCAGACGAACTGAGTGCATGGCCGCTCGCAATCGAGGCAAATATCATCGAAATTCCAACCTTGCGCGAATTGTCGCTCGCCGGCCTATCGGGGTCAGTCATGCGGAAGATTGTAGACCTTGTTCGCACGCCGAATATTGTCGACCTTCGCATCCTCCTCGAGCCCCCTGGTCAGGAGGACTATCCAGCGTTCTTCGAGCATCTCGTCGCGCCCCGCGTACTCTTCCCAAATATCGAGCGGCTGCACCTCGAAGGCTTTGGTCCCGAGACTGACACGCTGGCTCGAATATTCCAGTCGCATCCACTCATCAGCGACCTTACCTTTGAATTCGCACCTTTCAACGACGTCGCGATCGACTTATTGCGGTATAGGCCGCCAGCGGCGTCGGACACCAGCGGGCAAGAGAATCCGGACAACGGCGACGCGACTGTCTTGCAGAACATGCCGTTGCCCAAGCTGCAGACGCTGCGCATACTTGTTGCAGAGGCCGGTATGGAACTACCGGGACTGCTCGATGTCCTCCGAAGTCGCGCCGACGCATTGTGCCCTGTCAATACGCTGCTTCTGCACGCCAATATGGTACCGCCTGAACATGACGAGCTGATTAAGTATGCCACGACGGTGGAGTACTTTTATGGCTCCGACGACGAGGACGATGATGACGAGGAGGACGATAACGGGGACTGGCTCGACGACGACGACTTGGACGGCGTGGACATTATTGATGATCTCGATGCCGACGATGTCGAGGGCTTTTCCGACGACGAGTTAGACTTGCTCTCATCACAGTTGCAGGATACTGATATATAACTTAGATAATGAAGTTGTAGACTTCGAAATGCATGGATTTGCGCAATCTGGTCTTGCTGTCGCCAATGTACAAACGCTACAGTCCACGCGCTTAGCCTTGAGCTGCATTCTGGGCTCGTATGTTCGTATTTCAGCTTTACTGATTCAGTTCTACAGCAGATAAGATGAGATAAGTGTTGCAATCTCGGGCTCGGCGCACAGCTTTTCCCGTCTCCTTGATTGGGACCGGTGCCGCGCTGTTTTCTGGAGGGGCTGCAGTCGCTTGACCACCGCCTTTTACTTTTCATCCCCCTTACTTTTCGCTTTCCCCTTTAATTCTTCTTTCTTCACGATGGCTGGAACAGCGGCGGCGGCAGCGCAACCAGACTACCGAGTGTCGCAAACCACCGAGGCTGTCTACTTGAGCATCGTAATCTTCGGCGGGCAATTCCTGGTTCCCCTACTGCTTCTCGTGTGCTGCCTCAGAGGATACAATCGGCACCCAACATTGCTAAACTTCCTGGCGTCGTGGATCCTGTATTCTCTTGCGACCTGCTTGCTGTATGTGGCCGATGCATATCAAGGATGACCAAAGCACTCATTCTCCTCCATAGCTTGTACACGGGCAATGCATTCTCCGCGCATCCTCCTGAGGCAGTCTGCTTGGCACAGGTACCACTACAGCAGGCCGCTTTCCTTGTGTGCGTCCATCCAAGCTGCATCGTTACTGTAGTTGACTCCTTCTGCCCTTTCAGGATTGCATTCTCCGCCGTGGCACTCATGCTTCAGGTATTCCGTTCGTCTGAAAATCAGCGACCAGATTCTCATGCGTCCTTGAATGTTCACAGCTGTGGTTTACGCTGCCAACGGTCGCGAAATTGTCAGCCCCGAGTGCAGTACGCGATGTCCTGGTACGCGCCCCTTCACTTTGTGATGTGCTCGTATCTAATCAAACAACGCTTGACAGTTGATTGCTCTCCCATATATATGTGGTGCAATTTACCTCGCGCTTTTCTTCGCGGTGCGTTGATAATTCAATGATGCACGCCTTCACACCCTTCTCATTCACCGATAGTACTATGCTGCCGAGTCCGACGCCGTCGTCGTTGAAAGGGGTCGCGTTACTTGCCGCCTACGCGATGGACTGCAGGCTGCTTTCTTGTGCGAACCTCCAATAAATCGTAGGACCATGGCATCCACTGACGGAGCCATAGTTCCAAGTTCACGCCAATCCTAGTGGCCATTCTGCTGGTTATCTGCCTTGCCATGAGCGCCTACATGCTCAAGAAGACAGTCAAGAAGCTTATGAACGTCCGTCACTGGTCGCTTAAGGATGGCCTTGTGCAAGCACCCAAGTCGCCGTGGCTGCCTATTCTCACACGGTTTTCCATGTTCTGCTTCTATGCAACACTGACAATCTTGTGAGTATTCCGTGCAGCCTGCTTCCTACACGAGAAATTATCGCTAATATGGTGATAGCGCATGGTATGCATTCATAGCGGTAGCTCCAACAAATCTTTTTGGCTGATAGATATGCTTGAAGCCTGGTCGTGGCTGCCACTCCTCAAGGTATTGGACGCTACATTGTGGATTGGTATATAGCGACTCGTAAGCGTCCACTATTGAGCCGTGCCCATGCTGACTTCTGCTGATTTTTGCAGTTCCTGTCGCCGCGTTTATCATCTTCACACCGTGGCCTAGTTGTTCACGAGCTCGGACTCACCATGAGCTATCAGAGACGGAAACGGCGACCGTGGGCCGTTTGCCCATCATGAGTCCGAAGGCTACGCTAGTTGGCGCAACGTGGGTTTACACCGTTGACCTGCCACCCCCGCTGCCGGAGAAGCCCTAGGGTTCAGATGTAAAGCATCATGTTTTGCTAGATTGGGATAGTCAGCTTGCAAGCGTCCGCGAAGGGGTTCCTCGTATTTTTATTCAATTGCTTTTTTTCAATTTGATTATTTATGGTATCGTACTTGTACTCTGTGCGCTCTTGCAATTACATCGATCGTTGAGCTTGCTTACTGGAAAACTATGCAGTACAACTGATATTTACATGAATATGGGTTGGTGAGTCCTCTGAAGCCCGTCAGTTTGCTTCCACGTCGGCACGAAGAGAACTTGGTTGCGGCTGCGGAAGCTTGAGCATAGAGAAAAGTCAACCTGAACCAGAACTCACATGCCACACACGGCGTGTGTAGTCCACATGATCTTGCATGTTGCTGTACTCGCTATCGTGGAAGCTGTTGTCTCCATCGGGGAATTTAGACGACGATGGTTCCAAGGCGTAATCGAAGGTAGGCAACGAGCCGGAGCTCTCGTTGATACCCTCGGGCGTGATTCTGCCACTGCGCGGAGGAACGAATAACTCTCCAGGCTCAACAGCATAATCCATGTGCGCCGCTGTAACCGACGATAGCGAGCTGCCGTAGCCTAATCCCTGCGGTTGCGAGGCGTACAACGCCGACTGCCTGTTGTTGGCGACAACGGCCGCTGCGACATCTCCATCTGTAGCTCGGCCTCGCTGCCACTCGCACTCGCAGAGTTCGCGATCGTTACTGAACCTGGGACCGCTCCTCCGGCGGCGGCCTCGTCGTCCTCGAATGGCCGACGGTTTTGTTGCGCGGCCGCCCGACGCTGGTAGAAGCGCTGCCTTCGGATGCGCCGATGCCGCCTCCGCTGCCAAGAGAAGAACGACAGCAAGACGAGCGACATAAGGGCAACCCCCGCCACCAAGAATACGCCCGCGACCGCTACTCGGTTTCGAAAAAAGCTGTGCCAGGGAGGTGAGCCAGACATTCTGCATGAACGACATGTAGCAGACGAACGGTGAAACAGTCCTGTTTCCGGAGGAGAGAGGATACCGGTTGGGTTGACTGCGACGTTGGTGATGGTAATGATGCTGCCGTCCCAGCCGGTGGACGCATAGATGCTCGTGAAGAATGGCGGGATTTCGACGCTCTGTTCGCCGTTCTTTCCTGTAACTGTCGTAGAGAAGACGTTGGAGAGCGTGCTAAGCGACGTTGCCGTTGAAGACAATTGTTCTTCCTCGCGCGAGCTTGTGGATGAGGAGGCGCGAGACTGAGAGCTTGTTGTCCCTGTTCGGGTCATACTAGGGGTTGACAATCCTGTACTGGACCTGGTCCCTGGTGTGGTCGTGGCACGGGATGACGAATTCGGCCTCGTCTGCGAGTTTGGAGCCGAGCTCGATGTGGCAGTCGGGGTGGGCGTCGGATCGGTGTCGACGCTGGTGGGGTTTGCTGTAGTGTCAAGCGCCGAAGACGTGAAGGTAGACACCGCATATGAGGAATAGGTCGTCGTCGTAGAGGTCCAGTACGAAGAAAACGGCGCAGAAAGACGTGATGTAGACGACGAAGCATCGTATGTTGTTCGGGACGACAAGGCGGACGCAGAATTAGGGTTTATGGCGAGGCGTGCGCCGATTGCCAGTCGGTGAAGCGCGGCAAGTCGTGACATTTCGTGAGGGTGGTCGTGGACACGAGCGAAGACGCGCCGGGCGTCGTCGACGTGGGTATTGACGCGTATCGCGGCAAATGAATGCAAAGAAGAGAAGCAAGCCAGGGCAAGATGGACGAGACAAGGGATCGTAAGTCGGCATTCGAGGCACGGAGGTTGGTGGCTGCTTTAGCCTGGATTTGGCAAAGCCGCCACGACGCACCTGTCACCATCGGCGTGGGCCCATCGCTCTCGTCAACGGGGCGTGGCGGGGGCGGCATGCTGCTGGAGGGTACGAGGGCAAAAGACAAAGGCAAAGCGAGCCAGCGTAGCGCGTTCAACTAGCATGGCGAGCGCGTTTTGAGCCTATCCGAAGGACATTCCGAAGCATGCCGTCCGAGTACCGCAAATGTCCCCACCCATAGTACCCGAGCCAGCTGTACAAGAAACAAAGGGTCCATTCAGGATGCATTCCGCTAGCAGCAGACAACCCTTAGCCAGAGTGCGGCCAGCGACAAGGACAACAGTCGCACGCTGATCGCCGCCACGGCAGCAAAGAAGCGCGATATCAGCACAGCCACCACGTGACCCGTTCCGCGGGATCTCACCGTATTCGCGTTCCGCAATGAGGCTCCTCTAGTGGATGGTTAATCCGTCCATACGGGTACTTTACCACATCAATAGTGCTCATTGAGACGGATGAATTTGATTGCTCTCTTCTCGGGAACACTCGACGTGGGCTATTGGGCATTACAATGGCAAAAATTAGCCCCATCGCGCTCAAAATCGCAGTCTCTGTGAATATGAAAAGAAATAAGTCGTAGTCGTCTATAATCACGGACCGCGATACTGCGGTCTCCGCTGAAAGCGGTTCGGAAGTCCCATGCCAGGCATCATATGCGCCAGAAGGCACTCGAATAACCCGGGTAGTTCGATAAGCGGGACTCACCCACTGAGAGCATGATACTTTGAGGCGGTGACCTGATCATGTGGACTATGTAATATTATTTATCGGGCTTGACGCCGAGGAGATCCAAGGCACAAAGCGCCTGGCCAGAACACGGCCAGGCTCCTACGGCTCTCCGTATCACTGAAGGGCCATTTTCACCCCCTATAACAAGGAGCCAAATATCTTGTAGCAATGAATAAATCTATCTGGCCTTGATTATATTAATCCTTGAAGCGTTGAGGTGTTTAGTAGATCGTGAACACAACGCATCTCCTGGCAGCGGTTAGAAGCCAATGCCGCGTGCAGCTTGCACGTGAAATAGGTTCCAGGGTCACGATCTCAGAGTAGCAATATTTATCTCTTAAAATACCCTATCACTGGCCAAGCAAGAGGTCGTGTGTTCCACTTCTCGTCATGACCGAAGATGGAGTCGCTGGGGCATGACGGCTTGCTGGCGCCTGAGATTTTGGGGAAGAGATATAATATGAATCTTAATCTGCTGTTCGTATGCACACACAGCTAACCGGTTATATTCTGAGGCTCCTGCTGCAACTCCATCGAAGTTGGTCCGAATTCGGCAGTTCCAGATAGGCGCCTGAACCTGTTCCGAGAAATTTGCACCAGTGGGCATGCCCCGCCAATGCCCCCTTTGCCGCAGGAACATCGCCGTTCAGTATGACCTCGCCCGTGACTTCAACGCGTTCAGCTGACCTAGATCTTGCAGACGGAGCACCAGACTGGCCGCGTCCTCGAGCCTAGATGACGTCAGGTCAGCCCGCTCTCTTTTCAGCGAACGTTCAAAAGATCGGCATCTCGGTTAGGAACGCCGCATTCGTTACTCTTGCTCTCTGCCTCTCGCCCCATGTCGCGCTCTGTTGCAAAGCTCTACTACGGCAACCCCTCGCTCTGGTCGGCGGTCGGTACGTTTCTCCGTTGCGCGCGTTGACGACGAGTTTAACGTCCTGCAGTGCGCATGACAATGTATGTCGGCTCGCGGTAGTCCTGTGGTAGATCTTACGCCGACGCGCTTGTAGCGTCGAGAAGGGCTATGGTCCCGATGAAATTGAATTCAAACTTGTGGACATCGGTGCGTTGCGTACCTGCACCTCGTTGCAGACATTGCTCTAACTCACTCTCTCTCAGCTGCTGGGGATAATTACAAGCCCGAATATCTATTGATCAACCCCTTTGGTGTGCAATCCCATCGAATAGTCGCGCATCCGAGCTCCTGACGCCTTGTTTAGCGACTGTGCCAGCGCTCGTTGTCCCTCTGGAGAAGTCGCTCGCTCCTGAACTAGACGTCAAGTACAAGGCGTTGACTGACAGTAAGGTGAGTTACACATGCAACTATCCATGAGCAGATTCTCATAGTTTTGAAGCCCATCGTGGAGTTTCTGGACAAGTCTCGAAGCGCAATGTCGTCTACGCATACTACGTCGTCCGCGCCGGCCCCAGTACTAACTCCCGCGACGATCTCTCACCTCAGCACCTGCAACAAGTATGTGGGACCAAAGTCTGGCTATTACAACCCGTTCATATGTCAACTTTCAGGATCATTGAGTTAGTGCGCGGGGAACCCTCAGCCGTACTACTCAGGACCTCAGCTCGCACGGAGGCGGAGCTTCTTGAGATATCCAAGACTCCGTTTGCCGCAGCCGTTAGGATTCGACGTGCTGGATTGCAGAAGGTCATCTCAGACGATGAAGCCTTCATCCCCAAGAAGGCACTTCCTGTCCTGCAGGCGCGGCTACCCGAATACGAAGCCATCGCTAAGGCCTTCGATGCGATCCAGGTGGAGTCGAGCTCTCGAACTCCCGAACAGCAGCAGAGCATCGATTCCCACCTTGCTCAATCTGCTATTGTCTGGAATGAAAGTCTGCCCAAGGTGCTGGCAACTCTGGAACGCGATATCGTCGGCCCTCTTGCTCTCGGTTCGTTGCTCTTCCCATGCTCTCTCTATCAACATACTCATGTATGCCTCAGGAGATTACGTCTCTCTCGCGGACATGTACCTAGCTCCCTGGGTGACTCGTCTCGTCTTCATTTGTGGAGGAGATGGCACTCCGGAGGCTGCGTCTAAGATCCCCGGCGTCGGTCCCAAGCTCACGGCGTTCTGGAAGGCCATAATTGAACGTCCGAGCTGGAAAGAGGTGTACGGAGAACGCATTCACTAGCTTTGCCACGCTTTGAGGCCTTTACGACTAGTTTTCTAATGCTCGCCCACCGTGTGTATAGCAACATTTGCAGAAGAATATCCAAACAAATTATATCGTTCAATGCAAGTTGATTCGTCAATACGGTGGAGGCTCGTTGGCCACGGGCCGTGGCCGATGGCCGGGCGCTGGGAGGGACGTGATCGTGATTGGGAGAGCCACGGTGATCTGCTCGCCGCGCTTGCTGCCCATTGCGTGGAAGCCGGTGACCTGCACGGCGCATGATATCGAATACTGGAAACAGGAACTTGTTTTAGCTGGTCGTCCCTATCCCAGCAGGTCGGCTTGGAGCTTACATTGACTTGAAAGCTTGGTGCAATTAGCGACGGAGGAAGATTGTTCGGCGGAAGTACTTCTCCTTGTAGCCTCCGCACGTTCGGATCGCTCCTTTGAGCGGCTGGCCAGAGACGCCCTCGAGCAACGATCATTACTTCGTCTCGGCATGTAGAGAGACTTATGTCCGAGTTCCAGGTCAGAACGCGTTCAAGGAGGATGTTTAAAGCTCCCGCTGAAGCCAGCATATCCAAAGCTTGCTGGTCGTGCGAACGGACTGTAATCCAGATGGAGATTGGGTAGCCCCGACAAAACTGAGCCGGGGAGGGAACAGAGAGCTGAGGTTATCCATTAGCACGAATGAACCCTGAAAAAGAACCGGTTCACCTGGAGGGCAATTTCAACATGGCGTTGTTCATGAAGCCGCCCCTGAAAAGAGAGCGCGTTGCTCGACCAGGCGAGGGAACTCGCAAGAGAATCTGGCGAAGCTCCTGCAGGATGCCTAATCGGGCTGTCTGCTGGTGTTCGCCTCACATAGCGGATGGGAGCGAGGACGCTATATAATCGTTATTCAGTGCTCCTCGGATCCATTCAATAACTACCAACATCCCGGCGTACCTTTCGTCCCGGTGTAAGAATCCACGATTGACCACGACGCTGATCTCGTAGAGGACAAATATCGGACTGTTGTCCGGAGCAAAGCTGGAGGGGAGAAGAATGTGGCGGCCAGAGACCAGGATGACGGTCTGAGGAAGGCTTTCACTGAAAGGAAACCGATGCACGCCGGCATCTAAGGTGGCGTTAGAAGGAGTGGATGCTGGCCATAGGGTAACAGAATGTTCCATAAACGTGTTGTCCTGCACGTTCGAGGACTGGTTGGCACTGGTCAAGCCCGCCTGTGGTTTGCCTACAGCAGCCTCAGCGTCTGAACTTTGTGCATATCTAACCAGAAGCCACGCTCCCGTAGAGGCTATGCTGACCTCGTTCAAACCCGCGAATCTAGTGACTTGGTCAACGTCGACTCAGAAGGATAAATGTCGGCATACGCTGAGGACGACCGACGAGATCTTGGTCCGCTTCACCAGCTCGACCGTCACTTGGCCCCTGATTGCTGCTCCGTCCGGAAATAGGGGCGTCGCTTGGGGACTAGAGGCGAAGCTGAGAAGCTGCAGAGTCAAAGTGCACGTGCCGGAGCGCGACGAGGAGTAGGTATGCCTCGTCGAGGGAGTCTGAGGAGTCGCGGACACCGAGCGCTCATCGCTCATCCCAAAATATGCGCCTTCAACACCGGAGAGCACGCAAATGGGGTGAATATAGCTGCGGTCGCTGAGAGAATTCGCAGCACGCGTTAAATAGGCGTACAAGGTCTCAGAAACGCCCGTCCGGTCCTGCTCGCGGTTGGTGAGTTCACGGCGTATTCAGCAAAGGTCGTAGCCCACCTTTAAGAGTCACGTCGCAGGCGCGCGCATGCTCCATTCGTTACCCGCCATGTGGCTGGAGGGGTTCTTTCGAGCTCGGGCCTGTGAAACTCGCCGGATCAACATGTGCGAGAAGCATGTGTGGAACGGCGCCAATCCTTGCCACTGTTTGGCGAGACGCGAGCGTGGTGCGATATTCTGCAGTCTCTTGCGTCGTCCTTACGAGAGTCTATAAAGAAATGGAGCAATCAAAGCCCTGCGGGACACGTTGAAGGCCGGGCCTGCTGATCTCACTCCATGTGCATGCATGGTTCGAACGGGACCCGCTTCCGCCGAACGTTAAGCAGCGCACGTAGCGGGCTGGATAGTCTTTAATGGGACCGAAGAGCTGACAGAGCGCCTTGCGCCCTAAAGTTCTTTCTAGCTGTCAGACTGCTGCGGAAAATCGAGAACAGGTGAATTAAACCCACCACGTTCCAAAATGCACGGACGCCGTGCGTTGCCCATCGGCTCCGACGCTCCTTCGTCTCCTCATAGGCTAGAGTCTGCAGGAATGTTGACGTAGATGCAATGAAGCATAGGGGGAACAATGCGGGCGTCAGAGCGTGCGCCAACGGCACGGGAGGGGTCGCCATGATGCACAAGCGTTCCATCTCATCTCCTCCGGCAAGTATCATCACATGCACGTAAATTGCAAGAAATCGAAGCATATATTTGGTTTCTCGGCATGTCAAAACGTCAACGGCTGAACTACACAAATCCTACCATGTCCATTGCAATCCAAAGGCTTCCGGGTGAGAAATTTAGTAAGGCTGGTACGGCGGAGGGCCACCACCCTCCTCTTCCTTGGTCCTCGAGATTTCTGGAAATGCCTCACCCTCAGCCGGAGGCGGAGGATTGCTATGATCGTCGTTCGTTTGGCCACGAAGAATTCGTTCCCTCTCCTCCCGCTGGAGCCTGGCCTTCTCTTCCTCGGCAGTCTCGTACTCGGCAGGCGCAGCAGCGCCCACGGCAGCACTGGCGCTGGCGCTGGCAGGAAGAACAGGAGTTGGCGATTCTGTCACACGGCCATGGGCAAGAGAACCGCTGGAAGGGCCAGGTCCCGATGAGCCAGCCGCGACAGGGACACCCGTCTCGGCCACAGTGGGGCCAGTGGGAACAGGCGAGGTCGCGGCGGGCGCGGCGGCGGCCGAGGGAGAAGGATCGGTGACAGGAGTATCAGTGGTGCCCGGGATGGGCGCGGGTGTATTGTTCAGCACACTGGGATCCAGAGGCATGGAGCCTTGAGAGTGTGCAGAAGCGCTGCGTCCAGCGATCGACGCTGCGTCCGGCGAACCAGCGACTGGTAGCGCGGAAAAAGTGACATGACCAGGGGCAGGCGCGGGCGGATTGAATGGATTTGCACTGGCAGCGTATCCTGTGGCCGGCGGAGTAACGGCAGCATGGTGGGAGCTCGACACGAGCGACGCGTTCGAAGCCGACGCAATGCTGGACAGCTCACTGGCGTGGGTTTCCCCAAAGCTGCGAGTGTCTGAATCGTTCGGGTACTGTTCCTGCGATGGGAGGTTGATGTGACCAGTTTTGTAGTTGTCGAGGGCACGTTGCAAGCTTGCCCGGACGGATGCAGTCTTAAGCATACCAGTGTACGGCATATGCTGCGACGGTGGCACTGAAGGAAGCTCTGCGAGCAGCAACTCGGAAGCCTGGGAGAGAAGCAGGACCTTTTCACTGTACTGTAATTATAAACAGAGCGGTCAGCTGTGCGAAATCTATGCATTGCACGTGCGTCATACCTCTCTTAATGCAGCCCATTTCTTGCTTTCCATCTCGCGGATCGCGCTGCGCTTCAGAATGTCAAGCTCTTTCTCCGCTGGTTCGTCCTCGCTGTCCATTTTTTCAGCGGGAACCACAAAACATCGGCGAACTGAGTGCCTACCTCTCCAACTTCCGCAGTTGAGCCGTCAGCTCAGCGATCTTGCGTTCGGCCTGGGCGGTCTTGCTCTCGGACTTGATCTGCTGAATCTGCATATACACGCCCTTGCGTGCATTGCGGCGAGGGAACAGGGCGGCCTCGGCGTCGCGTACGGCCTTGAGCGGCGCACGCGAGCTCTCGAGAGCCTGGCCGAGTGTGGCGCTGAGCCCGCCGTGGACAAAGTTGATCCAGGCGAGCCTGTCGGTGACGTCTTTGAGGTCCTCCTTCTCCTTCTGGCCCCAATTGAATATTTCCTTGGACAGCGCCTTGGTGTCGCGTGCGACGCTCTGGTGGTCGAGCGCAACTCCCTTCTGCGCGGTGATCATGAGCTGTGCAGGCCGCGTTAGCTGGATGTCTCATCGCCGCGCATCGGTGCCGACCTGGAGCTGCTTCACTTCCTCGGTGACTTGATGGCTGCGCCACTAGTGTCAGTAACGGCGACACCGGGGAGCCCGTCAAACAACGCACGAATACTGCACTTGCAGAGAGCGCAGCGAGTGCTGCAGGCTCTCGATGGCATAGTGGCGACCAGATCCCGGGCTGGCTTGGGCCTGAGACGGTGGTGGCTGGGCGGTGACACCAGGCTGTTGCTGGGCTCCCTGCGTCGTCTGGGACTGGAGCGCATTGGTCACGCTCGGGGGCAGGTGGCCTGCGAGTGGCGAGGCGTTGATCGCGCTCTGGGCTTTGTCGGCGAGCTGGTTGAAGAATCGAGACATTGGAGGAATGTTGAGATGCGCTATTGCGTCACAGCTTCTTATATGGCTGTCTGCGGCCGCGGCGGGGCAGTGCATTCCAGAGTACATTCCGTCCTCATCGTCGCACCGCAAGGGCAAGCGTAGTGCCTTATACACGCGCTGTGTTCTCCGGAAAAGTACGGTTTACAAGGAAAGAAGATAATGCTATGCTCGACGCGCGCAGCCATGGCTGCTCGCTGCAATACTGTAGAATCACGGCCTTGTCTCATGCAAAAAGCTTTTTCGCCCGCCCCTTCTTCTCGCTGTCCTTGTGGCTGGCGAACTCCACCTCCGTCGCGAGGGCGCCCGCCAGCTTCTGGCCCTCGTTGTAGCCGAGGACGCCCATCTTGAAGGTCTTGCCGATAGCCTCTATTCTCTCCTTCAGAGCGTTGTCCTCCGCAGTACCGGTGTATTGAGGCGCAAGCCGCGTCCAGATGGACACGCGGTAGAACTGGGGCCGCGAGGAGACGATGACACCTGTAATGAGCGTCTTCTCCTCGTTGCTGGTCGTCAGCGCAGGGTCGAATGTCTCGCCAATCGCGGCCAGCATCTGCCATCGGGGATCAGTGGAACATTCCAGGCACACGCGCAATGTCTGAGCGCACAGTGTAAAGCCACATCTTGTCGATGTTGGCCCGATTCTTCTCCTTGGGAAACTGGATACTCCACTTCCCACCGTACTTGTTTGCCTCGTCCTCCCAGGCGGGAATGATACCCTCCTGCGTGCGTTGTGCATGCTATCAGCAAATGCATGCCCGATCAAACAATGCACTGTGGCGAACCTTGAACAAATAATAATTTGCCTTTTGCGGGAGCATCGATGGTGGCACGATGTTGTTGTACAGGCTGTCGAGACATGAAAAAACGTGAGTATGATCCAGGATGCGAGATAACGCGCCGATATCTTTGCGCTAACTGACCCCCAAAACTCCTCGACGCTGTCAAAGCTGATGACCTTCTTGATGTCGTCCATCCACCCATTGCCATGTCCGCCAGGCGTGGCAGGGGTGAATGGGGCCGCCACACTGGGTGTGGCAGGGGTTTGGGGGAGATTCCTGCCCTTGGTGGAGGGCGAGTCGAACCAGAGAGTCCAGGAAGAGTACAGCGGGTGCTGCAGGCGCTGGTATCAGCGACTGCTGAGCGAGCAGACACGGGCGTTCGGGCGTACCTTAACGTTGAAATTGTTGGGGTCAGAAAAGACCGTCCGGACCTGGTCGAACTGGGGCATCGGCGCGTCGACCTCTTGCGGCTGGCCGGTCAGCGGTGTCGCGTCCTGCTTCGCGGCCGAGACTGTGTCGTCGGTCGCGGTGACGATGGTCAGCGGCGTGCCGGCGTCACTGAGCGCGGAATTGACGGCGGCACGCGCGGCTGCCAGCGCCGCGGCAGGAAGCGTGGACGAGCTGGATGCGTCGGCGCTCATGCGTTCCTTGCGTAGAGTCGGGGGTGGCGGCTGGGTGCGCTGGGCAAACAGGAGAATGCAGAAACGGGAGGGATTTGGTGTTGAGTAAGAGTCGCTTTGCGGAGTTTCGTCATCCGGTGCGCGATTTGTTACTTTTTGTTACTTTTGTTCTTACTTCGATCCCGGCTTTATTACAAAGTGTAATGCCGGGACCAAACCAATAGCATTCGCAAGACGGATCTTATCTGATTATCGGCCGAAGCATACGGGAAAATTCGCGGCCTTCCGGCTTCGCGCTTGCCCTCTCGCCTGGACGCGGCCGCTGCTGGCCATTTCAACGACGCCCGCCGTACACTCTGGTGACTGTCTCGACCGGCACCAACCTCCGCCCATAGCGTCATCCCATTCGCCGCGCGCCACTTTCCGTTCGCAGCATGGACCCTCTCGCCGCAAAAACCGTCGCGGCCGCGACTGGCTCGACGTTGACCGTTCTGACGAGTGCGTGCCTCGCGCAGGCCGCGATAACGCAGACTGACACAGCGCGCCAGTGACCCCTTTTGACGTTGTCAAGACCCGGTTACAAACGCAGCCGCCGCCCAAGCCAGCGCCTCTTTTTCCCACCCCACCGACGCCATCCAAGTGCTGCCAGCCAACAGGCACGCCGTGCGTACGACCAATGTCGACATACGCCCGGGCCATCGTGACCGACGAAGTCGTCTGTGTCTGGGACCATGGTCACATGCGTGCTGAGCGAGTCACCGGCTTCGGGGATGCCATTGCGAAGGTCTGGCGTATAGAGGGCCTTCGTGGGCTTTGGAAGGGAGTAGGCACATCTCTGTACGTGCCTCAGAAAACTCGCCAGTATTCCGTCACTGACAGCGGTCCTGCCCATTGCAGCGTCATTGCAGTCCCATCCTCAACATTCTACATGCTTACATACGATCATCTCCTCAAAAACGTATTCCCCGCCATATCTTTCGTACCCCCTGCTTTTGTTCCACTGCTGGCTGGTGTCACTGCACGGACATGCGTGACCTCTGCCATCTCCCCTCTGGAGCTGCTTCGAACAAACCTGCAGTCCACACCCATATCTGCCTCGAACCCCACACACTACGCTCCGTACTGACCTCCGTACGTGGTCTAGTAGCAGAACGGGGGCTCTCCTCGCTTTGGCGGGGACTTGGGCCAACGCTATGGCGAGACGTTCCGTTCAGCGGCATTTATTGGGCAACCTACGAGCACCTCAAGTACGAGCTGCATTCACGAGGACATACAGGCGCGAAATTTGCCTTCCTCTGCGGCGTGACGGCTGGCTCGACAGCTGCCATGGTCACATCCCCATTCGACGTCCTCAAGACAAGGAGACAAGCACTGCTCATGAGCGACGTCATGAAGGCCAGTAACGGAGTACGGCCGCCGTCGGCGACCTTCCCTTTGCTGAGACAAATTCTCCAAACGGAGGGCGTGTCGGCGCTCTTTGCTGGCCTCACTCCTCGGATGGCTAAAATTGCGCCTGCATGTGGAATCATGATTGCATGCTTCGAGGTAAGCTACACTGAGTCGTGTTCCTGCGCTCACTGCTGATCATTTCTAGGGCATTGGGACCATGTTGACGCGGAAAAATTAGAGCCCATGAACCCCTCATCACACTCGCATTTGCATCTGTGCTTCCCCACCAGCACACTACATTATCACGCTATCTCCAACACGCTATCCCCAGCCACAATACATCACATCCTACTTGTCGCTTTCAAGGGCTCACCAAGTTTGAAACCTTGAACATTGTAACTTGAAAATTCTCCCGTTCGTCGCACGCAAGGCAGATATTCAATATGTTCCCTCTTTGTCATGCCCCGTGCCTACAGCTACCATTGACGCTGGGATACCGGTGGATTGAAAGAATAGGTATCTCAAGTTCGAGGCGCGGCACCGTGGATGCCGCGCGCGTAATCGGGGCCGGAGCTCCATGAGTCGCCCTCTCCCGGGTTGTTGAAGTACGATGAGATCCTTGCTATACCACGCAGACACCGTCTTGTAAAGAACGTCGAGATGGCCGTCGATAATGGTGACGTTGCTTCCCAGTGTGCCGGACTGCAAGAGCAGGAGCGGGAGGTTCTGCAGGTGTGCAACATCTGCATTCTGTATCTCGCTCTCTGCTGACGACAATCAACAGGCTATATATCCCGACGCGCTTACTGTTGTCTCGCAAGGCGAGATGAAGCTCGAAGTCGCAATTGAGCTCGGATCTCCCGTGCCTGTGCGCATCGTCGACCTTTCTGGCGCTGCCACCGCTGGGGCTGCTTCAGTGCAGCTATCCCAATTACCTGCACTTCTTCTGTCGTTCAAACTGCCAGCAACATATCCTATGGCTTGTCCTCCGACCTTGGAAAGCGTTTACTCGACGCATGATTGGCTCACGACGTCACTCGTTGCTGATGTCAAGACCCGATTATCCGCAATGTGGACTCCAGGCGAGGAAGGCGTTCTCGACTCCTGGATAGAATGGATACGCGGAGGACAAATGCTGCGCGATCTGGGATTATGGACCGGCGGGGACGAGATACTGTGCGTGTCGTTAATGTGCTCTCCCGGGCCAGTATATCTTATCATAGCAATCGTAGTATTCGACACCCAACGCCTCTGCTTCTAACACCGCGCCTAGTTGATTACGACGCCAACGTTGCTTCTGCAGAATTTGCCAACAACGCCTACACCTGCTCAATATGTATGACCAGCTTGAAAGGCGCACGCTGTGTGCGGCTCAGCTGCTCGCACGTATTCTGCCATGCTTGCTTGAAGGACTACTGGACGCTTTCTATCACAGAAGGCAACGTTGCGGTAGTCGGATGCGCAGACCCCGAATGCGTGAAGAAGGGTGTCGAAGCGAAGGCGGATGAAGTACGCCGTGTCGTCGCGGATGAGCTCGTCGATCGCTGGCAATGGCTCCTCCTTAAACGCGAGGCGGATCGTGGTCAGTACATACTAAGTACTTCCTGAAGCATGTTTTGAACTGAAGAGCGTACAGATCCGTCAATTATATGTTGTCCCATGGAGACGTGCCAACGTCCGGTTCCTAGGACGCCAGGGATGGACGATGATGTGTCCGGCTGGTCACGATTCCGACAGTGTCAAAGCTGTGGCTATTCATTTTGCTCGTTCTGCAAACGGACGTGGTTCGTCGTTGCGATTATCGGCTGTGCAGCGCTCAACTGACTGACCTGATGGTTAGGCACGGGCCAGTCGCCGCCTGTGCGGCGAACACAAGTTTGGCCATCGTTACAGAGTACATGGCGCTGCAGGAGAATTCGCCTGAGAGTCGCCTGATGGAACTCAAGTACGGGAAGCGGAATCTGCAGCGCCTTGTTGCTGCGTACAAAGAGGAGCAGGCCAACAAGCAGTACTTTGAATCGTCCACACGAGCGTGCGTGCGCGACAAGCAGGATCCGGTGCGCGTCCTGACCGGCTTTCAGTTGTCCGGGTTGCTCCACCAAGATTCAGAAGAGCATGGGGTGCAATCATGTAAGCAACCGCCGACGATAGTGGCCTCAAGTGCTCATACTTGTCATAGATGACTTGCGCTCGATGCGGAACGCATTTCTGCTACCTGTGTAGCGAAAAGATCCTGGCGACAAATCCTTATGTCCACTTTAGCACCCTCGGAGGACATTGCTACAACAAACTTTTCGATCAGGCCGATGTTGCGACGCAGGAATGGCAGCCTGTTGAAGCTTTCGAAGGGGAGTTTGTTGATTTGTGGCAGTGAGATATGTGGTAGCTATGTAGTGGATGCAAATTGGAACAGCTGGTTTTGGTGCAGATAAATGGTCGAGACGCGTGGGAAAATTGATCGGCCCAATCTCTCCTCTCGACCGCTCGCTCACGGCTGAGCAACTCCCATACCCCGTTCACCCAGGGATACCCGTCTCTCTTTCGCTTGTCTCCATGGACCTGTACACTACAGCGTTCTCCTTTCCGCGCCCGCTGCCGCAGCAGACGGCCAACGGTGCGGACGGCGGTTAAGCGCGCCCAGGCAACGAGCGACTCACGCGTCAGCAGAGCGCTATATACTTTCCAGCAATGACACGCAGATGGCAGATGTCGCGCAGGTCGTTGCGGCCGCGAAGAAGACCCACTCGTGCGCCATCACCTACACCAAGGCCGACCACAGCAAAGGTCTCGTCTTCTATCTCAGCGGCGGCTACCAGAATGTCATGGCTGCGCGCGGCACGCTCCTGCGCGAGCTCCCTGCTCACGTACGCCTACGCCCTCGTCCTTAACGATTATTCTCATGCAGTTCCTAGACCCGCATCGTCATTCGGGTCGCCAATTCCGAAGTGATGAACGGTAGCAACCCTGCAGCGCCATTCGAGCGTCGCATCGTCGAGATTGGCAACCAGACTTACACCCGCATCATCGTGCACAAGTCCCAGGCACCGGGTGCTCTTCCCGTCCTCGGCAACGGTGCTGCGGGCGGCGGCTGGGCTGGTCTCGAGACCGAGCGCATGGCCGAGGTCACGATTGTCGGCCCTGTCGATTGCGCTGACATCGCGCGTGTTCGCGTTCTTGTCGCATTGGATGAAATGGTTCGAACTGGTTCGTCTCCTGCAACATTTGCTGATGCCGAGCTTTAGAACGGCCTGCACGCCGAAGCAATTGAAATCGACCAAAAGCTCATTCCAATTATCGCTTCCCGCAAACGCAGCGTCATTCAGTCGATTCAACAAGAGACATCTACCAATATTTATCTTCCCAACCCACTTCACGGACTCGTAGGTCCGAAGGGCACCGGGATGGCTGCGCCATCTGCCCCAGGTACTCCAGCGAAACAAGACGCCAACGTTGTCTGGATTACGGGCGAATTCTACGGTGTGCAGCGTGCGCGTGACATGCTGAATCAAGTCGCTGCGCATAAGGTCGGTTACATTTTGCAAAAGGACGACTCGCGCGGCTGACGTGAAAGCAAGGCCAAGACAAAAATCTCTGCAGAGGCCACCATGATTCCTCGCAAGGTCGACTGGATGCTCATCGAGAAATCCGAAGAGCTGAGGACCATCATGGCCGATAACGGAACATTTATCAGTTTTCCTCCCGTCGGCAGCCAGACCAGTCAGATTACTGTCTATGGTGACAATCGCGTTCATATCAACAGGACCCTCAGGATGGTGATGAACCTCGTAGGTGGATGTTAATCAACTGAGGCACCGCGTCGGTAACGAATTTGCACAGTCAGCTGGATTCTATGTCGCCTCGTTCTGGCTCCTTCCGACGACATACAATCCGCTCATGCCGCAGAGCATGACGAACCATCTCAACCAGATTCCGAACATCTTGACGCGCATTGCCAACGTATCTGGGGCAGAAATCGTCTTCAAAAGCAGCAGCTTTGAGCTGCACGGTTTGGAGGCTGAGGTGGTCACTGGCATCAATTTGATTTTCGAGCTGGACATCGTGAAGGTGCGCAACAGCACACGCTCTTGCTTATTTGTTGACTCGTTGCTTTAGAATTTCCACCATGAGATACGTTTCACGCTCGAGTTGGCCAATGAACACCGCGACTTCATTAGTGGCAAAAGAATGGCAAGATTAACAAGATCATGCAGACGACCAGCGCGAAGGTCAAGTTCGAGACCTTGAACGACCACAACTTCCTCATCGAACTCGCGGGCAACGATGCGAACACGTTGCAGGGTCTTTACATGCTCCGCGAAGAGCTCCCCGCGGAGATTTCCTTCCATGTCCCCGAAGTTTACCACAAGCGCATCATAGGCGTTGGCGGCAAGAGCATCCAGAAGATCATGAAGAAATGGGGCGTCTACGTCAAATTTTCAAACGCCGAGGAGTTCGCCACGCTTGGTGGATACAACGAGAATGAGGACAACGTCGTCGCCAGAACACCTATGAAGAACTCGATGAATCTCGACAACCTCAAGCAGTCGGTCATGGAGATGGTCCATCCCAAGGTATGTGGCTGCACACATCGCAAGTATGCACCTCCCTCATCCAGATTCAGGACAAAGATTATGTGTATGAGCCGCTATCTATTCCTCGCCGGTATCATAGGACGCTACTTGGCGAGAAGAACATCTTCATACATGATATCGAGGGGAAGACGAACTCTAAGGTTCGCTTCCCAGACAAGGAGTCTGCGTCGGATATTGTTACCATCTTTGGACCCGAAAGTCAAGTTCACATTGCTGCAGCGATGATCTTGGTACGTGCACCCGACCTATCTGCTGCCTGAGATTAACGAGCGACGCTACATAGGAACATGTTCCCTTCGAGGCATTCTTGATGGTCCCGCCTCATTCCGAGGTCCCGAGCCTGTGCAACACAACTGAGTTCGTAAACGTCGTGGAACGCATCCGTCGCGACTACCAGGTCAACATTATTGCCGTGGCTGGTAACGAGGCGCCTTCCTCTCAGCCTGGCGATCACGCCTTCAAATTCTACTGCCAGAAGAGCAATAGCGACTACCTGTCTGCCGCGCGCGAGCAGTTTGAGCAGTTCTTGGCTCTCAACAATATCAAGACGTATCCAGCTGCAGCACCGCACAAGCGGACGGATTCGTTCACGGATGCGTTCCCCCACTTCCCCAGCAAGCTGCTGTCGACGCCGTCCCACCCTGGCATGTCCATGTCTATTTTGCTGGTCACCATCTCATATTCCCCCAGACTCGCCAGATCTTGGCTCTGAGGGCTCGCGCTCGAGGACAAACTCGGAGCTCCGCGCGCAGCACAACGAGACTCCTGCGTACTCGTACACGACTACAACAGAAGAGTACGATGAGGGCGACGATCTCTTTGAGAGCATTCACGACACGCTCGCGCCCCTCCCCCCGAGCGTATGTCCGAAGCCTGCAACTCGGACATGTACTTACAAACCCCTTCATTAGCGCGGTCTGCCCCTCAGCCGCACCCGAGCCATCGAGGACGCGCTCAAGCGTGGCTCCGACTCGACTCTGGAGACCAAACTCAAGAACAGCAAGTCGCTTCTTTCGAATCGTGCGGTCTCGCTCGACCTTGGCCAGTACAACCTCCATCACTTCCAGGATGCTGGGCTACCTCCGCCGTCACCGACCGGCTCCAACGATGATGCTGACGCGAGCCCGACGTCTGCGACGGCGCCGTCTTTCCCCAGCGTTTATAGTCCGCCAGCGAACCAGACAACTTTCCGCTCGGCCTCTCGCGATGGTACGGAAGAAGTGACGCGCGCTATGAACAACACCCGCCTCTAAGCAGGCGTGCGACTTGTAAATTCAACTTGCTCCGACAGCGTGTGAGCTTTCTATCGTGATGGATTCTGCTCGCTCCTGGCGTGCGTGTTGCCTTATGTCATTTTATATATTCGAAGCAGCTCGATCTGTCGTATTTTTTTTCCTACTCTCGCCACTTCCCTTTCGCCTGTTCTGCTCAACCTGTCGGGTCTTTATCGTTGCACACAAAATAACTAGTCACAACCAACACACAAATTCCGTCTACGTCGCCGACCAGAAGTCGTGTTGACATTGGCATGAATTCGTCGTCAAAAGAAACGGAATATGATACTGCAGTGTCCAGCGCGAGGTATGAGGCGTGATGTGTGGCGATAATTACTGGTTGTAGTGTTACAGAACGATCCATGGGATCTCGACAAGGACAAAGTCGTAATACTCCTGCTCCATGATCGCCTGGTACTCGCCAGCGACGTCGGCGATGTCCGTCGCATCCTTGCTTCTTGCCCTCTCTGACGCGGGTTTGAGGTAGGCAAAGTGCGACGTCAGGACGCCGAGCGTCTTTGAGCTCAACTTAGGTTGAGGCTGTTAACGATATGAGCTGCGTGCTTTGGAGCCAAGATCAAGTAGAGATGTACTTTGACAATCAACGCGGTGTACCGCGCAGGCAGACCGTACCGCAGGACACTCTCGACAAATGCGTTTACGACCTTGAGATGGACGAGCAATTGGAAATGCTTCGGAGAAATTGGTGCGCGATAGACGTAGTAGCTCGGTCTAGCGGTCGCATTGAGCTATTTGAACGAAAGACAGGCGAGGAGGACGCACCCAGAGCTCCTTCTCTGCCGTGTCCGCCTTCTGCAACTCGAGCTTCTGTTTCTCCACTGCCTCCTCGGAATATGTGAAGTCGCGCAGTGTGAATCTATGTTGTATTCAGCTTTCGTAATCAAGACCACGACCAATACGGACTTGTTTTCTCGGCATTTCTGAGAGAATTCGTCATGGACGCGCTTGAAGATAACAGCGGAGAACAACGTGTACTCATCGTCCTCTGCGATCTTCCTGCATATGCAAGTTGGTCAGGAATAGGGGCTACGTCAACGACCACGTACTTGGAAGATCTCGGGACGACCATAGCCGCCAACCGCTCATATTTCAGGTTCCAATCCTTGATGGAGTTCCTGTAAGTATGTTTCAGTCTAAATGAGTGTGCAAGGGATGAGTCGTACGGTGACGCACTTTGGCACTGCGACAAGGACGGTCTCCATGTACTCCGAGTCCTCGAGGAAATCCTCCTTTTTGACAACGTCTGCCAGCGCTCGGACGGAAAGGTTACCCCTGAAACACAGCGTGAGCGAACGGGGAGCATACGAGGGAATAAATACGCACGTCTTCTTGCGCTGCATCTGGACAAGCGAACCCTTTGCGAGGTTGTAATTGTTGAGTTTGGTCTTCATCACGTTGTCGATGCTTGCCATTTCCTAGGAACTTGGAGTCAGCCCAGATAGGCCGCCTCTGCAGTGAGCGCACCTTGTTGAGGGTGTCGACCGTCTCCCGGGCGCTCTTCTGTGGGCTGTACCGGCTTGCATTCCACTTCCAGCCGCTGAGAAGATACGAGTCGACTGGTCTGTCGTTGACGAGCACGTGCTGGGCGAGCTTCTGCGGGTCGTTGTTGAGCAGGTTGCGGATGGTGTCCACGATCTTGGCCACCGCCTGCGTAAAGAAGGCGTCTATCTTGGGCAGGTCCTCGGACAGCGACAGCAGCAGTTCCAGGGTACCCGCCTAATCCAAGTTAACTGCAGTCCGGATAGTGGATGCCTCGAAATGCACCTTGAACTCGGGAATGTCGATTTGGGCAAGGGCGCCTTGCGCATAGCCCTTGGCGAGGCCGTCAAGCTTGGGCGCAAAGTCGTGGTACAGCGCATCGGTGTCGCCGTTGAGCGGTACAGACACCAGCCACGAGCTCTGGTCGGACGGCATTGACGCTAATAGTCGGGGTCGTCACGATGCGGCGGATCGGAGTTGGGCCGCGGCAGCCACTGACGCGCTTTACGCTGCTTTCATGCTGCCTGCGCTCCACCACCAGACGCGACGCGCAATGGCGACCCTCGTCTCTAAGGCGGCTCCGTTGCTTGTGACCCCAGCAGAGCTGCGCGAGGGCGGCAGCAGCGGTGCCAGAATATTTCTCGACGCATCCTGGTACATGCCTGGCTCGCCGCGCAACCCGCGAAACGAATGGGCCGCTAAACGTATCCCCAACTCGCGCTTCTTCGACCTGGACGGGGTGGCTAGCGAGCACCCTCTGGGCCTCAAGCATATGCTGCCTTCCCCAGCGCAGTTTGCCTCTGCATGCGGTAACTGAACTTGCAAACTGGTTGGATGCTCTTGGCTTGATTCATCGCAGAGGAGCTGGGCATCTCACCCTCCACGCACGTCGTCCTGTGCGCTTTCCTTGCTGCCTTCTCATGACATGCGCTCTGATCGCCAAACTGCATAGCTACGACACGCACGGCGTCTTTTCCTCCCCACGCGCTCTGTTCACGTTTCGGGCAAGCCTCCTGCAGCTCACTCTTTCTCTCCTTGGCTCATCGCGTGTGGCAGTCATTTGGCCACCTTAACTCGAGTGTGCTGAATGGGGGACTCCCGCGCTGGGAAGACGAGGGCCTGCCTCTTGCCACCGACGCCATCGAGCCTTCCCCGCGCTCGCAATATGCCGTACCCGAGCTGGACACGACCGTTGTCAAATGTCAGAGCTTTCCTTCCGACAATCTGCCTTCTGCATTGCTGAGCTCGCGCAGCGTACGAACAGATGGTATCGAATGCAGAACTGGACCCGACCAAGGACACCGCGGTATCGCTGGTCTTTGACGCTCGCTCGAAGGGCCGGTTAGCAGTCTTCCATTCTCAGCCTGCATGTTACTGAGCACCTGTTTGTGTGTAGATATACGGGGCAAGACCCTGAACCGCGCCCGGGGCTCTCCTCCGGACATATTCCCCACTCGTTATCGCTTCCCTTCCAGTCATTCCTCGAGAGTACGAAAGGATCGACCGGGACGTCCTACACGATATTCAAATCGCCCGAAAGTGTGCGGGCGGCACTCCTAGAGGCTGTAGGTGGCAACACGGCAATATTGCAGGACGTCCTCGAGGGGAAGCGGAGTGTCGTGACTACATGTGGGAGCGGGATGACGGCGTGTATCTTGTGGCTAGGGCTACAATTGCTTGGCGTCAAGGGCGCGATCTATGACGAGGTTCGTTCTGCGCAGTCTTTGCCACACGTGCGCTAACGTTCATTCCCTTTGCAGTCATGGACGGGCTATGCGATGCGTAAGGAGAGCAAAATCGTGTCTGGGGATGCCTAGTGTATAGAAGTCTGGGTGTCGTGAGCTATCAAGAGAGTTTACACTAAAGGGTCCAAGGAGTGATGTACAAAGCAGCAGACGGGGAACGCACGCGAGTGATACAGCAGAGGCAGCGCGAGGCAAGAAGAACGGGACAGGGAAAGCGGAATGAAGGCCTGGGAAAGGGAATGGTGAGCCACGTTGACGGAGCGCGCGCTGCCGCAGCCTCCTGCGTTGTTGAGGGGCGGCAGAGACTGAGACTGTGATTGGTTCAGAGCCGCTCCAGGATGGTCATGAGGCCCGGGATGCCTTGTGCCTCCTGAATGGCGACTGGCACCTGCGGGTCGGGAGTGCTGCATTTTGCGGCGACGGCCGTATATGTGATCTGCGGGGTGGACGCGTGAGCGAGGTCGAGAGCGCGAATAAATCAATGAAGACAGTGAATGAACGTACAGTGACGCGAATTTTCTGGCCGCGCCGTTTGGGTCTGAGGATGGTGCACGTCCACCTGCGTATCATGGTGAGCGTCATGAACCTGAGGCAGTGTAATGCCAAGGACGTACTCTTCGTCGACGAGCGCAGTGCAGCCAACGAGCGCGGCTTTCGTGAGGAGGGACCTGCGCGTGAACACCAGCAGCCGCTTCGCGTCAACGCCGCCCTCGGGATCGCAGATGAACTCGTCGACGTGAACGAGCTTTGCGCGGCGCTCAATGCTCTCTTCAGACACCGCTGCGTCGCGGAGAGACTCGTGAGTAATGGGGTGGTCGCCGGACGAGCTGCGTATCATCGTCGGGCTGCGCGCCGCTTTCGGCGACGTGGGCGACGGCGGCTCGGTCGGCCCCCGCGCGCCATTGCCCAGCCCAGGATCGGATGCGCTGCGCTGCTTGCCCTTATCCCTGGCGGGGGCGCGAGGGGCGCGCGCAATCTGTACTAGATGCGAGAGCGTCGACAATTTCATGGCGAGTCAGAATATGGAAGGAGGATAGGAGAGAAGGATTGACACCGGTGGCGGCCGCCCTCTGTCAGACCAAGACCTCCGCCTCGCTAAAGGATCCAGTCTCTGCCTCGTGTTTGCTTTGTCCCACACATACACAGCATATATACGCCATGCCGATCAGGGACACCGCGAGTTGCGTGAATGTTGATGGAAGACGAAAAGGTTAATGCTTGCTGGATGATCCCGCGGAAATACTTTCTGAGCACAGAACACAGGTATACATTTCCAAAAGACACACATTTGGTACATGCTTTGGACAACGCGAGATGGTTAGAGATGGCGCAGTGCGTGCAACAGCACGCGCAAAGTGATCGGACGTCTGTCACACTACGCAACAGAGATGAGCGACGGCATCGCGGGCGGGGGTGCGTTGGCACGCGACGCGCCGTTGGGCCCGACCGCGGCGAACGGCGCAAAGGATCGCGGCCGCACGCCTGGCGCAGGGAAGTAGGCGATGGTACAGGGTATGGTCGCGAGCGGTCCCGACTTCTTGCTCTCGAAGTTGAATGCTTCGGCTTCAAGCGTTACCGAATACTAAGGTCGAGAATTAGAAGTCTACACCAAGCCATTCAAATGGGACTTACCAGCAGACTCAGAGTACGGAACACGAAAGACGGTCCGAGTTGTAACATGGAAGGGAATTCGCCTTGTAGCACCAACCGTTCGCCTGCATCGCTCACGGTCCAGTATGTCCCTTTGGTGACCGGTTTGCTCTTGTCCTCTTTGTCACTTGCGCGCTTCGCGCGCACATACTGACGCCTCAAATAGATTCCCAGGCCAGAAGGCTCCGCAAAACGCGCCAAGTTGGACTTCTCGTTACCGTGCAGGTCGATGATAAATGGAATCGGGTATCCTCGAGCGAACTCGGAGGGGTTGGGAATTGACAGCTATGTATTCACGGTTAAGGAAACAAATGATAGCGCTGATACAACAAGACGTACCTCGCCGTAGACTACCACGCTGTCAGTGTCGCCGCCCTTGGTGAACGAGCCGCGAATCTCGAACTTCTGCGTAGTCCAGGCATCCGTGTCAACGTCCGGGCCGACGAGAGGCGTGCCGTTTGTATCTAAAGTTGTCACGCCGGGTTCACTGAGCATTAGACAGCCGGGATTAACGCACGGACGCACAGGATGCAACGAGTGACGGCCTGGGGGCTGCAGCCACAGTACGCGGGACATATCGGATGGGTACAATGAGACTGCGGACGGCAGTCAGCATAACACTACTGCCCGGCCGCCTTGGTGCTGTTCCCAGCGCTTACGGCAGGCCGGTGTGAATTTATTCACGCCTACCTCTCGTCCTCGTTGAAGAAGCCGTCGCGCTTGACGGTTGCAACGACCTCGTATACGATGTGATCGGCGAACAGATGCGAGGCAAAGCTCGGCGGGAGAGGATAGGGGCGATTATTCTTGCCGATTTTGTTCGTGTCGAGCGGGAGCTGGAAGCTGAACGGCCACGAGTGCGTGCCGGGGTTGAGGGACGACTGGCTGTCCGACGGCTTCCAGACGTCCTCTCTGAACTCGAGGAAGATGCTGTCGTGTGCCTTCTCCTCTTGGTCCAGCCACTGCATCATGTCTGCCAAGCAGCCAAGGCGTGAGACGGGCACACGGCGGGTAGCCCAGACCTCCCGGATACGAACCCAGTTTCTGATAGCCATGCAGCTGCGCGTGCGTCACTGTCAGTCGGCCGAAGGCGCGGGCAACGGGTTAGAGGACGGACGCACCTTGATCGCAATGCTGGAGATCTTGCGTTTCTTGCGAAACGAGACCTCGACGATGCCGGAGACTATGTTGCCGTTGAAGAACACGGGGACCGAGTCGCTAGTCGCGGCGTGGCTGTTCACGATCACCTGCAGGCCGACCTGCGAGTCCTGCAGATCGTATGTGTGCACCGTCGAGCCCTTTGCGGGCGCGTCGTGGTGGTACTCGGGAGCTGGGTCGTGGACCTGGTTGGTCATGCTGGGAGAGGAAGGAGGCCAAGAGGCGGGTCACGCAATGCGATTTGGAATCCCGGTCGTTGCGAGCACATGTCATTTGTTTTGCTGAAGTAATTCTGGGCCTGTAACATGGCACTGGCTGCTGACCGCGTATTGCACGCGTTGCTGCGCACCATACTACTGCCTAGCAAGTATAGTTGGTACAAGCTCAGTAGTACACCGGCTGGCAGTGGCCCTGGGAGTCCCGTTGCCGAGCAATCCGTGCTTCTGATGACTAAGCAACACACCCGGAAGCATTGGTATAGCAGCACCGTGGTGTGTTGTGTCGAGAAATTCCTCAGGAGGGAGTCTCGCTCTTATCTCTGCACATGCAACATCGGTCGTAAGTAATAAGCGCATACCGAAGATGTTGGCTGCCAGTGGTTGCTCACGTGACCGGAAAGCTGAAGCAAACGAAAGATGAGAACCCTTTGCATAGTCTGCAGTAGTGTCAAGTCCTTCCCCAGCGTTGGATGCATATTTCAGATTTCTTTGCCTGGATATTGGATGTCGATTTTGTCCGCGGCCGCACCAGCCGAGACGGGTTCGGACCGCGGATGCTGTGCTGTCGTCATTTGCCAAGTGCCTTATGAGCACCGCAAACTGGCTGTCGGGACTCTCCACTTCTTCACGACCCCCCACCATGAACAACTATCTTCTTATCCTCGCGCTCTACGCGTCCACTGCGCAAGCCTACTGCTATTATGACAAGTGCGTGGAACGGCGTGCATAAGGCGGGGAGATCGCTGAACGGGTTGTCGCAGTTTTGGCCGCAGGAGGTGTACTAATGGTCTCTCGAATGTTGCTCGCATCATAATCGCAGTCTGCTTCTGTGAGTATTGAGGACCAGCACCGGGCAGTACAAGATCTAAACCTGCGTTTTCCAGCGGTTGGCGCTGTTTTGCTACTTTGTGCATTGGCCGCATTCCGCCGTCGCCAAATTCACCGTCGCAACATGGGCTTCATCGCCCGGCCGGCAGCCGCTGCCCCTCAAGGCTCATTTGTCGGACAGCCTGCATATAACGCCCAACCTTCGTACGGGCCCGGCCAGCCTGGTTATCAGCCGTACCCGCACCAGTATGCAGCGGGCGGATACGACCCGACGAACGTCAACAGCGGCCCGCAGCCTCCCCAGCCTGCGTACAACCCCAACCAGCCTCGTCCGAGTGGCTATGATGTCGAGGTACGCTACAAATATTTTCATCTTCTGAAGGACTAGCATCTCAATCCACCCCTGCAGTCACCCGTACGTTATAAATTCCATGTTCAACAGAAGTGTCGGTCAGACTTACATTTGCCTTCCAGCCTGCTCCTCCGTACGCCAGCTATGCCCCGCCGGCAGGCCCGCCGCCGGGCAAGTAATCTTGTCTGTGCACATATAGCAGTTTCTTGCACCGTGTAGCATAGGTGACGCCTTTTGAACGATGAATATTACGATAGAACACGGACATACTTGTATGCTACCCTATTCGTGCCTTATACACGCTGCCTTTGTACTATCAAATTTTTGTCTTTCAAAAGCCAGAGCAAATCCGGGTTTCGGCACGGGCGCCAATTGTATGGCTTCCTCTTCCACCTCGTCGCATTATACTGTGCACCGATGCCGGTTCGTTGACTACACGCCGGCGGCTCTGACAGCTATTGCTGTCCCGCCGACACCATTGCCGCGAATACAAAAGGTTCAAAACGCTCCTGCGACGGGCAATTTTGCGCGCGTACCGCCTTTAGCGATCGGTCGCGCGAATGGCAACATCGAGCTGTACGAGTGGTCGGGCGTGGGCGTTACAGCGGAGAGCTCGTCTCAAGGCTGGGTGTTACAGAAGGTGCGTTATAGCGAACCCTGACGCGCTTTTTCGCGCTCATGAGCACCGTAGATACTTTACGCGCCGACGCCGTCGAAAATCGATTCGCTTATCTTCGTATTACGAGACCCGCACGCGATACGGCCGGGTCAGGCGCCTACGCAGTCTGACCTGAGACTGTTCAGTGCGGGAGGGGGCAGCGAGCTGCTGGAATGGGATCTCGAGCGTGGCACAATCCTCGTACGCGGGCTTCGACTATTATATATGTCTTCCAACTTACTCAATTGCGAATGATAGCGTTCTATCTCATCACAGGGCGGGGCCATATGGTCCGCGGCCGCCAATCCTGCGTCGACCGTGCTCGCGCTCGGTTGCGAGGACGGAGGCGTCCGACTTGTGTCTGTCGCCAACGGCGCGTTAGAGCACGTGCGAAAATTCGACCGCGTCAAGGCAAGGCTGCTCAGTATTGCCTGGGGCCCTCCCCGCCCTCCTGTCCAACGAAAGCAAGCTGCGGGCTCGGATTCCGACTCGGACGATGATGAGGAGGAATGGACCGACTCATGGATTGTGGCTGGCTGCTCAGACAGCAGTTTGCGAAAATGGGACTGCAAGTCGGGCCGCATACTCGAGCGCATGACGGTCGACAAGAACAAGGGGGAACGCACGCTCGTATGGGCTGTCGGAGCGCTCGGGTGCGTGCTTCATTTCTCGTTGTGCACAGAGCTCCTGACTTTACCAGTGATGGCACTATTATTTCTGGTGACTCTTTGGGCTGTGTCAAATTCTGGGACGCCCAGACCTGCACGCAATTGCAGAGCTACCAACTCCATGGAGCAGACGTTCTTTGCCTTGCTATCGGCCCTGTACGTTGCTGCGGCCATTTCGCGCAACGCAAAGCTAATTAGTCCTTCAGGAAGGTCGCTCCGTCTACACGGCAGGTGTGGACCAGAAAATCTGCCAGTTCTCTCGCGTACAGGTTGGCACTGGTGGCTCGACGACACAGCGTTGGATCCACTCACACACTCGGCGGTACCATGTCCACGATGTGCGCACGCTGACAACATGGCCGCGGTATACGCCTCTCCCGCCATCTGTAAAGCAGCCTCCGCAATCGGACAGAATCATCTCTCCGGTGCTGTTATCAGGCGGCTTGGATATTACTCTGTTCACTACACCCTGTGCCGTACTGGAAGGCTCGGCGAGGGTCGAGCTTGTCAACCCCATTCGTACCTCAAGAACATGTGGTTTCGAAGATTCGTACAACTGTACTGTGCCATATCCCGTCGGCGATCTTGTCAGCCTTGCGAAGGACGCCCGACTGATGATGCTCTTGCGACCTCGGTCCGTCTCCATCTGGCGACTTTCGCCTGTGACCAAGCCCTCCACGGATCAAGACGATATGGGCATTCGCGCCTTGCTGGACGATGAGTTGTCTCCTACTCCGCAGGGTGGGTGGAAGAAGGCGCTGGAGATGCAGCTGAACGTCTCGACGAATCTGTGTACCGGCGCGATATCGAGCGACGGTCGGTGGCTTTGCGTCGCCGATATGTACGAGACGAAGCTGTTCCATCTCTCACGCCGCGAAAACGAGGTGAATTTCCCTCGAACACTACTGGCCTTTTTGCTCATTCATATCTGCATAGACTATCAAGCCTATCCGGGTCAAGACCTTTACTTCTGTGCTTCTTTCGCAGGTAGCGTCCGCCGCAGATGCTGAAGTTTCCACCGGCGCGACGGCTGCTACGTTCTCGCCGGACTCGAGCAAGCTGATACTTGCGCTGAGCGCGAGCGCTTACATTATTATAATCGACCTTGGGGGCGCACAAGATGACTTCGACAGCATCCGCGTTCTGCGCAAGTTCGATCAGCATCGCATGCGGGATGTCGTCTTGAGCACAAATTCTTCCATACCTCCGGGCGAGCATGATAGCATGGACGTTGACGAAACAGCCCCGCTGCGTCACCATCGCGTGATGTAGAGATGCAGGAAGAAATCGAGGCGCAGTACGAGCCGCTGACAGCGCGTGTTAACCACGCCGTCGTCAGCCCGGACGGGCAGTGGCTCGCGACCAGCGATGTCCGTGGCCGAGTGCACATTTACAACCTCGATGCTATCCAGCACCACTGTGCGCTCCCGTCTTTCGCCATTCCCATAGCCGCCCTCGTCTTCGACCCTTCGCGGCCGCACACGCTGGTCATCGCGCTGTCCAACAACACGTTCAAGGTGTACGATGCCGAGGCGCGGCAATTCCCTATGTGGGCGCGCGCAATCTGCGACGCTATCCCGCGCAAGATCACCGGGCGCCGTAACCCGTTTGTGGGCGCGTGCTTCAGCAAGGCGACCAAGGACGCTGCAAAGCCTGGCCTGTTCTTGTGGGCATTTGACTGGTTCTGCTACGTCGAACTCGACGGGACCGTCCCTGCGCCCATGGCCTCCGGTCCTAAGAAGCGACGACGTTTCGAAAACAAGTCATGGGCCCGCCAGCCGGCTCATCAAGACGACAGCGAGACAACTGCCATCGAGAAGGAACACGAAGAAGAGGCACAGGAGGAAGGCGTGAATGGTGACGACGCAAAAGGCGGCGACTCCGAAGTCGAAGGTCAGAGAGAGGAAAGCACACGTGCGAGACGAAACTTCGTCGTCTTCGATCCATTATCGCCCTCTTCTCCATCTAGGTTTTCTGGGAGACGGAGACATGGTCGTGGTTGAGCGGCCGTTCGCGGATATCCTTGCCACGCTGCCGCCGGCCTACTTCAAGCAGAAGTATGGCGTGTCGTAGAGACACAAAAGTACATGTATTATCTATATTCCGGCGCAAACATTTGCCGCAGTGGATTTTTGACGAAATTTGTGTATCCGACGGCGCTCATGACAGGGTTCGAGACAGTGCGCGCCAAGCGGCAACAGCCGCGCACGCGTCCTTCCGTTCTTCACTCACGATTCAAGATGTCGTTTTTCGGGCGCGGTGCAGCGCCGCCGCCTCCGGGCGGGGCGGACCCTGCGAGGATAGAGATGGCCATGGCAGAGTGCGCACTCGAATGCATGCTGTTACATTACGCTGAACGGCATGTACAGACTCGAGATTCTTACGGACGCGCTGAACCGCATGATCGAGTACGTACAGGACCAGGCTGGCATCGACTCTGCTGGCACGTTTTCACACCGCTTGAAGCTCGTGTCACACGAAGTGCATTAGCACGCGCTATGCGGAGGCGGAGCTCAACAAGGGCGAGAGCGTGTGCGTCGACCGCTGCGTAGCCAAATTTTTCGACGTCAACAAGAAGGTCGGGGAGAAGATGCAGTCGATGAGTGGAGGAGGGGCACCAAAAAGCTTCTAGACACGCGCGCCAAATAGAGGCTATGTGGCGGCAAAGCAACGCTCTATCTACGACCGCGGTACAAGCACTTCCTAACCAGTGTAGCCCGGGAAGCAGTCAGCAACTTGAAGACCAGTCAGTGAGTGGGCAAGAGACTGAGAAGACAATGGGCGCACCGGTCTTGCTGTGCTTATTCTGAGAGTGCTCTTCCAGCCTGTGGCACTTCGTTAGCATCCGCAACTCGCGCAAGGCAGGTCCTTACGCCGGCCGTCGTGTGGTCATAAGCTGTAATCATCGTGAGGCTCTATCTGGCAGTAGCAGAGTCTTGTACTGACGAATGTCTGTCGGCATGTCTGGCAGATAATGGTCTTCGCAGCCTCGTTCGTCTTGAGACTAGACTTGCCCTCCTTCGCGCCTTTTGCTGCGTTGCGCTCGCGCTTCTGCTGTGCCTTCGCACCCTGCAAATGCCTGTGAGCACGACAGCTGCCGACTGGCGGAAAACCTACGTTGCCCATGAATACCAAACCCGGAGAGAGAGAGAGTTCTGGAATCGGAGTGCACAGCTACGGACCTCGGCCTCGGAGAACCTCCTCCTCGCCGGGTACTTCCAAGTCGGTGCGGTTGCCCGAACTCATACATAATGCGTCAGCCCTGCAACTGATACTCCCAGGAAATGACGGATTAGGCAGAAACCACGTCTTTCCAGCCATCGATACATATCATCGTTTTACGCTCCCGGTTGCAACTGCTCCCGTCACTCCCGCGCGTCAAAGCGATCCCGCAGTGGCCGCGATTCTTGCAGTCCCCTTCTCTTCAAGCAGCTAGATTGCGTACAGCTCCATGACCTCTGCTGTCGAAAAAGCGTTCAAGGGGCTCAAGCTCGACATCATCTCTGCTACGCAGGCAGATGATAATGCCTCGAGATTGCACGAGGTGACTCGGACGTTCTTCTGTGAGAATCCTCTCTTTCGAAACATATGCTCAGCGCAGCTTACTGTCCACCCTTTCCAGCGGATACTGTCACTGGTCTGCGCTTATTAGCTCTCAGTCGCCCTTTTTGGCAAGCAAACTTGACACGATACAGTGCCCACGCCGGAAATGTACCAATATGCAATCCAAGCATCTCTCGGAGACGATGTCTATCACGAGCCCTGCACAAAGTCATTGGAGGAACACCTCGCACGCATCACCGGAAAGGAGGCCGCACTGTTCGTCTCCTCGGGCACGATGTCGAACCAGGCTCGTCTTCTTCAGTACCCATATCATTCACCGATGGCACAGTCTGACCTGCCCTCAGTTGGCTTTACGTGCACATCTGACTCAACCACCCCATAGTGTATTGATGGACGCTAGAGGGCATGTTACGGGGTATGAGGCAGGCGGTCTTGCTACTCTCTCGCGTGCGTCGACAATTGCCGTCACGCCGGCCAACGGTCTGCTAGTTCTATATGGGTGTATTTGATCTTACTCACGTCTAACCTCAAGGGCATCATATCACACTGGCAGAGGTCAAGAATAATATCAAACTAGACCATGAACTATACTCAGCGTGAGCCCCCCAGAGCCGCACTACTCGTATACTGGCTTATCACAACGACTTCTATTCATAGTGCCCCGACCCGCGTCATATCTCTAGAGAATACCTTGCGGGGGATGATCTTCCCGCAAGAAGAACTCGTCGCCATTTCGGAGTACGCGCATTCCGTCGGCGTGCTCATGCACCTCGACGGTGCCCGGCTATGGCATGTTGCCGCGGAGACCGGCACATCGCTGCGCGAGCTATGCGCTCCCTTCGATTCAGTCAACATGTGCTTCAGCAAAGGGCTTGGGGCACCTGTCGGCTCCATTCTGGTCGGTAATCAGACATTCATCGACCGCGCTCGCTGGCTGCGCAAGATGTTTGGCGGCGGCCTGCGCCAGACAGGCGTCCTTGCTGCCGCCGCTGCCTACGCACTGACCAACAACTTCCCGTTGCTGCCTGCCGTGCATGCGCTGACGCGGAAGCTTGAGGCTGGATTGTACAACCTCGGCGTCAAGATCACTGTTCCCGCGGAGACTTGCATGGTTAGTCTTCCCACGTCGCCTGGCAATTGACTGAGCGCTGTGTAGGTCTTCTTCGATACGAGCCATCTAGGCATTCCAGTCACAGAGGTCGTCGAGTGTGCAGCCAAGCTGCCGGACCCTATCAGGATACGCGGAACGCGTCTCGTCGTCCACATACAGACATCCCCACAAGCTGTGGATGACCTGCTGGATTTGTTTGAGACGATTATCAACCGGAGGCGCAAGGGGGTCTTGCTGAGGCCGAATCCTCCGCAAAGGCGCAGAACCTATGTTCCTATGTGTAGGCTCTGCAACCTGGCATCCAAGTTCAGTCAAGATAGCTTCAAAGGTCAACTAGATGACCGCTCGCTCTCTTTTGATTTTCGCTATGCCTTTTCGCTATGCTCAGCATTCGGGCGGACTTTCAGGTACTTCCCGCACCAATCACCTGTTCGGAACTCGGTGCGGATGTCCGACGGCATATATAATGGCTGGCGCATCCCAAGAGGATCAGGCAGCGCACGACCCGTCGCCTAGTTTTCCCGCTATCGTACTGCACGCATTCAAGCCAATTCAAGCACTGTAACCGCGATAGCAGCAGCTTAACCCGTTACCGCCAATCAATACCGTACCTCTCTGCACGCTGCCCTACGCTGCCATGGATCCGAATCTCGTACCCCCATACATTCCCAAGCACCTTGATGAACCTACGGACGTCGCTCTGGAAGCATCGCGTGAGAAAGTGGCGAAGGAAGTCAAGCTCGACATCCTCTCTGCAACGCAGGCAGACGAGAACGCGAAGAAGGTCCACGAGATTACTCGCAGCTTCATCTGTGCGCATCTCATCGTTAGAGACAACCCAGCTTAGCCCCTCCATAGCTGATACCGTCACTGGTCAGCTTGGCGCCGCCTTCGCACTTTGGTCTTGAACTCACGAGCACATAGTGCCCACGCCGGAGATGTACCAATACGCGCTACAGGCGTCTCTCGGAGACGATGTCTTCGATGAACCTTGTACAAAGCTACTGGAGGAGCATCTCGCACATGTTACAGGGAAGGAGGCTGCTCTCTTTGTTTCGTCGGGCACCATGTCGAATCAGGTTCGGCACCTGCGGTCTCAAGCAATGCATCCATTAACGCACGCGCAGCTGGCTCTACGCGCACATTTGACGCAGCCACCGCACAGCGTACTAATGGACGTCAGAGGACACGTTAATGTGCATGAGGCCGGTGGTCTCGCCGCTCACTCGGGCGCGTCGACAATTCCCGTTACACCGGCGAATGGTGAGTGGACCTGTCTTTGTTATGCCCGTGCGGTTTCTTATGGATTCCAGGCCATCACATCACTCTAGCAGAGGTCAAGGCAAATATCAAGCTCGACAATGAACTATTTCACACGTGAGTAAATGCCACACAGCTGTCTGGCACGGTCCTGACCAAATTGTATAGCGCTGTCACCCGTGTCATTTCCCTCGAGAACACCTTGAACGGTACGATATTCCCACAAGAAGAAATCGTTGCCATATCCGAGTATGCGCATTCTGTCGGCGTGCTTATGCACCTGGATGGCGCGCGTTTGTGGCATGTCGCAGCGGAGACCGGGACGTCACTTCGCGAACTGTGCGAGCCATTTGACTCGGTCAACATGTGCTTTAGCAAGGGGCTGGGTGCGCCTATCGGCTCCATCCTAGTAGGAAGCCAGTCCTTCATCACGCGCGCTCGCTGGCTGCGCAAGATGTTCGGTGGTGGTATGCGCCAGACAGGCTTCATCGCAGCTGCCGCGGCGTACGCATTGAACCACAACTTCCCCCGCCTTCCCGCCGTCCATACCCTGGCACGTCATCTTGAGGCAGGCTTGCAAAAATTGGGAGTCAAGATAACCAGCCCCGCCGAGACGTGCATGGTCAGTATTCCCACCCGACACAAATGTGCTCTTCAACTAACACGGCGGTATTACAGGTATTCTTCGATGCTAGCCATCTAGGCATACCTACATCAGAGCTTGTCGACCGTGCAGCCAAGCTGCCAGATCCAATCCTGATATATGGAAACCGCCTCTGCGTCCACATTCAAACTTCCCCGCAGGCGGTGGACGACCTCCTCAAGCTAATTGAGGCCTTGATTGACGAGAAGCGCAAGGCTGGCCTCGTCAAGGACGGTCTCGGCGTCAACGGTGCTGACGCTGCCAATTGCGCCACGCCCGCGTCGCCGTATGTCAAGGCGTAGGCGAGAGCGATGCAGTTCCTTTCCAATTCGATCAGATAAGATCATGTAGGGTATCGTGAATTGCTCACAGAGTGTATCGCACCAAGCAGCATCGCAAACGACCGATTCCTATCCACCATTCCTAGCTCGTGTGTTCTTTAGAGTGAGGCATTGCCGGCTGTGTATATTGGGCCGTCAGATGAATCAGAAGGCAAGGCAAATGAGGTTTACGCACATAAAGAGACACCCGGGTTTCTGCGGCGGCCTTTCCCTCATCGAACTCTTTGGCGAGCTTCGTGCAATCGTCATCGTCGTCCGGGTTATAATCAAAGGCAACCTCCCACTGATCTGGCCAGCGATGCCATCGATTGTCTTGAATGACCTCAGACAGGTGCGCCGACGATCGATTCGCCCAGCCAATGAGAATTTTCAGAGACTCGGTATTCATTCGATAGCGAGTAAGGTCCAGGGCGAAGTCGTCAACGCGTGGCGCAATTTCTTGCTGTTTTATTATCTCTACATCGGGCATCATGCTCCCGTCGTTGAGGCCGGCAATAATCTCAGCAGCGCGGAGAAGCCGCTCGTCATGTAGCACGCTCAAGCGTCGAAACTCGGTGTACCAGTCGCCCTTGTCATCCGGGCGCCAGAGAGCGGGCACGTGCCGAGACGACGACTTGGTATCGTTGGTCCAGAAACCCGTTGTCGGGACCATGAGGCCGCAGTCGAATGGGTTCATACACAGATCAAGAGTGGCCGTCTGGCCCTTGGCGTTGGTGAAGTACAGCCAGGCATGTCGTGTGGGCTGCTGACCCCCGATTGGCACCCCGTCGATGATATACATCATGCACTGGCGAGGAATGGCGGGAACAGCGCCGAACGCTACTCCATAGTCAATCACAGCGCTACCGGCGAGTTCTATGCCCACTTTGGATAGCGGGTACAACTGGGACAGAAGGCCTACAGCGATCGACAGGTGCAGAGTCAAGGCGTCGCATTCACTAGATATTCGATTCCACAGACGTTGGCGAAGGTTGTCTGAGGCACTCGGAAACCAATCGGTCAGTCGACCAAGTTTCTGGAGAGGCAGAGGTTCGCCCAGCGTAGTGACCTGCACGTTTCCGTCTAGGATGGGCTGAGCAGAAAGCAAAGAGCAGTCGACCACAGTTCTGCGCAAGGCGGGATGCATTTGCGCCTCATTTTCGCGCAAGCTGTATGCGAGGCAAGCGAGGTATACGTGTAGCCGGTTGAGATCCATTCTGATGACTTTGGCTGGCTGCAGTGAGATAAAGTACGTACACGCGGTGCGCAGGCCACTCACTACAGGTGGTTTTGTGATGCTGCCAGTCGTTACGGTTGCAGGGACTGGGAGCGGCGCAGTAAACTTGCTGAAGAGTTGACAGTCAGGGAGAGGTCTGCGTTTGGTGCCGCCATGCACTCACATGACCACAGCTTGTACACGGCCGAAGGTCGGACCGCTTTCCACAGGACCCGCACCGATCTAGCGGATGCCTCGGCGGTAGTGGAAGGCGCTTGCGCATGCTCAACGGACAAGTTGCAGCACTCGTGCCAACTCCGACGCGACAATGCGGCAGTCACTGACTCCTGGCTGTCCAAAAGCCTTTACCATAACTGATCAGTATCTCCTCATGTTTATGGATGCCCCGTGGGCCAGACCAGACGCTAATCCTCAGCTCCCCGCTCGTCGTTCTGTACTCTTTGAAGACGGCGTTCGGGCGTGGTGCGACGCTGCGGTAGTCATTGACGAACCGC
Source organism: Auricularia sp. M13 (assembly GCA_037042915.1). NCBI lineage: Eukaryota > Fungi > Basidiomycota > Agaricomycetes > Auriculariales > Auriculariaceae > Auricularia > Auricularia sp. M13. The sequence continues at coordinate 1,658,548 of CM073197.1, read as the reverse complement.
GCCTCGTTTCCGCACCGTGCAGCGTCGATTCCAACGCTGATCCAACCAAATCAGTCCCTTCAGCACCGCCGAACTGTTCAGCGGGCAGTTTGACCAAGCTCAGGTCGTAGTCAGATGTCTCCCGCGCGTCGGCGTGAACCTCGCCCATGTAGTCGAGTATGTATGTGTTCGCAGCGATTTTTCGCGTCGCAAACAGGCCAGCTTGACCGTACGCAGGATGGCCCTCGACGGAGATGCGCCGAATCGAAACGAGCGGGCAGGGCGCTGCGGCCGGCGTGGACTTGCCATCGCCCTGAAGATGTTTCCTGATTGCCACGGGCAGATGGCCCGCATAGCGCGGCTGCGTTATGAATTCGATGCCGTGTGGCCAGCCTTTCGGTGTACGCGTCGAGGACGGCAGTGGCTCTGACATGGTTGGTCGTGGAGACTGAGAATGGCAGCGGCGGCTTCCGCATACTGCACTTCGCACATGTCAATGTCCAGTGCGATCCGGCCGCCAAATTTGAGACGCCCAGGCGTCCGTTGACCGTTGCTATGGATGACGCTCGTCGCTGCGCGTGCGTGATGTCCAGCAAAGCGGTGCTCCGGCCTATATATACAGGGCAAGCTCGTCCACGCCGTTCCTCATCTTTCTCTTTCTTCACGCGCTTTTTTGTTTCTTTTCGATATGGTCGCGTCGCTGCCATTTTCCGCGGCGATCCTGGCCGCTACTTTCTCCGTGCTTCCTCTTTCAACGCTTGCTTTCGACAACAACAGGCACGACAACTTTGTTGCGTATGTGCAACCGCTTCGTGTTTGAGCATGAGGCTCATGCGCATCTTGAATAGCTACTGGGGCCAGAACAGTTATGGTGCTGCTCACGGAGACGATCCCTCCAACTGGCAGAAGGCCCTTTCTGAGTACTGCGACGACGACTCGATCGACGTATTTCCCGTATCCTTCCTCTTAACCTATTTCGTGCGTTACATACATGTAACTCTTCGCGTCCTGGAGTTAATTACCTGGTTGTGTGCAGGGCAAGGGTGATCTGCCGGTCATCAACTTGGCCAGCACTTGCAATGACAAGGACAACGAAAAGTTCGAGGGGAGCGACCTCCTCAATTGCGGCTTTATGGCCGATGAGATCAAGAAATGCCAGGCTAAGGGCAAGATCATCACGATTTCTATGGGTGGCGCGACGGGTTCCAACACGTTTGGGTCTGACGAGCAAGCCAAGGGCTTTGCAGACCAGGTCCGCGCGTTTAACTCTCGTTCTCACTGGACTTGTAGATTGACCATGATTGCATAGGTCTGGAACCTCTTCCTCGGAGGAAAGAGCGACACACGCCCGTTCGGCGATGCTGTTCTCGACGGTGTCGACCTGGATATCGAAGGCGGCGGACCGACTGGCTACGCAGCGTTCGTCACGCAGCTTCGTACGCACTTCGAGAACGCGGACAAGAAGTACTACGTTACGGCCGCGCCCCAATGCATCTTCCCCGGTGAGCTGGGCCTGGCGGCACAAGTAATGAATCTGGACCTTATGCATATTTTAGACGCGAACCTGGGTGCAGTCCTTGACGCAGCTTGGTACGTCGCATTTATGTAGTTTTGACTAGCCGACACTAATTCATGCTTCAGGTTCGACGCTGTCTATGTTCAGGTATGTCCGTTGTGGAAGGTGGTCACAGCGGGCTCGCTCGTTTGCGGTCGCAGTCGGCGACAATGGCCAACCATCGCCGCGAACCGCTGCGAGTTTAGGCGCCGCGGCTCGGATGTGTGATGCGGGCAGAAGCCGCTTGAGTGCGCCGCGAGCATCGTCGCGAGCGTTGTGACACCATCGGCGACCGCTCGGCCAGATGTATTGACCGTTTTCCCAGTTCTACAACAATCCTTGCGGCCTGAACAAGGCGGACGACCCTGTCAACTGGAACTTCGGTATGTGCACTTAGATATCGACATGGGAATTGCGCCTTAACCTCCTTGAAGGTACCTGGGATCACTGGGCTCGCACTGTCAGCCCCAACAAGGGTACGCTGGATGAATTGATTCCAACAGTTTGCTCACGCTGTCTATAGATGTCAAGATTTACCTGGGCGCGCCCGCGTCGGAGACTGCAGCAGGTTCAGGCTACCTCGATGCCGCTGCGCTGTCGAAGGTTGCGACGGACATGCGCGCTAAATACCCTTCGTTCGGTGGAGTGCGTTTTGTCCTTTGTTGTTCTCCTGGCCGCCGTTTCACTAACGCTGCACTACAGGTCATGGGTATGTAGCATACAGGACTGTTGCGGGATGCTGAAACCCTTCGGAAGTTTGGGACGCATCTCAAGCCCGCGCCAACGGCGGGTAAGTCTGCCGATCGGTCAGGATTCTGTTATTCTAACGCTTCCCAGCTTCGACGCAGCGCTCAAGAAGAGTATGGTCGTTCTCGGATGCATTTTTCGCACATGCTGATGTGGCATCATCTGCAGCCATGAAGGCCAACGGCGGCACCGGCTTCAAGTACCCCGCGTGCGACTCGCCTGACTGGACGAGCGGCACCAACTACAACGGCGGCGACACGGTGTCGTACAAGGGCAGCATCTGGCGCGCAAAGTCTGTTTGCCTGTCTATCGCGAACGCGCAGGGCGCTGACAGTTTTGCGATAGGTGGAGCGCGAGCGAGGAGCCCAAGCTTAGCGACCTCGGTGCTTGGGTGGGTGTTCAGACTCGCAGGGATCTACGCTGTCGCCTGACACTAGCCTTCAGGTGGCCGTCAGTGCTTGCGGTACGGGTGAAGAGGCCCCGGCGCCAGAGCCAGAGCCAGCTCCTGCCCCGCCGTCGACCCCCGCCCCGGCGCCCGAGCCGACCTCTGACCCCGCTCCCCCGCCACCTTCTACTGAGGCCCCCGCTCCCGTTCCCCCGACGTCGACTGCCGCGCCGGTACCGCCCAGCACCACCGAAGTCCCAGAACCCCCAGCTGAGACACCCGCTCCTCCCGCCGAGACGCCAGCGCCCGGCGGTGGTGGCGAGGCTCCCGCTCCCGAGCCGTCGCCGACGGAGGACCCGTGCGTGATTTTGGTGGTAGCGGCGTGACATGTCACGTTGACAGTGCTTCTCAAAGATGCCCTCCTGAGGACACGCCTGCTCCTGCTCCCGAGCCGCCTGCTCCTTCTGAGGATCCGTATGTTGCCTCTGGTTATGACGATGGGTGCGATGACGAGCTAAATGTGTCATTTGTGATACTGCAGTTGCCCACCGGAGGAGACCCCAGCGCCTGCTCCCGCACCTGAGCCCACGCCCACTGAAGACCCGTAAGTCTCACGGCATGATGCGAGAAGCGCTGTCTTATCCCTGCGGGAAGGTGCCCTCCAGAAGAGACCGCGGCTCCAGCTCCCGAGCCACCCACTCAAACCGAGGACCCGTGCCCCCCGGAAGACACGCCAGCTCCCCCCGCGCCCGCACCCACGGGTAACACGTGCAGTGCGAAGGCGTGGGATGGCAGCAGCGTTTACAACGGTGGCGACACGGCGTCGTACCAGGGCAAGATCTACAAGGCCAAGGTACGCCGCAGGCGTCAATGCAGGTGTTGAAGTTCGCTGACACATGGCTTTGCTAGTGGTGGTCGCAGAACGAGACTGTAAGACACCGTTTGACTCGTACGACCTGCGTGGGATGCTAAAATGGCTTGCTTGTAGCCCGGAAACCACGAAGTCTGGGAGGAATCAGGCTCGTGCTCGTCCAAGCGCGAGCTGGAGGCGTTCGCTCGGCCGACGCCTCACGGCCGTTACGCGCCACACCTGAACCTCCGTCCGACGCCTGCTGCGCGTTACGCACCGCACGCTCGGAGAAGCAGCCTGAAGAGGCGTCTGTGATCAAGAGTCGCAGTGGCTACACCTTATCCTTTATTCCCCGCGCCCCTCAGCGCACTTTTTTTTTTGTATTTATTTCAACCACAATACCAAGCAGAACTCCGAAAGGAAGCGTTGGATCCAGAAGAGTCGTGCTTCGACGCGGTATGTGCCGCCACAGGGTTGTCTGGAAGCACTGAATTGCGAGGGCATCGCAGCGATTAGACTACAGATTCAGTGCAGCTGCAGTCCATGTGCGACCATCAAGCATCAAGCTATCAAGGCACGGGGGTGGCAAGTGAGAGGACGCAGCTCGAGACCCTGCAGGTGCATCTGCGCCGCTCTATCGCCTCTTAGATACTCGGCGTGGCTGTGCCGCGACGTCATGGCGCCGAGCGGAGACGGCCGATTTGCAGGACGTTTGCATGCTGCTGGACCCCTGAGCACACATGGCCCCTGGCGATGGCACCTGCGTTGCACGCCCTCGCCGCACGCGCGCTTTGCAGGCTGCGGCCGCTAGGACGGAATGCGGGAGTGCTGTGACGCAGCGGTGTCGTCACCTGCGAGTTTCCATCTAGCTTAATTGTGGAGCGGCGCGGTACAGTATGGGTTTCCCGGGCTGCGGGAAACGCGAGACGGAGACAGAAGCGGTGAATTGGCAGGAAATCCCCTAAATACCCAGAGTAAGTACAGCCGTACGGTACAGATCCAACGGAACAGATTATATGCAGACGGGAACGGCGCCCCAAAGCGAGAAAGCATCGGGAATGCAAGCGGCGAGGTATGGGCGCGCGGAGGCGGGTTGCGCGGCGGGAGATAATAGAGTCAATGTCGAGGGTGGTCGTCAGCGGCCGGCGCGGGCGGGGACGAGGCCTGGGATGCGGCGGGGGCTTGCGGCGGCGTCGCAGGCAGCGGGAGCGGGGCGTAGTCGACGGCCTTGACGGCGGGGGCGCTCCCCGCGGCCGTGACAGGCGCTGGGTCGTCGGAGGAGCTGGAGGAGGCCGCGGAGCTCAGAGCAGAGGCTGCGCGGACAAGGGGGACGCGGCGGCGCTGAGACGGCGCGAGCTCGTCCGTGGCGGGTTCGCGAGCGGAGTGGGGCTGCCGTGGCGCGTCGGCCGGGGGTCCGTCTGGGGTGGGGGCGCGCGCACCTTGCCCTGGGCCTCGGCGGCGCCGCGGGCCACGTTCCACTGCATGAGCGTGTATGCGGCGAGCTCCTGCGCGTACTGCTGCTTGGCCACGACCTGGACCTTGTCGAACATGCTGGGATGGGGCATTCGGCGGCTGCGACGACGACTGCGACGACTGCGACGACTGCGACTGGGCTTGCTCGCTTGTTGCCAGCTCTGCAGCGGCCCAGCGCGGACTTATAAACCGACGCGATGCCGGGTGGCGGTGCCTGCCGGGATGAGCATCTGACGCACGGCGCGCACCGAACGGCCGAGGCCCTCGCTTTTGCCAGTGCGTGACGAGCGCCCGCGCCGCGCTTCCCTCGGCCGCCCAGCCTGCGCCACTGCATTCCGCCCACGCTCGCGGTGGGGCCCCGCTGATGCGCCAACGAAGGCCCTGCCACCGCGAGAAACGTCAAAACGTCACCTGCCGTCGCGATGACGATCCGCCGTGCATCTCGTCGCTATCGGCTTGCAATCCCCGTTTTCGCCTTTCCCGCAGCCTCGACTCCCGGCAGGCCCAGTTAGTATACAGCACGACACCCAGGCCCAGCAGACGCTTGGCGTATCATGCCATCCAGGCCCTGCGCACACTGCTGCCGGCGCAGAGATCGTCCTAGACGCTCCAACTTGCTTGTCGATCGACACATGAACACCATGAACCATCGATTCTTTCTGACCGCCGTCCCGCTCTACCGTCCTCAACAACATCACCCGAAGCCCCCCTCACGGGCCTAGAGGCACACGGTAGGTAATATTTGTGAGTCGCACAGACTGATGGCCTGCCGCTTTATCTGCATGCGGCACCACGGCAGCCAGCGCTGCCGTCGGCCCTGCCATATGTATTTCTGCTCTGCCGAGGCCAGCGCCCAAACTGTGTGAAAATTGCCTTAGTACTGTGTCAGGGATGCGACCAGAGAACCCTTTAACGAGGAGCATCGGTCGCCACCTGCCAGCGGGTGGATCCCAACTCTCGACACCCTGCGAAGCACTCCACCCCGGGACTCTGGAAGCTGCACCCTACACGTCACCGTGTGGGTAATCCCTCGCGCTGTTTTGTTTCAGTTTTCCGCATACAAGTACACACAAACTCAAAGACAAACTCGGAGAGAAGCCGCGGAATGAATAACCATTTTGGCGTCAAACGTCCGCCCACCTTCTGGGGTGCGGCTCCCTGGTCCTCGCAGTCCTCACGCGTCAGACCACACGCCAATGCCGAGGAGTCCCGCCCAGCCGCCCGCGGGAAGCCGTCCGACGAGGAAAAATAGCACGGTCGACCCTCCGCCCTCCACGCGGAACGCGAACCGCGACTGCATGCCCGCGACCGCCTTCCTGACGTCCTCCAGCGCCGGGGATGAGGTAAGATTCGACGCGATGTCCGCCGCTTGCTCGGGAACGATCTGCATCTAGTGAGCCACCCGCGCGCCTCATTTGTGCGGTTGACGCACCTTCGCACCGCGATCGAGCCAGCTTCTCAGTCCCAGCGCGGAGAGGACGCGCTCCTCCTTTCCCGCGCTCTCGTAGTCGCCGTCGTGATCGAGCCAGAACGCGATGTCGCCGAACTCGTCGCTCTCGCTGCTTCCGCCCGCGAGCACGCTCCCGCACAGCGAGGCCGCAGCGGCCTGCTGCGCGCTGGTCGTGAGAGCACGCAGCGCATCTTGTGCTGCTGCGGGAACGGGTGCACTCGTGTGCGCCGGAACGAGGTACAGGTGCGCGGGCGCGAAGCAGAGTCCGCTATCCGGTGCCAGCGTGCGCAGCGTATTGTACGTCGGTGCCGCGAGCTCGCTGGGGTGGCTCGAGGTCGTCAGTGCATTGGCGAAGACCGTCTGCGACGGTAGTGTGTCGAGCAGCAGCATTGCGTCTGAGCCTGCTGGGATCCTACAAAGATCACTCACGGTTTCGGGCGGAGATCATGATGTCATGTGGCTCAGGTGCAGCAACTCAAATGGAAGCTCATGCAGACAGAAAAATCGTAGTTCTACAAGCGAATCGGATAGATGTCGTGGAGCAGATATGTGACAGAAAAGTCTCGTGCAAGCAGGCGGCGATGGGAAGGATGCGATTCCGAAGGGACGACGGCAGCTTCTCGAAGCTGTGTCCGTTGGTGTGGATAGGGAGACCCCCGCTGGGCCAACATAGATACCTATGACTCTGAGGAGTGAACGTGACTTGTGCGAAAGCACGCAAGCTAGGTGCTGAGCTTTGGGCGCAGGTGCACAATAGAATAGTGGCGCGACGGGCGTTGCTATGGAGTTGGCACTGGCGGGCAGGCTCTACGTCAGTCCACCGCACCTTATTCAAGGCGAACAGATAAAAAACGAGGGCGCACCGGCGTGTGAGGGGACAAAAGACAAGATGCGAACCGGTGGGGGCGGAGGCGCGCAGCGGTCTATTACTGGACATCGACGAGCAGATTGCGCTCGAGGATGAACTTGCCTTCCTTGTACTTCTGCGTCTCCTCGTATGCGTAGTCCTGCGCCCAACCAGCCAGTCAGCCCGCCAGCCCGCCATTCGCGCGACGGGACGCACGTATTTCCAGCCCAGCTGCTGGTGGCACTTGACGCAGTGCAGGTCGCGCACGATGTGCTTGCCCGTCGTCATCTGGCGCTCGCACGGCTCGCCCGTGTACACGTTGACGCTGCGGGCGGGCGGTGAGCGGCCGCGCGCGGGGCTCGAACAAAGGGCAATGTGGCTCACACATGGTCAAAGAGGTACGCGCGCCCGTGCTGGCCGTTGAACGCCTGCGTGCGGCCGGCGTCAGCGGATGGTGCGTCATGAGCGGCGTAGCTGCAGCGAAGCGCACCCGTGACAGCATGAGCTCGATGGTCGCCAGGTGCGTGCGGCACTGCTGGCAGCCGAAGATGCGCGACCCGGCCAGGTACTCGCGGAATGTCATGCCCATCGTGCTCGCTCTGGAGGATGTCGCGCGGTCGAGGTGGGGGCGGGAGTCACAACTCAAGTCAAGTGCGGGCACACGGGCAGTTGGGCTGTGGCTGACTGTCTCACTCGCCTGGTGCTGGGCGTAAACACGTCCAACGGCTTCCGCCCCGAAGGTCGCCGAACCGGCCAACACTGCCATCACTTTGACGGTCCAGACGCTCTGTTCGACTGTTCACGGCTCGAGCAGTTGTTCGAACAGGCGACGGCGACACACTGTACAGTATATTGGAATTCTAGCTATAGTATCCTACAGTGCGACTATCTGCAACCCGAAGCGCGGAAACGGTAGAGCATATCACCGGATTCGGCGCTCCGAGGACAAGCGCGAGCATACTGTCAATGTCCAGACATCGAGAGCTATGGAACAGCATAGCCCGGAAGACCGTCCACGATGTCCTCACGCATGTGTTAAGCTTCAGGTATGACCTGGTCCGAAAGGCCGACTGCACCAATTGAGCGTCGGAGAGCATGAATCATAAGCGCAGCAATGGCTCCTATGAAAGGTAGTCGACGGGAGAGAGGAAGCCGTGGGGAAAGTTGCAGTATTGAAATGTGCACGCCAAGAAACGGGCCATGTAGAGTCTGGGGGGACTAGAAGAACAGAGGAGATTCGCTGGTTCCAGTGGGGATGGTGAAGCCCGGCGAGTAGCGCCAGATAAAGCCGGGCCCGCAGCACAGTGGGTGGGTGGCGAAGAGCGCGAGTAATAATCGCCAGATACCGCAGACAGCACAATCTCTATGACAGATGGGGCAATGACGAGGCGAGGGCCGTGGTGAGCGTCATCCGTGGCGGCCAGCGTCTGGGATAGGCAATGAGGGGGTGTCCCAGGAGGCCCCAGGAGATGATGGACAGGTCAGCGACGAGCAGTGGCAGAAGCAGCGTTACTTATCGCGAATTGCGTGGGCGGCCGGAGGAAGAAACGCGTCGCGGTCCGGGAGCAAAATTCGTTGGGGACACGCTCCTTTTCCCCACGCACTCGCCGTGGCTATATAAACCGCCCAGTAATCGCCCGTCCCGGCACCCGTCCCGCCTGTCTGTCCGTCCTGCGTCTCAATGGGTGCGTTGCTACGCCCTGTCCGTGCTGGACCTGGGCTGAACCTGACCGACGCCCGCAGCCGCCGTCGCCCCGCTCAAGCTGCAGACCGCCGCCGCCGCGCTGCGCTCCCACGCCCCGCTCTCGCCGTCGCCCCTGTCAGCGTCCAGCTCGTCCTCGGACAGCATCGCGTCCATGGCGTCCACGCCCGCCTCCCCGCCGAGCCGCTCGCAGTCGCCCCCGAGCCAACGCCCGGCCCTGCCACAGCGCACCGTCTCCTTCCCGACCTCGCGCCCGCTGCGCCCGTTCGCCTCCATCGCCAACTCGACCTTCACGGCCAAACGCGTGCCCACCCGCGTGCACCTTCGGACGGCCCCGCGGCCGCCGAGCAGCCCCGTAAGCCGGCGGCCGTCAAATTGATCCAGGCGTCCAAGGAGCCCATATTCTTCACCCTCAACCTCACCCAGGCAGACTTTGCTCGACGCGACTACTGAGTCGCAGAGCATACCCCCTTTCGCTATCGCGCTGTCGTCTGTCGCCGCCGTCCTGTGTCCGGCACATCACATCCATCAATCCCGCCTCCCCCCCTTTCTCCTTCCGCGCTCCGTGTTGGGCTTCAGCAGAACGGTAGACGACCGGTTTAATGATTCGCAACGCTTTCTCCGCACAGGCGAGGGCACGATACATCGTCGAGCTGCAGTGTGTACGACAACTCGATCCTGTATACTGGTCTCTCTGTTGTACAATAAGCAATACATATTCGTCGAGCCAAAAATACCTGGCAACCTCTTTCCGTGTTGCGGATCGTTATTATGTCCTTGTAACTTTTGGCACTGTCATCAATGTTCGGGAAGGAAAGCGCCTGCCTTGCCACGCACTCGGAGAGTTGCGCACGTTCGTTGGGGAACGCCCACAGAGAAAGAGGTTCAAAGGTGATGATATGTACATGCGCTACAAATCCTCAATGAATCCCCATAGATTCGGTGCCGCCACCTTGTCAAATGTCTGTTCGGACATGCGCGCGCTTGCTCGATGGATAGACACATAACCGGGACCAAATGCAATGGCATGTATGCACCGGGAGCGGTCACCCATAAATAACGAGGCGCACGCCCGCGCCAGAAGGGATACCTACAGTAAGCATAGAGTTTTATCCGTGGACGGCGATTCGAGGCGTCGCGCCCGTTGGGGTTGCGACTACCGCAGATCATCACGAGTCAGCCAACAAAGGCCAAGCTGCACATGGGGAATGCTGCCATCCATAAACTACTTAGAGGCATGCCGCAGAACCACTTGGTGATTCCCCATTCAAGATCCTGGGGCGGGAGAAGCAGTTATCAAAGCACCGAGTCTCGGAAGGGCAACCGAGCGCCAGAACCCCAGCGCGAACCATGTAACAGGCCAGGGAACATCGAACAGGATGGGTCGGAAAATGCGCCGAGGCCTTCGTTATCTCAGCAACATGAAAGCCTCGGATCAGACGGTCCAGTCCCTGGTGGATCCAGCTTACTACAGCAGGCGGACTGCAGTCGTGTAAGACCCTGCATGTCCGAGAAAGAGATGACCTGGAGAGGACGCCGAGAGCAGCGTGGAAAGCAGAACAGAGCAAATCCCATCCGCGATAAACAGGTCCCCACTTGAAGTCGATCGGGGTCGAGGCGGGTCTATGGCGGAGGCGCCTGAGCAGTGCAGTCTTCGTTGCGAACACTGAGAGTGGTTATATTATACACACGAGCAGAGTATTGTGGGTTTGCATAGCTACAATGTAGTCGGGCCGTGGGTATGGGTTGGCGGCCGGTGTGCTGAGGCAGGCGCGTGCCCCCCATTGTGATAGGGGCCCTGCGCGAGTAATGCTGCAGCAATGCGGGTCAGAATGGCAGACAGAGCGCAGGGTGAGAGCACAGAGCGCACGTCGTGGTCGGCGGCGAGGGCGGCCGGCAGTCTACAAGTTGAGCTGCTCGCCGATCATCTGGTGCTCGTTGGTGGCATGCGGCAGCTTGGCGGCCTCCTGGAGGACGGCCTTGAAGTCGAGGTTGACGTCGCCGCCGGCCTGTGCGGCGCAGTGAGCTGGGGGAGGCGGCTGGCGCGTTTCCGGTGCCAGTGGCGCACCTCGCGGATTCTGCGGAGCTCGTCCTCGAGCAGGCGCAGGATGTATGCGCGCATCTCGAGCGTGTAGGCAAGCTTGGCGGCTTCCACCGACCCCTCCATCTGAACGTCCTGCGCGGCGGAATCACGATGCCCTGAAGAGCTCCTGCGGGGAGATGCAAAACTGCGCTCTGGCGGACCTTGAACCTCATTCGTCGGTCGCGACCCCTGCGGCCCCTGAGTCCTTCCGAGGCGGCGCCGGCATCCTGGACGCCCACCAGAAGCCTCAGCTCATGCTCAGCTGCCCAGTCGTCGTTTGGCCGCCATATCCAGCAGTCTAGAACGAACTCAGATCGAACCTTGTTGTCACGTTACTCACGCGAAACCGGCGAAACGCGCAGGACGTGCCGGCCTTTTCCGGACCTGCAAGTTGCTGCCGTAGCCCACCGCGACGGCGCATTCCTTGGACGGCGCCCACCGAGTAGCGAGCGGCGTCGGTCGACGGCGGACATGATTTGGGCGCACACCCTTCCAGCCGAGCTCTGGGACACGGCGCTCGACCAGATCACCGACCCACGCACGCTTTCCGCCTGCTGTCTCGTCTGCCGCGCCTGGCTGCCCCGAGCACGCCACAACCTACTCAAGAACGTCCTAGTCGCCCCAAACAAACGCCCCGGTCGTATATCCATGAGCCCGAAGAGATTCTGCCAAAACTTTTCCGAAGACGCGCGGGCGCGGTTGTTCGTCGAGTCCTTGGATATTGGGGACCTTTCCCACACCGACGACGGCGTTCAAGAGTTCATAGACATTCTCGGGCACTTCCGCGGCGCCAAAGTGCGCGCCCTCGCGCTTAGGTACTGCAGCGGTGGATATATCTCCCAGTGGTTCCTCGACACCTGCAAACACGCCTTTGCCAATGTCACGCATCTCGACCTCGACTGGTCCTTTTCGAATGTGGGCGATCTTTCACAGCTGCTGCGGGGGTACAAATGCTTGCGCCAATTAACTCTGCGGTGCCTCATCCTCGACAATTCCAGCCATGTTGTACCTCCAGATTTCACACATCCATGCGCAGTGCGCTTCGAGTCGCCCACTACGCGCTGCGTCCTATCCCGCTGGGCTGCCTTCAGTCTTTCTAGCATCTCAGAGATCTGGGTCGCGCTGGAAGAGCATACGTACGAAATTCTCAACCACATTGCCGATGAGCGACCTGAAATCCTGTCCCGCGTCAAATCCCTGACATTTGATTTCGATGCCTACTTTCCCGCGGGTGAGTCTTCTTGTCAATCTTCCGTGATCAAGCTGGACATGACGATTTCCCTTCAGCACATCTATCCTGGCACGACCTCCCAGCGCGGTTGCAGCAATGCACGCAGCTCGAAGAACTCCACTTCACGTTCACTTTCCGGCAATGCACCGTGAATCCGCGCGACACGTTTAGGGATGAGCTCAAAACCATCTTGAATTTCCCGCCTACCGTCCGCAGAATAACTATGGAAGGCACAGGCCACTCAGCTCACGGAGAATGGACGGAAATCGGCGAGATCCTCACCACGAAGTTTCCCTTGCTGGAGGCTCTGCCCTCCGCTCTCCAACCTCAAACTGAACCGTCTGCGGAGAGAAATATTTTCGACACTGAGCCAGAGCTGGACAATGATCACGATTGCCCGCTTTTGTGTATCTTGAATCCTCCGGACCTCATGCAATTGGCGATGAGGAAGCAAGGTGCGATGCTGTGGTCGCCCCGGCTGAACCAAGTTCTGATTGCATTGCAGCACGTTGACATGGTCATCTCATTCAGTATTACATATCTACTTGTTTGCATCTGTAGGAATTATATACGGTATTGTACCACAACCTGCGAGTCAAGTCGGCGGAAGCCTGCAGGCGGCTTTGCCGCTTGTGACAAGAAATAATATGTGAATAGGCTGGGGCTCCGTTAGTGTTACTTACCGAAACCCTCGGACGGCTCGGAGAGAGCCGGGCTGGTCGTCTGAACGTTCGTCCCCAGCAAAACACGTGGACTCACAAAAAGGCGCCCCGCTGAGTCCCGGGTGTGTGCGATAGACGACACATACTTTATGAGCTACAGTAAATTGTCCAGGCAGCAATACAGAACCATGACGATTACACTGTGAGAATAATAAGGCCATCCGTGACCTCCTCCTCCAGGAGCGGTAGTCTACTATACAACCAAAGTATGGTCAGCAACAGCGACGAGTGATAGCGGATATCTATGTGAGATCGATAAAAACGAAGGACCTCCGTTGGAAGCCAGCTGTTTCCAGCTCTGTCACATCGTCCTCATCGCTGGAATAATTGTCATCGTCGTCATCGTCGTCGGCATCGTCTTCTGCGTCGTCTCTGTTGTCTTCGGCGTCGTCGTCGTCGTTCAACGCTCCGGGTTCGGCTTTAAAGGTCCAGTCCCTTCCCCATTTCCTAGTGGAACCTCAGAAACGATGTCGCCACACAACGCAAACGAGAAGGGATGGACGCACTCTGTCCTTTCGCGCCAGGACTTCTGGGAGTCCATGTCAAGATGCGGTGCCAACATCTGCGCGGTACTGAGAACTATAAATGCGGGAGCGGGCGTATCGGATCGTTTGACAATTTCGCGGCATATGGGACATGACAAGAGCTTTCCCGCCTTTGCCTGGGGATCAATATCAGTTTAGTTCAACGATCATGCGTGCGGGAATCCTGGACGTACACAGGTTGTTAGCCACTGATTCAAGCAAGGCGCACAAGCGCAATGCCCACAACGAGGGAGTGAGTGAGGATGGACGCTGGTCAAAGCTCAGTGTTATGAGGGCCCGACGGAAAACAATATAGACGAACATGTGGTCTGAGCAACTGAAACATACTGTAACGTCAGTAGACGAACGACCATTTGCGAGCCGGCGATACGCACATAGGACATTGGAGTTCCGTGAGAAGTTTCTCTATCGTGGCCTGGTGCGCATTCGCGTCGCGGTCCGGGTCCAGCGTGTCCTTTGAGCTTGAGCGCGCGCGTTTGCGCGGCGGTTCCCGCTCAGGGGTTCGCGCGCGTTTTACTCCAGGAGTAGCAGAACTGGCGGCTACGGGCTTAGACGTTGTTATGCGAGGGGAGGTTGGCTGGGAAAGGATCGAAGACGACGCTACAGGAGCTGCAGACGAAGGCGTTGCTGCGTGTATCGGGCTCGCAGGGGATGGTGTCGCAAGTTGTTGCTGCGTCGTCGCGAACTTCTCTTCGATCTGGTTGAGTTGTTCGAGCGTGTTCGCGTCGAGCTCTTCCTCGTCGTCCGAAAAGTCGTCGCTGGGCGGATACTGGCTGGGGCTTGGTGGTGGCGCGGGTTGTGATTGAGCAAGGGTTGGGACAGACGGCTGCGATGCGCGCAGCGAAGCCTGGGTCTGCGCTTCAGCCAGAATGGAGTCAAACTGCGCCTCGTTGAATTCCTGCAGATCGTCCTGGAACTCATCGTCCGAGCTGGCGTGCGGCGCACTCATGTCGTCCGGCCGACAGTCGGAGTCGGAGTTCGCATCATTGTGCAACACTTTTGCGCGTTTTGAGCACGTGCGGGCCGAGTCACTTGGATCACCGGAGTTGCAATCAACACTCATGCAATGATGATTCATGCAAGCCAAGAGGCAGAAAAAATGCACCGACGCCCATTACACCGGAGACATACGTACTAGGTAAAAGTACAGACAAGACAATGTACACTGGACAACCCACAGCAACTGACAGCAGAAAAACAACAATGGCGCAGCAGGACAGTCTACTGAGAGCGGACATCGGACACGACAGGCACGTTTGTGCTGCGCTCCGCGCTTGTGCGTGCACCGGGGGCCCAGGCGCCGTCGCGGTCGTCGGCGCTGCTGGTGGCGCCATAGGACGACGAGAGCAGGCTGCCAATGGCCATGGCGCCACGCGAGGGCGGCGGCTCCATGGACGAGTGCGACGACGGCCGCCGGTGGAGGGGGTACGGGCCCGGCGAGCGAGACGACCGCGGCGACTCGCGCGCTGGCGACCGCGACGAGCGAGCACGCTTCCGCGGCGGCTCGGTGCGGACCGGCGGCAGGTTGACGCGCGACGAGGGCGAGGGCGGCAGATGGTGCTGCTGGTGCTGCATGTGCGCGTGCGAGTACTGCTGCATGCCCGCGTCATGCCCGTGGCCGCTTGCAGAGCGCGACAGCGAGTCCGGCGATAACGGCGCGGCGAACGGCTGGCTGCTCCCGGCGGTCGAGGTGTAGAACTGCAGCATGGAGTTCTGCAGGGTGGCCATGGCCGCGATGCGCTGGTCGGCCGTTAGCACGGAGATAGAGCGGCGCGACGGCGGACTTACGTTGTCTTCGGCGCTCTTTGCATTGAGCATGGCGAGAAGCATTTCCCGGTCGCCGGTGCCCTTGGCATTGTAGGCCGTGAGGACCTCGCGAATCGAGGGCGGGGGTGGCTGGAGATGGCGTATCAGCAAGAGAGTCTCGGCGCTGAGACGGGGCGGGGGAGCGTACCTGCTGGAGGACAGCCCAGGTGGAGGCGAGGAGCGATTTGATCTCCGACGAAAACGACGCGTCGCGCGTCCAGTCCGAGAGCGGGGGCGTCGGCAGGTGGTGGTTCATTCTGGGGCGGGAACAGCTGTTGGCTCGCCCTGCCCTTGCTGAGCGCACTTATATCGTACTGCCAACTGTTTCTTGGCCATGCCAAGACAATGCCACTAATTATAGAGACTTGGCTCTCTGTCCTCAGCCAGCCCATCCTGCATATCCTCTGATGCCCCGTGCGTTGCGCCTGCATCGACGCAGCAACGCCCGCCCGTCGCTGCCTGCAGAGTGCCCGCCGCTGCGTGCGCATCCATCTGAGCTCTATCCTTGCCCAGGATAAAACTGGGCGCCAAGACCCAAGAGCGACAATTTTAGCAACGTCATGACATTTTGCGCCTCTACGAATCCGGGAGCACAACCGCCCAGAATTAGCGTCCCTTCCAGGCTCCCTTCGGGCGCACAGAGAGACTCGAGCGGCTCTCCAATACCGGTGGACACGGCGTCCAATCCGCACCTCCTCTTCGCTCTCGCTGGGCGCCAAGCGAGCGCAGAGTGTTCTATCTTAATCCCATCCCTCGACTCGCTTCATCCCAAACAGCTCAGCGCTCATTTGCCGCCTAGCACAAGTCCCACCATGACGCAGCCTCGAAGCCTGCACACCACCGTCGTATTTTCGCCCAACGCCCCGATTGCGATTCCTCGATTCCAAGAGATCAGGGTACGCCAAGATCGCCGCGACAGGCCCCGACCTGTTTTTGCACTCGCGGCGCCGGATGGCAAGAATGCCGTGCCAAGTATAGCTCGCCTGCTAAGCCTATGTCTATCATATGCGCCATTCTTCCCCACGCCATCGTCATACTGCGCAGGCACCCTGCATCTCAGACTCGCAGCGAGAACGACGTCGACGCAAGGCTGGGCGACGATCAACGCCGCCACGCACGGACCGAGAGGCACCGACAATCGCAATGTGAAAATACGCCTGCACATCGATAGGCTTCGGTTCCATTTTTGGCATATCGCTGTAGCGTCTGTGCTATTTTGTGCTACCGGCTTTTCCTGGCGGTGGAAAGACACAAACCCGGCGACCGAGGCCGCGGCTCGCACACGAATAACGTAGTCATTGAGCAGGCGACGAGGGGGCGTGCTTTACACGAGGAATCGATCGCGACAGCAGTCGATATCGATAAAGACGCAGATACTCGCGCTGGCGGCAGCGGCAGGTGCACGATTTAGCGACGCTTCGCCCGAGACTAGACCTCAACACGGGTCTACTAGGCTGCACGGCCTGAAAGGACGCCGGGTGACGGCCGGTGTAGGGCAGGCGAGTGTGGATCCAGAGCAAGGGTGGCCACATTCAGCGCATCTCGTCGACTTTGGAACGAGAAATGCAGAACCCCTAGCGTATGCATCAGTCACTGAGTGTGCTGTCAAGGTGGCGAAACGTTTTGTATCTTACTGGGGTTACCCACTCGCCACAGGCACATCTGACCCCTGCCCAAGCATAGTTGCCGAGTTTGGCTGAACACTTGCTATTTGGGCACACAATCTTCCCTTCGACGAGGCCTTCGTCGAGGAAACTTCGCATCCAGTCCAACTACGAGCGTGGTCAGTTTATCTCCATCAGAGCCCAAGTGGTCTCGGAATTACGGCGGGGCAGCACTCACCGGTTCCAGGAAATAACCTGAGCAGTTTGCGTGTATCAGAGGCCCTGTTGGTGCAGGAGTCGTGCCCTCAGCAACCGGCGGCGACTGTGGAGGCTCGTTAGCAGCCACACCGGTCGGCGCAGCATCAGGGTCTGCATCCACTGCTGAAGGGACGGGTGGTGTCGATCGTGAAGGAGCGGATTGAGGACCGTGCGGAAACATGTGGTCCCTGTTCGCGAGTTCGCGCCTGAGCGACATTCGAGCGTAAGACAAAGTCGCTTGCCCTTGAATGAACAAACCTGCACATCCTGCATCGTATTCTATTCCCAGAAGGTCCCTGTAGTGCCTGAGCGTTCATGGTTGCTTGGTTCCGCGCGTCGTTTTTGGCTGCTTGAGGTTGAGCCGCACGAATCGAAAAATCGTACAAGGCACACCTTTCTTTTGGTATAGTGTAAGGGAACTGGCTCGTAGTCGGCTGGGACAGTATACCCAGCCTTGTAGAATGTGTCTAGTTGGCGAAGAAAGCCAAGGTTCGGTCTTCGAAATCGCGTTTTCCCCGCTCAGCTCCTCACCACAAGTACATTGGAACTGTACTCACTGAATGCATGAGCGGCGCGCGCGAATGAGTGACAGGGCACTGCTTGGCGTGATTTGCTGCGTAGACATGACATAGGCAGCGACGATGGTTGCGCTCCTGCCTGTCGAATGTCAACCGCTCAGCACGGGCGGTCAGTTGATGTCTAACAGCTAGGACGAACTAATTCCAGCTTGGCAGTGGACCAAGACCTTGCCGTTGCTTTCAAGCGCCTTTCTTATGAACCTGATCCCGTCCGGTAAATGCGACAGTAGGTCGAACTTGGGCGAGTCGAGCGCCGGTATTTCGTGCTTCTTAAGTCCCTATGAGACATCGGTGACGTCCTCGCACCTGGACGTATATTTGGCGCACCTGCGGAAGCGCCAGCCTCCCCATTCGCATCACGCTGAGGATGTGCGTAACGCCAGCGCGTCGGAGGTCGTCTTCCTCAAACGCTGTCTCCCAGGGCCCAAGGAATAATCCAGGCAGTATTTCGTCCATGTCCTGCTGCTGGAGAAGTTGAAGTTGGGATGGATCGCGCTTCACCAGGTCATATGGTGGACGGCGGTGCCGAGCTGTACACTTGTGAGTCGACGTGCGGGCACGGTCACAACTCCCCAGGCTATGTACTGACTCAATCCATTAGGTATTCACGAGCCTCCTTGAAGCGATGACCTTCGATGCTTCAAGCTTCAAGCTCCAAGCTACAAGACTTATTTGACTTGACCGATTTGAAGCACACAAGGGCACAACCAAAAGACAAGTTCGAGGAACAGCAGACGATGCATTTGAGACGTATCCAACTCTCGTAAGGCGACCTACAAGCCCAACAGAAGTCATGAGAACCAACAGTTAGACGGTTATAATATAGACGGTAACCGGCGCCCATGCGCACGGCTCTGGAGGCCAAAGGGGAAGGTAATCAAAACAGAAGACAGCAGAAACAGAGCGGAGACACAGTCAGAGTAGGTGATGGATACAGCGGGTGGGAGAGAGTCCAGTCAGGATATGCGAGAGCTATAGACAGAATAAGATACCATGTTGTGATGGATTTGTGGATTTTCTTGCACAAGAGTCGACGTGAAACGCGAATGAGGCCGGCATCGTGATTTGCGTGCGGGGGCGGACATGAGGACGCCAACACCAGAGGCGAGAGGATGGCGTTTTGCGCGGGTGAGGCATTTAGCAGAGGAGAGGGCGCCTCTTGGCGGGGGCGCCCATGCCGAGCATGACGCCGCCAGTGAGGACGGCAGTCTTGCCGGCGTCGTAGATGGTGGGGTCGACCTTGGTCGTGTCCACCAGCACGCGCTGGTCCTTGACGGAGCGGGGCGAGGAGCGGAAGGAGCTCTCGCTCTCGTCAGATGAAGACGAAGAGGACGAGAAGCGCGAGCTCAGACCGTGACCACGGCGCGCCGGCGGGACGTAGACGCCGCTGGAAGTAGAGGCGGTCGAGCGCGAGCGAGACATGTCGGTGTCGAGGGACGAGACCGAGGAGAGAGAGTCGCTCTCAACGAGCGAGGGCGGGCCGCAGAGCGATCCTTCGCTGTCAGCATCGGATATGTTGGACAGGCGGGAGGCGCAGCGGCTCTGGAGGAAGGCGGCGTCAACGCGAAGAGTGGGGGCGTTGGCCCTGGCCTTCGATGCCTGCGGAACCTTCGGGAACTGGTGCAGGAGCGGAGACATCCAGGACGGGTTGACGTCGCGGTTGTTGATGAGCTTGAGAACATCGTCAATGTCGGAGTCAGCGAGCGGGCGAACGATGCGAGGAGCTTGCGCGGAGGCAGCCCAGATGACGTGGTGCTGGAGCGAGCCAGCCTTGCGAACGGAGACCGACCCGGGATCAACGAAGAGGTCGAATTCCTTGCCGCCCAGGGCCTGGATCCACTGCGACCAGGGAAGGCGGGCAGCGAATGCGGATGCGAGCAGCGGGCGCGGAGGAAGACGGTTGGGCGAAAGCGAAAGGGCGCGCGCTTCAGAGCCACGTTGGGGCTCGGCCGGGTACCAGTTGTTCTCGTACTCCTTGACGAGGTTCGCCTCCAGGCTGGCGCGGAGACGCTCTACGGTCTGGCTGGCGACGGACTTGGCAAGCGGGCTGGTCAGGAATGCGATGAGATGCGAGAGCGCGATGGTGAGAGTGAAGTGAGCCATTGGTGTTGAGCGTTAATGCGTAAGAAGCGAAGGTGATATATGCGACGGAGGCGAGATTCTGATAGTGCTCGTGAAGTCGTTTGCTTATGAGTCGAGTCGCCCGGCGACAAGAGAACGTTGAATGCGGAGGTGTTGTACTGAAACTGTTTCTCAGGCTAGGCTGAGAATCCGGCGACGACTTGTGTCGGGCGACGTGGAGCAATCGAGTTCGTGAGGAGGCGACACGAGAACGTCAGAAATGAAGGACTGCAAGGGCGCAATGTCAGTCTATGAAGCCCTGCATTGCGAGGATGTCAGACTAACCTGATGCAGAGACTATGAACACAACAGGAGACCAGTCAGTCAAGGTTGCAACAAGCTGGGAAGGGCGAATGAGACGCACGAGAATGAATTAGAGACACGAGACAGGCAGGTCGAGAGCTGGTCAACGAGGGTCGCTGTTCCTCTGAGAGGAGATGGGGTAATTCGACGCCTAGCATGCTCTTCTTATAATCTTCTCCAGCCGAGGCGAAGCGCCCATGTGGGGCCGAGCCCATTGTGCACCGGCCATTGTTCTTCACATGAGCACCCGAAAGAACAACCAAACCGGAGGCGTCCGTCAATCCGGACCGCCGGCGTGCGCCCTATTGTTTTTCTGGTTGCTTCCGAATAGAAACGCAGTACAATCGTGCCATTGTGTCCGGCAGGTACGAACACTGGGCATCTAATCATGGCGCATGTCAGCACGCATGTATTTGGAACTGACAGCATGGTTGTTCTTACGGCGCTGGCAGGTCACAATTGCTGCTGTGCAGGTTGACGATGTGGCTCCCTGTACAGCGCGCGGTCAGAAGCCTGAGCGGTATGAGCATTGCGTGTCATTGATGCATGTGCCAAGCACTGTGCAGCTTTAAATCGCCTCAGCATGGATGGGAGCTAAGCCGCCACAGTTGAGATGGAGAGCAAATGAAATCGCCACAGTTGAGGTGGAGAGCAAAAGGAAACTGTATAGGGTGGGCGGGGCAGGCACCCGTTGCATGACATTATGGCATACGAGGGATACACGCGGGGGACAGCGGCGGGCCAAGATGCTTCAATTTTGCGACGTGTGAGAACATAGTGCAGTAAAACCGGAGTAACACAAGAGCATGAGGAAACCCGAGATCTCGCTTATGCCTTGCGACGGTACGAGCAGCCTGGAAGCGCACATTCAGCATGCCAGCACAGATAGACGCGTAGGAAGCGCACTGACCCTCCGTCAGACGAGCCTTGCCGCCGGTGGGCTGGCACAGGACCTGCGTGCACGACGCACAGATGACGACCGTCTGCGCATGCGAGAAGACGGTCGTGATGGTGAAGCAGCCTGGCGGCGCCGTCAGCACCTGGGAGCCAGCTGAGAGCGGCCGTGAGCACGCACCAGAGCACTTGACGTCCATGAAGAACGAGTTGGGCGACTGCACGAGCCGCTTGAGCTTGTGCGACTTCTTCTCGTGCGCGGCGGACGGGTTGAGGAGGTCAACGGCGAGAGTCTACGGCAGCGTCAGCCCACGCGGCGCCTGCCAGGCCGTCGTCCGCACCATTTTCGAGTGCGGGTGCTGCGAACGTGCAGGTCGGTGTGCTTTTGAAGGCTTTGATGATAGCCTGGCCCGGAGCTTTGATAAAGTTCAAAGCGGAGTCAGGACTGCAATTAGCATGTTCCGCCGGAGCCGACGGGGACCCTCCCAGCCCTCCCGCGGACAGGTCTCTGCTTGACTGTCCATCTGTGTGATTCTGCCTATCCTCCAGTCCATTTTTTTTTGGGAGAGAGCATACAATCATGCTGCAGGCTAACCGGGAGTCCGGACGGCACCACCTCGGCCAATCAGATACAAAGTTCACCGGCTCCGGGCGCATCCACCCCAATGGCCAAAAGGAGTTCGATTCCGAAAGCAGGGCGACCCCATCCTGCGTCTGCTCGTCATGTTTCGCGCGTTACGACCAAGTCTGGCCGTCCCACGGGGCGTTAGAGGCCATGCTACTCAGGTCGATGCCATCGGCGCTGGACAGCGATGGTCGCGCGCGGCCGTGCGCGACATCTACCACTCATCGCTCATGGAGCTGGTGTTCAGAGCAGGCTCGGTGCATAGACAAAACCACGATCCGACTAAAATTCAACTCTGCACGCTCATGAACATCAAGAGTGAGCGCTAATGTCGCACCCTACGTTCCCACGATCCTCATATCGCACAAAGCCGGTGGCTGCACAGAAGACTGTAAGCACGCATGCTATTGCGCCCAATCGTTACGTCTCAAACTTCGGTCTTCTAGGTTCATACTGCTCTCAATCTTCGCGATACAACACGCCAACAACGGCTTCGCGTCTCGTTGACATCGAGCCGGTCATTGAGGCGGCACGCAAGGCAAAAGAAAATGGCAGCACGCGCTTTTGTATGGGCGCAGCCTGGCGCGACCTGAACGGACGGAAACGCAGTTTTGAGCGCATTCTCGAAATGGTCCGCCAAGGTGCATTGAATGTGTCATATCCGATGCTCGCGGCTCATCTATGCAGTCAGAGCAATGGACATGGAAGTCTGCACGACATTGGGCATGCTCACCCCGGAACAGGCTAAAGCCCTCAAAGCGGCGTATGCCACTCTTCTGTTGCTATTTACACTGCTCCTGACGTTCATGCAGTGGATGCACGGCCATTAACCACAACCTTGACACATCGCGCGAGTTTTATCCCCAGGTACGCTCATTTACCGACCCCAAATGTGTTCTGGCTTATGCAAAGATAGGTCATCACGACGAGAAGTTACGATGATCGTCTGCAGACCATAGCCAACGTTCGCGACGCCGGCATCCACGTATGCACTGGGGGCATCCTTGGTCTAGGCGAGGAAGACGAGGACCGCATTGGCCTCATCTGGGAAGCTGGAAAGTGGGTGCCAGCTAATTGCAGCCCATGTGGGCCCTGACAACTGTGGATCCTGTCTGCAGCTTCGAACAACATCCCGAGAGCTTCCCTGTTAATGCGCTAGGTGAATCGGCGAAGCCGGCGCTGGGAAGGATTCTGACGTCTCCGCTACAGTGCCAATTCCTGGCACGCCAATGGAGCATAACCCCGTGCGTTTCATGCGCCAAACTCCTTTAAGCCTTCCGTCGACTGAGCGCACTTCCATGTCCGACAGCCGGTTCCCTTTCACACCCTCCTCAGAACGATCGCGACAGCGCGCATCGTGATGCCGTCCACCATCATTCGTCTTGCCGCTGGCAGACAAACGCTGAGCGAAACGGAACAGGCGATGTGCTTCCTCGCCGGCGCGAACGCGGTGTTCACTGGCGAGCAAATGCTAACGACTCCGTGTAAGTTACCCACCATTTGTTCTCTGCTCCAAGTTACAACTAAAACTCTCTTTTCTTAGGCTCTCCGTGGGATGAGGTTCGTTGCCTTCGCACTACCTATGCAAATTTGGAACGCTCAACGATTGCACAAACAGGACAAGGCGATGATGAGCCGCTGGGGTCTAACGGGCATGAGAAGCTTTGAACGAGAACTCGTCCACGATCAAGCCGAGGTCAATAGCGCACAGTCGACCGTCACCGGCGACGGAACAGCTCCCTGAAACGAATGGCTGTAATTTAGCTCCTTGATAAGTAGAGTTTTGACGTCTTATTGAGCAGCTCGAAGTTCCCGATTCGGACTTCCGGTGGCGGATTACCGCTCTGGCATGCCACATGAAAGATTCAAGTAGCGCCCTTTCGCTGGAGAGATCCTCGAAGGAAAACTTGCTGAACACGATGCTCGCAGCGGTGCGTACTGCTGCAGTGCCCTTCCAGTCCCTCCGCAACATGTACCATGCTGGAGGCATCCCCCAACCGTCCGCGCACGCCCAGGCGCCGACAGCACCCCCTCCTCCGCGTACAGAATACGTTGCTCTAAGCACCCAGCACGTTTTTATTGGCGATGACGGCACCATGCCGATGGTTGCACGCGTGAGTGTATGCGGTACGTTTACAAGATCTTCCTCCAGTGGCCGCGAGTCCGCTGAGCGCTCACACTCTATCCTACGTGCAGACTTTCAGGGAAACAACCTCTTCGACGCTTTCGTTATTCCCACGTGAGTCTGAGCGACCAGGGATCGTGGTGCTCACTCTCACTCTCTCTGCGGTCATTAGGCATCCGGTGACTGACTTCCGAACGGTTTTGACTGGCCTTGAGCAACATCACCTTCAAACCGGTTCGTCGCCCTGTCCCGTCCACCTCATTACTTACGCCGGCGCCCAGGTTTGCCATTCACGGAGGTGCAGCAACGTGTTGCCAACCTGCTACGAGGAAAAATCGTGGTGGGTCATCAGCTCTGGTTCGACTTCGCGGTGAGGCGATCCGGCCATTCTGCACGCAGGAGGCGGCTCCGATCTGACCGCGAACGTCTCGACAGGTCCTTAACATCTCTCACCTGGCCATTGACACGCGCGACTGTGCTTTGTTTCTGCCCTTCAGAACCGCGCTCGGGGCGCAAGCAGATGAGGTCGTCCCGCTCCAAACGCTCGTCTGGCGCCTCATGCGGCGCAGAATTACCGCAGGTTATCAGCATCCAGTATGTGCTCTCCGCCTTTCCGTGGATACCGCCCTTCTCATTTCTTTCACTTCTTCCCATCCGCACCGTTCGTTAGCTCGAAAACGCCCGAGCGTCAAGTACGGCGTCTCACACATTCCTCTACATGTTAGTGACCCTTCTCGCAGTTGACCTATACCGCTCGCATGAAGAAGAATGGGAGTCGATCATACGAACTGGTTTTTGGCCTTGTGCACTTCCGCCCTCGGCATACTCCCAATTCTTCTTGTAGTTCGAGCCCTAATGTATTTTACCCAACATAGACTATGAGCAGAAGGCGCCCACGTTTACGTTTCCCTCTTGAGAGAGATTGAACGGCATTCGAGTATTTCGATGCTTTGCTGACGGCATGACTCATAGACGGCTCTTGCCTAAGTCAACAATATCCGAACAAACAAGCGAGTTCTATATTCGAAGCACTATCGAGACAAGAACACAAGAATCCAAAGATACAGTGACACAAGCGAAACTGGAGACAAAACAAAAATAGGAGAACCGCGGCAATGAGCTCGTCGCCGAGGCTGACCGACCCCATCTGGCGAACCACAAGGTCAGCGAGGAAGGAGGTCTGCCCATGCGTCAATGAGAAGTCAAGAGCGCGGAGAACAATGTGGTGTGACTACTGCTTGGACATGCAGTCATCCACAGTAACGTATGCAAACTAAACGAGAGACGGGAAAAGAGAGCGTGAGAGATAGAGAGAGGCGACGGTCAAGAGCAGCGAGACGAGAGAGAAATATTGAATAAAGACCAGGACATCAAGGAGCGTGGATTAGAAAGGAAGCCGGTGGAGTAAGGGGAAATGGGACTAGTCAATAGTCACATCCTTCTCGCGGACGGGTTCGCGAGGACCTGGAACAAGCGTGAGTTCATCTGCATATAAATCCATGAATCACATCCCATACTCACCCTAGTAGGCGGAGTAACGCAAAGGCTCGGGCTCGGGATCGCGCTTGTAGGCAGAGTACCGCAGAGGCTCGGGTGCGGCTTCCGGCTCACGCTTGTAGGCGGAGTAGCGCATGATCCCAGGCTCTGCGTTGGCTTCAGGGTCCCGCTTGTAGGCGGAGTACCGCATGATGCCGGGCTCGGGGCTGGCCTCAGGCTCGCGCTTGTAGGCGGAATAGCGGAGAGGCTCGGGCACGGGCTCGGGGTCACGCTTGTAGGCGGAGTAGCGTACGGGCTCGGGTGCGGCTTCGGGCTCGCGCTTGTACGCGGAGTAGCGGATCGGCTCAGGCGCAGGCTCGGGTTCGGGCCCGCGCTTGTAAGCAGAATACCGCATGATGCCAGGCTCCGGGCTGGCCTCTGGCTCGCGCTTGTACGCAGAGTAGCGAATGGGCGCGGGCTCGGGTTCGCGCTTGTACGCCGAGTAGCGAAGAGGCTCGGGCTCTGGCTCAGGCTCTGGCTCACGCTTGTAGGCGGAGTAACGAATGGGCTCGGGCTCCGGCTCGCGCTTGTACGCAGAGTACCGCATAATGCCAGGCTCGGGGCTGGCCTCCGGCTCGCGCTTGTACGCGGAGTAGCGGATCGGGGCAGGCTCGCGCTTGTACGCTGAGTAGCGAATCGGCTCTGGCTCTGGCTCTGGCTCGCGCTTGATGAACTTGGTGTACTTGACGACCGTACGCTTGACCTGAAGACCATTATGAGCTGAAGTTTCAAGTGGACCATGTTCAATACTCACGAGGTCGTCGTCGGCGAGCTCAACAGCGGGGATTTGAGCGGCGGGATCCGCCGTGGGTTCCCGGGCTACGTTAGTCTCATCGGCCGCAATGGGTGCTGAGGCGGGATGTGAGCACCAGGTTCATCTCGAAGTGTTCGGACATACCGGCGACGGACGCGGCAATGCAGGCAATGACGATGGGGACGATGGCGAGCATGTCTTGAGTAATCGAAGGGGTGGTAAATCGAAGTCGAAAACGAGGTATCCTGGGATGGAGCACGAAGGGGCTGCGGGATGGCTGCGGCCTTTTATATGTAGAATGAGTGGTCGCGACGCATGGTCAACCACGCTTCATCAGGGCAGCCGAGGTCTTGTACAGTGGCATCGCCGAATCGAGAACAATAACATCTGCTACAGTTGCCATGTTTGCACGGTGAGTGGTCCCACGGCCCTCGCACGCGGATATGCTACCGGTCAGGACCGAGGAAAGTACAAGGACTGCCTGTTTGGGAACAAAGGTATTCGAGAGTAGTTCTGCCGGCTGGTGCCAATCAACGATATTCACCGCTGTCATCGAACGGCAGAGCACAGAAAAAGCAGACGTTGTTCGTAGACCGTGGCAAGAGGGCACTGAGCGTCAAAATCATCGTGGTGTCGACAACCTGAACGGACCGCCGTGGTCCGCGATAGAGTTATTGTTCTCTGAGCACACGTCGCGATATGCATGTGCAAGGCCTCTCTTGGCAGAATGCCCCTCCAGTACCGCGAAATCGGATTCCTTCTGGTGGCGTTCACAAGCTAGCCAGTTCTTCGCCTGCAATCGATGTCTGTAGCAGTTCCCGTGGCCTGGGGGCAAACTGAACCGAGTTTTCAAGTGCACCATCCAGCGATTGAGACTGGCCGTGGCAAACGCTCAAGTACTGAGGGACTAGTGCAGCAAACGTGAAACTTGGCAATACACGGTGTCGAACGAGCCGTGAGATTTCGCGACGCGCTGTGTCAGGTCACATGATTACGAGGCGAACCAGCATGGCTTTCAGAATCAATGGCGGCTACGTGTCTTGGCCTGGTGCCACTCAGTGGTGGGATCGGAGAAAACTCGAGACGAGTGCGGCGTCGGACTTAGGCAAGCGGAAGTGACCTGGACTCCATGTTCCAAGTGCTTCTACACGCCGTACATCTACTGTGTCCAATCATGGCAAGTCGTTTCGTGCGACAGAGGTATTCATCAATTGAGAAGCTAAAATCACGCTTGATAGTGATGACTGCAGTAGGCAACAGAACGTGCTGTGACACGGAACGAAGTCCGAGTCGCGCCTTGAGGCTGGTGCATGTTTTGAACGGATTCGCCAGGTGCATTTAAAGGGTTGGAGCCAGCTTTCACATCCATATTTCCCTCGTCGCTGCTCGCGCCATGTCGATCTTAGCATCGACCACAACAGACATTTGGGGCACATGGGAACCTTACTCCCGCGCGTCATCGCCAACCCCGGTTGTGTGCATGTTGGTAGCAGTGCTGCTTTCAGACCCGTCAGCGCGCTGGCTGACCAGACTGCTCAGACTTGATGCGCCCCTTCCTACTGGAGTGCGCGACATTGACGCTAAGCTCTCTGTTCTACGCATCGTGACCGAGAGGCTGCTGCATGATCGTGAACGAGCCTTGCAAGCCTCTGCGCCTATCAAGCGCTTGCCCGCAGAGCTTCTGTCTCGCATTTTCGAAATCGCTGCCCGAGAAAACCAGAATCTACTCGTGCGCATCTCCCTCGTCTGCCGCTCGTGGCGGGAGGTAGCGTTAGCGACTCCCTCGCTCTGGGCCAACATATGCATTGGACACATCCATCCCATCGGACGGCTCGAGACTTCCTGGCCATTCAACTCGATGCTCCCCTACCGTGTGCAGACCTTTTTGGATAGGTCTCGCTTCGCGGACCTTGTCCTGAAACTTGATATCAGCAAGCGAGACCGCTATGCGGATTTCGCAACGCTGGTGCAAAGGCTCGAGCCTCACATCTGGCGTTGTCGCTCGTTCTTTGTCTGGGGTATTGACGAGGCCGGTTTCGATGTTGTCCGCGGACTGTGCGCCAAAATGCTTGGACCCGGCGCTCGGCTGCACGAACTTTCGCTTTGCGCGAGTAGCCATTTCCCAGCGGCGAATGCGATAGCCAGCCCCCTTCCCAATCACGGCACTATGCCCCACCTTCACACGCTTATTCTGGAGGGCTTTCGTCCAGCATGCGTGCAGATCTCGTTACCGTCGCTACATTCTCTACGATTCCGCACCTCCCACCGCTCCTCCGGGAGGCGTCGACGTGACGATACAGATTGCGCGTCATTCAAGCAGTTGCTGCAATCCCTTCCTCGACTAGAATCGCTGGAGATTGACTCATGGGGATTCACAGTCCCCATTATGGACGCTCTATCCTCGATCTCACCACCGGTAAAGGCACTACAACTCGCGGTGAAGAAGTTAGTGCTCGTTCACGGCAGTCAACACCATCATCTCTCGCCCTTCCTAGACGCCGTTTCTTTCCCCTCTCTATCGCATCTCTGCGTGTGCTCGGGTGAAGGAGGCCCTTCGGGAGTTCCTGTGCTGCCGCCATTTTTACGAAACTTCGCAGGGTCGATTGCCATTCTCAGCATTGCGTCGTATACCCTTACGGGACCTGCGGTGCTGTCCCTTCTGCAGGCTATGAAGAATATGCCCCATCTAGTCAACCTTCAGATCGCGTACTCCTGCATAGATTCTCAGCTATTCGCCACGCTGGCCGTGCGGATTGCTGACGGTGGCGGCGGCACTTGGCTGGCCCCGAACCTGCGCGAGATATGGCTCAAACATTGCGACGGTCTCTCCCTCGGAGATTTCATCACGTTTGCGCGAGCTCGCAGCGCGGCACTGGACGCTGCGTCTATTACGAGACTTGCGCTGTTGTGGTGTTCCAATGCAGACCAGGAGATGGTGTGGCAAGTGCGTGAGATTGTACCGAATGTGTCTTTTCAAGGCTGGTGATACCTGATCAATCACGACGCATGTACTGTACAGCATTTACTCTATCAGTCTGACCATGCCACTATTACCTTCCTTTGCGTGCTTACAGATGCTTATTATGGCATCTGCGGTTCCCTGGTCGGCCGAACGGACCGTCATAGACGCTCACCCCTGTCCTTATTACAAAAGCCGTCGGTGTGGCACGCGACATGCTGAGGATTCACACCACAAATTCGGCGATCGCTTCACCATCGCAACCATACGGCGGTCATGGCAGAGCAAAAGAACAATTGGCATATTCGCAAAGCGACTGCTGAAGACGTGGTGTGTACCAGAACACGGATTTGCGTAGATTGAGCTGATGACACTTGCAGGATGCCATCGTGGATCTAATCGTGGCCCTCGTGAGTCCTGGTCCCTTTAACGAACAGCGCTCACAACGAGAATATAGGCAGATTATGAGCATGCGCGTGATTCCGCCAAAGCTACGCCCGAACTCGTAAATGCTGTCGTGTGCCCGCGCTGCCTCGCTTGGCTAACATATCGCCTTCTGCCAGCTACGAAAGAATCTGTTCGAGAAGGAGTACGCCCACGCATTCCTTGCGTTCAGCGGCACACCAGAGCGCCCTGGTCCCGCTGTTGGATTAGCGCTGTGGTTTTTCAACTTTAGCACTTGGACGGTGCGTTGTGATACGTGCATTGAGCATTTGCAGGCTGAGACATTTGATAGGGCAAGCCGGGCATATATGTGCGTTAGCAGCGATGGTTGAGCATCGCTAGGAGGCACTTATGCTGTCGAATAGCTCGAGGACCTATTTGTGCAGCCTGAGGCGCGCGGTTGGGGGATCGGCAAGGCCCTGTTCGGCGAACTGGGCAGGGAAGCCGAGGCCAGGGTGAGATCGCATATGTCCAGGTCGCGTGGATGCTGAGGCCGCGCAGGACTGCAGTCGCATCGACTGGTCCGTGTTGAAATGGAACCAGCCCAGCATCGACTTTTACGAGAAGGCGCTGAAGGCGGAGGTGATGAGCGAGTGGCAGGGCATGCGGCTGGATGCTGAGGGCATCGCGCGGCTGAGGAAGTTCCGCAAGCAGTAGCTACAGAGTTGTATGGTAGTCAGCGGGCGCAAAAGTTTGTTATTCGGAGGCTGGTGTCAAGGAGGGGGCAGTGCGAACTCCGAACTCCAGCGACGCCCTTGACCAAGACCGCCAACCACTGGCCGTCGCCGCCCCCACCATGTCTCGCAGCCACGCCGATTATGCTCACCAATACAGTCCCTACCGCACAGACCCCGTCGAGCTGCCCGTGGCCCGCAGCCAGCAAGACTTTGCGCCGCACTACGCTCCTTACCAGCACGAGCAAGACGAGCTGGACTACGACTCTTACTCTGCCAAGCAGCAGTTCGACCTCTCCCCGCCCCAGCGGCCTGTATACCCCATGTTCCACAAGGACCCGTCCTTTGCGTCCGGCCTCTCCGACCACACCGCAGTCGAGCATCCGACCCAGCCATCTTTGCCGCACCAGCCACCGCCGCACCCGGACGGCGACTCGCGCGGTTTCTGGATCAAGGCACGCTCACTACGCTGGGAGCACTCAGCCCGCGACTGACGCACATTGCTCCCAGATATTACCAAACTCCATCGCTTGCCGTCTCTATCTGTTAACGGTGCTCATCGAGACCGTGATCGACATTGTCATAGAAGTCGACCTCCTGTGCGTGCAGTGTAGCGGTGCGCCGACGGCCGGCCATCTTACTGATCTATGTTTAGGGTCCTCATCAACCAGAACGCACCCTCCACTAGCGACACCGTCGCCAAACTCGAGTTCGACCGTTTACCAGTATACCTTGTGGTGTTTGGTCTCGCGCAGTACGTTGTGATGCGCAGAATCATTTCTTGTCATGGTGGCTGAAGAATGGTGCAGTTTGTTCCAGCTGGTCCTTGCTTTAGATGCCGTCCATGCGCAGAACACGTTGCAATTCCTCTTCCTCGCGTATGTCTCTATCCGACGTCCTCTTTCCAGGTGCTTATCCATATTCCAGTGTTTTCAACGTGCTTCTCCTCGCCTATGCTGTTGTTCAGCGCAGCGAAATCATCGAATTCGTACCGCGAGGCTCGGCTGGCATATCGCATATTCCAGTCCAGGCGATGACCAGCATTATTGCGGTTGTCATTGGCCTTTCCGAGATTGCCTACGTCACACTGGGGTACAAAATCTACACGGAGTTCGGGTGGAAGGTCTACAAGTTGCTTGGAGCCGACCGGAGCGTCAAGCGCATGTACATGCACTTGCAGGTGTTCCTATGCCTTATCAAGTTCGACGTGTTCTTCTTTGTGGGATTCACGGTCCAGGTCTGTGCTACAGTTCGGCACACGCTTATACCACATACTTACGATGTGCGTAGTGGATTTTTCTGGTCTTGAGTCGCGACGATCCGGACGCCGAGTACTATATTACGATCGTTGCCCTTCCGCTCTCAGTCGTAGTACTCATTGCTGGCCACGTTGCTGTGCACCGCGAGAGCAAGTGGCTGATGGGGTGCTTCATTGCTGGCATGACTGCAGCATCTGTTTACTTTATTTACAAGGTACCTTTCCTCCCCTACCTCCGCCCGGAAAACTTGCACTCGGCTCACACTTTTCTTAGTTTTACAAAATCTTAAAGTTCAAAGACGACGAGGACCTTAAGGCAGTCTTCAAGAGCTTGATGATTTTCTGTGCGTAAATCGCAGGGTTCAACAGTTCCCGTCGTCGCTGATTTCCCTCGCCACAGCCGTATTGGCCATCCTTTTGTTGTTCACGACGTTCGCCTGGGCGTGTCTGGTTATGCACAATTTCGGTCGCGGACTCAAAGCTCGTGGTATGTACCGGATCATGCGTTGCCGTTCCCTACTGACTGCGATCCTGCAGTGGCCAAACACAAGAAGGGGCAACCTAGCATGGCAGCGTCCAGCCGGACAGGCCGGACACGTCGAGCCTCCCACTTCGAGATGGCGACGCACCCCCATCGCTTGAGTATTGACTGATAGAATAGCTGTGTGACCACCACCACCCGCCCTAGGCGCTCGCTCATCTCACATTGTATATTTAGTGCATTGTCCAACGTCCTCCGCATCTGCCGTTCCTCCTCTATCCCCGCGTTCGCTTGTCGAACGTATTTAAACCGATGACCCATTCGTTCACGACCTTACCGCTCCCTTGTTTTGTGTGGCCAATGATGCAGGCCCCTTGTTAAAGAAGAACGGCTGTGCCGCGCTGGCCGCCTCGCTCCTAGTATCCTGTCTCATGGTAATGCAGTGTACTCGTACGGTCGTAGGTGCAGTAAAAAATCAGTGGAAAGAATCACCTCCTGCGCGACCATGCGCTATCACAAGAAGGTCTGACAGTTAATACGGGGAAAATACAACCGCGTTGCTGTGAACTTCACCGTCACACATTCCTGTTGCACTAGTTACAAAACGTATTAAAGCCAAAATGTACTGGCCCACCTGAGGCTTGAACTCAGAGCCTTCGAGTTATTAGCTCGACGCGCTAACCAATTGCGCCAGCAGGCCGATGACACGTCATTCCTTCATAGGCTTCTAGTTCCGTGATCAGTTATGTTGCAATTACCGCTCATGCGCGGTCGATTCCGGCCTTTTCTTCCTAACCGCTCGCACGGTACCACGATATGAGCAGGTACGAGCTGACGACTATTGATGAGTATGGTGTGACCTGTTCTCTCAGGTTTGCCGCTCCTAATACCCTTTCGCACCGCGAGCGGTCTCACTTAGTCGGTGCAATACCGCCGGCATCCGGACGCTCGTCACCGTTTCCGCAAGTGCCAACGGGGCAGCGTTTTGTAGACGACCTTGAGGGGCAGAATGACGAACACATAGACGGATTAGCGGCGAAGGTCAAGATTCTGAAAGACGTGCGTCTCCTGACACCTTCGTTCGAGTCGGCCTTGACGTTGCACAGATTACGGTGGGCATCGGCACAGAAATTCGAGAGTCCACTGTACAACTATCCCAAATGGTGCGCCATTTTGCTTGCCACGGGCTATCCTTGCTCACAGTTTGTAGAACGATGCGTTCGCAGAGACGAGCGGTATCCTCTCCGGCACGTTTCGACGTCTCAACAATATGGCGGCGCGACAGGGCTGCCGCTGGCTGTGGTACATAGTGTTTCTTGTGTTCGTCTTCTGGTTCTTCATCGTCGTCTGGTGGTTCCGTCGATGATACTGCTTTCGCACGCAAAACGGCATTCATGGAACATTACACACAGCACAGTACTGCTAGATGAGCACAACACAGCAGAAGAATCATCGTCAAAATAATGGGCAAAGCAAGGTTCAGCTGATGCCCTCGCTATCGAGGCTCGCACGCCCAATCTCCCAAACCATCTTGCGTCGCAAATACGGCATGTCCTTCTGCTGGAACGCAAACTCCTCCTCGCCGCGGGAGAGCGTCTCGAGGAACTGGCAGGTGAATACACCGCAATCGTAGCAGTTCTCCTGTTGCGGCGTGTCCTGAATGTGGATGGCTCGTTATAAGACACGTCACAACGCGTAGGGACAACGCACCTCGGGGGCGTAATCCGTCCACCCTGTGAAATCAAAAGGCTTCTTGCGTTTATCTTGGTGCTCCTTCTCGAGATATTGTCTCAGCGCCTACACATCACCGGCTGTGAGCCACGAGGCTTTGACAACACACAAAAGCTGCAATACCTTGAGAACATTCGCCCGCTTCATGCCCATGCTATCATACGATTCTATTCGTTTTCGGCGGAAGTTGATCGCAGCCGCTGTCCAGTGCGCGTTGTTGTGGTTGATAGGTATGAGGATAATGTCTTTGGAGAAGATATCGATCTTTGAAGGCGACATGAGAACAAAAAATCAAGCAAGTCGACTCCAAGCGGCACACCTTCTTCGTCCACTTGGCTAATCGCGACTTTTCGTAACCGTCGTTCAACTTTGTCCAGAAGAACGTGCTGAAGTAATGCACTTTCATCGGGCCTTTGGCCTTCGCGCCATTGACACGGCCGTTGGTCTTGGAATTATTTTCCTTGTCGGCCCCGGCCTTCTGTGCGCGCTCGAGGATCATGGCACCGTAAAAGTTGATAATCTCGTCGTTCAGCCATTGCGTGGGACGAAGGCGGCTTATGTCCTTGTCGCTGACTGCTTCTCGCGCGCATTTCGAGATGACGCCCTTCTTGGCGAAGAGTTCCTCGACTTCTTTCTCGGCCGCGGGGGAAGCTTGCTGGGGAGTGGCCGCTGATGCAAGAAATGAGTGAATGAACGAGCAACAAGGGCGTCGACGAACCTTTTTCGGTCGTATGCGGTCGTCAATCTCGCCGTCTCTCCGCCGGTCCTTGAGTAGGAGCTCGTCGTATGATGGATGGAAAGGAAGAGGTGGTCGCGGGCTGCAAAGGTAAGGTTAGGTTATTCCTATTATTGCATAGCGAAGGATTTCAATACGCACGCCTTCAGAGTCTCCCTTGCTTTTCGTAATGCTAACTCCAAAAACTGTGCAGATGGACCCTGATTATTGTTAGTTTGGTGCAACAGTGTGTCTTTGGGACTTCGAGTCGCACCGTCTTCAGTATTTCTGGGCCCGTCTGCTTAGCTATGGTAGCGCTTAGCCATGCAAATGCAAGACGACTGACGACACGTACAATCTTTCTGCGCCTCCTGCTGAAGTAGAATGGCTTGGTACCATGTCCAGCCTGGGAGACATAAGAAACGAACGATACCATAGAATGAAACGCACCTTTGAACGTAGCAAAGTCTTGCTTATAGCCTACAGCCGCGTGAGTCTTATGTGCATATCGATTTGCGGAAACACGACATACCATGCTGACGCTTAAGGGCAAATATTTCCTGCTCGATGCTCTTTTGCACTTCGCGTTTATGCTGTGGGACACGAATTCATCAGACTCGTATCTGCAAATGGTACCAGCGACCAACTTGTGCTGCAAAGATGTGTTGGTGGCGTTGTGGACGGGGCTTCTGGACACCAGAGGACACGCCGCTCAACCTCCGGGTCAAGCGCAGATGTTGGTCGCGCAAAGCCAGTGAGCTCGTTATATCTAGCTGACTTGCTGAGGTTGAAGGAACAGACGACGCGTAGGAGTATTGTGTCGACAAAGAGCGCGGCGACGACGGATTTGTAGTTCCATTAGGTCTTGAGACAGCGGATGCGGGTGCTGCAGGCCGGTCAAAGTTGAACGACGGCTCGGAGAGTGACGAAGGATTTCTGAATGCTATGACGAGTTAGATAGGCAGCGTTTATTGCACGTGATGGAAACACACCCGTCCAGAAGTCGTTGGCAAAGTCTTGCACGCCTGTGAAAATGCGCGCGAACAAGCCGCCTTCTGGCGGAACCGAAGGCAGCGCGACGGTCGGCGGCTGCGGGGTCTGTGTTGGTGTCGGGTCGAGCGACATGGCGTATACGCGTTTTGGACGCTTGGAGGGCGAGTTGTATTGCTCCTGCGGCGCTGATCTCTTGAGCGGGTGCATGGACGGGAGCGGCTGATCGTGGTGCGTCGCAGCCAGAGTGTATGGCTACGCGTCTACAGGCCGTTAAGAGCGGTAAACGGAGTGGCAAGGCGCGCGGGCGCGGGTGGCCGGTGTGGTGGAGGAGCGAGCAAGACCGGGAAAGGGAGTTGTTCTCCGACAATCCGCAAACTCTTCCGCGCCATGAGCGAACTGCTGCACCCGCTGCCCGGCGAGCAGAAGAAACGCGTCGTAAGCACCCCAATATATGCTGCCAGGCTCTCCTTGCTCATAATACACGCTCTGCCAGTGCTACTTCTTCGATTCCGACATTGGCGGCTTCCATTATGGCCCGGGCCATCCGTACGCGTCCAGCGCGCGCACAGCATGCTCAGCATCTCATGCATTGCCAGGATGAAGCCCACACGCATTCGGATGTGTCACTCCTCGTGATGAACTACGGCCTCTACAAGCAGATGGAGATCTTCGTATGTGCTCGCGGTTCGCAGTCGACCCAACCCATGCTCATCTCCCGGTCCCGACAGCGTGCAAAACCGGCCACGAAGCGCGAGATGACCCAGTTTCACTCGGACGACTATGTCGAGTTCCTCAACAAGATCACGCCGAACAACATGAGCCAATTCGTGCGCGAGCAGGCCAAATGTCTGTCCAAGTCCCGCGCCCTGCTATGTGGCTATATTGTTGACCCCGCGCAGACAACGTCGGAGACGATTGCCCCGTATTCGATGGCCTATTCGAGTTCTGTTCTATCTCGGCGGGCGGCTCCATGGGTATAGACCAGTTCCCCGCGCACGCTGGCCGATAAACTCACCGCATTCAGAGGGTGCTGCCCGTCTCAGCCGGGACAAGTGCGACATCGCAATTAATTGGTCTGGTGGTCTGCACCATGCCAAGAAGGGCGAGGCTAGCGGATTTTGCTACGTGAACGGTATATTGCCCCTCCTTGCTCGTTAATAGTCCATTGACGAGTCTGTCCTGTAGACATCGTGCTCGGAATCCTGGAGTTATTGCGCTACCATCAGCGCGTTCTGTACATCGATATTGACGTGCACCATGGCGACGGCGTCGAGGAAGCGTTCTACACTACTGACCGCGTGATGACAGTCAGCTTCCACAAATACGGAGAATACTTCCCGGGTACGGGGGAGCTTCGTGTGCGTCCCTATTTTCTCTTGAAACTATTGTTCATCCCATTGACTGCGTCACAGGATGTTGGTTTTGGCAAGGGAAAATATTACGCGTGCAACTTTCCTCTGCGGGACGGTATCACGGACGAAAACTACAGAAGTGTATTCCAGCCTGTGAGTAGATCGCAGTATCCTTGCCTTGACAGAATGTTCAACAGCATGAAGGTCATTCGCGGGGTCATGGAAAACTACAACCCAGGCGCCATTGTGTTGCAATGTGGTACAGATTCTCTCTCCGGCGACAAACTGGGCTGCCTCAATCTCTCCATGCGCGGTACGCCATCCCGACACCCACCATATACCCCATACTGATGTTCCATAAGGACATGCTGAATGTGTTGCCTTTGTCAAGTCCTTTGGACGCCCCTTACTTTACTCGGCGGCGGCGGGTACACGATGCGCAATGTCTCGCGCGCTTGGGCGTACGAGACAGGGCTGGCGGCTGGTGTCGAGCTGGCCGAGGACATTCCGGTCAATGAGTATTACGAGTACTTCGGCCCGGACCACAAGCTCGACGTGCGTTCGAGCAACATGGAAGACATGAACTCGCGCGAGTACCTGGAGCGTGTTCGTAGCATCGTGCTCGAGAACCTCCGGAAGATTGGCGGTCCGCCGAGCGTGCAGATGCAAGGTATGCTTGCACAGCATCAACGCCAGCCGTTGTTGATGTCTGTACCCAGCTGTGCCCAAGCTCGCGCACGACGACGAGGATGAGAATGAAGACGAGGACATGGAGGATTCGGATATACGGATAACTCGTACGTCGGCCTGCTATCGGATGCTTCGTACGGTGTCGCTGACTCTGCTGTCGTGTATAGAGAAAGCTCGCGATAAGCGTGTACGAAACGCCGCCGAGCTGTCAGATTCTGAAGACGAGGGTGAGGGCAAGCGACGCAATAAGCGGGATCGCAAAGAAGACGGCGCAAAAAAGCCTGCGCCAAGTGCTTCCGCTTCAACATCTGGTCCGTCGGTAGCTGCGTCGACAGCCGCCTCTGCATCTGTGACAACCTCTGCCGCGTCTTCCGTACCGCCGTCCGCTGCGCCTCAAGCTACAAATGGCCAGCCGCCAGCTTCGAGTGCGGCGGCTTCTATGGAGACTGGCCCGGCTACCACGCAACTGGAAGCACCAGGTCAAGGGATGACCTTCAATAGATTTGGACATGCGCAACTGCCTACGAATATTGTGGACGAGGATATCGAAATGACAGACCAGCCCGCCGCCTCGACAGCTGAAGTTGTTGCGGCAGGATCTGTCACTAACCCGTTGGTGCCGACCTCGAACACCATCCCAGTCAACACTACCACAACTGCCACCAATGCTTCCTCCGTCCCTCCTTCGTCATAGTTCCATCCTTGCTGTCTACTCTCCTGTTGTCTTACATATCTGTGCTGAGATTTGATGATGTAGTGCAATATAAAGTACAGTGTATCGATATCCCTGAGCTCAAAGCTCCTCGACCTCTATTGCAAAGCCGCAAGTCGTACAGCGTTGCACGCCCTCCTCGCGGTCGATCTCACCAAACTCGTGGTGGTGTTCCTCGTCCTTTCGCTGTTGCCATAAGCTCTCCTTCGTGCGGCGGCGCAGCTCTGCGAGTCCCTTTTCAAACTTCTTTTGACGCTGCTTCTTCTTGTCCGTGACGCGTTTTTCATATGCCGCATCCAGCGCCTCGGGGCTGCCCCACTTCTTTTTGAAGGCATATTCTTCGACTTGGTAACGCAGGAAGAGCATCATGTTGTTCCATGTTGCGGAATGTGGGTTTGCTTTCAGCAGATGCGGAAGAAGTTCGTGGTCGCGCAATTCAGCTGGGTTGTGTGAGCAAAGTCTACCGTCTCTAGCTGTCTGTATGCTCTTACAGTCTGTAAGCAAATAGTCCTGGAAGAATCAGATTGAGAGGTGCTGCAACAACATGCAAAGCGTACCTCTTTACATTCCGTTTTGGTCAGTAGGCTGTACATTTCCGGCTTCTCGTTCTTGCACTTGTTGCAGACGAGGCAGCCAAACACCTTCTTGAAAATATGGTCGACGTCCACGGAATTGCACTCCCTGCACCGCGGGGCAACGGTTGGATCCAAATACACGGCTGTTCAAGCATAGTCAGCCGGAGATGTAATGCGCCACAACGATGACGGGACGCACGGGGCTCGACATTCTGGCGCGCACGCTGCTGCTCTCGCAATATTTCTTTGCGACGCGTCTCTTCGTCTATCTCCTTGCCGTCGTCGACAAGGAAGCCGCCTTCCGATTGACCATCTTGGACAGGTCATACTCGATGTATTTGCCCATGAGCCGGTTGTCCCGTGCGAGAGGTTTCGGTGCAGTGGTCCAATTTAGTGGTCGTTTACCGTTCCCGTTTGGAGTCGAGGCCTCTGGTGGGTGCTTTGCCAGCCATTCACGTTGCTTCGCCTTCGCTACAATGCTCGGTCAAGCGTCCTGCATTGTGGAGTGAATTCGCTATGACTAACCCTTGAGCCGGTTGAGTTCTATGCGCCGTTTTTCTTCTGCTGTCAGCTCGGTCACGACGAAAGCTTCGTCTGCAGCAGACGTCGAGGGACCAGCAGCGTTCATTGTCAGTGAATGTGGCGGGAACGGATAGGATAGGATAGGCGGGCGAATGCGGTAATCGGATCGGTTTCTTGTTCCCGTCCTCTGTGGTTCCGAAACACGCACCACGATGAAAGCCTCGGCCACAGCGCTGTGGTTTGTCTGCGGCGCCACTATAAAACGGCCGTCGGCAGACAACTACTGCTCATCTTAACTGCTCACCATGGCCACTGTGGACGTCGAGTTCGATTTCCTCTGCACCACCAGGTCGCTCAGATACACCCATCCCATTCCTGCGACTCTGGTTAGTCGTGCAGCAACCGCCAAGACGTCCTCGGAATATCAACAGCTCTTTGCTCGCACCGTGCTGCCCATCGTCAAAGAGCATCACGACGAGTGCTTTGCCGACAGTCCAAGAAGCTGCACAAACTGCGACGGCGTTGCAACGCATGCTTTGATGACGCCTGCCTCCTACCTACATCTCTCGCCCCCACGCATGACCGTCTTCGTGTCTCCAACCTGCCGCAGCCCGCGCTGTGAAGCCGATATTCGCGCGGAAATTTCCTCAACGATGCTAGCAGTTTTCGAAGAATCGTCAGAGCTCGTCGCTCCGAAGGAAATCTTGCCATGCGGTCTCTGTGGCAGTTGCGAGAAGACGCTCAAATGCTCAGGATGTGGTACCGTTGCTTATTGCAGCAAGGTTTGTCTACCTCTCAGCCGGGATTCTGCAACTCCTCATTGTCTCTGCAGGAGCATCAAGGCATGCATTGGAAGATCCACAAGCCCATGTGCGCGGGGAAGAAGCCTGTGTCCGTGGATTGATTTTCCTTCAGTTCAAACGTCTCTCGTGCGCTAGTCATCAATTCTTCGAGCTACGCTGATATTCTATTAGTGTACAAATTACATGCAGAATTTTTCAATCATCATCAATATAGTCTAAAATCTCGGTCTCGTCGTAATACCACGCTCCCATTCATTTTCCAGTCGCTGAAGTGACTTGGGCTTCGTTTGGCAGCTACCAATTATGAATCAAATCGCCATCTTCCCCTACCTGCGAGCTCATCGACATTTTCCCGGCCAACTTCAGTATTACGCGTACCGACGTTGAATATATCGTCGCAGACGAATTGCCTCTTGCTCGGTGTAATCGTTACTTGCGCCAGTGACGGCAACTTCACCCTTTCGTAATCGGGCCAAAGGATAACTTTTTGCGTTCCGTACGCCCCTTTCCTTCCAGGTCTTCCTCGGACTACCACATCCCTCCCCTACCCCCCTCCCCCACCGACCCTTCCATCCTTTCCTCCTGTATCCAACGTACCTGACGCCCAACATGCGTGTCACGACCTTACCTTCGTTTGTCCTTATATCCGTATCCCTCACAATCTCTCCCCACTTCCATTTCGTGCGCGGTGCGGACCTGTACAAGCACACCGACCTCATGGAAAGCGTCAAAGACCAGATGCTCGGTTCCATGCGCGAGTCTTGGGAGCAGGGCACCGCCGCGCTCGCCCTCCTTGAATGGGACACGCCGATGTACAGTCTCTGGGGCTCGCAGCCGTTCGGTCCACCCGGTGGACCGGCTACCCCTCTCCCCGACTCGGCGCTTCAGCTTGCCCTCAGCGCCGTCGCACATCAGGGCTCGCAAGGCCGCCTCTGCCAGTCGAATGGAGACGGGGCAGCCCTCGACGGTGCCTCGTCCGGACGCGCTGTTCTCCTAGGTGTGCTAACCCTAGACCATAATCACCTGCAGGAGCTGACGAGCGTGCCAGGACAGTTAACTCAGCCTTCACGAGAGGCATTCTGGCGCAGAGCCGCGAACAAGCAGCTGGACTACGTGCGCATCTCCTTTGCTCCAGTCTTGTTGGCTTTTCTGATCGATATCAGCTTCTGCGCAAGGCGACGCGCACATCAACTGGTGCACTTTCCCACAGGACAGCAACTAGACAATACTGGCAAGTTCTTCGTGACCGAATGCCACGGTTTTCACTTACCGGCCTTTACCAGGTCTGATGGTGTCTACATGGGTTCGTGACTGCATTGTTATCCGTATACACGTTTTAATCTGTTGCAGCCTTCCCTTTTATTGCCTACGACGGCGCCATCTACCGCAACCAGTCGCAGCTACAGGTATTTGACGCTGTTTCCCTCCATATGTCACATTCACTGACTTCACCAGTTCGCGTACAATCAGTGCCGCCTCTACCGCGACGCTTTGATCAAAAAAGGACCTACCGGCAACCTCTGGGCACACATATATTCAGATGACTCCAAGAGATTCCTCGACGGTGGCCTTTGGGCAACTGGTGAATTCGACGACCGCATTTGGACGCGTATCGTGTTCATCAATCCATAGGCAACGGATGGGCGGCGAAGGGTATGCTCGACGTCGCAATGAGTTCGCATTATTGCTCTGCAGCATGTCCGTGGAGCTGACCTCAGCTCAGTCATACAGCTTTCCGAGTTCGACTCGTCAATGTTGCACCAGAAGGAACAACTGCTCGTATGGGTCAAGGAAATCCTAGATAGCGCATTCAAGGCCCTCAACTCGGACAATCTTGTGCCCAACTATATCGACGCGCATGGTTCGAACGCATTTGGAGACGCGTCGGCATCTGCGGCTCTCGCGGGCGTCGCTTACCGCGCCGCTACAAACTGGCCTGGTTTGTTCGGCAATAATTACGCATCACTGGCTTGTAAGTGCATTTCTTGTGTGCCATCGCCGCGGCGCCAACCAGAAGATTAGCCAGGATTCGAGAGGCCATCACGAGCCGCGTGGATATGGAGCTTGGTATCCTGAGGCCAGTTGTAGACCCGCTTTCGTGGGATGATCAGGGTGTTCTGAGCACTGAAGCCCAGGCATTCGCCTTGCAGGTTGGTGATTTCCCGTAACCCTTCGCATGGTTCAATTCGAGAAGCTGAATATGACGCAGATGTGGGCGGCATGGAGAGACTGGTCTGAATCTCAGTAGAACTATCTCTTGAGCCCCTTTCCTTTCCTTCCAGTCGACTGTGATATAATTAAACCCGCTTTGAAATGCGACCCGCCTCCTCTTCCCCGTCAGATTACTTCTTGAAGTTCTTCGCCAACCTATAACTCACGTGCTCATCACGCGACGTGTCCAGAATAGTTTCCCTGCACTCATGACCGAGAGTCAGCCGGCGTGAGTTGGAGCCAAAGAAGGATGCAAAGGATCGACCAAATGTTACTGACGTCAAA
The DNA here is from genome assembly GCA_037042915.1 of Auricularia sp. M13. Classification (NCBI taxonomy): domain Eukaryota; kingdom Fungi; phylum Basidiomycota; class Agaricomycetes; order Auriculariales; family Auriculariaceae; genus Auricularia; species Auricularia sp. M13. Next base: position 1,615,970 of record CM073197.1, on the reverse strand, counting down.
CTGCGCCACATAAAAACGTGCAGGCAAGCAGGTCACGGCTTGCACACTGACCATCTCAAATGGACGACGACCCGCTCATCAAGTGTACCGCGACACTTGGTTACTACGATGACGATGAGCAGGCACCCGCGGTGGAACATCCACCTCCTCCTACAAGGTTCGCGGGATCAGAAGGTAAGCCGGTGCAGATGCATCGTTACAGCGCAGCTTTCGCCGGGAAGGACGCTCGGTCTGAACTAAATTTCAGCAGCAGCCGAATTGCTACCTGCTAGTGGGAGTAGCTTGACCGGAGGGAGGGCATTCACGCCGGCAGGGCAAAGCGTGCGGCGCATCCGAACACGCTCAACGCGGCGCCACATGAGCAAATCGCGTACCCGACATCCTGAAGGGAGTCCTTCGCCTCCACGCGCACCGCTGAATGTGCAATACGTCCCAGAAGGTGAACTTTCCTTGTATCGTGCCGTTGGCAAGCATAAAAGCTGAAGTGGCACAGGAGGCGTTGCCATCGATGGTCGACAGGGACTGCCCATCGGTGTACCCACCACTCGGGATCACCTTGTTGGCAAATTGAAAAAGGTGCGTCTTCGAGGTATCTACGATATCGCGTTCAGGCGAATTGTATTGATGTGCGTCGCAGGTGGTTGGAAAGCTTTTGAGGAAGCCGACTTTGCAAGAGGTTGGCGAGCTCAGAGATGCAGGTGGGAAAGCTGCAGCGAAGGGGTTGCTCGCGCACCACACGATTAATCATGACGCCCGACACGAAATACTTGACTTCAAGTGTTCTTGTATGAGAGACATTACATGTGCGTTCCGTTCTGAATTCGGTGTATACTGTACTTGGTCTATTGAAGATAGATCATGGAAACGTGCGACAAATACATCTGCACAAGAGGAAACCGTTCTTATTCCACGAGAGGAAGCTAGCATGGCTGCATGAGAATATTCCGCTTTGCATGCGGTCGATGGCCCTAGAAAAGCGACTCCCTCCCTCGGGTCAGAGGCCAACGTTGGCGGTACGGCGTGGTGGTAACGACTGCCAGGCAACGGGCACAGCGCCGCACATTGCTCATGCGGGCTGGCTGGGCTGACAGGGCCAGACAGTGGGATTACTCGAACGGCGCGGGATTCTTCGAGTCGTGACGCCGGTGTAGTTGTCGCGCATTTTCACAGCGTGCTTCTCCGGCACTTTCATTTGTCAATATACTTACCTTTTCCCCGCGGAGGATTGGGTGGCGCGCACGTGATATAGCAAGAGGCACCGGGCGTTGGGCGCCTGTTCGGCAATTCAAAACACTTCAGCAGCTCGTGAATCCCTGACTCATTATATTCCCCTCGAGCGGCGCACCGTGTGCTAGCAAAGATACCCCAGCGATCATGGCGGCTGAAGACCCAAAACACCTATTGATCACGACCGCGCTGTCCGTTGAGCGGCTCGATACGAACCTATTTCGCTCCAAGACGCTGCGCATACCGACGGGCGGCCGTGGTGTCTTTGGTGGCCAGGTCATCAGCCTCGCACTCGTTGCTGCAACGGAATGCGTGGCCAAGAAGTTTTCCTTACATGTGAGTCTAGCCGCCGTTCACCACTGCACTGGCTGATGTTGTTTGCAATCCAGTCGTTCCATGTAAGTTTACACATGGCTGCTCGGCCGCTGCTACGCATTAGCTAACGCCTAATCTCAGTGCTATTTCCTGCTGAGCGCCTCGGACGCCATCCCGCTGCTGTTCTACGTCGAGCGCCTGCGCGAAGGACGGACATATTCGACATGCAGCGTCAAAGCCGTGCAGAACGGTCGCGTGGTGTTCATGCTGCTGGCGTCGTTCAAGGTCCCCGAACCCGGCGCGCGCGAATTTGCGCTGCCCATGCCTGCAGTGCCGACGCCAGAAGAGTGTCTCAACGAGGAGGCATACTACGAGCGCCTGCTTGCTGGCACGACGCTCTTGCCAGCGCAGAGGCAGCGTGTCGAGGTCATGCTGGGCGACCGCCGGCGCAGCCCCATAGACATCAAGCTGGCGGGCATCGTGCCGTATGAGAAGACAACGGCAGCCGAAGGGACCGTCCAGAGGATGTTTTGGATGAAGGCGAAGGCTATTCCCAAGTTGGATGTTTCGTTCCAGAAGGTCTGCATGCCTGCGGTTGCTATTCCTCCTGCGGTGCTCATGATACATGGGAACAGTGCATCATTGCATACTTGTCCGATCTACGATTGTTTGTGTCTCACTCCTCTACGGAGCTCACAACTTACCTGAAGTCACAGCTTGTCCGTCGTCATCGAAGCATCTGGTCTCAGAGGGTACAATTCGTTGGCGCCGAACGAACAGAAACTGGGCATGTCTGTGAGTCCAGGAGTCTTCGTTCTCGCTGAATCTTGCTCAATGGAATTCAGTCGTCCCTGGACCACACAATCTGGTACTATTCGGAGGATTTTGACACTTCTGATTGGGTCCTCTACGTAGTATGTGTCTTGCACGCACAGTGTACGGGACTGCTCGTTGCTAAACATATTCTCGCAGATGGAAGCCGTTAGGGCAGGCGCTGGCCGTGGCGTGTCGTTTGGAAGGGTATGCAATAGCAAATGGATGCTGCCTCTGCTTCGGAGCTGATCATGAGCTAGATTTATACACGAACTGGCCAGCTCATTGCCGTGATCACTCAGGAAGGCCTCATTCGCCCCCAGAAAAGCGCGACGCCGAACAAAGAAGCAGATGAGGTCGAGCGGGCGAGGCTCTGAGGGAGACGGTCAACCAGACGGTACATATGGATATAGACGAGGAATTGTAAGTGCGAGTATAATAGTACAGTACGTTGTGATCACGGTACAAGCCAATGTCAGAGTTGGATTCGTTAGAAACCACCGGGAGCCTATAAACCATCTGCGTAAATTACACCTGGGGCAGATACAAAGCGCAAAACACAACAGAGCATGAAAAATAGAGAACGCAAGTCATCTTTCTCCATCTGAGCCCATTTCCTTGAGGGCGCGCTCGCGGACGAGACTCCAGACGGACTGGCGTTGGTAACATATTTCGCCGAGGCCCTCGCGCAGCTCGGCGAGACGCTCAACATACTCGCGGCCGTCGTCCTGCATGTCGCGTAGGCAGCCGAGCGCTTTGTAGAGGTGCTCGTGCTGCTGGCGCGGGTCGAGGGTATGTCCCATGATGGTAACATCTTCGCTAGAAACGAATATCTTGTCGAGCTGGGGATACATCTCGTCGTCCCTGAGCGCTGCGAGCCGGGAGCGCTCGTCGTCGTCTTCGTCTTCGTCGTCCCGTTCTTCCTGCTTGGTATTTACATCGCCGTTGACCGTAATTCCGTTCGTGTGCGGCGGGTGTGGCTGTTGTGGAGGCGGCGGCGGTTTTGGAGGGTCAGCGAGGACGGCCCAGAAGCGGCCGAGGGCGCGCTTGAGGTCGGACTCGCCCTCGATGAGGTTGCAGGTGGCACGCTGGAGGTCGGGCAGAAGGCGCGAGCGGAATGCGTGCTGTATGGACTCGTCGAGTACGTAGGACATGAAGTTGGGGTGCTGCGTCAAGGGCGGCGCGTACGGTGCCACTGCTGGCGGGCTCGGCGGGCGCAGGTGCGGGAGCGTTGGAATCGGTGGCGACGGCGAGCGCGAAGATGCGGGGAGCAGTCCGCGAATCCGCTTGCGCGCGCGTTCTTGGAGCTGCAGACGGCGGCGAGGTTCAGCGGGGGCGGGGCGCACGGTGGGTGGGCGGCACGGCGCACCTCGAAGTCTTCGTGGCCGGGGCCCCAGGCAGCGATCTTGCCCTTGCGCGCCCACTGCTGGCCGGCAGCAATGGTCGAGGCCTTGTTGCCCCAGTTGCTGCTGCTGCTCGCGATGAGCGCGGGGGCGGCGCCGGCGCCGTTGCTGGCGTCTGGGAGCCGCCACTCGGCCTTTTCGTCTTTGATGTGTCTGCGCCGAGCCCGGTCAGCATCGTACGGTGCGCTGAGGGCAGGCGCACCCGTTCTGGAGGGAAACTGAGGCTCGCCGTTTGCGCGACATGTCGTAGGCTGGGGCAAAGAACAGGCCGACGGAAGAGCCCGATAGCCTCACTCAACAACCATGTTGCGCGCGTCGCTGGCTCGCTCGTTGCGGGCTGCCTCCAGCACGCGTCTCGTCCACTCGTCTGCAATGGCCCGCAGACGTACGCCTACCCCGCGCACTGTCAGTATCAGCTCGTAGCTCACCGCTATTGTCCTCCAGCGTCGGTCTCGCCGTTCACCGAGCCCACGTCGCCGAACCCGGCCGTTGTCCGGCACGCGGAGACGACCAAGGCGCTGCACACCTACGGGGCCTACCTGATGCAGTGTCTGCCCAAGTTCATCCAGCAGTTCTCGGTCTGGAAGGACGAGCTCACGCTCTACGTCGCCCCGTCCGCGCTCCTGCCGACCCTCCAGTTCCTGCGCGACCACTCGCAGTGCCAGTTCAAGAGCCTCGCAGACATGACTGCCGCTGATTACCCCACGCGCGACAAGCGCTTCGAGGTCATCTATCATCTGCTCAGTATACGCTACGCGACTAGAATTCGCGTCAAGACCTACGCGGACGAAGTCGACCCCATTCCGAGCGCTGTTGGCCTTTTCCATGGCGCGAACTGGTATGATGCTATTGGAAGATTCAAGAAGACTTCTAAGAATGCCCCCTGGCAGGTTCGAGCGTGAAGTGTGGGATCTCTACGGTGTCTACTTCAGCAACCATCCTGATCTGTGAGTAAACATTCTGTGTGCATGCCGCACCGATGACTGAGTGCTGTTTTCTTTAGCCGACGTATCCTGACCGACTATGGTGTGCCGTGAGCGGTCAAGTCACCAATTTGCTCATGCACGTTTCTAGGATTTGAGGGCCACCCGTTGCGTAAAGACTTCCCCCTTACTGTGAGCAATGCGGGGGTTGCCACCGGTCCCGCACGTACTCATGTCTGCCGCGCAGGGTTACACCGAAGTACGGTACGACGAAGAGCGGAAGCGCGTTGTGTACGAGCCGCTCCAGCTCACACAAGCATTCCGGTACGGTTCTCTTTCTGCCTTTCACATTCCCGTTCTGCCCTTCTCACGTGATGAGCAGCAACTTTGAGTCTGCGTCCCCGTGGGAGGTACGTGTCTGCGGAAGAAGTGAGTGTAAATGCTGATGGACATGTGGTGATCATAGATGGTCGGTGCTGGCGTGCCCTCGGAGAAACCGGAAGAGTTTTTGCCTCCCAAGCCTGTGGAGGAACCCAAGAAATAGTTCTGAGAATAAACTACTAGAATTGTGGGCGCAGTGGGAATTGCATTCGAAGTATGTACGGATATGGAAACTCCAAGGTCGATCGCGGGAGACGCTGTAAACGATCGTGAGTGGTGAGGCGCATCGCCTATGCAGTGAGAAAACGATTCGCGCTAGGGTCTCTGCCAGGAATCAATGGGAAAGGAGGTTGGCGGTCGGCGTCGAGCATGACGGCAAAGCCGGCGTTCGGACGTCGAATTTTCGCAAGCCTTGGTCGTCTTCCCCGACGGCGAGCACCATCCAAACCGCATTTCCCGCCGCCACTCAAACGCTTCCCGTTGCGCCCTTTCCCCACGCGGCCAACTTGTGAGTGAGCAGGCAAGATACACTTGGGGCTGTGTGAGTGCTGAAGCGATCCGGGGTTGTGCAGCCGTTGCCCAGCCAGCGCGCCGGTCGCTCCCAATACATCTATCGCCCAACACCCTATGAATGGCGGAGACGGTACCAGCCCCAGCCCCTACTAGTGCTCCAACGTCCGATGCGAACCCGGAGCCACAGCAGCCAATATTACAGCAGCAGGAACAGGACCAACGGCCACAAGAACCATCCAAGCCTGACCCAGAGCCCGCTGGCCCCGACACCAATGCTGCGCAGACCGCGTCCGCCGCACCCGCGGCGTCACCGGCGCCAGTGCCCACGCCTGCGCCACCAGTTGTGAAAAAGTTTACGCCGATGAACGCGACGCGGAAGTTCCTCGAGAAAACGTCCGCGTCAACGGCCAACACGAACACGACAAGCTCTCCTGCCGCCCAGGCTGCAGCAGCCAACAAGCAGCCTACTTGTGCGTATTGCATTCTCTCAGTTCTATTGACGTCTCATGCTGTATTGTAGCCCGCCCCACCGTCACGTCGTCCCCGAGCGCACCCAAGCTTGTCGCGGCGAAACTGTCCACCCTCAATAGCACGGCAGCAGGCGGCGTTCCCTCTGGATGGGGACGGCCCCCTACAAGTGCGGCGGGCACGCCGGCTGCGTCGACCGCGGGTGACTCGCCCACTCCCGGGACGGCATCGCACGCGCAACCTCTGCAGCAGCTGCAGCGGCCCTCATCGGGCTCGAAGACGCGCAGCAGTAGCCCGAGCAAACCTGCATGGGGCACGGCGCCCGCGCCTTCCCGTGTGCCGGCTGTTGCGCCCGCGACCGACTTCCCAACCGCCGCGGAGGCGGCCAACAGAGGTGCGCGTCGCCACCCACAATCAGATCGAACGGCAATGCTCAACGCTTCTTTCACGTCATGCAGTAGCCTGGCGCGAGCGCGGGCCCGCGCGTGCGAATACTCAGCCTGCGAACACCGAGCCATCGCCTGAGCAGATTCGCTCGGACGCCCAGAAACAAGCCATGGCGGAGACCGCTGCCGTCTTCCGCGGCGCGCATCTCGACCCGAATGCCTCCCACTGGGACGAGGTGCGTGTTTGCCACAGCCATTTGTGGATGTGTGGCTTCTGACGATTTTATTACGTTTTGCCTGTCGTTGCTGGGCTGTGCAGATGGAGGACGACGAGGAGTTCCTGCAGGGTGTCGTCGAGTTCGGCGACGGCACGCAGTACAAAGTCGAAGCGCCCGTTGAACCGTCGCCACCTGATCAACAGCAAGAGCGACGTCCAAAGTCTCCTGCTCGGACGGGTGCACAGACAAATGGCGCGCCTAGCGGACACCCGGAAGAAGAGCGTGGCTGGACACGGGTCACTGCGAAGGGCGGCGCTGCACCTTCGTCCACAAGCTCTGCAACAACAGCTAGCCTCGCGACTCCATCCCCGCTTGTGTCCCCTCACGAACCACCCTCACGCGCCCTGTACAATGACCGTTCAGGTCGGTTCGAACCCTACAACGGCAAGCCATCTGGTGCACGGGGTGGCCCATTCCGCAGAGACTCTCGAGACTCAAACCACGAACCTCCTCCGCACCTCGCACAGCGTTCGCCCGTCCAACTGCTGCAGAAACAAGGCCTTGGAGAGCATCGTACGCCGCCACAGACGGAAGGCCCACGACCTGGCTCGGCTCGTGACTCGGGCCCGGTACGCACGTTGCCATCCGTGTTCGACCGTCCGCACGACCGTGGTCGTCCTGGTGCTCCCGACGGTGGACCTCCGTCTCGTCCTGGAAGCGGGTTTCACGCGCCGACCCAGCGCGGCAGCATGGGTCCGCCGCCCCCGCCGTCTCAGCAGGGGCGCGAAGCGCCTCCACACCTGGGCCGTGGCCCGCCGTCCGTGATCTCTAACGGGCGCGACAGCCCGATGTCTGCCACTTCCAGTCGGTTCTCTCGGCGCGACTCTACATCGTCGGCTATCCATCCCGCACCGCTGTCCATCGGAAAGATGGCCTCGCCAGAAGTCACCGCACCACAGCTGGCTGTTCCCGCCGTGCCTGTGCCTACTCCAGCAGAGCAGGAGGAGCTGATGAAGCAATATCAGCAAGAACTAGCCGAGAAGGCGAGGAAACGCAGGCAGGAGGAAGAGGAAGAGCGAAACCGTGAGAAGGAACGGGCGAGGAAGAAGGCGGCCGAGCTTGAAGAGCGGATGGCTGCTGAGAAACGCGCAAAGGTTCGTCCCCTTGCTTCCTCATGAAGGATATATTTCTCAAAAGATCATTTTCTATATGTAGGAGGAGGCCGCCGCGAAGGCTGAAGCTGAGCGGAAAGAGAAGGCGGAGGCAGAGAGGAAAGAGGCAGCTGCGAAAGCTGAGGCTGAGCGAAAAGCTGAGGCGGAGAGGAGAGCTGCTGCCGCTGCTGCTGCTGCGACAGCACGACCTGCAGCTATCCCTGAGCGGCCACGTTTGGACACGAGCGCATCGTCTTCCAGACAGACAACATTTGGTCGCCCTCGCGCGCCTTCGGAACGCAACACCGGATTTCAACCTGCCCCGCCGGTACGGGCGCCTTCCATCAAGGAACCGCCTCCGCAGGACCCTGTCATGCAGCTCGACTCGTGGCGAAGCAAGGCCGCGCCGCCGTCATCTCCGCGCGCGACTACGCCAGTACCCAAGCCGACCCAAAGCTTCGTCACGTCGCTCTTCACGACTGACTTCTCCCTCAAGCCCGACGAAGAGCTCGAGATTATCGACTTTTCCGACATCAGCAGGCTCGCGCCTGACCCTTCGCCATCTGCATCTGAGCCACCACCAGCGCCCAAGCCGCAGCCGCAGATACAATTACTACAGCGGCCGCCTGGTACTTTCGCCAAGCCTCCTGCACCCCTTCCTCCAGGTCCGCCGCTCAAGAGCGATACCAACGCGTGGAGGAAACCGGTGGCAGAGACATCTCAGCCGCCTTCGACCTCTCCTCCAGCTGCGTCATCGGCGGCTGGCATAGCCCTCGCCACACCTTCCGGGTGGACACGACGGCCTGCTGCTCAAGAAGTGCAAAGCAAACCGGCAGAATCATCTGTTGCATCGACTTCACCCACTATCTCCCCTCCACGGAAGCATGGGCGAACAACATCTGGCAGCGAACCGCTTTCACCGCGACAAGTTTCATATCGAGAAGCGCCGATGTCCGCACTCACGGACACCATGTCGCGAATCAAAGGTGCACTGGATGGCATGCAGACTGAGAAGGAGTCGTCGCCTCCAGCTCTCAGGCCCAATGAAGCTCCCGCTTCAGCCAAGTTCAAGCCAAATACCACGGGCTCTGTCTGGCGCGACAGGGAGGCGAAGGCCACAGCAAACAGAATCGCGGCGCAAGGTGTCAGCGGCGAGACGAACGAGCGGCTTATGCAACTCTCACTCGTGTTCATGCCCGAGCCAGGGTCCCCACAGAACCGCGTGCGGCTGCCGACAGCAACTCCTGCGCGCGAGCCGGTGAGCAAGAAACAGATCCATGCGTGGCAAACCGTGACACATGTCCGGTTCGACATCCTGAGTTGGGACCCGCCTGTCAAGGGCATGTCGCGGCGCACGCTAGCTGTTGAAGAGCACCTTTTCGACAAATTGCACAGTCGCAAAGGCGCTCCGCTGTACACCGTGGCGTTGCCCAAGAAACGTCTGGTCAACTCGCGCGCGCTAGCAAGACTAGACGGCGAGCAGCCCACTCCCGTAGCGAGCAGTAGCAATGCGCCGCTGGCGAGACCGCCGCCTGTGTCCATCCCAGGGAAGCCATCCACTACAGCGATGTCACAACCAGGCCGCGGTTCACTGTTCGGCGCACGTTCGAAAGGCGTGGATGAACCTTCCTGGAGAAAACCTGCTGCGCCAAAATCGGACCAGACACCTGAGTCTGAGCTGAATCCTGTGAGTCGGTCACCGCCACCAGACATGGATGCTCGGTCGCAGGTTACGCAGCCAGCAGCAGCCTCAGTAAGTCGTTTCGACTGCGGTACGATGTTGAGGTGCTGACCTTGGTGCAGTCGGCAAATCCTTCAGACGCACCCAAGACGCCACCTGCAACGCTGACTACGCCGTGGGGCCAGTCACCGCTCGGTCTGTCCTCCATCAACTCTCCGTCCAGTAAACCGCCAGACCGCGACCACCTAAAGCAAGTTTGGTCACAGAAGTTGGACAAGGATGGCAAACCGACGGGTAATTCGCTGCGGGACATTGCAGATGAGCCAACACGGTTATCGTTCTCCATGCAAGAGATGAAATCGGACGAAGGCGACACGCCACCTCCGACCATGTCGTCGACGGCCAGCGGCACCGCGTCTGTCACGCGTATGTCGGTACAGGACGCACATCGGGCGTTTCAAACTGTTCCCTCGTCCTCTTCAGCCACATCATCACCACGTCCTCAGCCGCGCATGCCTCCCCAACAACCGCATCAAGCACCCGCTCCTCATCCGTCGAATCATCCTTCCACTTCTCCGCACCGACCACCCCAACCGATGCCAATGCGTATATTCGGTCCCTACCCTCCGCAGGGTTCGCCGCATCCTGCACCAGGTGCACACGGGCAGCACCTCTATGCTATGCCGCCACAGCAACAGCCTGGACAGCAGCAACGACCTCCCGTCAATGGAGCGCCGCCGCAGATGGCACAGGGTTGGGTGGTTGCGCCTGCTGGTTCTCAACCGCAGCCGCAACAGTACATGCGACCGCCACCTCCAGGGTCTCCCTACATGGTTGCTTACGGTCCTCCGCCCCCCGGAGTCTACGTTACAGCGCCTCCGCAAGGGCAACACCCGAATCAATTGCCGAGGCCCGGACAACCATTACAACCAGGTCCGCCTGGTGCTGGAAGAGGCAGGGGCATGCCTATGATGAGCCCTGGGCCAACACCCGCTCAACCGCACATCTCGCCTGTTCCAGCCCCTGGTCAGATTATGCCCATGCCTCCCTATCAGGGTGGGCCCATTCCATCCATCTACCACATGCCTCCAGCTCCGGCGCAAGGGATGGTGCATCCACATCCCGGCGCACCACCTGGCCAACCTATGCCTGGCATGTACCCTGGTGGGCCGCCACAGCGGATGCCCATGATGCAGTACCCATCAGGCGGCTTCGTGCCCGCGCCGCCTCCCCCGCCGCATGCGCCTTTCCTACCACGGCCAAATTGGTAGCGAGCGAGCGGTTGCGTTGTGTTAGTCGTGCTATAGCATAATGGTCTGGCGTAGTCTTTATACGGCCCTGTGTGTTTGTAGAATCTGTGAACTCTCGTGCACGCGCGTTCTATTTGCTCTGCAGCAGCCTCTCGTCTCCTCTCAAATGTCTTCATAGCAATTTCTTTCGTCATTTCCCTCTCCACCTGCATTCACACCAGCTCTTGTTTCCAACGTTTGCTTTCGGCGCAAGAATTTATTAACTCCTCTCTCTATTCTGGTGTGCAAGAAAACGGACGCGAATAAGTAAAAGAGAAACATTGGGGATGTGTAGGGACAAGGAGCGAAGATTAGGGACGAGCTTCTATTTACGACAGCTGGCCGCTCTTGCTGAGCTCGACTGCCTTGGCAGCCGCTTCATCCAGGCCGTCAAATGCATAGATCTTGAGACCGGACTCTTTGATGAGACTGTAGATTTGTCTGAGCTAAAAAAGAATCCAAAGCACGTGGGTACGTACGCCTTGGCCTCAGGCTCCTTCGTGCCCTGCAATCTTACGACGAGCGGGACGCGAAGCTGCAATTCCTTTGTTGCCTTGATGACACCCTCAGCGATATAGTCGCAGCGCATGATGCCTGAAAATCAAAGTCACCCTGTGCAGCCGGTGGAAAGATGTGGCTTTGCTCACCACCGAAGACGTTCAGCAGAATAGCAGACACCTTTTTATCGGACAGCAGCAGTTCGAATGCCTTCTTTACGGTATCGGGCGTGGCACCACCACCAACATCGAGGAAGTTGGCCGGGTCTCCGCCGTGCAATTTGAGGACGTCCATGGTGGCCATGGCGAGTCCGGCGCCGTTAACGAGGCAGCCGATGTTACCGTCGAGTTTGATGAAGTTAAGGCCGTACTTTTGGGCCTCAACCTCGGCGGGGTCCTCCTGCGTGACGTCGCGCAGGGCGAAGATGTCCTTCTGGCGGAACTCGGCGTTGTCGTCGAAGCCACATTTCGCGTCCATGCAAAGCACGTCGCCGTCCTGCGTCTCGGTCAGCGGGTTGATCTCGATCTGCGTCGCGTCCTTCTCCTTGAAGATCGTGTAGAGCTTCTCGAAGATCGCTGCTGCCTTTTCGCGCGTCGCGTCGCTGCTGAAGCCCAGCTTGGTCGCGAGCTCGAGCGCCTCCTTGTGCGAAAGGCCGTTGGCAAAGTCGATGGGCGTCGTGATGATCGCAGACGGGTCCTCGTGCGCGACCTCCTCGATGTTCATCCCGCCTTTCGAGGACGTCACGAGCACGGGAGTCTGGCGGGCGCGGTCATTGAGCACCGCAGCGTAGTATTCGTGCGCTGCGTCGCGCTTCTCGGCGAACATCACCTGCAGCGTATTTCTGCATCAGTATGCGAGCGCCTGAATGAATGAACGATGTGCTGACCGCATTGCATAAACGGCCAGCGGCGCCAGTTTGCTTCGTGATGAGCTTAGCACCAAGCATTTTGGTCGCATATTCCTTCGCCTGGTCTGCACTGCAACAAGAGTAGGCGCGCTTGAGAAAGTGCTGTGCACGGCGGCAAGACATGAGAACACACCCCTTGATGAGATGCACGCCGCCCTTGAAGCCGTTGTCAAAGTGGCCCTTGCCACGACCTCCTGCGAGGACTTGAGCTTTGATGACCATCTCCTCCGAGCCTGCGTTGAAATCCCCGCGTGAGTACGGGTGCAGAGACCGTGCCTTCGGTGACGCACCCCAATTCTTCGCGACCTCGTACGCTTCCTCAGGCGAGTGCGCTGGCACACTCTTCGGTGTCGGCACGCCATACTAAATCAGACACCACTGTCTCAGCAAAGGCGATGACAGCAGCTATGGAGCGCGACGTGCAGCATTGAGGAGCTTCACTGATTGGTACTCATGGATGGAAAGCAGACGCCTCTGACCAGCAGATGCAGCCTGCACGGGTTCATTAGCATTCGCGACGTACACTGGCCCCAGGCGCGCCATACTTTAGACAACAAACGAGGAGCTCTATGTATGGCGCCGAGCATGGCCGCTACGAGATGGAAAAGGGCTGAGATGGGAAACAAGGTCCGCCCAAGCGCTCCTTTTCCTCTCCTAACTCGCACGTTCCTCCTGCTGCAGCGCCCGGCGTTGCCTCCAATTGCAAACAAGCGACGGCGTTCTCCCTGACGCCTATACGTACCGCGAACGCTGTCGACGCGTCTATCTGTGGCCGAGAGTGCCGTTCTGTATATTTTTCACTTCACCGACGCGCAGACGACGGAAGGCTCGCATTGCGCCGCTGACCAGTCTCTGCACCTCCATTACTTCGGTTTGGAGTCTACGAGCGTCGGAATAGTCATATTCTCTCATTGAGTTCGGGTTGCTCAGTTCATGGTTCATTCGAAATTATGCAGAGATACACGCCTTCCATAGTAGCAATATATATTATGCAATGCAGTTGTTATGTCCACGGTGATGCTGAGCGCGAGGTTATGTCAACGATGAGGAGGCAGACACGCGCTGGCCGCGCGAGTTGTGCGAGCCACCGAACCAAGGAACTTGACTTTGTCCATTCACGAAATGTCCCTGCAGCAAGAAGAAACGCTCTCGCAGCTCCTCACAGTCTCCACCACCGTCCTCAGTCAGGCACTGAGTCTGCTCAAGGACACCGTGACGACGGAGCAGCAGCTCGTGTGGTCCTCACAGCACATCCCGGGCAGCACCATCGGCAAGGTAAACGGCGCTCCACACGCCCGCATGTACTGAGCTTATTGCAGCATCTACGGCACGCGCTGGACCACTTCACGCTGCTGCTGGACGCGCTCGACGCCGAGACCGCAGCCGACAAGTTGTCGTTCAGCTATGACGTCCGAAAGCGCAACACACCCGTAGAGTCTAGTCGCGAGGCGGCGCGCCAGGCGTACGAGGCCACCATCGCCCGTCTAGAGGCCCTCAACGGCGCAAAAGCCTCCATCTCGCTCTCGCAGCCCGTCCAGCTTGCAGCTGACACCCCGCACCGCGTGCAGGTCACGTCCTCCTTCGGCCGAGAGGCGCGTGTCCAGCCATGCTCGCTTGCAGTTGTAGCAGCTGACCGTGAACGTTGCCTTGCAGCTGTGGTTCTGCTCGCTGCACGCAGTCCATCACTGGTCGATGGTAAGTGAGAAGAGCAAAGCAGAGAGTCAATCATGTTCGTATGTCCGATGCTGACGCCATCGCATCGTGCTTCAACAGGTCAGGGTCATATGTGGCGAGCTCAACCTCAAAACCGACGACGACCTTGGCTTCGCTCCCTCGACACTCATGTTTCACAAGGGCCAGCAAACGGACAAAGCGAAGATATAACACTGCCCTTGATTGCTTCGCTGCGGATGTGCACCGTCGTCTTTACATTCATACCAATACACGCACAGGCTCTCGTTCACTCGGTTGCACAAGACAAACAAGACTGGTATTGGTGTGAGGCATCTACAAAGGTCTAAACAATACGAGAGCAATGCACGACGACAAGGATGCACGATGCGAACGAGCGTGACAGAATTAAGTAATCCATGAAACACTAGTGCTACAGATCTCGGCCTCCTCGCAAATCGTGCATGGGAGCAAGGGAAGGGAGAGTTCAGGAAACTGTGATGTAGGTAGAGTGTCCTTGACGGACTGATTAGGCGTCTATGAACGAGAGGTCAGCGCCTGAATGCATGGACCGCTAAGTTGACCGTACAATACGACGTTCCGCTCAATAGGGTGCCGAGCGCTTGCATCTGCTCCTCGTTGAAGTGCTGCTGGTCTTCATGCCACGTATCCTGATGGGTCTTCTTGAACGAGCTCGCGCAGTTCCGCACTGTTGTCGAGATAGGTATCTGCACTCAGGTTAGAATACTGCCAGTAGATCAGGCAACGTTTCGACATACCGGGTCGTAAGTATGACGAGACAGGACATTCATGATGAGGTCCGGACACCAATGGGGAACAGAGTACGGGAATGCTTCAATGAGCGCCTTTACTCCCAAGATGGCTGAATGTAGCTTGCGCAGCGCAGGCAGATACTCCGGTGAGCCACGGGGAGGAAGGCGGACCTCGCGCTCAACGCGCTCAAATCGTTCCTTGAGCATGAGCACCGATCGCTTTGGGCTACACCTGAGGATGCCAGACAATGTCCTGTCAAAAATATCAACTCAGTCCGGTCTGAAACAAGATATTGGTAGTCTCACGTCGCAGCCATTTCGCGCACTTCGACGATTTCATTGTCCAGACATCCACAAATAATCTATAAAATTTTCTTCGTCAGTCGCAACACCCGCATAACTGTGGGAAGTAGCACCTCAAGTATCTCGGAGACCTTCTCATCGCTGATCAAGGTGAACTGCCTAAAGTAGAAGACTAAAATGGTCAGCTAAGGCAGCATTACATCGATGAAACCGATAAGTACCTTGAAGAAGCGGCAGGGCTTTCATTCGCACTTTCCATGACTAACGAGGAGGCCGTTGTAAGTCGATATTTCTGAGAAAGTTTTATATAACTTACGGAGGCCTTGCGAATAGCTTGGAACATGGCGTCGATAAGGGGGTTGACGAGAGCCGTTGGTGGTGTCACGCCACACATTCGTACGAGGACGAGCGAAGCTCTCGCAGCCAACTCGTCGTTGTCGTTCACTTCCGTAAAGCGGAAGAGCTCGGGCATGAGCGGGAGAATATAATCGAACGTGCAAACGGCCTGAACGTCGTGGAACGACTGAAAAAGCCACTTGCAGACGGTCACAGCGACACTGCAGTTACTCTCGTCAGCTAACAAGAACCTAAATTGTTAGTAGGAATATTCATACCGGTCGTATGTTGACTGGAAAGCACGCGTTCCCGGCAAACGCTGCTCCCGCCACTCGGGAAATTTAACAACGAGCTCGGCGATCCGTTGCATATGGTAACCATTACGGATTCCCAAGATGTCTGCATCGTGTCCTTTGGTACGGCATTCCTTGACGAAGACTTCGACAGTAGGAACACTGGGTTTGGGTTGCCACTGCAGAAAATGTTGACCATCGACATAAACAATATATATATTGTAGCGTACCTTGATTTTGCCAGAAATCTCCAACGCGTCAGCGACGTAGGCGCGAACTTCCTCGTGTTCACTTGCGAGCTCCGCCCAATGTCGGTCAACATATTGGTCAGTCCATGCTGCAAACCTCCAGCCAAGCTCTTCGGCAAGAGCGCGCCAGAAGCTCGCGCTACGGGATGCCTCAAACGACGATTCGCCGTTGTAGTCCGTTATCAAGCCCTGCTCCACGACGTAATCCACCAGCGGCTGCGATCGTCGTGGGTCCCGGTTACCGAAAACGTACTCCAAGAATGAGGTCCAAATGTCCAATGTGTCCGTCTTGACATTAGACCCCAAGACCTTGGGCAGCTTTGGGGTCAACCAATCCCATAGATCAGCCTGCTTGGAGAGCGGCCAGTGTTTCGACCCTAATCATATCAGCAATGGTGCTACCGCGACAAAACCCGAGCATTACCGCCAATTATTCCAGCCAACAGCTCAGCGCCAGCTCGCTGCTTGTTTTGCTCGATATTGGCGAGCAACTTCTCCAATATGGGTTTCGCAATTGGCAAGCACTCATCCTCGAGAACTTGGACTATTACAAATGTCAGCGGCGAGTCGATTTAAAGAAATAGGTATATCACGCACAGATGCTCTTCACGCAGGAGATGTTGTCGAGCGTCGTGGTCTCTTGGTTATTCTCCTCTGCATAATGCTCCGACAACCGCTCCCAGAACTGGACCCGATGCACGACTTCTCGCAGAGCACTGAGTGCTGCTTCGCTTGTCGGCTCCCACGGCTGGAAAGTTGAAGCATCTTTAGCAGGCGAAGCATACCAAGTCATTTCCTCTGTCCATGCTATCCAACCAGCCGCAGGCTTGTCCTGGAAGAGTCTGTAAGGAATGCGTCAGCTAAGGTCACAAACTGCGAATTAGCCACATACACCTCTTCCCCTGCGCGTGCACCGTCGACAGGGACGCGGAAGCTTGCGAGATATTGGGACGTGAATTCGTGCGAAGGGTTCGTGATGGGGATATGCCTCAGCAGCGGGTTGACACTCTGTTGCAGGGCAAGATTCAGTTTGCTCCCACTGTACGTTCGAAGCTTGATATAACGAGTGAGCTTCATGACGCATCGTTGCGCGTACTGCGCGGGACCCATTAGTGGTAGTCAACAAGCACACCGGTTGACACACGTAACGCATGGATGGGTGGTCATTGACTACACTCTCAACCATGTACCTGATGTGAGGGGTCTCAGAGGCTTGATCACGTCGTATCAATGTCCTGTACAAAATCCTTCGTTCAGACTGTACGGGCGCAAGCTTGGAAGTTACCTACCGTAAAAGTCTGAGTGCGACAATCGAGTAGCGCCAATGAGTTTTGGGCGAGTTGGCAACTGCAGTAATCGAGTGGGTCTGCGTGTAGATACATTAGCCTGGACACCTGGAGCTGGGTTTACCAGACTGACAAGTTCCAAGAGAGCGGCATTATGTGCGGCAGTGCGCTTCTCTCGATTAGCAGCCAGGCGTTGGACGAGATCCTGGTCCTGCATGGACGCAGGTAACACGGCTTCAAGTTCGATGATGGCTTTGTCGATGTGGTCTTGCGGAACGACATAAACCAGATCGCACGGCTCCACGAAGATCGAGAGACCTGTTGACCAAAGTCAGCCATTGTCGTGCGACAATCTATATGTGTACAGTTCTCCCAGATCGTGGCCATGCAGTCTCTTATCGACGGCTGGAAATCCGTCAACACCAGCAAGCCCGATCAATGGGGTTTCCCACCTTTTCTTTATGTTGACATGCGAATAGCCGCGTGACAAACTCGTTCGTCAATGAAGGCTCTGAGGATGGTCAGAATAATATCCGGGCAGGATGTGCGAGTGTACTCACCGGACATTGCAAATTTGGCTGATACCGATCAGTATATCCCTGAATTCTTGACAAGCGGACTCACCGAACGAAGGTGAGTTTAAGGTGTACAAAGCCCCCTTCATTCGATCGTCGTCAACGCTCATGTCTAGCGCTTTGTAGAGCTTCGGCAGACATCGGACCCGGCAGCCATCGAACGTCTGATTTTCTCAGCGCAATGCCACGCAGAAACATGTAAGAACGCACCGAACAAAGCGATTCGAGAACAGCTTGACTTGCCCTACAGTTTAAATGATTAGACTATGTTCCTCAGGATTTTGGTCCTCAACGCACGATCTAACTGATGAGGCATATGAATCAGTCTCGGTCAGACAGCGTACGAGGAATTACGCTTACCACTGGCATAGTGCCAGACCGACCATTCCGCAATGTCGTCAATCAATGAGTCCTCAAGTTGAGACCGTAGTCGCTCTATGGAATTCCAGCGTAATCGCGCAGAATGGTATAGTCCTGGTATCTCGTGAGGAGGCCACGAACAAACTACACAAAAAAGTTTACCTGGCCTTCCTAACAAAAAGAGCGCGAGGCCACACTTTCTGTTCCGCGTATTGGCGCGCGAGGCTGAGTTCTTGGAAGTATTGGTCTCGTTGCACAGTGTAACTGGTAATCGCAGTTAGTAACCAGCCTGACGAGGTCGCAGGTTTAACTTACCTGTCCCTGTTGTCGCCATATTCAAACATGAAAGTGCGAATGGACCGGATCTGCACATTGTGAATACAAATTAATTAAGAAACAGAAAGTACGGACCAACATCTGCACGGCGTCCACCGTGTTCTCTTCGCCTTGGCCAAGCAAACATGTTGAGGCTCGATGCAAAAATTTGCCAAAGCGTTGCCTCAGCGCATGAACAGTCTTGTAGCGGGGATCGGCAGGATCTGTGAGTACGAAGCCGGATTCGATCGGCTCCACAGTCGCGATGAATTCAGGCAATTCGTTCCTACATTAAGCATCAGTCGCTGTGTAAGGGGATATTGGCAACTGATGTACAGGATATCAGTGGTCTCAAAGGACCGCCGGTATTCCTCGTCGCTGATATGTTCCTTTAGAAAGGTAGGATCCCCGAAAACCCGTATCGAACGAGACTTAGATGACGACAAATTCGTTCCTACGTTGACGCGTCAGCTCAAGGAACGTTACCGCAGCCTCAATGCATACCTCCAAACAGTTGGGGGTGCGGTCGATATCGTGTCGAGCAAGCCTTCGAGTGTCTCCAATGCGGGCGTTACCACTGTCTCAAGGATCTCGATGGCAAATGAAATCTCATCCGCATCTGGGATATGCCAAGTGACCTGCATACTATTAATTATGCTGCATCATCCAGCACGCAGTCTGGGAATCCTTACCTTGACGTCTTCCGCGCGATACAACTTGCCCCAGTGCAGATGATGGTTATACTGGAACTCCTCGCTGGCCCACTCATCCGGGTTGACAAACCTATTCTCGAGAGGGTACGTGTGCGTCAACGTCAGAAGAATGCTACAGAGCAATTTGCCCGTCCAACTGAATCCGCGCTTTGACAGTGTCTTCTGGTGAAGGTACTGCAGCAAGGGGAGAAGATCTTCTCGGTACTTCATGATCTGAAGTACATGTGAGAAACCAAGGAGTCGAGTAACTAAAGATCATACCGCTTTGCCGTCGTTGTACATGGCGCCGCGCAGTACGGCAAGATCTATGGGTATCGTCAGCCGAATCCTTATATTCGAAGCTTAGACGCACTCCAATGCAAGGTCGCATCCGAAGGTAAGGGCGACGAAGTAGATGTTGTCCGTAGCGAGCTCGCGCCATTGTCGAGCTCAACGCGTATGGTGCGGGTGCAGAGCGGCACAAACTTTGCGAGGGTCTTTGCGGGATTGGCGTTCGCCACACATTCCACAAGTTGGTGGATCGCCCGGACTGCATTCGGGCGTACAGTGGTGCTCGCGTAGTCGTAGATCAAGTTCAGTACGAGGTCGAACAGCGGCTCCGATAGGTGCACGCATATTTGACTGCAAGCACCAGAGACTGAGTCTATGACTTGGACCTCGACCTCTCCACCGGCACGACCGCCCATGTTGCCTTCTTCGGGGAGATTCTCCATTAGAAGGATGACCCGGCGGAAGAAGCTTGTAACCCAGTCGGCGAAGCCTTGCGTGGACTCGCGAACAAGAGCGTCCTCCTCCTCTGTTGAAAACTGGGATTCGAACGATTCCTCAGGATTGAGCTTCAACGTTGGGCGCGTGTCAGCGGCATTGAATGCGGGCGCAACGCGGCCGTCCCCCGTCTCGTCGATGACCCCATCGACATGGATTTCGGACAGATCTCCAAACTTGATGTATTGCGATATTTCGACGAGGAATGCAGTCGTGCAGAGCTGAGCTAGCTTTAGTCTCAATCGTCGATGTGTAACTGTGACGCACTGTCTTCGCCGGGTCGTTCTTTACAGAGCGATGTCAATGTCATCATATACAGCGGCAAGGCGAAACATACTAGATCAATTCCCGGCACCAGCAGTTCGAGAATCGTTAGCAGGTACTTCGCGCCGGCGTAGTAATTCTTCCTCGAAACGATTGCGAGCGCGACGGCACCCAGCGCCTTGATCACTGCGATAGTGCGGTGCGTCTGTGGCAAATTAGCCCATGCATGATGGAGCACCAGATTCGGCTTGCCTCAGTCAAGGCTTCAAGCGATGGAATGGCGCGCTCAAGGATTGGAGGCAGGACGAGATCAGGCTGCAATACATTTGTAAAGGAATCATAATCTTGCGTGGGCTTTACTGCGCACCTCCATGACGGTCATTGACTTCAGAGCGCTTTGAATATTGACGACGGTCGTGTTGTCGCGCGAGAACATGGCGAGGAGAGCCACTGTGCGCAAACACTTCACTAATTCGCGGCGCATCTCGATTGTCAGTCTCCGATGCTGGGGGAAGTGAGTATTGGCAATTTACAAAATAAATACACATACTTTCGGTGTCTTGCAATCGGGTTTCTGCTCTTGCGCCCAACTGAAAATAGATGAGTAGTGCGATCAGGGATGAGAACGAAAAGACGCACCGTTTATTGAACTCATACGTGACATACTTGATGAACGCGCTGAGCTGAATTGTAATATTAGGACATATTCAGCCGGAATGCGGAGACGCACATCGGCAGTCCACGCCCCGGAGTTAGACGGATGGAAAAAGTGCTCCGTCGACAAAATGAGCTTGGCAAGCGAATCCAAAGCCTTCGAGCCCGCCAGGTAGGTCTTCACTTTGCGCTGTCCAGGACGACCCAATGGCGCGGATAGGTAGTCTCCTAGATGAGGGAAACGAGCAGGCGTTGCTGGGGGGTCGAATGGCGTCGCAGCACCAGATGGCGCGAGTGGAAGCCCGTCCTGGGCCATTGAGTAGACAATGATCCTCGCTAACGAGACTGTACAGCAACAGATTGAGCGTGCAACCCAGGATAAAGAACGGCCACGCACAGATACGCCATGTTGGCTTGGGCAAGCGTCCGATCTCGAAACCAGCTTGGCCATCAACAGAAGGCCCAGTAGTCAAGGAGCCAGAATCGGCGAGAGGAATCTCTAGATAGGTTATTAGTAGACAGTCATAATAACACGGAAGACGCACCCATGCTTGCAAGACACTTGCACATAATCAATTTCCACTCCTAGAATCATATGAGCCATGATGACTAGACCAAAACAACATTTGGGCACCTCTTCTGTGAATATACCGACGTCTTTCGTTATGCCAGTCCAAAGATACGTGGACTTCAGGTCGGACTGGTCGAAGTGCACTCTTGACTCGCCGTCGCCTATGGCGTCGTCTGGGATCTCTTCAACCAAGCGGGGATCGCTCTTGGTAGGATCCACATGCATTTCTGCAAGCTGGGACAGGAACGCGAGCATGCGCTCGTCGTACATGTAGGAGTTAACTGACTCCCACAAGCGGAATAGCATGGGCAGATAGGATTGTGGGTGCGACAAGGGAAGGAATGTCAGCAGGTAGTACTGGGACGCTAGGATGATCTGTTGCAGCATTAGAAAGATACTCAACATGTATTGCAAGTGCATGCAAAAAGCCACAATTACATTTAAATCTGAGCCGTTCAGCGCCGGGACAAACGTCGCCAGCATCTCGTCTATTGTTGCGGGATGGAAAAACCGGCGGGCGGTTTCAGCGACCTGGCCCATGTAGTATGTGGTTTGGCTATTCAGTGGCGCTGGTTAGCGTTTTTGGCACAAGCGGACAAGAAAGTAGCGCACCTAATCTCAAACTGGCGCCTGCTCAGGAACAGGTCCTTGGAGAGAATGCGGTAAATAGGCTTCCAGGAGAGACGCAGGTCCTTGACAGAAAGCTTCTTCTTGGAACGCGTAAGGACCGACAATCCCTCGCAGCAGGTGGCAAGGATGTGCGTTGGTAGACCGGGCGTAACGCAGAGCTCGAAATAGAGACGCGCAAGTCGGATGCGCTTCTCCAGTGGCATGGGATACTTGAGCATAAGCCAGCTGTGGAAGCGCGGTGAGCCGAGCGCGCTGGTAAATCGAGTAGCCACTTCTGGCTGGCTCACTATGCCAGCATGCTCTCCCATTGTAAAAAGCCTGGGTCGTAGTCCTTGGCGCGTACGCACTGGATGATGCGTGTAATGAAGAAGTCGAGCATGCGCTGCATCTTGGAGTTCGGTTCGATGGAATATGGCAGCGCCGCCGCGCAAGCCTTGAGCTTGTCCATATTCTCTACAGAGCCGTTGAGCTGCTGAAGCTCGGCGTGGAACGCGTCTAGAGGCGGCGGGTCCTCGAGCATAGGGCTGGGTTGCGCCATTTCCGTGACGGGCAGGCGCAGACGTGAGTTGGGAAGGAAAAGTGAGGATGACGGAATGCGGAAAGGCCGCTGCACTTTGCGTGGCTGAAGCGATCCGCTTTCGGTTCTTCGGATGGACTATTGCAATCTAGTACATGCCCATTGTGTCTCTGCAGCCCTTGCTGTGTGTCCT
Source organism: Auricularia sp. M13 (assembly GCA_037042915.1). Classification (NCBI taxonomy): domain Eukaryota; kingdom Fungi; phylum Basidiomycota; class Agaricomycetes; order Auriculariales; family Auriculariaceae; genus Auricularia; species Auricularia sp. M13. The sequence goes on along the minus strand of CM073197.1, from coordinate 1,593,330 downwards.
TCTGTGCACATGACTGAAGAGCTATGGTTTCACCTTGAACTGAGCGTTGTCCACATCATGTTCCAATCGAGACCCGCACAAGTGAAGCTCCACTGCGCCCCCAAATCCGTGGCTCAGTGCTCACGCGAGCTCAAATGGAAGCACGTGTTAATGACGGTGCTACAGGGAGGCTGCAAGCCTCGACCTCCACGGACGATCTCAAGCTCCTGTATGATACATACGCTGCTTGGAGGGTACACTAGCAACGGTCTGGACGTAAACCAAGCAAATTGTCCATTGCGTGAATGCGGGGTATACGCAATACATAATGCACCGTCGTAAATGCGCGTACCAATCGCACTCAAGTGATATACTTCAAGCCTAAGCGGTTAGGTGTGCCATCGGCGTTCATAAGCGAGTTAGACGCGCTGACGCCTCCCGGAGGGTTTGCCCACAATCCTGCCGAGGGTAATTGTGTCAAGCACATAACTACTGCAAGGCAGACGAGCGTACCGAAATAGAAGTACCCCTGGATCCAATCGGTCTCGTCCATCCACTTGGTAATCTTGCTCAGATAGGCTTCAGCCTGCGCCGGGCTGCAACGGCGACCTTCGCCAGAGAAGTCCTCGCAGGCCGTTTCGGTCACTACGATCGGCTTCCCGAGTTTCGCATGCATGTTTTTCTACGAGCCGTTCCATGAGCTGGCAAAGGCAAAATATGATCGGACATCGCATACCATGTAGGCGATGAAACCGTCGGCATCCGGAGAGTAGTAGTGCAATGACAACGCATCAACTGTCCAGAGGTCAATGAAGGTGAAAACATGCGAATCAGAGCTTGCCTGTCGCCCAACAGTCCGGACAGTCCGTTTTCCATTCCAGTAGCCACGTCAGACCGCTGGGTGCGCTGGAGACAGAGTGGGACAGCAGTCGGTAACCGTTCTTCTTCAGCGGCATCATGTAGTTGCGCCACAGATAAGAGCCCTCTTGCACGGTCATAAGAGCCTGTCCCGGCTGGTTTACTCTAGGCGTCGATGAGCACAGGCCAGGATAACGGCAACGACTGCACGCACTCATTGCACCCCAATGCTATTGAGTCTGTGTCAGTCGCAGGTGCCAACAGATTATCCGATCTACGCACCAGTATCAGCGTAGCCTCGATGGTTCACCGTCTCCAGCCAGCCCGGCGCGGAGCCCTGCACAAGCCTGTCAGATGTCGTCATGCGTGCAGAAAATCAGACTCACAGGGCCCCAGAGTGTCGGCCAAAACGGGCTGCGTCGCGTTGAGAACCAATATGAACAACGGCGGGGACAGTATGACGCACATGCCCGACGCCGCGATTTCTGCGGGCTTAACACGGTCCCAGTTCCATATAGCCAGTGTCCTGTTCGTCTTCCACTTGTCGAGCTTGATGCCCGAGTCGGGCGTGTGCAGCAGGCCGACCTGCGTCATGCGTTCAAGCTCGCAATCACTGGCAAAAGTCGCACAGACGAGCACACCTTGCGAGGCTTCTGCACCGGCTTTGGAGGAGTCGTAGGGACCGGCTTCTTCGTTGTCGTTGTAGGCTTGGGCGTGGGCTTTGCCGTAGTGGTCGGCTTGGGCTTTGTGGTTGTGGTCGGCTTGGGCGTCGGCTTCTTGCTCGTGGATGTCGGTTTGGGGGTTGGCTTCTTGCTCGTGGACGTGGGCTTTGCCACCGGTTTCTTGGTTGTTGTAGACGGCTTCGGCTTAGGCTTGCTCGTCGTCGTCGGTTTCGCCGGCTTCTTCGTGGTTGCAGAAGGCTTGGGTTTGGGCTGAGTCGGTTTCTTCGTGGTAGCTGAAGGCTTGGACGCAGGCTTGGTCGACGTCGCCTTGGAAGGCTTCTTCGTGGACGACGACTTGGTGGGCTTCTTCGTCGTTGAAGCCGGCTTGGGCTTGCTGGTGGACACGGGCTTAGTCGGCTTCTTAGTCGTGGACGCGGCCTTCACTGCGAACGTTGGCTGTATTCCCCGATGCGCTGAGGGGTCTGCAGCACGCGCAGCGACGGCCTGCTTGTGACGGTTCCGGGAGGGACCCCGATTGGCCAGAGCAGGAGTCGCATCGACGAGGCACGCGACGAAGAGCAAGAAAAAGAGTGTAAGGGTGGCGAAACCGGGCAGGCGCGCCATATTTACGACACAATGAGCGACAAAGAGAAAGGGGGATACGAATACAGTTCATCCCGTCTGATATGAGCATGTGCGCGATGAGCGATGCACGCCATGCGTGCGTGTAGGCGGTGCTGCTCTAGTCCACGACTTGCATCATACGGTCGCCATCGGCCACCAGGTACGGCCTGGTCTGCGAGACTCGGCGTAGGCCAGCGTTATGGGCTGCGATAATGTCGGTGAGGCAGTAAAGCGACAGTAGCGTACATTGTCGATGACTAGCAGAAGGTTATGGAGCCAAAACCAGAATGGGCGACAGATGGTGGATCATGCAGGAAGAACATGATTCTCACTCGAGTGATGATGGCACGGCTGACCAGCTCCTTGGGCAAGACGCAACGAGGACTCCCTTGAGTGCATGAGGATAGGGAGGCCTGAAAGCACAAGCATGTCGGACAGTCCCAGAGTGGCTACAGCGGGACCAGTGCAACGTGTAACAGGCGTAACATAACAGTTGAATAAGCTGTCGGTTCCGCTGCCAGAGGCTGAGACTGAGCGCCAAGCGACCAGGAGGGCCATGGTGCAGAAGAGCGTGCCAGGCGAAGTTGCTGGTGGCTGCCGCAGCAGTGGGCGGGATCATGTCGATGATTCCATCGCGCGGACAGAGCCGTGTTCAAGCAGAGATCTCTTGCCCAGGCTTGTCCCGGATGCGTGCGCAGAGGTCGTCGACGGCGCGTGGATGAGCAGCAGACACGACCGCGGCCTCTTCAACCTGCTTTCGTGCTGCCGCGTCGGACTTGGAGACCGCGGCCAGCGTCCCCCTGTATCGCCCCTCCGCCGCCTCTTCCGCGCCATGGCCGCCGCCGTCCGCCCTGACGCTGCCCTGCACGCCCGCGCCGTGCGTGTCGTTGCCGCGGGCACGCTCTTCGTCGTCAACACGCTCTCGCTCGACGGCTTCCCCGACGAGGGCTCCTCGTCGCGCGCCAAAAACGTCGCCCGCACGCGCGGCGGCACCGCGCCCATCACGCTAGCTGTGCTCGCCCAGCTCGGTCGCCAGGAGCCACGTGCGCCCAGGGTGCCCGAGCAGCGCGGGCGCGCCGGTGGCCCGGAGCCTGCAGAGCCGGCGATCGAGGCATACCTGGTCGCAGCGCTCGGCGGCGACGACGACGGCAGGCTGCTCATCCGCGAGCTGCACGACGAGGGCGTCAGCACCAAGTACTCCAAGATCCTCGACCGCCCCGTCCCGACCTCCTGGGTCTTCCTCTCAGAGTCGACCCAGACCCGCACTGTCGTTCATCACAACAGCATTCCCGATATCACCCACGTCGAGTTTGTCGAGCTCCTGGGCCCGCTGCTCATCCCAGAGAACTACAACAACCTCAATCTCCCATCCCCGCCGCCGCCGCCCCAGCTGTCGCCGCGTCCCTCGTTCTCGTCCCAGAAGGGAGATGTTCCTGCGCCTGTCCTTCCCGAACTTCCCCTGCGCGGCACCGGGAGTGCGCCCTTCGACATTCTTCTGTTCGAGGCCAGATCCGTCCCGCAGACTCTGAGCAACATGCAAGCACTGGACGGTCTTGCCAGAGAACGCGGCTGGCGCGACAGAGTGGCGATCTGTCTGGAAATGAGTCGCTCTGACCGTCAAGGGGTCGAAATTCTTATTCGCAACGCAGACGTCGTATTCTTTTCGTGAGCAATCCTTCAAATGCTATGCGGTTCTGTCCTTCCTTACCTTGACGCAGCAAAGCATATGCTCTCGGCCGCGAATTCAAAGCTCCCCGTCCATTCCTTCTCTCCATGGTCGCGCAAGCAGCGCCGCATGCGCTTCTCGTCGTCAACTGGGGCAGCGCCGGTGCAGCATTGCTCAGCGTGCCCACGCGTGAATACTTTCAATCCAGCGGCTGGACAGAACCCGTGAACGAGAAGATTATCCCTGTACCTCCCGTGCCTCGCCCAACTCCACAACGCCCGCAGCCTCGCTCGCGGTCACGGTCGCGCCCGCCAGCGTCCTCCTCGAATGCCGCGCGCTTCGCCGACGAGCGGCGCGACCTACAGAGCGTGCGCAGCGGCTCGCAGTTCTGGGCGGACGGACGCGGCACGCCAGGCACGGGCACGGGGACGACGAGCCTCGGCCTGCGCGACTGGGACCTCGATCCGCAGGGGAAGCGCAGCGAGGAGATCTGGCGGCGTGCGATGCGCCAGCAAGACGGCGTGTTGGATGACGAGGACGACGATAGCCGCACCGAGGATGGCACTGGCGTTTACCCTGCTGTGCCGCTCCGCGCGCCCCCATACAGGATCTTCCTCCCGACGAAGCCGGCGCACAGAATGCTTTCGTGGCGGGCATGCTCTATTCTTTAACGAAGCGGGTACGTTCTTACCTCTGCGCGCTCGAGAACTTCATCCCTGACTTGTCTAAAAGGTCCTCCCTGGTGCACCGTACTCGCCTGTGTCGGATCCCAATTCTTGGCATCCTCGCGATGGGCCTTGGCGCCTAGAGGAATGCCTGAAGTCAGTCTTTCAAGCTTTTGCCTCACTGTCGCTCACTAGTCTCTAGATTCGCTACCGAGCTCGCAGGCAGAAAGGCCAGACGACCTCCAGGCTCGTATGATGGTCTTGCCCACGAGCTTCGTGCTGCCGGCTGGTTCGCAGCATGACATGCTTTCCCGCTCGCATTCACATCGTATAACCTGCATCTCCATTCCAATCCATCACACCCATCCGCAGCAGCGGCACGCAGGCCGCCGAGCTGCTGAGCACATAGCATGCATCTGTAGAATATGATACGAGGCTGGCTGATAGCTACACAACATACGATAGTAAACCGTAAACCGACGACGAGAGCGTGATGTGAGGAATGAGGAGGGAAACCGATCGCCCGTCTTGGGTTCAACTAGGGCTCGTGTGCTGGCGCTCGGCGCCGCGTTAGCCGTCGTCTTCTGTGGTTACCACAACCCCGGGTATGCGTGGACACCCAGCAGGGATTATATATACAGCCTAGTTGCAGGGTGGTATGGGAGGAGAGAGAGTAATGAATGAATGGATGGATCGATGAATGCTGCCCAAGAACGCGCTGGAATCTAGATGAGTGCAAAGAGAGCGAGGAAACCAGGTTATTCACGCGAAACCATGCTGCTACCGTTGCCAGCGTCTTACTCCTTCTTCTGGTCTTCAGCGGGAGCGATCGGAGACGGGGGAACGACTAGCGCTGGCGCAGTCGCCGGAGGCGGTACGAGTTCGACGGACTCGGGCTCCTCTGTGACTGCGAGGCCTGTGAGGGGCGTGACAGACGACGGTCGCGTAATGGATTCCGCGACACTTGATGCGGTCGACTGTCTCCTCGATGCCGCCGGCGTAACGACCGGCGATACAACTTGGAGACCTTCTTCGACGTCGAGCACGCCGATGGGCGCAACGGTCGTCTCCCGGCCATCAGGGTTGCCCGAGCGCGCGCCGGCAAGGGGGACAGTGTCGATGGGACGGACTTGGTTGTCTAGTCTGACCTTGACACGGTTGTTGGTGCTCGTCTCGCTGCAAAACGGCAGACCGCGATGAGCCGCCGCGCGTTGCCAGACTTGGAACACAGGGACTCTCACCGTATTTCGGCAATCAAGTCTTCAATGGAGTACCAGGCCAACGGGCCGTACGCGACCTTCCGCCACCAGCCTGCGAGGTCTGGCTGGTCAACATAGCAGTGCGCGTGGAGATGGTCGGTGACTGGGATCTTGGAGTCCTTGAAGGGGTAGCTGATGAACCCGATTTTAAATAACGAGTTGTTGTCTTGCGAGAAAGATGCTGCAGTAGGCGTGCGGGCGCCTGACGGGTCTGGCGACTGTGGGATTGCCTGAGGCGAAATCTGGTTGAGGAGGCGCTGGCCGATGCGCTGCATCGCAATGAGCAGAGGCAGGTCTGTTGTTGACTACGGCCATGCAATTAGCACGCCAATATGACTGCTGCAGGTGAATCGAAGAAGCTACATACAAGGTCATATATGGACGGAACGTGCAGGCTGGACAACAACGGCCGTCAGCCATGCGGGCCGGGCGAGCAACGAGACGGGCGCTCACTTGAAAAGGATAACGACATGGCCCTTGGAGGACACCGGGTTCGCCTTTTCGTGGTAGGCGGTGAAGTTGTCGTCGCGCCAGAGTATCTCTGGGCCGTTGAATTGCGAGGTCGACAAAAAGGCAGACGAGGCGAGCGGGCTGGGCGGGATTGCATTCGACTGGGCGGACGCTGCTATGCTGCACATGGGGCAGCCGGGGCGCGGTGCATACTGGGATGCCATCGTGCAAAGACAAGTTGAAAGCGCAAGAGGATGGCGGCTCTCGGCGGATGATGAATTCGTGGCCCTTGCTTCCACTCATTTCCTTCGGCCCGCAATGCTTCCTACCTTTGAGAAATTTAGGGACGACCTCGACGACGCCCAGGAGAAACGGGAGAGGCTCATTAAAGTATATTGGCTGCCTGCGCAGTCCCTCAGCTCTAACTGACGTTCTCACCACCTCAGACCTCGCGCGAAGTGACCGCCAATGCCAAAAAGATCATATTTCTGGTACATTCCCGCCTCTATCTCTCTCTGTTTTTGCGGTCGCTGACTGGCAACCCCAGCTGCACCGGCTCGTGAGCGTGGAGGAAGAAGATGCCGAGACGTCACACACAAAGGCAGTCAAGCAGGCCAAGAGAAAGCTCCACGAAATCAACGCGCTCTTCGCCAGGATGGCGCCCGACCTCGCAGGCGAAGAGTTCTGGAGACATTGGCGCTCTGTATCACCGGGTCAACATCCCAGCCTGTTGTCTTCCCGACCGACTCACCGACTCACCGATCGCAGGTCTCCAGGAATATATCGAGGCGCTGTCCTTTGCCCATTATCTCGAATTTGGCACGCTTGCGTCTTATCGTGACGTACAAACGGCCATGACTGACGACAACGGCGTGCCGGTACGCTCGCACCATGCGTGCGGTATCCTATACATTTGACGCAAATAGTACTTCACCCTGCCTCTGTCCGATTACCTGCTGGGCATCTCTGACCTCACTGGCGAGCTCATGCGCTTCGCCATCGTCGCCATTACGCGCAAGGAGGGCATATTCCAAGCTCGTCAGGTCGGCGCAGATCGTTCTCCACTCAAGGATTAGGATTTTGACAGGCCGAATCAGGTGTGCACGTTCGTCCGCAATTGCTATGCTGGTCTGCAATTACCGCTGCCCTGCACGGGTCGAACTGGCTGACCACCGCCGCCGCCGCCACACCGCAGACTTGGAGAAATTCTCGCCGCATGTCCGCGAGCTGCCCCGCAAGCAAGACGTCACCGCGGCGTCTCTCCAGAAGATCGAGGACGGTACGTACAACAGTCCCAATGCGCCCGGCGTCGGACGTCCGGCCTGCGGGCCAACGCCACATATTCAGTCCCTCGGTGCTCATCACCTGCCTCGTGCAGCTGTGTATGCCGTTGTGGTGCGCGGAGCAGAGTACCGCGGGAAGCGCGACGATATCGCCGACGAGATTGTGCGACGGTACGTGAGCGGGCTGGACCAGGCGTTCAGCGCGAGCCGCGATCGCGGGGGTCGAGGTGGTGGTGCAGACGGCAACGATGATCAGGAAGACGAGTGAAGCATATGCATCTCAGATCTAAGATTCAGTTCGCCGCCGTTGTAGCAGAATTCTTTCTTGTGTACATATGCATGCGACTTGCGCAGTAAAGGGTGAATCGTGATGATGCATTCCTCCGTGCCTGAGAAGCCCGCTGACTAAAAATGCCACGTTGGTTTGTTGATTCCAGGCACCGCCCTGCAGCGGACGTTCGAGCTTCTTCCATGCTTTCCCGTCACCGACCCTGGCGTCCTCGCTGCATTGTGCCAACGCAAAATTGGCCAGTCCCCGGCCCGGTAGGAAAAATCACATGCTACCTCGAAGTTTGTTACGTATTTGGTACTCGCGCTCAGGATGCCGCGGACTAGGACACCAGACACTGTTACATGTGCAGCGTGCATCTGTGTGCATTCATAGCCGTGGTCCGCCCGTGGAGGCGTTTTCTGCCCATTCGCATCACGCTATGTTTCCGAGAAAGGCTCGGAGCGGTCGATTACGCGGACGTGTCGCACAAGGCGAGCTCGAGTGGAATTCCGGAGGTCGACATACTGGTTGCCCCGGCCGACATGCAGGGTATGCAATTAAGCATGAGGTGTGCATATTCGTTTGTGCTCGCATTCGTAAATGGTCTGTGAAGGCTGAGGCGACGAGGACTCGGATTCAGGGTCGTTTTCCGCTCTCAGTCCATTCTCACGCATGGCCCGGCGCCGGCATTCTCTGAGGCCGCAGCCCAGTTCCCGCGCTGAGACGGCCATGGCTCGAAGACCGAGATGGGTCCGACGCGGTGAGGTAACTGATGGATACATGGCCAGAAGTCTCCCGGTGAAATACAGTTGCTTGAACAAAGTTTTGCCGTTGATGCAGCGGCGCAGTGTCGGGGAGCTGTCAACTGTCACTGGGTCTGACGATCAGGCACATGCAAACAACTCTGGACAGCTGTCGTTCGGCGTTCAGTTGAGCGTTGCTTGCCTAGCGGACATGCGCGGGACGACAGCAGCTAATCTGGGGGATCTGACGCACACGCACACAAGCCAAGTCTGCGGAACGGACCTAAGGAGACCCCAGGATGCCATGCCATGCCATGCGTCGGGTTAGCCGTATGCATCCAGCTCGGAGGACCCGCCAGCGGTACCCCCGCCTTCTGCATGTCAGGCTGTCCTCCCGGGTTCCTCAGCTTTCATTTCCGCCCAGACGCCCGTCTCGGGACTTCAGTGCTCTCGCCCAGCAACGCTGCGGCGGGCAAAGCATTTTGCCCATCTGCCAGGTGCCCCGCGTGTCCATGGGGGATAGGAGGCCCACACGTCGTGTGCTCGCGCGGTAAAATTGCTACAGTAGCCCGGAGCAGAGGGTGGTTACAGGACGGATACAGAATGTCGAGCAGCTAGTAATAGAGCAAAGGCAGCCGAGGGGTCCAAGAAGTGAATGGGAGAGACAGTCATGTGCCCGGGTTTAGAACACGACGCGGAGAGTGTCGCCGTCGGAAGGTGGTCGGTCAAACTCGAGGATAGTCACTGGCGCCTCGCCCGCAGACGATGCCGTTGTCGCCGTTGCCTCGATGCGCGGTGAAGCATGTGTGTCGCCGAAGAAGAAGCGCGGCAAGGCATCTGCTGATCGGCGACCTCGCTCGCGCCCGCTCATCTGCAGCATCACACGGATACAGGCCCGTTCGCCCCGTGCGGCTTCTTGGCGACGAGGAGGCAGCGAAAACAACAGCTCATTCGGCACCACTACCGGTGCCTTGCCATTCGGGGCGAGTGCGCTGACTTTGCGCGGAGCCGTAGTCTGGATACCGAACATGTGTTCGTAGAGAAAATGTTCCAAGCGCTCGCTGAGGGAAAGGGCAAGACGCACAGGGGCCAGACGAGGCAGCAGTCGCAGGAACGTGGTCAGGAGAAAGCAAGCGACCGCGCAGAGTGCTGGGAGAGATAGGACGCCACGACGCAAAGCGACCGACCGCGGATTTACACGCTCGTCCACGGGAGCAAGACCGTTCTGCTCGGGCAACGGAGTGGATGTTACAAGAGTTGCAGATGGGACCATCACAGATACGAGCTCGCCGTCGGGGCCTGTATGCGCGGGCGCAAGTGTGCATTCTCCACCATCACTCGACACCAGGACGTCTAGAGAGCGTTCCCCTCGCAAGAAAATCGCGCATTTGGAGGCAGTGCAATGCAGAGCGAGAACGGAATGCTGGAGTGTTCTCGAAAGATCTTGTATGCGCACGATCGAACGCGCGGCGACGTTGGGCGAAGTGGGGATTACTGCGAGTTTAGAATGGGCCCTGGAATATAGAGCGACGAAAGATGCCGGGTTGGTATCCAGAAGGTCGACACCTGAGAGAGGCTTTATGCAGGCTGCCGCGTCGAAGTCGCGGCGGAGGGTGGCCGGCGAGCTTGCGTGAAGGACGAAGGCGTAGTCGCCGCGCGGGTTCTCGGCCGCCGGTTGGAGCGCGAGATCTTCTCCGGCAATGAAAAACGGGCGTTCTGCGGCGGGAAAGAGGGCGAGCAGCACGAGCGGTGTTGTTGTGAGTGGGGCGGCGGGTTGGTGGGATTCGGAGGAAGGTCCGTGGTCATCCGTAAGTGAGAATGTGGAACCGGCAAGCCGAAATGGAAGAGGTCGCTGAGAAATGAAAGTATCAGGGATCGGGCCTGTTTCTCAGCGGGGAGCGCGAGGGGCTTGGGAGGGGTGGTTCGGGGTCGCGCACCTGTGGTGTGTGATGGCAAATCCGCGGGCCGTGTGCAAATCTGACGCGTGTCCGAAGCGGGCGACATCCGCGCGCAGTGAGGGCTGCCAGGCACGGGCTCCGAGGACATGCGGGTCGTCCGTCCATCCGTCCGGTGATGGGAGCAGGAACGGGCGGCCGGGGTCGGCGCGGACGAGCGAGCCGTTGGAGTGCTCGTCGCCGAGCCACCGAACCGAGCCGTCGCGCGAATCATGAATCCGGTACGTGAAGCTGTACGCCGGCCGCTCCAGCGTGCGGTACGCGATGCGGGCCTCGTACGTGGCCGTGGGCGCTGGTCCGGGCGGGGCCAAGGAGAAGTCGGCGTGCTCTGGCTCGGGCACTAGCTCAAAGTCGACTGGGTGCCATTCGCCGTGCGGCAGGTCCGTCCAGGCCTGGACTACGCGGCCGGCGTCGAGGAGCGCGTCTGCGAGGAGCGTGAATACGGCCTCGCCGTCGTGCTGGGGCAGCAGGAGGCGCGAGGAGAGCGGCGGGGCGAAGAGGAAGGGCATGGCATTTGGGGCCAGAGACTGAGAGAATACTCCGACGCTCTCACCTGTACCGTTGACTGGCTCGCTCGCCGTGTCCCCTTCCCCTCCCCTCCCGCCGCCTAACGATCTGCTACGACCGTCACGCCCAGAAGACCCAGTCTCGCTGATTTCTAACTGTGAGTTGTCTGCCCACTGCTCGCCGCCGCTGCCTTCGTCCCCGCCGCCCCCGCCGCCGCCGCCGCACTCGCTCACGCCCCCCGCCGCGCCGCAGATGGACCAATGGAGGATTGCGGTGCTCGGCGACGGTGGTGTTGGAAAGACTGCACTCGCTGTCCAGGTCCGTCGCCATCCGCCGCCGCCGCCGCCCCAGCCGCTGACCAGCCCGCCGCCAGTTCACCATGAACTGCTTCGTTGGTACGTGCCCGTCCCGTGCTCCCGCCGCCCCCGCCCCGGCTGACCCCCCGTGCAGAAGTGAGCGCCGCCCGCGCCCAGCGTCCGCGCACGCCGCTGACCCGCCCGCCCAGACCTACGACCCCACTATCGAAGACGCCTACCGCAAACAGCTTTTAGTCGACAACAAAATGTGCTTCGTCGAGGTCATCGACACCGCCGGACAGGGTGCGCCCCCAGCACCAGCATCGCTCTTGTTCGCGTCCGCTGACCTCGCCGCTGCAGAGGAGTACTCGACCTTGCGCGATCAATGGGTCCGGTAAGCCGCTCGCTCAGGCACCGTCGCTCGCCCGTCGCCCCATGTCTCTCTGCTCACCTGCTACGCCGTCCAGGGAGGGCCAAGGCTTCATCCTCGTCTACTCGATCGCCTCGAGATCCACATTCGATCGTCTCGAGACCTTTCGCCAGAATATGCTCCGCATCAAGCGCGGCAGACCCATATTTATGCTCGTGGGCAACAAGGCCGACAAGGGCTACGAACGCGAGGTCTCCAAGGAAGAGGGCGCATCCCTGGCCCGCTCCTTCGGCTGCGAATTCCTCGAGACGAGCGCAAAGACGGCCCAGAACGTCGACCGTCTCTTCGTCGACCTCGTACGTCTTCTGCGAATGACGCGCGCCCCAGACCCGAACGTCCGCCAGCCAGCGCGGATAGAGGGCGCGCCGGCAAAGAAGAACAAGCTCTGTGTCATATGTTGAGTGCGCCGGAGGAGACTCGAGTTTTCCTAGATCTTGCCGCTCTTCTACCTTTTGACGACTGCACATACACTCCCCCGCGTTATGTTGTCTTCACACCACTTTTACCCCCCTTCCACTGTGACAACTTTGTTTCCCCTTTTTTCCATCTTGCTTTCCTCACGTTTTCTCTTTTACTCTTGGGTATCGGAATGCTCTCAAGTGTACCACATCTCCCGCACCAAAGGCTCGAATCTCTCTCTCTGTCGGACGCGTGTCGTCCACGACCACTGTCTCGATGGCCACGTCCGCTCACGTCAGTCTGCCCGTCAGCACTAGACCCGTGTATTTATTTTGCCCGCTCGTCTCTCTCTCTCTTGAGTCTCGTCATGGACACCTCCCCGCACCCAAGCGAGTCCGGATTTTCACATCCGCAAGGCGACTTTGTCGTGCAGTCACAAGACGGCGCTGAGTTTCTCGTAAGCCGCGCAGCTTTGGAGTCGGGCAGCGAGATATTCCGGTGGGCCTAGGTGCCAGTGGACACCTTGCGGGTGTTCCGGCGCGAGTTTCGCTCCATTCCCTTTCATTTATCACATTATATTCATAGAGATATGTTTGCGCTGTGCGATGTGGCGCAGGAGCAGCGCCTGGTGCTGCCGGAGCCATCGCAAGCGCTATCGGTGCTACTGCGCCTGCTGCACAAGCCACCCACGCACGGCGACCCTGTCGCGCACCCGATTCCGCTGCCACTGCTTCCGCCGCTATTCAGGCTCGCGGACAAGTACGCCCTGAGCGAGCAGCTTGCGGGCGCTCTGCAAGCGCATCTAATCGCGCACGCGCCCGCGATGCCCCTCCGCGTCTACGCGCTTGCAGTCCAGCTCGGCCTTCCCAAATTGGCGTCCGACGCGAGCGCACACATGCTCGCCACGCCATTGAGCGAGTACTCGGCGGACGAGGTCGCACAAATAGCAGACGTGCGCGCGTACCATGCTCTCGTCGTCCTCCACGCGCACCGTGTCGCGCGCCTCCGCGAGATTGTTCTCGCCGAGGAGCTCTTTCCTAAAGACTACGGCTTGTGCAGCAGCCACGGCCAGGCCACACGTGACCTCTGGACGCGCAAAGCGCATTTCGTGTGGGGCCAACTGGGCGCAGGCACAGACGTTGCTGCAGAGATGTCCTCCGTGCTCAGCACTGATCCCATCCGGGTGTGCGAGTTGTGCAAGATGGGCTGCGTGCGAGCCATCGAGATGCTCAGGGTAAGTCGCGGCTTATATAGCACGCGGCGGACGCGCTGAATTTGTGCGAAGTACAAGTGCTCCAAGGTCGCGCACACGACAGGGAGACTTCAGAGGGAAATGGACAAGGAAAGTTCAGAGGAAGACTAGAGCATCCAATGACAATGTGAACGGTGAACACTCTGAAGAAGCACCTGTCAATCCATAAGGCACTACGGTGACTGCAGGTTAATCAACTCACATGGGCGATCTACAATCTGTGCCTGCAAGTGTGAGGCCAATCAAACAGTTCGCGATTACTTGTTGTGCCAGAGCAATGTCCTCAGGTCCGAGAATACGTCGGAATCCTTGTAGAGGTATGTCATCGAGTTGAACATGCCCGGTTGGATGCGTTCCGGATATTCCTGGAAACACCACATGACGATGCCTGCGGGCCACGGTCAGCGCTGGGGTTGCAGTTCGATGCGTGCGAAATAGCATTACCCCATGCGGCGGCGGCAAGGACGGCAAACGAGTCGTATCTGGGCGGCAGCGGCTTCGCTGGGGCGCCAGGCTTGACGGTGCCATCGCGGGGCAGCATAGCAGCCACAAGACGCGCTGTAATATATAGAACGACCTGCGATGCACGGTCAGAACAAAGGCACACGTTTACGGACGAACTGTCGGCGCTACGCACCTGCTCGTTGACCGCCGAACGGTCCCTGCCAAAGCAAAGGAAGCCGGCGATTGTGCCCGCAACAAATGTGTCTCCGTTCTTTGCCTTGCCTCCATTGGACTTGCGCTGTACCAGGAGCAGCGTCTTGTACAGCGCGACATATTTCGCCAGGTTCATCGCATGCGTCTTCGTTGCGCGGAATATCTGTCGTACACGCGCCTGCCAGCTGTGCGCAGGGGCCTGCGTCAGCGCGGCCTCTACAGATGGTCCAGGCCAGCTCGACGTACTCGCCGCGACCGAACAGGATGGACATGACAACGGCATGAGGGAAGCGAATCTTCACTCCGTAGACAAAGCCGTTGCGCGCGCCCTTGACAATGGCAAGGTAGTCATGCAGTCCAGGGTGTGCAACCAGCGCGTTCAGAGTGTCCATTACTGCGATGGTAGGGTTGGACGCTGCAAAGAACAATCGCAAGACTTTGGAGGAGACAACCTGCTATGACGGAAGCCGATTTGATTATCACGCGCATCGAGTCGGAAGTCCTCGCCATGGACTTGGACAATTAAATATACAGGGATTTATGCGCAATTCTTTTTTTCCAGTTAGTGAAATTCCAAGACGTGAAGGTATGTATAACATAGATAAAATACAAGCGAGGCTGCATTCATGACAACAGTAAGCTAGACGAGCAAAATGCGACAGCGCAACGACAACGAAAGACGACGGTAACGCAAGTCCCGACACAAGCGCTACAGAGGAGCGACTGGCGCAGCGGCCGGGGCATGTGTCGGCTGCTCTCCATTCAGAGGCAGGGAGTCCAAATTATCGCCAAAACGAAAGTATTTGAGATTCTTTCTTTCCCACTACAACGTGTCAGTATAACCCAACACCTCAACGTGATCACGTACTCCTTCGTAAACCGGTATTGATTCAGGAGGAATATCTTCCACGATAGCTACGAACCTGCGGTACGTGGTACCGATGATAGGATTACTTTCCATCTGTCGAAGGTCTTCAAAGACGAGCTCGTTGACAAACTCCTCTTTATTCGCTTCAGGTCGTTTGTGCGCAGCGAGTTTTTCGATGCAGTAATCAAGGACCTCGAGCGGTTTCTTGTTGGAAGTGCCGGAAACATCCATGATCCATTCCCTGCAGGCGTCATCATCCCATGAAGGTGGTGGATGATTGAGGAGGGATATTCGGCGTTTCTCGATGGGGCCGAGGAGTGCGCTAACCGCCGACACACCGCTGGTGTAGCGACGCTTGGTTCAGTAAATGTGCAGTGCAATCCATGCAAGGACGTACTCGGCGAGTTTCGACTTCTCGTAAGGAGAACTCACGTCGGTCATCTCGCGTACGAGTGCAACGACTTCGGGAAGGACATAACACATCCACAACGGATGCTTGTCGATGCGCTTGATCAGTGCCTCTACGCCTCGCGGATTTTCTGCCACCGCTCTCGCCGTGAACGTCACGATGCCACCTGGGTGGATCATCAATCAGCATGCATGAAGTCCTCGACAGCGATCTCGCTAACCGTAGAGAAATATTTGCTTCAGCTCCAAACTCTGCGAGCTTGGAGGCCACAAGGGGGAAGTACCATAAAGCCAGAACTGCCGATTGGCGCTTTCCTCCGTGCGTTTGGACCTCAGGCCGGGCAAGTTCTGGTGTTCGACATGCATCATCCTCCAGTTGTCGCGGTGGATGAATATGAATGGAACCGCATCATACAAGGTGCGGAAGGTTCCTCCCGCACAACTGCACGCCCGCATGAGATCCGTTGTCTCCTGTCCAAGGGCCAAGACCATAGCCCTCTTGTCGGAATGTCGAGCCAAGTCCGCGGTATAGATGGTGAAGCCGCTGCCATTCAACTGGTTCGCCAACGTCTCTGGCAACTTCACACCAAGTCGATGCGGGGTGGCGAGATCCGATGCCTGAACCTTCTGCGCTGATATCCTCTGCGTCATCCGCGCTGTCCGACGCTCGTTGTAGCGCGCAACATCAACCCAGGCGGGCGGACGCTTCGGGTCTCCGTGCGCAGGCACCACGATAGCAGCTACCATTTGGGGCGGTTGCATCATGTACGCGGGACACTTCAACGCGTTGGCTACCGCCTGCAACGAGTTATGGAATACGACGATGTGGTGCGTCGCATTAGGACTGAGTGAGCGAAGGCGGGCTATAGAAAACTGCAAGTTCATCAAAATCGTGATTGAAGAATGTTAACACCACGCACAAGTGAATTCTCCATCATGTAGCCCGCAAATCCCGTAAAACCTGCCATATCCGCGCCACTCTCGGGTGGGACTATCTTAGCCCATTGTTTGGCCTCGAAGAGTGGGAAGAACATCCATGCTTGTTCCACAGGATATGTCTTCTGAAGCCTGAAACTGGTTTTACTACTATTGAATAGAACCTTGAAAACGGGCTCCGGGGGCTGGGATGGCCACGGTTCGTGCAGGCGCACACCGCAGATGGGCACATCACCATCCCCTAGGAGCAGGTCGCCCTCCCAGTGCCATTTTTTCGGGATCCTGCCAAGGGTGCCTGGCGGCGGCTGTTGAGGTCTACGTACAGTGTGTCAGCATTGTACTTGACGACCAAGACACGTAGGGCAACATACTGGATTAGAGTGGGTTGTAATCCCAGGTCGCTACATGTGAATAAGACATGTGAATAAGCCAGCTGGCGTGTAGAGCATACGTTGGTGAACTCACGCGCTGAAGGCATTCAACCATTCGTCAGCCACATTCGCCAGTTCACTACTGCGGTTGACAATTGCCGCAGGAGATTCGGGAGCCGGTCGTGGCGGAGACGATGGCTTATTTGATGCTGGTAGCAGCGATGCTGTGGGGGATGCAACAAGAGAGGGAGCAAGATCAGAGGGTGGCGCAGTGGCGGACCCGACGGCTGTTGACGAAGACGCGACTGGCAAATACGAGGGCTGCGTGGCGACAGACGGAGAACCCGACTTAGAAGCAATAGGGACATGTGCAGGGGAATGAGACCGCGCAGGGGCAGAACCGGGTTGAGCATGAACAATAGCCACTGCTGGGGGTTGTACGGGCGGAGACATCGATTTTGCAGAAACGGATCCCAGAGGCGCATCACTGATCGCCACTGGAGACATTACCATGTCTTGTCCTTCCAAAATGGTGCTGTTGTCCTCAACTGTCGGTGCTTTAGGTAGCGGAACTGTCGCCGGTATCGCAGGCGGTGCAGCTTCGAGCGCAGGTGCAGACTCCCACTCCATAGTATCCGAAAACTGCTCCATCTCGAGTGGCAGTCTAAGCGTGGAGACGCTTTGGATTGACGATGATGCTTCTACGAGCTTTGACGAAGGCACAGGCGGCTTAGATGACGAAGGCGTAGGCAGTTGCGCCGACGACAGAACTGACGGCTTCGCTGACGCCGGTTCAAGGGAAGCATTCCTTGAGCCCGATGCTACATGTCCAGGCGCCGTCGCCGGGGAGGCGGCGTGCGAAGCAACGCCGGGCGATGCATCCTTCGGCGACGCAGAAGTATGTATCGTGAGGACCGGCTTAGCCTTCTGCGAGTTCATCCGACGGATAATGTCGACCTTCGTCGAATTTCCACCGGCGTTGAGCTCGGGTAGCTCGTTGAACGGTAGGGGCTGGACTCTGGGCTTCTGCCTATGTGCAGGCACCTTCGGCGCCGAGGGTGAATCCAACGTTGGCTTTTTCGTGCCAGGACCAACGGCAGAAGTCGACACTGTGGGACGCAGAGGCCGTGACGGTCCCGCGGAGGCAGGCGATACTTCTGAGACTGACGCTGTAAGTTTCGCACGAGGTTCGGCAGGCTTTGTGGGTGCGTTGCTGAGTGCGGACATCGGCGTAAGTGGAGAATCCGTGGGAAGGTGCGCGGTCTTGGTAGCGGTCTGTTCTTGGTCCTCATCATCATCGCCGTCAAAAAGGGAATCTTTCTCCCATTGTTCCTCCTCTGCCTCCATGCGGGGAGGGCTGGGAGATATTACTATTGGAGCAGTTACTGGTGCCGGTTTGAGGGCAGGCGCGGACTTGGCCGAAGGCAGAGTAGAAGACTTGGCAGGTGAACGAGACACAGCCTTGGCCGCAGAGGTGGAAAAAGACGCAGCGCGGGCCTTCAGAGCCGCACCAGGTTGAGAAGCAGTCATCGTGGACTATGCATGCAATGATCAGTCAACAACATCTGGGAGCACCGATCCCGACGTACATTTCTTCTCACCGGGACAGTAGGCCGAACTCGTTCTGGAACACGAGCCGCACGCGCAACAGCCTTACCCTTGCCCTTCAGCTTACTGACCGGCTTGTCTTCTTCGTCAGTCTCTTCGGTATCGCCATCGCCATCGTCGTCCTCATCGTCGTCGTCATCGGTGTTCACTTTGGGCTTCTCACGGGGGGTCCGTCGGTTCTTGACGAAGGATGCAGAAGTCGACGCCGCAGGAGCGGGAGCAGGCACCGGAGAGGCTTTCTCCACAACTGGCGGGGACGCTGGAACCGATGACAATGAAGACTGGATGGTGTTCTGGGTGTCAGTTACTTATTCTGCCGGTAGATAGTGGGTAACGTACCGATCTAGTCGAACGCGCAGAACCAGTCGACGAGGCTGCAGATTGGACATGACGTTGACTACGACGCGTAGGGGCCGTAGAATTTGTACTGGTGGAGGCAGCCGAAGCACGCCGCTGCGAACTCTCTGCAGCCTGCGAGGACTGACAAGGTATCGGTGCAAAGAAAATATAAACACAAATGAGGCCCACATCTGTGCGCGCCCTCTTCTTTGGCTTCTTGACGCTCTGCGCAAAAAAACGCTTTTCGTCTTCTGCAGCGCAAGAGATAAGCAGGAGAATGACAATGAACTAGCCCAACATGCCGATCCATCGCTTCGAGCTCTTAGCTTTCTTGGGATATTCCCATTTCTTATGTTCAGGGAATTGCCTCCAGAAGCTCTTGAGGAGTCGTTCACAGCCGTGAAGGTTGCTTTCCGGCTCGAGGCTGGCGCGATATGAACAACATGACCAGGATGACAGCGAACTGAGCTTGCCTGTTCTCGCTCTCGGGATAACCGTACCACTGCCTACAGCGTGAGAATGCATATCTTGAGTTCAGCTTGACTCTATGCAGACCTTGACGAAATATTTCTAGACGTAAATATGTTAATACATGCAGGAGACAGCGTGCTGCGCAACTGACCCAATTCTTAGAGCCCTCGCCTTCAAGCTGAGCATAGATGATGTACTCTTTTAAACGTTAGGATTGGGTACGAGAGTCGGGTATCGCTGACCAACTATGAATTCCTCGTCGGCGCGCTGCTTTCGCTTGGGCATGAGCAAAGACAAAGGGCACACGCCGGCGAATCACCGACCGATTGGCTGCAATTACCACGATGAGCAAGAGCACCGACGACGCGCTGCATCTCCTCGACGACTTCGACGTGCCCGATGCGGCGTCTGCCAGCGGCGGCCAAGCGAAATCTACAGGCCAGGCGCCGATTGAGGGCGACGCAGCCGAGGCACTGGCCTTCCTCGACGAGCTGACCCAGAAACCAGCACCAGGCCCAAACGCAGCGGCCGCGACGCTCGAGCGCAAGCACTCGACGCCGTTGCTGCGCCCGTCGTCGCGCGCCTCGCTGCAGGCGCCGACTCAGCGCCGGTCCGTGGAGCAGACACGCGCTGCCATCGCTGCGGCGCGCTCTGGCTCGCCCGCCCCGGACCGCGATCGCGCGTCGGCCACGCCGTCGCCTGGTCCAGCGCCCGCCCAGTCACAAGCGCAGGCTTCTTCGGGAGGCTGGGGCTGGGGGAGCGTTTGGACTGCCGCCAGCGCCGCACGGACGGCCGCCACGGCTGCGGTCCAGCAGGCGCGCACCGTCGTCGACGAGCAAGTCAAGCACCTGCCCAACAACGAGCAGGCGCGCAAGTGGGGTGAGGGCATGATGGAATACGTCAAGCAGGCGCAGCTCGACAAGATCGGTACGTCTGCTCACAGCGAATGATGGCATTGTCTCATTCGTCGCTCGCCAGCCCAGGAAATGCGTGACAAGAGCCTTGCAACCTTTACGGACATCCTCAACGTTGTTGCGCCGCCCATCTCTGAGCACGAGGTCATCCAGGTCTGGCTCTCTCATGACATGGTGGGCCACGATGGCGTCGAGAACCTCGTGTACCGTGCATTAGCCAGAGTACGTCGCAAGCAAGGCCCGATTGGTTTCCCCTGACCAACGCCCTCGTCTTTAGATCATGGAACAAGTGGAAGGAGGCGACCTCGTCGTCAATAAAGGCAACGAATCGCGGCCCAAGGAATCTGCGGACGACGCGCGCAATCTCAACACTGTCGACGGCCAGGATGCAGCATTGAAACTGGCAAAGGCGAATATCGAAGATCTTGTAAAGCTCAAGGACGCCGAACCCAACGCCCCCAAACCCGAATCCTCGCTACAGAACCCAACCACGTATTCATCCGTCTACCTTCGCATCCAACCTTTCTTCGCTTCCCATTCATTCGCCACTGCGCCAGCAGCAGACGACAAGACTCCGACGCCCACGCCGACACGGCACTTGCACTTCCTCCTGTATTTGCAGGACCCGAGCCACAAGCTCACGCACACGACCGTCTCCCAGGCCGTTCCAGAGCGCTGGCTCGAACTGTGGGACGAGTACGACTGGGTCGAGGACCTCGTCGCCGAGTCTCTACGCGTGGCTACGGAGATCATTGGGCAAGAGTACGTTGTCGAGCGCATGGGCTGGGGAGCCAAGAAGTCTTCCCCAATCGAGGGTGCAGTGGACGTGTCGGCGCAGGAGGATGCGAAAGTCGAGAAGGCTTAACGGCCTGCCTGAGTTCTTCCGCTTCGGACCCCTTGATTCTGCATGAGTTCGACTGTACGTTTTATCTCCATAACGATTCCCACCGATGTCTCTTCTTCTTGTCCTCGATTTCAGAGCCTATTAAGTATGTATACATCGCCGAATGAACAGCCTGTTGATACAACGTGCACGGTAGGGTCCCACTTGTCCAGTGATT
Organism: Auricularia sp. M13; assembly: GCA_037042915.1. Taxonomy (NCBI): domain Eukaryota; kingdom Fungi; phylum Basidiomycota; class Agaricomycetes; order Auriculariales; family Auriculariaceae; genus Auricularia; species Auricularia sp. M13. Next base: position 1,572,398 of record CM073197.1, on the reverse strand, counting down.
GTCCTAAGCAGCGAGGTCTCTTTGCAGTTCGTTCTCTCGCTGCCGAAACCCTCGATTTCGGCTTCCATTGCTGCATTGGCGACCTCGATTTGGAGCAGGTTGCTCATAAGTTCTGTCCATCGAGTCTCAAGGGCGCTCAGTTGCGCTCCTGCTCGAGTCTTTCGCAACTTTTAGCCTCGATTGCCATGCTAAAACAACGAAAACACACCTGGTAATTTTTGCGCTCGCGGTTGAGTTCCACGGTCTTCTCCTTGATCTTCTCGAGCTCTGCCTCGTATACTTTCGCGTCCGCCTCCATCAAATAATTGTGTATCCGCCACGCATTCGCGCCATACGTCTGCAGCAATGCAAGATTGCTTTGTCTGTATGATAGCTCAGTCGACTTGCCGCGTTTTTAATGACAAAAGCAAACCTCAAGCGTTGGTGCGTCAACTGCGCCTTCGCGTTGTTCACGGCGGCGCGCCATTCCTCCTCAGATGCACGCTCGCCGGCCGCAGGCGGTGGAAGCGAGTACCGACTCGTGTCAATAGGCGGGATCGGTTGGTGCGCTTCGATGCGCGCGAGCTCTGCCGCGAGCAATGGGTCTTTCTTCGTCGTCAAGTCAGCTAGACGCGAACATTTCCATTCATGTTGGACTCACTTCAAACAGTGTTATAGGCGGCGGAACCTTGGGGTGTATCTGCCCCGGCTTCACCTGCGCCTTGGCTGCCTCGCGCGCGAATTCCGCATCCACTTTCCGCCGCAAGTCGGGGAAGAGCTCCAAGTCGCGGTCAAAGTACGGTAATGAGTCGTAGAGATCAGTGGGCTCGTTTTCTGTATGTTGTTCTGACGCCATTTCGGAACGACGACTCAGAAGGGCGAGTTTCAAGATGGGCGATGAGCCTCGAAGCAGTTGACGCTGAAGGTCGGTAAGTAGCCGTCAACCGCGCCGGAGTTAGCCGTCACAGCCTTCTTCCAGTCAACCCATCTCTTGCTGTAATCCCGTACCCATATATGCTCTTTGTAGGATCTGGATTCCTCAAATGCGACTACACAATACGCCTTCCTGTCGATATATTCCTTGCTATTTTCGATAACTTGGCTCAGCCGGACGCACTCAGAGCCGCCAGGGTTTGCAGACTCTGGCGATCTACTGCTATCAGGAGCAAAAGCTACTATGCCTTTGCTCAGCTGTCCCCTGTGCATGGTGCTCCTTGGTCACTGGATATCGACTTCCGAATCTCCAAGTTCTGTAATACGTTGCGTGTGTGCCGCCGCAACGGCGTCAGGCTCAGCCTCGATATCCACATTGACCCTGATTTCGGTCGGTGGCTTCAAATCGGAGAGGATGTTACGGTCTGCTATCAATGGATTCTGGACGAACCTGGGACGAACCTTTGCGCGATCTATCGAAGAGAGTTGGAGTCTCGTCAAGCAATAGCACGCAGCCAATCGTCCAAACACACCGAAGCCGCAGAACGCATTCTATCTTGAGGAGAAATATGCCACAGAAGGGAAGAAGGATGCACATTATGATACAGTCGGGGGATGCGGCTGACAATAAGAAGGTACATGCTACGATACGTGGGCGAGTTTGAGCTTGAGTGTAGAATCATGAAGCTGGAGCGGCAAACAGTATTCGAACCTCCGCCGATAAGGAGACGACGATCGAAAACGCTCAACGCGGCTGGTACATGTTCTGATAGCCAGCAGCGCTGTACTGCTGGCCCTGAATGTTACTCGCCGGGGCGTAAGGCGGCTGCTGCTGTTGTTGGACCTGCGCGGCCGCTTGCGTCTGGTATTGCACTGGGTACTGCACACGCGGATCCGCGCCAGCATACATCGCGGCTGCAGCATTCGGGTCCATCTGCTGTGCCACAACAGGCTGATAGTACTGCTGCGCGCCGGCAACCGGGACAGCCTGCGCCTGAGCTTGCGTGTATGCTGCGTGCATCGCCGTGCGCGAGGGATGGGCTTGCTGCGCGTATGCGTAGCTTTGTTGAGCCGGAGATGTGGAAACGGCAAAGTAGGGGTGCTTCAGAGAGTCAATTGCTGTCACGCGCAAGGAAGGCTCGAACTGGAGCTGCCTGTCGATTAAGTCGATAGCTGCCATTCTTGTCAGTACGGCGCAACGGAGGGCGATTGTCGCCAACCTTCGCGAGTGGCCTTTGGAAGAATTGTCTGCAGCGGCACCTTTGGATACTTCGGAAACTGTCGCATCTGCACTTCGGGCTGGGCTAGGTCAGCAGAGTATGATGTGAGTAGAATTATAACACACAGAATCGTTCATAATCTTGCGCATGACAGAGTCTGGGGGTGTGCCAACAACGCGAATGATGTGCACAAGCTGGTCTTGGTTATCCCTGCCGCGGAAAAGAGGGATGCCCGAAATCATCTCGGCAAAGATGCAGCCGCAGGACCAAACGTCAATGGACGTGCTGTACGTGCGCGAGCCCAACAAGACATCCGGGGCGCGGTACCAAAGCGTGACGACCTTGTGGGATGGATTCAGTGCGGGCAGCTAGAATAGCCTAGTCCGAACACACCTCGTTCGAGAAAGTGTTAACCGGCACGCCGAAGGCCCGTGCGAGACCAAAGTCACCAATCTTTAGCTCGCCCTTCCTGTTCACGAGGATGTTCTGCGGCTTCAAATCGCGGTGCAGAACGCGATTCTCGTGGCAGAACGCGATGCCCTTGAGGAGCTGGTACATAAAGCTGCGCACAGTCATCGCGTCGAGCGCGCCCCTGTCGCCGTGAATGTCCATGTATCGCTTGAGGTCTTGCTCGCAGTATTCGAATATGAGAACGAGCTTGGTCTCCGTGTGAATAACGTCGTGCAGGCGGACGATATTGATGTGCTTGAGCTCCTTCATGAGCGAGATTTCGCGGATGGCGGTCGAGGGAGTGCCCTCCTCGGGGTCAAGGTGTATCTCCTTAAGAGCGACGAGCTCATTCGTGGTGCGCGAGCGACCCTGCGACCATGCGCTTGTGAGCTTGCATGGCTCAGGGGTGGTGCCGCACGACCAACCTTGAAGACCGTCGCGTACGTCCCTGTGCGTCGTCAAACGATGCGTGAGCAACGACGCGTAAAATGCTTACCTTCGCCGAGCTTCTCAAGCTGGATGTAGTTCATCGTGGAACCTTGTACGAGTCAGTCTGGGTCTCGGGCGCCTCCTAATACCCCCCGCATGAAGGCCGAGTTGCTCACCTGCGGGCTTGGACATGGCGGCTGGTGGTAATGTCGTTATGAACGAAGGCGAAGGACTGAAAAGAGCGACGGTGCAGCAGGCTTTCGGTCTTCAACTCCCGTTTCACGCTTGCATGAGGCTGAGCTGTGGCAGACAGTCGGGCAAACCCGCGCATCGCAAAGGCATTGCATCGCCGTCTCAGTCCCTGATACATCGTCGTGGCCAGTAAAATACAAAACACATATGACACCACGCCCAGTGAGTTCTTGATACAGTTGCAACCTCAAAACGCATTTGTCTCTTGCTCATTGTACACGACTCCTCTTTGCATTCCGGACGTCTTCTTCCCCGTCCTGCCTGTCTTTAGTATGAATGTATTCTGGGATATATTTCCCACCTTGCGCTTCCGAACTATGGTACCAGAATACTAGAAGCCGATTGAGTTTTCAAGATGGTTTGGCTTGATCATGAAGCCTACCTCAAATTCCTCACCGAGGTCAGTCCGATGTTGCAGCTCCTTGACGTAGACTGACGAATGTTCTCCGCTATTGTGAAATTGTACGCTGGCCGGTGTTCCATCGGGCTGGACGACAGCTCAGTGTGAACAATGAAGTGAAGGCGCATAACATACCAAGAGGAGCTTATGCTTCGGCGGCCTTCCTTTTCCCTAAGGAAGCGTTCAGCCAAGGGTCATAAAGGTCAGAGAAAGATCAATAACTCGGTAATGAAAGAGCCAGTCTCGAGGATAATCGGAAGGGTCAGGTAGTTGAGAGGCGTATTGGCAGACATAGACAATCTTCTCGTGCAGTCGGCGAGCATCAGTCGGACTCAGCAAATGACTAGGCTCCTCAGGATGCACGCGAGCTTGATACAGAGCTTCTTCTGAGGCATCGTGTCAGTTTATGTTGAAAGATTTCACTGTACGTGCCTGCTACCCAGTCACCAACGCCCGCAAGCAAGCGTTGGTCCACGATCACGCTTTTCGTTGCGCGTTTCCTACGTTTCAACACCCCGGCGAATTCATCGAAGGGCATCATTCCCAGTAGCGGGTCTGATCCTAGTTCCGATATTGGCGGTTCTTTATATGGGACATCGCAGAGGTATATCCGCGACTTTCTCGTCGAGTCTAAGAAGGCAAACTCAGTAACTTCGGTCGGATTCGTTGGACACTCCATCCGCATCATGAACTAATCCACCAGTCAGTGACCATTGTGTCTATGTCTATTGGCATACCGTATATCGTGGTGGAGGCCAGACAACGCGGAGGCCATAGAGTTTGTTCTTCCTAGCCGTGTAGGTGCTGAAAGGGATTCGTCCCTTGGTATGCAAAATGCCATCTGGACCTAGTTGTATCACGGGAGTCTTGCCCGTCCCACTCAGAGCGAAGAATAAGACGGAGCCTGTGGGGTTTCGTCAGACTCTGCGGTGAATTCCCAGCATCGATAATTGCTCACCATGTCTCCCGATGCTCTGCACCCTCCTATTCAAGACCGCGTTCCTCTGCACGTTGAAATTAGCCGCTTCTCGCCCATCCACAACACAACTCACGAATTCGTCGGCAGTGATGTCGACAAACATATCCGAATCAAATCTGTCCTGGGACATCTCAACCTCGACAATGTCTTTGCCCGCGACGATCTGGCCAAGCTGTGTCTTTACGCGCTCCACCTCTATTGCAAAAGTATCAGGTATGATACGCCTCACGATCGGAAGGCGCGCAACTCACCTGGAAGCTCTGGCATGGTCGGTGGCGAGGAACAGGTTTCCGGCGACTCGATGATTCCCGATTGCAAGCCCATGTAAACAAGCACTCAAGTGTTCGCGGTCGTTCAAGTTCAACATTTGCATTGCAGTCAATGGCTTTCACATTAGATTATACATGAGTACATAGACATAGTCGAATAGAATACAGTGGGCTCTCTGCCGTAGAGATAGCTATTCAATGGTTTCCGGCGAAGCCTTCCGACGAAAGTTTGTAATGACATCGTAACTTGACGATCGTTGTCTGCTGGTCATTACCATCCATTCACCAGCAAACCTCGACACTGCAAGATAATGAGCTGCAGAAGGTAGGGTTATGTGATACACACTAATTGGCAGGAAAGTTGCCTTCGCGCTTCCCTACGCGACCTTTCCACCTGCACGCTGTTCAACACGACTCCCGCAAGCACTGGATCATTTGCATACCAGTCATTTGTGCTGACAGTCTTATGAAGAATATGGACGATATCTCCTTTCATGAAGGACAAGTCCCCAGGCTAGGCTCAGGTTAGCAATTTGCGCAGTCTTCGGAGTCGGTGCGTAAGCGCGCACCTCTACGGCATCGAAATCATGCAGCGCGATGGCTCTTCCGACTTCAGAAGGAGATAGAGGCTCTGAAAGCCCTGCCCTTGCGGTAAGGAACGGCCGAGATGAGACTGCAGTCGACACGTCGCCTTCGGACGTGCTCGCAGGGATGCCAGACTCCTTCTCCAATGTGTTGCTCGAGGACGGCGGTGCAGTGTAAGATTCAGAGATTGGGTCAAGGTCAGAAAAGTCAATGAGGTCGTTCGTTGGCTTGCCGGTGGCCGGAGGAGGGGTCCGAAACTGGAAAGAGGAGCTAGAGAAAATGCTCGAGGTCCTTTTACTTCGCGCTGGTGGCACGTGTTCGAACGATGTCTCGAATTGCGCAGATGTCGTTGGATCCATGGAATGGACGGTAGACCGTGGTGGAGAATCAGAAGTGAAGTCTGAGGCGAAATACGAGTCGCGCTGCTTGCTGTTACCAAAGGGTGACCATGCGCCGGGTCCCTTTGGTTTCTTGGCGCCTGGACTGCCCTCTCCACCAAATGCATAACCAGGCCGAAGTTCTGGAGTCGAAGTCGAACTATCCGTGAGCCACTTGCGTCCTCCAGGCAGACCAGTGCATCGCTCGAGCGTCGTGATCAATATGCTAGCCCACGCTGGTGGAGGGATAGCGCCGCTCAACAGCATTTTAGCAGTCACATCTGCGTCATATGCGAGCGCATTGGCGTCTTGCCGTTCCACGACCACGGAACCTGCAACTGAATTAGCTATCATACGAACAGACTGACGGGATGTTATGCAGATGCCTTCTAAGCTGACACCGCCTGAAGACTGCATAAGCTACTTGCCACGAATTTGGGATAGATACGTACCGAACAGCCCTTTTGTCTTCGAATACGCGTACATCGCAGCGACCTTGCCGCTTGTATTCACTGCACCGGTTGCCTCGCCATTGCGACCCATAGGACCTAATGACCGTCAACACATACGAACACGGAACCACAAGGACTGACCCAGAGCAATTGACATGTTACCTCCAAGTGTGACACTTCCAGCGCTCATAAATTGTCTCTAAGGAAAGGATGAATGAAGGATGTGAATGATGGTCAAGAAACCTCCTTACCACAGCCTGTAATGGATTGCGTTAGTCAATCTCCAATGTATGGATGTGAACTCACCGCACGAGAATTCAGGATGAGAAGGAAGTCTGTAACCTCAGCGCCGAGCTGTCCTCCGAAACCCATACCGGCTGTGCCAATTGCGCTCGGTGCAGACCATGCTTGAACCGCAACTCAACGAGAGAAGTAGATGTCACGGAGAATAGGGGCTTACAGCCGTCGTCCAACCGGGCAATGACGACACCGCTGCCACCGCGAGCAGATAATACGAAACCGGCTTGGGGATGAACGACCTTGGCTTAGAACCGACAGGTCTAATCGTGAAACCCACTATACCTTTGAAGACGGTGAAGATAGCGAAGCCTTTGGCATCCTACGTGTACGGATGAGCACAAGTGCACTGGCATGCACATATCGGGCGGCTATCCCACACCTCTAGCACGCTACGAGGAATAATCTGGCAGTGTTTTAGCTAGGTGTTGAGGGAATGCAGGTAAAGATACGCACGCCGTCAAGACCATGGTTCGCACTGTCGACGAAGCTCGCGAATATCTTTGCAGCTGCTTGAACGTGAGTATCGCACAACCACGCTGGATGGCCTGAATACCCTTTTGGCACTCTAAGGTTTCATGAGCATGAAAATGCGTGATATGTAAACGACGCACCCTTAGGCAATGGTGCAGGCAGAGGACTGTTGAACTTCATGGAGTTCAGAGAGAAGGATCGTGCGTGCTCGGTCCCTGTGTGGCGCGACCTTTCTGCGGCGGCACGGCCCGCGGATTACTCATTCACGAAAGTCATGCCACGGCGTTAGTCATTGCAGAAAACTATCGAGACAACATACACCCAGCACGACACATTATTAAAGGTAATACACAGTGCATCGAAACACATACACTCGTCCGGAGAGGAAAGCATGCAAAAAATCTGTCCATAGCGAGATCAACAGCTCAATTAACCCTCAAGATAGGCATCGTTCACTGCTCTGCCTGACTGTCGCCTGGGCGGGCAGGAGACGTTCGCCCAGACCGTTGCTCGCTAGTGACAGCCGTGTTATCCAGGGGCTGGACATGAAGACTGACTTCTGCGGCTGGCTCGACCTGGGGCGCAGAGTCGGGCCGCGGCGTTTCCTCCGCATTGTCAGATCCAACGCTCTCCTCTGCCTCCGTGAGCGCGGCAGCAGAACCCCCGAAATTCGTAGACGAAGAAGGAGACTTCGCGTGGCCAGCTCTCCGCGACGGGTGAATGCTCGTCGGCGGGTTGTTGAATTGAGGCGCGAAGTCGTCTGTGTGGCTCGTAGAAATAGCAGAAACAACAGAATCCATAGATTTCTGCTGTGGCGGTATGGTCGCGAATGTCGTAAGTGTCAACCCATAAGGATAGGGAGGTTGCTCCGGCTCGTCAAGAGGCCGCGGGGGGAGCGCAGGAGATGCCTGGAGCTGCTGGAGCTGCTGCAAGTCGAACAGATCCCGCGAGAAGGTGATCAAATCTTCCATGACGGAATCCTTGGGCACATTGTCAGTGCAAGCGAAGGACGTCGCAGAGGTCCACTCGATCACCTTCCACGATTGCAAGGAGAGGACGTCGCCACCCTTCGGTATTTCATCCTCGCCAAAGATGACGGCGCCAAAGACTATAGCAAGATTTTTGACGTCCATCTTGTTCGTGGCAGAATGAGACGCGACGGTGGCAAGGTGTTCCACGACTGCCTTCAACGTCGCTTGGTGAATGGGAGGCAAGCGCCGGATTTTGGAACGAAGCAGTGGGAAGCCCTTTGCTGCGTGCCCTTCACGCTCCTCCGTATGTTGCATGCGTTCAGCCAAAGGGAATTTGAACAAAGGCTCCGGTAATAGTCGCAGGTATTGCTATAAGCAAGTCAAATGGTTGGAAATTTGAGATAGACGACCTTCATACCTTGAGCAGCGATGAGACGCAGTAGATATCATCCGTTGATGGATCAAATTTGAACGACCTCTCGTCCCGTTCAACCTTATGCACAAGCTCCTGCACCGCAGCATGTCGACCTGATATCTGCAGCGATTGTTAGCGGCGACAATATCGCAGCGCAAACACTTACCCTGTATATTCCTTCCGCATCTAGTCCACGTTGTTCGATATCTGATATGCATAGCTGCACAATGCGGGGTATCTCGCCCTCCGCGAGGTTCCTAGACGTCGCGTAGTCCACCAGGGAGATGCCGAAGCAAATGTCCGGGCAGTCTCCAACGTGGTAATTGTGGTATATGACGCGCTTGGGTGTAGCTGCAGCCAAGGAGCGAGGTATCAAGGATCGGATACGTTCAGTGTCCTTCTCGGCAGATATCTTCGCCACGAGGGGCGCGGCGTGTTCGGCAAAATTGACATTCGTTTTCGCCAGAGCAAGCAGATTGTCGACATAGACGGACATCGACTTTTTGACGGCTTCTGTTGACTCTCGAACGAAGATTTCTAGGCTCTGCAAAGCATGAGTATGTGTGAGATGAAACCCGTGAGGAAATATTACGTTGTAACCGCTTTCCAGAATCTTCACGCGCCGAAGTCGCAACGTCTCCAGCCAGTGTACGCCTTTGCGATATTCCTTGTCTGCAATGCATGGTAAGTGTATTGGCTAGTAGCCCAGTAAACCGCATACCTGCTTCGTCTGCTTCGCGCTTTGCGCGAACGCCTCGAAGTGCTGTCTCCGTCTTTGCAGCAGGCCCATTGGTTGTGGTATTGGATTTGCTGCCGTCGAGGAAACCCTTGAGTTGATTCAAGCCTTTCTTGCCTAATGCCCGTTAATTATCAAGAGGCGTCCTCCTGGAATCACTTACCTTGTTGTGCAAGGTCCGCGAATGTTCCGCCAGCCGTGGACGGCGAACGATTGCGGGGGGCAGCCTGCATCGAAGTCGGGCGACCACCTAGCCGGGTTGGGGACGGGGCGGACACAGTCTGTGCGCGCTGCACGCTGTTGGATTCAACAAGTACAGGGCTGGTTGGCGAGTCCTTTGACGCCGCAGCTCTGTGTTCCTGTCGGCGGAATGCAAGTCAACAGGCGGTCATGCGCAGGTAGAACGGCGACGTACGTCGGCCTCTTGACAGCGCTTCAGGTATGTTCTCTTCAAGCGTGGGAGTGTGTTCTCTGCGAAGTCGTTGTGGGAGGTGATCGACTCCTTGAGGTCTTCGCGGATGCGCTTCTTCGTGCGCTCCTGGACATCCTAAATGAAGCAAAATCTTTGGTCACAAACGGTTTGCAGAGGGCTGGGCACGCTCACATACCCTGATATGTACCAGGGGCGACAGGACCTCGGTCTTGAGCATGGCAAGGAACGCATATCGCGAGTCGGCCTCTGCACGTTGTTCAGCGCGCCGTCAGCGCGAATGCGGCCAGGCATACCGCGTTCGACATTGTCCCTGAGCTCGCGCCACGCCAGCCGCACGGTACTGAGTTGCTCAGCGCGATCGTCCCAGTATCCGTCGATGGCGTTTGCTCTGGCGTGCAGGCGCCTCATGCTCTCGATGCTGCGCAGGCCGTCATTCACGGCGGGCGATGCTGGGGAACGGGAGGGCTTACTAGGTCTCCTCGATCTTGACTCTGTCATTGAAGAAGGCGATGTACGAGTCGGATAGAAGCTGAGGACGGGAGTCAACACGACCCGCAGCGCCAACCGTACGCGATGCACGTTTACTAGCCTTTAGGTGGTGGTCGAACAGTGCGATGGGTCCCGTCTGCGCCGCGTCAATGGACGCGCGCGGTCCGGCTGAGGGTGACGTGGGGTCGGTCATGGGTAGAACGAGCGTAACGGCACAGTTCGGGCGCTCAGCAAGTTCAGTTGGCAGGACTCCGCCGGAAGCAATGCTGTATAACATCTGTAAAGCTACACCAAACCCGAATGACGAGCAGCTCGCTATCTGCTCCACTGCACACCCGAGCCTGACTGTCGCTGACGGTCTCGTGCCTTCTTGTACACCTCCTTCTCCACGCTCTTCTTCCCGAGCTGCTCCACCCGGCGCTGCTTGTTTTCCCGTCGCGGGGCACGCTCCGTCTTCTCGTCGTCTTCGTCCTCCTCAAGGGACAAATTCTCGCCACCATCATCGTCCTCCCCGTCCTCGTTCCGAGGCCGCTTTTTGCTTGTGCCGCGGCCGGAACCGCCGGAACCGCCACCGACAGTGACGTTGACGCGCGGAGGAACGGCGAAGCCGAACGCCTTGCCCACTTTTGCGAGATCCAGCGCGTTGATGTCGAAAATCTTCTTGAGCGAGTATGACGCATATGACTGCAGATACGCCCGATAGCCATCGCGCGCCGACTGATGCAGGAAGTAGTTCTTCTGCAGCAGTTTTTCCAACTGCGGAGACGGGTCAACGTCATCCACGAGAACCTGGCGACAACCGGACGCGCGACGCACCTGGCTCTGCACATTGGCTATCCGATCGGCTGGGAAGGCGAACTCGTTCAACGGGACTTTGGCGTCCTTCAAGTACCGCAGGAAACCCAATTCGCTCGGTAACAAGAACAACAAGCTCTTTCCCACTTTCCCCGCTCGCGCCGTCCGTCCGACGCGGTGAATGTAGTCTCGCGGGTCATCTGGCGGGTCGAACTGGACAATCCAGTCTACGCGCGGGATGTCCAATCCACGCGCCGCGACGTCTGTACATAATAATGTGCCGGTTTCCGCGTTGCAGAATTCAAAGAACGTCGTCGTGCGTTTTTGTTGTTTTTGTTTGCCCTGTATGGCCCTTTTAGTAATCCACAGGTGCTACACGAGTGCTTAAACGTACGTGTAAGTCCAAGACCGGTACGTCAATATAATTGAGCAGTTCTGCGTGGTACTTGACTGAATTGCAGCTAGAGAAGAAGACGACCACTTTCTTCTTCATGTTTTTCTTGAGGAAGGTAAATAGGAGGAGGAATCGTCGCTCTGACGGGCAGACGACGTAGCCTTGCGAGAGCGTGGTGACGGTGCTCGTTTGCGCCTCGGCATCGACGTCTATCAGCAATGGCCCTGGTCGCAGGGATATCCTTGCGAGATCTTGAACTTTGGTTGTCTGTGTCGCAGAGAACAACATAGATTGCCGATTTTCTGCGAAAGAGTCAGGCTTTGGCTGGCAAACGTTCAACATTCGAACATGCGCACCGTTGGGGAGAATTGCGATGATTTTCTTCATCTGTTCCTCGAAGCCCACTTCCAGTATCCTGTCGGCCTCGTCTATTACGAGTGCCTTGAGATTACGGAACACGAAGCCTTTCGTGTCCTACAAAAATGTCAGCTTTTCGAACGGTAGGTGTAGGCGATGCCGGAATACCTGAAGGTGGTCCATTAATCGCCCGGGCGTCGCGATAATGAGGTTGACGCCCTTCTCGAGCTTCTCCGCTTCAGCCTTTTTGTTCGCACCGCCCATGATAATACCAAAAGTTTGCGTGTGGTGTGCCATGAGTTCCTTTGCGACGCCAAAGATTTGCAGTGCAAGCTCTCGAGTGGGAGAGATGATGATGACTCCCGTACCTATAGCAAACTTAGGATGGGACGAATCTAGGAGAACAACAGCATACCGTTACGCGGCTTGAACTTGAGTCGACATAACAATTCCACGCTAGGAATCAAGAAGGCAAGCGTCTTTCCAGAGCCGGTGCGCGCCGCTCCAAGGACGTCGCGTCCTGCTAGCAGGGCAGGAATGGTGCGGGCCTGGACGGGGTCATGTTCGTAAAGCCCATGTCCGCGAGCCCTTTCATGGTCTGTTCCGAGAGGTTGAGAGACGAGAAACGCGTGTCGGCATTGTCGTTGTCCGAAGGGGACGCGTTTGCCTCTTGCTCGATAGACGAGTCAGACATGGCGAAAGCGTAGAAGCAAGCCGCAGAATAGGCGCCCAAAAAAGCAGAGACGAAGCCGGGGATATCGCCGAACTCCGCTCCGGCGCCCCCATCCCACTCGTATGGAGCTCTACGCTGCTCAATGCCCATGTCGTTGCTCATTTGTCAGGCATGCCTGTGCTCCGTCTCGCCTATCTTGTTACTCGCGCTCAGAACATGCCCGACGCGACGCGACTGGTGTCAATTCCAGTTGCCCATGCTACCCTAGGCTACCCTGGTACTTCCGTGGCATACTCAGTGATACTGCTAGACGTCGGCCGTGCCATGTCTCTCCAGGCCGTGCTTTTGATTACCACCGTTGATGCTACCCTTCCTCTTTGCTGTGTTTACGCTGGCGACGGTCGACCTTCGTATGAACGAACAACGCTGCTCCGACGAACAAGTCCGGATCGCGACGCGCAAGTCAAAGCTACACATTAGCGACCAATGTTGTTCACTACCTACTACCAACTTTTCGTCTTATGTCTTATGGTACCTCGTCCATTGGGGACTCTTATTGGTTTTACGCCTGCGCGATGCAACTTCTTTCCACCTTTACAAGCCTTAGGTCAGGCCCTATCCTGCTATTGTGCATAGCTCGCAATGCCAACATTGCGCACCGGCGTCTATGGATCCACGGCACATGTAAAGCGATACATGCCACAGCATGATGGTATGTTGGTTCACTGACTCACTTACCACCGGCAAGGACGAAGTTTGCTCTGATTCACAGCCTCAAAGTTTTGACGAAGGTGCTTTAGACCTGTACGTTACATCATTGTCCGTATAAGCTCACTTTCATTGTCTATCATCAATTTACTTATCACTTACTCGTCCTGGACCTCGGCCGCCGTGCTTCCCGCCGCATCTTAGCACAATCCCTCCTAAAAGTGCAGAATCTCTCGGCTGCGGATATGACTTCGACGTCTTCCCCACTCGCTCACCTCGCAACTCTATGAGCATCATAGAGGGATCGTCAAAGATTAACATTTAGTATCCTAGGTATCACTTGGCATTCTCCCGGATCCACTGTCAATCATGCCCCGCCGATCCCGACGGACGTGGTGACGCCGGTTGTTTGGGATGTCTTTCGCGTATAAAAGGCAGCGTGTGGTGGGCTCTGGATATCATTCCACTTTCCCAGTTCGCCCTCCACTTCATTCGCCTTCGTTCTCTCTCCCTTCAGACATGACCTTCAACACATTCATCCTCGCCACTTTTGCCGTCATGGCGACTCAGGTCGCTGGCCACGGCTACATCTCCAAAGTCAGTGTCGACGGCGGCGACTGGCAGAAGGCCCAGAAGACTGGTCACAGTGCCTCCTTCCGCGAGGTTCCCAACAACACCGGCTGGATTGGTTCCAAGTTCCTCGACAACAAGGCCATTGTTTGCGGCTCATCTGACACGCCGTTCAAGACTGTAGCACCTCCTGGCGGGACCTTCTTCAGCGACGCCTCGCAGGCCGGAGCGCAAACTCTCGACGTGAAGGCGGGTGGCAAGGTGACAGTGGTTATTTCTGGCAATGTGAGTGAGACTCGGCTGTGCGCCCTTGCGCTCGAGCTGACCTATGCGCAGCCCGGAGAGGGCTTCCCCCACCCTCGGGGCCATGTAAACACCTACCTCGCATTCTGCGGCGACGCTCACGATGCTTGCCAGAGTGCGTATCGGATCAATCGTCAAAAATATTTGAATGCTCACATGCTGTTCAGATTTCGACGCATCTCAGGGAGATTGGTTCAAGATCTTGGCAGAGAAGGATGGTGAGGTGATGAACCCTTTCCCCTGGTCCACGACTTATCATTTCCTAGGAATTCCGAATACTCTGCGCAAGCAGATGCACGGCGACTTGAACGGTCAGACCTACGACATCCCCATTCCCGGCAATATCAAGACCGGCAGCTACATGCTCCGTTACGAGCTGGTCGCGTTTGGTCAGTCCAGCGGCGCAGAGGGTAATCAGGTAAGACCGTAGGATATTTCATTCCACAGTCGCTCAACCAAAACACGCAACAGGACCAGTATTATCCTTTCTGCGGCCAAATATATGTCAACGATGGCGCCTCCGCTCAGCCCAACTTCAAGACCGTCAAGTTCCCTGGCGCATATCCCAACGGAAATATCGACCCAGGGACTGTTCCCGGTCCGGGGGTTTTGGAGCTTGCCAGTGGTGGGAGTGCTTCTCCTGCGCCTGGGAATGGCACCGAAACAGGAAATAATGGCGAAACCGGCAGCGGCGGTGACAATGGAAGTGGCAGTGGGAACTCAGGCTCTTGCGGCTCAGCACCTGGCGCCTCAGGTTGCTAGTAGCTTCTCACAGTTCATCTCGCTCGTTCTTACGCTTTACGCAGCCGCTCCTTCGTGTGCCACCATGTGCTTCGGCGTCAAGATCACTGAGCATGCACACCTTGCCCCCGACTGCGGCGCCAACGATGTCACTTGCATGTGTCAAGTAAGCAAATTCACGGCTGCATTTGAGAATTGCTCTCGGGACCACTGTGTACGTTCATCTGGCACTGTCCTTGTCGGAACTCTGGCATCTGACTTTCGACGCAGGGTAGCCAAACCTCGCTTGCCATTTCTTCCTTCGACGGCCTTTGCGCAGGTACTGCCAAGATGGTGAGGCGTGCGGCGAAGCGCGCTTTGCAAACAGGTCAGATGGGGAAGCGCGACCGCCTGTTCATTTCCACCATGACATCGAGGGAACTGTAGGCATACCTTGAATGTAGCTGAGAACGGCAGTCTTGATATTTATGAGTTTAATTTCAGATAACATATTCCGCTTGCTTCTGCTCTCTCAATGTGAGGCACTGCCGTGGGAACGTCGGAACCGAAGAATGTTCCAGCGTAGGACACATATGACCCGGACTGATAGCAGAGATTTCCTGAATAACCTTGGCTCAGAGATATCATCGACGCCCACGATGAGCTGGAATGAGAGGGGCGATTGAAAGCTTGTGCGCATGCTCGACCCAGGCGGAGGACTGGCCTCGACATTATCCCACGTGTCATTCATGTTATGACGCATTGCAAGCTCGTTGTGTCAATCCACGAGGCATCCTTGCGGATGTACATAAAGCTGGCAGATTCACCGGACAGAGAAGCAAGCTGCGCTCTCGTACAGTGTTGGCCCACTCCGTGATACACTTTTCTGCACCGGGTCTTTTTCTCCAGTAAATTGCTTCCCCTTCGTCTGAGTTCTTGTAGCATCCAACTAGACCTTCTTGTGGTCTATGGAAAAAATAGCCAGAGCCAAGGGACGAGTTTTGCAGTTGTGGTAAATTGTTCGGTATGAGGTGTCAAAACGGCACTTACTGGTCCTTGATACACTTTGACCAATGACATTTTCTCGGCAATTGCACCCCTTTTACCGCTGTAAATGGGTTAAAGTATCAGATATAGCTTTTGTCTATATGGCTAGAGCAATGATTTGAGGAGGGGAAGTCAGATGTCACACAGGGAGAGGTTGGAGATTTGGGGTCGGCCGACATGGCACTCCGCTTGGCAACGGCACCTGTCCCACCGTGTAGCCATCTCACCCACAACACATTCTAAAATCGTAATTATATTCATGGATATGCACAATACTGTATATACAATTATAGTATTTATTATTGAGTCAGGATGGACAATATGAAGGAGGAAATGTCAAATGTATCAAGGAGTGGTGCTGTATCAAGGAGTGGGCCAACACTGTATGGCCACTGCTGGACCCTTCGTTCCGATAGCATTCCTTGTGCTTACATCGTTCGTGCTGTTGTATGTCCATCGTTCGTGATCGCGGGTATGCCATGTTAAGGCATCTGTGCAGGACGCTCGTAACCTTCTCCCTGCCACTTGGGCCGCGCGTGCTGTACTTTCTGCATGCATCCGGTGTCAAGTTCGGAGGGTGGGGGTTCTGTCCAGACAACACGGCAGCCTGCTCTAGTACCCAGTGAGTCCTCGACCAGTGACCGCTCATGCCACTGATCGTGCTCTGAGGCTGGGATATGCATGGCCTCCTGTCATAGTTTATGGCATGACCAAGACTCTGGTTTTCTATCCAATAGGTCAGATATTGCACTGCTCTACCATAATACGAGCTACTGACGCATGTAAATAGCTGCTGTGTTGTCGCTGCTGGCGTTGTTGACCTTGCTGCCGGCTTTCTGTCGACCGCGGCGAGTCTATCCAATACCTGCGCATACCATCGCGGTCTGGGTCGCATTCCTCGCATCTCTGGTGGCTTTCGCCTTCATGATATCCATCTTTGCGTCTGCACGGGACCAGCTGCGACGCGAGGCAGAGAGCGCTTCATTTGGGCCATTGGTACGCCATCGCAACGTTTCCTCGCATTGCACTGAAAAGTCACAGCCGTGGCTCTCGCTGGCGGCAACGGTGTGTCTAGGGATGGTCGCTATCCACGCAGCATGTGTGCGTGCAAGCGTTTATTATCTGTGAATACTCGGACGTTAGCTATACTGGACGGACAATGTATGATTATTATTTAGACGCACCTGGACTACAGCATATCCGACTCGAATTGTGCTCAAAGAATGCGGTATGACTGGAAGAGAAATTTTCTGAGCGAAGAAGCCAACGCCACCGGTCGCTGCCGCCCAACGCGTCCTTCAAGTCCATCATCATGTTCCTCCGTCGCTTATTTGCTCGCGCAACGGGGGTCACAGGCGCGAGCACTCCCTCTGGCGCACGCTATGCGAGCAATACCGCTTCCTCATCCACTGCGCCCCAGCTCCTACGGCCAAAAGCGCCGTGGCGGTCTCCCAAGCATGCGCTTCACGAGGGGCCGACGCCGGAGGAATACAGAGCACACCGTCAAACCATGAAGAAGCGCTTTCCTGATGGCTGGCAGCCTCCTAAAAAGTTGTCGAGAGACGCTATGGACGGCCTACGCGCTCTACATAATCACAACCCCAAGCTTTTTACCACTCCCGTCCTTGCCGAAAAGTTCAAGATCAGTCCAGAGGCCGTCCGTCGAATATTGAAGAGCAAATGGGTGCCCAGCAAGGAGCGCGAGGCCGAGCTGCTAGCTAGGGAACGACGAGACAAGCAGGCGTGGTACGAAAGTAAAATCCGACACGAGTACGAGGCAGACCCACAAGGCGATCGTCCTGTACGCGCGCCTGATGATAAGCTATATTTTGGAGACTCTCTTAGAAGGGGTAAGTTCAATATTTATGGTGGAATCGAACTGATCGAAATTTCACAGATAATTAAGTCACTGAGACGCAATTGCGATGAGCGTTTGCGATGTGTTCTGCTCAATGCGAAGCTCAGGTTTGGAGTAAATCACTGCGTCTTCTTTCGAACAGTTTGCATCAATCGTGCATAGCATCCTGGTACAAATACTTAATCCGATTCGTGGTATCAATACAGACATGAAGCTATGTGCTCGTGGTCGCCTGAAAGTACCGAACTTTGCTGAGGCTACTCTGCTGAGGCGCAGGGGTGCGACTCGCAGGAGAGCCACCGCGCATGACGAGCGTGTCCGTTGAGTACGAGCTGTCCACCGATCTGGCGACGGATTTTGCGGTGGAGGCTCGTCGGGTCTTGTCGTCGAGGAAGACATTCGGCGGCAAGAGCATGTTCGTCTTGACCGTCATAAATGCATCCTCCCTATTCACGAAACTGGCGATAGACTTTGCGTCGTCAAATACGGTACCTTCCCAGTCCACAGCGAGCACAGGTGTTCGCCAGACGGAAGGGTCGCGCCTGGCGGCACGACAGGAAACCGCGAGGAAGAAGAAAAAGTAACAGAGAGCTGCCACAGGATCAGACACGAAGATACGCCATTGAAGCATACACACTTGTGAAAGGTATAGCCCACGATGCGGCGAGGGTAATGAGGTTAATGGTGCGGCATGTGGCAGCTTCGACCGCTACGCAGAGTCGGTGAGAGGAAACCGGGCTGATCGGACTGGGAGACGAGCATACCTGCAACACATTTGAATGCAAAGAAATAAAGTGTCGTGAATGCAAGTGCTGCGGAGTATTGCAGGAAGATGCATACGCCAAGCCATGACAGCTCGACGCGCACTTGGGTGACTGCAGCAGGATTGTGTCGTCGTGCGAGGTCGACAATCGCACTGCGGTAGATTCGCTGAGAGGGCGACGCTTAAGGGATACGATAGGGGTTTACGCACGTCACAGCAGTCAGGAGTACGACCAAAGCAGCAGGTCCCAGAACGGCTAAAACGACAGGACCTGTGCCAACGTCTGTGAATACTGCAGACGGGAACCAGACTGCACTCTCACCATGAAACGGCTCAGGGTGCACGTCCGTTGAGAAGCGTATGAAGTCAAGTATCAGGAATAAGGCGAAGGCGGCATTGGCGAGCAGGGTCAGCGCTAAGGAGGCTGTCAGGGCATGCAGGGACGTTGCAGCAAACATACGCACCCGCAACGACGATGCGTGTGGTCTTAAATCCGCGCATAATGTCAAAGTAAATGACTGCACTGCTGTCGAGTCGATCGAAGGGACTCAGGAAGATATGCAGTGAGCGGCTCGCGCTCGAGGAAGTGCCTCAAGGCCCCAAGGACGGGCGACGAAAGAAGGTGAAAAGGAGATGAGGAGAATGAATTATAACACCGCGCAGCCCAGCACGCCGTGTGGTCCAGAAGATAGTTGACAAAGTGCGGGGCCAGAGGAGCCGTCCCGGAGCATGACAACCAAATGCTTCTTTCCGTCGTCAAGGCACATGTCGCGTGCAAGTAAGTATCCGGAATCAACCAAACATACTGTCTATCGGGCGTCATCTTGGAGCCTCACGTCCAAGCACTGTCTGTACACACAGGTCCGATAGAGCGGGCATCGCACGCGAAAGGTCGGGAGACCTGCATGCGAAGGAACAGGATGATTCAAGCATCTTGATGATGGCTGTAGCAGTGCACTGGCATGGAATGCAATGCGGATCAACTACGCATGTTGTAATTCGGGCAGCTTGAGTCAGCTTGTACTTAGCAGGCTGTAGCAGTACTGAGTAGACACTCTGCTGGCCCCGCAGTCGGCTGTTTCAAATTTGAGTACATTTGCCTCTTAATAACTTCAAAGTTCGTTAACGAAGAGCGCGGCAGCACCCATGCCACTCCCGATGCACATGCTAGTGCATAAAATGGGTTCGTTGCGCCGTCTGAGCTCAGCAAGCCCTGTGACTGGAAGCCTTGCTCCAGCTGGGAGAGATTCTTAGTGCGCGATAAAACCATCGACGATACTACTCACTCATCCCCAAAGGATGCGACAGTGCGATTGAACCACCCCTGGAAAAGATGAGGGTAAATGCGAAACAAAAACCACCATTGATTACTTACTGAGGGTTGACATTCTCTATGGGGAGCTTCAACGTCTCCACACAATACGCAAACTGGGCCGCAAACGCTTCGTTTATCTGAAAAGAGTGAGTACTATCCAATGCAGTCCGAGTCAGCAGGCACCTCCCAGACGCTGATGTCCTCCTTAGCAAGTCCCGTCATCTTCAGAAGTTTCGGGATCGCCACTACAGGTGCAATGCCCATATACCGCGGCTCGACGCCTGTTATAGGGAGGTCATCAGTGGAAAGAGCACATCACCTGACAAGATATGCCAACCAGCTACCACGCAACCGCCCCACTTCGCAACTACCTGCATATTCTCCTTCTCCGCATTTGCGCGCGTCGTGAGAATCAATATTGCGGCGCCGTCGCCAATTCCGCTTGCATTACCAGCAGTGGTACAGGCGTCGCCCCACTCGGCAAATGCTGGCTTCAGTTTCGCGAGACCTTCCAGCGTCACTCCGGGTCGGATAGTGTCGTCCGTGTCCACTATGGCTTCTCCGATACGCAGACGGAGGATTTCATCGGCGAATATGCCCGATGCAGATGCTTGTATTGCGCGTTCGTGCGAGCGTAAGGCATACTCGTCTTGTTTCTCGCGAGAGATCTTGAAATGCTGCGCTACCATCTCGTTAGTCCATCCCATGGGCTAAAGCACATAATGCCTGTCAGCGCGGGTTATATACCGCACGATACCTTACCTGAATGCAATCGTCCGCAACCGCATTTGCACCGACAGTGGCCGATACCTGCGGTGTGGGACGTGGGCTTGTAACGGGTCAGAGGTCGTAGACTCCAGTCTTCAATGTTCTACGCACTGCAGCGACATGCTCTCCACGCCGACTGCGATTCCGAGCTTAGCCTCGCCTGCCCGGATGTCGTTCGCGATGCTTCACCATTGGCACAACATCAATCTACTGATTAAACATGCTAGAAGACCCAGCGCACCTCCGAATAGCCATTAAACCAGACGAGCATAGGCGGTTCACGGTTGAGATGGGTACGTCTGCTGGTATCCCGGCCGCCAGTGCTGCAGCCCGCGAAACATACAACGGCGATGGCGGGTGACACGTTCCTTGAAGGCTGTATTGAGAACATGCTGCTGGGCAGCGACGTTAGTGCTGACCCACGCAAATGTCATCTATGGTGCTTGGGTCGAGCTTGGTCTGAGCGAGCGTCCTCTGCGCGAGTCTCAGAGCCCGAACAAAGCAGATTGGCGACGCACACACTTCGAACATAGCATAGAGCAGCGCGTCCACACTCGTATCCTTGAGCTGTCCCTTCTTAGCGCGTCCCATTGCGCTCCGTTTCGCGAAGGTAATGACCACATCCTCAGGGTTCTTCTTCATCAGAGCCTGTGCCGCCGCCGAGTGTGTATGTGCATAGCGTCGCGTAAGCTGAGCAGCCGTGAGTCCTTGACGCGCAAGTTTCAACATGGTGGGCGAGCGACTGAGTGTCGCAGAGCAACTAACGTCGGCAACATTGGACGCATGACCTGGTTCAAGTATGTTCCGACGGGCGTTCCGAGCTTCCAAGCATACACACGATGTCTTCAAGAGCTCCAAATATTTCCAGCATTGTCATGCGACATTCTGTCTGTACCTAATACTACTAGTAGGCAGGTCTAACTGTACAGGAGCACACGCAGGGGTAAAGAAACCAACCGTCTCTGGAGAAGCAGAAGATAGACAGCTTATAAAACATGAGCGTGCCGTAGATAAAAATGTAAGCTCACATCCATCCGGATTTAGCAGAGAATGAAAGAACGTCGGCATAGAGCACGGTAACACCTAGTGTAGGAGACCGTGTTCAGCCCGAAACCGCTGCTAGGATCCTGGAAAGAATAACATGGGCTATGTGCGTTGCTGCTGTTGCTGGGGCGGTCCCGCGAGCAGAGTATCAACCGCGGCAGCAGCGAGCTCTTCCAGCGACATCCTAGGAGGTAGGATAGCATGCGGAGCTCTGATGTCCAGCATGTCTGGGGAGCCGAGAGGCGTGCTGTACTCCGCCGTCGATATGCTAGCCGCCGAAGGCGAAGGCAGAACAGGTGTTCTCGTCCCAGCGGACGTCGGCGTAACGGTGCCAGAAAGGCCAAGGGCGTCAGTGAGGCTCGCGATAGTGGTGCTAGTATTGGGACGTGGAGTGTTAGAACGCGACTCCTTCGCTGGCGAAGCCGGAGAGGATGACCGAGTGACTGACGCAGGGAGCGGAGGCACTGGAGGAAGCGCAGTCAGGATTGGGGATATCGAGGATCGTAGAGAGGTGCCTGGGCCGAGGCGGATATCGTTGCCGTAGACCTTTGCGATCTCACAGACATTACATCGTCGGCAATAGAACCTACACGTCGTTAGCGTTTTAGTTACAATATGACAGCGATTGAACAAACCTTCTCTACTTGGGCTGTCATCCCGCCAAGCCTGTCCGTGAGTAAACGTGCTCATCGCGCCCATGCTCATTCGGGAACGATCAGAGCCTGTACGTGAGTGACTTGACATGAAGGGCGCTACGGGCACAAATGTCTCGGGTTGTAAGGGCGCGGCAGTACGATGTCGATACGGTTGTGCGGCTGATGCGGCGCACCGCGAATCGTAGACGCAGACGCCGAATAGATGGAATGTCGCGAGGGCGCCATGGACGGCGCGTAAGAGACAGGCCGGGGCGGCGCAGTAGACACCCGGCGCATGCTGCTTCGCGAAGATGAATGGATAGATGGCGAGCGCGAGGAACCGCCCGCGAAAGGCGAGACATGTGACATGTCGCCCGGCGGCGGTGTGGGCGCCGGCGAGCCGCTCAAAAGCGATGGTGCCGGTGAATCGCGACTAGACGACACGGAGCGACGCGAAGGCTGATGTTGGAGCGCTGCCGCGAAAGGCCCATGTGTATCAGCGCCATCAGTCGAGGCCGGGCTGATGAGGGGAAGGGTGGAAGTTGCGGTGCTGGGAGTGCCTGCGCCGATCCAGCTATCGTTGCTTAGGTCCGTTGGTGTGCGACCATGAGCGGGGAGGGACAAGTAGTTGGTTGGCGCGGTTTCCGAGATGGGGCTAGCCTTGATGCTGGACGAGCCCGACTGGGCGGCCGACGGCGGCAGGCGGTACAGCGACGCCATGGCATATGGATCGGCGTCTGAGGCGTCATACAGGGTCTGCCCGCGCGTGTTCCTGTCGTTTACCCATGTCGAGAACGGGCGCGGAGGCGGCACAGACGCCCGTTTACGCTGTCTCCGCCGGTAGAAATACCAGCCAAGAAGCGCGACGACGACAACTGCTCCGCCAGCAGCGGCGCCGGCTATCGTCGTCGTAGAGACTGGGGTGTTGCTAGATGCGGCGCTCACAGCAGTGGGACCTGCTGCTGCGAACGAAGAATGCGAAGGAGTGGACTGAGCGCTGGGGCTCTGGCTGAGCGTTTCAACCGGGGGCGCGGATGGCAGTGGGGGTGTAGAGAGTGACTGGCTGGCCGGCGTCGAAGAGGACGGCGGGAGCGTAGTAAGAGACTGTGATGGCGACTGAGACTGTGTCTGAGTAGGCCTCGACTGTGGCTGCGACTGCGGCCTTGACGAGCCTGGTCGCGTCTGCGTCTGCGCCGGCCGCGAGCCCGACGGCGTCGGCGACGGCGACTGCGGGCCCTCGACGGGCGGCGGCGGCATAAAGAGACGAACGAGTTCAAAGAGCGTTGCCGGCGAAATGCGGCGCGTGCACACGTTCTCCCCATGACAAATGTATTTCCACTTTTTCTTACTGGTAAGGAACTTACTTTCAACAACGTTCCTTGTCAATGTCTATCGGCACAGTGCCATCGCGTAATCAAGATGCGCGCATTCACAGCCTCGAGTGTTTAATGCACCCGCAACGCATCGCGTCAGGTACAACTCGAAGAGGAATCCGGATGCGCAGCAGCTACACTGACACACTTGAGGTTATCCATTGTGACTATGCAGTTATGGTTAGTGTTCATCCGGCGACCTCTCATGACAACGCCGTGGCTATAAAGCTGCTACAGAATCATGTTTTCAGCAGTCACATTACGCACCACAAGCCCCCGCAACCCACTACAGAGATTGGGGGCACTAGCAGCTGAGCCTGAGTGACTGCAACTCTCATAAACAAGACAAATATACTCCGCGGCGAACCCATGCGGTTCCAGATGAACGGCCAGTAGCAAATGAGACGAATTGTGAACGGGTATATTTCGTTATACCGCCCGTAGCACATCGATGAAGTATGACCACGCAGGCTTCAGAGTCGTGCGCTGTCGTAGCATGCAATGCCTGGCCCTTGATATTGACCTGGGTCGCCCTCCGAGTCGACGCTTCGGGACGATGAGTTCGGGGCGCGCCAGACTGCAGGGCTCCTTCCGAAAGGGTCATATCCTGCACGGCTAGCATCGGATATCCAACAACCATATGGTTGTGTGCTACGACGCTGCGGGTGTAGCAGAGAATTCGGTGAAAAAAGTGTTCGACAGTCCAGTGTCTCGAATCCCTGTTCTGTGCAGTTCAGCACATCGGCCGGCCCCTAGATCCACAGGAATGAGAATTTTCCTGAGCTGACCCTTCCAGGCTGAAAGGCGGAGGTTGGCTGGCAGCAGGTCGAAACCCGGGTGCTCGGGAAACGGAAATGAACGAAAGCAGAATGCGCTATGCAGCGTTAATTGCATTTGCAGGACAGGCCCGACAATGCGCCAAGTTGTCAGAACAAGAGGAATGGCCAACAAGTCAGCAGCTCGGTGAGCACAGGGGATCCAGCGCTAACAATGTAGCCATAGCCAGAAGATGTACTTGCGTTGCATTCCTTGTGGATCGTCGAAGGATCGAGATCATAGAGAACACAATGACTCGAGCATGTCGTTCAATCAGGATAGTTCCGGCACGCAGGATAAAGTAGAACAGGGATTTGTTTTTGGGGACTGCAGCGGGTGTTGTTCGCAGGAGCAGAGAGACGTGCCGTCGGAGTTGCATTTGTGCGCGCCGCACTTGACTTCATGCCACACTTAGAACCCGTGGACGTCTCGCACCTTCGACCATGGCTCATCAGAACGCTGGAGCCCATGTGCGCCGAATTTTTAGATGCCGCGCGAGATAGTACTGACTGGCTGGCACAGCTGCGATGCTGATCCGCATGTGCTCGCCGATTATGTGCTCGCGCTGCTCAAGCACGAAGCGCCAGAGGCGGAGATGCGGGACATGTTCGCTAAGCAGCTGGCGGACTTTCTTGACCAGGGTGCGTGCTTGCTTCTACGCGCCTCCTGCCAGCATCACGTCTGACGCGCGGTCTGCGCACGCAGAGGCGCCAGCCTTCATAGAGCAGCTCCTGGCCGCCCTCCGTACCAAATCTTACATGCCCTACGCGGCCGACCCGACTCCCATGCGCTCCGAGGATACCGGCATTCCAATCCCCCTCGACGCGCTCGTTACCCCTGCTGCTGGTCAAAAGCGCGCCGCGGATGGCGACGACTTTGAGCGTGCCCCGCCGAAGGGTCCGCGTCTCAGCGCTGACGGAAACTTCTCGAGATATGGTCCTGGGCCCTCGCACAACAACGGCGGAGCCTGGAGGGGAGGCGCGCCTCCGCCTCAGGGTGGACGCGGTGGCTACTCGAACGGCGGCTCCAACGGACGTCAACAAAACGACATGTCCCAGCGCGGTCCGCGAAGAGGAATGTGCAGGGACTATCACAGTGCGTATAATACATGCCTGGTTCCAGACTTTAACATTGACTTGTGGCTAAGACCTTGGGTATTGTGCGCGCGGCGCGCTCTGCCCCTACAGCCACGGCAACGACGCCGTGGTGCCGCATATGCCATATGGTGGGCCTCCCGGCGCGCCGCCGGGGATGCCGTTTATTCCTATGGGCGGACAGTTTGGGATGCCGTTTGCCATGGCGGCAGCGTACGACCCCACACAGGCCCAGATGGACATGGGCAACCGCCACCCCCTCGGCGAGGTCATCCAGGATCTCACACCTCGCCCTGAAGGCGCACCAGACGCTCGCTCACGGCCACATAACGGCGGTATGCGTCGTCAGCCACAACCTGCCGATGCACAGCGAGGAACGTTCGCCGGCGCGCAGAATTTCGACGATGGCTCTGCTAATGCCCGCGGTCCGCGCAAAGGCGAGAACAAAACGCTTGTCGTGGAGAAAATTCCGACCGAGCACCTGTCTCTGGAAGGTGTCAACGCGTGGTTCAAGCGCTTCGGTACCGTGACAAATGTCGCTATCGACGCTAAGGGCTCGAAAGCCCTTGTCAGCTTCGCTACCCCAAACGAGGCACACGCTGCCTGGAAATCAGAGGATGCTGTTTTCAACAACCGCTTCGTCAAGGTGTTTTGGCACAGGCCAATGGCTGGTCACGGTGCTGCCGGCCAGAAGATGCTCGAGGCATCCGCACCGCTCATCTCCAATATTGCCAGCAAGGATGCTCCTTCCGGGGACGCAACCAATGGTTCTACTCCTCCAGTTGCTGCTGCTGCTACTGTTGCTCCAACTCCGAAAAAGAAGCCTATCGATACGGCCGCGCTCGCTTCAAAGCAGCAATTACTGGAGCGGCAAATCGCCGAGCAAAAGACCCTCATGGCGCGGTATTCCTCTGCTTCGTCTGCGGAGGAGAAACAGCAAATCATGGCACGGTTGCGGCAGCTGAAGGACGAGATGAAGAGCGAGCCTGCTGCGCCTGCGCCGGCTGTGGATGCTGAGCTGAAGAAGAAGGAACTGTTGGACAAGGAGCTCGAGATAGCTGCTGCCGGGACCGAAGCCGAGGGATCGAGCTCCACGACGGAGGCCCTGAAGGCGAAGTTGGCGAAGTTGCGGGAGGAGGCGAGTTGGACATTTTATCAACAGGAATTGATGAGCTGACTTGGGTTTTTTCCTTACAGGCTGCCAGCTTGGGAATCACAGACCCCTCTGCCTCAACATACCCCAGCACATCCTTCCGCGGATATCGCGGCCGGGGCAGAGGCGCTCGCGGATATTATCGCGGCCGTGGGGCGGCGGTCATACGCAATATGACGCTCGACAACCGCCCAAGGAAGCTCTTGGTCAAGGGCACGCCCGGCAGCGAAGAAGCCCTTCAGACCGTGCGTAGCTGGTATGACACGATGGGCCAAGTCGAGTCCGCAAGCTTGTTGCCATCTGGCGATGTTCTCGTCTCGTTCACCAGCCGTTCTTTCGCAGAATCGGTACGTGCTTGGATTCCCATCCCTCATAGCAGTGGATATGCTAACCACACACCCCCGCAGGCGTTTGCGAAACCTAGTAATATCACTGGTATCGGCTCTGTCGAGGTTGCATGGTACTCCGAAGCTTCGGGAAGCGCAGCGCCAGCGGCTTCGAGCGAGTCGCAAATGGATGGTCCCGAGGACACGCTTATGAAGGAGTCGTCGGGAGCACGCTCACCCAGACGCGACGACGACGACGACGATGACGATCTGCGGCGTATGCACGACGACGATTGGGACGACGAAGACGACCGTCGCCGAAGACGATGAACCGCCGCACGACCTCGAGAACAAACTGCATCTTGCTGCATGTATAGCTCTGTGTGTATATTGCCCTGTCTGGACTGTAAATTGCTGTTTGCTGCTGCTCCTGCTCCTGCTTTTATATTTGTCGTACTACCTACTCCTGCCTGCCGCTTTGCTCAAAATGATATGCTGGGGGAGGGAGGCACAGGGACGATGTTGCCGTACGCAAAAAAAGTAATTGGTCGCTTGTGTTGCGTCTACTACGCTACTTATTACCCTATTATATCGACTACAATACGACGCTCCAGTCAGACGGGATTTCGCCCCTCTGCCTGCCCTGGATCTCTGCGAGGATGGTCTTGGAGAGCGGGCCCAAGCCATCTGGGCCGGTGGGGATAGCCAGATCCTTCCCTTCGTACCCAATCTTGTCGACTGGCGAGATAATGGCAGCAGTGCCTAATGTGCAGTCATGAGCGATCAGTGACAGCATTGAGCGGGCAATTCGAGGCGCACCGGTGCCAAACATCTCGACGAGTCTGCCGTCCTGCGCTGCCTGCTTGACCTCCTTCATCGTGATGGGGCGTTCGTTGACGATAATTTTGTCTGGGAGCCCGTCCAATTTCTTCTTGCCGGATGCGTGGTCGCGTGCAATGGACAGCACAGAGTCGCGCGTGACGCCCGGGAGGATCATGCCGTCTAATGGCGGCGTGACGAGCTCGATTTCTAAAGGCGCATGTCCGATAAGACGCGTTGTTGAGACTCGCTGCACATGCCGAACGTACCACCTTGCGCATTGCGCAGCGCAACGAACATGTTCATCGTGCCGACCTACGAGGGCGCCTGAGTTCCGGCGACGCACAAGCGAATGGTAAGATTGACGAACCTCGGTCAGGTAGTGCTCCGGTCCATGCAACCACAAATTTTGGGCGTATCCGTGCACGGCAGCCTCGCGCTGCGGGACGACGCCCGGCGCGTAGTTTGCACCGAGCTTGTACGCGCCAGTACCTATAATAATTGAGATAAATGCCGCAGGACTAGCGGGCCCATGCGCATACCTCCAGGAGCAGCGCGTGTGTATTCCGTCGTTGCATGCAGCGCGACAGGCTTGAATCCCGACTTGTAATACGGGCCCACTGGGCTAAGAATGACAAACAGCAACGCTTCGTCGGGCGCATTGACGCCTATGGCGCGTTGGGTGCCAACTGGCATGGTAGACTTAGGCATCGCCCAACGTCTGACAATTAGGAAGGATGCGCACTGAGCGTTGGGCGAATATACAACGAATAGCCTGGCCTGTCTGGTATCCAGTGGGCGTCGAGCCGGATGAGCGTCTTGATAAGGTCGAGAAGCGCGTTCCCGTTGAATGTCTGTTCGCGGTATTTCGTGAGAATAGATGAGGGCTAAATGACACACGTACCGGCAGCGCAATGCGCTCCGCGCTGCTGTTCATGCGCTTCATGTTCATGTCCGGGCGGAAGAGGGTGATGGCTCCCTGGGCATTCTTGTATGCCTTCATGCCCTCGAACAGCGTCTGCGCATAGTGGAACACCGTCGCGCTCGGCTCCAGGCACAGCGGGCCGTCTGCACATACGCATCGTGCGTTCAGCGTGCTATTTCTCGAGGCGACAGAGGAAACGCGTACAGGGGATGATCTCCGGCTCTGCCCAGCCCTTATCCATGCTCCATGGGATGGTGAGCATATGGTCCGTCTGCGGGCGTCACATGAGCGGCGTACGCCACGGAGCCTGCGACGACGGCGAGCACGCACAAAGACGCGTCCGAAGGCGAGGCCATCGAGCTCGGGCAACGGCTTGAGGTCGGTGCGCTTGGTGATCTTTAACCGGGAGGGCTGCAGAGCGCGTCAGTCCGCGCACGGGGACGTCCGCGGCGAAGGCGCGACGAACGTCGATGTCTGGCAGCGCCGCTGGCCGCGCCGTCGAGTTATTGCGGGCACACAGCACAGTTGCGCGCGAGAATAACGGTGCGCGACGCGCAGACCAGCGCAGAGCGAGCGAGGGAAGGACCATGTTGCGCAGGAGGATAAGCCTGAGAACAGGCGCGCGCCGGTTTTATGGAACTCCCCATGACTCGGCGGTCAGTTCATTCGGCCGACCAGCAAGCAAACCCTTACTGTATGTAACTGTATTTCTGGAAAGCAGAAAGGTACTGTAAAAAGAAGGGGACTAGAAGCGAGCGTAGGTGCGTGAGGCAGCGCGAGAAATCCAACGGGAAAAAAATAGCAAGACACGGGAAGCGCGAATAGCTGGCAGGCATATTTACAATGGGCGACGGGGAATGGGTGGGGCAAGCGGCGACTCTTTGCGACACTGGGAGGGGATCCTCAGTCCTTGTCCTCGGAATCGCTGACGATCAGCCATTCGGACTCAGGCTCTGCAACGTGCTCGACGTCGACCCAGTCGCGGGACTCTTCCCCGTCGTTCGGGACGTCCCGTTCGCCACCCCGTTTCCCGAGCCCGACGGCCCCGCCGACTTGGCTGTCGGGAGGTCGCCCAGCGCGGCGGTGGCCATTTCGTGGCGCGTCTTGAGGTCCTCGTAGAAGACGTTGGCCTCGTTCAGCTTCTCGGCCTCGAGGTTCATCTTGTCGATCCATCTTGAGAGTAGCGATGCATTGTCTCGCCGCAGGTCTATGTTGCGCTGCTCGAGCTGCGTGACCTCCAGCGTCAGCGCCGCGAGCTCGTCGTTGAGGTTCTGTGTAATAAAATGATTTAGCAAAGGAGGAGAGACGGCAATTGAGCGAGGCGAACCTGAACAGTCTTGTCCTTTTCAGCGAGAATTTCTGTGTGCTGCGCGACCTTCCGGCGCAATATGGTGAGCTCGTCCTGCAGCTTGCGCATGTTCTCGCCGTCGATGCGGGACTGTTCTTCCTGGGCGCGGAGAGTGTCGTTGACGGCGATGAGACGCTGTGTCGCCTGGCTCTGGGCCTTGTATGCGGCCGCGAGCTCGTCGCGCATGCTCGATATCTGCGACTCGAGCGAGGACGTGTATGCCGCGCGCACGGGGTTGCTGGGGGGAGACGGTGAGCGGGATGGCGCGGGGCGAGCGGCGAGCAAGACTCACTCCTCGGCGCCGACGAGGACTGTGGATGCATTTGGGTTGCTCTTGACGGTGCCGACTGCGCGCAGCAGGCTCTGGTTGCGCTCCTTGAGCAGGCGGGTCTGCTGCGCCAGCCGGCGATCTGGGGCTCGGTGAGGACGGCGCGCAGAACACGTGGGCACGGCGACGCACACTGCTCGATGATGGACGCATAGGCGTGCTCGCGCTCGTTGCGCTCGACCAGCCGCTGCCGTATCACGTCCTGGAACGTCGCCAGCGAGCTGGGACCGGGCTGCATGGCTCTGCTCCGAGTGCTCAGCCGGCCTCGTCGGCGGAGTCCAATTGCCCGCCCGCCCTTCCAGCTTCCAGTTCCACTCTCTTCGCTGACGACCCAGAGTCCTTATTGCCGCGAATGGGCCGCGTTCTCCTCAAGGTGCGCACCACCCGCCCGCCCAGCGTCCGCACCGTCTGACGCCCGCCCGCCCCAGGTTATCATTCTGGGCGACAGCGGGTGTGCCACAGCGCCCTTAGCCTGCCCAGGTCCCGCCAGTGCTCACGCCCGCCCGCAGCGTCGGCAAGACGTCGCTCATGAACCAATACGTCAACAAGCGGTTCTCCAACCAGTACAAGGCCACCATCGGGGCTGACTTGTCAGTGCGCGCGGCCACCCTGCGCCCCCCCACCCGCACCCGCTCAGGCGCTCATGTAACCCCAACAGCCTGACCAAGGAAGTCATGGTCGACGACCGTCTGGTCACCATGCAGGCGGGTCTATTTCACTATCCTGCGCCCGTCGCTCACGCTTGCCTAGCTGTGGGACACGGCCGGACAAGAGCGCTTCCAGTCGCTCGGCGTCGCATTCTACCGCGGCGCAGACTGCTGCGTGCTCGTCTACGACGTCAACAGCTCCAAGTCGTTCGAGACGCTCGACAGCTGGCGGGACGAGTTCCTCATCCAGGCGAGCCCGCACGACCCCGACAACTTCCCCTTCGTCGTGCTCGGCAACAAGATCGACGTCGAGGAGAGCAAGCGCCAGGTCCGTCTCGCTTGCTCGCTTGTCTCTGCCGCCGCAGCCCTCACGTCCCGTTGCGCGCACAGGTGACTCAGAAGCGCGCCATGACTTGGTGCCAGTCCAAGGGCAACATCCCGTACTTTGAGACGTCGGCGAAGGAGGCCATCAACGTCGAGCAGGCGTTCCAGACGATTGCCAAGAACGCGCTGCAACAAGAGGCCGAGGTCGAGCTGTACGAGGAACCCAGCACGATCCGAGTGAGTTGCCTATTGACTCTATTATCCTCCCAGTTACGCCGACTACCCTGACCCCATCAAGATCGACTCGGAGAGCTCTCAGAGCTATGGCTGCAATTGCTAGAGAGAGAGAGAGAGCGTGCGTGTGGATCGGAGGAAGTGGTGTTGCACTCCGACATAGTTGTTGTCTCACTCATCCCGCGTTTACGACCTTTACATCCTGTTTCCTGCCTTTCGCTATTGATATAATTCCCGTCTGTTCTTCGCAACCGCCATGTCGATGACCGCCACCGCGCCCGTGCTGCATTCGTTCCCGACCGTCGACGCGCTGACAGACAGCCTGGCGGCGTACATCACCAAGATCCAGAAGGACGCAGTGAACAAGAAGGGCCGCTTCACCATTGCGATCTCGGGCGGCTCGCTGCCCAAGACGCTGCGCGGGCTCATTGGCAGGCCCGGCGTGAAGTGGGACAAGTGGTGCGTGATAAGAGCCGGCGCGCGTAGATGGCTGGGCCGATAATCGCGCACATGCAGGCACGTCTTCTATGCCGACGAGCGCCTCGTGCCCTTCAGCGACCCCGAGTCCAACCACTCGCTGTGCGAGCGCGAGCTGTACTCGCATCTGGGCGGCGCGCTGCCCGCGAGCCAGATCCACGCCATCGACGAGTCGCTCATCGACGACATTGACGAGGTCACCGACGCGTACGAGGGCCAGCTCATCCAGGAGTTCGCGAGCAAGGACGCCGCGCGGTTCCCCGTGTTCGACCTCATCCTGCTCGGCATGGGCCCCGACGGCCACACCGCGTCGCTCTTCCCCGGACACTCCATCCTGCTCGAGGACGACCGCTGGGTGGCATACATCGAGGACTCGCCCAAGCCGCCGCCGCGCCGCATCACCTCACCCTCAGAGTCATCAACCACGCCGCCCACATCGCCTTCGTCGCCACCGGCGCAGCCAAGAAAGTCATCCTCCACGCCGTCCTCGACCAGCCCGAGCTGGGCCTGCCTTGTTCGCGCGTCCGCCCCGCCCACCCGGGCACCGTCACCTGGTTCGTCGACGACGCCGCTAGCGAGCTCACGACGTACCCCAGGACGCAGCCTGGTGTGTAGCGCGTGCCGCTCAGTCTTCCCTCCGCTGTCGTCCCAACCCTTCTTGCCAGATTTATATCCTGCTCCTCCCTATGTACACCTCTGATCTACCAGCGAACGAAATAGAACCAACGTCTCTCTTGTAACACGAGAATAAGTATGCAGCGTGAGAAATAAATAGACATGCTGTGACAATCATGCAACTCATCGTCATCGTCGTCGTAATCATGGCGACTCGTCAGCGCGCGGCGTGGTCGCGCTCGAGTGCGTTGCACACGTCTCCATCCCCATCTCCGGAAACAGCGCCAAGAGTAAGGCATCCAGGATGAATATGAGCAGGTGGTTGTTGCACGGCACCGACGTCAACGGGTCGATTGCGGACTTGATGGTAAGGCGTCTCGACGGCATGTCGTGTCCTATCAAAACAGGTGCTACAGCGTCTGTGCGGGCGTGAGCAACCCTGGACCGCGGTCTCCGCACTGCACGCACCGGGTAGAAGCCCTGCCAGACGAATCTCGAGCGACTCGCGGATTACAACCTGCTCCTCAGGCGTAGGGTCTATGGGTGGGGGTCCAGGCCACCCGTTGGGGAACAGCAGCTTCTTGCCTTGCACGACGACTTTCAGGACGAGTGTCGGCGTGCAGAGATGCTGTTCTATGAGATGCGGAGCATAACTGTTTGACATTCCATGAGTAGCATTCTTAACATGGGATCGACTTGGGTGGACATACCGGTCGAACCATGGCGAAAGCCATATTATGCACATTTGCATGAACGCAAGCACCATCGCCGACGCGAATCTTGTGCGCATCGTTAGAACCTCGCCAACCAGATCCACAATACCACGTCCAAGACCTTGCCGTGCAGGGTCCTTGGAGGGTTTGCTGGCATTGTGTATGGCAACAATGGCATGCCATGCTTGTTGCGATACTGCAATTGCAGTCAAGCAGGCCGCAGACATGGCTTGGACAGCCGATAGAAATAGAATGACCATTGCATGGAACGAGGCTTGAGATAGTGGCGTTGAAGGCTGTTGTATTATATTAGAAGGAGCCGTACAAAATGCATGAGAGACGCACCGACAGGGAAGACGACCGCGGCGGGCCCAGGACGTCCAGGACCATCTTCTGTATGAACCAGGGCTGCACGACCCTGGGGAAGACGTCTCCGAGCAAGACTTTGACGAGGATTTCGCGGATGATCTCGCGTTCGGCCTGGGCGGCATAGTCCTCGGGCGGGAGGACGAGCTGCAGCACACGCTCGACGGCCTGGCGCAGGTACTCGTCCCGGATCTGGCCCTCGGGTGTGAGGGCGATGTGCGGTTGCAGCGAGTGGAACGTCTCCGCGAGCGTGCCTTCGCCTGCAGCGTACGACGTGCCGAGGCGGAGGCGCGCAGCATGGAAGTCGGCGTAGTGCTGCGCGAGCAGCGCGGGGACGTCGCGCAGGACGAGGCCGGGCACGTCGGCCGCCCGTACGCGGGGCTCGAGGCCGCGTATAACGTGCGACACGACGCGCGTGATCTCGGGCAGGAACTCCTTGTCGTACTTGGTGATCTTGGACCACCAGGGCAGCACGAACGCGCGCAATGCGAGCGCAAGGAAGTCGTAGAGCTCGTCGTTCAGCTCCTGCGGCACGCCCGAGAGCAGCGGCGGCGGCGTCGACGGTCCATTGGGAAAGAGGAGCCGCCGTGCGAGCGGGACAGGCGCCGAGGTCTTGGTCGAGGGCGGCATTCGAGCCGCGGAGCTTGAATTTGATGGAAACCGCGGAGAACTGCTTCCAACTGACAGGCATCACGTCGTTTGCTGCCATAACAAAATCAAGAGTCACATGACTTGATGTTTTCCCAGTGCAAACTCCCGGGGATTATGAATACTTGGTCAGCACCACAGGGCCAGGCTATCAATTTATCGACCACTACCTACCTATTTACTGGGTCAGGATGCAGCACAATTGCAAGGAGCGGAGACGAGAGCAACTGCCAGGAACTCTTCATCGAAATTTGTCTAAAAATAGGGCAAGAATGTACCTGCCCGGTGCTGTCGGGTGGGGAGCCCGCAGTTCCGCCATCTTGAAGGCACCATCCTGCACCATCCGGGGCCTGAAATGCACAGCACCGGAGTGCCATATAGAAATGACTCGTATCATTGCGCCCAAAGCATCCCACTGACAACATGGTCTCTGTTCTTGGCGGCGGGCGGCGCCCAACCTTGAAGATTCAGCCCTATCAAGGCATATTCCATCTTCATCCCCCGACTGTATACGAACATCTGGAGCCGGATGCACCAGACACGAATGACACCTTCCTGGGGCAAATTGTGCTCTCGTTGCCCAAGCCTCGCGCGTTCACGAGTCTGGTGGTAAAGCTTGTCGCCAATTACAGCCTCACCGTACCTGGACATTCGTATGGCCATGCCCACTCTTCGCGCCAACTTGCTAATGTGTAGCAGCACGGAAAAGGGCGTTCTAGGCAGCTGGGAGTGCGAAGTGTCCATTCCTAAGCGCTTAGAACCAGGCGAACATACGTGAGTCCGAACTGCTTTGCACTGCAGATAGAGCCTGACAACTCAAAACGAGCCAGCTTCGCATGGACACTGAACGTTCCTCGCTCCAGCGCCCCATATGAGAGATGTCCTTATGGAAGAGTGTTCTACAAGCTGTTCGCTGTTGCCGACGGTCCGGATGGTGCAGTCAAAGGCGAGCAGGTTACTGAGGTCGTTGCAGTCCCAGCCCTGTACGTCCAGGATCCTTATTCTACGCCTGTGACTTTCTCACGATGCTTTCATCCAGCGAAGCGGAGACAGCCGCCCTCAACGAGCGGTTCGAAGGGTTTCATAGCGAGACTGGTGTCAGTGGTCCCCACGATTGGGCTTGTATGAACGCTCACACTCGCAGCCATATCTCATGACGCTTTTGTCGCAACACCTGACGGTCGGTGGCGTGATCCACTATTCGCTCAACCTCGCCTCCGTACCACAAGAGCTCTGTTTACATTCGATCTCTGCGAGTATTGTGCAGTCGTATGCTCTTCGATCGCATGCAAAACCGGGGCAGACGACCGCGCCCCCACCACATCGTCGCCTAGTGTTCCATGTGGACCACCTCACCCCGCTTTGGAGTGAGGAGGATAGCTCTGATGCGTTATCATCGTCCTCGCGTCCGGGAAAGCGACCTGGCACAGTGCTGAAGACGTCCAGTCCTACTGTCTCCCGCGGTCCTTATGTGATGGCACAGCTTTCTCCTGGCGAGTCGCTGCAAGTTAGCCACGTTGCCCGTTTGCCCGACGACGATCTGCTGCGGGCGACTACTCTTGACGGAACCAACGCGCCCATCCGTATCTCGCACAAAATCGTGCTCGATGTCAACTTCTCCACACCAGGCACGAGCCCGCGACTACTACGGGTAGAGCGGCCATTGACAATTCTCTCTGTGCGTTACATTCTGCCGGTTGTCCTGTTTCTCCCTTCGATTTTGCTGAGGACTGTAAATCGTAGTGCTGCTGTTTCCCGGATAGTCTCGTGCTACCTCCATACGTCGACGTCGCCGAAGGCAAGACAGCTGAGCGTCAACGCCGTGAAGCGCGTGAAGCAGTTCGCGGTGGACGATGCACCGGCGACGCATACTGTTTCTGTATCTGCATGATCGCGTTCGACTCCCTCATTCAGCCTCTCATTGGTGTGCACAAAGCCCATGCAGCCCCCGAACCGAGGGCGGAGGATATTTTCGTCGCGAATAAGCACGTTCAGCTTCCCAGAAACCAATGATTACTTATTGGTCAGATATACGTCTATGTACTGTAGTATATTGAGGGTAATCGAGGCAGGTTATTTGATGTTGCCTTTATGGAGTCCCGTAATTCAACGAGTGGATTACGTCCAAACTCGAGAGCTGGAGTCAGAGTTCCGAAAGACAAACGGCGTTATTAGTGAGTCCTCGGACTCCGCGCGGGGGAAGACTCTTCTGGAAATTGCAGCCTACAACAACCATCACATGTGATACCCGAGAATCCATGAGCCAGGCGTAATTGTTGTAAAGCCATACAGCCGTGGTGTAAACCATAAGCAGACGCTCCGTTTTCCGAGCGATCGCCTGCTTTGTGTTGCCTTCACCGTGACTAGCAACCGAAGCAAAAGAAAATAAAAGAGTAACCAGGACCTCGTATCGTGTGGAGATGTCGGTTCGTTTTCTACATCTGTGCAAGATATAGGCCGACCACGGAACACTTACAGAGCAGAAGACCAAGGCGAAGCTATCGCTGATAAGAAATAGACAGTACACAAGTTCTTGGGTGCCTGAATATTTCCGAGACTATGCCGACCATGTAAAAACAAGCTAGCAAACCCACCATCGAGCGGGCTATGAAGAGACTTGGAAGAGATTTGAGAGACGCGGAGCGGAGCTATTATGCGATTAGCATCCGGAAGATGAGGCATTTTGGCTTGAGGCATTTTCGCCGCCCATATAGCGTCGCACTGGGTTCGGCGATCGCCCCAGTCCACCCCCGCAACCTCCCATCTGCCTCCCACCTCCTTCACCAGTCTCGGTGTGTTGACCCGTCAGCGTGGCCGGCTGTGCACTCGCCCATTTCTCTATGGCCCGCACCTGAACCTACCTCTTCCATTCGAGCAAGTGGTTTATCGCCGATACCTCGAGATGCTTGTTTTCCACCTCGACTGCTCCCTACCACGCATGTCTTGTCTTGCCCCGTGTCCATTTCAAGTCGAACACTGTTGCTCGGTAACTCCATCATGCATCTGAGGTCTTCCCATTCCCCTCAGCTTCACTGCTCGCAACACGACTTCTATACCGAACATCGACAACATATCCTTCCATCGACGGCGGGAACCCCGGACACCGCGCTGACAACACACGCTAGCGTCAGCGGGGCCCGTGACGCCGTTCGGCCCGCTGGCAGTGTCATCTATCGTCGCGGCAACGTGTGTTCTTAGGAGTTATGTTGTTTGCCGTTCCCGAGTAAACCCCTTGCTCGGGAACCTCAAGCAGCACATGATGAGATGTCTTCTGGACCAGGCTTGCCCATTCTCCGCCGTGGATGGCTGCCGAAGGGGTTATATCACTCCTCGCCCTTTCATCGTATCGCGTGCTCCATCATGCCGTAGTGCTGGCCGCAGGCGAGTTTACTGGAAATTCCAACTCGCGCCACGAAACAGTCATCGCGCTCATCGTACAAGATGGTGGTCGGTTTCAGCGGTGGTAATAAGTGAATGGGTACTACCTCGGAGTCTGGGCGATTGCGTGATGAGAATCGGAGAATCCAGCAGAAATACTGTATCCGGCGTCGATACGGTCCTGCGTCGTGTGTCAATGAAATAACACACATGTAAATCCTGATCGTAGCAGGCGCCGCGTACACATGGCCGGGCGTCTTATAGCAGTATAAATGTAGACTTGGCGATGAAACGATGATCTCCATTCCCAACGCTTCCTTTCTCGAGAGTCCTGTCCAAATGTGGCTCCCACTTGTGCTCGCTACGCCTTTGTGCGCATACGTTGCTGCGCAGGCGACCGGTACGCACTCACCTCTAGGTATCAATGATCAGAGGTTCAAACTGAATTCCAGGACCCGAAGCCCTGCATGTTGGCTATATCGTTTTCCCCGCTTTCGAGGCACTCGACGTCTTCGGCCCGCTGGACCCCTTGAATATGCTCTCAATTACGGTGCCTTTGAACCTCTCTATCATTGGGCCGTCACTCGAGCCAGTCAGTACAAGGCTTCAAGCGATGCAAACACCGTCGTCGTTCAACCAATCCATTGTACCTACGCACACCTTCGCTAATCCGCCGGAGAACCTTGACGTTCTCATCGTCCCTGGCGGGCCTGGTACTCGTGCCCCCATTGAACAACTGCAGCCCCAGATCGACTTAATCCGCAACACATATCCGTCGCTCAAATATCTCATTTCTGTCTGCACTGGCGTGACGCTCCTTGCGCGTGCTGGTGTCCTGGATGGGAAGAGGGCCACGGGAAACAAGGCTGCCTGGGAGTTCGTCAAGTCCACCGGTCCCAACGTGGACTGGGTCCCCAAGGTAAGGAAACATTTGTAGTTACTGCTGTGCCATTTGTCACTGTCTACGCAGGCTCGCTGGGTTGTAGACGGAAACATCTGGACCACGAGTGGCGTTGCCGCGGGTATCGATGGCATATTCGCGTGGATCGAGCACGTCTACGGCGAAGGAACTGCCACGACCATTGCGAACATAATCGAGTACGACCGCCACACGGACCCATCGTGGGATCCCTTCTCGGATATCTTCAATACCACCTCCGCCGACCGTCAGGATAGCGAGAGCAGTGCATACCTCGGCGTTTGAGGTTCGCGGCATAGTTGCACATCCGACTCCTGTCGGTCAAGGCCCCCGGATACCTACAGTACCATGTTTTAACTTTTGCTATCTTTATAGCGCAATATGATAGCTTGTTTCGTGAGACGTGGGCGACGAGAACCAGGATGTTTCTGCTCCGATTATTGGTCAGATGTACCAACGCAATCAGGACTGTATTAAATAGTGGCTTCATCGCGGTGCCGTGCCCTCTAGGATATCGTTGCCCAACGCTTCGGTCCTCGAGATCCGCTGAACGTGCTCTTCGTGCTCTTGCAGTGGCGCAATTGAACCTTCCATCATCGCACCACGACTCGAGCTCGTCAGCACGGAGCGTCAGAACCTGGAGACCGTGTCGCTATTCACCAAAGAACACGACTGTGCTCATGGTCCCATGATTAGGGCACAGGCGCATAGCCCATTGGTGTCGACGGGATTTTCGTTTGGATTGGACCGTAGAGGAAACGACCGTGACCGCTAACAGATTTGCTTGAGCAAGACTGCCTGTTGATTCGAGCGCTGGCTTGTCCGATTGGACGTGTATTTGTGCGGCAACAGAGCTCTATGCCTATGGACAATATCTGGTACAGTATGTTGCGTTACGCTTTGCGCATGCCTGGAAGGCAGAACATCTGCAACAAGGTAATGCATGCTGGGCGCTGACTATGGTAGATGACTAACCTCGTATATCACTTCCGAAGGGACGCCATATCCGACGAACGCACCAGTCTCGACCTTTGTACCGAGTGCAACACCGATCACCGCGCCAGATGATTCGTCGACGAGAGGTGCTCCACTCGTGCCTTGGGTTGGACAAGGGGAGAATAGAATCTGTGAGAGCGTGTCGTATGTCCCTGGCTAAAGCGGAAACCTGGGTCAATCTTGTGCGCGGTAGCTACGGTCGTCACGCTCGCCTCAGCTGGTCGACCACACGGGTCTCTGTAGCCGTGGATGGTTCCAGACTTCCAATTGGAAGTTGTTGTCGAGCTTGTGGGCTCCACTTCCACCAACGGCAGTTGAGATGCATTGCCTATCGGCGCGGGATATGGTGAAATGGGTAGAGAAGGAATGTTCGTAGACACGGGCGTGTTGACTGAGAGCAGGAGAAGATCGTGCCACGGCAGGGACGCTAGGATACCAGAAGCGGGCAAAGTTTGACCTTCAGAGGTGCAGATGAGGGTGCCTGAGTGTACTGCCTCCTTTTCCAGTAGGCGAGAGTGTCGAATCTGAGCCTGTCGTCAACGCTCCGGTCGCACGGACTGAGCCAATGAGTACCTCTTGCAGCGTGTGGGCGCAAGTCAAGATAGCAGTAGCAGCATAGTCAGGCAGATGAAGGGCGAAGCCAGTGCTGGTGTGAACTTCTGGCTGGCTTCCGTCATCCACAATGTGGCTCACAGAGACGAGTCCAGGGTGAGCAACGTCGAAGGCAACGCGGCGAGAGCTAGGAGGCGCAGACTCATATGGTAAAGTGGTGTCCAGAACGTGGCCTGCGCGGGCTTGCAGCTGACCTAGGAGCTGTGGCAGCGACATACAGCCTGGCGTGGAACGTCGGTGATCATGAAATTCTTGAAGAATGCGTCGGTTGTAAGCGCTCAGCAGGGAACGCGAGATTGCAGAGTGCGAGTCATGAGCTAGCTGTGCGTAAAAGCGGCGACCCAGCCAACGGGCGGCGGCCAAGCGCGGCATGGCTGAAAGAGGGATCAACACGTGACTAAACTCCGCCAGACCGCGTTGTCTCCTGTCTCCGCGCCACCCCCGACAGCATGGACGAGTCGATGCTGCTCGACTCCGACGATGCCTTCGACGACGAGATCCTAGCCCAGCTTGACGCGCTCGAGTCCGCACACGCGACACAGGCGCCGGCCCAGTCGCAAGCAGCCCCTCAAGCTGCAACCCAGCCGCCGCCAACGTTACCAACCCAGAACGACGACGACGAATTCGAGGACTACACCTTCGACTTTGACGAGAGCGAGCTCGAGCTTATTGACAAGGCCACCGGGCCTATCACCATCCCACCACGCGAAACCGCACAACCGAGACCGCCTTTCG
This sequence comes from Auricularia sp. M13, assembly GCA_037042915.1. Lineage (NCBI taxonomy): Eukaryota > Fungi > Basidiomycota > Agaricomycetes > Auriculariales > Auriculariaceae > Auricularia > Auricularia sp. M13. Next base: position 1,531,462 of record CM073197.1, on the reverse strand, counting down.
CGCGCACCACCAGCCGGACCATACAGACCACGCTTACAGGCGAGGCATACAATGCAAACGCAGGCAACGACAGGCCCAAAGCCATGCCGAAGGCTGGAAAATTTGTCAAGTCCAAGGTCTGGGATCAGACTGCTTTCGCAAAAAGCGGCAAGCCTCGCAAGTCGAAGCCGAAGGGCAAGGGCAAATCCAAGCCTGCCAGCGACGAGGAAGAAATCGAATTCGAACAATTCCCTGCTCCATTCGTCCCAGGTATGTTAGGGCCCTGCATAGTGTTGCCTAGCTAACATTCGCTCCAGTCGGGCAAGTGTAATCGTCCGCCACATTTTGATCTACTGACCGCATCTTCCTCGATTGCGTTTCCGAATACAGGCCCGTGCGTACTTACCGCATCGCTGTGTCTTGAAATTCTCTAACAATGTCCTCTAGCCTCCACCGATGAAGCCGCAACTCGACAGACTGAACGCCAGACAGTGGATATACCCGCTGAACCGAGAGAAACGATCATACCAGTTCTCCATCGTGGAAGCTGCCCTCCTCGAGAATACTCTAGTAGCTCTTCCTACGGGTCTGGGCAAAACTTTCATTGCGAGCGTGATTATGCTCAACTGTAAGCTTTTCGGCGCCGTGCACTATATGCAACCTAATCTTGTCTTGCAGACTGGCGATGGTTCCCGACAGGCAAGATCATCTTCATGTGCCCTACGAAACCTCTTGTGGCACAACAAATCGCAGCTTGTCACGAGGTCTGCGGAATACCTGGCTCAGACGCGGCCGAAATGCACGGTGAAATTTCGAAGGAGAGGCGCGCGATCCTGGTTCGTCCAGAATTTGTGGATCACAGTTTGAGCCCATGAAAGCTGACGTGAATAACCACCAGTGGGAGCAGAAGCGGGTATTCTATATGACCCCACAAACACTCCAGAACGACTTGAACTCTGAGAACTTCGACGTCCAAGATATCGTTCTACTCATTATAGGTCTGTCGTCCGGCGCTTCCCAAATTCACGTCCTAACCGCATGTCTCTCTTATAGATGAGGCTCATAAAGCCACCGGGGAATATGCATACGCTACAGTCATCCGCCACATCACGGCAAAGAATCCGCACTTTAGGATTCTGGCGCTGACTGCGACTCCATCATCCGACAAAGAGAAAATGCAGCCTATCATCGATGCCTTGCACATTAGCCATATTGAGATTCGCAGTGAGGCGAGCCCGGATATTGTTCCATATATCAAGAAGAAGGTCAGCTGTGCGCAGTTCACCTCGTTCTTTACAACTAACGCTTTCCATTGCAGGCACGAAGCGAGATTATACTCCAGATACCGCCTCACTTGGCGAAACTTCGAGATGCTATGGCGAAGATGATGCTGGTGCGCAGAATATCGTTCCGTGTAGAGTTCTCCGTTTGACTTGGTTCAGCCAATGCTCAAGAGATTCAAGAATGGCGAAATCCGCGGCACCCTCGATCCGTTGTATATTCGTCCATTCACGATCAAGGGTGCCATAGATTCGTTGCACGGCAGGCGACCACCGGCGGAACCTTGGGTATGGCCCACGTTGAACAATCTGCATGCGCTTTCAACGGCGATGAGTTATTTTGTAAGTGCAGCCGGTTTCGTGACATGTGGTTTTAACCGTCCTGCAGCTCGAGTATAGCCCAAAACTCGCCCTCGAGCACCTTGAGGGTCGTCTGAACGAGACCTCCGCGGATGGCAAGCCGAGGAAGCCGCCTTCGTACACCCAATCGAGAGAATACAAACAGCTCCTCAAGGACTTCCATACCGAGGAAGAGCAGGGGAGACTCATACATCCCAAGCTGGAAAAGCTCCGCGCGTTGCTCATCGACTACTTCGTTCAAGCCATGGAGGACGACGAACGGAAGAATTCCAAGGCCATCGTCTTCGTTTCTTTTCGCGCATGCGTTGAGGAGATTGTGGAGTACCTCAAGTCTGACTCGCCGCTTATCAATGCGGCAAGGTTCATTGGCCAGGGTGACGATAAGAAGGGCAAGAAGGGGATGGCGCAGACCCAGCAACTCGAGGTCTGAGCATATTTGTTCCGTAACCAGTCAACTATTCCTGATCCTCTTCCACAACAGCTCATCGAGCGCTTCAAAAACGGCGAGTACAATGTCTTAATCAGCACCTCCATCGGTGAGGAGGGACTCGACATCGGAGAAGTCGACTTGATCGTCTGCTACGAAACACCGAGCAGTCCCATCCGCGGTCTCCAGCGCGCAGGTCGTACGGGTCGTAGACGCGACGGCCAACTCATACTACTGATGACGGAAAACCGCGAGGAGCAGAATTGGAGCAAGGCGCAAGAGAAGTACGAGGCCGTACAGTATGCGATCCGCATGGCGCAGTACGAACTATACTCCGACGTGGACCGCCTCCTGCCCAACGACATTTCGCCTGCCTGCGTGGAGCGCATCGTCGAATGCGAGCCCTACGTCCGGGAGGTTAAGAGGAGGCGTAAAGCCAAGTCCTCCGAGGGAGACGCTGGCGGCGACGAAGAGGGCGGAGAGGCAGCCCCCTCGCAGAAGCGGAAGCGAAACTCGGACCCGCTGAGGAACATCCCCGAAGGCGCAATGACCGGCTTCGTCACGGCGTCTAGTTTACGCAAGAAGCGCAAGAAGGGCGAGGAGGATGACGGGGACGACGCTGATGACCGGCCGAGAAAACGGGCATCCAAGAAGTCGAAGGAGCCAGAACTGCTCACCTATGAACAGGTCAAGGCTGCCATAGACGGCGACGAGCTGCCCAAGAAGCCCACCAAGAAGCGTGCGACGAAGAAGAAAGACGACCCGCCTGAGGAACTTTCCTACAGTCAAGTCCTGGCCGAGATGGCTTCCGGCTCTGATGCGGATGCCCCGCCGCTGCCCACCAAGTCTAAAGCCAAGGCAAAATCTTCCACCAAATCCTCGACATCAAAACGCTCCGCATCAGCGAAATCTGGATCTGCCTCGACGTCCGCTGAACATTCAATCGTGGATCTTTGCGACTCCCCAGCTATCTCGACAAAATCAGCACCTCATCCTTCAGACAAGTACAAGTGGATTCTCAGCAGCGACGACGACTCCGATGTCGAGGTTATGGCGCCCCCTTCGGTTCCAGTTACTGTCGGTTTCCAGTCAGCCAGGACCATCAGTCGTGTCCCTGAACCGGTCTTGGACAGCGACGTAGAGATGGTCGAGTCTACGCCTGCGCGACAAACCCGCCCCTTTATCGTCAACTGTCGCCAATAGCAGACCGGTCCCCCCTCGTCCCACTAGCTCGTTTGCTTTTGTCAAACCGGCGCCGCCAGTGGCGGCCCTCCAGTCCTCGCCTGAGGTGTCCACACAAGCCATACGCGCACCCGGCCAGGCTGTGCGACGTCTGCAGCATGCCGCCAACCTATCATTCGACGATTCTCCCGAACTCGAGCCCATATCGCGCCTCAAGCGTGTCACCGATCTCCCGTCTTCTTCTCCCATCCAACCCGCGCCCGTACGGCGCTCACGAACCCGCGTCCGCGCTGATCCCCTCCGGCGCGCAGAGCGAAACGAGCTTGTCGACACCATTGCCGTGCACTCCGGCGACGAGAACGATCCGGACGCGGGCGACACTTCGGCCAGCGACGAAGAGGAGTCCGAGTCGGATCGCCTCTTCGTGACCGAGCTGCCTGCACTCAGGCGGACTCGTCGTACGATCAGGACGCAGCGTACCGCGCCAGCCTGTTCACCCAGGCGCCACCTGGCGCGCGCGGCCCGCGCTTTGCCAACGGTCCCATGCGCAAAAACTCGCACCTGAATGCGCGCGAGCTCGCTAACCGGAAGCGTGCAGCGGGCGTATCGAGCTCACCTGTGCAGGACCGCACGTTATCGGACTACGAGATGGACAGCTTTGTGGTCGGCGACGACGACCCTATCATCCCCGATTCCAGCGAACCTTGAGCTCTCATTATGTATACATAGTTTATTCCCGTCCCCGTTCGCGAGTCCTGTATCTCTTACCCTACTTCTGCGTGCCAGTGCACTTCATCAGCGTTTTCCACATCATTATTTCTGCAGTCAGATGTAAGGTCAGGTTGGGGGATCTTCATCACGGTGGACAGGAGATATCGTCTAAAGCAGCAAGCTATATAACAGCTCTACAGCACGACTATTCCGACCCTCCAAAAACCAACAAGACGAGCTTCAAGATGAGCAATGCAATCCTACGATGCAAAAATGAGACAGAGAAAAGGCAAACCTGCGGAGCAGCGGACAAAGCCACGAGCTGTCTGGTCAAAAGGACATCTGGCAAGCAAATTAATATACTTTAAGTGAGTGTGAGTGTCCGTGCTATGGCAAGGCAAAAATGTGGTCAGAAAATGAGTGACACGAAGCGTATGAGATGTTGGGAACGAGATGATGATGAGGATGTGAGGGTGGGAGTTGAGAGTGCGGGTGTGGGCTGATGGTCAAAGAAATTGAACCCAGAGTATATGAATGGGAAAGTGGAGGATTGAGGGCACTGACTGCTACTCAGTGACGGTGGCTTTGCCGCCAAACACGGCGGCGAGGACGATAATGGGGATGTAGACAACGAGGCCGACAGCACTCATCCATCTATTCCGCCGCCTCCACGCTCGCTGGTCTATATGACGGCAAATCAGAGCTCAAACCCAGCTGCCAAAGACCAGCAACATACCTCGTGCTTGCAGCCAACCCTGCCAATTTGGCTTTTCCCTCCCAGGCCAGGGAGAGACCCTGCTGAAGGCGGCGATCCACCAGAGCGGGAAGAGCACAAAGCCAAGGTAGAACGCCCACGCCGTCCAGGGGACCGATCGTTTCCTAGGAGGCGGGACTTGCGCCGAGGGGACGACAGGGACCTGGATATCCTCGTCGAGCACAGCAGAGAGCGGCCGCCAGCCCACGGGCGGTGGCGGGCGAGCGGTCGGGTCGCGCATGTGGAATGTCCTGTTCGAGCCTGCGATGCTGGGTGGGCGGGGGCTGACGATGGCGCGGACGGGGATGCTGCGGTTGGTGCGGACGGTATAGGCGGTGCTTGCGCGCGACGACGGGCGCGGCGGCGGGTGAAGCTGCTGGTCGAGGCCGTGCGGGGCTCCACGCAGCGTGGAAGAGCCAGCCTCCTCGTGCGGGGTTGAGAGGCGGATGCGCTTGGCGTTGCGGTACGCGGACGGCGCACTGGATGCCAGACTTTTCGTGTGGACGCGCTTGGCTACGGCGACGGCGGCGATGAGCACGTGAGCAGGTCGGAGACAGGCTACGTACCGCCGTCCGCAGGCTCGCTGCTGTCCATGCTGCTGTCGGGGTCGCTGGCCTTTCTCTTGCCCTCGGCCTTGCTCTCGGTGTGCGCCGGCATGCCCAGCCCCAGCACCGTGCTCGGCGTCGGCGGCGTCACGGAGACCTCAAAGGACGGCCGTTCGACGCTGAGTACGCGCGTGCGCCGCTCGCCTACGCCGCTGGCTGGGCGGATGCGGCCGCCCGAGTGCGTCCTGGCGCGGAAGCGCTTTGCGAGCAAGCGCAGGCCGTCGGCGCTGCGCTCGCCGGAACCGAAGAAGCCGGCGCCCTGTTCGGTCTGCGGGCTGCGCGGGCGCGACGGCGGCTCGGCGTCGGGCGGCGAGGGTGGGACCACAGAAACACGGTCGTCGTCGAGCTCCTCGTGGAATTTGGACACGCTGGACGTCGTCGAGAGCGCGGGCGACGGCGGGCGGGGGGCGAGCGTGGCGCCGTCAGAGCCGCCGCCCACGCGCTCTATCTCTACATTCGCTCCAGCCAGCGCGCCGTCGTCGAGGAAGCGGGATAGGGTACACTTGTTGGGGTCTGTTTGATCCTGGGTATCACTGCATCAATTTTCATATCTTCCGATCGCCTGTAATTAAATATCCTAGTATATTATTGTATATGGTTAGGATATTGCAATACAAGGTCGCTCGTTGCCAGATGTGTCGAGGCGCGCAGTCGCTCGCAGCCGAACGCACCCTGACTGACATCATGACCACGGTCCAGTCCATAACCGTCCCCGAGCACAAGGAGCGCAGCGAGCCCAAGCCGCATACCGTCTTCAAGATTGCGGTCATCGCGTCCGTACGGTCATGGGAGACCTGGCGTCGCTATTCCGAGTTCGTCGAGCTGCACGATGAGCTTACCGAGGCTGCCGGCGCCGCCCCGCCCGCCGAGCTCCCGCCCAAGCACACATTTTCGCTCAGGCGCACCATGCACGACCCTGCCATTCTAGAGGAGCGGCGCCAGGGCTTGGAGCGCTATCTGCGGGCTATCCTGAGCTCGCGCGACTCTCGGTGGCGCGACACTTTCGCCTTCAAGGACTTCATCGCTGTACCCATTGGCAAGGGCAACACGGCCCCGGATGGCAGCGCGCAGTTTACGGCGTCTTCCTGGCTTGATGAGCAGCTCGATCTGCAGGCCGTGGCGCGCGACATCCGGGCTGACACACTCAAGCGGGACGCGCTGGCCGAGCGCGGGGACGTCGCTGGCGCGCATACCGCCAACGTCCAGGCCAAGAAGAAGCTCGCGGCGCTGGTCACGCGTGTCGGCGTCCTTGCTACCTCGCTGAGCGCGCTGGCAACGGCGGGCATGAGCGAGGGCGAAGTTCAGCGTCGGACAGACATGGTCGCCAGGCTGAACGACGACTGCGAGAAGCTCAGCCGCATCGTCATCGCGGCCAAGACGGCGCGTGCCATCGCGACCTCCCAGCCCGCAACAAGTTCGCAAGCTCGCGCTGAGCGGACTGAACTGCTGGGCGCAGCGTCTACCAAGCCTCCGACGCGTGTCTTTGGCCAACGCCAACCGCCACAGGAAACGGAACAGACTCGTCCTCTAGACGAACGCGGCCTTGTGCAGCTGCAGCAGCTGCAGATTGAACAGCAAGACCAGCACCTCAACCGACTCTCCTCTATCCTCGAGCGTCAGAAGCATCTCGGGATCGCCATCGGCCAGGAGATTGCGGAGCAGATCGAGATACTCGACCAATTCTCCGACGAGGTCGATAACACCAGCAGCAAGCTTCAAGGTGCCAAGGCACAGATGGGCAAGTTGCGTTAATTGACTGCAGTGACATGACAATGTCTTCTCCTTGGGATGTACAACACAGCACTAGTATTACACTTTCCCTTACGACCGCACACGACCAATGTATACAAGACCGCATTCTATAGATCTTACAAACAGAACTGCTCTGTGTGCAGCGATGCCCCGCCCAACAGCTTCATCTGCGCGGGCGATAACCTCGCCACCGTATTCTGCGCTTCCCGTGTCAGGTCTGATGGTCCACAGACAGCTATCCCAAGCCCGCCGCCAGATGCCACGCTCCCTGCCTCTTTGTCGCTATCGGGCGTGAGGAATAGGCTCAGGTGGCTCTTCATCGACGGCTTGTCCAGCGTCACATCCATGTTGGGGATGTCAGGGACCGCTTCGGGGTCGCATAGGCAAGTCACGTAGACAGAGATGTGCACGTCAAGCGAGCTGCCCTTCGCCTTGCGCGCAATGTCAAGCAGCAGAGGCTCGAACCATGCGATGGCGCCTATTGCCGCTTAGCATGTGAACATGTAAGGTAAACCATGTGCTACACATACCGAAAGAGCGAATGCACCACGCGAACTCGACGCGCCTGGTCACCTCTCCATGCTTCCTGCCATGTCGCACAACGCGGCCCACCAGGTCGTCCAGCAGGCCAAGGGTAAACGTGACACCCGAGCCGCCAGCAACAAGCAGCACATTCTCGAACTCTCCGAGATCGAGCCTGCATCCACCGTACGGACCGTCGAGCATGACCAGTAAACGGGCGCCCTTTTCGTGCTGCGCAGCGAGGGCGTTCAAAGAGCGCGTCCACGGTCCTTGCACTCGCGCGCCAAGCAGCAGCCCCCGCTGCTCCGAGCATGACGTTGACGGTGGCGCAGTACATATTGTCAATGGATGTGACTCGAAAACGCGGCCGCCGAAGAGCGCGCGCACTCGGACGTGCTGGCCCGCTATCCAGCCGCCATCAACATCATGTACATGGAGCTGAAGATCGCATGAGTGGCATCGAAAGGGGTATGTGAAGAACGAAGACGAACGAGCGTCAGCTGGTTGTCGACTGCGACGACCGTGGCATCCTTGAACCGGAAGCGTACCATGCGCACAAGCAGGTCGGCTGCATAGAATGCGACGGCGGGGAATATCCACGGCACTGCGTACGGCGTGTGGTAGCATACAATAATGAAGAAGGCAACATATCCAATCACGCTGTCGCTCGGGCGTGAGCGTCACAGCGCGGCAGCAATTGGCAAAGAACGTACTGGCAGAAGAAAAATAATTGATAGACAGCTCTTCGCACAGGTCCCAAGGAAGACAGGACGATGAGGCAAAGCGTTCCGTACGCGGCCATCCCATAGCGCTCCTTGCTCCCCTTCATCAGCTCGGGGGCTTGCGTCAAATGGTTGCGTATCCAGAGCGAGCCATGAATTGTCGTGGTCACCAGGATAGCCCGTCCCGCCCAGCGATGGAGGAAATTCAACTTCTCGTATCCACGACCAAGTAGCAGGGACAGTACGCCATTCTTGGAGGCAAATAGGAAGATGACCGGCAGCTGAGCAACGCTCATGAACCCTGATGTGTACACTGTCAGCAATTGCCCGGCCACTCGGCAGGACGTGCATACCAGGACGGTTTGGATACTCTCTAATTGGTACCTTGTGAAAGGTGCAGAATACCAATGCGCCGATATAGACGACAACAATAAGCACTGCATAGCGTTGTCAACGGCGCTGTCCGGATGCTGAAGGATACGGCGGTACCTTGGGTAATATTCAGGTTGAGTCCTCGTGGTAAGACATTGCCTTTCGTCCTCAACCAGTCCATCAGCGGTCGTACAGTTCTTCGTGAGCGTGGCTTTGGTGGAGGCGAATTCTCCGAGTCCGAAATGGGTGCATAAGTCTTGCCCTGCAGGTCCTCCCAGAGGCCCAAGCCCTGGTACGTCCTCCCAGTCCGTATCGATCGTAAAACGCTCGGCAGAGAGACGAGAATGGCTACGCCCAACGCAGATGTCCAGAGCGCTGTGAATCCACGAGCATATTGAGGGTCAATGCCGTAGGAACTGCGTATGCGACGTCAGGAGGGATCGCAGGACACAGGTGCCAGCGCACTTGTAAATGGAGAGCTCTGGGGGCGCTTGAGGAGGCGTACCAGCCATGTCGAAACGGGAATGAACAGGAGGGCAACCCAAGACAGCCCCGCGGTGTCTTTATACCTGGCTTATGTCGTGAGCGGTCGGAGGAAAGTGCTGCCGTCACATTCAACTCCGGTGGCCCTCCGCATAGCCCGATACAAATTCTTTTTCTCTGCGCATTTCATATATTTATTGCCCAGATCAAATATTTATTTTGCATCCACGCCAGAGGCCCGTAAAGATGGTTCATAGTAATCACCAACTAGATAGCCAGAGCCATGCCAGCGAATGCAACCGCAGCAGCAACGAACTGGGATGCCGAGGTCTTCATGCCAGCGTTCGGCGGCTCAGTCGTTGTCGAGTTACCCCCCGTCGAGCCATGGTCGTCATCGTGGTCCGAGTCGTCATCGCTCGCCTCACCCGGAACGACTACTTTGCAGGTCGGTTGCTCGGGGGACTTGGCGCTGGCAGAGAGGATGATATCCGCGCACTGGCACGCATCAGCACCGCGCCGGCAGGTGTAACTACAGAAATCCCACCTGATATAGTTGGCTGTCGCCTCCGTCGTAGATGACTTGAAGAGTTGCCTTGGCGCCGTCCTTCGCACCATCGATCTTCAGCGCCTCGATGTTCGTGTTGAAGCACAAGTCGCCCTCGCTGGTCACCCTGAAGAACGGCAGGACTGCGCCGCCCTTGCCACCCTCGGACGTCGAGTTGAACTCGTCGAACTTGGTCGGGTTTTCGGCGAGCGTAATCGCAACATAGACTGCAAAGGAGGTTAGGAAGGCGACATGTACAAGGCAGGAGCTATAAACAGACTGTTTGCGTGCGGGTGGTGGCTCGAGATAAACACAATACCGTCCTTGAGCGGAAATTCCGTGCGGTTGGCCGAAACGTCCGGGAAGCCACCGCAGATGGGCTCTGGCTCCTTTTCGGCCGCGAATCCACGACCCGGAGGGTAGTTTAGCACGAAGTGGGCCGCTGCGCTGGAAGCAAGCGCGAGGGCAGCAAGAGACGAGGCGAAGGCGCGCATTTTCCTTGTTTGTCTGCGGGGTAGCTGGGTACGACATGGAAAAGGCACGAATGAACCTCGCTTTATACGGATAGTTTTCGCCGAAGGTATGGACCACGAAAAACTTTTTCACAATATCTGATTCGATCAAGTCTTGGCAGTATGTCCAACGTTCAACGTTCAAGACATCGTCAGAATCTGAGTCAGAAGGCCACAACTACGCATGTGCACGTCTTCATTGACGTGGGATCGCGACGAACAAGGACTGGATATATTCAATATCAGTCTCGCGACGGGCCTGTGACAACTGGGCGATGTATTCTCTATAGGATAGTTGTACATATTGACTGACATGATACAGGGGACAGCAAAGCGATGTCAGTGTATAGCGGCACCCCGGCCATATCGGCCAAACAAGAACTCCCCGACGCCCAGTCCGAGCACGATGCCAATGAAGTATGCAGCTTGGAAAGTCCTGGCAATGTGATGAGCATGGAGAGGATGCCCGAGCACATATGGACGCACATGATGGCCAGCATGAGCCCGTAAGAAATGGCAGATTGCATGGCATGAAGCACCCCGCGTGACAGGTCGTGGGATAGGATGAAAGGCGCCGAAGTACGGATGGAAGCAAGTCGGAGAGCCGCTGCCCCGCTGACCGGCGGTGACGCGACTGCAGCTAGAGACGTTGCAGAGCTGCCACACTCGACCGTCTTTTCTGCGACTGATGGGCGGAAGCCGACCATACGAGCAGCCACGACAGCCTCCGCTCTAAGACGAGCTTCAGTCGCAGACAGGCGACGATCGCGGTCACTCACTTCTGCTTCCACCACGCTTCCATGACTGTGCGCATTGCTGACAGCCACCGCTCAACAATGGCCAGCAAGAAGAGACCGATTGTCGCGGCCGCTATGGCACCCGGTGAAGACGGTGCCCAGCCCTCGAACCAAATGGTGTCACCGCCAACGACGTGCATCCATGCTGACATGCCACCCGTGGCATTACCATCCATGGTCATTCCTCCGTGAGAGTGCAAGTCCTTGAACTGGGGCAAGACCATCGTGAGTGTCGTCGCTGAGTGAGGGGTGTACAAGTCGTCAAGGTCAAGCCGGAAGGACTCGGCACGGGCCGAGTCAACGGACATAGACGGTAGACCCCAGACACCCCCATCCACGCTGGCAAATACAGTTGGTGCTCGTGCTTACCTTTGCCGCTGCTATGAAAGGGAATGTAAAGCGTATAGGTACAAAACAATCACTCGGCTCAATATCTAAGGACATGTCAGGCTGAGAAGCCTGCGGCATTTCCTACCGTTAGGACAAGCATCCTGGCACGTCAGATGGGAGCCACGAAGACGCAAAGCAGTCCTGCAGGATGAATCTTTAGTCCAATGAAAGAGCCCGCGTAAGAACAACAGCGTTCAGAATCGAGCCAGCAAGGCACAATACAAAGCCAGCAGTGACGAAGGCGACCCTGAAGATCAATGCAGACTATCCGACAGAAGTCAGAGATTTGCCGACAACTCGCCCATCAAATATCCAGGTCCTGGACGTCAACATGCACAGAACACATGGAATCGTCGGCGCATCTCGGGGTTCTCGAGGCTACGCTCACACCGTTGATGATGAGAAGGTTGGAGGAAGCCGTAGCGAAACGCAAGGCAGACAATTCAAGAACGTCGAAGGGATTAGGCACGGGCTGTACCAGAGTATTCAAAAATACGCCCCGATGGCAAGACAGCAAGCTCGATGACAAGCGCAACTGGAGTCGCCACGAGGCACCAAGTTGGCAGGAAGCGGGCAGGCAGGCGGATGAACATGGGGTACGAGTCCACCGTCATGCACAGCGATGGTTTCGGGAGGCTGCGCTCGCACCAAACGCGTCCAAGACGGTGGGCTCGACCAGAGGAGACCGCTAAAGCAGCGTATAAGGTGGCACGCGAGCGCGCGAGCCTCTGTCGTACAATCAAGCAAGCGACGACGGGAAAAGAAGCGGGCCGACCGCAGAACTGAGGTGAAAGCAGCGACGGCGGGTGGCAGCAGGTGGGATGGAGGGGAAAGCTGGGCAAGGTGGGAGTCTCGGTTTCTCGCGAAAATGCCGCACGGCCAAAATCGCGCATGCGTCCTTTACGCTCGGAACGTGTTCGACGACGAACATCCACTCTGAACCTCCTATGCCTGGTCATAGAGCATGCAAGACCTACTGGTTTGGCTTTAGCTAGCCCTACAAACTTACCAAGACATGGAATATCGCAGCATGCCCCGAGTGTTCCATACTTGGGAAGTATCCGTGGATTTCCTTCCGGTACCTCTGTTCCCGGATTGCGACTTTCTTGCTCAGCGCTCGCGATCGGCGCTGCCCTGTCACTGTGCTTTCGCCATGTTGTCTCTCGCCGCCCGCCGCGTCGCTGTAGCCTCGAGAAGTGGCCTTACACGATCCTTGCACGCTCATGCGCGTCCCCGTGTCCTTGCAACGCGTCTTCCTGCCTTGAGGCGCTTCGAACATACCTCGGAGCAAGCCAAAGAGCGCGCAGACCTGCAGGCGGACTGGGCAGCGCCCGTGGTGCCTTATGAACGCATAAAGCAGCTTACTGAACAGCCCAGCGAAGTGCGAACCGTCCGAGCATAACGCAGGCTTGCAGACTCTCACTCTGCCGCAGAACGTATACCTGATCGACGTGCGCGAACCGGACGAAGTCGCGCAGGGCGCAATCCCGTCCGCCGTGTCTATTCCGCTTTCAGGCTTTGCGAAATCTATCCAGCTCGGTCAAAAGGAGTTCCTGGAGGCGCACGGGTTTAATAAGCCCAAGTTCGACGACGAAGTTATTTTCTACTGCCGCAGCGGCAAGCGCAGCGCATCTGCGTCGGACATTGCTCGCAGGAACGGGTACAAGAAGTAAGCCGCGGCAACTGCTGGCGTTTACTGGATGTTGAGCGCCCTTATATCGCAGCGTATTGAATTACGAGGGATCGTGGCTTGACTGGACCTCACGGCAGGGAACTCCAGGTGCTGGAGCTTCCTGAACTGTACTGTAGCCACTTCTGTTAGTGTTAGAATTTCATGCGTTGTTTTGGATAAAGTACATGCATCGCGGGGTCTAAATTTCGCGACTACGTTCTTCTTGTTCCGTCATGTCCGCATCCACCGTCGCTCGCTGGAACGCCATTCCGCTCGAGCGCACAAACGTAAAGGTAGCTGCCCGTCTCCGTCATGCGCCATAGGCCCTTCACTCCCGTCGTTTTCTCGTCGCGCCCAGCAGTCCGAGGATGACGACGACGACAATAACGGCGACGAGAAGCCACAGTATCTGCGTGACCTTGAAGGCGAGGAGTCCGACGACAACGTGTCGATAGTCTCGCGCACGCCATCCCCTAAGCCGGTGGACCCCTTGGATGTTGCCACGTTCGATGAACACCTTGGCGGCCGCTATGAACGAGAAGTCATTACCGTCAACACGAAGATTGCGAGCACCAACAAGGGTTTTGCTCTACTGGCTAAGATGGGCTGGAAAGAGGGCACAGGCCTCGGCCTTTCTGACGACGGTATGCGCCAACTTGTGTATTTCTGTCGAGCTCGAAGGTCTGACGTTCACAAGCCCGCGTCGACCCCATTCCGTTCGTTCTCAAGGCCGACAGTACTGGTATTGGCAAGGCAGCCCTGGATGCTCGTGTTATCGAAGCCACAGTGTCTACACGACGAGACCTCGACTCCGAGAAGCAGATGAAGGAATCTGAGGAGCAACGCAAGAAACGTGAGGTTAGTCGCCGCCACCTGACCCGCAAGTTGTCTTTCAACTGACGCCCTGGTGTAGAACACTGTCGTCCAGAAGCAAAACATCAAGAGCGAGCTTGCACAGACTTTACGTCCTTTCTACTGTCAGTCCTACATTATTGGGTATGACGCACAAGCTAACTTGTAGCAACAGGTGAGCTTTGTGACAAGCAATACACCAATGTCGCGCAATACGACGAACATTGCAACTCTTATGCGCATCATCACAAGCAGAGGTTTAGAGACATGCAGGTCTGTCAACTTGACTTGTGAATTTGCATCGTCTGACTGAATTTCATCGCAGTTGGCAGAGCGCATGAAGAAGGTTCAAGCCGGCGAGGTGGATGCCCGGAAAGAGAAGGAGCGAAAGCGAGAAGCGAAGGAACTACGCAAGATCGCCAAAGCCGCTGGCATCAAGCTGCCTGCCACGTCCTCCGCATCTCTTCCAGTTACGGCGGAGGCACCGACGACTGAAACCCAGGAGAAGCCACCAGGTTTCAAGAAGAGCGGCTGGGCGACTGTTTCCGCGGTGGCCACCCCCAGTAATGAATCTGGGGCCGGTTTCAAAAGGGGTGGATGGGCAACTGTCGCTACCTCTGCGTCATCGGCGCTAGCTGAACCGACGGCGCCTACACCGGAGAGTGCCCCTTCCGGTTTTAAAAAGTCAGGATGGGCGAGCGTCGGTACAGCGGCGGCAGGTACTTCTGCAAGCGTTGCATCAGCACCAGTAGCATCAACAGTACCAGCAATACCAACGGCAGCAGGAGGATCAACTCTACCTGCTGCTCAGCGCACTTCAGGTTTCAAGAAGATCGGCTTTTCGTCTGCTATCGGGTCGGCTCTTCCTGCCACAACGCCAAATCCAGCACCCTCGCCTGGGATCAAGGAAACCGAGCTGGCACCTGTCCCTGACACACCCCCTATGGCAGCGGAGCCCGCTTCCACGGCCGCCCCGCCCCAGCGGAAGAACGCAGAGGTCAAGCGCGCCAACTGGGCGAGCTTCCAGCGCGGGACACCGGTGCAGACACCCCCACCTGCTTCTGTGCCTCAACGCCGCGATGCCCCGGCGGCTCCGGTGACCGGGCCCTCGAGGGGTGCAAAGAGGCGTTTGTCTCACTCACGCTCGCGGAGTCGGTCGCGTTCACCTCCGCGTCGCCGTCGGTCGTATTCGCGTTCTCGCTCGCGTTCCAGGTCCAGGTCCAGGTCGCGATCAAGGTCCCGTTCCCCGCCGCGTCGCCACCGCCTGCCAGGGTCGCGTGCTTACGACGATGACCGGGCTCCAGGGCGGGATGAGCGAGAGCGTGAGCGTGACCGAGGCGACCGCTGGAATGACAGGCGAGGTCGCGGCGACTCTCGCTACGGGTCCTATGGATACGGTCGTCGATGAATCGATGAATACCTCGCCTCAAATACGCTGTCCTGTCGTGCTGTCCCGCACTGCTCTCTATGTAACGCACCGTTTGTATCTTGCTTTGTCTGTACATAGTGACAGGACTGGAATACGTTGTACTCAACAGATGTTCAACATTCGTGATGATCAACCAGTACTATAAACCAAATGGCTCGATGCTTTGATTGCTGTTACTGAAGAGGTACAGGATGCGCCAGACGATGGTGAAGATAAACATGCAGAGAAACGCAGATACATGGCGCGGAGCGTGCGAGGCAGATGCATGCATTGGTCAGTCAATAGCCCTGGCCATTGCCGTCGCTTGAATCGGGATGTCTCCGCCGCAAGGCCAGGGAACCTAATAGCCTGTTGCGAACATCAAGAACTGAAATATGGTGAAGAGAGAAACGGACCTGTTCATTTCCTCATATCGGCCTCGGACATACTCCATTTCGCATGCTGTGGTGGGATCGTTACGGACCGGGTCACGACCAGCGGGATCGTAGGCAGAGAGCTTGGGAGAGGCATGGGGCATGGGCGACGCAGCTATCTGAGGAAGAATCTTGCCCGCAGCGGCTTGATAGTTGGAGGTGGCGCGTATGGACCAGCGCGTAGACGATGCATAATTTGTGGCAACTGGTGCGGAAGCAGGATGGACGGTCCTGCGCTGTTGGTGCAGGTTATGCAGGAGGCTGTTGACGGATTGGTAGTCGGCTGCGGGCTGGGCTTGCGCATGTGCCTGGCCGTCGCGACGGTCGGGGTTCGCGTCATCGTCGCTCTCGACCCAGTCCTCCTCGCCGTCGTCGTCCTCGGGCACCGCCCAGCCTCGCTGGCGGCCGTCCAGCACGGGCGCAGCGGTCCGCCGCCGCTTGGCACGCGGCATAGGCGCTGTGGCGCGTTCGTCGGGGTCATCCACGGCGGCTGACTGGCCCGGCGCGTGCAGCTGCGGGTTCAGATGTGCCGCATACGAGTCCCCCGCAGACGAGGCAGGCGGCGGAGAGGGTTCGCGGCGGCGCTTGAGCATGGCGGAGACGAGCGTACGCGGTGGCTGCTGGACAGTGGAAGACCCTCAGACGCCTGCCGGGTTCAGCCGAGCACGCGCCATCCGCCCAACCCGTCGCTCACAACCACCACGATGGCAGACGACGACGAAATGATGCGGATGATGGGCATTTCGGGCTTTGGAAAGGCCGCGCCGCAGAAGCAGGTCAATCTGCATACATTCGACAAAACTCGACGCGGGGTAGGCGTCCCTATTATGCTTGACTTTGCTCTCGCGCTCATTGTCTTGCTTGCCAGCCTGCCGGTCCCGCGCCGCCCCCAAAGGCTGCAACGCCGCCATTTGTACCAGGAGGACAGCGACGACGAACGCGCGCCTGGCCCGCCGCCCCCGCCATCCGCGGGACCGTCGAACCTGAACCAGTCCGCCCAGCCGCAGCCCTTCGTCGAGCCAGAGTTTGACCCGGACGAAAATGGCGACGCAGAGGACGAAGACGCACCACTGTTCCCTATCACCCACGAGCTAGTGCTCAAAGACCATACCAAGGTGCTGTCTGCCATCGCAATGGAGCCTTCGGGAGCACGCATGGTCTCTGGCGGGCACGACTATGAAGTCAAGATGTGGGATTTTGGCGGCATGGACGAGCGCGCGAAGCCCTTCAAGAGCTTTGAACCCGCAGGCAGTTACTATGTGCGCCTCCTCGCGTACCCAATTCGACTCATGCTCATCGTGGTTCTTCAGGTCAACGATATCAAGTACTCGCTAGCCGCAGACATGTACCTCGTCGTGTCAGCCACAATGCAGGCCAAACTTTACGACCGAGAGGGCGAGGAGAAGGGCATGTTCATGAAAGGCGACCCGTACCTGCGTGACATGCACCATACCGCGTGAGTGTTCAGCTCCATGCCCGTCCCCGCCTGGTCTCACGCTATTCAAGCTAACCTGCAATGCAGGGGCCACGTCGCGGAAATGACATCTTGTGCATGGCATCCCTACGAGACCCAGCAGTTTATTACCTCCTCAGCCGATTCGACAATACGGTTCGTAGCACAAAACGCTGCCTCTTTAGACTTTGCCTAGCGTCTAATTCTCCTTCAGCATTTGGGACGTCGAGAATAGGCGCAAACAGAAGACCGTCATTGTCGTCAAATCGAAAGAACGCGGCGCCCGCACAAAGGTGACGCATTGTGCGTATTCGTATGACGGCGGGATTATTGGAGGAGGTGAGCCGCAGCGTGTTTGTGACGGCTCATGCTAACGTGGCCTAACGTGGGCACAATCCAGCCTGCCTCGACGGGGCGCTGCACATGTGGAATTCGTCGTCCAACTTTGTTCGGCCGAACCTGACGATCGAAGGCGCGCACACCAAGGGGACAGAGACCGGCTCGATCGCGTTTTCCATGGACGGCCGCACCGTGGTCACCCGAGGCGGAGACGATACTGTTAAGAGTAAGTGCCAGCCTATCGCAGTCTATGACTGTTCCTGTGCTTGCTCGTCCTGGTGCTGTGCAGGCTTTCTGACACCGTCCCTTCCTTCGGCAGCATGGGACCTACGCGCGTTCAAAAAGCCGGTCGCGACCCGCTCGGGACTTGCGACGCTGTACCCTGGCACCAACGCCATCTTTAGCCCGGACGAGAAGTACATCCTCACCGGCTCGGGGGCGACGGTCAAGGGCAGCAAGGGCAAGCTGCACTTCCTCAAACGGGACACGCTCGAGGTGCAGCAGGAGCTCGACATGGACACCTCGGTCGTCAAGGTCTACTGGCACTCGAAGATCAACCAGGTGCGCCTATCGTTCAGGCTTCTGTTCTGTTCTGTTCGCGCTTACCCATGTGTTTTGCGTCCGTGTTCGGCTGCAGATTGTCGCGGGCCTGTCCAATGGGCAGATGTCGATGCTGTACTCGCCGCTGACGAGCGTGAATGGTGCCAAGATGGTCGTGGCTAGGGGGCCGCGGAAGAAGGTTACGATTGAGGACGCGATGCAGACGCTGCTCGGCGTGCCGATTTTGACGCCGGGCGCCCAGAGCGCACTGGCCGATGGCGACGAGAGCGTGCTCACGGGCAAGCGCAAGCGCGAGAGGGGCAAGATAGATCCCCGCAAGTTGCGCAGGCCGGAACTGCCCGTTTCTGGACCAGGACGTGGTGGCCGCGTGGGAGCGAGTGCGACACAACACGTGGTCCAGAACCTGGTGCGGGACACGACGCGCGACGAAGATGTGAGTGCTGCCGCGCTCGGACCGTGCTCATCGATGCGCTTGGGGCTGACGGCAGCCTGTTTCTAGCCGCGAGAGGCGTTGCTCAAGTACGCGGATCTTGCTGATAAAGACCCCAGGTGGACCAAAGGTACGGATGGCGCAGCAGCTCGTATATTGCATATTTATTCAAAATATTCCGTACAGCGTGGCGAGCAACTCAACCCAAGCCAATTTTCCAGGAGGAGGATGTGGAAGAGAAGGACAGCGACGAGGAACGAGGATAGGATGGGGGAGAAGGGAGGGGCGGCGAGCGGAGTTTGTCGGAAGAATACGGAGCTCCCGTGTCCTTAAAGCCCAAATGGTTCGGCGCACGCTCCTGAAAATTTGTGAAGTTGAGCCCCATCTGGTGTCCGGCAAACACCGGGTCTTTCAAACTCCGATTTTCTCTTCCAAACCACCATGGCCGCCGACACTCTTGGTCTCTCGCTCGACTCGCTCCCGCCGGCGACCAGCGATGCGCGCGAGGAGCCCCTGCCGTCGACGCAGGCCGTCCTCGACACCCCTCCGGACCCCGCATCCATCCCTGTCCACGCGCCGACGGGTCAAACTCCGCCGCCCGAGCCTGGCCACCTCTTGCCCGAGGTTGAGATGGCAGAGGCCGTCGAGGACAGCGGGGACGCGTCGCATAATCCCTACTTCGACGCGCCCTCTACCGTCAACGGCGTAAATGGTGTCGCGGCCGACGTGAACGGCGACCATGAAATGTCGGAAGAAGTCTCAGCCTCTGTCTCAGAACCCGCCATGCCTGTGACTGCAAAGATTGAGCCTGAGGAGCAGCCCATGCAGACCTCCGTGTCTTTCCCGGCACATCAACCACCACTATTGACGCTGCCACCTTCCACAACCTTACGAACGGCAATACGAACGGCAACGTCCGCCCGCACCCCGACTCGGACGACGGCGCGCCTCCCGCTAAGCGAGCGAGGAAACTGTCTGACCCAGACAGCGCCTCGCTCAACCACGTGCGTCTGCTCGCGCTGCGCTGCGCCGCGCGGGGAGGCTGACTCGTTTTCTTTGTTTTCAGACTAACGGCGCGTCGGCGCCTCCATCCTCCTCCGCCCCTTCTCCCAGACACGTCGCGCCCCCGCTGTCCACCGCGCAGCTCCGTTTCATGCTCGCCACCGTCCGCACGCTCAAGCGGATGAAAGACGCTGCACCGTTCCTCCAACCCGTTGACCCCATCGCCCTCAACATCCGCCATTACCCAACCATCATCACCCACCCCATGGACCTCGGCACCGTCGAGCGCAAACTTAACGCGTCCAATCCGAATAAACCAGATCACAGCTCTGCGGTCGGCCGCTATCGCACTGTCGACGAATTCACTGCCGACATTCGCTTAATCTTCGCCAACTGCGAGAAATTCAACGGTCCAGAACACGCCATCACGCTTATGGCAAAGCGGCTCGAGGAGGTGTTCGACAAGCAGATCAAGCAGCTGCCGCCCAGTGAAGATGTGAGTGGTGTTTCTCTGTGCTTTGACAACGTCTAACTCGTCCCTGACAGGTGAAGCCCGTCGTGAAAAAGCAAACTCCTCCATTACCCCCTGCGCCTGCGCCCGTGCCACCCAAGAAGGCGCCCGTACGTCGACCCTCTGCAGCGCAGCCTGCGGCACCTGCCGCGCGGCGGTCAGACCCGGACGTCGCTGCCTTGTCACGGCCGAAGCGCGAGATCCACCCGCCTGCACCAAAGGACCTACCAAACTACCCGGAGCTGCCCAAGCGGACACGCGTCAAGAAGAAGGACGACGGCACCCAGGAGCAGTTGAAATTTTGTGCGCGGCTTATCCAGGAGATGTACAAGAAGCAGCACTGGCAAATCGCGGCGCCCTTCTACGAGCCTGTCGGTACGTACAGCCAATATATCGTCGCGCTCGGCGTGCTCATCGGTATCGTCTAGATTGGCATAAGCTTGAAATCCCCTCGTACCCGAAGATCATCAAGAAGCCGATGGACCTGTTGACGATGAAGAAGAAGCTCGATAATCACCAATATACGGACGCGCTCAAGTTCTATGCAGACTTCAAGCTCATGATCCGCAATTGCTTCACCTTCAACCCCCCCGGCACGCCTGTCCACAACGCCGGCCAGGCTCTATCTGCGCTGTTCGAGGACAAGTGGCATGGACTTCCTCCGCTCAGGGAGGCGCAGAGTGAGAATGACGACGACGATGACGAGGAGTCGGACGAGGACGATGATAGTACGTGCTATTTTTTCCGGCCCGTCGTTGCGTGCTAACAGCTGCCCAGCCATCAACGCGCTCACGTCCCAACTCGAGAGCGTCAAGTCGAACCTCAACGCTGCCCTTCACAAGAAGAAGAACAAGAAGAAGGACGACAAGAAGCGCAAACTCCCATCGCAGCCGAAGGCCTCCGGATCCGGCTCGAAGGCGTACAACGGCGGCGGCAGCAGCTCTAAGAAGAAGAGCAAGACCCGCGTGGCCGACGTCGACGAGGTTCTCAGCTTCGACCAGAAGAAGGAACTCAGCGAAACCATCCAAACGCTGGAGGGCCAGAAACTGGAGCGTGTCATCAACATCATCCACGAGGGCGTGCCCGACATTCGCAACGTACGCCTCGCGCCCGAGAGCGTTGAGCGCACTGACCTATGTTCCTGCTACAGAGCACAGAAGAGATTGAGCTCGACATCGATCAACTGCCCCCTGCTGTGCTCCTCAAGCTGTACAACACCGTCATGCGGCCTATCAAGGCCAAGTCGAGCGGTCGTCCTGCTGCCGGCCCCGCGCGTCACTCGTCACACGGTGGTACTGGCGGCCTTAAGCGCAAGAGCATGGACGAGGAGGCCGAGGCCGAGCGCATCCGACTGCTTGAAGAGCGGATCCGGCTCTTCGACAAGGACCCCGCCAGCGCGCAAGGCCAGGGTAGCGGGGCGTCGTCAGACTCGTCTGACTCTGACAGTTCCAGCGACTCGGATTGAGCATGATCGGACGCTGTGGTCTTCTTCACATTCTTCTCCTTTGCCTGCCCCCCACTCGCCTTTTGCGTATGAAATTATTTTGCGTTTTACCCCTCTTCGTTTGTTCTTTGGTCTGAGTCGTGCATCTCTCCGTGAAAAATTAGCCAGTACGTGTAGCTACATAGCCGAATTCTTGAGCCTCCCGGTCAAACTTAGTTTTTGCTCTCGATAATTAGGTGCGAGCGCATGAGCAACATAGTCAGCCACTGCGGTCCAACATCTAAGACGCCGAAGTTCGGGATTTCGCCGCACGCTCGACAAGGCTCCGCGTCGGCGCGTCTGGTTTCTGGCTCTGGCCTCCTCGTCGCATCGCGCACGATGCCTCGGACGCAAGACTTCCTGCCCATCCTGAAGCGGTGCTCGCCTTATCCCACACCTGCGCTGAGCTCGTCTTCTTCACGAACCCCCAACCTCCAAACGCGCGATACCAAGCGGTCTGCTAATGTCGCCGCTGCGAACTTAGCGCTCCCTCTCAAACTTAGCGGGAAGCAGCTGCCTACCTTCAATGACTGGCAGAGCTCTATAGTGGATGATGAGGGCCGCTTCCTGTATCTATTTGGAGGCTGCATGCCCGGCCAGGACCTTCCAACGTCTCAGTTCTACCGCCTTGACTTGCGTAGCGAGACCATGACCTGGCTTGACTTGACGGTCGGTTGACAAGCTTTTTCCTGCGTTCAACCTGGTTCATATTTCTCCGTAGTATCAGACTCGAAGGATGGGTCATTTCCGGCCGTCAACGGAGCCACTACCTGCTCGTTCTGGGGCAGGCGTAGTGTTCTTCCGGCACAATGAGCTGCCATACATGCTCATTTACGGAGGGTAATAAAACCTCATGCTTTGCCGTCCTTGGCTGACTGTGCGTTAGCATCGACGGTGCAGGAATACCGAAAGGCGATCTGATTTCAGTCAATCTCGCGGACCTAACATGGGACTTCCAGACTTCCATCTCGGACGGCCTCCCGCGCGTCGAGCCTGCTCTTGTTGCTGTAGGCGATAATCTCTGCATTTTTGGTGGCTATTGCGGTATCTCTCCTGGTACAGGGGTAGCAGAGAACAGTTACTCCGTCCTGCAGCTTGATAGGCAGACGTCTCAATGGAAATGGCACCTGCAGGACGCAGCTATTCCCCCGTCAATTGGTCCCATAGGTTCACGACTAGGTGCAGTTCCCTGGATCCTCGGGGTGCTTGTTGTCCGCGGCAAGCTCGTCGGCCAAGAAGTACGTACAACCATCTGCTATGCTGAGCTGCTTTACCAGATGCTGATGCATGACATCAACCAGGATATTGAGTTAGATAACAACGCATATTACAACTATGACCCTGCCACCGACCACTGGTCCGCACTGCGCCCTCGAGGTGACCTTCCACCTGATGCCGTCTGGTTCGACCTTCGGAGCTGCTCGACCAATGCGAAGTGCGCGCAGATGTGCGTGTGGTATGAGTCGTCCAAGAAGGATGAGAAGGGCAACCCGTTCATTGTCTGCGACGTCTGGGCTTACGAGGTGGGGCCTAAGACGGATAAACTGACCCAGTTGAACCTTGCCAACACTATCTGGCGTCACCAAACGGCAGATTTCGAAATGTTCCACATCCTGCATGACGGGCGAATGCTCATGTTCGGTGCCCAAAAGCCTACAGTGGAAGGCGACACGCAGACGTGGGACGTCTCGCTCGACGTGACAGAAGCCGCATCCGCGTTGAATGTTGCTGTTTAAATGTGAGCCTCAGTGTTTTCTGGTATCCAGCTCTTGCTGCTTGCTATCTTGTTGTTTTCCTGTGTCGTCCGGCTCTGTCACATTCAAGTGGTGCTATTCATCTATTGTACTCTGTACGTAGTGCTATCCATGCGTCGTTACGCTTTGTTTACGTGAAAGGTCGATGAGCTACCATATACCCTTGTTCAGTCGCTATACGATTTGGAGAGTCATTCCGAGGTCCTAGTGCTCTGCGAAAAGACTCTTAGTAATAGCACATTGAGATGTGGAAATGGCACAGCACACTCACTTCGATTCCACCGTTCAAGATTTCTTCACCACACTCCAGTTTCCCGACGACGAATCGTCCTTCCTCCCCTAGAACCAGTCACAACACCGCGTGCCAGAGCGACCTTTCCGTTCACGAACACCCACTCAATCCCACGACTCGGTTGGTTTGGATCGGCAAACGTCGCCACACCCGCAACGGTGGCAGGGTCGAAAAGCACGATGTCTGCGGCGAAGCCCTCCTTGATCAGTCCACGGCGCACCTCGCCGGACAGTAGCCCAAGCCTGCGCGCCGGACGCGAGGTGAGGTGCGGGATGAGCTCTTCCAGAGCTGTTTCCTTGGTGAATGGTGCAGGATATGCATCTGACACTGGGATCTCAGGCGCTCCGTCTGGCCCATAGATGGGGTTTTCCGCGCTAGCGGAGAAGATGTCGCGCGCGTAGAAACCCAGATAGCGCGTCATCGTGCCCCACACTCGCGGGTGTGGTTTCGCCGCGGTGAGTATGCCATCTGACCCTAGAAGTGGTGTCAGAACGGCCCTATATTGATGCTGAATGGGGGTATGCAGTGCGCAACCTACCTCCCATGTGTACCGAACTCTTCATTATCATCCGCACGTTGTCCTCGTGCCCAGCGTGCTGAATAATGGTGGTAGCGAGCTTGTCGTGCACGAGAATGTACACCATCAGCGCGAACGGATCATTCAAGCCCTGTTGCGCCTCCACCGAGTTAGCCTGTACGTCGCTCGCCGCATCTTGAATGCGCTTTCCAACGAGAGATAGAAGGAATGGATCATCCTTGCCCGCGGGGGAGTTGATGCCGGAGATCTCGACAGTGGCAAAGTCGACGGCGAGACCGTGGCAGCCGTCGGTCCCGTTATGCACGACGTCCTTGCGAATGCGGTTCAGAACGTCCTCGCCGTCCTGGCCTGTGAGCCGCTTAAGTGTGCCTTCGTAGCCGCCCGCGAGCGCCCAGCTAGGTAGAAGTGCAGAAAGCGTCGTTGAGCCGGGAAGATATGGGTACGAATCGAGTGTCACGTCGAGACCCCGTTCGATGTGCGAGTCGACAATGGCAAGAAATTTGGAAGCAGTTCCTTTGTTGAGTGGGAAATTCAATGTCGCGTGCGTGAGATGGAGAGGTGCGCCCGTGGCGGCGCAAATACGAAGCATCTCTTGGTATGCGCCAAGCACGTCCCGACCATACGACCGCGTATGTGGGCAGTAGTAAGGGATATACTTGTTCCCTTCGGGCCCAACGGTTGCCTTCTCTGCCAGGACGGAGCAAAGCTGCTGCAGCTCCTCCTCGCTAGCATACATGCCAGGAGTGTACGTCAAGCCCGAGCTCATCCCGACAGCGCCATCGTCAAGCCCGCGTCTGAGGATATTTTTCATTTCCTCGATTTGTTCCTTGCTTGCCGGGACAGGTTCATTGCCCACTGCAATCATGCGGAGGTTGCCTTGGGGGACGAGGAACGCGACGTTTGTGGCTGTTCCATGGCGGTCCATCGTGTCCAGGTAGGTCTTCACCGAGTCCCACTGCCAGAACGCCTCGCCTTCCGGCCAGAAAGACGGCGCATGCGTGGGATTGCCGTTCCAGCCAGCGATCTGCTTGCGGATTTGCTCGAGCGTCGGCGCCGTGACAGGCGCGAACGCAATGCCGTCCTGGCCGATGACCTCCGTGGTGACGCCCTGCGAGATCTTGGGTACATGCGATGGGTGCGTCAGGAGGTGGAGGTCCGAGTGCGCGTGCATGTCGATGAACCCGGGGCAAAGCACAAGCCCTGTCGCGTCGATTTCGAGCAGTTCGTGCGACGCATGATCGTCTCTGAGGCGCTCAAAGCTTTCGGATGCAACACTGCCGACGTGCGCAATGCTTTCGCCGCGGACGAGGACGTCGAGCACTGTGCGCGGTTGGCCTGTGCCATCTATGACCTGAGCGTTCCGGATCAGGATGATCGTTGGCTCGCGCTCTGGCGGGGTGATAAAAGCAGGGTATGGCTGGACGCTGGCCACGGATTGAGTCGCCGTACCGCACATGTTGACGGATGCTACACAGGGTGGCAGGAAGGCGAGGTATAAAGCGCAGGACGATAGGGTCACAAGGGAAGCGGCAGCCGGCCCGTCGAGAACACGCTATCAATGCTGCCAGTGCTAGTTTAGTATCACGCAAGGCTGCTTGGACCTCACTGACCATAGCTTTTTATTAGAACAGTCGTCGAGAGAATTGTCCAAAGCAGAGAATGCGATAGTCGATGATGATTATCGCACAGAGCATGCCGCTGGAATACGCGGATCCAAGCTAACATAGCTCTGAATTCTTGCGCGCATCGTAGCGGTAGATGGGGTTCCAAGGCGTGGACTTGAAGCTTGAAGCTTGAAGCTTGAGTAAGTACAAGCGTCTTGATCATGGTCAAGCGTTCGAATGCATGTCGGCAGATCGCGGTTCTTTGTCGAGAACTGTAACTCTCTCCTCGTATACTTACCAAAAACTCTCAATAAAATGGCCTCATATTCGTCCCCAATGGTTGCGCGACCTGCAGATATGATTCCTGACTCTGCGGTTCGTCCTGCGGGCCCCGAGTCGATTCACGCAAAGCCGCCACTGCGTAGGCTCATTGGACAGCTACCACCTTTCAATGATTGGCAAGGCTGCTTGATCGACGATAATGGGAGGTTCATGTACATCTTCGGAGGGTGTGAGCCTGGAAAGGAGGCCCCCTCATCCCACTTCTATCGTCTGGATCTGCAGGACGAGCCCATGAGCTGGGTCGACTTGACGGTTCGTCAACGGTTTCGTGCTCTTCTCCTAGATATTGGCGGCCTACTCATTCCAATCTATGAGCCAGCTAAAGACACGTAGGGTTGGGCACTTCAGCCCGCCTGAACCGATACCTGCCCGTATTGGCGCCGGCGTCGCGTTCTATAGGCGTACCAATCGCTCCTACATGCTAATTTACGGCGGGTAAGCCTATGAGATTACCCCGATGATTCATTCTAACGCATTCTTATTACAGTTGGGATGCGAATGGGAATGCTTCAGCCGACCTCATCACCGTCGACCTCACAAACGAACTGGATCCCACGTGGGACCTGCAGCAGTCAGCATCTGGCGGAACGCCGCGTGTTGAGCCTGCTCTAGTTGTCCTCTCAGACAGGTTATACATATTCGGGGGACACCAAGATGCCCAGGACCCCCTTAGAGGGAGAACGAACGATCACAGAAAAGCTTCTGTGTTTTGGAGTTCAGCACAGCTCGCCTTCGTTGGGAATGGGTGCACCGCGACGCGGAAGCGCCGTTAGTCGGGCACGCCTTGGGCGCAGTGCCTTGGCGGGGTGGCATATTGGTTGTCGAGGGTAGAACCAATGCAGCAGCAGATGTACGCGCGGTTTCTTAGCGGGCTTCTCGTATGGCTGACGATGCGTCAAGGACATTGTACTAGACAACGGCGCATTCTTCAACTACGATCCTCGGTGGGATCGCTGGTCGGTGTTGTCAGTCGCGGGCGATTTGCCACCTCCTGCTGCTTGGTACAACTTGCGGAGTTGCTCCGCCACGTCCCAAGGCGCCAATTTGTGCGTCTGGTATGAGACCGAAAAGGACGACGAGAGCGGTCACGCACTCCTCGCCTGCGACATTTGGGCGTACGACATGCGACCTGTGACTGACAAGCTGACGTGCCTGAAGCTCGCTACACCTATCTGGCGCCATAAGACGGCCGACTTCGAAGTCTTTCAGCTACTGCCCAATGGACGCATGCTCTTGTTCGGGGAGCGCAAACGGGGCAAACAACAGTGGGATGTGTATCTTGACTTGACTGACGCAGCAGCGTCGAAGACCAATGCATGATTGGGCGCTCTGAGCATGTTCTTTGGTAAATGCTGAATGTTGTTTTCATGGCCTTGTTTTCTGAAGATCTATCTGTACTTCTGTATCCAATGCTTTGCCGAGTTCTTCACGCAATAAGCCGTCGAGAGTCTGCCCATCTCGGGAGTAGAACCAAACGCCGTGCTGAGTGTCGTAATCATAACGTTTTGGACCGCTGCATGCGATTTAATCTCAGCGTTGAGAGCGTCGAAAGGGATGTATGCCCACCTGAACGGGGAACTAAGCCATATCTGCTTATTGGGGGGTTGCTTGTTGATCACGTAGACGCCCTTATCGGCCAGGTTGAGTGTCAATACGCCACTCTGTCGCGGTCTGGTGTCAGCGCGCCGCCTACGACGAGGCCAGGGACGGTCCAATACTCACAGAGTATTCCACCTCGTACTTTGGGTTGTCCAAGTTGTCCACAAGTACCTCCAGATGATCAAGAAGAGAATCCATAGTGTCATCCGCGAGCGAGTGGTAGTCGTCGACGGTCAAGTCACTGCAGGAACACAAGTCCGGGCAACGCGCCCAAGATTGCAGTCAGCAATGACGCATGCCTGAACGAAGCGATTCCCAGCACGGACCTGACATTATATTCGTGCGTCGCAGTCGCAGGGAATCGTATTCGGACAGAGCTGCTGAACGCACGCCTACTGCACGAATGGGCACGTGATACGGAGAATCGCACCGGCGCGATTGAGCGTTTCAGGGCCACAGACAGGCCTCGAGTAAGCGGTAATCGCGTTCGGGACAACATCTGGCGACAACGACGAGAAAGGACAGTGCGAGTCGCGTTTTCTTTCTCCGATCGTGCACCCGGAAATTTCTGCTTCTTCATGCACAGGCTCGCGCTGCGGGTCGCGGCAGCGCCCTGCGCTCTCGTCCGACGACGCGTATGCGTTGTAGCGTCGGCGTCTCGACTTATTGCTCGCGGCTACGCTGACGAGCGTCGGCCGCCTCGTCCAGAGGCGTCGACAACTCGCGCAGACGCTACGGCTCCGCGCTCAAACACGCATGCTCAGCCCTCTAAGCAGGTCAGAACCCTGCTCAGACGTTTCATGGAAATGTCCGCTCAAACTATGTAGGATGCAGACGCTCCGGAAGCCTCTGAGGACGCCGACTCGGACGCACGAATATTCGACAAAGACGGCAATGCCATTGACCTTGACTCTCTACCAGAGGGCTGGAAACGCGCGATTGACACGGAGGACATCAGCCACTTGTCTCCAGACGAGCAGAAACGCTTTCTCGAGTGGGTGAACGAGCACGGCGAGGGTGCCGTCATTATACCCTTCGACGAACTGCCAGATAGTTGGCAACAGGCAGTTCGGACCAACGATGTCAGCCATCTCTCTGCCGAGGAGCGTGTGGACTTCGAGGCGTACCAAGAGACGCGACAAAGCCTTCAGCAAGTCTCTGCCTCCGACTTACCCGCCAGCTGGAGGCATGCGCTCGAGACTGGCGACACTAGCCATTTGTCTGCAGAGGGTCGCCAGGAGCTTTCTACTTTCATTGAGACCACTCAGATATTGGCGGATGGCGAGAGCAGCGTTGACTTCGAGAATCTCCCGGAGTCCTGGCAAAAGGCAATCGAGACCGGCGACACGAGCCACCTCACAGATGCAGAAGCGGAGGAACTCAGTGCTTTCCTCGAGAGCCATGACGTGGACGGAGACGCACCCGCCGAGGCCACCAGTAGTTTGCCTGGACTACCCAATGGCTGGCAACGCGCTCTTGAAACCGGCGAAATCAGCCACCTCTCCGCCGAGGAGAAGAAGGAGTTCTTCAAATTCCTGCACCAACAGGGGCTGCGTTCCGCGGACCCTGGTCCTATTCCCGACGAGGTTCCTCAACACGAACTCGCTCTCAGTCAGTTGCCCCGGCACATCCAAAAGGCGCATACGACGGGAGATCTCAGCCATCTCAATGACGAAGAGCGCGCTCAGCTTTCCGCCGCTGAGGAGCAGTGGAAGCCTGATGAAATCCCGGCGCACTGGCTGAAGGCGCTTGCCACGGGCGACGAAAGCGACATCAAGGAGGACGAACGGTTGGCGTACGAGCTCGCATCGCACAATATTGCGCAGAGCACTACTTACTCCCCCAACTTCGACCCCGACCCCGGAAATATCAGGATTCCTGGTGATATCGTTAAAGCCCTGAAGACGGGCGATACAAGCGGTCTCTCCAACCGTGACCTGAAGCGTCTTCAGACCGCTGTGAAAGAAATCGATAACGGAGGGCTCGACCACGCTGCCGCGAAGGCGCTCAGCGAAGGCTTCGGAGGCGGCAACCTGGACCCCAAGGGCGGCCCGTTTCACACGATGGGTCGTCGCGTGGGCCCAGACGATATCTTCAAACCCTGGGAGATCAAATATCTCGCGGATATGAAGCGTCTCGAAACCATGCACGTCTTATCCTGCTGCTCGCTATCGTACTTCGTCTAACCTCACATTCTTCTTTGAAGTGACCGCGAAACCCGCGAGAAACCACGCTGGATGTCAGAACCAGAGCGCATTCCTAAGTCCCACGGCATCCCTGTGGCAGTAGTGCACTTCCGCTCCCACCACCTGCCGCTGCTAGAACTCTACATTCACTTCGTGACACACGCGGCGTCGGCACTCGGCATCCCATGTGGCCGCGCAGCCAAGCTGCCCAACCAGCGCAGCCTCTGGACCGTGCCGCGCTCTCCCTTCATCTTCAAAAAGTCGCAGCAGAACTTCCACCGCATCACGCACAAGCGCGCTATCAAACTCTGGGACGCCAACTCAGAGGTCGTCTCTTTCTTTGCCGACTACATCGTGCGCCACTCGCTCGGCGGCGTCGGTCTGCGTATCGTTCGCTGGGACCGCGCCCCGCTCGGCGTCGGTCAGGAGGTCTTCTTCAACGCCATGAAGCACCCAAGGTCGCACCGCGAGCAACTCGCCTCGACCAGCAAAAAGGTCATCAAGGCGGAACGTATGGCTGCCCGACGTCTCGAGGAGATGGAGCAGTTGTACGCCCAACAGAAGAAGATGGCGAAGTTGGGATCCTATCCCGCGATATTGGCGCTCAGACACGCCAATCACCAGGCCAAAGACAAGGGCTGGGACAGGACACGGGCAGAGGAAGAACTCATCAAATAGTTGTTGCTGCCGGGCAGCGTTTGCCTACATTAGACGCAATCTATTCTTCTGGTATTACTGCGCGTGAACTCTCACTTCGTCTACATGGCTTGACACCACGACACACAAAGCTGGCTGGAGAGGCCAAGGTCAGCCGCGTTGATCTGACTGTCATTGGGCAGCAAAGGTCTGCCGATGCCTCGTCAAAGCAAAGGTCTGCCAATGCGTCGTCAAGGATGCCGAATGAGATTTTATGCACTTGAGAAGCCGATGTTCAACGTTCAGTTGCAGGCCTTCAATTGCAATACCACAACAGCAGAGAAAGCTTCGATTCTCATCGCATCGATTACAAGTGCAGTAATAACTTACAGCCAAGGCTAAACGAGAGCATGAATTGTGAGAGTAGTAAATTATGTAGCCAAAAAATGCTAGGGGCGAGCGGTAAAAGCCCTTTTATACGAGGGAGAGCGTGAATCCCTTGGTGAAGGGCAGGCCGAGCTTGATGTCGACCGACTGGCTGCTCTCGCTGAGCTTGACGTCTGCCGACGAAACCTTGTCATCGAGCTTGACCTTCGGCCTGGTCTTCTGCCCAAGAACGGTGACCGTGTCTATCTTGACGCCGAGCTTGAACGAGAACTTGCCCCAGACGGTAAGCAAGCCCTTGAAGTACTTGAACTCGACCTCGGTGGTCGCCTTCTGCTTGATCGACACGCCGTCGTCGACGTACAGCTTGCCCGATGCAATGCCGTTCGCGTCTGGCGCAATGACAAGGTTGAAGTCGTTCTTCCGCAGCGCGGTAGTCGTCAAGGCACTCTTCGCGCGCAGAGGCAGGATCGAGCCGCCACGAATATAAACCGGGATGTCGGTGAAGGGCACGTTGTTGAGCGTGACGTTCTTTCCCTTGCCGTCGATGCGCTTGAAGGTGTTGAAGTCGTAGAACGTATCCTTGGGCAAGTAGAACGTCACCGACGTGGAGTTCTCCTCGATAACTGGAGAGACGAGGATCGAGTCGCCAAAGAAGAACTGCGTGTCGATGCCCCAGGTGTTCTTGTCGGACGGGTACTTGTACCAAAGCGGGCTCCACGAGGGTGTGCCATCGACCGACTGCTGATGGAACGCAGTATAGAAATAGTCGAGAAGGCGATAGCTGATGCACGTCAGCTTGTCATATTGCGGCCTTTCTGAATGGTCACTCACCGGATGTCAAGGGCTTTCTTTGCAGCCTCAGTCACAAGTGGCCAACGATAGAACTCCTGCGGCTTCTGGCCATCCTGGTTGTGCTATTTACTTCTGTCAGTGTTGCCCTCGAAACAATTTGGCAGCAGCTCACGTTGCGGAAGAACGGATAGAAAGCACCAAGGGTGACCCAACGAGAGCAAAGCTCCTCCGTGGTGTCTGCTCCGAAGCCGCAGGTATCGGGGCCAACCTCAGGCACCTGGTAGATAGAGTTGAACCCGAGGACACCGGCAATCGAGTTACGGTAGTGCCACCAGGTGCTCAAGTTGTCACCGAGCCACTTTCCAACTTTCGCACCAGCACCAGCGAACGTGGAACGCGTGATGACGAGCTGTAAGTTTCCTGATTGAGGCGAAATAACCAATACGTGCAAAATAAATGCTCACTGTGCGCAGACCAGGACGACGCGCCTCGAGCGCCTTCTGAGTAGCAATGGACATCATCTCGCCGAACAGGTTGTGCGTGTCGTATTCGATGAGGCCATTTGCGTGCACAGCTGTCGTGTAGATCGTGCTGGCGGAAAGAGCCCCCGCAGCGTTATTGATCTTATACGGGGGGTTCTGGTAGTCGAGGCTGACATTGGCAGCGGGTGCGCGGGCCTCAAGCACAGGCGTCACGCTCTGGAGGATCGCGGCCGCGTCAAGGACTGCCGGTTCCGGAAGGGCAGAACGCTTCGCGGAGCCAGAGAAAATGGGCGCATTAGGGTCCGGAGCCGGAGTGGTGCGCTTTGGCGGGAAGCCGTTCGCTGCAGCGTAACCCTCGGGATCGTCGCAAGGGTACGGGCAGAAGCTGGCAGCTTCGTTCCTACCATGGCACTCAGAATCCGACACCCCAAAATCGGAATGTAAAATCACGCTCACATGTCAATCCACAGGCCATCGACATCCCAGCCAGACTTGGGATCAAAGAACCTGAGGCCAGAGTTAACAATTGAATTGCATCGAGTAAAATAGGCACTGACGTCTTGATTTCGTTCGTCCAGTAGGACTGCGTCTACATGGGTGTAAGAAGGTTGGGCGTGGGTAGCAACAGTGAGTTGTCACGAACCTTCGGATTGAACCAATCCGGGTAGACAGTCACACCGGGCCAGACAACGCCCTTGAATAGCTCTCCGTTCTCAGCCTTGAGGAAGATATCATCCTTGATACCGCGATCGTAGGCGCCATAGCCCTGATTGGGCTGAGCAGCGACAGCGGGGTCCACCATCACGACTGGGACCGGGTTAACACAACATATATCGACGACGTTCGTACGCACTGTAGCGCTGATCGTGTGCGTGGAGATACTGGATGAGTTCTTGCATGCGGTTGGTAGGGAAGTAATCCGGGTCATTGGTGAAAACCCAGCGGTCCTTCATGTAGTCTATGTCGGTCCACATAGTCTCCAAAGGAATCCCGGCCTTCGAGTAGTTAGCTACCACATCCGCAACCTCCACGAAGTTCTGGTATCCGTAACGGCACTGATGAAGTCCGAAAGACCAATACGGGACCTCGGCGGGCAGACCAACAATCTTCGAGTACTGGCGGGCAACCTCGGACGGGTCCTTCGTGCTACCAGACAGGAAGTAGAAGTCGAAGATGCCACCGATTGCGTTGTACTCGAGTGCTGTCTTTCCACCGACTTGGTTGATTTTGACGTCCAAGCCGTTCGAGTTGAGGAGGAAAACGCCGTGAGTGCCTGTGCTACGGTGCTCATAAAATACTGGGTGTGAACCGTAGAGGTTCGTTCCCTGCGACGCATTAATGATACCGAAACACGAGGATCCTCAGGCCATACCTCGCCAACACCATACGCATCACGATTCCAAAAGGTGCGCGTGAGATTGTTGTCCGGCAGACGGAAGGTATTGGTGTGCTCTCCTGCAATACAGTTAGGACGTAGGAGTCTGTACTATATGGAGAACGGACCGAGCCCGTATATGTTTGCATGCGGAGGCAGGGTAGTTTGGAGCCGCAAGTATTGCTGTTCGAACACGAGCGCGTGACCGGTGGTGTCGAACAGAACCTCGCGGTTGGACTTGCGAATGACCTGGAACGAGAAGGGCGTGGTCGTGTACTTGAAGTCGAGTTCTGCGAGCGCCGCGGGGACCTGCTTGGACTTGGGACGCTGGAAGACGGACTCTGGCACCTGGTAGCGCTTGCCGGCTGCGTCGGCGATCTTGACATGCAGACGCGAGGCTGCCGTGGGTCTGAGCAGGGGAGGAGGGTAGTACTGGTCATGGGATGCGCACCATCCTCATATTCGACTGTGAGGGTCAGTTTGGAGATGTCTTCGCCGTACAGGCCGCAGGGGCCGGCAAGCACAAGGTCCGCGGTCAACGAGTGCAGTGTCTTGCGAACATTGCGCGCGTTATAGCCAGGGCACGCGTCTGGGGTAGTAGCGCGCTGGGAGAGCTGGAGATTGCTTGTCGCGAGCGCGCAGACCTGGAGAAGGGCAAGGAAGCTGAGCCGGGTGAGCACCATCGCGTTCACCGCCGCCGAGGAAGGAATGGAAGTGCCAAAGGGACAAGGACACAGTGGCAGGAGAGATCATGATGCTGGACGCGGCGTGCTTCTTATACAGCAGACTCACGTTCGATCCGCTGGGCACATACGCGCCGGGGCTGCGAAAACGCGCTCATCTCCGCTCCCCGCGTCATTTCATCTATCAAGTGACCGAGCATTTATATGCATCAACCATCACTGACACCCCAGACTGTCCGCTCGCCCTGGCTCTACAGCAGATATACAGCTGTCTCGATCTTCTGCGCAATGAGAAAGGCTGCTTCGATGTCGTACAAGGTCGACGCCGGAGTCGCTCTCAATCGCCCAGCAGCAGATTCTTGAGATTTTCAATCCAATTTGACTGGGGCCGCGTCCCCGGATTCTCCAAATGATAGCGTAGATGATAAATACATGAGCCTGTGCATGATCCCGGCCTCCAAGTCCAACGCTGCCCGCTTCTCAACCACGTTTTGCAGTCGCATTTGTCTATTCTAAGGACGGGTTGCCACGTCCTTCTTTCTCGACGTGCAACAGACATTAGAACCGCGGTATCCGGGGGTGGTGGAAGCAAGCATGCCAACTTGCGGTCCAACGAAAGTCAGACGACCCTGGCTCATACCGTCATATAAATTTGTCTTCGAGTGTTCCTGAGGGATCATCACCTGCTCCTCGAAGTCGTTCCCCACGTTTTGCGAACTGGGCAACAAATGATCGACAGTTCGTCGAGGCCCTCCCGCAGCAGCAAGGACATCGGACCTCTCGAGCAGTTCAATGATGCCGAAGAAATATCGTCCCTTCAGCGACGTGGAGGTCACAAACGCTGAGCGCTGAGCACCCAGCCGTGCTGAGCGGCTTGGACACAGGTATTGCAAATGCAACAAGACGCTTGCACACGGTGCATCGGCCACACATGACTTCAGGCACTCACATTGCATGCGGACGTTTCGGAAAAAAGGCCCATATTATTAGTCACAGGTGGTCCTAGGTCTTGGTCTCTCTCGCAGGGAACACCAGTCGTTGCGGGATCCCACCAGCCTGGCCGTACTTCAACAGGCCCATGTGCGGCATAAGGTTGTAGTGCATCGTGAATCCTACGTCAGACGCGTTGCTTCAAGGCCGCATTATGTCAGGACGGAGTGTGAGTACAGCTGAGCGGCGAACGCACCTGAAGCTGCGCGAGTAATCCTTGAAGGGGTACTTGTTGTTTTGGTCTGCGATGCGCAACCGTGCGTCCTCCTTACGGCGAACGATCCGATCCCATATCACGACTTCGTTATGCACCTGGAAAGTAAGTGTCGTGAGCTGCCGGGGTAGGCGTTGGGCTGGATGACCGTGACACGTACACCTTGGCTGTTGGTATAATCGGCCACAAGGTACAAGAATAATTGCTTGGTGTTCCAGTCGAATAGCGGACCAAGATCTGTCGAAAACGCGTGAGTGACAGTGATGTTATACGGCGTGGTAATGGCAGCGCAGCTAACCCGCATCATAGTCGAACTTGAAGAACGCAAAGTCCTGCTCGCGCCCGTAGTTACCCTTGCGACCTTGTAATCTACCAAGGGGTCAGACTATGAAAACAGTGAAATGTCGCGCATGCCGATACGCACACTTTCTGAGGCGCGACCGTCAATTTCGCGCTGACGTCCGGCGGCGCAGGGAGGGAAACGATGGACACGAGCGCGACCAAGACCATCGCGCAAGACGTCAAGAACGCCGACACATTGCTTAGCCGCTGCCACGCGCTGTGCATTGTAGGAGTTGAAGTTTACGGACGGCGAGCGACACGTCCTTCGGACACGGAGGCGCGCGTTTTCAAACACCGCATCGGTGGTTTCGACTCGGAGGCCCCGAGATGCAGTCCGCGATTGAATTTAATCTAATCTTTCTTGCTGCAAACGGCATGTGCTCGGGAAAATTGCCTTGTAATATCCGGGGTCAGCGGGTTGCTCGAAAGCGCTTTGAAAATCTACACATGGCCCAGGCCCAGAGGCGCGCGCTCAGCGACACTCCTCCGAAGCCAAAGGCGTTTGATTCCCTTGGAAACGTACAATACATGGACGACGACACGTTACAACGTGCGAGCGCGCCCGGATGGTAGTCGTACAACACCACAGAAAAAAACCTGGAGGGAAAGCATGAGTTGGGAGCGGGACCGCCGTTGCGAGGTCGTCGAGATGCGTCGTAGAAACAGATGCTGGTACAGGGCCTGTCGCGGCCGAAATTGGTAAGGGTACAATGGAAAACGTTGCGAGGTATCCCAAAGCGTTGAGGCAGATGACCACTGCCGCAGGGAGATGTTCCCCGTTGATTGGTAAAGGTGCCCACGGCAGAGGGCGACCGTCGTATGCCGCTCGATAGGAGCTGATTACAACCGTCCAGGAACGGCGGGCCTTTAGCGTAGATAGAGAGCGAGTTGTCGAGAACGTGACCGGCGCGGGAGAGGGATGCGAAGCGATGCGGCGCGGGGAGGCAGGGGCCGTGCGCCCGAGGCGATCAGACCATGGTGCCTGGATCGGCTCGCAGAGGCGGGAAGCATGTCTGGTCCGACGTCGGCGAGCGTGGCGGCGAGCGAATCTTGAGAACCGCGGAGACGGGGCTGCTCATGCTTGTCCGTGTCACTGGGCAGAAAACGGTTTAGAGATTTCCGGGCCGACGAACGGGGCACGAAAGCTGCTCACAGTGCTGGGCAATCTCGAGCTCCTCCGCGTCTTCCTCGTCCAAATGCACGGGCCCAGCGCTGCTCGTCGCGGTCGCAAAGAGCGCAGCGAGGCTGAGCAGGCAGATCGCGAGCAGGATGATGGTGACCGCCGTGTGCGAGATCGTGAGGACGAGGCGCCCGCCGTAGTAGAGGCAGAACGACATGGCGGCGGCGGCGCGGGCGACGAGCTCTCGGTTCTGGGCAGCGCACTGGGCGGACAGGAAGCGGCAGAGGTCGGGCGGGGGTGAGTCAAACCAGGTCACGGTGCTGGTCGGTTGCCCTTTTGTACGGAATGAAATCCAGCCGCGCCACAGAACCTGTCAGCCGATTGTCTCCGCGTCAGCTATGCCCACCAAAGCTTCACGATCGGCCCAAGCGCGTCCCGTCCGGGGAACAACAAACGCTCATCTGACTTGCAACTGCTGGCGATATCGATGCAGCTGACACGGCTTGCGTCCGGAGGGGCTCATGCAAGCCCGATTTAGTGACCGCGACGCGTGCGCTTCTCAGCGACTTTTCGCGTTTGCACGCTGTATATGCATCCCTCACCACTGATCTGCACGAGCATCATATGCAAATGCACATATGTCGTTACGGTGGAGTCTCAGCCTGGACAGGCACAGATGACACAAGGAGGCTCGACAGTCGGCCTAGTCGTAGACGTTAGCGCCGCAATTCATGCTTTGGCGCAAGGCAGCCCCAAGTGACGTGCATGATGCTCGGACCGGTTTGCTGACCCTGTACTCTGCAGCCGCACCTCAAAATGGAACTTCAAGCTTCAAGGTCACTCTTCGGCCTCCCGCGGCAGCATCCCGGTTTATGCAGCGAGTAGTAGCTGCTCGTTCCGAATAGCCATACGCACGCCGACCTGCTCTGCTCATAGGCATCATCGACTCCACCAACGTCAGGCACAACACTCTGCCCCACATTCAGCCATCCGAAGTGCCATCTAATCCTCCAAGCACAGGATCACGCCGAAATCAACTCCTCGGTGAAGGCGCGCACATATGTACTGTATTTCATCGATAAAACATGCTGGGGGCTATTGCTCGGTGCTCAAGTGAGCGTCAAAGCCGGCCTCCATTCAGACAGATACAATCTCGACCGACCGTGAGCACGGCTCGCGTATTGATCTTGTGTCAACGCGCCTGGCTATCCCGAGTACCGGCTCACAGTAACAGCGAGTCGGCGGAAAAGGCGGTACAGCAGCGAACAGGAGCACAAAGTATATCGGGCCTGGATTGGCCTGCGGTCTCGATGGCAGCTTCTGACCGATTGCTACCATTTATCACGACAGCGGGATAGCGTGAGCGTTAAGGGACGACTGGAGGAAACCGGGACGACGTTGTGGAGCGCAAATAGTGAAATATCGAGCAGCAAGACGACCCACTGGCAGCACGTTGCCAGCCGGTTGCACAGATTCTTCCTGGCCCTGACGCGGTCGAACAGCAGCGGAAAGTGCTAGCAAAACAGTTCGACGCGAAGAAAAAATTGATATCGGTCAGAGAGCACTAGTGTCGCAAAAGAAAGCATTCGGTAGACTCGTGGTGGGCAGGCGGAAGGAGACAAGACGCGTAGTGTCGGGCTTCGAATCCACTGCATCGTTCCCTTTCTCCTCAACCATGGACATGTTTGATGGACCCATCCGCGGCGGCACCCGTGGTGGCGCCGCAGAATTCAAGTGGTCAGACGTTTCGGCGGACAAGGACCGCGAGGTACGTGCTTTGTATGCATTAGTCGAGCGCCCAAGCTCTGACATTCGCATTCTTCAGAACTACTTAGGACATTCCATCAACGCGCCGACGGGACGGTGGCAGAAGAACAAGGATATCCACTGGTACAACCGGGACCAGGCTCAGTCTGAACTCGACCGCCTTGAAGAAATTCGGAGAATCAAGGAGGCCGAGGCGGATATTCTCGCAATTCAGCTGTAAGATCCCTCCATTTGCTACGTCTATATTCTTGCTAACAAGGTTGCATGCTCTAGAGGATTCAAACCTCCTCCCAAAGAATTCTCCAACGTGCCCGTGACTGCAATCCCTTTGCCCGAGTCATCCTCCGCGGCAGCTGCAATTCTGCCCCCAACATCGGAGGAGCAGAGTGAAGAGCAGCGGCTGGCGCGCGAGGAGAAGGCTCGGCGCAAGGAAGAGAAACGCGCTCGCAAGGAAGAGAAGCGCGAGCGCAAAGAGCAGCGGCGCGCCGAGAAAGAACGGCGCCGTCGACACACGCGTTCGCGTTCGCCCGGTCGCTCGCACAGAGACAGAGAGCGCCGGCGGTCTCGTTCGAGAGACCGCTCTCCCGCGGGTAGGGACCGGTCGCGCTCGCCGGTGCGCTTGCGGAGGGACGACAGGACGCCGCCATACCGCCGCCCTCGCATTCACGCGATGAACCATACGACGCTGCCGTCATGGAACGCGATGCCAGCCGGAACAGAAAGCTTTGGGAGGAAAACGAGCGTCGGGAACGGCCCAGCGATGGTCGACGCGGACGCTAGATTCCGTGTAATATTCTATCCAATGTATTGTACGTCTACATCTTCGAATGCCCGTGCCAAACCAACCCATGTGCCACATCCGTGTCGTGCTCCGTTCCAGGTTCGCCCGGTTCAGAAACAATCTGCATTTGACATGGTTGAGCAGTGTTTTTCGGGCTCTATAACATCACCTACTTGGCTGTTGGCTATCTGGACGTCCTCCATGCCCCAATCGCGCTGCACGCCGCCTTTGAGGAAGTCTGCATGCGCGAGGGTGCCGACGGGCTCCCAGGCGCCGAGGACATCGTCTGAGATGCGCCGCAAGGTAGACAGCGTCGCACACCCGATCCGCACGGGCACATTGGTCGCGAGGAGGTTGTGCAGAAGGGCAATGACGCTGGCTGCGTGTCCCACAAAGAGGATTCGCGGGTGGTTATGCTGGCTTTCCAAGCGTGGGATGAAGACGGACAGGAAGCCAGCAACTCGGGCATACAGCTCCTCGACCGTCTCGCCTTGTCTGCTCGGCTGCCAGGTTGGCGCCCACGATGTGTCCAAGCTAGGAATGAATTTCTTCAAGGCCTCAGCTCCAGGAGGCCGAGGATGCAGTCCTGTATGCGGCGTGGCGGGCGTGTACCACTCTGCAATGCCTGAGGGTGCATGAGCACGACGTAGATTCTCTGGTTGATTGTTCGACGCACCAGGCTCTGCGTACAGAGGGATGTTGAGGCGTGCAGCGATCGGGGCTGACGTCTGAAGGCACCGATCTGCGCAGCCATCGTTATGTTCGCCGATTGACTTCGAGGAGATGAGACGTGCAATATGGGGATGAGAAGATGGCGGTGGGTCGCTCGTCCACCGACATCGATTCGAAGTGGCTCGCGAGCTCCTCTGCTTGTTCCTTGACATGCCGGCTCAGCCAAATTATCGATGGTATCCTTGAGAACGCAGACGCACATGTCCCACGGCAGAGAGTGGAGAATCGCGGGCGACGCCAGTGGGCGTTGTCCTGGGAATACTCGGTGCTGGGCGCTAGAGCCATATCGGACAGTCCGTGCTCACCAATGGGGAGTATTCCAGTTCATGCGAAATCCTGGAGTACAGGTGAGATCTAGAGCGTGAGATGGGCCTTGGGACTGACCATGGCGAGCGATGTAAATGCGCTCGAGGCGGGTCATGGTCGGGACATCCAATGAGAGCGAATTCAAAGTCCTTCATCCTGACCGTGTCATGAGCTCAAAACCGGCGGCGGCGTCTGGCTCGTCCGCCAAGCAGAAGGAAGACACAAGCTTGTACGAGCCCAAGCCTGTGCTCGCCAACACTGGCATTGCGGGCGCCCAGCTTGGCGGTGCTGGCCTGCTCGTCAGCGCCGTCACCAACGCCCTCGAAACGCACAACCGCGGCGCCTGGGGCGTCTTCACGCGCACTGGCGGCACCATTGCTTTCTTCGGTACGCCCTCGACGCTGCGTCGGCCATTCCAGGGCTGATCCAATATAATTGCGGTTGCTGCGACTAGCCTCACTCGGCGCTGCGTTCGGATTCACGGACGCTATAGTCGCCAACATACGCGAGAAGAACGACCCCATAAATGGCGCTGCCGCTGGTTGTGCGGTTGGCCTGGCCGCTGGAGTTCGGGGTGCGTCTATTCCATCCCGTTTGAGAGCTGCGAGTACACCTACTTACGCCGGGTAACGCAGCGCGCTCGATACCCATGGCTTGTATGTCGTGCATCGCCATTGCGGCGCTCGTAGGCACGTTCGATGCCACGGGCGGGACACTGTCTGGCGACGGACGGAACGCCGAGTCCGAGATTGTCAAGGAGGCACGGCGACAGCAGTTCTTCAAGCCCAAATCGTCGTTCCCCATGGAACGTCCAACGACAGAGTCTTCGTAACTGTCCATAGACGCAACAACGTAACTCTATTGCTTCTTGTTGAATTGCTCGGCGTCAAAGCATGGATTCAAACCGCCTCATAGTAAGCTTTGGGAGAATGCATCTGAATGGTACTGCTTGATATAAGTAAATTCATGCAAGTACGATGTATGTGCAACACGAGAAATCGCTGCCCAAAGGGTCCATGCACGTGGCTTCCGCTTGTCTTCTGCCAATTGCGCCGGAAGATACCGCTGCCACAGGTTGGCTCTTCGCAATCGCGTCCACACCCGCAATGTCGAGCACGCCGCAAATCTTCATCGAGGACGATGGAAACGACACGCCACTTGCGATTTACATTGACATGACCGTCGAGGACTTCCCCAGACTACGAAATGCAATGAAGGCAAGCCACAGTCTCCCGGTCGCCCAACCGCGTCCCCGCTAACCACCGACGCAGGAACACGGTGCTCGCATCGTCACCAAGATAGCCGACGCGCGTATCCTTCTCGTTAATCCTTCCAACCCCAGCCAGATCAAACGTCTCGCGGAAGAATGGGGCTCCAAGAAAGGCCTCGTCGACAGCGCGTGGGCGTGGGCGGCCGTGCGCGAGGGCTTCGCGCCGCCTATGGACCAGTATATCTGGAACGACAAGATCGACAGCATTGACGCCGAGCACGAGGACGACGTGCACTTCATCCAAGACAACGCGCTCGAGGAGGCGCGAGCTTCCAGGCGAGCACAAACCCCTGCGTTAATACCGACCCGGGCCCCTAACCGCATCTTGCAAGCAGATCCCTGACTTCGTCTCCTCTGCACATTGCCATCGACCGCGACAGCAGTCTCTCGCTCTCGCCCTCGCCGCCGCCGCAGTCACAAAGCCGCCGCCCAATCTTCCAGCGCCCAGACGGGGAGCCCTGCAAATTCTTCATTCAGATGCGCTTCGTGAACCGCATGGCGCTCATACGCCTCGTCAAGGTGCGCACATCCTTTATGCCTGATCATCCGAGGCTGAAACCCTGCGCCAGAAACACGGAGGGCAGACCACATTCGACATGGCCGAAGCAGATTACTGCATCTTGTCCGCCAGCATCGCAGACTTTGATATCTTAATTACGCAGCTGCCCGCTGGAAAGCCTGCTATTCAGTCGACCTGGCTTGACGCATGTGACAGGGAAAATCGTCTCGTGGATTGGAAGCCCTTCGTTGAATCTGTACCCACTCCGGCATCTGCTATCCCATCGGCGCGCAAGCAGTCAATGGCTGGCACCACCACAACGCCTTCGTCGAGCCCGGCAAAGTTGTTAAAATCCGCATCCACGACCAAGCCTGCACCGAAAGCCCCGTTGCTGGCCCGAGCACCCCGAAGCCACCGAAGACGTCCACCAGAGCGCCTTCAACCCCGACATTGGCATTTTCTTATACACTAAACCAGGACATGTCACGGGAACCTGAACCTTCCACCGAGATCATTGCTGCCGGCAGGGGGAATCTGTTCACTGCCGACGATAATCGGTTTGCGCTTCAGGCATACAAATGGCTTCTGCATCGCGACCCGCACATATCGGACCATGGACGCGATCAATACCTCGCGCGAAAGGTTCGTGGAAGTCTGCTACATGTGGAATTTCCCTCCCCTTACCTTGTTACCAGGCGCCTCACCATACATCAGCATCATGGGCCTCTCATATCGGCCGGTGCGTTCAGAACTCATGGTTCTTGCGCTATATTCAGGTTTCTGCAGGAAATTCTCAGCGGAATGCAGAAGGCTCCGAGACGACGCCATCGCAGCCTCCAAGTCGCAGTCGTCGAGAGTCAAGAAAGAGGAACCGCGGACACCGTCGACTCCGCGAGAGAACCGGTACTCGCAGAGAACCCAGGCTCGCTCGCCCACTCCGCCGTCGACTGTGGTGGGCGGTGGCACTGGCAATCGCTTCACGGACGAGGATCGGGAATTTGCTTTCAAGCTCGCCAAGAAGCTTCTTCTTGAGGACCCCAGAATGTCGGACGCTGAGTTGGCGAGGTGCATTGCCGAAGAGGCATGTACATTCCAGGATGCACTCTGGATGTTCCAATGACCTCTCGCGCAGGCGCCTCATCACCCCGAGACTTCCTGGAAGTATTTTGTGTCCAAGTAAGTCGGGACGACCTACCTATAAGGTCTGAAGTACCTCTGTCCGATACTCATTTCCTCGCAGGAAATATGTGGACGACCTCAACGCACTCCGCCTCAAAGCGAGCAAGTCGATGAACGCGCCTGCGGGTGTCGCCCTGAAACTAACTCTCAAATCATCGCAACCATCCACCTCGGCGACTAAGGCCCGACCCCAAGCACAAGAAGACGTCGTCGCGGAAGACGACCCCGCTTTGTATCGGAACCTCATCAATACTCCTCCCCCTCCTACGCAAGCTGTAAGGAGCACCAACGGCAAGGTGGCGTACACGCCCAGCGAACGAAAATGGATTCTGCAAATGCACTACGTCGTGCTACGACGCAATCCAGACACTCCAGCGAATCAAATCCACAGGTATCTCCACCAGAAGGTAGCCCGTCCTCATGTACTCGAAAGCACTGTGTGTTGACCTTAGTGCTGCAGGCACCTCACCATAGCGAGCAATCTTATGCTTCGTTTATCAAGAGGTATGGAGTTGCGGGATAATTGGGCTGCGCTCATCTCGAGTAGATATTATAAGGACCACTACGACAATGTTCGAGCTCAGGTGTTGCGG
Organism: Auricularia sp. M13; assembly: GCA_037042915.1. Taxonomy (NCBI): domain Eukaryota; kingdom Fungi; phylum Basidiomycota; class Agaricomycetes; order Auriculariales; family Auriculariaceae; genus Auricularia; species Auricularia sp. M13. Next base: position 1,487,462 of record CM073197.1, on the reverse strand, counting down.
GAGCGATCGCAATATTCTCGCGCCGAGAGCGTGAACAAAGGCCCCACAGCGAGCCGCGCGCCTTCTCGCAAGGAAGGCGCAGACTTTGACCAGCGAGCAACACGCCTCGCAATATATTTGCACGATGCGAGGGCACAAGGCCTTGCTGACAATTATGCGCTGGAGGCTTTGGACAAGGTAAGCTGACCCGTGCGTAGAGTGGGCGTCCAGTAGTCGCTTATTTCGACCACAGGATTCAAGCCAGGCGTGCGACCTCGCATCGAGTTGGGCGGCATTCTATGATTTGCACCGGAGCTTTATCGACCGCCGTATCGCACGTCTCGACGAAGCTCCTTCCACCACGCCTCTGAAGCGGACGTCAGAGGCGACTGACTGGGCGACGCGAAATCAGAAGCAGCGCACGTCGTCGGCGGACACTCTTGTAGTTGACACTGTACTCTAACTTGACGACATTCCCTAACTGTATGTAAACTGCTCCTGACTTGTATCATTATGCGGTCGCGTTAAGAGCAGATGCATGGATGGCATTGGCATAAGCGACCATGTTACATATTTTGTGAGAAGGCAGACCACACGAGTCCTCCGAGCCACCAAAGCCAGAGCAAGCCAGCCATTAACGGTAACTGGGGAGATCGTCATAAGCACGAGCCGGCGAGCAAATCTAGAACAGGCAGCACACCTCTTTTGCCTGCGGGCACGGGCACCTCCACCACCGAACTTCTTGGGCTCCATCCGTCTGGGGTCGGCGATGAGCAGTGTACGGTCGTACGCGACGAGCTGCTTCTTGATCTCGAGCGCGTTGTAGGCGTCGTAGAACTTGGCAAAGTAGGCAACGAGGGCGCGCGCGATGGCCTGGCGGATGGCGTAGACCTGCGACGTGTGGCCACCGCCCTTGACGCGGACGCGGATGTCGATCGTGGAGAACTTGTCCTCGCCGACGACGAGCACGGGCTCGTACACCTTGTAGCGCAGGATCTCGGGCTGCACGAGGCCAATGGGCGAGCCGTTGATGCGGATGAGCCCGCGGCCGGCGGTGGCGTGCGCTACGGCGGTCGCGGTCTACAAGATAGAAATACGAGAGAAATTTAGTGGGGATCCAGCAATTTAACAGCAGGAATAGCGACGCACCTTCTTCTTACCGAATGTCTGGACGGCGTTCGACGACATTTTGCCTCGGTGCTGGCGAGGACTGTGGGCGGGAGGGTCTTGAGGAGGAGGAAAGTGCGGATTCTAACTCAGCGGAATCAACCGACATTAGGTTTCGCTGTATAGTTCGACACGCGATTTCTTGGTTTCACTCGACATTTCAGCAATGCATTAAACTGGGCTAATAATGCCTATTGAAGACGATTTTCCTTCTATGTGATCAAAATTCGTCGCAGGAAGCCACATAGTCTTGACCCGGACTTGTGTCGAGCTCTGCAGCATTGCAGTTCTCATTTTCAGGAATCTTCTTACGCGAGGGAATACGGTGGTGAATGACCCGAAAGTTTTTCTACTGCCACCTATGGTTGCCCGGGGGTTACGAATGGGCATGCGAGCGGAGTTGCGAGACGCGACTTTTCCATGTTCCGGCTCGCCACTCGCGCGACGGTCAGCACCATTTCGAACTTGTTCAATTTGTCAACTCATGGTCTCATAGGGCAAACCATGCCTAAGCCAGCTCTCTAGTCAGACATTCGTGCGCGGCGTCCGCACTCGCGCGATCCCGAAGCAGACGAAGGCTGCACCAAGGGCCGCGCCGAAGTCTGTGCCCAGCACGTCACAGCAGGCAAAACCGAAGCCCGTCAAAGCCTCCAAAGCTTCCAAGGGGGTCGTGATCAAAGGCATGCCTAGACAGTCTCGTTAGTCTGAACGCCTGGCTAATAACTGGGTAGCTGTGCCTCTGCCTCGCGAGCCGGTCTACATTGAGCTCTCGCATTTACTGCCGCCCCCGGCAGACGCGCAACCCAAGGCGCAGGTGGTTGCTCTTTCGCCAGATGTGTTCCAACAACCCATCCGCCGCGACATCCTGCATCTCTGCGTCGTGCACCATCTCGACTGTCTGCGCCAGGGCTCGGCGAACACGAAGACGCGCGGCGAGGTGCGCGGCTCCGGGCGCAAAATCCGGCCGCAGAAGGGCACGGGCAAGGCGCGACTTGGCGACGGGCAGTCGCCCATGCTGCGGGGCGGTGGTGTCGCGTTTGGCCCGCGGCCGCGCGATTTTGCGACGAAGCTCCCGCGCAAGGTGCGGGCGATGGGCATGCGCATCGCGCTCAGCGCCCGTGTGAAGGAGCGCAGCTTTGCGGTCGTCGAGTCGCTGCGGTGGCCCGGCGTCAAGACTGCCGAGTTCAAAAAGCGCATCGAGGAGCTTTCCTGGGGTCCTTGCCTGTTCGTCACGGGCTGCGGGGACGAGGTCGTGGAGCGCCTTGAACGGGTGTCGAGCAACCTGAAGGGTTTCCACACAATCAAGGTCGAGGACCTGAATGTGCATGAGATTCTGAGGTGGGACCGACTGTTCGTGGATGTCGAGGCTGCCGAATACCTCGAAACCAAGTATCATCCGTCCGCCTTCTTCAAGGCACCAGTCCCCTTCGCACTGCCGCCCCTGGGAGCTGGTTCAGAGGAGTTTAGGTCGTCTTCTGCTGCGGTGGCCTCTATATAGCAATAGATTATTTGGTTTCTGGCTCATTTGGCACCGGGAGCACATGTACAGAGGCGCGATTTCGGGGTCCGCTCGGCCTCTCCTTTCTCTTCTGCGTCCTCCCCGCCACATCCCCCACAACAGCAGCATGTCGCAACCCGATGAGCAACAAATTGAGGGCGATGAGTCGTTTGTGCAGGGCCCTATGCTCGTTTCCAAACTCCAGGCGCGTGCTACACGACCAGTGCGCCTGTGGTGGTGCTGACAGACCAAGCAGGAGGCCGGCATCACGCCCCAGGACATCAAGAAGCTCAGCGACGCGGGCCTGCATACCGTCGAGAGCGTGGCCTACACGCCCAAGAAAGTGCTCATTGCCATCAAGGGCATTTCTGAAGCAAAGGCCGACAAGATCATAGCTGAAGGTGCCGAGCTCCCAGCTGACGCGCGCGCCGCCCAGCTAACAGAACCTTTTCAGCCCAGAAGATTATCCCACTCGGTTTCCAGAGCGCGACTGAAGTACACGCCAGGCGGTCAGAGCTCGTCTGCATCACGACCGGCTCCAAGCAGTTGGACACGCTCCTGGGTGGTGCGCACCGCCGCACTCGCATTCCTGCCCTCCATAACGCGTTTTTATTGCAGGTGGCATTGAGACCGGCGCGATTACAGAGCTTTTTGGCGAGTTCAGAACGGGCAAATCGCAAATCTGCCATACCTCGCTGTCACTTGTCAGGTGCGCCCACGACCAGCTTGCGTGGATTGTGCATCCTAATATCGACCCCCAGCTGCCGATATCTATGGGCGGCGGAGAGGGCAAGTGCATGTACATTGACACCGAAGGCACATTCCGTCCCGTGCGGTTACTCGCCGTCGCAGAACGCTACGGCCTGAACGGCGAGGAGGTGCTGGACAATGTCGCGTACGCACGCGCCTACAACGCGGACCACCAGAACCAACTGCTCATCGCGGCGAGCGCGCTCATGGCCGAGTCGCGGTGCGTGTTGACGCGACAGCGCGTGTGTCACGTGATCTCATGCCACACAGATTCGCACTGCTCATTGTGGACTCGGCTACGGCGCTCTACCGGACAGACTTCAGCGGCCGCGGCGAGCTGTCTGCCCGACAGAACCATCTTGGCCGATTCCTGCGCACGCTCATGCGGCTGGCGGACGAGGTACGCCTGCTGAATCTGCCGTGGGCGTGGGCGTCGTTGACAGGTCCCGCAGTACGGCATCGCGGTCGTTATTACGAACCAGGTCATGTCCTCCCCGGACGCGGCGGGTGCGGGCATGTTTGCGGGCAACGACAAGAAGCCTATTGGCGGCAACATCCTCGCTCACGCGTCCACAACGAGGTAAGCGGGCGTGGCCCTTCGGCCGACATGTGACTGACGATGGCGTGCGCAGACTACAATTGAAGAAGGGACGTGGCAACACGCGCATATGCCGCATTTATGACTCGCCCTGTCTGCCCGAGAGCGAGGGCCAGTTTGCCATCCTGCCCGGCGGCATTGGCGACGCGGAGGAGGAGCAGTAGAATGAATTGCTGGTGTTTAATGATTGGTTCTGCTACTACTTGATCGCATTGCTTTCTAGCCGTCTATCCGCTCGTCTCGCTGTAACATACCCGCTACATGTTGAATGTCCCTTGCATGTTGAAATGCTACATGTGCCACCGCATCCGTCTGGGGTACGGCGGTCGCAGTTGAATTTTGTCGTAATACACGCTTGCTTCACGCGAGCAGACGCGTGAGGATGTTGGCCCGCGTCTGGTTGATGCGGTCGTGGATGCTCTGGATGTCCTGCTGCGAGACGTCCGCGATGTCGGCCATGAGGTAGGCGACGGCGCCCTTGGAGTCGGTGTACTGCTTCTCGACGTTGAACGGCGAGAGGATCTCGTTGACCTCGCGCAGCACACCGGGCTGGTTAACGTGCACGTGGCACACGCGGACCTGGTTCGGCACGTCTGCGGGGATGGCGCGCAGGTCAACCTCGGGGAAATTGACCGCGCCGATGGTCGAGCCGTAGTTGAGGTAGCGCGTCAGCGCGCTCGACACCTCCTCGCCGATCATGCGCTGGGCTTCCTCCGTCGAGCCGCCAATGTGTGGCGTGAGGATGACGTTGGGTAGGGCGCGGAGCGCTGTGGCGAACGCATTGAGCTTGTCGTCGAAGGGCTGGCCGTTGGCGCCCGGCTCTGAGGGATAGACGTCGAGCGCCGCGCCGGCCAGGTGCTTGGACTGGATGGCAGAGACCAGCGCGGGATGTCGACGACGCGGCCGCGGGCGTTGTTGATGAGGAAGGCGCCCTTCTTCATCTGCGCGAGCTCGTTCGGGCCGATCATGTTTGTCGTCTCGGGCAGCTCAGGGACGTGGAGCGTGACAAAGTCGGCCTGGGCGAGCAGGTCGGGCAGCGTCTCGACCTGGCGCGCGGAGCCCAGCGGCATGAGGTTGAGGACGTCGTAGAAGAGCACGCGCATGCCGAAGGACTCGGCGAGCACGGAGAGCTGGGAGCCGATGTGGCCGTAGCCCACGATGCCGAGGGTCTTGCCGCGCACCTCCCAGCAGTCCTTGGAGACCTTGTTCCAGACGCCGTCGCGCATCTCGCGCGCGCGGTCGACGAGCTGGCGCGAGAGCGCGATGATCTCGGCGATGACGAGCTCGGCGACGGAGCGCGAGTTGGAGAACGGGGAGTTGAAGACTGGGATGCCTGCGCGTGCGGCCGTGACGAGGTCGACCTGGTTGGTGCCGATGCAGAAGCAGCCAATGGTGAGCAGCTGGCGGGCGGCGTCTAGGTGAGCGCTTGGGTGCATACAGCGAGCTCTGAGAGCACGCGCACCTTGGAGGCGGCCTTGAGCACGGGCTCTGTGATCTTGGTCTTGCTGCGAATGCCAATGGCATGGTACTGGCCGATCTTGGCGACGAGCTCATCCTCGCTCCAGGCCTTGGTGAAATGGTCGACCTGGAAGCCCTGTTGCTTGAACGCGCGGACGGCGTCCTGGCTGATGTTCTCGAGCAGCAGCAGCTTGATCTCCTCCTGCGCTACAGGGTGCAGCACCTTGGGCTGGCGCACGGCGTTGGCGTGCATCGAGTCACGGCGCGCGTGGGGCGCCGAGAACGAGCTCGTCTGCGGCGACACGGAGACGGCGGCGGCGTGGGCGGGCGAGCCGGCTGCGCGTGGGATGGGGATCGAGTTGGATGCCATTTACAGTGAGCCTGGACGAGGAGAGTCTGACTCTGAGAGCGTAATAATTTGCACGGCATGAGGTTTCGATTCGATTTCGGACGCATCGGCGGAGCTGCCGACGCCCGGCGCTTGCCACTCAAAGTCTCCCCCGCCCATGTCGAAGCGGACGGCCGCAAAGGCCCAGCTCGATCAAGGTTCGCCCGCCCCGATTTCGCCCGCCCCGTTGCAGCTGCTCACGCCGCCCACAGACCCCGTGCGCGCCGCCGCGCGCAGGCAGGAGAAGGTCCAGGCGTTCAGCAGAGACATGGCCGTCCAGTCGCTCGAGAAGCGCGTCCTGGCCGCCGAGGACGCCGCGCGCAGGCTCGAGGAGGAGCTGCGCAAGAAGGACGCCCAGATCGACGCCCTCGAGAGCGACCGCCGCTGGCTCGCCGACCGCGAGAAGGACGAGCGCGAGACAAAGGACCGCGAACGCGCACAATGGCGCGCCGACAAGGTCTGTCACGCGTCACGCGCGCGTCGGCTGCACCGCTGACATGTCCTAGGCCAGTCTCGAAGAGCAAGTGCGCGAACACCGCACGTCCGGAGACGCGGCGCGCGAGGAACTCGAGGAGCTGCAGGACGCCCATATCGCGTTACAGCGCAAGTACAACAACCTACACGCCAAATTTGAGTCGCAGATGTCCGTCAACTCGCGAAAGACAGAGCTGCTTGAAGAGCAGCTACGCGCAGCCACCACGGCGGCCGAGAAGAACGCGGCGGAGGTCAACCGTTTGCAGAGCCAGCTCGACGAGGCGCTAGCGAAGCGTGCAGAGGACAGCCGCCGCCTTCAGGAGGAGCAGAATTGGACTGTAATTCGTGAAGAACTCCACCGCCAGGCCCAACACACGCGCAAGCTCGAGTTGGAGAACTCGCGCATGATCTCCGACATCCGCGTCCTGCGCACGCGCGCAGAAACAGCGGAAGTCCTACGAGAAGAGAAGCTATCTCTCGAGAAGAAGCTGCGCCATGCAGAGCAGTACCGCGACCAGGTCGCGCGCTTGCAGGCCGAAGTGGACGCCGCGCGCGAGGAGCGGGCGAAATGGTGCACTGACCGTCTTTCCGGGGCTTCCAGTCTTGCTAAAGTCTTTTTGCGCAGGGCTGGTCAGCAGCACGCTACTCCATCATCTGTCGTTAGCGAACTCTCCGACTTGCGATTACAATACGCCACCCTGCTGGAGGCGCATGGCGCACTCAGAGTCGAACTTCGACAACGCGAAGCCGATCTTGGCGAAGTTCAGACGACCCTCAAGGAATCGGAGGATCGGGCTGCCTCGTTGCAGGCCCAGATTAACGAACTTCAAGACGCGGCCGCGAAGCGCGAGCGTCGAATCGCTCTCGCGGAACGCGAAGTTAGCTTCCTCAATGCCCTCATTGTATGCAATTATTTTTTTAAACTGTGTTGGATGCACGTTTACATGTCTAACAGGCTACCTACAACACCGAGGAGGAGGAAGGGGCCAAGATCGTCGATGGTAGTGACGCGCAAGCAGAACGCATCAAACATCTTGAAAGCCTCGCAGAAGGCTACAAGACAGAGTGCAGAGAACTTGAGCAGCAAATGCGAGTGATGCGACAAGCCAGAGCCGCAGCGCCGCCTGTCGAAGTCAAGCCATCAATCTCGCACGTCGACGAAGAGACAAGACAAGGTACGTCTGCACCGATCCTGCCCCCGCCATCTATATTCATCATGTTTCCGCCTCAACAGCCTTGGCCGACGCCCAGCAGGTTGTACGCAGGCAGGAGAATAAGATCGAAGAGCTCGAGCAGACGCTGTTTGAGTTGCGCGGGACGATTGCGCAGGGCAACCACGTCCCGCCCGGCAAGCGTGTATTGTGCCTGGCCGAGAATCCGCTGCAGGAGTGGGCGGATCTGCAACAGGCCAACCTCGACAGGCTGAAGGCGGAGAATCTTGCCCTGCTCAGGCGGCTCGGCGAACTTGAGGGACGGGGCGAGGGGGCGGGCGCGGGCGACCTTGTGCCGCGCGAGAGCTTAGTGCGGCTGGAGAATGAGAATCTGCAACTGCAGGAGACCGTCGCGCAGAAGCAGAAGCGGTTCGATCGGCTGAAGGAGGTGCGCTGCGTGCTGCATTGATGCCTGAGTTCCATACTGATCATCGCCGCGCAGGTCTACACGTCCAAGTCGCAGGAATTCAAGGACGCCGTGTCGATGCTGCTTGGCTTCAAGTTCTCATTCTACCAGAACGGACAGTGCAAGGTGACGTCCATCTACGACGTCTCGGCCAAATTCACCTTTGGGCCTTCGCCCGACAATCCGAAGCAGCTCGTGCTGCTGGACGGCGGCCATGTCGCCGGGCTCAATATGGAGTCCGTCGTGCAGAATTACCTTATCACCCGAGGGAGCATACCGTGCTTCCTGGCCGCCATCACGCTCGAGTGCCAGGATCAGTACACGGGCCAACGAACTGGGTACACGGAGTCTGGCGTGTCGTAGGCTTTGCAAGTGCGGTTTTGTTTGTAATGTCTCTACTATCTCACTTGCTATCCACTTGCTTTTCCAGACTGTGTAATGTATGTCGCAAAACCGCACGGAGGTCGGCGACATGGAGCAGGCAAGCGGCCGGTCGGTGAGATTGGCGAATGGATTGATTTGCCCCCCTGGGATTGACTCTGCTCAGTGCTTGCGACAGGAAGAATCCAATGCATGCGCGAACTTCGATCAGACCTGTCGTTGACGGCACCGGTAGGGTCAGTGGTATCCTCACCGGGGATCTTGAGGCACATACCTATGCCAGTGGCTTTGATGCCCATAACGCTTCTGCTCGAGCGCTTGAAGTCGTCTGGCATCGACGCCGACATCTTCCCTCTCGCTGCTGGCCTTTGAGCGCCGGTCGCTCTACATATTACTTTTACTGTCCTTGTCGCACGGAATTGCCGACTCCTGCAGCCCGTCTCCAACGAGTCTTAGCGGGTCCGCCTTGCGCCCCAATCCGTCGCTTCCTGAAGCTCGCCTCCCGCTCATCGACTACAGCGCAACGGTTCAATCGGCTCGTAAATGTGTGTTCCTGCATTGATGCATATGTACGTCCCATGCTGACGTGCCTCTCGTAGGTCCAATGGTCCAAGTCACAGGAGTTGAAATGCGTAGCGTTGGTGCTGCTAGGCTTCAAGTTCTCGTCCTACCAGATCGATAATATTACAAGGTGACGTCCATTATATGTATTGTAGGCTGTAGCGCTCTGTTGACTTTTAGCGTCTCTACTATCTCGTCACAACTCTCTACAGTATTCCCAGACTATTTATGCCGGTGCCAAGTCGCACGGCGGCGCTGCCGGTCGTCAACACCAATCTAGTACCTTTCCGATGTCTTCGACAATTCGGCTTCGGATTGCGAAGCGGGCGTTCTGGGCCTCATCGCCAGCTCTCAGTGTCAATCTTCACTCCCATGGGCTTGCTGACTGCGACACGCACAGTGTCTAATTCGCGCGCCGCGAAGACATCTGTGCCCGCAGCGCTGCGCGTGGTGCAAGACCCGAGTAGGGTCATCCACCTCAACCCGCTCGTCATCGCGAGCAGGCAGGACGAGGAAGATAACGCGGTCTGGCATGTTACAGACCGATTCAGAGTCGCGTGCATCCCAGCAACGACGACGTACCACGCGCGGCTCACACTCGTGCAGGATGGGATCGACATCGAGGTGTGCCATCCTTGTCTCGACCATGCCTAAAGGACTACTGGAGCGCTGATCAGGAAATGCAGAGCCGTGCCCCAGGCGTGCGAATCACGAACAAGTGGCGCGTGAGGGCCAAGGGAGAGGGAGAGATTGAGGTCGTCGAGGAGGCAGTTGTCCGAACGTCCGTATTCCTCATCGCGTTTGTCGAGAGTAAGCTGAAGGCGTGCGTCCGCTTCCCTCGTGCTGCTTCGTAAACTTACTTACTCCCAGATTGCACGTCAAGATGCTGGAGGCCATGGCCAAGTTGTTGGAGGAGAAGGTCGCACCGGAATTGAAGTCGGAAGGAGCGTAGGGGCTGCACGCTGCAAGGTCGTCGACGCATCCAATCTGTAGCCATTTTTAAGGATATCATGTGTGCTGCTGGTCTGGCACGCTGAAGGGAATATTGGAATCTTCATGAAGTGCGTGCACCGCCGGGTTCCCGGCCTGGAGTGGATCGACCTGCGTCAAGCATGTCAAGTGTCACTGGGGCCGTAGTACGGCGCAATGCGCCGCGGCAGGTGCAATCTTCTCAGACAGTCTGAACGGGGAGTTGTACTAGGCCTCGGGATCTCTGTGCTGGCAAGCCAGAGATGGGTGCTGCACCGCCAACCAGGCCAGCGCAAGCCATGACTATGCATTCGCATCCCGCGGTTGCCCACAAATCTCTAGTCAAGGGTCGACACCCGCCGGTACCACCGTTCGCGAGCGGAATCGTGACCCAGGCAGCGGCGATTGGCGCTTTGTGAAACGCGCAGTTGACGGTCGGCTCTTTCACCTGGTCCTTACGCTGCTAGGCTATGGGTTTCCTTACTACAACACGTACCGTATCGAGCTCGAAGACCGTAAAGGCCCCAGCGTCCGAGGCGCTCCGGATACTACACGACCCCAAAAAGCTCATCCACCTTAATCCGCTGGTTATCTCGAGCACGCAGGACGAGACGGACAGCGCGCTCTGGCACATAACGGACCGCATGTCTATCGCGTGCATTCCGACTACGACGACGTACTCCGCGCGCTTCACCTTTGTCGAAGATGGCGTCGATAGCGACGTGCGTTGCGGCCTCAAGCCTCAGTACCGTCCTTCATCACGGGCGTGGACACTGAGCTTGCTGATTCTACCCTACTGATATAATTTTCAGACGAACGCTTCGGGTGTGCACATAGTGAACAAGTGGCGTGCGAGGTCGATAGGCGCGGAAGAGGTCGAGGTTTCCGAGGAGGCTGTCGTCGAGACCTCCATCTTCCTCGCTGGCTATGTCACAGGCCAGTTAAAAACGTTCGTACACTTGTAACCCTGCCGTTGTCGTACTTACCCAGTGTTGATAGATCGCATGCTCAGCTGCTCCAGGCGCTGGCTGAGCTGCTTGAAAGGTTATGATTCGAATTTGTGCGCGAAACACTGAATTGCATGCTTGTTATACACGCCGACGTTCATATTTAATGATAATACTATCTTCTACACTACGCCGGCGAGCGATCGGTACTTAGAGCCTACTCGCCACATCGCTTGGGCGAGTCCGTCGAGGTACCGGGTCCGATTCGAATCAAAGCCTGCCAAGGTCCATTACAGACAGTGATATGAGCGGTGGTTCATCTTTGGTGTCTAAAAACTGGTTGGATGGGAGCTTTATAGCGAGATGAGGGGTTCCGAATCAGGCTGTTCTGCGCGCGCGAGTCGGATGATGTCGTCCCGTCCTATTGAGGCTTCTGCGCACAACGTCGAAAAAATGCCGCCCTTTCGTAGAGCGCTAGGGGAGCATCATACTCAGCAACCTAGCAATGGTTAAATAGGGATCATTCACTCCGTCGATACCACGCACCTGACCCTTGTCCATGACCAATATTCGGTCGAATCCCACTGTAACGTCTGAGTAAAGGATGGTCCAGCTTTGCCCACAGTACCACTTACGGATGGTATTGAGGCGGTGCGCAATGCAGAGCAGCGTTGACGAAGCCAATTCTGCGCGTATGGTTTGCTGAAGCTTGGCATCGGTGTCGACGTCAACAGACGAGGTTGCTTCGTCCTGCGAACAGTCTCAACAGGTGGCCGCATTTGCTGAAGTCAGCGCATACCAAGACGACGATTTTGCATCGCTTAACGAGTACGCGACACAAGGCTAGCTGCTGCTTCTCGCCTGCACTGAGGCTCGAGCCCTCCTCCCCGAGAGATGCATCCAATGAGAATTTGGCATGAGCAGCTGCATTGACCCCGGGCGTAGATATCAGGTGCGCATGCTGGAGTATCTCCAATAGCTCTGCATCCGTGCGCGTATTGAGGGGATCGCTGGACGCAGCAGGAAAATGAGCGACACGGTTCGCCCGACCAAAGAATCACCCACATGCTTTCCCGGACAGTTCCTAGGCTGTATAGACAGCGTTATGAGTGACATCTCTCCAATTATCAAGTGTTTTACTCACAAAACAGAGTCTTGTGGTATAACGCCGAGGTGCGTGCGCAGGCCCTCGATATCCAGAAGAGCGATGTCCTGGTTATCGATGATGATGGTACCGCGTTTGATCTCAAACATGCGGAGAATAGCTGTCGAACCAACCGTTGAGAAGGCACATCCTCGAGAAGAGCTGGCAGGCGTACCTTGCAGAATGGTACTCTTTCCCGCGCCAGTCCGTCCACATATACCGACCTTCTCGCCAGGCTTGACTCTGAATGTCACATCGCGCAGCACATCAGGCAAGCCTGGGCGGTATGCGAGATCGACGTTTTTGAACTCTACGGCTCCTTCTTCAGGCCATGATTCGGGAGGGGGTGTAGCGTCATGCCTTCGCCTTCGATCGGCAGTTCTGCGTACGCCAAGATACGTTGAACAGACGCCATTTCCTGCTCGACGTTGGCAATGAACTGCACAGTCGAGGCTAGATAATCATGTTGAGCTGAGAGTGGAGCTGGAAATAAAAACAATGCTCACAGAGAATGGTGGTGACTGCCAAAAACAATTAGCCATCGAAGTCACGGCTTAGACGGTGCAGCTCACTCGCAAGAACATAATTGAGTACGACAGCAGTATCTGCCGGATCTGTAGAGGTGCGCTTCGAAACTGCATAAAGAGTGATGGCGAGTGTGACAAAGTTGCCCAATAGCGACAAACGATATTGGAGCCACCTGCAGATCGACAATTGGTAAGATTCTGAGAGCTTGAGGCAATATAGTGCACCTACTGTGACATGGACGCAGACAGGTAGTGAGCCTTGTTGTACAGGTCAATGGCGTTCTCCGTGCGTTGGATAAATCTCTCGGCTTGGCGGGTTGCGCGCACTGTCGATAGGCCAGACAGTGTTTCGTTGTACGAGTTGTACGTGTCTGAGCGCAGAATATTTGCTAGCCTCTGCATCTCGACTGAGTTACGACGGTAGAATAAGAAGTAGACAATGTAGATCGACGCCAATGGAGTAATTGCCGCGCCGACCACGGGGAAGGTGTAAAATATGAGGGCCCACGTGCTGACGACTGAGAGTAATATAGACAGCAACTCGGATATCTTCAGCCCGATTCCCATATCGATCGTTTTGACGTCCTTGGTCAGCCTGGACACGATGCGTCCCATTGGCGTCGTGTCGAGAAATACGACCGGAGAGCGCATGACATGGTCAATTGCCTGCTGAAACATACGCCCGCTGGCCCGGAGGGAGACGACCATAAAGGAGAACGTATTGATCGACGCAAAGACAGCAACGAGTCCCCCAAGGGTGGCATATACGGCGATATAGTCCTTGTTGGTCCAGTTGGGGAATCTTTGCGATGACCACCAGCTGAGAGCAAGTTGACTGGCGACCTGTACAGCGCGCGCGACGACGGCAAGAAAGAGGAGCACGAAAATAATCCAAAAGCTTCCCGAAGCTGCAAAGAGGTCGCGATACGTCGACCACGGGACTTGGCCCACAGCGCGGTCCTCATCCTGCATAAGTGCTGCGACTGCTTGCTCGCCGTCGGGCTTTAATGCCTCCACCGATGCTTCGGCAACCTTGTCTGCTCGCTCGATGTCGGGCGCCTTGGTCCCGTGTTCCTCGAGTAGACGTGCGAAAGCGCCACCATTGCCGCGGAGTTGCTAAGTCGCTCATAAGCACTGAAAAGGTACTAGAATAGGTTGCAGACCTGATATGTGCCATGCTCTGCAATTGTTCCACGCTCCATTACGAATATGTAGTCGACATGAGGCAGCACGTGTAGCGCATGGGTTGCGAGTAAACGCGTGCATTCGCTAAGCGGCCCGCTAAGAAGGCACTCGTTCAAGAGGTGCTTCCCAACGTGTGCATCCAGTGCGCTCAGTGGGTCATCTAGCAGAACTATATCTGCCTTAGAGTAGGCGACGCGGGCCAGGTTTACCCGCGCCTATGAAGAATTTGCATCAGCGACTCTGAAAGAAGCAATAGGAATCGCAGGCCACCTTCTGCCCGCCGCTGAGGTTGATACCGCGTTCGCCTATCTCGGTGCGGTCGTGATGAGCAAGTGTAGCCAAGTCGTGTTCAAGTGCGCATGCTCGGATGCACTGCTTATATCTGAGACACACAAGCGTTCAGCTGGACACCAACGAGGGGGGGAGGAATGGAATATCTTGGGAATATCCTACCTTTCCTCATCCACTGGCTCACTGCCAAATACGATATTGTCCTTGACGGTTCCGTTGATGATCCAGGGGGTCTGTGGTGCGTAGGCGATGTTTCCGCCCAATGACACATCGCCACGGGTTTTGCGCATTTCTGCCAATGTAGTAGGTTAACACACACATCGATTACTCACCACTTTTCGGAACGCACCACCTGCGAGAGCCTCTAAGATAGATGACTTGCCCGAGCCCACTTGACCGACCAATGCGACGAAAGCGTTCCGAGGTACTGTCATCTTGATGTTGGATAATGCAAATGGTACGTGCTTGGTAGGCGCCAACGTGGGTGTTGCAATTCCGCTTGACTCAGCTTGCGCTGCGCCAGCTCCAGCGTCAATGGTAACTTGGGATTTGCGCTCCGAGGTTGTAGCTTGTGTCGTAGGATGGGTCGAAGCCGAGTCATCCCCCACCACCTCGGCTTGCTCTTCCCACGTGAAGTCTGCATCGATTTGCAGGGCATCCGAAAGTCCTGGGTCTATAGGAAAGGGCTCTGCAACTTCCTCCGCGTTCAAAAATTGCGAAAGGCGCTGGAGACTGGCTTTCGCAGTCAGAAGGGATGATGCGGTAATTGGAATGGCCACGATGGGAGCACGAATCATCTACTCGCAGGAAAGCCATCGGTGTGTGCAAGATTTTGGCGGAAAAAAACGGCACGCACGTTGAAGAGCTGGAGTGCGCTGAACACCGTCGCAGGGGTCAAGACGTGCCCTTTCAGAGAATATGTAACCTGAAATTCGGTGAGAGGCGCCTCTATCGAAGCGTAAAACAACTGACGAAGGCCAGCGTCGCTGATCCAACAGGCAAAGCACTTGTGAGCGCAGACAAATACGACAGACGAAGACTAAGCCAAGAATGTCAGTCGTACAGTTGGTCGCAAAAAAATCCGAAGGGACACACGCGAATGAGCGGATGAGCGATAACTCTGCCGATCGCAATGCCCATATCTTGCCCTGGAAAAAACGCTCCCAGGCATAGATCTTTATGGATCGAATACCCTGAAGGACTTCCTGCATGACGCGAATGCGCTTATCGGTGACGGTCATGCTCTTTTTGATCACGTTGATCATGAAAAAGAGCAGGACAGCTTGGATGGGAAACCCGAGGAAGATGGCTCCCAGGCCAACCCAGGCAGCGACACCAAGCAAATGTACGAGCAGGACGATGGCGATGGTGAGTTGGATTGGCGCAACCCAGAGCGTATGAAAGGCCTCCATAGCGTGGACAACTTGTTCCGTGTCCTGAGAGAAAAGGTTCGTTATCTGGCCTTTTGTATGCTTGATACGGGCGCGACCGGAAATTCCCAGACTCTTCTCAAAGACATTCCTGTTCAACTGCAGGTGCAGATTCGGTAAACATCAATTGGTAAGGTAAAATGATACGTACGGCAGACACTGCAGACATAGTCATATTGAGTGATATCTGCGCGGCCTGTGTCTGAATTACGGTCGCAATAACTGAGCCAAAAGAGTATAAATTGAGTTGCTGGAGCGGTTCTTCCGCAGGAGTTGTACGCACACTGCACAAATGCTAGTGATGCAGCAAGGAGGATCCCATATTCGATTGGGGGAGCGACTGTGCCCGGGTACTTGGCAGCGATGTAGCAAGCTGTGAGGTACGATAAAAATCTCTCGGTAAGCAGTGGCGCAGAGACAGTAAGCCCATCGGCTAGCAAGTGCAGGAATCCAGTTGTCCAGAAGCTCCAGAAATAGCTAGAATGCAGAGCTCGAAGGAGGTCCAGCTGATCGGACCATTCAGTCGCGTCGGTGACCCGTTCAGCGGCGCCCTCTTCCGCAGCGATAGCCTTACTCTGGGCAGTCTTTGCTTCACGTTTCACTCGCGAACGTAGGCGTGCTCGGTCGTATTCGAGCGCGAATGCGTCCGCTATGGGACGCGCCCTCTTTGCATCCGGAAGCTGCCATAAGTCTGCGCGTACGGCTTGAGTTTCAAACAACAACGGTGTCGACAGAGTCGCAGGTTCGGACTAACCTTCCTTCTGCAGGGGACGCGAGAATCCGACCCAAAGCAGCGGCGATATCCAGTCGAAACTAAGCCTGCTGAAGATACTGAGGAGTATTCAGCGGTTTGCCACGAAACATCTCGCATGGCCGAAACGCACGAGGATGACCCCTCTGGAATAATTGTATCGCCAGCAAACGCATCCGGCGCTGGCTCCGGATTGTAGATGTTGTCCAAAAAGCCCATTGCTGCGTGTTCAAGTGGGCGGTGCGAGAGCGAACTGACTATGATCGCGAGTCTGAAGATATAGGGCACTAGTAGAAACGTCACAACACATCTCCAACGTGTCAGTGAGTCACTACAAGTACCTGATACGTATCCAAGTACTTAGGGCGCGATGATCACGGTGCCCGTTGCGTATGAATTCTTAAGATGTGCCTGAAGCGCCCAAGCTATGCACTGTGTATCCGGCTGTCTGCACTGTACGCGCGGCCAGCGGCAGATAGCATGGCAGTAGCAGATATTGCACTTTACGGCCTGCTGCCAGTCGCGGTCGTTGGTCTTGTCGTCGCGCTCTATCGTGCATCTCGCGATCCCTATAGACTCTTCCATATTGAGCTGAACGCGCTGCATGGTGAAACTGCGCCACGTACCGAATGGCTCAACATGGGATATTGGGAGGTACAGCTTCGGCGCCTTTGTTGAATGGGCGCCTGACATGTTCTTTTGTAGCCCAACTCGTCGTTTCCAGAAGCTTGCGAAGGTGATTGCACTCGTCAACTGCGACCAGACGCTCACTGTCTGGCATAGCACTTGCGCTGAAAGTTGCCACTGCTGCCCACTGCATCCCAGGAGGTCATGTCCTTGGTATGTCGAAACCGACGGTCCATTGTTGAAACGAGGTTGAAGTCGTTTTCGAGATTGTGGACATGGTTGCGGGGATTCGCTGCTCTTGCATCTGACATCGGACAAGTTGCCGCGACCCGCCACGCTAACAGGCATCACAACGGTCGCGGTACAGTACGAGCACGCTCAGCGACGCGTCGACGCAGCCGGTTCGAGCATTCCCGTGCGCTTGTACAGGGGCGACGCGGTCAACAGAGGAAGCGCCGGCCACGGAAAATCCCACCCGTTTAATTCGCCTCACGACCTCTACACCTCCGTCCTGTCCATTGACTGTGCATATCACTTTGATACGAGGGAGCTCTTCTTGCGTCAGGCCTTCCAGCATATCGCTCCCGGAGGACGCGTCGCGCTCGCTGACCTGGTCATCGATCCGCTACCTCCATACTACTTGCGTATCTGGCTGTCTGCTCTAACGGGGATTCGACTGGCGAACATCACCACTCCAACAGAATACACTGCGATGCTGCGGCAAATCGGTTACGACGACGTCCAGGTTCAGGACATAACCGACCGTGTCTTTCCAGGCTTCATTGCTTTCCTGAAGCAACGGAGTGTCTTATGGAGAGCGTTCACATCTGTACTATCGTATTGGGCATCCCAAGGAGGTCGCTTTGTCATTGTGAGCGCCCGCAGACCGCCGTGAATTAACTGTGGCCTCTGCTGGACTTCGCTTTGCACGTGCTACATCAGCACTCCCGTCCGCTTGCCGGTATAGGGAGTGCTGATTAAGTGGCGTCTGCGTACCGTAGACTACTCTGCACGGCATTCTGTCCATGAGATTCGAACGAAAAACGGAATGCAACTCAAACATTTGTACCACTCTAGAGACATGCGTTATTATAGCCGGTCTTCAGTATCCTAATCTACCCTCTTCTTCGTCTTCGTCCCCATCTCGATTTCCTCGAGTTTGTGGGCGGCAAGCGCCTTCAGACGGCCCTGACCCTGCTGCAACAAGCGCATGCCCGACGCGCCCTTGCTATTGAGCCACGGGATGGAGAAGCCCATGCCGTTGCGGTGCTTGCGGAAGCCCGGCCCTTCGTAGTAGATAACGTCCACCGGAGGGTTCAACCGCGGCCATGCCACATATTCGATCCCGTGTGCACGAATGAAGGTCAACGAGGCGGCGAAGAGAATAATCCAGAAGATAAAATAGTACTTGAGAGAATAATCTAGGGATGTGATAAACGTCGGAGGAAGTCTGTGCGAAAAGGCAAGCGTACCAGATGTGCGCGGCAACGTCAGACCCGCACAAATCATGAAGAGGGAGAAGAAAAGAACGTAGGGCATCTGGGCAGGTTCAGTGCTGTGTAGAACGTTGAAAGAAAAGAACTTACCGAACGAACGATTAGCGGACGACGGTCGACCAGCAGTGCCATAGCAGTGGATGTTCCACGGCGCGGCGTCCATGCGCCGGTCATCAAATCAAATGCATCCTAAAACTCGATAAGTGTGCGTGTCCTTCACTCTACTCCCGCTGCACACCTGACGGGGGCCATCGAAGTAGTTGTTCTTTATGTACCGGGTCACGCTTTTGTAACCGTCTTGCAGTGCGCCCTGGCGGGAGCGCTTGCCTGTGCGCGTGAAGTCGGTTTTCATCGCGCCAGAGCCAGCGTATGCCATTGCTATCGTGTCTGCGTGGTCCGACCAAACTGGCATGGCGAGTCAGTCGCGCTGTCGTTGCCGGTATAAGAGATGAAAGGAGCACATACGCATCCTGAAAACGGACATGAACTCGGGGTGGTTCTCCACGTCATCCTCCTTGCTGATAATGCCGGCCTCGCGCAACTGTCGGTTGAGGGTCCATTTCGCGAGGTGCGTTTGCACGACGTTCGTCCGATCGAGGTTATCCATGCAGTTCGTGCGGACAGTGCCGACCTGAATACGCCGTGGCTGCGGCTCAGTGGTGTTGTAATAGAAGTACCTAGATGCCATATAAGCGACGCATCACCAGGCAAAAATTTGCGTGACGTGCCCTTTCCGGACGAGGTCCTCTTCAAGCAGCTGAATGAGGTTGTTGATACGATCGTATCGCATGTGCTTGCACTCGTTGTGGAAGTCGAAGTACTTGTAACGTACTTCCGGGATGTTCACTTCGGCCATCGCTTGATCATAGGCCTCCTTCATCGGTTTCTCGTGACCGTGCTGGTCAACGAGGTTCACGAGTGTTTGCGAGCCATAAATATTGACCAGTTCGGTCAAGTGGGTCCGCAGGGCAGTCATCTGTGAAAAATGACCAAGTTTGTGAGCACGATTCAATGAAGCGAAGAGCGAGGCTCACAGTGTTCGGCAAGTGCATGATCTGCAGGTCAGGTTTATACCGCAGGGTGTTGACTTCTGCCCAGAATAATGGAATGCTGCCACGAATTTGCACAAAGCTCAGCTGAATCTTCTCCTGGTCGTAAAGGACGATCTGCTCGGTCTCGTTGAAGTTCGCAACATGTCCGTGCTCGTCGATACCCCGCCGGAAGTAACGGGTGCCGGCGCGGTAGCGCGAACGTCGGCTAATGAGGCTGAACACGAAGGGTTTCCCGTTGATCGAGGTGTGCTTAAGGTCGAATGCTAATGGAACAACATGAGAGTGGATTGGGCGTTGAAAACACGCGGTACATACTGCCATACATGATTGGCAGGATGAACGGGCTCAGCTGTGAAGAAGTCAGGAACCAAGAACGTGAACCGAGAAGTAAACACACATCTTGCTCAGGATTCGACACGGTGATGTCAATGAGCCTTGACTGCAAAAACCTGCCACGGCCGTTGAGGCATCATTAACCTGTGAAACGCGTTCACTAACTTGTTCCAGAAGAAGCGGTCGTCTGCCTGAGATAAACGTGAGTAGGGAGGAGATGGCCGCGAGGACGGTCACATACTGTTTCCCAGAGCGCCTTATCCGCATCTTCACGGGCGCTAACCCAGTGCGCTTGCAGCCGACGCGTAATGTCGAATGTATACGAGAACCAGAACAGGCCACTGGCGAGATGTGTTTGTACGAGGGCAAGAAGATGACCCTCCGCGGGATGCTCATAAGCATGCGTGTCCAAAGGAAGGACCTTGAAGTCCGTGGCTTGGTATATGTCGTGGCCCATGAAACGCGTTTTCAGCTCTCGACCGGTGACAATGATGAGATAGTCCGCTGCAGGCATTTAGCAATGCATAGTGGTGGGAGCGTTGAAAGAATTTGCGCACAGGTCGAAAGCGAAATGAGGCCCATGATACCGTATGCTCGTGTCGCGCTCGCGGGCGACTGTCCAGCGCGCACGCCAGGCGCTGAAATAAAGTCAGTATGCACATGTACTAGTAGAAGAGTCCGTACCATTGAGAATAATGTCGCCAGACGAACGCTTGAAGGTGAGCGAGCGGGCAGCGGAAGAACCTATGGGTTCAAACGTGTATGCATCGTTTCCTCCGCATAACTAGGCAAAGGGTTAGGGTCAACGGCCTGGTGCAGGAGAAGCGCGTTTACAGATTGAAGCGGTCGTGCAACAACTTGGGCGACATCTGCGTGAGCGTATGCAGCCAAGGCACGGGTATGACGGTGTCTAAAAACGGCAATCGGCGTTTACGAACGCGTCCGGACGCGTCCGCGCTCAACAATCTCGGTAGCGGCAGCGACAACCTGGTCTGGGGTGCTGTCTGGGTATACACGTCGCCAGATTATGTGCAGTACTAGTGGAACGTTGGTCGACGGCAGCACGCGGAGAACATGGCCCTTATCGCCGCGGCCAGCAAGACGTGATGATTGCTGCAGAGCTCGGCAAGACATCCTCTTCCGGCAACCCCAACGACGATATGGGTCTCTCAGTCTGTCCGGCCTCTGGGCCGCTGGTGCGTACAAGAATCCCGCCTTTGGACGCGTCTTACGCTGGGATATGTGCCCGTTCAGGACTTCGAGTCTGCCTGTGTCCGGGCTGCATGGACGTCGCTGCTGCCAGCAGCACTGGTCGTGCTCCTCGTCGTCTTTCGGCTGCCCGTGACTCTGCCCGGTCCACTGTCGCGCCTAAGCAGCGCTATCCGGGCCCCGTTCCATCGCTTCCTTACGCTCGAGGAAGCAGAGGCGCTGCTATACGGATCTGCTGCGCAAAACGCGTCTGCGACAACTGAGTCAGACGCTCAGCATCAAACTGCCCGCCCTCCCCTTGGGCGTACTATTGCGCTTGCTTCGGTCTCCCTCCTGGAAGCCATCGCGTGGATAGGATCTGGCGCTGCCCATCTCGTAATCACCCACCACAGTGACGACCTCAAGAGCTTCACGACGTGGTCTCCATTTCTCATTGCTCTCACATGGCTGTATTCGACGCTGCGCCTGGCTCTCAAACCTAAGCCGACGCCGTCCTATGATCTCTTCACGCTCTGGTTATTGCACTTCGTCGGCGCCACATTGTCCATTGGCGTGGTGCTGTACGATAGGGCAGCCTACGGTATGCCTTGGCCTTCCAACAGCTCGATGTTCGCGCTTGTTGCGAACTTTGTGGCGGTCTCTTTCTTATTGATCAACATGCTGTCGCTCCCACTTGCAATCCCAAGCAAGTACATCGACGCTTCGCAGATCGTATGTGTGCACCACTATCGAGATACACTTGCTTATTAACGCTCAACAGGGCAAGGAAATCTCCCCGGAAGACTATACTTCTTTGTGGGGATGGATATCCTTCCATTGGGTTGGCCCTGTGAGTCACGACTGTGATGGTAGATTAAACCATTGACAGGTCACATGCAGCTCATTAAAAAGGTATGCCATTGCGTGGTCTTTGGACGCCATCCTGAGTCCTTTGCTAGGGAACAAATGCGACCTTGAATGAAAAGGACGTTTGGGCGCTCTCTCCGACGATGCAGAGCAAAGCCGTGTTCCTCGCGTTCAGTACAGTCAAACGGTGAGCATGTTCGCTTCGACACTTTTCAATTTTCATAACCTATATGCTCCAGCCTGACCCTTCTTCGCCGACTGTGGGCGGCAAATTCGCTGGATATGATGTACGCTTCACTAATTGGTGGATGAGCTTGCCTGACCTCAATTATTAGAGTCGATGCAGGTCTGACGGTCACAAGCGTGGTCTTGAATTACATGGGGCCGTACTTTCTCAAGTAAATACCCGTTAGTAACCATTGACTCCTACTTAACGCCTCATAGGAACATCTTACAAGCCATTGGTCCAGGCTCAACGCCTGAGGCTCGAGCGAAAGCATACGTATACGCTTTCCTCACCTTTCTGGCCTCCGCTCTGAAGGCGAGTCGCTGACTTAGAGCCCTCCTTTATGTCTGCTGATACTTCGCGCAGGCTGAAGCCGACGTTATTCATCTCTGGCATGGGCGTAGAGCTTGCACGCGCGTCCGATCTGCGTTGATGGCTTCCATCTATGAGAAAGGTCATTGCGCTATGTATTACTGTAGGTTGGCCATGGAAACTGAGCCAATCGCAGCGTTGAAGCGCAAGGACTTCTCCGGCATTGTGCAGGCGAAAGACGAGGCGGACGCTGCTATCGCGCAAATGCAAGGAACTGGCGAGACCAAGAAGCCGAAAGCCAAGGCAGAAAAGAACAAGAAGAAAGAAAAAAGCACAAGCGGCGCTGACATCGGCAAAATTGTGCAGGTACGATGTGACCAGCCTCACTCGCGCAAGAAATGGGACTTACGGCGGATGTGCAGCTCATGTCTGGCGACGCCAATAGGATTGGAAATACGGTCTCCGGGATGTACTTCATTTACGGCGCACCGTTTGAAATCATCATCGCGGCGACGTTCCTCTACCAGCTCATGGGAATCACTGCTTTTGCCGGCTTCGCGGTGCTGCTTGTTGTATCACCGCTGAACAACTACCTTTCCCGCCGACGCATCAGAATACAGCGCGAGCTACTCGTGGCCCGTGACAAGCGTATGGGCGTGCTCAACGAGTTGATTGCGGAGGTCAGCATCGTTCGACAGTCCCTCTTTCACGTGTAGAGTCTGACATTGTTCAGGCCAAGTTCATCAAGCTGTTCGCCTGGGAGTCGCAGTGGATTGAACGTGCGCTGAAGGCGAGGCAATACGAGCTCGGAAAGTTGGTCAAATGTGAGTATCATGGGCAGCGTATCGAACGCGGCGCAGCTCAGACTTTACATAGCAAGCATCAACTCGCTCTGGTTCTCCCTCGTGTGGTCGAGTGCTCCGGCGCTCGTCTGCATCATCTCCTTCCTGGCTTTCATCCTCAGTGGCCGGGAACTGACAATTCCAATTGCCTTCACTGTAAGTCAGTCTGTGGTCAGTCGGCTTTTTGATACAATGGAAATGCAGGCATTGGCGCTGTTCCGTATGATGAGTTCGCCTCTTAACATCATCCCGACGTGGATCGTTCAAATCCTTGAGGTATAGTCCTGTTTTCAACTATTGATCTAAGTTTCTGATCGACTTCAGGCGGGTGTGGCCCTCGAGCGGATCGCCACATTCCTAGAAGAAGATGAGGTCTCGGCACTTGCATCGTCCTTGAAGCGCAACGCGACTAGTGCTTCACGCGGCGATTATACATTGGGTATCCAGCATGGCTCCTTCAAATGGAATGAACTATCCGAAAAGAAGGAGGATGTACCTAAGTCTCGTCCACGCTGGCGCTGGTCCCGCTCCTCGTTTGCAAGCACGGCCAGTACGGACTACGGTTCAACGGCGGAGACTATAGTATCGCAGGACAGGGTACCATTTGAGCTGCGCGACATCTCGATTATTTTCCCCACTGGAAAGCTGACCGTTGTCACCGGACCAACTGCATGTGGTTGCCCTGACCATGTGCGATGTTCCCCATTGACGTCGGTTTCAGCGGGCAAAACCGCGCTGCTCAACGCGTTGCTCGGCGAAATGACCGAGACGTCCGGGAATGCAAAGGTCTTCCTGCCGAAGGACAAGACGACGGTTGACGAAGATGGGTATTACAACGCGGTCTCGTTGTGTGTACAGCGCCCATGGTTGCAGCATCTCAGCATCCGCGACAATATTCTCTTCGGTTCGCCGTTCGAAAAGGACCGCTACGAACAGGTCCTCGAGTGCTGTGCCTTAAAGCCGGATCTCAAGATCTTTGAGGACGGTGACCAGACAGAAATTGGTGTCCGCGGCGTTAGTCTGTCTGGTGGCCAGAAGGCCCGCGTAGCGCTTGCCCGTGCTGTGTATCAACGCACAAAGCATGTTCTTCTCGACGACCCGCTCAGTGCTGTAGTAAGTGTCTTGTTCCCCGCAGTCTTCGGCAACGTTGACATCTTCTGCAGGACAGTCACACCGCTCGCTTCCTTTTCGAGAAACTTTTCTGCGGCCCTCTCATGGCCAACCGCACAGTCGTCAGTATGCCGTCTTAATGTGCTGTACTTTGCTGAATGTCCGTATAGGTGCTTGTTACTCACCACGTTGACCTTGTTCTGCCTGGCGCGCATTATTTAGTTCGCATGCTGGATGGTCGCATCGATGTTTCAGGAACTGTGGCCGACCTGAAGGCGAACGGACACCTCGCCGAGATCGCCCACGACGCAGCTGCAGAGGCCGAAGCTCACAAGTCAGAAAGTCCCGCGACTGTGACACCCGGCGACGCGGTGGATGAGCCGGAGACTGCTGCAACCAAGGACAAGAAGCGAGCACGGCAGTTAATCAAAGAGGAAGCAAGGGCTGAAGGCAGCGTCAAATGGTCAATTTATCGGACGTACATTGCGGCGTCATCGTACACCGTATGGGTACTTGTTGTGATCCTGATCCTCCTTGGACAACTGCTTTTCGTGGCGGAAAGACTGTGGATCAAGGTCTGGGGCGAGGTACGATAAGAGCCTGTCGAACAATTAGATAAGCAAGCTGCTCACTTATCAACAGGCTTATGGCGACGCTGAATATGCGATGCGCTCTCACTCGTGGTCATTCTTACCATCGAGCTTGACCCATTCTGCAAGCCATGTGATCCATGGACCGGCACTCTTAACGCATGCGAACATCACCGATATCAAGTGGCCTCCAGCCAACGAACGACCGATGTTCTATGTCGCTGTTTTCGCAGCTATAACCTTGGGCGGCGCTTTTGTCAATGTTTTAACTGGCGCCGTTCAACTGGTCGGTTCGTACATGGCGGGGAAACGTCTGTTCCACAAGCTTCTCGTAGCTGTTATCCGTGCTCCTTTCAGGTAATTTATGTCGTTTAAAATTGCAGCCGTACTAAAGTTCATCAGATGGCACGATACCACGCCCTCCGGACGGTTATTGAATAGGTTAATATCGATTTGCATGCACCGTTTACACTTTACTAAATTACTTGAAGATTCTCGAAAGACATGGAGACGGTTGATAGTTCATTATCGGGCTCCCTCCGCGCGGTCACCAGTGCGTCACAGATCCATCTTCATACAGAATTGCTTGTCTGAGACGGCGCAGGTCAACTCGCTGGGTTCATTGCTGCAGTCCTCACCATCGGCTGGATTCTTCCGGGATTCCTTGTTCCAGCGGCCTTAATTGCGTATCTGTATTGGAAGGTATGTGCTGCGACAATACCGCCTCAAATAATTATCTGACCGTTGCCTCAGCTTGCGATTGGATACTTGAACACGGGTCGCGATCTCCGACGACTCGAGTCTAACGCCCGGTCTCCCATTTTCGCTGGATTTGCTGAGGTAACGATCGCGCGCTGCTCTACATGTAAGTTATGGGACCCTTATCGCATGGCAGATGCTCGAGGGCATCACAACCATTCGAGGATTTTCTATGGAGTCAAGTTTCTTGAACAATCTTCATCATAAGATCGACGTAACGACTCAGGTGAGTATACCAACTTCCCGTATATCTTTGGCTGACAGCATTATCTAGATGTGGTACTCGGTGCGGATAATTTCTGAGCGCGTCTGCAATAACTTATTCATGTCGCTAGTTCTGGATGATGAATCGCTGGCTCCTCTTGCGTTTCGATCTGCTGGGAGCTTTGGCGGTCTTGGTTACAACTTTGTTCGGTCTTGCAGCCATTGGTGAGCCCTTTCGTCCGCGATTTCGAGCCATGCTAACAGCCGTGTAGAATCTGTGGGATATGCAGGATGGGCGGGTGTGACGATCACGAGTGCCATGTCTCTAACGGCTTCCATTTACTGGTGTTGTCGGTAAGTGATAGCCTTCCACTCTGAATTGCATAGGATTATTGTCACTCACTATTCGCAGCTTTATCACACAGCTTGAGCTCGATTTAAAGTAAGTTCTTCTAGTATGTCATGCCGCCCTAATATTCCCTGGTCAGCTCGGTGGAACGCGTTGTCGAGTATCTGGATGTCCCCTCGGAGCCTCCCGCCATCATTGAAAATAATCGCCCACCAGCATATTGGCCATCCAGTAACAACTCTGAAGCATTGATTTCAGTTGAGAACTTGGTATGTTACTTTTATAGAGGCGGGTAAAGCTCTTATTAGCGACATCTCTCGCAGTCCATCCGCTATGCGCCAGACCTTCCGCCCGTGTTGCATAATCTGTCCTTCAAATTGAAGGCGAGAGAGCGAGTTGGTCTTCTTGGCCGGTATGTCATCCTTTGCCATCTCCGCGGGCCCTGACATCGGTATAGGACTGGGAGCGGGAAAAGGTGCAGCTCATTAGTAACTTGGGACTTGCAACGTCCTCGCTCATACAGCATGCGTATAGCACACTGGCAATGTCCCTCCTCCGCTTCACAGACCCGACCGAAGGTCGCATTGTCATCGACGGCATTGACATCTCGTGAGCTCGCACTTTCGATTAAGGAGTGATCACTGACTCCTACCTCTAGAACCATTGGTGTACAAGATTTACGGTCCAGAATTGTGCGTGACCCTGGCTAGTTGCATTCGCGCTCTCCTAATAACACCTATAGACAATCGTAAATAACCTAATCTCAACACCTCGGATATCTACTCACCAGCTGCACACAGATCCCGCAGGACAGCGCGCTATTCAGTGGTACCCTTCGCGACAATCTTGATCCTTTCAATAACTATAGCGATGAAGAGTGTTTGGAAGCTTTGCGGAGAGTACATTTGATCACCGATAGTGCACCACAATCAGCTCGCGCATCGCGTGCAGCATCGATTATCGAGGGAGCCGAGGGTCCGAGCTCGAAACTTCGTCGGTGACGCATGTCATGGAGTCCTCAGAAAGCACATCAAGCAAGAAGCTTTCTCTGGACAGCCCAGTAAGCGCAGCATTGCGGTGGTTTAGCCAAGGCTAACGCAGTACCTAGGTGTCCGCAGGCGGTGCCAACTTCTCTCAAGGACAACGGCAGCTCCTTGCTCTAGCACGCGCACTGTTGCGACAGTCGTCCATTATTATCTTTGATGAAGCGACATCGTCCATTGGCGAGTCCACATTTGCTAGTATGTTTGAAGCAGGCTCGCTGACATATCGCCAGATTTCAAGAGTGACGCTCGCATTCAGGCAACCATTCGCGAGGAATTCAGGAATTCGTTGCTTTTGACCGTTGCCCATCGTCTGCGAACTATCATTGATTTCGACCGCGTTATTGTTCTTGACCAAGGCATGTACCTGCTGTACGGGCTAGTAAGATTGAAGCTAACATGCATTGTAGGAAACATGGTCGAGTTCGATACCCCGTATGTGCATAAACCTTTACCGAGACCCATGCTGATCGCACCATGCCGCAGGTATAATCTCATCCGGAAGGAAGGTGGCTACTTCAGGCAACTGTGCTCCAGAGTGGCAGCTTTAAAGATCTGGAACTTGCGGCAACTGCAAAGGCGAAGGCGGACGGCATCATTTGAGCTCACCGTCAGTCTCGGCGCATGATAACATAGGCTTCGCGACACCCTTTGTATACAGTCAGGCACTTAGAATGCACGGACAATGCTTGGTGTTAGATGTGGTGAGATTCTGATTATATTCCATTCGGACTCCATTCCAACCTAGTACATGAGTCACACCTTGGAGTGACTAACGCAGAGACGACCATCCGCCGGGGGGCATATTGAATATTGCACCATCCTCTTCCTGTCGTGGAGTCCGCGTCGTCATCGTGCTTCGTCGAGAGACTCGTGATGCCGCCGGACTCGGCGGGATGGGAACGCGAGCTGGTGTCGGAGGTGGCGGGTAGAATGGTGCATTCGGCGCAGGCTCGTATGACGCTTGACCTGGCAACTCCTGCGGTAGGATACGATCTGTGCGCGCCATACTCGCCGATAAGCTGCCTGCACGGCTTACAGGGCGCGACGGAATGAATGGAGTGAAACCAGGCGCAAGGCCACGGTGCGCCGACGGTGCAGGACTTGCCCCATACCTAATCCTGGACGCGGGCTGCGCGAGCGGGGAGGGTCCCCTGGCCCAGGGAACATGGGGTTAGGGCTTCCCACTCGCGAGATGGGTGGGACGAAGGGCGGAATTATTGGCCCTGGTGAAACTGCCCTCGGTGAATGTATGAAGGCAGGCTGCGACGGTGTCGGGCTGGGTCCCCGGCCAGGTCCTACCAGTCCAAAACCGACTGTTGATGTCGGCGACGCGCGTCCGCCATCGTAGCCGCGACGCGAAGCAGGCCCGGGCGTCACGGGCGCCGGATAGGCGGGCGCACCATCCATAGGTGCAGGCGTATAGCCTGAGCTGACGTTCACACCCGGAATAACAGCCTCGATGAAGCTCGTACCGTTGGACGTAGGGAATGACATGCGCGCCATCGGTGATGCTCGACGCGGCAGTGGGGAGACCGGGCGAGGATATGGCACGCTGCCCGGTGCTTCCTCGTAAGGGAGTTGTGATGCTCGAGAACGAACGGTCCCAGGTGCCCCGCCGTACATGGACATCCTATTCCCACCTCCTCCAGAACCTCGCGAATCCCCGTTCCACCACTCGGCGGAAGACCCGGCGCACCAGGCGGGAGTGGGCTGAATCGTGCACCGGGCGACCTGCCTCCCGACGCACGCTCAGCTTCCTCCCTCGCACGATCCTCCAACTCCTGCAAAACCAAATCTCCAGCTTCACGCATAGAAACCCGTACCGGGGCACCTGTCATGGCATCTGTGACGACGACATGCGGGCTGCTTGAGCGAGTGCTAGTCGGTTGTGCAGGGGATCCGCGGCGCGAAGGCGGGCGCGGGACGTGTCTAGGGCTGAGCATTTGTGGTGCCCCGCGCCTTGTCGAGCGACTCGTACGCGCCGACGTGGCATCGTTGTCCGAGCTCGGTGGTGTGTCAATCGAGTCCTCCGGGGACTGTAAAGTTATGGTCACGATTCAGAAACTCTATCATATTAAACTCCACTCCGAGTCGGTACTTACTGCAGGGGTTATGAAGAGAGGGACTGAACCCTCTGAATCTTGGCGCACGTGCCTCCTGGTCTTCTTCTTGCGCCTGGGCTGCATAACAACGGGGTCAAAAGTATCGCGAAGCTCGCTTGCGCCTGGTGAAGCGGGCATATGCATTGATGGCGCGCGAGGAGAAGGCATATGGAGTGACGGACCGCGAGGAGAGGGAAATCCGCCGAAATCTGGAGGAGGAGGACCAGGCGGGAATGGATCGGACGACGGCCCTGGAACGCCGACCGGAAAGGTCATTTGTGCTGCGGGAGCTGGCTGAGGCATGCCATTTGGTTGCATCATATGCGTCGAGGACGGAGTGGATGGCACGGGAGTAGGCGGAATGACATTCGCCATGAAGGCAGGACCTCCGACTCCGAGCCCGGGACCACCAGCGCCTCCTGGGCTGAATCCCATTGACTGAGGGGCAGGGCTCCCGGCTGGTGCAAAAGCGCCGGGGAGGGGTGAAGGCGCACGAACTATAGGCTCTCCGAGCGCGTCTGTGAACGCCATCTGAGGGATAGGTTGCTGAGGGAAAGTCTGAGGGGGTTGCGGCGGAACAATGAACCCAGGAGTTGCCTGCGGTGGGGTAGCCTCGGCCGGAGTAGTCTCGAGGATCGATGCAGATGCAGGAGGCTGCCCAGGTTGCGGAACTGGCATTTGCAAACCATCTGTCGGTCCTGGAGACGTTTCTAGTAGTGCTTCCTGTATGGGCGTGAGAGTAGCCGCCGCGGCTCCACGATGTGATGCTAAATTTTCAGCAGAGCTGACACTGGCCCTACGAGAAGGGCCAGCATTGCCGAGTTCGCCTGCGGCTGCTTCAGCAGCTTCCTGCTCACGCAGGACGCGGTCAAGAGCAGCTTGAAAGGGCGTTGTTAGCAACAAATATTCGTACAAGTTTTGCACTCACACAAGGCCTTCTGGTTTGCTCTGGCTGTCGCCGAAGCCACTGCCTCTTCCATTCCCAAAGCGCGACCCTCCATGAATCCTTGTCGACGACCTTGCTCTATACCCTGCCGGAGACCCTCTTCACGAGCTTGCTGAAGCCGGAGAGTCTCAGTCGCTTTACGCGCCATGTCACGCGACCTCGCAGCGTCTTCCTCCGCGCGATCGCGCTCAGCGACAAGGTTGTTGATCTCGAGCTGAGCGCGTTGCACTTCCTGCTGAGCTCTCTGCAGCTCGGCCTTGTATAGTTTGAGCTCCTCGTTGACTCGAATGCTCTGTTCGCGCGCGTTCTGGTACTGAACTTCCAGCGCGAACGTGCGAGCGCGAGCATCGCGTGCATGCGATTCAGCCTTATTGGCGCGCTTGGTCGTTGCCTCCAGCTTGTCAGACGTGTCGCGCAGCAGCTTGCGCAGTTGGCGGAAGTCTAGGGCGGCAGCGGAGACCTGCTGGACAGCAGTTGGCACGCTTTGGCGCAGGTTCTGTAGCCTGCTCTCGATGTTCGAAAAACGGCCCTCGCGATCTCGTTTTGCAGGGTCGGATGGGCGTTCGAGAATGCTAATGGGGTTTCAGGACGCCATTGATGACTGGCTCCAGGGTTGCAGCTGCTCACGAACGGACGGTGTCTGGCGAGAGCAGCACACTGCGAGGGGATAGACTGCCATAGAATAATTTAATTAACGAGCAAGGTTGGGTGTATACCGGCTTGCCTTCCGTCGTCATGAGGTTCGTACTCTTCTGGGATCATGGTCGCGTGCTCGACGCGCTGTGGCGCACGGCACCTCGTGTTCGCGGTTCAACCAGCGGACTTGCAACGCTCAGCTTTGACGCGCACCAGCACGCGTCTCAAGACGCCAATTCTAGTCGCCGCTGGTACCTACTGCATATCCTCGGGCTGCCAACCTGCAGCCTGCGCCCCCGCCATTCCACGCATGGTGGCCTCCGACTCCACAGGTATGCACGCATATTCCCCTCAGCTGCGGTGCTCCATTCCGTGCAAGGCTCATATTCATTGGATTCAAGTCTCCCACTCGCTAGACGATCACGAGCCAACAGAACAAGAGAAACCTTTGAGTGCCAGTCCAGAGCCGGAGAGCGAGACAGATGGACAGCGCAACGACGCGATAGTCCAGTCGGAGCATACAGACTCTGACGCTATAGCCTCTGATGACGACTCCTCCGAAGGGGAAGACTCTGAAGACGACGAGTCTGACGATGACGACGAGCCAGCATTGAAATATGAGCGCTTAGGCAGCCCAGCCGCAGAGCTCTTGGACAAGGACAGCGCGTCTGCGATCGCTATTCACAACAAGACCCTAGTGCGTTCAGCTGGCTTTATAGTCTGGCATGTTGGCATCGTCTCATGCTCGCGCAAGGCATTAGGCACCCATAATGGTGTCGTTCACATGTTCGATTTCTCCGGCAAGCGCATCAAGTCCTACCGTCCCCATTCCAGTTCCATTCTCGACATCGTCATTGACACTACGGGCGATTTTGTTGCGACAGCTTCCATGGATGGTGCGTCGGTCATCTTACACGCTGCGGTTCGCAGCTACTCACCGTTCTCTTACTTCAGGCCAGGTTGTCATACACTCAATAACTACGCCTGAAGCATTCAGCCATGACTTTCGACGCCCTATGCGCACCATAGCCTTAGAACCCAACTTCGGTAAACGGACCTCCCGCGCTTTTGTCTCTGGAGGCATGGCTGGCAACTTGATTCTTCACGAGAAAGGCTGGCTGGGACACACTCAGCACACATTGAGTGCCGATGAAGGTCCCATATGGCTCACCCGTTGGCGCGGTACTCTCATTGCGTGGGCGAACGACCTTGTGCGCCTTCTGCACTACTTCACACTGCGCTATATGCTCACAGTCAGTACAGGGCGTCAAAATCTACGACGTCGCCTCCCAATCCCGTGTCACATTCATCGACCGCCCGAAGAATAGCCCCCGTGCGGACCTCTTCAAGTGCAGCTTTTATTGGCAGGACGACACGACGCTTCTCATTGCCTGGGCTGACTACATCAAGATTGCGCGTATACGGTCGCGTGTTCGGCAAGGCGCTTCTGCAGCGTCGCTCTCCGCGGACGTGACGGCCGTCTTCCAGGTGGATTGCATGGTGGCAGGCATCGTGCCACACATATCGCCCATCTCCGCAGGAATTACCACGCCATCGTCATTTCTCATCTTGGCCTATGTGCCGCCGGACGAGACATTTGTCGACGAGGCGCTAGAGGACCCCTCGAAGCAGCGGCGCAAGGCAGCAAACATGCCCGAGTTGCGCATCATCAGTCGCGCGGGCGAGGAGCTGAGCAGCGATGCGCTGCCCGTGACTAACTACCACATTTACGGCTGCAATGACTACGCGCTCGTTGACGCCGACCAATGCTATGTCGTTCTAAGCCCGAAGAACATCGTCATTGTGCGCCCGCGTGACCAGCGCGACCATGTAGACTGGCTCGTTGACAAGAAACGATACGAGGAGGCCCTGGAGGAGGTCGAGAAAATGGGCGACGGCAAACTTGCCATGGAGATCGGCGTACAGTTCGTTAAACACCTCGTCGATGAGGGCGAGTTCGAGAAGGCCGCGGCGATGTGTCCCAAGGTGCATTCACAGAATCCGAAGCAATGGGAGGATTGGGTGTATATCTTCGCCTCCAAGAAGCAATTACACGTATGCCTTTTTTCCACGATGTTATTCATTCATGCTCATAGCCCTCGTCTGAAGACTATCATTCCGTATGTGCCAACTGCGCACCCGCGGCTTGGCCGTCAGGTTTATGGGCTTATTCTCGGTCACTTCTTAACACACGACCATGCCGTAAGCAGACCTCATGCGATGGATGAAAGCCTTATGCTGACGCTTGCCAGGCTGCGTTGCGCACAATCAAGCTGTGGCCATCCCATCTATACGACATTCCCGCCGTCATCGAATCTGTCCACTCCGAACTGGACAGCAAGCCGAAGTCCGGAGATGTCAATGTCCTCATGGAATGCCTCGCAGAGCTGTGAGCATTGAGATCACCGACTTGCCTAGTTTGCATGAGTATTGACCACCCATATACAGCTACATGGCCAATCGTCAGCCAGGCAAGGCGCTCATCTACTACCTGCGATTACGACGACCGAACGTCTTCGACCTCATCCGCGAGCACAATCTGTTCACATCTGTCCAGGACCAGGCATTGCTGCTCGTAGAGTTTGACCAAGAACTCATCGCAAAGCGGAAAGCGGACGGAGTGGAGATGGGGGAGAAGGATCACGGTGCCGCCATCAAGTTGTTGGTCGACCATACACATTCCATTCCTGTATGCTCACGCCCGCGTCTTTTTTTTCTGTGACCATGTGCTGACGCATACATGCCAAGGTCACAAGAGTTGTACAGCAACTGGAAGGTCGACCGGAATACCTCTTCATGTATCTGGATTCGCTATACGACAAGGACCCATACTTAACGTCCGACTACGCGGATAGACAGGTGCGTCTCTATGTTTGAAATCCGGTTCATCGCTCATCGACTGTTCTAGTTGCAATTGTACTCTGAATATGCGCCGTCGCGCCTCATCGACTTCCTTCGGACAAGTAATTACTATGGCCTGAAAAGGCACGCCGCCCGGTAACCCCTCATACAGCATTCGCTGACATGAACGTTAGGCGTATAATATTTGCAAGGAGAAAGACCTTGTGCCGGAAATGGTCTTTTTGTTGGGAAAGATGGGCGACAACAAGAAGGCGCTGACGCTCATCATCGAGCGGCTCGGCGACGTGCACCGCGCTATAGATTTTGCCAAAGAGCAAAACGATAACGACTTATGGGAGGACCTTTTGAAGTACTCGGAGACGCGTCCTGGTGTGTTATGCCTTTTAGCACGTCGTACAATTTATTGACCTGAATTGCAGCGTTCATCCGCGGCTTACTCGAGAACGTCGGTGGCGCGGAGATCAACCCTATACGCTTGATACGGCGTATCAAGAATGGGCTCGAGATCCCAGGCCTGAAAGACGCGCTTATCAAGATCCTGCACGACTTTAACCTGCAGATCTCGCTGCTCGAGGGGTGCCAGGCGATATTACATAGCGACAGCACGGACCTCTCCGGACGACTGCAGAAGAGCCAGACAGCAGGCTTCTTCCTCACGAGTGCGCCCATCCGCCCCTTTTGTGTCTCCTGCACCTCTGGCTGATGTTTTGTGTGAAGCGGCGAGCACGTGCCAATTGTGCGGGCATGCGCTGCACCGGGGGACGGAGACCATGTCGCTCATGTTCCTCTGCCGGCACGTTGTGCACGCGAGCTGTGTTAGCGGAACCGAGCTCCTTATCGGCGGCCAGCGACCGGAGGCCGCGCTGGCGCTCAACATGGGGGTTTCGCTCGAGCGTAGCCTGGCGAACAAGATATCTTTGTGCGTTTCACCGTGTCTCAGACCCTGCGCTGGGAGGCTGACGATGGGCTGTTGGACAGCATGGTCACGCTCCGTTCAAGGATGGATCAGGGATGTCCTGTTTGCTACAAGTTGCACGAGGGCGCACAAGCAACGTGAAAGTGCCGTCTTCTGCTGTTCCCCGCCTTCACACCGTTTGCACTCAGTTTCACAACACTCATTGTACGTTAGGACACGCATGCAATTTATGTGCGCACACGGACTGTTGAGTGATGAACAAGAAAGATATCAATTTCCACATATACACAGAGAATAATGGTGGCCACTATACGTGCCAACATGTTCAGAAATGTACATGAGGAGCCCAAGAAAAGCCACCCAATCTTGACCCGCGAAACCGTCGAGCAAGCCAGTCTATACCAGGATAAATAAATGCACGAGAGCTGCTGCAGGGAAATGTGAGGGGAAGATAGCGACGACAAGGTCCATAGGAATATGTAGCATGCTCTGGAGTCTAGGAGCTGCCAGCCCCTTTCCACCATTTGACAGTGCCATCCTCCGTCCCTGCCACGAAAGAGCCAGGACCCGTTCCAGGACGCGGGCGCCAGGAAACACTCCATACTTCTCCCTGCTCCTGGATGGTCGACACTGGCGCGCGGGCCGCGATGTCCCATACGCGCACGGTTTTATCTGCAGACCTGGATTATCGACGCATGGTCAGCGAAGAAGGCGCGAAGGCAGAGTGGAGCGCACCCTGATGCGGCGAGGCGGCCGTCTGGCGAGAACGTCGCGCTGAGAACCCAGGATGTGTGGCCGTTGAGGGAGGCAACGGCACCAGACCCTGGCTTGCCGACGGAAGAGGTGCGCACGTCGTGCAGGACAAGACGCTTGTCGTCGGAGGCGGATAGCAGGAGCTGCGCGATTGGAGTTAGAGACGGCGATCCAGGGTGGTGATGACGGCGGCGCGAGAAGCGTAGGCGCATCAAATGACGCACGCACCTGCGAGTCGTGCGACCACGCGAAGCCGCGCACGCACACGGCGTGGGACGAGTACGTCGCGGAGAGCGTGCCCTGCTCGGTGTCAAAGATGTAAATCTGGCCGGCCTCAGTAGAGTATGCGACGCGCGACCCGTCCGGGCTCTGATTGATTGACCATTAGCGGACGTGCGTCTGCGCAGGCCAGCAGGCGCGATACGCACGAAGGCGACAAACATGCCAAACTTGGCGCGTCCTGGCGATAGATGCTTTTGCACGCGGCCAAACGAGTCTGGCGACGCGGAATGAAGGGTGACGTTCCCTGAGCCGCCTGTCGCGGCGTATACCG
Organism: Auricularia sp. M13; assembly: GCA_037042915.1. NCBI lineage: Eukaryota > Fungi > Basidiomycota > Agaricomycetes > Auriculariales > Auriculariaceae > Auricularia > Auricularia sp. M13. Next base: position 1,451,578 of record CM073197.1, on the reverse strand, counting down.
TGCCCTTGGGGTGGATAGATACGGACCAGGCTGGATAAACAAGGGCGCGGCGGGGTAAGCACGGCGGTCTCAGAGCGCGCAAGGGCATAGTGCGCGATAGCTACTGACCGGGTTCAGTCGCGTCGCTGGCAGTGCGCAGGAACGATTCGTGCTTGTGGACGGCGTGGTTGTTGGCCGTGTCCCATAGGCAGGTGATTCCTTCTATCGTGTTGTACAATGCGAGCTGGCCAGACTCTGAGACAGACAGCGATACGAGGCCAAGGGTATGCGGCGGTTGGGTATGCATGGGCTTCCCGTCGGCGGACCATTGGACGATCTGGCCGTCTGCCGCTGCGGAGAAGACGGTGTCGTTGGCGGCCCAGTGGGTAGCCCATATCGAGTCGGTGTGTGCTGCGAGGGGCGACGCGTGAGCTGCATGTGCGTGCTGTATGACACCGTGGCTAACGCACGCTGCGAGGGCGTCGATTCTTGAAGGAAGGGGATGCTCTAAGCCGCCATCAGCCATGCGCGTCGCGGCGCGCTACGGGCGAGTGCTCACCATGGCTGCTGAGTGCGGAAGGAAGGACTCTGGTCAGCGGTCTATGCACGCTCTTATAGTAAGACCGGGAAGAGTCTGAGACGCGTCCAATAAACTTCCGGTTCCGTTTTCCGCTGCGGACCAGGCGATCGTCCGTTTGCAGCCCCGATCGCTGGATGCTGCAAATGGTTCCCATTGCTCCCTGTCTCTGCCCGGCGTGCACGCAGCCATGTCGGCGTCTTATGCCTGTGCTGTCAGCTCGCTCACTGCGCCCAGCAGCCTAGTCCTGCTCGCCCCGCCCGACGCCGCTGGGACCTGCGAGCAGGTGCGCGCGCTTCAGGCTTATCGCACAATCCGCGCACCGTAACCGATCCTGCCCCTCGCGCCTGTGACTCTCGTTCGCAGTTCGCCCAGGAAGGCTACCACGTCCTGCATGTGCACTACCCTGCGCCCGATGCCGACGAAGCGCTCAGACGCGCAACCACTCAATGCGAAGCCTCTGCCGCCCCGTGGGCTCTCATCGCCTACGGCCTGCAAGCAGCCGACGCGCCGCACCTGGCGCCCCTGGCAGACGCGGCGACGCTGAAAGCTATCGTTCATTACTCTCCGCTCGTGGACCAAGCAGCCCCGCTCATCCTCACGCGAGCCAACGGCCACTTCATACCGTCAGAAGCGCGAACACTCGCTGTAGCAACCGTCCTGACATCCCCCGCAGAACGCTCTTCCATCTCGCGGCATCTCAGGAGCATTTGCACGCGTCTCTGGTGCCCATAGCAGAGGCGGTAACTCTGACATATACGCTCCCGCCCGGAAGTCCTCCTCCAATTCGCGTCTTTACGTATCCGCTCGTCAAACCAAGCCCGCCGTTCCCGCTGCTCGCGACTCCTATGGCCCAAGTGAAGCCAGGTCATAAAGAAACCGTCGAGCCGTATGTGCGATCTGCAATTAGTCTCTCCTACAGTCGCACGCTCGCCCTGCTGAGGCACGAGATCGGCCCTTGGTTCGACCTGGAGGCTCTATGGGAGAAGCACACGTTGTATGAATTCGCTGAAAGAGACATGCCGAGTAGGGAGCTTCCTCCTCCTCGTTTCCCGGATATGAACTCATGCCGAACATCATAGAGACAATGGCGACGATGGTGACATGACGTGCCGCACTGTCGCGGGTGGCTGATGCTATTTCTAGGTCGCTGAGCCCTATGTCAACCACATCCCGACTCTGACGGGTGGCATTGGACGCAAATTGCTGTCGCGCTTCTATAAGGTGAGTTGCAAGGGCATTTGCTCCAAATGTGCTGTTTACACTTTCGATAGTATCATTTTATTCCTGTATGTATCCCCATATTAGTGGTCCATATGGGCGCCTTATGCTACAAAAAGAAATCTCCCGAAGACACAGAACTCATCTGCATGTCTCGCACAAGTACGTCAACCCCGTGCCCTTGTCCAATCGTTCGACCATAACCTATTCTCCAGTTGGTGCCGATCGTGTCATTGACGAGATGATATTTAAATGCACGCACACCACTGTGAGCCCATAACGAATCCTTCCTCTCAACGGAGGATTAAGCATCCCCAGGAAATCGATTGGTTGCTTCCTGGCGTCACACCGACTGGCAAGCCGCTCCAAATCCCAATGGTGGGCGTCGTTGCCTTCCGTGGTGACAAACTGACGTTCGAGTGCGTGTTCATGGCTATCCATTACTATGCTGATTTATCACTGACATTGGCAGGCATATGTGAGTACCACGTCCTACACAAGAGTCACGTTACCGATCCATGCAGCTATTGGGACCAAGCCTCTGTTCTCGTCCAGGTTTGTTCTTTTGGCACAGTGTATCGAAGGTCATTCATCACCTCGCAGGTCGGATTGCTCGACCGCGCCAATCTGCCCGTGGCGGGGGCTGAGGTGGCTGACAAGGTCCTCGACCCATTTGGCGTCCCTTCGAACGCGCTAATGGGTGGCTGGAAGGAGAGCGAGGGACTGCCCATCAACAAATGAGCCCGCGACCTGCGACAGTCGGCTCATATAACTACATCATGACCACGACAGCGGTGGCAGTTCCTGAATGTAAAGGTCAGAACTTTCGCGCATTACGCGATGGGACCAGTTATTATATAACCATCGCCATTTCGTCCGCGACGCGACTCTCTGCGTGCAATACCTCGGAGTCCAGCCTCGCCGGCAGCAATACGGGCAGCAGGAACGCCGGGCGCAGAGCCCTTCCGCTGTTCCACAGACCACACTCTGCGAAAACTGCCTTTTTGAGCGCAGCTGGACTGATCAGACCGCGTGTCCCGCCCCCGTGATTCGCCTTCATAGCAATGCGGGGAAAAAGATGCAGGGAGCGCCATGTGCCTCGCATCCAGCATCATTCACCGGACCAGCGCAGGTATAAAGGCGTGCTGCAGCGCGACATGACGGACCTTGGTCGTCGTTGCAGTCGCCCTACGAGTCCGAGCCGATTGACATGAAGTTCGCCCCGCTCTCCGTGCTCGCGCTCGCGCTCGGCTCTGCGCTCGCCACGCCAACGCCGACGCCCGTGGTGGAGAAGGATCTCGAGGCCGCCAAGCGCGACATTCTGAGCGACATCGGGGACCTGCTCAACATCGTCCAGCATGTCTATGTGTTCATCAGCCTCGAGACGCTCACGACGAACCTCGCCTCGTGAGTGCTGCTTTCCGTCTCATTGCGTTCGCAGCATGTCTCACCGCCGTTCCATCCAGTGTCATCGTGACTCGTAAGTCAGCAAGGAGAAAAGGCAGCGCAGCTCATGCAACGCATTCCAGTTAAGAATGACCTTCTCGTTCCTCTGCACATTGAGGGTATGCGGAGCAAGGTGCGCGAGACAAACCGCAGCTCATTAACGGCGATCATCTCATGCAAATGCCGAAAGGCTGGCGTCAATGGCACGACATACGCAGAGTTCAACGCGACCTTTGCCAAAGGCGAATTCACCGTCCCGCCGTTCGGCAAGACCGCCAACAGCACGCTCATCCCGAACGTCTTGCTCACCCAAGGCGCGCTCAACTCGCTCGACCTCATCGCCCTTGGCAAGGTGGGCCTGAAATGCATGCTACCCGATCGGAGAGTACTCACATTCCCGCACGAAGATCGACATCCAGCACGCCGACATTGACTTGCGCGTCATCGGCATCCCCATTCCGAACTTCCCTTATGCGCAGACGAACATTACGACGTCGTACGAGTTGACGTTGGTTTGAGCAGGCTTGTGGTGTTGTAAAGCAATATGCGTTTCAGCAGGTTGCCCGAAGCAAAATTGGGTTGTTTGGATATTGCGGTCCAACTGCGACGCTTGAGAGAGTTCAGGTTCGACGAGTATGAATGCATGGAACGAGCATGGACGGTAGAATTCATGGCAATGGCTCGGCATACACTAGCTCCCCACAGCTCCCAGGCGACATGGCTGGGCGTCGCAAAGTTTCGTCTCCCCGCATCTACAAGTTGAGCTTCGTGCGGCGCCAGTGGCGGCGCTTGGCGTTGTACTGGATTTTGTTGCCCGTCTTCAACCGGAACCACTGGGGAATGGGGCTAGACGACAGAACGAGTCAGCGACTGTACAATTATTCAGACTGTTCGCGGAGAGCGCGACCCCGCAATTGCACAAATGGCTCGTCATCAGGACGTCGCAGTAAGCGCAACGCTCGCTCAGACGCGATGCTGCCTGGCAAAGTCAAGTGGCGGACCGGACATGTGCAACCAACAGCACCGCGAGCCTCGCCCGGAGAAAAGAAACGCAATATCACACTCACCGGTTCTGGCGCGACGCCTTCGCGAGCTTTTGCTTTACGCGGAACGACTTTTGCGACGGCTGTTGATGGTCGTCGACGGCGATGTCCAGCAAAAACGACGGAATAAGATGGAGCAGCGCGTCGGGGCCAAGCAATTAGAAATGGAGCGGTCGAGGTCAAGAAATAACCGACACAGTCAGCGCATCGCTTGGGACGTTCGCGGGCGACGCACCATTATCGGCCAAGAATTGGGGAGGACGAACGGATTTACGGTAAATGCCGACAAGCTTTCGGAACTGCATAGTTGCTTCGTGTCCCGACTCAAACGCCTCGATTTGCTCAGAGTGCTCTCCATCTGCTCATGAAGTGCTCTTCCGTTTATGCGCACCCAATGCAAATTGCAGGGATGGATGTACTTTCGCTCTACTCTGCCGCACACTCTAGATCGGATGAAAACTCTCAAGAACACCGTCTCTTTGGATACATCATCTGACCAGCGCAGTCTGCTATTAGAGTACGCGCTGAGTAACTTCGCGCAAACAGCGGCGACATCCAAGAAAATCGCAGGCCAAATAGATTATTACCATTTGCAAAAGTAATGAGACTCGCCGTCTGACGTGGAAGGGTAATAGCTTTGCTAGAGTGCTACCAAATGCAACGGTAGAGATAGTCCATGAATTGGAAGCAGCGAAAACAGCACGATCGATTAACCAGCGACAAGCAAAAAGCATTCGGAACGGGTTTCAAGCGCGACTATCAAGCCATCAGTGGGAGCTGTGACTGCAAAAAACAGTGACCCACAAAGAGAGGGTAGGAGTGTGCACTTAGATATCATCACAGCCGCTCTGCTGTGAGATATTCGGATGCTCAGCCCGCCACTTGCACACGAGCTCGGATAGACCCTGTCTCTCTTCTTCGGACTCGGGGTTCAAGACGGTCTTGAGGTCCTCAGGGATATCCCAACCCATGTCTGCGTTACAGTTAGAAATTTAGACCGAAGCATGTCAACCATTGCACCTATCATCTTTTTTGCCAAGTCGTGCATATCCTCCTCAAACGAACGTCTACCACTGGCAAACTGATCGATATCCATTTCTTGATGAGGCAGGTGCTCCTCAGATGCAGACGGAGCAGACATGACGATGCCAGACGGCGTAGACACGCCAGAACCGACAGACGATGCGCCAGCACGCGCCTTGGCCGTACGTTTGGGCGCCGTCCCGAGACACGACTGGTGTTGGCCAAGAGTCAGCTTTTTGAAGGCAACGTAGACGAATCGAAGGAAAAACAGGAAGGGATCTGCGCGCTCTGGCAGAACAAAGGCACGCATGTGGTAGCGTATTGCATCATCGTAAGTAGTGCCGGTGATGTAGATAGTTCCCATCGTGCCGTCGACTGGAAAATGTACAAAATCGTAGGCGTCCCACGCCTCGAGACACTCGGCCGACATGGCAATCACGTTGCGAATGTCGTTCACCGCATTCGTATGATCCAGTTTAGTAGGCAAAACCATGGCATAGTGGAGCGTTCCCAGATTGCATGCCTGAGGTACTGCAAGCAATATTGAATGAAACATATGATTTCAATGTAGAGTTGCACACCCAGCCTGCCAGCGCCCTGGGTACCACGTGGGCGCTTTGGATGTATTTGTCGCCACCGGCGCGACCACACATAGTACACCTACCATCTATTCCCTTGGCGTTGCCCGACACTTCAGACTGAGACCCATGTATCGTTGCCCAAGAAGCAGTCGGCCACTGGAGTAGGGTAGTCTGAGGGTGCGCAGCGGAGAACCACTTTCCGGGGACTTCCTGGCGACGAAGCACTCGCCAGCTGTCGAAATTGGGGCAGAACGGGTAGTTGGCACAGTCTCGAACATGGAAATAATAATCCCCGCTAGGCAGGATGGCGCCATTGAACGGAGCCTGGCTGGGATCCGACGACGAGGACAGGAAAGTCATACTCTCGTCGTACTGCTGGGAAACGATGCGGCACGCGTCGATGACCAAGGACGCTGGGAGGGAGAACTCGTTGTCTTATTAGAGCGGTGCCGGCGGGGTCATAGACTCTTCGGGTAAAGAATGTGAAGAAAGCCGCGTCGGTGGCAGGGTGCCGAACTCTCAAGGCTTCGAACATGTCCTTGATGATTGGAGGTGTGATTGGAGGATTGACGACAGGACGCCTGGCTGACATCGTAGCGATAACAAGGCAAGAGTACTTGTTACATTTGTAGGTCCGATTCTCTACCCGAGTGCCGGAAAACCCCGCCCATAATAAGCCAATGCCCAACACAAGAAGACAGCTCTGCTGCTGTGGCTGTCAAGGTCCATGCAATTATTTATCCACGCACAAAGACAGCGCCCAAGAAAATCTACACGAGTGAGGGACTGTGGCACAGTCTACGGAGTTGGCCACAGCAGATTCAAGATCCACAAGACTGCCAATGAGGCGCCTACTTTGACCGGCAGGCCCAGGTTGAGCTTCGAAAGCGCGCCACTCTCTTTGAACATCCTGAAGCCCGGATTCGAGGACGACGCCGGCGTGTTGGCGAGGCGGTCAACCCAACGTTCGCCGTTCGCGGCGGGCTTAGCGGCTTCGCCGTCGACTCGCGAAGCCAGCGGAATTGCTTCCTCCGCGGTAGCTGCGGGTGCAGCGGGCTGTCGTGCGGCAGCGGCAGCTGTCGGTAGGCTGCCGCCCTTCTTGGACCCGCAAATCCACGTAGTGAGGTCACCAGTAGCGTTCGCGACTTTGTAGCTGAGGTAGACGAACATAATGGTGGATATCACCATGTTCAGCGGCCGCCAACGCGTGCCCGGGATGACGAGGAGGATGCCGCGCGTATCCGCGGCAAGCCAGATATGGTACTGTAGAATGAACGTCTCGAGCGAGCATGTGCCGATGAAGGCAAACAGGCGAGACGAGGCGCCACGCAGCTTGACATTCGCGTTGCGTAAAACAACGAAAGCAGCTACCGGTAGGAATGCGATGTATGGATGCCAAACGTTGTACCTGAACTTGTCTGGCTGAGAGAGTTCGAAGCCAAAGTACCACAGCATAGTTATGCCAGCAAGGACGAGCGAGACTCGTTGGACCATGGGCCAGCGCGGGTGGTCGCCGAGCCGCAGTTCCCGGAATTTGATGTACGCCAAAGCGGACACCATACCGAAGTATACGATCCATAAGTCCAGCGAGACTCGGAAGTTCCACTCTTTCGCGGACCAGCCAATGCGGAAGAATTGCTTGAGGAGAGCGAAGAAGTCTTCGAGGAGCCACGGCGTTCTCATGAACCAAGTCACGAGCGCCAGAGAAAGGATGATCTTGATGAGTACGAATATGGCAGAGTTATTGTACGCCTTGCCGACGTAGAGAGTGACGTAGATGATGATGAACCACCAGGAAACGAGAGGTGCGAAGTAATAGCTGATGTAGTCGGTGTTCATGGTGTAGGCGAGCGCGATGGTAAGGAGGTTGAGGCGGACCATGACTTGGGCGATGCGCAAGAAGCCAAAGTCTGCTTTCTTGAGGTAGAACGTGGTGTGCCCGTAGCCCGTCATGAACAGGTAGGCAGCGACGAGAGCTCGAATGGGGTTGTAAATGCCGGAAATCTTAGAAGCACCGAAATAATGATAGATAAGAATTGCGACTGCATACGGTCATGTCAGCAATATACTAGGCGCAACCCACGAAATATATGCATACGCTGCATCCATCCCTTCCATTCGTCGGTCTGTTCACGGTTCAAGAAACCGAGATCCTTGTCGGCCGACTTCATAGTTGCAAGTCCAGCGCCCAATGCAGCTAATGTCAGAAATGCGAATATCCATGGATCATATGCTTTCTGCTCCTTCAGCCAGACCCCCGTTCGGTCAGCAAAGAAAGTCAACGCGATGGCCAGTCCAAAGATTGACATAGACATGGCATAATCGGCGCCCGGAAAGAAGTTTGCCAGGGTGGGATGTTGATCTGTGACAGCCTCAGTACGTGGGTCCAGTGGATGAGGTGACAGCCCATACCTAAATAAGGCCGTCCGAAGCGAGCAATAGGGCCCCAGAGAACAATAACAGTGAGAACAAGCAGTTGTAGTGACGAAGGAGTGGGGTAGCTTCTGCAGCAAGTCTTGTCGAGAGGGAAAACTTTGGGAAGCTCGTCGTTACAACGCAAATTCAACAACAGGTTTGCCTGCGTCTGAATGACGGCGGGGGAGAAATGCAGCCCATCCTTGCTCTGGGACGGGTCCAGCATACGGTTGAATGCAAGAGGAAGTGCGATTGGCAATGGCTGGGACTTGGACGCGGTGCCTGCAAACACGCCGTCGCTGTTCCAAATGCCCAGAGTTGGCGGGGAGATACGGTGGGCGAGGTCAGAGTTCATGGCTTCTATGTCCGAGGGATGAATCGACGCGGCGCGGTCCTCCCGCAGCTGGGATTCCACCACTTCCTCGACGGGTAGGAAGACGACTCGCGATGCGAGTGGCGGATTTGCTTTTGCAATCTTCGCGAACGTCGTATCAATCATTGAGGTCCAGGTTGGCAGACCTCCCGTCGTGGCTGAGTGGCGGAGGTACCAAAGCCCAGAGCCCAGAACAAGTAGGGTTGGCCGCTGTGAGTCCGGCGCAGACCCTGCACCGGCGAAGTCGGTATTGCCATTAAGAATGGTTTGAGTGGTCGACGTATTCAGGAACGGGTCCCAGTAGAAGTTGAAGTCGATGTGAGATTTGGACTCAAAGTTGTAGTCGGAATGCTTTTTGTCGTCGCTTGGAGGACCCTGCGGCAGATCCTTGTCGGCCAAGTGGGCGACGGTGAAGAAGAGTTGCCTCGTAACGCTATCGCCAATGAAGACGACGCGACGATATTTCATGCAAGTTTCTATGTCGCTCGCCTTGTACTGATGGGTCATGCAGCCTGGAACATTGGGCATTAGGGCAAGCCGGCATGCGCGAACCGACAGCGTACCTTCTGGCTGCCAATTCTTGAAGTTATCGTCCAGCCATGTCCCCGTATTCATCAGCGCACCGCAGTGCTTGGGATCTGACCAGTCTGTGGAACGTACGGGTAAGCGCGTGCGACACGTAACTGGAGGCCCCTCGTCCATACCAAGAAGAAAGAGTCTCAAAACACCAAGAAGGAAGGTCACTGCGATGAGTCCCGCCGAGCCGTAATGCGGCCACAGTGGGTCGAGAGAAAACGTCGGCTTTCGAGAGTTGGCCATGGGGATGGAGGGAGCAAGAAGCCGAGCCTGAGTTATTTGACCGCTGCAGGAACAGCCGAGGCCAATCACCTTTCCAGTCAACTTCACAATTCAGAAGAGATCTTCGCACTCGTATGATACACGCGACGATTTCGTGAAGGAAACTAATGTCCGCTGAATATTCTGACACTACGATACATGCATCGTCCATTCCTCACATCCATCCACTCAGGTGAGCGCTCAAGAGTTAGTTATTACCAAACCAGTCCCTGCCGCGTATTCAGAATTTAGGCACGAGCAAATCACAAGGTTGCACCACCGACCTTTGCAGTGGTTGTTAGAGGCAGTAGGAAAGCAGGACAGATATCTATGACACAATCAGAGCACAGTAGAATATGATGCAAGGTACGTACCGGCAGCCAGAACAGGCAGAATATGGATCGCCAGTGTAGAAGTTTCGAATGAGAACAACGAACATGATTACCGCGACGGGTATCGTTAAGATGCGCAGAACCCAGAATATCGTCTTGTGCCGTCGCGTCGTGCTAATGACAGGGAGGAAGATGATAGCGCAAAGTAGGCCCATAAAGAACCCTCCGAGATGAGCTACATTGTGTGAGATGCCTACACTCGGAGAGGAAAGACAGAGCTGACCGAAATTGTCGACTCCAGGAATATAGCCAAGCCCAATGCCGATGAGAAGGTCAATTAGGAGGAAGAGGAGCTTGCAAAAAGCCGCGTCACTAGCTACAACGAAATGGTAGCATGATGACATACTTTCTTCTTGGGTTGTCGTTCGAATTGCCAATGAGCAAAGAGGTCTACCCAGAGTACCGCGATTGTGCCAAAAATTGCTCCGGATGCACCCACAGAGGGCGAACCGATTAAAGCGAAGTTTGCTCCAAGCTTCACCAGTCAGCCGAAGTCCGTGTCATACAGAACAAAAGCTTACGACATTCCTGGAAGATATTGAGTTGCAAATTATGGTGGTACATACGAAATGTCCCTTACCCAAATATTCCTGCGGCAAAGTACAGCAAAGCAAACCCACCACTGCCCATTTCGCGTTCTATCTGATTTCGGTGTGAATTGTAGCATGACGCAGGAGGGTAAAACTTGCCTGAGCAGCGAGTGCGAACTGGGCGAACATGTTCAATGCGATATGTATAATCCCAGCATGCAGGAAGATGGGCGTAATGAAGCTAGTAAAGTAGCTCGTTTGCATTGCCCCGCAGGTCTGTTGAATACGTACCGGAACCATTGGTCAGGCGGTTTGCCATGGAAGCCACCGAATCCGCATATGTCTTCCAGTGTACATTCTTCCGTTGGCGGGTTTGCTGTGTTATTCAGACCTGGCCGGGGGTCAGCATCCAGAGAAGAAAAATACCCGTTGCAACTTTGTACTCACATCCAAGTCTAATGGTGACCGGAACATCGGCAATAGGCTTCATACATGGTGCAAAACGTGCACCAAAGTTGATGAGAGCATCCTGCGAGGGTCCTAACATCGGGTTCACAACCGGCTGCATAGATAAATTACCATTTGATCGAAGACACGAAGAACCAGCTCACCTTGAAGGATATCGGTGTACCCTGCTCTTGCCAGTTACGCGCGAGCTCGTAGACAAACTATGCAGACTTTAGCGCCCCGTACCCTACGGGATTAGGAGGCAAACGCACGCTGCGGAATGCAGTGCTCAGCGTCGACGGTCTGCACGATGGGCAAGGCAGTACTCACACGCCAATCATTGCTGCGCTGAGAACCCATACCACGAATGGGTATCGTTGCCTTCCGATGCCACGTTTCTTATTCTCTATGCGCTGCTCGAGAGGAAAGCGACTTCCGTCGCCCATGAAGAAATTTCGCAAGGCGCCCTGTTTCTGGTTTTGTCGAACATTGGTGGGATCGCTATACTCTACGGGGAGATGAGCTATGCGGTCATACACACGAAATAGTACATACCCATGCCCTCGTAAGAGCGTGGAGTGTCTGAGCGTGGGTTTCCGGCCTGGTTTCGCAAAAGCGCAGCATCGTGTGCGTCGTCTGCTCCGGAGGCCTCGCGTGACGAATAATATTTCTGAACGCGAGTGAGCTAGAGCGCAGCTAGCGGTGTGCAGGCAAAGAACTCACGAAATTCTCGTCAATATACGTGAGGTCAGTCATCCTGCTGGTCGCAACGCTCGGTGCATTAGCCCGGTGGGCCTTCGAGCCGCTGCGCGACCTGCTGGCTGGTGGTGGTTGCCGTGCGCGGCGCGATACGAGTTGGCCAGCTCCTGGGCATGTGTCTCGCCGCGTTCATTCAGGAAGTTGGAGTTGTCCTCGGCTACGGTGCCAGTCGTATAATGCGTGAACGACGTCGCGCGGTCGAATTCTGTGCTCTTGTCTTTGTCTGAATAAGGATCGTCGTAGTCAGAGCCAAAATTGACAGGCTTTTGCGTGAAAGCGTTGCCGCTCTGCTGAGCCATGATGACCGCTCAAGGAAAAGCGTGAAGCAGAGAGTGGCTTCAACACGCTTTGTGCCGGCGTCATGGTCACTGCCACGGCAAACATCTTGGCAGTCCAGTCCTTCAAGTTGCAGTTGCAAAACTAGCGTCCGTGCATATTATACTCTTCACAATGTAAGGACAGACAAGGTATGCCGTATATAGCAGATAATGAACGTATGTTGAATGAATGTGATGGTAGATGATGATGGTTCGGATGCGTGGAACAATTATCCAGAATTGGGATAAGTACTCTACTTGGTCCATTTCATGACCGTGGATTGCAAACCGCATCTGTTGGGTTGTTGCGGGATGATCGCCTTGGTGTTGAAGCTGAGCATGTTCTCGACGCCGACTGTGGAAAGGCCGAGGATGACGATGTTGCTCGAGGCCGAGTCGATGTCAACAATCTGATTCTGGCAGTTTGCTGGATTGACACACGCCTGGTCGTAGCTCTATAACCAAAGGCATGATTAGTACGCATGTCACTGGAAAATCCTTATCCTCACGTTGAAGAAGCTATACAGCCCGGCGCCGTAGACAAGGATGTTGCTTGAATTCTTGATGCGCAAGGCCCACGAGTCTCCGGGAAGACTGTAGCTAGTCGGATCATTGTAAGCGCCTGAGATGGTGAAAGGAACGGGCGGAGCTGGGGTGGGTTGGTAATATGGTGATTCCGTCTGTAGCGCGTTGAACTGCTGTCTGAAGAAGGTTTAAACCGACGGACCTGTATAATTCCCAGGAAATGATTTTTTGCGCCAACAAGGTTGTACTGGTAAAGGACGTTGTGTTCAGAGCCCGTCCCGATGAGCCAAACAGGGCCTTGACTCTCCGAGTACAGTCCGCGAGCAGTGAAAATGTTGGTTTGCGGGCCATCCTCGATATCGTGATCGGCAGTCCATATCCAAAGACCCTACACACGAATCTGTCAAAAACACTAGCCCCCGACAATATGCGAACGCTAACCTCGATATATGCAGTGGACTGCTTGGTGAGGCGCAGACCCATGAATGCGCCCATGCATTCAGGACTGGTGCTGGTCGTCGGGCAATTTCCAAGGAGCAGGTTCGTCCCTTTGGCACCTCCCACGCGAATGATAGAATCCCACATGCCAGCAACGCCCTGCTTGCCACTTGGATCACGAACATTCCACTCCATGACAATGGCGCCTCCAGCTGGCCCACGGGTTGTGAAGAGCATGTCGCTGATCTCTGTAACGCCAGACGAGCCAGGGTCACCGACCCGCACGACGACCTGAGGGTTTGCGGGGTTGGAGAAGGCTGAGCCTGCCCCCATGATGGTAGACCATGCTTCCCCAATGATTTGAGCACCAGCGGGGATAGTGAGGGTCGATGTGACGACGTATGTGCCGGCGTCAAAAAAGATAACCTTGCAACCAGCGTACTGAGCGAAGACGGCTTTCAGAGCAGCGGTGTCGTCGGTAAGACCGTCACCCTTGGCCCCTAGTGCCTTGACGCTGACGAACTGACTGGCGTCGTAGTTCGCATACTGCGGGCGAGAACGCGAAACGAAGTTTCCGCCTTCGACGAGTACAGAAGGACGGGTCACGCCCGCGACCGAAGCGCGAGTGTACTTTCCAGTCGTGCTGTTCCCTGAATAGATTGTTCCTTGCACGAACTGCGTAATGGTCTTCGTGCCGCCCGCGAGCGCAATGTTCCCTTTCATGTCGGATATAGCGATCGGTACGGCAGAAAGGCGGACATTATCGACTGCGTACGCGCTCTTTAGGGAGCCAGGTTGATTGGTCGTCGTCTGTAGGAAGGTACCGGTATTGGTGATCGTGCTGTCGGCGATAATCGTGCCTCCAGTGGCCTACAAAGAAGATCATTTCAAGTTGCATAGGTATTCAAGATGGAGCCATGCAAACGCACCTGCGAACTCTGTACGCTACCCGTCGTTAGGCGGAAGCCAACCTTGCAATTGTTGATGGTTATGCGGTAAAACAGCCAAACTACTTCCCGTGAGCGTGAAAGAATAGGAACAGGGAAAGAACTGACTCCAGCTCCAGTTCAGATTAATCCCGACCTGGGCATTGTTGATGACGACGTTGCGGACGGTGAACCTTAGCAGAGGTTATCAATTTGCTGAGCTGGAAAACAGAAGATCGTACTGCTGGTTGCCCATGTTAAGGCCAATAGCGCCACCCTGCAACGGCAGTCAGCAGCAAAAGGGACTCAGAATCGCATAACAACGAACATTAACTGTGATGTCGCCAAAGAAGCCTGCTCACGTTTCAGCAGGAACTGGTCTCGACGAGTGCCTAAGCAACTTACCACCACTGCCGTTCTCCATCCAAAGACCAACATGTTTTGTATTCGCATCGCGCGACATCTCGATGCGAACATTGTAGATGGATGTCGCCTGCGATACTTGCCTGTAGCATATGGTTGGTGAATGGGGTTCACAATGATGTAGTCTAGTTCTCACCAGTGAATGCCGTTCATCGCTCTTGTTGCAGGGAGCGACCGCAAGTCGATGACGAAATTTCTGATAGACTAACGTTTGTGAGGTGAGTATGCGCACGAAGGGAAAAAGGCGAACCCACCCGATAAAAATTGTTCTGATTGACATACCATCTGCGCGCGTTGAGTCGACTGGATGCCCCAATTGTAGGCAGGTGCTCACCCAGGGTCGGCGTCTGGATGGGCCGCTTAGAAGGCACCGTAGCGCATGAGGCAACCGTATACGTACCGACGAGGGCAGGTCCGGTGAAGTTCGCGCTCGCGATGATCGTTGGAGGATTCCCCGGGTTCCCAATCATGACCGTGTAGTACGGTACGTTGATCGGCCCCGAAATTCTGTACGTTCCCTGCCGTTCTCACATTAATTTGCACAAAACACGACAAAGTTGAAGAGGCACACCGAAGGGAAATACAGTACGAGAGGTGTGAGCGTGGATGCGTCGCATCCTGCTCCGCATCGTCCGCCATCCAACAAAGCGGCATTTATAGCAGCGGTATCGTCGGCCACACCATTTCCCACGGCGCCGAAGTCCTTCACGCTCCTGCGGACGGAATACGACGACGGATTATCGTGATACGCAGACGTCCCGCGCTTGGGCATGCTGTTCAGCCAGAATGGCGCGCTCGACGCCTTCGTTCCGCCCGTCATGGGTGCCGAGCACTTTGAGCCCAAAGCAGCGACAACATCGACAGCGACGGCAGCGAGGGCAGCCGCGAGTAGCACATAGACCATAGCAAAGCAGACAAAACGAGAGACTAGGGAAAGCGGGGCTTCCGAGAAAGTCGGCGCGTTATATCTTGAACCGTCGCGATCCGAGTAGTCTAGCTCGAATGGGCAAACTATAATCGAGCCTTGGTGCAGGAGCCGAGCAGGCACAGGGCGAGATATTCGATTCATCATAGAGCTCGCGCCTGAAGTACCGGGCATACCACGTCGCCGCAGTCCAGGCGAGGGGAGACCAGGGATGCCATGATGTTCGAGCGAACGCACGTCTTCAGCCTGAAGTGATCTCACTGGACCGGGGGTCTTCAAGTACAAGAATAGCGTAGAATCCTTGATAACCTGGAAGCACGCATGTCGGTGCAATGAAGTCAAGGTTTGAGAGGAAGTCCCGTCGCGGAATCGGATCCATTCTAGCACTATGTACTTCTGAACTCGCACTCGGATCAACATCGAACAGACATACTTGCAAGAGAAAAAAGATACAGGATCAACGCTTGCTTCATGTAGTATCTACAATATCTTGCGATAATTTACAATGCTGCATTGCGAACCTCCTCGACCGCCATCTTCTTGAGGATCCCATCCCGCTTCACATCCTCCTCAAACCACCGATTTCCCCACTTCCTTTCGACTGCGCGCGAGAGCCTGACCCACTTGGCGGCCTCCGACCCCTGCCCGCCAACATTGTCAAGTATGCTCACGGGCATGCGACGCTGCCTCCCTCGATCCCGTGCTCCAGGCCCATCGTCGAACAACAGCCGGGTAACGACTCTGGGGTCGTTCGCGCCGCGATGCATCTTGTAGTGATCCTGCCGCTTGAACATGGCGTACACGATATCGCGTCGGTCGTCTTTGAGCGCCATGCGCGCGATAACGCGGCGCACGGTGGCGTCCTCCACGCGCGTTCCCCACCGTGCTCTCGCTTGCCCAAGAAACGCGAGTGCGCGCCGGCCGCCATTGCACCCCGTGCGCAAGGTGCGCATGACCATCGCCAGCGATGCAGGGCCGGGCCGCAAGTCGGGCACCAGCGCGACGAGTTCCTCGAACGTCCTGCGCGCGTCCGAATACGTTTGTCCCTTCTCGTAACCGAAAGACGCGAAAAGATCAATGAGCCGCATGGCATCGCGGTTCAGCCGCGCATGCAATGACGCGGGCAGGCTCTTCAAGTATCCGCGCGCAACATCCAGCGCAGCTTCCGCGCGGTCGATGCTCAGCAAGTGGAAGACGAGTGATGCAATGAGCCGCGTCGGGGCGTTCTCGAAGCTGAGGCCAGTCATGCGGGGGATATTGTCGAGCAGCTCGCGCATCACGTTGTCCTCGACGTCCGCCCTGCGCTCGATCTTCCAGAAGCGTGCGCGGCCCCAGGAGATGGCGGGACTGACGAACGCGAAAAACTCGAGCCAGAACGGGAACGGCTGCTCGCGCGCCCAGCGGTGCGCCGCGCCGCCCTCGGCCCAGCAGCGCGACCATGCCTCGTTCCACCGCCCCACCCGCACGAGCAGGCGCACCGTCAGCACCTCCGTCTCCAGGTTCGGCTGAGTGTGCGGCGCGTGCGTGCGCATGCGGATGATGAGCCGGTACGCCGCGCGGAAGTCCGTATGCCGGATGGCATACTCGATGAGCAGGTTGTAAGATTTGGTCGAGTTGATCCCAGGGAAGGTATCATGGTACCGAATGAGGCTCCGTAAAGGCGGCGCGGGGCGGGGACGCGCTCGGTGCAGCGGCGCGTTGATAAAGTCCAGCAGGCGTTGGTGCAGTTGCGCAGGAGAGCGCGGTGCCGGCTGCACGTCGCGTCGTATCTGCCGTTCGGCGGGGCGCGACGCGTCGGGATACGAGAGCAACACAGGCATGCCCAGTTCAGCAACCACGTCCGGTGCCAGATAAACTGGCGCGCCGTTGATCGTGCCAGCGCTGACCTCCGCGCGGTACAGAACATTGGGATTGACGACGCGCCCTTCTTCAGAGCTAGAGGGCAACGCGTCGACCTCTGTGAGTACCTCTTCCAGTAAACTAGGCGGACACCAGGTCGGAATGTCGACCAGCTGGAGCTTGCGCCGTAGTTTGTAGTATTCCTGAGTCGCTGCTCTTCCAGCAAGCCGCACATGTTTCCGAAAGCTGCCTTCCTGTGCGAGCCTCGCCATTGTTTCGGCACTAAGCCAGTCGGTGAGTGAGGCTCACAGGCTAAAACGGTAAACGAACTGGTTGTACGGAAGAGGGTCTACGTTGCCCTTAGACCAGTATAACGCGTTCTCGGTCACGTCTCTGGTTATGGCATTGGCTCGTGGGGTCGCGTGCGATCCACGCGCAAGGCGTGGTACCGCGAGGACATGTCGGTGCATGCATGTGCGACCGACGCCGACTGCTCGTCAAAGCAGATTTTTCAGTATGGCAAGTTGTCTGACCGCGAACTCCGATCGACGTCTGTAATTGGCGCGCCGTTCCCAAACTGAGTCTCGGACAGTCGCATATTCCCTAGCATGTATATTGATTGGTACGAAGGGGGTAGAACGGACGAGGATGCGTGACAGAACATGAGTGCGGGGAAAGGAGTGACACTATACTTACCGTGCACGATACTTGGGGGGTGAGCAATGAGAGCAATGAGTCGGGACTGGCATGCATGCATGGAGAATCGTACCGTCACTAGAGGAAACTGTAGAGAGGTAGGGAGAGCGAGCACCTGGGACCTAACAACTACACAAGCGAGCACGGGGGAACATGAGCGTTTGCATCGTTACAAGTCGTCGTCCATCGCAACATAGTTCCTCCCAATCAACCATCCGCATCGATGGACCCAGTTGTCGCGCACGGTCTTCATCTGGACGCCGAGCGGATACTGCGTCTGCGTCGCAAACTTGTCGAGCTGGTCGGCCCAGCCGGTCACCAGGCCTGCGGGAAACATGCCGCCCTCCTTGTTGATATAGAGGTCGACGCGGTTGACCCAAGCTTCCCATTCCTGCGCGAGCCGTGGCTGAATGTCGGCGCAGAGCGCGTTGACGGCAAGTGGCGGTTGCGACAGCACGTGGTCGGTCAGCGCCGCGAGGTAGGTGTAAACTTGGGACGGGTTATCGTTATTGACGAGCGAGTGTTGATGCTGTAATTGATCGGCCGGACGTGTGTAGGAGAAGTAGGAGAGGTAGGAGAATGCCGTGGAGACGAACTCTGCTATCGGCGGGCGCAGGCGGGAGAGCACGTATTCGTCGCGCATGCCCGACGGCTTCGGGGCTGGCGAAGGGGCGCCAAAGCCGAATCCGAACGAGGTGGCCGCGAATGTGGGGGCTTGCGAGTACGGGTACGCATCGCGCAGCTTGCGGGCTGCGTCTGCGAGCGCCTGCAGTGCCGTCTCGAGCGTGGGCCGCGGAATGAGCGAGAGCACGACGGGCTTGAGCTGCGGTTGCGCCGTGATAAGCGACGTCAGGATCGGAAGCAACGACTGGGGTGGCAGGCGCGCTGGAACATGCCGTGGTGGTCAGAACAAAGACAGCGTGCGCAAGCCGCCACATACCGAGCAGCACGCCCACGTCCTGGCCCGAGTCCGGCTTCGACTCCGGCTTGTCTTTGCTCCCGTCGCTGCCCTGCGCCGGCTGCTGCGCCATGCGGAGTCGCTTGGGCGCGGCCTTGCGCGGCCGCTGCTGCTCTGGCGTCGGGCTGCGGTCCATGGCGTCGCCGCGGTCCCGCGCATTCTCGTCCTCGTCGTCCTCGTCGCGCTCGTGCCGGCGCTTGTTGCTCGTCGCGCCCGCGGAGGCCATCGCGGTCCGCGCGGGCAGGGCGTGCGCGTGTGAGTGCGAGAACAACGGCTGGTGATGGTTTGACGGCGCAAACGGCTGCGAGAATGCACTGGCAGACATGGCCGACCCCGCCCCGAACCCGTGCGCATATGTCTTGGGGTTCCGGGGCAGGAACATGTCGCCGTGGTAGGCTTGTGTCTCGACAAGGTGCGCCATATCCAAGGTGCGGCTGACTTTCGGGCTCCGCCGTTCGCCTCTTTCTCCCTTTTCTCCTCGAGCTTTTCCCACGGCGCTTCATACTGGTAAGTGGACCACCACATCCCCCTTCGCTGTGACGAGACAAATATGAATCGCTACACCGAGTCCACTCGTGGTCGATGAATTTTCATTATTATACCCAAATTTCTGAGCTCCCATTTTTTTTTTTCCTTCCCGTCATCCAACACGCGTCTTCTACGTGCTTACCCTGCTCCTTGCCTACAGGCCGCGTCTATCTTCTGCCATACGACGAGCTGCTCGCTCTAGGATCTTCCTGTTCTTGTAAGCGTTGCGCTGTTTTCCCACCATGGCCCGTCGCGCCCCCTTTGCCCTCCCATGTGATGACCAAAATAGAAGTCAAGCCCTAAACTCGTCCAAAGGACCTGTGTTGATGATTTTCCATGCTAATACTGATACCCTCTCGTTCTTGTCGCGATCGCGTTGATGGCTGTTCACGCTGACAGCAAAGCAGATTTTTCAGCTGGCATTTCTTCCTATAGCACTTTGCAATGTGAGTTGCGCTTCTATGCCTTCCTCCTCGTCCTCCACACCCTTCTGCCTTTTCCATGTGATGACCCTAATAGAAGTCAAGCACTTAACTCGTCTCAAGGACGGGTCACGATGATTTTCCATGCTAATACTGATCCTTGCTTTCCATCCTCATAATTTTCGCGCTGCGTCACTGCGTGTGCTGACATTCAACGAGCAGGTTTATCAATGCCGTCGTGCATTCCCGAGCCCGCAGTGAGTCTTGTCCCTTTTTTTCATTGCGCTTTTCTTCCTGCACCTTCCACACGATGACCCAAATAGAAGTCAAGCCCTAAACCCATATTATATATTGGGTATTGATGATTTTCCATGCTAATACTGACCCACCCATCCACCCCTCTGCCACATTCCTTCACTGCTACTTTTAACGGTCGTGTGCTCACCGAACATACAGGCTTTGCATGAGATGTCCAGTAAGTCTACTCCAGTAGTAACAATTGTTGCTATATCCTGTTGTGTAGTAACTAATATACATTGCAACTTGATGCATTGGATGAATGGTGACTAGTACTATGAGTGGTGGATGCTGGTAAGGCGCGAGGAGATTTATTGAGAGTTTCTATTGAACCGCGAACATCTTCGGCGCCGAGGGTCGTCATTATCCAATTGAACGTAAAGTATGCGCAGGCATTGGCGGGGAAGGCGCGCATGACGCATGGTACGAAGCCCTTGTAGAACCCGCGAGGGCCTTCGGTCTGCCAGACTTGGCGGGAGAGTGTCCAAGGCGCTATGCGCGGCGCGTCGAGTGGGGCGCCCATTATCCGGCTGAAAGCAGTCAGATTCAGGCTGAGAGTGGGTATGTCAGCCTCAAAACGCACTTCTTGATGTTGTCCGCGGGAATGGCGAATCCCCAGAACGAGAAGCTTGCAAGGCCACCTGCCCAGAAGTTCGCTGCGCCTTTGCTCATCTGCATTACCGTTAGATATAAGACACAGACTGAGAGCAAGAGCGCGCGCACTTCATAGGGCGTTCCGTCCAACTTCGAGAATCCGCGCATGAGTGCCTCGATGGAGAGGAACATCCAGAAGAAGGACGACCGGAACCAGCTGCTCGCGACGTAGCCGCGCCACAGACCAGGCAGGCCCTGCGTGCGGATGACTAACGCTGCACAGTGCAGGGGCCTTTGAACTGGCGGGATGCGACGTCACGCTGGAGTTGCATTTGTAGTTTGACTAGTTATATGCGCCGAAGTTACTGTGAGAACATGGATATTTATATGGCGCATATACGCAACACACCTTTGAGCATCTCGATCGGTGTCGCAACCAGCGCACTGAATCATATACATATCAGAGGCGTTGAAGGTGAATCATATGCACGCACCTGGTCAGACCAGCAAAGAGGCCAGCCACGCCGTGGCCGAGGAGACTGAGCCGCTGGCCATCGGTCGACGTTGGCGCAGGTTCGACCATTCCCGCACGCATCATCCAAAGTCGGTAGTTGTGCAGCGAGCCAAGCAGCACAGAATCGATTGCTGCCCATCCAACCGCTGGTGGGGTTACGCCCTAGGCTCTGTAAGCAGCGAATCGCAGGGATGGTGCTTGACAGCGAGGATACCTTGTAGAGTGCAAAAAAGGACTGGAACAAATGTCAAGATTGTGGTCGAGCTGCTAGGTTTGGTGCAGGCGTACCTCATTGCGGACGGTGCGGACGAGGCAGTCTATCGCGCCCTTATATGTGCCCGGCGGGCTGCATTGCAGACGCGTTTTGACCGTGTCGAATCTGATATTATACGCGTCAGAGCGCGTCACGGCGTTGATTTTGCCCTCACCCATGTCCTACAGTGACCTGGTAGCGCGTCAGATGACAATGAACGCGGCGATAGGTGATACCATGCCTTTGCGAGCCCTGCATATCCAGTTTAGTGATCACTTTCATATTAAAGATGCGGCAGACTCACCGCTGCCTATACCAGCAAAGGCTCCCACGATGCGTACATGTTTACCGCTGGAAGGAGTTGCTCCAGGGTCGGTGGAACTGGAAGAGGCAGACATCCGCTCGGTCGGGACTTCGGAATGCAGTTGGCTTCCTTGGCCTCGTACTTCGACATCGAGCAACTCATTCCCGTTCTTTCATAGAACAGCCGCTGCCATCTTACCAGCGGACCGTGAGCTATGCCCATTCACATCGAGAGGCCGGCACTCAACGGCTCTTGTCGCCCGTGTCGTCGTTGGGCGATGGAAAGCTCTGTCCGATGGCTGCCGCACCATGAACTCTACCGTTGCTGTCTCGAACCAGAGGACGCCGCAATACCGGCTGTCCTGCATTCACTATCTCGCCGTATTGCAGCAACGTTCTGCCTACATATACCTTGCTCTTGGTACATGGCCTCGCACTTGCATTCTGCTGCCTTTGAACATAACTTTCACACGACCACGTGCATCTTAATACGGGTGCTAGACGTGTGACCTATTCTCCACTGCTGGCGAAGCCTTTTCCCGTCTCGAAGCGCGGGCGGAATGACCCATGACGTCGAGGCAAACGTTGCATTTCTCGAATTCTCCAATGCCGTACGCTCCGACATCGAACGTTGAACTCGAACCACAACCATGCAGTCTGTGCTCTCCAAAATTCACCGCCGCACGTCGTCCAAAGGCTCATCAGGCAAGGGTGGGCATTCAGCTATAGTGACCGGCGCTACGGGCATCCTCGGGCGCGAAATCGTCAAGGAGCTCGGTCGACACCCCGATCAGTGGACGACTATCCATGCGCTCTCGCGCTCGCAGAAGGAGGAGTGGCCCAAGAACGTGGTGCACAACCACATCGACTTGACCACATCGGCTGAAGAAATGGCCAAGCATCTCAAAGACGTCGAAGGCGACTACGTGTTTTTCGCTGCGTATCTCCAGCAGGACTCAGAGGAGGAGGCCACGCGCGTGAACGGTCCGTACCATCAAGAATTTGGTGTTGAGGTTGCCCTATTCACTCCTTGCAGGTGACATGCTCGACAACTTCCTAAAAGCGCTCGTCCTCAACAATACCGCGGGCAAGATCAAACGCATCGTCCTCGTGACGGGGGCCAAACAGTATGGCGTGCACCTCGGGCGTCCTAAGAATCCAATGTGCGAGTCGGACGCGTGGCTGCCCGAGCCGCCCTACCCACCGAACTTTTATTACCGCCAGCAGCGCATCCTGCACGACTTCTGCGCAAAGCATGGCGCCGAGTGGACCGTGACCTACCCGAACGACGTGATCGGGTTCGCGACGAACAACTTCATGAACCTTGCGTCGTGCATCGCCATCTACGCCGCTGTGCACGCAGAGCTAGGCAAGGACCTGCCGTGGCCCGGCGGCGAGACGTTCTATACCCGCTTCGACTCGTTCACCTGCGCGAAGCTGCACGCGCAGTTTTGCGTGTGGGCTGCGACGGCACCCGGCGCGAAGAACGAGGCGTTCAACGTCGTGAACGGCGACACCGAGTCGTGGCAGAACCTCTGGCCCAAAGTTGCGCGCCGGCACGGCCTGCGCGTCCCGCCGGACCAGTTTGCCGCCAGTGTTGAAACCGACCTGGCGATGCCCATGGCGCAGAATCCGCCGATCTCGCTCTTTGCCAGCGAGGCGGGCCTGGAAGGCAAGATCGACCAGTCGCACGTCGAGCAGCGCGTCGACCTCACCAAATGGAGCCAGCGCGAGGACGTGAAGAATGCGTGGAAGGCCATTGCGGAGAGAGAGGGCCTCCAGATGGACGCGCTTGAGAAGGCCACTTGGGCCTTTGCTGGTTTCGTCCTCGGCAGGAACTTCGACCTCATTATCAGCATGAGCAAGGCGCGAAAGGCGGGCTGGACGGGATATCAGGACACCTGGGAGGCTTTTGAGGCCGTGTTCGATGAGCTGGAGGCTGCCAAAATTGTTCCCAAAAGAAGGTAACGAGGTCTTTTGACCTTTCTGCAATCTTTCTGTAGCTGTACTGAATACAACGAAATCTGATGAGTACTGAAGGCAGATACAGGCATAAGAAGAGCTTCATGAAAACTTGGGGACGGCGTGAGCTGCGAGAGAGATTCCCGGCCCGACATGAAGCATCCTTCTTCGAAACGCTGGGGCAACCGCGGCGCATATATGCACCGTACCTACCCCTTCAATTTTGCAAAATCCAAGGACGGGATCATCGTCCGAGAGTTGCGAGGGCGACCATGGCACGAGTATCCGGATTAAGTCGACGCCTTTCACATGGTGAGCGCGCATTCACGTGGCGTCAGAGGGGGGAATAAAGACGCTCGCGGGACTTTTTGCGCGCATTGCCGCCCCATTGGAACGCTAAGCGAGCGAGCGCGTTTGTCTGCTCACGCTCAAAATCGTTCGACCGCCATTTGCTCCTTGCCCTCCTTGTCCCCCGTCTTCCCTGTACACTTAGCTCGCACTCGCAATGGCCATCCAAAAGGAACCAGGACAGAAGGGCGTTAACTGGTCCAACATCGCCGTAGGTACGTCGTCAAGCTCGTTCCGTCGTGGTCGGCGAGCTCCCCTGGTGCTCACCGAACGCCGTTGCAGGCGCTATCA
Organism: Auricularia sp. M13; assembly: GCA_037042915.1. Classification (NCBI taxonomy): domain Eukaryota; kingdom Fungi; phylum Basidiomycota; class Agaricomycetes; order Auriculariales; family Auriculariaceae; genus Auricularia; species Auricularia sp. M13. Next base: position 1,427,396 of record CM073197.1, on the reverse strand, counting down.
TGAATATGGTTTGTCGAGTGCTGTGTACGCGTCATAAGCTGACCAGAACCTGCCTTTGCGCTGCTTTGGCTGTATAGTTTGTGAGTGCAGCACCACAGCGTGTAAGGAGTGAGCTCACGCGTTAAATTTGCAGGAGGCACGCGCAACCATATTGAATGTACAGAACACACCATACTGAATGTGAGCAGGTAACGACACTCGGTCAACCGCTCGAGGTCCTCAAGACCCAAATGGCTGCGAACCGCAAGGAGACGATGCTGCAGTCGCTCCGCACAGTATGGAGCCGCGGCGGCGTCGCAGGCTTCTACCAGGGCCTCATTCCATGGGTGGGCATAAATTCCCATGTCAGCGATGTCTGACTTATGACATGGACCTCAGGCATGGATCGAAGCGTCCACCAAGGGCGCGGTCCTGCTCTTCACCGCGTCAGAAATTGAGACGCGGACCGTTGCAATGGGTCTGAGCCCTGCTACTGCTGGTCTTATTGGCGGTATGGGTGGAGGCATTGCTCAGGCGTACCTCACAGTCGGTATGTCTTTATGTCAACTCAACCTGCCGTCTCGATGTTGACAAGACTGCCAGGCTTCTGCACATGCATGAAGACCGCGGAAATCACCCGTCACAAGCAAGCTCAGTCCGGAATCAAGCCACCGTCGACCTGGCAAGTCTTCGCCGATATCTACAGGCGCGAGGGTCTTGCGGGTATCAACAAGGGCGTCAATGCAGTTGCTATCCGGCAGTGCACAAACTGGGGCTCACGGTGCGCCAATCTGACGCTCTCTTTTGATCAGAACTGAAGTTCGAGACAGCATTGGTATTGCGCGCTTAGCGGAGACCTCAATCCGGAAGATTCAGGGGAAAACGGAGAAAGAGCAACTCGGTGCATTTGAGAAGATCGCAAGCTCGTCGATTGGTATGTCGTACGATGCTCGCCCGGAGCGCTTCTCTCAATATTCATGTAGGCGGTGCGCTTGCGACCTGGAATCAGCCCATTGAAGTCGTCCGTGTCGAGGTATGCATTCGCACGAGTGATTGATTGACGCCGAGAGCGCGACTGCTCACAGCTGCGCCACAGATGCAGTCCATGTTGAAGGACAAGTCTGCCAACCGCCCGGCGAAGCCCACGATCGTCAACACCCTTGCGTACATCTACCGCGAGAACGGACTGAAGGGCCTGTACCGCGGTGTCGCCCCGCGCATCGGGCTGGGTATTTGGCAAACGATCTGCATGGTTTCGTTCGCAGACTATGTGAAGGATTGGTACGTGTCTATCCTGCCCTCCTCTTTATAATCTGACAACAGTTTTCACAGGGTCAAGGGCCCGCAGAAATAGATACCTACCTCGCTCTGAACTTGCCTCTTATATAATTTACATAGACTTTATTGTAGAGCCGCTATCGAATTCCATTCTCGTGATTTTTTGGGACGAACGGCTACTTGCCTCTGTACCGGGAGTATGTTTGTGCTCACGTGGAGGGCACGGAACGATGGGTGTTGACCGGGACCGCACTTTCCTCAGGACTATTACTTATTCTCACCCCACACAATGAGCGCGGTCACGAAACGCAACGCGCTGCTCGACGCGTACCTGCGTAACCTCGCCACGCGACCCCTGCTGACGAAGGTACGCTAGCGGTTGTTGGCTAGACAGCTCGGCCTCATTCGACTTGCGGATCCCTCGCAGGCAGCAACCGCTGCGAGCCTCCAGTTCGCGCAGGATGCACTCGCGTCATACATTGCAGGCGCAAGGCCGCGACCGGGGAAGGCGGCGCCGCCCCACCAGAAGGCACTGGCGAAGGTATGCCAATGGCAACGTAGCACTCGGTGCACCGTGCACGTATTGACTGGGCGCAGCTCAGCGCTGACATGATCTCGGTGAAAATGGCCGTGGCTGGCGCACTAATCTTCGCCCCGCTCAACCATGCTCTTGGGCTGTTCCTTGCCCGGCTGCTCGCGTCGCGCGGCAAGACGGGCACGCGCGCTAAAGTCGAGGCCGTACTCGCCAACCAGCTTATTGCTGCTCCCATTAACACCGTCGGTATGAACAACTTCTCAACAATGTGTTGAATTCGTCGCTTATATATTGGTACAGCATACCTCGCTTCAGTCGCAGTCATCAACGGAGCGCGTTCGGTGGAGGGCGTTGTCGCGCTCATCCAACGAGGCTTCTTTGGCATGCTCAGGGTCAGTATCATTTCCTGACATAGTCCCTGCATATTTACTGACAAGCCTGCAGGTAACCTGGATGGTCAGTCCGGCGGCAATGGTCGTCGCCCAGAAGACACTCCCGCCAGAGGTCTGTATGTTCCGCAGCTGTCACTCGACGATAGGCTGACAGCATATATGCAGCTCTGGCCGTTGTTCTTCAACGCCGTTGGCTTTGTGCTTGGCACATATATGAACGCACGCGTCAAGAAAGCCAAGCTCGCAGCCGCGCGCGCAAAGAAGGATCCCAAAGACCCCAAGTCTCTGGAAGTTTGAGCTTCAGTAGCTTCGGTGACGCTCAAGCTGCATCGTTCGAAATATCTCACAGGATTTCCAAACACGCATCTGACTGCTTTTGACATGGATTATTCCCATTCCAACAATACACATATTGTATTCTATCCACGCAGTGCAAAAAAGAGGCAAAATATCACAGCAACCGATGAGCATGAGGAACACAAATAGTTCACCTACCGAGCGGCGTTCACAGCTACCAAGGTCTCCTCTTCTGCGACGGATAAATAGCGATAGAGCGTCTTCCATGAGGTTTCGTCTGCGGAATCTAGGTGTCCGACCTCCGTTTCTAGCCTCCAGCCTGCCACGCTGTACTGGCCAGGACTAGGCAGCCACACCTTGGCAGAGATGATAACTCGCCCGTGCGGTTGTAATGTTCTACGATGAGCCAATTGTCCGACGAATAACGCAGGTTTTCTCGTGCTATATGGGGTCAGGAAGTGAATGCACTCGGATGGTGACGCGCTCACGCAGAGATTTGAGACGCGTTCAGTCGTAGGACGAACCGCGCCGGGTTTGTCGCAGAGTAATTATGCACGGCGAAGGTAACGGGCACAGCACAAGCACTGCTGGGATGATTAACCAGGAGGCGAAGACAGAAATGCACACATACCCTGTCGCAAAGTCGTGTGACGTGGATGCCACCGAAACGGTCACGGAGAGAGGGTTCATCTCCGCGTTCCACTCGCAGGATCGCACGGCACTGATGAGTTCGACCTGCGCGCGGTGCGTCTCCGCATACATCATGCGCTTCGCTTTGGCGTTCTCCACCGCCTCGATTGTCGAGTTCAACAGCCCGTGAGCCGCACCGAGAGTTAACTGATTTGAAACTACCAGCATGCCAGTGCGACGTTCCACGGGAAGTGACCAATGGACAACAACGTCGACGGATCGGGGATTGTATAGAGGGAATATGAAAGGATGGGTGTCCTGCGGAATGTTGGCAAACTGTGTCGAGAGCAGTCGTTCGGACAAGCGTCGTCGAGTAGCCTCTGCGATAGTTTGTACTGATGCTGCCTGAGTTCCCAGCTCACGCTGTGAAGTTTTTTCAGAAAACGCGGCGAGAGGTCGACGAAGACACAAACCTTATGAAAATGACTGAGCCTGATGTCTAGAGATGGAGGGGGTTGTGTCCCGGCGGGATGGCCATTCAGAACAGCACCAATACCTCGAGCGACGTAGGCAAGGGTTTCAGGCCCGCCCTTGCCGTCTGTCCATGGTGCGGCTTCAACAATGACGCGGGCGTTTTGAGCCACAGCGAGGGCTTGGTCGGGTCTACATCAAACGTAAGAAACGCAATCGTATCCATCGTATCCGAACAGAGACGGGAGGGGGGAGGAGAGAGGGAGACATACAGCGCTTGACTTGAATGCGTTGAGAATAACCAAGAGGGACTAAGGAGGCTGATACGTGTGATTTCCACAGCATCCATCCCCTGATTCTCCAGCTATATACACGATTAGGTAGGACACGAACAATGACGATGGTATGCTCACATCGATGCCCACGAGAAAAGAACCATTGCCGTCAGATCGCGGCCGAGCGGATACTCGCGCATCTAGAATGGGAACCACATCAAAACGTCGATGTACGCGATGTAGGCAAATAGGTGACGGTGCAGTCTGAAGCCTTGTCAACCCGGTGACGCAGAAGCGAGACGAGTACGCACATCGCGAAATGTTATTAATAAACAGATATCCTGGCGACCAACTTCAGGAGCCAAGACCACCAACGGAACCTCGCACGTAGCCCCAGGCGCCAGTATATCTGATTCATGCAGCATAGCCAAGGGTATTCGCACAGGTGACGGAGGTGATAATGTGTTGTCGCTGGATACAACATCTACATCGTCGAGAACTATTACGAGGTCGTCAGCCAGATCATTGCATACTGTTGGATATGCCGACCTTTATCCACTCCGGCACTAACAACAGCACATTCAACGCTGCGCGTCAACCATATGTCTGAAATGTCCCGAGATCCACAGTTGCGCAAGTGCAGCACGCTCCGGCGCAGCTCTCCATTGGCGAGCAAATGCCAGGCATCTTGATCACCCCATGTCACCTCTAGCCGAGGCAGTTCGCCGCCCACATCGACGCTCAAGACAACATCCGGTGCGTACGTGGGTTGCTGTCGCTGTGCCGGTGTGTCGTGCAGTCTGCGTCCGCGCCTGGCCAGCGACTCGCTCATCGGGAGAAGGGAAAGAAAGGAATAATTTAGTCGCGTAATCTTGAGAGGCGAAGAGTGATGAGCAGTTATACGCAGAGACACCTGCAGCAAATATGAGCGTCGACAACGATGTGGAATATGCACCTTACAGTGCGGCGTTCTTTTGGTTCAAGAATTATCTCGTCGATGATTTCTACCGTCGGAGGCTTGCCACCACCACTGTCCTGTTCGACGGCTACCGTCACGCTGGAAAGCGTCACTTCTACGGCCAAAGGGTTCAGCAAAGCCAAGTCTATCCAGAATCCCTCTGTAAAAAGCTAAGTTCGAGCTTCATTTCTGTGGTGCAGTGCGTACCATCGACATCTACTTGACTTCGACTATTCATACGGCCCAGTTCGTTTAACTTAGAGTGTTTGTTCCAGATGTCGTCTAACTGGTCCCATTGTGCTCGAGTGCCATCCCCAGGCCGCTCCGATCGCTCAAATCGAAGTTTTGTTGCGTTTGGAAGGGCAAAGGATATAGCCGGCTTGAGGGCTTCCAGCAGATGGACTGTACCCGTGGAATGGACGTGCTAGCACGTCAAGCATTAGATATATAATCCATCATCAAACTACGTCGCAATCACCTCAAATGCGACCCGAAAGTCGTCAATGATGCCTTGAGCGTGGCCGGTACCTTCTTCAAAAAGGTGGGTGGCCTTCTTGTCGGTATACGAACGCGAAAGAGACTTGCAAATAATCGGACGGACGCCTCCATGTCGCCTGTCGCATATAACAATCGCGCTGTAGACTCGATGAGAATGCATGCAATATGAGCGGGCTGAGAGATGCGAACTCACCAAGACTGTGCTCCACACGGAGCCCTAATGCAGGAAACCCTTGCACTGCGTGGCCGGCGACTTGATCAAATGACTCGGAGAGGATTCGAGGGCTCTTGACACGAAGGAGGTCGTCGGCTTGTCGCAAGAAATAAATCGCGAGTGGCTTCTGTGATTGACACGGTGAGTGAATCCCTCAGCATTCGAAAGGCGTCTTACAATGCCAGACTTTTCCATGCGACGGGCCGCATCAGCATACCACATAGACGCGCGGCGCAATCCGCCTTGACGGGCAGCTATCAGGGCGGCGTGTGCTAAGAGAACAGCAGCATACGGTTCTTCCGCCTGTGGAGGAGAGTATCAGATTGGCACAACATAGCCGGGAGCGTCCATACCGAGCCAGAAGCCCACGTTAACCAACGGTCGCCACCTTGAATATGAAAGTCCTGCACGCCTATTTCCCAGCGAACAGCAAACAGCAATGCTCGATACTGCATTTGCGCCGTAGGTTCAAGCGCATGAAAAGGTTGCAAAGCATATGCAACATGTGCACCGACTGCGGGTGACGGTGCTAGCAACAAGGGCAGAATTTCCTACTCTATGATCAGCATATTCAGCTAAGATGGGGTGCGCATGCACATACAGAACCACCTCGTCCTTCCTTCCTCCAGGCTTCCCAGACGGGGATGGCGAGCTTGTAATCGCCCAGAATGGTCGCGAATTCCGCTAGCCGTCGCTGCTGGGGAGGCGCGGAAGCAGGTGGAGGTTGTTGCCCGTTCACGGACGTCGGGCTTGTCACCGCAGATGCGGAAGATATGGAGCCTGAAGACGACCCAAAGAACCGGCGCGTTGACGAGAAAATACGTGTGGGAAGTCGCCGGTTGGCAGAGAACTACAGGCTATTGAGCATTGACCACTAGACGCTGGGCGTCACGTACGTTTTCGTTCCAGTCCAACACGCAGCGCTCCATCCATGGAATAAGACTCATCACCACGAACTCGCGCACGAACTTGCCCGTCTGTTGCAAATCCTCTGGCGACATCCGCAATTCATGGACCTCTGGTACGTCGGGAAGATATGCAGCACCTGCGAGCGGCAAGCGGGGTGGTAGAGCAAACAGCGGGACAGGGGTGGCAGGTTGTCCGAAGCGCAGTGACAGGAAGTGCGCATGCAGGCCGTATTGTCGCTTTGCCGCATTGAATAAGGCCAGGCATCTGCCAAGAGTCATTTACGATAGGTAAAGCTGAGAGCAGAACCGGTACGTACTCTTCTTCGCTGAGTGTCGAGCGAGGTGTGTGCACAATGAGAGTATAACGCAGGATGTTAGGGTCAACCCATTGCGGCAAGTCAACAGGACGCGAGTGAAGCGCTGTGATGGCCGCCAGGGGATTCGGCGAGGCCGTGGACACGGCTAGGATAACTTTATAGAACGCGTAAGCAGCAGAACACGCAGCAGACAGCGTAGACCCACTCGCTGCGGGGTGATTCCAACCCTCGGCGCGCGACGGAGTGTAGTCGCCCTCCGCACAACGCCTCAACTCCTCCCACCAGAGAGTACGGGTACCCTTGGGACGAGGGCCACTGGGGTCGTCTCCAAGCCATTGTCCAGCCTTCTTTGCTATTCGGCCGCCTATCCAGTCTATGGTGCGACCAGCGCGAGCGTCTTCGTCTTCCTTGCACGCCGTCTCCACTTCCGCGAGGTCTGAAAAGCGCAGGGCAAAGGACGCGAGAGCTACTGTAGCAAGGGACGTCGTTCTTGTCGTTACTGGCGCTCTGTCAGCTGCTATTGCCGAGCGCGCCGCGGCATTGCGCACCCTGCTGTAACGGCGAGAAGGATTGAAGCAGCTGGTGTATGGGCGGCAGCGAGGCTTCCTCCAAGGCAGCCACAAGGTCTGGCGAGGCTAGCACGCAGACATGCGGCGACAACGACGACGGTAGGACGGCGGACATGACGAGCGTCAGAGCGCGTGCGGCGGCGTCGCTCGTAGACGCGTTGAGTTCGGACTTATCCGTGCCGCTCCTTGTTTCTGTCCACCAACCAGTATCCAGAACCAGGGTTCGTCTCGTGTCCAGTCCAATCCATTACACATGCTCTATCCGTACAATAGTCGTTATCAACGCGCGCCGAGCCCATATGCATATCCTTCCGACCCTCAGACAGTCGAGTCGTCGCCCTCCGCATCCTCCTTTTCAGACCGGGTCTGCGTCCGCTGCGCGAACTCAATCACCGAGACATGCGTCAGCTCAATGTCTCCCCCCGCCACCGTGCCACACTCGGTCTGCACCAGCAGGAAGCTCCTCATGTTCAGCACGATCCGTGAACACATCATTACGCTGGCAACCCTGTGTAATCTGCCTGAGAGGTTAGCTTGGCCTTGGATTGACGATGTGACCTACGTTATCAGCATTGCTTTGGAAGCCCCGCTGCCGAGTTGAAGGACGATGATGTTCGCCGTGGCGGTCACTATACAAATCCCTCGGTTTCTGCCTCTGCATACGGCGTGGTCACTCACAAAATATGATTCCGAAGTAGATGTAGCCTGCATCAAATCAGCATCGCTCTCGTACACTTGGGATTCTCCACGCACCGTCAACCTGGAGGATCTTGAGCAGTGGGCCTACACTGCCTCGCCGTACTACAGTAAGGCTCCATCAGTACAAAGTCTCTCCTGCCCTGGCCACCTTACACATTGGCGTCAACTTTGCCAGCGTCAACAACATTATCGCTTTGTTTTGCTTCAGTGGCTGCCATGTGCCGTCGAAAAAAAAAAAACTCACTGGTGTCGAAAGCCATTGCAGAGTAAAAGAACGTGCTGGCTAGCTGAACGCCGCGGAAGCTCACGACACAGGGCCGTATGGATGATGGAAATTGCTCGACTGGTTGCCTTTCGTCAACGCTTTCTGGATGCACGGGGCCGTACGCACGTTTTGCTGTCATCGTGATATTGACAATAGCAGCCGTCATACCACCAATGGTCAACTATGCGCTCTTAGCTCGCAGACTGCTTGTTTCGAGGAAGTGCTCACTGTCAAGAGGATGGCGAGCACTATCAGAATGCTCCGTCGACGGTCCCACATGGCTGAAGTTCTCAAAACGAGGATTACTGGATCTATGTTCAACCAAGAGCGGCGGCCAGCCGCACGCGTACTTACTGTCCACGACCGCCAGACTGATTAGCGACAAAGCGTTGTCGATTTGTGACCATACGATGCAACTACTTGATGGTCAACACCTATACCCTCCAATTCCGCGGACGTACGCCTGTGCACAAGTAAGTACTTTACAGACGCTGTGACGGAACAGGGTGTGCTCACATTAGTTGGGAAGTATCTGTACGAGTGCGCTGCGGCAGCGTCACAAACATATTCTCATTCTATGAAGGCTGCTCACAGAATAGGAGAAGGAGGAGGTTGGCTGGAGGTATGTATCGGTTCTGCGGGATCCGTCAGACGTTTACACACCGTAGCGACAGCCTACGTGCCAGAAGAAAGAGCATCTTCCCCTACGACGACGTCTCAGCATCTCGACACTAGTACGGTTTTCGAACGCACCCAGGACCACCGCGTGCTCCAAATGAGTTCGATCTGCACATGCCTCAATGTCCGCCCGGATTCTTCGCATCATGTGCATTCCCTCACCTCGTCGTTCAACGTCAAAATGTGGTCCCAGAACAAGAGCGCAACCAGCGCAACTATGATTCATGTGAGCGTCTTTCAAGCATTCACCCTGCTGATGTCGCTACCATCCGTATGCTGGCGCGACGTTAGCCATCGAGATGCTGGTGTCCAAAGCACGTACATTCTGGGCGGCTATCTGGGCGAAGATGTGGATTGGAGGCCCATCAGACGACATTGTACTAATGGTACAGCGGGCGAAAGGAGAGAGCGCGGGACAACACTGCAGCGACACAGGGCATATATATCAGGATTAGAGAATCAGAACGACTTCGCGTGCGCACAAACTTTCTCCACTTGGTCGCGGTAATCATGCGGGGCTGACGACTGGGAACGCAGGCGCGGGTTAGAGTTTTGCGAAGCACAGGCGGCCGGCACAACCTTAGTCTCCTGCGCGATATCATTATCACGCCCGGCGATTCCTGCATACAGAAGCTGCCATCCAGTATTCTGGCGTGAAACTTCAGGGCGCAGAGCCTAAGGCTTGTCACCCTGTCACCGACGCTAGTCACTTATTGACTGGAACTCCTTGGCCGCCGCCCGCCCACTGAGATTCTTCATGGCGACATCCATTTAATCCCGCGCTGTGGTGATGGCGGCGGGCACACGCTCGCGGGAACAGAGTCGACTTACCGGTCGATCTGGGTGCAATCTCAAGAAATCGGATACAGGCACATCTGTTCGCTTCTGTCCGACAAATTCGGGCAGGTGTCACTGTGAGGCACGCGGAACCTGGTCATCCACGCGGCAGCCACAGACCCGCAGAAAGGCAAATGCGCACCCGGCAGCTTGGGCCTTGACTGATTGCTCGTGTCGATCATTGCACTTTTCAGGCAGGCACCCAAATTGCAGCACACGTAAACGACTATCTCTCACGCCCTGGTTCTGCAATTTGCGAGTCACCATCAGACTCAGCGTCTGCATCGGATACCTGAGCTAATATTTGCCTACTGGCTTCTAATCGCTACAAACCCCATTCCATTCAGGCAGGATAACTATCCACTGATATCAGACATCCAAGGATACTCAAATATAGCCATTTCTGGTCATCTCAACCGCAAGACACTTGACAGAAGCATTCCGAGTCGTCACGGTTTCCGGTATGCTCACTGGCATGCTCTTGTAAGGTACAACCCCCGACGAGCCCCCGACGAGCACGATCACATGTCGCACAAGTAGAAGCCGACCGGCCCAATCGACAGCACACGCTTTATGCACTAATCAAAGACCTAAGCACTAGTTGAGATTCCCACCAATTATTGTATGGATCAGGTCGGTGTATCCCGACGTCATGTTCAGCGTTCCGTTTCGTATATCGTACAAGAAATTAGCAGCCTATGATAGCCTAGCTGGAAGCGGGAGCACACTTCTTCGGAAACAGCAGCGCGTAAAGCATCAACAGACAGACAGACAGACAGACAAGAAAGCGTACACATCGTGGCGAGAGATCATCAAAGCGTGAAGCGTGAAGGATGAGGTCGGCGAGCTTAGCCACCGAGCATAGCGAGCGCAGTGCGCAACTCCTTGCGGGCGGTTTCGGCGTCTTCGTAGTCGAGCGCCGAGATCGCGAACTTGCAGTGCTTCTGCACTGCGGCGATGGCCTTGGGGGTGAGGGAGGGGATGGGAGCCTCAGGCGGAGGGGCCGAAGCACGACTGTTTCCTGGATATGGTACTGGAGGCGCCGATGGCAGCGGTTGGGTGCGGACGGTAGGCGGAGGAGGCGCCGAGGGGGTTGGGGTCGAATAGTTCGGTGGCAGTGGTGGCGGGCCAGGATAGGTTCGCAGCACATCTGCGGCGCTGACTGGGGGGGATGGCGGATGGTTAGCGACGGTCGGCAGGCCTACGACAGATGCTGGCGGCGAGGTGGACGCTTCCGACCCCCCGACAACAGACGGCGAGAAATGGACGCGCTTCGCTGCGGGAAGGGGAGCACATTGCCATTCGTGGGCAGGACAAACGCCGCCGGTGGGGGCGGCAACTGAGGCGCCACAGTGGTAGAAGGAGAAGCTTCCGAGTCTTCCAGATGGGCAGCAGGCGTCCAGCTGTTCTGCCTGCTCATAGGATTGTTGCTCGCTGTCGACCATGCGTCTTCGTCCGGCTCGTCGTGATGTGCGCCCACTGTGGGACGTCGCACAGATGGACTATCGTTATGGGCGTCATGAGGCACAATTGGGAAGCGATCGTCGATACCCGGCGTCGCTACTGTACTCCACATTCCAGGAGTAATGCTACGCTCGTCGGCGGGAAACACGCGGGACCCGGTCTTCGTGGGCGTCCGAAAAGGTCGTTGTCGCTGCCAACGTTGGAGGCATTTGTCGGCGAGTCCGGCAGGGGAACATTTGGTGCAGCTCCGGGAGACGGGCGCGGGCTATGGACCACGGGAATCTTGGCGAAGGTTGTTGGAGGGGGACCGACCAACGTTTCCACGGACGCTTCGCTGTTTCCACCAGATGTATCGTCTTCGAGGCCTGTAGGACTGTCGCGCGCAGGTGGCGCCGGCTCACGCCCTTCACGCACAGCTTTCGAAATTTCCGAAGCACGCCACTTTGCGTACGTGGTTTTCTGCGCAATCTATCGGGCGTTTCAGCGCTGTGGCAGACCTAGGAAGTCGAACGTCGACGCACATCTGGGTCCACGTTTTCGAAGATGTTCATCAAGTCCAGAAAGCACGATGCGGCAAAGAACTTTCTGGCAGTACCCCTGCCCAACGTGGTCAGCTGCCGCAGACTCGGAACGCGCTGCTGTAACGCACTTGCTGGTCTTGCCGGACCTGTCCTCCTTGTCTGCCATATCGAAGACGCGTAAGGCAAAGTTCTCGATGTAGGCCTGGCCAGCTTCGTCGCCCAGCGCGTCCGAGTCGCTCAGCTGGAGCTTCATCTGCGCAAGCATAAGTATCCCGGTGTACGCGCGACTGCGTTACGCACCTTCTCCAACGAATCCATCATATCTATCAGATATGCGCGACCTTCCTTGGAACGAACTTTGAGGCCAATTCCCTGCTTTGCGGCATAGTAGGTACCTGCGAGCACATCGTCGGCTGAGCGAACCACCACCACACAGACGAACACCGAACGCACACCAGTAGGCCATTACTGGGTCCTTTTCCTTGAGTTCCTGGGCACGTTGGAGATACTGGGCCACAGGTTTGAGCTCTGGTGGTAGGTTGGCAGGCGAAGCCATCGGTGGCAGAAGGGCTGAGACGGTATGGGTGAACGGCGCTGAGAGCTGAGTTTATTCACGACTGCGCAAGTAAAAGAGCCGAGCTCAGAGGCTTGCGCTTTCCATCTCTGCCATTGTCGCGTTGTCATAGTCCGCACGCAGGCTGCGTGTTGGAGCCACCTGTCGTCGCGGCTGCATGCCCATAGCGCCTGTCCAGCGTCTTCCCCTGCGTCTCGGCCAAAAATTTCGCGTTCTTGCACGCTTCCGATGACGCAACTCGCGTGGATGCGCCACGGCGACTCGAGCCTGAATCTTGATCGTCATTGCCAACAGGATTTGCAGTTGCCTAGAACCCAGCTAGAACCTGTGCCTGTCGCGGACGAGACTTGCACTCCTCGATGGGCAGCGCGTCAAAAAAAATTGGCCTTGAGATCCGCCTTCAGGTTTATGGCATTCAGCTCATCATGAGCCAATGAAAACAATGCGCACCGAGGCCAGAGCGGGCTGCGGCACGCATAAACGCGTCAACAGTGCAAACGTGCAGAGCCGACTGTATAGGGCTCATGGTAGGTCCAGAGTTGTTCGTTGCAATGCGATTTTGTGATTCCACATAAGAGGAACTAAATGTTCAGCCGCATGCTCATCGCACAGGGCACAACTCTTCACATAGTCCGTGAACGTCGGCCCTCGGTACATTCAAAGGCAAGCGTTGCGCACTTGCAGTATGAAGGAAGCTGCAGTGGAATGTCTAGGATTCTACCGAAATAGAACTGTGCTGTGTATGCAGGGCGCTTAATCATGCTGAAAACCTCACTTTTCGTAATAATGGCGTTGAAAAGCTCATACGACGGTATCAACCAACAGTGCCGTAAAATTTACCAACTGCGTATTCAGCATAAGAGCTTCAGGCCGGCGGGATTCCGTGTCGGGATACTCTAGAGGATTCTAGGAACAATCCGGCAGTTCCGGGACGGTACTCCGCTTGGCGGCCATGCGGGCGGAGTCACACGGCGCTTCGCATTCAATCTTTTCCGTTTGCACGTTTGAAGTATTACTTACCATTAGACCGCTCGCTACCAAGTATCCTATAATCCGAACCACATCCAAACCCCGTCCTTCGTCTCTTCGCCCGCCATGTTCTCGAGTCTCGTCGGCCCACGCGCTTCGATCAAGATTCTACCGTACCAGAACCTCATATACCTGCATCCTATGCGGGAATTTGAGCACCTTGAGCCCAACGCGCCCACAGAGCAGCCCTTTGGCGGGAACGTCACGCTCTTTCTGCCCAAGGCGCGCGAGATCAAGTCGCTGGAGGTCAAGCTTGTAACCTACTACACCGTAGCCATTCCAGACCACCAGTGAGTGCAGCATACATCACGCACGCGTCGTTGCCTTCGCTGAGTACTGGCTATGGGCCATGATTCCAAAGGTCCGAGACCGGTATCCTCGAAGAGTTCGTCACGAAGCTGGCGATTCCTCAGAAGCTCGACAAAGGCGAGCATACGTGTGTAACTGTCCCACACGCTGAGCGTGCCGCGATGCTGACCGACGCGTTTCTCTCCAGCTATGCGTGGCAGTTAAGCATACCACGCAAGAGTGCTCCATACGAGCGTTGTGCTTTCGGCCGAGTCTATCACCGTCTGCACGCCATCGCCGAAAGCCCAGGGGGGACGATCAAGACGGACGTTCCCATGGAGGTTATAGTCAACCCCGCCGCGTACGTAAATCTTGCCGTGTCTTTCTCCCGCACGGCTTGCTGACTCGTCGTCAAGTGAGGGAGAGACATCCGGCCTGAACGAGCGGCTGGAGGGATTCAACAACGAGATTGGCGTACGTCCAACCAACCCCGTCCTCTCAAGCGACGTAGCTCATGGCGCGGTTTTGCAGCCATATCTCATGACTCTCACCTCGGAGCACGTCACCGTCGGCGGCGTGGTCCACTTCACGCTCAACCTCGCCTCGCTGCCCGCCGACACGTACATCCACACCATCTCCGCACAGATCAGGCAGTCCTACTTCCTCCGTTCGCATGCAAAGCCAGGTCTCACAGGCTCCCCTGTTCCCCATAAACGACCAGTATTTATGTTGGACCACCGAACACCCGTGCGGCGCCCTCAGGGGAAATCACGGCCCAGCTCGCCATGTAGCCCTGCTCCCCCTCCCAGTCCAGAATACGCAGGACGTCCCAGTACCGTCGTGAGGTCGAAAAGCACGCCGCCCGTCGGGAAGGATGTCCTTGCGTTCATCAAGCAGGGGGATAGCCTTGAGGTTAGCCACGTCGCGCGGATGCCGGATGACGACTTGTTGCGCCCGACGACGCAGGCATCCACAGACGCCCCCATCCGGATATCTCACCAGGTTATCCTTGAGGTACGATTCTCAACGGCCGGAAGCGATGCTATCCGCGCGCTGCGAGCAGAACGGCCGCTCGTCATTTCTTCCGTAAGTCCTCTCCTCTGTCCAGTTCGCCTTGAAGTTAACTGAACGACTGGCCAGTGCTGTTGCATGCTCGAAAGCTTACTCCTACCATCGTATAACGATGCCGTGGAAAATAAGCATAGTGGCGCGGTCCCTGGCAACAAATCGCGATTTAACTGCAACACCGAATGCGTCTGTGGGTTCACGCTAGAACGCCTTCTGAAGATACAACACGCGCCGCTGCTGAAAGCACACGAAGACAGGGCGAGGGAAGACGTTGTACCGTCCGACGAGGTATTCATCGCCAACAAGATCGTCCGTTCGCCCACGATCGCGGCTGCTTGAAGGACTTAGGACTTGGGACTCTGCGCAATATCGTTTAACATCCAGGGGCAATTTAGGTCAGATTTTTACAGTAAATAGATACGTTGCGTGAATGAAAATGTAACAGTGCTAGCCTCTCGGCAGGTCTAAGGTAATGCGTATGGGGTCGATGGTACAATGCGGCAGAACTGTTGTACAAGCGTGGGGCATCGCGTCGTCGAAGTCAGGTCGGGACGGACCGAGCGGCGTGTGTGGACTTTCTCTCCTGCTCGTTGTTCCCGGCTACAGCGGGAGTGCTCGGCGGAGACTTCTACGACCGCTTGGGCTTCGCCTTGCGCATGAACCCGCTGACGCCGTGGGCGCCGTTACTGTGTGTCGAGCCCTCGTTCTTGGGGTGATGCTGGGCAGCGAGCTCTGCTTGTCTCCGCGCATCGAGCCACTGCAAACGACAGATCAGAACGGCACGTTCGCGGACGGGCGACAACGGAACGCACCTGGTTGCGCGTATATTGGTGCAGGCTCTGGGCGTAGTCGCGCAGCGCGAGATCGCGGTCCTGGGGTGCTACTGGTGCGACTTTGACGACCATTATCGTTGGTTGCGAGTTCGAATGCGACGGTGGGCGCGGTGAATGGGTGGTTTGCTGGATTTCTGGGGCTCTGACAGGACCGGATGCGTCTGTATTTGTAGTGCCAGGGAGTCCCGGTGCGCTCCATGATGACGTCGCAGTCCGGGCCCGTCTATCCCACAACTGCTCCCTGACCTACCGTGCTCTGCCTTCCCTCGCCCCACCAATCCACGCTACAAACTGCGTCCGTTCTTCTCAGTATGGCAACCAGGGGGCGCCTGCGGCTGCTCGCTGCAGCTCCGTCATTGCTTTACATATTGGCTTGCCTCCCACCAACGAGGCCCTCAAAGTCATCTGGCTCCACCGAGGGGATGTCGATTTGCGTTCCAACTCATGGCGTAATGCCTGGCCAGAGACCGGACGGCGATCTCATGCTCACGACTTGCTCTGCGACGCTCGACTCACGGCCAACGTCCTGCATAGCTTCGTTGTGCCCATCGACCTGGAAATACGTCATACAATGCTTTTCATACCATGCGATAGATCGCTGATGCGTCGTCTGCCACGGTCCAGGCCCCACAAACTTGTCTGACTCCTGCCCGTTGCGCTATCCCGGTGGAGCTTCTTGCATATTCTTTGCAGAACATCTGGTAGAAATTGCTTCGTCTGGGCGCGCCAGGGATTTATCTCGACATACCTTGTCCTGAGTGTGGCTCCTCGGTGTCATTGTGGCCAATCTTTGCTCTCGCTGGCCCTCGAATTACACTGCGCCCGCCGCAGTATCAACCAGGGCCATTTTAGCAATCAACCAGGCGCAGGATACACACGAGGAACGTTCGACCGAAGGACTAGTTGTATCGTGCCCGCTGCGTCATGTGGCTATGACTGCGCGACTCACGGCTGGGTACCACAGTGCTCTCCCTGCTCCTCGCAAGGGTGCAGTTGCACTACGTGATTCCTTTGTCTTCGTCCTACGTGACGATTTCCTTTGACTGCTCATGCCTATGACGCGTGATTCCAAGAATCGTTGGCTGGCGTCACCGCGAGCGCGCGGCTATCTACCACTTCATTCTTTCACAGGCGCATTTCTCCTTTTTTTTCTACCTCAATAGGACAAGTGGTCTGAATCTGGTCAGAACCATTGGATTTATCGCCATGGTTGGAATCCACTTTCACCATCCCGCGGGTCACGTTGGACTACTTACTAGCTTCTCCTGCCCACGGGCTTCCCTGACGGGATTTACGAGCGATTGCCCAGAACGCAAGGGGCACCCCGCTCCAGAAGCTCCAAACCGCCTGCGAGTGGAACTCCGTCATCAATCGTCATGTTTGAGCCAGAAAGCCTGACCTTCCTCGTCCCGAACGCTACGGCTACAAAGATGGCAACTGTCAGGTCCGTAAGCCGTTGTGAACCTGGTTCAGTGGCTGCGAAGAAGCTGACCGGTTCCTCCAAAAACGTCAGATTCGATGCTGTTGCGTTTGAGCACGGCCGTGATGGCAAAACTGTGATGACGATGACTATGAGCGCACAGTCGCGGCATCGGCAAGCCACCCACCCGCAGCTGACAAGTACGTATAGACCGCTCGCGAATACCCTCAACGCGAAACTGAGGTCGAAAGGGGCGTCTTCGGCGATTAAATGCAGGGCCGACGCGCTGCTCTTGGTTAGGACGCGCCACAACGCGAGACCAAGTAGAACTGCTTCATGATCAGCACCCAACATTGCCTCGGTGCGTGTCGTACGTGCCTTCGACGCATGCGGTGCACATAATGATCACAGCGGTGACGCAGGCAGCGAAAACTGAGCTGTTGCGGCGTCAGCTGTCAGTCGGGAGCGACACGACATGCGAATTCGCTGCAACGTACTAGCCGCCGTGCGACGTTGCGCAGTAAAACACTCGTCTGGTGAGCGTGACAGCCTCCGGCGCCTTTACCACCGTCTTGCTTGCGTTAGCGCCACGGAACTCACTGTTGGCGCCACCATGCTTACCGCTGTACCGGCCAGTACGAAGAAGAGCAGAAGAAGATAGGGGAATAGTACCATCTGCACAGATTTCATATCGTCAACTGCCACCAACTCTCCTCGCGCGGTGCTCACAGTGATCTGGTACATGGGGTCCAGCGCCAGCCTCTTGGGAGTGTACACCTTGTCCTCTTCAATAGACGCCTTGACACTTAGCCATGTCTGTCACGGTGGCAAAGGCGTGAATTGGTGCAATGTCCGCGGAGTACATTGCACATTTACATGATGCACGAGCATGAGAGCAGCCGATGTAACCCTGCGGCAACGTCAACGTCAAATTTGCACGGCTCCAGCTCGGAAGCGTACAAGGGATTAGTCGCCCTGATGATGGCTGCCTGCGCGAGACAGAGAGACCGTGATACGGCGTGGTCGTAACCGCCAGCATAGAATCTATATAGAGCAATACGGTCGATTAATCACTTTAGGCAGGTCCCGTTGAACTACCACGAAAGGACGAACTCACATAAGTAAGGACAGTACTCCGAAAAGAATGCTCGAGACGCAGCTTCACGTTGGGTATGCGTAAGTTGCGGGTATCGGGCCCACCGCAGGGACCAGACGAACAGATTTATCAGCAGCGGATGGCGAAGATGCACCGAGAATATTGTAGGAATGAGGAGCAACGGGAGAAGGACATGGGAACCAGCTATGTGCAGGCCAACATACGCCCTGATCGCGCCAGCATGCTCTGCTAGAAGAGCGTACATTGAGTCGTGTTGAAGAGACAGACCAGAAATGGGTAGCCGACCAGCGGTCTGAAGGCAGAACGGGAGGAGAAAGAGAGTAAGGTTCGCCTACTTGATAGAAGTCATCGCTCTGGGCGTCGGCGCGCTGCCTCAGCCACAGCAGCGCTTTTCCTGTGGCTGATGGTGGCGGTGCCAGTGTCAGTGCCGTCCGTGCATCGCTTTTTTGCACGACGATCAGCAGATCCCTGCTTCGATTCCGCCTTGTTTGGTCCCGCGGAGAGGTGCCGGTGCTAGTGCAACAAGATTGCAACCCGCCGTTGCACCAGAGATACTGTAGAACCAGCGAGCAGTCCACAACCTTGGGGATACTAGCCTACTGTTGTTCATAGCTGAGGCATGACTCAGACTGAACTGCGAAACGTGGTGTCTGCCGCAGATTCCAACTCATCACGAATGTTCAATCACAATTCAATGCTCAGCAATGGTAACACAGTCAGTCGACAGCAGGGACGAGAGCAGCTACATATAGGCTACAGTTATGGATCATAATAAGTTAACGTTGTTCACTGGCAATGGGCCCGGAAACCAGGCAAAGATTGCGCGGGGTGAATTGCACATTGATGATGGGCGTGCGTTTTGTCGGGAAGGTGGCAAGCAAGTCAGTCCTGGCAACAAAAATGAGTTGAGAATAGAGGAGCGTCGCAAAGAAGACATACGTTTCGATGCTTTGCTCCGCAGCTGCGTCATTGAGACCGCCCGTTGGCAGGGCGCCCGCGTCAGCCGCGGTGTTCGCATTGACACGTCTTGCCAGACCGAATCCATCAACCATGGCGACGTCGTCTTGACCACCGCGCTTGCTCGGTAAACCGCCAGCGGCCTTCACATCCCAGCAACGAACTGTGTAGTCCGAGCCACCGCTGACAAGGATCGTCGATTCGGCGCTGAAGGCAAGCGAGTGGATAAGGTCGGTATGACCAGTCATCTTCTTTATCTTGCGACCCGAACCGAGGTCCCAGAGATTGATAGCAAGATCCTCTCCTATTGAATAGTCAGGTCTCAGGCGCAGGGCAGGGCCCGAAGACACTATACTGACCTGCACTGGCGAGGAACCGGCCATCTCCAGACATCGCCATGGATGTTATAGCCCCTTGGTGACCGAGGAACACGCGTACACACGACCCTTTCTGCACGTCCCAGAGTCGACATGTATGGTCGCTTGAGCCCGTGGCGAGATACAGCGCATTAGGATGGAACTTGACACACTATCAAGGCATGAGCAAACACGACCATGACACATGCGTTGGCAGCCTCACATCGACATCACTGAGATGGCCTGCGTAAATGCGCAGGGCTTGAGACCGATCTGTGGACCATAGGCGTGCCGTGCGATCCCGGCTCGCCGTAGCAAAGTAGATACCCTGCGGACTCCATTCGACATCCCAAACAGGATTTTGATGACCACGGTATGCGACGAGATTGGACATCGTGTCGAGTGACCACAACCGCACAGTGGCGTCCGCCGAAGCTGATAGTAAGTGTCGCGGGGGGGCAGCAGAGCCCGTTGATGGGTCGAACGATAATGCGTATACCGGACCACTGTGTCCAATAAGTTTGCGCGTACTCGTGCCACCCCGCTCCTTCGTCTTTCTCAACGAAGTCGCTGCTCTAGGTGAATATCTATCAGACAGAATAACTGACGGGACGCACTGTCTTTGACGGACGAGAGCTCAAAGTCACTTCGCATTCCCTTGAGCCGCTCGCCTTTGATACTCCATAGTCTTATATAGCTTTCGTTAAACCCGGCAGCCAAAATAGATGTGTCTTGAGAGAATGTAGAGCAAGTAATGCTTTGCCGTACGTCAGGATCCTCGTCGCACAGTGAAAATGAAAAACATGCCTGTCGGATGCATCATGAAAGGTGTAGGCGCAAACGCTGGGCAAGGCTCTTGCCCGAACGCTGGGATCCGCGTCGACGGAAGCGAACCCAGGAAGATCGAGTCGTATGCGCTTGCGAGCATCGCGAATCTTCTCAACTTCTCGCCGCACATCAACAGTCTTAAACTGAGGGGGCATGGGTAGCTGTTCCTGTGCCGACGGAACTGGATGGCCGTTGGGTGGCGGCGCAAAGGGACGTGGTAATGTGTTCATGTCGTAGTGACGAGCTGCACTGTTTGCCATAGCTTCGCCGTTCATGGCGCTTTCCTCTCGCAGGGTGCGCTCCACCTCGTCTCGAAGGCTATCGTCCATAGCAGGTAAACCCAAGCGCAAGTCCTTCCGTATGGAGTTGAAGGCCTGCGGCGCTGAAACACCGGGTGCAGACATGCCTCCAGCGCCGTTTGGTATGAGCGCCGATACGAGGCCAGTGTTTTCCTCCCAGTTTATTGCACCTGTCGTTCCGCCCCCAGTCGGGATAACTAGGCAGGAATCAGAGACGATATTGGAGGGCAAAAAAGCAAGTTCCGACCTTCGACAGTTATGTGGTTATTTACCACTTGCATCACCGCGGAACGGCCACGACGGCTAGAGTCGCCAGAGAATCCGTCGCCAGCGCCGGTGGCCTCTCCACCGGTGCCCTCAGTGAGCCACCCCACAAGTAGTCTGAACCCAGAACGTGACATTCGCAGCACGTATTTTTCGTTACGAAATCGCCGCGCGAGTTCGTCCTGGGTGACATGCGAGGGTAAGGCAAGGGATTTAAGATGGTGCAGCATTGTAGCGTGATGGGTCGCCAGCGACGGCGCGAAGGTCAAGTAGAAATCAGCAGCTGGTCGATTCAGTTGCGCGGTTCGTATAAAACATCAGACGGGACACACCTGCCTCCTTCAGGCCCTGCTCTACGAGATCCAGATAGAAATGGCAGAAGATGGGAAACAGAATAGGGCGAAATTCGGGCTGTAGGGCATCAGCATGCATGTCTCGGACAGCAGCTGGGTATCAGTCACCGCACCCTGTACATGTCTAACGAGCCTTGCACCCAGGCTTCCAGCTCTCTGAAACCGTCGTGGCGATCGGTTGGACCCGTCGCGAGCGCGTCCTCAACGCCCATGCCCACGGCGGTCAAGAGGTTGGCGAGGTTGGAGGTACCAAGCCCGGAGCCTAGCATGGTACTGACCACCGCAGTGACGGCTTGCTTCGAGGCAGCGGGGTCCGCCAGGGCGTTGGTCGGGTCGGCGCTGGATCGCGGCAACGACGGCGCGTTCTTCTTGGTCAATTCGGCAGCCGAGACGGTCGCCTTCGATTTGGCTGCGCGCGCGCGAGTAGTGCGACCCTCGACCATGGGCCGTGCATCCCCTTGCGACGCGTTTAAAGAGTCGCGCAGCTCCTGCTCGGCCTGCTTCAGCCCGCGTTTCCGCAGGTATTCGAGAATAGGCCGCGTCCTCCTTCGAGTACTGTTGCTCGTCGTTCATCCGTCGATGGGCGACGACGCGCTCGGCGTATTGCTCGATCCTGGTGTTGCCGACATGGCGCGTCGGAAGAGGAAGCGAGATTCGGCGGACTTTGAAAGACGACAAACGTAAACAGGTTGAATCTGAAAGAAAGCCAAAAAGCCATGGTATAACGGGTGCAGAGTAATTATCTCGCTCATAAAAGTGTCGTTTAGTGCAGTAGGTGTGCTATCAGTTTCCGAATACATCATGATCTCATAAAAGTGTTGTTTAGTGATCAGAGGTGTGTTTATATCATAGTTCTGAATACAGCTCAGACTATCAATCAAGCTGCTCGGTGAGTGTTTGCACCTTCTGCCACTCGATCCAAAGTGATGCTCCTGCTCGCCACGAACTTAAACTCAAAAGAAATCATGGGTATATTGAAATATTCGTGACCGTCCTTGATGGACTCATATTGTCACGCAGAGTGCTCATCACAGACCAACGATCCAAAAGATAGGGCCGAGGAAGAATCGGACAAGCAGTACAATTGACGCTGGCTTTACACCCCACAACCTTGCATAGGTTCTCAAGGACTGAGATCCGTGTCCAGGACGATCCTAAGTACGTATCGCACATGTTCTTCCGTGTTGTTGCGCTTCGCATTCAAGCCTCCGTGGCCCATCACAAGGTGATATTTAAACATAACCGATACCAAAAACCGCCATCTTCGACCGTGCCCAGGACGGATGGCGCTCGTATACTGGCTACATATTCCATGGATTCGATGAGCCTTCACCCTCCGCCCCTGGAGACCTTCAGAACCTCGTTAAATGGGAAAAAAAAGGCTGTCCGGATGGAAAAAAGAAAAGATTGTTGGGTGGTGCGCTCGTACCTTGCTTGCCCCAGCTATGAGATTCAATGTCGCTACGCGCAGTCTGGGCTCTGCCAGGACACCTTCTGTCTCGGAAGCAGGCGGACATCCGTGTCCGAAGGTTGGGAGCAGATATTTCACCCACTCACATCCCCCCCATTGTTTCCACTGGCAAGACTATTTCACGATTCTGAAAGAGCTCGACAAGCTGCGGATCGGTTTGCCTGAATACTATATGTACCGGCGATGCGCAGGGGTTAGTTGGATTGGTCTGTTATGTGTTCGCTCCGCCCTGGTATCCTGGTCAGCCTACGCCTCCTGGTCGGTGGTGTATGCTGCACACGATCCCGGAGCTACTCATCTCCCCTACCAGGGGGAACACCCCACAAGGGACAATGTTCATAGAGTTGGAATTATCGGCTCGGATAGCGTCCTGAATCTACATACACAAACAGCAACACCGCGTTTGCGCGACGTGTCAACAAGTTCAAGAAATTATGAAAAATTGATTTGGCTGGTCAAAATCCTCCGGCCGGCTTTTTGGGAATTCAACGACCTTCCAGTCCCGTTCTTTGTTCGCAATTCTCAGTATCTACAGATTCAAGGGATTTGTGAGCAAGCCAGTGACCTTCAGGACTTGTTAAATGGCCACTTTGCGCTACAAAGTTTGGGCACAACTTCGTCCGCTTTGGTCAAAATCCAAAAATTTGGTTGAATAAAAAATTCTTTTGAGCTCAAATTAAAAAAAAGCTTCTTTTGACCAGTATTTGAGCTCAGAAGAGTTTTTCGTTGGATTTTGACCAAAGCGCCACAAGCGAAGGTCGTTGGTTCAAATCCGGCCGGAGGCATTTTTGACTAGTTAGTCATTGTTGGCAATTTTTTTAAACTGTTCTGCAAACGTGCTATTGCTGTTTGCATAGATTCGGGAGCTTATCCGAGCCGAGAATCTGAACTCCGATCATTGTCCGCTACCCCGCCCTTTTCAAGCGCCGCCTGCACCTTGTCGAGCTCTTCCTGAATCATGACATAGTCTTGCGAAGTTGGGAGTACTGGGATGCAGTGCAATATCTAACCCCAACTTTAAATCTCCTCCTAATCAACCTTTGTACTCTCGGCAGTGATATCCTAAAACTGACAGTCCGCAATTTAGATCTGATAGCAATGCGATTATGTCGATGACGCACCGGTTCTACCAAACTCAAATTCCGTTTGAACATGGCGACGGCTGTTTTAAGATGTCAGGCAAGTCGAAGAAGCCTGTCTGACGCAGTGGAGGACACACGGGGCGATCCAACACCTGAGCACTGCGCGGAAGTTAAGCATGCTAAGCTCCAGTGATGTCAGGAGATGGGCCCCGCTCATGCGAACCGGTCACGCTGGCTGGAAGAGACGTTCAGCCGACATTCCAGCAAAAACGTCAACACCGCACAAAAGGAATAGCAAGATTATTTGTTCTCCCCAGCCTCTCAGATGCCCTGCTCAGGCAGGAGGCAGAGGGATGGAGTATTATCGCAGGGCAGGAGATCGGTGGAGTCAATATCGACGTCATTGCGGTCATTCGTATGTATTGGAGCCCGGAGTTGGGAACGCGATAGCCTGGTGTCCTGTCGCTCGACCTTTGCTCTTTCCCCCGCTTCCCCCACGACGCCCTCTCTTTCTTTCACCCAGCCATGGTCGTCAAATCGCCCACCTTAGCACCGAACGGCAGAGAATTCGCCCTGCGCGAGTACGCGCGGGCGATACACGAGCACACCCGCATGCAGGTGAGGTCCTCGTTCCCACCTTGTCACTGACCGCAAAAGCTCAACATGAACGCAGTGGCTTGAAGCCGAACGGCAAGCAAAGTCGGCCGCCGCGAACAGACACGAGCACGTTGACGGCTCGAAGCCGACGACGAACGGCGTCAGCGACCACGACCGTGACGCTCCGCAGCAACCCGATGTCGACGAAGAGTCCTAAAGGACTACAAGCCTGCAGCGACTGAACCACAGACTCGCCACGACGACGGAGGAGGGAGGACTGACTCTATTTGCCATTGCTGTCGAACCCACGCACTTGTCTAGCTGGACTGGCCTGCTTCATCTCGTCCTCCAACTCACGGTGTACCACTAGTTCCCGTGTCCATACGCCCTTGTACAGTTATTTCGTTCAGCTTTCCCAGACGTTCCCCTCCGAGATTAGACACTTGCAACAATGGGCTGTGAAATGCTCTGCTATCACCTCGGTCTTCAGTGCACTAGGCGCAAACCGCCCCCGCAGGTTTGTCATCTCGACCGGAACGCTTTCCCACAACATATGCAACCACCTGACCAGTATTCCGTACTGAGTAAAGGCTGTCAAAAGGAACCGCCCGCCCCACGATCAACTGCATTGCTCTTCCTGAAGTACTCGAGGCGCCGAGCAGACCCACCGGTACGTCTGTACGCCGCCCAGGAAGACAGTGTGCACATTCCACAGCTCGTTTTCAAACCAATCAACACAGCGGTCACGTGCGCGGTGCACCCCGGGAATCCGAGGAGACCTTCACTTCACGCACCCTTACCCCAGCACTCGGTCCAAGATTAAAGTCCAAATTTATCGCAAAGTAACAATAGCATCCACCCTGACGATTCCAAGCAACACGAGCCGTATTTCACAAGGATTCCATGCCGACGCAGAGTCCGTATCCGTGGGAGTAA
This sequence comes from Auricularia sp. M13, assembly GCA_037042915.1. Lineage (NCBI taxonomy): Eukaryota > Fungi > Basidiomycota > Agaricomycetes > Auriculariales > Auriculariaceae > Auricularia > Auricularia sp. M13. The sequence continues at coordinate 1,402,139 of CM073197.1, read as the reverse complement.
GTTAGCAGTGCAAGCGCAGGGAAGTCTGCCCGACCAGTATCGATGACGAGTATCCGCCACCACCACCAGACAGATCCCAAGTAAGATATGATCCAAACCTCGCCCTTGCATAAAGATGGGGGAACGACAAAAAATACATCACAGCAGTCAGATCTCGAGCCCGCTCGGCGGGTGCGCGGCGGCGTGAAGGCGACAGAGGGAGACAAGTGACACATCGTGGGGGGTGGAGCGATGAGCGATGGACGGTGGTGGGCGAGAAGGCAGGGATCCGCGTCTAGAAGTGCTCCTTGGCAAAGCTGAACTGGACGGCCGAGTTGGTCGCCGCGAGGCATTCCTGCTTGAGGGAACGGCCCAGAGCGGCCGGTCCGCAAAAGTACGTCTGTAAGCAAAAAGAGAAATCAAAGGCAGGTCAGAGTCTGGACTTTGCCAAGAGCGCAACAGGCGGCGATAAGCGGGAAAGAATTGACCACGCACCCCGACCTTGACCTTGAGTTCGGCATTCTGTCCGGGGAGATACTGGCCGGTCTCGATGGCCATGCGCATGCGCGAGTAGATCGTCTTCCAGTCCGGACGGCCGTACATCGTGCGGGTGCGCAGGAGCGTCAAGGGGTCGTACTCGGCACCGGCGTCGTTGACGGCGATGTTCCACAGCATGTCCTCGTTAATCTTCTGCGTCAGGTAAATGTTGATGCGCAGGAAGTTAGCTGCAAAAAAGCACGTTGTCAGCAACCTATGCCGGGAGCAGTCAGGATCGTCGTCGCGACGCACGGTCAGTCTGCGCGGCCTCGACTTCTTGGAGAAGGCTCTGGAACCAGCCAAACGAAGGGACGTCGCGGCACACCCAGAAGAATTCGACACGGCGGAGGGCCCCGAGGTTGCCGCGCTTCTGGCGGTACCAGATGTGCTTCAGAATGCTCGCGAAGGGCGTAACGCCAATGCCACCACCGACGAGGACCGCGACATCCGAGTCAAAGACGTCCTCGGCCGGGGCTCCATACGGCCCATCAATGCGGACGTTCGGCATGGGACGCGACATGCTGTTCGGGTCGAGCTCGACGAAATCACCACGAGTGATACCCGACTTCTCGTCACGATCGAGCGCCTTCATCGCCGCCTGCGTCAAGCTCTTGACGACGCTGGGACCCGCGCCCATGCGCTCGCCCAGAGCCTGCGTCCAGTCGCCGACCTGGCGGATGTGCACAGACACGTACGGGTCCTCTGGCGCCGAGGTGATGGTGAACTGTCATGCCATTGGTTAGGACCCGTTGTTGCACATCTAAACACAGCTACCAACCGGATGCCACTGATACCTGGACACGTCGGGAACCTGGATGAACAGCCATTGACCGGCGACATACTTGAAGCTGGGCTTGATGATGCGCAGCTCCATGGCCCCTGCGACCCGTTAGGACGCCTGTCGCGCAGCGAAACATTCCCCTGAGAGGGATCGACGTACCAGACGGGTGGACAAGCACCTTGGACAGGCGGGTCGCGCGACGAGCCCTGATCTCCCTATAGATGCGCTCGCCGAAATAGATGATGCCGGGCCAGATGGTGAAGCGCCAGCTCATGTAGCCGAGGCAGTGGGTGGTGTCGTAGAACGGGAACATGGAAGTGTAGGCGGGCAGGGCGGTGTCACGCACGAAACAGCCGGTGGCGTGGGCGTAAAGGCCGATCATGAAGAAGAAAGCAAGATGGTGGGTGTACCAGAAGGCCTCGAAGCATTGCTTGCGGACCTTGCTGTGGGCGGTCGAGTACATGAGCACCATGATGGTCAGCATGAAATGGCCCGTCAGGCCGCCAGCCTGCTTGTAGTGGATGTCGAGGGCGGTGACGGGGCGAATCTCTGTGGTGGCGTGGCGGGATTAGCGCGCGCGCAAGTTCAAGCAAGCATCTGAAACGCACGGGTGCGCTCGACGTTGATGAAGTTGACGTAGTGGGCGGTGGTGTGGACCATGGCCCAGAAGGCGAGCGAGTAGGCGACCTGGCGATGGAACCAGATGTTCTCGTCGGCGGGGAAGAGCCAGGTGAACTTGGGGCGGACGATGCGGATGATGTTGCGCAACATGGGCACCAGGATCATGAAGCCGTCGTATGCCAGCACGAGACCGGCGCCGCGAGAAGTCCAGACGGACCACTTGAGCGTGTTGAGGCCGGCTAGCTTTGCGTTGGTGGCTTGCGAATACCAGCCGTAGGCAAAGACAAAGAGATGGGTGCCATACCAGAGGATCTGGATTAGTCAGCCAGGGGGGCGTGGAGAAGCAGGGAGCGGGGCGCACGTTGAAGAGCAGACGACGCGGAGCAAGAATCTCGCGTTGCAGAAAAGACTCGCCCATGGCTCGAATGCGATTAGAACCGTGTCACGTGTAGGCTGTCGATGAAAGACTGTGAGTGGGGGGCGCGCCAATGTCCTGCAGGCGCGGCGAGTCGTGTCCGGGAAGGGGAAGAAAAAGAGGGCCGGGAAAGGGAGCGGGCGGAGGGAGGAATGGGAATGGGAGGACGGGGCAGAGTGATGGGCACCTTTTCAAGGCCAGCCGTCGTGCCCGAGCGCCCGCCCGCATCACTATGGCATCCGCGCTTGCCTCCGAGGCCGTCAGATCGGCATCCAGTCTAAGTATGTATATGGCGGCTCCTTATAATACATTGATTCTGAATCGCAACCCTTGCGTCACCCGTCGTACCGGTAGGCGACCATCGTGTCGACGCGGTGCTTGTCGGTGCTGAAGCTGCGCAGCTTGACCTGCTGGCTCTTGCCCGCCTCGATGGCCAGCGGGTCGCTGTCGTGCCACTCGCCCGCGGGCACCTCGGCCGACTCGGACGTGTACGCGAGGATGTTGAACACGGTCGGCTCAGAGATGACGGGCAGGTACGTCTCGGTCGACACGATCTGCTTCATTATTGCCCGTATTTCCTCGCGCACTTTGGCCTCGGGCTTGGGCTCGGCGCTGCGTGTATTATATGCATCAGTAATACAGTCTGGACGCGGACGGCGGTAGGCGACACCGTACCTCTGGGTCTGGGCGTCCGGCGGAGCGTCGTCGACCAGGGTGACATCAAACACCCATCGCTCGAGGGGCAGACGCGTGTCCTTTTGCACGATAACGACCACCAGCTGCGTCACGTCGCCACTCATCAGCCACGCTGCAAGCCACTCGTAAGCCAAACGCGGTACGCCAGAAACAGGAACCACGGTCCCTCGTACGCACTGTTCACCTGGGCCAGCACCCTGCAACGGCCGTCAGTGCCTGTGGCGTGCCAGAGCGTGCGCCACGCATCGTACCGGTCGATGTAGCGTTCGAGCACAATGTCCTGCGTCACCAGCAGCGGCTGGCCATACTTTTTGACGGTGTGAAAGTCGTCTGAAGGGTACACCCCGCGTTGGTACAGAATCCTGGACGCGACATGAGTTCGGCGCGCGACGCAACTAGAACGCACGTGTTGACTGCAAATTTAAAGAACTCGGTCACAAGGCTGCAAGAGCCCTTGAGCGAGATGGTCGAGCGCAGCGCGGCGGATGTAGCCATGGCGGGTCTGGGTGTCGCGTGGAAGAGGTGGGCGGCGTGGCGGTCGGAGTAGCTGACAGCGAACTCGCGTCACGTGCGCTCTGACTTTCTCCTCCCGTGGCACGCAGATGGCATCCAACCCGCCCTTCGTGCCTCGCAGCCTCCAGAAGGGAGGAAAACCGAACCCAAAGCCAAGGCCAGCATACGTGCCACCCGCGGCAGGGCCATCCACGCTCGTCACACCAGCCAGCGACAAGCCAACGCAGGATGAGTGGACGGACGACGACATAGTGCTGCTGTATGAGATGTGTCTATCGGACTACGCGTTATGGTCGGACTCGACGCTCTACGACGCCATGAAGGCCAACGACGGCTGTGTGTCTATCCCCGCTTCCAATACTTGCGCGGTCTAACTCGGCTGCCAGACATTTCTCTGCGACTACTAGACAACGCGCTCGCGACCGTGAAGCGACCCGAAGACGCGCGGGTGGCCAAGGCGCTGAGAGCGCGTTCGGAGCGCCTGGACATCCGCATGCTCATTTCGCAACCTGACCGCAACAACTGGTTTGGCCGCGGCGACCGATACGAGACCGGCGGCTACGAAGTACGCCGGAAGGACTGGCCTCTGACGTCCGTGCACGCCCTCAGCATAAGCGACTGGAATGCTCGCTCAGTCTATGTCGTGCGTCGCACACCGCGTCTCCTTCCTCCCTTCGGCGCGTAACGTTTCCCGCTGGCAGGAAAACCTCCCGCAGGACGCGCGCTCGCTCGTGGGCGTGGCCGCTTGGCGCGCAATCTCGTGGGCTCTTCTCCGGCTTTGTGCATACAGAACGTCAGCTTCCCCGCGCACTTCCAGGCGAAACCCGGCGAGGTGTCACGGTGCAAGGGGTTCGCGTTTGTCGTCTTCGACTCTCCTGAGTTGGCATCGCGATTCACATCCGCTTGGCCCTGGAATAATAGGGACAGGGCGACGGATACACATGCAGGAGTATCGGACCCGAACGCAGCGCAGCGGGCGGCTCTGACCTCTGGGTTGCGGTGCATCCCGCACGAGCGGTGGATCGCGCTGAAAGAATGAGTATTTGGACTACCAGGCATCGCTCGTTGAGGCTGCGACACGCTCCATCCCGGCTGCCGTTGTTCCGTCTTCGTCGTCTGCACCACCGACGCCCATGCGCGCGCCTCTGCCAGTAAAGCGGATAGAGGTGCATGCTGACGAGAGCGCGAACTTCCCGCGCAACCGTTTAGTGCTCATGCAAGGCATTCCATTGGGCGCGACCAAGACAAGCGTTCGTGCTATGCTATCGCAAGCCCTGGACAACGGCGAAGGCATCGACTACATTGACTTTGTCAAGAACGTTGATCGCGTGAGTGTGCTTTCTTCTGAGGGCTGCTTACACTTTTCTTACGCTCAACAGTGTCATGTTCGACTGTCCTCTCCTGATCACGCTCGGAAGCTAGTGGCGTACTTTGACGGTCAAGGGGACGACGGCACCCGCGCAGAGCTCGTGCAAGGGGACCAGGAGGCAATTTACTGGGATAAAGTTCCCGAAAAGCTGCGAAAGGCGGCCATGGGCCTGACCAGTGCACCAGAACCAGTAGATAGCAAACGCCCGAGAAAAAGACTGAAGCAGACAAAGTGACTTTATTTTCGAGGCTCGCTTTTCTTTTCGTTTTGTTCTGGAAAGAGTTCGTCACGGTCGTGACGCGTGACCAAGCGCGTCTCCTCCGATCCTCCCGTCTCCGACTCCTCGCATCTCGATGTACGCGAGCTCGTCGTCGCGCGACTTCTTCAACACGCCGGCGGGCCCGTCGCAGTCGATATGGGCCATCAACCCCGCGCCGGCGCCGCTCGCGCTCCCGCCCGCGCCGCCCCCGCCGAAAAGCGCGGGACCCGTCTCGCTCGCCGCGCTCGAAAAGGCCGCGCGCAGCATCGTCGACCAGCTCTCGGCCGACCACCAGCTCGTCCCGGACCTCTCGGAGATGCTGCACAGTGCGTGTGTCCCGCCGCGCCTGCGCGCAGCGGAGTGCTGAAGGCAAAACGCTAGCGCACCCGCAGGTCCCGTATTCGTCGTCGACGGACAAGGCGTATATTCCGTTCTACCGTAAACGGACTGTGGGCGTCCCGGAGGCGCTCTCGGACTACTATGATGGTGCGCTTCGTGCTGCTTTCTTCGCTCGCCTGAATCAATGAATGAATGGTGGCTCATGTGAACTTGCCGACGCAGCGCACCAGGACGAGCATTCGATTATTGGCATTATGCCTGACATCGAACGCGCCTGGGTTACGCTGAACAACCAACTGTTTCTTTGGGACTACCACGACGGGTGCGCGTTGCTTTACTGTCGTCAACGGTTTATTTAATTGTGGATATACAGACAGGACATCAGCTCCTTCGTCGAGCAGCCGAATATCATTACGAACGTGGCCCTCATCCGACCCAAGCCAGGGGTTTTCGTCGACGACATTCAATACCTGCTCGCCATTTGCACCCCAATCAACGTCTTTCTTCTCGGCCTTTCCTGCGTGCCCGCAGCCGGCGCACGGACAGCGCGTACGGACATCAAGCTGTATGCTACGGATATGTCGGTATCGACGGAGGGAACTCCTGTGGGCAACATCGCGGGAACCAAGACTGGGCGCATTTTCATGGCCGGCGCAGACGCGTGCCTGTACGAGCTGCAGTACCAATCCAGCGAAAGCTGGTTCTCCAAGAAAATACAGCTGCACAACCATTCCGTCGGCGGATACAGCAGTTTCTTGCCATTCCTTAGCAAGCCCAACGCATGTATGTGCCCCCATCGTCTGTCCGTCGTGCATCCGCTCAGTGCCTTGCAGCCCGCATCATTTCCATTGTGGCAGACGACAGTCGCAACTGCCTATATACACTCACCGAGAACAGCGAAATCTCGCTTTATTATCTTGGGTCCCAAGGAGACCAGTTCACGCATATCCGCACCATCGGCGATTTACGCAAGCAGGCGCAATCGCGGTTCCCTGGCCTTCCCGCGCTCAACGTGCCCCAGTTCAAAATCACGCAGATCCATGTCATCGACCCAACGACCTCGCGCAATATCCACCTCGTCGGCTTCACTGACACGGGCGTGCGGCTATATTTCACGCATTACTCGATTTCCATGGGCACCATATACAACTCGTCCGGCACAACCGCTCGAGTTTCCAATGTGCCGCCGCCCACTCTGGAGCTGTACCAGGTCCGCCCGCCGCCGGCAGACCTGACCATCCCGAACCCCTCGCAAGGCTCAGTGTTGGGACTGCCTGGTGCGGGGACGCCGTTCATCGTGACCAACATGACGAACACGGCGCACTCGGCCGGACATACGGTCGGCGCGCAGGGGACATCGGACGATGGGAAGGGCTCGATGTCATCCTCGCCATCTGCCCCGACGCCGCCAAGATGGTCAACGCGCAGCGGCACGCTATCCCCGCACCGGGCTCGTATGGCTCGTACGGGCAGCAGGCGACGCAGCGACCGCTCGCCGAGTACGCGACGATCGTCCCCGTCGAAGGGCTGACGTGGGCGATTGCGGAGGCGCGCCGACTGCCGCTGTCGGCGCTGCCTGTCGAGACCCCCGCGCCGAACCCCATGCTCGAGCTCGCGACGCAATTCTCGGAGCCGCCCCGGCAGTTCCTCGTTTTCACCAACGCGGGGATCACATACATCGCGAAGCGACGCGCGGTGGACCATCTGAAGCAGTTGCTGGAACAGTACGATTCCGATCCGCGACCCGCGCAAAACTTCTGCCAGAAGTACGTTCCCTCATTCGTATATTCTCTACGACTGCTCATGGTTTCTGTATAGCTACGGTCGTACGGAGGCTGCGGCAATGTTGCTTGCCATTGCCTGTGGGAACTCGTATCTTGCGCACGAAGGCCTTGAGGCTGGCGATGCGAACGATTTTTCGCTGACCAACGTCAGCCCCGATATGGCAGCAAACGCGAAATTGCTGTTCTACTCTCAGGGTGGTGTGCCGTCCTTAAAAGTAGGCGCCACGCCTGGATCGATAGGTATGACCAGTCGAGAATGGGATATCAAGCTGCGTGCTCACTGAAGTAGTCGACTCGCAGGTCATCTTCAGCGGCCGTCGGGACGGCTTTGTCCTGTACTTTGCGCGCCTTGTACGGCCGCTTTGGCGCGGTCAGATTATCAGGAAAGGGTGCGCCTTAATGTTTAATGTCGCTTGTCAGTCTCCATACTGACTGCTTTGGTGACAGTGCCCATGGCCGGTTGGAGGCAAACGTTTTCGACAGCACGCTCGTAACTGTTCAGAGGAATCTCGACTCGTTGCGTTCATTCCTGGAGCGAAATCCGACATTGTTCTCTTCTAGTGTCGAGCTTCGCGACCCTGCGCTGCAAGAGGCTTGGAAGGTGTGCCTATCGTCTACATCTGCAGGGATCGGATCTGATATGTCTGTAGATTGAGTTGGCTTCGGTGGCCCAGCTACAGGGCCTGCTCGTGCAGACGATAGAGGCCATCTCGTTTGTCCTCCTGTTGATCGACTACCAGCTGTCCGAGATCGTGTCGCAGTATGTATTTCCATAACGTTTGCGGTGATTCGACTTATCTTTTTCGTTTAGATGTGACAAGCAGACACAACAGGACCTGCAGACATTGACATATGAGCAGCTCATCAGCACGAAGAAGGGCCGCGACATTGCTCGCAATCTGGTCAATGCCATCATCAACCAGCAAATTGGTCGTCAGATCAGTGTCAGTACCTACAATCAGCGGATGCATGACTCTGACTGCTCGCTAGGTTGAAACTATCAGCGAACTGCTGCAGCAAAGATGTGGCTCCTTCTGCAGTGCAGACGATGTCCTCATGTACAAGGTCAGAAACTCTTCTTTGTCTTAATTAGTCCCATTGCTGAGGTGAACAGGCCGCCGAGAACATTCGGAAAGCAAAGGAAACTCGGGACCCTTCCGAACGCACGCAATGTCTGCGGACATCATATAGGTAAGCGCTTTCATATCCCTCGAACGGGATGCAAACTCAACATTCGTCACAGGTTTTACTCCAAAGGTACAGCCAACATGGAATTGCCGAAGCTGCAAGAAATTGTGGGCGAGTACAAGGAATTGCGCTTCGCGAAAGGTATGGCGTCTCGTTGCCTGGCGCTGTCGTTACTTAACTTTGCAGGCGCCATTGAGCTGCCGTTAAAATGTGCGCGCGAATGGGACGCAGACAACTTAGGTCGAGCACATTGGGCCGAAGGTTGTCCGGCGAACGACCCCCGGGCCGAGTTTTATGCAAAGCGTGTCAAGTGCTATGATCTCGTGCTCGATGTTCTCGCTGCTTTCAGTAGCATGTTCGAATCGCGAGCCAACGGTCTGCAAAGTGTCGAAGCGGAAGAAGTTGCGCTGCTACGCGCAACAGCCTATCAACTTGCGATTTCTTCCCAAGACGACGTCTTCCATTCCTATTTGTACGATTGGCTATTGGCGAAGGGTATGCGAGACGAGCTCGTCGAGGTAAGGATGAATATCAACTTTTTGGGAGACTGTTGCTCATGCACCTGTAGATACGCACTCCCTTCATCGAGGGATACTTGCGTCGAGAACCGGTCGCCTTGAGCGCGCCGAACTGCTCCATATCTACTACGTGAAGACCGGCCAGTATCTTCGCGCGGCGAAACATGTGCGGCGCTTGCAGAATCTCCAGAGTACGTTCGTTATTATCCGCTTTACTATGCTCATTCATGTTCTAGGTTCGACCTGGATTTGGAAAAGCGCATACAGCTGTTCACCTTTGCTGTCAACTACGCAAAGTCGCATCCCAGTTCCGAGCTGGGAAGACAAGAAGCTGCAGTCGAGTTCCTTGCCGATCTCGAGGAGAAGCTGGAGGTTGCCCAAGTTCAACTCGAAATCTTCCACGAGTTGCAGCCGCGCTTTGGCGAAGGGCCAACGCAAGACGGAACTGCTGTTCGCCGTCTGAACCGCGGCTTGCTCAGCATCTCGGAGTTGTTCCAAGATTACGCGGAGCCATACGAGTTGTTGGAAATCAAGCTGTTGATATTGCACGTGTCCGACCATCACGACCCAGCCATGGTCGCCGCCATTTGGGAGGAGCTTTTCGATCGAGCCACGGACCGGGTCGACAATGTCGAGGAGTGCATCAGGAATATCACCGGGATCATCACCCGACTAGGACAACGTTTCTATCCATCCGATAATGCTTTCCCTCTTCGTTCGTCCTTCACTTTGCCGGCATGCAGCTCGCTCCTGACATTTATCGCAGAGGAAATCACAATGCGTCTGGAGCGCTTTGCATTGTCGCATACAACGGTCGTGCCGCAGGGCTGGGTGCCGCGGTTGCTGCTGGAAGCGAATGTTCCTTTCGGGACATCTTCGACACCATACACAAGCTTGTACGAGTCGCAGGTGCGTCTGGATCACCCGTCTGCGTGCTTCAAAGCTCATCAGGCGCCAGATCCCTCCCTTCCACGTGCAGGACGCCGTTCAATGGTTGTCCGGCGACATGGCCATCCTCGTCTCGGACTGGGTCGACGAGGCAACGCGTCCGCAATCGTCCATCCCGCGCCGCGAGTTCCCGGCCAATCTGCTGGACGAGACCATCGACCTCTACCTGCGCGAGCTCGCGCGCGACAGGGACGAGACGCGGCGGGTTTTGAACGGACAAAGCTCGCCATCCGGAGATATTATTGAGTTGGCCCCCTTTCTGCCTTCGTTCTTCCGCTTTTTTGTTGTTGCAGCCAGCGCAAAATTATGAGCACACGCGCAAAGATCCAAGATCCCATTATCGGCGCGAAGAAAAGTGTAGCAATATTTTACATAGGTTTTGCGTAGTTATACAGGTACCGTTCCCTTGGACGTCAAATACGAAGATGGAGCAGCGATGAGGGAAAGCAGAAATTCGCACGGGCAAGATGTCTTGAGTGTCTCAAAACTGCCAGACCCAGATGCCACCGCCCAAAAACGCGCCGAGCAATGCGCGCAAGCCGTCAAAGACGTCGCGCCAGCCCACCTCCCGGCGGATTGTGTGCCAGGCCTCCACGACAGTGTCCTTGGCCCCGCGGATGAAACGGACGACAGTCCACCACAGGTCACGCCAGAAGGCCTTGGTGCCCATGTTTCGCAAGCGATCTCGTGTGAAGCGGAACGGAGCTCTGGGCTCGTCGAGAGGTATGACTTCGTTCGTGCCGACCTCGAGGATAGCTGTCTCTGCCCGTCGCAACAGCTCCGTCGAGAGGGTCTGTGTCAGCTGGTAGGTGCTGTACATTGCTCTGATTATAGGGCATGGTCAGCGGCTGTTTCCTTAGGCAAGACCGGGCGAAACGTACTTGGCCACACCAATGAGTATCATCACGAGTATGAGGATTCCATACGTATCCCTATCCTCTCCACGTCGACCACCGGCGGCTCTCCTGCGCACCATCTGAAGCGGGAGCGTGGCAGCCCAGCCGAACTGGAGGAAGGAGAACGCGCCAACGACAGAGAGGCCGAGGAGGAAGCGGCGCAACATGCGCACGAGGAAGCCCGGTTTGGCGGGGGCAGCGAACTCGCCGTCGTCGTCGTCCTCGGGGAGCTCGCGGCGCAGACGCGTCGGCTTCTCGGACGCGGCGCGTGGCACCGAGACGGTGCTCTTGAAAGGCCCCGTCGGTTCGCCGTCGCGCGCATCGACAGGCTGTCCGGTCTTAGGTGCCTGCTTAGCCCGCCCCTGCTTGCGCCGCACTGCTTGTAGCGGTAGCTCGTCGGTTGCTCGGCAGGCTGGGTGGGGAAGAGCGCGTCGTCGAAGATGTCGTTCAGCGCCTGGTATGCGACCTTCCACATGGAGCTTCCTATGTTACTGTATGAATAGTAGTAGTACCACGAGTCGCCCCAGGCCGCGTAGGTATTGTCGACGGACTGATCGACGAGATGCGCGACGGTCGACGGGGTGCCGTCGATCCATGCTGACGGCAAGAAGAGCGAGAAGATGAAGGAGACGGTGAAGACGATGACGGTGAACAGCGTCACTGTCGAAATGCCCACGACAACTGCATATAAATCAGACAGATATTCAAGGCTGAGATGTATCTGACGTACAGCGCGAATTCGCAATGCCGAGGGCACGCGTGCGGACGAGTTGGTACTGCATGAACCATGTGAGCGAGAGTCGGCATGTATGCGGCGGATGGCATGCATGCCTTGTAGCCACACTGGTCGCATTGCCAGAACGAGCGGCGCGATGCAGACGCCTTGCGCCACTGATTGAGACACTGGACATGGACGTGCTGGGGACATACTGCAGTCAGTATTGCGCCGACGCACAATTCACGGACGACATACAGCCACGGTGCCTCTGCACTGGCACGGCCTGATCAGTTTCCCGAGTTCTGGTGCCTCTTCTGAGTTCATAAGGCAGATACGGCACACGGGCGCGTCTGGGGGTGCTTCATGGGGACCCTCTGCAACTGGACTCTGTGAGCTCATCGTCTGCGGACGGCTGGTCCATGCCGCGCACCGATTTCTGGCTGTTCAGGGCCAGGATTGGGCTCTGCGGGTTCTGGCTGTTCTGGGTGTTCATCTGGATTCTCATTAACGGGCGGTTGTGGGTTCAATGGAGGGTCAAGGAGCGTGGACATTGGGAGCGTAAGGACAAGACGTGGAATGTACCGGAATCACATTGCTGACTTGAGCCACCGTGACCGACGATGGCCGCCGAGGACTCGCGCGCACACGCGGCTGACGGCGAGCGGCATCCACGCCTGATCGTATTCGACCTAGAGTGAGCATGACCAATCCCGTCTGCGCGCGGCGGCCCACGATTGATAGTCAGCTACACGCTCTGGCCGCTCTGGATCGACACCCACGTATCGCGTCAGTCCTCGCGTGTAACTCAGAGCCACAACGCCTGATTCTTTGTGCACCAGCGCCGTTCAGTCGGGATGGAGACACCATTAATGCCGTCAATGATTCGTGCGTTCATCCTTTGAATGTACCAGCGTGGCTCTAACGAAGCATTTTGCAGCGAGGGCAACACCATTCGCTTCTATCAAGACGTCCCATCCATTCTCACACGGACCCACGCTTTGGGACACTCGAAAATGGCGCTCTGCTCGCGGACGCATGCGCCGGAAGAGTACGTGAGAGCACTTGCGTGACGCCACATCGCACTCACCCAGCAATCGGGCGCAGCGCGCGCGCAACGCTGGACCTTCTCCTCGTCAAGCACAACGACGGCTCCACGCGCAAGGCTCGCGAATTCTTTGCGCATGAAGAAATCTACCCTGGTTCCAAGGTGCGTGACCATTGTATAATGCGTTGAACGCGTGAACATGCGCGCTGATTCGATCGCCTCAGATTGCTCACTTCAAGTCCCTGCATCGCAAGACAGGCATTCCATTTGAGGAGATGGTGCGTGTTGATAGATTGTCGACTATATCGCCTTATCATACCTACCGCTGCGTGCCAGGTCTTCTTCGACGATGAATACCGCAACTCAGAGGTGGCCAAGCTTGGCGTCATGTTCGTCCTCGTCAAGCGAGGCCTGGACGAAGACACCTTCAAAAGGGGCTTCAGAAGTGGAGAGAAGCACGACATGTATCTCAGAGATAAACTCAGGCTGTCACCGTTGTACCTACCACACGACTACCAAGTCCTAGAGTGTGCTGTACACTTACTCTCGCTTACCTCGAGGATTTTGCATTACCATAAATTTTGTGCCAGATGACTTTTCTGAGAAGAAAAGCATCAGAACAAAATTGATGGGATGACCAGAGCGACAATATCCTATGAACGGCTAATATGGATCGGTAGGACCCTTACTTCTTCGACGTCCATGTCTCGGCATAAACCGATTCTTCACTGTCTGCCGCGACCATTGTCGTGCCCACCGCCGATGTCGTATACCCAGCTTTACTCGGCGCTGAGGGCGAGACTATATCCAATTGAAGAAGCAGAATCTCGTCGTTCCAAATCGCCCAGTAGTAGTCGGAGCTCGGTCGCGTCTGCGGGCAAGACCCAGACACCGCTGTTCTTTCTCTACCAAGATGCCAATTTTTCGATACGGCCGCAGACAAGCTCAAAGCACACATAAACTCGCTGAAGTCGCGCGAATCAACCGTCGCTCAGCCTCCATTGCCAACCTTGGTCCCAGAACCGATTCCTACCCATCGACTTCGCTGCATTGCTGTCGAGACCGATACTCAAACGAACTATACGCTCAGCGTTGGTTATCCCGTGATCTGCGCACTGGAGGCTCTATCCCCGTCCGCTAGATTCAAAGTGTATGGTGGGGATGGTGCGCCAAACGTCAGCGCTGACACCTGGTCTTGCGAAGGCAAATACCTGGCCAATATGATTTTAAGACCCAGTGAGCATGTGTCACGTATACACTGACCCATGTCTCCAATGCTTATCTTGTGCAGTCGCGACTGCAATGAGACAGTTTGGACAGACATTCAAAACGTGATTGCAAACAGAGCTTTCCTTGGGAGGAAGCGAAGCTTGCTGCGGCGTTGAGGCCGCAATACGGCAAACAAGTGGACATTCTGGCTCAGGTAGATGTTGCATGTCCAGGTTGGCAGCTCGTTCTCATGACGTTCTTAGGTTTGGTGTCAACTTCTAGAATACGACGAGCCGCGAGTGTCCGCGCTCTGCACATACAATCGTGTCATGTTCTTCTACAGGTCGCCTAGCGCCCCTAATGCCTTGCTATGCAGCAAGACGTACAACTTTTCCAGGAAAGGGCACAAATCTCACCGGTTCATGCTCACAGCTGTTCTGCTCGCCGCACGTCGAGATGCTGGCGGTCCAGCAATCGGCGACGTCGCTTTTGGGAAGTGAGCTGCCGCCCATATCGAGTTCGTATTCCGTCCGACTGACGAGTCATTCAGTTTGTCGATCCCTTTGAATCCCCCACTGTCGTAGTGGCACACCGCGCTGAAATTATGGACCCGTGACGCTCCGTCGGTCTGCTCGGTATTTTGCTTTTCTACAAACGCCTTGTTTATATCTTCATAGGAACTTGATGCCTCACTCACGCAACAGGTACGTTATCCTTGATTGAGCTACAATCAGGATACCCACATATTTTCTTTAGCGTAAACTAGTAGGTGCAAAATGCCGACCAGACCGCTTCGCATTGCTTCCTGTGCCATAGGATAACATTATTACTGTAACGTGGGAGTCATTCCCAACGTTAGGACTGAGGGCGTATGCTCTCGTGCCGCTCGACCACCTGCTGGCGCACGGAGGTGAATCACTATCCTACACTCCCGGCCTTAGTTCTGACCCGCAAACATCAGACACCCTTCGCTGCATAAACGAACAGGTCCCCGTTCCACCTGGGGCGAAGCCAGCAAATGCCACTGTCGTGGTGGACAAGGTCATCGTCAATAACCGCATCGGCAGTGTTTGCGCTGGCTTCTTGCGAGGCGGGCGTCGGGTTGTCATCAAAGTTTCGGACGACTCAGACGGATGGCGGGAGCTTTGTATCGAGGCCCTCAATTACCACCAGCTCACGAAGGCCGGCCTGGCAAAGTATATACCGTACTGCTATGGCATATGGCAGGATGTCCAGCTTACGATGCTCATCGTTGACCATGTCGGCACATCGTTAGAGCACTGGAGCGAACTTGACGACAAGCAATGGTATGTACCGTAACGATGATGTCGCCTGATTAACCGCGAATGGCAGGGTCGTGGTGTGCAGTGCGTTGCGCGCCCTGCACGCTACCGGTTACCACCACGGGGACCTTCTTCCCCGCAATGTTTGTATAGACGACGCGGGCCAATTGCGCTTCATGATCATCGACCTCGCCTGCGTCGAGAAATGCACCTGTCACTTGCAGTGCATGGACATTTTCCAGCTGGAACGTGACTCTGGCCGGTCTATGGTCTGACCCTGGCAGCAGTTTACAGGCTCGCGTTATCGTGTACTTCACCTGTCTCCGTATTTTGGACTGTAATACTGTATCTGTACCGACAGTAGGATGTGTATAAGTAGTCGATTTGTCTGAACCCTAGTGACGTTTATTGCGTACCCAAGGCGTTGGAATTAGAACGACTTGTCAGCTACAGTAGCCTTTACCGCCCTTCACCCTGTGCATCTCTGCCCGAGTCACTGCAAGTGCGGCGGGCAAGGTGGCCAGCACAATTCCTGGGGTGGCACAGACGGGCGCTCTGGGTGGCAAACGATGCCGCGGCCACCCGATTAGGCAAGATGAGCATCACCGCATTATCGGGCCAGCTGAGGTCTTCTATCGCGGTGCACGTTCGCGTTCCTAGCCAGCGGCCTGTCACTGCATGGGTGCTGCGCGATAGATAAAAGGCAGCGCTATCTCGCCCCTGGCGTGCTAGCCCTCTCCCGGGGGAGCTCACCAGCCACCACTTCGCTCTCTCCCTCAGTGCTCAGACTACTAGAATCATTCTGATGGTTACCCAGCCGCAGACAGAGTCTACGGTGGCCGCGACGGTCGCCCCGCCGAGCCCAGAGACGGCGAAGGACCAGCGCCGCCGCGGCGCCGAGCTCGACATGGCGCACAAGGCGTACGACCGCGCCAAGGGCCACTTCCACTCACGCGTCGGCCGCTCGTGGTGCACTATGTGCCATGGCAGGGGTTGGAGCGGTCCTGAGCGCACTGCTCGCGCGCCCGTCTCCGCCGCCTACGACGACGTCGAGGAGGCCAGGTGTGGCCCGACGTGGGCGCAGGACGTTGTCGAGTACGAGCGCCGCCAGGACATGTGGTACTCATACGAAGGGCTCGAGAACGAGCAGATCGCTCCTCCCGCGGATATGTTGCTCTGCACGCAATGTGGCAGCGCTGGAGACGCAATCTGTATTCCTGTGAAGGTGGCCCGTCGACGGAAGCGCAAGGGTGAGAGGCGTCGTTGCATCATGTGTGTCTGTTCTAGTGCTCATCGAGAGTGCAAAGGCATTGCGGCAGATTACGAGATGGTTCCCAATGCGTCCCACCATGTGCGCGTCCTTGAAGACGACTACGATTCAGAGCGCACTCCTCAGGAAGAATGGGAGTTCGTCGATAGCGACGACTCAGGCAGCCAGGCTCCAGTCCGTCGCTCGTATGCTGGCGTGGTCCAAGGACATTAATGAGCATGTGATGGTCTCGACAAGCTTACATATCAC
Organism: Auricularia sp. M13; assembly: GCA_037042915.1. Taxonomy (NCBI): domain Eukaryota; kingdom Fungi; phylum Basidiomycota; class Agaricomycetes; order Auriculariales; family Auriculariaceae; genus Auricularia; species Auricularia sp. M13. The sequence continues at coordinate 1,385,522 of CM073197.1, read as the reverse complement.
CATTCCCGTTGGTATGCGTGTACGTACTGTATGACTCTGAGAACATGAAGTGAAGGTAGGAAGAAACCTTGATACTCGAGTGAGCAATACGTCAAACGCATGGAGCACGCCCCACGATGACATCGAAAGGGTGTGTGACCTGAGTCCCCTGTGATGACTTTGTACAGGTCGGCAGCAGGATGTTCTGCACGCAATCAACAGCTGCATGCCATTTCTCGAGCATGCCGACCATACGTTCCTCATCCCCCAGCCAATCGCTTATGACCCTGAAGGTCATCGCTTTCAGCAGCATATCGATGCGTGTACAGTCCCTGCCCACGAGGTCGATGAGCTCAGCGCCAGCGCCGTATTCAACGAGGCCGTCCGAGACAATAACAGCTTCGGCCCAGCAGACCGGCCGCCAGTAAGGCGAGAAGTCGATAATGGCCGGCGGGCGCCCATCGGAGAAGAGAACGTTACCAGCTAGATCGCCGTGCACAAGCTGCGGAGTCAGGTCGACTGGCGCTTCAGGAACGTCGACGAGAAGCAGTTTCAGAGCGTCGAGGCGGCGTAAAATACTCGTTGCATCAGCTGGTAAAGGCGGACAGAAACGTTCGCCAAACGCGACTTTCTGGGCTGTATTCCAGCGGTGTGCACGCTCGTCTAGGAACGCAGGCTTGTCGCTAACGATATCGCGTAGCGCCCTGTGGAAGGCACGAGAAGCGTCGAGCAATTGAGACCATTGTGCCAGCGTCCGCGGGATGGATGTCCCGGGCACCCATTCCGTGCACGTCCATGACGCGACGATGTATGCACTGGCATCCGCAGGCTCTCGAACCCGCACAGATTTAGGGATGCAATAGCTTTGTTGAGGAAGGTGGCATAGCTTCTCGAGGAGAGGTAGGCAATAGCTGGCTTCAATTGGATCGTCGATGAGCTTTAGGACTAACGGCCCTGACGTGTACGATTGCGACTGGCCGCCCGCAAGGGGTTGGACCTGACCTTCGATGCCGAATGCGCGAAGCACTTCCTCGGGCGGCGGGCTAGCGTGCTCGGTCATGGTCGGTGGGCAAGTTGTGACTCGATTCCGAGGCGGAGCATGGCACCGGGTCCGACACGTGCTGGCCATGGTGTTGACACTGACAGCAAGTTCCGAGGATACCACATAGGTTGATTACGAGCCATCTGCGCAGTTTCGAGGAGTACCCGAGATCTGAGGACACCTTTTGCAAGCGTGTATCTTGCAGGACGTCACACTGCGACACCAAAAAATTCCAGCCAGTCGGGTTCGCATCGTCGTACCGGTCCAGCGTCATTTGCGCGACTGGTCATAGCGCAAAGAGAGCAGCATCTTCGATTGGTGCAATGCTACAGAATCTACCACAGCGTGGTGCAGCCTTCCTCGGAGCAAGACCATGCCGGAGGCCACCTGCGTTGAGGCCGCCGAATTTGCCAGTCAAAGGAGACAACTACGCAAGCATGGATAAAACGATGACGCCGCAATTCAGGCGTAGGTGGCTGGTGCATTAGAAGCAACAACGGAGACTCGAAGCCGCAGTGGACTGTACGGTTGAAGTCGCTGGGCTTCTTCGCTGTGCCCAGTTGAGTCATCCAACGGCAAGAAGAGAGCCGCGGTTACATGGGAAATGGCATATAATGCGTCGCATGTACCCAGATCCAAGCCTAATGATGAGCAAATGGTTTGGGGGCACACGAGTTGGTCATCCCCGTGGTGTGGTAGGGCCGCACTTGACGGGGAGCCTGTAGCTATTCCACAGTCAAGAAGTTGAGAGCAATCCAGAGCAGGCATTACGAGACTGCACGCGAGTAGATCGTGGCCAAGAGCCAGGAGTCGCGCAGGACAACGACAAGAGTCAGGTTGAGGTGCGCAAATAGCCGACACGAAGGCGCTTCAAGTCGACGTCGACATATTATGTAGCAGTCATATCAGAGACGACCGTCGTAGACGCATGTCGCAGAACAGTCTGAACAATATCGTGAAGAGAGTGTCGAGAGAGCATTACGTACCACCACTTGACGGTCGGCTACTTCCGACGATTCACACAGAGGCTTGAGCGCGCGTGTCGTGCACACATGTTCGACGATTGTGCGTGCACCGTCCATTTGCATTGGCGGGTACACTGACAAGACACTGCAGATGTCGAGCACTCTGGCGCTACGCCGGACACGCGTCCTGGGAAGCCACTACCCGAGTTATACCAAGGTTTCGAGCCCTCGCCTTATAATGACCTCAATGACAACCGCGGCGAGCTCATAAGTCAGGTACGCCGGTATCACGAGAAACAATACGCGAATAACAGTACTTGCAGATGGAAACGGGCTATTTCTCTTCTGTGGGTGCGCCAGTGGAGGAGCCAATATTCAGCTTGTCGCGCGTGCAGTATACGCCACCCGCGCCGGTCGTAGACATGAGAGTGTGCAGCGGCCTCCTGGTTCTGCTGGTCGCATCCAACAACCTAATATTCATTCGGCTGTCCGACGACGACAACATCATTACCGTGCCTCTCCCGCGTCGACCAGTGGACATGCGCGTGCTTCGCGTATTCCTCGATCCGTCCGGACGACATATTATCGTCACCAGCGCACAGGGCGAGAACTACCACGTATATGTCTCGCCGCCTTCAGGCGCAGCTCAAGGGAAAGCCTCGCAGCAGGCGCCCAAGCCACGGCTGTTGAAGAACTTCAAGATGGTCATCGAGAGTGTCGCATGGGGACGGAGTCCCAGCACCTCGCGCGAGATGACGGTTCTTGTGGGAGGAAACAACGGCACTATATATGAAGCACGTTTAGACGGTAGCGACGACTTCTTTAGACAACAAGGATACTGCCAGTCTGTCTTTCGCCTACCGGAGGAGCAGGCTGTGACCGGCCTGCATTTCGAGCACGGGGTGGGAGGCCACATCGTTGTGTTCGCGACAACTGCTACGCGCATGTACACATTCGTTGGCGCGTCCGAACGGCGAGACGACGGTCGTGTCTTTGGCGCATTATTTTCGGCATACAGCGATGCTGCACCGAGTGCGTGTGCATTGCTTGAGCATTCTGCCAAACTGACGTGTCACAGAAATTTTGGACCTTCCCGGAAATATTTCGCGCTCGGAACTGCAGCTATATGCACCACCGAGTGCAACTCCTGGGCCTGCGAAACTTCTGGCATGGTTAACGTGTGCGTCATGTCAAGGAAGTCAAGCCGTCCTCTGAAGTCTTGCATTCTGCAGCTGCTGGAATCTATCATGGCTCACTGAACCTATCGTCACCTGATACACCTGTGGACGCGGCCAGCCTAATGGCATTCCCTCATGCGGATGGCGCAGCGCCAGAGATACCACTCGGCATCGCAGTCACGGAATATCATTTCGTCCTGTTGCGGAGAGATCGATTATCCGCCGTTCGTGCACTTGATGACCATCTTGTGTGGACGGAGGTTGCTCCTCTTGTTCGTATTCGGTCTGTTGGTGTCTATCACAACTGAGTAATATCGCAGAAACCCGGCGAGTTCTTACGTGGGTTAACCGTAGACCCTGCGGAGAAGACATATTGGGCGTTCTCGGAAGGGTCTCTGTTTGAACTGACCGTCACGAATGAGGGTCGTGATATGTGGAAGGTTTACCTGGATCTTGGAAACCATGAGCGTGCTCTTGAACTCAGTCAAGTGCGTCTTGCATTAGTATATTAAAGGCTGCTCTGACACACCCTGCAGACGCTGGCGCAACGGGAGATGGCACTGGCTGCACAGGCCGACTCCCTGTTTTCACAGGGCAAGTTAATACCAGCTGCTCAACGGTATGCGCAGAGTAGTGCACGGTTCGAGGAGGTCACTCTCAAGTTCATCGATGCCAATGCACGGGATCCTTTACGATACTATCTGGTCGCGAGATTAGAACGGTTGCCGAAGACCGTGCGTTTGCAATATATCCGCTATCCACGAGTTACTGAAGCTTTTAAAGGCGTTGACACAACGCATGATCCTGGCAACCTGGCTAGTCGAGTTCTATCTGGCCAAGTGCAATGAACTCGACGACCTTGTCGCGTCGGAGAGCGTTGCGCACGATGTGGAAACGTTGCTAGTCGAGCGGACGATGGTAGAAGATGACCTTCGAGGTTTCTTTGAGACTTACAAGGCGAACTTGGATCGGAAAACCGTGTACGAGTTGATACTCGGGCATGGTCGAACGGATATGTATCTGCATTTCGCGACAGTGGTTGGCGATCACGCCAAGGTCGTCGAGCACTGGGTCATGGAGGGTAACTGGCTGAAAGCACTTGAAGTCTTGGCTGGGCAGGTGCGTTGTATCAAAGAGAAAAGACGGCTCCCTGACGCACGACATGCAGTCCGACTTGGAACTGTACTACCGCTTTGCGCCGGTCCTCATGCGCAACATCGCGAAAGAGGCCGTTGACGCATGGCTGCGCGTCCCATCGCTAGACCCCGTCCGCCTGATACCAGCATTGCTTGCGCACAAACGCGATCCGCTGGCGCCCAATCACGCCGTTCGGTACTTGAATGCGGCGATTTTCGAGCATGGGAGCGTAGCGCCGACGGTCCACACGCTGCTTCTGACTATTCTTGCCGCGGGCGATGAGGCGGGCGTGCTGCGCTTCCTCGCTGCCGCGCCTACGGATGTTACTGGGAAGCCGTACTTCGATCTCGATTACGCTTTGCGGGTATGCGGACCACAGGGTAGGGCACGCGTCTATGCGATGATGGGACGATGGGAGGAGGCTGTTGACGCGGCCCTCGGCGCTGGAGATGTCGAGTTGGCGAAGGCTCACGCAGATCAACCTGCAGACGACGCACCATTGCGGAAGCGCCTGTGGCTCAAGATCGCGCGCTATGTCGTCCGCGACAAGCGGGACATAAAAACGTATGCCTACAATTTTCATAGCGCTCTTCATGCGTCGCTAACGGAGCTGAAGCGCGATGCGATTCCTCGAAAACACGGATTTGCTGAAGATCGAGGATATCCTGCCGTTCTTCCCGGACTTTGTGGTCATCGACGACTTCAAGGATGAGATCTGCACGGCGCTGGAAGGTTACGCGGCGCATATCGACAAATTACGCGCGGCGATGGACGACGCCACGGCCGGCGCCGACGCGATCAAGCGCGACATCGACGCGTTATCCTCACGCTGCGTGAGCGTGGACGCTGGCGAGCGTTGCGCCAAGTGCGCGTATCCGTTATTGACACGGCAATTCTACGTGTTCCGTGCCAACATTCATTCCATGCCGACTGTCTCGTCGCTCTAGTAAGTCATATCAATCAGCCGCCGAATAGCTTGGATATTGATGCTATTCTCGTCGTACATAGAACAAGGAGTACATGCCGCCGACCACGCTGCGCAAGATAGTGACCCTACAGGCGGAGCTAGTCAAGGCCGCGCCGCCGCCGGCCGCGACGGCCGCCGCGCAGGCGGCGCAGCTCAACGGCAGCCAGCCGAACACGCCCGGGACGCCGGGGCAGCAGCAGCAGCAGCAGCGGCAGCGCACGCTGCTCTCCGCGGCGTTCGCGCTGCCGGGCGTGCCGACGGCCAACTCGCTCGGGCGCAACGTGCTGAGCGCGGCGGGCACGGGCCTGCGCGAGCTGATCGCGCCCGACGCGCTCGTCAGCGCGATCAGCAGCGCGTGGGGCCGCGGCGCGAGCGAGGCCGGCGCGGCGCCCGTCAAGACGGAGAAGATCCGCGAGGAGCTGAGCAGCTGCTCGCCGCGGCGTGCCCGCTGTGCGAGAGCGTCGTCGCCGGGCTCGACCGGCCGTTCGTCCTGCCCGAGGAGGTCGACGCGTCGTGGCAGATATGAGGCACCGCTGTGATTGCTATTAGTAGCGTGCAGATTACTATAGTGAGGATTCAGGAGTAAATTATCATATGCTTTGCACCGCTGCACAGTGTGTCTGTGCTTGGGACTCGCAGTAAGCAGGTGCTCTGCGGCGATGACTCCGAACGCTGAGAGGACTGCGCAAGATTTTTTTTTTTGACAGGATTCCAAGATCAGAATTGCAGTCATCCTGAGCAATGCGATGAAGTGACTGTGAGATCGGAATCCGGGTTGCGACGGAGGTCGTGTCGATTAGATATGATATCGATGCGGATCGGGATCTGCGATTTCAGGGTGCAGGACGACAAAGCACGGTGCACACGCTGCACACGTTCTCAATCGATGAAGACGACAAATATCCCATAGGTGATTTACGGGGGCGTGTGCTAAAACGAGAATGAGGACTGCGCTTCGGTCGGAAACAGTGAGCAGCTTAGTTCCAGGCAGGAACCAGAAGGCGCGCCCGCGTTTCTGGCGCCTGAAGTGTCAATGCGAAACACGAAAACACGATCGACGAGTGGACCTGCGAAGTTGACCCGGGGTTAGTTAGGCTGGAGATCACATGCCCCTTGTTCAGGATTCAAGCATGCGCGGGCGCGCCTTCTGGTCGCGTGAACTCGGCGTACGCTGCCCAGCTCAGATGCGCCGTTGGGGATTCGCGCAAGGCTCTGACGATTGGCACGGCTGGCTAGGGAGGGAGTCCAGAACTCCGGTGACGAGAAGCTCGGGAGTCGGGATGTCGGGCGGGCGGACAGGGGGTGGCTTCCGTGACCGAGCGACGGATCGATCGATACGGCAGGCGAGAGCATGTTGCGATAGAGTGTAGATACAGAGCGTATGAATGCAGGGCAGCAGGAAGCAGGGTGTAGGGCGTAGGGTGCTGCAGGGTGCGTTGCGGGCTAGCCGTGGACCTTTTTGGAGCGGCCCATGCGCTTCTTGAGGCGGGCAGCTTTGCGGGCGCCCATCTGGGTTGCAGTCAGTACGAGTGTGGACGGTAAGCGGCTCGGGAGGAGAAAGCAAGGAAGGGAGGAATTCAGGAACTGGGGACGGAAGAAGCGCAGGCGTGGGCAGGGCAAACACGGCGGCAGACAGATGGACAGGTGGCAGCCAGACTGGGGACGCCGACGCGCTCGCACGCACCGTAGCCTTGGCCAGCTCGAGCCGTGCCTTTTCCTCGGCCGCTTTCTTGCGCTCCAGCGTCACCGCGCGTCGGCTGCGGGGACCGGGTCAGCGTGCGGGGCGCAGCAGAGGCTGCAGTGGCAGCACGCACCGGGCTTTTTCCTGCGCAGCCTCGTCGACGAGCTCCTGGGCGAGCTTTTTGGCGGCCTGCTCGCGCTTTGTGCGCTCCATGCGGTCCTGCCAGGACTTGGTCTTGACGCCCGCGGGCAGGTGCGAGCGGCTGCGTCGCAGTCAGTCTAAGTGAGCGCGGGAGGATCAGGCACGGCTGCTGCTGTACGCACACGGTCGCAGTCTTGGGCTCCTTCCAGGCCTTGCCGCTGGCCCTGCCGTGGGCGGACGGCGCGAGCGGCAGCGGGGCGGGCTGCTGGTCGTCTGTGCTCATCGCGGGTAGTGTGTCCGGGACGCGGGCGCTGAGCGGGCGTTTCCGAGCGTGTTAACGAAGGTGTTGGCTCCACCGTATCCCGGTATCTCAATCTTTGCGTCACCCTGCAAGGGCGCAGTTGTAGACGACGGCGTGTAGAGACAGGAAATAAAATAAAATAAAATAAAGGCAATGGCGGGCTCGCCCGAACTGCGGACCGGATGATAATTTCCGAGGGTCGGACGGACGGCGGGCGATGGCTGTTTCGCCGCGCATACAAATTGGGCTCCGGGGTCAAGAAAAGCAGAGCCCAGCCACATCAAACCCTCTCCCCCCCGCTCCTGCCCCGCTCCCTCCCAGCATCCCATGATCTCAACGCACCAGCTTCTGTCGCACAAGCCGTCGCAGCAGTTCAAGGACCCGAACGAGTTCGGTCGCCACTCGGCGCCGTTCCGCACGACCTACGCCCGCTTCTGCGCCGACCCAAACCGCCTCAGCGAGTGGCGCGACCATCTCGAGCTCGACGACCTCGCAGCCCTGCCGCCCGACGTCCGCTATGCCCGCATACTGCCCTATCTGCTCAAGGCCAAGGACGAGCTCGTGCGCGTCTACGGCTGGGCCGACGCCCAGCACAAGGTCGACTCCGACACCATGGCCTTTGCCGTCGAAAAGACCTTCCGCGGCTCGACCTACGCGCTCGCCTTCCCCCGCACGCTCTCGACCTTCTGGGAGTGCGGTCACGCATTCGCCGCCATGTTCCAGTCCGGTCTCTTTGCTGCGGCCCCGAGCCGGTCCAAGGGCATCGTCCTGGCCCACGAATGCGAGCCGCCGTTGGCCAGCATGTTTTATTTCCTGCAGACCGTTGTGCCGGGCATGGTGAGTCGAGTCGAGTCCCCGTCCAACGTGATTGCCGGCGTCTGACAGTTGTCGCGTGCGCGCCCCACAGTGCTTGGTCGTGATGGACGAGACCTCCCGCTCCGGCGCACGACGCTTCGTCCGCGCCCTGCCGCCCGACGACTGGCTCATCGCCAACGACCACGCGCTCTGTACGGCCTATGGCGGCGACTACTACCTCGCGCTCGTCTCCCGCTCGCTCAACTGCGCTGTGCGCACTCAATCCGTCGACGACGACGAGCTGTAGCACGTATCTTGTAATGCGTCTCCGTCCCCGTCCCCCCGTTGTTGTCGTGAGTGCCTCCGGTCGCTATCGATCAAGCTGCCGGGCGTTGTTAGCTGACCTGTCACACAGGCTCTCCCGAATGTTGTGTTATTACTCTACATAGATGGAGGACCAGGGCCGAACTGTCCGGCCCCAATCCGCACCCGTAGTCGACGAGGACTTGCGCGCGGTGGAAATATGTAAAATTGCGGACTCGTGTTTTGGTTGTCCTCAAAGGTCGCGCTCGCTCAGTCTTTCTGGCGCGTTGGGAAACTGTTGGCTATTTAGATCTTTCTTCCTGTATTTGGTACAACTGTCTGGTGGTAGACCCTCCTTTGCTTTTATATACTCAAGTACAGTACTGCAAATGCATTGCAATTTCACCTCCAGTCTTCCGTTTTGATCGTTGTTTGCACTCCGCTTTGAGTACCATCGGCCACTGGCAGGCAGGGGCTGCGGGCTGGCTGCTGGACCGTGCCCATGGCGTCTCTCGACCACTCTCACGCTCCCTTTCCCTCCATGAGCAGCTCGCGGCGCCGGGGCAGCACGCCGAGCGAGGACTACGACGAGGACGATATCACCGTCGACCTCGACGCAGGCCGCAACACCTATGGCCAGCGCCGCCGCTTCTCGTCGTCGTCCGAACCCGACACCGGCACACTCGACGGTGACGACGACGAGGTGCGCATGAGCGTCATGGGCCCCAAGCTGACGCTCGTCTCGCGCGCGCCCTGGGAGCCCGGTGCCGCCGGCGACTTGCTCGCGGAGGACGACGAGGACGACGGGGCGTCCATGCTCGACACGCTCTCTCTCTTTGGCGGCAAGACATCCGCGCGCGGCCGCAAGCTCGCGGCCAAGGACGCCGTTGCGCCGTCGCCGACCGCGACCAGCAGTGGCATCGACTGGCGCCGCCCGTTTGCCGCGACAAGCTCGCGCTCGTCGTCGTCGACGCGGCCGTCGCGCGAGTACAGGAGCCAGACGAACACGGTCTACTCCAACGCGCACGGCGCGCGCTCGGCCGCGTCGTTATCGGTCTATTCAGTCGCGTCAGCCAGGGACCTGTCCCTCAATGCGCCCCCGTTACCCGGGTCCTCGTCCACGGGCACCACCCCTCCCAATAGCGCCGGCGGCGGCAGTGGCAGCAGCGCCACGACCAAGTCGCGCCCGCCGAAGGTGCGCGCACGGACGACGTCGGCGGGGACGCGGTCGAGCACATTCAGCGCGGTGTCCAGCAACTCCTACGCGTCCGACATCCCGCCCATGCCGCGCGTGCCGTTCTCAGACTCGCCGTCGGCGACGACCAGCTCGTTCTCCGAGCTCGAGTCGCCGCTGCACCCGTACGCGAACCCGGACCTGCTCGTAGATAAGGACGACGGCATCCTCGTCCGCTCCGAGTCCGGCATCACCGTCACGAGCAGCCTCGCGCACGACGACTCGGGCAGCGGGCCGCTGCTCGCGCCGTCCATCTCGGCGTCGTCGTCCAACAACGCCCACACTCGTTCGCCGCGCGGCCCGAAAACCCCACTCAGCATCAACGCGATAAGCACGCCGCTGCCCGCGCCGCCGGGTGCGCTCAGCCAGCACAATATGAGCGGGTGGGGCGCGGTGCCCGGGAGCCCGAGCTTCAACCTCATCTCGCTCGAGCAGGCGCAGATGAAGGTGCGCGACCGCACGCGCAGCGTGTACAGCAACGCGACGTCGCCCTCGTCGCCCGCCAGCGGCGTCTTCCCGCCGCTCCCCAGGCCTCGCGCTCGCGGACGACGAGTGGAGTGGGCGCCGCCGAGTCGTATCTCCCGCCAGAGCCCCCGGAACCGTCGCCGCCTGCGACTGCCGGCCCGCCGCCTGGCAAGACCGTCAAGACGCGCAGGAGCGGCTTCCTCAGGTTGTTTAAGGGCGCCGAGAAGGAGCTGCCGCCTGAGATGCCCGCCGTCCCCGTGCTCGCGAAGCCCGTGCCGCCTCCGGTTCCCAGTCAACCGCACCAACAGCACCAACAGCAGCAGCACCAGCAGACGATGCGCGCAAGAGCGATGACCACCGACCCGTCGTCGCCTACACGGCGCAACCAGCCTGCACTCTCTGTCGTCGTCACGCCTTCCCCGCAACAGCCTCAGCGTCCCACGGCTAAGCGCGTGTTCACTGCCCCGAACTCTGAGCATGATCACGATCAAAGAGAGTACTTGGGAGGGAACAACTCGCAGTCTCTTTCGCCTGCCAGTGCGGCCCCGCTGCCTCCCAAGAGCGCGCCGCCGACCGTGAGCGGCTTCGACGACGGCAAGCCGGCGCTCCAGCTGCGGCCCATGTCGACGCTGTTCAACGGACTGCCGGAGAACCTGTTCACGCCGCAAGCCTCGCCCCAGTCGCCGCCCTCCAGCGACGGGCAGCTGTCCCCCGCGCCGGAACTCGTTGTAGGCTGGCAGCGGCAGATCAAGGACCTGGAGAGTCAGGTGCGCGACCTGCGGCAGCAGCTCGCGGAAATGAAGGCGGGTGCGCCGTGCGAGCATTGCGGGCGCGGCGGCGCGACGTTTGGGTCCAGTGCAGACAAGACGCCGCCTGCGCCGGTGCAGCACTCGCAGTCCCAAGACGACTGGCGCGCGGCGGCGTGAGCATTGTCGACAGGCCCCGCGCGCGCACGGCAGGGCGGGATCGCACGACCTTCGCGGGCATGTGGCGCGAGGGATAGAGTCTGGATTCGCGGTTGAGGTGCGAGTTGAGGTGGCGTAGATGGTGTGTGGATGCTGAGACTACCCTAGGACTCGTGGACTCGTTTATTTGCGCGCTCGACTCCTTGATCACCCTCCCTGATGACCCGCCCTGCCCTGCCAGCGTCGCTCGTTTGTTGTTTATTTGCTCGACTTATGCGGCCCTCCCCGTCTCCCACTCTCGCTTGGCTCGTTTATCCAGTAAAGTATAGTACATACCCGTGTATGCGTACCCCATGGCATGTCGCTTACATACGTAGTGTCTCCCTCCTCATCTCGATGCCAGTCCACTCTCATTCCCTCTCTCATCATAGGTATCTCGGTCCCCGTCTCTTCACGAACTCGTCACGACGTCTTTCTCTCGCTCCCACTCTCTTTTATTTTCTCGATTCGACGCGGCACGCGAATACACAAAAAGGTTTAATCGTTCTGCTGGTTTAAGCGACTGAACGACATTGACGTGCGTCATGCTGATTGCGGGAATCTAAGCGCCCGGCTTGCATAACCTGCGCGTTCGAGTGAACCAGCACCTTGCCCTTTGCCTGCACGATGGCTACCACCCCCGAATCGAAGACACAGCGCCCGGTGCCCAGGCTGTTCCTTATACGCCATGGGAGACTGAATGGAGTCTGAATGGTGGGCTGAACGCGCTCCTCGCTGCGCTTGCCGTCTGAACGCACTGCATCGACAGGACGGCATGTACGAGCTCTGGATGTTGATTCGAGCTGCTCTCGATCTTAGGCGCTGTTTAGGCTGGCGTGTCGGATATTCCGCTCACCGCAAATGGCGAGGCGATCATCAAGTCGCACCGCGAGAGCATCGTGGGCGAAGGAAGTGCGTATCGCGCAGATAGAGACGCGTTGTTCGTTTGCTCACTCCATCCGTGACAGAGCTGCTCGACCCGAACAATATATGCCACATCTTTGTCTCGCCGCGCCAGCGCGCGCGCAAGACGTTCGACCTGCTTATGGCGGCGCTGCCGTGCGAGATGCCCGGTTATACCGTCACCGATATGGTTTGTGCTTGCGCTCTGGGGCTCAATTATAGAAATGACGTTGGGTTACAGGTTCAGGAATGGGATTATGGAGAGTATGAGGGCTTGACGGCAGACCAGATCAGGGAGAAGAATCCCAAATGGGATATCTGGAAGGATGGGTGAGACCTCGTTCTCTTTATCCCGTGAATAGGACCACGCTGATAGAAAATAGATGCCCTGGCGGAGAGAGCGTGCAGGATATGACGGCGCGTTGCGACGAGGTGCGGCCACGAGAATCGGTTGGTGCTAAAGAAAGCTGAGGGTAGCCGACGAAAGGTCATGGCGAAGGTATGTGGGGACGGTCATGCAGCAAGGTTGTTCTGACTAGGCGGCAGGTGAGAGAATTACACAGGCTCTACTTTGAGGAAGGGAAAGGGCGTCGCGACTGCCTCATTGTTGCGCATGGGCACTTCAGTCGTTGCCTCATCGCCCGCTGGCTCCAAACCCCTCTCTTTGTCGGTATGTATTCTCGGAGCAGGCTATGCTCACATGCTGACCCTCCCTGCGGGGAATAGGGTCGCATTTCAACGTTGAGCCGGCTGGGGTGCGTGACCACGGGCCATGTCCTGTTCTGGTCGTCTTGTCCGGCATTAATGGGGGAAATGAAACGGGCAGATTGCGATGCTCACCTACAACCACAGAAACCTGAACGAGACGTCGCTGACCGGGTAGGTGCCGCGGTCGCCGTTGCCTGTTGCCATTCGCAACTCTTGCAGTTGCACTGCGGAATCGCTGACCCATTTCCAATTTGCAGGCTCAACTTGCACGCATTCTGAGATCAAACGAAGGCCAGGACAAGGTCGCTCGCCAGCTTTGTATAGACAGCCCAATGCTGGAATTGTACTGTGTCCATTATGGCTGCATGCCATCCAGTCAACGTGCCAATAGAGGGGACGCTTTGCTCTTCATTTTCCCGATGCTGCTTGTTAAATGTGCAGAATGAAATGAACACTGATTTATATTAAATTCAACTACATTATCTAATCTACTTTACAGAAAGCAGCTGCGTCAATCTTACCATTTACTGCGAGTAAATGCGCCATGATGGCGCTCGTGCTACCTGCTCGTCGCCGGGCATCTGTGGTGTCGCTGGTGGTTGTTCTGTCATTGTACGAGACGAAAAAGAGCGTCAGGACCAGTCGATCTACGAAGCGACGTTCCGCGTTCTGAGAGTCGGATCAACGGACCGCAGAACACGTTCCCTCGTGCGCTCGCCGTTCTCTTCCACGCGCTCAGCTATGGAGGACCCGCAGACTGCGACGTCGCCAGTGCCGCCGCCGGGCGACGAGGAAAAGGTAGAGTTCCCCGTAGACGACGGCGTCGAGGACGAGGCCAGCACGACTGCGGGCACGGACGCGCCTGAAGAATCCGGCCCTGAGAATGGTCACGGTGACAGTGCTGAAAAGGCAGAGGACACGCCTTCGACTCCGCCTCCTGCTGCTGCGGCTGAGCAGGCTCGCCGACGCAGTCGCCCGCATTTCGGTTGGGGGTGTAGTCCTGCAGGCCGAGCCAGTTCCCTCGTGCGCTCGCCGTTCTCTTCCACGCGCTCAGCTATGGAGGACCCGCAGACTGCGACGTCGCCAGTGCCGCCGCCGGGCGACGAGGAAAAGGTAGAGTTCCCCGTAGACACTGTGCCAGAGCCTGCGCCCATGCCGCGACCGCGCGCGGCAGTGAGCCAGGACGCTCGTGTCCGCAAGACCTCGACCACTGGCCCGCTCAAGACCAGCGTCTCCGCGAAGGGACCCTCGACGCCCATTGTGAAAAAGGTCTGCGGTGATATTTCGCGCGTGTCCCTGCCCAGGCTGACTCGCTGAGAGGTTCTGAACTCGGGCACCTTTGGCGCCGGCTCGGTCAAGAGTCCTCCGTCCAAGACCGCTGCGCCGCCTGCAACAACGAAGCCTGCTGCTACCTCTACGACTACTGCGAAACCTGCTGCAAGTGCTACCACTGCTGCTAAGCCGACCACAACCACGGCGGCGAGGACCACGACTGCGACCTCTTCAACTACCGCTACCCGTCGCACATCCACCGCTCCAGCCTCCCGTCCCGTCTCAATGGTCTCCAGCACATCCTCCAAGCCCAGCACGACTACGGCTAAGCCCTCGACCACTTCCACCGCGACCGCTAGACCTGCCGCGACAGCCACCAAGCCCACTGCCTCCAGCACCACGACGTCCAAGCCGGCCTCGTCAGCGCGCAGCTCCGTAACGCCAACTTCGGGCACAACTCTCCACAAGACGCGCGCGAGCATCAGCTCCACGGCTGATCTCGCGAAGAAGCCGGCCACGAGCGCAGCGAGTGCGCGCCCCAGCGCCGCAGGTGCAAGCCGCCCTGCCGCTGCCCCGTCGGCCAAGTCGCGCACCGTTAGCGCGTCAATCTCCTCGCTCAAGGACGTGAGCGAGGATAAAACCGCCGAGCTGCAGGCCAAGTTCGACGCCGCCCTCGCAAAGCACACCGAAGAAGTCAGCGTGCTCCAGTCGCAGCACGACGACATTGCCGCCAAGTTTGCCGCACTCGCGAGCGAGCACGACGAAATCCAGGCGAAGTACAATGCCTTGGTCGGCTCGCAGAACGGCGATGCTGCGCAGACCAGTGAGCAGCATGAGGCACTCGTCAAGGAGCACGAGGCGCTTGCTGCGAAGCTTGCAGCTGCCGAGGCCGAGCTCGAGGAGGCGCGCACAGCCAAGGCTGAGCTTACGGAAGCTGGCGCGTTGGGCGAATCCAAGGCGGCCGAGCTCGCTGCCCAGGTGAGCGGTCATACCACATGCCGCGCGGTATAGTCTAACTCGTCCGGTAGCTCGAGGCGGCTCAGGCTCGCATCGCTGAGCTTGAGGAACAATTGTCCGCTCTCCAGGCCGAACTCGCTGCTCTGAAGGAGGCTCTTGCTGCTCAATCTGCGGGCGGCGAGGAGGCTCTCGCTGCTGCCGCTATCGAGCGTGCTGCTCTGGAGAAGGCAAATGCTGATCTAGCCGCCATCAAGGAACAGACCGAGAAGCTTGGTGAGGAGCACGCTGCTGCGCTCGAGGAGGCGCAGGCCAAGATCACTGCTCTCGAGGCGCGCGTCGCTGAAGCCGATGCCGTCGCGGCCGCCAAAGCAGAACTTGAGGCCAAGACCTCAGAGCTGGAGATTGAGATCCTCGAGCTCAAGGAGGTTGCGGAAACCGCGCAGGATGAGCAGACTAAGGTGGCTGCGAAGCTGAAGACCCTTGAGGCTGACCTCGCTGCTGCACTCGAGAAGAGCGAGAAGGTCGCCGCGGAGCTCCAGGCGCTTGCCGACTCGCACGCGAAGCTTGTCGAGGAGAAGGACGCCGAACACAGTCGTGTCCTTGGTGACAAGGACGCGGAGCATGCGCGTGTGCTGGACGAGAAGACTGCGGAGCACGCCGCCGCTCTCGAGGCGAACCTGGCCGCACACGCGCAAGCCATTGCGGACCAGGAGAACGCACACGCTGAGAAGGTCAAGGAGCTCTTGGCTGAGGTGCAGCGTCTCACCGAGGAGCTTGCCGTCAGTTCGACATTTGACCATAATTGAATAATTTACTAAATTTTTGCAGGGCCAGGAGGGTCAATACAATGCCAAACTCGACGCAATCAAGGCGGAACACCAGGATCTGCTCGACCAAGCTTTCGAGAAGGCAAAGGTGTGTCCCCAGGCCGCGTAATGTCGCATCACACGCTGAAGCATCTCAGGCGGAGGCCAGTGCTGCACACTCCCAGGAACTACATGCTTTGCGCGAACAATCGCAGCAGAGCATTGACCAGCTCCGTGCATCGCACAACGCTTCGCTGGAGGAGGCGAAGGCATCATATGAAGTGTCGCTGGAGGAGCAGGTCAAGAGCGTTGAGAAGAAGCTCGCCAACCAGACTCTCGAGCTGCGCGCCACTCAGGACGACCTCGCCAAAGCTAAAGCTGCTCTTGGCAACGCTGCACCGGAGATCGACAGTCTTCGCGCTCAGCTTGAGGAGGCTAAGGCCGCCACTGCCGCGGCCGTCGAGGCTGCTGGAGCCGAGCACAGTTCTGCGCTTGAGGAAGCGAAGAATGCCCTCGCTGTCGCTCAAGACGATTTGGCGAACGTGACGCAGGCCTTCAATATTACCAAGGACTCGCTTAGCCAGATGGCCACTAGCCACCAGCTTGAAGTCGAGGAAGCCGCCAAAGCTCGCGCGGAGGAGGTCACGAAGCTGCGCGCCGCGTTTGAGGAGGAGAAGGCCAGCCTTGTCAAGGAGCGTGATGACCTTGCAGCCCGGCTCGCTGGAGTCGAGGCAGACTTAAACGTTGCCCGCGCTGCTCCTGCCCACCCGCCCACACCGCCGCTCTCGCCGCAGGCTAATGGCAAGACCACCCATGACAGCGAGCCTGGTGTCACTCGCGAGGAGCTTGAGCGGCTGCATCAAGCACATACGCACAAGATCATGGACCTTGAAGCCGACCATGCCAAGGCAGTCAAGGCTCTGCAGGAGAAGCTCGAAGAGGTAGGCCAAGTTGCGATCATATCTTTCTCTGCCGATGCTAAGAGATTTAGGCGCTCTTGAAAGCCGACGAATTGGAAGCGAATGTTGCCCGCAAGGCCCTCGAGCTGCAATTCCTTGAATCCCAGGATGAGGATCACCAAGACGAGGTCACACGGTACGTGGCTGCAGTATCCGCTTCGTCCTCCCACTCCTCCATGGCGTGGGTGTGGTGTGTGCTGCTGGGCGCGTTTCTGGGTATTCTTTTCGTCGTTTAACCCGGTGGTCGATGCTATCGCCTGCTTTCCATGCTTTATCACGCATTCCGCCTGCTGTCGGCGACAACTCTGCAACACAACCGCACATAACTTATCCGCACCCGCACACATCGACCTGCATCACATCTCTCGCACATTGCACTCGTTTCGAGCTGTCTCGCTCTACATGGCACATCGCGCATCGCACAGCATATCCATACCCCACGCATAAATCCCTCCCTCTCAATCACCCGGCATGTATGTTTTGTCCATCGTTTTATTGACTGTTTTCGTTCCGTCTACGCAGGCTTCAGGAAGAGATCGATACACTCAAGGCCCAGCTGGCTGCCAAAGCGTAGAAGGGTATATTGGAGTACAAGTGGATGTTGGGTCGTTGATGAAGGTGCCGTTTTGCTGCTAGATGTCTTCCTGTTTATGCATTTCCTTTTTCCCCCTCTGCCTCCCTTCACGTTTTTGCGTCCCGTATCTCGTTTCTCGTTGTCGGCATCATGTTTTCCCCCGCAGTCTAGTGTTCTTAATCGTGTCCAGTACAAATTTATGACATACCAGTTGGCCTTGGGGTCTAAAATCAAATGGACTTTTTGTGTAATGTGCCTCGGAGGTCCGTGCGATACGGGAGGTCGGCTCTTCATGTTTAAAATTGCACCGGAGGCCCGGCGCGTGTGGCAAATTCGGAATAACTGCGTTACAATATATCGCCAATTCTGCGGAGACTCAGAGGGCTGAACGCTGAACGATGCCGAGCATGCGGCTGAATCTCGAGTATGTAATATCGGAGATCACGGCAGTAGCATTACAGTAGCATTGGCAATGCGCCAACCACGTCACAGATTATCCTCTGAAGAAAGGCATCATTAACTTGTACCAGCACCGCCGGCCTCCTTGTTGATATCCTCGTTGAGATATCACGCTACCAGGGCTGACCACAATACCGCCGGCGGCGCAACTTCTTCCTACTGGCAGCTAGGCACTCCTGTACGGCCGCGCAGCATTTGAGTCGTCCAACCGATTAGGAGATCTGTGCAACGAAGCTTTGAAGGAAGCAATGGCCGTTCACGGGACCGAGTCGACCCTCAGGACAAAGCATCTCACCAAAACGGAGGACAGGGCAACAGCGTATAACGCAGGAATCCGGCGGCGGCGGCGGCAGTGGCATTGAGTGCGAGGATGAAATATGCTGCGGCCTGTCGGCGCACAACTCGCGGCCGGTCCGCAAGCGGTCAGCATATGCTGTCAAAGAGGTTTGTCGGGAAACCTAAGGACCACAAACGGAAGTATTATTGTTTGGCATATATGCATACTGGCGGGCCAAAAAATAGTCAAGTGGATGGCCTCGGATGACCGTAAATAGGTTATTTTCCCGCAGCAACACGAGTACAGCGCGTGTTGTGACGCAAAGCCCCCCGCAGCATACTTGACTAGGAAAGGTGTAATCAGCTGTCAAGACGGCGGTGGCACTCGGGATCGTGATCTGACTCGCAGTTTGTTTGTCGTTTGTCCGGAGGACGCGATATACATGGTCAAAGTCGGACAAACAAAGGAAGTCGCGAACCACTGCCGCGGCGCGCCGTCGGTCAAGTGGCGCCGTGCAGCTGGAACTTGACAGCAGCACCGCTCCTCAGGCTGTCGGGCGGAAACCCAGCGGAAACTGCAACCCTGTCACCGAAGGCTCAGAAAATATGTGACTCGGCTCTAATCCACGCGCAAGCGAGTTCTAGGGAGAAGTCCAGGAAGGCGCACTGCACTGCTATACCCAGATCTCGCACAACTCCGAGTAGTTGTCCACACTGGAGCCTGGTGCCATTGCAATTGAGTATAGGCTTGACAGATGTTCCGCCCGCTTGCGGGTTAGCTGTCCCGAACGACTGACAGCCAGCGCAACAGCTAGTAGTATGGTCGTTGATGTGAATCCGCCAATTGTCAACATTACGCAGCGGGACCCCGGGAGCGCGCTCGATCCGTCCCCAGCAGTCAAAGGCATGGGCCAATTCAAGGTGCTTGCCGGACGTTCTTCTGACTGTTGACACGCTGACACGGAAGGCATCTCCAAACTGTAGATTCATTCACGCGGGGAAGCGCGCCACCCGTTCGAGGAGAGTGAGCCCAATGTGGTCGCCAGGATATTGGCATGCGAACGTGGATCCGAGGCAGCCTGATTCGAGCCCGTGAAACCGCTTTACAGGCGGCGTGCAAATCCAAGCACTACCGTATGGCCCAGACCATCCAGGATGTCCAGTGCCGATGTGCAGCAGGCAGCCGCGCCACATCGGGCGATGCCCTCCGCGTCGAGTTATCCGGTGATGGCGAAATCACTGACATATGATACTGTAACAGTAAACAGAATCTGTTTTGCAAGAAGAAACGACTCAGCGATCTACAATGATTTTCCCGGGTCGTCGAGAGTGTTACACAGGACTGGCTGCAGCGCATGCAATGCTCTCACGAGCCGAAGACGCGGTTCATGCCGTTCTTGACGACGCCGCCTATGAGCTGCCCGCCTATTCCGCCGATCCCCCAGCCACCCGCCATGCCCGATGCCCATTTCTGCTTCGCGTCGCGATCGCTTATGCAAAACATGTGAGCACCAGGAAAGCGCGAGGTCAAAGAGCAAGTCCGATCTACGCACGCGTAGGTGAAGCCAATGACATTCGTGAAGTTGAAGACAAGCGCGAGGATGACGATGGGTATGAAGCTATAGCGCTAGTTAGCGACGCCGCTTCGGGCAAGTGGTGGATCACGCACGAGAGATTGAGCTTCAGGATAGCGAGAAGCAGAAGGAGGAACCAGATGACAGGGAAGGTGTAGAGCGCGACCTGTGGCAATGTGCATCAGACACCTTGCCCCGCGCGGGCGACGGAATATTTGCGCACCCAGAACATCCTGCGGGCCGGGTTCAATCGTCAATGGTCAGTCCACTCCGTCCGTCTGAAAGGTGACAGGCCGCACCTCGAGTCGATGGCGTTCGCTGGTCGCGACGGCTAAAACACGCGTCAGGGATCCTCCACGCGAAAACAAGCGTGAACGTCGAACGGACGCACGTCGCGCGACTCGAACACCCAATAGCTCTCGCCGTCGTCGTCCACCTGGTTCCAGAACCGCAGGCCGACGAGCGTCCGCCCCGAGACGTTCTGTCGCGCGTCAATATTGCCATGCCATTTCGTCCACGCGCACTGAACGCACCCGGCAGTTCCAGAAGTCCATCGCGAGCAGCACCACCACGCCAACAGTCTATCCGCACTTCAGTCGCTGAAGGACCCGCAGAAGGCTGCCAATCAATCGACGCACGACAAAGACATAGTTGTCCACGAAGTAGTAGCATAGCATGTAGGTCGCCACCGCCGCTATGCGGAAGAAATACAAGAAAAACAGCGCTAATCTGGTGTTCATTTTATCAGTTACCCTCCTCCAATTTCTGTAGGAACACTAGTACTCACGGATGCGACGACTGCCGTTACGCGCGCGGGTTCAATATGCGGCGCGTCTACCAGTAGCGCGACTACGTGTACCACTTGCCTGGCGGAATATCCCAGCAATACCTAGCCATGGCCATAGGGTAAACATCTCGCGCCACACCATGAAGGAACGAGCGCCGCGTACCAGCCTCCGCGTCGTTCTGCGTGCTGGCGAGACTGGTCGGCGGCGCGCTGCCAGCCGCACCCGCGCGCGCGGGCGCAGCAGCCTGCGCGGGCCTGCTCTCCACCTCGTCCGGCTCTATAGTATCCAGCAGCGGTTGTGTTACGGCCGACGACATTGCAATGCGCGGGCTGCGAGATCGCGGTTCAACTTCAAGGCGAGCTGGTCAACTTCAGGGAAATGGAAGCTGCCGATCACCGTTCACGCACGAACGGCAGGTAAGTTCACAGATTGGTTTCTTTCATTCCTAGTATGTATGTACTGACGAGCTCTTGGGGTGCGCTACTACAACGTGGAGAAACACACGTGGTGACAACAAGGCAGGGAACGGCGGGCGGGCAGGCAGGATACACTCTAAAGGGCGTAACGGGTCAAAAGCAAGACATGACATGGCATGGGCGGGCGGGTGGTCCGTGTACGGGCGCGGGCGCGGGCGCGTGTCATGTTGCGGGCGGGTTCTCCTGCTCAGCAGAAGGCTCGACGATGCTGGGCGGCGGGGGCTGTTGCGCGTCGGGCACCGCGGCGGGTGTTGTCGCGGGCACGGACGACGACGGCTCGACGGCGCTCGTGGGCTGGGCCTCGCCGACGATGTGGCGGAGGACGTCGCTGAGGGTGATGATGCCGAGCAGCCGCCCGGGCACTTTTGGTGCGGGTTCCTGCACGCCTGCGTCCGAGACGCTTTCGGACGTCGACATGGCGGCCATCTGCAGGCTGCTGGACGACGGCGACGTGGCGACGCTGGCGGAATTCGGGTCGCCTTCGACGACGACTAGCCGGTGTACTCTCCGCTGGCGCAGGAGCGAGAGCAGCGTCGCCAGCGAGTCGTTTACGGTGCAGACGATGACGCCAGGAAAGTCGGGCGAGCGCTTGTTCAGCGCGGAGGCGATCGTGAGATCGAGATTCTGGTAGGCACCGTCGCTGACGAGCGACTGCAGACGGCCACTGAGCATATCAAGCGCGACGGGAGCAAGGAAAGGCTACGTACGATCACGTCGACGGTCTCGTAGAGGTTTACGACGACGCCGTTATCGTCGATAATGGGGACCGCGGAAATGCCGCGCTCGGAGAACATGTGGACGACGTCGAAGACGGTGGTGTCCATGCGGGCGGTGGCGATGGGGTAGTAAGGGTCGTCGGGCTTGGGGTCGACGTAAGTACCGATCTTGAGCCTGCGCAGGCCCATGTGCAATTGGGAAATTTGCGACTGGCACTGGGCGAGGCGTCAGCACTGCACGGTTGTGGGACCACGGGTGGCGCACGTTGCGGGCGATGAAGCGCAGCAGACGGTACTGGGTGAGGACGGAGACGAGCGACTCCTTGCCGGTGACCGTGTCGCGATCGATGAGGGGCAGGCGGCGCGCGTGGGTCTCGATGAGCAGCCTGCAGGCTTCGAGCAGCGGGCGCAGCGGGTGGATGGACAGCAGCGGCGGCGGGGGCACGTCCAGCGACTTTTCCATGTCTGCGGGCTGGCGGTCAGCAGCGGGTTCTGGGGCGCGAGAGACGGCGGGCGGGCTGGGTTACCTCGCAGGGCGTCGAAGCGGATGGACTCTGCGTCGATGGAGGCCGTCTGGTAGCTGGACGTCTTGTAGTAGTACTGTATGAGGTGGATGACGTCGAGCACGGTGAACATGCCCGCGAATTTGCCCGTGCGCGAGTTCCAGAGGGATGCTGAGACGACGGCTGGACGGGCGGGTCGTGAGCGCACGGTTGCACGCAGGCTCTGGACCGGCTCACAGTTCATGACCATGCATTCCAGGCCCTTCTTGACCTCGAGCTCGGTGTCGAGGACGATGACGCGGAAGGAGACGGGCAGCAGGTCGTAGGCGGAGCGCTGCTTGAGGAAGAGACGGATGGACTGCAGCGCCTGGTTGTGCGTCTCCTGGCTCTGCACCGGCGGCAGATGCGACGGGGCGCGGCGACGCGTGGACCCTTTGCGCTTCACGTTGCGCGGCGGCGAGTTGCCAGAGGCCATGGCGCGGGTGACACTGAGGGCGGCGGCGGAGCCTGGATTCGGCGCCGCCCCTCTGCCATCGACGCTCCCGTTTCCGATTCCCGTTCTCCGTTCTCCGTCGTCGCACGCCATGTCCGCCAGGACACCGTCCGCCCAGCAACCAGAGCGACCCAGGTCCCGCCGGCCAGCCCGTCCGCGCCCCGGCCCGGCGCGCCAGCAGCAGCAGCAAGCCCAGGACGGCCAGCAGCAGCAGCAGCACACCGGCCGCCGTCGTCCATCCTGGGCTGGCTCGACGAGCTCGTCTCCTCCGCCCAGCGCGACGCCTGGGACGCTGCAGCCACCAGCGCCCCCCAGCTGCGGCTCAGCCATGACGCACGCCCCGCCCGCGCCGACCAGCCCGCCAAGCTCGGCAACGGCGACACCCTGCGCGTCCTGCTCCCGCTGCTCATCGTCCTCTCCTCGCTGCTCTTCGTCCTGCTCGTCTTCCTCGTCTGCGTGCTCTTCATGCGCCAGCGCAGAGGCATCGCCCTGCGCGATAACGACGGCCCCGTCGATATGAGCCGCGAGGACATCATCGACTCCGAGGGCGGCTTCGACGCCATCGAGGCCGCCTGGCTCGAATCCGTCGACGAGAACGCCCGCCGTGCCTACCGCAGGGCCAAGGGTGCGTGTTCGCCGCCCACACCGCTTTTGCCGTCTGACTGATCCCGGCTCTTCACATGTCAGACTGGCAGGTGCAGTATCCGCCAAACTCGCTCCCGACAGACATCACGCTCTCGCAGTTCCTCGCAATCCAGGAAAAGGGCGTCTCCGCCTGGTCCTTCGAGCCCGACTACGAGGCCATGCCCAACGTCCTCGTCCACAGTCGCACAGAGTTGACCTTCCTGCCCGATCCCTCCAGCTGCTCGACCGTCCAGTCCAACCTGCCGTTGCCCAAGCTCAACGAGGTCTACTACTGGGAAGTCAAGCTGTTTGATCTGCCCGAGACGACGACGATCGCCATTGGCCTGGCGACCAAGCCGTACCCCCTCTTTCGCATGCCTGGCTGGAACAAGTACTCCGTCGCCTACCACTCCAACGGCGACAAGTCCTATAACTACCCGTTCACCGACTCGGCCTACGGCGCAGCCCTCAAGGAGGGTGATGTCATTGGCGTGGCTACCGTCCGCGGTCCGGCACGGTGTTCTACACGCGTAACGGCCGCAAGTTGGAGGACGCGTTTGTCGGCCTGAGTCGCTGGAATCTGTTCCCCACCATCGGTGCCGACGGGCCTTGCACGCTGCACATCAACTTGGGCCAGTCCGGCTTTGTCTTCATCGAGGCCAACGTGAAGAAGTGGGGACTTGCTCCGAGCGTAGGCACTCTGGCGCCGCCTCCTGCTTACGGCAGCGAGCGCGGCAGCATTCTTCTCCAGAGCGGTGGGCGCCCGGGCCAGCCGCCTGCACCGTCGACATCGCCTCCGCGAAGATCGCATCGTCTGCGCAGGCCAAAGCCGAACCAGCGCGTCGAGATCCCAAACCCCGGCGCCAGCGATGGGCTGCTGTCTCCTCCGCCACCCATCACTCCGCGGACCCCGCCGCCCCCGCTGACCCCGCTTCCGGAAGAAGAGGCCTCGACGTCCGCGGCGGCCGCCGGCCCGTCGCTACGCTACCTGTCGCCCACCGACGCCCCATTTCACCAGGCAGCTGTCCGCGGAGCACCGGACCTGGAAGATTCGCCCGAGGGATCATCGGGTGCTTCGAGTCCGTCTGTCAGCACCGCGACTGGTTCTTCTGTGGGCTCTGCAGGCTCGCAGACGCCGACAGCGCGCTCGCCGGCCCGGCGCAACCTGCAGATTCAGATTCAGGTCGACCCGCCCGAGTCGCCGCACCCACACAACCCGCCGACGCCGAACATGCTCGACATCGATTTGCGCCCCATGCCGTCGTCCAACTCGAGCACGCCGCCGGCCGCCAACTCCGGCACGCATCTCGCGCTACCCGCGGGCCAGGCGCCGCCAGCGTACTCGCCGCTCGACGCGTATGCGTACGCCGAGGGCGTGCACATCGACCTGCCCGCGGAGATCATCGCCGCCGCGCTCGAGGGCCGCGCTCCCAACCCGGACCAGTTGGGCAGCGTGAGCCACGGCTCCAGCCGCCGGCGGTCGAGCAGGCGGTAATGCCTGTGAGACTACGTAGAGAATTTCATCTGCGAATCTGACCACGATCACACGGATACCATCTCAGCGCTATTTTTCTCCCCGCTCCCATTGACCTGTGTATTTGCTACAGACACATCGACCATCGACTATCGACCATCGCCACGCCCTTTCCTGTCCACTCGCCTCGTCCCGTGTACCATTTCTCCATTCCCAAATCCTGTCAACCACCACACACATCTCTCGCACGCTTTGCCTTTTCTAGTTCTATTACGAGACATCCCTCTTATAATCTCGCTTTTCTTCGCTGCCGGGGCCGCTCGCGATCGTGCTCTGGTCCTCGTTTTACAGTATTTTGTTTCGCGCTTTTTCCTTTGTTTTGCTTCAATTTCCCCTATTCACACCCCACCACCCACGAAGCTCGGACGGACCTTTCTTTTCGCTCGTGTGCGCGCGTGTATAGTGCTGACTGACGCTCATGACCCCTCCAAATAAAGAAACGTCGACGATCTGCGCTGCTCGGTGCTCGGTGCTGGCTGCTTGTCCCCGGGGTCTTCTTGCTTGTGTCGTTTCGTGCTTCGTGGCTGCCACCCTGGATTCTGGTCTGGTCCTGAATACTCGGCTGCTTGCGCGCTAGGGGACGCGAGCTCGGCATTCTGCGCGGTCAACGGGCGGCGCACGGCTCGCGGGCATCATTGGGCACATGCGGCCGCAACTTGGATATTGAATTGCGGCCATAATCCCGCATGCATGACTGACTTATCAACTTGTAACATGCCCTGGACGGGCTGGGGCTGCCTAACAATGGGACTGTTACATCACTCTGGCTCACTGGCACGCGAAGCGCGAACGATATTGCTAGCGGTGTTCAGATGAAGATCCTACAGAGATCACTCTGACTGCTGACGCTGAACGAAGTGGACACCCGTCTTCGCGCACGTTCGGCGGCCGAGGACTATATACCATGACGCAGTGCAGGAAGTCATTGTCGTCCACAACGCGCGAGCTGCTAAGTCGTAACATGCCAATTACCTCATTTAACCTCACTCAACTGGAGTGCGGGACATACCTGAGCTGTTTGAGGACTGTCGGTCCCAAGATCTCCGCTTGCCTCGAGACAACGCCTTCTTTGCGTCCCGGGCGTCTCCGCGGGATCTGGGAACGGGCCCCAGATCTGTTCTAAGTATATTGGTGTTGTGTTGCATCCGATACCGATGTTGTTCAGTTCTCGATAACTGCCATGCATGCCCGGTGTTGCCTGTTCTGTGTTATCGTGGACTGGGACGGTCTCTGTTGAGCCAGGGCCACTGGCAGCATGCGCCAGTGACTGGGGCTCTGTTTGCCGGACTGCAGTACATTGCCCCCACATACAGTCGAGTTTACGTGTGAGCACTGTCCTCGCCGCCACAGCTCTGGAACTGGCGCAAGTCTCCGGACAGCTTGAGTGCACATGTCCCAGCGGCCTGTGCCAGTGTCAGGCATTCGCCTGTCTGGATGTGGTATTCAGTCGGTTGGGATTGCAGTGTCAGCAACGTGTGCCGGCCAGTTCACGAGTGTGCATTGCCTGAGTGAACTGACAGCGGCGTGCATCCTCATCCTCATTCCGCCCGACGCGGTGCGGCGGAAAATAGATAGGAGCCTCAGGCTGGCGTGGGTGCATTTCATTTGCTTTTATTTATGCTCGCGCTCTCGCGCTGGAAGAGGATGCACCGTCGTCGGAACAGGCAGTAATTGTCAGCTAGCAATCAGCGACGATCCCCAGGGGCCCCGCTTCGAGGGCTTCGCGCGGACAACACCCGGAAGAGGAAAATAAGCAACCGACGTCCGCCGTGCTCCTGGTACGCCGCATAGCGAGTCGTTCTCAGGGTGCCACGCGTTTGCGTCGCGCGATTTGCGTCATATGCGTTCAACTTGCGAGATTCAGCGCTCACTGGTAGCGGCGCGCCGGGTTTATCGACATCAGCTCAGCTGGGATTTAGTGCGCGCGTGGGACTGAGAATGCCTGTGGGTAGAGACTTGACGTCACCAGCTGCTCG
Source organism: Auricularia sp. M13 (assembly GCA_037042915.1). NCBI lineage: Eukaryota > Fungi > Basidiomycota > Agaricomycetes > Auriculariales > Auriculariaceae > Auricularia > Auricularia sp. M13. The sequence continues at coordinate 1,358,792 of CM073197.1, read as the reverse complement.
TTGGCATGCAGGAAACGTGTCGGGCTTGGGAGAGGATGCTGGACGAGAATGTTTACGGGTCGATCGCTCACCATGACAGATCTGCATTGAATTTCGGGGCGGTGGCACGTCGTGCGCAAAATACAGATTTTTCGGAAATGGGTCGTAAAGTACACGTACAAGGCATGCGCGGGGTGCCGGCGGCAAGAAGGTGCACGCAGCCCCGGTATGTAGGCCGGGGCGGGCTGCACAACATCGCTACAAGAGCGTCGTCTACATTGTGGGGTTTCGAAGATGGGAATGGAAAGCCGGCATTTCGTGTCCGTGGTAATGCGGCATGGCGATGGGGGGAAGGGCGAAGGCGAAGGACCAAGATGTGAATGCGATAATGATGAGACTTACAACGGGCCGCACACCGTCATATGCATGAAGTGGGGGGCGGGGCGGCCAACAACATGTGTGAGAGATACTACACCAGACAGACCGACCGAGGAACAGAACACCAGGGGAGAGATCGTAAGCTCGTGACGCGAGGAGATCGACGTGGCGCGTTAGAATTGTGTGTGGCCATGGACGACGCGCGCGTTCTGCTCGTGGGCCGCGGAGACGGGCACCGAGTTGAAGTTGAACATCGTGTCGGGCAGCGTCAAGTCGAGCGGCTCGGCGGAGAGGGGCATGAAGTCGTCGGAAATGGGGTAGTACGGAACGTAGAGGGCACGTGCCTGCTCTTCCGCCCCCGACAGCGGAGGCGTGGGCGGGAAGTAGAGCGGCGACGGTATGGTCACGGTAGCCGTGGTGAGGGGAGGAGGGTATAGAGGCGCATTGGACATGGCGATATTGGCCGGAGGGGAGTAGATCGTGTTGTCCGATGCGGGCGATGGCGCGGTGTGAATGCGCGGAGGAGGCCTCCGGGTGGTCTGCGACGTGATCGGGTGGAGGGCGTGCGAGAGCTCGTAGACGTAGGGGTGCGCCTCCTGCACAGCCGGCTGCGTCGTGGGAGATTGCAGCGGAGTGGGAAGCCCGCTGGGGGTGTACTGCATGCTGGGCGGTGGCCCGGCCGGCGGCGCGAAGGACTGCATGCGGCTGATGGACTGCAAAGCCACACGGTCGTCGACATCGTCCTCAACCTTCATGTAACCTTGCTGCGCCAGCGCAAGTGGCACCTGAGGCGCCTGCGCGGACTCTATCGGCACCCAGTGGATATCCGGTTGGTTGAGGCCGAGCCCATGAGCGGGACGGGAGGCGACCACAGGCATGCCATTCGTGCCAAGGGAGAACTGACCCTCTTGATTCAGTATCGGCGAGCAGATCGACGAGTCTGAAGAGCCCGAAGTCGAGGCGCCCCCGAATGCAGAGTCGCTATCCCGGATGATCGTCTCGATGGCAGTCCTCGGCCTCCCCCCATTGAGCAAGTCAGATCTGCCGTAAAATATGTGATGAGCGACTGAAATATGTGATCGTGATAGAAAGTAGGCGCACAGTAAGTGAATTCGGACTTCGTTCTTCTCGCGGGTCTTGTACTTCGCCTCACGCAGGATTTCCGGATCCAGCTCGAGGCCAGCATACGCTGGATGGTCTGAAGCTCGTACAAGGTTGCCGTTGCGGACGTCGAGCGGGTTGTAGTAAGAGATGATACGATATTCGCGGCCGTAGAGTTCGACGGCAATTGTCTAAAGGAATGCTCAGCAAAAGGGAACTGTAAAGTGTGAGACACGACGGCTCACCTTCCGGCAGAGGCCATTCTTGGTGAAAGTGCCGTTGTTGGTCCACGAAGAGACGAGCCAGCGCTCAAACTCGATGTTCGACCACTCGTCGTCGTCGGACGTCGATGGAGACCGCAGCGACTGGCGTGACGCGCTGTTGGCGCGCGGCCGAGAGGCTGCGGCGTTGTGGTATGGGCTAGAGCGCCCTTTGCGCTGGGAGCGCGAGCAAGACGCGTCGAGTTGGCGGTAGACCTGCAATCGGAGGCGGGGGCCGAAATCAGGACAACGAGGACAAGGAAAGAGGCGCCGGCGACTCACAAAGAACGGTCCCTGAACTCTGCTCGGGCTCCACTTGAGCTGGTCTGAGCTGTGGTCTCAGCGGGCTTCTGGCTGGGGGAGAGAGACGACGGCGCTCACCGGTCCAGCGCGAGACGCCGCAGATATCGGGCGGGAATATAACACACCAGCCGGAGGTAATGTAGGCGTGCTTCTCCGAGTCCTTGAGGCGGCGCGTGCACTCTGGGAGCTGGCCTGGGAGGGGTGAGACGCGTCGGGGAACGCGCGGGGGACGGTTTGCGCGCACCTTTGTGCCAGGCGGTGAGGACGACAAAGACATCGCGCACGTCGCGCAGGTAGCACGCCGGGATCGGGCGGCCGTACGGCGAGGGCAGGAGGGCGGGCGGCTGCGGCATGGCGGGTGCGTGTCGCGTCGTTTGTCGCGGGCTGAGGATAGCGGGCAAGGGCAGAGCGGGACAATGGAACAGAAGGAACGCGTGCTTTATGTACGCTGTAGCTAGAATGCAAATGCTCAAACACACGGGCCTGGCGATTTGACTTGCGGGGAAGTATTCGAGACGGATTTGCACGGCGATTGATCCCGCGATTCATGGCAATAAGACGTGTTTTCGGGTCCCTGCCTCATCAATTTAAGACCCAAAATGGTAAAATCTTAGGAAAATCCAGAAATGCCGGTTGTCATCCGGCGTGACTGCACGTGTGGCGTGACGGATACTCATTCGAGGCACGACGATCTCTTCCCACCATCGACTCACCGGGCTCAAACATCGCTTAGGAGCACTCTATTAAATATACAGCGGTTCTCGGCCACATGCAGCCTCGGACCTCGGGACATGGTGCAGAATTCTTTGCGCAACAATGCAACTGAGATATTACCCGCAGATCTCAAGGACCAGGACCCGACACTCTGGCTGTGGCGGCCACGCACTGCGAGTGCGTAAACAACCAGTTTGGGATAATCATCATGCTAGAAAGCGATCTATCTTGTTGCTCTCCAAGCGCAAGAGGTTGGAAGTGTATCAGGCAGTTTGACGGCTGTGTACAAGACTGGTGGTCCGGTGGGATGGCGGGCTTGCGATGGGAAGGCGTCCAGCTGAGGCTCTCATTGTCTGGCGGGACAAAAGTCTCAGTCGGAATTGTCTGAAGAGACCAAAAGGCTCCGATTGCGGAGACTGAACTTTGTCTCCGGCTGCCTCGAGGACGCCGTCTGGGGTGAGCTCGACCGCCTACTCTACAGCAACTCTCGCCTCGCCTCTCGCTGCTCTCTTTGCATTCTGCCAGCGTACGACCCAGCGGGCTGCTACCAGCCAGCCCCTGCCTTTTGGACGCACGCACAGGCTCTCCGCGCTCCTATACTCTCTCGCCCCCATTAAACCCATATAACGCCTCACGCTCATTATACGCCTATTTTTCTCATTACCCCAATGACTGCCCTGCCTGCCCCCTCCGTCGTCCTGCAACGGGAAGAGTGGCCAGACGAGGACTTTGAGATCCCGGACGGACACGCCATATCCGCTGTATCGGACGCCGAGTCTGACAAGGACGACGACGATGCCGACCTCGACTGGGACGCAGAAATGAACCTGGGCACCACTGGCGGCGCCCGTGTCTCTGTGGGCGGCCCAGAGCCCGTCACGCGCGCGCTGCCCAGCGCAAAGTCGGGCTTCATTCCATTCGCGGCAATGGGCGCACCTGCTGCCCAGCCAGACCCGCCCAGGGCCGAGGACGACAGCCCGGACGACGTCGAGGACGACGAGGGCGTCTCGACCATTAAGCTATCATCCGGCCCCACGTTTGCCGCGGCTTCGGGCCCGCCCCGCACACCGCCGCGCCGGCAGCAAGCGGAGACGATTGACGAAGACGTCGAAAGCGACTTTGCTCTGCCGTCCGACTTGTCCCAGCTGTCTCTGCGCTCGCTCCCCCTGCACCATCCTTCCAAGGCCGTGCTCGAATGGGGCGACAAGGACCATACCTCGTCTTCGACCTCGTCTTCCGACGCTTACTCGACGCTCGGCCTCGGCCCCGCCGCCTCGCCGTCTTCGTTCTGCACTTCGGCCTCCCAGCCCGAGACGGAAACGGAAGACGACGATGACGAAGGCATGCTCGAGGGCCTCATTGTTCCGTCCGGCCTTTTCGACACTGGCAAGGGCGGCAAGGAACTCGCGCGTCTCCTCGAGCTCAAGAAGAAGATGCCAATTGTTGATGAGCGCGTCAAGGTCGTATCTCCCGACGGCGAGGAAGACTTCGAGATCGGCCTTGTCATCGACGATGATACCGACCTGAGCCCCAGTCGCTTCATCACCCAGCAAAAGAAACAGACTTCGATCATAAATCGCAGCAAGAGCGTGCCACCACGCACGACAGTGGCGGGTCGGCCACCATCGCGCCTGCGTACAGAGACCGGTGGTCTTGTTTCTCGCCCGCAGTCATCCCAGGAGTCGGTGCGTGCTCGCAACACCCGCTCGCCAACGTTCGTGCGGCCGCGACCGCCGTCGCGAACGCAGACTGCGCACCCACCTGTTTCGATGAAACGTTCGGATCCGCCCCCCGGCTCGTCGACCTCAACTCTGCATCCTCAGCGGTCGCAGACGAGTGCCGCCCTCCGCAGTCAGAAATCGCACGGTGTCCTTCAACCCTCTGGCAGCTCACGGCCGACACTCCAGCGGAAAGCATCTCTATCGACATTGCTGGACAAGAATGCAGAGTCGTCGGGCTCCTCTGCATCCTCCATTCGGACACGAGGCGACCTTGCTTCTCCAATGCTGCCCAAGTCCGCATCGCATATGACCCTTGGACATGCGGCTCGTTATGAGGGGTCGACTGCTGCATCGCGCGCGAAAATGCAGGCCAACTTTCAGTCATCGTCACGCCTCTACGCGCCGGAGTACAAGGTCCCCCCAACGCGCCCAAGCACGCCTTCCTCCAATCCAGCTGCGCTTCGGCTGACCATGCCCACCACATCGTCACGCCTGAAGTCACGTCCGCCCATCTCCTCCATCTTTTCGCCCACGACGTCAGGTCCGAGCCCCAATACTTCGCCGCCGCATGTCAGCGGCCGGGCGTCCATTTCGCCACTGCCGCGTCCGACGTCGCAAACGTCCGATCGCTCTGCTCCACGCACACAGGCTGCACAGCCAGCAGCGGCCAAGATGCTGCGCAAGCCGAAGCGCCAGCGATTGTACGGGGATGGTACGGAGCTGGATGGGATCGAGGACCTTCCGACCGATCGCGACAAGGAGCGCAAGTACCGCGTCGCCGCCAAGTCGCCGCCGAACCGCCTCCCGCTCACCCGCAGTCCTAAAGATCAAAGTACTATCGGACGCAGGAGCGGGCAAAGCTCCAGCATTAGCTCCCAAGGTACGTTTGCATCCTGCTTTAAGCTGCATGCAGCTGATCGTGTAATAGATACGGCAAAACCTGCACCTGGCGCATTGCGCACCAAACCCCGAGAAATCAGAGCACCCGACTCGCCGACGCGCCGTAGACGAGCGGGGACTGTGACCAACCTGGGCCGTCGAAAACCGACGCTCATTCGTAACCTCGGTGGTTCTGCCGCACCCAAAGGTATGCAATCGCGTTCCGCTCCTCAGGGTTTCGCTCACACGGGCTGCATAGTTGTTGGTGATATGAAGTGGAATCCTCACACGTTGCGCTGGGAGGGCAACGAGCAGGTTTTGCGCGATTTCGATGCCGCCGTGGGCACATCGACTCGACCAGCTCTGATCACTCAACTTACGGGCTCGTCAATTGGTTCGCCCGTCAGCTCGTTTGCAGGCGGCGCCCGCATCGTCGGGAACATGATCTTCGACCCTACCCGAATGTGCTGGATATCGAGGCTACCTCCAGAAGAGGACGAGCCAGATGTCTTCGCTGACATGGCCGACGATGAAGACGATGAGTGGGATGAGAAGGGTGGAACTATCCGCGCGAACGTGCAATCTTCGGCAGGGGTACCGCAGACACCTGCTCGCACGTCGATACGTGAACAAACGCCCAGTCCCGCCGCTTCGTCGCGACATTCACGGGCCTTCTCGGACACGAGCGAAAGCAATTTCCTCGACACGCCTATCGCACTGGATGCTCTTGATGATCATCTAGTGGAGGCGACGCGCGCGGCCGAGTTGCGACACCGCGCGGAGATGAAAGGTTGGCTCATCCCGTCGCCTGCACCTGCCCGCTCGAGTCGGACGCTTGCGCACCCGATGGACTTTGAACCGGACAGAAGCTACCTGTTCGAGATACGGGCTGTTGCGACGAAAAACTACGAAGGCACATAGTATCCTACTACTCGCGTAACTCTTCTCTGGTCTTGGCTTCGTTCCCTTCTCGTCTTCTCGCCTCCGCTCCGTCGTCCGCTCGCCGATTTGTTTGCCCTTGTCGTATAGGTCTGCACTGTCGTCTCTCGTCCCTTGTCTCTGAGCACTGTATCACTTTTGCATATACGACCCCCGCCCGTACGTTATCCGTGCGCACGCGTAGGTTACAGACTGAATACAGATATGACATGACCAATCCCTGGACTCGTGCTGACAATCGTTTCTTCGCTGCACATCCAACCGTTTCAAGAGGTCGTACAGAGAATCAGGCGAGAATCCTCGCGGGAACAAAATGAATTATATAGCTATCAAGTGCTTTACCCTGTGCGTGTTTACATCGGGTTCATTAACGCTGTCGATCTCTTGTGCTCTGCTCCTTGTCACAACCCCGCACTCGACCTTGCACCGACGCAGCCACCGCCACGCCGCCGGAGGCACAAGGGGAACGGACGCACCACTCACCGGACGACGGCACTGGCATGCAGCGGGTGGGCACTGGCCGCATCGTGCTGGAGGCGGTCGGCAGCGACGCCGTGTTCTCGCAGCTGGCGTACGAATATCCGCTCAAGCTGCTCTCGCCGACGCTGAGCTCCGAGCACCCGGTCGGCGCAGCGTACGTGCTCAACTACGGCGGCGGCCTCGTCGGCGGGGATGAGATCGCGCTGGAGATCGACGTGCGGACAGGCACTCGGCTACTCCTGCTTACCCAGGTGGGTTACGCGCCAGATCCCATGAGCGGACTGGGCGCGCGCCGCGCGTTGTCACTGTTACGCGCTATGCCGCATAATCCCAGCTATCCTGCTGTAGTGTCCTGCTTCTAATAACATCTCTTGTTGGCTTGTTTCAAGGGCACGACCAAGATATTCAAGAAACGCGCCGGCGTCGGCGCGGGCAACGACAACGACGTCACGCGGCAGCGCATGAACGTCCGCGTCGAGAAGGACGCCGTCTTGCTGCTGCTGCCCGACGCCGCGACGTGCTTTCGCGCGGCGGAGTACGAGCAGATACAGAACTTCAGGCTAGAGCAGGGCGCGTCGGCCGTCATACTCGACGCGCTGACGGCCGGCCGCATGTCGCGCGGGGAGGAATGGGACTTTGCACGCTACTCGTCGGTCAACGAGGTCTGGCTGGACGGGAAACGGCTTGCACGGGACGCGGTGCTGCTCGAGGAAGACGACAAACACCCGCTCAGGAAGCGACTCAAGCCGTACTCATGCTACGCGACGCTGCTGCTTGTGGGACCCTTGCTGCAGCCGGCAATCGCGCGCATGACGTCCGAGTACGGCAGGATCTCGCAGATGCGTCGCCAGACGGCGCCGGATTTCATTTGGTCGCTCAGCGCGATCGGGCAGGACGCTGTGCTCGTCAGGGCGGCGGCCAAGGAACCCAAGCCGTGCGCGACTGGCTCCGCGAAATGCTCCGCAACCTCCGAGACGTGTTGGGCGGGGACGCGATGGCGATGGCGTTTAGCTAGCTCTGTTAGCAGTAGCGTAAATTCTGCGGGGTGCCAGTAGTCGAAAGCGGACGAGCGGTGCGTGCGAAACGCCACCCATTTTGCAAGTGGGGTAACAAGTGGACACAGCGCGATACAAGCGTCCACATGGGTCTATCTCCTGTATTAGAATAGTGTTTCCTGGATAGATGAAAAAGATCGTAATTTCAGCATGTTGGCGCAGCCCAATGCAGAAGGATCGGCGGAGATGACGGACCTCGTCTCTCAAATACTCGCCGACATCGCTGTTCCGCGCGAGAGGAAAACAGAAGTCGTTTCAGAAATTGACGACGGGCGGGGGGATATCTCCGCTTTACTCACGCCTGATGAAATACGAGGATGGCCGTGGGGTCGAGTTTCCGGGTGTCAACTGTCGAACGCGCTGTGACACCGAACCCCTGAAAATGCAGCAAAAGGAAACCGACATCAGCCAATGCCCGTAGCGTCGTCGCGAACGCACCAGGGGGACGTCGCTCATGCTGTATACGACGACGCCTTGATGTTCGGGCGTGTCTTCTGTTATTCGACCGAGGTGCGCCTTGAGGACATGATTGCCGTACAAGAAGGGCATTTCGCCATTCGGTTTGACCCAAACCTGGCGGGTAGACGTGCATCAGATACTGCGCTGCGTTGGCAATAGTCCTGGAGACAGCTATGGACCTTGTACTTTGCGTATTGCGCGACATAGTCGAGCGCGGTGATGTGCAGCTTGAACTTGCCGCTTTTGCTGAACTTGCCAAAGCACGTCCCGAGGCTGACTAGATTTGGCCGTGCTACCGACGTCGCCAGACGCATGGCGCTTTCGGAGACGTAAAATACCCTGTCGCGGTGCAGACGAAAGCAGTATTGCTCGTCCGGCCGGTCGACGAGGTGAACCACATTTTTGCCCTGAAGCACAGTCAGAAAGCTCTTGGGAACTTTGTAGTGGGCCACGCACAATGTAGTTGGCCAGTTTTTGGAACACGGCCGTGCTTTCTTCCTCTGTTAACGGTCGCATGCTCGTGTGGCGTGCAAAACTTCGGATGCGCGTCTAACAACTCCGCTCTCGGAAATCATCATCGCGCCGCTGGCTTGCCCGACCGCGACGCGCACTGGGAAACTCGGCATGGCTGCGCCTTCATTCTCGTCGTTCCCTGAGCTGGACCCCGGACCCAGCAGCCGGTCAGAAGAACGCCAGAAGGGCTCTAAGCGCGGCCGGGAGCGTGACGGCGAACGCGCGCGGCACCAGGACAAAGACAAGGACAAGGACGAAGACAAACACAAGCGCAGGAAGCACTCTTCCCACCGCGACTCGGCTCACAAGGAACGCCACCATTCGTCTTCTCGAACAGACCGCAGGCACGACAAGGACAAGGGCACGGCCAGGCTCGGCGACCGCGAGCGTCCCAGCGAACGGGCTCGCGACTCCGAACCCGCCTCTACAGCCTCCTCGTCCTTGTACATTGCCGACAGGCACGGCGACCAGTTTAACGTACTATACGGCGGACTACACGCATCCAGCATTCCCCGGTATTATCGCCGTTCTAGTAAGTCACTCTCGGCTTTGCGCTTGCTTACTAGCATATCTCATTCGCACTTTCAGAGCGCGTAGTTGGCCTGTCCGGCGCATTTCTCATTGCTAGTGATCGAGGCAAGGGGGTCGAGATCGGTTTGTTGGGGAAACGACGTGTGCGTCTCATCTATTTCCGTGAAACTGTTTGCTCATCTCCTGCAGGCACGCCGCTACACAGACCATCATGCTGCCCTTGTCCTCCGTGAATCCCGCGTTCGAAGACTTCAGCCAACCGGCCGTCCCTTCCCGCGAGAATCCGAGGACCAGGGCTTCATTCCCTTGACGAGGAGTCGCCACCACCACCACCAGCCGCGCGCCTCCTCATTTCGCGAATTATTGGCAGACGATGAGCAGGGCTCTTCTACTTCGACCTCGGATTCTGAGAGCCCCCATGACAGCTCTGAGGACGAGGACTTCGTCGCATCCCTCACCGCGGAACAGGACGCGATTAAATCTCTCGAGGCGTCGCTGGCTCAGGATCCTTCCAGCCTCTCGTCTTGGCTTTCCCTGCTTTCGTACTCTTTGGCTTCTATACCAGATGATTCCAAGAACGTGCTCAAAGCCCGTGCTGAGATCACCTTGTCCGTTTTCTCCCGCGCACTCAAGGCCCATGAGTCAAACGGCAGGTCGGCACGCTTCCGAGTCACGTATCTCAGGGCAGGGGAGAGCGTCTGGTCAGCTGAACAGCAACATCACGAGTGGGAGGACGCGCTCCGAGCCGTTTCCAATAAACCGCAGATCTGGCTGGCTTGGTACAACTGGCGCCTCAAGTCACGCATGCGCGCTGGGGACGTCTCAGGCGTTGCAGATGATGCCGCTCGCGCATTGCACGCTCTCTCGCCCTCGGAGATAGCTCGTGTCGGCATTTTGTGGCGCAGTGCCATGTTCTTCAAAGAAGCGGGTATGTGGCCACCCCTGCCAGGTGATTCGGCATTCCTGACAACTACATAGGTTATCACGAACGCGCCACTGCCGTGCTGCAGGCGCAGGTGGAACTGTGCGTAATGAGATCTTGTACGATCTCCCCCTTCCACAAGTCCTGACCGCCGCCACCTTAGGTCGCTCTTCTGCCCACAGAGCATTCTCGGCGCGGCGTTCGAGTCACTGCTACCGTCTCTTGAGGAATTCTGGGAATCTGAAGTGCCTCGCGTGGGAGAGGCTCACGCAAGGGGATGGGCTGCCTCCATGTCCGAGAAGTCATCTGACTTCTCTTCGGCCCATCCACCCGATCCAGCCGTCGCTTCTCAAGAGTCCCTGGCCTCGGATCCCTATTACCGATGGTACGAGGATGAACGACGACGCGACGCGCAAGGTCATCTCCCGATGCGCACATCGGCTGACAGCGACGACCCGTATGCCACTGTTCTCTTTTCTGATATTCGGAACTTCCTGTCACCCATCCGCTCGCGGGAGGGCATTGCGTGGCTCCGGTATGCGTGGCTTTCGGTTTCGGGGCTACATATCCCGGGGTTATCCGCTGCGTTCGACCATATTCTCGCAGAGAATCACATGGACATTGCGGAGCCATCTGACTGCTGGATGCTCCCATACGATACCCAGTTCTTCGACAGGCTATTTCCCTCGTCTGTTCGCCATGCGGATGTGGACTGCGACGTGGTTGCTGGCGTGATCGTGGCCAAGGAGGTTGCCCGCAGTCCCGTGTTCGGTCCCGTCAAGGAGTGGGCACTTTCTGCTCTCCATCCTCTCGCGGGGACGGGCCCTCGTGGGGAAGGGCGCATGTGGGAGCTCCACGATGTGCAAGGGCTTGACCACAGCCTAATTCGGTACGGATGGGCGTGTATTATCTTTGCGATCAATGATTTACATGTGAAAGCAGGCGCTTCTTCGAGCAGACCAAAAGTGCGTCCCATGATGACGAATGGGCAATTTTGAGCGTCGCATTCGAAGCAGCAATAAGTCTCAAGAAGTGCGTGTGCCTGCCTCTCTGATTATCGCTGAATATGCGCTTTCTCACACGCTCTGAAGCGCCGGTAGGTTGTCCAAGGCGCTTCTTGCTCAGTCGCCCGATTCGTTGGCACTCTGGTGCACCCATGCTCGCCTGGAACGCATCAGGGGACGAAACGACGAAGCACGCAAAGTCTATATCGCGAATCTCACACGTGGAGCAGGAGCTGGGGCCAGGTCCGCCTCGTCTCAGCTGGCGCGCAGTGGGGAAGCCCAGATGTGGTGGGACTGGGCGGAAATGGAGTGGCTAGACGGCAAGGCGGATGCTAGTCTCAAGGTCGTCTACACAGCATGCGCTGTCGAGCTGTCCGGGGGCATCGGTGTCTTGAAGGCAAAGCGTGTGCTTGACGACAGGATCACCCAGGGGTCTCCGGACTCGTCTGACCAGCGCGCCTGGATCTGTCTTCGCGCGCTGTTTGAGCTTCTGACAACGGGCTCTGTTACTGCTGCGCTCTCTGCATTCTCCCAACAGGGAGACCATGGGCGATCTGATGCTGAGCGCGAAGCCATGGAGATTGCGAGTTTGCTGCTTGTTTACCATCACGCCCATACGCTCAGGGTGCCTTGTCCGCCGGCGGTCCTGCGCGAGCACGTCGAGGCCTCCCTCGGGCGGTATCCTGAAAATTCGGTCGTGCTCGGCGTATTTCTGGAAGCAGAACGCGGCCAGTCGATCTGGGGCAGGGTGCGTAAGCTATATGGGGAAAGCACAACTGCGGTATGTCAAAGTCTTCTTGTACGCCGGATGCGGAAGACTAATTCATTTTCGCTGTCTTTCATTTCGTGCTATTACGTAGGCATCGCATCCGAAGAGATTGATACGCCGTGTGTGGGATATCTGGGCCGCCGGCAGGGAACGCGGTTACTATGATGGCGAGCGCGTTCGTCAGGTCCTTACGGCTGCGACCATGCATTATCGGTTAGTCGTCCTGTCCTGTGGAGCTCATGACAAGCCATGCATAGCTAATATTATGGCGATCGCAGGGCGAGTCCTCTGCTATGGAAACTCCTCGTAGAACTCGAGATCCGTTTAGCCAGTGACTCCCGCGGCAAGACGTTGGTCTTCAGGGGCACCGGTGAATGTCCATGGGTGAAAGGCACGCGTCTCCACTGCAATTCTACATGCCAGTTGTTGATCCCAGCTGCAGATCTCTATTTACTTGCATATGGTCCTCTTCGCCGCGCGTTCAGCTCTGATGAACTGAATCGATGGATGGAATCGATGGCGGAGCGTGGCTTGCGGATCCGGCTTGAAATCGAGCCGTACCTGCAAGGCTACGACGGCTCTCGGGAGGACGGCGATGCTGGCAGCGATGCCGCGGATTCGGACATCGAACACAACGCGCAGGAGTTGCGGCGGCTCATGCCATACTGAGTGGTGAGAACTTCGGGGCAGGGACTGAATTGATTGGGGTGTACAAGCGTTTGGCTCTTAGGCAGCCTGTTTCAGCGTCATCCGGGCCAGCAATCACAGGATGCGCCAGTTCCCGGCGATGTAATTTAGCCTTTGTAAGGGTATTTCGGCTCGGCAAAATCGAGATAAATGCCTTGGAGTATTCAAATGTCCTTCCTGCACCAGGCGCGCGGGATCATGAGCGATCATGAGGCCGATTGCAATATCAGATTATATCTGAGCATGTGCCTGGGCACGCATTCGCGGCATCGGATTTACCTGGCAAAGTGCGGCCATCATCACACGAGTGGACCGGCGGAGCAAGATGACTCAGCATTCTCACACTTGCAGCTCCACGCTCATGGAATACGGCACGGTGACAACGAGCTCGACCGCAGAGCAGTGGGCGCGCTCTACGAACGAAGAAATCACTGCTGCCACCATTGACGATACGCTCGCGTTGGTGCGCGACGACTTGTGGGTTGCTGCAGCCTGCGTCGAACGCGTGCTAGACGACGTCGAGCTCGAGCGACGGTTACTGTCGATAGGACTCGCACGCTCGCAAAGGCTAGTCATCCAGGCTGAGGAAGGTGTTGCTGCAGAGGCCGCTGCGCTTGAAGACGAGGACGAGGATACTGTCGACGAGCAGGCAACCGCGGCTGCTACTACACTCGCCATTTCTCAACGCTACTTTGCGGCGCACGAGCCGGAAGCCCGGGCGTGCTCCATACGTGCTACACTACTAGAGCGACAAGATAGGCTCGAGACTTATGCAAACCTGGTCGCTGCGCGTGCGCTCTCTGACAGCAACGAGCCTGACCTGGACTTGGATCCCTGGGCCGACGCCGACGACGCACCCCCAGCGGCAGGCAACGACGCGCTCGTCATTCAACCATCGCAATTCATCCTTCAGCCCATTCTGGAATCTACTCTCTACCTAGCCTCGCTTGCGCACTTTCAGGCGCTAGAGATTTTGCTGCGACGACATCCCGCTGAACTCTTCCCGTACCGCTTCGCTATTCTGGAAGCAATTCCAGATCATGTGCACCCCTCGCTATTCGTCGAGCTCTTACCTCGGCTGGACTCGACACTGGAGCGCGAGGAACGACTGGCTCAATCCGAGCCCGCTCGCGCCAGAGAATGGTGTGAATCGTCTGATGTCGTATCTGCCGTGGCATCGTCTGGGTTTGCATTGCTCGAAAAAGCGTCGGACAGTCAACTCGACAACATACGCGCCGACGAAACTTACGATGCTCTTCGACTATCCGAATGGTATCGCACTCGTGCTCTTAGCATCGAGCGTAATACCGGATTAGTGGACGTGGCCCTTGCTTTCATACAACACGGAGCTGCTCAAGGCGTTCCTGGCTTGGACGAGCTAGGAGAAGAACTCAGTCTGCTCGAACGGCTAGTCTACGATACCGTGCAGCCTGGCGACGACAGCCTGGCTGAGGATTGGTCGCTGGAAAGATGGCGGACGCTCGCACCATTGGCAGTCGTTAGAGCGTACCTCGCCCACAGCACGCCGGAAACGGTTGTCGACAATATCCGCAGTTTGGTCTTGCCATACCTTTACGTCTTGGAATCGCGTTGCGAGCGCGCAGGCTCGCCGGACCCCGAGCTCCCATCGCGTATACTCACCGAGTATATGCTAGAAGCGCCGTTGTCGCTACTGGCCGCTATATTTGAAGCCTCCAAACCCACGTTATCGGCAGCGCAGCGGATAATCAAGGACGACGCGCACATGGCGCGATTGGCGTTAGCATGCCTGTATGGCAGCGACAGCTTATACGATTGGGGGATAATGAGTAGGATATTCGAATGTCTGCCAGCGTGGGAAGGCGCGAAGGGTGCTGACGAGCAGGACGAGGCGGATATGACCCTCCTTTCGCTCGGCGCCTTTGTTGCGCCGTCGACATCGCGTCCAAAATGCACGCCGGCGGACCTCTTACTCTTCTTCACCCCGCTTCCCGCCTTTGCCCTGTCGCGCGCATTGGATGTGTTGGATGTTCACCTTGACTCGGGCGAGATCCTTGCTCGATGGAGTGTACCAGCGCCGCTTCGCTGGTTCTTGCAGAGCTCGGAGAACGTTGATGAGCAGCGTGCTTACGCGACACGCATGGCAAGGCGGGCAGGTGGCGGTCGTGAGGACGAACTCGAAAACGAAGACGAGTGGGAGGCGCTCAAGGACGACATGCTCAAACTCGCGACTGGTGGTCGCGGACCTTTGAAAGGTCCGTTCGGAATGCTGGACAAGAACGAAGTTCTTCGAATCTTCTTCGGCGGTTTGCTAAGCTCTGGCAGTGCGTGGCTGAGTTCGCCCCTGATTATGGCCTCTTGGCTCACGCTTTGCGTAGAATTTGACATTGCTGGAGCTTTACTGAACCCATCCGATACCGACAGACCGCTCGAGCCGCACGTGGTTGAGGAGCTTGTGCTGGCTGCCTCACGCGAGTTCTACGACAATGCCAGCTCGGGGAACCTGCATGTAGGAGAAATGAAGCTTGCTTACGATTGGTGCGCCTTCTGCATGAGACTTGTCCTTGGACTCATCCGTTTTCTATTAGCCTTTCCGTCGCACCTCAGACAGCAACGATACGGAAAGAACGCGAATTTATTGAAGCTACCAGCCGCATTTGCTCTTTCAACGTTCGCTCTCGATCTGGACACCCACTCGCGCCTATTGAAATCCGGCTCGAAAAGGACCGTCTTTCGCTCATAGCGCGCGTCCTTGCTAGCACCGACGACGCGTACAAGCACTCGCAGGTAATGCTTGAGCTTGCGAACAAGCTCGGAGTTCCTGGAGACGCGCGAGTGTATGGCATGCTGGCAGATGCTGCCCTAGCAGCTGAGGACTTCGCGGCTGCCGAAACTGCGAGTGCGAAGATGGTATCGTCTGTTCATTCGCCAGAGGACGCTGAAGTGGCATGGCGCACGGCATTCCAGCTTGGCCGTCAAGCAGAATGGGACGACTTGCCTGCCCGCTTGCGGCTGCTTTCACATGCAGCAAGGCTCTGTCCTCCAGAACATACGCTTGACGTGCTGTCAACTTGGCGACGTGTCGAACGCGAGCATCTGGACGCGCGCAAGACGGCCCCGCGGCAGCAACGCAAGCAGCCCCGAAAGTCGCGCGATACCCAAGAACGGGTTGGTGCAGCCATCACAAGCCTTGCTTCGCGACTTCAGGGTATGCAGGTCCCGGGCTCCCCGGCGACGAGCGATGTTGCGGCGAGAGCCCTTGTTGCCGGTGGGCAGCGGGCCGCTGCAACGCTCAGCCGTGTTGCGGGCGCGTTCCCATTCGGTGGTGGACATGGACGCTCAGGCAGTGACGAGCCACAACGATCAGTTACTCCGGATGTGACTGGCGCTGCGAAACACGCCTTCGCGCGGGGCGTCGGTTGGCTGATTGGTGACGATTAAGCCCTATGCTAGGTCTTAGGTCGCATGCAGACAAATATTATCAACTTCCTCGATTGCAGACATGACTGTTCACACACGCTTGGCGAAGCCACAACGTCGGGAGAGGCAAGCTCTGTTTGCAATCATTGGACCACTTGTTCTACTTAGCCATCAGTCCTGCGATGGCGTTCTCTGGATGCAAACGTGTCCCACAGCGAGGATCCGCACTGGGAACAGGCCGTGAGATGACAGTCTGCTCGAGAGGCTTTAACATCGGAATCCGGATCGCATCAGTTATCACTATGTCAATCGGATGCTAAAAACTGCTTCTACCAGGGCTTCCTCCGCTAAGGCTAGTGACCACTTATCTGGAATCAACAGCTGCTGAAGGGAAGAGTGATAGAGAGACTTTCGAATCGCGCTGCGGATGGATCGAACTGGCCTCGAGGGAAATGGGACAGTGAAAACTGGCAGGCGGCAAACTTGGAGTTGTCCTTCATTCTACGTGATCTACAAAAGGGGCGTGACGTGCACTGGATGCGAGAGCGTGAGTGCGTGAACGCGTGGACGCATGCGCTTGAGAATCCAGCATTGCAGCACTAAATTGACTTGATCAGCGGTCCCCCTTCAGGTCTGAGGGTAAGATGAAAATTCCGCTGCGTAGCTATCTTCACCAAGTGTGGAAGAAACGTGATGCGCCGGTGAGTGTATAGGTTTGCGGTAGCTGTTCATATCCTCAACCACGCCGCGTACGAAAGCCGAACAGAATACTATCCACCTTAAGGGGTGATAGCGAGTTAATTCGTCAGTGGCTCTCTCCCACTCTTCTCGCATTGAGTGCGCTGGACGTTGGCCCCTCCAGGACCGAGTCAACGTGCGATCGACGACTTATACAGCCACGGGTTCCAATGTGAGCGCGAGAAGGGGAAGACGGCAATGTCCACGAGATATACCGCGAGGCAAGGACCCCGGGACCACGCAGACGCGACCGGCGGTGTTATGTTGTTTGTTGTTTTAAATCGCTAGATACTAACCGAACTCATGATCTGCCCGCAACTGCTCCGGAGCTTTAGCCATGTCAGACGTGGCCATAAGATGGCACCTGCAGAATCCTATTTCCACACGTCCACCTGCAACATCAGGAACCGTGTTGTGAGGCAAGCGGTGACGTTTGCGTAGTAATACATCGATATGTGCATTCACTGCAACTGGCTGGCTGCAGGACCGGCAAGTTCACACATGGCGACACGGTTGACGCGCTCCAACCACGTGATCTTCCGGGTGTAAATCGCGCTCTGCTGGGCACGTGAGCTGGATTTGTTCTCCCCCCGGCGCTTACGACGCCAGTTTGGATACAACATCGGGATATACCGGTGGCGTCCCCGGACTCGGAACGACGGGCTGCCGCTTTCCTTGTGACCAAATTATCTGCCTAGCATCATATGGCGTATGCCATAATACGCTGAGGCATGACTTCCGGCCGAAATGACGAATGACTAGCTCGGACGATTGAAAAGAAGAACTGTTGCCATCCGGACGAGCAACCCTGGTGTTCTCCCAAACGACCTCTGCTCAAGCCCTGTACCATGTGTGGAACGGCGACCCAGCTTGCTGCTGGCACACCGGCCTATCCTGCGTTCATTCCTCCGCCAGAGCATGAGCCGACGATCATCCTGATTCGCGGCGCTCATGTCATCGATGGCACTGACCAGCCGCGGAAAGTGCTCGATGTGCTAGTTCGCGGCGGGACTATTTCGCACGTCGGCGGTCTTGCGCGCGAGACGTTCGAGCGTCTGAAAGGCGAGCATGCATCGCACGAGCTGCTCGAGATCGACGCGACGGGATTGGTGCTCAGCCCGGGGTTCATCGACATGCACGCGCACTCGGATCTCCACCTCCTCACGCACCCGTCGCACGTGCCCAAAATCTCGCAGGGCGTCACGACGGAGGTTATCGGCCAAGACGGCATCGCGTTCGCGCCTGTTACGCCGCCCGCTCTCGAGCAAATCCGGAAGCAGATCGCAGGCTGGAACGGCAACCCCTCGCATGCCCCGTCCTTCTGGCCCAAGGGCGAGGAGTTCTGGAAGTGGGACTCAGTCAAGAGTTATTTGGACACCTTCGACCGTCACGGGACGGCGACGAACGTCGCGTTCCTTGTCCCGCAGGGCAACCTCCGCATGATCGCAGTCGGCAACGATCCCGACAAAGCAACCAAAGAGCAGATCGAACAAATGAAAGAGATTCTCAGGCGCGGGATCGAGGACGGCGCAGTGGGCATGAGCTCGGGCTTGACATATACCCCCGGCATGTATGCCAGCGAGGAAGAGCTGACCGAGTTGTGCTCCGTCCTCGCAGAGAAGGCCACCGTTGGGCCCAATGGAGACAAGTATATCCCATACTACTGCCCGCACACGCGCTCGTACGGTAAAGACGTGCTCGGCGCATATCAGGAGATGCTTCGCATTGGCGCCGCCACCGGCGCACCGATCCACCTCACGCACGCGACACTCAACTTCCCGCACAACAAAGGCATCGCGCCGCAGTTCCTCTCCATCGTCGACGCGCACCTCGCACGCGGGCTCGACGTGACGCTCGATACGTATCCGTATGTCCCCAGCTCGACGACCCTCTCGTCGCTCCTGCCCAGCTGGGCGCTCGCCGGCGGCTACGACGCGACGCTGCAGCGCCTCACAGGCGCGGAAGGCGCGGACGTGCTGGCGCGCATCCGGGAGGACGTCGAGCGCAACGGGACGGACGGCTGCCACGGGCTCGCGGTGGACTTTGCCACCATCGAGATCGGCGGCATCAACTCGCCTGCGGGCCAGGCGGACCCGTACCTGCTCTCCCTCGTGGGCACGCGCCTCGCAGACGCCGCGCGCGCCGTGACGCCGGCTCTCCCAGGCGCAGCAGGGCCTGGACGACCCCTTCATGCTGCTGGTGCACATCCTCGTGCACGACCAGCTCGCGACCACGATGATCCAGCACGCCGGGCACGAGGACAACGTGCGGAAGGTCATGACAAGCTCCGTGCATCTGGGAGGTCGGTCCTGCGCTGCATTCGTCCCGTCCCATATGATTTCGTACTGACTCGCACGACCGCAAAATGTAGGGTCCGACGGCATCCTCACTCCCGCAAAGCCGCATCCACGCGTCTGGGGCACGATGACGCGCTACCTGGGTTTCTATGCGCGCGACATCTTCGCAGAGCCCCCCGTCGACGGGCCAGACGGCGCGCCGGAGGTGCCAGTGTCGGACGCGTACCCCGCGCCGTTCCACAAGGATACGGCGCTGGAGGAGCTCATCCCGCACCTCACCTCGCGCCCCGCGCGCAGGCTCGGCCTGCTGCACGGCGAGGTGCGCCGCGGGCTCATCCGGGAGGGCTTCGCCGCGGACATCGTGCTGTTCGATCCGGCCAACCGTGGCGAGCGCTGCGACATTCGCCCAGCCAAACCAGCAGAGCCGGGGCATCGAGTGGGTGTTCGTGAACGGCAAGGTTGCCGTAGCGCGCGGGAAAGTGACGGGTTCTAGGGGAGGGAGGACGATCCGCCGTAGGGAAACTGGAGTGTGGTGAATCGGTTGAAACGTGCCGGGAAATGTATGGCAAGTTATTCGAAGGACAGAAAATGGAATGTGTGCTCCGAGTTGCTTCATTACTAAATTGAAATGCATTCACGCCCAAGTCCCATCTGGCGTCCGAGGACAATCAACGGCGGCCTAATCGATTAGCCAGACATGTTCTATGTCCACTCATCTGTGGAACTAAGTACTGCCAGCGAGAATTGAGCGCCTCGCCGCAATGCTATCATGTAGACCTTCATGGCATCCCCAAAGCCCAGACAGTCCTGGAGCGCCAGCCGCTGATGTTTTTTTTCCTAGGGGCACGCGTGGCGGAGAGAATGAGTCAGAACATAGAGACACTAGCATTTGGAGTCTCAGAACAACAGGAGAGAGTTTACTCCCTGTGCAATCACTTTGGAATGGCACAAAGAATTGCAGCAATTGAAGCCGCGAGCACAGGTGGAACGCGTGATGTCATGGGCGCCTGCCGCGCCGCAGAATGGGACGCGAGCCTGGGGCACTCAAATGGCGCTCGCGTGCCTGCACGTGCGTTTATCAGGATCGACGAGACAGCCTGAAAGACTGGCGTTCAGTGTCCAGATACTTTTGCATGCAGAGCAGGAGCCAAGCAGCATGGCCAGGAATACAGGCATGGCGTTCGAGGCCAGTCGATAGGTACGCCGAGATCAGAGTGCCTCCAGATTCGGGTAGAAATCAGGAAGCATTGTGGGTTCAGATGCAGAACGTCATTGATATCGAGATGTGGCTCGCCGATGCGCGGGATTGGAGGCAAGCTGCAAATGAAGCCGCGTGCAGAGGCGGCTGCGCGCCAGGGCTAGACTAGGAGCAGAATGGCTGTGGGTATGGACACGCGAGTGCGGTGGGACGGAGAGCAGGAAGCGGAGGCAGAGTGGACCGGTGCAAGTTGGAAGTTGTGCGTGCACGTCATACTCAACCGAGATGGATTGAAGCGGACTCCGAGACTTGATTTAATCCTTGTCCTCCTTCTCCGCATTTTTACGCCCAATTACGACCGCCATGCCCCCATCCAGCCCGCTGCCAACGTCGCCCGCAGACGCCAACTTCATACCGCGCAAGGAGTTCCAGAAGAACGCGCCCGTGCCTCGACCTACTCGTTACTCGCGTTCACCAGCGCAAACGCGATCCGGCTCTCCAATTTCGCAGACGATGTCGTCGGCCTCATGAAATGTGCGCCCCCGCGCAACGCATCCGAGCCTGTCTTGACGCGACTGCGACAGCTGTGCTCGAGGCCCGCGATGTCATGCGCCAGTACAAGGAGGACCGTAACGCGCGTCTCTTCAAGGTGCCTAGCCATTTCAATAGCTGTATTCGTGATCTGCGTGCTGATAAGCCCTATTTCAGTTCGTTCTCGCAGGAAAGCCTGGTCGACGCCAAAGAGCCTGTCCAGTGAAACGCTCATCGTCGAAGTCCTCTCGGTGGTCCTCGCCCAAGGATACACCTTTTTGTCTTGCATAGACTATGGAAAGGAAGCCGGAGACATCGTCTCCCTGGTCTTTTCACGGCCTGTGGGTCCCGCACGAGCCGTTGGTTGCAGGCCGAAAGATGCATGTGCCGTTTGCACTGTCGTTCGTCTCTGACACCGTCATCCGCGTCGTGTCGCCACCCCTCAGTTCCACGCCGGCCATTCTCGAATCCGTTCGAAAGTCCTGGCCGCGCGGTGTAGTCTCTGAACGCAAAGTTGGCAACAACGGCTTTGAGTTCAAGCTGAAGGGCTATGGCAGTACGTACTGGTTCACCGTCCTCAAGTGGCGTACACTAACTCGCAACGTAATAGTATTCGGGGAGGACACATTTTATGAAGATTCACTCAACAACATCCTGCGCATCCTCTCGTCGCTGTCTGAACACGGCTTCAACCTCCTCACCAGCCTCTCCTTCGCGCCCGGCCGGTCCAACTCGAAAGATATCTGGATTATGGTGGGCGTGAGCGACTCGCTGCCATTCCCGCACGGCAACGGCAGCATGCCCAGCATCCCCATGACGCTCTCCCCGGACTCCTCGACATCGCATTTGCGCAAGGGCTCGCTCGACGGTCGATCCCGCGAGGAGCTTCTCTCGCCGCGCGCGTGGTCCCCCGGACCACATGCGCAACGCCACGGCTCCCGGCGCCATCGGCGTGTCGGACGGCAGCTCGAGCGACGTACACCTGCCTCAACACGCAGCGACGGACCCGCTCGCGGTGAGCCGCTCCGGCTCGCAGCGCCTCGCGCCGCGCTCGCCGCTCGCGCAGCCCGGCACGCTGCCCGACGAGCACGCGCACGTCGAGCACCCGGGCCTGTTCCGCGCGACGACGGACGGCACGGACTACACCGACGCGGATGCGGTCAGCTGGGACGACGGCGCGTCGGACGAGCCGTCGCTCATGCCGCCCGCGTCGCGCCAGAACAGCGACGAGTCCGCGCCGAAGCTCGTCACGCCGCCCGCGATGCCCGAGTCCGCGCAGCTCGTCGGCACGCCCGAGGGCAGCACGGCCAAATCGCAGTACATCACCATCGAGGAGGCGCCAGACCTGCGCGCCACCCAGATCCTCTTCGCCACGCCCGCGCCGCCGCCGCTCTCGCCCACGCTCAGCTCCGACGCCGTCACCAAGATCCCCGGCGCGTTCCCGTCCTCATGATCGGTGTACTCCTACTCGTCTTCGATTCCACCGCATGACTCTCCCATTTAATCCTCGCTCTTCTGGAACATCCAAAATGGCTGGCGCGCATTTGCCGGCTGCGAACCTGGATTTCTTATGCTTTGGACCGGAATCTATCTTCCCATGGACACTTCATATCTTACACCGTCTTTGCACTCTTTGCGACGACCGCGCTGTAGTACTAGTAGCCTCCCTTTACTTCACAATGCCATTCTCATGCTGTATTATATTTGCTCCTGCGCGCATCTTCGAGACGTGAGCCGACTGGGCGTGACAAGGCGCCGTATCGAACAGTGAAATCAAAAGAGCGATGCAAGACATTCTCCTCCTCGGAATAGTAGACTATTTACACGAGATGTAAACTACATTAATAATCCATCCACAAGAATCCAGGGCGAGGCACGGAGCACGAGGCACGGGGGCGGGGGAGCGGGGCACGGACGCGACTGAAGGGTCCAGCAGACGAAAGAACATAGACGACGGCGGAAGACGGGATACGATACTTTAGAAGGACAGCGAGCAACAGCGGCAGCGGCAAAGGACAGACGACGGACAGCAGCGGAAACGAGTGTGAGATGATACGGGACAAGAGACAGACAGAGACAGAGGCGCGGTGTTATGTATAATTTTAGGGCGGTGACGGGCATAGTCATCCGCGCTTGCAGTTGTTGCAAGGCAGCGAGGAGATGGATGCGGAGCTGGGGCTGGCAGTGGAAGGACTCGGACTCGAAGGCGTGGGCGTGGGAACTGGGGTCATCGCCGCTCGGCATCGACGGCCCATTCCCAGTAGTCAGCTGCTGTGTACTCGGCGTCGTTGATGAGTAATACCTCGACGTCGGGGTCGTGCTCGTGGTGGTAGACGCGCCACTGCACGGCGGCGGTGCGCATGACGATAAAGTCGACGAACTTGAGCGCGGGGAAGTGGCGGCCGAGGGCGTAGATGGGGCGCGAGTCCGGCGGGCGGTAGACATAGTTGGACAGCGTCATAGATAGGAACTGCAGATTGGGTGCCTCGCCGGAGATTAAAGTTTCCACGTACTGGGGGGTAGTGTGATGTCAGCGGGGAACGCTGGCTAGACAGAAAGCGGAGGAGGGACGGACGTACATTGGATTTGGGCGAGTCGAAGCGGATGCCGAGCATGCGCAAACAAGGGCACTCGTGGAAGATAGCGCGCACGAGCGCGGCAGAAAAGTCGCTGCCGGAGTAGAACTGCAGCGCGGAGAGGCGGGCGAGGTTGTAGTAGCGCAGCTGGTCCATGATGAACTGGGGGTCGACGGTGGGCGTGTTCCAGACGGCGACGCGGTCGAGCACGCGTGTCTTGGTCGGGTCGGGCTCGCCGTCGATGAGATTGGGCACGGAGAGCGTGAGCTGGCGCAGGCGCGGCCAGAGACGGTTCTCGCAGAGGATCTCGGCGGGTAGGTCCAGGTCGCGCAGCACAAGCTTCTCGACGTTGGGGAACGCGTTGACGAGCACGTCGTCGATGTTGGTCGTCGAGAGCAGCGTAAGCGCGCGCACGCGGGGCCAGCGGGCCTTGGGGCGGGCCTCGAGGAAGGACGCGAGATCGAAACCGTGGACGTTGAGCTCCTCGAGCGTGTCCTGGCAGGCGAGCAGCAGCAGCCCGCAGCCGCGGTGGGGCTCGAGGTCGCCGAGCGACTGCAGGCCCCAGTGGAGCTGCAGACAGCGGAGGTTGCGGAGCTTCTGGGCGAGCAGCTGGGTGCGCTCGCCGGCGCGCTGCAGCAGCACGGCGTCGAGCCTGGGCAGCGCGGCGAGCGCGACGCCGAGGCAGTCCTCGCCCTTGATCACGTGCTCGAGCGGCGGGAGCGCGATGCGGCGCAGGTTCGGGAGGAACTTGAGCGCGTCGGCGAGCAGGCGCGTCGAGTCCTCCGACAGCCCCGCGTTGACGAGCGAGAGCTCGTGCACGAACCCGGCCAGCTTCGCCACCCGGCTCGTCGTCCGCACGAACGGCCGCAGCGTCCGCGACACCTCCACGGACCGGTACAGGCAGCGCGCGGCCGCCCAGTACGACGACCGGCACACCAGGCACAGCGCCAGCAGCGTCGACTTGCGCGTCGTCATCTCCGCGACATGCCCCAGCACGCGCCCAGCATCCTCCCGCATCCTGCGACCGGCCGGCGCACGCGCAAGATACTCAGGCGAGAGCAAGGAAGCGCGCGGGACCTGAAATCGACCGAAAATGAAATCAGGGGCTGCAGAGGGTCTCATGTCATGTGCGTATAGTAGTGGATACAGGTGTCTATGTAGTGCTGCGAGTCCGTAACAACCGGCCGGCGCGAAAGTGAACAGAGAGCATCCTGAGTCAGGACAGAGTAAGAGATCGGCGAGAGTATCGCCTCTTCGCCCGCAACCACCACAATCTAACCACCGCCACGACGCAGGTGGCGATGAGCGCGGCGCCGCCCACGACGCACGCAACACCCAGTACGGCCCAGGCGCCGTGTTGTGAGGCACCGTAACGTTCATCGAGAATATTCCTGCCGTCTGACGTCAGCAACACTATCCTGCGCGACTATTCGGTAGCAGGCAGCGCAACCTACCAATGAAGCCCTGCATGCACAGGACGATCATGCTAACGGCAGTCAAGGCCAACGATGGCCTTGTCGACACCACCCCCTGTGTGAGCAAAGACGCGTGAGTGAGCGACGCGTTTCATCGCGCCGGCTGTGCGACTCACGGGCTTGGGAGAACGAGATGCGCAGATGCGACAGATACGCAGGATGGGAATGCCCCAGGATGCGCTCGTAGTGCGCGAGCGACTGTTGCAAGAAGATGATATGATCTGCGGTGCGCATCGCATAGCTTATTTAGCCACAGCGCCCAAACATTCGCAGTCTAACGGCGACGCAACGCACCCTGCACGTCACCCATATAGGCTGCAATCTCGCCGCTGGGCCCAGTACCGCCCCAGTCGAGCTCGTTGCCGGTGCCGCCAACGTGCACGAGCCGCTTCTGCAGCTGCGCGATCACCTCGCTCTTCGACGCGAGCAGTCTGCTCAGCGCCGTCACCAGCCGTCGCGTGTTGGTCATGCGCAGGAGCGTCACCATCGTCTGTCCCTGCGCCTTGCGCACCCGGAAAATCCACAGTCCGCGAATCTGATGCTGGCCCTCGCGCACCGCCGCGCGAAAGCGCGCAATCATGGGCGTCGCGACCGTCAAGGAAGAGGCCGTGTCGGAAGCCTTCTCGACGTCCTTTGGCGGCAGGGTGGAGTCTCTGTCGGCTGTTGTAGACGGCGACGGCGGCGGTTTGTCGAGGGCACCGCGCTCCTTTGCGGCTTTCTCAATCGCTTCTCCGCCCTGCACTACGCGCAGGAGGTCTGTCACCTCGCCCATGCCGCGCTCGCGTTCTAGTTCCTTGTCCGTGTTGGCGCCAATGGAAATAATGAGTTCGTCCAGCGCCTCGACCTCCTTCTCAATGTTGTGAAAGACAGGGAAGAAACCGTCGACGATGCTGTCGAGGATTCCGTGGCAGACAAAGTCAGACGACATGATCATTGTCGACTGCAAATCCAGCAGCTTCTTCCTGACGCGTTCCGTGTGATCAGACATGTCCTCGAAATGAAACTAGGTGACCATGGTCAGCAGGTGCACAGGTGGACAGTGGACGCGAGCACGTACGGAGCAAATGCCCTCGCGAAATACAACGAGGTACATGTTGACGCCAGAAACAATGTCCGGTTCGTGAGTGTAAGTCTCGCCGTCGTCACTCTGGCCTCCTTGGTCCTTCCTTGGTCTCGCGAGCGTTCACTTTCCATCGCTCTGAACGATACGAAATAGTAGCCGAGCTTCGGAAACAGCTCGAGCTTCTCCCGCGGCTCGCGCTGAAAGATATCTTCGAGTGTGAGGGGGTGTAAATGCAACAACTACTGGCAGCGTGAGCATGTGCAGAGCGGCTTGTAGGAGAGACGGTATACTTTTCCAAGGGCACGCAAGTCGTCCCAAGTCGGGCTCGAGACATCCAGCCACCAGGCTCGCTGTGCAGCTTCGACGCTATCATCCGGTGGTGGAACGTCCCTTGTCTTGCTCTTCCGCAATTTCTGCAGGTCGCCAAATGAGCCTTGCGGCGTCGACGCGCCGGGAGCGGAGAGAGACTGCTCCATGGGCGGCATTCGTAATCGTGGAGGCTTGCGCAGCTTGGCGGCCCGTTTGAGCGCAAAGTCGAGCTGGGCGAGGATCAGCTTCAGCGACGAGGTCTTGAGCACGCGCTGCTGCTGCGCCTGGTTCTGCATTGCTGCCGACGGCGCCTTTTGCTTTCCAAGGGCGATCCCTGGTGCTGGAGAGAGCGATGATGGCAAAAAGAGCACGAACTCGCGCCCTGAGAGTTTCGCATCCTCGAGCGCTTTCTTGCGTGCCGCATACGCTTCCGGGTCGAATTGCAGCTGAGACTGCGAGGCCAGCGACCACCGCCGCCGTCGCGATCGCTGGCGGCGGACGGAATGCGAGCCGCTGCTTGAGGACGACGAGGACGAGGACGAGGAAGACGAAGAGGAGCCGTCGCTGGAGCGTCGGCCCCAGCGCGAGATGGCGTGTTCAACGAGCGCTGCCAGGCGGGTGCCGCGCCATCGTCCGTGGCCGCGGTCTGCAGACGACGAGGATGAAGAGCTCGAGGACGACGAGGACGACGAAGACGAGGCTGCGATGGACGGTGCTCGCAGCGGCGAGTGTGGGCGCTCGAGGGGCGGCTCTCCGCGGTAGATGTCTGGCTCCTCCTCGTCGAGCTCGTCCGCCGGAGACAGCGAGCGGACGAGGTCCGCGGGCGGGTCAGCAAAGTGGGCGGCGGCGCGCGGGGGGTGGGTCGTCGCCGGCGGCAGGGACATGGCAGGCGGCAGGCCAAGGCGCGGCGCGGAGTTGAGTTGCGCGGTGGTTGTTCTCCCGTCTCCGTCTCGCTCTCGCCGCTCGTTATGTCGTCGCCGCTGGCCCGCTACGAGGCCTTCCTGATCCACAATGCGTCCACGATAGCGACCATCGAGTCCTCCCTGCGCTCGCTGACCTGGTTCCTGCCCGGCCGCTTCAAGGACGCAGAGCTCGCGTCCGAAACACGTGCGCCCACCCGGCCTGCTCGTTGCCCGACGCGTCGCTGACCTCTGCCCAGTCACGGCGACGCTCAACCTGCTCAACCTGTATCATGACACGCTGCTCGCGCGCAGAGCCGAGCAGCTCGGCCCGAAGTACAAGCCCATCCTGCCGCCGTCCTTGCACACCGCTACACGCGTGCATGGGCAGACAAGGACCGCACATACAAATGGGCCGCCCGCATGCTGGAGATTGTGCGCTTCACAGAGCTCGTTATAGAAATGGGCCTGCGCCGCAAGCTCGGCCCAGCAGGTCGCTGGCGCGGGATCGTCACTCTTGAATTCATAAAGTGCGTTCGTCCGCCGCCCGTCGACCCGGCGCCTTATCGACAACGTCCCGCCCAGAGCCATTTTGCGCTTGATTTTGTTGAAAGTGACCCGAAGACCCTTGCTGCTGCCGCCAATTCCTGAACGCGAGCTGATCCATCCACTCTTCCCGCCGCCTCGGCTCCAGACGCTCTGCAACCTCAAGCTTCATCCGATGAGCCCCCCGCACACCTCTCCAACAACCACGTAGCATTCGAGCAGCCGAATCCTCTACTCACGGCCCCGCAACCGAACAAGAAACCCTTGTCGACCGTGGACGATTACCTTTTGCCAAGAGCACTCTCCCCGGCCTCGGTAAAGCCACCTATCTACCTCGTCCGACAGCTTGCCACGCCAAAGGACTGGTTCGCAGAGGTTCTCTTTACACTGCGCCCACTCGTTTACGGTATGGTTTATGCTTCAAGCCAGCACTGTTTGTCCGCTGAAGCCCGTCTGCGACCTGCAGCCATCCTACTCGCCCGGAGTAGCCCAGAATCGCATCGTCCGCTGCTGACGTCCATCGCGTTGGACCTTACAGCTTCCTATCTTCGCCGCACACCGCCTCCCAGCAATGCCCTGGAACGAGCCGAATACGCTCGGCGGGACCGCGACATGCTGTGGTATTTCTTCCGGGGCGCCATCTGGCAGTCCTTCACACGGTACGCACTTCCCTGTCGTGCTCAGATCGTGCGCTGCTCACATGACGTGCGCAATGCAGGCCGCAGCTCGAGGCCGTCGCTGACAAGACCGCAAAAACCCCGGTATTAAATCTGATCAGTGCTCTCCTGAAAGACTGGATACCGCTCATCGATGAATACCATTACTGTACGTGTGCGCTTCGCGGCGCTCGCCGGATTTGCCGTGCTGATCTGTCCCTACAGACACCGCGACCTGAGGTCGCACTGGGACGTCTGTCCTGATCCGCTTTCCTCCTTGTACTGTGTCCTGCCCCCGCATCAGGCTGCGCAACACGAGTAACATTATTATTGGAAACTCGCGCAAGTTCTCCTGACTCTATTGTCCGGCGAAAACTGGCATTAGCAGCCAGTGGCAGGAGCCATGCCGTCGTGTTTTTTGTTTTCAGGCCTGCCGGCCACATGGTGCTGTTAATGACGCACAGGTTCACACACAGCTGCCCACGAGCACGGCCCGGATCTGGATCTACGATGCTAATGAGCATAACACATATTAAACACAATCGCAATCGCTGCCTTGCCAGTCTCCCTCTCCTCCCCCTCCTCCTCCTCCTCCCCTCCCCCCTGCTTCACTTGCGTTGTTGCAAATGTCGTCTGGCCCGCAGAGCCCGCTTGGGGAGATCAGGCGCATTGTGACGACGCACGGCGCGGACGGGCGTGCTATCGTCAAGAGCGACGGCCCCCTGACTAACGTTAAGGTAATTGGCACTGGGATTATCCTCATGCTTCCACCCGGCGTTCTAAGTTCGCTGCGTCCCCCCAGGCGGAAGCTGCGTTCGAGGGTATCTCGCACGTCGCATGGACGACGGACGCCACACCCGCCACCGACAACAACACCGAGTGCGTACTCTCTGTGCTGCCGCATCGCCATGGGGACGCGCTTCTCACTGTGCCCCCTGCACATCGACAGCATCGACGGCGCGGAGAGACGCATTCCTGGGCTCGGGCTTGTGTGTGGCTTCTCCTTCTGTGCTTCCCGCGTTGATCGACGCCAGGTTCCTGCACACGGCACGAACTTTCGATATACGGACTTTGCGCCCGGCGTGAACGTCGCGATGGTACAGTAGCCGTGCATCCGTCCTCCTCCCGCCTGGCTCGCTGACGCTGTCGGTGGGCAGCACCGCACCGCGTCGGTGGACTATAACATTATTCGTGAGCATCAATCGATTCGATGTGCGCATGCATTGTGCGGTATGATTGATGCTTCGCCCTCCTCTCCCCGCGTCAAGTCGTCGGCGAGCTCGTGCTCATCATGGAGGACGGCGACGAGCGCGCGCTGAAGGCGGGCGACATCGTCGTCCAGCGCGGCACGCTGCACGGCTGGCGAAATCCCTCGGAGACGCAGTGGACACGCATGCTCTCCGTGCTCGTCGACGCCGAGCCGGCCAAGGTGGACGGCCAGCCGCTGCCCAACGAATGGAGGGGCGAGGTGGCCATGGGCGGCGCCTGAGTAAGTCGAACACCAGCAGGCGTTGACAGCACACAGTGTACTGGAATCGGAACGGATGGATGGATCTGTGCATTCGATGCTTTAGGATTTCTATGATAATCTCGAGTTTGATTTCTCTTTGTTGCCACGCGATCGGGTAGATAGTACATGCTGCAGAGGCGGCGTTGCCAATCGTGGAACGAAGAACCCGCAGCTGGGTATATGGTGGCCCCCATTGAGACAGGGGCACGAGCACGTGAATGCATACACTGGTCCAGCAGCGGACCGTGTCCGCCCGTATTTTCAACTTCCAAGTGAGAATCTTGTCCGGCCCGTCGGACCGCGAGAGTGAGTACTTAGCAGAACGGAGGGCTACGGCATGGATGCAGAACGACGGGTTCCCGCACGCACTTCCAGC
The DNA here is from genome assembly GCA_037042915.1 of Auricularia sp. M13. NCBI lineage: Eukaryota > Fungi > Basidiomycota > Agaricomycetes > Auriculariales > Auriculariaceae > Auricularia > Auricularia sp. M13. The sequence goes on along the minus strand of CM073197.1, from coordinate 1,328,525 downwards.
AACCACACCTTTTGAGCAACTATGCCTTCCGCAAAGATGTGAGCGAGGCGATGTGAGCGACAAAGGGAGATTCATTTACGCGCCCTCCGCAGCTACTACGACGACGACGCCGATCTGAACGTCCTCAAGGACAAGACGATCGTCTTTGTGGGGTAACTGCATGTGCCTTGTTCAGCGATCATGGATTCTCAATGCCGTGAAGATTCGGCAACCAGGGCGCGGCGCAGGCGCAAAACCTGCGCGATTCGGGCATCCCGAACGACAAAATTATCATCGCGAACAAGGAGGACCATTACGCGGAGGACGCCAAGTCGAAGCAATTCCACGTCGAGCATGATTTCGCGAAGGCAGCCAAGGAGGCGGATGGTGCGCCGCTGCTCCCTAGCCCGTCGAGATGGCTGGCTGATGATGCATACAGTCCTGTTCTTGCTCATCCCGGACCAGGTCCAGCCGCGCGTGTTCAACGAGAAGATCGCACCCTCGCTCAAGCCCACCGCGGCGATCGTCATCGCGAGTGGATATAACGTCTTCTACAAGCTGCTCAACATCGCAGCGTCGAATGACGTCGTCATGGTCGCGCCCCGCATGATTGGCAGTTCCGTGCGCTCGCTCTACCAGAAGCAGAAGGGCTTCCCGTGCTTCGTGAGCGTCGAGCAGGACGGCACTGGCAACGCGCTGCCGATCGCGCTCGCGCTCGCCCGTGCCATTGGCGCTACCAAAGCCGGCGCCATCGCGTCCAGCGCACGCGAGGAGACGGCGATGGACCTGTTCGCCGAGCAGGCGCTCTGGGTAAGAGGATTTGATCCATCTATGAAATGTCCTCTGATGACTATGCACCAGCCGAACATCATCGTCCTGTTCCAGGAGGCGTTCAAGGTGCTCCAGGAGGCAGGCTGCTCTGACGAGGCGCTCTGCTACGAGATGTGCGTGTTCCGTCCCACCAATAAGACAGGCGTGCTCATCAGTGGCGAAGGTGGATGTCCAAGGAGCCAGCAGAGATCTTCGAGCGTGCGGCAGAAGATGGATTCATCCGCCAGCTGAAGCATCATTCGACGGTGTCGCAAGTAGGCAGCTCGCATAGCATTGGAGAAAGGATCGCTGACAAGTATCATCTGCATCTAGTACGGCCAGCTGAATGGCGCGCGCAAACTCGACGGGTCGGCCATCCGTGCACACTTCCAGGACATCCTCCATAACCAGGTTTGTTCTGCAGAAGCAAAGGCAAAGCGTGTACTGATGTTGGACATTAGGTTCTGAACGGCAAGTTCTGCAAGGAGTTCAGCGCGATCGAGGATGCGCTCGAGAAGGACGGCGACGAGAACCCGCTGAACGTGCTGTACAAGGAGGCAGAGGCCACGGAGCTCGGTGCCGCAGAGAAGCGTGTGAGAGAAAGCCTGGCCAAGCTCTCCAAGTGACCGTGCCGCATCATGCAAACTTTTGTCGTTTGTTCGGCCTGGATTCGGAAGATGAATTGAATTTCTGTCCATGAGAACCGCCGGGTTTGGGGGGAGGCGCAAAAGGTCGCGATTTTTTCTCCTTCTGTGCAATCTTGCGCTGCTTCTTCTCGATGGCCTTCTGAACGGCACCCCGCTTGCCGCTCGCCGCAAGATCATCGTACCGCGCTTTGAGCATGACAGACTTCTTTTCCGCTGCAAAGACAATGAAGGTCAGTACCTGCGCAACAAATAGTCGGCGAACGTACAGTTCTTCATGAACCACTGGCCCTTCCCCTGCTTTCGCTTCTCCTTCTCAGCTTTCATGGCCAAGTCCAAGGCGGCCTGCTCGACTTGCTGCCTGTGCTCGCGTTGGACTACACCTTCCAACCTCCGCACGGCAGCTTCAAGACGTTGTACTTCCGCCTCCCGTTCTGCTCGTAAATCACGAGGGGTCGACGACAGGAGTTTCCGAGCGCGCGTCAAGTTTTCGCGAAGTGTAGCCAGCTCTTGAACATGCATTTCGGGGAGGAAAGAATACGCTTTCTGGAAGATGCGCTGGTCGGGCGCGTTTCCTCCAGAACCAGCGACGAAACGAGGATCCCTGACTTGCTGTGACTGGCTGAGAAACGATATGAAAAGATATAAGAAACAGACTCACGGATTTTCTCCCTTCTACAACAGGCCTAAAGCGCCCAACGGGCTTTTTCGATGTCACTTCTATTGGCCTGCACGCCAGGTTAGACCCACCCACCGCGAGAACAGAAAGAGCAAGAGTCAGACATACGCGTGCTTGTTGGATCTTTTGTCTATAACTTTCTTCTCTGGAGGTTTGGAAGGGCCGTCATCCGAATCCGAGTCCTCGTCCGACTCAGCAGCGCTCGCATCGTCCTCGGACGACGATTCAGATGTGTCTGCCTCTGCAGGTTTTGCCGAGCGGGCTTTGAGAAGGGCACCAAAGGATAATGAAGAGAGCTCTGCGCGTTATGAGTGCGTGAGAATGGGCGTTGGCTGCCAATGGGCAGACTAACCTTTGCGAAGCGACGACTGCAGATTCATGTCAGGACACAGCTAATATATAAGCAGGTCGAACGGACCTCTGGGTCACCAGGCCCAGGATCATCTTCGTCTGACCCATTATCCTCGTCCGAGTCAGCCCAGCGCGAAGCTCGGGGAGCGTCGGCGTCATCTTCAACTTCGCTGCCAGTGCCACTAGCATCCTCGTCGCTTTGGTCGTTGTTTAATTGCTGAGCGGGCCATTCATCCTCAGATTCCTCGGACTCCGAGGGACTGGGGAGCTTGCGCTTGCGAGATGTGCGTGGTTTTACACGTCTGAGCGGCATGGGAGAGGAAAAGCGCGGTTGAATCTCAGCCACAAAACTCGTCCACCCTGCCATCATGAGGCAAAAACGCTCGAAGGCCTACGCAAGCTCATGGCCATGTACTGTATGACCTATGGCTTTAGGCAGCCGTACCAGGTGCTGGGTGAGTTCAACTTAGTTACTTTATTGCAGACTATGGTGCGAGCACTAAGCAGTCGACGCCGACATGTGCAGCGAGGCCATATCCACCAAGATGGACCTCGTAAAGCACCTGGGTATAGTATTACATGGCGAGGTCAAACCAAGTGCGTGGCTTTGGGCTCGTATGACGCGCTCCTCATATGCGCCTTCAGTGATCACGCAGTGCTGTATCGTCGAGCTGTACAAGCAGGGTCGTGCAGCTCAACCGGCTGTTGATCTGGCGAAAACGTTCGAGCGCAGAAAATGTAACCACAGGAGGCGATACCTGGGAACGAATGCCTGGAAAGCGTTGTCGGTGAGCGCCCATATCGTATCCGCGTACCATGAGCCATACTCAGTCTTTTGTCTTTTTTGGCCATCGCTGGTAGGTGCAACGAATAAGCATCGATACGTTATTGCATCGCAGGCGCAGCCGTTACGCGCAAAGCTGCGAAATATCCCCGCTGTGCCTCTGGTACATATCTCGCGTTCAGTCATGATCCTCGAGCCTCCCAGTGACGAAACGTTACGACACAAAGAAGAGGCATGTTGACTCTTACTCTGGGTCCCCGCACATTTGCTAATATACGTTTACGTGCGTGCAGGAGGAGACAAAAGCAATGATGCCCACCACTGCGGAAGTGAAGCAGGCAACCGCGGGTGCGCCGACGACGGAACCCAAAAAGAAGAAGAGGAAGGGTCCCAAAGGGCCTAACCCCCTCTCCGTCAAGAAGAAAAAGCCAAAACCCCCGCCTCAGAAGCAGAACGCAACGCAGACTCAGGAACGTGTGGGCGAGAAACGCAAACATCCTGACGACGGCGAGACCTCTGTATCGTCTAACAAAAAACGGCGAACAGAGGTCGCCAACGAGTCCTGAAATTTGAAAATCGGTTCTGGCGTTGCTGATGGGTTCTCTCTGTATTATGGTCCTCGGTATGCATGCAATGTCAGTTGACACTTTTGCCCGACAGTAAACAGCCCACACGACGTAATATCTTAGTTTCCTCCAGGAGCATTCTGACCGGATCGTCACCATATGACTGAACCCGGCGCAGCGAATTTAGCAGTACGTCGCAAGCATGTGTGCAAGCTGACTCTGGAAGGCATGGATTCAATCTGGATGTCAACCCGGAGCTACTGTAGCGCTGCTTCATCTTTTCCTCGAGATTATCGATAGCCAGACAATTAGGTCGCCTCTGCATCCTGCGTATCTCGACCGCAACATCGACGAAGCTCGCCTCCGCAGCTGGGCTCGCGATGCAGGGGCAGCTTCCTGTGTGTCCTTCACACCGCATCCCCTGACAACCTTCCTCTTCGTGACGTCCTGCACAATGTTACGCTCAACGGCGCCCTGCATGCTATGTCGGAATTCTGTTGGTCACCCAGCCACGGCGTGGATTAGGCATTCGTTGCTACACCGGTGTTACAGAGTCAAGCGTTGTCTACGGTTACACGCCTCCCGGACACCTCGGACGATCTCGAGCCGGCGTGATTATACCTGGATCAAAGCCAGAGGACGTCGATTACCTGCTTGCCAGTTTCGAGCCCGACTGCGGACTTTGTGCTATGGACTTGGGGAACCTCTTCACCTAGCTCTGCTCGCGATCCCACACTTTTTGATTCTCCCAGTTGCGAATTTGTCCTCCTCGGGTTTCGGATTTCTTCTGAACACCGGTGTACCCTGGCGCTGCGGGCGCTGTATAACGAACACCGCGCCGACACCGCATACCGGATTTTCGATGCACCGCCCGCCCGCAAATCGTTATTACTTACAGTATAAAGCGCATGCCCGGCGACTTGGCAGAGGGCATTGCTTCATTCTTCACCTCCACTTTCTCCCCTTCATTCTCATTCACCTAATCTTCGCCCAACCTCCAACCTTCGCAATGCAGTTCAAGACTCTCTTCGCAGTCGTCGCTCCCCTCGCCGCCGCCTCCGCCGTCCGCGCTGCTGCGTTCCCGCAGGAGACTGGCGCAGTGGCCGCAGCTAAACGCGGCAACCCGCTCGACGACCTGAGCTCGGCCATCGATGACGGCGTCGGGAAGGCCACTTCGGCTATCGAAGGTGCTGGTAGGTCCTTTTTCCCCCTGTATTATCATCTCCATCCCTTGCTTATACTACTGTGCAGTCCATTGGGGATCGTCTGTGCTCGAGAACGGCGCCACTGTCCTCACGAACGAGGCCGGCAACGCGCTCACGTTGGCGTCCAAAGGCGCGGAAGGTCTCGGTGAGTAAACTCGTCAGCGTCGCAGAGTGTGATTAGATATTGACGTAGGCTGGTAGTCACTACGATCGAAGGCAAGGTGTACACGGTCGTGACGGACAACCTTTCGCCCAGCCAAACTGCGAAGCCGGACAATGCGTATGTCTCTCCTCACCCTCAATGCGTCCGCTCAAGTGTCTGACTGTCGATAGGGCTGCTTCGGTGCGCTTCAGCCCGCTGCTCGCCATCGCGCTCAGTGCTATGGCCGGTGTCGCGATGGTCTAGAGGTTCTCTTGACGCTCGATGATTTCTTTGCTGGTTTACTCGATGTTCTACACCCGGACTTTCCTGGTATCTCTGTGTATCCTATTTTGCTCAAGCTAAATCAAAGGACATTCATGGCCTAACTCATAGTTATGCGCACTCTGAGGAGCATCGAGTCTGACAGTCCTGACGTCGACTCTGGCTGGAATGGAGAAGCAGTCACGAGACCGGCCTGTGGTGTTCTATCACGGTGCAGGACGAGGAGGTACGAAGGGTCGTGCGTCATGCGCCTGCAGGAGCTCGAAGAACCGCGTATTTGCGCGTTCTTGCTGCGGACTTTGCACCCGCGCGTCCGTTGAGGTCCATGGAATACCAGGCCCAGTGCACAACATACCTACTTACAGTATGCGGCCGTGTCCCGCTGCTATGTATGCGATGCAGGCGCTGCGCGCCCAGTGGGGGATCGAACAGCCTCATTTTCGCAGCAGGTCGTGCGACCTCTTCGCTGCTGGCCTGCCCAGCGTCGACATCGTGCGAGATGACACCATGCGACGATGACATCGGTGCTCACAGAAAGGATCACCGGAAGAAGTCCGAGAACCGGCGCGCTTGCCTTGGCGGGGTGGCGTCGCAGTGGCGGTGCAACCGAAAAAAATAGTGCGTCATCGGCACGTCGGTATAAAATCCGATTTAAGCAGCGGCTGCGACCCGACCCCACAGTATCCAACATACCCTCATACCTCAGCATGCAACTGAAATCGCTCCTCGCTGTGCCCCTCCTGGCCTCGGCCGTCTTCGCGGTCGTGTTCCCGAACCACGCGCGCGCGGACGTTGGGGACACCATTAACGACGGTCTTGACGACGCCGGCGACGCCATAAGCAACGGCCTCGGCGACGCGTCGACTGCGATCGACAATGGGCTCGGGGACGCGTCGACTGCCATCACTGATGGCCTCGGCCACGCCTCGACCGCCGTCACCGACGCGCTCGACTGGGGTACCACTGTCTCGACAACGGCGTCAAAGTCTTGTGAGTTTCTTCATCCAATTGTCTGTTCTGTAGCTGGTATGCTGACACAGGTTCTGCTCAGAACCGACGGCGCAGGAGACGTGTACACCATTGCATCGGACGGCGTCGGCGTCGTGACGACGGTTGGCGGTAAGGCGTACACCATTGCGTCTAGCAGTGTTGCGGACGAGACAGGGAAGCCCGACAATGCGTGAGTGCTAGCTGCTGTTGAATGTATCCGTGCATATGCTAATAGCTTTGCAGCGGCGCACCTGCCTTCCAGTTGAGCCCAATGCTCGCACCCGCACTTGGCGCATTGGCTGGGATCATGTTCGGCGCACGCATGATGTTCTGACTCGCATAATCGTTGTAATCTATTAGCATACCTTCGCATTTACACAACCTAATGAACAATCACGTTGACGATTTTTTCTAAAAGCCCCAGTTGGATGTTGAGTGGATGTTGAGCTCGCGCACAACGTGTATCGTATACTATAGCACTGTAGTGCAGGAAACGACGCATGCGATTCTGGACGTAGCGCAAGCAATACAGGAGAAAGAGGAGAGACACGATATTCCAACCCCGCGCTCTGACGCGTTCCGAATCCTCTCCCCGATCATCGCATTCGCCGCCTGCAGTCGAGATGCAGCGCCTCCTCACGGCCGTCGGGCTCCGGCAGCCAGGGCCCAAGATCACCGCGCAGGACCGCGCGATTCTCGAGTGCGTCTGCCCGCTTGCTGGACTCAGCGAGATTAGATCTGACGGTCGCATGCAGCTTGAAGCAGCAGCGCGACAAGGTCCGGCAGTACCAGAAGCGGGTGCGTGCTGCGCAGCGACAGTGCATGGGGAGCTGACCAACGGTATGATAGATACAAGGCATCCTGACCGCGAGCACGAGATCGCGAAGGAGTGTCTGCGGCGCGGGCAGAAGGACCGCGCGCTCGTCGCGCTGCGCCGGCGGAAGCACCAGGAGTCGCTGCTGTCCAAGACCGACAGCCAGCTGGAGAACCTCGAGCAGCTCGTGCGCAGCGTGCAGCGCACCTCTGTGTCCGAGCGCTGACGCCGGCGATACCTAGGTGTCGACGATCGAGTTCTCGCTCGTCGAGGTCTCGGTGCTGCACGGGCTCGAGCAGGGCAACCGCGTGCTCAAGGAGATCCACAAGGAGATGAACATCGAGCGCGTCGAGCAGCTGCTCAGCGACACCCACGAGGCCCAGGCGTACCAGCGCGTGCGTCATGTCTGCATCGCTGTTGTTTCGTCTCTCACATTGCGCGCAGGAGATCGACGAGATGCTCATGAGCCAGATGACCGCCGAGGAGGAGGAGGATGTCCAGCGCGAGCTGGCCGAACTGCAAGCGCTCGTGCGTCGCGTGCCTATGATATCCGGAATGCAAGTGGCTGATGCGACTTTTGGCGCAGCAACAACCAGAGCCAGAGGTCGCGCTACCATCCGCACCATCCTCGGAACCCGTCATCGCAGGTATATTCATTGTCCGTGCACGAAGGCTCACGGCTAACGCATGCGCAGAACCAGAGGAAGAAGCCCAAGTCGCGCAACCCTCACGCGAGCGCGAGCGGGAACGGACTGCCATCCCCGCATAATTAGTGCCAGTACCAGCACCTCCTCTGGCGTCTTGTATACACGATCGCTATATGCGACGTCCGCCCTGTCTATATTGTACAGTACATCATGTGCGAGCTACATAATACATCCAACAATCGTACTCTACGAACGCCGACTCTCAAAAGTTGTCGAAATCCCCGAAGCCGATCTTGCGTTTCTTCTGCGGCTCGGGGGGCGCGGCTTTGGGTTCGCCGGCCAGCGCTGAGAGGGGCCGCTTCACTACGCCAGCGGCCGAGAGGTACTTGCCGACGCCGCCGCCTCCGGACGCCGCACCGGCTTTGTCGCCGCCGCCGACGCGCACGCCGAACCAGTTCATGTTGTCCGCGGGACCGCTCTTCGCCTTCGCCTTCGCGCCTCCCGCGGCGTCCGCCTCGGCCTTCCGCGCGAGCCGTTTGGCGAGACGTTGCTTGTAGTCCTCGAAGGGATCTTGATATCTGTCATAGTTCAAGAGTTAGAGAAACGAGTTGGAGAGAAGGAAAACGACGCACATGACGACCTCGGTGATTTTGACGGTCTTCGCGGGGCGGTCGGTGCCCTCCTTGCGCGGGAGTGTCTCGAGCGCGTCCAGCACGTCCTCGCCGCCCACCAGTTTCCCGAAGACGGTGTGTTTCTTATCGAGGTGCGGACACGCCTTGAACGTGAGGAACCATTGCGACCTTCAGAATTCAAACTGAGTCCCATGACTCAGATTTACTCGTTGTGCGTGAACGCACCCGTTGTATCGGCCCCGCGGTTGGCCATGGAGAGGCACCCGCGCTCGTCGTGCTTCGCGGCGCCGGGCTCAGAGAACTCGTCCCGGAAGGGCTTGCCCCAGTACGACTCGCCGCCAGCGCCGGTGCCCGTGGGATCGCCCGTCTGGACCATGAATCCGGGTATGAGCCTGTGGAAGACGACGTTGTCGTATTTCCCCTGCCGCGCGAGCATCAGGAAGTTGTAGCACGTCTTCGGTGCCTAAACGAGCACCTGTTAATCAGATGCACGGGGGTGGGTAAATGCAGGGAGACGCGCCTTCTCGCAGTACAGCTCGAGGTTGAGGCTGCCGCCGCCCAGGGAGGTCACGACGCGGACGTACGCGCGCGACTTGCCGATGTCTTTGCCCTTCTTCTTCGCTGCGTTGACGATGTCCTCGAACATGAGCTCCTCCTCGTCCCAGAGCGCGGTGTCGGTCGCCGTGTGCACGTCGACCGCCGTCGACGTCAGCGACGCGCCGGGCAAACCAGTCGAATACGGCGAGACGTTGTCTGCGGGTGCATCGTTACAGAGTTTTCGCTCAAGGCTGGATTGCACTCACAAGGAACTGCCGCTTTAGCCTTTGCGACTGCTGGCGCGACCGGTTTGTTTTCACCACGACCGTCTTTTCTGCAGCTTTTGCTGGCGCGGCCACAGACGCGGTGGGGAGCCCATGCGGGTTCTGCAGCGTGATCACGTCCTCTCTGGTGGGGTCAGACGGTCAGCAACACATCATTCATCCGTCAGCATATATTATACACGCACTTCTTGAACGCAACGTCCGCGACGAGGTCCCGGTTTCCCTTTATGCTCTCCGCGAGGAAGACATTGCCGGTCGTCGCAATGGCGACAATATGCGAGTGCTCGCTGAAGGGCTTGAAGCTGATGGGGTCGTGTATCGTGCCGTCCGGCTTGCGCGCGTAGTGCAGGGCGATGAGCGACGACGGTAAGAGCTCCTCGCCCGTCACGGGGTTCTTGTTGTCGTGCTGTCTGTCAGCTGTTCAGCGCGCCGGATTTCGTGCGGAGCTGGAGAGAGCGCACTTGAGCCAGGGGACGATGTTGACGAGGTCGAAGACGAGCCCGGTGCCGTCCGCGTTGCGCGCGCACACCGGGTGGCTGAACGGCTGGAACGAGAGCGCGCAGCAGTCGAACGGCGTCCGGTTGCCCGGGTGCGGCGCCTGCTGCTTTCTGTGCCATTAAACTATGCTCAGCCTGGAGCTGCGTGCGCGCAAGGCTGCATGCATACTGTTTGGCGCCAATGGACGCTGAGTGCTGCCCGAACACGCCAGAGTGTCTGTGAACGGCCAATGAGCAACATGCAACGGTGCGCAACGACGGCGTGCGTACTCTGAGTGGGTAATGTAGAGCTTGTCGCTGCCGTGGCCCATGTCGGTGACGGTGCGGAGGAGAGTCGCGCAAGCGGAGTTGTTCGACGCGCCTCCAGTTCCACCTGCAGCTGCCAAACAGAATGCTCTCTCCTTCTTGTGCTTTCAATGATTGTAGCTCGGTGGCCAGCTCTCCAACACGAACATCTTCTACGAGCCGTCTACTGCTTGGCGTCCCGGAGCTCCTCCTAGATCGCAATTCCGGGCTCGCGTGACTGCCAGGACTCTCCTGCCAATCATTAGTACTGGGTACACATTCCGGCGATCGTGGCCGTCGAAGCTTGACGGGCGCTGTATGTAGTACGTCCAACTGCCAGCGTCTGAGCGCCCCTTGCCGCTACCGGCACCGTGAACGCGTCGATGGCCGGCATCCACACCGCGCATCCATAAAACGTCTTTGGCTGCATAGGGACTCGCATTCGCAACCATGTCGCTATCAGTACTCGCTCAGGCTTCTCGACGGACACTGGGCGGCCGGCGCTCGTTCTTCACCATCATCCACCAGGGGCACGAAGGCTGGCGGCTCTCGTTCGGGCGCAACCCCGAGAAACTCGCGCCCGGCATCCAGCTGATGATCCCGTTCTACCATGATGTGCAGGAGATCGACATGCGCGAGCGGTCGGTCAACATTAGCGACCTCAATGGCTTCGTGCGTCGCGCATCCAGTGCTGATGCGACCTGTCTGACTTTGGAGGCTGCCTTTCTTGCGCGTCTCGGTCTTTCTCTCTCGCGCGCCGCTATGATACTGTAGACGGCAGACAACACGCCGGTGACGCTGTCGGGCTCGCTCTTCTTCCGCGTGAATAACTCGTACAACGCGTGCTTCGCGGTCGACCAGTTCGAGCACAACGTGCGCAACATCGGCACGAGCGCCATGCGCTCCGTCGTCGGCCACTTCCTTGTACGACGATGTGATCTCCGACCGCAACAAGATCAACGTGAAGCTGCACGATGTCATTGGCAGCTCCGTCGAGGTGCGCCCTGGCCGCAGCCTTGTTATTCATCAAATGGACAGCTCACAATGTGTGTATGTATGTAGAAATGGGGCGTCCAGTGCACGCGGTTCGAGATCCAGACGTTCAAGCCGTCGAACCGCGACGTCGAACGGCAGCTCGAGCTGCAGATGGAGGCCGAGCGCAATCGCCGCAAGCAGCTGCTGGACACGCAGGCTGCGGTGAACGTTGCCGAGGGCCAGAAGCAGCGCGCGATCCTCGAGTCCGAAGGAGGTCAGTCATCCTCCACGTTATCATGTAGAATTCTTACAGCATACTCACGCGCATCTGCCTAGAACTGCAATCGCAGCTCAACCACGCAGAGGGCACAAAGCGCCGACTGATCCTGGAGTCTGAGGGCCGGCTGGAGTCCGCGCGCAACGAGTCGCGCGCCCTCTCGGCGCAGGTCGAGCTCATCGCGCGCGCGCTCAATTCCAACCCCTCAGAGAGCGACCGGCGGCTCGCGCTGGAGACGCTCTTGGAGCTCCGGCGACTCGAGCAGCTGCGCGCCATCGCGGGCGGCAAGGGCAACAACACGTATTTCTTTGGCGGCGCTAAGGGTACGGGTACTGGCCGCGACGAGTACGAGGTGGACAATATGGAGAAGTGGAAGCGGACGTTGAAGGGGATTTGCGGCCTCGCGTGGACGTTTCTGCTGCTGCACCAGGAAATCCTGACCTGGTAATGAGATTGACGTTGGCTTTGGCTATGTATCAAATAGTAAGTAACACTGTTCCCCCCCACTCATTTGTACTGTACCTATCCTTGCCGTTGCGACATCATCCCCACTCATTTGTATGCCGGTGTGAACCGCAGGACCTGGTTCCACAATCGACGTGCAGGCGCACGTGGAAGTCTCTATTGACGTTTACTGCGGGCATTCCAGTCATGCAACTGCCGACGTCGACAGATTTGACTGTTCTTGAAGTTGAAGTTGAAGCTGGATTCCAGGTCGCTGCGAGCGAGTTCGGTCGGAAGGATATCTGGTTGTCACTGCGGGTGTGGAGCGTTGCAGGGTGGGGTACAGCCACTGCGTCATTGCTTGTTTGCTCGGTCATTCACGCGATCGACTCGCGGTGCGACTGTCAGGCTGGGCACTCCCGTCTACGACGCGTCGCGTGGGCGGGCATGGTCTGAGCGCGACCGAAGAGCGCAGCCGTGCGGCATACTGAGACAGCAGTCTTCCGGTTCAGGCCAGGGTGGCCGGACGGGTGTCTTGTGAACGGTTTAAAAATGGGCTGTCTGGCTGGCTATTGATAGAGCTGCCAGAGCCCCGCATCGCCACTGCGCACCCTCCCTCTCACCCTCTCTACAACGATGGGCCCAGTCGAGCCGGGCACAAGACGCAAGCTCGCGTTCGCCGTCGCGGCCACGGCGTCGACGGCCGGCCTCTGGTTCCTGCGCCCCTACGCCCCGTCGCAGTCCGCGCTCGCCGGCCTGCGCAGCGCGTCCGTCGAGGTCTCCGCGTCGCTGGCCGTGTCGTGCGCCGCGGGCGACGACCCGGACGACGCGCTCTTCGTGCTGCACACGACGGCCGACAACTACTCCGCCGCCTTCCTGCCGTTCGTCGCCCGCCCGCTGACCGCGCTCCCGCCGCCCGACGCAGCCTCCTCGCTGCCCCTGCGCTGCCTGGACGCCTTCGTTGCTCGGGGGACGCCCTGCGTGGACAGCGCCGCGCGCCCGCCGCGCTTCGACGTCATATGGACATGGGTCAACGGCACGGACAGCCTGCACCAGGACGCGGCGCTGCAGGTCGAGAAACAGTACTTCCCGCCCAAGCAGCGCCCGAACAGCAAGACGCCGCAGGAACTGAAGCTATATCGGTCCGCCATATTTTTACTCTTGCTACGCGTTCCTAATTTTGCAAACGCATCCAGAGATCACGATGAGCTCCGGCACTCGATGCGTTCCGTCCTCGCCAACTTTAGGCAGCACACCCGCGCCTTCCACGTCCTTACAGCAGACTTTGCGCTCCCAGAATATGTCGTGGATGGACCGGAACAGACGGATGACTTGTGCCCGGACGTCGACACTTCCTCGTGGCGCGTGGGCCAGATGCCGCAGTTCCTCGATGTAGCCCAGGAGCGCTGGACAGACGGCGACGTGCCCCTCAGCATATCGCATCACGCCCAGTTCTTTGCCAATTACACTGGTACATCCTTCAATAGGCAAGCAATGCTGTTTACTGCTTGCGACCCGTCGCTGATGGTTGCGTTCTCACCCCCAGTTTCGCAATCGAGTCCCAAATACCGCATCTGGGCAATGTGTCCGAGCATATTGTCTACATGAACGACGATTACTTTTTCAATTCGGCACTGAAACCGGGCGAGTTTTGGACACCCGGTCAGTCGCATCCGCATTCGCAGCTCCCACGGATGGTTTTCTCATCTTCCCCCGCTCGCACGTTATCAGCACTCGGCACGGTCATCCGCCTGCAGTCAGATCTGCTCGTCACGCCCGAGAGCAAGCAGAAGACGCCGTCGAAGGGCGAGTGGCTGTCGCTCGACCACTCCAACGAGCTTCTCAGTACGCCGTCTTCATTCACCCTCATCTGCTGGACGCTGACGCGCCGGACAGGCCAGCGCTTCGGCTACCGCAAGCGGCCGTACGCGATCCACGAGGCCAAGTCCGCGTCGACGCCGATCCTGCGCGAGATGGGCACGATGTATGCGCGCGCGCTCGACCAGACCGCGCACAACCGCTTCAGGGCGACGCCCGCTTACGCCGCGCGCGACGTGCACCCGTTCTTCTTCTTCTCGCACTTCCTCGTCGAGCGCTGGCGCGAGGCGGCGCTCTGGAGCTGGGCCGTCGCGCGTGCGCCGGCGCGCGGCGCCGAGTGGCTGGACGCGGCGTGGCGCGAGGTGGGCGGCGACGGGACGGCGCAGGTGAATGGCACCATCACCGTCAGAGCGACGCGCCGCCGGACGCTTGAGAGGGAGAACGTCGTCGCGCTGCTCGGGGGCGAGGAGCTCCTGGGGAGCACGACCTACCAATTCGGTAAGTCATGTCACTCCCACTCCAGCCGCCTCATCTGACTCTGAGCGTGACGCAGCGAGCGCCGACGGCTACCCGTACTCGGGCCTCGGCGACAAGGGCACGAAGCAGTGGCCGGATCTGCGCCGCGCGACGGGCACGGCGGCGGACGAGAAGATGCACCCCCATTTCAAGTGCGAGATCAAACGCGCGCCCTGCTTCGCGCCCGCCGCCTCCCCCGCGGACTTTTTCAAGCGCATTGCGTTCGAACATCCCGAATGCGGGGACTGCAGTGCGTATCGATTGCTTGCGCAGTTACTTATTCTCGGTGCTGACGTTGTGCTTCTTGCTGCAGTCCTCAGCGCGCTGGTGTCGAAGAGCGGCGAGCTCGGCTTGGAGGCGCTGCTTCCTCCCCCTGACGCGGATGCGCAGGAAGAGGAAGAGGCTGGGCGACGGCGGGAGACCCGATCTGAGCAGCAGCAAGAACCGCCGCCGATGCTCCCGCTGGCAGCGAAGTGGCAGGACGCCGACTTCGCGCTGGACGCCGTCGTGCCTGCCGGCGCGGATCCGCGGGCGTGGACGCTGCGGCTGCTGCATCGCTACCGCTTCGTCATCGGTGCGTTCACCCCGCTTCCGCTTCCCTTCGAGTTGCAAGCGCTAATGCGGTATGCATGTAGGTGACACGCCGAACCGGTTCGTGTCGCTCGCGAGCTCGTGGCAGGCGAAGAACACGCTCGCGAAGCTGGACGCGGACGCGGACAAGTTCGGCCTGCTGTGCATCAACGACGACATCACGCGCAACGCGAAAGACGTCGACGCGCTCTTCCGCGTCTGGCTTGAGAAGCGCTGGGGGACGCCCGCCGCGTGGGAGCGTCGGTAGCCCCGTGGCGCCTCCACTCGTTGTCGTGCTTTTTTCTTCTTGCTATCGCCGCGATGCCTCGTCCTTCGTTCTGCCATCCGGAATCTGGAATCTGCAATCTGGCGGGGACCCTACCACTCGACTCCTTCCTTGACAATATTTACCACTACGTACCTCCCTGCACATCTACCCAGCATCGATATCTGACAGCCATACCGACCCCACTCATACCATATCATATCATCATATGTATTCGTAGATTGCGCTCTCTGGAACCTGGAATTCAAACATTGTTGCACCTCTTATCATGCGCTTTTCTTTTTTCTTTTTTTTTTGTTTTGTTCCACCGAGCGCGCCGCGGAACGCGGAACGGGCATCCCGACGGCGAACCCAGGCTCGTCCCTCCTTCCCTTCCCTTTCGTGCTTCGTCTCCGAGTCTCTACGATACGAAACATGCTCGCCCGCGCCGCCTGCCGCTCCCTGGCCGCGTCCACGCGCCTGCGCGCGTTCGGCGCGCGGACCATCGTCAGTGCGTCTCACACTCGCGGCCACATTCAAGCATTCACTGACTGACTGCAGCGAAAAAGTACACGAAGGAGCACGAGGTGCTCGCGTACGACAGCGAGACGCGCGTGGGCACGATGAGCATCTCGGACTACGCGCAGGCGAGCCTCGGCCAGGTCGCGTTCGTCGAGCTGCCGGCCGTCGGCGCTGACGTCAAGCAAGAGGGTCCGTTTCCCCTTACTCCATCCTCGCCCTCCGCTGACGGCGATGGGCAATGTGTAGAGCAAATTGGCGCGGTGGAGAGCACCAAGGCTGCATCCGACATCGTGGGTTGCTATCGCATATTGCTCCTGCGACTGAACTCACGCCTCGCTTGCAGTTTGCGCCGATATCGGGCAAGATTGTCGCGGTGAACGAGGAGCTGTCGAGCAACCCGGGCCTCATCAACAAGGACCCCGAGGGCGCAGGTGCGTTTTGCGTGGCTCGTTGGTTGAATTCTTACGTCACTTGCTTCGCTCGCAGGCTGGTTGTGCAAGATCGAGGTGTCCGAGGGCGCGGAGAAGGAGCTGGACGCGCTGCTCACGCAGGAGGAGTACAGCCTGCACTGCGAGGCCGAGGGCGGCCACTGAGCACTCCACTCCACTATTACTTATGGACGGTTTCATCACCGTGACCGAGATCTAGACTGGAGACCGGAGACTGGAGACTGAGAGCAGGTCTCAACACCAGGCACACGCGTAGCGCAAAAGTTAGGGAATATACGATAATACAGTTTCCGGGTCTGCGTTGGCTGAGGTCTGGCGGCTCTATTGCGACGGCGTCGAGCGGCCCGCGGCGCTCGCGGCCGACGGCACGTACTTGGGCAGCTCGCCGCGCGCCTCCATGCGCGCCTTGGCCTCCTGCAGCGCCCACGTCTGGATGCTGCACCATCTCCTGAGTAAAATGAGCGATGGGCAGAACAGCGACGGACCTGGTGTCGGGCTTGATGTAGAGCAGGACGGTCGCGACCGCCATCGAGCCGAACATGCCCCAGTAGTATATCGTCTCCCAGCTCTCGCGCTTGCGCTTCTGGCCGGGCGGTGGCGGCTGCGCGCAGTCAGACTGCAGGCCAGTCCCGTCCAGTGACATGAACAGACCTTTTCGCCAAAGAGGTAGCCAGTGGGCTCGTTGTACGACGGCGCGCCGTGCGACGCGTAGCGCCGTGCGCTGACGGTGGGCGTGGCAGACGTGCTGGGCAGCGCAGCACGCCGCGGGAGGCGGAGACGCAGCGCCGGCATCGTGAGTGAGTGTGGGTGTGCGTGGGTTGAGTGCAGTCACTGCAAACCGGCTGCTTCCGCTCCGCGCCGCCGTTCGGCGCGAATCGGAGAGCAACAGCAGCACTGGTGACTTTCACGCATGCTGGCGTATGATTACTGCTTCGCGGAAGCGGGAGAGCTATAGAATACACGCGACATCGATAAGATACATGGTTCCGACGGTGCTTATCGATATGAAAGTTCACTCCGAGGACTCCTCGGGCTCGGGAGTCGCAGGCGCCTTTCCAACACTGCTCCCGCTCCCGTTTATGCTGTATGGCACCGGCGCAGGGGTGCTGGTAGCAGGCGGTGTGCTGCTTCCGGGCGCAGGTGCGCTCGCACGACTGCTGGCCAGCTGCCATGCAGGGATGCCCGGGCGCGGAAGAGGCATAGGCGGCATGGGCGAGGATGCGCCCGAGGAGGAGGGGCCAAGCGTCAAGAGCAATGACTTCAAGCTGGCCAGCTCGGCGCGCAGTTCTGTGAGCCCTTGCGTCTGCGCCTCGCGCGTCTTGTCCATCATCTACAAGGGCGAAAAGAGTCAGGCATGTCAGAGCTGAAGCAGATACGTTCTGGATAAGAGCAGACCTTGGGCAAGAGCTCCTTGATCGTGTCGACCTCGGCGCGAATTTCCCTGAGCTCGTTGCTCGCCTTCGCCTCGCCCGCCCTGAGCTCGCGCACGACGTTCTCGACGTCCTCCGTCGCGGCCTCGACGTCCTTCCGTTGCTGCTCGAGCGCCTTGCGCGTCGCGGCGGCGTCGGACTGCATGTCGGCCACGAGCGCGGCGACGGCGTCGAACTGCGCGGCGAGCGCGTCGCGGTCCGCCTCGTACGCCGTCGACGCGGGCGGCTGCAGGCGCGGCCAGACGTATTTCTGCGCGGCACGTCAGGTTGGTGGATGAAAGCGCGGATATCACGTGTGGGCGGGCACGTACCCGGGCCAGCGCGACGAGGCCGTACATCGCGCCGCCAGACACCACGGCCATAATCTGCAGCGGCGCTGTAAGCTCTCAGTTTTCTAATGAAGGAGACGACGGGCATACAAAGTAGTCGCGCCAGTCGAGCTGCGGGACGGGCGGCGCGGGTTGCGGCGCGTATGCGTACTGCTGCTGAGACAAACGGCGTCACGGAATATGTCGGCTGGGTCGCTGCAGTAGAGGTGCTGGGGCCAGACGTCGACAGCGCCGCCTGGGATATTGCCTCCTGGATTTCAGCATTGGTAAGGCCCTTTGCCTCGAGGAACTCGATGCGCTTTGCGACCGCCGAGGCTTGAATCTGCAGTCACCGTGTCCGTCAGTGCGAGCACATGGCCCTGGCTGCATTTGGCGCACTTTGGGGTCATTCAGAAACGCGACGGCATTCCGGATGAGGTCCTGGCGCAGGGGAGCCACGACGGAGGAAGCGTCAGAGGACATGGGAGAATTGGGGACTTGAAGGTTCCGAGAGCGCGTTTTGCCGTCAACGGTTCTCGACTTGTTTTCTGCTTTCTGCGTACTGTGGAAGGGATGTGGGGCCCGGCCTTCTTCAAGTCCCTCCAAAAGGGATTAGCTCCCTCGCCTTGTGCGCCATTTTTCTTGTTTTGCAAAGTAACAGACTATTCTGAATTTTGGCCTCGTCCAGGCGTGCGGACCGCATTCCGCCTGCCCAACGCGCTCAATGTCTCCAGCGCCTCATGTACGCCTTTTTTCCTGAGCGATACAGAGCCCAGCGAGCTGACGGGAGACGCCAGGCGCGCGCCGTCACTACGCCGAAGTGGCGTCGACGAAATTTTCCCGCGCAAAGCCGCACATGAACATCGGCACCATTGGGCACGTCGACCACGGCAAGACGACGCTCACCGCAGCCATCACCAAGGTCCTCGCGTCCCGCGGCGGCGGCCGCTTCGTCGACTACAACCAGATCGACAAGGCGCCCGAGGAGAAGGCCCGCGGCATTACCATCAACTCGGCCCACGTCGAGTACGAGACCGACAAGCGTCATTATGGACACATCGACTGCCCGGGACACGCGGATTGTATGTGCGCACGCGATGACTGTGCGCTGGTCTGACGCAACTTTTGAAGACATTAAGAACATGATTACGGGTGCGGCGCAAATGGACGGTGCTATCATCGTATGTCCTCCTCTTCCTCTCGCTCCCTTTCCCGAAATTTCCTCTGAATGCGCTCGACAGGTGGTTTCGGCAACGGACGGTCAAATGCCCCAGACGCGCGAGCACCTGCTGCTCGCCCGCCAGGTGGGCATCAAGCGCCTGGTGGTCTTCGTCAACAAGGTGGACGCGATCAACGACCCGGAGATGCTCGAGCTCGTCGAGATGGAGATGCGCGAGGTCCTCAGCACGTACAACTTCGAGGGCGACGACACGCCTATCATCATGGGCTCCGCGCTCGCCGCGCTCGAGGGACGCAACAAGGAAATCGGCGAGGACAAGATCACCGAGCTCATGGCCGCGTGCGACGACTGGCTCGAGCTCCCGCCGCGCGACCTCGAGAAGCCGTTCCTCATGCCCATCGAAGACGTCTTCTCCATCGCCGGACGCGGTACCGTCTGCACTGGCCCCGTCGAGCGCGGCGTCATCACCAAGGGTGCCGACGTCGAGATTGTCGGCATGGACATGTCCTTCAAGACCACCATCACTGGCATTGGTGCGTAGACGAATTGCTGAACTTTGAGAATTGGTCACTTACCATCTTTGGCTCTTCAGAGATGTTCCACAAGGAGCTCGACCGTGTATGCACGATTTCTCCTCGAATCCCTGTCGTTAATACTCAATATTTCCTACGCAGGGCGAAGCTGGCGACAACATGGGTGCACTCCTCCGTGGTGTCAAGCGCGAGCAGGTCAAGCGCGGTCAGGTCATTGCCATCCCCGGAACGATCAAGCCTCACAAGAAGTTCATTGCCTCGGTCTACGTACGCTATCTGTATTTATTCGTTAATTCATTGCTAACCGCACGACACGTAGGTTCTGACCAAGGAGGAGGGTGGCCGTTACACGCCGTTCATGCAGAACTACCGCCCGCAGCTCTTCATCCGCACCGCCGATATCACCGTCAACCTGAGCTTCCCGCCCGGTACACCTGACGCTGAGGAGAAGATGGTCATGCCCGGAGATCACTTGGACCTTGTTTGCGAGCTTGTCCACGACGTCGCCGCGGAGGAGGGCACTCGGTATGCTGTCATTCCAGTGGCTGGTAACGTTCGACTGATGGCTTGTATAGGTTCACCCTTCGTGAGGGTGGCAAGACCGTCGGCACTGGCATCGTCACCAAAATCCTCGAGTAAAAGGGCCCCCTTTAGCCCCCGCCGCTCATCCCGCTTGTGCTCGACAGACCTCGAGTGCAACCAGTCTCTAATATACTTAGTCACAAGTGTGGAAGTACATTCCCCAGAGTCGCATCACCCTCCCCACTCCATCGTCCTGCCCTCTTGTACTCCATCTAGTCATCGCATTCAATTTCCCTTCGACATAGACGACGTATGAATGGACGTCTGCGACTGCGAAGTCTGGCTCTCGCCCAATTGGAATATGCGGCGGATCTCGTCGCACGCCTCGGCGTAGACGGCGCGCATCGTGGCGTCCTCCTTGAGCGGGTTCGGCGCGCGGTCCCACGCGTGCGGGACGCCCTCGATGGTGCGCCCGCCGACGCGCTTGCCGAGTCGCGCCATGCGCGCGCGGAAGCGCTCGCCCTCGTCGTGCAGCATGTCCCACTCGCACGTCCAGATGAGCAGCTCGTGCGGCAGGAGCGCGAGCAGCGCGTCGTCCGCAACGCCCGGCGAGAGGTACGGCGAGTCGAGCGCGATGTCGCGCGGCGGGTGCAGGTACGAGCGGTCGAAGAGCCGCGTGAAGACGCCCGGGAGCGCCTTGTCCGGCCGCACGCTCGACGCGCGCCGCTCCTCCCGCGGCCGCGTGTAGTCCGTGCTCGGGTACCATGTCGAGACCAGCTTCACCGCGTGCCGCCTGAGCCCCGTCACGTTCGCGTTTGACGCGCCTGCACGACGAAGTAGCGCGTCCTGCAGCCGCAACGTTGCCGTCAGCGCCATGTTGCCGCCCGCGCTGAACCCAGACACGCCGAGTTTCTCAGGGTCTAGTGAGAGCTCCTCCGCATGGTCCAGTAACCAGAGAATGGCGTCTGCGCCTGCAATATACGTCAGTATTCCATGCCGGCATGCTATGGGAACGCATGCCACCGTACCGTCCTCGACCGCCGTAGGGAACGGCTTCTCCGGTGCTCTGCGGTACGCCACGCTCACGAGCACCGCGCCAACGTTATGGCATACAGCCATTGCCCATCTGGCGTCGTCCTCCGGCGAGCCGAGCGTGAAGCCGCCGCCGTGAAAGTTGACGATCACGGGCCAGCGCTGCGCGCTGCCCTTCTCATAGCCGTCGGGAACGTAGAACACAAGACCAATATTGCCCGGGCGTGGCGAGAGCGTCGCAGGAATCTTGAGCTTGAAGCTGGGCGCAACAGGACGCGGCTTTGCGCGTTTGTGCATCCACATCCCGATGCGCATGAGCCCGCGCCAGATGCGAGCCTCGACGATGAGCGGCCAGCGTGCGAAGCCGGTGCTGTGGACAGGTGGTGGCAGGTTCAGCACGCTCGACGACGCTATAGGTAGTTGCTCGTCCATTGCAGAGTGACGTAGCGGCGCCATGTTTGGATCTTGATCCTCACTTCATAGAGTCCGCGCTGAATTCACTGTAGCTATCGAATGTTGGCATCCAGGTCTCAATGGACAGTGTGGCTCAGCTGCGGCCGGCCATACTCGATATTGTGCAGAAGGGCGGAATCAAGCCTAGAAAGTCCGGCAGCACATTCCCAGCCTGAGGACTTCTCGCCAACTTGGCAAGTCCCTTAGCTGTAAGATCGACTAGCATTTTGCATTCGCTGGTTGGAGGAATTTCCTAGGGCATCTTCCATTGGTGGCTGGCGACGGGAGCTCTGGACAAGGTCGACAATGAAGGGCAATACTTACGCGATCAAAGTCGAACAAGTACATTTCCATTTCTCTCAGTGCAACTCTACGGTAGAGTCTACGCACCTTGGTATTCAATTGACTGCATATATGCAACCTCGCACAAAATAAGACAAGGTCCCACGCCATTCAAATGCCATGCGGCAGCCGGCAAGTCTTGATCACGCGACGACGCGACGACGCGACGACGCGCTACTTTGTCCTTGACAACCTGCCTGTTCCTCTGCTCAAGCTGCTTGAGGCCTGTATGCTCCTATATGCGCATAAGACAAGACGATTATGCAGCGATGCACCTCTTCCAGGGGCTCAGAGGGTCTGTCGATCAGTAACTTTGTGCAAAAGACTCCCATCGGCTGGGTCCCAGAAGCATGGGAACCGCAACCATGGTATCGCGGAACACGCCAACGCGTGATCCCGCTTCCCTGGTCAGGTGCATCTCTCCTGCTCTCTGAACCCCTTGGGGGATATACACTCTTTCCTGAATAAATAATGCATCGCGTGGGCTCTACAATGAACCATTGGGACAACGAGCAGAGGTTCGGTTATGTAGGTTCTGTTCTTGGCACGGCGGCTGGCCGCTACGTCGGATCAACCCTTCGTTGCTCAGCAACTCGGCGCTTTTGGTGCCGACTTGAAGATCCTGGGGTATAAAATCTCGCACCCGCGCGATTTTAGCTGTCCTCACCCAGCTTTTCCCCCACCTCTCCCTTCTCTCGACCACCGGCTGGTCAGCGCGCTGTTCTCTTCACTTCATTCATTCGCCTGCCGCTAGTCCGTGCTTCTACTATCTCTCTGTCGGTGCATCTCTCCAACATCGCATGCGCGCTGTCTGACCATGCCTCAGCTCATTGTTGAACTATGATGTGGTCTTCCAAGCTCGTCGTTGCAGCAGCGACCGTCTCGTCGCTGCTGTTGAGCGTCTCTGGCCATGCGATCATCGCGGCTGACCAGGGCACCCTCGACGGATTGAGCCGCGGAGATGGTCGGTCTCAACCCCTCTCACCCCCCAGATCGTTTGTTCACACAATGCCATAGTGACCCGTGGTAACCTCCAAGGCTGCTCGAACTTTGCTGGCGCGGGAACGGCGACCATCCAGAATGGCGTCGTGAACCTTGTCGCAAAGAACTTCAACGGCGGACGCGACGGTTCCACGTGAGTTTCACCCAGTCTCACGCTCTAGGCTTCGTGCTCACGGACCCTCAGTCAATTCAAGGCGGCGCTGAGCACGACTGGCCGGAATGGCAACTTCCAGGCGGTCGAAGTCACCCAGAACGGCGAGGCCGCTCCCAAAGGCAACGTCGTCAGCCCCAGTGCGTTCATCCGTGCATAGGTCGAATCATGGAGTTGACTGCTCGCTAGTCACCGTTGCCATCCCCGCAGGCACCGACTGCTCCGGTGGATGCACCCTTGCATTCCAGAGCGCCGGCAACTTCGGTAACTGCGTCGATGTGGCTGGTGCTGCTGCTGCTGCGGGAGACGCTGGTGCTGCTGCTACGACCGATGCTGGTGCTGCTGCTACAACAGATGCTGGCACTGCTGCTACAACAGATGCTGGTGCTGCTGCTACAACAGATGCTGGCGCCGCCGCCACGACTACCACGACGTCGACCACGACGACCGCGACTGGCCGCCGTCGCAAGGGCAAGGGTCGTGGCCGCAACCGGGGCGCCAACCGGGGCGCCAACGGAGGTGCTGCTGCTGGAGGTGCCGCTGGAGGTGCTGCCGCTGGTGGGGCTGCTGCCGGCGGGGCTGCTGCTGGAGGTGCTGCTGCCGGCGGGGCTGCTGCTGGAGGTGCTGCCGCCGGCGGGGCTGCTGCTGGAGGTGCTGCCGCCGGCGGGGCTGCTGCTGGAGGTGCTGCCGCCGGCGGGGCTGCTGCAGCGCAGCGCAACGCTGCCAACCGTGCGTCGCGTCTCGCAGCGCTCAAGGCGAAGCTCCAGGCCGCCGGTCGCCCGCACGCGCGCTCGTTCCGCATCCCCGGAGAGACCGACGAGTCGGTGCACTGATGGTATCGCGGATAATGTTTGGGAGTGCAGCGATGTTTTAGCTTTGCTTTTGTGTTCGACAAGGGAGCTCTTGTGCCCGTGTCATCCCCTATCCTTCATCCTTTACGGGCTGCAATCAAAGGGAATTATTGCTGTGTGAAATCGGACTGGAGTCGTTGAGCGCTAAGTCTGAGGCGCTGAAGGCTCGTGCGCTCATGAGATGTTGCATGGCAGGCCAACGCTGCAAGCGACGAAGATCCAGGTATGCAAGTAGATTGCATGAAGCGGAAGGTGCTTACCTTGAGAGGGCCCAGCGCTCTCGTGGGAACGGGCCGCATTTCTTTGCGTATGCAATACTTACAGTTGAGGGTCGATGCCTGACACATTTCAGGTGTTTGAGCGGAGCAGAGACAGCAGGCTGCATCATGTGCGACCTTACTCGAGTTCAACGCACATCGTAATCAAAGTTACATCCAACGCGCTGCTCGCTGAACGACTGAAATGGTCGGCTATTTTGATGCTCCTTTCGATGAAGAAAAATCCAAATGTCGTGAGATGATCTGATAAGATAAAACAAGAGAGACTCCTCTCGCCGCTGACGTGCTTCGGCTCGGAGCCAACCGCATCTCTTTCCCGACCCCTACCATCCTCGCTGACCGCAATGCCTTCACGTTCCACCCGAATAATAATCCTCCTCGTCATTGACGTTGTTTTTTTCTTCGTTGAGTTAATTTCTGGTAGGTCGAGGCACGGCCGCTGCGTGCACCCTGCTTACCGCGCCGACGACGTCAGGTTATGCTGTCGGGTCCTTGGCGCTCGTCGCAGACAGTTTCCATATGCTCAAGTGCGAATATACCATGCCTCGCTATTGCCAATACTCATAGTCTTCGTAGCGACGTGCTGAGCTTGATAGTGGCACTGTACGCTATTAAGGTATCGCCCCATCCCAACTCGATGGTTCAGGCGCGTATTGACGCGTTCGAGCCAGCTCACCGAGAACACGGCTACCGACCAGTACTCGTACGGGTGGCATCGCGCTGAAATTCTTGGCGCGTTAGTAAACGGCGTGTTTCTACTCGCGCTCTGCTGCTCCATCTTCATGGAAGCCATCGAGCGCTTCGTCAAGCCTTCAGGCACGTCGACGTGCCGATTTCTCCTTGGATTCCACTCAGCGTCCGTGCAGAGATCAGTAGTCCACAAGTCATCATGATCGTGGGAGGGCTTGGGCTCGTTTCGAATATCGTAGGCCTCCTCTTGTTCCACGGTCAGTCTTCAGCCCCTTGTCGTCTTGTGCTGACTATGTCTCCTAGAACATTCGCATGGTCACTCGCATGGAAAGGATGAGACAACACCTGTCCAGACACCTGTTGAACTTCCCGACGAACGGCAGCCGCTGCTCCGGTCCCAGAGTCACCCTCTAAACATTCGGTCGGGAACTATCAACCGCTCCGAATCGCCTGCGTCGTCACTCTATGTGCATCCTGCACAGACGCGCGCTCAGATAATGCAAGTCGCTAACGACATCAGCACTAGCAACCGCGCGCGTTCTCCTTCGGTTTCTCGTCATGGAAGGGTTTTAAGTGGCGGTGACAAAGATCTTCGCATCCAGTCTCCTCGCGCGAGCCGCTCCGACGTTTCTATGGACCTCGACGACGGCCCGCTTGTGGAGTCTCCTTCGACTGTTACTCCCGCGCCAGAAGACACACAGCCGAACCCGCTCACAAGCACAGTCACAACGCAGCCGGAGCGCACTTCGCATAGCCATGACGGCCATTCGCACGGCCATGGACACAGTCACGGTCATTCGCATGGGTCAATGAACATGCGCGCCCTGGTGTTACACGTTCTTGGCGACGCCCTGGGCAACGTTGGTGTGATTATGACTGGCCTTGTCATCCTCCTCGCACACGGCTCCTGGCGCTACTACTTCGACCCTACCATCAGTCTCGTCATTGCCGTCATCATTTTCTCGTCTGCACTACCCCTCGGTGTGTTCCATCGGTTGGTGCTCTTCTTACACTAACCTCTGGCGACAGTACGCTCGACGTCCATCATTCTGCTCCAGGGTGTGCCTGCACATGTCTCCTTAAACGATATTCGTGAGGCCATCTCGGAGGTCAAAGGCGTACGGTCCGTACACGAGCTACACGTGTGGCAGCTGTCCGAGGTCAAGGTCATCGCGTCTGTACATGTCCACATCGACCGTTCGTCGGATTACATGCTCATCACTGCCGACATACGTCGAGTCCTTCATGAGGTACAACTTTCTTATTTTTCGTGACTGAACTCGTGTTGATTTGGGTACTCTTTTTTTTTCAGCATGGCGTCCACTCTGCAACGATCCAGCCTGAATATGATACCCGTGACATCGAACCTCTCGTGGTAAAGCAGACTTGTTTGGAAATTTGACAGTTCTGACTGCGGTCATCCCAGGATACCACTACATGCCTTGTCCAGTGTCCACCCAACAACGTTTGCGACGATTCGCATGTTTGCTGCCGTAAGCAACCGCTGCCACCGTTTGTATGCCCCGACTTACTAGCTGCTAGCCCCAGCAAACGGAGCTGTAACGCCTCCTCCTGGAGCCTCGAGGGTGTAACGGAAGAGCGGCAAGCATTTGTACATTAGGTGGTGTTTGGACGCATACCAAAATCCTGACATGGGTACATCTTTTCTTGATACTTTTGATACAGTATACATGATTAGCATTTTCAGTTCGCAAACTCGGGATACATTGCCGAAAAAGATGGAATACCAGATAGTCGTTCGCGAACTTGGGCGGCTGCCGGGCTCGGGGTCGACCGGAGGAGATAGAACAGTCGCGAGGCAAGTCCTGCAGTCTTGAGCCGATGAGCAGCAACCTTTGCTGGATGGTACGACGGAGGAAGTGTGTTGAGCGATCGTTCCAGGTGGAAAGCCATAGCCATTGCCGACGATATGATCGCGACGAGGAGGTCAATGTTCCTAGTCTGTGACTCGCCGAACATCTGCATATCGATGGCTTCCAATTGTCGAGGAACAAAGCTGTTTAAAAAAACCGGCAACAGTGGGGGGCAGTCGGGATACGAATGCAATGCAGACGCCACTAAGACATAGGAAGCAAGCCGGCGGAAGATCTCGACATCGTGTGCCAGGTCGCTGCTTATTGCATGCAGTTCAGCCCAGAGGATGTTCAGGAATGCTAAAGGTCCTCGCGTGAGCAAGCAATGGCGTAGATTCAAGCCCGGCGCGCCGGATGCGCGGGCAGCCGTGACGGCGCTGCGAATTGAGAGGCTGGGAAAGCTCGCAAAGTCGTTTGCAGCGCGCTTGTCAGCTTCCGGAAGCTCTGCCAGTAGTTTTATTACAAGCTGTGGGGGTAATGCAGTGAATACTACTGCACCTTGTATGCGACTCTTAATGATAGCAGCCATGGCAACGCGCTTGATTTCCTTCAGGTCGGTCGCTTTGTAAACGAGATTCTGGGATTGCGGATCGGGCACCATGCGTAATATGTTCAGACCACAGAGCCGGAAGACGATGGGCAACTGATTCGTCGGAGAGATGATGGTCTTCAGGGCGTCGATGTGCATCGTTGCGCAATACCTGTAGGATTGATGTCAGCATAGTTGGTGCTTCCGAGGAAATGTCATACCCCAGGCGATCTATGTCTGCCACGAAAGACTAGCACAAACATAAACAACTCTGACAGCGCAATACACGGATGCGAACCTTCACAACGCCGACCAGCGTCCAGTTGAGCAACGGTCCGAGGAAAAACTGGACGCCGTTCCGTAGAGCCTCGCCATCGAGAGTCTTCAAGACAGTCTGCGCCACCGCTTCGCTTAAAAGCGTAGGAGCGATTCGAAGTAGGGTCAAGGGGTTAGTTGACCTGTGCACGTGAGCCATGGTCCAACATCAAATGGAGTACCGCTTACCGCAATATGTTGTCGTCGATGCCGTCGCTATCCCGTCCAAACAACGCTTTGTGCCAGCTCAAGAATGCCGCATGCTCCTCTTGTGATAGTTCAGGGATTGTATAGGTCCGATAGCAGGAAAGCAAAAAGCCTGCTCGCAGAGTTTTTCCTCCCAATGTATAGGAAAACGAGTGCATCTGCAGATTGTATAAACATCGCTCGCAGAATAGGTGGCCATAAACGTACATGATAACGTGTCAGAGTCAACTGCAAGAATTGCACGACGACACCAAACTGGCTAACTGCTGTCTGAGGATCGCCTGAGAATACGTCAGCAGACAACTATAGCGATTATTGTGCTCTTACCAACGCCTTCGCAGCTGAAGTTCTTGACGAAATGCAGCGCATGGCCGACAATATCCGAAAACGGTGTGTGCAGCGCGAGAATATCGACAGCAGCGTCGTGAAGAGAGAGAACGCTACATAAGTGACTCAATGGTTCGACATCCTGCGTGCTTGCCAAAGTGATGAACCGCTGTATTTTCCTCATCAGCATTCGTCAGACTTGGCAATCAGGCAAATCACTTTGTGTAGAACGTCGGACAATGTGCTATGGGACTGAAAGTCCATCATAGCACGATCGAGTAGAGCGAGGCCTTCTTGAATTGGGCCATCCATGGATACCCGTGTCTCGATGTAGGACTACGAACTCATAAATTAGTGAACCAAAGCCTCGCGAAAAAATATAATCAGAATCGTGCCTCGAGATCCATTCCATTTTCCGTTGCTTCCTGAGACAGCTTGGAGGGCTGTTCCACGATGGCTGGCTGCCCAATTGATGCTAGAAATTCTTGGTCGATGAAGTGTTGCTCCATCATTCCTCGCAAGAAACACGACGAGATGAGACTACAAGGACTGGTCAAGATGATCAGCTACCTCGAGGCACAGCCAGAGTCACTGACAACGCTTTTTCTTCCCCGCCCCCGTACCCGCGTAAGTCCAGACGACGAAGCACATCGGCCCTGCTGAATACATCGCGCAAAGCAGACTGCATCGCGGTGCGCTGTCGAGCAGTCTCAACACGTGCAGCAATTGTGTTTCTAGAAGTCTTACTGATGTTGTGTCCGCTGCAATCTCCGAGCTGACGGAATGCTCAAATTGGCGAAGCAAATACGGCAACTGCGTAGATATGGTCAGCGGATGTACGCCCCGACAGAGAACTGACGTACCCTCGATACTACGAGAGAGCACCAGAGCTCGTAGTGGAGTCGGCATGTGGGGTGCGAGGCAACTTGCCCGACGATATCAAAGGCAGCTAGCAATAACTGAGTGTAGAACGCTTGTAATGGAGCGCCAGTGTAATGTTGAGTCGCTCGTAATATCGCAATGGCCGCTTCGGTATTGCCCAGGCTGAGGCTATCGGCTCGTTCGTCAAACTGATGAATAATGAATCATGTTATCCTTCAGGTTCTGAAGCCACTGCTCACCAAATGTCTGAGCAGTGTGCCAAAGGTGATGATCTCGAAGCTTGCGGTTCCACCACCCGAGGACTTGGACATGCTCAAGTGAAGCGCCTGCATCATCTCCACTTCCCGCGCAGCTTTTGCGTTATCCCCCAAGACCATGCTCAAGGCCATCATATAGTTTTCTAACGCTTGGCGAAGCGTCTGGTCAATATTTGGCGTGTGGAGAACCGAGCTGACTTCGTTGAAGTACACGCCGGCTTGAGCAGTAGTTACGGAAGCCAGATCGTCGAGGCAGGAGATGAAAAGTACGACCAGCTGCGCGAGTGGCGACTGCGACCCATGGAATGGAGTTGGAGCAATGAGCGTGTCCCAACTTTTGGCCAGGGGCAGACATGCATGCAGTAGCTCGAGGATGGAGGTGATGGGGGCCTCGAAGGTAATAATAGAGCCATAAGGGGACGCGCCCGACGCAAAGTGAATATCAAGCAGACATTTGAATAGGACGTGAAGCGTCGCGGCGTCCTGTATTCGCGACGCGTTGGTGACGAAGTATGTTAACGCAAAGGACAGAGGGACGAAGTTGCCTTGTATTGCAACGCGAATGTAAGCAAGCAACGTTTGGTCCGCTGGGTAGTTGGCGAATAGATGCAATATTGCCCCTGCGCACGGTGTGAGTGGTTGGAACGTTGACACCATTTCCGTCGGGCGCACCGAGGATACTTTGGCAGACCTGAGCCATGTCGGTGCCCGAGTCCAGCTTCTCGTACGCAGATGCAAGCATGGTTTGCCACTGTACAAGTCCGTCAAACAAGCAGCCCGTGTCGCGTCAGACGAGACTGACTGTGGAGGCTGGAATTCCCAGCAAGAACGCGTTCTGGGTAATATCTTGGAAGTCAAGCATTCTACTGGTTTGCGTGGGGCTGCGTTGTAGATCGTTGTAGATCGTAAGACGAGAGAACGCGCGCGCTAATTGCCACGCTGGAGGTGAGGCGGTCAAGCGTCAAGACGCGCTACAACTTCCGGCCCGTGTGGCAGTGCGCGTCAAGCATTTTTGCCACCGATGATCGGATGCACGAGCATAGTATCCTACCGGGTGACTACAAGACCATTCCAGTCTGATTGAGTGCAAGGTAATGGCTTGTTTTTTTGAAATACAACGTAAAAGAATGCCAATGTCGGTTCGTAGGATCGCAAGAAGTGGCAAGAAGTTTGGACAAGAGCTTGCATAAGTATTCTGGCAGCTGCAGACTATTCACCAAGTCGAATGCTCGGGTCCCGGAAGAGGGATCTCACGAGACAATGCATCGGCTTGAAGTACTGCGTTCTACAGCAATAAATGAGTCAATCTATCGGCAATAGTACAGCATGCATGTCTGGCTCACCCGCGCCTTCAATGCGGCACGGCGATCGCGCAGCTTTTGAATTTGGCAATGCATCTGTATGACCGTCGACTTGGCTGCCTTTGAGTCGACATCTTTCAGCTCCGCGATGCGGTCCCTGTTGCACGAGTGCGCGCTGGTTCCCAAGGCCATCGATTCGAGCAGGGCGGCGTGCGTCTCCAAGCTGCAGATGTATATGGCCCGACGCTCTGCTGCAGTGAGGCGAGTACTGGAGATCCCAATCAGATTTCAGACACGAAGCTGAAGTTGTAACTCACATATCCGCGGCTGAGATGACGCGCAGCTCCAGGTACGAGGGGGCATCCTCCTCGCAGCCTGGAGAGCCTCCTGCGCCGCAATGTGAAACTGCCCGCCCTCGTCACCCGAGTCACGCGTGAGATCGATAACAGAGCGTCCCGCAGAGCCAGCATGCACTGGGGGTACTGGCAACTTGCCGTTGCCGTAGCAGGAGGAAATGAAAGACCAGTCGTGCAGTGACGAGTGCTGATCATAAAAGAATTGGCCCTGGGAGGCCTCAGCGACGGGGTGAACCGAGGCCAACCGAACGCTGTGGTTATCCTCGCACTGAAAGTGATTGAGTGCGGAGGCAGTGGATGCGCCAGGAAGAGGGCGGCACTCTGGGTCAAAGGCGCTGAAGTCGAATGGAACATCCAAAGCCACAGCCGAGGAGCTCCGAGTCATGCCTACAGTATCGTAACCATCTCCAGATGTGGTGGACGGAAGAGACAAAGGGTAGAACGGGGTGAACGGGGAATCCGGAGCAGATGATGCGGAGGATGTAGCGGACGTCGCGGAGGGAGTTGGTAGGAACGACGTCGTGTCTCCTGAGGACGGCAGAAAAGTGAACGGGTCGAGCAGATTCCATGGCGTTATCCTATAGTCGATGGTATTGGAAGGAGGCGGGATTTCTGGTGAGTTATATGATGAGAGGGTCGAATCCCATAACATCGTGGGCCAATCGTCAAGAATTGCGCCTCCACCCAGGGGCGCGTCCGTAGCAATGATGTCGTTTGGGAAATCGCCCCCAAACCATAGCTGCGACGAACGCGATGGTTCTGGAGGTGCGAACTCGCTCGCCGCCGCTTCTTTGGATCGCGAGTGCGAGTACTCCATGGTCGTTATGAAGAGGGAGTCGCAGAGAAGAAAACGTCGCACCCAGACGTTTGGGAATTGGGGAGACCCGATTGGGGTTCGAGGATCGAATTTCCGAAAGCTCGGTCGGAGCGTATCGTTTAAAAGGAATGCTTCTCATAGAAGCACGTGCCGTATTGACAGCTTCAATGGTCAGGAACCGGAGCCAGCCAGGGATGTTCGCCTGGGCACGACAAACTCGTTCAGCTTGGTGAACATTTACGGAACTTGATTGCTGCGAACCTAGATTTCCTGTATCATGTTCGACATTGTGAGACGTGTGCCCCGATTTTCTGTCGTGCCCAATTGATAACCTTCGCAAAGCGAGGAACGCCGATTCCGAGGGGATACAGTTTTCACGGCGGCGACGTCAGCCCGTCACAGCTCACAACATTTGGCAATGTCGCTTGCAATGTCGCGACGATAGTGAGCGTTAGGGTTTGAATGATCTGTGGATCGAAGTCTTTGCCGTACTGCATCGCGAGCAACAACAGTGACATTTCCCGGCGGTAAGTTTTGAGGAAAGACTTGAGATCCATAACCATCAGGCGTTTGAACACCTTGATGAAAGGGGGCATGAGCAAGAGAAGTTGCAGCTCGCTTGATCTGCATTTCCACAACGCCGACCGAAGATCGCGTTTAGAGCGTGAATAACACAATTGCTATTAGGCGGGGCAACACCGACGACTTGCTGGTGACATCGCACAACGATCTCGAAGACGTACTTGGCACCACAGTTGTATCATTGGCAGGCCGTGCCCATGACTTGTCATCGGGCATCCTCAGGACGGTATCGTCGCATGATCTCAGGAGTTAGAGAGCGAGAGCGAGAGCAGCACGCAACACGCACTGTGAACATGAAGCACGAGATTCTAGATTATATTGTAACAGGGGTTAAACATGGTGAGGCTGGGACGAGAGAGCGAAAAGGAGACACGTAGCCCGTATGGTCCGGGAAAGAGCATTGTACAATCGTAGTGCCGCGTGCGTGAACAATTGAGCTGACAAGAATGAAATCAGATCAAGGAAAAAATACTCAAGAATGAATGCATGGACATACCTGCAGGTTCTGTTCA
This sequence comes from Auricularia sp. M13, assembly GCA_037042915.1. Classification (NCBI taxonomy): domain Eukaryota; kingdom Fungi; phylum Basidiomycota; class Agaricomycetes; order Auriculariales; family Auriculariaceae; genus Auricularia; species Auricularia sp. M13. The sequence continues at coordinate 1,295,830 of CM073197.1, read as the reverse complement.
TGTTGCCTCGTCAGCAACGAACTTGTGCTTTACGCGATCACCGTAGGGTGTCATAGACTTCCCGCTATTGGTGACGCCAACTGAAGCGAGTGAGAATAAGTGTATGGACGACGAACAACGTGCAGCACTCACCGCGGCCAAGAGGGTTGTCCGGGGTCTTGAAAATGCTGGTGCCAGAGACGCCGGCGATGTGGATACCCTTCTTCTCGGATTTCTTGGCGAACTTCTGCCACGACTGCTGCTTTTCCGACTGCTCCTTGGATTTGGCGGCGCGAACCTCGAGTTTCTTCTCGTTCTTCTTTTTCTTGCGTTCGCGCTCCTCTTCCTCCTCGCGCGACAGTTTACGCTTGGCAGTATGTGCAGCGATGTTGTAGTTGGCAGGAAGAGGCTGAACGGAAGACGCGGGCAAGAGCTCTGTGGTGTTGTAGCCCTTGAAGACAACGCTGTATACACGCTTCTCGGCTGAGCCGCCGACGGATGTGACGCGGGCCGGGTAGAGCTTGTTGTCGCCAGAATATCGCGCAAGACAGTCATCGCCCGCCTTGAAAGTGTGTGAGGTAGCAGCCTCCTTCTCGCGTTTCCGAGCAGACGTGTCTGGTTTCGACGAAGCTTCGGCCTGTGCGAGCGCAGCCTCTGTCAGCGTCACGAGCTCTTTGAGCTCATCGCGCAGAGACGAAAGCTTGTCGTTGCCTGGGTCTGCCTCGAGAGCTTGCTCGACTTGCGCAAGCTGGACCTGGTACGTCTCGAGCTCGTTGCGATCCATTCTGGCGACGTAGGGTGTGAGGCTGAGTGCGGTAGTCCACGTTCGAACTCCGCCCAATACTCTCCGTTTCACTTTCACCGCCGACGGTCTTTTCAGTATGACGACTACTTTCTCACCCAGCCGACCGATGTCCAAAAACTCGAGACTGGCGTCTAATTCCAGTGCATCTGTTCGCAAGCCCAATGAGGCCAACAGCGGCTTCAAAGCCGACTGCTCCGCATTCACTCGCTCACTGTCAGTCCTTCCGCATCTGGCTCTGCATTCTGTTCTTACAGTGCCCCAAGCCTTCCTAAGTTTGGCACCGATACCTCGACCAACGCGAAAGCTTATCACAAGCCTCGTATCTACATGGAAGCCCTCGAACGGCATATCCTCCACATGGAGGATCGTCTGCGTGCCTTGGGAGTGCAGCCGCCAGCCATGCAGCGTATCGGCAGCTCTCAGGGACTCCATGGATACGCTGCAGCCGTGAGCCCTTCACTTGCGCGGCCCGCAGCTCTCGATCCCTTACCCAGAGTAGTCAATAATCTCCAACATGGAAGAGCAAATCGAATCGTTGGAGGTTGAGATCGAGGAGCTCGAGCAAGAAGTATGTAGCGGGTTTATTGACCTTACATACAGCTGAGATGCTTTGAAGAATGAAGTTCTCAGCATGCTCCAGTCGTCGGTGTGTCTCCAAATATCAGTGTTATTTCAGGCTAACCATGCCCTTTATCAGACCCTTTCTTCCTCGACAGTTCACCCGCATAACTGGCAAATCACGACCGCATAACAAATAAATCAAGAACCAAAAGAGCGGGCCATATGAGCTAAGCCTCTCATCCGCTCACTCGAAAAGCGCTTACCTTAGCAAAATCCCATTCAATCGCGATGATTCATTCGAGGTCCATATCCCTGGACGTGTGAAAGCTTATCTATGCCACGAGAGGGATTTGGAGCCCGAATGAATCATCGTGTGAAAGGTATTTTGCTGAAGTGAAAATTGCACGCCATGTACTCGTATTTGAACCCAATGTGAATAATTTCCGTTTACATTTCAGGGAGCTAGCTTCACTTCGGCGCCAGACAAAACTATCGAAAGATATTGTTGCGGGAATGACAAGGGCCCATAGTCGAACAACGCCGGAGTTTGATTCATTTCTTTTTTTTTTTTTTTTTTTTTTTTTTTTTTTTGGCGGAGCATCGGCCTGACGACGGTATCACACAGTGGAGCGTCGGCAAACCTTTTGCAACAGCGTTGCAGGAGCTTGATGGGCGGGATTTAACCCGCACCTTATGGGAGTGACTCCTCCCGGAGAAATCGCCTTTAGCACGTCTCATGTAGACAGTGTGGGGCTTGGGGAGAGGGGTCAACCGACGCCCTGCGCAATTTGCTCCCCCGTACCCACTAAAACTCCGGGCTGCTCTTTCATTGTATTCTTCGGGAAAAAGGTCGGGTTCAGGTTATCTCTCCAGGTTTCCCATCGGATGCCCTCGTCCAGAGCCCTATTCCCATATTTATACCTATTGGCAAATTGTCGATCTTGGACAGCACGCGTTTTTATTACCGACTTCCAACGTGTGATGATTTGCTCGGGAGGGAGCGACCAGTTCTGGTCTTGGCCATGTTCTATTCGTCGCTCGCATCTCAGCTTCCAAATGAGTAATGCGGACTCAGATACTACTATCCTGTACGCCCGTGCGAGGCCCTTCGGGCGTTGGCCCCACGTGCCTTCGGGGCGCACGCTTGCACAGCCGAGAATAGTGCCGAGGTTGATTTCCACGCGTATTTGTTTGCGTGCTAGGAAGCGCCTTACCAGGCTCCAAACCGTGCTCTGACCAGACTCAGGGCACTCCGTAAGCACGTGTTCAATTGTTTCCAGTACCCCGCATCGCGGGCATAATGCCCTTGCGCACCACGGCTCAGGCATCTTCGAGAAGTAGCTTCCTACTTTGTGCGCGTCGTGCAGGCCTTTCCATAAGAAGACTCTGGCCGCGCGCGATACGTCTCTGCTGGCCAGACCCGACCAGAGCTGCTCGGTCGTAGGAGTAGGTTCCCCAAGGTCAGCTATGTCAGATTTGACTCTTCCTATCATCTTCCCTGTCGCCTTCCGGACCGGCGCTGATATCAGCTTCGCCAGTTTAATCGCTCTGTGAGCCGTCCGTTGCGTCAGTCCTAGCACCGAGAGGCCCGGGAGGTCGTACGCCGCCCATTCCAGCGGATTCCACTCGAGCACCGGGCCCCATAGAGCTGCTGTCTGGGCACGAGCAACGTTGTCCTTCACTAACTGGGACTTGCTCACTTGATCTTTAGCAACGTGTACAAAGATGGTTGCCGCGGAACGGGAGCGTAGGGCAGCCGCCGTCGTCCTCATGATGTCCGCATTCTCGTGCAGGTCGCACCAGCCCTTCGCCTCGTATCTGCGCCGCTCCGTCGTCAATGCCTCTGTCAACAACTTGCACGGCATCGTGATGTGCAGCTCGACGTGGGCTGGTACCGTGCGTACTGCGATACATAGGGCGATGGCCATCGTCCTCAAGTACGTCTGTCTCTGGCCAACGCACTTGTGATATTGGTCGTCATACTCGCCTCCCGGGAAGTGTATCGAGAAGCCTCCCTGGGCGCCGTCTGTTTCCGCTGCGTGCATGCCTGCGCATACTATCGCTCGTGCCGGTCGGGGCGCTGCTTGTTGCGCCTGGCGAACTCCCGCGGGGCGTCTCACGATATCCTGTGCCGTCCCGCCAACCATCGCTAAGGTCCCTGCAAAAACGCGGCATAGTTCTTCCGGCGTCTCTGCTCGCTCTGTAACTGCGTCAAAGGCAATGGGCTTCCCTGAGCGGATAGCTGAGGCTCTGGACGGGTAGAGCTCATCCCATGCCTGCGTGTCTGCCAGTTGTTCACACGTGGACGTGTTCCATTTCTCCGCAATGCTGCTGAGAAGGTCCTCCGCCAGCTGCTGGCATCTGTGTGGGTTACGGCAGCCAGCTTCCCTATCTGTCCTGCAGTTCTCACATCTGCAGCCGCGCCTACCGACGTGCGTTGGTTCGTCCAGCTCTGCGATCTCTTCGAGATCCTCCACCGTGCAGGCCTCGTGTCGTTCCCGTAGACATTTCAGTGCCCCTTGTTTCTTGGAGAGGATCTCCTTGTCTGCGAGCGCTGGGTGCGACCATACTTCGCATTTTTCGCGCAGGCGCATCGGTATTAGGGGGGCGTCAAGCACCACGTCGTATTTCTGTGCTGTGCGTAGCATTTGCCGTAGCATGAACGGGAGCTTCGCCACGTTCGGCCGCCAGTCCTGGTAGAACACATTCCTGCGCTGGGCCACTGGTACTCGCGTGCGTTGTGCTGCAATGATGGCTGCGCTGAAAAGGTAGTCCGCGATGAAGGCCCAAGCTGGGCGGGTATTCGCTGGCGCCATGTATGCGCTTACCCATGCTAAGTATTGGGCTTCGTTGCGTTCCTCCGTGTGCAGAACGTTCAACCCTCCCGCGTGACGGGCCCTTCGCAACGTCTCCATGTTTATCGGGTGGCGTCGTGCGCCTGCCCAAAGGAACCGCATGGTGATCTTGTCGAGTTTGCGCTCTACGCTCTGGGGCATACCTTGCGCTGCTGTCAGGAACTGGGTATGCCCGCCGATGATCACTCGTGATATTATGCTCCGACCGTTCAACGACGGGCGTGAGCGTTCCCAGCCTTTCAGTACCGTCGTTATTCGGTCCAGGAGCGTTGACCACGCCCCTACGACGCCGACGTTATTACCAGGCCATGAGCCTAGTATCCGTGTCACTTCTCCATCTCGCGCAATGCGCACCTGTTCTGGGAGTGCCGGTCCGTCTGGGGTCAGCCTTCTGGTCTCCGTTACCTTTGCTCGGTATGCCGGGCTACCGACTGGGATGATTTCCGTTTTCTGGACATTAAACTTTGCTCCAGCGGCGAGGCACCACCTACCGAGGATCGAGTGCAGTAGCTCGTATGAGTCCGACGCCGCCAGGTATACCGTCGTGTCGTCCGCATATAGTGTTGCGATTAGTTTCTCGGTGAGTCCGTCTAGCATGAATCCTCGCAGGGCTGAGCATCTAAGCATCGCTGATAGCGGTTCAATGGCGAGATTGAACAGCAGACATGACAGAGGGTCTCCTTGTCGGACACCTCTCGTCACAACATACGGTTTACTGAGGTGGCCGTTTACCATTACCGAAGTGCGTGCCCCTTGATATAACGCCTTTACTACTTCGACAAACCTTTCAGGTAGCCCAAAACGGTGTAGCACTTGCCACAGATAGTCGTGCCGTACGCGGTCGTATGCTTTTTCCTGGTCCAGGGCGACAATGGCGCCGTTCTCCTCTCTTACTTCGGCGTAGTTCAGGATCAAGCTGGTCAGTTTTGTCTGGTCAGTGATGCTTCTGCCTTTTACGAATCCAGCCTGGGACTCATGAATAATCGACGGTGCAGCCGTCGCTAGTTTTAGAGCTAGCGTCTTCGTATACACCTTGTAGTCGGTGTTTAACAAGGTAATCGGACGGTAATTCGCGATGTCACTACGTTCACCTTTTTTATATAGCGGGCATAGCCATCCATCCGTGAATGACGTGGATTCGTCGACACCATAGACCTCGATGTCCTGGAAAACTGCAGTCATCGTACCCACAGCGTCGAAGGGCTGTTCTTCGTTCCGCTTGGCCGCCTCGAACTTCCTATTTAGTTCTTTCCAGAACTCGTATATCAGGCCATCCAGGCCTGGCGCAGAGCCGTTCTTCGACACACTCAGCGCTTCGTTCACTTCTACGCGGGAAACTTCTGCATCGAACCGCTCAGCATCTTCCGGGTTCAAAGCCCTTGAAATATGATTCAGCGCGTTCTCGATCTGCACCGACCTGTCCAGCTCGTCTACATCCAGGTCTCGTCTCTGCACGTTCTCGTGGTAATCCCGTGCCACCCTTGCCATGGTCTTTGAGTCTGACGTGTACTCCTGTGTCTGGCCGTCCTGGCGCAACGCCACTATTGTGTCACGTGGCTTGACTTCTTCGTGCCACCTGAACCAGTTTTTGCTCATTGTCTCAGCTTCCGCCCAGTTCCTCGCTGACCTGTCCTGCAAGCGTGCCGAAAATGTGTGCTCGCGTATTTCAGTGATACGCTTTTCGACTGCGCGCAGTCTTGCTCCGAAATCTGTTGCCCCATGTTCCAATCCTGGTTTGCCATTCTCTTCCAGCAGGGCTGCTCGTTCCTTTACTGCCGCTTTCAGTCTTGTGTTACGCGCGCAGTTAATCTCCCGCGAGCGACGTTTCGCCAGCGTCCCGATTTCGTTCTTCAGGTTCTGCCAGACTCGCTGCGGGTTTTCGGACGGTGTCCTACCTGACCGTGTTATTCGGTTTATTTCGCTGGCGGCCTCTCGGCCCATCTTGTTGACAGCAGTCATGAACATCTTATCCCTCACCAGCGCGGGTTGCATAGCCCATCTTCCAGGCCCGATGTCGGGCGCTGCGGCATGTATGACCGCCACGGCTACTCGACTGTGATCGTCAGTTGTCAGGCCTGACAGCGTGGTCGACCACCCTCGTGCAGACCGGTTCAGCTCGTCCGTCATATATATTCTATCGATGCGTGACATCGCCGAGCGGTTCGGGTTCCTCCAGGTCCACTCTGTCGTGGATGGGAAAGTTTCCCGCCAGCCATCGGTCAGGTGCAATTTCCGCCTGAGCGTAGAGAGGGAGTCTGGGTTATCTATTGGGGTGAGTTTCGCTGGAAACCTGTCTATTGGGTCCTCAACGCAGTTAAAGTCTCCCATCATGATTTCGGGGGCTGGGATATTCCGAGACGGTCGTAGCTTCCGCCTCAGAGTCTTCCAAAAGGCCAGGTTTTCGCGCTTGTCTGTGGGTGCGTATACCGCTAGGACAGCTAGCTCTCTACCCCTGTGCCACTGGAGATTCACCAGCAGCGCCCGTCCCTTCACGAGTTCGTAGCTTACAGCCGAGTCAACATTTGTTGTCAATTTGTTCAGTACAATCGCCACGCCCCCAGCGCCCGTGGGGTTCGACGGGAGCTTGGAATTGAATACTTTCAGGTGGCGGTACATCGCGTGGATTTCGCCCACGTGTTCGTCAGACAGGTGGGTTTCCTGTAACGCCATGATTCCCATCCTCTGTGACCTGACGTCGTCCGCCAGGCGGCGCCATTTCGTGCTTTGCCTGATGTTTGGCGCGCCGCGGCCGCGCATATTCTCAGTTGCAACGTTGAGGTAAGACCTCGTATTCTTCTTGCTCAAACTATCCGCTGCATTCCCTGCATACACACGCCTAGGTGGCGTAGGAGTTGGTTCGTCAGATCCACCGCTCGCCGTCGCTGACGGGGCATCAGGATTCAGCCCGGGTGTACTCGCTTCATTGTCGCTATGCGCAGAGCGTGCACTTATGTTCGTGCGTGTCTCTTCCTGCGTGTCAAAGGCAGCTGGGAGCGGTGTCCCATGGTCAGGCTCGATGGCCAGATTGTTAAGGAGGGCATGCTGCCCTGCAATGCGTGCGGGTGTGTGTTCCGCTGCGGGGGGTCCCGCGTCCCGACAGACGATGCTGTCCTCCAGTCTGTCGCGCTCCACCGCACGCCGCCAGCTTTCGGGCGTGCGCACTTCTGGGCTCCGTCGTTCCGACGCGCGAGTCTCATCTTCCTGTCCACCGTCTGCCTTACTCCCTTCGGCCTCCTCGACGCCGCGCCCGACGGTGGGAAGGGCTGGCGCTCCGCCTGCGGGGAGTTCGATGCCATGCCAGTAATAGCTCGCCGTGTGTATGTTGTTTCTCTGTGTTGAAGTTGGTTGCACTGACATTGTCACGATCGCAGGGCAGTGCCCCTGTGCCGTCCAGCTGGCATACGGCCAGCACGTTGGGCTATGTATCGTCGCACAGGTTTAGAGGCCGGACTCCGCACCAGGCGATTTACTTCAGCGTCTCCGCACGGTACGCCCTTGGCCTAAATAGGCCACCGTTCCTCGAAGCTCCTTCCTGCATGACCAGTATATAGGGAGCTTCTAGGGCACTTAGCTCAGAGATCGTGCACAGCTCCGTCCCCCCGTACACCGACCGGCCTCCCCGCTCCAGCACAGGTCATCGGCCGTCAATGTGTGTGTCCTACCTCAGAATACTAGAATTTTGGATGCACTGTTAGATGGCAATGGCTTCCGCGCCCGGGACGCGGTGTTCCTTGGTCTGATATTCCATGCCTTCGCAGCGAGCTCATGATGCCAGAAAGCAGACTGTATAGGTCAGGCGCGACTAATTACTACAGGCTGCGGTTGAGAGCGAAAGAGTATGGGCGGAACGCTGCGCGTGCGTGTATGGCGCGCGTTGGCAAGATTGATATCTAAAACTGTTGGGCGGGGGGTGGGACGTATTTACAGCGCTGCGAGGGAGGGAATTGGTCCATGGCGTGAGATAGCATATAGGAGGGTCGGAGTGGGGGGGGGGAGCAGCACTTTCTTGAGGGTATAGACATCAGCCTCGCACGCCGGTCGCCATGCGCCTGTGTGCTGGCCAGGTCCGCCATCTAAGTCTGGCGGCCCCCGCGGTTCTTGGCGCCTGGGCCGGCGCGTGTGCCCCGTTGTTGTTGCTGGCCACCTGCCCGAGGAGGACCCGGGGAACGTCGGGAGCTCGGCGGCGCCTGATTGCGACCACGGGACGGCTTCTCGCTGTTGGGTCGGCGTACGGGGCGGTCCCACGTGGGAATCGTGTGCGCCGGGCATTTGCCACGTGGGTGCGACGACGCCTTACAGATGCCGCAACTATACTGGACGAGGTTGGGGCTGCGGCGGACTGCCGCACCGTGGAAGGCGTCCGGTACGCGCAGCTCGAGCATGGCCTCGTGAAGGAGGCGGCGTCGTTCGGAGGACAGTGAGACCGTCTCGATTGTGCCATCTTCGCTCACCTGCTCGTGCCTTATGTCGCCCGTGTACACGTTGTATTCGACGACCTCGACCCCCCGTGAGCCGCGTGGTTTGATCGTGAGCGGGCGTACTGAGATGGAGTCAAGGAAGCGCCTATACGCCTTGCGTCCTTGGCCCTTGGCCGTGCGCTCGACGTCCTTGAAGACCGCGCGAACTTTGCCTGCCTTCCTGCACTTCTCCTTCAGGCCCTCCTGGAGTCTCTCGCATGGCATCGTCGATTCCGCCCACGTGCCGACGAAAGTTGAGTCGCCGTGCACACGTTTGAATACGAGCAGGCAGTAGCGTCCGACGTGGACGAACTGGCGACTGGTCCACGCTCGCGCGGTTGCCAGCGTGACGTTGTACACGAGGAAGATGCCGGGCATGGCGGGCGGCGCTCCTGGCGCTGCGCGTCCTGGTGCGAGGAGCGCTTCGCTTCCTGGTTCCGTCCTCCTGATGGTGTTCTGCAGATCGATATTAAGTTGCACATGGTTCATGCTCGCGACTGCGGTGTCACCGTCGACACTGTGAACGCGGACGCCAAAGCTCGCCGTGTCAAGTCTGGCCCACTCTGCGAGCGAGGCGGGGTCGACTCCCGTCCAGTGCGAGCCCGCCGTGAAGCCGTCGACAACGTCGTCGGTGCGCGCCGTTGCGCGCATGGGCACCTTCGTGCTGCCGAAGATAGCGTCGATTTCGCTCGCTATCGCCCGCTCCTCCTCGGTGGCTACCAGGTCATCCTCGATCTCCTGATCGTCGAGGTCGACGTCGTTGTCGGAGAGCTCGGCGTCCGGCGTGATGCCGTGCTCAGGCGCGTCGTCAACGTACATGTCCGCCTCGTCGTCGGACAAGCCGTCGCCGCCGTGCTCCTGCGCGTAGTGCACCTCTGGCGCGTTCGCCGCGCCCTGCTCTCCCTGGCGGTTCGCCGCGTCAGGACGGGCGGTACGTCCTCTTTCTATGGGGCTCGCGGCGACCTCTTGGCGTTGGTCTGTGAAACCTGACAGCGCACTGGTCGCCCTTCAATGGTGGCTGCGGCGTAGGCCAAGCGCGGCATCCGTCGGGGAGGGAGGTGGTGAGTACTCCGCTCCCTCGTTGCCCAGATTCGTGTGCAGCCAGGAATCTGCGTCGTCGTCCTCCTGTTTGATGGAGTGCAGGCCAGCGACGAGAGACGGGGGCGGGGATATATCCATCGACGTGGTGCCCAAACTGTCCGGGTCCTCCGACGGGATGGTCTGGGTGAGGGGCCGCCATACTCCCTCGTCGACGTCGAAGGACTGTACCGTCTTTGTCTGCGGTCGCCGGTCATTTCGGATGGGCAACTGCGGCGGCTTGAAAGGGCGGGCAGCATCCGCTGAGGCGGCCCTCCCGACTGGCACCATGCCAAGGAGTGGAGGGCGATTAGGAGGGCGACCCGCCAGAGGCCGTCCGCGCTCCGGCTGGGCCGCAGTGGCAGCGGCCGTGGACTTGGGCTGCGCGTTCTCGTTAGCAACGGGTTCAAGTTCCTCGTGGTAACGAGCGTTGCATACCTTCGGCCACAGGAAGGTGGTGCTCCCCGCGGCGCGGGCGTTCTCCTGCGCCAGGCTCGATGCCGGAGCGAACGCGGGCGTCGCTACCACAGACGAGGCCGCGGTCTCGTCTAAGACGTGCTGCCGCGTCGATACAGGACGCACTTCGCCCGTCGTTCCCGCTTGTGTATCAATGGCGTCGTTGCACTTCACGGTGGCGTCCGCCTCGTCCCGAATGTGCTCCTCCGCAGGTTCGTCGGCGCCATGGCCATCGAGCGACGATATCGAGTCGCGAGCACGCACCTAGCGTTCGGTGCGCGCGGTACGGTCGGCCGTTGGAGTGCCGTCCGGCGCGAGCTCCTTGTGCTTGCGGACCTGCCCGCGCGGCGCAGGTTGCTTGTAGGCCACCTTGCGGAGCTCGTCCAGGGTGGCCGCGGCACGTTCGTTGAGGGCCACTTCCGCCAAGTCCTGCAGGCTAGGGCGGGCTGAGGTGCCGCCGAAGGACGCAGCGCGTTTGTCCTTGGCGCGGCTGGGCTTCTTCTCCATGCTCGTCTGCTGGTCGTCGGGGTCTGACACGTCGAGGGCGAGCGGCTGGAACCTGTTTTCGGTCAGTTTGTTCATGACCTTGGGATTTTTGGGTGTATGTATTTTGTGGGCCGCGGACGTACTTTATGCTCGGGCTACAATAGGTCCGAGGTCTCCATGCTGCGACAGCCCAATCTGTCCGATTGCGTGCTCAGGGTTTGGGCGCGCGCTATCCTGGATACTGGGCGCGCTGCTGACCCCGGTAGAGTCGTTCGCCGGGCCGGACGCACTACGTCGCGTACGATTAGCTTGAAGCTCCAGTCTGATTGGATGGGAGGGTGGCCTGTCCGCACTTCCTCGGTTGGGCGCATCTGCTTGGGATACTGCGTATCAGCCCGCCCGCTGTCGCTTGGCGAAGTCGGGGCGCGCACGCTGGGGGAGGGCCAAATCGGGATGTGACCAAAATTGACACTCCGCATCCGGGTTGGGGCCCCGGGACCGCGTTGTCCGGTGTCAGCGGCCACGGGCTAGACCAGGCCGCCGGGCCGCTTGACATCATCCCCCGAAGAGGTCCACGTGTCAGTATTACGAGGGGGTTTAGAATTCGAGTGCTGCATCTTTATACTTGTCTGCTTCCCGCCTTTTGTACACATCATTGGGAAGTTGGAGGGCGGAACTTCTTTACGACGATTTATTCATATTTTCAGCGTGACATGCCCGGCAGAATTAGGCTATTCGTGGGCCTATGAATTCGTCATGGCTTAAGTGGATCAAGACACTGAGCTTGGGAGCTTTGGATGCCCGTATTTTATATGGCACGGGCAAGCACCAGCATTGCTGCAGATGAGTCGCAGTGTGCTCATAGGCTGCCGCCGAGCGCGGTGTTGGCAGCGGCCAGACGTGGACTCTGCCAACATTATGGGGAGAATATAACTGGGATACCCTGGCGTTTCCGACAAGATTGCTCGGTATTGTCGTGTCGCCGAGTGCGTCCATTACGCGACGACGAGCGGTCGAGCGGGAGACGGCTATCTTGATCTGGCGCGGATTGGTGTGCTCCCGCTCAGAGCGCTTCTCAGCACTGCACGTGACTTGGGTCGTGGACTTGCTGCCCGTGGATACCGACGGCAGATATACATTATTGCGCTACATTACTCAGATAATCTGCCGGCGCGTGCGGCCCTCCAGTGATCTCATCATCGGGCATGTGGACGGCTCTTCCTCGGCGGGTGACCTATCTTCCTGATGCGGCGGCGGAGCGAGTCGCAGTATTCCTCCCATCCTGCCGTGCCGCGCACGAACTCTGCATGTCTTTCCTCGCAGCTCGCGTACGCCTTCCAGTGTTGGTCACGCGTGTGTGCAGTGCTAAAGGACTTCGCGCATCCTCCTTCGCACCTCCACCTGCGTTTGGCCTGTCGCTGCTTGTCCATGCCATCTTGCGCATCGATTCCTGGATGTGTCGTTTCCATGTCCTTTTTTCTCCTTGGCCTATTGTTTGTCGACCTAGAGGGGGCTGGGGTAGTTGTTATTCTCCAGCCTGGCTATGTACCATCACCTACCACTGGCATGCGCCGGCAGGAAGAAGTGAGTCGCGTACTCGTCCGACACCGGCGTGGGAGGTGGTGCGCGCCATCCTGGGTCAGGTTGTGGCAGGAAGAAGAGGTGCGTGGTCATATCTGCAGGCGTCGGCTGTATGGGGATGGGCTTCGCCGAGGCTCTGACCACCTGGCACCCCCTGGACGTTGCCTGCAGCATTCCGCTCTGCTTCGTTGCGTCGCGGGGTGTGTGTGGGTTCTGGGTTTCACCACCGGCGCCGGCCGTGTGTTCTTATATTGCTTGCTTTAGGCGCTGGGCGTTTTGACGTGCACGTCACGGCCAGCTTTGCGCCCACTGTTGGCATCCGATCCCCTTGTGTGCGGGCGTTCTCCGAGTCGCCGAGTCCGTCGGTGTACAAGTGGTACGAATGCCCGCTGTGCGTGGACCGTTTGCGCCGTGCGTGTCGGCATAGGACATCTATCGCACCTGCTGGTATTCCAGCCACAGGTGCCGGGCCTGGGTTTGCTTACGCCAGGTGGCTAGGTCCACCTGGCGTGCTACTCCTCTCGTACCCGTAGCGTGGATTTTAAACTATCCGTACTCCGACCCTCCACGTCGGGATTAAGCGGAGTTTCTGCTTCCGGATCAATATTATCCGTCGCGTATTCGCCGAGTCCTTCCCGCGAAGATCTCCGCGTACCGCCATATTCCGCTTCATGTGATCGTGGCCTATATCCTCGGAACGTATTCCATTCCTCGTTCAGGTACGCCGCATGTTCAAATTTCACGGCAGACTTGATACCTAATCCTGCTCTTCGGGTATGATATGTATGTCGCTGGCGCGCGCTATTCGCTGTGCTATCACCGTTATGTTCGTCATAGGCTGTTGGTTGCCCTCGTACGTTATCCCTGGGGTACGGCGGTACGTTCGTTCCCGTACAGCTCTGTCCGAGGAGCCGAGCCCAGAGCACTGGAATGGCGCACCGCGTCCACGTTCGCGGCTCCTCAAGGCCACCATGCCGCGTCCGGCACTCCGACCGTACATGCCTGGTTCGGCCTGGCCAGCGCGCTACCTCCGCGGGCGGACGAGGTCGGGGCGTGCGCACGGACCTGCGCTCCGAGCCCTTTCCGGTCGTTCGGTCGACCCCTTGCGCGGGGGCTCGGAGGGGCTGCCGGTTCCGACGTCCGGTCGCGGCGCGTCAGCGCATACGTGTCCTCTCTGGCCACGTCAGCCCACGTGCACGCTCCAGGGTTGTGGGAGCAGCGTTTGCTTCTGACCCGGTGGGCCGGCGCGGGCTCTGGATCGGGGGATGCTGTGCCTGTCGTCAAAGTCTGTCGGGGATCCGAGATGCCGGATCCATTCAATCTTTTGCTCGCTGTCGCGTTTGCCAGAAGGCATTCAGCCTGAGCGGCGACGTGCGCGACAGCGCGTGCCAATGCGGCAAGAGGCGGGCGTCCGCCCATAAAGTTCGCCTCACGCAGCGTGGAACTCTCACTGCGCCCACATTCTCCCTTGCCACGATGTGCAACCGCTATTCGTGCGTCTTTTCTGTACTCGTCTCTGTTGCCAGCTCAACGTTCGCAGCTCTCATGCGACTCTGGCGTGCAAGGTGCGTCTGAGCTTCCCTTCGCCAGGTCTCCAACCTCACACTACCATTTTAGTGCCGCTACGGCCGTAACGTCCGAATTTACCGCCTCGTCCCTTGCGGCTCTGCGCATTGCAACGCTGGAGGACCTCCAGCCGCTTGCACCTGCGACGTCTGTTGCCGGGTGCGTGCTATGTGCAGCGCGCGCGGCCCAGTTTCCGCTGATGTTAGGAGAATTCAGGATCTCGGACCCTTCGCCACTATCGACGTCGTCGATCTCGAGTGCACCATGTGCACCGTTCTACAGTGCCTACTCACATTTGCCAACGCCGTCGCGTTCTTGCTCGTTCTCATCCTCATCTTTCGCGTGATCGCCGCACTCGGCGTCTATATCGGTCCAGTGGCGGTGAACGCCCGGGACTAACGGGCCGATTTTTGGTTCGTTGATTTTGCTCGAGCTCGCCGCCGTCCATTTGCTCACATTCGCCGCAGGAGCGCCCCGCTGGGTTACGATCTGAGTCCTCGTACGTATCCGACCTGCGCTAGTTCGCAGCCAGGTGCTGATAGTTTCGTCGTGGGGTCCCTGCCAGTTCGCTCATCCGCCCTAAGTATGGGCACCGTCGCCTGTCCTGCGGGGCCCAGCCCGAGCTTGTACTCTAGGTTCTGTGCTTATGAAAGATATGCTTCACCCTGGCATCCTGCTTCGGTTCACAGGACCATACGAAGATAACGTTGACCGCCCTATTCGGCAGTTTTGGAATATAGCAGTCGCTGCTCCTCTCTGTGGTCAGAGTTGGGCTGCCATTCTCTTGGCACTTATATCTTCCCGCTCATCTCTAATTAGACGAAAAGAAAGAGGGGCGTTCTGTGTGCTTCAGCTGGTGTAGCTAATGGTACATGGTGGTACCGGACGAAGCCGCCACCAGTTTGATTCATTTCGGTCGTCGCAGTCCGAGTACTGACGAGTTTCCGAAGGTTGCCACTGTCAACGGCCGCCAACTTCTGGCCCTTCTGAATCTGCGACACAGTCCTCTTGCCGAGTGCACTCTTTCAGACTACAGGCCCTGCATTCAAAATCTATTGCTACTTGGGCGTTCTTAGAATCTTGGTGTCCCGTGCTGTCTTTTTGTGCCTGACGGTCCTTCGAACTCTCGATTCGCTTGCTTGCGTGCAGCCCCATGGATCCGTCACGGGCTCATGTGCTTACTCGAAATAACGACGAACACGGATCCACTTTCGGCGAGACTAGGGCAATATCTGTGGTGCTTGCTCGGCAGGCCGCCGTCCCTGCCGTCTTTATCTAGAAGCTGAAGGGCCTCCTGGGCATGGAAGACACCGGCTTCACGGATATGACGCCATGGGAACTCAGTCCAAGGTTCTTGAACTGGATTAGCGTTTGCCAGTGCGCGCTGCTGCTTCTGTCAATTTTTTTGGTGAACACGCATACGAAGAGCCGAAATATCGGCTACGGCGTCAGGCGTATTATTACGGGTTACAGTGTTCAAGCGGGCCCCGGCCATGGTCAAGCCAGCCTCGATTCCATGTGCGTGGGAACTCGTGCTCGCGTCTTTCTCGGTGCGGAGGCCCGGATGGCACGGCCGGGGAAAGCGGACCGCGCGACGCTTAAAACTCGAATGCGCGATCCCCAGCCTGGTGCTTCCATTCACTTGAGCCACCGTGGGAGGCTCAAATACGTTGGACAACCCTTGACCTGAACGATTCAACTCGTCGTACTCCCTGCTACCATGACTGTCAATGGTCACACACATGCTCGTCGCGTCGTCAAGCCTGGCATATATGCACCAATCCCTAGTTTCTTTTTGCCTGGAACAGAGGATCTTGGTGCGTGTTTGAAAAACTCAGCGAGCGCACGCGTGATTGACCCGGTCTGACAGACTTGGAGACGTTCACGAAACATGTTGTCCGCGTTGCGCAGGCAGGCGCGCCGCCTGTGATCTCCGGTACCATGGGCGAAGCACACCATCTCTCGTCCAGCGAGCGAAGTGCGCTCATAAAGGCCGCGCGCGCTGGTCTCGACGCTGCAGGGTTGCAGGAGGTGCCAATAATCGCGGGCACTGGTCTTGCTGGCACTCGCGTTACCATTGAATTGACACGCGAAGCTGCTGCCGCTGGTGCGGATGTCGCAATCGTTATCAGCGCCGGATACTTTGTAGGCTCGCTGGCCTCCAACAAGGACGCGCAAAAGCAGCTGTTTCGAGACGTTGCGGATGCAAGTCCCATTCCCGTCATGATCTACAACTGTACGTGCATGTCCCTCCTCCCGCCGAAATACGCTGGCACGTGTTGAGCCTGATGTGCTGGCGGAATGCCCTGCTTCTGTTCCCTTCTCGCGTCTTGCTCACGTGTCGTTTGACTTTTTGCAGACCCGGGCGCCACAGGGGGATTGGACCTGGAATCCGACGTAATCTCGGAACTGGCGCAGCACCCCAATATCTGCGGCGTGAAGCTCACCTGCGGGAACGTAGGGAAGCTCACTCGCATTGCCGCTGCCGTATCTGCGCCCAATTTCGCCGAGAAGTACCCTCGCAAGAACGCTCTTCAGCCAGGGGAGACGCCTTTCGTTATCTTCGGCGGCTTTGCAGACTTCCTTGTCCCTAGCATTGCCGCGCGTGGCCATGGTGCCATCACTGGACTCGCAAATCTCGCGCCCGTGCGTGTCGCCGTGCGCAGGATATATTGTATGCTCACTCTCCCCACAGAAGGCGATCGTTCGCACATACAAACTAGCCACCGAGGCCCTCGCCAATCCAGGAAAGAGCGCACAGTTGCTCGCTGAGGCGCAGGAGCTTCAAGGCATCATTGCCAATGCCGATCGGACGACTGCTGTCACTGGTATAGCAGGCACGAAGTTCCTCCTCGAGAAGCAGCACGGGTACGGCGGCGCTCCGCGGAAGCCGCTGCAACGCTTAACCCAGAAGGAGGAGGAGACCCTGTGGGCGCACCCGGATGTGCAGGCAATTGTCGAGCTTGAAGCGAGTCTCTAATGAATGACTACCTTCTGACTTCAACGAATCGCCACGCCCCAACTGCCCAGCTCTGTGTGTTCTGCTGTGATAGTGGATAACGTAGAATAACGTGTCGACGCGGGAATTACGAATTTCTTTTTTGTGGGATTGGATGGAAACAAGGGCCGCACTCCTTCCCAACCACCGTGTGATGCATGAAGACCTGCGGAAAAAGCAACCATCCGACGAATGTATTGGAACAAGAGGTGAAATTAATCCCAACCAGCATAATCGCGCGCCTTCACGCGCGTGTCTGCCTTTGCTTTGCTGCCCTTCGGACGCCCAACGCGTTTCGCGCTTTTGCCGGTGTGGTGCCTGCGTTGCTGCCGCGCGTGCTGCCGCGAAATGTCCGAAGCGACTTTGGCTTTTATGCGGTCCTCGTCATCCGCACTGTCTTCTCCGCCGGAGGGTCCTTCGGCTGGTCCAGGAGGGGCACTGTCCAACGAGACCGCAGCAACGTCGGTGGAGAGTTGTTCCGTACTGATGGGCGGTATTTCGGCAACGGCGACGACGGAGGGCTCGTCGCTTTTGGACGAGTGGTCTTCAGATGGAGGTCGTACGTCGTCTACTTCTTTGTCTTCGTCATCCTCGTCAGACTCTTCCTCCTCCTCTTCTTCCTCTTCCTCCTCTTCGTCGCTGTCGCCCCCCGAGAGGGCCCCATCTGCGGCTCCGTCATCTTTGCCTTCGTTTTCTTGCACGGACTCCATGTACTGTGGTGAAGAGTCAGACAGAGAACGAAGGAAAGAACGGGATGACTCACTCTTTGCAAGACAGTCTCCTCCTTCTTGCTGAAGCCACTGGCCTCTACGACCACGTCCAATCGGAAGTGGTCGCCGTCTACGCCGTCCTCCTTGAGCGTGCTCTTAAAGCGCGGGTAGAGCACACTTTCGTATCGGAATCTTCTTCTGAAGAAAGTGCGTATGCATTCGACGTCGCGGTTGAAATACCTAGTCAAGGTCTTCGTCAGCATATGCGTATGATATGGAACAAGCGATGCAACGCACCACTCGGCGTTTTCGTGGCTGGTGCTGACCATTTGCGGGAAGTCAATGACGACTGGCTCACCGGTCTCACGGCGGATGAGGATGTTGAACTCGTTGAAGTCGCCATGAATTAATCCCGCGTGCGCAAAGCGCACGATGAGGTCCATAAGCGTCGAGTAAAGCTGACCTGGGTTCGGGTGTTCATCGATTTGTCGTCTGAGTCGACGAGGCACAAGTAAGTCCATCCATGCGAGCAAAGTTCAAGCCAAAAGACGCACAATGGGTACGCGTCAATCAGCTCCATGAGGATGCAATGCCGGGCTTGATCAATTGGCGTGGGGACAGGGAATCCATGCTCATGCAGGACCTGTCGATGTCCGTGAAGTATGTTTCGGTGGAACATGCAGGCAATTCACCTTCATGAATGCCCATTCTTTTTGCGCCGCCAGGCGGGACATGTACATCCACGACGCAGATTTGCGCTTCCCCATGTAGTCTCGGTTGTTCTTTATCGAGCGGAAGGATATACGTCCTAGTCTGCAGCGCTTAGGTCTACAAACCGGCACAGTAAAGCTCTTACCTGTGTAATTTGAGGACACACTGCTTGCCTTCGGCGTCCGCGACGACGTAAATATCTGCAATGATTTAGTATGAACCTGCATATCTTGATGCTTGTACACACCTGACTCTTTACCAACGCCAATCTGGTTTCCCACCGAATGCAAAGAGTCACGCTTCGAGAGCGTCCGCATAGCAAGGTAATCGTAGCCTCCATACGTCAGCCTGTAGCCCTCGTCTGGCAGAAAAATCCTCTCAGCCCAGCAGACAAGTTCGGGAAAGGCAACGCACATTTCACGTTCTGTACTTTGCTGATGAGGTTGCGCTTTGCCAGCGAGCCGAGCATCTTGTTGACACCCCCATGGCGCAGCCCAGAAATTTGAGCAATGAGCTGGTTAGGCACGACTTCGTGGTTTTTTGAGCCCATTTCTACCTGCCGTCGCAGAGCATAAGCGCAAGGTATCTGGCTACCAGAGCCTGAAATACTGACAGCAGTGAGCACGCGGAACTCGTCCGAGGTGATATAGCGCAGGTCGGTCGCGTCGAGCTTCATTTTGAGTGTGAATGGAGAATGCGGCGCAAAGCAGAGCGTACGCGCCTCCCAACTCCGCAACGCGTCTCTTTCCCTTCCACTTCACTGTCACGCGTGTTGGTCGACGCCGCCATGACGCCGCTACATCTTCAATGAAAACGGCGCAGTCATCTTCATTCGCGCTCTTGCTCGTGGTATTAAGCTCGAATAATAATCCTGCGGTCACTGGTCACCGGTCACTTTGCATACAGTACAAGCCACAGGCCTCTGAATGTGTTACAAACGCGACGGTAGCACGCTGCAGTTATGCGCATCCGGCAGGTGATTGCATGCTCTGTTCTTGGGGACCAGGCGGACCAGGCTCGGCACCACTTTCTTGAACGGGACGCCGTCGCTCCGGCGCGACTGGCCCGGGCTTGGAACGCATGGACATGGCGCGAACAATTACGATCCCTGTCTTAAACTTGTGCCTCATCCTCCTGCCCCGTCCGTCCCGCAGCTGCAATGCCCGTAGACTGGTCAAAGGTCGACAGTCCTGAGCTCGTCCTGCAGCGCTTTGCAAGCCGGCGCTCCATCGTCTACGGCACCAAGGGCGTAGTCGCATGCTCCCAGCCCTTGGCCGCCGAAGCCGGACTGGAGATCCTCCGCAAGGGCGGAAATGCATGTTCGTATGCGCACTCGCAATGCCACCTATTGAAGCTTGATATCGATCCCAGGCGATGCCGCCGTCGCGACGAGCGCCGCGCTGAATGTTACAGAGCCATCCTGCTGCGGCATCGGCGGCGACGCGTTCTGTCTGTTCTACGACGCAAAGACGAAGGAAGTCAAAGCGCTGAACGGATCAGGGCGTTCGCCTGCGAAGCTGACGATTGAGCACGCCCGCTCCCAGGGGGTTACAGGCAGCAGCATCCCACTCACAAACCTTAACTCGGTCACCGTGCCCGGCGCTGCGGCTGCCTGGTGCGACGCCGTCGAGGCATTTGGGAGCGGGAAGCTCAGTATCGCTGAGGTGCTTGAGCCTGCCACCCGCCTTGCGGAGGAGGGGTACGAGATAGGTGCTCATATGCACCTGCACATGCTCACGCTCTTCTTTCAGGGTTCCCGTGTCTGAAATCCACAGCTACGCCGTCAGTTTCCGCGCCTCAGGTCCACGGAAATCCGCTCACACCAAATCCACAGTGGCAGCGCTCGGAAAACCTCATCAAGAACGCGTCTCCCGACGCGGAGGCCATGCTTCTGAACGGACGAGCCCCGCGTCCGGGCGAAGTCAAGACCTTCCCTGACTTGGCAAAGACCTTCCGCTCTGTGGCAGAACACGGCAAGGATGGCTTTTACAAAGGACGCGTTGCGCAGGCCATTGTCGATCTCATCCAGAGCAAGGGCGGCGTCATGGAGTTGTCCGATTTGGAGAACCACTCTTCCACATTTGTGGAACCCATCAAGTATACTTATTCGGACGATGTCACTGTCTATGAGGTGCGAGGCATGAGAAACGCCGTGCTGGGCGTGACCGTTGACTGTCATGTAGTGCCCCCCGAACGGACAAGGTAAGCCTTCCAGGTCGTAGATTTGTGACTGCCGTTGGGCCAAACTGTGCGCATAGGCATAACGGCATTGATCGCCTTGGGCATTCTCGATGCTCTTCAGGAGCAGAAAGTCATCAAGCCACTCAACGAAATGGAACACAACTCAGTTGAATACCTCCACGTGCTTGTAGAGTCTTTACGGTACGCTTGCTGCCAAAGCAGCTCCATACCTTTTGATGCTGTCTCCAGTCTCGCGTTTGCTGGTGATGGAATTGAGCTACTCGCTGAAAGTAGCTAACTGACGAGACGTCGCCAGATTCGCGATACTATGTCACCGATCCCGACGTTGTCCACGTTCCTGTCAAGGAGCTCCTGAGCAAGGAGTACCTGCAGAAACGCGCTAAACTCTTCGACCCTACAAAAGCAGCAGTCGATGTCCACCATGTGAGATTTTATCGAAGGAGTTCGCTGTGAAAGTAGAATTGATCGTTTGCAGGGCAGCCCCGTTCAATCCTCGGATACTGTCTACTTCTCAGGTAGGGCTCACCAACCGGTTAGCAAAATGGACGCTCATGTGGGCAGTGACGGACCAATGGGGCAACGCTTGTAGCTTCATCCAGAGCAACTATGCTGGCTTCGGCACAGGAGGTTTGGAACGCATTGTCGTCTGGCGAAGTTCTGACTGACATCGTTTGCTTTCAGCCATCCCACACGGATGTGGCTTTACGCTCCAGAACCGTGGGACGGGTTTCATCCTGCAGGAAGGTCACCCTAATGAGCTCAAGGTGAATGATTTTTCCTGTTTTGTTTTCACGGCTTCTTACGAAATTTTGCATAGGGTGGAAAACGTCCCTACCACACGATTATCCCAGCGCTTGCCACTCGCGGCGACGGCGAGCTCTTCCTCTCGTACGGTGTCATGGGCGGGTTCATGCAGGTCAGACTTCGCTCCAAAAGCTCCTTCCCCAACTGAACTGTGCCTTCAGCCGCAAGGGCACGTTCAAGTACTGCTCAACATCTTGCGCGGCTTCGGACCACAAGCAGCGCTCGACGCGCCGCGCTTCTGCATCTCAGCCGGCATGCCCGACAACACGCAGGTCAAGAACGCGGCCGCGCGGGCGATGCCAATGCAGAGGTCTTCTTCGAGGAGGGCATCCCCGAGTCCGTTGTGGCCAAGCTCAAGGAGATGGGCCATGACGCGCACATCGTCAGCGGCCCCGGACGCGGCCTTTTTGGTCGCGGGCAGGTCATTCAGAAGCTGCATGGCACTGCGGACAACAGACTCGTGTGGGCCGCCGGCTCGGACCCACGCATCGATGGGCACGCTGTCGCACAGATCTGACGGAATAGCGAGGTTCTGGAAAGGAATGCGATGGAGCGATGTATCTACACATATATGTACTGCATAGCAGGGATGGGCGTTCTGCAGAAGAGAGTCTGAACGGACAGAAACCAATGCAAGTGCGAATAAGATACGCTCATAAGACAAGGCGATGGTTTACAGTTGTAAACTCTACATGCGCCGCTCTCGCTCGCTGTTCATAGCTTGCTTGCGGCGGTAGTCGCGGAGGTCTTTTGTGGCGTCCGGCCCGCGAATCTTGCCCCATCCCGCGAGCGGCACGACGACCACAGTCGAATTATCCTGCGTGCCGAGCTCTTCGGCAAAGGCGAGGATGGTCTGCGCAGCCGCACGTGGGTCGGGTGCGTTACGTGCGAGGTCCACTATCTCGTCATCGGAGAGTATGCTGGATATGCCGTCGGAGACAAGGATCATGTAGGCATAATGCGGGCCTGCCCTGCGTAAGCGGAGGTTTACAAATATTGTATACAGTTCATGGACCAACCTTCCAGGAGACGATTGGTGATGGTGGGTTCAGGGGTTACGCCATACTGCTTGTACTGCGAGTCTCCGATACTGCGATGACTGGATCATTTTCTGGGTAGATGCCTGCCAGGAAGGACGTACCATCGTGTATTAGCAAGCGCCCCCATCCATCTACTCTCGCCGAATGAGTCCATGACTCTGCTCGTGCCCATGCGCCGCAGCCGCGCGCTCTCCCCACGCGTCTCAGCATGGTGAGTTTCTGTGAGCGGTTCGACTTGGCCGCCGTCGGTCGCGCATAGCAAAACGCGAGTGTCGCCAACATGAGCCACTGTTACGGCGATCTGCTGTGCAGCAAAGAAAGGCGCAGCAGGGACATCGAGCGAGTGAAGCAGTGCGACGGAGGCTGTAGCGCCGCATGTTGCGGATTCTTCTGTGCTCTCAGTGAACTGCTTGTCGGCCTGTCAAGGATGTGAACCCTGAATGCAACAAACGATGAGTCGTAGATACCTCAAGGAATGCAAGGGTCGCCCGGGCGCCGAGCTCAAATGGTGGCAGGCCATTTGGATGCTCAGCAGGGTTGATCCAGTCGGCCAGCTCGCCGCCAGACCAGCGTCGGAAGTAGCCCCCACGAGAGCGCAGCCACTTGTAGACCTCGGGCACCTGCGCGACGTCAACCTCCTCGAAGATGCGGTGCAGGTTCTGTTCGAGGAACGCCGATGCGTGTCCGCCGCCGTGTCTGGCCAACTTAGCAATGCCGGCAACCAAGCAGCCCAACCGACGCACCCATCATAGATGCCCACAAACAGCAGCTGGTTGGCAAAGTCCTTGGGCAAGCTGGACGGGTGCCAGGCGATGTCGTGGTCTCTGTTCACCGCGCGCTCGAGCTCGTCCACGGGAAGAGATATCGTAGCTGCGCGATAGGCATCCTCCTGGTACCTGCATTAAATTGTTTAGCGAGCACGCTCGACCTAGGAGCTTCAAGTTACATACTCTCGCGTTCCTCGCGACGTAGCGACGCCAATCACCTTGGGCGAGTTGAGCGGCACACGTACGATGCCACCTGCAACATGGTTGGCTCAGCCGATGCAGTTGTACACGCTCTCCGCATGGGTTAACGCACCAGGCGATTGATACTTGACCAGATCGCTGAACCTGGCTACGTGCGCTGGGACATTGGCTTTGAGCCTGAGCAGGTTCGGATATCGAGCAGCATTGCGTGCGGCGTATGCGAGAAGGGGCATTTATGCCTCCCGCGGCGCATCCCACACGCACGTTTTCGAGAGAGGAGACGAGAGGAAAGGAACAACCGGCTGAAAACGGGCTTTGCAGCGTAGCGCCGCGCCAGCAACTCGGTGCAAGAAGCGCATGCCAAAACAAAGATTTCCAGTGGAATTTGGACACACATTGACACAAATCATGATGCTTGGAAGTATACAGGTAGCCCATGGGCAAGTACCGGCTATTCAGTCACGTTGAGGGGTTCAGCAGCATAATATCCTCCACTCTTCCGTCGAGGAATGCCGTCACGTTCTTGACTGTCTGTCCCCAATATTCCTGGGGGATGCATGAGAGAACAAAACGAAGATGAGTGAAGGGTATGTACGCGAAAGCTGATGTCGTTAACGTATCCCATATGCGGCGACAGCGTGACGTTGCGAAGCTTGCGGATAGGATGGTCCAGTGGCAAAGGTTCGACATCGAAGACGTCCAGTCCTGCGCCTGCGCAGCATGAACTTTGTCTACGGGTACGGATTCATGACCTTGAGCTGACCAGCTATTTTTCCTTGTGTCAACACGTCTATAAGGGCCTCCTCCTCGACGATTGGCCCTCGGGAAGTGTTGATTAAAAAGGCAGATGACTTCATGAGGGCGAGATCCTGAGCCCTAAGCAAGTGCTTCGTTGACTGGGAGAGAATAAGGTGGATACTCAGGACATCGCTTTGTCTGAGTAGCTCCTCCTTCGAGGGCACAAACTCTACAGCAGCGGCTGCAGCTCGCTCTGGAGTGAGATTCGGAGACCACGCGATAACGCGCATGCCGAATTCTTCGGCAATCTGGATGACCTTAGCAGAGGGTGTAGAGAGTCGAGAATTTCTACAAACCTTTGCGGTGCTCTGACCGAGACGGCCTGCTCCAAGGAGACCAAGGGTGCGTCCCATGAGTCCAAGAGGCATGCGGGTCTGCCACCTCGTGCTGCCACTCTTGATGTTTGCGTCCTCGTGCACGACGTACCGCGTCGTGGCGAGAATGAGAGCCCAAGTATGCTCTACCGGCGTGTTGCCCATCCACTTCGTCCCCGCAACGATAATTCCCTTATCCTTCGCGGCTTGCAAATCAATCGCCCTGTTTGTCGCGCTTGTGGTTGTGAGGAGACGCAAGTTGGGTAGTTTGGCTATCAACGACGCGGGGAAGGGTGTGCGTTCGCGCATGGTGCAAATAATGGTGTATGGTTGCAGTCTGGCAGCGAGGGCATCTTCATCGCGGAGGGTTTCATCGTACACATCAATAGCAGCTCGTTCCAAGACGGTAGACCAATCTGCCATACGCAGAGCGACTGCCGCGTAGTCGTCCAAGATGGCGATGCGAAGGTTCATGATAGAAAGGCTCATTGAGGCCGAGGACGGGCGGACAAAGTTCCACTCATATGAGCCCCACTTTTGGTTGCAGGCTTAATGCGAGCAATGGCGGAAGCCTGAGGGAAAGGGATGCCAATAGGGACCGACCGCTCCGGTGCACCGTGTTGAGTCTGGTCATCCATTTGCAGCACAGCACGATACCAGTCGTAAGGCATTTTGGCGATGGGAGAAAGTATGAAGCTGTGGACGAGTGTCGGTCAATGAAAATATGGCAGGCATTGTTGCAAGTCGAGACGAAGGATTTCAGAGCGCGGCTTGAATTGCTGCATGCTTTCTCGCCGGGCCCTGACACACCGTACGCTCCTTCTCGAGTTCCTCGCTCCCAGCGCCATATGTCGCGTTACACAACGCGTTAGCACACGCGCTTTGCACGGCGACGGACCTGCTAAGCCATCGCATCCCGTCCCAACACCTGACGAGCGCAACGCGCTTTTCAACTCACTCCGGCGCATCGTCAAAGATAGGCGCCACGACGTCAAGCTCACCAACAGCCAGATAGACCAATTCCACAGGGAATTGCAGAAGTGGCGCGTCGCTATGCTTGATGGCGACCTGGCTACAGTCGTTGCCACGCTTCGAGAGTTCAAGCAGAAGAAGCTAGCTGGGCTCATCACCCAACGGGACTGGAAAGAACTCGCATATTTTGTATCGCATGCTGTGGAACCCTCCTCTCGCCACGACTTGAAGGATCCTTCCTGGGCAGAGCTCGCGGTGGACGCAGCGGCGGCAGACGGAGGCGGCAATGGCGAAGCTGCGTTCGCGCTCAAGAAACTCCTGCTCGCAAAGTTCAGGGCGGGAAATTTCGACGGCGTGCTGGAGCTGTACAATCGCTTTGTCTCAGAAGCCCGGTCCATTCAGGGCGACATGCAACGTGTTGCTTCAGCGAGGGCCGAGGCTCGAGCGGTGGATGGCCAACAACCATCTACGAACGCAGACGAGAACGACCAGGATGACGAGACACACACCTACCTACAATTTTCGCCAGGTCTCTTCGACCTGCATCTCTGCGCACTCGCAGCGCACCACGCGCTTGGCTCGTTTGAAGGCGCGCTCAACGCTGTCATTGGCGTGCAATTGCGCTTCGTGCCCTCCGCGATCAACAACTTTTGCTCTACAGCCTACATCGCGCTCGATCCTCACGAGGCACGAGAGCGCGCTGCGTCGTTTATGGTCTTCGTAGAGCAAATTAAAACTGCGCGCTCAGTCACGCGCCCCAAGTGGCTCGCACAAGAAATCCGGCGGATCCAGGGCGAGCACGACTCGCAACGTCTGCTCGCACTATACGAGACCGCGATCCGCGCATGCCACGACTCGCCAAGTTGGTTCAAGCAGACAGGCACCAGCACCAGCATCGACCTACCTCTGCGGCTGCACGAGTCCGTTTGGGCCGCGTTCCTGTCCGCGTTCGGCAACATGCGCATGCTCAAGGATGTGCAAGCCGCTTGGCAGGAGATGCGCGCGCAGGGCGTGGAGCCCACGCAGACCTTGTGGAACGAGTTCCTCCTTGCGCACGCGGCGTGCGGACACGCTGCGGATACGCTCACCATTTGGCGCGAGATGGTCGAGCTCGGCATGATCGATATCGTCTCGTACAGCACCATGATGAAGGCGTACAACACCTTTGGACTCGTCGACGACGCCGTCAAGCTGTTCGACTATCTGCTGCAGATTAACTGGCGCACTGAGGCAGGCGGAACGGCCGCGTCGGAGGACTCACGCCGGAGAATCTGCAACATTATGCTCGACGGTCTTTTAAGTCGTGCGCAGGCTGAGGCGGCACCGGACGGCGCTACCGCACAGGAGAACCCGTACTTTGCACGCGCCGAGGCTTTGCTGGCTGGCATGCAATCATCTGGTCCTGCGCCTGACCTGTTCTCACACAACGCGTTTCTCCTCTACCACGCGAGGAACGGCGACGTCCCCGCTGCAGCAGGACGCCTACGTACCATCGCTCAGGACGGCCTTACGCCAGACACCGCGTCCTTTACGATCGTCCTGCAGGCGCTACTCCGAGCCGAGCACCCAAATGCCAGCAAGGTCACGCTGGACCTGATGCGCGCCTTCGGTGTGGTACCCGAGACACCGGTGTACAACGGGATTCTCTCGTCGATCATGAGTATGCCAGGCGAGCAGCATGTGGCAGAGGCTCTCGGTGTACTGGACGAGATGGAGGTCAGTGAGCGCGCGCGGCCCGACGAGCGCACGTACAGCACCATGCTCGTGGGCCTGTTCCGCCAGCGCGACCTCACGCCCCAGCGGACGATGCAGATTGAGGAAGACCTGCAGCGCCGCATGGTCAGGGCGCGCATCAACCTCAGCCAACTCTCGTACAACTACATTGTGTGCGTGTGTCTCGAGACCGCGGCTGAGCGCTCTCCGCATATAATCGACACTGGGCTGCGATATTACCGTGAAATGATTCGGCGGGGCGCAGTGCCGAATAACAAGGCGTGGATGCTTGTCCTTACGACGCTTTCTGGGAGGGATCACAATGAGGCCTTGGAGGTTGTTCGGACGATGCACCAGATAGGTGTGCGTGGGGACGGGCCACTTCGCAAGTTGGCGCAGAGGGTGCAATGGCAGGCCTCTGGGACTAAGTATTGAATAATCTATGTAGCATAGATGGGGTGCTGGACGAGGATAAACATGTTCGCATGCGTTCTGTATTTGGGTCCTTCAGTGCTTCAACTGCGATTGCGCACTAATTGCACACTGGCTACAAATCGTCTACCGCATCGTAATGTCACTCTGCAACTTCAAGTATGGGCGGACGAAGCGGAAAACCATGATTTTCTGATACGATGTTGCAGACGTATGAGGACACTGAAGAGGAACGTTCGCCATGGGTTGCACCAGACACACTCCTGAACAAATGGAGTTGTGCAGTCTATACATATTTGTCGTTCAAGTGCACGTGTCATCTGGTCGGAAAGAGGCTGGCGACGCGCTGCCCGACGAAGAATCGTAGTCCCAGGCCCAGGCGGTTGTATCGTTCGTGTACTGAACGCGCGGTGAGCAAGGTTGCCGAATGCATAGACCAGACACAACGCACACAGCACCGAAGTTTTCCGACCAAAGTACCTGCCAGCGAGCGGCAGCAGCACCAGACACACGATGGTGTATAGCTGCTCTAAGCCCTCCTGCCATTCCTTCTCGGCCTGCAGTCGGTCGAGCTCAAGCAACCGCTGCTCATAGTCGTCGTCCGAGTCTATGCTGTGATGCCGCCGCTTCGCAGAATGCCAGGGGACGTGTAAATGAGTATGACCGTCTCCGGACGAGGTGCTAGAGCTCGAGCCAGACGACGACGATGAGCGCGAACGCGGCATGGAAAGGTGCGGATGACCGTTTGGGACAAGCCGGTCGGGCGCAATGCAGCTGCTATATTCTGCCACTTGACGACCACGAGCAGCCATGGCCGCCACCGCCATTCGCATAGCGATCCTAGATGACTACCAGGTAAGTATCGCGGGATCATGCGCGCCAGGCGGTGAAGCTGAGCCCTATATCCAGCATGTGTCGCTCAAGATGGCCGACTGGACCAGGGTGCTCGAGCGCGCGACGATAGACGTCTACGACGACACGCTGCACGACGAAGTCGCGCTCGCAGCTCGTCTTGAGCCGTACGCCATCATCTGCACCATGCGCGAACGGACCCGCTTCACGGCCTCCCTCTTCGCCAAGCTGCCCTCGCTGCGCTTGCTCACGACCACGGGCGCATACAACCGTGCCATCGATCTCCACGCCGCCGAGGAGCGTGGCATAATTGTCGCAGGCACCAAGGGCAGGGGCAACGCCACGCTCGAGCATATATGGGCCCTGATCCTCGCGACTACACGCTATCTGGTCCAAGAGGACGCGAATGTCAAGAATGGCAAGCAGCAATGGCAGAGCACAATGCCCCTTGGCCTCGCAGGTCGCACACTCGGCCTCCTGGGAGCAGGCCGCCTGGGCCAGAGCACTGCAAAGGTATGCTTCCACGCGTCACGAATGTTCATAGCCGTTTACTGTATGCTTCAGATCGCACGCGCATTCGGCATGCGCGTCATCGCCTGGTCGCCGAATCTTACACCAGAACGCGCAGCTACAGCAAGCGTCGAATTCGTCGCGACCAAGGAGGCGCTTCTCAAAGAAAGCGACGTGCTCAGCATTCACATCGTGCTCTCAGACGCCACCCACCATCTGCTCAAAGCCGAGGACCTTGCGCTCATGAAGCCTTCCGCATTCCTTATCAATACCTCCCGAGGTCCGATTATAGACGAAGCTGCACTGCTAGATGTTTTGAAGACTGGCAAAATAGCCGGTATGTCGCGGGATGGGTTGCATGCAGTTCGAGGCTGACCGTTGTCTGCGATCTAGGTGCGGGTCTTGACGTCTTCGACGTCGAGCCGCTCCCTATTGACCACCCAATCCGGAAACTCACGAACGTTACGCTATCACCTCATACGGGGTACCTCAGCGACACAAACTACCACGTGCGTGTTTGTTCCTGCGCCCTGGTGAAGTGCTAAATCTGAGAGCAGGAATTTTGGGGTCACACGGTGGAGAACATCAATGCCTTCCTGGACGGCGAACGGGAGAAGATCTTCCTCCTTAAACAGCCGTCTTAATGTTGCTAAACCTCGCGACTGTAAGATAAGCATGCCCAGGCCTCTCACTGTAACGATCCACTCTGTTTCAAGTAACAATCCAACTGCGACGAACTATGATTTTGACGACGCGACGACTTCCTCTGTGTACCCCGACGGGTCGGCTGAAGGTGGGAAGGACCATGCCTGCAGTCCATCTAAGTATTTCAGTGTTCCGGATAATCTTTCTAAATTCGATGAGGAGGAATTAGTAGTCCAAATCACTCCCCTTGTGCGACGGGCCAGCGGAGTGACCTCTGACGAAAGCTTGTTACCCAAGGTCAACTGTAGGCCTGCTGCAGAGCAAGCATGCTCTAAAATCGGTCTGCACATGCCACCAATTTCGAAACCCGCTCAGCACTCTTGCATCCGTTGTCACCAGGCCGGGATATGCCCAGGGTACACCTAGACCCTCCAGACAAGGCCATTGGTCTCTGTGTGGGGCTTTCCAAGGACTGTCTCGACTACACTGCGCGTCTTCCAGTGGAATTATTCTCCTCCATCTTCGACCTGCTCGAGCAACCGGACGTCTTGCGAGTCGCGCGCGTCTCGCACCAATGGCGCAACATGGCCACTGCTCACAAGAACTATTACGCGCGACTTAATTTACTCCCAAGCAAGTCAGCACCGTGGTCGGCTGACTGGGAACTACAAGTGGCGCGCTTCTGCAACCAGCTCCGTCGCTGTCGCCGGCGCGGCGTCAGAACCAGTATTTACCTCGTGCTGGAGGGGGGTTCGTCTGCCTGGTACCACGACTTGGGCGGATGGCCACAGGAAGAGAGATGCCGTCCTCGCGATCTGTACAGCGACCGCGTCATTCCTGCGCTCAAGGAGAGCGTCGGCGGAATCATGAGGCTCTTGATCCAGGGTCGAAGTGTCTACGCCGAAGATGTCTATTCTGCCCTTTCTTTCCCGCGCCGCACCTGGAGTTGTTCGTGCTGGAGTTCTCCGAGTCTGTCGCCGAGCACAGCTCCATACCACCGCCTCCAGCCCATTTGTTCGCTCGCTACGCGCCTCGACTGCATACTGTCAAATTGAATTGGACGCCGCTCCCGGCCACACCTGTAACTGCGTTTTCTAACGTCGCTAACGTAGAGCTGGTTTATCGCTCAGCTCAGGCGCCTTTGCGCCACATCATGGCCAGTTTCACTCGACCTGTTCGGCTCAGCATTCGGTGTGGGCGCACTGACTGGGACTGGAGCTCAAATCAACATCCCCAGCCTAGTAGCTTCGGTCCCAGGATTCACAAGTTAAAGATTACCTGGGGATACAACGGCCCGCTTCCTCGAGATTTGGCCATGGCCCTGGCAGCGCAGGCAATCCCTGTTATCGACGCGGACCTTTGCTTCAGCGAGATTACGCTTGCACACTTTCTCCACTATGCACCGAGTCGTCTGAATTTGACGTTTTACTCGCACACCGTCAACCTCGACCCTTACTGCGTTGGCGTGACGCTGCGCATCGAGGGTTGTTTGCCGGATGCACCAGCGCCATTTCTTCGCGGCTTCAATGCACAAAGCGACAAATTCAGCACGCAGCTGATTCCGCAGCTCGTGTGCATCCAGACGCGCATCGTCGAATTGGTCATACTTCATTCGCTGCTGGCGGACCTCGTTCGTACGGTTCACCACCTTCCGGAACTGCAGTTGCTCAGCATCAACGTGACTGGTCACGTACTCTCTACAACCCACAGACCATCATTCTGGCTCTGTGGCCGTAGAAACGGGGTCTCAGAGTTTACGTCACTCAATCCAGAGGAAGTACCGAACGACTGTGATCCTAGCGCGAGCGAGCCTGGTCCCTGGCCCGACGTCGAGCCAAGTCATACGCTGGACGTGGGCGCAAATCGGAACAATATCAACTGCCCTGCATTGCGTCGATTGGTCCTATCCAACGATTCGCTCGAACGTCTGGCATTTGTCAACAGGCGCGAGCTTGTGCACCTTGGTCGCGATCTGTCTCTGCTGCGCTCTAAGCCTGCTGCCATCCTGTGTCTGAAAGGGACAACGCTGTACGGTTCAGCCCACATAGGCCTATCCATGATGTTTTCGGAGATTATCTCAAAGCACTAGATGTTGCAGGAAAAAAGAGCTATGAGTATTTTGATACCGTACTCAGAGTTACTAAAGGAATGATACTTCATCCCCCCATTCTTTATTCATGGGCGTATAGCGCAGTTGGTAGCGCGCCTGTTTAGCATACAGGAGGTCTCCGGTTCAAATCCGGATTCGTCCACATCTTTCCTTTTCCCCTACCAATTCCATTCAGTCACAAGAATCATTCTAACCTGGTGTCGTTGCAGACGTACACGCGCGCGCGTAAGTATTGTGGGTAACGAGGGGTTTGGGCATAAATTTTGCTCAATAACCTTGCCAAGGCCCGATACGTCCACGTCCGCGGCACACATGCGTACCACCCAAATGACTTATAGTATACAGTAGGAGCATAGGAACATTGCATGCTGTAGCACAGCTGAAGTTATCCTGTACCATAGCCAGCTACCCCGAATTAACGCAAATGTGAAAGACAGTCTTGATGCCGCGTACGAAGCAACTGCAAGAATCGGAGCTGGGAAAACAAAGCGTCGATAGCACGGCAATGTGTGTGAGCAAAAGTCTACAGGCGGTAGCGGTACATGATACAGTTCAGGATCAGCGAGGAATCACAAATTTCGGAGCAGTTTTTTCCAGACAGGCGGAGCGAAGACCGAGAGCAAACAAGAAAGGAAAGCCGAAAGCCCAACAACGCTGAAAGATCAATACCACGGGTAGAATTCGTGCTTCATCTGGGCCAAGTTGTGCGGCATCGTGCTCTGGCTGACAAGGTTGATGACCGGCTGGACGGCGGACTGATTACCGTTCGAGACAGGCTACAGCCAACAGTAGTTAGCAACAGTGGGAAGACCCAGAGGAAGACAACAGACCTTCTCCCAAGCATCCTTGCAGGCGAGGTGCTGTGTGCGGGTGATGATGCCGTCCACATTGGCGTTCACCGTCTCGCGGATTTCCCTGTTGAGTTGCTCCGGCGTCGACATGGCCATCCGTGCGGCGTTCTCACGGAACCAGAATACCACCTCGTCACGCATGTACAGTGGCAGCTCGCGCTCCAGATTGTGCTACAAACCACGTTATTCAGTGATTGCACGTCTCTAAAGGACTGCAAGCAGTACAAGCGCACCTCTGGTTCGGTTAGCGAGCGCGCGAACGCAACGATGCCTGTGACGAAGATGCCCTCGGTTGCAACGCGCCCAATGAAGTGCTGGATGCTCGGCGTGAATCGCCACGGCACATGTTCCGCCGGACTCGCGAGCAGAGGCTTGCCTTGGATGAAAGCTGGACGGTGGCCCGACACTCAGCATGAATACTACCTCCCAGACGATAGACGCACCTGGAATCATGTCCGACATGGAGATGAGCCCACTCTTCCGGCTGACGGTCATCCTGTGTGGAGTGCGCATGGGCAGAGACACGATATACGTGATGAAGCTCGCAGCAGCGAGCTGGGACGCAAATTGTTTGCGCATCAGCCAGAGGTCGGTCGCTGTCTTCATTGACTTGTACATGTACTATGCCGCACACCTTAATGGACGAGAGACACAGCGTCGAAACAGGACACATACCTCAGTCAGCACGGTCTCGGGGATCATCTTCGCGCCAATTTCGCTCAGGATGTCCATTTTGACAAGTTGCATGCGAGTCTTATCAAGCTGGAGAGGCTATCAGCTCAATGTGTCAGGCGACGAAGCGCAACCCACCGCCCGCCCCGCTGACTCTTGCACGGCTTTGAACTTTTCTGCGTACGCGAGCGAGGGCGCCTCACGAGTCAACCCAGCACGCGAGCAGAACTGGTCGTAGATGTCTTGCAGTGAGACGAACGTCTCATCCGACTGAATGAGCCGCGCCCGTATTCCGAGCGGCATGGAAATCGGGAGGTTGAACGTGAGGCTGCGACGGCGCGTCTCTTTGCGGCGCACAACAACGCTGCAACAGCTTGTGAGCAAGCGCAACGCTGCTGGCGTGGTCCCACAGACCTGTTGAACGTGCGGAATATCTGATGGACGCGCTCCTCACGCCGAGCATGACGGACCTGGTTATGAATCAAAAAAGAGTGCGACGAGCCGTCGTGACCGATGAACTGGAAGCGGCGGAGGTACAGCTGGTGGCCGCGGACAAGGTCGAATTTGCTCGACAAGTGAGCAATTTTGGCGAATTGCGACGCGTTGTCCACGTGCTGCGTACGAACGCATGAGAGTAAGTCCGATGGAATGAACGAGCGCACCTGTAGATATTGTCCAGGCACTTCAATCTCGTGCAGCTTGTTGAACTGGAATGCGGCCAAGTACGGGTTGATGTACTCGATGGAGAAGCCGCGAGGGCGCTCTTCAAGTGCCTTCTCGTAACGATCCCGCCAGACCTGAAGCTTCTGGACGTATTGACGCATATTCTGCGGCGGCGACTTGATGAAGTCGGACTCGAAGTCGGCCTGCACACAGTTCGTTAGTTGTACATTATTCCAAAAGCCATGAGGGAACGAACGCGAGCACTGCCAATGATTGTGTGCGAGCGAGCAACCCGTGTGACGTTCGTCATTGAGATTGGAAGAATGGCCATATCGTCGCCATACGTGCTCGCCCTCATGTTCGTGTTCTTTAGGGCGTTAGAACAATCAATAACTGAATTGTTAAAACACATACCGCGACGCCTTCAGCGAGCAGAGCACTGATGATTCGATAGGCCGCCTCGTCCGGTGTCTCCTTGCATTTCCCAATATTCTCCGCCAAACGCTCCATCGTAATCTGCAGTAACGGATGGCTACTCTTGATGATGCTAAACAGCTGCTCGACATGGAGCTCCCAGGCCGCGGGCATAGGTTTGTCAACCGGCTGCGGCTGGGGAGAACTGGTTGTCTCTGTCGCAGGCGATGGTGGTACGCCGCCGTCATTGTCACCTGTTTCTGCCTTTACAGGGCTTATCGGTAGCCCAGCATGTTGTGGATGGCCACTTTGACCTTGTTGTGCAGCTGAAATGCGACGTGCTTGTTCAGCGAGGCGGCGCCGTTCATGAATTTCCTCGAGCATGGTACGGATATGATAATAGAGCGCCTGCGATGAGCGTTAGCGTAGTTCGCGACAAGCCAAGCCCGGCGCACCTGCGGGTGGTTCTTTGCAATGCTGATGAGCAGATGAATGACGTGCTTGGCCTCGCGCAAAGGAAGAGCGGCCGTGAGTTGTGGAACGAGCGTTAAGAAGTACCAAATCGGCATCTGGTCCCTGTGCTGTACGAATGCCTTTTCTATCGCGTCGCTGCTCCCATCGTCGAAACTCAGTAGCCAAAGAACGCGATTGAGGTAAGGTCGTGACTTCCTGTTGTTCAACAACTGCGCTGCCTGCATATAACAGCTCAAGGCACTGGCTGCGTGCGAGCCGTCGGTCGGCTGCTCCTTGAGCAGCGAGTCGTGGTATTGACCCCATTCAGCCCACGCTTTTGCCTGCTGCATGTCGAGCTGAACGGCCTGCGCGAATGCGGAATTGGCTTCGTCGGGATGACCTAGTTTGTGGAAGAACATGCCCTTGAGCGTGAAGAACTCAGCCTTCTGTTGGGCTGAGAAGAACGTGAGGTTCGTGTTGTTGATTACCTGTGTGATATGAGCAGTAGTCTGGAGGCAAACGAGTGGCCGCATACCTCGAGTCCTTGTTGGAGCTCGGAAGACGTTTGATAGTAACAGCGCGCTTGCTCGCGCAGCTTGCGGAATGCTTCGGCAATCTCGATATTAGGCAGGGTATAAATCTTGTTGAGCGCGCTGTGGCAGACTTCGAGAAGGTAATGCTTGCGAGCGACATGGGCATAGCGATTGATAGTCCACGCAGTCTCGTGGTAACCGCGGTATCCGAACGTACTGGCGTTAGTGTTGGCGCCGCTCTGACTCTGGATGAGGGGAAGGTATGCCGTGTTGATCATCTCGAAGACGTGCTGCCGCGAGAAGACAAGGTCACTCCAAATGCTGATATCATCTTCGAGGTTGGGCAGCCGCTCGCGCCAGGTAATGAGCATGTGTTTCAACTCGCCCGACTTCTTTTCCAAGTTGGTGGAGTTGGTGACAGACAATGACTGGAAGATGCCCGCAGCTTCTGTAAGCTCTACGAATTGCTGGAAATGCTGTAACAGCGGGATATGCGCGGCGGAAAGGTTCTCAGGTAGCGAAACCCATTTACGCAGCGTAAGCTGCGTGGCGTCTTCGAGGATCTTGGGGAAGTCGGCGGTCTTCATCGGGTCTGAGCCATACCCCTTTTGCAGCGCGATAAAAGCCTCGAAAACCTTGCGCCTCGGCGTGGCAACGTCGGACAGTTGACTGAGCTCAGCTTCGATGAGGTCCCGGTCGCGTGTCCAATCAGGGCCTTGACGCCACATGGCCTCCAGCCAAAGGTCCTTGTCGTCAAGACTTTTAGCGAAGTCGCGGAGAACGTCCCAGACCTGCAGCTTCTGCAGTGCGAGGATATAATGATCTTCCCACAGCGAGTATTCCTGTTCTGTATAGTTCTGCGCGCCAGTCCGCGCCTTCATCATTGCGCTCTCGTAGTGCTGAAGCGCCAGACTCCACATGCCGTGCTGCTCGAAGATAATGGCTTGATTCGTGTCCGGATAGAGATGGCGAGTGCGCCATGCACCGTAGAACAGATCGTCCTCTGCGATATCTGCGTAGAGTTCTATAAGCGAATCCACGCAAGTCTGACGAAGGGTATCCTCGTCCTGAAATGTATGGTCGATTGAATGCTCAAGCATGGCGATCGCGATGTGCCACGCCCCAAACGTTTTTCCAAGGTACTTGACGAGGAAGGGAGGCAGCGTGATCGAGGGCGTGCAAGCATGTATGCCTTCGAGAAGAGTTTGAATGACGTTGGGGCGCTGGTTAGCCTGCTTGATGTGATACTCGCGCGTGAGGAGGGCAGTAATGTGTCCGCTGAGATCGGTTTGCTCTTTGCGCGAGAGCGTCGACCACATCGAGGAAAACATCGAGACCCACAGGTGGCGTGTGTTGAGCGGATCGCTGTAAAGTAACCGGCGGAGAGGCGAGATGATAGAGCCAACGCGGCGACCCTGGACTGATTCTAGGAAGCTGATATCCCCAGCCGAATTCTGTCTGCCCAGCGGCGGTATGACCTCGTCATTGTCAACGCTACCAAGGAGCAGTTCCGCGGCGACGTGAATCCAATTGTATTCAGTGAGGGGTTCCCAACCCTGGACCGCAAAAACGTAGTTGAGGCGCGTCATCAACGGCGTGGCAATGCTGGCGTCAAGAAGGTCGAGGAACTTGGCACGCATGACGGGGTCCTGGGCGTGACATCCCACGAAGAAGGCGGGTTCCAGCCGCTGCGTGAGGTCGGTACGGCGGAGTGCAGCTTCGGTGTATATGTCGTATATGAGCTCGAGATATT
Organism: Auricularia sp. M13; assembly: GCA_037042915.1. Taxonomy (NCBI): domain Eukaryota; kingdom Fungi; phylum Basidiomycota; class Agaricomycetes; order Auriculariales; family Auriculariaceae; genus Auricularia; species Auricularia sp. M13. The sequence continues at coordinate 1,258,889 of CM073197.1, read as the reverse complement.
CCGCGAATAACACCTCGCTGCGATCCTTGAAGCCGACCATCTTGAGAAGGAGGTTGGCTTTCTCCTTCATCGTTGGGTACGGCTCCTTGCTCTTGAGCACCCATTCACGGGCAATTTCGAGCAGATACTGGCAAAAGGGCACGCTCGTCGACTTTTCGACCAGCATGACCATGCACGTAAGCAGGTTCTTCCGCTGGTCGGACAGGTACGCAACGCCAATCCGGCAGATATTCAGGATAGTGCGCAGCATCTTGAGATTCGCCTCGGGAGTAGCTAGGCCTACGTGCGTGTGGTCCCTGGAAAATCGAGCCAAGAGTTTGGTCAGATGCTGACCGAATGGTTCCAGCTTGCGGGGCGCGACTTCCACCAGGGCCTGTAGCATGTAGACTGGGCCACGCGGGTGTTGCGCCGTCCGCAAGCCCTCGTTGATAGCTTGGTCGATGAATGCATGGAACTCTGGCAGAGGATTCTGGGCATCTTCGTCGTCGTACGTAGGTGGGAACAGCTGAACAAGGCGCTTGAACACAGGAAGCAGATTGTCGTGTAGCGTCGCATCTTCGCTCGTGAGTCCGCGTTGAACGAGCTTTTGCAAGGTCTGCGCATTTGCTTGGTACCAGGCATCAGGCTTTTCAGCTGAGATGACGTTCAAGAGCCGCGCGGAGTTGATCACGGAATTCACGTTCTGCGGTGTGATATCGCTCTGCTCGCGGGTTTAGCACATTACGGTATTGCGAACACGCAGAAACTCACGGAATCCAATGTGCGAGAAAAGAAGTTCAACTTGACGGTGACCTCTTGCCAACCGTCGGGCGCGGAGATCTCCTTCAAGAACCCGAGGGCGCGAGTGTGCAGGATCTCCGTCTGCTTGATAGCCTGAGGCTGTTGGGCACCGTCCGGCCCAGGGGAGACCTGAACGACGAGGCGGACCAGGAAACTGACCAGAGACTCGCGCTGAGTCAAGGGTGTGATATACGGCGCTTTGCCATCGGCCCCAGGCAGCTCAGTCGCGGCCTGACGTTCCCAGTATAGCACAACGTCGACCAGGTCGAGACAGAGATTGCGCGTCTCGAAGTTGGACTGTGGACTGAGGCCGAACTTCGTGAACGAGCCGATCATATGTGGCACATACATCGCTCGGTGAGGGTAGAACACGTCGCGGTGGCGAACAACGAGCGAGTATATAAGCGTCCACTGCGGAATTCCGCCCTGCGCGTCTTCGTTGAGCAACTTGCGCACATAGCGAGCCCAGTTGACGGTGTCGTCAATGGGCAGCCGCTTTGGGAGGGTCGGCACGAGGATGTCGAGAGCCTGCTTGGTGAGTGCTCTGGCTTCCGTATTCTGAGTGCGGATGAGGTTACTCAGGGTGCCCAGAATGAACTTGGCCGGCGCCTCGAAAGCGTCGTAGAATCGGCAGAGGAAGATATTCGCGCATTGCTTGACCACCAGGTCGTCACTGTTGTTCAAGAAGTTCCAGCCCGTCTTGATAATTTCTTTGCGACCGGCATTGAGCAAGCTTGGACAATACTGCACCAGTACGCTCGAAAGGTGCAGGATGCCGACCTTGAGCAACTCCTCCTCGTTGTCGTATTTTCCGGAACTGAATGGCCCGAGGAACTGCTCGAGGACGAGCTGAATCAGGCTCTGATCAACGACTTCCTCCTTCCTCAATAACGAAACTTGTAGCAGCGGGATTACGACGCAATGAAGTAGGCGGGTCAGGTGCGGGATGGAGTGTACCCTGTCTTCCGCGCTGAACCAGTTCAAGAACGTGATGACGATATTCCGGCGTAGTTCCACGTCGTCTGTGGCGATGAACTCCTTGTGAACGAAGCGCGAGAACACCGCAAGGTCGAGAGCAACAGACTGTTGATGGATGAGGAACACGTCGAAGAGAATCTCGACGCGTTTGTCTTGCTCCAGCGACCTCATAAACACGTTAAGCGCCAGGCGGACCCAGAGAGGAGGCAAGGGTGCATCTTTGGATCCAGACGAGAACTCGCCGCGCCAGAGCTCAATCAGCGCGTCCACGACGTCGGCGTGCTTGCCGATCCAGGTCGGATCAACAGTGATAATGTCGGTCACGATCTGAAGACCGTATAGCACCTGCGCACGGTTCTCGTCGATGAAGCAGGCAGCAATCAAGTCCGACGTCCGCCTATCGAGTTCGACGAGAAGTTCCGGAGCACTCTGGGCGAGGATAACATTCCGTAGCGTGCGTACGTAGCGGCCATCGTCAAGCTTGCTGAAAAACGTTTCGACGGTTTCTGCGGGATAGCGGTTGAGATACCTGCCAAGCGGCTCGCTCAGAGGGCTCGGCGAAGCGGACAGGAGCGTGAACTCTGTCTTCACAACCTCCTCGATGAGTTCATTCAGGTAGATATTCGCCGTCTGGGGCAGTAGGTGGAAGATGTCGAGCAGGCGAACGAGCTTCGCGATCGAGTCGTTGTCGAGGAGCGGCGCGTTAGCAGCGGCGGCAAGGTTGGCTGGTTCAGCCAGAGTCTTGAAGTGTAGCACCAAGCGCTGGCCGAGTTCAACTCGGAAATAGTTCGTTAGCAACTGCATCAGCCGCGCGAGCCCCTCCAGCCCCGGAACGGTCAGAGCCTTCGTGTCGGCGAGATTTTGCAGGATGGGCCTAAGACCCGTTTGCAAGAATTCGCGGGGGAGACGGGCGGTATGCGCCGTGAGACACTTCAGGCCGTCACGCGCCGCGTCCTTGATGGCCTGGTTCGAGGAATAGAGTGCTTTGAAGTAGACACTCACAACCCTGCAGAAAAGAAATACGTCAGTCTATCTTCGATGGAGCTGTGACAACGGACATACTTCTGCCGCGTCTGAGTTTGCTTTGCGTAGCAGTCTGTGACGGGCAACGATGCCGTCATGAGCTTGATCCCGCATATGCGAACGTTGTTGGCCGTCATTTGCCCCAGACGCGAGGGGAAACGCGCCACGAGCGAGCTATCTTCAGCGTCCGCAAGGCCAATGGCTTCGTGCAAGACGCGCAGTAGCTCATCGCCGTTCTCCGGGACCACCGGCGTCTCAAGATTCAGGAGGAAGGTCATGGCGTCCATGTTTTCCATTTGCTTCTGCACGGGCAGCGTGCGCAACGGGAGCGCGAGGATGTGGCCAAGGATGCGCTGACGGTGCGGGTGGATGATATCGTTGGGCTGGCGGTTGGTGCGCTCGGCGATATACTTGATAGACTCATACGCAACCTCGCGCACAGCGGCAAACCCGCCGCCAAGCTCGGGCGTGAGGTGAACGGACATAACCTCCAAACGCTGGCGGAACTGGGGGCTGCTCTGGTCGAGCTGCATGAAGGCGTCGATGCCTGAACGGAAGCACACAATGGCAGCCTCCTTGATATCAGAGATGACGGATGGGGGCGAGTCGGAAGGCACGCTCTTTAAAACGGCGTTCAGTGCTGTGCCAGCCTCGAGCTCGCGGAGATGGAGCCAGGCGCGGTTGGCCGAGCCAGGGTGTTTGAGCAGCAGCTGGAAGCCCTTCGCGCCGCCTAGCTTCTGCAGCCAAGTATCAGCATGGCACATATGCTGGCAGCGAATCGCGAATTGAGACAGCATAAAGACGATCTCATCCGGACGCAGCTTCTTGCCGTTTGCTGCCTCTTTAAGCGCAAGGACGTCGTCGATGAGGTGCCCAAAGAGCTCGGTTGCCGCACTGACTTCTGTGTCAACGGGAGACGCAAGGCCCTCCAGGACAACTTCCATCAGGACGTTCGAGTATAACGTCAGCATGCGCTTCCCGCCCAAGATGCTCGCCGTTTCGGGGTCTGGGTCACGCGCGACCTCCATGTAGAAGACGTGCCGCGCGAAGCCGCGCAGGTAGTCCATGATCTTGGCTTTGCTATCCTCAACTACGAGTGCGCTGACGAGTCCGCGTAGCGTGTCACGATACATATTCTCGTACTCCGCCTCGCGGATATCCTGGCAAGAACATATCAGCATCATTGGAACTGGAGATATGTAGGCATACGTACGCCGTCGAGGACCAGCGTCAAGCAATGTTTCGCCAGGTCGAAGGCATGCTCGCGGTAGCCTTTGTCTGAGCTCGTCAGCTGCCCAAGCGCAATCGCAGCAACGGGCGCCATGTCGATATCAGCGCGCCTGCTGCTCCCAAATGGAATAGACTGCACGACGGGATCCGACCGCACGCGATAGTTAAGCTCGGGGTCGTCGTGCAGCAGTAGACGGTTCTTCCCGCCCAGCTTTCCCAGTATGCGAGCGGACGTGTGCGAGTGCAGGTGCGAAGCCGGCGCCGGCTGGAGGTGCTTGTTGAGACCGCGGATGAGCGTCGGGAGGATGGGCATAAGCGGCGGGTCGATGTACTCCGGCTGCAGGTTGTCGATGCACAGCTCGAGCGTGCGCAGACCCTGCGAGACAGTGTCCGGTGGGCCCTGCAGGCTCAGCACCAGCGGCCGCATCAGGTAGCGCAGGTGCGGCACGAGGTGCGTCAGCCGCACGGGGACGGTGAGACACAGCTCCACAATCATGTCGCGCCGCTTGATGTCAGTCGCCGGCGTCGCGTCCAGGTGCTTGTTCAAAGTCTCCAGCATCTCCGGGAGGAGGGGGAGTACCTCCTTGTACAAGTGCTCGAAGCGGCCAGCAGCGCCGCCGATGGCGCGGAACAGCCCGCGCAGGAGGATGTAGTAGTTGGTCGGGTCCTTGACGCGCGCAGAGAGCAGGAGCGAGTCGAGGATAAGCCGAGAGAGATGCGGAGCGAGCATCGTCTCGTTCTTCGCGGGGAACTGCGTGACGGAGATGAACGCCATCTTGAACATGCGGATGGGCACCGAAGATTCCCTATAATCCATCTCGGCCAGGTCCTCGAGTCGCTCGGAGAGATGCTTGAGCAGCAGCGCGAGAAATACGGTACTCGTGCCCTCGGTCAACAGAAGCGTCTGCGCGATGTAGAGCAGCGCGTTGTGCTTGTGGACCATGCTGAGGTAGCGTCCCATGTGCATTGTCCACACCTCCTGGAAGACCAGCGGCCGCAGCTCGCGCAGAACCTCAATGAGCTGGTCGCTCGCGAGCTTCTCGTCTTGACTATCCTGCTGACTGGGGTCGTAGATGTTCATCGCGTGAAGCGAGTCGATGAAGATGCGTCCCATGCGCTCGGCGTTGGGTGCGAGCGCGTCGTCCATCTTCTGCAAGTTCCACACAAGGTTCTTCACGCCATGCATGAGCGTGCGGAATAGATACTTGCTTTCTGTGAGCGGCGTTAGTGCGACTGGTCTCCCAGGGGTCGTTACATTCTTACGATGGAGACATTCAGCAAGCGATTCAATCGTGAAGAACGCTTCGCCCAGGATGGGTTTGCTGCGTTCAATGAGACCGTACTCAGTCCCATTGCTGGTGTCCATTTCGTCCTCCTTCTTGTTCGGCCTCATCGCGAGCCAGTCCTCGCGCACGGTCTTTATGGACGCAATTTTGTCGGAGAAGCACTCGAGCAGCTGCGTCAGGATGCGACCCGCCTCCTCCTTGTCGTGCTTGTTGACTACGACCTCGATGAGATTCACGAGTAGCTTGGCGAGCACAGTCTGCAACTGGCCGAGGAGCGAGGTGGCATGCAGCCCGCAGGCAAAGTGCTTAATGACTTTCGTGATCTGTTGCGGAGAGAGATCCGAGCGGACATGGTGCACGAGATCGGCGAGGACCATGAAGCCCGTATGGCGCAAAGCGTCTTGGGACCCAATGCCGCGGCCGAGAAGAATGCGCTCGTCAACCAACAGGTCGATATGAGGAAGTAGGTGCGACCGGTAGTCGGCGCTGAGCATGTGGCGCAGCGCGGTGAGCATTTCCTAGAAGTTAGATCAGAAAGGAAGATGAACGACCTGTGTCAACACACTCTGCGCATGGGAATGGAATCGGGTGGCATGTCCTGCAGAATGCGAATGGTTGAAACGGGTAGGCTGTCTGCGAACGGGCGCAGGAAGTCCTTGTGACTGCGCAACGCATATGCAATGAACGAGACGGACTGGAATACTTTAGATACCCGGGGAGCCTGGCGAAGGCAACGAGCTTACTTTGACCTGCGAACTGATAAAGTCCGAGAACGTCGCTTTGTTCTGGATGGCGGGATTTGGCCCGAGTATCTGTCTTCCTGGCGCGTAGAGTTTCTTCTGCGCAGGAGCCTCGTATTGCATGTGCTAGAAGAAAGGTCCAGCCTCCACTCCCTCAGGCAGCTAACATAATCGAGCGCACCTTGACCACAGGAGGAATCAGCTTCTGGAACATGGGCATGGCCTGCTCGCGATGGGTTTGGAATATAAGGATGAGAGTGATTGGGCACTCGGCGATGAGTTTGAACGAGCGCGTCGCGGGTGTGGCCTGGTTGGCCGGTGGGTCGGTAGTGCTGCAATCCTCGGGAAACGTTTCGTTCGAGAACTGCTCAGCGCCCGCGAGCAGCTCAATAAAGAGATCGACAAAGGCGGGCATGTGCGACTCGGTCAATTGCTTGTATGTGCGCGCTAGCTCGGCGAATATCTTGAGCGCGACGATGGCGTTGTCCTCGTTGTCCACGCGCATAACGTGCAGCACGGCGGCGGCCATTGCGGGCACTAGCTGCTTGAACGCGTCCTGGTGCGGATGGCGATGGCACAGCTCAAGCAGGCCGTGGCGCAGCTGCTGCTCGGGCGTGTCCTTGCGCATTGTGGGCTGGCCGTTGCGCAGGATGTCGAGCACGACGGGGAGCACGACGGCAATGTAGCGCGCCATGTCCTGTTCCCGAAGCGAATCGATGTTCTCGCGCAGATATTCGACGAGATTACTCTTCAGCTTAATGTCTATTGCAAGGCGTAAGTCAATAGTTACAAAAGCAATTGTGGACTAATTACCCGTCCCCGGCTCAGATATACGGCGCGCAATAACCTCGAGGTCCATCGACCCCTGAGGCGGCCCAGCAGTGACGGCAGCCATGAGATGGTCGTGGGCGGAGGTCAAGGACAGTAGTCGGAAGCTTCCGGGGGGGAGGCGCCGAAATCTCGTTTCGCGCTGCAGACCCCCAAAGTGATCGGCGCACGTGACCTTGAGTCTCCGCCAGAATTACCTTAGACCTGAGATTCACAAGCCATGCATTCGCAGGGCGGACGTGGCACTGCACCTTCATGTCTTTAACCGATAGAACCGCCTCGCTCAGCCTGAACAGACGCCGTCTGCGCGCTGCGTTGCGATCGTCGACTGCAGCGATCTGATTCACTGTGCGTTGCCAATGCGTTGCTGTAACTTGAAGGACGAGATCTCTCGGTAGATGCTATCACCTACCTCATACAGTGAAATAAGACACAGAGCGCTCTGAGAGATCCCTACGTACTCTATTTGGAGGTTATAGACTCGCTGGCGTTCTTACTACGTGTATTGTGCGCTAGCAGTACTACTGATCACATCGAGCGTCTGTTTCATATCTCTTATACAGTACTTGTCGTCCTGTAAGCTTCACGTGGGCTCCCATGGTTATCCGGACACCCACAATGCACATGGAATTTGGACTTGATACAGTGTTCCCGACGAGCCAAAATCATTGAGAGCCTCCATTGCAGCCCTCTCAATGAGATATTTATGTATATCAAAAGGCAGACACATTGACACGCACATGGAGAAGGCCCCATACACATGAAATCGTTAAAAGCGATAGCTGCGATTTGCAGACTTCGACAAGAATCTGGGGACTCTCAATACCAATTACAACTAAAAGGCTGTGGACGAATCCGGATTTGAACCGGAGACCTCCTGTATGCTAAACAGGCGCGCTACCAACTGCGCTATACGCCCATGGAGAAAGGCGCTAATTTATGTGCATCTATGCTTTCGAGCTTTATCAATTGCCTCGAGGATTTCATCAATCCTGTCAGGCCACGATATTGAATGTGTGTCAATACAGTTCACGAAGAAACATTTCCCTGCTTCTCCGTGGAAAGTCTCTTCCCACATGACTTTGACTCGCGGGTTATATAATGGTTCCCGTGGAGATACCCGGTGTACACTCCGGATGTCGTTGACCGAGGCTCGCGACGATCCGCGGCATCTCACCTCGACGTCTCGGAAGGATGGAATTGAGGGTGAGCGCTTTCACTCCTGTACCACACTACACCACCGGTACACGACGCAGAGCCTTGCTGCACATCCCTGCAGCAGATTTTCCATATAGCATGACGTCGGCTTTGCCTGTGCATCGCCGCCGCCGGCGTCTTCGGCAACCTGGATTTACATGGTGCTAACCACGGGATCGGATCGCCACAATGGCGGATCCCCAGTTAGGGTGCTCTCTACAAGTTTATGCGCTGAGCGGCGTTCAACCGAGGCTTCTGGTGGGTGAGAGTCAAACATGTGCACTTGGGAGGCTGGGCATAATGGCCCTTTTGCGACTCATACGCCGGGAAGGGTCCCTAATTCCCCGGCTATGTATGATTATAGGGGCGGCGGCGGGGATTCGTTCGATGAGCCGGCGTCGACCGTCGTGCATTCGAGGTGGAACCGCCACATCAGCTTCGCGGCATCGCACATGACAACGAGCTCGATTTGGACATCCGACGCTCCCCGTTTTTGTTCTCTCAGCGCAGGCGGGTTCCCGGGTCGCAGCAGGCCGCGTTTGGTAGTGTCGGGTGCGAGGTCAGTCGCGTGGCTGCTCCCCTATTACAGCCAGGCAGGGATTGATGACATAGTCACGTACAGAGTACCGTAGCTCTTCCGCCGCGCTCAGATCCGTCGTATAAAGAGCGTCCATCCCGCGAAGGGGGCCGCCTTGCTCTCCTGATCAGCGACCAGGTCACGGATTGGTGCGCTGTATGAGCGACGGGCCGACGTCAACCAACGAGGCTCTTGAACCGTCTGCCAACTGGTGGCCACCGCGCGCGGCGACTCCGCGTCCATGGGCGGATCCGCCTAGGCGTCAGCGCACTGTCCCTCTCGAGCAATCAGGTGCGCCCAGGCAGTTCACCCGCTTTGGGATGTGGCCGGGTCCTGACACGCCCGTCAGACGCGCTCGCAGAGACCAAGACCGCAGTCTTGCGAGCAACCGCCAAGCTCGTCGCCGACATCGCCCACGAGGGTCTTGCCGTGGCCGTCGACGCGCTCGAATATGTGCCTGTCCCCGGAGTGGCCAAGTTGGCTGGCATCCTGTTGCTCATCTGGGATACCGTGCAAGGCGTCGAGGTACGCGTTCTACCCCTATCTGAGCTCCCCGATCGCTGACGTTTCTGCTTCAGTCTAATCGTCTTGCCTGCCTTCGACTAACCAGATCAGCCGCCGACACGCTTTGGTACGTTCGGGCAGATGTCGACGCAGCCGGTCAGGATGTTCTCGAGGTCCTCAACGAACCACTGGTGGCACTGCACGAGTATGTATCAGAGAGCGTGATATTTTCCCTTGCTCATCCCGTTTTGCAGAGCTTTTCAGCGTGTTTTGCGAGTCGTTCAGAAACAAGCCCAACGTCCTTTCTTGAAGCGTTACCTGAAACGCGACGAGGATGTCCGCAAGATCGAACACTGCGAGCACGCGTTGGAATCTGCAATGGACAATTATCGCGTCCGTCCACATAGTTCCAATGTGGGCGAAATACTGACAGGTCAACAGTTGTCAATCTCAACACGTACATTGCAACGCATCCTGAGAGTGGAGAGCACTTTAAATTCTTCTCTCGGACTTTTATCCCCACTTTCTTCTTCATCCGTAACCCTCTCCCCCTCCCCGCCTACTCCACGAGCAGCACGCCCAGGCGGTCCACCCTCCCGCGTCATCGCCGATGTTGCTCGTGCACACGCAGATGCCGCCCTCGATCGTGCGGACATGGATGCACGTATTCGCGAAGCTCTGTCCCGCGGCACAGACGCGGCGCTCTTCACTCTTCTCCAAGTTCCTGTTCACGAACTCCCGGAGGCACAGTGGGCAATGCGCCGTGCGCTCGAGAGCATGTCGTCATCACATCCCATGGACGAAGACCGCGAGTTTCACCGCGAGTTCCTCGAATATGGAATCGACGCTCTCGCAAGACTTAGCGATTATCGCGCTGTTCCTACGTACACGGTCACAAAGTACGAACTGGACCGCGAGGATCGTATTGGTCTGGGCAGCTTTGCCGAGGTCTACAGGTTCGTCTTCATCTCCGCTTCCTCATTGGAGCGGGCGTTGAGTTGCTGTCCCAGAGGAACGTGGCGCAATTCTGCCGTCGCTATCAAGATCCTCTCGCCTGTGACCCCGCAAGACGCGTTCAAGCGAGAGATTGAGATATGGTACGCATTGTGTATCGTCTTCTCGTGTTCTGTGTTGACGCTGTATTCGGTAGGCGCATGCTCAAGCACACGCACGTTCTGCCTCTATGGGGTGCTTCATCCCCTGACAGTGGAGCTCCGTACTTCTTCGTTTCGCCATACATGGCGAACGGGGCTCTGCCCGGGTACCTGCATCGTGTACATCCACCGGCCACGGAGCGTATGCGCATCATGCACGAGATCGTGCTGGGCATGGTCTACCTTCACTCTCGACACGGTGGGGCATTTAGAAGCCCTGGATTCATGCACATAGCTGACCTGGACTTAGTGCTTCACGGGGACTTGAAGGCTGCCAACGTTCTGGTCGACGACCACTTCCGCTGTGTCATCGCGGATTTCGGCCAGTCCGAGGTCAGAAGCGAAGTCTTGCGGTTGACGGGCAAGACACCGCCTCGTGAGTTCCATTGCATACGGGGACGTCTATGCCTGCTCATGTATCAGATGGCACGTTGCGCTGGCTATCTCCCGAGCTCATGGACGGCGACGGCGTGCTCACTGCCGAGGCCGACGTTTATTCTTTTGCCATATGTTGCGTGGAGGTATGTTCGTCGCGCCACACATACGATGTTCACTAAGAGTGCCAGGTGATGACCTGCGGGCAAGTACCTTGGGGCATCCTCAACGATAACAACGTCCGCAACCTGGTCATCAGTACGTGCTCTTTGACCCGTCGATTGCACGCATCCTCAATACTTGGATTGTAGACCTCGACAAACGTCCAGCCCTTCCTGATACGGATGACGCACATCTGCTCCAAAGACACATCCGCCTCTGGTGGGCTCGTGATGCTCGTCGTCGACCAGCATTTACAACCATTGCTATCGAGTTCAACAAGCTTCGTGGCTTGCCCTCTGGTTCGGAGAGTGTAAATTTCGCCGATCCGCCCAAGACTCCTACGGCTGCCCACCAATCGCCGGCAATAATGTCGCCCCCATTGCAGCCCATTCCCATCCCACCAGTTTCGAACAGTGAGTCACATTGTTTTCTTTTCCCGATCATCGTATAAACTGATACAAGGTCTAGCGCTGGAAGGGGTGCAAAGTGGGAGCGTCAGCAGCGACTCTTATTACTCGGCGCTCTCGGTCCGTCGCCCATCGGACGTCGAGAGCTCTGACGGCCATTCGATACGGACGTTCTCGACATCAACTGAAACTCACGAGACAACCGAATCTGAGGATTGGTACAGCCCTCAGTCACCTCTCCCCGAAGATGCGGGTGCTCGCTTCCGGCGTGACGAGCGGCGGTACAGACTGCGACTTCTGCACAACTACCATCCGTCCCGTAAGCACATTTTCTGATTTATGTCCCTGGTGGTCTCACCTCCTTGCAGTAAAGTTGCCGTTGTGGGTACCGACAAAGTGCAAATCGGGGACGTCGGGTACATCGACAAGAACCGTGGCACATTCGTCGCGCTGCTGAACGCCTTCAATCCCGCACAGCACGCGCACAACGGTTCGCGCTCGTTCCCCGCTCTGCAAAACTACGGCCGCATTCCAAACATTGCGAGGCAGACAAGAGATGACCGCGAGAGGCCTCCAGGTCGTCCGCGGGCCTGGAGCTTTCTTTCGGGAATCTCGTTCATGAACAGCCAGATCCCGCATGGGCCAAAGTTCAACTTGCATGCCGGGCGCAAGGAGGCTTTCCTCTTCACCGAGATGAGCGTATATCGCTACATGGAGGAGGTCGACGCCGCACGGGAGTGGTTCACAGCCAACATCGGTGCGATCATGGAAGAGCACGGCCGAGTGCACCGGATCCAGCGAGAAGACGTCTGCTTCGGTGCGTCTTCTGGCTTGTCACAAAATCTTGGTCTCGAGCTCATTGATTTATAGTCATCGGAGCTCTCGATGCTTCGGACTGGGCAATGTTTGTCAGTCACAACTCGCCCGGAGCTGTTGTGCATCTGCAGATCAGTCCCGAGTCGGAGAGGAAGCCTGGGCGACCGTGGGCGACGTTCGTCGAGGAGGTGCCAGACAAGAAGTCGCCTCCCACCGGACCGTCGTACCCAGATGACCACACCACCCCAGTGTCGACCAACCGCGTTTCGCTGAAGGACCCCATCCCACGCGACGCTGACCAGTGGGATACGGTGCTCCTCGCTCGCTTGCGCTTCCGAGTAGATCAGGCGGTTCCGACCAGCCTCTAGTGGACAGTTTACTGACGCTTTGTTTCCCTTTTTTTACATCCTCGAACTCTCATTTTGTATCCTTACATCCCCGCCTCAGCGCCTGGGCCTCCTCAGCACATTCAATTGACGTGATTGCATGCTGAAATATCTCCTGAAGCGATGAGTAGATTTCGAGGCAGACCGGTAGAGACAACATGCGCAGGAGGACCGGCTGACATTTCTACCATACATCATCGTGGTCGCAGTTTTTGGGTCCAAGGGCTACCGGATTTCCGACCGATCATAAGGTTCCTGTCATACATTGTTGGGTTGTTGGACTGCTCTATCATGAATATGAACAAGAAACGACGCGCGAGGGAACACTGGAGGGCCTGATGGCAATGCAAAATGGTATTCCAGCCTACGGTGGCAATAGTTGAATGGGCACGATGCAGCAGATTACACTTTTGCGATTAAGCGCCGTGTCTCTTGCGGTGTAAATCTAAGAATGGTTGATAGCACGCGAACGAGGTTGGGCTACACCAAAGACAGGAGTAAGTAGACGCAGTGCTGCAAATGGTTGTGAACACGCACCCGCATCTCCTTGTGTTCTAAGAATTGCAATATGACATTGCGTAGGTACTCGAGGTTCACGTCCTCTTCGCTGCGCTGGCTGACCGCGGGAGAGCTAGCTCGCGGAGAGCCTGGCTGTGAAAGTACTTCACTGCTCTCGGAAGCACGATGCTTCACGGGCGAGTCAGCACCATTGCCCGCGGCACCGTTTGGTTGGCCTTTGCCGCTCCAGTACCCAACACCGGGATTGCGCTGGCGTTCGAGCAAAGCAGCAGACTGTTGAACTTTACGCAGCTCATCGCGCAATGTCTGCAAGAGCTAATGAATACATGGCTGCCGCCCATAAAGAAAGTAAACGGACCTTGTTGGTCGCGCGTAGTTGCGATTCTTTGCTTCGCAAGTCATCTGCTTGTTCGGCCATCGCATCTATGCGAGACTGGAGCTCGGTGATCTCTTGCCTCAAAGACTCCTGCGAAACTTGCTCAGCCTGGGAGCTAAACTCATCCTGACTCACATACCTCAACTTCGCCCCGCGCCTCTAATTGCTCGCGAACTTTGAACACCTCCGCGCGCAGGCCATCCATATCCCGCCGCAGGCCGTCATTGATAGCCTCGAGCTCTGCGATCTTCGTCTCGCGCTCTTTCATCCCGCGCACGCTCTCCTCATACTCGCCATCCTTCTCCCCAACGAGCCGTCTAAGGCGCTCGATCTCCCGACCGCGCTCGTTGAGGTTGCGTGCCCACTCCTCCTCGGACTCGTTGCGCTCGCGCTCAATGGCGCGCATGCGCTCGCGCAGGTCGCTCAGCCGCGCCTCGTACTTGCCCTCCGCCTCGCGCAGGAAGCGCGCCACGTCCTCGGACGGCATGCTGCCGCCGGGGGATTGCGTGCCCGCGACAGCAAGTTCGTCCGTGAGCAGTGCGATGCGGTCGTTTGCCTCGCGCAGTTGGTACTGCAGCTCGCCGGTCTGACTCTGCAGCGTCTCAAGGTGCGATTGCGCAGACTCTAGTTCGCCTTGCCGCAGTTGCAGCTGGTCAAAGAGGTTGTTCTTCTCCGTTGATAGCGACCGCACGCTATTCTCGAGCGTGGCTATTTGCGAGTTTTTCGCAGCCAATTCCTGGTTGTGTGTCGCCTGGAAGCCTGCTTGAGCAAACATAAACGGGCATGAAGGAAATTTGAGACGTACCTTTGTCGTGATCGCCTCAAGCTCAAACTGTCCCTTACGGGCAGCTGCCTCCCTCTCGAAGCGCTCGCGCACATTGGCAATCTCCTTGTCAAACGTCTCGCGCAACGACCGCACCTCGCGCTCGCGCTCACTCCGCACGCGCTCAAGGTCAGCCTCGACCCTCTTCACTTCTGCAACCATCCGCTCGCGATCCTCCTTCTCCTTCGCCACCTCCTTGTTCTTCTCCTCCAAGTCCTTCTCCGCTTTGACGAGTTTCGTGCGGACGGTCTTGAGGAGGCTGATGGCCTTGGTGCGCTTCTCCTCCTCCTCCTTCGCGACCTTTTTGGCCTTCTCGACCTCCTCACTCAGCGCAGCGTGTTGGGATTGCGATTCGGAGGAGATGGCCGCGAGCTTCGCGTCGCGCTCTTGTACCTGCGCGCGTAACTGGTCGACCAGCTCGACTTGCGAAGCGCTCTCAGTTTATGCGTGTCGCGAATCTCCTCCATCCGCAATTCTTGTTCTATTGACAGAAGGTCAGGCAAGCACAGATGACCTGAGAGCAATAATGCGCACGTTTATGAACGGCGTTGAGGCGCTTGATCTCCTCCATCGACAGCTGTAGCTATGCATGAGCTTCTCAATGACGTGGGCCGATGTGAAAGCGGGAAACACCTCAAGTTTGAGCGATAAATTGCGCAAGTACTCGCGAAGGCCTTCCGTGTCTGAAATGCTCTCCAGCGGAGTAAGCTCTTTGAGGAGCCCGTCTGCTGCCCGCTTTTCTGCCTGAAGGCGTTTAAACGAAGTCGAGACGTCTATCAAGAAATGATTCAATACGATAACAGAGTAATGCGAGATGCGAGCAAACCTGAGAAACGCTGCTCGACGAGCTTGAGACGTGCTTGCAGCTTCTCAACGTCGACTTCGGCGACCTCGTCCTTCGCGGTCGGTAGCGGATGCTCATCTGTACCTCCAACATCCTCTTCCAACGGAGGGGCTGGTGGGGAAAGAGGCAGCGACTCGGCGGCAGCGCCTCCGGTTCAGGAACAGCAGGAGCAGATTCAGAGGCAGGCTCTTGAACCACGGCCGTCGCTGCTACATGCGCTGCTGAAGGTTCTGCGGTAATGTCTTCCTCTGTCGGCGACGACGGAGCTGGGGCCTCCTCTGGGTTGGCAGCACCGGCGTCAGGATGCTCTTCCCTTGGCGCCTCGACAATCTCCTCTGGCGCCAGCTCCGCGACTGGAGGTTCCACCGCTGGCGGATGGGGTGTTGGTTGAGGGACAGGCTCAGGCGATGTATCCTTAGCTGCTGGTGGAGGCGGGGTGTCCTTGGCTGGCGGAGGCGGAGACGGCGCTGGTTCAGGTTTGGACTCTGCGGTCGGTGGCACAGGCGACGCAGGCGGGACGGGCGAGAGCGGGTGGTCGTCCGTGTTGACAAGCGCACGCACGGAGATATAGGACGCCATCTGGGCGGGCTGTGGGCTGCCGGCGTGCGAGTCCCTGCGCGCGTGCAGCTCCACTACGGGCGAGCCGGAGCGGCTGACGGGCGACATGGGCAGCGCAATCGACAGCGGGTCCCGTTCGGCATTGGTGTTGCTGCTCGCGTCGTGCTCGTCCCTGCCCAACTGCGAGGGCGTGCCAGGTCGGCCGGGCGTGCCGGGCGTCGTCGCGCGGGACGCCTCGCCAACGGTAAAGCTCGCGCGCAGGCGGTCCTCCAGACTCAGGCTCGTCGTCCGTCCTGCGGAGCGTCCGATGCTGCTGCTGGGCGTGCTGGGCTGCGCAGTATGGGTCGTTCCAAGCGTCTTCTTGAGGTTGCTGAGCGCGCTCTCCGCCAGCAGTGACGGCGTGCCGAACAGGTCCCCTGACCGCCGCGACTGACTACCGCCCTGGTCGGGCGTCTTCGGGCGGTCTACGCCCTGCGCGAGAGCCTCCACTGTGCTGCGGAAGCTCGAGAACATTACTTATGAGAATAGCAAGCGCGGGTGAAACGGAGACGGTGCAACTGGGCCGTGTCGGCTTGCAGCGGCGGCCTCATGATTGCATTCTGCAGCGACCAGCACAAAGTCATATTGTAGGTACACAACAGCCAGGGAACAGCTACAACAGTAGTCTAAGTGGATGCAGAGCCAGCGCGTGCAGCATACATCTTGACGAGGTTGGCGCTGGCGGCGAGGTCGAGAGTTTTGGCCTGCGCATCGAGCTGGCCCATGTAGAGCATGCCCTCGAGCCTGCTGGGCTCGGGCGGGATGCGGAAAAGACGCGACACGTCTTCCTCCGGGAGCGGCGCGAGGCCCTGCGCGACACGCATTGCGCTCTCCTCCTTGCGCTTTGCGACGTACGCGTCCGCCTTGGCCTTCTCGCGCGCAATCTGCCGGTGCGCGTACGAGACATTGGACTCTTCGTTCTTCTGTGCCTCCATCGTGTCCAGGATGGCCTCCAGGTTGCGCGTTACGAGCGTCGACGGGTCCAGGTCCAAAGGCGCAAACGGAGGAGAGAGAACGGATGGGGGTGTCGAAATGGTGGGTTGAGGTGTTGGCGTCGTCAGTGTGTTCATGAATGCATTCAGCAGTGGTGAGTTGCGGACAGTAACGGGGATCTCTTCGAATATACGAGAGAAGATGAGCTCGTGCTTGATCAGGCTGAGTCCCACTTCAGTAACTGGCTGACGATGCATTGAAAGTGAGCTACATACGATTGTGTGCCGAACTTGTCCTTCCGCGACGCCTCCAAAAAGGCAGGCGTGAGCCGAAAGGCGCGGAACACGGCGTTGGCGCGTGCAGCAGCGGCCGAGTCTATCAACATATAAGAATGACCATCCGTATGCAGAGCCTATGGCAGGCTAACCGTGTACGACGACAACGCCGCCGTGTCTCAGACGCTCTTGGTGCACTGTCTGTAAGTCCACAAGCGACTGGTGGAAGAACGCTCCCATAGACGAGGATTGATAGAAGCCAACGATGTTGTCGTCTCCGTTCACGCTGTCGAGCTGCCGCAGCATAGTTGCCTGGTACTTGGCTGGACATTGCGTTAGCGTGCGTTTGAAGCAGTAGTCCGGTACGCACTCGACGTCGACCGCGGGCCCTTTTCGTCGTCATCGCCGTGCGTGGGCAACGCAAAGGAGTTGGAGACCTCGAGCGTGCCGTCGAGGTCGAGGCCAAGCAGCAGGCCGGTCGCAATGCCTGAGATCGCGTCCCGGGAGTGCTTCATTATTTTCATGACGACCTGACAGTCCAGAGCTAGTTAGCAAGCAGGCCGTGCACAATGGCTGTAGCTCACCATGCCGTCCAATTGGACGTGGTCGATTGGAATTTCTGCCTCCACGTCGATGACCTTTGCCATGGACGCTGGGATTTCTATGGGCGCAGGCGCAGGTGCTGCCTGGGGCGTCGGGGCGGGCATAGATGCCGCAATCGCTGCTGCCATCGAGGTCGCCATTTTTTGCGAGAGATTTGGCCCGGCGGCGGTGACGGCGATGAGCAGAAAAAGTTGCCGGCTCCGAGTGCGAGTCTTTGAATTTGCCTCCGCAACCTCGCTCTCAGGCTGTCGAGTGAGCCACTGCCGTGCCCGCGATGGCAGACACTCTGCAACGCATTTCGGAGGCCAAGAATGTCTGTCTATATACTGCTCTAATTCGTTGCAAAATTGGCCGTTGACGCGTCCAATGCCATTCCACAGGCCTCCGCCACACGGTTACAAGACTCAGTGCCCTCGCCACGAGCTATAAAGAATCAAGAATACGCGTTCGAGACGTTCAAAGCTTCCAGTTTGTCGTCTGTGCAACGCTCCGCAATTTGGAAAATATTCGAAGAGAACATGAGACAAGCGTCCGCTCCCTTCTGCCACCATTGCACTACTAAACCTGTCTGACGCGTTCTTGCGTAGATACACCGCGTCATCCTTTGGATGGGACCCGCCGCAAAAGAAACGCGAATTGTTCCACAGAGAATCGCGCTTTATCCTCGTACACGACTTGCACTCGCGCGAGCTGCTCGCCTTCAGCATGTTTCGCTTTGACACGGAAGACAACATGGACGGGGACGAAGACCCTGTCGTCTACTGCTACGAGCTGCAGGTGTCCAGAAAGGCGCGCAAGCTCGGTTTGGGTGCTGCCCTCATGTCCGACTTGGAGAGTCTCGGGAGGGACTGGAAGATGAAGAAGGTCATGTTAACATGTTTCCTCAGTAAGCACGTTCATCACTACCTTATCTATCAACCTATTCCTTACTGCGTGTGTTTATACAGCAAATGTGGATGCTATGGCATTCTACAAACGTGTCGGGTACGGACATGCGACAATGCGATGCCGCGCCACATTGACCGCCGCCATGCAGTTTCACCATAGATCCTATATCCCCCAGCCAGCAGCAAAGCTTGGGATATCCCCCAACTGGGGATGAAGAAGACGAGTGGGTAGACGAAGAAGAAGCTCCGGCCGACTACGAAATACTGTCCAAGATAGTCTAATTACCACCTGCACCTGGAACCCGCACCACACCCATCTGTACATCGCCATACGCCTCATCTCCGCTTATTCTACACTTAATCTAATCCACACCTGGTTTATGGCACGTCGCCGACGCTCACCGCTTCCCCAGCGCTGATTTCTGAAGACTCGCGCTCGTCGCAAGATCTGCCAGCCGATACCGCCTTCGCGATATGCATGCCCCTCTTGGGTGGCCTTGTATGGTTTGCATGGAAACAGACAAATGCAACCGCGAAACAGACTGCCAGCGCATCATTGCCAGTTGTAGGCTACCTGTGGCAACGCAAGGATCGTCATGTGCCTGTAAGCTGTACGTGCTTTCTTTTCTTGTCCCGCTGATGGCATTCTTATGGCATGCCTTAGTTGTATATTGCGGGATAAGACATGCATTGGAATCACCCTGTGCGGCACCGTTATGAACTTTCAGTTTTCATCCACCATCATGCTCACGGTATGCTTGACCGGCGCTCACCATTCCGACACAAAAACCTTGGCCAGCAAGTGGCCCACAGAGTTTGATATGAAAGAGATAAATTTGTCGACCTGTCATTCGTTTAGTCTGCGCTGGCTGTCGATCATCTGCATGCCCAACACTCACGTCGGCAATGGGCGGTGCGACTCTCAAAGTCCACCAGGGGGCGCCGACGGTTTCAGCGCGATTCCAAAAGCTATATAATGCGGGATAGCAGGAAGACCACATTCTCATCATCTCTCGGTCTCTCACTCTCTCTCACTCTCAGCCCCGTCGTGACATTTCTACCTCTTTCTCTCCTCCACTCTCACACTCTCTGAACATAATATGGTACGCCCCCATTAGACTATCAGATACACGCGCTAACATGTCGTGTTTTTGGCAGTCGTACACCACCCAGCAGCCCTACGGCCAGAGCGGCATGAGCGTTTCCGGCGGGAACCGGAACGCGCGCAACCTCCCCGTCAACGCGAACGGCGAGCGCGAATGGAGCTCGGGCCTATTTGACTGCCTGGAGGACCCCATCACCTGTGCGCACCCTTCTACATTGCGTCTCATCGTCTGGCTGAAGATTTTCGCGGCGTGCAGTCGTGGCTGGATGGTTCCTGCCGTGCATTGTGTATGGCAAGAACAAGTCCCGCCTGGAGGCGCTGCAGCAGGTACGTCTGCTCTAAGATGCTATTGGATGAGGGCGAGTGTTGATGGGTGGTGTGTTACTGTATGTAGGGTGCTCCCCATCCTCAGGGCGGCGAGCTGCTCGGCTCGGACACGATCACCTGTGAGTCCGGATTCCCGCACGAATCAAAATTCATCTGCAGCTATGAATCGCTAACCTAATCCTAGATGCCGCGCTCCAGTGCTGCGCCCTTGGCTGGGTTGTCGGTGTACGTTCTCGCGCTCTATTCAGGACCAATGAAAAATCCATAACTTACTATTAAAAATTAGATGACGAACCGCGCCGCGACGCGCGAGCACTACAAGATCGAGGGCGACATGGTCACCGACTGCCTCTTCTCGGCGTGCTGCACGCCGTGCGCGCTCACGCAGCAGTCGCGCGAGATCGAGCTCGAGGAGATCAGCATGGGCCACAATGGCGGCGGCATGTCGCAGTTCGTCGGCCAGAACGGTCAGCGCAAGGTGAATAAATACCCGGCTCGGGTCTTGTGGTTGGCCAATTGATCGCTGATGATTTGCAGTAATGGGACCGCCGACGAGTAAAAGGGCGGGGCGTTTCTGAATGTCTATGCCCCGTGTATAACCGTATACCTTTTCCTTCGCTGCTGTAATTACCTTCCAATAATCCATTCCTTCCGTCCATTCCAGAAGTTGGGTCGCTCATCGTGGGATTCGCATCTTACCCGCAAAGAGTCAGATTGCCCACTCAAATGAAAGAAGTCTTAGAGTAAAATTGCCTTTTGCACTAGGCCGGTGTCCAAAGCTCGACGGCAATAACGTACTTACTACGGCTCGCTGCTCGAGTGGCAGCTGGCATTTCTTCCCATTCTTTGTATAATTCAGTGGTAGATCTGCACGAAGGCAGGAGTCAATACTATCTATGGGGCTGGGCTCGTCTCCTGGCGCTATATTGAGCCATAGAAATAGGTTCGTGCACGATAATAGAACCCTGGTTTCCGAGGCAGAGATGATCTTCAAGTTCGGCCGATCACGGTGACAATGAAAAGGCGACAATAGGAAGAGCTCCCGCGGTCGTGGGCGAAGCCAACCTGCAATCGCCAGCTGGGCGCACACGAGAATGCATACGCGAATCGTTTGCAGGGACATAATGGAGTCCACTTGCCCTGTCACGGAGATCGTGACGTCGGTATGTGACCTCTCACGCTGGGGTCAGGGCAGTCTGGAGATCGCTTCCCTATGGTTCAGGATGGCTGCCGCACTGTTGGTAGCTATATATACCAAGCCGCGGCATGTCGAACAGCTTCGTGTCGGAGGGAGAGATGAACAGAAGGCGCTTCTCCGAGGCGCAACGGTTGCCCTACTAAGGGCCGAGGACAGTCATTTGGCGCGTCTGCATGCATGGTGCGGGCGTGGAATGGGCCGTTTTCGCGTGTGATGAGGTGTGAGAGCGCGCGGGCACGCGGGACACGCGTGGCGGCATGAGAATGAGAGACGGAAGTATAGCGCGTTGGTGCCGTAAGTGGGCGCGAGGCTGTGCGCCTATTGCGCATAGAAATAGGCTCGCGCCGTGCAAGCAGCCGTCCAGGCCCTCTTTCAGCTCCAGCTCGCCCACCTTCGTTGACCGTGTCCGCCGCCGTCCGTTCTTTCGCAACGACACTCTCGCTCGCAATGGCCCGCTTCCTCGCCCTCGCCGTCCTCGCCGCCTCCGCCCTGGCCCTCACGACCCCGCACAACGCCCGTGCCGAGCTCGCTGCCCGGGAGCACGCCCACGCTGCGCTCGCCGCCCGCCTCCTCACGCCCGTCGCCGACGCCCAGCCGAAGCAGCGCATCCGCCGCGCAAAGCGTTGCGGCCCTCAGGCGCCGCTGTCCAACACGTCCAAGTCGGCAGCGCCCAAGCCCACAACCCCCGTCAACGTCGCCCCCGAACCCGCGCCCAAGCCCACGTCGCTGCCCGCGGCGCCCAAGCCGACCTCCAACACGCCCGCCCCGAAGCCGACCTCTGCCCCGGCCCCCAAGCCCACGTCCGACCCAGCCCCGCCTCCGTCGACCGGCGGATCCTGCGGCGCCCGCAGCACGCAGGGTGGACTGAGTGGAGACGGTGCGTCACCGTCGTCGTCCAGCGACTGATCGCTGATCTCCTTTGTCCTGTGCAGGCACGTTCTTCGACACTGGTCAGTCCGTCTCATTGCGACCTGCATCTTGTGGCTCACAGTCTGTTCAAGGCCTTGGTGCTTGTGGCAAGACGACGACCAATGATGACCTCATCGTGGCTGTTTCCCAGGACCTCTACGATACTTTCCCGTAAGTGTCGTAAAAGGTCTGTCAGCCTCGTCAGCTAATTTTCTGGCCCAGTAACTACACCGGCGGGAACCCAAACGTATGTCGAGTGCAACTTTGACACAACCTTCTTGTGCTCACGCTATGCCAGAACAACCCTATCTGCGGCAAGAAGATCCAGGCCAATTACCAAGGCAAATGTAAGCTCCTCTGGGAGCATATTATTCAATCAATGCTCACAATTATGCGACAGCGGTCACGGTCACTGTGGTCGACCGCTGCACAGGCTGTGCATGTGGCTCCCTGGACTTCAGCCCCGCTGGTACGTTTCCTTTGTCCTTTTGGCTCCTGCAAAAAAATCTCATGATGCGCCCAGCATTCGCGAAGCTCGCAGACTTTGGCGAGGGCCGCATTCACGGCGTCACCTGGAGCTTCGTCTAAGGGCGACGCTCCAGCACCATCCAACGCCTCACCCTCTCCTGAGCCGCGCTCGAATGTAGATTTAACCCCCTCCTTTTCTTTTCTCCTAAGGGCTTGCCCTTACCCCTGCCCGCCCCTGCTCTCGTTCGGGCTGTGCTCGGACGGCTCCCACCCCCCTTTTCGCAAGTCGATGATACTAGAAGAGCTTGAAGAGCGGCGGCGGTTTTCTGTTTGCTAGGCTTTATTCCCGATTGTTGGTACTCACTGTAGCGCAACCACGGAGTTGTATGAGATGAAATAAAGTATCTGCTATAGCATAGAAACCTGAACGTTTCCACTACGTGCTTGTGCTGATGTCCGCTGGACGCACAAGGTGACGTCGGCAATTCGCGTCACTTTTTTCCAATTTGCTTGCTGCTTCCATAGGCCGCGACGTTCGTGGCATATGAGAGTTGGATCGACACATGCTATAAGAGCTCTACGTGCACTCTGCCCTTCGTCATGCAGGCTACAGCGTGCATATCATCTCGCTAGCGCAGCGTCCAGCAGTCGTGCCGCCGCCACGACCGTGTCTTCCGGCTCTGGCGCAAAATCGGACGCGTCTGTTACACCTCGCAAAGAGCAACCGACGCAGCGTACTCGGAAGCACCCCAGGCGCGTTCGCTGCGCGCGTTTGGGCAGCTGGGCTTGCGGACATCCGTCGTGGCTGGCATACGAAATTTTCCGCAAGTGAACGACCCGTCAGCCGTGCAGCGCGAATTCATTCCAGCCGTTGTGCGCGGGGAGGCGGACGTCTTCATTCGCGACGGTGCTGGCAGCGGCAAGTACGTTTCACTGGTTATCACAGCGCGTTTGCAGGTTCATTGATTATTTTTCGATACATAGGTCATTTGGACTGGCCGTCGCTCTGCTGTCCAAGCAGCGCGCTGGACCACTGTATGCGGCCGACGAGGAAAGGCGGCAAAGAAGACGGGCGATTACCAGTCTCGTCATCGTCCCGCACGCGTCGCTCGCCGCGCAGTGGGCGGAGTGGGTGCGCATGCTGACACCGGCGGACTTGCACGAGCAGCTGCCGAGCGTCGTGCAGACGATCGTGCGCGGCGACGACGAGAGCAGCGCGATGCACGCCGAGCGCCTGCAGGCGGACCCGCCGCATATTCTCGTCGCGACGCCCGGCGCCTTGCTCGACCTGTGGCGCGCGCACCCAGACGCGCTGCAGCCGCGCACGCTTCGCACCGCCGTGCTCGACGAGGCGGACTATCTGCTAGGCTTCGGGCAGAAGAGCGCCAAGTCGCCCGAATCGGCGGGGCCGTCCGGCCGCCCGCTGCACCCGCCGGACGCGATGGCGTTCATGGACGCGCTGTTCGAGGCACGCCCCAAGTGCGTACCGCTCGCGCGCTACGCGGGCCAGGACGTCGGCCGCGTGCCGCTGCAGGTCGTGCTCGCCAGCGCGACGTTCCCGCTTGCGCTGCGCGATTTCGTCCTGCGCGACACGGCGTGGCTCAGCGGCTCGCCGCGGCCGCTTCTCAAGGTCGGCTTTAGCGGCCCCGACGAGGGCGACGTGGCCGAGGAGGACGTCCCCGCCGGGATCACGTTAGGGGGGCCTGGACTCGCGCGGCCCGGCCTCGTCAAGCACTACTGCCTCGTCGTCCGCCGGGACGGCGAGGCGAGCGACCTCGACCCGCATGGCAAGCTGCCCGTGCCCGACGCGAAGGCGAAAAGGCGCGCGAATGCCAACGTGCCGGTGCCCCGCTCTGCTAGCGTCCCCAGTGCCGAGCTCCTCGAATGCGTTGCGGCCTGCGTCGCATTGGACGTTGAGAAACTGGGATTGCTCGTCCTACCCGACGGCAGCTCGGTGCCGCGTGTAGTGGACGAACTGCAGTCTCTTGGTCTCAATGCGCTCCCGCTCGACTTGACGATTCGTGGGCAGGAGGC
This sequence comes from Auricularia sp. M13, assembly GCA_037042915.1. Taxonomy (NCBI): domain Eukaryota; kingdom Fungi; phylum Basidiomycota; class Agaricomycetes; order Auriculariales; family Auriculariaceae; genus Auricularia; species Auricularia sp. M13. Next base: position 1,234,548 of record CM073197.1, on the reverse strand, counting down.
CTTCCTGCAGCGCTGGGAAGGTGCGATGACCCTGCTCGTATGCACTCGGGCGACAACACGCGGGATTGATTTACCAGTGTCGCACGTCTTTATAATGGGCGTTCCGGAAAACGCATTTGTGTACCGGCACCTCGCTGGCCGAGTCGGGCGGCGCGGGACCGAAGGGCGTGTGGTGGAGGTTATAGGCGCATCTGCTGAGGACGAGGCGCGGATGCGCGACGTGTACCGACGGCTGTCGATAGTACCTGAGCAATACGAGCCTGGGGGAGAGTGAGCATATGCATGCGTTGAAATTTGTTGAGAGCAAATTGGTGCTGTGCGCCGATCGATACTTACGAATATTGATTGACCGCGGGCACGTGCGGCAGATGAGAGAACCTCGACCGAGTCGCGATGACGTGCCGGGAGCTGTTTGTGTCCGCCGGCTCCCTTTCCCTCTTCCCTCCACAAACCCTCGCTCTCACTGCCGGCCATGGCCCTCAAGAGGCTCGCCTGCATTCTGCTCCCCGCGCTCGCGGCCGGCGTCAGCGCGCAGAGCTCGACGCCGACGTCCAGTCTGACGACGAGCCTGGTCACGACGACGATAGTCACGACCGTGCCCGTCGGCCTGCCCAGCGGCTCGCGCACCCACACCAGCACCAGCGCGCTGACGACGACCATCACGACCACCGTCCCTGTGATTTTCCCCGTCACGCCGACGGCGAGCCCGACGCCCAAGCCCGTGCTCCTCGACACGCACATCGACCCCGCCTTTGGCGTTCTCGGCGCGCTCCTTATTTTGACGGGTATCCCAACGGCCTTCCTGGGGCACAAGAACCGTTGGTCCAGCTTCTTCATTGTCGGATTTTACACCCTGGCCCTGGCCGCGCTCGCCATGATTCTCAAATTCGGCGTGCTCGACGCCATCCACCCGCCCAGTAAAACCCTGCGCGGGCTCTTCGTGCTCTCGTGCTCCGTTGCAGGCTTTGTGGGCGGCGGCGTCGCCGTGCTCGTGTGGAAGCTCGCCCGCTACGTCGTTGGCGGATGGGGCGGATTCGCGCTTGCGCTGTGGATTCAATGCTTTCGAGCCGGGGGGCTCATCGGCCCCATTGGCTTCCGCTGGCTGTTCTACATAGGTGGGTGTCATGAACGCTCCTCCTTCCCCCTGTGCGTCACACGCGAACTGAACGTGTGTCCGTTCCTGCTGACAGGTTGCGCCACTGCCGGCTTCGTCGCCTGCACATTCCCCAAGATGCACTACCAGGTCATGCTCGTCTCGACGGCCTTTGTCGGCGCGACCGCGTTCATCCTCGGCGTGGATTGCTACGCCTCGTCCGGGCTCAAGGAGGTACGTGTCGTTTCCCGGGACCCGCAACTGAATGAATGCCAATTCTGGACCCCAGTTTTACGTCTACAACCTCGGGTTCAACAAGCTTTTCCCAAAGTTCAACGGCACGGGCGTCCCCTTCCAGCTCACCCAGGTCATGCAGATCCTCCTCGGCCTCATCGCTGCAGTCTTCCTCATGGGAGCTGCCGTACAACTTCGCGTGCTGGCTGTGCTTCGCAAGAAGCTCAAGGAGATCTCTGAAGAGGAAAAGCGCCGCGAAGAGGAAGCTGAAGCTCACGCTGCTGAGCGCTTTGACGGCGTTGTCAAGGACCTCGAGCGCTGGGAAAAGGAGCACGGTCGTACGCGGTCTAACCTGTCGACGATCCCGCTTTTGTTGGGCAATAACGACCACGGCGAGGGCTCCACGCCTGGCGTAATGACTGACGGACGGAATTCGTCACAATTCAGTTTAACGGGATCCCGACGGCTGTCGTCTGGGCCAAACGCGCTTGGAGACGCGGCGAGGGCACAGAGCCCGGGTGCTCTCCCAACGCTCGACCTCGGCGAGGGCATTGCGTCTACCATTCCGCCCGATTTTGTGGCCGACGGCCATGGTGGCCACCGGCCTATGACGGAGCAGGAGAAGGCCGACCTTGCGCAACGTGAAGAGCTGCTTGCAGAGATTCAGACGATCCGCCGCTCCATCGACGTCCTGCGCTCTGCGTCCGGCACACCCCTGCCCTCTTTAGGCGAAGAGGGTCGTCCACGCTTGCAGAGCTTTGGCCAGAGCCTCAACGAGCTTGATGCACGTATCAACCCGGCGACGCTTGATCGTCCCCGGGTGCATTCGATGGACATGTACCGCGGCGCAACGACCTCAGCTTCTAGCCCGTCGCGCCACGCCAGGACGTCTTCATCGCCACTGGTCCCACGTGCGAGCATGCTTCATCCTACTAACTCAGAGTTCGGACAGGCGATCCCGCGCCCGACTAGCACGCCACTGCGCGAGGAGTGGGACGCATACACGCGCGAGCGCAAGATCGTCACGCCTCACTCGCCGCCTGTTGAAGCCCCTGCGCCGCGCCGCACGTCGCTGTTTGCTATCCCTGCTGCCGTTAGTGACGCTCTTATGCGGCGCCAGAAGCGCGAGAGCGCCTTCCTTGAGACCGGTACGCTTGACCCTGTGACGCCGACCGACATCGAGATGGGCAAGATTGCTGCGTACCGCGAAGGCACGGGCACGAGGAGCGGCAGCAGCTCGTCGGACAACATCCCGCTTGCCCAGACGCGGCCCCGGCACAAGAAGGGGAGCAGCTCGGGCAACATCATTCCGCCGCAGTTGCGAAGCGCGTCGCCTGCGCAGACTGGTCCACCGCCCGTCACCATCCTGCCGCCGCAGCGCAAGCAGTCGGCCAATAATAGTCCAGTGGTCAACACACCCTCTCCGCGGACGCACACGTTCGAGGAGCTTACGGCGCGCCATCGCGAGAAGCTGCGTTCGTTGCAGGATCCGTTGAGCAAGGCGGAGAAGGAGCAGGCGGAAATCGACCAGGCGCGCGAGCGCTGGGAACGCTCGAAGAGGATTGAAAAGACGGTCATGGAGCGCAAGGAGCAGGACACGCTCCAGCGCGCCAAAGATCGCGGGCGCAACAAGGAGCGGTCCGCCGAGCGTGCTCCCGGCGCCGAAGCTCAGCGGCCCCGCGACAGCCATCGACGCAGCCAGAGCGCGGACAAGCTCGGCGGGTCGTCGAGACGCATGTCGACGATGAAAGTTGAGGACTGGCAGCGGTACCAGCAGCAACACTTTGTCGACACACCTGGCGCAGGCTCCGCGTCGAAACGCGACTCGCGCGCTCTCGGCGCTGCTCCTGCCGCTGAGGTGCCGTTCCCTGGTCGCCAGGAAAAGCGGCGCTCGCGGACGGCGGACTATTTCATGCGCGACGCCAGCCGCGATCCGCCGAATTGAAGTGGTGATATACTACGGCCCTGTGAGTGAGTGAACGCTGATATGTTATGTATGTCCATCCCGAACTCCACGCACACGGACATCTACCCTACCTACACGTACAGTATACTGCATTACCCTCGCCGTCGCCCGCGCTGCCCCCGCCCTACTTATACGCTCCCAGATAGATAGAAGGGACTCTGCCTGCCTGCCTGGGTTCCGTTCGTTTTACGACTTCCTTTTACTCTTTCGTTCATGTTTTTGGACGTTTTGTCAACCATCAACCAGCTTTCTCTCCCTACCTCCACTTCCCTCCATCCTCACGACCGACACTTTGCATACCACCCCACACGTACGCCCGCTTCCCGCTTACTCTCGTTCGCCATCCATCCCAGCATTACCCTCTCCGCTGTCTGCCCCTTGTTATCAAGTATTGTTACTTACGCTCCGAGCTGTCTATGTCATGCGACTGTTGTCCCCCAATATCTGTTTGTGCTCAGACGCTGGCGTGTGTGCGCATGGAGGAGGCGGTTTCAGGAGAGTCGGATGGCTATCTGGCCAGGCCGGGCCGGCACCGCGCCACTGACGACTTGCAACTGTAATCTCTCATCGTGAACGCAGACGCCGCGACCATGCCCCAAGCTATTATATCGCCCTCTGTGCTCGCGTCCGACTTTGGGCAGCTTACCGCGGAATGCAAACGCATGATCAAGGGTGGCGCACAATGGCTGCATATGGGTGCGCATTGTCGTTACTGGCGATATATGCTCGATGATAATCCTACGATGATCCAGATGTTATGGACGGGTGCGCGCACTGCTGCTGTGAACCTGGCGCGTCTGACGATGAGGCAGCCACTTTGTGCCCAATATCACGATGGGTGCGCTTCAGATCTAGCCGAGCATCGCGTTCATCGGTTCTAAGTGAGCGATCGCAGGCGCGCCCGTGCTGGCGTGCGTGAAGAAGGGCATCCCAGACATATTCATGGACTGCCATATGATGGTCGCGAAGCCGGAGCAGGTGCGTTTGCGGGCTGCATCTGGCACGACGCAGTGCAAATGAGGGCGCAGTGGGTAGACGATATCGCAGCTGCTGGCGGCGCGCTGTACTGCTTCCACATCGAGGCGACCTGTGCGTGGCCTATTGACGCTGTAGAAGCACTGATAACTGAGGTTTGGTGCAGCGGACCCGCTGGCACTCATTCAGAAGATCAAGGACAAGAACATGAAGGCGGGCGTCGCCATCTCGCCCGACACGCCCTCGAGCGCCATCACAGACGAAGTGGGCCGCGCAGCGGATATGCTGCTGGTCATGACCGTTTACCCCGGTTTGTCGTCTCATTATCCGTACTGCTAACCGTACGAATCCCATATTCATGCAGGTCGGGGCGGCCAGAAATTCATCGAACGCTGCGTGCCCAAGGTGTCCGAGCTGCGAGACCGCTTCCCGGACAAGGACATCGAGGTCGACGGCGGCGTCGGGCCCGCGACCATTGGCCAGTGCGCGGACGCAGGCAAGTGGATTAGCCCCTATCTCCGCGCGCGGATTTGGGCTAATCGGCGGATCATCCATCTCATCTCATCTTGCTTCTGCAGGCAGCAACGTCATCGTCGCAGGCACCGCGATATTCAACGCCCAGAACCCCGAGCACGTCATCGCGACGCTCAAGGACGCCGTTACCAAGGCGCTGCAAGCTCGCGGCCTCCTGAGCGCATGATTTCAGATATTCTGATGAGGGAAAGAAAGGCAGGTATGAGTGAGAGGATAGATTGTAATTGAGAGGGAATACATTCTATGTGGGAGTAGTTGCAGTATTTTCCTCCACGCCGAACAACCACGGGCGAGCAGCGCAGGAACAGTGATCCAATAGTCGAGACGTAAATAGTGGAATAGTGAATAACACACGGAGGAACGTCAAAAAGGGCGGCAAGTCTGCGAAAGAACGGGGAGGAAGAACAAGGTCCACCGACAGAAGGCTGCGCTTGTGAGTGAGAGAGGTCGTGATGACAATGCGTGGATGATTGGTCGGGAAAGCGGAGGCGAGCAAGACGGAGGGAGGGTGTATTGCGTTTGGAGAGCGGGCAGCAGGCAGGCGTTGCGGCGAGGAGAGAATATGCACTTGATAAAGAGATATATGTAACCGCATGAAGGATGAACGAAGACGCGAGGGGCGTGCTGGCCACTATGGCCATATGATCCACTCGCCGTACATGTTCGGCTGCTCGCCGCGAATGTATGCCTCGAACGTGCGCTTCATGACCGTCGCCCAAGCGAGGTCGCGCTTGTCCGACAGCACGTCTTCCGCGTCGCTCATTTCCAAGTGCTCCTCATATGCAGGAATCGGGGGTGGGGCGGGCGACGCCTTCCCGACATTCTGCATCGATCTTTGCGCCTGGGCGAGCTTCGCTTTTTCGATACGCTGGGCCTCGCGCAATAAAGCGCGCTGCTTTTTCTCGCAGTCAATGAAGCGAGGTCCAAGATCAGGCCAATTTCTCGCCGGGTCGAATGCTTTCCACCTAGTGTAAAACATTGAATGCGTGTTCGTGGAAACACAACGTAAGCAAGGCGTACCAGAAGTTATGCCAGTGATAGGCGTATGCGCCGCGGAAGAAGCCCGTGAAACCAAGCTGCTGTGGAGCCGCTGCGTGTTGAGAAGGTGTGTCGAAGAACTCCTGGAAGCTGTAAACATATGCTTTAGTAGGAGCGCAAGACATCGGGCGAGACGCTGAATACTCGCCTACCAAGATACGGAAACGCCGGGCGGTCAAGCTGGTAGTATTCCGTATTCAGCCACGCCGAGTCAAACAGGGCGTCTGGCAAGCGCAGCAGAAGCCCCTCTAGGTACGCATCGCGTGTGTACCTCGAGACTGTCATCGGGTGGAAATCCAGTCCGTTGCGCAGCGCTGTGCGGAAGAGGAAGGAGCCCAATGCAGAGTTCTTGCTCATGCGCAGGACGGCGGTGTTGTACTTGGGCAAACGAGACCACCGGTACGCAAATGGCCCTTCCAGCCCCAGAGCTCTTCCCAATCGCGCATGAGCAGCGTGTCGGCATCCAAATAGGTGCCACCGAACCGATGGCACAGCACGAAACGCGCCATATCGGAGAGAATGACGGACATGCGATCGTAGGTGTTTGCGGACGTTGTACCCGTGCGCTCGAACAGGTCGTCCTGCGCGCCACCGCTGCTGCCCTTGTTGGTGGGCGACGGCTCCTGGTCCTTCGTATCGCCCTTTCCGCGCCAGATGCCTGCGTAGTGGCGGTCGACGTCGCATTCTTCTTCTTCGGAGCCTTAATGACATGTCCGCCAGAGTTGAAAAGCGCGTCCTCGAACTTGCGCCAGTCATCCTTGATTTCCGGTATGCTGTCGAGCTGCTCGGTGGTGTTCCAGAGCTTGAACTGGATGACGTCCTTAAAGCGCGCGTGCAGGAACGGCTTCGACCACGGGTTGTTCTCGAGCGAAGCCATCATGTCCTGGAACGCGGTCGGGTTCGGGACCGCCGCCGCAGGCCCCGGGTTGATCCAGAGCCAGAATTGCGGTCTGCACACATTCGTTGGCGGACTTTCCAGATGCAGGCCCAGATTTTGGGTGTACAGGAAGGAGAGCAGCGCCATGTAAGGCTTGTCGGTGAACGGGCCTGCCCAGAACATGTGGAACGTGCGCGGGTAGTCGGGATCGCAGTGCGACTCCAACTCGTAGTACGGGCGTGCGGGCTGCGCCTGCGGTAAGCGCAGCGGCGGCTCGAGCAACCCGGGCTGGAAAACTAGCGCCTGAGGCTTTGCTGCTGCGGCCGCAAGTGCTTCCGCGTCGAGCTTGCGTGGCGCGAGTTCAGACGAGTCGTCCTCGACGGGCTTCTCGACGTAGATATACTTCCAGTCGTCGGTGTTGCCGCGACGCACGTGTCGCTCGTTGTCGAGGCCGCTGCCGACGCGCAGGACCTCTAAGCAGTCACGGACGTACTGCACGCGGGATTAGCATACAACAAGCGAAAAGCACGCGATGGAGCGCGGACCTTGTTCTCGCTGAAGTCGCAATGGTCCATGATGATGTCCAGGTCGGCCACGCTGCCTGGGACGGGGCGAGGCGGATACGCGGTGTTCGGAGGCTCACTGGCAATGTCGAGGTAGACCCGTCTGGAGCCGGTGCCAATGGTATGTTGAATGGCAGTGGGGATTCGCGCTCCTGTCAGGTTGCGTCGCGGCGGATGCTCTGAGCGCCGGGGCAGGCCAGAGTTGAGCGGCGTTTCTTGCAGGCCAATTTCCTCAGGTACTGCAGCGAGGACAAGTCAGAACCTCAGCGTCTCCATACCAGCAAAACGCAGCGCACTGAGCCTGGAGCTGGGGTAGTGGCCCGCCGCAATCTCCCAGCGCCAAATCCGTTGCAATTCCGGGCGGTCGAAGACGAGCGTGGGCGGGTCGGTCCATATGCCGTCGCCCCAGCCGTGGGCCTTGTCATTTAAGCGGCGGGCGAGCGAGAGCACGAGCCAGAGGAAGACGACGGCGCCGACGGCGAAGACGGCCGACCCTCTTTTGCGCCCAAAGCGCGCGACGCTGGCCTGGTATATTCGCGGCGGCACGGGGAGCACGAGGCGTAGTCTGCGCCCGCGCACGGCGGGCAGCGGCAGGTAGACGGACGTCGTCCACGGCTGCTGCGAGTAGCGCGCGGCCGCCTTCTCCTGCGCGTACGACGGCAGAGGCGAGTGGCGGCCCTTGTCTTTTGAGGTAAGCCCGTTCCCGAGTCGTACGGCCATCGCTGCGTGTATGCTGCGCTCCTACGCCGTCCCGGTGCGTCCAAAAACTCGCTCGAAGCTCGAAGCGCGGACGGAGAGCTCGTGAGCTTTCCTGAGTATGAGGCAGTCGCCGGCAAACACGTCACAACATCCGCATATCGCCCGGCGTCAGATCAATTTCTCTTTCTATTTTCGCCAACCGGTCACCGAGCTCTGACGCGATGAGCACAGCGCACAGCAACAGATCTTCTATAGGTAGTGTAACAAATGCATGGCAGACGTGCTCAAAAACAATCCCGTCTTCACTGGCCCGCGAGCGGCTGCATCTGGAGATCAGCCGGGTCGGTGGGCACGTTCAGGATGCGCATCGTGTTCGTGTGCCCGAGACCGCCCTTCCAGCCCTGGACAGCGATGATGGTCGTGCCCGTCTGGATGACCTTGAGCGCGAGCGCGCTGCGCAACCCGAACCTAATGCGGTTGTCGACCTGCAGATCAACGCATGAATGAGCTCCTGTCACAGGTGAAATGGATACAAAATTTCTCTCTTACATCCGTTTGCCATTGCGACGCCTCGATGCCGCGGGGCTCAGGGTACCAGAACGGATAGCAGCCACGGTGCAGATGGATCTGACGCGCCGTCTGCTGGTTCCGCGTCACTAGTGCTACCTGTCAGCCCGCGAAGCCCGCGGAGGAGCAAGGGAAGCGGCGTACCAGTGATAATCGGGCAAGACGGGCGGTACTTGGACACCAGGCGCGCGGTGTTGCCGCTAGTGGAAAGCACGACAATGGCGCTCGCGCCCTGCTCGTTCGCCGCGGCAACGGCGGCAAGCGCGACGCTCTCCGCCGTCGGCGTCGGGCGCGGGACGAGAGAGCGAAGCTCGTCGTACAACACCGGGTAGCAGATGGCGGACTCGGCCAGCAAGCACGTCTCTGCCATCATTTTGACTGTATAAAGCGCCAGTGTCAGAGCGGGCTCGTTCCACCCAAGATGTCCACGCACTGGCTTCTATCGGGTATGCACCCTTGGCGGTCTCGCCAGACAGCATGACGCAGTCCGCACCGTCAAGCACGGCGTTGGCAACGTCGCTAACCTCGGCACGCGTAGGGCGCGGGTTGACAGTCATGGACTACGCCTCGAGTCAACATTGGATCGTTTTCATTGGCTTCAACACACCTCGAGCATTTGAGTCGCGCAAATGACGGGCTTGCCAGCGACATTGCACTTGGAGATCATCATCTTCTGGGCAATGAACACCTGGCTGGCAGGGATCTCGATACCGAGATCGCCACGGGCGACCATGACGCCGTCGCACTCCTCCAGGATGGAGTCGAAGTTGTCGACACCCTGCTCGTTCTCAATCTTGACGATGATCTTGATGCTGGCGCCGTCGGGGCCCAGGACCTCGCGGATGTCCTTGACGTCCTGCGCGGTGCGGATGAAGGACGCGAAAACCATGTCGACGCCATTCTTGACGCCGAACTGCAGGTCCTTCTTGTCCTTTGGGCTCAGCGCGGGGAGGTCGACCGGAGTCTTGGGCAGGTTCACGCCCTTGCGGGACGAGAGCGTGCCGTTGTTGACGGCGCGCACGCGAACGTTCGTGCCATCGATGGAAAGCACGAGCAGGGTCAGGATACCTGTGTACAAAAACGTCAGGCTTCTACCCACGTGCGCGACACGTTCGTAGCAGACGCACCGTCGTCGACGTAGATGAGCTTGCCGGGCGAGGTGACCTTGGGCAGGTTGGCCTAGACGCGTCTGCAGTCAGAACTGCGGCTGCAGTGGTGATGCGCCACGCGACCTACGTAATCGATGAACAGGACCTTCTCGTCGCCGATGTCCTTGTACTTGGGGTCGACGGAGAGCGTGAACTCGTGGCCTGCCTTGATGGGAATCTGCAGTGGGATGTGTTGAACAAAAAAAATGTAAATGCAAAGAAATATGGCGCGCGTACATCCTGGCCGTCCTTGATCAAGCCCGTGCGAATCTCAGGCCCTTTCTATGCACGCAGTCAGCACCGACGCGTCGGCAACCGCAACACGCACGGTGTCGAGGGCGATGGCGAGCGGGCGGCCGTTCGGGTTTTCTGCGATGGGGCGTTAGGAGGCCGATCGCGACCCGACGGCAGACGCGCTCACGGGCGACGACCTTGCGCGTGTTGTCGATCACGCTCTGGTGGTACTCGTACTCTCCGTGCGAGAAGTTCATCCGCACTGCCGCTCCAGCATTAAAATTTCGCGGAAATTCAGATTATTGGGCGCGCGAACCGATGTTCATGCCCGCCTCGCGCAGCGCAGCGAGCTTTTCAACCGAGTTGGTCTTCGGGCCTGCATTGCATTGCGCGCTCAGATCGCTGCCATCCCTGCGCTGCACAACCCACCAATCGTCGCGATAATCGTCGTCTGCGCCGGGGAGTCAATCGGACGAGCAGCGCCAGAGTCGGGCGGCACAGACCTTGCGCAGGTACTTCTTGTCCTCGCTCGGCTCGTACGCCGTCTTGAGGTTCGAGAGCCACCTGATGCGCGACGCCTCCGGGTTGATGAAGCTCATGGTTGCAGGACGGGTGCGGGTGGGGGGTGAAAGGGAGAGAGAGATGCGCGCACAGCCGAAACTCGGTGGGGTTTGTGCCAGGCTCGGATCCGATTCAAATTTCGCTCATGTCCTGCGTCCGGCACGCCGCTGCCGTTTCAGCCCCCTCCCACCTGAATCTGTCTCCCAGCGTTGCACACGTGTGAACCAGCCAAGCCTGTGCTTTTTTTCACGGCTGGCAGCGCGGATCGCACTGAGAGCCAATGCGCTGAGAGCAGTTTCGGTTCTTTTCACGACCTTCGAAGCGCCAAGACGCGGAGGATATCTCGCAAGTCTATTCCTTTGTTCCAGTGACAACCTCCTCACTATCTCCAGCAACTGTTGCTATCTCTCCTCACCATGGCCATCGATATAAATAAGAGTTCACCTCGCAATACCGGCTGGAAGAACTGTGTCCCTGGCGCATCCTCAGGGTCTGCCACGGTTAGCCACAGGCAAAGAGACCCATGAACTCCATTGCGATACCGTCCCAAAGCCCCAGTTCACTTGCGACTCAACGCATTGAGAAACAGCGTTTAAAACACTCATCAATGGCCTCGTCGGGCCCATGAGCCGCAGCCGATCTGGCTCTGCATGCTCAATTGCATCCTGTTTGCGGCACGGTTCGCGGTCGGCTGAAGAACTCTATAGCGACGCTGTGCTGGCACTAAGCTGTCAATGTCACGTGCGTCTCAAGGAAGTAATATATTGTCAGTCGTCGACATTTAAACTAGAGAATTTGTCCCTCAAGTAGCCACTAATCGCCTTATCGGTCCAAGGGCAGGAGATCATGCCAGCAGCTCTAATCCTAGATCCCCATAGCAGCTTGCCTGTCGCCTGCATGTTAACGGTGGACGTAGGTCCCCTGCCATGTGGGGAGCGATAGGTACTACGTGCCGGGAACTTAAAGGCGGGGGCAGTCACCCGGCCGGTCTTCTCCCAGTTGACAGCTGCTCCACGGCTTCCTCCAGTGAGTTCTGCCAGCACATCGTCCTCCCCCTTTCCTCGTGTTCGCGGGAACGGCACCTCGTGAGGTCATAGAATTCGAGCGAGGGTATCACAACATAGGTAGTAAGCAGCACAGGACTGGGAGAGGTCAGACTACAGATGAATCGGTAACGCGACAGCAGCAAAGGAAAGGAGGGGGAGGTCGTGACGGCGAAGCGACTAAAAGCGAGAGACTATGAGAACAACCAGTAGTACAGTACCACCCGACACCAGGCAACCAGGAGCAGACCATGCAAACGATAGGGAAGAGGTGTAGGGCGACAGCAGCCCAGAACCAAAAGGATCCGCAAAGACAGGGAGGAAATCGAAAGGGCGAAACAAGTGTTGTACCGGGCTCGTTAGATGACACGGAGCGTCCATCCATGGGCGGTGCCGTCCTGCTGCGCCTGGGCCGCAGCAAGCCACGCCTGGTTAGCGGCGCCCTCGCCGCCGATGTTCAGGCTGTGGAAGATGTTCTCACAAGCGACGGAGCGCCCGGCGTGGTACCCCGTGCCGTCGGTGGGTCGAATGAAGAATATCGGCAGGCCTCTGGCCAGCAGCGGCGCAAGAGTGGCTGGGTCCCTGCGCCCCTCGGTCGGCGCGTCCCCCGCGTCGTCCGCGTCGCCCTCGGACCTCACGGGGGGCAGCGTCTCCCGGATGGACGCGATTATCTCTGCTACAGATGGCATCTCTACGATGACGATGGTGTGCGACGGCGCGCCGTTGTAGTGCCGGGGAGGGACGGCCATAGTCCCGCCGCCGGAACTGCGGTCGCTGACGGGTGAGACAGGTGCAGCTACGCCGTCGTGCGACGGCGATTCCACCGGCGCATGACGGCTGAACGCATATGGTTGGGAATGGCCCGTGGGAACAGCCTGATATATCTTGTACCGTAACTTGCCGATGTCGCCCAGGTAGACGTCCAGCGGTTTTTGAGAATTCGTGGCTGGATCGTGATAGAAAAAATTCGAGACCGTGAGTTCCAGCGTGTTGGTCGTGGGCCTGTACACAGGAGCCGTGAAGAGCGTGGGAAAAGGTGTTATGCATTCTGGCGGCGTCGTGTTCCGCTTATGTGCATCGAAGAAGGTGTACTGGAACTTGGCTGTTCCGAAACGGTGCGAAAGCTCGGTAAGCATAGGCGCAGGGAGAGACCGTGCACAGAAGCGCAGGAGAAAAGGACGTACAGATGCCCACGATAGTCCAGCAGATATAATCGTCCCCCTCGTCGAATTGTGGATTGGTGCCGTCATCATGTACTCTGGGGGCTTGATACAGTAGAGCATGAGTGCCTGTGGTCGGGGCTGGGGCGGGCGTCTGAACTTGGGCAGCGGCGGAAGCAGCCGCGTAATTCTGCGCCGCCACCACGGTGGGATGGGGTCCTGCGGCCGAGAGATACGAGCGGCCTCCTTCACCGGATTGACGCAGCAGAGCAATCTTCTGCATCTGGCTCACGGGCCCGCCCTCGTCCGCTACGACGCGGCCCTTGTCGACTTTGCGGATGATTAGCGGCGGAGTGGATATTCCCGTATGCTGGTCCGTGAGAACGACTTCGCAGCCGTATGTCACGGGCTCCGGGCCACCTTGACGCGGATGTGAGCATACGCGATTCTGCTCACGTCAAGCGCGCGACATGGACTAGACGCTGCGCAGCGTGCTGACGACTCACCGACATGGGGTGGGTCATTCGCAGGCCTTCGGAGGACGTTGACGGTGAACGCGGACCATGAGGCGTTGCTGGCGGACAGTGTGCCGTTCTCAATCGTCATGTATTTCGTCCGTACCGTCTGTGCGTTAACGCGATTGAATAACGACACGGGACCACCTGCGAGAATGCACGAGGTTACATTCCGCGTTTTGGCAGTCTTTTTGGACGGCTTGGAGATGATCGCGACGGGGGCCGAGTCGAACTGGGCCCAGGTCCGTGCTGGTGCGCCTGTGTGCAGCTGGGAGGTCGGGGACACGAAGGGATCTGCGATGTCTAGAGCGAGCTGGAAACTCTTTGGCCTTGGACGAGTTGCCCACATGGAGATACTTGAAACTGCACGTGAGGGTGTCGTCAAACGCGGCGCGCTGTTCCTGCGTGCGCTCCCCGGCCTCGGAGATGACGGACATGACCAGTTGCTGGTGGCGCAGCTGGGCCGGATGACCCTCGATGCGGACGAGCGGGGGAGGGCATAGAAAGCGTTTCTCGCTGCCGTAGGATTTCTGGGCGACGGCGGCGTGCAGACAGACGACGGTGGTCATGCTGAGTATCCGCGTGGGATCCCTGGGGGCCACTGGCGACTGTGGCCGGGGATCACGCGAGGACGAGTCGTGGGTGAGGCGGCGCGACTTGGACGCGCTCTGCTGTGTGGGGGAATCCGCGTCTGCGTGTTTCCGCTTCATGGGCTACCGTCGGTGAGACGCGAGAATCAGCGCGAGCGTAGGACGGAATGGGGTGTGCGCGGGGGAGGGACACGGGGCTGGGGCTGACCTGGGCACGCTCTGCGGTCGGTGACACGGGCGAGGCGGCCGGTGGCGAGGACCATTGCTGCTGTGGCTGCTGCTGGCCCTGGCCCGGCTGCGGGGCGACGCGGGGCTGGGACGCGGCCGTGCGCGGGGTGTTGGTCGGCGAGGCGGGTGATGTGCTCGATGGACGCGTCTGGTCGGCGTCTGCGGGCTGGGGCTTGGGTGCGGCGCTGGACGCTGCGGCGGCGGGGCGGGGTTAGCGGCCGAGCGCGTTCTGCGGGCGGGATACGTGCCTGGATCCATGGGCAGCGACGGGCAGGGCAACGGGCGGTGAGTGGCTGCTGGAAGAGGAGAAGAGATGCTCATAGCTCGCAAGCTCTCACCGTGGGAAGGTGAGCGATTCACGCTCCGGCGATACCGTGAGAGCCGGCTGCAAACTTCTGGCCCACGTGCTGAAGAATTTATAATTATTTTATGTATTATACTGCATATATTCCGTCAGAGCCACGCATACAGCGCATTCACAAGCCGGCCAAGCAGAAAAGGCCGGCGCTCAGGCCTGACAGCACGGGCTTCGTCGAGGAACAGGCTGCCCGGCGGAATGGACGGGCCTTGTGCTCCGATCAGTCGTCGCGTATTGGCCTCGCGTCTCGCGCACATGCTCATGTGCACGAACTCCAGCTCCTCCGGCTCTTCCAGCACAACGCTGCCCGCCCCGCCGAACGCGCCCGCAGGGCTCGCAGCGCGCGACAGCACCAGCCCGCAGCTCGCGTCTAGGCCCGGGCCCTTGAGCGCGCTCCAGGGCTCAGGCAGAGAAGCAAAGTCGAGGTCGCCAGACGCTGCGAGGGAATCAAACATTACAATCAGTATCCCATCCGCCAGCCCTGAGAAACCTGGCTCGGTTCACACGCCCCGGACTTACTCAGCCTCAGCACCCCGAGCTTGTCCTCTTGCAGAATCCTGGCCTCGTCCATGCCAGGGCCCTGCAGCTCGCTATCGCGTCCGGCCCCGGACGGGCCTTGGTCATCCGGCGTGTAAACTTGGCTGAAGTCAAACACCGCGCCGCGTCTGCCACCCGCAATTGATACAGGAGTCCGCGCCCCGTCGTCCGAGTCTGCCTCCGTCTCGACGTCGCTGTCTTCCATCACCCACGGCCAGTGTCCAGCCGGTTTGTCGTGGAAAAATTCCCTCATGTTGAAAGGGTCCGCGCCTGCTGCCCCGGAATCGTCACGGGCGACGGGCCGCGTCGCGCTGCGCGCCTGTGCCCGCCCGGCGGAGGCCAGCGACGCGGGCATCGTTTTCGACCGTCGAATGTCGCTCATCGCGTGGTAACGTCTGGCCAAGACAGTGGCCCGACTTTTAGTCCCCCAACTTTATACTGTCGTCACGCAGCCTGCCTCCGTCCACCCCCAAAGCCATTCCGGGAGCACCCGCTAGCGCGTTCCCACACCCTCCACATCCAGGACCGCACCTCAGAACGTCGCGCCGCCTGGCTCCATCAGCGAAAGCCACTTCGTGTCGATCGTGTGCACCGCTCCAACATTATCATGATCACCTGCATCTTTGCACTGTGCCTCAGATTCTCCCGGCATTCCTCCTCCTGATAGCTGCCGTCTGGAGGTCAAAGCGCACGCAGCATGACGTACTGTCTTCTCCCATTCGTCTGAGTACACCTGACCTCACGGTTTCCCACGTCACTTTCGGTACCTCCTTCTCCTTCCCAAATCAGCACTTGCATACGCACTCCGGACAGCAACAGCCGGCAGCGCGTTTCGGACTCTTGGGCTCGGTCTGCTGTCTTAACGTTTCTCGCAACAGGCACCAATGGCCCTGCTTATCCCACGTGTCTTGTCACGGCACCAGACTGGGCAAGGGCGGGGCATGCCGCACGACCTGTGTCTGTGTCTCTCAATCTGCGTCTAAACCTAGACTCCCGCCTTCACATCCCGAACAGCTGCCCCTTGCGCCAGTAGAACGGCGCGCTGGCTCCCAGGATCTCGTCTTGTGTTCACAAATATTGACCGTCAGGGCGTTAGAGAGCCTGGGCCCGTCTATTTTGTCCATTCCTCGAATTTCGATCGTCGTCTCAGCCTACAGACCGCTGCTGCATTCTCACTACAACTGGCAGGAGATGCGCAGCAAACAGCCAGACCTGCACGCTGTCAGCTGGGCCTCGTCTCTCGCAGAATGTGTGTGCGAGGCGAGGGTGCGCGATCCGCCGCGACTCACATTATAGTGCACACTCGTGCGCGCATCGGACGTCTCGCCCTTGGCCTGCATGGTCCGCCCGGATATCCAGATTGCGAGCATGAGGACGAGCGCATGTGCCGTCCGGGGAAGCTGCCAGACGTCGCCGAAATACGCGGACCAGGCCAGCAGCGTCTCTCGGCCCACTGAGGCGTCGCCAACCACGTCTGCGAAGGCTGGAATGTGCCTTAACTAAACATATCAGTGACGGTCATCACATATATTACTGCTACGCCACGACAAGCTGCTACAGTTTCTTCCCGATTTCATGATGTGTCGCGGTGCAGACGCCCAGCTCGTTCTACCCTGCGACAAGACCGGTTCGTGGGCGACGCGCGATTCGTACTTGGGCAGGTCAAGCGGCATCCACTGATTCGGCGCGGAGACTCGTCTGGCGCGAGTTCGGTAAGGTGCGCCATCATGTTTCCTACCTCCCACCTGCAGCCGCAGCGCACATACATGATTGCACATGCCGGTTCGTATGCCTTGTTGAAGCTCCTGCTCAGAAAGATCTTGCTATCAAACAAACTCATGATTTATACCAGCATACATATGCAAGTTACCTGGAGTGCAATATCACATACAAGTCAATGCGAGGTGTCGTTCGCATGACCGATTGTTCAGTCATTCAAAGCTTTCGTGTCGGATTTGAAGTCAAGGAGAGGGGATGACGAGCCACGTCCGAGCTAGGCGCGCGAGTCTGCGACTTCGTAAGACGGAGGGGTGACTGGGTACACCCCCAATCGAAATGCGCGCGACTGCGTCGGCGAGCCGGCAAAGCCGTAAACTTCCGGCACGGGACGCTGCAAGCTCGCCGAGATCTGGTTGGAAACGTTGCATTGAATAAGATGCCACCATATCCAAGCCATTTCGTGGACGAAGCATTCTGCGGACTAGCAGGGCGCAGTCACAACAGCGAAGATACCCTTTCGATGTATGTTAGGCTCTCTGTTTCTCGCCCACTTCGAAGGGAGTCCCTCACTATTGGAAAAGATAGTCTTATAGTCTGCGTAGGTGAACAGTGAGCTGTATACAGCTTTTGGCCGACGAATCTAGGTGTCATCCCAAAAGCAGTGCTGAGCGTGTTTGCAATTGACATTTCGATGAAAAATGTTGGTGAGATACTGTTTAAAGTAGACTATGGAGAGAGGTTATATATACCCTTTGCTGTGCAATTCTCGACCCTCATACCGCATGTTTCCTGTCACCGACGCGTGCATGGGTGTGATCTTCCAGCGCATTGAGCGCCCGCGCCACTAGGGCTGCAGCAAAATAAAGCGATCTCGCACACTATAAGGCTGGTAGGTGTCGTAATGTATATTTTATACCGGAATATCTCACACAATGTGCTCAATCTTCTAGATTGGGGATCTTAGAGCAGGAAAAGAGGTTGACCACGTGATCTGATACATGTACAAACAGACCTCAACATTGATTTAAATCTCCGCCCTAGTAGTAATCAAGCGCAACAGAAGCATCTGTATACATGGAATATAGGCTCTGAATAGTCAAAATGCTGAAGAATTAGCTATAGCCATTTCAATGGCAAGATCGTCTTGACTGAACGACATGGGCTGGAGGACATGAACAAATTCGTGATCATGATAGATTCTGAGCTGACCGGGCTCTACCTTTTCCGGTTTTCCATGTACGACATTATATTGCGTTTATCTTCTCAGCACGTGAAGCGGTGTTAAGCATCTCAGCTTGTACTTAAGTAAGGCTGGGATGCGCGGGTACACAGCGTGTCCACCAATGGATCCTCATGCGGGCAGCAATCGCAACCCTGCGTCTTCAGCGTCCATACAATGCGTTTCTAGACGCGATACACCGTGGCCGGTCCCATTAGGCGCTGCACAGTGAGACAATTGCCCAGCAACTGACAGGATTTCACCTGGCATGTGATTCCCCAACTGCCCTCATCAAATTCATCTCCACAAGTTTTTGGGCGTTCAAAATACATTGAAAGCATTCTGGAGTCTGAACGCCCGAGGTATGTGTTTAGTCTGGATGTTTCAACGACTTTCTAGTCGCTAGTCTCCTTAAAGCAGACACTACTTACACCGCGTCCTTAAACTTCGGCGAGCGGGCGGACGCGCTGTGTAGCTCTAGTCGCCTGAAAGGCGCGAAGCCGAGCGCTTTTCTGGCAGAGAGCGCGAAAACATTCTGCCAAAAGGATTCCCACGTTACATCAAGACTGAGATCCCAAAATGAATAAGACTGGATGTCACTATGTGAGTCTCCCGGCGACGTAGAACTGCCGACGCAGGATTGGTGGCAGCAAGTGTCTCAACACGCGCTTTGGTACTAAGCCGTAGGACAGCCTGAGAGCTTCGCCGAATGCGTGGTCGGTGCACTCATTTTACTGTAAGTCCGGTGCTGGGCGCTATCAGGGACCGCATAATGTCAAGTGTCGATCATGATTCGTGGCCTGGATTACAAAGGCGAATTGAATGTATGCGGACTCCAGGGCTGGACGATATAGCGCCTAGGAAATCAGGTCCGTAGCGGCATCCAGTGCTTCAGCATGCGCACAGAGCCGGGGATGGCTGCAACAACACATTGCAAAATAGACATTGACGGCTCAGCGTCAACGGGCCGGACTCATGTGCTCGAGCCTCAGCGTTGCATCATAATGCTGTGTCCGGAGCCAGCAATTTCTGACTTGTAAGGTCAGAGTATATTCGGGATTAGAGCGATGATATGAGCCCTTATAGCTCGTCTATAGAAAGATTAAATAGAATGACCGATGCTGTACAGAACATGACACGCGCATTAGGCGCTCCAGATAGTCCGACACGTCGCAGCAATGGGGAGGAGGTGTGTGAAGAGCAACCATGCCTATAATTCGTCAGCCATGGTTACGAATGGACGGAGTGACCCCGCTCTACTACTGACATTATAGTACCTCCGAGTGATGTATTTGTGCCTGTCGCCGTCACAGCGAAGAGTCCGCAGAGCCAGGTAAAGACCCAGTAATACCAAGAGACCGTGTATCCCTGGACTGATTTCCCAGGCGTACCCGAGAAATAGCGACCAGGCGACAATGGCGGCGCCACTGTATATCTTTGCGAAGCGCGGGTAAAGTATTGGGAGCGTTGAGCGCCCAATGGCTTTGTCGCCCGCCACGTCGGCAAAATCCTCCATTTGATTTGTAGTGATTTTGATGAGCATAGAAACCGTGATTGCGAATACGGCCGTTGACCCTAGGGTGTTGCTTTTGCCTGTCGACGGGCTGGACTCAGCATCGCACGTTACGTCGAGCACGCGTGGCTACTCACCCATGATCTTCATCGCGCCGATCTCGAAGGTCGCATAACCGGGAACATTGCAGACAGTGCGCCCCAACCAGTGACGGGAGAGACCAAGCTCATCGTAGAGGTACATAGTGACGGTAAGCACGAGGCTGATCATGGTGACATCCCACCCATAGCAGGCCGATATGGCAATGCACACCAGAAACAGCGCCGTGCGGAGCACTGCTGCGCCTTCCTGGGAGATTCGGCCCGACGGAATGGGTCGCCATGGTCGATTAATCTTGTCCTCGTCGACAGACTTGAACTGGTTCGAGACATTACATTGCAGTATATGCCACCAAATCCATACTGTGCCGTGTACGAAGTTCGTAGGGGAGTAAGCAGGTGCTGATACTGCCGCGAAGACGCTCTACGCATCCTTGGATCAGTCATACGGAAATGCAAGCTTGTTGAACTTACGATTGGTACAAAGACGGTCTTGTAGTCGGCATATGTGAAGAGGATAAGTGTCTGGATGTGGTTCGAGACGAGCAGCAGCGGCGTTGATGAAACTTCCAATAACGAAGAAGAGCTGCACAGCGGACGACGTAGAATGCCGACGAGAGAGTTCCAACGGCACTGCAACGATTGAGGTTGACTCATCACTGAATAGTGAGAGGAGGAGGTAATTGCTCTTGGATTCATGGCAAACCCGTATTTAAGCATTGTCGACAGTGGTTGATCATCTTATGCATCAGCTCAGTGGATAAACGTTACCGGAGCTGCGAATCTACCGCATGGCGGGAGTGCACCTGTGCAAAGGGGAGCTTTCACCCTACCGACGGGTTAGTTGTGCCTGTAGCACAGTAGCGTCTGGGAGGTTTGACAGGCGCTACAACCTCATAGCCTTATCTTTGCCACGACTCAATAGCCCATTGTACCTTTCCTGAGAAATTAGTCGATTGGACCACGAAGAGTACGGAAACGATGTCGTTTCTCGGGAGTAAGAGTCAGTTGCACGGGACTGCTGGTCCAAGCAGATCCTCGGGCTGCGAGAATCAACCGAGACGCAACTTTGAATTCCGCGACTCAGGATCACTCTGCGCCCGTGGAGACGATATACGCGGTGACAGCAATCACGGTCAGATAATTTAGCGCTCCGAGCCTACAACTTGGGCGTCACTGGCATGGGGGCAGCGTCAACACACTTGATGCTCGGGTGCAGGCCAGTCCGTAGACGCTCATGTGGGACTCCGTTGTCTGCAAGCGGAAATGAAGCTGGGACAACGCGCACAGAGGGCCGCGTGGAGAGCATCAGGGTCAGCCAGTGATAGTCGCAGTGTTCCAGTCGCCCAGAAACGTCGGCCAGTAAGTAAGATCAGCAGGCCAGTGCACCAGGGAATCACGGCTTTGGCAACTGTCGACTCGAAGGGGTCGCTGGTCGTCCAGAACTTCCGACTCCACGATGCGAAGAAGCTTCGTCAGCGCGGCGAGCAACGGCTGCGTCAGGTTGTCGATCCGGTCGCCGTTGATTCATCCTTATCGTCGCTGACCAGAAGCCATGGCCATCGCCGACGGCAGACCGCAAAGGAGCATGACAACGTCCGCAGCACCTCGTGCGGGTCGCTGTTCGCAAATAGCCCAAGCACTGGACGACATAAATGGGACACTAACGCGAGCCGGGGGTTATCAGCCTCGTGCAACAGGCGACAATGACCCAGCCATTCGACTTTTCCAAGCTGCAGTATACGACGCCAATCGAGAAGATCAGGGCGGTCGGTGCCCCCGATGTTCCCCAGCGCATCCTGGACGGCTTGAAGAAGTACGAGGATTCAAGCAGAGGTTCGTTTTTAGCCGACGCCGGCGCCAACAACCGACATACAGACTGATCTCGACCAGGCTTCACTACCTATGGCTTCGAATACGACCAGGACGGGCGGAAGGGCGATATCTTCGTGGACCACCGCCCGGAAGACACCCAGGTCACGCAAGTCTATCGGATGCCCAGCGACCCCACCAAGGATGGTCTGGAGAGGATCACTCACTTCGACCTAGGCACTGGAAGAATCATTCAAGATGTTGCTGCTATCAAAGGCGATGATTGGAGGGGTACCTGGCGCACAGGCGGCGCAATCCTACTCATGGACGTCGATGGAAAGGAATACTTTCAGCTCTGGTATCACTGTGCCCTCTGTTATTGCTATCGCGTTCTAACGCATTACGTAGGAGGATGTGGGAAGATATTCCAGGAATCGAGCACCTTCCGCACATCGAAGGAGAACTCGACAACAAGCCGAGCACCTTTCGCCTTGAACGGCTCACACATGATGACTCGATCCGGTTTGGGTCGATTTTACTGCCCCATAATGATCAGTGAGGACACAATATCAGTGCCGCATGTAGTCTCTGAGCAAATTTAGGACGTTCATGCTGTTCGCTTCGACTGAGGACGGTCCTGCCAACTACCACATCTACAAGACAGACTTGGTCGGCTCCAACACGGGGACGTCTCCCACCTCAACCAGTCCATTCAACCTGCCGCGGACGCGTATCACAGCTGAGCCCTCCAAAGGACGCTGCCGATGGTCCGCCAGCAGCATCTCAATCGACAAGAAGTATGTTCTGCTGACGGACGTAATTGGCGCGAGCTATCGTCCTCTCTATGTGCTCGACATGTCCGATGCTTCAAAGCTTCCAGCGCATCCGGAACGTATCACGCTTCCGGGTGCGACGGAGCGCGAGGAGGACACCAACAATTCCTACCCCGCGTTCTCGCGCAACCCTGCCACCCCACACCTGGTGCATCTCATCACCGATGCCTACGGGGATTTCAGAGCGGCCGTCACGTACGACCTGGACACTCGGACAGTACTCCATATCACAGCGGCAGAGCCCAGTCTCCACGCTATTCGCCCCATTGCATGGGATATCAGGTCGCAGGCAAGCCATGCGCTATGAATAGCCGTCACAACACCTCACTGACGGCACTCTACGCAGGCTGTTACGGAGAAGATTTTGTATCTGACCGCGAACGTCGACGGCTGGAGCAAGCCGCACTGCATGCCGCTCACTGGGGCATATGCCAACCAAGTCATCGAAATGCGTTTCCAAGGACCAGGGGACGACAGTGCTGGCATTTCGTTTGTCAACAATGCTAAGAATGGTCGTCCTTACGAGCTCTGCATTGTTCTCGCATCTTATCGGTCCTCGGGCGGCATCGCTTTCGCGGATATTGAGGAACATCTGGAACGCGTGCAAACCGACAATGATGGGAAAGCTCTACATCACAGGTGTGCCGTGCTGCTACTTGCGCAGATGGCATGCGCTAACCATAGTGCAGTACCGTTCACACAGTTCAAGCAGGCCCAGCCTGTTCCTCCTGCGTTCAAGACGCACGCGGCGAAGCTCATCCGTTTCAAGAGCTTTGATGGGCTTGAGGTCCCGTTCGTCTATTATCATCCTTTTGACGGCAAGAAACGTGTGCCAGTGAACATTGAAATCCATGGCGGCCCAACCGTGCAAGCCACGACGCTCCGCAGGTCGTGCGTGCAGTCCTTCCCACAAATGGCGTATTAATAACACTGATATGACGCCAGTCGCATCCATGGCTACTTGCTCAATGAGCTCGAGTGCGCTGTGATCTATCCAAACGTGCGGGGTAGCATTGGCTACGGCAAGAAGTACATGCAGGCGGACGATGTGTTCCTGCGCGAGAATTCCGTCAAGTATGTTCCTCCCACTCGCTCGATCTTTCCCTGCTCACCTTTGGTTTCAGAGATATCGGTTCTTTGATTGACTACATCGCAGAACATATGAAGGCAGGAATTGATTCCAGCTGCGCCCGCTAGTGCTAACACGCATCACCAGGACGAACTCGATGCTAGCAACATTGCAGTCAGCGGGGGTTCATGTGTGTAAATCCCTGCGCCAATGCTGCCTGATGCTGAACCAACATCGCAGACGGAGGATACATGACCTTCGTACGGCGAACACTTGACAGTCGACGACCACTTACGCGCTTGCTGCACTCAGGCATGCCTCACGCACTATTCCCACAAGCTCGCTTGCGGTCTCGCGACGTGCGGCATCGGCGACTGGGTCGCCTTCCTCTCGAACACGGCCGCGCATAGGCAGGACAACCGGCGCCGCGAATACGGCGACGAAACGGACCCGGAAGTCCGCGCCTTCCTGCAGCGCATCTCGCCCGTCAACAACGCGGACAAGATTACGGTGCCGTTGTGGATCGCGCACGGCGACAACGACTCGCGCGTGCCGTTCGAGCAGGCGTATTTCATGTACGAAAGCCTCGTCAAGCGCGGCGTGTACGTCGAGCTGATCGTCGGTGTTACGGAGGGTCATGGTATGTTTTATAGCTGCCCGCGGCCCTACTGCTCATGTATTGCTGTAGGCTTCAAACAAAAGAGCGTGCTGGAGTGGACCTCTGGATCCAAGGTGCTGTTCCTCGAGCGATTCTTCCTCAAGACCGCCTCTCAGTCCGGATGAGTGGCCCGTGACGCTTGGCCTCAAGCCACCTGTCGAGCTGGAAATGTAGGATTATTGGATAGGAATTTATCTTGTCGAGGCGGTGTATACTTAGGTAAGCAACATCGGATGTGCACAGCACCACATGTGCTCGCCCAGAAATAGGAACGTGAGTTGTGGAAAGCCCCTGTACCTATACCTATGAATTTTACTTTGAGAGCTTGGGGGTTACAGCGGAGGTTGCTGGCACGTTGTCTTGGGATTTTGAGTATCGTGGACGCGGATCTTGGATTGGCGCGGCAAGGCTCGAGGTTGAGAGAAGGAAGCTCCTACCGGGAGTTGCCATCCATCTCCTGCGTCTCTTCAAATTGCGCAGCCTGTGCAGCACGGTCTCTTTCCCATAACCTGGTCCTGGTCTCCAGCAAGTAGTACAACAAAGCGTCCCACACACTGCAAGTCGGTATAATCACAACATGAAGCGCTCGACAACGCTCCTGGCCCTGGCCCCTCTCCTCGCCGCCTTTGTGCGCGCCCAGCAGACGTGCAACGCGACCGCGCCCTGCGGTGCCGCGGCGCCCTGCTGCTCCGAGTTCGGATTCTGCTCCAGTACGCACTGTCCATCCCAACGCCACCCGCGGTGACAGCTGACACTCGCCCACAACAACAGCCGATTTCTGCGGCGCAGGCTGCAACCCGCTCTTCTCCAACACGGTCGACTCGTGCGCGCCCATTCCCATCTGCGAGGACAAGACGGTATGCGCCTGGTTTTGTTCGTCCGCGGCCGCAATTAACCCCGCACGCGCAGTACACGTTCGAGTCGCTCGACAAGGTCATCAACGCCACGCTCTTCGACGGCAACGTCACCATCGCCGACTGGGCGCTCGAAAAGGGCGAACTCTCGCTCACGGACAAGCAGGAGCTCGCGCTCCTCCTCACCCAGGAGAACGGCGGCACCCGCATCAGCAGCACCCGCTACGTCCACTATGGCAAGATCACAGCAACCAGTATGTCCCTCACCGCCCCGTGTCCACTCCAGAGCCTCAACACGTTTAACAGTGAAGGTTGGCAAGTGGGACGGCGTCGTCTCGGCGTGAGTGCTGGTTTACTCGTGATTGACTCGGCGCTGAGCCTTGGCGCGCAGCTTCATCACCATGAGCGACGTGCACGACGAGATCGACTGGGAATGGTGAGCCCTCGAGTCTTCCCATATATCCCACATTCCTGAACGTTTGCGATGCTAGGCCAGGCAAGGCTTCCGCGTCTGAGGGCCAGTCCAACTTCTTCTGGCTCGGCGTTGTCAACCGTGAGTGTCTCTCGTCACCGTGCTCGGGTGATGCTCAACTGCCTGTGTAGCGCACGGCGACAAGGTATGAAGCTGTGACCCAGAAAGCGTCCTGTGCTCACCTTACCGCCAGCACCCTATCTCTCCTGACGGCGCGGCCAACTACCACGACTACACGATTGACTGGCAAGAAGACACACTCTCCTTTGCGATTGACGGAAAGGTTGTGCGCACCGTCAAGAAGGAAGACACCAAGAACGCGAAGACTGGTGTCTATGAGTACCCCACAACCCCCGCTCGCGTCCAGTTCAGGTATACATTGCATCTCCTCTCCTTTTTGCACCATCTGATATATTTTATTTAGCTTGTGGCCTGCTGGTATCCCCGGAACATCGCAGGGTGTCGTTGAATGGGCTGGCGGCGACATCAACTGGTCCGACCCGGACTACAAGGCCGCCGGTGCGTCTGCTGCGGGTTCTTTGTTTGCACGTCGGCATCTTGCGCTGACTGCCCGTTCTGCTTCAGGCCACTTCTACTCGACCATCCAGAAGGTCACGGTCGAGTGCGCAAAGACTGGCGCTGGCGCGGCCAATCCTGGCGATGTCTCTTATGTCTACGGCCCGAACGTCAGCGGCATCCCGCAGGCTTTCTCGTCGAACCAGAGCGCAGTCAGCGCCGCCGCCGCTGTGTTCGCGACCGGCCTTCGCTCTGTCGGCCCGCTCGTCGCTGCTGCCGTCATCGCTGCGTCGGCCCTCCTGCTGTGATTACCGTTCTCGCAACATCCCAACGGACTTCCGTCTCCCACCTCACGCCCACACATGCTCTCCCGCCCGCTTACGATCCTTGGCCAATGTTTTTCTCTCGATTTGATTGTGGACAACGGGGCACTTTATATCCATCCCACTTCTGGTTTCTACCACAGTGTACTAGATGTGCGCCTTCCTAGTTTATTTTTGAAATGGAACACGCTCGCTTTGCCAGAAATTAGGTTTCATTGCAAGACGTTAAATACGCTGGAGGCGTCGCAATTCGTTTGGTGGTACAACATTCGATTCTCAAGAGTCCATGCGAGCGCTGCGAATTCAGAGCTTCTTCTCTGTCTTTTCCTTGCCCTCTTCTGCCTTCTTGCTGCCCCAGCTGAACCAACCGCTCGCCGTTGCCTTGGCCTTCTCAGCCTCTGCTTGCGCGTTGTTCTTGAGTTCAGTTGCTCTGCAAGGCAAGCATCAGTTTGCATGCGCAAGGTCGCATCGGGAAGAAACAACTGACTTGTGCTGCGCGTCATGCGATGTGGTCGAGAAGACATTCTCAACCTTCGTCTCGGCCTTGTCGATGGCATTGACGACGTTGGCGCGGGCGTCGGCATAACGCTTGTCGAGTCCGGTCTGGGCGTCCTTGCCCTTCTGCTCGGTGTCACGGCGCAAGTCGTGCGCCTTGCCCTCGGCCTTCTGCTCGAGCTCGCGGCCCTTGGCCTTCACGGCGTCCTGCTCGCCGGGCGAGCGCGTGAACCACCAGACGCCGCCCGCGACGGCCGCGCCGCCGCCGACGATGAGCGCCCAGTTGGGCCTGCCGCCCGAGGACGCGGATGCCGAGGCTGCGGCGGGGTTGGTCTCGAGGTACTCGGGCTTGACGGACTGCGGCTTCGCACCGGTCGGTGGGGCGCCCGAGGGCGGGACGGTCGCCATGCCGCGTCTGCGCGCGGACTGCGTGAGCTGCAACGAGGTCAGCCATCCATGCGTATGCGGCGTGTATGCGCTGCGGTACGCACGTTGTTGCGAGGGATGGAACGGGCTGCTGCGCGGTACATGGTGTGGTGTAGTGGAAAGTCGTAAAGATGGAGAGTGAGTGGGTCTTCTTGCTTTTGAAGGAAGCGACGAACGCACCTACGTCATTTCTGTCTCGACGGAAGGTATGACGAAAACTTGCTCCGCGGAGGCTTCCTTCCGATCCCGCGCTCACGTCGTCATGCGCAAGTCGACGAGGGTGTCCCATTCATGTCGTATTCTGACAGAAGTCATTCCAGGCTGAGAAATCGCAAGTATAACGCGTCCAATAGCAACCGAGTTGAAGTTCTCCAGCCCCGCCAAAAGAGTGTTTAAATTCAATACCTCGCCGATGCTGAGACTTCACTAGCTTTACTCAGGAGTGCCTTGGCCTTTTCACCGTCGTTCGAAACAGGCGAGCGGCGGAGCCTTTCAGTTTGCCTCCGGACGGTCCAGCCAGCCAGACTCTTGAACTCGAACACCACCGACCATGCTCGCCGTCCGCGCTGCTGCCCGCTCGTCGCGGGTCCTCGCCCGGCGCCACGCATCAGCGCACGCGCACCACGGGCCTGAAATTATTGTCTTAGAAGGAAAGCCATCGCAGGACTGGCTCTCGAAGAACTCGGCCGTCACCCACCATGCCGCCCGTTAGTCCTGCAGCCCTTGAATATCCACCCTTAACTTAGGCCGCGCTTACAGAGACGACTGACCTCTGGCGCAAGATCAGGTGCGCGCTGCCCGCTGTGCTCTCGCCCGTCCAATCGTAGCTGACTCGTTGCGCCTTTCCCAGCTTCTACGTGATGCTGCCACTCAGTCAGTTGCTCCTGAACCTCCAGCCAGTATTCCATGTATTCACGCGCGCGCATGTCTACAGCTATCACGGTCGTCGCGTACGTGCGCAATGTCGAGGCCGAGCACGAGGCGCATCTCGAGCACCTCAAGCAAGAGAACGGCGGCCAGCTGCCGCCCAAACCCGACTACCCGTACCTCAACAAACGCGCCAAGCCGTTCCCTTGGGGCCCCAACTCGCTCTTCTTCAACCCCAAAGTGCGTGTCTTCCCTTTGCGCTGAGCGTTGCTGAGTTTCGGGACAGGTGAACAAGGACATGAGCAAAGTCGCCGAGGAATGAAGCATGTCCGCCTGGTGTCATTTTCGAATAATATTGCGTTGTCCTTTCCTCTGCTGCGCGCCATTTAATCCAGCCCGCGTTTGACGGCTTGACGCTCGGTCTACAAGTAAACCGTGCAAGATTCTGCAGTGCGTTCACGCAACGTCGACAGGGACCGCAGCATCTTTCACGCCAAGAACGGAATGATAAGACCGATGGCCTACTGTACTTGAGCCGCCTGCGCCTTAAAGAATGCGACTTGACTGCGCCAGCTATGTTTCTCTATGGCTGTTTGGCTAGCCGTGGTCGATACCGCACCGGCGAAAACATCCCTCTCCGTACCGGACTCGGGTGGTCATCAACGCTGCTGCATAGAAACCCTCTGAGATCCTCAGGCAGCAATGTGATGTTGCGATCCTGGTCTCGAGTGTATCGTTAAACGTGTCATGCAGCCAGAGTATATCGATATCTCGGTCTGAGTTGTATAGAGAACGAGCGAAGTAAGTAGTAGAGGATTTGCCCGCAATTCCCTTGGAAGGCCATTGATTGCATGCAAACGTCAGAATGCCGATTGCATGGTGGGAAAGTTAGCGGCTGCGCTTGGTCTGGTGTGCCGATGCGGTTGAGAGCCGCCGCGGTATGCCATGCCATTCAAAAGGATGTGACACACTCAGCCACCCTGCCGTACCCCCTTCCGCTCTCCGTCCATGGCCCCGTCCAGGCAGGACGTCCTGCGCACCGCGGGGCGGTGGCTGCTCACCCTCGCGCCCGCGGCCGTCTCGCTTCTTGTGCTCCTCTATGTGTACTGGAGCGCGTACGACTACTGGGACGCCCATCCCGGTCGCGGGCGCTGGAAGAGCTGCTGGCCCATGGGCCGCACGCGGCTCGTCCTGCTCATGTTCGCCGTGCCCATCTGGGGCGCATGCATGGCCGGCGTCACGCTCGTCTGGGCCGGCTTCCTCGCCCTCACGCGCAACGCTCAGGAGCGCGCGCGCCAGAGCGGGTATACGCTGCTACGCGCGCACAACGGCGCCCATAACAACGTCGAGCTCGCGCCGCTTGCGCTGGACGGCGACTTTGCGGACGATGATGATGTGCATGACCACGGCAGTCCGTTTGCACTTGAAGCCGCTGCTGATGCCGCGGAATACCATCACCGAACTCGCCCCCTGCCGCCGCCGCTGCCCCGCGCACAAGTATTTTCGTTCAAGCTCAAATTGCGCCTGTGGCATGTCGCACTGGCTGTCTACGCCGCGCTCGCGTTCTTCGGCGTCTATCTCTACGAGACGTACGAACAGCCCGACGACATCAAGTGGCGACCGCAATTGCAAGAGGCCCTCAAGAACCCACGCCGGTCAGGGTACCACACCGGGGGTGAGGACCTGTTGGCCCCTCTGCTAAAATAGCACGTTTCTCAGTCTTTTCCCACAGAGAAAATATTCATAGCCGCCAACTTCTACAACAATGAGCGCATCCTGCCCTACTGGACCCGCGAAATGAGCAAGGTCATCACCTATCTCGGCACTGTGAGCGCTATGTCCACCCTCTGACCTGTACAAGCCGCTAATGCGCTCAGGACAACGTCTATGTGTCCATCTTTGAGTCGTATAGCTACGACAAGACGCGGCAGATGCTGCAGGGCTTCTCAGAGACTCTGGGGACCATGGGTGTCCAGCACAAGCTCGTCGCCGGCGACACGTCAATCCCGAGGCCTAATCCTATGCGCACAGACTACAGACGCATTGAATTCCTCTCGGCTGTGAGGAACAAGGCGATGGAGCCGTTGTACGAGATGGGGGGCTTTGATCGGGTGTTGTTCTCCAACGACATCTACATCGAGGCGGAGAGCGTCATTCAGTTGCTTCGCACCCGCGACGGAGATTGGGACCAGGTCTGCGCGCTCGACTTCAACCAATGGGGGTGAGCACGTTCGTTTCTCATCATGTTTGTCCCTGCTCTGCTCATCGCCGTGCACAGGCTGTACGACGCCTGGGTGATCCGCGATAGGCTCGGCGGCCTGGTGTCGAGCACATGGCCGTACCTTATAGAGGAGGTTGGCGCGGGTGCCATCGAAAGGGGACAGCCTGCTCCCGTGTTTTCCTGCTGGAACGGGCTCAGCGCCTTTCGCGCGGACCCCTTCTATACCCCCGCACAGCGGCGCAATCGCTCGTCCATACTCTCGAAGCAGGAACTCAAGCCCCCGCTCCCGCCGACACACCCGCTCTACGAGCCGTGGGCGCACGTCCCGCCCATGGACGCGCCCGCGCTGCGCTTCCGACCCAGCGTGGAGGGCAAGGAGTGTTTCTCCAGCGAGTGTTTCTTGATCTCGTACGACTTTAGACGCCAGTTCTTGCTCGAGAAGATATTCGTCGTGCCCACCGTGCTCGTAGCGTACGAGTGGGACTATTACGTCTGGTTCAGGTGAGATGAGCCGCGTTTTTGACGGGATTTTGGACTGTTGCTGATGGTGATTGAATGCATGTAGATGGATAACGCGGCACTGGCTCGTCAAATGGTGGATCGAGCGTGTTGAACACGGAGACGGATACCAGCGCACGCGGGTCACCATGGGCCCGAAGGAGAATGTCTACGTCTGGGACGGAGGACACTGCTTTCCGGTTCGTGTCCTTACTTTTTCAAGTTGATCACCGTTCTGACCGGCGCGTCCAGTTTTGAATTGAATACTTTCAGTGATACCCAACATAATAGAATATCCTTCCCCATAGCGGCGGCTTTGCGATAGACACTCCATACAGTAGATGACGCGCAGACGCTGCCAGTGTACACTTTACCACGTATCATGTAGCGTAGCGAGAATAAAACAGTGACCAGAGAAAATTTTAAGAGATTTTCAATGTGATTGAAATGAAGATTTTGAGGTGAGGAAGACGCCTGGACGCGCAGCACGGACAACACGCATTTGTCGAAGGGGTACAACGGTCGGCAAAACCCGGACTGACGCGTCTCCTCCTTACCCTCTGCAATGGTTGCTCGCGCCCAGACGTCCGCCGCCGGAGTGCTCGCGCTGCTTTCAGAGCAGGACGAGCCGGCAGTGCGCCAACACGCTCTCAAGGCGCTCATACCGCTCGTGCCCCAGTTCTGGGCCGAAATATCTGAACATGTCACGACAATGTGCGCCCCCGTTTGCACGCGTCACGCGCGCGCAAAACGCTGACTGGCGACGCGCAGAGAGGCGCTGTACGAGAGCGATGACCTGCCGCGCGACGCCCGCGACCTGGCGGCGCTGCTCGTCAGCAAGGTCTATTTCTACCTCGGCGAGTACGACGAGGCGCTGTCTTTTGCGCTCGGCGCCGGACGCGCGTTCGAGGCCGAGAGCAGGAATCCTGCTGCCGCAGAGTTCATTGAGACTGTCGTCTGTGCGTGCGGCTGGCCTTTGTGCTGTTGGCAGTGGCTGACTTGGTGGTTGCAGCAAAAGCCATTGACCGGTACATTACCGTGCGCGGGGAAGACGGCAAGGAGGACAAGCTCGACCCCCGCTTACGGGACATGATAGAAGGCATTTTCAACCGGTGCTTGGAGGACGGCGAGTTCAAGCAGGTGCGCTGGCATTGCGGGAACTTGCGCCTTCTCTGACCTTGCACGCAAAGGCGTTAGGCATTGCGCTCGAGTCCAAGCGGCTAGACGTTGTCGAGCGCGTGTTCAGAGAGTCCAAGGACATCGAGCTGCTCTCGTATGTCATGGAGGCCGTCCTCGACACCGGCTTCAAGCTCTCGTACCGCGACCAGATCCTCAACTTCCTCCTGCCGCTCTTCCCGCCGCCCACGCCCCACTCCTCGCACATTCCCGCCCTTTCGCGATTGCTCGTCACCCTTTCGTCTGCCCCGCTTACACTCCAACTCCTGCAATCTTTGGTGCCCAGCCAAAAGGCTTTGGCGTACCAATTCGCATTCGACTTTGTCGAAGGCGGTACCCAGGACTTCTTGGCTCAAGTTCGGACAGCTCTGCCCGAGGGCACTGGGGTACGATTAATATTCTATCTGCAATGGATGTCTACTGACTGTAGCTCTTAGGCCGACAAGGAAATTTACGATAACCTGCGCCAAATTCTTACCGGAGAAGAAAGCATCAAGTACTACCGCGAGTTCCTTCGGCGCAACAACAAAGTCGACCTGTTGATCCTTAAGAGCACCAAGGAGTCGCTCGAGGCGCGCTCATCGATATACCACAACGCGGTGACATTCTCGAACGCGTTCATGCACTGCGGCACCGCGTCCGACGTCTTCCTTCGCGACAACCTCGACTGGCTGGGCCGCGCGTCCAACTGGTCGAAGTTCTCTGCGACCGCAGCGCTCGGTGTCATTCACAAGGGCTATTTCGAAAAGGGCATGGAGCTCTTGGGTCCTTACTTGCCCGCTGTCGAGGCTGGAAGCACTGGCAGCGTCTTCTCGGAGGGCGGTGCTCTGTATGCTCTGGGTCTCGTCAACGCGGGGAGGGGCAAGGACGTCGAGGGCTACCTTCGGGATAAGCTGAAGAACGTCCAGAATGAGGTTGTCCAGCACGGTGCCGCCCTCGGCCTGGGTATTGCGGGGATGGCCAGCGGTAGCGAGGGTATGCAGAGTCGCGAGTTTGACGGACTTTTATCGCTGATGTATTGCTGCAGAGGCCTTCGAGGACCTCAAGACGACTTTGTATAACGACTCGGCAGTTGCTGGCGAGGCCGCTGGTATTGGCATGGGCCTTGTCATGCTCGGGAGCGGCGGCCAGCGGTTCGCGGACGAAATGCTGCAATATGCGCACGAGACGCAGCATGAGAAGATCATCCGCGGACTTGCCATCGGCGTGGCGTTCTTGTACTATGGCCGCCAGGAAGAGGCAGACTCCATGGTGCAGACTCTCCTGGCTGAGAAGGTTCGACCGTCGTCTGTCTAATCCATTTGGACTTTGTTGACTTACACCATGTCTTCTAGGATGCCTTGTTGCGTTATGGTGGTGTTTACACCCTTGCGCTCGCGTATGCCGGCACGGCGAACAATACGGCCATCCGCAAGCTCCTGCACGTCGCTGTCTCCGATACGTCCGACGACGTGCGGAGAGCGGCTGTCACTGCGCTCGCGTTCTTGTTGTTCAAGAACCCGACGCAGATGCCGCGTCTTGTCCAGCTCTTGAGTGAGAGCTATAACCCGCATGTCCGGTAAGCATTACTGGTTCAATTCTTCGGTGTCTTCTAAGCATTCAATAGCTGTGGTGCCACGCTCGCCCTCGGCCTGTCATGCGCCGGGACCGGTCTGCAGGACGCAGTGGAGATCCTGGAGCCGATGGTCAAGGACCCGGTCGACTTCGTGCGGCAGGGCGCCCTGGTCGCCCTCGGTATGGTGCTTGTGCAGCAGTCCGAAGCATCGTCGCCGTCGTTCGCGAGCACACGCACACTGTACGCGAAGATCGTGAGCGACAAGCACGAGGATCCCAATGGCGCGCTTCGGCTCTGCCCTTGGTCAGGGTCTCATCGATGCTGGCGGTCGCAACGTCACTATCAGCCTGCAGAGCCGTGCAGGGAGCACGAACATGGCGGCTGTGGTCGGTATGGCGCTGTTCTGCCAGTTCTGGTACTGGTTCCCGCTCGCGCATTGCGCGAGCCTCGCGTTCGAGCCGACCGGGATCATTGGCCTTAACGAGGATCTTAAGGTATGGAGCGGTGTCTTGAGCTATTTAACGAGAATGTGGTGCTCATCATCAATGTGCAGGTCCCCAAGTTTGAGATCACCTCGAACGCGAAGCCGAGCCTGTTCGCTTACCCTGCCCCGACGAAGCCGCCGACAAAAGAGGCGGTCGAGAAAGTTGCAACTGCTGTTTTGTCGACTACGGCAAAGGCCAAGGCAATCGAGAGGAGGAAGAAAGCGGCTGCTGGAGATGATGTCGCAATGGATGAGGACAAGCCCGAGGTGAAGGCTGACGCGAAGAAACCCGCGGGCGACGACGCGATGAAGGTAGACGAGCCGGCCGCTGGTGCATCTGCGTCTAAACCGGAAGGCACGCCGACGCCCGAGGCGCCGGCGACCAAGACGAAGCGCTCCGAGCCGTCGTCTGAAAAGATCGCTAACTTCACGCGCGTCACTCCCGCGCAGTCGGCGTACATCTCGTTCCCCGCGGACGCCAAGTACCAGCCCGTGCGCGCAATCACCACTGTACCCTACCAGCGCACCAAGCGCAGCGGCAAGGGCGCGGTGGTGCAGGCGTCGTTGAAGTATGCGGGCGGTGGCGGCATCCTGCTGCTTGTGGATAAGAAACCGGACGTCGCGGTCGAGTTCATCGATTTGGAGCCGCCGGCGCCCCCACCTGCAGCCGCTGCGCCTGCCGCGCCCGGTGCTCCCGCCGCCCCTGCTGCGGCAGGCGCACACTCTGCAGGGTCGTACGGTGGTCTAATTGACGAGAACGGCCCCGAGGCAGACATGCCAGCGTCTTTCGAGGTGCGCTGCTCTTTGTTTGATTTGGTTTTGTGTTGTGCTCATACATCCCCTAGTATCCCTTCGAGGATTCGTCGTGATAATTTAGCCTTAGATTGGAGGGTCACTGTAATCAGCGAAGCAATTGGACGATTCGTTTCTTTTCACGAGTTGACGCGTGTGATGCCGTTTTAATATCCATCCACATTGACTCGACCTGAATGCTAACTGCTCGTCATCCATCAATGTGTCCTGCGCGAATGGATGCCAGGTTCGCGTGAAAAGAGAAGATGCAGTCGGCAGTTGAGGACGAGGGACTTCAAGGCGACTCAGCTCCGATCATTCGTTTCTTGGTTGACCACGTCGCCGTAACAATGTGCAGCCTCACTACCTACTCGTATGTTCAGCTGGAAGACGATCTTTGCAATCGCGGTGGTGGTGGCACAGGCGGGAACGCGATTGAGGAGCGAGAGTCGATTGGCGGCGCAGCGGGGCCGCGGGTCACTTACGTCGTTTGTGACGGTCGGCTACAGCGCGCCTAACGCCAGTTTTACCCTCCTCCATCCTCCACCCTTGCTCAGCATGAACTGTCTCAATGCACGCTCAACGGCGGACGACGCGGGCCCGGCGAATGGCTGCATCTCGGCAATGCTGCCGCCCTGCGTGTTCTGCGACGTCAGCGCCGAGCGCGGGTTCGATATTGTCTTCGAGGACGACGAGATTGTCGTATTTCGAGATATCAACCCCGCCAGCTTGCACCATCTCCAGGTCGTGCCCAAGCATCACATAGGTGTGTCTTAGCCCGGCTGTCGTGTATGCTGCGCTGACGGTGTCATCCTCTGCCAGACAACGTCAAGAGTCTGCGCGCAAAAGACGTTGACCTGGGTGAATAACGCTTCCGAAACACGGGGAAGAGTACCCTTCTCACTAGCTGACCTGCGCTGCAGTACGGCATATGCGCGCGGCGGGCATGAAGGCGCTGGACCTGCTCGGCGTGTCGGGCGAGCGGCGGCTCGGCTTCCACATCCCGCCGTACATCTCCGTCGGCCACCTGCACCTGCACGCTCACGCGCTGCCGTTCAAGAACCGCCTGCGCGCAGCCAAGTACCCCGTGCGGCCCGGCGGGAAGGGCAAGCACAAGGGCTTCAGCTGGTTCGTCGAAGCCGAGCAGGCCATCGCCATCCTCGAGAGCGGCGGGACGATCAAGATTCGGTCGTGTTAGACTTCATAGACTCAGGCTGCATTTAGAGGTCCGTGAAGATCCTGCACGCGAGACTGGCTCGCTCCTTCGACTGATGCTGGACCTGTCGTAGTTCTCTTTGGCCGGACGTTCGTTGCTTTGGCCTGCTTTACACATTATGCTATCAGTACGCACGTCGCGCTGCGCGTCTTGCGCTAATATATGCTCGCATACTCCCTTGAAATACCCTCAACTTGTCGAATTCGCCCGTTCACTTCGCTCAGTGGTTTCTGAGCCCATGCCGCTGAGCGCCAGCCTGCCTTGGCACTTCATGACCGCGCTCTTAGCTCAGGATCTATCTGTACAGTCTCGGGCAATGTATCCCAGAGAACCCGTGCTTATCTACTAGATATGGTACTGAATAGAATAATAATCTGCGATTTTCCTCCTGCCCTAATCGCCTCCCAAGAGCACAGGACAGTATATACAGTAGTATTGCAATCATCTACGCTCGACGAACGTCTCTGCTTGGGAGCTCCATCTCGACTGTGTGGTATGCTCTTTAACTGTCAATTGTGTTGCAGGCAGTCTTGGCAGAACTCGACCAAACTAGACCTCTTCCATCCCGTTGCGCATACTCGCTGAGGTTCACACAATAAGTTCGGGGTCATGAAACGCTAGTACTTGCTATTGCGATGCGTGATACAGAACGACGTAGAAAAATACAACGGAGAAAGCCCAAGGAGGAGACAAGCGACAGATCACAGACCGCCACGCAAGCGCAGGACGAGATGGAGCGTGGACTCCTTCTGGATGTTGTAATCCGAAAGAGTGCGGCCGTCCTCCAACTGCTTGCCGGCGAAGATGAGGCGCTGCTGGTCGGGAGGGATGCCCTCCTTATCCTGGATCTTCGCCTTGACGTTATCAATCGTGTCGGACGACTCAACTTCCAACGTGATCGTCTTGCCAGTCAGCGTCTTGACGAAGATCTGCATGCCGCCGCGCAGACGAAGGACGAGGTGCAGTGTTGACTCCTTCTGGATGTTGTAATCCGAAAGAGTGCGGCCATCCTCGAGCTGCTTGCCGGCAAAGATAAGGCGCTGCTGGTCAGGCGGAATGCCCTCCTTGTCCTGGATCTTCGCTTTGACATTGTCGATCGTGTCAGACGACTCAACCTCCAGCGTGATCGTCTTGCCGGTGAGTGTCTTAACGAATA
This sequence comes from Auricularia sp. M13, assembly GCA_037042915.1. Classification (NCBI taxonomy): domain Eukaryota; kingdom Fungi; phylum Basidiomycota; class Agaricomycetes; order Auriculariales; family Auriculariaceae; genus Auricularia; species Auricularia sp. M13. The sequence continues at coordinate 1,197,656 of CM073197.1, read as the reverse complement.
TTTGCATACCGCCACGAAGACGAAGAACTAGGGATAACATATGAGCACCGGCACTGTCCAGAGCAATAGAAGCATTGCACTCACCAAGGTGGAGAGTCGACTCCTTCTGGATGTTGTAGTCCGAAAGAGTGCGGCCGTCTTCGAGCTGCTTGCCGGCGAAAATGAGGCGCTGCTGGTCTGGCGGGATGCCTTCCTTGTCCTGGATCTTCGCCTTCACGTTGTCGATGGTGTCCGAAGACTCCACCTCCAGCGTGATGGTCTTGCCCGTCAGTGTCTTGACGAAGATTTGCATGCCGCCACGGAGACGAAGGACAAGGTGGAGAGTCGACTCCTTCTGGATGTTGTAGTCCGAGAGAGTGCGACCGTCTTCGAGCTGCTTGCCGGCAAAAATGAGGCGTTGCTGGTCGGGCGGGATGCCCTCCTTGTCCTGGATCTTCGCCTTCACATTGTCGATGGTGTCCGAGGACTCCACCTCCAACGTGATAGTCTTGCCAGTGAGTGTCTTGACAAAGATCTGCATGCCGCCGCGCAGACGGAGGACGAGGTGGAGCGTGCTCTCCTTCTGGATGTTATAGTCCGACAGGGTGCGACCATCCTCGAGCTGCTTGCCCGCGAAGATAAGACGCTGCTGATCCGGAGGAATTCTGTCGTCATCGGTCAGTCCCCGCACATGGCACAACCAGCACAAGCGCAGACTCACCCCTCCTTGTCCTGGATCTTGGCCTTAACATTATCGATCGTGTCCGAGGACTCGACCTCGAGGGTGATGGTCTTGCCAGTCAGAGTCTTCACGAAGATCTGCCTGCACAAGGAGGTCAGCAACGCCCGCGGCGAGCATAGGATGGACAGCGACGCACATGGTACTAGTGATTATGAGCTGGTGGATGAAGGTGGTGGGGAGAATCAGAAGGGGGTGAAGGAAACGGCCGATGCGCCGCTTGGACCTTATATAGAATATCGGCTCCGCTCTGGAACCATCTCCCATATTCCGGCGCCTCATCGCTGACTCGCCCGCCACTGCTCGGTCAGCGCCCTCGGCCGTCCCGGTGGTTGCAATTGGTCAACGGTGCACTTTGGTCCGCCCAGGACGCATTCCACGGCGTTCCGGAGCCCACATTACTTACTTACTACTGAATTTCGGGCGCGCACGAAATCCGCGTCTCCCATGTTCTCGACATTGACTCTCACAGGCGAAAGCCTACCCACGTCTATACAGCTGTCCGCTGCTGAGGACTATCCAGGTCTGCGGCATGACTGCATAACTGCAAATGATGAACGCAGGCCAGGCTGGGTGGCAACCACCCCTCCCAGCACAGGACATGTGACTAAAACTCGGGGAGCGCCTGGGCTCAGGAGGCAGGGCCGGCGTCTCCTACAGCGTGGAGGTCGTGGATGCGTCTTCTTTGGTTGGCGGCCTACTCGATGGACTGGACCTTTGTGTCAAGATCGCCCGTCCCAACCGCTGTCGTACATTTGCCCGGGAAGCCTGGGCGTATAGTCAACTGGGCCAGCGCGGACTCCAGGGCGTCGTCGTTCCGCGCTTTTTCGGCTTCTTCACCGCTGATTTATCCCGCGACAATTAATGTGACTTTCCCGCCCTGGACCGAGGAGGACTTCTGGCTTCAACTCGGCTGGGATGATGTCCCGGATAATCCGGAGCTGGACGATCCGCTTAGAGACGACTTTACAGTGGACGATGGCTTGTCTGGCGAGCGAGACTATTCGCCGTGGAAGTCGTGGCGTCCCGACCCCGAGCATCCATGCTTGGCTCTGATCGTCATGACACGAGGAGGCAAGGAGTACTGCTTGTCTAAAGACCGTGATGTTGCCGAGATTCAGTGAGTCTATGCATTCAGCTTTGTTGTCTCTTTACAGACTTTACTCATCAATTTTATACGATATAGGCAAGATATGCACGCGATAATTGAAGATCTTTCCCGTGCTTTCGTTATCCATGGTGATATGAAGCCGAATAACATCGTGCGTGCACCCGCCGATACACAGAGGTGCACACGTCACAATTCTGTTCACAACTGGAATTTCATCGACTTCCCTTGGGTCGCAATCGAAGACACCGAATTTCAGAACACGCAGGACAGGAACCGTCGGCAGAAGATGATCACAACTCTCAATTTGCGATGTAATGATTGTGGTTTCAACTCTCGGTGAACATAATTAATAGTTCAGAGTGCGGCCGTTCATGATCGCAAAACGACCATGATATTGTTGAAATTTAAGCACCCGAGAAACGGCGACTCGACACGCTTTCCAAGCTGTCCGCCACTGTCCGCTCAGCTGCGCGGCAGGGATGAGCCAAACTTTGCGTATAGTATGAGAGGTAACACAGCCGAAGCAAGCATAGCGGCGACAAGACTAGAGTCACAAAACAAAAAATCCTTCCATAATCAATTGCTCGGAAAAGAAACCCCATCACTTCGTCCTCGTCGAGGCGCGCGTTGCGCGTTTCGGCTTCTCAGGCGAAAGGAGCAACTCGTCGTCAGACTCGTGGACATCGACCGCGCGCGAGGACGCCGCGCGCTTGGGCTTGACTATGGACAGCGACTTCTTAGCCGGCACTTTCTTGACTGTCGGCGGAGGCGAAGGCGAAGGCGACCCGGAGAACTCGGACCCGGCGTCCATGCTGAGGCCCGACTCCGTGAACTCGCTCCCCGTCGACGGCCGGAAGGAGTTCTCCCAGGCCGCAACATCGGCGTCTTCCGCGTCGTGGAGCATGCTCCGCGGATATTTATCCTCGTCCTCCTCTTCGTCTTCGTCTTCGTCTTCGTCTTCTTCTTCGTCTTCGTACGTATCGTTAACGTCATCACCCACTTCGTCTTCGCTGCCTTCAGCGTCTTCGTCTTCGTCATCCTCGTCCTCAGTCTGACTCGTCTCAGCGTCGTCCTCCTCGTTGTCCGTGGGCAAGAGGCCGATAACATCGGAACCCGTGCTCTCGCGCTTGATCGAGACTCTGATCTCCTGCGGCGCCGCTTTCTTGCTCTTCGGCTTGGGGGTCATAGGCGTTGGCGACGACGGCGGGACATCAGACGCGCCGCTCTCGTCGTTCTCCGGGACGTCTGAGTCCGAGTCCGCGCCCAGATCGAACGACTCGCCCTCATCCTCGACGCGGCTCGCATCAGACAGCAGCGAGCCGACTTCCTCCTCTGACTGAAAAGTATTGGCATGAGCAACCCAGATTCATATGACCATCCACAACACATACGTCGTCATCGTCGCCGTCCTCCTGTTTCGCGGCGCGCGCCATCTGGGCCGTATGCGCACGATGGTGGTCCTCGCTGAAGAGACCCGCCTGGCGCAGCATGTCGATCTTGCGGTCCGTCTTCAACTCGTTCTCTTCCATCTGGACCGCATATATCAGCAACTAAAGGCATGCCACTCATCGTGACGCACCTCCGTCATCAGTCGCTGCGAGTGCATCCGGGCCATGGTGTTCATGCGTTCTTCCATCTCCTGGATGATCTCCTCGCGCACGTCCGACTCGATTGTTGCGGCGCGTAGCTCTGCCTCGTAGAGCTAGGGAACGAAATCAATACGGAGCTCGCATTCACCAACATTAGACCACGCACCTTGACGCGCATCTCTTGCAACTGCTCAAAGAGTGCCTCCACAAGCCCGTCAAGCGGTTCGTCTTCCTCTACGGCGGTGGCCTCTTCATCCTCTGCATTCAGAATCATTAGACCGACTGAACAGCGAATACTATCATCAAGCGCAACATACCTTCGACAATCTCAAGGTGCGCCTCCGTGCCGCGCTTGCCCTTGCCGCCGCCAATCGACACTGTCACGCGTCTCGTACTCGCGCCCTTAGCTGGGACGTTGTGCACATTGGCCGGGCCGCGCTTGGCGGTGGACGTGCTGACGTCCCTCGCGAGGCTCGCGAACTTCATGACATGCGAATTCTCGTCGAAGCCGGTATCATACGGATTGACATTGACGATCATCACCTAGTCCCGTGTTCCATTCCGCGGTCAGCAATGAGCAAAGATGCAAGAGGAAGACATACCGCGCGCCCGCCTCCGACAAAGAAGTCCATAAAGATCTCCGTGAGTTTGGAGTGCCTGAACGGCACGACGGCCATGCGCAGCGCGCCGTGGTTCCCATTGGCGGCGGCGATGCGGCGCTGGTTCGCGCGCAGGATTTCCATGCACTGGCCGAGCACCATGAGCGACTTGTTGATGTTGCCCGCCTCCTTGAGCCGCTCGCCCGTGTTCTGCGTGTTCTTCGTGCGCTCCGAGCCGGCCAGATCCACGATGCTCAGCCGCGCCGTGTGGATCGAGTCTTTGTCCTACAGAATGCACATACAACATTCAGCACCAGAACCTTGAAAACCCCTTGATAAACTGGAGACTTATGAGGAGAAACGCACATTGGGCGAGCCACCGTGTACGCGGACGACTTTTGCAGTGAAGATGCCGTGAGAGCGTGAGCTTGCGCTGTTGGCGAGCGTGCCGAAGACGCGCCGGTTGAGCTGACCGAGGCGGACGACCGCTTTGGCCTCCTCACGCGTCCGAACGCGTACCTCGCGCAACCCCGCTATATATTTTCCGCCCTCAGGGTCGTTCTTGAGCGTCAGCGCCTTGCGCTTCAGCAGCAGCGGGTTGTCCGAGGATGCCGAGGAGAGCGCTGCGAGCGAGGTCGTGGAGGCGAAAGAACTGAAGGAGCTGAAGAACGAGCTGGAGCTGCTCGGGCCGAGCGTACTCGTGCTTGACGTCGAACCGGTGCTGGTGGAACCAGACTGGTCGCCGAGCAGGTCGAAGACCTTTTCGTTGTAGACTTCGGCGTAGGAAATCCAGATGGCATATTCATAGTTACGGTCGACTTTCAAAACTAGAGAACTGATAAGTTGCCTGTTGCGCGGGACGTGGAGCACGCTGACAAACCTGTTTCATCAATGTCAAAGACCTCTGGATCTTCGACGAGCAAGCCGCCGAGCATGCTCTGGTCCGCCTTGAGCGTAGAAAAGTCATATGGCTGGCTAAGCGTAGAGTCGGCAGAGAGATGGCTTGTACGACTGCTGTCAAGTGCAGGGTCGTACTCGACGTCATTGAGCCTGACGGGCTTGAACGGCGCATTGCTCTGGACACCCTCTATACTGTTGAACAGAACATCGAGCGTTCTTGGCAGCAAACCGGCCTGGCCAACACCATCTGCGCCTTGAATGGTGTAAGTTTTGCCCGAGTTGGTGACACCGTAAGTGAACAGGAGGCCGCTCTCGCCGTCGAGCACACCGCGTACGAGGGGCAGGGTCGTGTCGCGGAAGAAGTCCGACTGCGTGGTCTCCGGCGCAAAGACGCGCGAGAAGGTGTATGTTGCACGAGAGCCCATGCGCAGGCGCGAGCCCGGAGATGGGTCGAGCATCTCGACGGTAGTGGGCGAGAGCGCGGTGAGATAGGGCGTCGAGCTTTCCTCGTAGTCCTGGGCATGGGGCCGTATGCGCAGGTAGGCCTTGAGCGCGTGGCGCGGCGCGGTGAGTGCGGGCATGACAGCAGCAACGCGTGCACTGTACCTTGATGGGCTCTTTATCGGCGAGGCTGTCGGATACGGTTGCGGCGGAGAGCTGCTTCGTTAGCGCAGGCTTTCCGGTGGCGGCGGAACCGTTGATCGTAATGCGCGGCGCAGCTGTAGCGCTGGGCGTCGCCGCTGCCGTCCTGCTGCGCGGCTTGGGCGTCGAGACCGTGTCCTGGGTGTTGTTGCGCGCCAGCAAGGGCTTGCGGGTCGTCTTGGCGGCGGTCGTCGTCGCAGCCGGCGCGTCCTTGATTGTGGTGGCGGCCTTGGCAGCCGCGCGCGTCGTTCGCTTGGGCACTGTCGGAGTCGGCGGCGGCGGCATGGCCGGCTTCGTCGTCCGCGTCGCGCGCGCCGTGCTCGATTTTGTGGCCCTGGTCGACATTGCGCAAGGTCGAGTCCGTCCGGAAGTAATCGGCGTCACGCGTCACTGGTTCGCGTTGGGCAAGTCACGTGCCGCATCTCTCTTTGCTCCCTACCACGACTCCGACGATGGCGGTGGCCTCGGGCAACGGACGCTCGCCCAGGGCTGCGCGTCGCAAGACGGTCACGGGCACCAGCGATACCGCCCCGCACCTCCAGCACGCAAAGAAACGCGCCCACTCGCTCGCGCCCGGCGCTATCAAGCCCATCGTCCCGCTCAGAGGTATCCTCAAGCCGCGCAACACAGACTTTAGCGCCGGCGACAACACCCGCTCGACGGACGCCTCCACGACTACCGAATTCATGACTGCTATTCAGGACGGCATGACCACCAGGAAGAGCCTGGGCTTCAGTCGGAGAGTCAGCTTCGCGGCGCATGCTCATGTCAGGTCAGTATCAGCATGCCGGGTCCCATGGCTCCATACTCAGATTGTGCAGGACGTTTGAGACGGACAAGAGGAATATGCCGGCAACAACAGCTCGTCCTCGCCGTCGCCGTCGCCCGAACAGAACCGCGACGAACCACCACACAACGAGCCGGACACGGACTCCGAAGACTCCGACGACCTCCCTCCAGGAGAGACCGCGCCATCGCCCCAGCACACGGGCAGTCTCCCACGCCGTCACTCGCTGCCCCACGACCCAGATGCGCAATCCGAAGGGGAGGCGTCTATGGAACTGGACGACGATTCGGCAATTCTAGCAGCGACTGGCGCTGCAAATGCAAATGACGCGAACGTCGACGACGAGGAAGACGACGACGATGACATGGCCGACATGTCCCTGGACGACACCGGTGTTATTGGCGACGGCATTCTCGCGCGCCGCCGCTCCTCAGTCGCCACCAACAACCGCCGCTCGTCCATGGGCGCGTCCCGTCGCCGCTCATCCATGGCTCCGCGTGCCTCAGCTGCCGGTACCGACAGCATGGAGTTCACCGTCGCACTTGGCCAGACGCTCTACAAGACCAGACGGCCATCGGAAGTCATGCTACAGTTGGAATCCGCCACGCACAGTGGAAGCGCTGTTGATGGTCGTGACCCGGACAACTCGCTTATTACGGACGGTGCGCCCATCCTAGGTGGTCTCGCGGGCAACCAGAGCCAGGATATGAGCTTCTCCAGCACTGAGGAAAACAGCATCGACATGGAAGGTGACGACAACAAGACCCTCAATCTGACTGCTGTGCTTAATGGCTCCACCGGACGCCGGTCCAGTGTTCGCGCATCTACAGGCAGCGCAATGTCGCTGGACAGCGTTGCTCCTGATGCTGGGATAGTGGCATCGACGCCTGAGCGACCTCATCCGCCGGCAGCAGCAGCATCTCCGCCAGTCAAGTCGCCGGCCAAAAGCACCAGCATCCTGCAGCCCGTCTCTCCCGCTACTTCACGTCGTTCGGCATCCCCGACTAAAATACCAGTGCCAGCGAAACCGAAATTCACAGCAGCATTTGCACCACGATATGCACCCTCAGCCTCTACTTCTTCCGCGCCATCCCCGGCAACCCGAAAGCGTGCGGCATCCGTATCTGCTTCTGATTTTGGCAGTCCAGCGAAACGACTCGCCGTCGGAGAGGCCGCGCCGTCTCCTGCGCCTGCACCGACTCCCGCGAGAGGGGTGAGTGCGCCACCCTCTAGCAGTCCCAGTAAGAACAAGAAGGCTCCTGTGCGCCGGACGAGTAGCTTTTATAAAAGCTCGACGGCTACCGGCAGCGAAAGCGAGAACGTTCCGCCCACCGCGAAAGACACGTCCGTCTCCGGCATCTTCACGCCGCGTCCGACTGCCAATGCTAGGGAAAACATCCCGCCTCCACAGTCGACAACGCCGCTCGCACCTCCTGCCAGTAACAGGCAATCGACAACACCGCTCGCTCCTCCGCCTACCCAAGCACAATCGACAACGCCACTTGAGACGCCGAGCCAGCCCCCGACCATCACGGGCCCGCGCCCTCCCGCGTCGCGTTGCAGCAGCAGCCTAGCTCCTCCCCTGTGCCCGCCCCGACACCGCACACGTATGAAGCGTCCTCCTCGCCCATATCGCCCTCTGTATCCCAACCTCGCCATGGACGAGTTCCGGCCGCGTGCGCTGAGCACGATCCAGGAAATGCCGACGCCCACCGCGACCGTGTCGACGACGCGGATGTACCCCGCGCTGGATCGGGACCACGGCGCGCCCTCGTCGCCCGTTGTCGGCTGCGCACGTGAGGCCCGCCGGCAGAGCATGGCCTCGCCCACGCCTTCGCGCGGCTCGCCGCTGCCCGGGCTCGCGGACAAGCTGGCGCGGCTGTCGACGTCGACCCTGTGCAGCATGCGCAGGAGTGGGCGAAGGGTCTGCAGCAGGAGCCAGGGGTGGATCTGGAACAGGACGAGCCGATGACCATGGAGGATTTCTTCGAGGCGACTGGAGTACGGTTCATGGAGGAACTCATCTGCCCGCGATACTCGACCGCGCCTGGGCGGACGGGCATGCCTGCGGAAAATGGTATGCGCCATCCTCAACCAGATTGTGGAGCATTCTGACGCTGACGCGGTGTTGTAGAGGAGCAGGAGTTCTCGCTGCAGCAGTACTTCAAAGCGCTGGCTGTGGACGTCGTCCAACTCAAGACTTATCAATGGGTTCGTCTATACACGTCTTGGGGATGCAGTGCTTACTTTCTACAATGACAGGCCACTACTTATCTCGAGCAATGGATTGCAAGCTCGAAAGAGAACTTCAAGAGCGTTGAGGAGGCCGTCATCCAAAGCCCGCCTCAACTGTTCTACGATGTCGCCATGGCTGACGAGGATCAGCAGGCCACGATTCTCGTATGCACATCGCACTCAAAGGGTGCGATAAGATACTAATGGCATGTGGACATTCAGCGCCAGCTCAAGCTGTTGAAGACCCATGCGCTCGCGCGGGCTAAGGCGGAGTGGTATGCGTGGAAGACGGAATGGGTGGACGATATGCACAGTAAGACGGAACAATTCCTCTTGGACCTGGACGAGGTGCGCTCCGAGCCTTCCTGGTAAGCCAAGGCTGGATGGGTGCTGACATTATGCAGGATGAACGCACGTTACAAGACTGCTCGCAGAAGATCGAGAATGGTCTACAGAACCTCCTGGACGCGCGCGACAAGATCATGCAGGAGCTCGCACAGGAACGGGCGACCGTCGCTGAGATAGAGACATGCGACCAGGACTACCTCGCCGAGCTCAAGGCTGAAATCGACGAGCAGAAGTACGCAACCGTCTAGTACGGTGTTCTTGTTCATTAACGCGTTCTTTTACGCAGTGCCGAGATCGACCGACAGAAGAACGAGCTCGCAGACCAGGAGGCAACTGTGAGCGAGATGATGGAGAGCTGGCAGAGCAGGAACGCGAGCGCAAGGAGATCCTGACCGCCATCGAGGGCGCCGCCCGGCAAAGCGAGCACCATCGCGGATGTACACGCGAGGGCGTGCAAGCGCAGCTCGAGGAGCTCGAGGCGCTCCAGAGCATGCATGGTTGGCGCGTCTTGCGACTATCCCCCGCACTCGTGGAGTTGGTGTTTTCGGAGCGGTTCGTGCTGCGCATTCCGTGCCGCGACTGGGATGCTCTGCCCGATGGTTTGGTCGTCGAGCTGCTTCAGAAAGGCAGCGGGAAAACTACGGCTCTCAGTCTGAGGAAGACCTGTGGTATGCCGCCGAGGAAAGATCGCTTTGCGATGGCGACCGCGGTCATGCTCGATGTCGCTCAGCGAGCAGCAATTCAGCGCGTCAATATGCATAGACGATACTCCTATGTCCAGGTTCGTCCTCTTTCTTCGCCGCTGGGAACTTTGACTCAACCGTCGCCGCAGGTCGTGCGATACGTTGACAGCATGCTCCACGCATTCGCCTGCGTAAGGCGCGAACTGGACTTGCTCGTCGTGCACTTTCCCACTCAAGCCGTCGCGCTTGAGAACGGGCGTGGCATGCGGGTCACAACGAGCGTCTTGGTCGATAAGATGGAATCCAAGGCGCTCGTCTCGTTCATCTTTGACGACGACGCGCTTATGCGCTGGCCCATGTCGGTTGCCAAGGTCGGCGTCGAAGTATTGGTTGATTATGGCGATATCCAGTGCGTGTCATCGTTTGTTGCCGCGTAGCTGCGCATTGACGTTCATCGCAGACAAGACGATGTACAGATGGCCGTCCGAGACCGCCTCGTGCAATCCCAGGTCACTGATCACCCTGGCCACCTCCTAGAATCATGCCTCGAGGCTGTTGCACGCTATGACTAGGACCCACTTGGATATCTGGTTTGATTTGTATATGTTTTTGCGTCTCTTGTGGTTGTGCTTATATGCTTGATTTCGATGGTTTTGTTTGCCTGCCGCGACTATGTTATGCCTATTGTACACGTACAGTCCTATGATTGAATGCGTTTAACCTCGACCTCCGTTCTCGCGAATCCTTCGAAAGACAGATACTGTATGCTGGTGATTCGACAAAACGACAGCAAGTGTGACGCTCGAAGGCACTCATCGAAGAGTATATATTGGCAAGCGATTGCTGTCTAAGCTCAGTTCTTGCAGCTTCAACTGCGCGTCCACAGATTGCGTCAGTTTACGCGCGTACTTCTCGCCATCCTGCTTGGTGTTCACACTTGTATTTTATATTTGGAAGAAACTCACGGCTATAAGCGTCTGCAATTGCGAAGTTGTCACTTCCCCCGCCCCCATCAGACGCATCCCTTGCAGCCGGGTCGCAGCGTTCTCAGGAAAGGAAAACATGAGCAATATCCGATGCGGCACTGCTATTTCTTCCAATAATGTTGCGTCCAGGAAGTCGACTGGTGGGCACTGACACCGGACGTTAGTAGGGAGATGATTCAGAAAGGCCTATGGCTCACCAGGTTCAATGTCACACATATCGGCCATGTGTCTGCACCCTGGAGCGGCGCACCCTCGTCCCAGTAATCTTTGACTTCGAAATCAACAGCAGCTTGCTCGCGCTTGAAGCTGAAGCCCATCCCCATGCCTTCCTCGCCGGGAGCAGCGCGTTTCGGAGCCTTGTATTCTATGGGCGAAGTCCGTGGAACGTGTGTATCGATCAACGCTATGCGCGCGGCGAGGAAGAGCGCGTCGTAGATGTTGCCAGCGTCGGACATGACGAGGAGATCCAGGGCGAGCAGCCAGCTTTTCTTCTTGGGGATGATTGTCAGCATGTCCGGAACGAGCGACGCGTCGGCCAGTATGCTGTGCAGAACTTGAGTGTAGTCTGCCGCGAGGTCGTCCAGCGGGCCAGGCGCGAGCGCAGGATACGCCGATGCTGGGCTGTCGACGCGTCAATACAGACGATATTCGCGAGACATCACATACCAAATGACATTGCACACGATGCTGCCGCGTTCTGCGTCCGTAACCTCGAGTTTGGAAGATGCGAGGACCTCCGTACCGCCGATGCTCACGCGCGCGCTGCCGTTCGCGAGTGGGATCGTGCCGCGCACGATGGACACGGTGCGGTAATCAAGCAGTCCGCGGCCGTCTGAACGCACAGACGGCGTTGAGCTCAGCGACTGGCGTACGTACGAGCATTCTGCCTTCGACATGGTTGACAGGCAAGGCAAAAACGCGCTCCGCAGGTAGCCGGAGTGCGTGGCTCTCACTCTCTTCCCGACGTTGGTCACCATTTTCGTTGCAAAACGATTCCATGCGAAAATTTTATCGCATCGAGATGTTACCTCGAACCCATTAAAGGGGCCAGTAGACTAAAGTATACGGACCCGGCAGCTGGCCAAGCCCCCTAATCGCGCTCCTGAAAATGTCCGTGCCGGCCACTGCTGCTGCCCCGCCCTCTCAAGTCCCGTTCACAATGTCCAACTCAACTGCGTCTTACCCGGGACCCAGCAGCATACGCGACGGAAGGCTCATAGCTGTCGTCGTCGGCCCTATTGCTTCGGTTGTCGTCGTCATCGTCGGCGTGTTGCTCGCGCGTTTCTTCATCCTGCGGCGCCATCTCAAGCAGCGGCAGACTCAAGAACAGACAGAGACAGGTCAACAACAGCTACCAGTCCCCATGCTTTGTCTCTCGCCCAACTGCGCGCACCCGGAGCATGGATGGAAAGGAGTCCTGCCAATAGACGAAGTTGGCGTGCCACTGCGCCATCAGCGAAGCCAACAAAGTCTCAAGGTGCAGGAGATGGGCTTCCGCATGGAAAGTCCGCAGAGTTCTCCGGCTCGCAGCACGAGAGGATTGTATGGTCCTCGTCCTCTTCCGCCGACGCCGTCGCCGTCCAGGCGATATATCCCAAGGGTGGGCGCTTCACCATTTAGTGAACTCTACGCTTATTGAAGCGGTTTTTTTTAGTCCACCAATGCCCGCCAGATGCTCGAACGAACACTGAGCCAATACCGCGTTCCGCCACCTGCTGACGATGACTTGCCACAGGCTCCTGCTCATTCTTCGCAGTAGGAAACGTGTGATTGTCCTATTTTATCATCTTATAATATCGACTAGAACCCTAATAAGTAATGTACATTTCCGCGCATCGTTTCATCTTGAGACCGGCAAGCCAGCAGTTGCCATGCTTGCACGATCTCAATATCAGCAGGCTTATAGTCAACTTTACTATACGTATTAGTACTTATGGGCAAGGTAGCCCCAGCTGAACGTTGACTTGAAATAAAGATCGACGGGAGACGGAGATGGACATCCAAACTTTCTTAGCGCTGCGCAAACAGCCAGATACAGCCCGGGTTGTGGTACACGAACACCATGCTATTTTCGGGATATCCAAGGTGTCGTGAGATACTCCTGCGACGTTGCGTCCTTGTTCATGGGGACCGGGATGTATGTTAGGAACAACTCGACCACAAATGGATGACGCGTCGAAGCGTAAGGATTTGCCGCGGCAAGGACCGGGCCTTGCACGCGTGTCCTCTCCAAGAACTATCATGGTGCGTAGAAGGCGTGAGCTCTGCGACGTGTTCAGCGCGTCCTAATAGCTGCTGCAGCTAGTCCGAGTGCGATCCAAGGACGGGAACTTCAGGTTCGAGTTGCAGCCGACAGATGACGCGTCAGTGCTCGCCACCAAGGTCAGCAGAGGCATGCGCGGAGCCTGTTGCTCGTTCTTACTCATTATTTCAGATACTGGAGACGACTGTAGATGCCGATCCCAAGAGCATACAGGTGTCCAGTCAGCCGCGCGGCGGGGAGACGTACCTGCACACGCTGAAAGGCCGCAACCTGAAGACCCTTGGTCTGAAGTCCGTGCCCCGCCCCAATAATCTTCATTCCTCATTGTCGTTACAGGCATGGAGACCTTATCTTCGTTACCTACAAGTCCAGAACGCCTGACACTGGTGGAAGCGAACCATTTCCGCCACCATCGCAAGTGCAGACCTCAGCATCTGCTTCCGCCACGGCTCCAGCAGCAGCCCCAGCGCGACCCTGGGATCTCGTCAAGGAAGACGCCGTGGACGAGTACTGGCGCGCGCGCGACGGCAAGATCGCGCGGGGACGCGATGCGCGATTCTGCAAGCACAGTGCGAACGGCATGTGCGATTACTGCATGCCGCTCGAGCCGTACGACCAGGCGTACCATGCCTCACACAGCATCAAGCACATATCCTACCACGCCTGGATCCGCAAACTGAACCCTCAGGCAGGGACCGCGCCGCCCGGCTCGGCCTCGTCCATCCTGCCGCCTCTCACGCCGTTGTCGTACAAGGTCAAGACCCCGTGTCCCAGCGGAAACCATGCACCGTGGCCCGCCGGCATCTGCACGGCATGCCAGCCATCTGCTATCACTCTGCAGCCGCAGCCGTTCCGAATGGTCGACCATGTCGAGTTTGCGGACCATGGTATCATCGATCAATTCCTGCAGGCTTGGCGTAGCTCTGGCGCTCAGCGATTCGGGTGGCTCATTGGTCATTATGAACCTTACGAGGAAGTTCCAATGGGTATTAAAGCCGTCGTGGAGGCTATTCACGAACCTCCGCAGGAGGACGAGCTCGACGGGTTATCGCTACACCTGCCTTGGGAGGACGAGCCCCGTGTCCGTAAACTTGCGGGAAGCGCGTCGACGCCACTGACCATCGTGGGTCAAATATTCACCGACCTGACGCCGGACCCCGCAGACAAGTCGCGCTCGCTCTACAAGCGTCACCCACAATCATTCTATCTGTCCGGCCTCGAGACCATCTTTGCCGCTGCCCTACAACTGCAATATCCGACGCCGTCACGCTCCTCCACGACAGGCCAATTTGGCTCTCGCTTTGTGACTGTCGTTCTGAGCGGTAACGAGGCGCAGGATGTCGACATCATGGCATATCAGGCGTCGGAGCAGGCCTGTGCAATGGTCGCTGCTGATATGATCGAAGCCAGCGTAGAACCATCGATTGTGAGAGTCAAGGAGGAGGACCAAGCTGCCGCGCGATACGTGCCCGACGTGTTCTACCGCTACAAGAACCAGTACAACATCGATGTGCAGAGTTCGGCAAAGCCTGCGTTCCCCGTAGAGTATCTTCTCGTCAACGTCAGTTGCTCTTCATTCAGGCATTCATGCTCGGCTTAGTCTGACGCATTTGCGTTCACAGCTCACGCATGGCTTCCCCAAGGTCCCTTCGCCCATGTTCCGTTCGTTGACCTTCCCGATCGAGAACCGGGTGTCGCTGCAGATGCAGACCCCTGAACTGTTGTTCAGTTCGCTGCGTCAAGCGAATGCGCTCGATGTGGTGGACAGCCGACAAGGACCTGGCGGCGATCACCAACGCAAGCGGACTACACTGGCGAATCTGCTGAGCGATTGGCACTTGCTGTCGTTCATGGATAGCATGGGCATTATGGGCGTCAGTTGTCTAACTGCATTTTCGCGTAGACAGACAGACTGAGCTGCTTGCAGGACGACATGAAGCCGGTTATTCGCGCAGCGACGGCAGCAAACCTGGAGGAGCCGACCTTGTTGGACGCTGCTATATCGACGGACGGATGGAGGAACCTCATGGCTATAATAGCCGAGAGCACTCGTGCGTCTGCTATCTCTCAATGGTACCGTGACTGACTTGCTGTCGTGTGACACAGCGGCTCCGCGCGCCCAAACAGCCGCAACTGGTGGATTCGACGACGACATACCTGCGGACGTGCTGAACGCCATCGCCAATGAAGGCGGCGGCGGCGCGTCGGGCAGCGGGGTCCGGACGTGCCCGCACTGCACATTCGAGAACACGCATGGCGGGTCGGACTGCGAGGTCTGCGGGCTGCCCCTTGGTTAAATTTGAGAGCGGTTCGCCGAATGGAAACGTCGACCAGCTGTACCGTAATAGACGATATAATGGACCTCACAATGATTGCATGCGTGATGATGTATGTGCTCCTGGTGTGCTCAGGGTGCCGGTCTTCGGGAATTTATCACGGCCCAAGTTGGACTGGTGGCTTGGTCAAGCATGCTATTCAGTTAGAGCCGCAGTCAGTTCTCTCTTGCCCAACCACACGATGGTGAACATCCATTTTCGTGGTCGTACATACCCTGGTGGTAAGGTGGCTACGAAGCGTTGTACCTTGCGCGCTCATACAGTGGACAGGCTACTGGGGCCCAAGGACGGCGACGCTGGACTGGTGTGAGGTTCGCGACGCGGCATGCTTGCCAGTCCAGCGTGCTCAATAATGCATAGCCAAACTACTTACACTCGCCCTACGTCGCCGAGATGGCCAACACGTTCAGCAACCTGATTATGCTAGCCTTCGCGCTGTGCGGCGTGTACTTTGTCCGCCGAGAGTCGTTGCCGACGCGCTACCTTGTCGCCTACCTGGTTCGTGGTCACTTTCGCAGTTTCATTAATCACTCATGCGCTTGTCTTCTAATACTATAGGCGTTCAGCCTGGTCGCCGTGGGAAGTTTTGCGTTCCATGGCACGCTGCTGTACGAGATGCAGCTCGCCGACGAACTGCCCATGATCCTCAGCGCATCGGTCAACGTCTACGCGCTCCTTGATACGTCCAAGGGGTTCCACAAGTACTCGAAGTCGTTAATGGCCGGTATCATGGCTGCCAACGTGGCCTTCGCGCTCACATAGTACGTCTAAGCATCCCGAGGACCTGAGTGAGCACTGGGCCTAACCTTACTCTGCAGCGCAACCATTTGGCGACACCCTCTTTACCACCAATTCGTCTTTGCCATCGTCATGCTCGCTACACCCACGAGGGTGTTTTTCCTCTTGAACTCGCCGGCGCATTCGTCTGGCATGAGCGAGAAGCAAAAGCAGGACATCATTTCCACATTTTTCTCAGGAACCATCTTGTATCTAACTGGTTTCGCAATCTGGTGAGTGATGTATTTTACATGCTCCCAATAATCTCACTGTGCGGGTCGTGCAGGAATGTCGACAACATTTGGTGCGAAGTTTTCGATCGGTACAAGCCCATCATTGGCTACCCAGCGGCATTTCTTCTTGAAGGGTACGCATCGTTTCTGCATTGTATCCAGTCCATGCCGATTTGATACTGATTTTCGTTTCTAGCCACTCATGGTGGCACGTTTTCATTGGACTGGGGACCTACTATCTGCTTGTGACAGCGACCTGTAAGCGATTCCATCCTTTACCGTTCGCATATTGTTGATTTCGCGCGCAGACTTGTAGGACATACTCAGACTGGGCCGCTTCTATGCTAATTGAAGCCCGCAGGACAGTCTGTGTGAAAGATGTGCCAGCGAACTACGGCCTCAAGACTTCCTTTGGTCTGCCCTACGTGGCACGCATTTCTAAGAAGGAATGTAAGCATGCGAATCAGGACGTGGGCCTTCCATTTTTTTTTCTGACTCCCTCGGCGCAGGAGATGCGCTTGTAAATTGTACAACGCTGTAATGGACCGGAGGATGACCGGTGTAGAACAAAAGCGCACACACGGAAATATTAACCGCCCAGCGGCAGCTTGCTGCTGGAATGCACGCGAACAGTGAAACGAAGTTTGAGCGGCAAGATAAGATCTGGCGCGAGTTCAGTCGCCG
Organism: Auricularia sp. M13; assembly: GCA_037042915.1. NCBI lineage: Eukaryota > Fungi > Basidiomycota > Agaricomycetes > Auriculariales > Auriculariaceae > Auricularia > Auricularia sp. M13. Next base: position 1,180,765 of record CM073197.1, on the reverse strand, counting down.
CTAACACGGTTCGGCAGCAATTTCATCCATGTATCTCATCGCGTTCGCCGTCCCTTCATCGCTGTATCCTGCCTGCAGACTCCCAATCGCGTCGGGTAAAATCGGTGGGGACTAGGCGGCGCTAATTTGACGCCCAGGCCGTGGCCGAGCGGACAGGCTCTCGAACAGCGTTTATCTTTTCGAGCACAGGCTTATCGCGATACACGGGATCCCGGGTTCGTGCTTCCTTGAACACGGTCACCCATGGTCCTGCGTCTGCGCTCGCGCTCCCGAGCGGCCAACTGGACGAGTCTGAAGGCATGGGAGCTCGAACCAGAACCATCGACCTTTGCGCCTGACAACACATGGAGCAACAAGGCGCGTCACGGAGCCTGCCTGCTGCTGAATGCCGTGTCTCACGCATCGACTGCCCATGTAGGACATGGATCCATGTCCTCCGAGAGCGCGGACCTGGACAACGTTCAGTTATATCACTTACTGGATTTCGGATGCGTTCAACGTCGCGTACGTGCAATTGGCCTACTTGTTTGCTTCGCTAATGAATTTGGTAGTACATGGGAGCTCGCAAGCTCTATGCTCGCAGTGGGTCTGTCGTGGAAGGAAGCCATGATTGCCATTGCAGTCGGAAACCTGCTTATTGCTTTCGTGATAACCGCCAATGGCTACATTGGCGCACGACTGCACATCCCGTTCCCGGTGCTCAATCGTTCATCCTTCGGGTTTTTCTTCTCGTACTTTAGCGTTGTATCACGCTGCGTCCTGGCTCTATTCTGGTTTGCGGTACAGACTTTTACCGGGTTCGTTTTCATGCTCTCCCTGCTCATCGTGACTTATTATTATCCTAGGAGTGAGTGCGTCTACCAAATGATCAAGGCTATATGGCCTTCTTTTGCACGCTTTCCCAATCGCCTGTCGAGCTCGTCTCCGATCACGTCAGCCGGTACGTCTCCTGTATTCCCCGCATGACTTCTGTCAACAACCCACTGATAGATCTACTAAGGGCTGCTGTGCTACTTTATATACTGGTTCATCCAGTTCCCCTTCCTGCTTGTGTCTCCGCAACGAATTCGATGGCTATTCCTTGCGAAGTCCGTTATAGTTCCCATTGCCTGGCTAGCCATGATGATCTGGGCGTTCGTCACGACGTCGCGCAGTTCAGGAGAGGACGCAATCTTCTCCGCGCCGACCACTCTCCATGGCAGCGCCCTCGCATGGGCCTGGCTCTCCGCCCTCAATTCCGTTCTGGGCAACTTTGCCACGGTACGCAGATAACCCCTTCCAATTGTAGAGCTCACGCCAATGTGTATCAGCTTGCGTGCAATATCCCTGACTTCACCAGATATGCTCGAACGCCTAAAGACCAGTACATCCAGCTCGCCATCATCCCGTTTTCCTTCACGCTCGCGGCCTTCATGGGCATTGCAGTGACGAGCGCCGGTACCGTGCTCTATGGTGAAGTCCTCTGGGACCCACTCAGACTCATCGACCACTGGGATAACCGCGCTGCGGCGTTCTTCGCGTCTTTTGCATTTGCACTGGCAACTCTTGGGACCAACATCTCTGCGAATAGTTTGTCTGCGGGTAATGATTTTGCTGCACTATGGCCCAAGGTTGGTAATGATCATGATTCGTCTGGAGTTCCATCTGACGCCAGCTGCCTTGCAGTACCTCAATATCCGGAGAGGCCAGGTCATTTGTGCCATTGTCGGAGGATGGGCATTATGCCCTTGGGAAATCCTTGCCAACGCCATAGGATTCCTGACCTTCAGTGAGCCATTCATGGTGCTCGAACGCTAGCTGACCTGTGTACTTGTATCCCCATAGTGGCCGGGTACACTGTGTTCCTCGGTACGTGGAACTCACCAGGAGCGGGTCACCACGCAGAGTCGCTCATGAACAATTAGGACCGATTGCTGGCATTATGATCAGCGATGTGAGTGTAGCTTAACTGCACGCTCACCCAGCCAAGTTGCTCAGCTCTATTTCATAGTACTACTTTGTTCATCGTGGAGCACTGGATGTCCCTGCCCTCTATCGCCCGCACGGCCGCTATCGGTATACTGCTGGCATCGTACGTCCTAGAAAATCCATGTGCACTCGCGCTAATGGCTGTTGTAGAACTGGCGAGCAGGTGTTGCGCTCCTTGTAGCAGTCCCACCGAATCTTCCTGGCCTCATCAATGCCATTAATCCCAAGATCCCTGTCGGCGGAGGCGTCTACCTGTTCGACATAGCTTACCTACTCGGTGTATGTTCACAACTGCCTTACACTCGGGCTCACCGTTGATGAGTTATATCGCAGTTTACGCTTGCGGCTGGCGTGTACTGGTTGGCAAGCACACTCTGGCCGGCGCACGACACTATGCTCGAGAAGACGATTTTCAGTGACCGAGATGATGTGAGCGATGATAATGAGGTTATCGGCGCAGAGGAGGTTGCTCTGGAAAAGGCGGACACGAAGGAAAAGTCAGTGTCGGAAGTATGAAAATTTCCAACGGAATTTCCACTGTCAGGCTTGTAGATCAGATAGATAGTAAGTAGATTGTTGCAGAGACGCATATTGAATGCTCTTGCACCGACCACGAGAAAGCTTTGGGCACTGAAATCCTGCAGTCCTTGAGCAAGAGCCAGTATAGAATGAGGATTAGAGTTGAGAGAACGTGTACTTGTATAGGCAGCATTAAGATCATTATGATATCGGTACAAGAGCTATAACTCTGGTGGAGATGCTGTTGGGCGTGATAACGGAGGCAAGGCGATGGAAATTGTTTTCTCGGCGAGCGCGCTTCGTACGCGCGCCTGTATCATCTCGTGCAGCTTGGGAACGTCCGCAAGTTTTGCGCGGCTCCCGAGCAGAGAGCTGGTCTTGAGATCTAACGTGAATGATTTCGGGAGACTGAGCGAGATCGTTGGTGTAGGTGACGTTGATGAGGGCGGAGTGATGGTCGCCTGGAAGGACAGTCCTGTTAGTTGTGCGCAAAAATATGCAGAAACACCGAGACTGACCAAGGAGGAGAAGAGCGAAAGGGAAATGGATAATGATACCGGCAGGCGCGCAAAGTACGGTGCCGGGTAATTGAAGAGCACAGATGTGGATAGCGAGACGGAGACGTGTCCGTATATGATAGCCTGAGCTTGATCTTCTGCAGGTGGGTCTAAGCTGATAGTTGGCTTGGGCGAAAGAAGAGCAACACATACGACATCGCTGGGCGAGTCCCCTTCCTCAAAGTGGACATCGGATATATGTGGGCACCCACTGCCCAAGTCTACGGTGTGAACGCGGATGGGGTCCTGAGTAGCACAGCACGTATGAACAAGCGCTGATCAGCCTGCGTGAAACAGCGCGGCGTACCATGAAGGTGGAGGTTACCCGCTCGTTCAGCCACCGCTCAATCTTTGCGCGTGCGGCTTCGTCGCCAGCAGCGCCGGAGGCATGATCTCGTATGTCCTCGCGGTATGCCTGGGCAATCTGCATCCAGTCAGCAGCGGGCTAAAGCAGGCTGGCCGGCCACAACTTACCTGATAAATGATGAGGTTAAGCCATTCTGCGCTCTCTGGATCCTTGGCTCCCCCGACTATGTCTGCATCGTGCGACGCAGTAGGCAGCTTCAGATGCCGTGATGCATTTTCTTTCTCGTCAACCAGTGGACTTCGCAGGTATGGCAAAGCCGGGTCCGTGTCGAGGAATAAATACCGCAACACCACTAGCAGCAGGCACAGGACGGATATCTGGCCCACTATGAGGCCCTGCGTGAAGGTGGGCTGGAACGAAACCGAGAGATAGGTCGCCATAAGAACGAGTGGCCGTTGTAGCCACCTTCAGGTTGAGAAGAAGCTGGGAGGAAGTCAAGTTGCGCCGTCCGTTGCATCAAGCGCGTCACGTCTGCAAACTACCTCCGACGTCTATCACATGGATATGAGTAAAAGCAATGGAATTGTCGCTCGAGAGCAGTAGATATATACATGAGCATCGGGATAACGTATGGCAATTAGCAGCGTCAGCACTGTCCGGCAGGTCGTGTAGTTTATCAATATTTTTAGCATGAGATGCGCGATGTGGTGGTGGTGGTGGTGATGGTATGTCCGAGTATTGTGTGCGCAAGAAGTGGGTAGAATTCGTCGTCGAGCCTCAAGACCTCTGGCTGTCTCCGTCAGAGGGCATGTTGCTCGGACGCTTCCGAATGCTGAAGCGCGAGGCCGAACCATAGTCGAACGATGCCGATGACGCGCTGCGCCCGACCGCCAAACCGCGTTCGAACTCGAGGCGAAGATGCAAAAGGCCCTGTCCTTCTGCGAGCTCAACAGTCACGTCGGCACCAGCAACACCGGACGAAGGTGTTATGTGCCGCCAGATCTGCAGTCGGTGTCAGCCTGCCTGGCCTGAAAACGTCTTTGTCACGAGATGCGTACCTCGACATCGGCCTCTCCCAACAACTTGTCTTTTCCAACTCTGTGGTAATCGAAAACGCTGATGTTCAGCGTTTTGGTTTCTGGGGTTGCATTGAACGTGAAGCTCTCCTCCCTGTGCTCCAGTAAGCAACTGAGGCATTGACAGCAACGATCCTAGCTCACCATTCCGCGTTGTTGCCCTTCACGTGCTTCGTCTTGTGCTCCTTGCCTGCGAATTTGAGCACAGCATAGGGTTTGATGTCGTCGTCTTGGCTAAGGTCCTTCGCACTTCGCACGGACACCCGCAGGACACCGGCCTCCAGCTGAAGATTTCCGGCGCCTTCACCCACAGCAGTTGGGAATACAGTGGGTCCAGAATTGAGAGGCACGGATGCCTGCCCAGCGTTTGGTGTAGGCGGCGTGACATCGTAGCCGGGTACATCCAGCGAGCTCTTCGGTGTGTGGTCGCGCTTAAACACGCCCTTTGCACCTTTCGCAACGCCGCCAATTCCGTGCACAACGCCCTTGCCCGCAGCGCCAGGGAAGCCACCAATCTGCGTAGCCGCACGACCCGCGGTACCGATGGCGGAAGTGGCTTTGCGCGACTTCGCAATGATCTCGGGCTGGAAGAGCATCTGGAGCCGTATCTCGCCCTTCTCGCCGTGCTTGGCATGGCTCAATTGGTAAGTGCGGTCGACTCCAACGAATGGCTCCAGATCGTCCAAAGGTATGTCGACTGTTCCCAAAGATTTCGAACCCTCGAACTGATTCCAATCGAAGACCTCGAGTGCGAAGCCACCCGCCACACGCGATGGCTACAAAGCAATTGTTCAGAAATATTACCCAAAGAGAATAACCTCAAACAACTTACAATCATGACTTCGAATTGCTCCTTCCACACAGGCGCCAGGGTCTTCTTGATGACCTCCGACTTGTACACCTTCTGGTCGTTCAAGGTGAACACGACGAATGGATCCGACTTTCCACTGCGGTCGGCGCCATGGATCTCCTTGCCCTCTACAAGAGTAACACGCAAGATGCCCTGGTCTATAACACTGATCAATACACAGTGCAGCAACAGTTGAGTTCAACGTACTGTTGACGCTTTCACGCGGTTCCAGCTTGAAATCAACCGGAATGTACTTCGCGGCAATGACCACCGAAGCAGCGTCGCGCGCTTCGTTATCCTTCAGCACGAATGTCGACTCGCCGGTCTGCGAGCAGCGTCAGTAAGTCGTCGAAAGGAACAAGCCTATACATACCAGACAAGACTGCAGGAAAGGCTTCGCATCGAACTTGAATTGGGCAATGATGTCTTCCTTGTCGCCTTCGTCGTTCTCGTTGAGACGCAGCCAGATCTTGCCGAAATCCAGCTCCTTAATGAAGCCTTCGCCAACCTGGTCCCACTTCGCCGTGGTGCTGCGGGCCTTCGTCGTGCCAAACACAGGCCAGTAGCCGTCGTCGAGAAGAATCTCCAGGCGAGCCTTCTTGGGCAACTGTCCGCCGACGACGTCGAAGACAACGATACCAGATTCTACGCGATCGAATCGAAGTCAGCAGATGTCAGAGATACTAGAAGTTGAAGTGGGCACGAACGGTGTTCGAAGAGCTCGTCCACAGACAGCTCGACACCATCCTCGTCGATAGCAGGCTTCTGCGCCGTATCCTTGGACGGCGATGATGGCGAAGTGGCAGAAGTCGGCGAAGTAGGTGCCGTGTTTGGGTCGTCCTCGCCAACGGAGTGACTGGCAGTAATCTCGGGCGCGGCCTGAGAGCGTTTCAAAGACTCGCTGTCCGAGCCTTCCTCTCCAGCGCGGTTGACGGCATTCTCGATCTCCGTGCCGTGCGATTGGAACTTGACCCCGCGCAGGCGCATCGCGGGTACGAACTCTGCGGCGAAGTGCAGCTGGCCCTTATAAGCACCGTCAATCTTGATCGGGGCTGCTTCGTCTTTCCTGCCTGTCGAGGCGTACGGATATTTGTTGTCGCCTGTTTCTTTGGCAAGGTCTGCAACGCGAAGTTCGACAATACCCAAAGACCGGTCCTGTGGATGTCCTCAGTATGAAAATGGAAAAATGGCGCTATCAGATGGAACATACCTTTGTCAAGTGCTGGTAGTCCATGCACTCCAGGACAAGAATCTATAGGCAATTTTAACAGAGAAAACGATGGACTTTAAGATGCACAGTACCTCTTTCAATGAATGTACTGGAACGTAAAGGATTGTGTCCCACTCCGGGCTGAGATCTGGAGAATTGTAAGGGTAAACATCGAGAAAATGTGCATACATACTGTTGTTGATGACCTCTGTCCTGGCCTTGGTAATGTTGTTGCAAAGGACACGCAGGTACGGATCGCTCTAAAACACAACATGAGCATGCATGCAATATAAGGAAACCTGCTGCGAAGACTGGCCTTGCCACCAAGACCGGCTTCGACATTCTTGACATCGACGGCCTTCTTGATCCAGAGCCGCATGATGCCAATCGGCGGCACGTACTGGTCGGCGCCGGACATGCTACCCGCCATGTTCAACGGCTTCCACTCGGCGCTCATCCTGAGCTTGCCGCTCTTGCACCGGCTGAGCGGCCACCAGTCGCGCCCCGCGCCTTCCTCCTTGGCGCGCAGCAGGTCGTTCAGCTTGACAGACAGATGTCCAACGACGGGGTCCTTCAAAAGTCGCGGTCGTCGATGACATCGACCGTGATGACGCAAGAATTGCGGTCCGCGCACAGAAACTCGGTCGCCGATTCCCAGACGGGGCTGCTGGTGTGCTTGAAGAGCGGCGTCGCGTGGATCGGCGACGATCCCGCCGCGCCGAGGTACACCTTCGCGAAGGGGTTGAGGTCGCCCGAGAGCGACTTGGACGTGTCGAGGTCCTTCGCCTGGTGCACGACAAGCCGCACAATTCCCGACTTTGTCTCCGGTAGTGGCTCCTCCTTGCCGTCCACGGTCGTGGGCTTGAGCACAGGGAAGTACGAGATATCGCAGATGAGGTCGCCGCGCTCCTTGCCGTCGCGCATCACCTTCATGGACACGTTCTCGCGCGTCGCATCGTCCTGCAGCTGGGCAAGCTCGAAGGATGCGACGCCCATCTCGGTATCCTTGCGATGGTCGTTGTAGTCCATGACCGTGAACGTGAGCGGCTCCGTGAGGTTCTGGATGAGGATGAACTTGACTTCGTTCCACGTCGGGTTCGAAGTGTTCGACCGGTGCTTGGTCTTTGCCATCTCCTTGCGCTTGTTGATACTGATCGCAACGTACGGGTCGGGGGCACCACCTCCCAGTTTGCCGCCTTTGAGACCCGTGGCGTGGCGCACATAGATCTGTACGACACCAATGGCAGCGTCGATGGGAGCGCCGGACAGCATTTGCTCGAGGTTGAGAGTGAACACGTTCGGGTCGTACATCATGGGCCCAAGCACGGAGTGCACTGTCTCACGAATGAACGAGGACAGGCCCGGAACGTTGGCAATGTCGAAGCCGAACGTCTCGCCACCGAGAGGCTTGAGGACGTAATCGAACACTGGCTTTTCCATGAAGCTCAAGTCGACGAGCTGGATATGCGGGAACGTCGTCATGAGCTTCATCTTGACACGCATGAGGCCGGAGAATGCGAGGTCTTCGAGGAGGATGGGCATTGCTGCCGTCGCCAAGCCTTTGCCAACGCGAATGGCCAGAACAATCTTGGGGTTGACCCTCTTGGCCGCCTGCTTGGGCGTGAGGTCAGAAACGTCGTTGGGCGTGAATGAGAAGCCCCAGTCCATCATGACAATGTCGTCTTCTGTCCGCGGGAACGTATGTACGCGGTCAATGCGCGGAGCACGTGTCCCCAGCGTGAAAGTGGAGAGGCGAATGGAGTCCAGGAATGCCGGTGTCGACGCTGAGAGGACCTGGTCGACGGAGCTGACGATGGAGGCAGACAGAATGGGCTCGTAGATGAGCCAGAAACGGTCGAGGAAGTTGTTCATCCATTCTGCAGACTCGAAGTCGTCCGGTGACGACAGGCGAGTCTTGACCAAGTCGCGCTGAATGTCTGAGCGCGCACGTTGCCGAACGCGTGCCATAGACGTCGTGTAGTATGTGGAGCAGAACATTAGCACGATGATTATCCAGCCCCAGCCCATGCGGAACAGGGTCAGAAAATGGGTGACCACGACGGCCTGCGAAATGGCGTGAGCGCTGCGACCACAAGAAATTTGGCGAGCGGTGAGCGTACGACTGCGATGACTGCTGCATTGTGCCACCACTGGCCATAGTAAGCCTCGCTAATGTAGGCGTCGAGAATGTTGCGGTCGAACTCGTCGCCCTCGGCCGCGTCCTTGTCGACCTGGGCGACTGCGCGCCAGCCGACCTTATACCAGCTTGGGATGAGCGGCGCTGGGCCCGCGGGGTAGGCCCCTGGGACGGGAGAGCCGCCGTCGGCTGCGGTAGGCGGCTCGGCGTCTGCGTCCTCGATGGTAATTGTCGGGGCGACCTGGGCGCCTTTGCCCGTGTCGACTGCAACCTCTGGAAGACGGTGTCAGGGACGGAAGCTGCTAGCCGCGTTGGGCCTTACCTCGCTCCTCGAACGCGAGCTTGGGCACGAGCCCGTTCGCCGGGCGCAGCTGCTCCCTGCCCTTGCCCGCGGCGGCCGCCTTTTCCTGCGGCGACGCGTCGGGGTCGAATTGGTACTCCTTGGCGCTGCCGTTCGTCGGCTGGAGGGTCTCGCCGCCGTTGGCCATGTAGTTCTTGGGAATAGACGACGCCATGCTGCGCCTGCTTTTTCAACTGCAGAAGGAGTGGGGAAAGCTGGGTCGGGGCTCGCCGATGCAAAGTATGAAATGACGTCCGTCTGGTCTCAGCAGCGTCATCCCAGCACCCATAATTTCACAATTCTCGCACGCTGGACCTCGTGCATGTCCAGGCACATCTGCTCATACGCAACCCCACTCTCATCTCAAATCGAGGGACCATGCACATCATCCGAAATGTCCACGACGATGGCGCTGTGCAAAATGGGGGCTGTGTTTTCGTGTGCCTAGCCGAATCTTTGAAAATTTGACAGCAAATCAAGCATCACGCCGCGGATTCCAAACGGATTCCCACAAGCCGCTCATGATTGCTCCAGGAAAACTTGTACTGTACATTAATCCAGCTGGAGCCCCTCGAGCGCAGGGATAGGACGCTCGGCCTGAGGGGTGATTCTAGCACCGTGTCTTCTTTCCTTGCTCTCGCCATAATCGACCTGTGCCGACTAGGAGGAAGATGAAGCCGTTAGTGAGGACGCTACCTCAAGAAATGCTAAAATCGCGTGCGTACGTGTGCAGTGACCCGGTTGTCCCATAGAACTGTGCGCGGGCCGGCGAAGTCAGGTCTAGAACAGCTAATCGCTTAAGTGCGACGCTACTCACCCACGGTGTTGGGTTGCCACTGTCGGCGCGCGCATGCATGCATCAATGATAGGTCGCGGGAGCAGAACGACAACTCGCACGCACCCGAACGCGAGCCTGCGCATCGCCCACCGAGGCGATGTGGTTGTACAAGAAGTTCAAGATGGCGTCTGCATTCCGGAAATGAGCATCTCGGAAATAGGTCTGCTGTTACGGGGCACTGACCGGACTCTTCGATCTTGAGGCCAACAATGCGCCTGGTGAACTGCTTGTTGACATACAGTGCCTCCTCGCCTTGGTAGTCCGTCAATACGGTGTCGCCGGACAGGGTGCAGTGTCGCTGCGAACGCACCAGTGACAGGGTGGCGGCGCACGACCGGGTGCACGTGCTCAACGGGCTCGCGGCGCACGACGCCCCCGCGCTTGCCCGAGCGACTGTAGTTCGCCTGCTCGACGCCGGAGTGGATCGCCTTTAGCGTCTTGAGGAATGCGACAAATTGCGGCGAGAGACGCTTGAGCGCAGCGACTTGCGAGAGGAACAGCGTGTCGCCGCCCGTAACAGCTGTTGATGTATTTTAGGCCTGTGAATCTCCAGCTAAAAGCGGTTTGACGCATACGTTGGGAGAGCAAGAAGAAGGTCGTCAAGCCCTGCGGAGCCGTCAATAAACAACGACTAGTGGCAGCTAATTTGGCTCACTGGAGGTTGGAGTTCGTACGACACATCGGAGTGCCACAAGGTGCTTGTAATGCGCTCTTGCTGCTCGAAGTTGAACGTGCTATTAGCATCGCGGTAAACGAGGTGCAACTCCGGGATGCCGTCGGGGTGTCCAGAGGTCGGATGCACATGCAGCCTGTCCGACTATTCTCAGAATACGCTACACGGTTCGTTTTGGCACACACCTTCCAAAATAGCTTCCCCACTCCCTGTACCACTCAGCACCCCCGTCGATGAAGTCCTGCTGGTTCCTGAACACGACCAGGCCGCGCTGCGCAACAAGCAGCGCGAGCTCGTCGCGTCCCTGCGCGTCGAGCTGCCGGAGGCTCACGCCGTCGATCTCCGTGCCGAGGTGCGGCGTGATGTCTGCAACCCTCGTCGCATTCGCGAGGAACGCACGCGGGTTCTCATGCGTGAGAGCGCGCACACCGGGGTCCTCGTGCGTGAACGGCTCGAGAGCCGGGAAGTGCTCGGACGGGTCGAACACGGGCAGCAGGTGAGCGTATTTGTAGCTGTCCTCGACCTCCGCCGCTGGCCGCAGACGCAGCGTCGCTGTTGCCTCTTGGGCGCTGGAAGTGACTGTCTCGGTTGCTGTGGAAGACATGCTCCTGTAATCGTTTCGAGTAGACCCTGGTTAAGCCGATCGATATCTCTGCAGCTGGCAATGGTGGCTGCTTATATCGCGCCCGTGGAGTTCGAGATCACGACATAGTCACTCCAAGCGCACACGGTCTTGCGCCATACCCAGCTTCCAAGACGCAATGCGAGAGGATAACAGACCACGTGATGAGGTGGCATGGATAAGACAATTGGAGGAAATTGTAGCAGCAGATTGAGGCCGAGCAGTAAGTCAGCAACTCGGGGAGCCGCCCCGATGGCCCTCACTCAGAGCTCCGCGTGCGTGGATTCGGCCAGACGTTCAGCGCTGAAACCGGCCAGTTCATGACGTCCCAGGGGACATATACCATGCGCGACAGGCCATTCTAATAGTGATAGACATCGTCCGACTGTGTCAGCGGAGTCGTCGCGCCCACCCCGCGCGGGTCGAAGCCGAGGATGTCGCCGAAGATGCCGGCGAGCTTAGCGCCATCCGTGAACACACCTGGCCCGCCGGCGTTTACGAAAACTGTTCCTGCGTCCAGGGCGAGAAACACAAACAGAGGAGCCAGATTGTTGCATACCCTGGTAATTCGCCTTGTCGGTGGCGGAAATCATTCGCAGGGTAATCTGCGTCGAAGGACCGTCCGGCCTGGAGTAGTCCAGCGGGAGGTTCAGACGCGCGCAGAGCAGCACATCAAAGCAAGGGGTCCAGTTGATTCCGTCTGACGGCGCGAGCTGGGGCAGATGGTCAGGACAGTGTATTTGGAGAGGATTCCCGCAGAAATGGGGCTGACCTTATACCAGTCGAAATACAATGGACTTGCTGTCAATCCCGCTTTGCCTGGAAGAGACATGCTGCTCAAGGGCGAATATTGGTGCAACGAGCTCGGAAAGGAATGCGAAAAAGGTAATCATGTCGGAAACCGGGTATCCTGGTCATTATCGCAATACATAGATATGAGTTTTAAACCTTCCAAGTTCAGGATCGTCCCAGTTGTCCCCGGTTCGTATGCTCGAGTATCATACCTCGAAGCTGGCGCAGTATCAGGCCGAGCAATGCGATGCAAGGATTCACGGCGCTGTACGTACACAAAACGATACCTACCGACGACGCGCCCTCATCGGGATCCATGAGGTGAGGCAATTCTCCTTGCTGACCAGAGGACAGTGCACGTAACGTTTCCTGCGCTGAGTCAACAATAAATCCAAGCAGGTTTGAGCCTGGTCCATTTCACACAAGATAGACAGCTGTATAATACATACATTACTTACTATGTGATGGCATTGCGAGCTCATGCCAAGACCTCGTCCCAGCTCTTCCAGTCTGTCGAGCCTGCCGTTCTGACTTCGATCTTCGCCGCGTCAGGCCCGCCGAAATAATCCGCGTCGCGCCATGCGACCATCTCATCCTGACTGAACGGACCAAACGTCTGGCCGTCCCCGCCCTTCCAGCGGTACTCGACCTTTGGGTCGAGTTCTGGAGGTTTCCAGTCGTCTGCGACGAGCTTGGAGCGCCGGACAGAACGCAGGAGCTCCTCGTATGTCGCCGAGTAGATGTCGATGTTCTCCACCATGAGCGCGGACGCGAGCTCGGTGATCTTTTCGATGTCGAGCTCGATCTGCGTTTTGACGTGGTGACCAGCGTCGACTGTCATCGCGTCTTTGTCTTTCTTCTTCTGTTGCTTGGCTTCTTGTCTGAAAATATATGAATGAGAAGGGATGGAGGCGCATGTATGCGGTGAGAGACCAACTTTTTCTTTACCCCCAGCCGCTGCAACGCCTCGAGGACGCTCTCGCTAGGCCGCAGCATGGAGACGAGGTCGCGCTCGCGCTCAGCCTTGCTAACGGGGCGCGCGGCCTCCTGCTCCTCGAGCTCCTTCTGCTTCTTTAAGCGTGCCTTGTGGGCTTTGCGGGCCTTCTTGATGGCGCGCTCGTCGGCGTCCTCGAGCCACTTGTCGTGCATCTCGTGCGGGTCGCGCGAGCGCACGTACGAGCCGTCCGCCTGGAACTTGCCCTCGTCCATCTCGGCTTTCATGTTGAACTGCGAGAGCTCGAAGCCCATGGCCTTGTCGTCGTAGCCGCGCGCCTTGGCGCGCCGAATGCGCTCGCGGTCGTCCTCGTCCAGCGCGTCCTCCTCGTCCTCACTCTCGTCATCGTCGCTCCCGCCGCCCGCGCGGAACTCCTGCCCCTCGATGTCGCCCAGCTGCAGGTACTCCGTCTTCTTCTTCCGGCCGACATCACTGTCAGCGCCGGCTTTCCCCTTCTTCGCGCCGCCGCCGCCATCGTCGTCGTCCATGGCGAACAGGTCGTCCGCATCGCCGTCGTCGGCATCGGCCTTCTTGTGGCGCGAGAACACGACGCCCTCGCCCTCGTCGGTCGAGTCGCTCTCATAGCCGTCCGTCTTGACCGCGCCGCGCCGCTGGGCTGACTCGAGCGCGTCGTCCACGGTCTCTTCGAACCGCGCGGGGTCGTCTTCGGGCGACACAAAGCGGGTGCGTTTGGCAGGCCCTACAGAGCTGTCTGCGGCGCGTTTGCGCGACATGTGCAGTCAAAGTGCGGGTTCAAGAACGTGTGCCGGTTTGCGCTCCGCAACCGACCGTGTTTGCGTCACGGTCGTCTACTACGGTCTGCACCCTTCTCACTCTTCGCCGTCACCGCGTAGCACGATGCAAACCCGACATTTTCATGCTCTATACCTTGGCCAGTCCAAACCGAAGGGACCGGGAGTTCCCGATCCCCATTGTAGACAACCCTCCGGAACAGTGAATCGTGGATTGCGCCACCAGTTCCCAGCCAAACGCTCCCATTTCTACGTCAAACTGCTTCCTTTATTTTTTGGATTCAGAATATGAAGAAATTCCAGAGTCTGTAAACCCAACCTCTAAGCCGTTGCCCGTCCGGATGAGAGCTGAGAATGGCATTCTGAGGCTCCAAACTAATAGGAAAGACACATGTACATGTCATATCATATTCGGAGTGCTTATATTGACGAAATTGCGCCTTTCGAGAGTTTTGGTGCGTGGGTGAGAGTTGGCCGGCAGACTTGATTCGGCCATAGAATTCCGAGGACGCGTCGGGGTGAGGTTTTGGGACCTAGAATAGATAATCCATGCAGATACAAGCAATTCTAGGTATATATGAGGACGGAAACTCAAGCGTGGGACTTATTATAAGATGCGGGAGACCCGTCTGCAGGAAGTTGCCGAAACCGTTTACATCCGATTGAATGGCGTTTGGAGTGGCCATATACCTGATACTTTCCACATTGTAACATCACACATGGAAAATTTTCCGCTGACGGGCGTAAGAAAGAAAGTCCGATATATTAGACGAAACACAATATCGACAGATGGCTCAGCAAGACGACGAGGGCAACGCGAAGAAATCTGGGAAGAAAGTCAGTTTAGGACATTCAACGACGGGGACGGCGACAAGGGCAGCACGGGCGACGACGCAAAGTCTCAGCGGTGTCCTAAGTTAGATATCAACGCGCGAACGCTCATCAACAGCTTCTAGTTGTGTGAATATGAATGTTGTTTCATCATTGTGTGCGTTGGCCACGAATGCTTGCCCTCGTCGTAGGAATGGAGACTCACAAGTCGTGACGCGCAGGCGCAACGGCCGTCGCCATCGACGATGACGACAGACCGCTGCGCCTGGCATGGAATGGTCGAGAAGGAAAGAAAAAAGTGGAAGAAAAGAGGAGAAGAGACGCGTCGGCTTTTCTCCGTAAGTTGCACGCCCTTTATACCGCCGCCATGAGCGACAAGACGCAGAAGCTCGTGCTCGGGATAATCGACTTTCTCAACGCATCCATCGGGGACGGCACCGTCAAGGAGGACGACCGCGAGTCGCTCGAGGTCGCCAGTGCGTGCCCGTGCCAACGCCCACTGCGCCTGCTAACCCCGCGGCGCGGACAGTCCAATGCATCGGCGAGGCATTCGGCGTCGACCCGTCCAACGAAGCCCAGCGTACTAAGCTGAGCATCAAGCCCGCGACGCTGCCGTCCATATTCGATGTCTACCTCAAGACGCAGGCCAAGATGGCGTCGCAGCCTTCCGCCGCCGCCGCATCGTCGTCCAAGCCGTCGGCCTCGCCGAGCGCCGCGGACAAGGCGGAGGCGGAGAAGCTCAAGGGTGCGGGCAACGGCCATATGACACGCAAGGACTACGCCGCCGCCATCGCGTCCTACACCAAGGCCATCGCGCTCGACCCGACCAACCCCGTCTACTACTCCAACCGCGCCGCCGCGTACAGCAGCGACGGGCAACACGTGCAGGCTGTTGCCGACGCGGAGAAGGCAATCCAGGTTGACAAGAATTTCGTAAAGAGCTACCATCGTCTGGGGTACGCGTCTATGGTCGTCGCTGCCTGTCCCGACTGAGTGCTTATACCGCATCTACGTCAGACACGCGCATTATGCACTGGGCAACTTTGCCGAGGCCGCAGAGGCCTTCAAGCAAGGACTGGACCTCGAGCCGACCAACGCAAACCTCAAGTCGGGCTACGAAGCCGCGAAGGCTCGAATTCCCGCCCAAACTGAACCGGACGACGTGGACGACATCCCGCCGCCGCCCGCGGGAGCCCGCGGTGCGCCAGACCTGTCGAACCTCGCCAGCATGTTCGGTGGTGGCGCGGGCGGCGGCGGCGGCATGCCTGACCTCGCGAGCTTGATGAGCAACCCCGCCATCGCGAGCATGGCGCAGCAGCTCATGGGCAACGGTGGCCTCGACGGGTTAATGAGCAACCCCGCCCTTGCTAGCATGGTGAATTTTCACGTTCGCTGTACTTCCGTACCAGGCTAACATTGTTATATGTCAGGCCCAGCGCATGCAGAGTGGAGGTGGAATGCCCAGCATGGAAGAGATCATGGCCGACCCGACACTGCGCAACTTGTAAGTGGTCTTCGGGGAAATTATGTGCGAATGTATCTGACTTGTGGAATGCAGGGCAACGCAGTTCATGGGTGCTGGCGGGGGTGCGGGACGTGGTGCACCGGCGTAGGATGCCTTGTATATCTAGAGAATCATTTCAATGCAAAGAAAGGGCTGGTGGTAAATCATGTACTGTGCGAAATGGTAAAATATCGGTCTCTCGGATATGGTCGACGGTCTGTGGTCGTCGCTGGGCGGAGTGGAATTGGGTTCGAGAACGTTGAACTTTCAACTTTTCCCAGCCGAACTTCCCAGTGTGTCAACTGATTTGACACCGACCATTCAAGTTCTCCTGAGTTTATGCATATCGATCAGCTCGTGTTCTGCTGCATTGGTGCACGCAACCATCTACGTTGGCCCATTCAACTGCTCGAACAAAAAATGCTTTTGCGCTGCTCGCATGCTTGGGACCATCTGGATTCTGCAGCATGTTATCCATTCCAATCCTACCGTCCGGTGATGCTATTTCGGTAGCCCGTGACTGGGCAGCGTGCTCGCGCGTCTTGGGGTTCCTTGCCATTCGAGCGCGTTTCATACCGAGTACGACGGGTCAGTGCATTGGCTACCGTCCCTTTTAAAGGCTCCTTCGTCGTCTGGCAACTCCTGAACCTCCTTTCTGTTTAACGCATTCACTGGGACATTTCGCCTGTTCTCAGCCTGCATTTCCGCTGCGGCCTCGTCCAGTACTGTCTTATCGAAAATTGCCAGTGGCGACCCTCCGTACCGACGAGGTCGTTTGCGTCTAGCCATTCAATGTGTCGATTCATATGCACCAGCGTTTCATATTACCAAGGACGCCACAGGGACCTCTACAGCAAACACGTGCTTCGTTTCCTGGTTAATAGAATGCTCCATGGCGGCCGAATGGTCCTATAAATGTGGCGGAGCATGCAGCGGGCACCCCGGATCGGCTTGGACTATGGCCCGCGATAAATCGATGAGCGCTGACACCGACTGCTGTACGCACCGGCAAGACAGAATATCCTCCCGCCCATCCCCGGGAGGATATATTTGTCTTTCCGATGCACATGTCGTCACTGCAGCTGTGCCTCGCCGCGGACCGACGCGTTGTCCGCCGATCGCGTTCACTCTTATATACGCCATGGGCGACTGCTATTGTCACCCCAGTTCAACGACTTCACGACCCTTCATGATCACCGCAGTATTCGCACTCGCCGCACTCAAGGCGTCCAGGCGCACGTCGTTGCCTGGTCCAAAGGGATGTACTGCAAAAATGTACGTGGCGTCTTGCCTCTCCGATGTCAATAATCTTACTAACTACCGACTTAGGGCCTCAGTAAGACGGATCAGCCCAACGCGGAGTACCCTGTGGACCCGCTGTGGAATCTGACAACGACCAACTGGTTCATGCATGGACAATGCCGGTCGTATCCGCCGCCTGCAGGCGAATATCTCACGATGTGCGCTACACGCGTTTGATTATTCTTGCTGGAACTCAATCACACGTAGTCCGGCGAACGGCAAGTTCACGGTGGAGTTAGCAGGAAACCGCGGTCTCACGACGCTGTCGTACGGCGGGAACAAGACGACGGCATGGCCTGACGGCAAAGTGCACCCAGCCAACTGGAGCACCAACGTTACAGATCCAAACTTCCCACCCAGCTCGTCCGGCTGCCTGGGCTCGCCCAACATCCACACCCACGGCCAGATTGACGCCGCAGGGACAGCTTTTGCCATTTCCTACAAGGGAGCTGGCAACATAAACGCTGTTACATTGGCGGACTTTACGGTCTTCAGTGTATTACCCAAGTACGTTCACAATTGGACTCACGAGCGTAATTTTTTTCTAACCCACGTTCGCAGCACGCCCTATCAACGCCTTGCGACGTACTCTGTGCCGAATTTGCCCGCGTGTCCCTCTGGCGGGTGTTTGTGTGCATGGGGCTGGGTCCCGAACCATTGCGGACAGGTTCGTTGCACCACCTCCCTCAATGGGGCACAGTTTCTCATCGGTATTCCAGTCCAACATGTACATGAACGCATATCGCTGCCAAGTGACAAACGCGCAGAAGAATGCCGCCGCAGTCGCAACGCCCAAAGTACCAGTGTGGTGCGAGAGCAACCAAGCGGCGTGCGTCAAGGGGGCGAAGCAGCTTCTCGCCGTCTTCCAGGCCGACGGTAATAACGTCGTCCTCCCGGGAGGCTTTCAGAAGGACGGCCAATGGCCCAGCCCAGGCTACAACACGAAGGTTGGCTTCAACCCTGGTACGCAACCTCGATTCTTGTGACGCGAGGTAGTTTGCCTGATAGCTTTTACAGGTGCACAAACCGACATATTTGTTTCATCCACGAGCGCAACTGTGACAGCTTCCGCGAGTGTCACGCCTGTGGCAGGCGTGGCAGATCTCACAGCTGTGAACACTGCTGCTACGGTCACTGCTGGAACTGTAGTTGCTGTTCCCACCACTGCAACCGGCAGTGCGCCGCCAGCAATTGCCATAGTCGCATATTCATACATTTGGCTGCGATGATTGTCCTTACCCTGCATATTTCATTTGTATGATAATACCTGATATACCTTGACGATTAAACAATGATCTGATACAAATACAAACTGAACATGCACGGCGCATTTCACGTTTCACTGATTCATAGGCCCGTCTTCGAAATAAAGTTTCTTCAATTCCAATATACAACAAGAGTATAAATCTACCACATAAACCGAATTACACCATCCTTCCCATGCCTTTCCATGAACAAAAACGGGTACATAGTCGCAGCATTGATAGCAGCATACCATACGCCCTCCAGAACTACCGCCCAGTTCGGCACGTCGACAATCTGCGAGCGAAGCAGTATGTATGGGATGAGGAAGTATCGCGGCTCCAGCAGAGGAGTTGGGAGGAGCGTCGGAAGCGCTGCGAATAGCAGGAGTAGCACTTGCAGCAGTGTCCGGTCCTTGCCTATGATATGATGCCAATTATTCAGCTGGCCGAGGCTGAAAGGTTGGGAGAGACGCACCCATGCGAATGTACCATGCCCACATGCAGGCGAGGTACCCTGGTGACAGGAGATAGGGCACGGCAGGGTGGAGCATGAATATCCGTCTCCAAACGTAGAACGTGTAGTGACGGTTGTCGGCGAGGAGGAATGGGTGATGAATGCTACAATAATTGTCCTTCATAAGATATTTTATACTTTGCAATGAACCAGGCCCACGTGAAAAAGTGTACGGTGATAGCGATGATGGCCGTCAAGACTGCAGACGCAATCGTCCGCCTTCCATTTGTGAATATTGACGTAGGCTCTGCAGCAGACCCAAGCTCACCCAGAGCTACCAAACATGCGATCCTTGACATCTCGTACGAGTTTTACGGGGCCGCCTTGTCCGCTTATGAGGATGGGCCAACCCAACATGGCCGAGAAGGCGACGAAGTAGTAGAATTGCGGAACGTGGAGGGTTGGGACATGGTTTGATTTATCGCCTGTCCTACTGTCAACATTGAACAGCGCGCAATGCAAGAAGAACCTCACCGAGGACTATGCCACCATTCCAAGCCACAAACCCTGCGAACCCCGCAACAACCGCAGCGTAGGGCGCTATGGGCTCCAGCAACACAGGGACAACACCGAATATGCTTCGTGCAGTCTGGACGAGATCCTCTGCAGGTCGATCAGGATGGCAAGAGGGAATCCCGCCAGGATTGAGTTCCACTCACCCGACGTGGCATCCAATGCTAGGGGATCGTGCAACTTGGCTGCGTCGGGCTGGGCGCGCCGGAAACGCAAGTACGACAGCCGATTCGCGGCGTAGGCATAAAGCAGCCACACAATGTTCGTCTGGCGGAACGTGCATGCCACAGCGCCTAGCTACTCAAATAAACCGGCCGCTTGCAGTCAGTCAGCCTTCCCCCGAGACGCGGCAAGCAACCAGGACGAACCAGCGCGGCTAGGCTGTGTTGCCCCTTGGCAGCGGCGACGATGCAGCCCAGGACGAAAACCAGAGACGGCACCTCTGTGTAGTAGAGGAAGTTGAAGAACCACGCGATGGGGAAGCTCGCGACGACCATGCTCTCTAGACTCGGGTTCGTCAGGACGTTCCGCGCGCGCTCGCGCCGGTTAACGCTCATCAGGACCGTGAGCAGCGTCGGCAGCGCCATGGAACAGAAGAGAGGCGTCAGGCGC
Organism: Auricularia sp. M13; assembly: GCA_037042915.1. Classification (NCBI taxonomy): domain Eukaryota; kingdom Fungi; phylum Basidiomycota; class Agaricomycetes; order Auriculariales; family Auriculariaceae; genus Auricularia; species Auricularia sp. M13. The sequence goes on along the minus strand of CM073197.1, from coordinate 1,160,610 downwards.
AGCATTGGTAGCGTGCATTTGAGCATGAAGAGCTTGTTCAGAGCGATGCTCAGAATGTAGCTGCGGGTGCCCGCGTCAATGCTATAGCGTGCACAAGCGATGGGAGCACGCACAGTCCTGGCGGCGTCGTCAGCTTCGGGTCCCAGACATCCCACTGGCCGCGACAATATGCTTGCACCTGCGGTACGTGAAAGGTTCGTCCTGGAAGAGCCACGTTACTCGACGCACTACAATCTAGAGGTCTGTATGCACCATGTACGGCTCAGTCACAACGCTATTGAGCGTTTTGATGATATATACGTTGGCTGCGGCAAGCGCGACATAGTAAAATGTCGTTCCAGACGACATTGCGCTTGGAGGTTCGGAAGAAAGCTACGGGCGCTTGCACGGGCGCCAACTCATCGGCTCCTCAACCACATTGCGCTTGCATTAGGGGGTTTCACGGTAGCGTTTCTGGGCCGTTTCTACGCCATTTCTAACGGCGTTTTGTTTGTCCATTTCTGCAAAAACGGGACCCCGGAACTCATCGGCTCCTCGACCACCTTGTTGTTTCTGCGGTCGTTTGCATTTTCTTTTCCCTTGCGTGCGGTTTCCTTTCAACGATTCCCAGCAGTTAAAAGTTCCGCTCCTCGTGACCAAAAGAACCTGAAGGTCCCCTATGGTCAGTTAAACGTGACGTCTTTGAACGACGTCAAATCATAGCTCGTGAATCGCAACAAGTTCATCCATTGCCTGGAGACCTCTCGATAGAACACTTTCGACATCCACTGTTGAGACCTCAGGAAATGCATGACTCCAGAAACGGCATCAAAACCAAACGGCCTAAAAGCCTACATAATATCACCTGAGTCAAAATATGTTGGTCACTTAAACGTGACCGAACTTTCCAACATCATTGCCTTAGCTGATTCGACATCGACTTGAAGACGAGTGAGACGGACTAATCACCCGAGTAATTAGATTGGCGGCTTTCCTGCCTTAGCTGATACTACTTGAAGACGAGTGAGGCGGACTGTTCGTTCAGCTTGGGCTACCTTGGCCACAAGGATAGTAAACTTGCCATGGAGCCGGAAGTCAGCCTGCTGGAATTCAGGTTGTGCAAGCAAGATAGCTGCTGGATTGCCGACCATCAAGATGCTTGATGCGATGTACAATAAATACACGCTGTGTGGTGGGAGGGTGTGTGTGTGTAGCGAAAGCAAGTGGAACGGTCCGTGTACGGATGCAAAACATGCAGCAAGGAGAATCCGGCAGGAAAGCTATTACCCTCAGATCCTGGTGTAATGTAACGCATGTAGGAGGTCTCAGCCTCAGAAGTCGCAAATGCCCAGCTTCGCGATGATGTCGTCTAGTACGGGGTCCAGTCCGTCCGTCTCGATGAAGTGCGCGTCGTCCTTCGTGTCGCGCACAAAGCCGCTCGTATACGCGAACTGGTCGACGGTGCGCCAACCGCGCATGGCCGCGAAATCGAGCCCGATGCGCGCCCAATGCGCGATGCGCAAGTTTGTTCTCCTGTCCTTGAGCTCCCGCACGAACTCGTCTTCCCGCGGTGCCACCGCTGGAGGTGTGATGTAGAGCAGCTGCCGTTGCCGACCAGATTTTGTCGGGCATGAAGATGCAATCGAGGTGATGTGATCCAGCACCGTTTTTATATGTTCAACGTACTCCTGCGTGTTGAACCGGTGCAAATGGTGGCCCTAGGGGAATATCAGAAACCGGAGAGACGATATATTTCGCAAACGCACAATTTCAAAACCAATGATGTCAAAATCTTCAATTTCCTGCATATTGGATGAGAGGGCGACCCCCAGATTCAATGCTATGAAACTCACATCGCAGTCAGACGTAAGGAGACCATCTCCGAAGGGATCCCATCTGAAGTCGATATAGCGGTTCTCGAATGACGCGTTCTTGTGGCCCGACTTTTCCTAGAAGAACGTTAGCCCTGCTGATTGCCCAGGGATAGCCTGGTGCAGCTTACCGACTCGGTCATCGTGAACTGGTGCCCGGCTAGTCTATGCACGATGCCGTCAAAGGCAACGCGCATGTGTGAATCGCCTGTGAACAGTACCGATATGTGCGGCGCACGGAAGCACGGCGCATGGTCTGTGTAGCGGGTCCCCGCGTGCTGCCACGCGCACGACCCTGCGGGGACAAAGTGGTAGGAGTTCTGATTCGGTGGCAGGGGCTCGTAGAAGCTGCCCGGCCAGTGCGACTCCAGATACGAGACCGGGATGTACGATCCATAGACCGGCTCGGTGGATGAGCACGCACGCAGCGGCTCTGGTGCCGGATCGAGCACTGTAGCATTCACGTTGCTGGGCGGCGCTACGTGCGTGGGGCAGGTCTGCCCGCAGACGTTAAAGTATAACGGTGTCGGCAGCAAGACACGTTCCGTGGCCATGATGGGCCACTCCATGTTGTTCTCATTGAAGAGGAAGTAGTCCTGCAGAAATTTCGTGAGTACTAGATATCCACCGCCAATCCTATAACACAAACCTCGTAATGCCAATGAATCTGGGAGAATGTCAATGTGGGCCAACGCGGGCACGGACGGGCGCACCTGAATGCTGACAGGCCCAGCGTTGTTAAAGCGCAGCGAAAAGCGGTAGGCACAGTTGCCGAGATACCCATCGGGCTGAAAGCGCGCAAACCGCTCGCTGCCGTCGACGAGGACCATGAATCCGTCAGGCCCGAGCTGGTCGCGCGCGAACTCCGTGAGCACCGTGTCGTTGCTGACGGGGACGTCGCGCATGGCGTCTTCGACCGCCTTGCAGTGTGCGGCGCTCGTGCGTTTGATAACGAGGTCGATCGCGTTGCAGCGGCCAGCTTGGCGGCACACGTCGACGGTGAAGTCGTCGAACGCCGAGGGAACGCTGGTACATGTAAGCCCACTCGCAGGCAACGCCTCCGCGGTTCCCACTAGGCTCGTCGGTGGGTTCGAGGTGGCGACATAGGGGTTGGGGCATGTGGAAGGATTGGACGCGAGGCTGACGATGCCCGACGCAAATTGCTGGCCCAGCGTGACGACGGACGCCCGCGGCGTGGAGAATGCTAGAGAACCGAGGAGAACAACGCATATTATCGCGACGAAGAGAAAGAGCGGGCGGGAATGCAGGACTGCCATGGCGGCGAATGCCAGCAGCGGATGCTGAGATCAAAATTGCTCTTTCTGGAAGTTATGGATGAGGGAAATCAACGCCACCACTGGTGATTCCATGAATCTCAAGACCACGAATCCAAGGCAAGCAATCGAAGAGGAGCTTCAGTTACTGTCGTTCTGAGACGCAGTATTACTAGCAAAGTAAATTCAATTTCATTCGAAAGCAAAGTAAGAGCATTAGGTTTCTACAGATACATCGTGGCAATGTTCGTATAAGTGTCCTTTCCGTTGAACTTGGTCGGGTCGAAGGAAAGTGGGAAATTTACAGGCCGAGGGACGCAAGCGTCAAGCCGAGGGCAAGGTTGCGGAGCAGGCCGGCAACATTCACCAAGCTGCAATGATAGCATGAGGATGTAGATAAAGCTGGACAAATATTCACGTACAGCGTAGCGACGATGTTGAGAAGATCAGCGAGGAGACCCTCGAGACCCTTGAGCAGTTGGGCGAGAGCAGCGTCGAGGCCAGAGAAAAGGGTGCCGATGGTGGGAATGCCGTTGAGCTGCGTGAGGACACCGTCAAGGATGGTGGTAACTTCTGTGAGGATGTCGGAAACGAGAGCGGCGACCTCTGGGGATGCCTGGCGCTTCTGAGTGCCGACGGGCTCGAGGGCAGCAATGGCGGAGGTGGCGGCGTTGATGTCAGCGACGAGCGTGTCCCAAAGCGGGGTGATCGCCTCCTCCGAGGGGTCCGTCTTCGCCTGGGCAGCTACAGGGAGGTCAGAATATGCTTTTGCTGGGAACAGAATGAATGGACGCACCAATAGCTTCCGCGTCGGCCTTGGCCTTGGTCTGTAGGTCGGTCAAAATGGACGTGATGTCTGCGTCCTGACGTTTCGCAACAGCCGCCTCAGTGTCGAGAACGGGCGAGGCCGACGTGAAGACGAAGGCGAACGCGAAGAAGAAGCTGAGAACGCTGAAGAGTCGAGAGTACTGCATGTCGACGGTGTGGGTGGGGTTGGGTTGTCGAAGGATCGAGTGCTTGCTGGTGTTGTTGAGCCAGACTACCCAAATCCCTGCATCTTTTATACCTTTCTCCTCTCACCCATGACGTTGGAGGAGTGGGGGAGAGGCCGGAGCGCTGGGCGATGCTGATGGTGGCTCCAAAACACGCGGCGATTATTCGAGAGCATGGCAGGGTGCCTGCATTGTGGAGTTACCTGAAACTGTAATATTGAGTGTGCGTCATGCCCGCGCGCCCGCTCTCGGACATACGATCTCCATAATTCAGCCATTCCCACTCCAAGGGTTTGCACGACTAAATGATGGCACCGCCACCCGACCTCCGAGCGTTCTTGCACTGTTCAGTGTTAACGGACATCCGCGTGGCAGTAGCCTAAGGCCCTGAAAACGTGTGAGACAGCTGCCAGCGGGCGTGCAGGGACTGAGGGAGTCGAAGAACACTCAGTGACCTACGGCCTTCGACACGCTCGGGAGGATTGCGTCAGAGCCGCCTGCGCGCGCGATGAGAGTTTTGTGGGGCCGATCCTGGATCTCTGACAAAATAGCTGACATTGTGTGATATGCCCTCGGATGCGCAAAGAGGCGTCGATGGGGTATATTTTGGCGTGGTAACAAGCAAGCTGCCAATTTTTTCGACCAGGGTCCACCACCAAGTTTGACGCACAAAAGCGTCATCGAGAGGTCCTATCTTGGTATTACTGTATTCTCTGAGCGCTGACACGGGGCGCTGGGAGAAAAGATAGAACTGTCACGGCGAGGACGGGGCCGTTCAAGCCTCCCCTGCAAAGCGTTGCGCCGGATGGGGTGGGAAAAGTGGAACCGCACACGCGACGTCCATGTTATTTTCGCAGAGTTCCAGAGTTGTCACTCCGGACTGTTCAGCTGGTCATTGCTGCTCCATAAGCGAAGTTGAGTTTAGAGGAGCACGTCGACGAAAAGGCCAACGTCATTGGAGCATTTGTCCGCATCATGGACGGCGTTGTAAAGCAAAACAGCGAGTGCTCGTATGTGCCCAGGTCACAATGTCCCGAGCCCCAGAGTCCGAGGGAACGCCTGACATAAGTATTGCAAGTCGCATGATTGCACGCATTCGAGTGCAAGAGTCGGGAGTTGGTCGGAGTTGCGATCGCGTCGCGCTGCTTGACCCTGTCGTTACAACATGTGGCCCACTCTCCGTGCCCGGTCTGGCTGCATCGTTCGCGGCCAGCACTATGTTTACTCTACGTATACCAATCCAGTCCGCGGCGAGCCTGCCCAGCGATCTTCGCATCTCACGTTACCACCGGCCCGGCCGCCTTTTGGACCCTTCCTCTCCTCGTACACTACCAGGGCCGAATGGCCTCTCTGAATGCCACATCTTGCGTGGCTCTCGTCTCGCAAGCCGCAAGGTTTCACCATACGAGTACAAAAGAACTTGGTCCGAGGCTACATGAGCTAAGTCCAGTGTTGCATGTTGTGTGTCGAACACCTGACAGCCAACTGCCGAGTCTGCTACGCCGTCCTCAACGGACCAAGCCTAGGTGCCCCAACTGCCACGGAGCGTGTGCATCAGATGCAACCTGTTCGAACTTCGTTTCTACAGCGAAGTAGGCGCGAACTGCGGCAGCCGAGCGATACATGTTTTCCGAACCTTCACTTGCTTGCGCAGAGCACTGTGCGGTGTACCTCTGCGAGTCTTGTGGTAGTTTGCTCATTCAGAAGAGGACCTCCTGGGCCATTGACTCGTGTATGTTCTGCAAAGGACGTTCGGCTCACATCTCACACCTTTTGGCTTTACGTAAGGAATTGCTCCTGTCCGGCGTGCCATGACAGCTTCTATCAAGTTGAAGCAAACGTCCCAGGCTCAAGCTCATATGTCAAGCTGTCAAGCGCGAGCCTCTGGCCAAGGTAGTGCTGCGGAGTGCGCATCGCGAAGCGGATATACTTGCAATATTGAAAGGGTGGGATGGGCGCATTCTGGTTGGCTACTTGGGTAGCTACTTAATAAGAGTCAGGCCCACTGCCAAGGTGCTCCGGGAATCCAACACCATGGCTGCTTCCAAGGTCGTTCGCGCTGCAGTGATCCAGGCCGGGACCAGCGCATTCTCGCTGCCGGATACCCTCGACAAGCTAGAGCGGCTAGCTACTCAAGCTGCTTCGGAAGGTGCATCGCTGGCCGTATTCCCTGAAGCATTGTGCGTGTACCAGTAAACTGCTCCATCGCTTATTGAAGACTCAATCTATGTAGCATTGGAGGCTACCCGAAGGTGCGGCACACGCGCTGCTCTCGCAACATCTGCTCATCGGCGCTATAGTTCAGCACGTTCGGATGCACGCTTGGGTCGCGAGCCCCAGAAGGTCGCGACGAGTTCTCCCGTTACCATTCGTCAGCGATCGAGGTCCCGGACTCTGCAGCAGTCCGCCGCATCGAACAAGTTGCGAAGTCGAATAACATCTTCCTCGTCGTCGGCGTCATCGAGCGGGACGGTGGGACGGTGTATTGCACTGCTGTCTTCGTTGACCCGCAGCAGGGCTACGTCGCCAAGCATCGCAAGCTGGTCCCAACTGCCTTCGAACGCGTAATATGGGGCAACGGCGATGGTACCACCATGCCCGTCATTGACGCAAAGCTGCGCGACGGCGAGGTCGATGCGAAGGTCTCCGCGACCATTTGCTGGTTCGCTCACGGTCATTCCGTTGCTTTCTGAAGCTGATCGCCCCACTCACTGAAGGGAGAACTACATGCCTCTCCGTACGGCGTCGTTCCGTCCGGGCTCCTTGTTCTAACAAAGATGCGCAGTGCGAACGCATTACTACGGCCTTGGGACTCAGATTTATTGCGCTCCGACTATCGACGCCCGTCCAGTCTGGCAGCATACGATGATCCATATTGCTCTGGAGGGCAGATGCTTCGTGCTGAGCGCTTGTCAATTCACTCAACAGAAGGTCATTTCAATGCAGCACCCCGCGTCTGAGGCTAACCGAGTGCTCAGGATTATCCTCCCGACCACGCCATTGCGCAAGGGGAGAAGCGCGATCCTGAAGGCGTTATGATTGCGGGCGGCAGCATGATTATCAATCCTCTCGGCCAGGTGCTCGCGGGGCCGCTGTGGAACGCTGAGGGCGTCCTTGTGGCAGACCTGGACCTCGAGGACACCATTCGAGGCAAGTTCGACCTCGACGTTGTAGGGCACTATGCCCGTCCCGATGGTAAGTACACCCCAGGCACATCCTCCGCAGACACACGCCCAAGCTCTGAAATGCTTCCCAGTCTTCCAGCTCTCCGTGAACACCAAGGGTCACGCCGGTCTCCACTAGTTTTCTTTGTAGTTTACTTTCATCATGCTTGGGGGAATCTCAAGACTTGTTTCGCAGCTCAGCCGGTGACTCTCGCGAAAATTTGGCAGGTCCGCGGAAAAGAATGTGTCAGAAGAGCAATGCTACAGGATTTTGCCATTTGTGAAGACATGGATTACCTATCGAACCTCTATTATGATGTGATTCCAAGTGAGATCAATGAATAGCTCGGATTATAATAGGCGGCTAGTCATCGTCGTGAACCTCTTCCATGTATTATGATGCGATTCCAAGATCCTCGTCCTACGACACGATGTCCGACCTCTTCCAGCCTCTTGGTATCGGGACGCCAGCAACATGATGGTGAGTAGCAAAGCGCTGCCCTGCTCGCTCAATGCGACCGCATCCGGCGCGTTGCCCGGGCCATCTCTGACACATTCAGAATGCCCTTGAGAACGAGCTGGAGACAGAAATGTTCAACGCATCGGTAAATGGCCTGTGCCAGCCTACTCACTTCGATCGAAGACATCGTCGCTGAACTCTTTCGCACCAAGAACGTCACCCGCACCTACGTCGGCCGCCCCTGGCACGTCTCCGCAGCGGCCATCGTCTTGCAGTCCTCCCAGGTCGCCCGCACCGCTGGCGCCTTGAGTCCCGCGTGCATTAGGAAAGTCACCGCTGCCATCACAGCAATCCAGACGACTTTGATCAGCGTCGCCTGCACGAGGATGAGGGCGGGCTGCTTCGGCAGCAGCAGCAGCAGCGAAGTCGACCAAACGGTCAAGCATGACACCGTCAAACAATTGGAAGCATTGGAGCGCCGGTGAGCCTAAGCACTCAGCTATTCGTTGCCCAGCCATCGCATCCCAGGCGATAGGCGGTGGATAATGAGGTTTCTCGGGCCACAACGTCCACTGAGCATCGGTGACATGATATCCGGGCCATTGTCGACCTTCTCCAAAACCCCCATTGAAATTGTTCGGGCCCTGGATAAACGGCAAGCCCCAGTTCATCAGTTGAGATGAACAGAACATGCAAGTAGAACAGACGTTGTTGATAGCGCGCGGTTGTGGTGTAGATTCGATACTCGCCAGCGGGTCGTCTGCATCGATGAAAACGGCAGGCATCCCTGTGAATGTGGGCGGGGAGGATCGGCTGAATTGAGGCCATGTAGGATTCTTGGAGGCGAAGTTGAAGGTCGTGGTACCCAGATTAATGAATACGTATGACTTTTTCTGGTGAAAACAGTGTCCGGCATTGGTATCCTCTGGGCCTGCAGAATGCCAGCGAAGCATGACAGGCCGCAGGCCGTCGTTGCCACCAGCGAAGGTGTTGGGCACAACCTGTCAGAACCAATGAGTGAGAACACTTGGGCTCTCGAAAGAAAAAAAAGACCTTACCGGTAGGAGCATCCAGTTATTGTACGTATGTAGCAACGTCGAAATATCCATGTTATTCCACGGCGAGTTAATGTCCCAGTCTATGGGGCCTTTACCCAGGTTCCATGGTTCGAGTTGTACCGCTTCTGCTTCAAGCACTCGTCGCGCAGGCCCGTCATCACGAGCTGTAGATCTGGACATGGCATCAACATAGGACAGTAGTGCATATGCTGGAACTCACTGCTTGTCCGATGCGTGCAGGTACCATGTGTACGCTTTCAAGAGACTCGGCCGAAGATAATGTCAGTGGGCAACAAAATTCACGCCTCTGCAGCCCACAGCGGCGTAAATTCTGTCTAGATCCGGGGCATCATCTGTTGGATGATGTAAACGTTCGAGAGCCCGGAGAATGCGTATGGGCGTGTACCATCGAGTGGAGACGATGACCCTGGTGTGGTTGACTACCAGTTGTTGATGGTGTTTGAGTATCGTCATGCCCAACAGGCTGAGCGGCGCCTGCAAGAGCGGTCAGAAAGTTGAAAATGACATCCCAACCTATCGCTTTGGAAATAATGAGTAATTATCAGATCAATGTGCTACAGACTATTTTGCACGTACTAACCGTTTGACGCCACCATGTACACGAGTTCATCGGTCTTTTCATTGTAGTCCACATTGCCAATCATTTGAAGCGGTCGGATGACGACGAGGTCACAGGCGTGGATGAGAAAGGCGTGTCGGTATTGAACGTTCTGCGATATGCGTCGACGTCGGAGCGGTTGGACTTGACCGGCCGAGTCCAAGAGCAGTTTCTCGACGTCACAGTAGCTGGTCGTGGCTTCCACACCTTCCGGTTTGCGCAGAGCTTGCAATGCGACTATATCTTCGATCACAAGAAAGGGAAATGTCGCGCTGCGAGCAGGACGATCTGGGTCCTTGACATTAATGTTGATTACTTGGTGGGTTGACTGCGACGTCGAACGTGGGATCGAGTCGTCGTGGAACTTCCTGGTATAGCGCGGTGTCGAACTCGGCGTGTCGGGCAAACCATCGACAGTGGGCTGTTCTGAACCAATGTAGGGTGCAACTGCTCTGTGCGTGCCGCTGAGCCAACGACCAGCTTCGCCATTGACCTGGTTCCACGCGCACAGCATCGACCATAGTAGATTCTTGGGGGCGGTTGAGACAGCAGCGGACTCAGAGGATTGATTGGACGGCATGTTCAATTCCTGTGAATGAGTGGACGCAGACGCGATCATAACTCTAGATGAAGGAATATTATTTAGTCCATACAGCAGGGAAGCAAGTCAGCCAATCCTCTAACCAGGTGCAGCCCTCGTGGCAGTCTGTCGAGGGACTGTCGCGCTGGTCGCCGTCCAAGAGTCGACCCTCTGGCGGCGCTAACCGAGTGGTAAAGACGGTCATGCTCAGGCAGCTAGCACAGGTGTCGTCGTAGTTTCCTGTTCGTTATGCTTCTGTACAGTGTACTAATAGGAACAGGTTCAAGTGGGTGTGACGGGTCCGCGGACAAGCTGTCAGAAGAGCCGGGCGGACGGCGTGCCGCTCCATCCTTGACGCCACGCGGAACTGATTGCTCGACATCCCAGGGACCAATGACGCCGGCTTCACCTGCCTCACACCATCATGGGCACCGCAAAGGACGAGCTCCCCATCCCGACCAACGCGCAGCAGCAGACGCGGCGCTCGTCGCTACGCGCAGCGCTGCTCGGCGTCGTCGCGCTCGCGCTGACCGTCGCGTCCTTCGTCCAGTTCGAGGATTACGTCCCACCGCCGCATGGCCACCGCAACGCGACCGCGGCCGCGGCATGCCAGCAGGCCGACCCACTGGTGCCCTCGTCGAGCCTGCGCGGCGACCTGGACGACCTGTACGCGTCCAGCCCGTTCCTCACCCAGGCTGCGGAATGGCTGGGCGGCGCCGTGCGCGTTCCGTGAGTCGTTTGCCTGTGCCGCTGTGGCGCGTCGCGTGCTGAACCTGGAGCCAGAACCGAAAGTTACGATGTCATGGACCCGCCGGGCAAAGATCCTCGCTGGAACGTGTTCTACGACCTGCATGATTACCTTGAGCAAAAGTTCCCGCACGTGTGAGTGAATGCTTGCTCCCAGGCCGGAGAAGCAGCCCGCTCACACGCCATTCCCGGGTGGCATTATAGGCATTCGAAGTTTACACTCACGAAGGTCAACGAGATTGCACTCATATACACTTGGATTGGCACAGACGCTAGCCTCAAGCCCATATTCTTGGCGGCACACCAAGGTAACGTATATGCTGTTGTAAGGGTTCAACGTGACCTGACATGGTTGTTCCAAGACGTCGTCCCGGTCGAGCCCAACACTGTGGCCCAGTGGAAGCAGCCCCCGTACTCTGGACTGTTCGACGGTATGGCAGCTTCATCCTTCATCCTCGAAGCTCCATTCAAGTTTCCCGTTCCGCAGGCGAATGGATCTGGGGACGAGGCTCATGCGATGATAAGAGCGGCCTCATTGGCATCATGATTGCTCTTGAAAGCCTCATTTCAAGAGGATTTGTTCCTCGCCGGACAATCATCCTTGGCTTCGGCTTTGACGAGGAAACTGGCGGAAAGGAAGTACGCGGCGCGTTCTTTACAGCCCGGTGCTTGTACTAATACAGTTTACAGGGTGCTCAAGCGATTGGAGACTACTTGTATCACAACTACGGCGACGAGGCCTTCAGCCTGATTGTCGTGAGTTCGATGGTCTTCTCATAAAGATGTCCTATAGACCATATCCTAGGACGAAGGCGGAGGATTCAGCGAGCAAAATGGCATTGTCGTTGCCGCCCCTGCCGTGGCTGAGAAGGGGTACTTGGATGTTCACGTCCAAGTTAACACTCTGGGTGGACACAGCTCGGTCCCGCCTGCTCACACTGTGATTATAGTGTGAGACTCAGCACATATCTTTTGACTTAAGCCGAAAACAGGGCATTGGCATCCTCGCGGCTTTCCTCGCCGAGGTCGAGAAGCACCCGATGGAGCCCAAGCTCACCCGCGACAGCACGACGTACGAGGCCCTCCAGTGCCTGGCAGAGCACGCCCCCGACCTGCCCAAGTCTCTGCGCAGGAAGATCAAGAAGTCCGCGAAGAGCGACAGGGCTCTGAAGAAGGTCGCCGACAAGGTTCTGGTCACGCCCCAGCTTCGCTCGCTCACTAGCACGACGCAAGCCATCGACCTCATCCAGGGCGGTGTCAAGGTCAACGCCCTGCCCGAGCAGGTCTGGGCCGTCATCAACCATCGCATTGCCACCCATAGGTAGACTCTCGCTCGCCTTTACGCGCTCAACATGGCGCTGAATGCTCTCCCCTAGCTCCGTCCCTGAACTCCAAGACCGCCTGGTCAAGCTCGCCGCGCCCGTGGCGCACCGGTTCAACGTCTCGCTCGTGGCGTTCGGGCGCAAGATCGGCTGCCAGCATGCTGCGCGCGCGGGGACGCTTACGCTGAGCGAAGCATGGAACAGCGCCCTTGCTCCGGCCCCGCGGACGCCCACGGACGCCGACGCGGCGCCGTACCAGCTCCTGTCGGGCACCATCAGGGCGGCGTACCGCGTCTCATCGGCGTACCAGGGCAAGGACCTCATCGTCGCGCCCGGCATGAGCACCGGCAACACCGACACGAAGCGCTACTGGAAGCTGTCCAAGCACATCTTCCGCTACAACCATCGCGGAGCCACCGACGGCTACAATGGCGCGCACACCGTTAACGAAGGTATGCCGAACAAAGTCTGCAGGCCTTTGTGACAGCGTGCTCACAATATCCTGCTCCTTGTAGCTCTCCGTGCGAAGGCGCTCCCGGATATCGTCCGTTTCTTCACTTACCTGATCTTGAACGCGGACGAATCGGACTCCATCGACAATTGAGCACCATCGAAATGCGGTGAGAATGCATGATTCACATTGAACATCAATGAAACAATATTCCTCTTTGAGCAACCTCAGGGATACCTGCCCTGTTCATCGGCACAGATGACCCTCCGGCAAGGACGAAGTGGGCATTTCTGCATGAATTATCCACTGCCTATCGCCTGGGATGCAACGACCGGGCAACGAATCGCTCTGCACAAAGGCTCCCTGATGCCCAATTGCTTCGAATCATTTGATTGCGCAATGCTTGACCATTGGTCGAGTTCACTAGCGCTCAGTTAGTTACTGAAAGTTACTAACTTTGTTACTAACTTTTTTTTTTTTTTTTTTTTTTTTTTTTTTTTTTTTTTTTTTTTTTTTGAGTAGCTGAACTAGGCATCCTCCTAACTTTAGTTCATTGATTCTTCGCCGTCCATTTTCAGTTCCGACAATCAGGGCAGTGAAGTTACCTGGATCAAATGGTGCGGCCTGATACCCACAAAAAACTCAGGTTTTTCATACACGCTAGTAACGCAGGTCCTGGGGGAAGGTCGGGTTACTGGGAGTACACGCTAAGACCCACTACAAAAGTAGCGGGAATTATGCAACAACAAAACAATAACAACCACCCCTACTCATCAGGAAGGCTGGGGAAAAGCGAGGATCTGAGTCTCGTCTCCCGTCAGCTCGAAATCGTGCATGATCTCGCCGGACGTATCAAGCCAGATAGAGTAGGATCCGGGGAATAGGACGCTGTTGCCATTTTCATCTGCGCGCGCGATGATGCCCAGGGTCACGGGGATGGACGCAGTGGCAGTTGCACCGACCGGGATGTTCTTGAGACGCGTGTAGCCGACCAGCTCCTTCAGCGGTGCTGGCGAAGGGCCCGCCGTCGTGTTGCTGAAGAGCATGGCGACGAAGTCCGAAGAGACTGGGCCCAGATTCGTGACGTTGACTTGGAAGGTGTGGAACGGCGCAAGGTCGAGGTGGCTGGCGCTCGAGTTCGCGACGAGGTCTGCGATGGCGAACGACGTCGGCGGGTCCTCGCCCCATGCAAAGTCAAACTTGGAATAGTGAAGGCCGAATCCAAATTCGAAGACGGCTGTGGCAGCTCGTCAGATGTAAGCTGGATCTCGTTCTCACAGGGACGCACGTGTTCCCGTGAACCACTTGTATGTCCGCCCCGGGGAGTTCTCGCTCGGACGGACGTTCATGTCGGTCATTGGGAGGCCGATGTAGTCCGCGGGATACTGGGTGATGGGAAGGCGACCTGCTGGGGCCGTCTTGCCAGTGACGATGTTCGCGAGTGCTGTTCCGCCGCTCTGGCCTGGGTAGCCTCCCCAGACCAAGGCATTAATCTACAGCTTCGTTAGCCGTGCGCGGGAAAATATACGATGTTGGGACTGACCGCGTCGCTCTCCTTGAGCCAGGTGTCGTCGACTTGACCACCGCCCATCTGCAAAACGATCATCGGTTTTCCTACGCCTGCCAGCTCCTGGATTAAGTCGAGCTGAACGCCAGGCCAAGTTATGTTGATGCGGTCGCGGCTCTCGCGCTCGACGATGTTGTCGGGACCGCCGACAAACACAATCAAATCTGCTGAGTCGGCCGCTGCAACGGCCTCGTCGAAGCCGCTGGTGTCAGTGCCGTTGGTTCCAACAGTGCCGTTGAAGAATGTCACGTTGAAGCCAGCGTCGACGAACCCTTGACGCGGAGAGACGAGGTATGGTGCGTTGCCGAAGTAGTTGCCCTGCATCATTGTCGTAGCGTTGCCCCATGGGCCGACCATGACGACATTGGGCAAGTCCCTGGAAGACACGGGCAAGAGCCCATCGTTCTTCATGAGCACGATGCCCTCCTCGGCTGCGAGGAGCGCCAATCTGCGCGATGCCGGGGTGTCGACGTCGTCAAAGTCGAGTTGTCGGAAGGGCTGTTGTTCTGGTGGATCGAAGTAGCCCGTACTGCGATAACCGTCAGTAAAAATTAATTCGAGGGTTAGGGTATGTTACTTGCCGAACCAGAGACCCGTACAATCTGACCAGCGCCTGCTTGAGATCGTCTTCCTCCACAAGACCTTGGTCTAGAGCATCGCCAAGAGACTGTGCGTAGACATTGCCGCAGTCGACGTCAGTCCCGGCCTTGAGCGATATAGCTGACGCATTGGCTTGCGTCGTCGTGAAGTTGTGTGTCGTAAAGACATTCTGTACCGCGTCGCAGTCCGACCTGTCCACGATACCAGGTCAGTCTTCTGGCGCTGCGGAATGCCATGAGCCTCGAGCGAGACGCACGTAATCCAGCCGTCTCCGAGACCATAGAAGTCCCGAACAATATCTTGCAGAAGATACGAACTGGCACAAGCCGGCACACCGTTGACCGAATTGTAGCTGCACATAACCGAGCCGACCTTCGCATCGCGCACGCAGCTCTGGAACGACGGCGTGTAGAATTCCGCGAGGTCCTGAGTGCTGATGACGGCGTCGAAGTGGAACCGGTCGATGCCTTCCCATGACTCGAGGTCATACCCTGCGAAGTGCTTACAGTCGGCCACGATCTGTCGTACAGCGTCTCAGCGTCCAGCATGTCTGAAGTGGGCATATGCAGTAAACGGACCTTGTAATATGGCGACGGCCCCAATCCGCCTTGCAGAGCTGTTACGAGCTGGAACACATATCGCGAGATGTGTAGCGGGTCCTCCCCCGGCGTTTCTTGCCCGCGACCCCAGCGCGGATCGCGGAAGGGGTTGATGTTTCTGGTAGCAGCTGAATCAGAAGGAGCGACGCGCGAACGTGCGAGGGATGGACGAACGGCGTGAAGAAGTCGATCCCGGAGAACCCAAAGTTGTTGAATGCGCGGCCTCAGTGCTGATCACGGTGGCCACCTCGTGTATCAGCTCGTCGTCGAACGCCGCGCCCATGAGGATGGGCTGGGGGAAACGATGTCGCGTGGTCGAAATCTTCGCCCGCAGGCGCAAAGTGCACGCCGGGGTTCGCTCCTGCGACGCCGTGCTGCGACCCACAGTCGTTCAGAGCGGTATCCCAGAGACCCTGAAGCGAGCACTGACCAAGGCCTCGCTCCACCACTGATACGCCGGAAGTCCCAGCCGCGGAACGCCAGGAGAGCCGTTAACGGTGTTGTTCACGAGCTCTTCCGTAGTGAACTCGTCGATGAGAGCCTTCGCGCGGTCCATGAAGTTCGCCGTCGTGTTGCACACGAGATTGTCCTTCAGCGGGCCATTGACGCAGTCTGGGAAGTCACCGAGCGCCGTCCGCGAGAGCGCTGCTATCAACAGACCAAGATTCAGCGACCGTGAACGAGACATGGCTGGCATGGAATGACGCGCCTGGGACTGCCTGAAATAAATGCGCTTGCGGAGGAGCGTTGAGGCCGAGAAGCTGCAGCGAGGAAGACATGTGACGTGGTTCACATGCAATATGCGGGGGTGTGCGCGCTGTAGAAGACAGGTGAGTATGGATATCGGCGGAGCGCTGTCACTGAAGCGCCCAACGGCCCGCAGCGCGCAGTGCAACGAGATAGATCCCGCGGCTACGAAGGGAACGTGACGTTCGTGAGAAACGTTTGCGGAAGCGCGTGAGAGCTACCGCTGAATGAAAGAAGCGGATTGCAGGGGCGTGAGAATCAAGACGATGAGGACGAGTGACTGGGAAGACAGCAGTTTCGGTCCGATGGCACCATTGGGTTCAGTATACGGTATTTTGGTATTTGGGCGAATATCGATACACCAAGAAGAGATGAGGTCTGTCGGAATCTACGCACACAGGTTTACTTGACGATTGAGTGTACGCCGCGAGCAGCAAGGTAGAACTTTTCCGTTCCAGGATTCTGCAACTCGGTCAACATGCGATTTAGGACGGCAATGGAATGAACATGCCATGCCCCGGATAAATTCGTACACGCTCTTGTCATGGTAGCGGAGGCCCGTGGCAGGGTCTGTGTACGGTCCCTATAAGAATGCAGGTCAGCATGCATCCACGGTCGCGGTAGTTTGCTGGAACGCGCCTCAAGTCCAGTTATGTCGCAGTAATGCGGCTGGGGAAGAACAGACGGCGGTGCTTCTATGGAAAGATCTTCCCAGAGTAATATAAGCACAATGCTGCAGGGTCGGGCGACCAACGCACAGGTAGGTGCAACCTCCTCGACGTTCTCGACACCATCCGCAATCTGTTGGCGCTGCTGCTCGCGCAAGACGCGTTCGCGCTCGCGCTCGGCAGCCAGAACGGACTTGAAGTTTTTCATTCGTCTGTTGACGTTCTTGGTGTAATTCGGGTTCTTGAAGGGACGCGGAGTGTACATGTACGTGTGCGACTCAATGAGGGTCTATTGCAACGATCAGCTTGCTTAGGATTAAGATGGTCCGCGGTCCAGCGACTCACTGCTGCACTCGGCGTGTTGGTGCCATCTGTGCCCGGAACGGACTTGCGTACTTTCTTCGGTGGCATGGTCGCAAGGAAAGGACTTCAAGTTGTCGTGACGCGGTTTGGAGTCCGCTCGGCGCTCAGCCAGGCTCAGCCGCTCGTTCTGACACACCAGCTGAAACAGAACATCCACTCTATCATCATAAACACATTCGACTACGCCAGAATCTATGCCGAGTTGTTATGATTTCTCATTGGTCAATTCTGCACACATCTTTAAAAGCTTCTTACCATACTTGGACACCGACTGGAGCTGAACTGAACGATGCTGGGCCTTCTGTGCGACAGCGACTCCTAGTCCGTTGTGACGCTACTATATGACCCTTCGCTGTCTCTTATATATTGTCCTGCCTCCGTCGTCGGGCCTACTAGCGCCGCCTAGCATCCCACCTTCCGCTCAGGCCTTTCCCTCTTCGCTCTTCAGCGCACAGACTTCTCAGCCTCGCCAAAGCATGGACGATAGCCCTCAACACCACCGTTGCCAGCTGCCGTCGCCAGCGATGTCATACTTGTCTCCCCGTACACCCCCGACACGTACGAGCTCACATCCTACATTGACGGCCTCAAAAGGGATGGCCACCCAGAACTCCTTTACCGCTCGAACTTCTTCACTACGCCGTTCCCCAAGCCGGTGGAAAGATTGGCTTAATTACAACCCTGAGAAGGGAATCCGAGCCCCCTGATGGATTGAATCTTCTCGCGTGCTTCAGTCAGCCTGAGATGCGAATGAATTCTATGACATGTCGCGGAAATATGTCGCACTGTGTATACATACTGTAAGTTTCCCCAAGTGCGCGCATTCCTCCAAACGAGACCAGACAAGTGCGCCGATAACGGCAGTAAGGTTGAGTAATCTCCAAGACCAATAATGCTGGAGCTCTTCTTGGTTGAATTTGTGAGCTGTGCGGTCGCTAGACTGTTCATTACGTCAAGGTGGATGTGTACCGTCACAGAGCTGGCCACCATGCATCAGGAAAGGGGGGATTGGGTGGCACGATAGCGCGCACCTAGGATCCATGCCATCGAGCCCGTTGATTGCCGCCTCGATGTCCTCGCGCAGCGCGCACGCGTCGTAGAAAGGAGAGCCATAACAGGGGTTAGGAGCACCCGACTGTCATTTACTAGCCCATTGGAACGGCCTGCGTACGAAGCACCTGTACAAATTCCTAGCGTCTTGCATCTCATAATTCAATAGAGCTTCTTCGCGGAATGGATAGCGATTCTGTCCAGTTTTTCTGCAGCTGCTGTACTCAGCAGTTCGAGATGGACGATGCTCCCACAAGCTGAGATAGCCGAGACGAAGAATTTCGCTTCCGTGCGATATTGGCGTCCATTGACATTGCCTAAGCATGGTTAGAGATTGGTGAGTGGGGGTACCCCACGATGAAGACAGGAAGACTGTAAGACAAGTGTTCTGAACTCCGCGTCCGCGGTGACGCGCTTACGGCTCCGACATCCGTCACGAGCGCCTGTCTGACTCCTACTCTCGTCCACGATGCTCGTTCAGCAGCCCTCAAATCAGATTAAGTGCGATATGCGCCCTTTTATTGCACGTATTTTCTGAAGGCTCGCTCAGGCTAACGAATGTGTCAATCGTGCGGTTGAAGAAGGGTGGGAAGCGGTTCGAAATAGCATGCTACAAGAACAAAGTGCAAGAATGGCGGACGGGCGTCGAGACCGACCTGGACGACGTGCTCCAGATTGCCAACGTCTTCATGAACGTATCCAAAGGCGAGGTAGCAAAGAGCGAGGACCTGAACAAGGCCTTTGGCACGGCGACATCGAGGCCATCGTCAAGGAGGTCCGTCGAATTTTTTTTGCTTAGTTTATCGATTCGGCAATGCTGATCCAGCTCAGATACTGAAGAAAGGCGAGCTCCAGGTGGGCGAGAAGGAGCGCGAACACGAGCTCGGAAACCTCTGGAAGGAGATCGCAATGCAGGTCGCCGAGAAGTGCGTCGACCCGTCCACGGGCAGGCCATACTCGGTCGCTATCATTGAAAAGGCGATGCACGATGCTGGGTTCAGCGTCAAGATGGGCAAGCCGGCAAAGGCGCAGGTGCGTGCGCAATAACTGCAAAGTCTGAAGACATACTGACAAGCGCTACCAGATTAACGATGCCATCAAGCTAATCCAGACAGAGAGCAAGCTACCGCTGCAGCGTGCACGCATGCGCATCCGCGTTGTGCTCGCAGCTGCTGTCTCTGCCACTCCGCCCGTGGTGCCACTCCAGCGTGACGAACCGAAGCTCGCTGCGTCGCCTGCGCCCGACTCTGATTCTGAAGACGGTCGCCCCAAACGCGGTAAGGCCAAGGCCAAGTCGCGGCAGCGCGATCTCGATCTTGCTGCCGCGGCTGCGAGTCTGCAACTGGACGACGATTCAGATGATGGACGGCATAAGCGCGGGAAGGCGAAGAAGGCTGCAAAGGGCAAACACAAGGAGCCTACAGAGCTCGACGCGCCTGCGCCTGCGGCAAAGAGCAAGAAGACGCTTGCACCTGCAGCCACCAAGTCGACCATGACGGATGAGGAACTGCGGAAGCGGATATTGGAGTGCGCGGAGCAGGTCGAGAAGGAGACTTCTCTTGGAGAGGAGTGGGATGCGGTATGTGACTTCCTGTGGATGTTGCTGGTAAACTTACGATTTCCGACAGATCATGCTCATCGATCCGGGCCAGCTCAAAACGATAAATGACCTCCTGCAGAAAGAATCGAGAGGCCGCGGCCGGACGGAGACACTTGCATTGAATGCAAGTGCAACTGTTGCTTCGACATAATCACCTGCACTATAAGCAGTACAGTCTGCACAATCGTGGCCCGGCACAGTCTGGGCCAGTGTCGCTTTATCCGGACGCATGTCATGTTTGGCAGAGGCAGGGGGAAAGGAGGTTCCCTCGACTCCCTCGGGAACTCACGTGCCACGGTCAACGTGGCTTTTTGCACTCCGGGCATGCAATCCCTTTTGTGATTATGCGGGGTTTGCGGTCATTGCGCTTCTGATGATGCATGACGACTTCCTCTGAGGTGTTTCAGGATTCGGTTGCCCACGGGGACAATGCATAGATGCGTATCATCGACATTCTCAATTGTGCTTGGTTCGAGGGCTGAACATAATGCTTGGGCCGGGCTCAAGCTGGAGGGAAAACAAGATTGAGAGGTCGAGGGGGAAGGACAGGGTCTCGCGACGCGCGTATGTAACGGAGACAGAATTACGCGTGCAGTGTACGCGTCGTGTCGCCGTCGGGTATCAACGAGGGCTCGGCTAGGCCGGCGTGGGCGCGCGGGAGGGACGCGTTCTGGCAACTGAAGCAGGCTGGTGGGAGCGTGTTGTGCGAGCAAGTCAGACCATAGCGCGGGCTGTGCAGCGCAGTACAAAAGCGCGGGGGAGGCGCAGCGGATTCGGAAGTAAACTGTTTACCCTGCCCCTCAAAGTCGCCACGCAAGTCAGATGAGCTCGTTCTGGGCCAGCTCTAGCCGCTCGTCGACGGCGACGACGACGACGAAGACCAAGTCGGCCGTCGTGACGCGCGTCATCTACGTGCCCAAGGATCCGAGCGCGAAAAAGCCAGGCCCGCCGCCGAAGCTCGTTTACCCGCCCGGCTGGAAGCCTCAGCTTGACCGCCCTCCTGCGCCGCCGCCCATTGCGCCGCTTGCTCTTAGCAAGAAACGCAAGTCGGAATCACCGCCTGAAGCCAGTATGCCAGCCAAGAAGGCAAAAGTCGCGTCGGTAGGCAAGAAGTCGCGCTCGCCGTCCGCATCGAGCTCGGCGTCGTCGCCAGCCAAGTCGCGCCGTGCCACGCCCATTATTCGGAGCGCGTCGTCCTCGAAGTCTGCAACGCCCGCGCCGCCTTTTGGCTCCCTGGAGGCTCCCATTCCACGGCCGTGCGGCACGGAGCTCGATGGCGATGTGCGCCCTTATAGCGCTGCGGACGTCGTCGAGAAACTTTTCCCGTCCTACAAGTCGTGTAAGGCTGCCAAAAACGCGTTATTTTGCCGTGAATTCACGCGTTTTTGCCAGATTTTATTAACCCCAACGACCCAACCGACATGACTTTTGAGCCCAACGCGCCAGGTGGCCCGCCGACAATCGAGCTCGAGTACCCGAACACGGGGGCTTCAGAAAAGTCATTTGAAAAAATCTCCATTGTGGCCACCTTCCTGACTATTGTTTTCAGGTTCATCCTCCTGCAGCCCAAGGACCGTGATCACTACAACCCCATCTTTGACCTCCGCAGCGCCATCCACACCATCATCGAGTGTGCGTCACCGTTCTGCGCGTCTTCGCCATCGCACAGCCTGACACGTACCCTTGCGCAGACTTCTTGACACCGGAGCAGGCCGCCATCTTCGGGACGCACCCGTCGCAGATTGTCCTGCCGACGGACATGAACCCGTTCTGCCACCCGTCCGACCCCATTCCGGAGCCACCATCGCCGCCGTCGTCGCCCGGCTCATCTCGGACCGCGCTCCCGCATGGCGACCTGCTGCGCGGCATCTCTCGCGCGTTTAACAAGCGTGACGGCCCGTTATTTGTCGAGCTTGTCAATACGGTTTCGCGCCTGCTGCGCGAGCTCAAGACGTCCGGGCCCAACGGGTCGAACCCGCTCATGGAGAACGTCAAGCGCTGGCCAGGCGTGCACCCAAAAGTGTGCAAGGTCATCATCGAGCAGACTTACCAGCGCTCTGTCGGACCCCGTATCAAGGAAGTCAAGCAATATACCGCCTGGACGAGCAACGTCTACGGCGAGCTCATGCCCAACTTCATCTCCGACATCGTGCACTTCACCAATTTAAAGCCCGGATCGCATTTCCTCGACCTGGGATGCGGCGTCGGCAACGTCGTGCTACAGGCCGCGCTGCAAGCGGGCTGCACGGCCGCAGGCATCGAGTGCATGGAGAAGCCGGCCGACCTCGCGCGCTCGCAGCTCGAGCAGATGCAGGACCGGTTACGGCTTTGGGGGCTGAACATGGGCGCCGCGGAGATGATCGAGGGCGACTTCCGCGAGGTCAACCTGTCGCGGCATCTGCAGAGCGCGGACGTCGTGCTCGTCAACAACTATGCGTTCGCACCGCAGCGTGCGTGTTGACCTCCATTCGTCCTCATCTTCATTCGCTGACCGGCTCGGCGCAGTCAATGAAGAGCTTTCGCGGCTGTTCTTGGACATGAAGGAGGGCGCGGTAGTCGTATCGCTCAAGTCCTTCGTGCCACACAACTTCAGATTGACCCAGCATAACGTACGTTATGCTCCCCGCGTTCCGTATCATACTGACCCTCTTGCAGGCCGAAACGCCTATAGCGATTCTGCGGGCTGAGGAGAGGGAGTTCCGTCCCGGTACTGTGTCCTGGTCCGTCAAAGGAGGTACGTCGCATCCGATCGCATTCTATGCTTCCGCATGTTGACTGGTCGTCCGCAGGGACATACTACGTGAACCACATCGATCGCTCCATGCTGCGCGAATTCGCGGAACGCGAGGCGTCGTCGCCGCAGCGCTCTACGCGGGGCACGCGCCGGCATGGATGACGCGTATCCTTATTTCTCCGCTCGTAAACGACCGTCTGCATCTGTAACTATTTCCGCACCATCAGACTCTGGCTAGCTAGTCTAATCTCGTCTGCTCTGCTTTTTGGCTGATTTTCCGTCTCTCTGTTGCTCTGACCATCTGTGCTTTCGCTAGTGTGCATAGGGCTCTCTGTGTGTTGTAATGCTCATCTGTGCTTTCTGATCGCGCTCCTAGATCATCCTGTCGTGCACGCAGTCTGGCTGCGCAGAGGAATAGCAGTTGTGATAAACGGGTGCGATTACGGTGAATGGTCCAGCCATGCCCTTGTTTATGGGCCATGGCGCTGATGCCTGAAGACGAGTTATGCTCTCCTTGTACATAATGACGAGTGGCTATAATCAAAAGGGTGAGTGCTCATTTTGCCATGGGTATTCAGCTAGCTCAGGAGACAGACCCTTCATCACAGAGCCTTGTTCGCAGAATGGATACCGAATAAGATGCCCACGTGACCTCACGATTGGCTTCGGAGATAGCCTGGCGGAGTGTCAATCCGTGTTCTGTGGAGAAACTGACTCCATGCCTAAAATCTGAGAGTGAGACGATAGCTGTGCTACAGCTCCGGATATACGGTATCCATACCAAATAACAGATTCTTCTATGTGTCGCTATTTACGCCGGTGGTCGGACCAAAGAACATCAGGTTCAGAAACGCTGTGCGCTTCAATAAATTACGACCGTATCCAGTTGATTACAAGTAGGCGAGATACATCGAAGAGGCGGAGAAGAGGGACTAGTAACGGAAGGGATACTATATACATGGTATCAACAGACGATCGGAGCTTTCTAAACAATGACACTGCAACTTGGGGAGATGCAACTTGGGGAGACGGACAACCAAATACAGCAAAGCTGAACTTGACGGGAAAACTGACGAGGTATGTGCGGAGTGCTGTGAACTTTGCGCAGACGTATGCTCCGACTCGGACTCGGAGATGGAAAAAACCGAGTTAATTCGATACCCACATGAGCGCAGGATCGACAAGGCTGGAGTAGTTCCAGTCCCAAAGGACATCCTGGCATTGGCGACTCCAGTGACTATCCTCGCTGCTGTATAGCATGACGGGCACCTCCTGCTCGTACTGAAGAGGATCCTGACTCGGAGGCTGCACCTCCTCGGACTTGATGGCCCCAGCATCCTCATCGAACATCATGGTCTCGAAGAACAGGACGTCCGAGGGCGAAGGGGACTGATAGTCGGCCTTCACGGAAGATGGCTGCTGTGTGAATGGAACAGCAGGTTCCGCGACAGGATTCACGGCATAGAGTGTTGACTCCATCTTCGCAGCGGGAAACTGCGGGACGCGGTAGGTTCTAGCCATCACGGAGGGCGCCTCCATGGACGCCAGGTAGTTGCAATCGACGGCAGGTGCCATGGGCGTGTCCTCCATCACGCAATCTTCTCGACCCCGAGGGCAATTCTGGAGCAGGAGCCATCGCCTGAACAGTCGGCTTAATATCGAGGCAGCCGAGGTTGTGGCAGATGCCTGCGATACCATCGACTGCAGCACCGCGGCAGTTTCCGTCCCGATTGACAGCATTCTGAACAGGAGAAGAACCGCAGCCATTCAGAGCGTAACGCGCCCAGGCGTTGGCGGCGTTGGCGGCGGAAACATTGCCGGTAGCCTGATACACCTGCTCAGAGTGGTGTGGGGGTGTAGCACAAATCTCGTTCTTCACGTTATAGACCAGTGGGTTCGACGGGGCAACCTCGTGAGCTGGGGACCGAGAAAGGTCCTCCTGTTCGACACTTCCAGGGCAAAATTGACCTTCGATTTCCGTAGTGGATGACTTCGAGTTCAAATCCTCAGCCTTCAGCTCAAACTGCGACGGGCTGGGAACTGGTTGTTCGTCGGATGGCGGAAACGAGCCGGAGTCCTCGGCAGCTTCGCGCTCGACGTCTGCCAGAGCCGACAGCGATTGCTGAAGCTGGTTCTGTCTAACGCGGCTGTTGCGAGAAACGTTCCAGTTGTTGGCCTAGTGTGAATGTCAGTAATGTGCGTCCAGCAAGTGAAGGCGTATGCATACCTCTTCCCAATTATGTACGGCGTGGATGAGCCTCGAGCGACGAAGCCCCTTGAGCCAGTGGTCGATGATAGCTTCACTCCTCTTGGTGAGCGACTCGCCTTGCGCAGCCCTTTTAGCACGACGAGTGCGGGTGACGTCCATGCTTCGCTTCTTGCGCTTCTGCATGTCTTTCTCGGCGAACTTGCGGCCAGCAGCGATCATGGCGTTGCGGTAGCGGCGCTCGTAGTGCTCGCGCACCGCGGGCGGTTCCCTTTCCCAGAGATGCGCGACGATGCGCATGCGCTGCGTGGGAATGCGCTCTAGGATGCAGATCTCGGGATAGCGGCGGTAAAACTCGTTCTTGTACATCATGAACATGTTGGGCACCTTCTTTGGGAGCGACGTGTGGGACTTGCACCGACCAAGGCCAACCTGAGCCCATGCAGGCGACGGCGAGCGCGAGAAGAAGCCGGGAGACGGGGAGTGTGCGGCGGGCGGAGACGGCGAGGGTGGAAGGTAGTCGTCGTCGTCGTCGTCCGGAGCAACCGTCCGGGGGCGCGCAGCTCGAGTAGGTCTGCCGTTCGCAGCGACGTCCTTGCGGACACCGTTGACGTTACGGGCTCGATCATTCGTGGTAGGCGAGGCAGCAGGAGGAGAACGAGCAGTGCGAGAGCGGGTGGACGACACGCGGGGCATGTTGCACAACGTTGCAGAAGAGCACAGGAGGCGACAACCGGTGGGATGGAGAACTCGATGGGACAACAGCTCGGCTTTTTATACTCGGTCTGACTATCCCTGGGACTGTCCAAACACTGGAAGGAGTCCGTGTCAGATGCTAAGCGAATCCCTGCCTTGTGCATGCATGAACTCCGCGGGGGACTGGAGACACCTGTCAAATGGCGCTCCCACTCTGGAACCTGTCGGCAATAGCAACCAGGAGTCTCTGCAATACATTGGCCCCCCAAAAAATGCCCATCGAGAGCCAGCATAGAGCACGGCATCGGACGCGCTAGCTGGAAAATGCGCTCCATCAAGTTGAGCCAGTGAGATTACTCCTCGGAAATCCGAGTCGACGAGCGCTAAAGTCCGAAAGCGCAGCCCACTGATGCATCAGCTGCCTGGGAGCTCAGGATACATTCATTCGAAGTCGAGATCCGGATGTTCTTTCATTTCCCACATGCTAGGAGCTCCTGGTAACCTGATTGACAACATCCGAAGCGCAGACGGTGTGAATGTTCATAGAACCGCAGGGTCCAATATGCTTCGCCCCTCGGAGGCCCCATGACGTCCCGAAGGCGACTAACAGCTAACGCGGAGTCGAGTGCATATAGGAGCCCTCAAATCCGAAGAGCGCCCAGGCTCGCTGGGCTGCAATCCTGCGACAAAACAGGCAGTGAACGCACAAACAAGCAAGCAAAGACTCCATTGCAGTGGGGCGCGCCGGGTGCGCCCTGGACGTAGGCGATGGCGGTACTCTGGTCGTTCTATTCCTTCGCGAATCCTGTGCGTCGTCGCGGTCGCCAAGTCAGAGGTCCCGAGATGAGCGCCGTGTGATCCCTGCTCAGGAAAAGATCGCCAGATTACACGGCATGACCAGGAGTCCGGGCGGCATCCGCGGACCGAGCATGCCTCTGTATTCAGAACTGGCAGATGGAGGTAATCCGGGGTGCAGAGGATCGAAAGGCCTGAAAGGTGCAATGCTAGCAGGGTGTGTTTCGAGCGCAACATTCCGTGCGATTGATCCCAGGATTCTCCACTGCAACTGAATAGAATAACGAAGGACGGCTGCGCGATAGCATGGCGCGATGTGTTTACCCCATGTTTGGACGAGTTTGCGACTCTGACAGCGAGTCAAAATCCGAGATCACCGTCCCGAGGCATGTAGATCTTTCTGGGGATCGATAATCAGCTTCGACTCCTCGAGCGCTCAGGCTGCCGGCGCGAGAACCACAGCAGTGTTGCGAGCGAGCCGCGAATTTCCACATGGCCCAGTGCTGGCAAGCGCGAAACACGGGAATCGGGACATCGCGGGACCTGGCAAGGTACGCGCGGAAAACAGGACGTCCTAGTTCTGGGGAGTTCCGTGACCGTCCACTGGCAGTCCGTGAATTATTCCATCATGATCATGGGGTAGCACATGCGCGTACGTTTACACTTTACAGCGCCTCTATCGCCGTCGGACTGACAGCCCGCGTCGCGAGGCTCTCCTCGCTCGCGTGCTGCTCCGCGAACTGCTCGAGCCACGTCTCCACGCGCTTCTCGTCGCGGTCGAAGTCGCTCAGCACGAGCGGCCGGACGCGCGCCGCCCAGTTGTCCGCCCAGCTGCCCCAGGCCGCGGCGTCGGCTCGCTGGCGGTCGAGGTTCGCGCGGAGCCGCTCGAGCGCCGCGGCGCGCGGGTAACCCGACAGGATCTCCTGCGGGGCGACGTCAGCGGCCGGATGACGGCTTTTGGGGTCAAGCCCAAGCCTACCGTCAGCTGTTCGGCGAGCTGGGGTGCATCGCCGAAGACGCGTCCGTTCACGCCGTCATGCACCAGCTCGTCCAGACTGCGCATGCCGCCCGTCATCGTCAGCGCACGACCTAGGAAGGGGGCAACGGCATACCACGCACCACGCAAAGCGCAGCGCACACACGGGCAGGCCGCAGCCGAACATGTCGACGACCTTCATGGGCAGGTCGAGCCCGCTGCTGCTCTCGTGCATCGAGATGCCGAGGTCCGCGGCGCCGAGCAGGCGCGGGTAGTCCTCCGCCTCGAGCCAGAGGCCGCGCACGCGCACGAAGCGCCACGCCTGCTCGGCCTCCATGCGCCGCACGCGCGCCATGCACTCCGCGCGCAGCGGCCCGCGGCCCGTCACCAGCACCAGCGCCTTCGGGAGCGCGCGCGCGCGGCACGCGGCCTCGTACTGCGCGAGCGCGTCGAGCAGGATGTCGAACCGCTCGTCCGGCGTCCAGCTCGTGCTCGACACCAGCAGCGCGGGCCGGTCGTCGCGCAGCGCGGTGAGCATCCGGTCGCCGCCGGCGTCTATGGGCAGGAGGGAGAGGTTGTCGTGCGCGCTGGGCGGGTGGAGGTTACCTGCGTGAAGGGCGTCGAGTGCGGCGCGTCGAATTCGGGCAGGAAGTCGGGCAGAGTGAGGTCTTCCGGGTCGTCCTTGAATAGTCGCACGAAGAGCTGAGGCGATGCATGTCAGCGGTCTTTCTGGGTGTCGTCAGTGGAAAGACTGACATCGTGCGTTTCAAGCGGGTCGCATGGGTGGAAGTGAGCTGGTGGACGGTCATGCAAGACGACTTTTTCTCCTCTGGGACTTGTCAAAGATCGAAAGCAACGAGCGGCAAGAAGACACCCACTGCAAGTCCCACTGTTTCACCAAAGCGTCCTTCATGGCATTCGTGACGAACAGGTGCGCGTGGGCCTTGCGACCAAAATAGCCCTCGAAGCTGACAGCACTCTTCAGCACGCAAAACCGACGGCCGTCTGAGCATTCTTACAGCTTCGCAAGCTTTACAAGCGTGTGTTCCATTCCAAGGCGGAGGGCAAGAATGCTGTAGCCGGTATTATGCCAGTCGATGATGAGCTTCGAATGCCGGACGAAGGCGACCAACTGCACGACGGCGAGCGTGGGTATGCTAGGCGGATTCTGTCAACGCTCGTTACATGCGACGAGCTCATAGCATATAGGGCCGCACTTGTACGATGATGAATTCGGGCGCTTGAGACATGCGGAAGAGCAAACAGTTGAAGAGCGACAGCGTCTGTATGGCGACCTTCCACGGAGCCAGAAGCGGAAACAGCATGCGGGGCAGCCGCGAGAGAAACAGGGCGGCGTCGAGACGTAGAGATAGCGCATTGAGCGCAGCGACGGGATGGGGCGCGAGCCTGTGCCGGTCAATATGGGCCGTCTATATGCACTGCGACGGGCGAACCTCTGTAGCCGATGATCCAGGTATCAAACTTTGCCTGGGCGAAAGCTGTCTGCGTGGTACATCATGCGCGGCGAGCGGCCAATGTCGCCGAGCACGACGACGGCGACGCTGCGCACGCGGGGCTGCTGCTTGCTCTTGCGCCATAGCACGAAGCAGAGCGTGATAAACGGCGAGGCGCTGAGCACGAACAGCGCGCTGAGCAGCGGCCACCAGTCGTGCAGCCTCTCCAGTGCCATGCGACCGTCGACGTGTCGCGTGCCGGGAAGCCGAGGCCGGGAGTAGAAAAAGCGCGTCGCGGAGCCCGAATCGCTTTTTTTCTTCAATGTCAATCACTTTTCCACTCAGAGTCGCTGGGCTTTCCGACTTGCTCCATGGATGTGCGCGGCGCTCGTGGGAAAGGAGAGCAGTCTTCTCGCATTCGTTTGTAACGCGCGGCCTAAACGCCTCCACCGCGCTCACTTGTCTCTCGTGCGAGGCACATTCTTTTTATTCTTATTCCACGCTGTATCTACTGCAGAATATTATTCATCAATGCATTTATCTGTGCTTCATCGTATTCCGTGTCTTCGTCGTCGGCTGTAGCGAAATTTCCTGGTTGGCTGGCTTGGCTGCTTTCCACCATGATCCCGACACCAGACCTCTCCCACCTGCGAGCAGCCGACTATGAGCATGTCTACGAGCCAGCAGGTGCCATCCACGCGCGTAACGTCCTCAGCATGACTGACTGCAGCACAGAGGACACGTTCATCCTGCTCGACGCGCTGGAGCAGGACGCTGAGGTCCTGCGCGCGATGACCGCGCCGCTCTGCCTAGAAATCGGGTATGCCATAGCGTCTGGTCGGGCGCGCTGGCTGACGCGCGTCAGCTCAGGCTCGGGCTGCGTTTCTGCGTTTCTGGGGTCGATCCTCGGTGCTAGGGCTTGTGCGTCAGTGAAGTCGGCGCAGTCGTCCGTGCTCAACGAACGGAAATGCTGTAGCATACCTCTGCACGGACATCAACCCCCACGCGGCGCTCTGCACGCGCCGCACCGGGGAGCAGAATAAAGTCTGTCTCTCTCTCTCTCTCTGCCTCTCTATCTTTCTCGAACACCGTTTTCGCTGTTTACTCACAGTCGCGCTTGAACAGGTCGCACTCTGCCCGATCATCGCCGACCTCGCCTCTCCCCTTCAACACCGGCTGCACAAGCAAGTGGACATACTGCTGTTCAACCCGCCCTACGTGCCGACGAGCGCGGACGAGGCGCACGGCGCGCAGCTCGCCCGCGGCATCGCCGGCGCGTGGGCGGGCGGACACGACGGGATGCAGGTCACCAACGCCGTACTGGGCATGCTCGACGTGAGTGTTACCTCTGCGACGGCGTGCATGATGATCAACATTCGTCGCGCGCACCGGCAGGATTTGCTGGCGCCCACCGGCCGGTTCTACTTGGTCGCGCTCAAGCAGAACGACATACCCGGCATCGCGCGCAGGTTGCGCGAAGAGCAGCGTATGGATTGCGCGGTACGTGTGCACTGACTGATTGTCTGTCTGGCTGCAAGCTGATGAGGTTGCGTGTGTACTGTGCTTAGGTGGTGCTGCAAAGGCGGGCAGGGCGCGAACATCTGCATGTGCTGTGTATTACGCGACTCGGAATATCAGTGTGAAAATTCAGCAGTCAGAGCGACAGCACTGGGCAGAGCGAGTCCCTATGTATTAATTCAGCGTCCAGAAAGGCGGCGCTCTGAATCCGTGTTCTCTGGTCCTCTGAGTCATCGACCAAGATGCGCTTCAATATCAACTCGGATGTCACGGCGCAGGACTTGGGCTGATGATCCCTAGATATCCGCATTGTCGTTGTCAACGGTTGAAATATGGAGATGTGTAGCACAGAGATGGTAAGCGTTGAAACACGCATGTGGCTCTTGGTATCACTGCGACGGTGACCGCCAGCGTAATAGCATATACAGTACTCGTGTCAACACTTCACACAGATTTTGACTTCTCCGCCAGATGAGCGTTCGTTCCATTTAGCGTTTGTATTTGTGGCAACGGTTCAGCAAAACTACAGCTATAGATCGCGCATCGAAAGCAGGACTCGGACACCAGTGACCCATCGCAGAGATCACGAGATCTTGGCCTTGGAAAAGTCCAGTTCAGGGTGCGCCTTTTGAAGTTCTCCAGCGCCTGCGATAAGGGAGGTGAGGTGAGATGAGGTATGAGGTAGGCAGCTGTGGCGGAAAGCGCTTACCTCCATCTTCTTGAGTTCGTCCGAAGTCGGCTTTCCCATTTGCTGCGGGTTGTGTGAGAGTAAGGACTTGTAGGGAGTGAACGGGGACAGACCTTTTGTTGGTTGTCGAACTGAGACGGGCGCGGTGAGTGGGAGGGAACGTTCTGGAATGGGGGAGCATACGCACCATCATCTTCTCGACCATCGCGCTGGGTGCAGTCAGCCAAGGGGCGGGTGAGAGTGTGAAGGGGGATGCGTACCGCGTCTCGCCGTCGAGATCGCTGAGCTTGCTGTTTTCTGGCTGGATCTTGGTGGTGTCGATCTTGGGGTGATGGGTGAGGACGTTCTCCCACCACGTCTGCTTGTTGACTTTTTCGAGATGGATGTGCACGAACTCGGCGTCCTCTGAAGAAAGATCGGCGTGTGAGATGACGGGTGGGATGGAGGGAGGAGACGGACCGAGCGTCCAGGTGCTGTCCTCGACCTTGATTTCCTTGCAGAGCTCGCCGTCGAGGATGGGCTCCTGGCCCTTGAGGCCGACGACGAGCTTCTTCTTCTGGATGGTGACGTTGAGCTGCTTGGCGCGCGTGCCCTTGGGGACGGGGACGACGAGGGAGACGTCGCCGAGCTCCTGCTTCCAGGTGTAGGGCAGCGCTGGAAAGCAAGTGTGGCGCGTGAGCCGGTGCACGCACGGGAGATCCGGCGGGCGTCCTCACCGGCCTGCTCGCGTCTCTCGCGTTCGCGCTCTGCCTTGTCGTGGGCGTCGCGCTGCTCGGGGGAGAGGCTGTCGTACTCGTCGGGCGTCATGGCGGGCGGTATAAGCGTCGGAGTTGGCGGGCAAGGCCCTATCCGGGCGCTCCATCCAGTCTTTCTCTGACTTTCGACCAGACGTGACCCCGCCCCGTTCGACGGCGCCGACGCAGACCCCGGTCCCCGCGCACTTGATGGCGCACGCCGAGCAGGCTCTCTGGGCGGACTTTGCGGTACGTGTGACCGGCCGTCGTTGTTCTCGGAGTCTGGGCGGCTAACAGGGCCAAATTCGCACGGGCAGGAGCTGCACGACTACATCTCGCACGGGCGCAACAACACCATCGACAAGCTCAAGCGCATCATCGACGGCATCAACGACGAGTGCCGCGCCAGCCGCCCCATCGCCAAGCACGGCAAGAAGCAGGAGCTCATCGACCGCATTGCCGCTGAAATGTCCGACTGGCACGCAAAGCGCAACGCCGACACCTGGGCCCGCGCCCGCGACGTTATTGTCCAGGTGCGCGACACTGGCCGGTGAGTGTGGCGGCGCCGGCGGACGAGCTCGGTGCCAACTCTCTCTCCCAGATACGAACCCAAACGCGGCCCGCCGCCGCCCGTCCCGCCCACCATGCACGCCGCTGCCTACTCGCTCGCGCCCGGCCCCGCAGGCGGATACGCCATGAAGGGCCACGCCGCCCCCGCGCCCAACGGCCTGACCTACCCGCCCTACGCCAGCACCGTCCCCCCGCGCCCGCCGCAGCCCCCAGCAGCGCCGCCCGCATCCGTCAAGCAGCGTGCGTACCACCCGTGCCTGCCCGTACCATGCTGACTTGTCCTGCTGCAGCCATCCGGTTCGCCCCATCCCCGTTCTTCCGCGTCGATCACCTGGTCTCGAGTGTCGTCGAGTGTCAGGGTGCGTGGTGGCCATGTGGACCTGCGCCAGCGTCTGACTCTGGACCACAGAGTCCATAAGCGCGATGGATAGACGCTCCCAGGTCGTCTCGTTCGCGCTCGCCCCGGACCATATCCAGAAACTCAGTATGAAACCGTGCGTCCATTGTGCCCCCCTTCGTTGTTTCCCCGCCCTCCATACTGATCTTCTTGTGCAGACAACGCTACCAACTACGTCTGTTTTGCACATCCTCCGTCTTTTACCACCCGTCGCGCATGAACCAGCAGCCTTGCCCGATTGAATTTCCGCCGACGTGCGAGGTCCGCGTGAACGGCACGATGCTCAGCGCCAACCTCAAAGGGTTGAAGAAGAAGCCGGGCACGGCCCCGCCGGCCGACCTTGGCGCGCTCGTGCGCCTCACGCCAGCTGCACAAAATAAGGTCGAGATGATCTATGTGAATAGCCAGCAGCCCGTGCAGCACAAGGTGCGTCTTGTTCTTTTTGGGAGCTTATCACAGTCGGTCGAGCGCCGTCCGAAGTCGCAAAGTCGCGGCTCCGAATAATGCCGGACAGCGCAGTTGCAGTTTTCGCGCGCAAGCGTTTCTGTTGCTTTCGATGGCTTCGAGTCGCTCGCTCGACAGCTGTGATAATTGCCGTCGTCGATCCGGACGGATCCTGATGCCCATGAGCAGAAATTCTACATGGCCGTACAACTGGTGGAGACGTATTCGGTGGAGTCGGTTATCGAGAAGATGCGCAAGGGCAAGTATAGAAGCAAGGAGGAGATTATGGGCAAAAGTGGGTGTGACTCAATAGTCAGAGAAAGGCCTGCTGACGCTCCTTCAAGTGGTGCAAACGCAAGATGAAGACGACGATATTGTTGCGGGTCCGCAGAAGATGTCTTTGAAATGTCCCGTACGTACACGCAGAGAAACTTGTCTTGCAGAAATTGACTGTCGTCCACAGCTCAGCTATGTTCGAATATCCATCCCGAGCCGGTCCAGCAAATGCGTGCATTCGCAGTGCTTCGATGCGAACAGCTGGTTCTCGATGATGGAGCAAACTACAACTTGGCTTTGTCCCGTATGCGAAAAAACACTGAACGTCGAGGATATGATTGTCGATGGGTAAGTTTCGGGATGCGGGCTTCAGAAGTGGGTTCAGCTGACGTTGTTTGCAGATACTTTGACAGTATACTGAAGTCGACGGATGAGGATACGGAGGATGTGATGGTCGAGGCGGACGGGGAGTGGCATACGACGGACGACAAGTATGCTTCTGAAGGGTGGCGGGCCAAGTACGGCAAGGCGGCTGGTAAAGCACCAGCAACCATGGCTGCGCCCAAGGCCGCAACTCCCCTCCCGCGCCAGTGAAGCGGCAATCGTCGGCGATGGAGGAGATTGTCATTCTCTCTTCGGATGAGGAAGATACGCCAGCCTATCGTCCTGCCGCGACCATCCGAAAGCCGCCTCTGCCCCCAGCCCCGACTCCCATCCCTCCGCGGGCATCGTCTTCAATGACAGCGCGCTCGTCGCTTGCTCCCAGAGGGTCGATGGGGGCATCTTCGTCTGCAGTCATCGACCTGACGCTCTCTGACTCGGACGAGGACACGCCTGCGCCTCCACCGCCGCGAGTCCCCGTGTCCAACGCCAACGGCAAGCGGCGCGAGCGCTCGCCGATGACGGCGGACGACGTGTCGTCGGCGAAGCGCGCGCGGCCGGACCCGCCGCGGATGGTGACGCCGCAGATGGTGCGCCCGCCGCCGCCGCCCGCCGGCCGCATCGAGTATTTACAGCAGATGCAGGCCTCCATGCCTGCGTACTCGTACGGCAACGCGCCCGCCTACCAGCCGATGTACATGCCGTACATGGCCGCGCCGCCGCCGCCGCCGCCACCGCCCGCGCCCCCCGCGCCCTTCCCGGCGCCCGCGCCGCCGAATAGACGCATGTCGGGCAGCGGGGGGTCTTCGCAGCAGTGGTCGTAAAACTTGCTCCCTGTTGGCTGCTGTTTGCTTTGTTTGTTTGATTTCTTTGCGTTTGCGTTGGGCCGCTGCAGTACATATGAAGTCGAAGCTTGAACTGAACTTGAAGTCGCGTTGGGCCATTGCAGCTTATGTGTACTTAAATAATCCGTCGTCGCCGACTCCCTCACTCACTCACCAATGCAAAGTTGTATTTTTTCATGCTCAGTTGGGATGGAGTGGATGGAACGTCTGTCGGTGATGCCGGACGTCCGCGGGGGTGGCGTCACGGTTGGCTTAGGGGCCGGTGTGCAACTCATCCTCCTAACCTCAACCACGATGTCCGTCCCAGAAAGTCAGGCAGTTTTGGATGGTCCTGCGGCCGCAGACAAGCCATTGTTCCGCCTGCTTGCGATGCATCGCGCTGCACGATCGAGCCAGCATCGGACCCGTCCACAGACATCGCGAGCGATATGCCGGTCTTCGACTTCGTGTCCCCCGAAGTCGCCGAGAAGCTCAAGTCTCTCTGCACGAACCTCCGCGCTGACAGGGCTCTCCGGCTCCTCCAGACGATGCATACACGGCCAGAATGCTCGGTGTTCGCAGCGTTCCTGTGGCAGCCCATCTGCCGCGCTGTGCTCTGCGGGCAGGAGATACACGACTTCTGGAGCGCGCTGGGAAACTTCAAGCGCATGTACCAGGCTGTGTCGCACGCGCATGACGAGTCGGAGAGCACGGTCACGTTCTTCGACCACACGATTTCGCCGGGCGGCCTCACACGCACGCTCATCTGCACCACCGAGCGCGGCGTCATCAGGCATCCGCGCGAGGACCTCACCTTCGCCGCCCCCGCGCCGCCGCCTGCCGAGCTTCCCAACGTCCCCATCCGCACGCGCGTCGTCCGCGGCTACTTGGACGCGATGCTCGCGGACATCACGCCGAACTACGCGGGCATCCTCTTCCTGCCGATGTCGCCGGGGACCGCGGGGAGCCCGCCGCTGTTCGACGCGTTCTTCTTCGAGAACACCAAGCGCGCGCCCGGCGGCACCGCGGTCTTGTGGGTCTTCCGTTTCGCCGCGCCGGTGTTTGAGAAACGCGACGGCGAGGGCGAGGGATCGGACTCGGACGTCGACATGGCGCCGCTCGCCACGCTCATCGCTAACGCGAAGAATGCCGACTACGAGATGGCCGTCAAGTACGTGCTGCTGGCGCCCCAGTGCGAGCACTTTGCTGTGGGCTGGCGACTGCCCAAGGCGTTGACGGACAGTGAATTGTGGTCGGCGTCTGGGGCGGAAGTCTACGTCCAGTATATTGAGGTCGACGACGGGTGGTCGCATGGACTTCTACTGGCAGATGGTACGTTCCGGTTTCTATGTCTTCCCCAACAGGACTCTAGTCTGGATGAACCCCGTTCCTTTTGTATCGTTAGTGTGCCCGCTTACCAGTCGATTTGCATGCAGTTATTGATTTGTTTGATTTTCTTCATGTGTGTGAAGTCGATCGGGCTGTTGCAGATTATTATCATCATGTGTAATTCAATAATCCGTCCTCACCATCTCCCTCGCTCACCAATGCAAAGCTGTATTTGTCATGCTCAATGATGGGGTGAGAGTAAGAGAAAGGCCATGGACAGCATGATGACTCCGGACGTCCGCGGGAAGAATGTGGCGTCGGCTCAAGGCGCAACTCAGCCTCTTATCTCGACCTCAGATCATCGATGTTCGTCCAAAAAATAATCGGAGAGCTAGTGGTCTGTTGCATTGCGCCAGTCGTAGCTTTGTCCCACAGCTGCGATGCCACCGCGGAGCAATGTCCCCACATTTGCGACGCACGAGGAGCACCGGTTTCGAATATAAAACCTTTGCGACTGGTCGCCGTCGGACAGGTTCGACTCGTCGTGCGGATCTAGACGCATTGCGGTTCCCCATCTTTTGGGTACATCGAGCTGAACAAGTTGCGCGCCCGCCAAACGCGCCCACGAGCGGTGTCCTTTTCGACGGGGCGCTCTTCGACTTCCTGTCCCCCACTTTCACCAAAGGGTTCAAGTCTGTCTGCGGCATGGATCTCCCTACGAAGACGCTCTCCGGAATCTTCGACTGTTTCATACGAGACCAGGAAGCTCTCTGCTTGCTCTCTGCTTGCAGGGTGCCTATTCCTGCCCATCTGTCGCGCTATACTCAGCAATAACAGCGATTCGTTCAGCTGGAACGACCTACCGGACCTCAGACGCATGCGCCAGGCTAGTTTGTCGGACGGGTCGTCTGAGTCGCATTCCGAGTCGGAAATCCACAGTCACTTTCTTCGACAACACGGTTGACCTGGAGGTGCCTGAACCCACACTCATATGCACCACCGAGCGAGGACTCCGAGAGGCCCTCCGAAAAGTCTATGAGAGGTCCGATCCGCAAACTGCCCGGGATGATGGTCCCAAAATTGACCTCTGGAGCTCTCATTCCGATGGTCCCAGCGGATCGGACCACTTGAATCAGGTTCGGACGATGGTCCCAACGGCTCGGAGCTTCCGGCGCTTCGCGCCGGTCTGTATAGCAGATCAGACCTCGGAACCATCACCGAGCCTGTATTTTCTTTGCAACCTAGTAAGTATGTATTTCCTAGGTCTAATGCGCCTTCCAGAGCAGATTCCATGCACTTCTATTGGCTTCTCAGTGGTTCTGATCCCAGGTTGGACCTCGATTGCAGACCGACCTTGGACCGACCAATTTTGATGGTCCCAGGGCCTCGGAGCTCCTCGCGCGGCGAGAGGACGATGGTCCCATGAAAATTGGACCTGGGTCTCAAAAAGCCTTGGGACGATGGTCCCACGGCTCGGAGGTCGGACACAAAAGTGCCAATTCCGATGGTCCCGCGACTCGGACCTATATAGGACTTTTCGGGGGGCCTACTCCGAGAATCTCACCTTTGTCTCACCTGCGACAACGCCTGACCGAGCTGTCGAGCGGCTGCCGCTCCGCCGGCGCTTCATCTACGCGTACGACGACGCGAGGCTCCCGTCAAGACGGCCAGGCTCTTGGTGCCAAAGGTGACTGCGGTAAACAACGCGCTGTTTGACGCGTGCTTTTTTCGAGGTCGCCAAAGGAGCCCGTGCCACCAAGAGAGATACCAAGCGCGCTCCGAACGTGACAGCAGTCTTGTGGGTCTTCTACATCGCCGCCACCAAGTTCAAGAAAGCCGCGGCCAGAATATTGGCCCTCTCACCACGCTCGTTACTAATGCAATGTCTACCGGCCACGAGCTGGTCGTCAAGCATTCTTGTGTGGGCTGGCAGCTACCCAAGACGTTGACGGACGATGCATCGTGGTTGACGACTAGGTCGGAAGTGTACACGCAATATGTCGATGTCGACGACGGACGGGCGTATGGACTTCGACTGGCAGATGGATACGTTACGAAGCCTACTAGTCCTGGACCGCTGAGGCACCTCGCAGCAGCGGAGATGAGGTCGTCATTGAAATACTCTGCCTCAATGCATTTGCAGTTGCTGAGGGCCACTATGAAGCATTGAAGCTGTGTTCGGCCAACTTGGAAGAATAAACTCTGTCGTCACCGTCTCCGTCACCAAATGCATCACTTGCCGAAAATTTCATGATTAGGCTCGACGCTGTCTGGAATCAAAGAGAAAAAGAAAACACGCGCTGGACGGGCCGCCGCGCGCACCAGTTGCAGCTCGGGCGCGGGCATCAACGGAGCGGGAGCAGATTTGGATCCGAACCCTAAAAGTGCCCTCGGGATGGGCCGCTTTGAAGTTTTCACCTCCCCTTTTGACCGCGTCGTCGGTGTTCTCTTTCTCCACCCCTTCCGTATCCCTCCAAAATGTCGGAAACGAAGAAGGCTGGCAAGACTCCCAAGGAGTTCGCAGGCACGTGTCCTTTTTCCCAACGGGAATTTATCTGCTGACTTATCGCTGCAGTGGACTTTTTGATGGGCGGCGTGTCCGCTGTGCGTTAGGGGTGCCCTCGCCGCCAGCCCCCTTTACTCACCCGCGTCCCAGGCCGTCGCAAAAACGAGCGCTGCGCCCATAGAGCGCATTAAGGTCCGTCCTTTCTCTTGAATAAAAAAAATGAATTTCACAAAGCTGACGTTGCACCGCTTTTTCACAGCTGCTGGTGCAGAACCAGGTCTGTCGACGTCCACGCTCGTCCTCGGGACGTATTCGCTGACCCCTGGCTGGCGCTGGCTGATAGGATGAGATGGTGCGCAGATCTCGCTCGCTGTGCTGGCGTTGTCGGCCGGGTGCTGACGGGGCTGCCGCTGTTTTCAGATCAAGCAAGGTCGTCTCGCGACCCCGTACAAGGGCGTCATCGACTGCTTCTCCCGCACCTACCGTGACGAGGGCCTGCTTTCTCTCTGGAGAGGCAACACGGCCAACGTCATCCGGTACTTCCCCACCCAGGCGTTGAACTTTGCTTTCAGTGCGTGCAGCCTGTGCATCAAATTGTTTTTGTATCCGGGTTTCCTGACGGCGTTGCTGTGTGATTTTTTAATGTTCTTCAGAGGACTACTTCAAGTCGCTGTTCGGCTTCAAGAAGTCCGAGGGCTACTGGAAGTGGTTCGCCGGCAACGTCGCGTCTGGTGGTGCCGCCGGTGCCTCGTCGCTCCTCTTCGTCTACTCGCTCGACTATGCCCGTACCCGTCTCGCCAACGACGCCAAGGCCGCGAAGGGTGGAGGCGAGCGCCAGTTCAACGGTCTCGTCGATGTCTACAAGAAGACGCTCAAGTCTGACGGTCTTGCTGGTCTCTACCGTGGCTTCGTCCCGTCCGTCGTCGGCATCATCGTCTACCGCGGCCTGTACTTCGGTGTCTACGACTCGCTCAAGCCCGTCGTCCTCGTCGGCGCGCTCGAGGGCAGCTTCTTCGCGTCCTTCCTGCTCGGCTGGGGTGTCACGATCGGTGCTGGTCTGGCGTCCTACCCGCTCGACACCATCCGTCGTCGCATGATGATGACCTCCGGCTCCACGACCCACTACAAGTCCATGTTCGACGCTGGCTCGCAGATCATCGCCAAGGAGGGCACCAAGTCGCTCTTCAAGGGCGCTGGCGCCAACATCCTCCGTGGTGTTGCCGGTGCTGGTGTGCTCTCGCTCTACGACAAGCTGCAGCAGGTCATGTTCGGCAAGGTCTACTCCGGCGGTGCGTCCACTTGTTTCTCTTGTCTAGCCTGTCGTGTGGCTGATGCGTTGTCGCAGGCTCTGGCTAAACGCCATGTATACACGACTCCTCATAGAACGATGGGACAGGCTTGGCCTTCCTCGCAGCAGCACCCTTTCCCTACACACCCGGTTTTATTCTCTCGTTCTCCCTTTTTTTGCTACGCTTTTTTTTCGCACCCGTTTGGGCGTTGCGTGTCGTTTGTCTTGTGTCAATACAATCGCGGCGTTTACGACAGACGATCTGGCTGTGTGTGTCTGGTGGCTTGAGTGACGTGCGAAAGTGGTTGAGAAATTCAAGATGAAGAATGGGGTGGTATGGTGTGGACTGTTTGTCGTACTGCCAAGTATTAGGCTTCTGCACTCGGAAAACACCGTTTTCACCAGTACTTCGTTCTGACCACCACCGTGACTGCCGATGCCTACCAGTCCTTCCACGCTGCTCGCATGGCGCGAGTTGGAACTTGGGGAGCCCTCCCGAACCGCCTGGAAACAGTTTGAGCCTTTTTTTGAAGAGCACGGTTACAAGCTCTTCGTGACCGACCCCACTTTTCCCATCCACCTTTGGTGCCGCCAGCCGGCTGCAGCGCCGTACGCTGCGAAGACGAGTACCGCCGGTTTCTGCCAGAGTGTCTTCGGATGAAGCCTAAGCCATCCCGTTTTCTTCCAGAGGTGACTGCTGTCCCAATTGTCTCGTTAAAATGTGCTCAGGCGGTCCGCAGTCCGGCATCCATGTCGCTGCGCGCTCACCAAAGAATACCGACGTTGTCATTCGCATAATGGCCATTGGGGACGATGGGAAAGAGCACCTCGCCATCATGCGAGCTCTCGCCGCGCCGGATGCTCAAGTCCCAGAGAATCGTACAGTCCCGATGCTCGAGGAGCTGCAGAAGGACGACGTGATTTTCGGCATATTTCCCTTCATGTGGGCGGAAGGCCTGTATAGACCAGGTTCAGGACTGTTCGTGAAGTGCTGGAAGCGCTCGAGCAGA
Source organism: Auricularia sp. M13 (assembly GCA_037042915.1). Classification (NCBI taxonomy): domain Eukaryota; kingdom Fungi; phylum Basidiomycota; class Agaricomycetes; order Auriculariales; family Auriculariaceae; genus Auricularia; species Auricularia sp. M13. The sequence goes on along the minus strand of CM073197.1, from coordinate 1,120,073 downwards.
CCATGGAGGTGCGTTATTTTTCACTTATAATATTGTGCTTATTCTGGGATCCTAGGGTTTGGCCTACCTTCATCAGCGACTTATTGCGCATCGGGTATGTTCATTCGATTCTACATCTAGAATATCCGTTGCCAACATCTTGCCAGGATTTCTCAACCTTAGAAGTATTTTCGAACTATGGCTGTGACTGGGACTTCGCGGGACTTCCCGACCATTGCCACCGAATACCACGCACGTTCCGCTCCATTTGCCCCGATCTGCGTTACTTCATCAACGACTTCGAACTCTCAGTGCAATTTGCGGCCGACTCGGATCCCAAGACACGCCTTGTCGTCGGCACCCCAAACGCGCGCTACGGCTATGCGGCTGAGACCTATTGCAAGCCACTCGCGCCCGAAGCTCTCTTGGATACGCCGTACTGCCCTTTCAAGGCGGACATATTTCAATTTGGGCGGTGCGCGTTAGAATTCTTTGGGGTGTGCGCAGTCATCTTGCAGCCTTGAGATCTTGCCAAGACAGCTGTTCTAGGCGATAGACACTGTTCCCGGACTACAGGAACTCTTCATCGCAATGGGAAGTGACGACCCCGACGCGCGACCGACTGCCGCCCAGGCACTTACGGTTCTTCACGCCATTCATGAAGCGACCCCTGAAGATGAGCTCGACAACATTCCGACCGACATGACCGGTTTTTGCCACCGCCTGTCGCCGGGCGAGACCTGGTGCGCATCCCGCGTTGCAATTGCCGCGTGACTGAATTATTATCTAGTAAATGCTCTTTCTGCGAGGCTCCGAAGGTCTTGGCTGCCCGTGACCTCGACTTGGAGACCCGATTCACACAGGCTAAACTCACCCAGTGACCGGTAGACCCAGCTCCTTCGATCTCTTTCTAGTAAGCTCAGGCAGCTCGATCACAGTGCAGAAGATGTTCGACGTGTCACAGTCCGTGGCCGTCCACGGCGTCGGCGCGGTATACGGACGCGGCCATTGAAGAGCTTTGAGTCCAGGAGCGAGTAAGCTCGGGTGCGGCTGGCTGCCATGGTGGGGTGCGAACGAGCAAGAGGCCCGGAATCAAATCAGATCCTTCACGGAGTTGAATCCATAACTCAGTGCGACCGACCTGCTTCTCGCAGGGTGTTTTTTGGTTTATCTACTGTATTATCGAAGATCGATTATCATGTCGCGTTCGATGTCGATATCAAGCAGCCCATGCATCCTTCATACAATATACGAGTCTACTCGTCCGGAATCTCCTGCGGTGGGCCTCCCCCGCCCGAGCGCTCGCCGTCCTTGCGCACGGCCTCGACGATATCGTCGACGCGTAGCAGCAGGCGCGCGGCCTCGATGGCCGTTTTGTAAGTTTGAATCTGAAGAGCAAGTTTCATCAGCAAAGCCGGTGCATTATGCGTTATGCGAGGGATACGACGCACTTTGACGCTGGCGCTCTCGTACAGGCCGTACTCCTTCATATCGATCGCCTTGCCCGTTAAGCCGTCCACACCCCAGGTATACGCTCCGCCCGCGTGTTTTGACTGCAGTTCATCAACCGGTTAGATATGACGCGGCGGCAGGGCGCAATGAAGGGACTGACCCGAAGCTCGGTGATGACGCGCAGCACGTTTCCGCCGCCATTCTGGATGAGCGTACGGGGGATGGCCTCGAGCGCGTCCGCGACGCCGTTGAACTGGTGGCCCTGCTTCCTCAGCTCTGCCGCGATGGCCAGCTCGGTCGCGCCGCCGCCGGGCGCGAGCGACGGGTTGAACACCGGCGTTGCGCGCGACGGCCATCGCGTCTTGCAGGTTGCGGTCGATCTCGTTGAGCACGTCCTTGGACGGCCCGCGGAGCAGGACGGTGCACGCCTTGGGCGCGGTGCACTCCTCGAGGAAGGTGAAGTACTCGTCGCCGAGCTTCTCAATGTAGAACAGGCCGCAGCCCGTACCGACGTCGGCCTCGCGGAGATAGTCGGTCGAGTTGACGATGGTGGCGCCGACGGCGCGCGCGATGCGGTTGTTGTCGCTCTTGCGCACGCGGCGGATGGCGGTGATGCCGGCCTTGAGGAGGAAGTGCTGCGCGAGGTCGCTCACGCCCTTCTCGGTGAAGACGAGGTCGGGCTTGACGGCGATGATCGCCTCGCACATGCGCTGCACCTGTTCCTCCTCGATGTCGAGCGCGCGCTTCCAGTCGTCCTCCTTCTGCAGCTCCATGTTCGTCTGCGACTCGCCCTTCTTGTACTCGAGCGGGCAGTCGAGCAGCACGATGCGCGGGCGCGCGATCCGGCGGCGCATCTTGGGGTGCGTCACGTCCTTGTTGAGCATCACGCCGCGCAGGACGCGGCTCTGCTCGATCGCGCCGCCAGGCACCTTCTCCACGCGCGCGTAGCGCTTGATGTCGACGGTGGTGATGCCCGCATCGCTCTGCCATACCGTGCGCACGGCCGTCAGCGCGAGGTTGCACATCAGGTCCGCCCAGCGGATGGAGAGCTTGGTGCCGATGGACGTCCGGATGAGCGCGAGCATCTGCGCGTCGGAGGAGACGTCGATGGGCTGGCTGATGCGCTGCACGACGTCGAGTGCTATCCGCAACGCGGCGTTGAGGTCGCCGATTATCGCGACCGGGTGTGTGCCGCGTTCGAGCGCGGGTACAGCTTGAGCGAGCACTTGACCAGCTATGAAAACATAGTCAGCTTCAATGGCCAGTGAGCATGCAAGCCAGACTTACCCAGCACGATAACAGAAGTAGTGCCATCGCCGACCTCCTCGTCCTGCGTCCTTGCAAGCTCAATCATGTTCTTCGCCGCAGGATGCGCGACGTCAATCTCGCGCAGAATAGCATTCCCGTCGTTCGTCACGCTGCGTGCGCACAATCAGCCTTCCCGGTGCAGCGAAATATGCAGCAGCACGCACACAATGCCGCCCATAGGATCCAGAATCATCTTCAGCATCGCCTTGGGCCCCAGACACGTCCGAATGACATCTGCGACCGTCTATGCATGGCCAAGTAAGCACGAGCATCGCGCGCATCCAACGCGCGCATACCTTGGCCGCGGCGATGTTGCTCATCTGCGCTTTGCGCCCCGACTGCCGGTCGGGCGCAGTGTCTACAACATACAAGGATCAGCAAAGACTCCTGGCACAAGCAGATGGCGCACTGAGCACGACCACGGGCGTTTGCGACATTTTGAGCTTTTGGAACGGAAAGGAAGAAGCGACGCGTCGTCGGACTTGCGCCGGAAGTTTCCAGAGTGTGGCTGGTCAGCAGGGCGCTCCTCGACTCGCCTTGCGTTATTACAGCCCCAGTCCGGATACCTAACTTGCAACCTCTTGCTGTAAGCATCCCTCAATGTGGATAAGAAACGCGAGAATCCCGATGCAAAATCTCTGTGCAGTGTTCGTTTATTCATCCATATACAGGCTTGACGTCGTTCTGCCAACGGGCCTACAAACGGAATGGCGTCCGGGGCGAGCGTAATACAACACTTCGTAAAGAAAAAAAAAAGGCGGCAAGAAAAGAAAAGAAAGCAAAAAAGGTCCGTTCAAGTTCAGGTCTCTTGTACATAGTTTCCTACGACAACCCCAACGCATCAGCTCGCCGCATACAAACAGACAAATACAACATACCAGGAAACACGCCCTTGTTGCCGTTCAGCCGGCCGGTCCACCAATCCTCCGACGACGCCGTCTTCTCGAGCAGCTCGATGCGGTCGCCCGTCTTGAACGACAAATCGCCCTCCGCCTGCGCCTCGAAATCGTACAGCGCGACAACGTACTTGACCTCGGGCTTCGGCTTCGGCTTCGGCCCCGGCGGCGGCGGCGGCGCGCGCTTCGTCGCCGCCGCCATCGCCGCCGCGGCCCCCGCGCCGTTGCTCGGCGGCGTGTATGGCGGCGGCGCGGCGAGGCGCTGGCGTGCAAGCTGGGCGGGGGCGGGGGCGCCTTCTTGAACGTGCTGCCCGCGACGGTGGACGCGCGCGAGGGCGGCACGCCGCGCGACGCGGACGACGCCGTGCTCGCCATCGACGGCGCGCGCGTCATGCTCGACCCGCCGCCGCCGCTGCCGCTCTCCGCGCGGTGTTGCTGCATCATCCGCGCTGCGGCAAAACCATCAGCGCTCGACCCGAAAAAAAATGTCGTCGTGCATGCAACAGACGTACAGGTGGAGAGGATGCGGTGGGTGATCGAGAGCGCCTCGACGCGCTCGACGGCGTCGCCGCGCTTCTCCTCGTACTCGGCCGCGATCTCGTTGCCCGACATGGCGGTGTTGAACTTGCCGTCCGTGAAGCCCTGCAGCTTCTCCAGCATCAGGTAGAAAATGTTCAGCCTGGACGGATGAGCATGCGAGCATCGGGTGACGTGATGTGCGACATACTGCATGTAGAAGAACGAATGGAAGAGCGGGTCGATGAACTGCGTGGAGAGCGTCATGAAGCGCGGCAGCTCGGCCTTCATCGTGCTGTTCCAGAAATCATAGTCGTTCGCCGCGACCTCAAAGTCCTGCTCCAACTGCCGAAACCAAAAAGCCAGAATCAACCCCCGCACCAGCGACGCCAAAAAAGACACTCAAAACAAAAGACAAACCTTGAACAGATTCTTCTCGTCGCTCAGGGTCTTCTCCTTCTTCTCCCTCAACTTGGTCAGCGAATTATTGAAGCGGTCGTAATCGACGAGTTTATGGTCGCGCTTGGTGATGCTCTTGCGGATCTGCTTGAGCACCTCCTTGAACTCCTTGACGGGCCCGACGACGCGGCTCTCGATGAGCTCGAGCTCGGGCCCGAGCGTCGCCTTGAGCTCCTCCATCGCGGCCGCGTACCCGTCGACGTTCTTGATCGTCAGCGCCGCGCCCGGGTTCTTCCCCACCAGGTCGTACTCGCCCGCGATCGGGTGGAAGACCGCGGCGAAGTGCTTGGCGAACCCCTCGCCTGCGGACAGTAGGCCTGCGGGAAGGAAGAGGAAGGGAAGGGGAGGGAGAGTCAGCGAACCCGCACAGTCGGATTGAGATTTGGAAGGCCCAAGGCGCGGTGTCGGGGCGAGCTCCAAGCTCCAAGCTCCAAGGTAGCCGACCAGCGCCGTCACATGTCCATCATGGGCCACAAGGCCAAGCGCAGCGGTGCCCCAGCAATGCGCCAGGACCAAGTCGCAGACGAACAGCAGGGCGTCGAATGCAGAGCGCAGGAAGACGCACCCATAACGTTCTCCGTAAAGACCTTCGCATCCTTGAGCAGCTTATCCGTCGCGCCCTCCAGCGCGGCGAACTTGCGCGCGTACTCGTCGAACTCGGGGTCCGTCGACTCTACACATCCAGCGCATCAGCCCTTTCTCCACCCGAGTCCTATACTTCATATTCATATTAAGTACGCACTCTTGCTCATGCCGACCTTGGCAGTCACCATATGCGGCGTCCTGCCCAAGCCACTCAGCCAATGCGTCTGCGGCGGGCGGTGGGGAAGGGGGCGCACCGCTTGACGGCCTTGAGCATGCCCTTCATCCTGGCTGCCCTGCTCCTCTCGAAATTTCGTGCTGGATGCGATGGCGCGGGTGACGCGCTGAGACTGAGATGCTGACGCTCTCCGACTCGGAGTCTTTCAGACTCAGTCCGCGCCGCGCCCTGCGCAGTCTTTCCGTGGACCGTGGGCGCTGAATCTGATCGCTCCGAGTCACCACACCTTCAAGCTTCAATCCTGCATTCGTAAGTACGGGATACGGGCGACAGCACATCCAATTGAGAATCACATCGTCTCATTTTGAGTCTCACATGAAAGAGTATTCACGTCAATTGCAAGATTCAACGTTCAAGAGACGTCCCTCCCACGGCACAAACGGAGAGACAGGTAGACAGACAGACAGAGACAGAGAGATAGAAAGGCCTAACATATACAAGCGCGGCACCGACGCATACGCAAGCGAAGCCCGAAAGAATCGGAATTCATCGTCCTGCAGCACCGTGCACGCATCCTCCCGAGTCCTTCGTTCGTTCGTTCGCATCGCGTGCGATCCATGCGGAATCATACACTCCTCGCCGTCAGCCAGCGAACAACAACGAGGAAGGCAACTCACGTGTCATCTGAAAGCATAATAAGCAAATGTTTAGCGTTGCGGGAGGGACGGATGGACGCACCGTCGTAATGGAACCGGCTCTGTGATGTCAAGCGTCAGTCGGTCGGTCAGTCCGGGCTAAGAGCGGCGGGAGACAGGACAGGGAGGCGCGCTCGCACCTTCTTGGGCGATGCGGGCGCATTGCGCACGTAGCGGTCGTTGTCCGGCGGCCTATAGTAGGGGGAATGCGAGGAGCAATGATCAACGACGGGTTGAGCTTCGCAAGCGCGCCCGGCGACGTACCGTTTGCGGTCCTATAGAAATTCGGCGTGAGGACCACAGCGAGGCGACCAGTCTGAGAAGAGACAGACCTTGCAGGACGCGAGCATGCTCTGGAGCGTGATGCACACCGACGCGACACCCAGCACGGGCGACCACTCGTGGCCGAGGATGGAGGCGCATATCTAATGTAGTTGAGTACAATAGACAGCGCAGCCGCGGAGCAGGCGTACATGGCCGTTCGAGTACACATGCTGCTCGGCATTAGCTCTTGTGCTATCTGCGGGCTGGGGGAGGACGCACGGGATGTATCGGGGCCTTGTACTTGTCGTCAACGACACTGTCCTGGCGTGAGCACATGGTGACGGGGGACAGCCGCTCAAGCAGGCGACGCACAAGGTGACTTCGGGCGAGGCGATGGGGTACCTGGAAAATAATTATTAAAAAGGGCTCCGGCGGCGGGTTAGACGGACTGTGGCTCGAATCTGAAGCGCAATGCAAACGTCTCGCCCTGTGAGTAGATAATCACGATCAGCTGATTGGCGGTGGGAGGCGGGCGTGCGTGCCTTGTAGAGCGACTCGCCGAGGACCTCGAGCGAGAGAATCCACATCTCAAAGTCGCTGCTCTGCAGCAGCTTCACGCCTGCGCGGCGCGGTCGGTCCAGTCAGTCAAGTGGATGCAGTGGCACGGGGACGGCAGGACGGACCCGCTGGACACTCTCCGGTGGTGAGCTCCTTGAGCTCCTTGGTCAGTCTCCGCGGAGCGATGGCGGCCATTGGGGACCGAGTGTAGAGTGTAGTTGGAGAGTGAAGGACGGGACGAACCCGGCGACTCTGGCCGGAGCTGAGTTTCGTTTGCTGCCTGCCAGACGCCGACCTGCTGGTCAACTATGAGGACTGCCGCGCTCGCCCCCGCCCTGCGCAGGTTCATTGCCGCGCGCCCGTGCCATCTGCAGCGCCAACGCGCTCGCTGCTCACCGCCCGCACGCTGCTGACCGAGCACGCACGCGCGACGTCACCCGCGCACCGGTGGACCGCAGGCTCGCGTACGTCCCAGCCTCAGCACACAACTACCTACTAACGGCACGCGCAGGCCGCAGCATGTTCATCCAGACGGAGCAGACGCCCAACGACGCCTCGCTCAAGTTCATCCCCGGCGTGCCCGTCATGGGCGACACCGGCGGCACCGCCGAGTTCCTCGACACGCGCTCCGCGCTCAGCTCGCCGCTCGCGCTGCGCCTCATGGGCGTCGACGGCGTCACGGCCGTCTTCTTCGGCCCCGACTTTCGTCACCGTCTCCAAGGACGCCGACACGCCCTGGCCCGTGCTCAAGCCCGAGATCTACAGCATCCTCATGGAGCACTTCTCCAGTCCAGGCCCCGCTGTTCCGCAGCGACGCCGACCGCGACGCCGCGGGCCCGCAGGACACGCGCGTGCTCGACACCGACTCCGACACCGTCGCGATGATCAAGGAGCTGCTCGACACACGCGTGCGCCCGGCCATTATGGAGGACGGCGGCGATATCGAGTATCGTGGTTTCGACGAGGCTGGCATTGTCCGCCTCAAGCTCAAGGGCAGCTGTAGAGGCTGCGACTCGAGCACCGTCACGCTCAAGAGCGGCATCGAGCGCATGCTTATGCATTATATCCCCGAGGTCAAAGGGCGTCGAACAGGTGTGTTGCGATGCATGATTACCTTGGGAGCTTGCTGACGCTTGGTTGCGCAGGTGCTGGACCAGGAGGAAGAGATTGCTCTGGACGAGTTTGCAAAGTTTGAGCAGCAACTCGCGCAAAAGCACAAGAAGCAGCAGCCACCACCGCAGGACTCTCCGTGAGTTCCGCTTCCGCCCACTCCAAAGGAAATCACACTCATGCAATCTCCATAATCATGCAGCATGGCAGCGTACATGTCTCCCTGAAATGAACGAGTGGAAATAAACTATAAATAAAGAACGCTGTATCCATACACTTCCCACATAATGCCACCTCTGAATGTAGAGGACCGCGCTGTTCATGCCTTCCTACCCTGTTCAAATGCAAACGATGCGATAGGTCGAGACATGATGACACGGTCGGAGTTTTCTTCTCAAAGTTCTCGACTCGAATACTCTACGCACTCGCACCTATGCTCGCAACAGCGGCCAGCGCGTCCAGGGCCGTGCGCGGCGTCCCGCGTGCCGCGCGGTGCCTGGCGACTGCGGTGGACTCTGCAAGCGGCTTCAAGGTCGCCGCCGTCGACCGCGGCGAGCCCACGACGAGCATCACCGTCATTGCCAAGGCCGGCTCGCGCTACGAGACTGCGCCCGGCCTCGCGCATATTCTGAAAAACTTTGCGTTCAAGGTGCGATTCAAGGCATTGCAGTGTGTGCGAGGTGTTGATGTTCGTACGGTGCAGACGACCGGCGCGAAAAGTGCGCTGAGGACGGTGCGCGAGGCCGAGCTCAGCGGCGGGCTGCTCTCCGCGACGCTCACGCGCGAGCACGTCGCGCTGACCGCCGAGTTCCTGCGCGGCGACGAGTGCGTTCCATCTGCTGAACTGAACGGCCATACTGATCACGACGAGCAGACAGAAGTTCGGCGAGCTGCTCGCGCAGAACGTCAGCTCGCTGCGCTTCCTGCCGCACGAGCTGGCGGAGGACGTGCTGCCGGTCGTCGCGGCCGAGGCGGCCGAGGCGGAGGCGGACCCCGCCGTGCGCGCGCTCGACCTCGCGCACCACGTCGCCTTCCGCGCCGGGCTCGGCGCGTCGCTCTTCGCGCCGCAGCACGCGGACGTCTCCGCCGACCAGGTGCGCGAGTACGCGCGCGCGGCGTTCAGCGCGGGCAACGTCGCCGTCGTCGCGCAGGGCATCGCGGAGGACGCGCTCGCGCGCGTCTTCCAGCCGGCGCTGAAGAACGCCGCGCCGCCGCCGAGCACGCCGTCGGTGTACCACGGCGGCGAGAGCCGCGTGTCCGGCGGCGCGCACGGGCTGCAGACGGTGTTCGTCGGCTTCGGCACGACGGCGCTCGCGCCGGAGCTCGGCGTGCTCGCCGCGCTGCTCTCGCCCGCGCCCGCGGTGAAGTGGAGCGCGGGCGCGTCGCCGCTCGCCAAGGCGCTGCCGGCCGGCGCGCGCGTCGAGAGCGTGCTGTTCACGTACTCGGACGCCGCGCTGCTCGGCTTCCTCGTCCAGGCGCACAGCGCCGCCGACGCTAAGGCCGCCGCCAAGACCGCCGTCGCCGCGCTCAAGGCCGCCGCGGGCGCCGCGCCGGCGGCTGAGGAGCTCAAGGGCGCCATCGCCAAAGCGCGCTTCCGCGCGGCGTCGCTGCCTGATACGCGGGACGGCCTCGTTGCTGCTCTTGCACCTGGCGTACGTCCTTCTCCTTATTCACCACATTATCCCCTCGTGCTCACGATAATCGCAGCTCCTCGGCGGCCCGTCGGCCTCGCTCGAGAGCACGCTCTCCGCGCTGGGCGGTGTGAACGCTGCTGCCGTCTCCAAGGTACGCTCCCGCTCTCTCCACCTCCATGCAGACGCTTGCGCTGATCTCCTTCGCACACCAGGCCGCAGCGGCGCTCACAAAAGCCAAGCCGACATTCGTCGCGGTCGGGAACCTGCACGAACTGCCGTACCCGGACGAGATTGGCTTGTAGAATAACACCATAATCGCCCCCGTAGACAACATACGTGCAAATTCTTATTTTTCTTCTCGTTCCCTGGCTCTTTCCTTTCATCTGGTAGCATTGGCGGCGGCGCCAACGCGTGTCCTGGATGTTGTTGACTCTTTTAGCGACGGACCTGGCCGGACAAGCATCTTGAAGTGGATGAGCACCACAGACCTGGTACAAGTCCCCTGAGCACTAGCGATTTGTATGAGAACGGTCTGGTCAGTCAAAGAGATGAGAACGACGCTCATACGTACAGAAATTCGCACGGAGGATATCGTTCGGTCGGTTATCAGCGAAGCCACCGCAACCTTGACTACCTCACCAGCTCCCAGGCTCTTCAGCGCGTCCGTAATGTTGCTTGGTACCGGTTGCCCGCGCGTAAATGCACGATCTCGCAGATAGAAGTACTCAGGCGCGACTGTGGATCTGCTTTGTGGCCTGCCTTATCAGTCTTCCTTGCTGGGAGGGGCGGCGCTGAGGTGCTGGTGGACTGGCTGAACTCGAGCCCGTATAAATGATGTTCTCCAAGCCATGCGAGGTCCTCGTGGATGGGTTGTGGCTCTGCGTCTCGTTGCTCGTCTGTGCTCGCGTTGCTGTTCCGCTGCCTGGATCGTTGTCGAATTGGAACAAATTGCACTCGCCCTCGTGGCTGCTTAATCACGAATTCGTCGACGAGAGTTGTGCTCGATGACATATTATATTATGGCGGGCTGCTTCAAATACTGTGCGAGACTCATGGCCTTGCCATGATTACATAGAAGATGGAGCTCGGGGTCGAGAGTCTACGAGAGCTCTGCGACGATGATGTCGTCGCGCACGTCCAGGTTCGGCAGCATGTAGTCGTATTCGCTGTCTTCGTCATCCGGGTCGAAGACGTGGTTGTTGGCCTGCTCGTCCCACAGGGTGGCGTTGCGGGCAGCACGATGACCGTCCGCTGACCGATGCGACCTCCGCGGATATCGATCTCGACGCCGGAGCTCGTGAGGTACCTGTGGCGTGTCGTGGAAGTGCGCTTTTCTTCTTCTTCTCGGGCTCGGGGTTGCCACCGTCGTCGTCCGTGCCGTCATCTGCCTCGTCGCCGTCTTGCGCGGGAGTGCCGCTGCCTGGGCCGACGACTTCGTTGTCGTCGTCGTCGCACTTGGCTCTGGTCGTCCACAGCGTCGCACATGTCGATGTTCCCCGCGTTGGAGAACTCCACGCTGAACGTGCACGGCCCGCCGCCGCAGAATGCCGCGCGGTAGAAGGCGTTGATGATGCCGCCCTGCTCTATATGACAGGGATGGCGTCAGCTTCAGCGCTGAAGGGCGCGGTGCACTCACTCCGGTTCTCTCCCGCGGGGACGCAGCGGTTCACGCGGTCGGCGACATCGCCGGTCGGCACGGTGCTGGCGAACGGATACTCGTCGCACTGGAAGCCCGCGTCGTGGCCCTTCTTCGTCGAGCAGCGGTTGCCGCCGGACGCGATGCAGCCCGCGGCCTTGCGGCGGTTGCGCTTGTCGCTCGCGCTGGGCTTGTCGTACGTGAGCCCCTGGCCGATGTTGAGGCAGAACGCGCCTGCCGATAGTGTGTAAGCCAAACAAGTCCGCCGACGAGGACGTTACCATACCATAGCACATGTTGTGGCAGACTTCGGGCATCTGGTCGCAGACGAAGATCATGAGGTCGTCTGGATCCTGTCTGGCGGAGAGCGTAAAGTTGTCACTGGCAGCGGGAGATGCTGCGGCGCTGGTGGCCAGTCCGGCAGCCGCGACGAGGAGAGGGAGGTACTTCATTGGCGACGTCGAGTAGGGCGGTCGCTTGCTGGTACGTCTTGTTCGATGGCGAACTGACAGCAGAATGGTCTGGTATTTATGCTGGAACCTCCCATTTGTCTTGCCGTCCTTGCGGTGTCATGTTGACCATGTTCCCAGGTTTCAATATTCTGCTGTTGCCGCGCGTCTCGCTTCAGTGGCGACCATTGTGCGGTGTATGCGCTGCTGTCTCGATCATAAACACAATGTGTGGGGGATACAACTATCGCTCATGCTCTGTGTATGTTGTCATTGGCTCGCGCATTGTGGAGTTCCTGTGCGCGATGCGCGATCGAGAGCTGTAGTTACGCGCTTCGGCGCTGCGTATGCGTCTGAGGCATGCCGAGACGAAGAACTCTGACGAAAAGTTTGGTGAGTTCTGGTTGTCGAACAAGACATTCGCGCCCGCGAAGCGGAGTTGCTGTGCTGCTGAAACTCCTTTCTCCGAACTCCACGCGTGCTAGCGCTCGACGATCACGGCCGCGCAGCGAACGCTCGCAGTTGTTGACGGTACTCTGCATGACTTGTGCTCCACCACCCCACTCGCTGTGTGCTGCCATACCAAGGGGCTCTGATACGAAGTGAAGCTGCGTTGTTTACAGTAGTGCACTCAAGACGACACAACCGCAACCCGGCATTTTTCTGAAAGGGCCCCTCCCTGTCGACAGCCTGCGGTTGCGTCATAAGCCTTGATTTCTCTCTGCAGCTGGAGCCCAGGTTACTGCTCTCGATCGGACCTCTGCCACCGACACTCTGACAACCTGACCGGACCCGCAGACGGCGCCAGATAGCGCGCTACCGCGAGCCTCGTTCCGGTTGCGCTCTACACGCTCGTCAACATTATGGACGCCGAGCTGCAGAACCTGCAGCAGGCTTGCGAGTTTCATTCCAGCATCAAGATCCAGCGTGCGCCTAGCCCCGCGGCAAATGTTCTATTTGAACGTTTACCATAGGGCGACGCGGCAGCGATGGACTGTCTGAACTCGATGCCAACATCTCTTCCAGGTCCTTGTCGATGATTCATTGCTCTGTGTTTCTTTTTCCACTGTTCTCTCTTTGCCGGTTCTGCCGTCTGGTAGGAGGTCGAATCCGCACCCGTGGCTGCTTATTCACGGGTTGGTCAACGGGTTTCATGCACAAGGACAGTAGGTATTCTGGTGTGCTACATTGTATACGGTTCGGGAATCATGGCTCATGCCATGACTGGATTTCTGAGCTCGATGTCGAGAGTCTACGAGATCTCTGCGACGATGGTATCGTCGCGCACGTCCAGGTTCGCCAGCATGTAGTCATTCGCCGGCTTCGACATCGGGGTCGAAGACGTGGTTGTTGGTCTGCTCGTCCCACAGGGTCGCGTTGCGAGGCAGCACGATGATCGTCCTCTGACCGATGCGACCTCCGCGGATATTGATCTCGACGCCGGAGCTCGTGAGGTACCTGTGGCGCGTCGTGGAAGTGCGCTTTTTCTTTCCCTCGGGCTCAGGGTTGCCACCGTCATCATCAGTGCCGTCGTCTGCCTCATCGCCGTCTTGCGCGGGGTCCCATCGCCAGGCCCGATGACTTCGTTGTCGTCATCGTCGCACTGGCTGGGGTCGTCCACAGCGTCGCACATGTCGATGTTCCCCGCGTTGGAGAACTCGACATTAAAGGTGCATGGTCCACCATTGCAGAATGCACCACGATAGAAGGCGTTGATGTAGCCGCCTTGCCCTACGGTAATGACGTCCGAGTCAGTGATACCCACCATAACCTGTCTAAGGCCGCGTTGCGCTCACTCGAGTTCTCTACCGACGGAACACAACGGTTCACGCGATCGGCGACGCTACTGGTCGGCACTGTGCTGGCGAACGGATACTCGTCGCAATTGAAGCCCGAGGCGTAGCCCTTCTTCGTCGAGCAGCGGTTGCCGCCAGAGTCGATGCAGCCGGCAGCCTTGCGGCGGTTGCGCTTGTCGCTCGCGCTGGGTGTGTCGAACATGAGCTCTGTGCCAACGCCGAGGCAGTATGCGCCTGCAGATAGTGAGCCGACAGGTTCGCTCTCGTGCGCCAACGAGAACGTTACCATAGCACATGTTGTGGCATACATCAACCATCTGGTCGCAGGGGAAGATCAGGAGGTCATCGGGATCCTGTCTGGCCGAGAGTGTAAATTTGCCACTGCCAGCGGGAGATGCTACAGCCAGTCCGGCAGCTGCGAGGAGCAGAGGGAGGTATTTCATTGGCGAGTCGAGTAGGGCGGTCGATTGCTGATGCGTCTTCGACGGCGGACTGGCCTCAGAACGCTCTGGCATTTATACTGGGTCCTCCGTTTGTCTCGCAGTCCTCACGGCGTCATGTTGGGCTTGGTCCCAGACTTCCATGCTCTGCAATTGTCGCACATCTGGCTTCACTTGAGATCGTCGTGCGGTGTATGCGCTGCGTCAACACACATGTGGGTGGTGCACTATCGCCCATCTTCTGCTGAATTGTGTTGCCATTCACTTGCGCACCTGTGGTTCCTGAGCAGGATGCAGATTGAGGGCTGTAGTTGGACCCTTGACAGCTGTAGCTGGGAGCGTTCGGCCGGGTGCGCGCCCGAGACCTGCAGGAGACGATGAAGCCTGACCAGGCTCCAGGCACACACCATACAACGTTCATCCGCAAATGGTCACTCATGCTCCCGATTCGGAAAGTTTCGATGGGGACGCGATGGAACCCGCCAAAATGGGTGAATATCGTGGCGCCTGGATGAGACTTAAAGAGGCACTTCATCTTGTGGTACAAAGATGCACTGACGAACGCCCAACGCAGCCTAGTTGTACGCTGAGAAATTTTTACTTTGATTGCCTCCCGTTGAACATCCGCGAAATAACGAGAAAATTGCTACTTGTGGACGTTCCAACGGGCCCGCACATGAGACATGTGTCCGGGAGAGGTCATTCCTGATCATGATAGGTACCGACTCGCATGCAACTCAGTCGCGATTCTGAGATGATTCCTGGCGGGAATCGGACATGCATGCAGTTTCGTGGTCGTTTCTATGGGTCCTCTTTCGTGTTCTTACATAAGGGAATGTGTCAGGGGTCTGTCTGACGAAAAGTTTGGCAACTTGCAGTTGTCGAACAACAAATGTCACGCCTCCGAAAGCGGAGTTCAACGCTGTGTCAATTCCATTCTTCGAACTGTCGAACTCACACGTGCTTGACGATCGCGGCTGCATACTAGCATGTTCGAGCGCTCACCGGTGCCCCAACACCCCACTCGCTGCGCGCTGCCATGCTAAGGGGCTCAGCGCTCATAACGAGGCGAATCGGCGCGAAGCGGCGTTGTATAGACTCAGGACGGCACAACCGCAACCCGGTGTTTTGCTAGTACAGGCTCCTCGCTGTGAACAGCCTTCGGTTGCGTCATAAGCCTTGCTTTGCTCTCTTCAGCCGGAGTTCAGGTCACTGCTTCTCGTTTGTATCTTTGCAACTTGACCGTCAGCTATGACAACCCAACTAGACCTCAGTCTGCCACAACGGCGCCAGCGGTGGCCCGCTTCCACAACCAGTCCTTGGATCTCCTTCCAGTTGCGCTCTACACGCTCGTCGACCTTTCGGACGCCGAGCTGCAGGAGCTGCAGCAGGAGTGCGAGTCCCAATGCGAGCCTGGTGATGAGCCCAACGTTCGCCTCGCCCCGCGACCGCGCTTCATCGATAGCCCTCTGCGCGCCGTGTTCGACTACCATCTTGAGCTCGGACGACAAGAGCCCATCACCTACCACCCGACGTACTTCATCGTAGCTATTGAGCGCGACTGGCGCACGCACGGCGTCTTACTCGTCACGCTGGACGACGACGACATGGAGTGCAAAACCGATTCCTTCCGCATCAAGGCCAGCGACTCCGGTCTCACTTTCGTAAATCTTCAGATTGCGAATTCAGGCTGGAGCGAAGAAAAGGAGTGCTACGCCATCGGAGGCGACGACGCCACCAGCGGTGGAGCCGCCGCCGACGATAACGACGACGATAATGACGACGACGACGAAGATCAAGATGAAGACGACTCACCAGAATGCCCGCCTAACGCCCCGCCACTAGGCTATCACATCGGTGTTTACGTTCGAGAAGGCATCGACGCAGACGCCCTCATTCGCAGCTTGGAGCCTGGCGCCTCGCATAAACAACCCGAGAACTTCGTCTGCCAGCTGCAGGCTGTCATCCCCCGCGCAGTCGACCCTGTCGAGCGAGCGTTCGCACTACATCCTGTCCGGTGTCGCAAGAACCGCTGGCTCCAAAAGCAGCTCTTCCTAGTCGCCGACGCCGACCCTCCCACCGAACATGGTCTCGTACTCGCCCATCTGTCCTGGGATGGCGAAACTACGGGCAAGTCCACCGCAGCGCTCAGCGCCATCGCCGCCGCTGCGACACGGAAAACGCAGCGCGTGCCCGCCAATGCACTCGACGGCGTTCAGCACTACTTCATCAACATTGCCAGCGGCATCCGCGCCTGGAAACCCGACCATCCGCTCGTCGTCGTCTTCCAGTACAATATCAGAAATCGAGAGCGCGGGTTCGGCGCGTCGCTGCTTGACCCGCAGTACAACCGGCGCGCTGACGGAGACGAGCGCGTCGTGTACGCACCCAACTTCGTGCGGCGGAAGGGCACAAAGCCCGAACACGTGCAATGGTCGTTCGATGAGGCCGTGCGGCGGTTCCCTTGGCTATGCCGCGAGCATAGGTTCGAGGACAACTTCGTCAAGAACTACTTTCTCTGCATCGACACCGAGGATATAGCGAAGGAAGGCGTCCTTCTTGTGCGAGTGGACTGGGACGGTGACGTAACGAGGAGCGACGAAGACCTACTGGCCATGGATCTACGCGGCAATGTTGCGACATTGCGTGTTCCTGCGAAGGACGCGTACTCCACATTGTGCGCTGGCCTTGAAGGAACAACATCCAAATTATCCCAAGAGGCGATCGACTTCTTCCGTTCCCAATCCTGATCTGCTGTGATGAGCGTCAGTGAAGACCGGCTACTTACTCTGCGAGGGTCTTCCGGAGGGTTCGTGTACTCGCGAGTTCATTCAGTATCATTTTGGTGTTGATTTTGTGCAACATAGCAAGCGTTATAGCACCTCATTCGTACCTCATATAGACTGGTGAAACGCGGCACGTATTCCCTCCGTCTGCGGCAAGAAGGATTCTCAGGTCCTGCGAACTGTCATGGGACTGCTCGCGCACCGGACCGGATGGCCGTCAGACAGTCTATAAGAGCAGCGGCGTCCCGCCCCGCCAAGGACACCAGAAACATGCTGCAAGTCGCCCACCCGCTGCTCAACGCCCTGCGTGCATCCAAGCCCGCGTTCGGCGCGTGGCTGACGCTCGCGAACCCGTCGCTCGCGCGCGCCGTCGCGCTCTCGCACCCGGCCATCTCGTGGGTGTGCCTCGACGGCGAGCACGGCCTGTTCGGCCTCGGCGGCCCCGCAGTGCACGACACGCTCTCCGTGCTCGCGGCGCTGCCCGGCGGCGGCCCACGGCGTACATCCGCATCCCGGCCACGGCGGAGACAGACTCGGTCGGGTGGCAGGTCAAGCTCGCGCTCGACTCTGGCGCGCGCGGCGTCCTCGTGCCGATGTGCCCCGACGCCGCGGCGGCGAAGCGCGTCGCGCAGGCCGCACGCTTCCCGCCGGTCGGCGTCCGCGGACTGGGCAGCCCGGTTGCTCATACGCTCTGGGGCGCGGGCGCAACAATGAAGGAGTACCTCGACGGCGCGAACGAGAGTGTGCTCGTCATGGTGCAGATAGAAACTGTGCAGGGCATGCAGAACGTTGACGCGATCGCGGCCGTCGACGGTATAGGTGTGCCGTGCATACACTAACGCCCGAAATTCGTCAGACTCAGCGCCCGCAGACGTACTGTTCATCGGCCCGTTCGACCTGAGCATTGCCCATGGCTACCAGCCACCGTCGCCCGACCCTGTGCCCGAGGTTGAGAAGCTCATCCAAGAAATAAAGGAAACAGCCCACAAGCGCGGCAAGAAGTGGTGCGCACCAGTGCATGACCCGCTCTTCCCGCACCTGACGCTGTCCAAGCGCAATCTACTGCACGAGCGGCGAGCAGGCCGCGAAGCGCGCAGAGCAGGGCTTTGACATCGTGAGTCGCGTTCCTCATCGCGACCAGCGATCTGCGCTGAAACGCTGCATATAGATCAGCGTCACGAACGACCTCGGCGCGCTCACGGATGGCCTTGCGCGTACGTTCTCCGCCGCGAGCGGCGAAACCCCTGAAGGTGCGAAGGTCCGCTACTGAGCGAGGCAGTGATCAGCCCGTGTACATTAGTTGAGAAAAAAGCTTCCAATTGAAGAAGAAATGGCTTGCGACGAGTACAGCGATGGGGCCTTGATGTAAGGGTACAGCTTGTTGCAGTGCGCCTAGTGCTACAGGTTCGAAATGCAGATGAGAACGAATGGTCTTGATGCGGGGTATGACGGGGAATACTCTATGTTGAGACTCGTAGTCACGAGGAACTGGGCGATGATTGCGGCTCTTCGCATGCATGGGGCGAGGGAGACGCGGGTACTGGCTGGAGCGTCATCAATCGCGCGCCGAAGTCGCGTGCGATTTGCTTGCTGAAGGCGGCGTGGCGGCGCGAGTTACGCATCGGCGGCATGATTGGCTGGAACTGCCTGCGACTCGTCGTTGTATGTCCGGAAATTTCGTTAATGCTGGTATTGAGATGCATAGCGTAGAAACGCGGGGGTGCACGCGGCGCGACTCCGGCGTCGTCGTCATCCTCAAAGGGGAAGCATTCAGTGACGATGCCGTCAGGAGATGACCCGTCGTCCTCAACGCTGGTGGAATATGCCAACGAGGACCCTGGAGGAAGCCATGTGGGCAGCAACGGCGATTCATTTTGAGAATTTGAGGCGCCGTGGTCGAAGTGCGAATGCTTTTGCTGCAAGGCGGCCAGGCGTGCTTCCGCTTGTGTTGATGTCAACCCAGGGCGCGACATGACGGGAACCGAACGCGAAGCACACGACCTTTCCAAGGTCGAAGGCCGCATGGGACGCAAGGCAACCTTGCGAGTGCGGGCATCGTGGTGGCGCGAGTTATCTGTCGACGTGCGAGGGCTTGCCGCTTCGCCGAAACGTTCGAGCTCGTCTGCACATGGGCTGCGAGTGTCCACAGGAAAAGGAAATGGTGCCTTTGGAGCAGTGCTCAACGTGGATGCCGTGGCAGAGGACGAAGAAGCGACGAGCGTGCGTCCAGTACTGGTGGATGCGAGCGTACTATCGGAAGTAGTAGTCTTCATTTCCCTGCCCAGCTCGAAGCGTGGCTGACAATCATTATCTGTCTGTGAGGCCCTGCCTTTGCCTTTATCTGCACTGTGGAATGTATCGCTAGTGTTGTCGTAGTCGGGAGCAAGGCGTTCAGGTTGGCGAACGAAGTCTTCGATGGCAAGAAACGTGTAGAGCAGAAGAACGAGAGCGAGAAATATGCAGTTGATCAAGACGACACGACTGGTGCAGAAGTCGTCGGAAGATGGCTCAGTCCATGCTTTGATAGGTGAGCGGGGAAACGGCGACTCGGACAGGTCGTTCGCGACAGGCCGAGGGAGGCTTGGCGCAGCCACGACAAGCCCAGAGATACAGAACAGGAATATCAAGGCTTCGGGCATGCTACTGTGTCAAAGAACGCGCATGCGCTCAGTTTGCGCGCAAAGCAGCGTCAAGGGGTGTGATAAAGGAGTTTAAACTCAGATAATCACCTTTGCGTACTATCAACTATCCACTCAAGAAAGAATCTCTTGGTGAATATAAGGTGTTAGCGGAGGCTAACGTTCATCGGCCTGCTGGCGCAATTGGTTAGCGCGTCGAGCTAATAACTCGAAGGTTCTGAGTTCAAGCCTCAGGTGGGCCATATTTTGGGGGAATGGTACTTTTTCGATGTTGTAGGCTGGCTGTTTCTTGTAATGCGACTGAATTTCCATCGATTCATCCTCCGATGGAAGGGACCTACTGTAGTCAGCATTCAGATTTGCAACGCCTCAAAATTTCACAGTACTGCTCAGCAGTACCGGCGTGGTTGTCTGCCAGAACCCAGCAATTTTTTCCGAGCCAGAGTTTCACCACCGAGACAATGCGATGTCGCACGCAGCTTTATTTGTTTTTGTCAGGTTGAGAGCCATTACTAGCACAACACGATTCGGCGTCCTGCGACGCACGGTCTATCAACAGGCTCGCACCAACGCCTGCGAGCCCACATGCCAAAAAAGGAGAGTCGCGAGGGAGGGTTAAATGTGGCCGAGGGGAAATGAAGATCGAGGTAAGATAGAGCGGAAGAGAGCGAGGGAGGTAGCAATTGCAGGTATGCGCGCAAAGGGTACACAGATGTCAGATGATGATGAGAGGACGCTAAGAGATGGAGCTGTACGAGAGAAAAACACGACGGGAAGCAGGAAAGCGAGCGCGGCTCTGAACTAGTCCTTGAGGCCCTCCGGCGGGGCTTGTCGCAGTGGTAACCTTTTCCAGTCGGCCGCTGTTGTGCAAAACGCCCGTTAGCTCAACCGAACTCGCTAGTCGAGGGGACAAAGGGGACAAGCACGTACTGTTTTTGAACACGGTCGTGCCCCACCATTGGGGTTGGTTGATTCCTTTCGGGAACTGAAGGCAGAAGAATATGACCAGAATGGCCACAACCGTCCCTGAGTCGAGTGCGGCGGACAGCACGTAATTGTACTTGCTCCACCAGGCGAACCTTCGCCGGCGCACAAGGTACTGGAAGACGAACGCAACGATAAACCAGCTGCTGTAGTTTATCTGTACCACAAAGAATCAGCCATCCGCAGCACACGCTTCAGCAGTGGGACCAGACACTTACCCCAGTTGCAGGCGGTATCTGACTGACGCCGTTCACAATGACCGGGATGCTCACGTACTTGAGCCGCGACTGCGGAAACTTGCGCTGCCATAACCAGAACGGTATCGGCAGGATTGCACCAAAGGCCAGTGCGTACAGCTCGGGATGGTAAATGGACCCATTGCCGAATTGGCGGCCTGGTCCAATCAGACCCCTGCCGTGTCGCACACGTTTTAGCATGCGTGAACGAGCATGTACAGCTCGTGAACTGCGCACCAGATCATAGACGCCGTGTAAAACACTTGGTTATGCGGGCAGGTGAACGAGTCAGGCTGGTGCGGGTCGCATATGTGCTCCACGTTGCTGAAAAGCCACGTCTTGACAGAAACCTGAACAAATGATGCGATAATAGTGGCGGTCGATTGGACTGCGTAGATGGTCAGCCATGCTCGCGTCACCAACATTCTTCCGACATACCAATGAAGGTAGCCCTCGGCGGAACCTTGATGTAGTGACCTGTTACGGGTTATTCGAGCGTCAGAGGCTGGCGCCCGCCGAGCGACGAAGTGCAGACCTAGTTTCAGATCCTGCACGAAGTTGATGGCTTCTATTTGCGTCTGGATGGCGTACACCTTGAAGATCTAGAACTGGGGTGAGCGCTGAGCACACGGTTCGCGCACACCGCCGACGGACCATGTTCGCGAAGGCATTGCCGGGCAACAGCGTCCCCGGGATGATTTGCGCGACCTGATTCAGAGTGATCTGCGCGAAGAACCTTCAGTCGGGCGTGCATGTCGTAAATTTGGACTTCTACGCACAGTTTGCCCTGTCAGTGCAAAAATAAAGCCGCCAGGTAACGTGTAAAGGATGGCGATAATGAGTGCAAGCAGGAGGGCCCAGACAGGAACGCCAGTATCCCAGTGCTGTCGGGCGTGAGTAAGCATGTCAATTCGAAGTCGAGTAAAAGACTACCGCACCTCCACCGCAACAATTGCCAGAGCAAAGAACACGACGAACACGATCGCATACCACCAATCAGGCACCTCGGGATAGCTCCTCATGAGCTTAGCATGGATGTCGTCCTTCTCGACTCGCATGTTCTTGATGCCGTTAAGCATCGACTCGCCGTGGTAGAGGACAGTATGGACAATAACGCTGGTCGACACCGCAAACGCCAGGAAATAGGTCATAACCCATCCGGCGGGCATGTACAGCGTTGAGTATTCGTCGTACGCGGTGATATTGAGCTTGTGGTCTGGCCCCAGGACGAGGTTGATGTTGTACTGGTTGCCGAACCTGTCGTACGGGATGTTGGACAGCATCGGGAAGTAGGCCATGTTCCACACCTGGTCCTCACGGTCAGTCCCGCGATCCTGGTCCGGTATGAAAGAAACTCACGTTCGTGTAGTACAGGATCGGACACGCGATGCAATAGAAGATGACGAAGCCAGTAAAGACGTGCAACTCGGCCCACCATGGCACCATGAGCGGGCTACCAATCCACGTAATCTGCGACCAGTCGAACGTGAGGAAGCCGAGGCCAAGACCGCTTTGAACGCCAAAAAGCTGGTTAACGACGATGTTATCTGCGCCATGATGAGCTTCAAGTATATCAACTCTTCCCGAACGGACTTACTGGGCGCGATCCAGCAGACCCACGAAAACGTGGAGAGGGCGGAGAAGAGGTACCCAGGGAGAAAAAAGAAAAAGAACGTTCCCACGAAAGCAAACATGAAAAACCGGAATCGCGTTATTCCACCGCTAAGCTTGTCATCCTCCGCGTGGAGCGTGTTGAGCAATGTGCAGGCAACGAGATTCTGCGGCCAGATCATGCTCGCTGGCCAAACCAGGAATCGACGACAAAGACCGGCGAGCCCGAACCCGGTCAATTGCGTCGCGAGGACGAGGACGAGCGCAAACCTACAAACCCGGGTTACACCATGCTTACCGCGTTTATGGGATAAACGCGTACCAGTAACCTCTCTTCATGTCGTAGAAAACCTCGGCAACCACGATAGCAGTTAAGCCGTAAGCAGGGACAATCGAGACTGTGCGGGGCAATAAGTGTCAATAGTTGCGTGTTGCACTTGGTTCCGTGACCCACCATTTGCCATGATGTAAATCAAGACATGTTCCTGCAAGTGGAGTTGTTTAGACTATGAGACTTTCTGAATTATTTTGATGCGTACTTTCATGTTAAAAGGGCCCGGGTTGAGCGAGAACTCGAAGCCTCCTAACCACCGGGGAAACTTCATAACTCGTATTGGCAGCGAGTAAGCCATGAGTCTTCCAGCCGGGTACGATATCAGCCTGTTTGGGAGCGCAGGCTGTCAGCTGTGGGAGAGGAAGAGGATGGCAGCGGGTCCAGAAGTGCCATTCTGGGTGTAAAGCGGCACCGCGCGTCAATGCACGGGCTGCGACACCCGCATCGCCAGAGCGAAGAATGACAGTTGCGGAAGGAGTACGACCAGAACGTACAGAAGAACGAGGGGGACGATTTGTGGTGAAGGTTGCCGGAAATTGAAGAATATGTTGGCGCCGCTGGCCACGATGCAGAGTGTCATTCCCAGTGTCCACATTCGAAAGGTCATACTGGAAAGACACTTTCAACACCGCCCCAAGCGTTTTGTGCTACGAGTACGTACGCGGGCATGGTTACGTCGTCGATGTTCGAAACCGACGCGCGAACCTGAGATAAGTTTAAATAAAGTGCTAAGCGAGGGCTTCGTGACGAAATGTCAGGTACGAACCTCAGGGAAGGGCGAGTCTTCGTCAATCTCAGACTCTGCATCGTAGTGGTGATTCCTGCAGGTGCGCATTGGTATTTGATTGCGGGTCGCAAGCCAAGTCACGCACTTGAGGTTCTCAAAGTCGGCGCCGTCGACAACGCTCGAGCCCATGTCCGAGCTGATACGCTTGAACTCTGGTATTTCGCTGCCCCGGGAAGGTAGCGAGACATGGACCTCTCTGCTGGACGTGTCATTGGATGCCTGCGTCGAAAGACCCATCCGCGACATCCGGTAGGCGTCGCCGCCCACAGCAGCGCCGACGTGGGCGTCGCTGGAGGTGGTTCCTGGCGCGACGTTGCTGTCGTCGTCTTCTGGTATAGACTGCAACGACTGCTTTCCGGTCGCGAACCGGCTCGGCGGTGGCTGTAGTGAATTTGCTGTCGGCGGCGGCTGAGCATAGGCCGGTGTTGACGGTGGCTCCGAGCTGTGGTGGGAGCCAGCAGAGGCTGGCGGCAGGTACGCGAAGACGTCCTCCTCGTCGCTGCTCTCGTATTCCTCGTCCTGGTCCTCGTATATGGGCTGCTGCTGGTGCTGCTGGCCCGTCCCGGGTTGCCAGAACAGGGACTGCGGCTCGCTGAGCGCGGAGGCCGCCGTCATCGGGCGCCCCGACGCCGACGTCTGCGGTCGTCGCGACATGGCTGGCAGCAGGCAGAGAAGAAAGGCGATGGAGCGACCGGGCCAAGCGGCAGGACGCAAGTGCTGATTGCGCCCGACTTGTCCCAGTCCCAAACGGCCGATTGAGCGCTGTCACCGTCCAACTCCGCCACAGCAAACTTTCCCCTGGCCTGCAGGTCATTCAGGCACCGGACCCACTCTCTCACAGCCCCCAGGCCTCTCCTTGCGATTCCAATCTCCCGTCTCACTGCTGCACTCCTTGCGCGTGTCCCGGCCCTTGCTCTGGCAGCTGTTCCCTCGCGTGTTCCGGCTAATTCGCTGCCGCCTGCAGCAGGCACGCGCTCTGGACGAGTCGTGCTTCTTCGGCCCGTTGCTCTTTTCGACTCCTATTCGCTGCCTCCGTCCCGCGCTGCAAACAGTCCAGGTGCAGCTTCTCCGCGCACAGCCTGGCTGCTTGTTCCTGCAAAGACGCATGCGCACGGACTCGCGCTCAAAGAAGACCGACCTCGAATCATCGTCGTCAACGCATGCATCGCTATCTCACAGCTTGGATACACGCTGTAGCGATAGTGCACGCCAAGAAATGCTAATGAGAGATACATTCGACCGAGCGTGGCATCGGAATGCCGTCAAAATTCCGTTGAGTGAATCGCACTGATCAGTGATTGGTCTCACCTGAGCTCAAAGCTCGTGGTCGGAGAATCGCAGAACCTATCACGCAGTCATAGCTAGAAGAATCTAGAGCGTAGTCGTTCTAGGAAAGCGACTCAGACCAGAAACTGACAGGACCAGAATTGAGGACCAGTCGGAGTGCGAATGAAGAACAACGTTAGAAGATTCAACAGAAGGCACGATTTTATCAGCATGATGACCAGCTTGTAACAAACCAGCAGGCGTGGTCTTGGGCATTCTAAGCTGGTCGAAAGTGATGGACCAAGTCTAGTCGTCTCGTTTTGTATGGGGTTTCTCGACTTCCAAATCGACCTCCTCAGCCACGACAACCTCTACGCGGCTGCTGTCATCGCATTGACCGAGTATAGCTTGGTCAAGCATAGTCTCATGCGCCGGCCACAGGAGACTCGTCAGCGAGTACACGGCGGCCGCAAGCGCGAACTTTATCGAGCTGTCACCGGCGTGTTATGCTAAAGTTGAGCAAGCGAACGCACCCCGAGGATATACGCCATGTCGTACAAATACCTGCCCCCTCCTACGACGATCTTGGGATTGATGGCGCTGATGAGCCCTGGGAGATTCGGCGGGACCGAGACGAGCAGAGCCACGCCCGCGCGCCAGTTCTGCCAGCGGCGCAGCCGAGGATCACAGTTACTACAGTGCTGCAGTGCAAGAACCCGAGGAATCAGGCACGCACGATTCCTGCGGTATAGCGGTAACGTCCATGCGGCTGATACAGCGCAGGGACGTCCAGGGCACCCCGATGCACAAGGTAGTACTATAATCCAATCGGGTTTGAGTTGGCATTATAGCAAGGCAATGTGACAGCACGCGCATCGCTAATCATGATACCAGCTATAGGGCCTGTAGTTTCGTCAACAACGATGAGGCGGGCCCGCGTCTTCCAACAAGAGCAACCCACCGAGAAACACAGTGTAGCCGGACACTGCGAGGGAGCGCAGTAAGTTGTTAATGTCGCGAGCTGTCGTATAACAAAGGCCGCAGAACGCTCGTGCTTACTAAAAGTAAGGAAACCCGTGGCGTTCGCGAGGATCTCCCAAGGGCACAGTGCCCATCCTCCAATAATCGCGCAAAGAATCTGTCCTCTGCGAATATTCAAGTACTGCCGCGCGCATCAGCAGAGACGGGGGAGATGAATCTAGACTGCGGTCTGCGAGTGCAGAAAACACACGCACCTTCGGCCACAATGCTGCAAAATCATTCCCGGCCGACAGGCTGTTCGCGGAGATATTAGTGCCCAGTGTTGCGAGAGCGAATGCAAGCGAGGCGAAGAATGCTGCAGCGCGGTTGTCCCAGTGATCGATCAGGCGCAGCGGGTCCCAGAGGACTTCGCCGTAGAGGATCGTCCCAGCACTTGTTACGGCGATGCCGATGAATGCAGCCAGCGTGAAACAGACTGGAATAATAAGGAGCTGTATGTATTGGTCCTTTGGCGTGCGTGCATAGCGAGTGAAATCAGGAATGTTGCATGCCAACTGCAGGAGAATATCAACGCTCGGTACAGGAGCTCCTTTGTGACGAAATACTCCTTACGGTAGCGTATTCACCCATGGCAGAGTTCATGGCCAGGAGCCATGCCCACGCGAGACGGGGGCCATGGATTGTCGCCGGTAACGATAACACACTGTCTGATCCAGACCGCCCTGAAGTCGAAATGAATGCCCAGATCATCATGGAGAGCCATGCGATGGGGACTACGACGAATTTCGCTAGGAAGAGCCACCGGATGCGCTGCGGCGAAACAAGCAGAAATGGGAACTGTATGCACCAAAAGATGAAGTAGCAAAGCATCCCTGGGTGTGTGGAACGTTGGTCGGTTGCCACAAATCGGTTCTGGTATAATGAAAACCATACCAGACGACGTAATCGGAGACGAACTCGAAAGGTGATTTGGAAGACGTGCAAAGGAGGGCCAAATGGCCTTGATCATCTGGTAAACACACTCACTCCTAGACGAAGGGGCATTAGACCTGTTGCGCAGAGTCGGGTCCGAATTATTACCCCGTAAAGCTCTGGACCGCGAACCAGAAGAGCGCCAGAATGCACCTGGACACGACGCTGAAGTAAGAGAAGAAGAACCCGAACGAAGAGCGGTTCAAGACTGGGAAAGGGATATGAAGCCTCGCTCCGATATACCCATTCGCGGTTACGGCAAAGCCGATGAGAAGGTTTCCGATGGCAATTGCGAGCAGAGACTGGCGCCAGGACAAGCCAACCGCTAGCATAGAGCTTGCGACCTCCCAAGTACTATTCACCGCGCTGTCAGGGTGGATAGGATGGACGTAAGACGGCGCTTACGCGACGTTGAAAGCATCGGAGACCCAGTACGCAATATAATTGTACGTCGACCAGGTGCGTGCCTCGGGCGGGCAGGGTTCCATGTCCTATATTCGGCGAGGCGTTTATCAGCGCCAAATACAGCGTTGTACAGTGCCCAGGTGACCTTGTTGCTCCATGCATGATCTGGCGCAAGAGTCGACGCCTCTGGCTTGAGTTCCCAAGCCTCTCTAGTGGCAAGTCTGGCAAGGCGAGAGCGAATCTGACGAACCATGTAGTAGACTGAAGGCAACGTATTCCGCGTGCTCCAACTGACATCGTCTAAAGGGTCCGCACTGAGATAACGGCTGCCAGTGGACGCCCGTCGCCGCGGCGGGCGTTTTAGCAATCAGAGTCTGGAACTCGCACGCTGTCCCATGAAGCGGCGCATGGCTATTGTGGATGCGATAGGCGCATCGGGCGGCGTGTATTCAAGGAGTCGCTGGGCTGGCGAGGAAATCAAGAAATTCAAGAGGGTACATACAAGTCCGAGTCGGCGGCGACTGAAACGTTATGCAGCATTTGCCCACCTACTTACACGGCGCCGACAGTGTGCACCCACTCCATCATCCAGTTGAATGGCTCACACATTGGAACCTTGTATCACCCATTTTTTTCTGGAAATGATCTGCACATCTGGCATCCGCGTAGGCAGTTGCTCGACCTCGTCGACAGCCTCGTCCAACCCATCGACGGCGCACAGCGCTCCCTTTCAATCGGCATATTTGACCGCTGTTCTAGCGCCGTCCGCAAATAGCGAAGCGCTCCGACATACGATGACATTGCATGGGTTACTGCTCGTTGCTCTCGGTATCTGCTACACTATTCATTTGCTCCTTCCGATTGATCACGAGGAGCTACTGTCTGCCCAGGACGGCGTCTACCTGTTGGAGGTATTGCATTGGACGTCGTTAGGGAGCCCAACTTGCTGGCGCCGATGCTACGTGTCTGTGGCTGCCTCAAATTCGCAAACCCTGCTCGCCCCGAGCCGCTGCTTAGTCGGACACCTGGAGCTTGTGAACTTTATACTGAGGCGACCCCGACGCACTGTGACGCATGGGCTGCAGATGTTACTCTCACGCCGATATAGACTAGGTGACTCGAAGGTGTTTCAACGTCTCTAGCACCAGTCGTCCTCCGCATTATCTACCCGGGGAACCCCAGCCACCGCAGATCCACACTGGTGTCTGTCTTCTCCCAGCGGCGAAGCAGGGCCGGATGTTGGCGCCGCACTTCCGATGTTTGGCACTGGCAGTCGAAGTCTGTCACCATCCTCCACCACCTCACACTCTTCCTATGCATGACTTTCCACACACACGACGCGCAGCGTAACATTCCCTGTGTACATGCGTATTCGTGAATCCTCTGGCTAAACTCAGTGACGGAAAGCCGCGATTGCGTTGCGCTTCTGCAGCCATGCCTGATCAGCGCGCCGACCAAAGCAAACCGTCCATGTCTGGATGGGGACCACTCGGCCGTACAGCGGAACTTCTTCGCGCTATGCGGTCACGAATAGGCCACCCTGTAGTCTGGTTTTGCGGGCCATATACTGTACTTGCAGCGGCATGTCCTTCGCCATGACTGCTATGACGACGAATGTCTACGAAATGCAGCTCGTAGTATTCTGAATGCATTTCAGAGGCGAAGTGCATGCAATGGGAGATGCTATTCTTACGCTCGTCGAGACCCTGGCGCGATCGACCATCGTGGGCCGAGATTATGGACGCGCTGAAGGCCCTGTTTATATCTTGTTCGTTCATATCTCTTGCTTGTCACGGCCACAATCGATCCTCAGTCGTACCCTGCTACTGGCAAAAGCTTCCAGAGCGCAATCACTGGCCATCGTCGGCGGCATTCCAACGGTTCGGAGATGTCGAAGCGACTCGTCTTCGGCCGGCGAAATGCTGAAGCGTGCAGAAGCAGAATGAGCTATGCAAGATACAGTAATCTTCTCTTCACCCTTTCATGCTTATCGAGTCAATCTAGGGCCGCGCCTTGTATGGGACGTCTTTTCACGTCCTCAATGCGCATACGCGTTCCAGCCTTTACGGCCGCTGTTATAGTGACGTAAAGCACGGAATACCCTTTTCCAGTGCGTCTGTCTGACCATTCTGGCCATAAAGCAGCCTTTTGTCGCATCAGTACGCCATTTTCTGGGCGTCCCTTCCGCCAATGAGGAAAAATCCCCTGACCAGACCGTTTGCAGGGCTATCAACTAACAAAGCCACTACGCCACCTGCGGTCTCCTGCTCAGCAACGGGTGAGTTAAGTACAGGAGCCCGCAGGCAGGGTGCTGACCGCGGCCGCCTGCAGAATCGACCTTCACCCAACCGAAATGAAACCAAGCATGAACGTGCCCCTCAGCGCTTTATCCAACGTTTTCCGACACTATAGGGCCAATGGTGAGCCATAATGGTGCTGCGCAGCGGGATGGGTTACTCGGCCGGGGCAACCGGCGCTCCCGAGGGCGGCACTGCCTATAGCAGTCTAAAGTCAATTCATTCGAGACATCGCTGCCGGCCACGGGCCAAGTCGGCTTCACCGGGACGACCAGTGAAATTCAGCTCTAGGGAAATGACCCTTTAAGCTGTCTCTGCGCAGCCAAGGAGTACGGGTTCACCAGGAGTCGCAATCCAAGCTAAAGCGCAAAGCCGCAGCTCAGAAAATCTTGTAATTTCATTAGCTGCCCCCCCTGGCAGGGCACTACTGGCGTGACGTCCGCACCTGAATTTGCCATTTTGCATATGCAATGCGGCACCAGGCCTAAATGGGAGCTGTGCTTAACTGAAGCATGACCGTACGACAGTTGACGTGCTGGACGAACAGGCTCTGGCAGCTTGGCAAGTGTATCGCGAATCACTGTCTGTACTGTCGTTGCCGAAGAGAGACTAAAGCATGCCCAGACATATAGTATGACTATCAAAGGGTATCTCCAAAAGCCGGACCGCAGCCCTGTTGTCCGAAGGGACATGCGCACCAGGAGACCGCGCTCGCCAGCATCTCCGGACGACGTCATGCCGCGTTTGTGCCACTGTCTGTGTACAGTAAGCTTAAATTTATCTGATAAGTTCTCGCCGGGCATGCTCGTCACCTTCAAGCAGACGTCAGAGCGACTCCGGAAGGCGGGCTGAGTGCTCCGTTCTCAGTCGTCATTGTTCTGTCAGGCTCAGCTGTCCGGATCAAAGTTTGTTCGTATTTGCACTAGTCACAGTTGAAACAAAAACAACACTCCTGGTGCCTGAACGCACAATACTCGCGGGGCACAATGGCTGTTCTCAATCTGGGAACACAATGTATGAACTCACCGGCGAGGCACCTGCAGAGATGAACGACCTTCCTGGATGCGTCAATGAGCAGCATGCCATGCGGGGTTTGTTTCTCTCCGCGAGCCGTTCATTGTTGACCATCATGATCAACTCGGCGGACGTCGTCTAGCCTCTTGCCGACGTCTGCTCCGCCCCTGCACGCGTTCTCAACTCATCGTTCGCCCGGCCGCGGACGATCGTGAAACGACATCGCGCCCTGCGCGGGACCGCTTCCGACCTGAAGCTGAAGCAGGAGACCAAAACCCGTTTCGTCGCCGCCGCCGCTGCAACCGGCGCAGTCGTCACACAACAAACAAAAAGCCGCAAGGCACGGGCGTCGGCAATTGCAAAATATACTGCATGTGTACGTACTCGCTAGCTTATTCTCTATTGGCGGCCAGGTACGCGACTTGACGCCGGTCACGCACGCCCATTGAGGGGAAAGATTTACATTTCTGCACCAGTGCAACTGCAAGATGCCCCGTCCGAATCCCCATTCAGATTCCCCAGTCCCATCTGCGCCTTTCGAAGTTCGCCGCGAGCATGGAACCGCCGGCGAAGCAGCATGCGCCTTCTGGCATTGGGGTTCGCTGAATGCCGTGGGCGTTCCAGCAGCTCAGTGTGTGAATCGGCCAGACAGGGCATGCCGGATCCGCGGTTCGAGGCCTCCTATGAATTGAAAATCGATTCTTGGCCAGCCGACGGCCAAGAGCGTGCCTGTATCCAACCGTACTCAGCTGTCTTTGTGCTCTTCAGAATGAACGCATAGCGCTTGCCTTTGTCAGACATGGCCTCACGTGAGAAGGGACTCAGCTCACCGCCTTGCAACAATGAATGAGCGCATTGAGGACACCAACAAAGACGTCGACGATCCTGGGAACGGGATCCCACGGCCGATGATGTTTGCCATGATCCCGTCTGATGATCCCGAGCTGCGGCGGTTCGCATCATCTCAGTGAGACCCTGAGCATACAATTTTTGCGTCACAGGCGGTGAGATTGCTCGATGTTACATTGCCATGAGAGAGACTGACAGAGAGGACAGAGTGTAAAGAAAAGCGCATGGTAGTAACCGCGAGGGACTACGGACACTAGTATCTCACGGGGGAAGAAAAAGTATGTGAGTGTGTATGAGATGGGTCAAATGTTCTTGGGGACAAGGAATAAAAGAGCGACGGTGGTTACGGGTGGTACAGTTACCAAAGAAAGGTGTTGGTTTCGAAGGGAGAACAAGACCGCATGCTCTGCTGGTGCTACGTAGGGCCTACGTCCGGGGAATTAACAGCGGCAGCGGTCAGGCAACCATCCAGAAGGGCGGAAAGCAGAATCCAGAATTCGGATGAGGGTCCCGTAGGGACGGAACGGCCGGGGAAGCCACGTATAACAGCTGAGCGCGGGTGGCGGTAAAGAGGTGGGCGGGGGGGATGGCGTATGTGAGTGACTGAATGGTAAGGGCGGACCAGCGCGAGCTCGGCGGAGCGACGAGGATACTAGGAGGTTTTGGGTGACGACGATAGATGAGATGCTAAGGAAACACCAATACGAGGACCGAATCTGTGCGCCAGCGATCGATTTTAGCACACGTTGACCAAGTAAACGCGATCTGCGCCGTTGTTACGCACAAGGAAAAGAGAAGACGGCGCCAGGGCGTTGCGAACGCTGTGATGGTCGCGGCTTAAGCAGACCGGGCAAGGGCCATGGACAGATGAGCGCGTACCTCCTGGACACCTGTCTTGGGTGTCGATGCAGAAGATGTTCACGAGTCGCGAGCCTAAACGGGGAGCGATCAGTGCCGGGCATTTGCGTTTGTGTGCAAGCAGCTAGAACACACCTCGACGGGCGACTCTGAGCGCTTCCAGTCCGACACCCGCTTCCAGTCTGATACCGGCGTGCGCTTCCAGTCGCTGACGGGCTCGCGGGCAGCGACGTCGTCCCGCTTCCAGTCCGATACGCGCTTCCAGTCCGAAACGCGTTTCCAGTCGGACACGGGCCTGCGCTTCCAGTCGGAGACGGGCTCTGGCTCTGGCTCGCGTTTCCAGTCTGATACTGGCTGGGCTTCGCGGGCCTCTACGTCGTCGCGTTTCCAGTCCGACACGGGCTCACGAGCCTCAACGTCGTCACGCTTCCAGTCTGATACCCGCTGCGAAGACGGTGAGCATGCCTGCCCCCCAAAACGGGATCGATAAAAACGCACGGCTTCGATGTCAGGTGTCGCTCGCCGTGCCTGCAGCAACTGAACTGAGCACAGATCGCAGTCCGAGGAGAGGCCAACGCACCTCGTCCGAGCGGCGCCAGTCTGATACGCGGCGTGCGAGCTGCTCGTCCTGCGGGGGGACGACCTGAGACGGCGATAAGCAAGGCTTGGCGGGCGGGGGGCGCGTTGAGGGGCTCACAGGGGCGGCGTAGGCGAGGGCGACGGAGAGCACGAGGGCAATGGGTTGCAGCTTCATGGCGGCGAGTATGAGGACAGGCAGGGGAAGTCAGGAGGCAAGCAAAGATGCTTCGGGACGACTTTTATGACGGACCCACTGCCCATCAGGAACGCGGCGGAGCACGGCTGCACTTACTCCTGCCCCGGCTGTGGCCGCAGTGTTGGCCCTGTCACGCCCCCCGCCAGTTAAGTTACAGTAGACTTATCCCGTCCAGCTGATGCCATGGATCCATCCCGAACACGGCTCAGTTCTGTTCACCTCCAGGCACGCCGTGCAAAATCCTGGCATGCCCGCCACCTTACTCCTCACACCGCCAGGGTAGCTATTACACAACTCCTAAATGATAATCTCAGCATCCAAATGGCTGTTCGTTGATTGTTCGATGTTAGAGAGCGAGTTAGTACAGTATGGTGTTGGCCTCCCATCTGAACAAGAACCGTACCATGCCCACATGCGCTACAAGTTGTCCATCACCCAGCAGCAGATCAGAACCACACGCAGCCCTCTCTGGCTGCTGCATGCTCGAGACCGTATGTATCATGTACTCACACCTTGTCCGACGTCCTCCGGCCAAGACGTCTTCTCAACTCGGCACGCCATTCAACCCAACCTGGTGGTCCAGCGGCCAGCAGTAGCACCTCATCCTCCACTCCGCACGCTGCCTCTCACGTGTCATCCCGCCCTTGCCTATCGCGCACCTGCCAGGAGCCCGGAGCAATCCAGACCTTCCAATCGCAGACGCTGCAACAACATACGACCGCACCTGCCAGTGTCTTCCGATTGCGAAATCTGCGCAACCCAAAGACAGTACTGTCAATTGCGCCTGCAAGAATTCACTGACAGGCCCTGGCCAGCCACGATAGATACGATGCATTGAACAGTAGAACGGGGATGACATAACACACCCCCATCTCCAGCAAATTCCAGACGCTCCAAGCGCCAGCTCACAGACTTTGTTCAAGTGACGCCGGGACCTTTGTCCAATGGTCGCACGTGTGGAAGTAATGTTACACATCTATGCAAAGTTGCGATATACATCATCATAGCGAGCGCTGCGCTGAGCAACCGATCTGTCGCGCGCCATGGCACAAGGCAAGCCCCGGACGAACCCCTACAGCTACAGCACTCAATCCTGATGAGCACAGTCAGTATCCACACAAACTCCGGCATGGTGGAATAGACGACAGGGCGTACCCATAGCTTGATCAGACCGTCCCACGAAGCCGTGACAACTTTAGACTGCAAGGGCGCCAAATGCGTCAGCACCCGCGCGACCTCGCTCCGCAAACAGCACGCCACTCGCCGTACAGGGTGTACAGGGCGTGGGCGTGGGTATGGGCATGGGTATGGGGACGTACCGTTTCGTGTGGGAGCCACTCGTGCGCGATCACGACCTTCGAGTGCGCCTGCAGGCGATTCTTGATCCGCCCCGTCTTCCAGTCCCAGAAGATGACCCACCCGCCCGCGTCGCCGCTGGAGATCCAGCGGCCGTCGGGCGAAAAGCCAATCTGCGCCGCGTACCCCGCGACGCCGTGGCCCGCGAACCGCTTCTTCCGGTTTTGCCTGAAGTTGTCCGTGTTGTACACCAGAATCTGGTTATCGAGCGATTGCGCGGCAAAGTATTTCTCTGCACCCGGCCAGCCGCGCGTCAGTAGGGTGGTTTCAGATCGCAAAGCGTTGCTGGCGGAACCACAACGCGACACGAAAACACTAAACGGTACGCACTGCTAGGATGAAGCGTGACCGCGGGCATCGAGTGCATGTGCGGCTCTGCAATGTACTTGATGACGACGGGGATGTCAAATTCCCATGCGCGAATCGTCTTGTCGTCCGACGTCGTGACGAATCGTCTATTCTCGTCGACGAAAGTGATTGTATTGACAGGCCCAAGGTGCTGGTCGTATTCTTGGGTGATCTCCCCGCTGTTGATGTCGTACTGCACCGGGAAGACAGAAAAGAAGCCAGTCAGCCTAAATTCCCCACATCCCGTGCCGTGACGGTCCGTTTAGCGACGTGCGCGCGTACCTGGATGATCTTCTTGTCTGACATGCCGGCCAGGAAGATGTGCTGTTTGTCGTCGTCCGGGTGGAACCGAACCACATAGGGTGTCTTGCCATTCGAAAATGCCTTTAAGCACTGGCCGGTCTCCGTGTCCCACAGCTTCATTTGACGATCGTATCCACAAGACAAGAATTTGCGGCCATCGTTGGTGAAGGTGACGTCCTTGACAGCCTTCGTGTGCCCCATGAAGGACCGCAACAAATTGCCCTCCCGATAAATGTCCCATAGCTGCCGGTGGGCAATGCCGAAGTTTCAGCATCCAGCGAAGGTCAAGTAGCGCAAGCGCACGACGGAAAGACACGAGTGTAAAACAAGCACGGCACGTCATGCCGAAGAGTGAAAGGACGATGAAAGCAGAACGGAGCGCTGCTCACCTTGATCTTGGTGTCCATCCCGCCACTGAGCAGGAGGTGGCCCGTGCTAGGAAAGGTGCGAATGACACTGACACCGCCTTGGTGCCCCGTCCACGTGTGGATACAAGTCTTGGGCAAGAAGCATTCCTGGGAGCCAGCTTCGGCGGCCAGCTGTGGCGCCTCGCCAAACGGCGGATCCATGTACGTCCGGCCTTGATAGTCCGTGAGACTCTTGCCGTGGAACTGCGTCTTCTCCGAGCCAAAAAGCCCTTCTTGGGTTTGAGCTTCCCGAGGCGGATCGACTCTGGATCAGCAGCTCCGGCCGCTACGAGAGCCGCGTCGGCGGCCTCCAGCTCGTCAATTTCCGCTTGGTCCGGCGCGTCTTCGCGAATGTCGTCGCCCGTCCACGTCGCCCAAGGACCCACGTACGCGCCTTCGCCATCTACGACGTCGAGGTCGCCCTTTTTGCCGCGTTTCCGCTTGAGCTCCTTCCGAGAGCTATGGGATGCACGGATGACATCGAGCGTAGCGCCGTTGTTCTGCGCCGCAAGAGCAGCGTCGCCAACGACCCGGGGTGCTAAGGGGTCCTGACTAGGGTTTGCGGAGTAGCCAAGTACGACGTGCGACAGGTGCTGGGCGCGAAACGAGTGATCGGTCATAGCATGCTCCTCGACATGTCCAGCAATGGCGTTCTGGTTTGGTAGCTTATTGCGGTCCATGAACGGATTCATGGGACCGGTGACTGGCTGCATCATGTCTTCGTATGGGATGTTGACGTTCATCTGCGTGTCCGAAGGCCGAGTTACGAGCGAGGTGAGGTTCATAATGTCCTGCAGGAATATCCGGGATGTTAGCTTATACCATAGTGGAAGTATAATAACCATACTTCTGCTAGGACATCAGGCGCAGCGTCGACGCTCTTTTCTGGGCCAGCAACGCGAGGTCTTTTAGCAGCTGGTAGCGTGGAAATGGCAAACGCGTCCTCCGGACCAGCCACTTGAGCCGTGGCATCGTCAGAGTCAGACGCAGAGTCGTAGGCAACAAGAGTCATAACGCAATGCGCTAGGCGACCCGAGCAACGAAGTAGAGATGTGAAGAAACGCGCCTGTCGCGGTCGAGTCGAGCAAGCTGAGTCGTCGGAGTTGCCGGCGCGGTTCCGTCACCGGGACATGGCTTGACCTCCAACGACAACGGCGCGGACTGGTTGTCACTGGTGCTGCTCAGTATCGCCTCCCTGCCTGCGATCTATGACAGCTGTCCTTCTGAGGATTTTTTGTGACTTTCGGTGTCTGAACCCGGTCCTGGACGTGAACAGCGTCAGTAAAAAAACTCCTGGACGCCGAAATCGTTTCTCATGCTCCGGAACCTGACTGTTTGCCACTCACACGTCGACCTCTTTCCTGGGTATGTTTTCGATCTCTGCCACTGGCCACTGTCAATTCGTGCTGCCATCTAATCCCAGCCGTGCGACCTGTTTCCCGCTCGGGCATTTGCTTTCTCCCACACTGTACGGCAGGCTCCACATTTCTGAGCATATGGATCTGCCAACGGCGACAGCACCGTTCCTGAGCATTCACCGGTTCACGTCCCGAGCTCGACGTCGACGGTCGTGACCAACAGCCGCCCTGACTGCGAGACGCGCCTCTCCATCCGCTACCGCATTTGCGCCACGTAATGCATGTCTCTTACTCAATCTGATTTCTGCGTTGCCTTGACCGTCCACTAGATCTGCCCAGGCTGCACTCGGCCGTCTTTTCCGCAGCTCGTACGCTCTTCGGCCGGACTGTTCAGCCCTCCAACCTATCCTGTGGCTGCTGGCAATTTTGTGCACCAAAACTTTGGGCTTTGATTGATAGGCAGCAGCGCCAGCATTCAACGCTTGAAAGAAGGCGCGGTCTGTTACTCTGCATGGGGTGTCCGCCCGACCGTCTTCCCCGATTGCACGCGTACAGTAACCCCCCTGCTTTGCTATGCCCCTGTTTACCAGGCACATTACCTTATTGCCATGGCTGAAGTTGTGCCGGCGTAAATTGTACGCGCTTTCTTGAAACGACAGCGCTTACACCTGAACGAGTTATCTTGCTCGATCTGCGATTTGTATGTCCTCGCGGCCCGTTCCCTGACCAGGCAGCGCCTAGATTCTGGACCGCGCGCTGAGGTGGCTATTGGGCTCTTTTACGATGATGACTTATGGGTGTATTGCCATTGACAACGGCGCCTTCGATGCCAAACTGTCTACTTCCCACGGCACATTCCAGTGACGAAATTTCCCATGCCGCATTCGACGTTCTGAAGGTTTGCAATGCAACTTTATCTTGCGATATGCTTTATAACAGAAAGAGGATCCACAGCTGTGAATTTGGTCATTGCCACGTAGTTCGGGATTGAAGCCGCACGCCTACATATGTCGCCTGTTTATCGCAGACTCCTCGCGCACTGCGGAATGTTGTTCAGCTCACCCCGCACACTGGTACATCTGCTCACCGTCTTCATATCTCACGGGTAATTAAAAATCTAAAATACACTTGTCGCTCGTACAGATCCTCTACAGCGTTTCCGAAGTGATGCAGGGCATATTTACTGCCATTTAGTGCAGAGTGCATAGTGAAAATATTTGCTTGATTTTTATGTAGTCTATAGCACTCAGTTTTACTGATTATGCACCTGCCTGGAGGTGTAGAAGAATAGATTGTTGTCATTGAAAATCCGGAATCAAATGACACCTCGCGGCTTCTCCAATGGATCTGCGCCGCACGTCACTTCTTCATGCCCGCCTCGCCTCCACCTTCGGCCGCACGGCGAAGACGGCGAAATATCCTTGAATACGGGCTTCAGGAGTACATATCCACGCTATGCACATACACCGCGCTCGCTACGCTGGTTGTCCTCGGCGTGTCTCTGCTCGTGAATCTGCACACCGACTTCAAGTCGCTACTTCTCTCTGGCTGGCGTCTACTGCAATTGGCATTTAGGCTTGCTACTGGAACGGCGAGTGTTCTGGGATCGGCTGGCTCGCTCGGCGCGAGAGCTTGGTGCCGTCTTCCTGGCCCGCGATGGGGCTGCTCGCCGGCGTCCTTCAACGAGCCGATCACTCTTGAACTGGCTGCACATCGAGTAAAGCATACCGCAGTCACCTCGCTCGATGTGCGTGGTGCACAAGTTTCCTTGTTTGAAGACGATTGACGCGTGTTTCAGGTATTCGAGTCGTTTGCACGAGGCATGCAGGCCTCGCTCTCCGACCGCGTGTCGTATATCGAGTAAGCATAATGAACGCCAAAAATTCTCATAGAATCGATACTGAATTTATATCAATCAGCTTTATGGGCCATGTCGGACGCGGTGTCCATCATGGACGACATCCCGGACGGCCCGCGGCTCGCGGACTCGCTCGCCGAGCTCAAGGACGTCGTGATGCGCGTCGAGGACGGCGTGTCGGAGATCAACCGCGTCGGCTGGCAGGCCTTCTCGTCCATCGACCGCTGGATCGCGCGCGTGCGCGACGCGATCGTCGCCATGCACAACGCGGGGCGCGCGGACGAGCGCGAGCTGCACCGCCTGCTCGCGCAGCTGTCCGCCTCGTCGCGCGCGGGCGTCGACGAGCTCATCCGGCTCATCGACCGCACGCTGCTGCACACGCACGCCGGGCTCAGCGCCGCGAGCGACGTGCGCCGCCACGCGCTCGCCGCCGGCGCGGACATCCAGCGCCGCCTGAACGAGCGCTCGCTCCCGCAGCGCGTCTGGGAGGCCGGCTCGCACGCGGTCAAGGTCGCCAAGCGCAACGTGCGCAGTATACAGGGCATCTACGACGCGACGAACGACGTGCAGGCCCAGCTGGGCATGGTGCGGCGCTATCTGGTCGACTACCAGTCGAATGCGGCCAACTTCCATGTGAGCCATCGTTCCGACCTGCATGAGTTCCACTGACTCTCGCTTTCTGCCTGTTTCAGTCCGAGATTAAGGCAATGTAAGCGCTGAGCGAATCACTCATTTAGGATGTACTCGTGCTAATCCAGTGCAGGGAAATCTTGACGCTAGACCAAGAGCTGGTGCGTCGTCATCGTGGCTCCGTGGTCTGCGGAACTCATATAATATGCGTAGAGGGAGCTGGAGTATCTCGGTCGGAAGATAGAGGAAGTCATGAAGGAAGCCAAACGCGCGAATCGCGACGCGTTAGAGAAGTCAGCTCGGTCGCTGGACTCGTAAGATCTTGCGTGTATCAATGTATAGTACCTGTACTCCCATCTTGCTGCTATCATAGTGCTGTATCCCTCGAGTATCGTCGCCCACAAGCAGTCGCAGGTTTTCGGCTATGGCAAGCGTTGAAATTTCCGTTCTATTTCTTCCCTCCGTCCGCGCGTACACCCCGTATTAGCACATCTTTACATACAATTACTTGGTTCCCGTACTCCTACGACCCTACGAGCAGACAAGCGTAAAAGGACAACGTTCACGACCAAGGCTGACCTGATAAAAGCATCGGCCCCGTCAAGCCACAGGCGCGACAGCGCCGAGCTGGCGCCGCAGCTGATGCGGCAGCTCGTCCAGCTGCAGCGGCGGATTTTCCGGATGGCCCTAAATAAACCAGGCAAGTAAGTAGGGAGATTGGCGCACAGTGGCATGCAAGATAAGAATGCAGACAGGACGGAACACCCAACAGCAGAATGCAGACAGGACGGAACACCCAACAGCAGACAGAGACAGGACGGAACACTCAACGCGGGCGGGACTCACATGCGTCAAATGATACTTGAGCCCGCTGAGCTGCTTGTACCGATTCGGACACCCGTCGCGCGGGCAGGTGTACAGCTTCTTCGGACGTCCGAGTTCCGCCGCCTTTGCACGGGCGGCTTCTTGGAGTTGACCTTGATCTCCCGGTCCGGCGTTGGTGTTGGTGTCAGTGTTGGTAGTGGTGGAGGTGGTGCATTTGACCCGGTTCACGGCGGTGCGGAAATGCGCGCGCGAGCTGCATGCGCGCGCTCAGCGATCAGGACGGCGATAACGATGACGACGACGACGCACACTTGCAGATGATACTGGATGCCATTGATATTCTGTCGCCCACCACCAGAGACAGGGAGCAACGCGCATTAGCCCCCCACCCCCCAACGCCGTAGCGCACGCACCTTCCACGCCTTGCCGCACCCCGGCAGCGCGCATCGGAAGATCTTGTCCTCCGCGGCGCCGGGGTGCGCGGCCTTCTTGTGCGCCATGAGGTCCGCGCTCGTCGCGAAGCGCACCGTGCTCGCCCCCGCCCCCGTGCCGCTGTCCTGCTGGTGCATCTCGCGCTCGACGAGCGGCCAGCACGCGGCGTGCCCGCACGCGTACGCCAGCGTCGCCGCGTCGGACGTCACCGCGCGCACGGACGACAGGCGCGACGTCGCGCCGCCGTCCACGCGCCGCCGTTTTGCGGGCCGTGTGTGCGCTACGGTGGTGGACGTGGATGTTGAGGGGGAGGAGGACCCGGCGCCGTCAGGGATGGATGCGCCGCCGCTGTCGAGATCCAACGATGGCACCGGCACGTATGCATCGGGGAGAGGCTCGGCGGGCGAGAGCTGCTGCTCGTCCGGTGCTTGCGCGTGCACGTCGGGAGACGCATACACATGCTGCATATCCATATCCACCTCCATGTCGTCGTGCAAGTCCAGCCGGCCATAGTCGACGTCAGACGGCTGGTAGAACGGCTGCGGGACCGTCCTGCGGCGACGAAAGAGCTGAAGTGCCGCTCCCACTCGGGGCGTCGAGCTCCGTTTGAAGATGAAGCTCGAGCGGCTGCTGCTGCAAGGACGGGTCGATGGCAAACACCGCAGTGTCCTGCTGGTGCGCCGTGACCTGCCACGACGGCATAAGCTGCGACGCGTACGGGAAGCCGCCCCATCCCAGCGCGAGGCTGGCGTCGACCGGCGTATCCGAGGGTGCCGGCCAGTCTGAGTGCTGCTGAAGATCCTGGATACGGTCTGACTCGACAGGCGACGGGCTGGGAGTTGACGTTGAAGTTGAAGTTGACGTCGATGCTGCTGTTGTTGCTGTTGTTGTTGTTAAAGCTGCATTTGGCGTTTGACTTTGAGTTTGAGTTTGCATCTGGATCTTGCGCTGCAGCATCCTATATCTAAAGTAGCGCGCAAAGCTAGGTATCAGCACCCTCCCACCCCTCCATCCGCACACCCTCCCACAAATTCAAAAAGACTCACCGATTGCGACACGCAAGACTACTCCTGCTCATGGCCTGGCCGACCTTAGTCCACCGTCCCTCGAACCGGGCGACCATCTGCAGCAGCTCGTCGTCCTCGCGCGCGGACCAGCCGTCCTTGCGCAGCGCGGGGTCGAGCGCCTCGCGGTAGCGCTTGCTGCACGCGTCGTCCGTGCGGCCGGGGATGCCGCGCGCGATGGCCGCCCAGCGCCCCGGGTGCGCGGCGTGCAGCGCGAGCAGCGCCGCGTCCTCCTCCGCGCTCCACAGCGTCTTCTTCACGTCCGGCGAGAGCGAGTGCAGCCAGCGTTTGCGGCACGCTTTGTTCGTCCTGCGGACGCAGCGAGCGATAGTGAGCAGCGAGCGGGTGTTGGCGATCCAGCGAGCGACAATGCGAGGACGTCCGAATCAGCGAGCTGCAGGCGTGTGAGAACCTGCACGCACCTCCCCGGGATGGCCTCCGCAATCTGGCGCCACTGGTCCTTGGTGCCATACACCGCGATCTGCTGCAGCAGCACGTTGTCCTCATCCTGCGTCCAGGGCGTCATGAGCCTGAGTCCGGCAGCGTGGGAAGCCGCGGAGGCGGAGTTTCTCCTGCTGAATTGTTCTTCGGATTAATCGGGATTTCACACCGTCCACCGTGGCGCAAACCACCACCGCCCACCGTGGCGTAAACCACCACCCACAGTGAGAATACGGGGCCAGGACCAGGTTGTAATCGTTATCTCCAAGAAAGGCGTCGCTTCGTTAATCTAGCGATTGCGGGAAACATGGCGTACAGTACAAGAACGACCAGGCGTGTAACAGTCACGGTGCTACAGTACAACAAGATACAACGCGGGTCAAGAGAACAACGTCCGGTGAGTTAGTACTAGCACAAGCAGGGTATTATCGTAGGGCCATTGGGTGCTTTCATATCAGAGGTCGTCTCCTCCTCAAAAGTCGCCGCCTCCAAAATCGCCACCGCCAAAATCGCCTCCACCATCGAAGCCACCATCACCGCCGTCGAAGCCACCATCGCCGGCATCAAGCGCGCTGCCGAGGAGCAAGCCGCCGGCCAGGCCACCGAGGATGGGCAGGCCCATGCCCATCCCGCCGCCGCCGAAGCGGCTTTGCTGCTGCTGCTGCACGAAGGGGCCTTGCTGCGGATAGCCGTATGGTCCTGGGCCCTGCTGGTAGTACCCGCCCGGGCCTTGTTGGACATAGTATCCTGCGGGGGCGGACTGCCGGATGCGTTGCTGGCGCTCGCGCAACTACAAACAGTCAGTCAACATGAACACGCATTGCAATGGGGAAGGAGGAGGGGAAGAAGGACGACGCACCAGCTGCTCGCGCCTCAAGCGGTCCTGCTCCCTGCGCAGCATCTCGGCGCGGCGCTCGGCCTCGCGCTCCTCCTTGGTGCCGACGAGCTTGTCCTTGAGCTTGGCGAACGCGCCGCGCTTCTCCTTCTCCGTGGGCTTGCCGCCGCTGCCGCCCTCCTGCTGGCCGAGGTTCGGGTGCGACTGCGACCCGCGGTGCGACGGCGGGCCGGGCGGCGCGAGGTAGCCCGGGTACGGCGGCGCGTCGTCCTTGCCGCCCTTGTGCGTGCGCTGGTACTCCGGGTCGTCTAGCGGGTGCACCCAGATCGAGCGCGGGGGGTTGGCGCGCGTGTCGACCTACAGGTACAGTGCATTTAGCACAAGGCACAGGATGTGTTGCAGCAGGAGGACACACGTACATAGAACCACGCGTTGTTACTACAGCAGCAAGGAGGGACGAGTCAGTCAGTGAGGCACAACAGGACAGTCACAGCAGACGCACTTGGAGTCGAACTGGCGGATCCAGCCCTCGGGCAGGGGGCGTCTAAGCAAAGACAGGTCAGCAACACGCGCTGGCACAGTACTGGACGGCGCGCACTTGTCTTCTGGTGGACGTTCGCTCATTGTGAGTGTAGTGGTGAGAGGGCAAGATTGGAGACTGGACCCGACGGCAGCAGACGGGTCTGAGGGACGACGTCATCGCCTCGCCAATCCCGGTGGCGCATCTGACAGTCTTTTTGCACCGCCTTGGCATGTCAGGGACTCGCGAGACCTGTCTGGAAAGGACACGAACTTGCTCGTTTGCGCAGCCAATCCAGGTGCCGAGATTCAGAAGAGCATTTCTATGTTGACCAAAATGGATGTTATTCAAGCCGTTTTGAGCAATTGTGCAAAGAGTCTCAATGAGATGCTGGGACAACATTGGCCTTCCATTCAGGCGGACCAGCCCCGTCTGCGTACACCTCCTGCTTCCAGATGGGGGTGTGCGCCTTGACCTCCTCCAGGATGCGCTCGCACGCGACAAACGCAGCCTTGCGGTGCGGCGCGCTGACAGCGACGACGATGGACGCCTCGCCGACGGGCACGACGCCTAGTCTATGATGTACTGCGCAGTGCAGCTCCTCGCCGGCTGCGGCGGCGCGCACGCCATCGAGGATGCGCACGAGGGACTTGAGGGCGAGCG
This sequence comes from Auricularia sp. M13, assembly GCA_037042915.1. Classification (NCBI taxonomy): domain Eukaryota; kingdom Fungi; phylum Basidiomycota; class Agaricomycetes; order Auriculariales; family Auriculariaceae; genus Auricularia; species Auricularia sp. M13. The sequence goes on along the minus strand of CM073197.1, from coordinate 1,076,287 downwards.
CCGAGTACGCCTGGTAGCGCAGCTGCACGACCTCCCTGCCTATTACGCCCCGTCAGACTAAGCGGCGGCCCGACGGAGACGCGTCGAGACCTTGGAAGGAGTTGCGCGTCGTGCCGATGAAGAGCGCCGTCGCGCCGCAGGACGGCGTGAGCACAGACGCCGCGATGGCGGAAGCGTCGAGCGGGGCGAACGTCAGGGCGCACGTGTCGCCGTCGGCGGATGCGGTGGCCAGCGCGACGGACGCGGTGTGCGCGTGGTCGCCATGCTCCGCGTCCATGGGGCGGCTGGCAGGATCTAGGCGAGCGGGCCGATCCCTTCCCTGGCAGGCTTTGCACCCGACCTTCCACCATGTCAGCTCTAAATCTGCTGAAGCGCGTCTCGTCGCGGTCGCCTTCCCGCGAGAAGGGCAAGACCTCGCGAGACCCGTCGCCAATGCCGTCGCCGACGAAGGAGAAGGAGAAAGAGCCCGGCTCGCGCCAGTCGTCGCCGCGCTCGCGCCGCTCGTCCTTCAGCTCGCTCTTCTCCCCGGGCGGCCGTGCCCAGTCGCCGTTCGCCGTCGGCCCGCTGCGCAAGGACTTTGAGGACATCCCGCTGCACGTCGGCCCCGGCGGCCTGCGCTCGGACGTCTCGTCGCCCAGCACCAGCACCGACGACGACAGCGGCAACGACGACGAGGGTGAAGCCGACGAGGACGACGACGACGACGACGAGCTGGACGACTGGGGCGACGAGACGCTCGAGAACACCGAGCTCAACGCGCTCTCGCCGCCGCTCGAGGCCGACAACCCGCTCGACGAGCGCGACCCGCTCGGCGAGGGCATCAACGTGCTCTACCCCAAGCCCGAGCCGCACTTCCAGCGGCCCTCCTCGCACCGCCGCGCCGGCGCCCCGCGCAGAGTCAACAGCATCAGCGCCCAGGCCCGCCTCCCGCTCGTCACGCGCCGCCCGGTCTTCAAGCGCGACTGCTGCGCCATCACCCTCGTCCACGGCGACCCCGCGCGCGCGCTCGCCGAGTCCGGCCGCAAGCCCAAGACCTACCTCGTCTGCTCAGACCTCAGCCCCGAGAGCAGGTTCGCGCTCGACTGGGCCATCGGCATGGTCCTGCGCGACGGCGACGAGCTGTGCGTTTCATCACTCGTGACCTTGCCCCTGTTCTAACTCCATGTGCAGAGTGGTGGCTACCGTCATCGAGAACGACGCCAAAGGTCCGTCGCCGTCACCATCCCCTCACACGCCGTCTCACCCCGCATGATTGTCAGTCGACCCCACAGACGGCCACATAGACCACGTCGCCAAGCTGCGAAACCAGCAAGAGGTGCGGATCGCCCGCTCCCATCGTGGCTGAGAAGCCCTCTCACACACGCACTCTGGCAGCGCGAAACGCACGCATACCTCCTGACACGCCAGGTCATCAGCATGCTGCAGCGTACGAAGCTCCATGTCACCGTCGTCTGCCAGGCGTGGCATGCCAAGAACATGCGCCACCACATCCTCGGTGAGCGCTTTCGCAAACACGTTCGCCTTCCTGCATTGAGACTGAACTCCTATCGCAGACTTGGTGGACATCATCGACCCCGTCATGCTCATCGTGGGCAGCCGCGGCATGGGCGAGATCAAGGGGTGCGTATATGCCGCTCCCCTGCTTGGCCGGCCCCCATTTTGACGCTGACGCTGGACTGTGTAGTATTTTGCTGGGCAGCACGTCGCATTACCTCGTCCAGGTGCGTCTCAACCCCATCCCATCGCGTCTCACGCCGTCCCATCGCATCTCAACCCCATTCTACCGCATCTCAACCCCATTCAACTACCGCGTCTCACCTATCCTCCCCCTCCGTCTCCTCTCCCCACTTCCCCGTTCTCATCCGTCCTATCCGCACTCTCTGTAGAAATCCTCGGTGCCAGTGATGGTCGCGCGCCGGCGGCTCAAGCGGCCCGCGCGGCAGACGGCGCACCTCGAGCACCGCGCGCGCGTGCCGCTCGCGCAGGCCAAGGTCGAGAAGGAGGCCAACGTCGCCACCGCACCCGGACCGGAGCAGGATACCGTCGAGGCGGGCGTTGATGTCGAGGAGGATGGCGGGGATGCGGAGGGGATGGTGGGGAGGATGGGGAGGGGGAGCAGGATGAGGAGAAGGATGAGGTTGAGGTTGAGGTTGAGGAGAGGGGGCGGAAGAGTGTGCGAATGGCTGCGTGATGCATCGAGGATCCGGATGATATCGATGACACCTTGAACTTTTGAAGGATTGTAGGGTTTGTACTAGTGTACAACGAACGGACTGCTTGTAGGTTTTCTCGGTTTCAGTTCAGTGGCCCGTCTGATCGTGCTGGCAAGTCGAATCATTGCACTTCGAATTATTATTATTAAAGGGAAGGAACACATGATTAATCAGAGTTCGATTCTCGCGGCGCGTGTCCTGTATAGCAGGATTTCGTATTACTGTAGATTATCATCCACCGCTCGTGTTTTGTACGTGTGGCACATCACATAAAGGCGTGACATGGCATGAGTCGTGAACCGATCGTCATCGTGCTCTCTGTGGTAAGCACCGAGCAAGATGCCTCCCGCCGAGAGGGTACATATATACTGCAGTCTCACTGGCATGTAGAGCTTCTCCAGGGAATGGGCTTTGTAGTACGCCGTCCAGGGTCGTGAGTCCAACGTCTCACCCGCGCACCGTCCTCTGCTGCCGCGGATAGAACTTGTAGAAGTAGAAGCGCAGGAAAACATACATAATCCCGCATGCATGCCCGCGGTCGGGGTTGCGCGAGTAAGCGAGCGCGCAGGGTCACATGACGGCCCCGTGCGGCGGTCGCTGGTCAGTGTCTGACCCTCGCGCGGCCGACAAGGCGCGAGACCCGCTCGAGCGACTTTTGCGCGGGCCACTGCGCCGAGATCAGTCTCGATGCGGTTTTCCCTGAAGGGAGAGGACTGGGACTCACGCCTAGCCAGCGCAGCGAATTGCGGACGGCGGCGAGCTTCGAGAGCCCCGTCCGCACCGTCTTCACCTTGAACGTCACCAGCGCGGCTGCAAGGCGGACTCGTCAGCGTCTCTCAGGGTGGGCGGGGCAGGGTGAGACGCACAGGGAACGGAGGAGCGGCCGGTGCTGCCGCTCGTGCCCGTCGTGGCCAGCCGATTGCACTTGGCGATGACGTCCGTCGAGCAGGAGGACGACGAGCTGTCGGAGCTGTCGGAGTCGTCTATGACGAGCTGCGGCGCGGCCGCGGCGGCCACAGCGGCGAGGAGCGGCCCCGCGGCGTGCAGCTCCTGCGTCGTCTCGGTCACGGACTCCGGGACCTCGGATTCGTCCTCATCCCCCTCGCGCGCCTCATGATCGTCCCACTCCCTCTCCCTCTCCTCCTCCTCGTCCTCCTCAGGCGGCACCCCGCCCCACGCAATCACACACTCCCGCCTCCACGCCCTCACGCGCCTCCTCACGCCCGCAGCACTATACACACCACCGTCCGCCGCCCCCTCGCGCGCCTTGACGTCCGCGTACGGCGTGCGCTCCGCCATCGCCCACGCGGCCTCGTCCGGCGGCAGCTCGCCCAGCAGCCAGCTGCGCGCCATGCGCTCGACGTTCGCGCGGTGCGCGGGCGAGCGCTCGTGCGCCTCCGCGCCCGCGGGGTCGAACGAGAAGAGGTGCGCGAGCGCGGGCGAGCGCGTGCACGCCGTGCAGTACCACGTCCCCATGCCGTTCGTCCTGCCAAAATCTTCAATGATCGCACCGTCAGCAGCGCGCGCTGAGCGGCGGGGAGACGGTGGACTTGCGTTCGGGCTCCTCCAGATCGGGCCGCACGGACGACGTCCAGGTGTTGACCGACTCCGAGTCCGCGCGCGGGGCGTGCATCGTCTCCGTCGTGAAGTAGCTGGAGATGCGGCAAGCAGGGAGGCAGGAGGCTGGGGAACACCACTCCCCGTCCGTCCTCCGCCACAGCTTTAGCGAGCCGCCTGCACGCCTGCATGCATGCAGCGCCGGCAAGTCCCGGTGGCGCAAGCCCGCGACACCCTCACACGTTTCTCGCCCATCGCGCTATATCGAGCAATGTGCGCGCTGGCGATCTCATTCCAGATGCACGCGATGCAGTACAAGTACAATGCCCGCAGGCCCATCGCAGCCCACCGTGCCCCTCTACAGTGCGAAAAGTCTAGGTACTGCCAGCCGGCTGATCTAGAAAGCACGTGCGGGCCCGGGCGCAGGATCGATCCACGTGCCGTTGGGCCACAGCGTCGCCGCCTTCGTGTAGTCCCCGCTGGTGCCATCCCGTTGGAACTGTCAAGATAACAGGGATGCGATGAGCTCGGTGGGCAGGTGCAGAATTCAATAAGCACTGAAGGCGTACCGCGAGGCGGAAGAAGTGCGGCAAGGTAGGCTCGAGCGCGGCGAGCGAGAAATTCAGCGCCGCACCCGCGTAGCGCTGCACGTCGTCGATGATCAGCGAGAACCCGTTCCAGCCCTCGTCGGTGTCCGGGAACGTGTCCCACTGCAGGACTTGCTGCGCGAACGGAATGGTCGCGTTGTAGTTGCTCGAGTTGGTGAGGAAGACGGGCAGCGACGAGCCGAGCGGCGCGTCTCTCCGCAGCTGCCACAGACGCGAGAATGAATGTTCATAAGACATACAGTCAGGTAGCTGGCAAGAGTGAGTGAGGCGCACCTCCTCGGCCGTTTGCAGGATACTATCGAACTTGAACTTGGCGACACCATTGAGGAACATACCCAGACAAAACGCCTGGTACACCGCGCTCGGGCGCGTCGGGAACGCCGTCAGCGGCATCAACACAATTGCTGCGATGTAGTGGTGCAGCCGGAACGTAAGGCCCGGCAGCTGGCTGAGCACGAGGACGACGAGCGCGGCGAGCGCGTAGCGCCACAGGTAGAACGTGAACCAGCCCGTCTTGCGCGCGACGCGGATCTGGTTGAGCACGGCGACAACGACGACGATCACGATGACGATGAGCGCGGTGAGCGCGCCGGGGCGCTGCTTGATGTCGGACCCGAGCAGGCGGTCGATGGGGATCTTCGCGGTGGTGATGTTGAAGAGCACGCCGAGCCAGTAGAACGGGAGGTACCACGCTGCGCGCTCGAGCGGCGTGTCGCTGAAGGAGGGGAGGCAGTGTCGGTAGGCGACGCGCCAGAATGCGTACGAGACGAAGAGCGCGGGAAGGAAGTCGGCGAAGGCGCCTGAGAGGTCGGGCGGCATGCTGCGCGTGTCGGAAAAGAGTGTGATATGCCAGAATCCGATGCAGACGAGACACCAGAAGAGCACGATGGGCTTGGGGCGCAGGAGGAGGAAGAGGGCGAAGGTGACGAGGATGTCGAAGGCGAGGCCCTCGTTGCGCAGGTCGCTACAATATTTGAGAGCATTGGAGGGGAGAGTCGGAAGGAAAGAGGGAATTCGCCTGGGAAGGCTGTGGAGGAGATGCCGTGGGCCGAGGAGGAGAGGAAATTCTGTTGTGAGCCGACAAGTGTGACAGTTGCGCATCCGCCTTTGGAATTGGACACGATGCCGCTGCGAAAGTCAAGTTTAGCAGCTGCTAATCCTGCAAGCATGCAGTTGTGACGAGCTCACGCGTGGACTGCAGCCTGGCAGATGAAACTGTCGCCGCGGTAGGTACCCTGCGAGTCACCCCCACCCACGACAAACGGCACGAATGCAACCTCCTCAGCACCCACTGGACGCGGGTTAGCCAGTATCAGAGACTTGCATTGGGCCGGACACCGGAAGTCGAAGGTGGTGCCGGCGAACGGCTCGCAGAGGGTGCCGTTGACACCACAGCTGTCGTCGGCGGGGAAGTATGTCGCTGCATCATAGGGACGTCTGGAGTAAGGCACAGGGGGGACATGTACACGAGAATAGCACTCACAGCCGCATTGTATTACCGAGTCGGCCGGGGTCAGGAAGCTGTTGGTGCGCACAAGGAACGAGAGCCCGACGATGTACGCGATGACAAAGGCGACCAGGAGCACGGGGTGCGTCAGCGGCCGCGTCCACTGCTTCCACCTGGCCTCGAGCGGGTAGCGCCAGGGCGGGATGAGGCTCAGCAGCGGTCTGGGCGCTACAGCAGCCGTTCAGCAACAGGCTGCGCGGGTACACGGGACGCAGCGTACGACCGAGCAGCGTCCGCGGGCGGGGGCCGTCGATCCACAGCCAGAGCTTGCGCAGGCGCGGGAAGGCGTCGCCGAAGCGCTCGACGCTGCGCTGTATGCGCGGGTGGCGGCGGAATGCTGACCGCGGCGGGTCGCGTGGCGGCTCGTCCTCGTAGTCGAGCGGGACGACCTCGGGTGCTATGGATGCGCTGCGCTTGGACGCGCTGTCTGGGGACACGTCCGAAGGCCGGGCTTGGAGCGTTGAGCTCGACGCTGCGGGCTGCAATGGCTCGGCCATTGAATAGACTGGTCAGGGAAAGAGATTTGCACCTGTCCGGTTTCAGCCACATGCACTTCTTCCGCGACGATGCTGGTGCCTGGATGATGAGTCCCAGTGCTCACAGACACTGTAATACTCCTTCTGTGTTTCAAGACCGTCGTTTGAAGCCATTATATACCAGTATCCTAAGCATGTACTTGGTATTGTCGTTGAATAATTATTGCCGTCAGAGGAAGTCTATAGCCCAGAGTCAAGCCAAAGCCTTGAGCACTGTCGACGGCTTCGAGCGTGGGAAGAATAAGTGATAGTGCTTGGCTCTGCACCGGCAAGCGCGTCCACGGCTTCGCTCCTGCCATCATGTACAATACCGCCATGAGCTCGCAACCACAACGCCAGCAACGTCGCCCACGCTCCCAGCACGTCCAGGCCGCGCCGACGTTCGTCAGCCTGTTAATGGCGCCCATCTACTTCGTCCTCGACCTCGCCTGGTCCGAGTCGAAGCTCGCGATCCCGTATCTCGTCCCGCTCGCGCTCGGCGCGCTGCTGCTGCCCGTGCTCGCGCTCTTCTCGCTCGGCGCGGGATGGATGGTCTGGACGAGCGTGCCGGGTGGCTGGAAGGAGACTGTGTATCTGCAATACGGGTGCGAGCCCGTCGTCATCGCCAGAAGCGCTCACTTAACTGTGCATTATCAAGGGACGGCATGCCGCACGGCGAGGCGTTCCTGCGCAACCTCGTCGCCGACCAGGCGTACTCGATCTCCCTCAGCCTGCTCGTCCCCGCCACAGCAGCCAATTTCGAGCTGGGTACGCTGTGAGCGGCGCGCATGTGCACACGTGATTTACACGCGAAGAAGGGAACTTTATGACGACGCTGCGGCTCACGACCGTCGCCAACAAGACCGTCGCGGCAGTGAGCAAGCCTGTACGCGCTCTCCCCCCTGAGTTGTGGCTGCGTGCTGACGCCAAAGCGGTAGTCGATTATCGTCGCGCCGGCCAAGAGCCTCTTCAGGAGCACGCCCAGCTTCATACCGCATACCATCCCTCTCCTCACCAATTTCGTACCCACGGCATCGCGTCTGCTTGCATATGTGGAAATAGGACGCAAAGACGGCTGGAAGTCCCTAGGGCGTGGCGAGGGACGCGAGCTGAGCGTGCTGACGGCGCAGATTGTGGGCGAGGTTCAACTGTCTGGCTTACGGTGCGTCACCCAATTACAACCTCTGTATCGACAGCGCTGACTGCTGTAATAGTGCGCTCATCGCCAAGTTCCCGCTGACGTCGACGTTCGTCGCGACGATCGCCTTCTTCGCGTTCTCCGTGGCGGGCATGCTGGCGTTCACGGCGCTCTACGCGTACTCTGCGCATTCCTCGAACAAACATTCCGCGCAGCAGCCTTCGGCACCTCCTGCACTGCCTGCGCTCGCCCTCAAGCAGGAGGCGGAAAGCGAGTTTGCAGCGCCGATGCCCACACCTAGCACGGTATGCCCTTGACTTCTTACAGTCTGAATTACGATCGCGTTGCTCACGCTCTTTCCTGCAGACATCGGAAGATTACTCCTCGTCGGACTCGACGACGCAGGAGATGGTCATCATCAAGTCCGAGCAGGACGATCTTGCGGGCCCGTCCGGGTCGACGTCGACTGCAACGTCCTCCCAGTCCCAATCCCATATTCTGCGCCGGAGATTATCGCAGGGCGTCGCGTCGGCGTCGGATACGGACTGACTCGATTCTTACGCTGACTTTGAGGCCTTTGCTGTTGCCACTGATTATGATGCCATTCCGTGTGTGTACTCTACATCTTGAGCCGATTATGCTGAACTTCATATTGCGTTACTCTGTCGTGACACCGAGTTGTTTCCTTACGCGTGCAGCGATTATCCATGCCGCCGCGATATACTAACTACTACATAGCACTGGCCTGAGTAAGCTGCGGGCGCGTCGGGAAGGATGTACAGTATGTCCGAAACACGATCGTGGGACGACTCTCTCTCAGTGTCGGTCCTCCGAGTCGCGCTCGTTTATAAGGGCAGGCAAGGCTCTCCAAATCGCTACCCCTACCCATCGTCCCAACGCCCGCAGCAATGAAGTTCAGCCCCGCAGCCCACTTCGCCCTCGCCACCATCGTCTGCCTCGGCGCGACGTGTACGACCCGCGCGCGAGTGGCACGGTCTGGCGGCTGGGCGCGACGCACAATGTGACGTGGGACACGCGCGCGGCCGTGCACATCAGCAGCGGCGCCGCGATCTACCTGCGCAAGGGCCACTGACAGGCCGCTCGCGTCTGGATTTAACCTCCGGACGGGGCACCAGGAGGTGACGTTGTGCCTGGGACAGATTATCGCGTCGTCCGTGCGTGATGACATACTTACCCCTTCAATCCTTGCTGGGGGAGCTTTGCTGATGCTGCAGGCTGTAGTGTTCGGCGACTCTGGCAATTTTTGTCCTAAATTCACTATCAAGAAGTAGAGTCCGCATTTCTTACCCTCGTGATCGTGGAAAATATATATATAAGCTGAACATGTCGCAGTAGCAACACGCATCTCGGTAGACACTAGAATAATCACAGTTTCATCGTGAAATTTGCGCAAGAGTCAAAAGGGCCGACAACGAACGTGAAGGCGCCGAACATCGTTGGCATACAGCGTCTAATATTTGCACGCACCTATCCTACATTCGTCCAGAACGACTGGTTTGCTTAGCCCATCATGCTCACTCCAAATTTATCGTGCACATTGCTCATCGAAGCCTTACAACTCTGAAAACCTCGTTTTAATTTATTCCGCATGCATCAAAAAAGCTCATGTAATTGACTCTGCTTCACACTAACCATTTTCTGCAAATCTGGGTTCCTATCGTCGAGAGTCCAAGTGGAATTGTCGCGAGAAGGTCGATTTGGAACTCCGACCTCCTATAAAGGTCACGCGGAAAAAGTCGGCTCTGGTCCGGCAGCGCTTCTTCCAAGTTTTTTGCGCTTACCCACCCCGCCCCCAAATTTCCTTCTAAGCACCCCGTAGCAATGGCCCCCGCGACGGAGAACCAGTACCTCGACCCGTCCACCGCGCTCGACGTGCTCGAGCAGTACCCGAGCCGCGATGGGCTGAGTATCGAGGACCTAATGGCCAGCAAAATCCATGGCGGCCTCACGTATAACGACTTCCTCATGCTCCCGGGCCGCATCGACTTCCCTGCGTCTGCTGTGACGACCGACGTGCGCATCACGCGCCGGTATGTCCGTGTTGCTCGCGCTGAGACCTCCGGCGCTGACGAGCTGCAAACTGTAAAAGGGTGACGCTCAAGACGCCGTTCATGTCGAGCCCCATGGACACCGTGACGGAGACGAACATGGCCATCCACATGGCAGTAAGCCCGCGTGCCCGGCGCGCGCTGGGACGCTCCTGACGAGCTGCAGTAGCTTCTCGGTGGAATCGGAGTCATCCACCATAACCAGAGCGCCGCCGCCCAGGCCGACATGGTCCGCGCGGTGAAGCGCCACGAAAACGGTTTTATTAACAGCCCCGTCGTGCTCTCGCCGTCGCACACCGTCCACGACGTCCTTGACGTCAAGGAGCGCCTGGGCTTCTGCGGTATCCCTATAACCGGTGAGCAGCGCGTGTCGCATTACGTCCCCACTCCTCCCCACTACCTCAAGGATGAATCAAATTTTCAACCTTCGTTCTGCTGAGTAACGCTTCGGTGTGGAATGCGGAAGACATGACATGATTATTTTCTGAACCCTTCACTTTTCACTCTCATTTGCTCTGCGATACGACTATGTGCTGACTCGCTTATCGTTTTAGATACCGGCAAGCTTGGTGGCAAGCTCGTGGGCATCGTCACGTCGCGCGACATCCAGTTCCAGCCACCCAACACGCCGTTGTCGGATATTATGACTACGGAACTGGTCACGGCCCGCCAGGGCGTGACGCTCTCCGAGGCGAACAGCATCCTGCGTGTGTCGAAGCGCGGCAAGCTTCCCATCATCAACGAGGCGGGCCAGCTTATCTCCCTCGTCGCGCGCTCCGATCTTCTGAAAGCGCACAACTACCCGCTCGCGTCCAAGCGCCCGGAAAGCAAGCAGCTTTACTGCGCAGCGGCCATTGGTACCCGCCCCGCCGACCGTGAGCGCCTTGCGCTCCTTGTTGAGGCTGGCCTGGACATTGTCGTCATCGACTCGAGCCAGGGGAACAGCACTTTCCAGACCGACATGCTGCGTTGGATCAAGTCGACGTACCCGCAGCTAGACGTTATTGCCGGCAACGTCGTCACGCGCGAGCAGGCGGCGCAGCTCATTGCCGCTGGCGCGGACGGCCTGCGGATTGGCATGGGCTCGGGCTCCATCTGCATCACGCAGGAGGTCATGGCCGTTGGACGGCCGCAGGCGACAGCCGTGCACGCCGTCGCCGAGTTCGCGCGCCGCTTCGGCGTGCCGGTCATCGCAGACGGCGGCATCGGCAATGTGGGCCACGTCGTGAAGGCGCTCGCGATGGGCGCAAACGCCGTGATGATGGGCGGCCTGCTCGCGGGAACGACGGAGGCGCCCGGCGAGTACTTCTACCAGCAGGGCAAGCGCGTCAAGGCGTACCGCGGCATGGGCTCCATCGAGGCGATGGAGCAGAATAAGCCCGGCGTGCACGGCATGAATGGCGCGTCGAAGGGCAAGGCGCAGGACAACGCGGCGACTAGCCGCTACTTCTCCGAGTCGTCCGCCGTCAAGGTTGCCCAGGGCGTCTCGGGTGACGTCGACGACCGCGGCAGCGTCACGGCGTTCCTGCCGTACCTGCATACCGGCGTGCAGCACTCGCTGCAGGACCTGGGCGTGCGCTCCATCGAGGCGCTCCATAAGGGCGTCCAGGAGGGCACTGTGCGCTTCGAGGTGCGCACCGCCAGCGCCCAGGTCGAGGGCGGCGTTCATGGATTGAATTCGTGAGTGCTTTTGCTGCGCCGCCTTTGTGCTTGAGCTGATACTTTCTTGCAGCTACACTAAGAGGCTTTTCGCTTGAGCGTTTGCACCTTTTCCTGTGATTGTCTCGGTGTCTGCTATCGTTTGGTTTGCTAGTGAACACGGCGTTAATTTTGGTTGCCTATGGCATGCGCGTTACAAGTTCAGTCTGGAGCCGCATGATGCGGGCTTTCTGGAGTATGGATACATGGTGTGTGACGAGTAGGAGTTGAGATGTAGGATTAGGTAGGCCGTTTGCGCTCGGGAGCCGTCAGCAGACTCGCTACAACGTCAGCGTTGTCTTTCGGGTCCATAGCGCGGGGATAGAAGGCGCGCATGACGCCGTCGTGCCGCGCTACGAGCTGCTGCTCAGTGAGCGGTGTGGTCGGCGAGATCTGCAGCGGGAGGGCGCCGACGCCTGTCTGCGCGAGGAATTCGCTGAATTGGATTATGGTATCTTTGAGAGTTTGCAGGTCATCTGGAGAAGCGTCATGATCAGTTGCCTAGGAGAGACAGTGCGAGCGTACTGGCAGTTTGCAGGGCGTTCGTCGTGGGTTCGTAGGCGTGCTCGCTGCAAGAAAGACGGCGCGTTCAGCACTGAGCAGAGCGAAGACAGTCGTGGTAAACGAGGAAGCTTACATGCCGTTTATGACGCTCTGAGCGAGCTCCTGGATGCGCAGCGCCGTTTGGTGCGCGAGCTGCACGTTCTGCTGGAAATGCGGCGGCGAGTTGGGGTCGACTTGCATGGGCATAACGGGTATTGTGTCCAGCTGCACGGGCCCGTACGCGTTCACGTTCAGCCCGCCGAACGGGTCGGCCATGTGCTGCACGGGAACGGGCAGCATGGTGGTCACTGGCAGAGTCTGAAACGCGTCGCCCAACTCCGACTCTTGACTTCTTCGACTTCACTCGAGAACCTCTGCAGCTGGCGATGCGCTGGACAAACCCGACTCAAACGCATCACGATGGTTGCTGCTTACGGGAATTCGAGGCCTCCACCTGAGCGGGTCTAGTATGATAATTCCTGTCGTATTCTTTCCTGTCGTATTCTGAAAACTCGTCGAGGCATACATTGCGGAACATCCGAATTCTGGTCGACATCATACAAGCCGACGAGCCACATGTGTTCAAAGGTCGAAAGGCGCGGGACTATGCGCCCGAGGTCATCGGCAAAGTCGGCTCGACATCATATGCGGCTCTCCTGGCGTCGCACCATCTGCCGACGCGCTTTGCCCATTCGCCGGCTCCGCGTTGGTGGCCTGCACCTCCGCTGTGTCATCAACATGGGACTTGCTGAATCCGGCCCTACTCACCATTTGACTCTCCTGTTGCCCGACCAGCCGCTCCGCCAACATCGCCACCGTCGCCATGTCCTTGCCCATCTTCTGCAGGATCGACAGCGCCGTGACACTGTGGCCAGTCTGAGCCGTCGTTCCCGCTGGCTCAGGCGAAGTCGCAATGGTGGTCGATGTGTCTTTCCCGGCGATTTGCTGTGTCAGCGTCTGCACGTTCTTGTCAAGGTCACAGAGGATTTGCCGCTCCGACCGGGTTTCGATATTGGCATCCGAAACCGTACCGTCCTCCTTCGGGGCGAGTACCCCAGTGGCGGATAGTGCACGTCTGTTGCGAATCCAGGCGAAGAAGTGGCCGGCTCGATTGTGTTGAGACTGGATGAAACGGCCAGCATGACAGTGCGCATCCTCAAGTTGATTGCGTGCGGCGTTCGGTCTCGCGCCTTCGGCATCCGCGACACCTTGTTCCTCGCGTACGGCCTCTGGCCCGCCTTCGTCCTCGCGGGCGACCTCCACCACGCCCATATCTTGCCTGCGTGCCCCCGGCGCCCTCTCTTCTTGGGCCTGAGCGCGCTGCACGTACTCTTGGGTGCATCCGGTGCGGAATCCGCAGAGCAACGTCTGATTGCCGTTGACTATCGGAAACATCAACTAAGTAGGTGTCAAACTCGTGAGTGAACATTACCTGCGCATGTCACACAGCAGTAGAAGCCGTCATCCAACAGTCTGCGGCATTCTTTGCAGATTAGCGGCCCCATCGCTTGAATGGCGTCCTTGAGGTGAGTTCGAGCATCGAAGACGAATCTCAACGCTTTTACGTGGGGAAGTTCCCTCGTGAAAACCATCATGTTGTGGTCGGAATTGTGCGAGCTGTTGGTGGCGCATGCCCCGCAGAGATCATAATCTGCACCTTGGCATAAGCATAATCGTACACCTGGGATCAAGTGGCACTTTAAGTACTTACTGATGTCGCGACAGTCTAGGCAGTGATACCGAACGCCTTTGATCGGCTCGTTGATGCATTCATCGCACATATACCTGTGACTGTCAGCTAGGCCAGACACTTATCTTGAGCAAACAGTACCTACCCTCGATGAGACATCCGTGCTGCCGGCTGCGCAATTGCGTCATTTTCTGGATAAAGCGCACTCTGCTCAGGCTTGGACCAGCGAAGTGAGCGCTCGTTATCCGGACGTTTCGATGACCAGAGACGGTACGCGGCCTCGGCCCCCTCAACGTCCGTGTAGGTGGACCAACGACCTCTTGGGCAAGCTTTATACTACGTGTAGCGTCAGCCAGGATGATTCATTAGCAAATTCAAGACCGACCAATCCTTTAGCATAAATGTCAAAGTCTGTATGCTGACCGCCAAGTTTGGACGAAACTGCACGCAGGATTAAAGCGTGGCCATTTGTTTGCGCAATTGAACTCGTACTCACGCGTTGAGACACGTTTCCGAACCATCTCGCCGACACTCCTCAGTGACCGGGAACCCAGGTCGTATAGTTCGATCTCGTCGGTGTTGGCAGGCCTGTCGCCCTCGGCCGCGTCGGTGATATAATCAGTGATAGCCTTGGTCCCGGCCACCGCGTGCGCGGTGTCGGCCCTGGCCACCTCGTCGGTCACGGTCTCGGTCCCGGCCACCGCGTGCGCAGTGTCGGCCCTGGCCACCTCGTCGGTCACGGTCTCGGTCACGGCGGCCTCGGTAACAGGCTCCACTGGGTCCACGGTGGTCCTGGCCTCGGTCTCAACAGCCACAACGGCCTCGGTGGACCGGTCGTCGGCTTGGGCTGCTGCGTCGACGGCCTTTTCGATCGTCTTATAGGCTTGTTCCAGGATAAAGTATATGACAGGAAAGAGGTACTAGGAGCGTTAAAACGCCTTGCTGTAGATGTGAGACGAGACTCACCTCTTCTACCCTTTCTTTTTCGAAAAGTACTGCGACATAATTGACCGACGAGAGCTCAAATTTGAGCTGCTTGAGCTTTTCGTAGAATCGCTGCTTGTCGAGCTCCATGTGTTCCGCGACGAGCTCGTTCAGGGCGTCGCTGTATTGGATACCGCTTGGGATAGAAATTCCCATAAGGAGAGGTGTGATTTCTGTATAATGCCATGACACACGACATGCATGGCGGCGAATGAAGAAGCTTACGAGTGATGACCGTGTCTAGATAGTAACATAGCCGTTCAAAGCTCGCCACCTCGACGCGATCCAGCATCGTTAGCATTCTGTCGAGTAGTCGCCGAATCCGCGAACGATAGAGAAACATAGCAACGTGCCAGCCAGCCGCAGAGAAGACTAGATGGCGAAGCAACGACACCAAGATGCCCGAATCCAACCCACGAGATTGAGTATAGAGGTTGACCTCGCCAACATTGACGAAGCCGTTATCATCGTGATCGAAGGCTTCCTGCATGGCTGGGACGTAAGAGGGTTTGAGGTAATCCAAGTACCACTTCTCCGAGTCCTGTATCACAAATTCCCGTGTAGGTTCGGCCTCCCTAAAATGCTTGAAAACCCGTGCGAAGAACGTTTTTTTCATCTTTGAGCTGAAAGAAAAAAAAAACGCGATTAAGGCTTGTTGGAGAAACAAATTAAGACCTCACATACCCGCCAGATAGGGAGTTCCTCAGAACAGCAATGAAGTAGACAGTAGGGACACTGGACGACAATCTCTGAGGTGTCTCGATGAGGACCGGAAGGCCAATTCGGTCCTGTACTTACAAAGGTTTCCCAGACCTGCCGAAGGTACTAGAAACGTGTCAGTGCATCCCGTACGACGCTGTTCAACGCGCGCACAAGATTTTCCACTTGGTTCGCCCCTGTTCTTGAAAGCATACTGCTAGTCAGCGCCCATCGGCTCTTGAGGGGCCTTCCAGTCGATATCGATGTTTGAAAATTTTCGATATTCTGCTTCACGGTCAGGAAGACGTCGAAATGTTTGCGATTCGCCGCGATCTGGTCTTCTAAGTTCGTGACGAGTTCACGCTCTAGCGCTGCATCGATCTGCCGTTGTCGGTTTGGACGTGATTGGAACGAGTTGTCGTCCATATCGACTTCGCCCGAGAGGCGGAGCAGCTCGACCATTTTCGCGCCGTCCTGGAGGTGAGAAACCAGCGCTTGAGCGTCTGGGAAGTCCTTAATCTTCTCGCGGATATCTGTGCCCGACTGAAGAGTGAGTTTTTCGAACAGTTTGCGTAGCACATTTTTCTTCAGCTCAGGCTCATCCTTGAGGAGGCCCCCCAAAAGGGTGGCGTTCTCGCCTAAAGCCCAGGATGAGAAGGCGTCCGCGGTCTCCAATAAAATCCGTCCCCACTCTTTGGAGTGGAACACTCTTGCTGCGACGCATTATACCGCGGGTTCAGTGTGTTTGTAAATGGGACTTACAGATGGGTGATGACTTGTAGAACATGTCGACGACATTCCCGCACTTCTTGACGAGTTCGATCGCATCGGTATTTATGTCAGGGGCATACCTGTATAATTTTGTGACCCTGTACCTCTTGCTGAGCAAGATGCTCACCATGCAGTTACCATTTCAACTGCGTGGGCGACAAGGAAAGCAACGCGGCGGTCTGCTACCCTCGATTCCTCGCGCTGCATCTCCGACGCAACCAAGTATCTGAGATCAGGTAGAGAGTCTGCAAGGTTTACCGTACGGTAATGCGTAATAAGTCTCATAAGCTAAGTCATGTGGGCTCTGTACAGTACCTGCGACAGCCAGGGCATCGTTGGCGGCGTCCCTCAGGATATCAGCCGTTTTTTGTTTGTCCGCCTTTCGAACTGCACGATCTAAGGCGTGACATTAGATAGCGGTAGTATACCTTTATTCAGCAGACCTTCATCGCTGTACTTCAATTTCTGCATATCCATTCAGTATCTCAACTCGAACTTGTATGCTTCGCTCGAACCTTACGAAGCCAATTCAATAGATTGTCCTGGGCGGATTCTTCGTCCTTTGGTCCTGTAGGAGAAGGATCTGATGTGGTCGACATGATGGGGTGCACTCAATAGCGGAAAAGGCGTGGGTGCTGGTCTTGCCGAATCTTCTGCAATAATTTATACAAACCGGGCAGTGTTCGGGCATACTCCTGTTGTTTGTCCTTGTTTACTTACATAGGCCTTTCGAATGCGGCACGTACCTACATAACGACAAACAGCCCAACGCGCGTACTAGGTCGATCGGGGTTCGAGAGGACCGTTTCGGGAGTCCTGTCACGGAAGGAAGAAAGGAAGTTAAGGGAGATTTATTTCGAGAGGGTCCCGACATGTCAAATTACTGTCACTGCGGCCATCGCTCCCAGAACCCTGGTTGCGTGTCGTCTGCGATATCCGGCGTCAGTGCTTCCTCAATGGCCACCCCGCTTGCTGGGTTAACTATTGACTGGCACTCCGAGGTAAAAAGATTTATCACCAATAGCGGCAACTATATGAGGGTCCTGGGATGGCGGCGAAGCCCTGAGAGTAGTCCCAGGTGGGAACCAACATCGCCGCTACTTGCCATCAGAGCTGAAGGTCTTCTGGGCCTAGTCTGGTTGTGTCCTCCTTAGAGATTTCTAGCGTCTCTGGACCAGCCTTGTTTTCGTCTGACTTGTGGTGCTATCTTTTCCGCGCGCATCTCGTGAACACTCAAGACATATTTAATCACCGCGAACCCCATGATATGTTCTCGTCTGACATACACAGTACACATCCGTGAGATTTATCCTTCGTTGCCATATACGAGAGTCTCGTATTCAGTAAGTATGAGGAAGACTGCAGGGTAATAATGTGAGACAAACCATCGTGCATTCAAGCGCTGGCCCTCTGCAACTGTCGGCGACCAGTAGCCGTAAGCTCGGTCTCGACCAAGATGTCGAGGATCTCGGTTTGCTCGACAGTCAAAGGGTCTGACTGCGCCAGCAGAGTGGTAAGCCCAACAGCCCTCTGGCGCCATAATTCAGAATACAGCGAGTGTCGAACAGCGGTGAAAATTGGAATCGAAAATGGCCAGTATTTTTGATTCGGAAGAGTTGCAATGGCACCAGACACGAGGTACCAGAGGAGCATGGCCCCGCCGGTACCAATGGACAAACCAAAAAGAACGCGGTCGAATGTCTGGAGAAAGGCAGCAAGCCCAGCAACGAAGAGGAACATGGATATATGGAGCAGAAGGGGCAGGATGGATAAAACGAGTGGCATATGCCATTTGGCGAGTGCGCGACGATACGGCGCTCGACGGCGGATCCAGTCCGCATCGGTTTCCCCATAATTGGAAGCTGTGCGCAGGGCGTACTGTCCGACCCACTGTTTGGCCAAAATGCTGAGAAAAGCAACCGACAAAACCACGATTAGGCTTATGAACCAGAGCACGTTTGCCAATCGATTCAAAGCAGCTGCAGGTCTTGTCAAATAGAAAGCTCACGCTTATAGCGCGAAGCGTACCAGTTGGTGTTTTCGCACTTGTCTGCGTTTGCTCGGAGGTTGGAGTGTCTGAGTTCGCCTGGCTCAGCAACGGATTCAGAAAAGCCGTCACTATCGCCGAGAATAGTCCTGCCTGGATCGCTGTGAGCCCCATGGGAGCTGCATCTGAAGGAGGACGTACAAATACAAGCAGAACATCGAGTGTGGTGACCCATGACTGCATCACGAGTTCATCTCGCTTCTTGGAGAACTCGGCGAAGTCTTTGGGAACGTTCTTCAAGCCCTTGATGATGGGCCTGAAGTCCCGCATAGCTTTCGGGTCTGCCGTTAGCACGTCGCGGATCGCTTCAAACGCCTCGAGGTCATCGCTCTGCGAGACCGAGCCGGGTTTGAAGTCCCGAATGGCGTTGAGGAGGAACTCGCGCATCGCTTCAAATGCTTTGGGGTCATCATTCCGCGCTGATCCAAGTTCAGTCAACGGGCAAGCAAAGCATGCAGAACCTAGACGTACTGGCTGCGCGGGTGCCGGGTGGAGCGTCTGACATCTGTGTTTCGACTGAGCGACGGTAGAGGAGAGCGGTGAATAGTCCAGGAGGAACTGTGGGGTGAAAGGAGAAGTCAAGGTGCGATTGGTCGGTATTTGCGCAGTTCGATGCGATATTTGCGAGAGCACATACTATCTACGTCGTACAGCGGAAGTACTCGTGTTTTCATTGTCACCGGTCCGCCAAGATCTGCCGGGCGTGATGTGGGGTACGTCTAGCTTCCTGTGCACCCTTCGTTATCTGTTTTGGCAGCCACGGCCATCTCTTCTGAAAAGAGCCTGGATCCCGTACTTTGCCCCCAATGACATTCCGGCGGAGCGAATTCCCGGGAGAGCGCCTTGCGAACTGTGTTGCCACGCTGTCAATCGGGCGGTATCTGGACGTCGAAGAGTGAAAATGGGTGACAATATTGATGCCCTAGCCAGAAAGGGGACCTGCACCCTTTCTAAGCGCCAGGTGAAGAACGCGTAAGCGTGAGAACAACCAATTGCAAAGCTGATTCCCAAGATAATGGAAGGTGTTTCCGACCAAGAGGCTAGATGCAGGTGCCACGGATTTAGAAGGCGAGAAACGGGGACTTCAGTCATGGCGTAAAGGTGGGGAGGAAGGGAACACGAGGCGTCAGTGATCATTTCACAGTCGCGTTGCCAATGTGTGCCAGATCGCCGAGATAACGGACGGGCCCAGCCTACGCCGCTTTGTGGACAATCTGACTTGACACCCTATAGACGCTTTCCCAGACATCTGCTCGTGCAGAACGGGGCGCGACCTGTCGGCAAAGAGTGTTTCCATGGGAAACGTCCGCGTCGTACACAGCCAGGTAAACGGGTTCAGCCAAACGGGTTGAGCGTGTGCTGGACGAGAACAGGCGCCAACTTGAATGATCGAGTTCGAGTCGGAGACGCATTGCCCAACTCCGCTGCTACGGTTGCTCCAGCTGTCACCCAATGCTCGCTCGTGCCAAAATCAGCACCCGGTTGGGCTCACGCCGAATCACCGGTCTTCGCGCATACATTGATGTTCAGCCCGAGATCGAGGACGCGCTTGCCCGCAGGGCGCCAGTCGTCGCGCTCGAGTCTGCGCTTGTCACAGATGGCATGCCGCCGCCGTACAATCTGAATGTCGCCCGCGCTTGCGAGCGCATCGTGCGCGAGAACGGCGCCATTCCAGCTACCATATGCATGATAGATGGACGGGTGAAGGTCGGCCTCGGCGACGCCGAACTACAGCGCATTGCCGACAAGAGCGGGACGGGCGCGGGCAAGATTTCGCGCAGAGATTTCGCGCCTGCAATTGCCCTCCGGAAAACTGGCGGTCAGTAGTCTCCAATTGCTCTATGCGGCGCCAATGACAGTCTCCGAATTCGCAGGCACAACGATTGCGGGCACAATGGTCGTCGCAAATCTCGTAGGAATCAAGGTGCGCAGGTCACACATGGTCATGGTCAGTGTGCTGACTAGTACAACTGTCGATCCTAGGTATTTTCCACGGGCGGACTTGGCGGAGTGCATCGTAACGGGCAGAACTGTCCGTCATGATGCATGAGCTCGCACGGTGCACTCAGTTTTGACGCACAAACTTCAGCGCTAGACATCTCGGCCGATCTGACAGAACTAGGTCGCACCCCGGTCGGTGTCATTGCTTCGGGCATCAAGTCCATCCTGGACATTCCTCGGACGCTCGAGTATGTGTCGATGCTATTCCTTAGTCAGCTGGAGTGAACAAACTTGCAGGTATCTGGTAAGAGAAGTCATGCCAGGAGTCTGGTCGTACCGAACGCGTTCAGGAAACACAAGGCGTTCCCGTGCTCACATATTCCGATAATAACGTCTTCCCTGCCTTCTACGCCCGCGATAGTGGCTGCAAGGTATGCTCGTTCCCTCTATCTTGATTTTTAACTGCTTAACGCGCTACTTCCAGAGTCCGTGGAATGTCAACACTCCCGAACTGGCCGCACAAATATTCTGTAGGTTACCGTATCATATACGGCTTCAAAAAAATCTGATATATGGCATGCAGACAACCAGTTCAATGCACTTCAACTGCAAACCGGCGTTTTCTTCGCAGCTCCTGTGCCAGAATCTGCGGCAGCGGACGGCGCGAAAATCCAAGCCGTTATTGACCAGGCCGTCCGCGAGAGCGAGGAGAACGGAATGAGCTCTCGCGGGAAAGATGTAACACCTTGGTTGCTCCAGCGTGTCACAGAACTCAGCCAGGGGAAGAGCCTGCACAGCAGTACGATTGCCAGCACTGCCCAAGTCCGGCTACTCACGCCAGACGTAGATATCGCGTTGATTGAGAACACATCTGCAATCGGTGCGTATGCCCCATACACAACGTCCTGCTCATCCTCTTTCCCGTTCAAATTCTCCAGGCGCCCAGGTTGCAGTGCAATATACCCGGCTTGTCAAAGAGCAGGCAGAAGATTCCGGCGCAGGGGTACGTTGAACGTTCTTGCATGGACTGTAGCCCTGCTCGAGCCGCGCACTCCCGCAGTCGAAGCATGTACGTACATCTGCAACGTTGGCAAAACAAGATTCCGCTCCGTTACCACTGCTCCGTGAACCGGCCGAGGGAAAGGCAGAGCTTGTCGTGGCGGGCTGCGCCGCCATCGACATCATTGCGCAGCAAGCGTCCGCGGCGGTAGACGCGTCGGGGTCCACGGCGCCGGGCAGCGTGCGCACTGCGCTCGGCGGCGTCGCGCGCAATGTTGCGGAAGCCGCGCACCGGCTATCCGCTGGGTCGTCGAAGGTGCTGCTCGTCGCGCCCGCGGGACGGACGCAGACGACGCGTTCGGACGCACGCTGCGCGACGAGACGGTGCGCCTGGGCATGCGCGTCGACGGCCTCGTGGGTGGAAGCGGCCGCACGCCCGTGTGCAACATGCTCCTGGATGCACATGGCGCCTTGGTTTGCGGCGTTGCGGACATGGATGCGCCGGCGAATATGCGCGCGGAGGAGGTGCGTAGCGCTGATGCGACGCGACGCGAGTGCTTGGTATCGATGCAGAGATTGTGCTGTGCAGGTCATCGCTGCGATTGAGAGGAATGCGCCGCGGCTGGTTGCGATGGACGCGAACTTGTCTGCGGAAACGATAGAGCAGGTGCTGCAATATTGTCGCGAGAAGCGCATACCTAGTGCGTACTCTGCTCCTAGTTCCCACAACCACTGACCATCATTGCGACCACGCAGCGTTCTTGTACGCATGCACACCGTCGTCAATATTCTATTTGCGCTGACAATCCGGTGGACCAGTGAGCCGACGTCCGTCGCGAAAGCCAGCGCCATACTGCCGGCATTCAAAGCATGGACAACGAGCGCAGAGGAGTCGCCGGCAGTCACGTTCGCCTCGCCCAACACGCGCGAGCTCGCCGTGCTGGCGAGTGCCGCGCGCGAGGAGCGCTGGAACCTATTCGACGCGCCGAAGTGGTGGCGCGCGCTCGACGCCATGCAGCTCGAGGCCGGCTACCGCCAGCATCTCGCGCTGTTCGCCGCGCGCCCCGCCGCGCAAGACAGCTCGACGAGCAAGGGCGACCTCGGCTTCCTCCTGCGCGACGGCGTCGTGCAGAACGCCGTCGCCTTCTTGCCGTTCGTGCAGCACCTCATGATCCAGCTTGGCGACAAAGGTACGCAGCGCAGGCCATTACTGTACTTGTTATCCCATTCGAGTCCTCACACTCCGCCGCCTTGCAGGAGTATTGGTCGTCATGCGCCAAGGCGCGGAGAGCGCGTGGTCCAAAGAAACGTCCAACATGTCGCGCAGGCAGATCGTCGCCCACGGTGACGCAGCCAGCACAGTCGTCGTGCGCCATTTCCCCGCCTTCGACCTCGCACCTGGGGAAATTGTGAGCGTCACCGGCGCCGGGGATACGCTCGTCGGCGCGGTGCTCGCAGGGCTGCTCGAAAATCCGACGGCGTTCGGCGCGCCTGACACTTTGGAGGCCTTGATCACTGCTGGACAGCGCGCCGCGGTGGAAACCTTGCGCAGCACCTATGCAGTTGCCCCTAGTCTCTCATCGCTCCGTTGACGGCCAAAGCTCAGAATGTTGAATGTCGCATCCTTTTTATGCTGGCAGAGGATTTGCGGCGCCGAAAGGAACAGAACGCGCGCAGTTGGTTTAAATAGTATTGGTCCTCGTCCTAGTGTATCTGAACGAAGGGACTGCTGCCCTGGGTCCTGTTGAATCGTCCTGCATTGCTAAAGCTAAGTACGGAACGTACACACTGATGCAGCTATCAGCGTCTTCGAATATACGCACTACATATACTATTCGGTCTGGCGAACCATCGACGAAGCAGCGTCAAGCCCCGTCGGTGTGCAAGCTGTAGCACATCGCTCAGTGCTGCGCATAGGATGCTGTACACAGCTAATGAACCGGACGGCCTGGCCAGGGCGCTGGCACCGGGGACGTTCGTCGTGTCGAGACGCTTTTCGCAGCTGCATGTTGGCTCTCGTCCTTTCGCACTGCACCGGAATTACGCCCGCCAAAGAGACGCAATCATCGCATGCCCATCGAATGACGCCGGGCCGTAAGTAGGAGTGAGGTAACCCGTAACCCGCGCACCACGTCGTCAAGCGCGGGCCAGCGGACCAACCGCGACGACCTCTCGCGCCTTGCGCGCCTTCTCGCGCGCGGCCGCACTCGCCGCCTTGGCGAGCGAGCGCTCGTGCGACTGCACCTTCTTCGCATACCGCGTCTGTTTTTGTCATTTATCTTCCAGTAACGCAGGAGGTAGACCCCTATCACAGGCAGGACGTACCGCTGCACCGTGCCTCAGCCGCGAGATGATGTCGCCCGCTTCGCCCTTCGTGAGGTTCGCGACGTGCTTCTTGCGCTCGGCCTGCTCGGGCGTCGCAGCCAGGATCGCCTCGGGCTTCAGGAGCCCCCAGCGCTGCGCGATGAAGTCCTTCTGCGCTTTCGACGCGGGCGCGCGGCGCCATCGCGCAGAGCGGTAAAGACTGGGACGTCATCATCAATTTAATTATAAGTTGTCCGGTATGAGATGAATGAGGACAGACTCACCCTTGGCTCATCGTCCCCGGACACACGCGCTCCGCATAGTTGTCCGCGCCGCGCACGGCGTCCTGCAGCGACGCGGCCGTGAGGATCCGCCGCGGGCGCGCGTACGGCGAGCCGCCGTCGCTCCACGTGTTGCTCGGCGTGTACGTCGCGGTGTACGCCGGCGTCTCGCTGCCATCCTCCTCATCTTCCGCATCCTGTTGGTATGGCTGAATGCGGATGAACCCCTTCCCAGGCATTCCAGGACGTAGCGGTCGTCGCCGACGCCGACCCACGCGTACGCGCTGATCTGCGCGATGTGCGGGCAGCCGGAGGTGTCCTTGACGAGCGCGAACGGGTTCTCGTAGTCCTTGTAGACGATCGACTTGGGGTCCGGGATGAAGACGTCGACCTGGTCGTCAGACGATTCTTGCTCCGCGGCGCGCTTTTCGAGCTCTTCGAGCGAGGCATCTGGTCATGAGGCCATACGATGATGAGAAGCAATGCAGAGGAGAGAGCGGTCAGGAGCAGGAGGGGACGAACCGGTCACGTCTTCTGCAGGTTGGAGGCCGAAGAGCGTCGGCGTGGAAACGATGCCCTGCACACGCGTCGTGCTGTCCACGAAATCGAGAATATGGCAGTCTTCCTTGCCCGTCGCAGGAGACAAACGCATCCCGCGCCCGATCTACGCGTCCTGGTCAGTTTCGCTTGACAATGTCAAGATCATAGACGCACCATCTGCGCAAAGAGATTGCGCGAGCGCGTGGGCCGCGCGAGCATGACACAGTCGATGTTCGGGATGTCCGCCCCTTCGGTAAGGATAGCTATTCTTGTGTCAAATCGCAGCGATGGCGGGCTCGAGCACACAGGGGACGGCGACTCACCACAGTTGACGAGGACGGGATACTCGCCCTTGCGGAAAGCATCAAGAAGCTCGGCACGCTCGCGGTGCGGCGTGCCGCTATGGAGGTAGCGCGCGTCGATGCCCGCGTCGCGGAAGACCTGCGTCAGGTCGCGGACGTGTGCCAGGTTTACGCAGAATATCAGCGTCGATTTGCGAGCGGCTATTGCGGTATTCAGTATTCGGTTCCAGAAGCCAACGCGCCGAAAGAGGAAGCAAGATTGCAAGATTCAGTCATACGCACATGCACGGTCAATCCAAGACTGCAATACGACATGGTTGATGGTGTCGGTGTTGACGACGTGCGCGAGGCTGGTCGGGTTGAAGTCGCCCGACTTGGTGTTGATGGTCACATCTGAGAGGTCCAGCTGGACCTTGACCGTTGTGAAGCGCACGGTGCATAACCACTGCTCCTTGATCATTTCGAGGAAATCGCGGTGGTAGACGATTCGGTCGAACACGCTGCCCAAGGCCAGCCCGTCGTGTCTGCTAAAGGTTGCGGAGAAGCCGATGATGGGAACGTTGGACGGCGGTCGCTCGTCCGCTTCGTGCGTGAGGTTCGGGTCGAAGTAAGAGAGGACTTTCTGATATCTACAACAACAATTCAACAACGATTGAGTGAACTGAGGCGAGGCTTAGACAACTGTGCAACGAACGAAGGAGCGGCTGCGTGATGAGCCTCGTCGATTATGACTGCCTTTATCTCGGCTGGGTCGAACTTGGCCACTCGCATTCCGCGCATGAGGGTCTGGTACGTCGCTACCGTCCTTCGCACCCAAGTATCAGCAGCAGCGAAGAACGAAGCAGATACACGTACAAGTCGGCATTGGCGGAGGCGACATGCTTCTGGCCCTGCTCAATTTCGACGGACCATTCGGGGAACAGACGCTCAGCCTGCGCGGCGGCCTGCTTGGCGAGCTCGACGCTGTTGACGATCACAAGCGCCTTGGACCTCGGCGCGCCCATATCCATGCGCGAGAGCAGCGACAAGAACACCGTGGTCTTTCCCGAGCCCGTGGGGAGCGAGACGCCGATGCGCGTGCAGCCATTCTCGAGCGCGAGCAGACAGGCCTGGATACAGCTCTCTTGGTACGGCCGCAGGATTATGGGGTCATGCTCGGGTGCCTTGGTTGACAGAGAGCGTACGATGGCTGGGCGTAATGCAACAGGGCGCAAGCGTCGGAAGAAGGCAAGCATGCGATCCCAGCCAGTGCCAGTGCGGAGTTCACAAGCGTGTCGCTCGAGCTCACCCATGTCAGACGCCCGCTTCGCCCGGCTCAAGACAGACCCTCGCTTCCGGCGGCCCAAGAAGGCCAGGGCAAAGGTCGTCGTAGACAACCGGTTCAAGTCTATCCTTGAGCCCGCCAAAGACAAGGGTGCGCATTTTCTGCTAACGCTTGCTTGCACCGGGTTGACAAAGCGCTCTGTCCAGGCAAACGCGTCGACAAGTATGGCCGCAAAGTGTCCAAAACGAAGGACAGCGACAACCTGAAGCGCTTCTACCGGCTCGCAGGCGACGACGACGATGTCAACGACGACGAGGGCGCGGACGGCGAAGCGAAGCGCCCGGACTACGCGCGCGGCGAAGGGCTCGTCGAATCGTCGGACGAGTCGTCCGACAACGCTGAAGAAGACGACGAGGACGAGGACGAGGACGAGGACGAGGACGAGGACGCAACGGTGACGCTGGGCCAGCACTCGTCGAAGCCCATCCCCGTCGACGACCAGGACCTGGAAATCGACCTGGACGAAAACACGCTGGCCGAGCTCGACGCCCAGGCCGCAGCCTACGCGCGCACGCAGCCCGAGCAACCCGCGCAGCCCGGCGGGGAGGCGACGACGCGCATCGCGGTCGTCAACCTCGACTGGGACCACGTCCGCGCCGCGCACCTGTTCAAAATCTTCAGCAGCGTCGACAAGATCCGGCGCGTGCGGGTGTATCCCAGCGAGTTTGGCAAGGAGCGCATGGCGCGCGAGGAGCGCGAGGGCCCGCCGCCAGAGTGTTTGGCCGCAAGAGGCAGGGCGAGGAGGACGAGGACGACATCAACGAGAAGACTATCTTTGAGGTCAATGATGGTCAGGACTACGACCAGGATGCGCTGCGCAAGTACCAGCTCGAGAGATTACGGTGCGTTTGTTCTTGCATTGCTTGCTTTCATTCTGGTGCTCAAGTATGCTGCCGTAGCTATTATTATGCTGTTGTCGAGTGCGACTCGGTACAGGCAGCTGAACATATCTACAACGAGCTCGAAGGCACGGAGCTCGAGCGATCAGCGAACGTGCTTGACCTCAGCTACGTCCCAGAGGACATGATTTTTGACGACGAGTTCAGGTATGCCTTTCCACTCTCAGCATACCGTCCTTCTGTTGACCACCCGAAAATTCCAGAGACGAAGCCACAGAAGAGCGCGCTGATTTCAAAGCAGTGGACTTCACCACCGACGTACGCCTTTGCCATCGCCCCTTCACTCTCAGTCCAAACTGACCGACACGCAGGCGCTGCGACACTCGCGCGTGAAACTGACCTGGGATGAAGACGACCCGGAGCGCACGAAGCTGACGCGGCGCGCGCTGACGCGCAAGGACCTGGACGAGATCGACTTCAAGGCGTACATCGCGTCCGGCTCCGAGGGCTCCGGAGACGAGGACGAGGCGGAGCTCGAGCGCAAGCGCGCGCTGCTGCTGCGCTCCGACAGCGAGAATGAGGAGCTGCCGGAGGGCTGGGGAAGCGGCAAGCCCGACAAGGCGGGCGAGCTCGAGATCACCTTCGTTCCCGGCCTGAGCAACGACGCCGGCAAGGACGCGGATAAAGATGAGACGACGCTGGAGAAGTACAAGCGCAAACAGAAGGAGAAGAAGGCCGCGCGCAAGGCTGCGCGCAAAGGCTCTGGGCGGCCGGCTGCCTCCTCCGATGACGAGGGCGCGGGCGCGGAGAAGGATGCGTTCTTTGCAACGTCGGACGGAGATGGCTCAGACGCCGAAGCGGAAGTCGGCAGACCTGCGAAAGCGCAGGCCTCTAAGGAGGAACTCGCGCAGATCATCGCGGACGGCGCGGCGGATGGCGATGGCTTGCAGCACTTCGACATGCGCACGGTGCTGCTGGCGTCCAAGGCGGAGGCCAAGAAGGGCAAACAGCGCGCAAGATGAAGAAGAAGCTCGCGCGGCACGCGGAGGAGGCCGGCGAGGGCTTCGAGCTCGACGTCGCCGACGAGCGCTTCAAAGCCATCCACGAGGACCCGGCGTTTGCGATCGATCCCAGCAACCCCAAGTACGTTGCTCCCTTTCCTCCCTGTGTCGATCTTCTGGCTGACATACCTTGCGCTTAGGTTCAAGCGCACGAAGGGCATGGAAAAGTTGTTAGAAGAGCGCACGCGGCGGCAGCAGATGCGGTCGAAGGATGAGGAGAAAAATGGGGATGGGCTGGACAGCTTGGTCGAGCGCGTCAAGCGCAAGGCTAAGGCTGCTGAGAAGGACAAGGATGCCCGGGCGAGCAAGAAGCGGCGGTTATAGGACGTGTAGGCTCCTCCATCTGTCCTGCACGGCTTCTCCGCGGAAGATTCATTGTTTTCGGCGGGATCAAGCGTTCATGACCCTGCGTTGAATGTTGAATATCCCTCATAGGATAGTGCATCCTGCTCGCATCGGCCAGCAGGATTGCACTGCCAATGCCAAGCGGCGAAGCGTGTTTCATGACAAGCGGCGAGTTGATAGGCGCGCGCGCAAGTCAAAAAGCAGACCGGCGATCGGCAGGCGGGCTTTCTTCCCATCCCCCTTCTCCCCCCTACGTTTTCCTTCTCGAAGTCCCAGGTTCCCTCCCCGTCTCGTCTGTGCGCGAATTCATCGTTATTCCATTCTACGCGGTCGTTGAATATTGAATATTGTACAGCCCATTACCTCTCATCGCCGGACGATACATCCACGACCAGTCAATCGCTCACTCGCTCACCAAGTTCAAGACAACGACGCCAGCCATGTTCAAGTACATCAACATCTCTTCCTCCTCTGCGCCCTGCTCGCCACCATCGCCGCGGCCCTCCCCACCGAGCGCAGCCCCAGGATGCTCGAGCACATGCGCCGCAACGACTGGGACGCAGCGGCCGCGGTGCCCCGCGAGCTCAACGCCAAATGGACTAAGCTGCACGCGCGCGCGCCGGAGCCTGAACCTGCGTGCGTTTCTTTGTTGTCTGCCAGACTGTTCGACATAAACTCATTTCCTGTTCAGACACTACGACCGCGTTGCGGCCACCAACGGAGCGCCCTCCGCCGCGGCCGCCAAGCTCCGCCCGCGCGCGCAGATGGGCAAAGCGGAGCTGGACGGCGCGCAGCCGCGTCGCGCGCCTGACCGAGTACGAGCCCGTCGCAGGCGAGCAGTGAGTGCGTCTTTCGTCCGCACCTGCGTGTCTATCTCTCTCTGATGTGCACCTGTTTTGTAGTGCGTGACGGTGATGGGCGAAGACGCGCCGATGAACAGTGAACGATAAATACGACAACTCTCTCACATCTCACGCCATGCGCGGCCAGTCCGCCATTGATCGAAATAATGTACAGACGAGGCACTCACTCCTTTCGTTGCCTGCGGCTCGGGACCGGGATTTCTTGGGACTTTCTTTTTCTCTCTCTTTCAGCCAATGTACGCTAGAGGACAGTGCAATTGATGTTGCATTGCGCGTGCCATTGTCAATTGTCGACGTGGCAAGGGATCTTCTCAACGGGTGACGGCGCTGTCGACCACTCTGGAGGCACGCCGTCCAGGGCTCTTGATTTGCCACGCAGGATGCAATGTTCTAGCGGGATGTGCGAGAAGACCTAGCGAGAGCTTCACAACGGCGCGGTCCTCCCCAATGGGTCGATTTTCAGGGTTTCGGTCTGGACGTGGCTAATCAAGATGAGAATGGTTGAACAATGGACAACCGAGAGGACAGCTGTCCGCAGAGACGCCGTTCAGGGCACCTCTCATGGCAGGGGAGGGATTACGGTCCCAGCAGGCGCCCTGCTCTCAAGTCTGCAGAACATGGTAAATTCAGATCAGGATTAGGAAGTAACAAGAAAACTTTTGCAAAACAGCGTACATATCGTAAGGAGATGTCCCTGATGATAACAACCAGTGAAATGGAGTCCGATCAATAGTGTTCAAGTGCTGCTGTTCCGCTGCCCTAAACACCCACATTGCGTTATGAACGTGAATGTGCAGAAGACTCAACTGATGTTCCTCTGCTTTGCGTGCTTCCTCGCGGTATTGCTCCTCATCTGGAGTCACTAGAAATGCCCATTAGTCTTTCCTTCACTTCATCATTGAATCATTGAAGAATTCAATACACGCACAGGGATCTTCGCCGCAAGCTAAGCGCTCCGCTTGTCGTGCTGCTGCAAGTCGCACTCTGACAATTCGAAGGGCTGTAGAGAAATCGAAAGACAGCGCGGTTGTAAGACGCGCGACCATGCCGATACAATGACCAAGATCTGGAGCAGCCCAGTACGACGGCACGGCCGCTAGAGCCACGCGTATCAATGTTTCGGTAGGGAAAGCGCTCGTTGTAGACCTGGAAGAGGCGATAGCACGGGAGGCAGTTTGGTTGCGACGTCCCGATATACCGTACCGAAGGAGCAATGAGGCGCGTCTCGAAGTAGGATAGAATGACTCAATGAGCCACTCCGTGTGTACTGGAGTTGTGTTGGAAACGAGCTTGGCGCCACCGAGCTCCGATGGTGTGCACAGCTACCGCAGTGGGGAGAGAACCTGTGCCGCAAATTCTTCTGGGAAGTTCGGCTCAGCGGTCCAAATTTGGTGATCTGTGTATGCGGCAGCTGCAGCGGTCGCCAGTACGACGTTGTCGCGCTCGGCTGAATAAGCCCCGGTGGTCGGTTCGATGGTGACGATGCGAATTGTGCCGCCACACATCGTGAGATTCAGGAGAATGTGCAAAGCAAAGCAGCACATCGACCGAAGAGGTGAGCCAGGTCAGACTCCGGATGTCTTGGCTTAGCGTTGAGGTAGAGTGCACGCCACGCGAAGGCGTACACAGCAGCGATAAACGACGATTGAATTTGTCTAAGAAACGTGCTAGAGTCCCTATCTTCATCAGCCGCCGGCGAATTAAGGTGCGTAGCCAGAGCATGCATCTTGTTGCAAAGGAGCTCCAAATGATCACGAATAGCTCCAGGTATTGCTTTGCCTAAACTCGAAGCCAGGTAAAGCAATACCTGCGCATCTTTGAGCCTGTACGTCATCGCATAAGGCGTCGTCCGGGTCAGAAACGCAAAAGGTGGCAAAAGCATCCAAGATCCTCATGGTCGCTGCGTCGATGCCATACCGGCTAGCAAGCTCACGAGTATTGTCCTCGCCGATAGAGGTTGGGCTAAGCAAGAGGCTCCCAGCCACGAGTGTGCTGATGTTGGTGACGACTTGGGGATGGAGGCGGGACAAGACGCCGGAGATTTTGATGTCCGGCGCCTCCGAGTCGGAGTCTGGACGGCATATCCCGCAACTCAACTTCGACCCTCGTTGACTCGCTGGTACGCTGTTGCGTATGCAGCGAAAGCCTTCATTTTCTACCGACTGTATACACCTGATGCTTTCTGGGCCTACTGTGCTGTCATGAAGCCGACAATCAGGGCAAATTTCAACACTCCTGGCCACATGATTTGCATGCACACGCACGACGACCTTCCACTACGTTCCGCTGCGCATGTTCTCCGGATGTTATCCCACAGCGAACCATGACGTGTTGACTGCTTCCACGATAGGATCGTGTTGCCGTACTGGACGATGAGCTGGGAATCCCGAGTCCCGACTGCTTGCGATTTTAGGATGCGTCTGTCTACTGTTCGACTTTGCACTGCTCTCGGTAGCTCGAAACTGTATCGCTGTAGCAGGATCACAGAACCTGCATCAATGGTCAGGGTAATAGCTGAAAATGCTGTTCCTTCAGCATCGTCTGCATATGTCATCGCGCGCGCAGCCTCCTGCCCGGACCCGCCACATGACATCGCGCATCCGATCCATGCATGCTTCCATCCGAAGCTGCAATCCTATATAAACGATCCATAGGACTTTGCAAAGTCTGTTGTCGCCGCACCGTCATGCAGCTCCCCACCAACGCTATCGCTCTTGCGCTCCTTGCAGCCGCGCACATGGCAGATGCCGCGAGCGTTGTCGCGCACTTCATGGTACGGCTTGTGATCCGACAATCGGGCATTCAGGGACGCTGACGGGCTGTCAAAGGTGCAAAACACGCCTCAGTACGACTCGACGGATTGGACGAACGACATCAAGGTCTGTTGAGCCCTCAGTTTGGAGACTTAACTGAATGCTTACCTAGCGCTCAGGCGGCGCAAGCCATGGGTGTTGAGGGCTTTGGTAAGATGGAGAACATGCATCTCTGTTAGCAGAATTCTGACTGCGACCGAAGCTATGAATATCGCCAATTACGACTACGAGGTGGAACAAGCCAACACTGCATGGCAGGTGGCGGAACAGCTCGGTTTCAAGTGCGTTGTTCAACAGTGTACGGAACTCGGTTCTCAACATTATACTTTCAGGTTATTCTGGAGTTTCGACCTCGCAGGCGGTACGTCGCTTCGGTATTCGCAGTCAATCGCCTGATTACGTGTTTATTTCTCAGGCTCAATGTCAATGCAGCAAATTATTTCCCTCATTGCAGCGCACGCGAAGAGTCCCGCCTCGTACCTGTGGCAAGGAAAGGTTCTCGTCTCTACGTTCTCTGGCGAGAACCAGGGTCCCGACCAGTGGGCGTTCATGAAGAGCCAGCTCGCGAACCAGGGCATCCAAGTCTCCTTTGCGCCGGCGTTCATCACGTACCGCCACGCGAACCAATTCAACTCGATGCTGCAGTCCTTCCCCGCCGTCGACGGCTTCTTCAACTGGTGGGCGTGGTGCGTACATCCTTCCTCTCTTCCTCTAACAAAGATCGCACCTTTTTGATCGCACTCTCGCAGGCCAGAGGACTCGCCGACTAATGTGACGACCACGGATGACGTCGCGTTCCAGAGCGCCATCCACTCGCAGCGCACGGGACCGTACATCATGGGTGTGTTATCCGCAGTAGCCGGCGGTATGTGTGGCAATCGCTGAACGATCTGAAACTTTCAATAGGCGTCAGTCCCTGGCAGTTCAAGAACTCGGCTCCGGGCTCGACAACGACTGGGTGCAAACTGCGACCAGTGCTGGGATTACCGCTGGAGGCAGGCGATTAACACGGTCAAGCCCGACATCGTTGAGATCAGTGAGTTGTGCGGTGGGAGTTGTCCGACGCCCCGAGCGCTGATATGGTCGCTTCTCAGTTTCCTGGAACGATTACGGCGAATCTCACTAGTGCGTCATGTTCGATAGCATGCAGCAGCTCACTGACGCTCTTTCTCACTTCTCAGCATTTCTGACGTTAACCCGAAGGTCGGCTGGATGGCATGAAGTCCCGTGTGATTACCTAACGCCTTGGCAGACCGATCTCCAGGATGCAGCTAAATATGTAAACGGTGCGCTCACATTCAGAAGCTCTCACGTGAGATAGAACTCAAGCGGGTGTCTTAGGATTCGACCACGCGCCATGGCGCATCGTCGGCAAGCACTTTGCGAGTGGTATAAGACCGGCTCGCAGCCTGCCGTCGCGCAGGACCAGGTGATCTTCTGGTACCGCTCGCACTGGAAGAACGACCAGTGCAGCCAGGGACTCCGGTGCGCTCTCCCTCCTCCCCGCCCCATCCCACTCTCGTTCTCATTCTCACCCCCGTCACTAGCCCGCGCAACGCCGACTACGTGCAGGACGCGATCTTCGTTGAGGCTTTGCTGACCTCGCAAGCGACGATTGCGATGGACATCGGGCTCAACAACCATCGCGAGTTCGTCGCGCCCGCCGGCGCCACGAGCGGCTGGGTGCCGTTCCCGTCCAGCGACAACGATCCCGTACATCCAGATCATACGCAATGGACAGGTCGTCAAGGCTGTGCATGGATCCAAGTTTATCAGCCATAACTGCCCGGTGTATAACTTCAATCCTTGGGTGGGCGTGCTGTGAGGAGTGGCCACTTGCCCGGTGGCATGGGATATGTAGAGTTGTATTTTATGCACTGCGAAGCAGCCTGAACAATGAACTACATGTCAGCGATCAGATGGACACTGTATGTATCTCAAGTTGGCGGGTTGCCAAGCGGGCATTTACTTTCTTTGCCACAGGAGGCAGCCGGTGCTGAAATCGTGCTCTGGACTCTACACTCAACAGTTTGCTTCATTGTACATCGTTGTCTCAAGTCAGTATCTGTGATATTACAACAAAATCCCATTATTAGGCAACGAGTAACGTAAAATACAGCAACCAATGGATACAACTTGTGCTTGCGCGCTGTCCGTCTGCTTAGTGGGCGCGCAGCTCCTTCAACTTCTGTTGAACTTCTTCGAGCATCTTCTGCGCCTCTTCCACGGGATGAAATATCAGGAAGACGATGCAAAGGACGGTTTGTGAACGCACCAGCTTTGACCTTGCCCTGGGGAGCAATACCCACGGCATTTTGAAGGGCCTCCTCAGCACCCTCAAGACTCCTCAGTTTCCCCTCTGACCGCTTCTCTGAGGCCACGGCCGCCTGATCGTCTGCAGTAGCGAGCAGTGCTTCGGCCAGCCGCACCCAGCCCTTCGGCCAGCGTTCGTCCAGCTCCGTCGCCTTCACGGCGTCTTGCAGCGCCTTCGGTCGGTAGTTCTCGCCGCCCTCCGTCGAGCCCTCCGGCTCCCGCTGGGCCGCCAGCTTGAGATACGCTATAGACCGGTTGCCGTACAGCACGGCGGACTTGGGCTCGCGCTTGATGGCGTTGGAGTAATGCTCGACAGCCGCAGCGTAGTCGCCGCTGGTAAACGCCTTCTCGCCGAGCGCCTCAGCATTGCGCCCGGAGCTGGTCTTGGACGGCGGCCGGCGCACCTTGTTGCCCGCGGCCTTCTCGCGCTCGGCGTCGGGGTCGAGCGTCACGACTGCGTGCTTGAGCGCAAGCGCGTTTAGCCCGCGCGGGTCCGCGCCACGCAGCGTGTCGACGACCTCGCCGCCGCGGATGACGAGAAAGGTCGGCATGGCGGTTATTTTGTACTTCTGCGCAATCACGCGCGTCCCGGGGCCGTCGACGTCGACGCGCAGCCAGGTCGCGCCCGTGTGCTCGCTCGCCAGCTTCGAGTAGAACGGCGCGATCTGCTTGCAGGGACCGCACCACTGTACCGCGGTGTCAGTTATCAGGGTGCGGATGCGCTGGAAGGCTCAGCCGTGGACGTACCTGCGCGTGGAAGTCGACGATGACGGCGCGGTTGGCCGCTTTGGCCTCGCGCAACGCGGTGTTCCACTCAGTCACACTTGCAACTTCGATGGGTCCAGACATTTTGCGATAAGGTAGGGTTCAGAGTATGTGTAGGTATAGCTGGGACTTAGCAGGCAGGCAGAGCCCTTATATGTATATGCGACTGCGAGGGTGTGTCAGCCAGGCTGTAGCCTGTGGAATGTGGCAGAATGCAAAGCTGACTCGACGCGATGAGCCGGAGTCGGACCGGGTTCAAGCTCTTCATCGCCTGCCACGATGAGCAACACCCCTTCGACGACGCCGAAACAGCCGTTCCACGTATGGGGATACGGCAGCTTGATGTTCAAGGCGCGTCCGAGCCGCACATCGTCTTTTCAATGAATAAGTTCTCTGGTGACAGCCACCCCCGAACGTCGTCGCGCGAAGTACGTGCCCTCCTCGTCCGCTCAGTGTCTGGCATGGCTGAAGCTGCGACTGCAAAGCGCCTGGATACATCAAGGGATACGTGCGTCGCTTTGCACAGAGCTCGACGGACCATCGCGGCACCCCGGAGGTCCATCTCTTTCTTCCCTCATCGATCATCCCGGTGTCCTGAGCATACCCTACACAGGCGCCGGGGCGAGTCGTGACTCTCATACCCATAGATGAGTGGGAGTCTCTGTACGGTCACGTGCGTCTCACGTGCCCTTCCTCAACGGCATCCGCCATGTTGAAACGGTTGAAGGAAACGTTCCCTGGGCATGACATCGTCTGGGGCGTGGCGTACACAATCGATCCCGACCCAAAGCTATCTCAAGAGACGCACGATTACCTGGAGTACCGCGAGAAAGAGGGGTATACTGTTCATATAGAGGACATATACGGCGCAGACGGTAGCGTCGTCGTGCCCGGGGTGTGTCCTCTCTATCTTGAACTCGCTCCTTGCCGTTCTCACACATGCTGTCTAAGGCTGTAGTGAGTTTGCGCGCGCAATGCAGCCTGTTTAATGATGAACGATGAACGCGCGATCGCAGGTCTACGTCGGGCGGAGTGACAACCCAGCCTTCAGTGCGTATCCATCCTAGCCTGACTGGTTCCAGTGTCATCATCATGACTTGCGCGATGTACAGTTGGCTCAGAGCCCATGGACCAGCTCGCCGAGCACATATGGCGCAGTGTCGGCCCGTCCGGTGCCAACAAAGACTACCTCTATGGCATCGCGCGCCTCGTGCGAGAGTTGGCGCCGGACAGCGGCGACCCGTACTTGTTTGCTTTAGAGGTGAGACTCCTTGGTGCGTACTGTACGAAACCTAAATGTGTGGGTATTACAGCGCCGGGTTCGGGAACTTGACGAGCAGGCGCGCGAAGGCAAGAACGACTCCGAGGAGTTGCATGTAGATATCCGTAAATCATAACACAACTGCAAGTTTTGACTTGAAGCTTGTTCATGTGAATCGTTGGCATTCCAGAATCCGCAGAGGTTGTTCGCAGACGACATGTGTCATGAGAAGCCGTGTGAATCCGTGGAGTGAATGTCGACTGCTGGATACATATGTCCGCATAAATTTCCGAATAAGCAAAAGAGGCGAATCGCAGGAACCTGGGAAAATATGATTCCTAGCTGGTCAACGACGTCGAGCGCTTAGCGGATTTCGCCGATGCGCGTCGCGCTTTTGCCTTTTCCACTCATCCGCGTCGAATGCATGGGGGTATCCGGTGGCTATCGAGATGCACAACCCAGCTCGCAAAGCAGATGACGTCCATGCATGCCCACGCGCTGCGTTCGATGTCGGCGCGGCGTGCATACTGGACGCAGGGCCAAGCCGTCACCGCGCCGCTTGCGAGCTACGAGCCTCCGCCTCGTTCGCCCGAGGAGCAACAGGAAATCGTTGAAAAGGAGCTCTGGGACTTTTGGAACGTGCGCCTTCTGTTTCTGTTTCCTGCGCTCCGCACGGTCTCACGCTTGTGCGCAGCGGACGCGCCCGTCGCCAACGCAGCAGAATGCGCGCAGAGTCGCGCTGAAGAAAATCAGGATGCTCGTCGAGAAATTCGCGGCAAAGAAGGGCCTTATGCATCCGTACGAGAGGATTAATGTCGTGAGGTATGGCAGCAATCGCATCGGCGTGGATAGGCAGGAAAGCGAGATCGACCTCGTCCTTCTCGTGCGTGTGCTCAACTCTTTCCCGCAAATTTGTGCTCCTTATGAAATCTTCCGTAGGATCCCAAGAGGCCTCAGGGATTCAAGCCAGGCATAATGTATGAGAAGGTGCCTAATAGTGAGTTTCGCGCGTCGTCTCGCTCAAGCATCTCGGCTGACGGATGGTCGCTTCAGTCATGTACGATGTCCAGTGAGTGAAGGCCTATGCATTCGACTACGTTTTGCTGACGCCGCGCGTTGTAGGGAACTTTCGAGGCATCTCCACGGCTGCAAACAAGTGCAGGCCATCCCGAAAGCCCGCGTTCCAATTGGTATGTCCTGCCCTCCCCGAGGCTTGCAATTGGTCCTTCGGGACGCGAAATTTGTGACAAAAAAAGGGCTAGGATGCCGCCATACGTTCTGGACAGATGGGCCTCATGCCAGGCCGCCACCGTTGCATGCTACCTGCCGCTTGCACTCTTCTAGCAGACTGCAGATATCTGCGCGGTGTAGCTGGACGGCCTGTCTTCCACCCGCAATTTGAGGCGGTGTCCAGTCCTTTTGTGTCACGCTATTCCGATGCAGGATACGACCTGTAATATATGTCACTCACGCTCCATTTATACAGTGCGCGGCGTTATATGTGACGAAGAGCACCCCGCAATGAAAACTCCGTTCTCTATCTGCGTCAACGCGCGCAACGGGCTCTACAATTCGCAGCTCCTCGGCGCCTACGTAGAGCTGGACGAGCGCGTCGGGCCGCTCATCGTCATCCTCAAGGAGTGGGCGAGGAAATCTGGCTTGGACAAACCCGAGCTGAACATACGGAACGGACGGAAAGGACGGGTCATCGCCCCAACACGCCCGTTCTCGAGCTACACCATAACCCTAATGGCCGTGGCGTTCCTGCAAGTCCGTGGGTCTCCGTCGATGCCGCTCTCGTGTTCTCATCCGCTGTTGACAGCATGTGCGCCTGCTGCCGAACCTGCAGCAGCCGTTCGTCGGGAAGGTGGAAACGACGCCCGGCAAAGATGTGACCACGGCGCAGTATAGGTTCTCGCGCCCGTGTGACGACACCGGAGACGCGCCAGTGGTGTACTGGTCTGTGGACGTCAACCACCCGTACGACCACAAGCGCATGCCCTCGGACGTCCGCTTCCTCGATCCGCACACGGACAGTATGCAGAACTGGATCGCGGAGCGCAACCTGCAGCTGGAGCGCAAAGGCGGCCAGCCGACGCTCGTCTCGCTCTTGAAGGGCTTCTTCAAGTGCGTGCGGGTTCGCACCATGCGGGAGGCGGGACTGACGCTGCCTTTTCTTTGATTTTGTGCTGTGCAGGTTCTACGCGGAGTTCGACTACGCACTGTCCGCAATCAGCGTGCGCGACGGTGGGGTCGTGTCGCGCCTGCGCCGCCCGGGCTACCGCCCGCCCGAACGCTTGTTCGCCGAGGTTTCGCGCGACCTGCGCGACGCCGGCCGCGCGGGCGGCGGCGAGGGTAACGCGGACAGGCTCGACCGGTCGGCGCCGCCGCACGTGGACGTGGCTCCGCGAGAGAGAGACAGTCACATTACGTGGCTGCGCGAGGGCGACTCGTCGCACGCCAACCAGCAGATCAGCCAAGAGCTCGCACTGCTGCTCGCCGCGCCCACCGACGTGCGGCCGTGGCAGAGCGTGCCGCTCGTCATCGTCGACCCCATGGTGCGCGTGCAGGTACGTGTCTTTTTTCTGCTGTCTCCTTAGTTTTCCCAGTCCGTGCTGATTACGCATCGTGCTGCTTTAGAACGTCGCGCAATCCGTCTCGAAGGCGGACCTCAACAGGTTTGTCGTGGAGTGTAAGCGCGGCGTGAAAGTGCTGCAGCTCGGGCTGGGGCTGACGGATTTGCTGTTGCGCGCTTCTCGCGTGTTGCGGAAACCGCCCCTGAAACCGTCCCACCGGAAGCAGCAGGTGGTCAGGGCGCTGCGGGCATTGTATAAAGCGAAGAATCCTGAGCCTAATATGCCTAAGCGTAAGAGGAAATGGAAGTACTGGAAACCCAAAAGTAATACAGATCGACAGAGTACAACGTAATCTGCTATAATATATCCACATCGACGAGAGACATACAGTACACATGCCTGTGAAAACACAGTACGGGTCGCGGCTGGACACATCGACAGTGTTTTGACGTGTGCTTGCTTGGGTATCTGAAGACGAGGAACTTCTTGTCCCGGTACTCGTGATGAAGTTGGTGAGGTTGATGCGCCGGCACTCTGTGGCGAGGTTCAGCATGGTGTTTCCCATGACCATGTCGAGGAGTTGCAAGTCGTACACGAATTCGTAGACGTCGCCTTCCGCGACAGATGTGCTCGTGGCAATGGATGTCCTCTCTCCCACTCGACAGATGTGGCCCTCAACGCTGGTCGCGACGTAACCCAGGCCACAGAGCCAACCGATGTGGTAAGATGGTCCACAGTAATGCACAATATCTTCCACAGGCACATTGACTGCTTTGAAAGTCGTCGAAATCCAGACTAATCATGATGCTAGCGACTGACAGCACGGGGACATGGTGAACGGCGGTAAGCGCGCAAAGGCGGAATACGACGGGCAGCGGCGAAGCGCGAGAGTAGCAGTGTCAGGAAACATCGCCAGCCAGCGGAAGGCGAACAGGTCCGAGCAGTGTTAACAGGCAGCAGAGCAAGGTGAGCACAGCGTTTGGACAATGATAGGAAAGAAATAAGAATCATATTAGAACGACCCCGGCAAGCCAGACGACGTGGTCACCTGTTTGAGTTGACCGAGTTGTCGAATGGGCCGGCAGAGGCAGCGACGACGTGTGGACGTGGTATGAGACGAAGGAGCGGGTACAAGTTGAGATCGAGATTCCGAGGGGAACTAAGTGGCCACGAGAGCAGAACTAGACTACCCAGGAGCAGGGATGGCCTACGCGTCACGCGTCTCACAGTTACATTACAATAATGAATTATTGCTGTCAGTGAATGCGGGGTTCAAGATCAAAAAACGCGGTTCGAGCTCAGCTGGGTTCTGTGTTCATGCTCAGGCTCTCGCGGGCAATTGCGCCGTTGCTGATTGGCCGCCGCCTTCGTCCACATCCCCGTCCGGCCTCTATGAGCACAAGCGCGATCGCAGGCAGCGTGCACTCGCGCGAGCCATCGCCTCTGCCTGACCTGAGTGTTGCCAAAAAACCGCGCCTGGGCTCTCCAATTGCACCGATGGATGATGTCGCGCCTGCAGAGGACGCGATCCCTGTCGAGCTGCAGGCCGAGGCCAGCTCCAAACCATTGCAGACGCAGAATAACGGCAACAAGGCCAAGTCCAAGGCGAAAGCAAAGCACGCGCCTGGGCCCGAGCCTGGCTCGCCGGACGATGTCGCGTGGAAGGACGTGGTTGCGCTCCTCGGTCAGGACACCGTCGATACCGCGCGGGCAGCCAAGACGCAGTACGCACCACCCGTCAAGTTTGGCGACGAGATAGAGCTGCGGGTCGAGATGCTCTCGTCAAATGGTGCGTGAGTAGCTGCAGTCTACGCCGCTCATTATACCTACGCTGCGGTGGCCAGGCGAAGCCCTCGCACGGCTACCAGAGCCCCATCCACCATGGGCTGTGCGTCTGCCGTTCGCGTTGCCGGGCGAGACGGTGCGCGTCAAGATCATCAAGCATATGCGCATGTGCTCGTACGGTGCGTCTGCCAACTTGTACGTTGGCAGTCTTACCCTGCTCACTGTGCTCCCAGCCGATCTACTCGAAATTATCACGCCCAACGACGAGCTGCGCGACATGTCGCGCGTTCAGTGCCGCTACTTTGGCTCGTGTGCCGGATGCCAGTACCAAGTGCGTTACGTACCACTGGAAGCAGGGCTGGGAATCACTTAGTAGTCGACGAAATTCTTAGCTTGACGTTCAGACAAGTGCACGAGTATCCCAAGATCATAATAGGTAGAAATACTCTTGGGAAACTCGTGCCACTTTTCCGAATGTCAAGCCAAGATATTCAACTACCCAAGGAGTCTCAGCCCTGCTCCCAATGCATGCTCTCTTGAGCACACATTCCTCAATGTACGACAGATGCTCTCATACGAGAAACAGCTGGAAATCAAGGCGACAGTCGTCGAAAAGGCCTACATAAACTACTCTGGTGTGTCCTGTCCCTCCTTTGCATCATTCCTGGTTGTCCCTCCTTTGCATATTCATTCCCCCCATCTCCATTCTTCATCAGCCACAAATCTTTCAGACATCCGCTGACTCACTCGCAAAAGGTCTGGACATGAACGCAGACGTCCCCCCAGTGCAGCCGACGATCGGCTCGCCGTTACAGTACGGCTACCGCACAAAAATCACACCGCACTTCGACGCACCGCCTGAGAACAGGACGGGCCGCAAGGGGCGCCCGCGGGCGAAGAAGGACAAGGACAGCGACTGGAAGCTGAGTATAGGCTTTGAGGCCAAGGGGCGTGCGCAAATTCTCGATATTGAGGTGTGCCCTCACCATTTTCGAGTTGCACAACTATTGATGATGTCTGCGCTGTAGGAGTGCCCGATCGCGACGCGCACGCTGAACGATGCGTTGGGCCCTGCGCGGGATAATGTGCAAAAGTGTGTCGCTGTCATCATGGGAGAAAGGCACTGAGCATTGCTTCAGAAACATCGCGCAGTACAAACGCTCCGCGACGCTGTTGCTGCGCGACTCGCTCGAAGCGTTCTCGCCCGACCCCGCGTCACAGCCAGAACAGCACATTTGCATCACGGACCACAAAGCGACGGTGCGCGAGCGCGTCGGCGCGCACCGCTTCGAGTTCCCCGCGGGCTCGTTCTTCCAGAACAACAACGCGATCCTGCCGCGCCTGCTCGACTACGTGCGCACCGCCATCGACGACTGCACGACGCCGGATACGCGGCCGACGCACCTTGTGGACGCGTACTGTGGCAGCGGCCTGTTTAGCGTCGCCCTGGCAGGGAGCTTCACGCACGCGGTGGGCGTCGAGCTCGACGCCAAGGCCGTCGCGGCCGCGCGCGCGAACGCACAGCTCAACGGCCTGCCCGCCGAGCGCTGCGCGTTCACCGCGGGCCAGGCGGAGGCCATCTTCGCGTCCGTCCTCGGCAGTGAAGTGCAGGAGGGGTTCCCTCCTGACCGCACGGCGGTCGTGATCGACCCGCCGCGCAAGGGCTGCGACGAGCTCTTCCTGCGCCAGCTGCTCGCGCTGCGCCCAGCCACGGTGGTGTACGTCAGCTGCAACGTGCACACCCAGGCGCGCGACGTCGGCATCTTGGTCGGCCGGACGAAGGGGGAGCCCGAGGGGCGACGGTACAGGCTGCAGAGCTTGCGCGGGTTCGACCTGTTCCCGCAGACGGCGCATGTGGAGAGCGTCGCGGTGCTTAGACTTGTATAGCATCCTCCCAACCGAGCAAGCAATACGACGGCCCACGCGGATATCTCTTTATCAGGGTGCGTTGAAACTTAAGGCAGACCCAGAGCGCAACGTTACGAAAGTCAAAGCCGTCCGCATGGGGTGCTCCGCTTCTCCAGGTGCTTCTTCGTCTCATACCTCCGTACCCGCCTCATCGCCGCTTTTCTACCGGTGCTTGCGAAAATCTAAGAACAAGTTCATATTCAGGTGAGCACGTTCAAGTGCGGCTCCCACTCGGTTGATTTCATATTTCCGATCACTTTCTTTCCTCCACGCCCGGCGCCTTGCGTCCTCTGCTCACCTCGTTACCTCCTCCGCCGTCACCTTATTATCTTTCACTCGCTGGCTGGTACTTCAACAATCCAGTGTGACGCCCCGCGCGTGAAGCACTCCGATCGGTTGTCCGCTCTATTTCCGATGTCCCATCGAATGTCCTCCAGACGGTCTTCCGCCCGTGGCGACAGTAAGATAACGCCGACGACACCATGCACGATCCGTCCAGAACATACCGTGGGGGTCGTCGAGCAGATGCCGCCGGCGAAGATGAGGCGCCGTCCACGACTCGGACTGACGAAGTCATCGACTTCCTGCTGGCAAGAATCGGTGCGCATTGCGGCCGCATTTACGGGAAGAGAAGGCGTGCGAGAAAGAAGAGCATAATTTTGCTGTGCGCGCTTGGCGAGCTGGTGTTGAATAGTATCTTCTTGGCCCTGTGTGGTATTCTACTGATATATTTCATCCATTACCTACATGCATCCTATTATATAGCAACTGTGTATTCTGTCTATTTGCATGTATCTCTCAATATTCCTCTAATCTTGGCATCAATTCAATCATGGCTTCCAATCTTTCATGCGGAGGCCATTGTCTGGCAAGCCTGGGCAGTGTCGGAGTTGCCGCGCTCAATGCATGCTGCTCTTCGCCGGCTGTCGACATGCGCTGCCAGAAGCGCAAGACAGCTCACACGCGCTCGCCGCCCGCCTTCCGTGTCGCTAGCAGCGGATAGACCAGAGCATCCCTGGATCGGGGATTTCTCTGACGCGCCCGACGAGCCCTTTGCCGACCTGCTTGGACTCGCGGACGTGGACGACCGCGACGCCGCGCTCTGGGATTATTTCGAGGTGTGCTCAGTCTTTATAGCATTGCCAGCCTTTCTGACGCGTTATTAGCGGACGCGGCCGTCGAATCGCGAGCTGGAAGCGCGCGGGGACGCGCTGCGAAAAATCCGGTATATCGTCCACAAATATGCCGCAAAACACAACGTCGTCTTCCCCAGTGGCGCGAAGCTGGCGGTCGAGCCGTTTGGCAGTACCCTCATTGGTGTCGACGCGGCGAATAGCGACCTTGACCTCGTTGTGCTTGTGCGCCACCGCAGTCTCTGCACACGAATAATGGCCGCTCACACCGACACAGGACCCAAGGATGCCGCAGGGCTTCAAGCCAGGCATTTCTTACAACAAAGTGCCCAACAGTGCGACTTCTCACCG
The DNA here is from genome assembly GCA_037042915.1 of Auricularia sp. M13. NCBI lineage: Eukaryota > Fungi > Basidiomycota > Agaricomycetes > Auriculariales > Auriculariaceae > Auricularia > Auricularia sp. M13. The sequence continues at coordinate 1,032,544 of CM073197.1, read as the reverse complement.
CCTCGCCCGCCTGCACTGACGAGTTGCTTCTCAAGTCCTCTACGACGTCGAGTCAGCAGTTCTTTGGCCCTGAGGTCCGATGCGGCAGCCTAACCGTATTCTGCGTAGAAAACTGGCCAGGATGTTCAGAGAAAATGGCTGCACGAACATAGAACCCATTCCGCACGCGCGCGTTCCATTGGGTGCGTACACCATCCATCGCTCACTCACTCACTGACGCCATTTCTCCACCGACAGTCCGCGGCGTCGTTCCCGACGTGCGCAACCGCAATATACAGACCGCGTTCGACCTGTGCATCAACGCCCGCAACGGGCTGTACAACTCGCGGCTCCTGGCGGCATACGCAGAGCTCGACGCGCGCCTCGCGCCGCTGCTGGTCATCCTCAAGGCCTGGGCGAAGCACACCGGGCTGGACGCCCCAGTCAAGCTCAAGAAGTTGACAGGGCGCGGAAAGAAGGGCAAGAAGGGCAAGATCGTCGGCGTGCCACGGCCGTTCTCCAGCTACACCCTCGGCCAGATGGTCGTCGCGTTCATGCAGGTGCGCGCGGTGTCCATCTGCATTGTGCGTCGCTCACTGGCGCGCAGCACATGGGCCTCCTGCCTAACCTGCAGGATGCGATGCTGCTGGCCGAATCCGGCGCACAGGCACTAGCAGCGGACGAGCCCACGGTGTACTGGTCCGTCACACAGGACCGGGACAGGCGCATCGCGTCGGACGTGCGCTTCGCCGACCCACACTCGGCCGCGGTGCAATCCTGGCGCGCTAGCCAGTCCGAACGCGACGCGGCGCACTCGCTCCTCGACCTGCTGCAGCGCTTCTTCGAGTGCGTGCATCCCGTCTCTGTGCGCCATACGCTGACGAGACTGCGCCCGTCTGCCTCGATAGCTTCTACGGTAACCGGTTCAAACCCGCGACGCACGCAATCAGCGTGCGCGACGGCGGCATCGTCCCGCGCCCCGGGCCGGGCGCGCGCCCCTTGGCCGCGGTGGGCGCCGCGGAGGTTGGGGAAGATGGCCGGGTGTCGCCTGACGCTGAAGAGGCAGACAGCGCCCTTTTGTCTGGCGCGGAGGACGCCGTCGACCCGCTGGCCCTCTCACGCGCGCTCGCCGCGCCCACGAACATGCATGTCTGGCGCGCGCGGCCGCTTGTCATCGTCGATCCGATTGTGCGCAAAACCGTACGTCCGCCCTCCGCTGCCACTTTCCTTTGCTGTGGCTGACTGACGTATCCCCGCAGAACATCGCCCAGCAAGTCTCCGAGAAGGAGCTCAAGAGGTTCAACGCGGAGTGTCGGAGTGCGGCGGACAGGCTCGAAGGCGGCGCTGGCTTGGACGATCTCCTGAGCAAGTCGAGGCTGCAGAGTGAGAAGGACGAGCGGAAGAAGGCGAAAAAGGAGAAGAAGGCGAAGAAGAAGGAGAAGGAGAAGGAGAAGAAGGAGAAGAAGGAGGAGAAGAAGGAGAAAAAGAAGAAGGCAAAACTGAAGCTGAAAAGGCACAAATGCAGGAATCGTGATCCTTGTTCTGTATGTATCTACTTCAGCACACCACGACGGGGACAACAGGTACAGTATACAGGACCTCAGACGCTCAGATGCGAATAAGCCTGCAGCGCAGGCTTTAACTGCTCAACGGCTATTAGACGAGCGTTCCGCCTGATCTGAACATTGCAATCGGTAACACTGTCAAGAGGCAAGGCGACGGATGTCAGCGTATAAGTAGTATCGGTGCTGACAACCTCAGCCAAAGCGTATATAATTGTGTAAGACGCCCGATTCGCAGTGGGTGCTGAAATAACTGCTAGAGAACACAAGGCTCATGCGCTGCTCGCTCAACCAGTACAATTTGCTGTCAGTTTATAGCTCCGACCAGCTGTCTAACGCATCTCGAAGACAGAACGAGAGTCCAGTGCTTGTGAGCAATGCCCTTCGCTGAGCGGCTGGAGTGAATGACCAGCAAAGCGCGTGCCAGGGGATGAGTACGCAGAGCAACCTGCGTTGCACGAATTCCGCCCATGACAAGTGCAGTCAGCCCCTTGAACTACAGTCTGGGACTAGAGACAGCATTGCGCTGTCCGCCCCATCATTAAATTTCGAAGGGACGTGTTAGCAGAAAGCAGAAAGTTCTTGCACGAGTCGTACATTATATGTCGGCGGAACTTTGGGCCGAACATTGCTGAAGCTCTAACTTACCACAGCGACGGGTTTGCGCTGCAGATTGAACTTGTCCACAACTATCGCAACGATATCGCGCCACTCAGTCATTGCACCGAGGCCTGGGACGGGTGTGAGTATCGAAGTCGCGATCGCGAGGAGACAGACATACCAACGTCGCCGCACGCAAGCGCCTTGCCGATGGGCCCGACGACAGTGTAGCCAAGCGTGTCCCGCACGACGCGCAGGTGCTGGGCGGTGAGCGGGTGCTCATACATGAGCGTATTCATCGCGGGGAAGACCCAGGTCGGCGTGCCGGGCGCCAGCGCGCGCAGGACGCTCGTGACGAGGTTATCACACGCGCCGGCCGCGAGCTTCGAGAGCGTGTTCGCCGAGCACGGCGCGAGCAGCACGCCGTCCGCCCAGCGCCGCAACTCGATGTGCAGGATGTCGTCGCCGACCTTGGTCCACGTCTGCCACAGCGCTGAGTCAGCTGGCACACGGTGTGCGACTACGATGAAGGGACCCACCGCCCACTCGTCCTCGTCCGTCCAGACGCGCACCCCGGTCGCATCTAGCGCTGCGCGGTCGAAGAACGCGAGCGAGGGCTTCGTCGCTGCCACCTGCACGCTGACATCCTGGTACTATCCGGCTGTCTCAGCTTCGCCGCTGCTGCAAATGGACGATGAGGAGCACCTGCAGAGCTCAGCGGCGATGAGTGGGACCTTGATCGAGGCGACCGAGCCCGTGCTCAGGATCAGGATGTTCGGCATGGGTCGGAGTCCGCGGAGAACATGTCTTCTTCGCGCTACCAACTCCGATACCACACGCGCACGACGGCCGACGTGTTCTTCCTCATCCCCATACCAGGCGCCGCAGCAGGCCTCGAGCTAAAGATTCCTTCGAGGACGTGCTGTTCTTCTCGAGGTCCCCCGTGCGCTGGCTCCTGCTCATCGGCTACGGCGCTGTCGGCGTCCTGGGCAATATCGTCGACGTCGACTCTCCGGATGCCTCGCTCGCCCTCGATACCCGGGAACTTGAACCTGGACACATATACCGTTATGCTGTGTCTGAAGACGCGGAAAAAGGCAGATGTGCGTTTTTGTGGCTGAACCCATCGCAACAATTTTTTGCTGAGGCAAGCCGTACCCAGTCCACAATCTCAACCTCTCAAACAGCATGAATGAAGAAACATCTTTATTCTCAGCGCCGAATTCTTCTCGACTTCTCAAGCCCAAGTCCAGGATAGCCACATCGCCCGTAAGCATCCTCCAGTCCGTGTCGACGCGCGACGCGGACCGCTGCGTCTTTGGGATTGCCTATGGGCATGACGAAACCGACATATCCCACATTATGTGCCCTCAGGATGCTATGCCCGTGCGTACTCGCCAAATCCAGCAACATCGTTATTCTTCAGCCTTCTCATGCGTGCTCCCAGGGTCCCTATGTCTCGCGTCTTGAGACAGCGCTTGGGATCTCGCTAAGCCACCACCTTGACATCCGCAATATGATCACGCTGGACAAGCGTGTACACACATTCCGGGACCGCGGGAAGGTCTATATACTCGCTGTAAGTCCCTATCAATATCGCGCGTCCGACTGCCTTCCCATCCAACACGCTAATTCACGCGTAAAGACCGACGCCAGGTTCCTGCGCGACGAAGACATATCTCAGCCAACAGGTCCGATCCTCGACGCTTCAAGGGCCGCCCTCGCTCAGAGTCAAACCCGACCGTCCACTGGCACGTACATCCTGCAGATGTCCCCTGAGGTCTCAACAGGCAGTACGGTATCCACAACACCCACCGGCACAACGGGCGCGCCATTTTCTCTGGAGAAGGAGACGCAGCAGAGTTGCCACGCCCCGACGCGGAGGCGCTGCATTGCGCGTACGCCGGCAGCATGCTCGCGCGGTACGTCCACGCGGACCAGCGGCGACTCGTCGTCAAAGAGTCTGAGTCCAAAGAAGAGATCGAAAGCGCAAGATATTCGCTGGAAAGACCTAAATAGAGGTTCCCAATTATTCCTCAGCACATGGCTCACACCTTTGAGACCTTGCACCAGAAAGTAGCCTCCTAGACCCTCCGAGTGACTTAGACTTGTGTACTGAGCTTTTATATCACCATACAACTGTATTCTACATGCAAATCGTTCAGTAGAGATCGAGATGGTGCAGTGTCTTCACATATGTCTGGCAGTCCGCAATCTGGCTCCAGCGACGCCGGGAGCTTGCCCGACAACGGCCTACCTGGAACAGCAGTACATGCCCTGTTTCGCGGTTGAGCGCGGCGATGCCGACCTCGCGACTAACGCCTGCGGATTGAGCTTCAGCGCTGACTCCAGCAGTGCTCGAGGCAACCGCGCACCTCTGCCCTCGGTAATGGCCACAATATGCTCGCCAGGCGCCGAAGTCATTGCGGTCGTCGGTCGTTTCGTTCCTGCACTCACCCGGGTACCAGGTACACAGTTCGTTTCAGACTTGCATTCGGACTATGAGCGCGCCGGTCGAGGTTGACAACATGATCTGAAGGACGCGACTTCGAACACCACGAGGTACTTCATGTGTCGTCACGTATGTCTCAAGTTCAGCTCCTCGTTTCCAGCCTTGTCTACGCGGTTTTCTAGATATACGATTGTAGGATATACGAATGTAGCTTATGTGTTCTGATCTCGGTCTGTAGATTACGTGTAATATCCGTTTTTCTGCAGTAACTTTCCAGTTTGGCTCCGACGTCTGTAGATGATCAAAACTTTCTCATTTCAAAAGGATGCCCAAAGACCTGTTTGTCCAATACATATCAATCTTCCGATTCATCCTCGTATTCCCGACCGTCGTCGCCTTCAGAATAATCATGCACATCATCACCAGAATCATCATGTGGATCGTCGTAATAGACTGCTGTGATAAGTTAGTATGTTGGATCAGAGGACCAATTGCATGCACACACGCGGACAGAGTAGCTGCATCATCGCCTCGACTCGATCCAATGAGGAGAGCCTGCTGTCCCCGCTCCGCTGGAGGAGGGTCTGCATTTCGGTACCAGTAAGGTTGTTATGGAGAACGGGTTCAGGTGGCTCTGCTCGAGGGCCGAATGCAGGTCCGGGGCTGCTGCCGTGAGGTGCGACTGCGAGACTCGGGGCGTTTGGGGCGGTGTCACCGTGAGCAGATTGGCGTCGGAAGGGGGCCCGAGTCTCCGGCGATGGCTGTGGAGTCTCATCGACATTCATCGAGTCGCCAGGTGATGATGGATGCGGCCGGTACATGATCAGCTCCAAGGTAGTCTCCAAAGCCCTATAATACTTTGCGACATCCTCGTGCGTATTTCCGCGCTTGACGGCCGCGCGCACCTTCGCATACGCATTCAGTATCATGGCAAATAGTGAAAGCTCGTCTTCCTGGGAGCGAAGGGTGTAGACTTCGTGCCCGGTCATCTGAGGCATATCGAAGTCCGCGATAAGATAAGGGTAGTGGGGCATATCGGGATTGGTGTGGACGAGTAATTTTTGTTGACTGGGACCAGTTATTTGCCTGCTGAAAGCCATCCAGAGCAGTTCGTTGGGAGGAAGAAAACGCCATGGTCGAAGGAGAAGCACAACCCACTTGATGGATTTTGTCAACTCGTCAATCTCGTTCTCCTGTGATTCGGGTAAATATGGGAAACACACAAATAAACATAACTCACAAAGAATTGACGGGTTGGAGATTTGTCCTCATCCCAGCGCTTGTTGACGTGCATCAGAACTTGTTGAATAGTGAAGAGGGTTAGGATGTTGGGCGTAAGGGCAAATGCGCCGTAAGTGCCCCACGCCCTGTGTTCATCGACCTTCACTACACAGGGCGGATGTCAGAAGAGCCAAATGCGGGTTCACGTTGCACTTACAGAGAATTCTGTTGGGAAGGCCGTCAAGCGTGAAGGTTGAACGGAGGCAGAATGATTGTAAATTGAGTCGTTCCTCCTGCATAGGAAGATGTTAAGATCTGTGACAAGGCAATGCAGTGGTACAGACAACGGCAGACAATAATTTGTCGAATTTTTCTCGTTCCACAGCACTCAAGCTTGGCTTGGGGCGCATTGCGTTGAGGACGTGGGCGGCTTCTGCTGACACCATGCTGGAGCCCGAAACGAAGGATATCCGGTCGCAAGCAAGCAGAGCCTTGAGCGACGCTTTGGCCATGGCAGCTGCACGCCGTTGGGTGGAAGAGGAATACAGAGACGTGTGTGAGCTGACGGCCGTCGACGTGTCCGGCCAGAATGGATGGGCTTTGGTTTTTTTCACATCGGCAACGAGTTGGCGGGTTGCGCCTTCCGGAAGATTTTCGAGCACGACCAGGTCGACAGCCATGGTCCGAAATCCTGAGCGCTCGAGCGCCACGTGCTGAAGCGAGTTGGAAGGGAAGAGACGAAGCCACCCGGAGGTCCACACATCAGAGCCTAATAAGGCCCGATGTACCCCGGGGGTGCATCAAGCCTACAGTACTTAGGCTCGTGCCTGTGCTACTGAATGGCACGTGTGGTATATTCATGTTAGTAACACCTCAGGTTAGTAACGTGTTAGTTATCTCCGCGGAGATAACTAACTGAGCGCTAAAGTCTGACGACGGTCTCGGTCACGCCGGAGCCGGGAGCGCAAGAGATCGGCTGTTATCCAAGGATCCCTCAGCAGATGGCTGGCACCTTTGAGACCTTGTATCACCCAGAAAATTGCTACTAAGACCTTGTGAGACGATTAGACATATTGAGGATTCGTGCCACTATCCGACTGTATTCGAGGGTACTCACCTCTTCGCTCTTCCCTCAGAAACGCGATCTCCAACGTCTTCAGGATAATCCAACGTCACCGCAACCTTCATAATGACTTCCTTCTGGATGCCCGCCAGCAGCCGCTCTAGCTCGCGGTCCGGAAGCGTGGAATACTCCAGCGCCTGCTTGAGCTCCGCGCGCAACTGCAAACAATGGGCGAGGTTCAGCAGGACCGCCTTGAAATTGAGCGTAGCCGCCTTGAAGTGGTGCGCTATGCACGCACACGCAGCAGCAAGCGCCTGCGCTCAGCGAGCTTGTGGCTCGCGCTGGAGCCCTTCTGGCGGTCCTGCAGCGCGCCGAGCTTCTCGGCCACGCGCCGCGCCTCGGTCGTCACGCCCTCCGGCAGGTCCGCGAGCATCGCGACGTCCAAGCCTTCGCACGAATGAGGGCCAGCATGTTGCGGTGAGGTTGGCTTAGTATAACGATACCATAATGCGACCTGCTATCTGCCGCGCCGTCCGTTATCCTGCAGAGTTGTGAGCTTTCGTCCACGCTACATTTAACGCGGGCGAGACGGTGTGCATCTGCACGTACTTGTATTGGAAGACGAAGCCCGTGGCATTGTTGGCCCGTGGAGTTCGCTACCGGTGGAGGGGCAGGTAGCATGAGTTCTGCACGGTGCAAGAAAGCAAGCGATAGGATGTACCTGGACGGAAAGATGCAAGCTGAGGAGAAAGATTGTTATAGCAGTGTTGGCGTTGGAGCAGAGGGCACGGCGCGCGTACTTGATCACAGAAGGGTAGCGCGACAACGTCGTGACGAGGTCGTTGAAATGCCTAGGAAACATGATGAGGTAGTTCTGCCAGATTACACAAGGGGGGAAATGAAACATACGTCGCAAAGAAAACGTAGGACTGCGCAGGGCAGAAGCGCCAACATTAGTCCGCCCTTTCCTGGCCAAAAAAGATTTCAATGTAACAAGCGTACCTTCAGCTCGATAAGTTTCTCCGCGATCGCATGCGCAATGCCCAGCCCCTCCACGGGGCTCGTCCCACGCCCAAGCTCGTCAATGAGGATCAGCGTCCTATCAGTCGCAAGCCCTGCAAACGCGAAAGCGCATCACTATCAAATCACTCGCACATGCAACAAGGGCGCACCGAGAATCATCGCCGACGTGACCATCTCGTTCGCGAACGTGCTGAGGTTGCGCTCCATGTCGTCGTCGTTCGAGAGCCGAGTGAGCAGCGCGTCGTGCAGCCTTCCCCAGGCACGAGCGGTTCAGCCATGCAAACGAAGAGGAACGACGCTCACCGTATGCTGGCATATTCAGCGGGCACAAAGCAGCCGCACATCGCCATGACGGTGATGAGCGCGACCTGGCGCAGGTAGGTGCTCTTGCCTGCAACGCGTGCCGCCATTCATCAGCTTCCTGTTCTCTTTTCCGTTGAGCGCAAGACGAACCCGACATGCTGTTCAGAAGAGTCAACACAGTCGCGGGGGTGCATAACGAGCAAGCGGTGGACGCACTTCGGTCCCTGGACGAGCTGGAAAGACGACTGCTCGCAGCAGAACACATCGTTCGCCACGACGGACCCCGCGCCCTGCACCTTCTCGAGGATCGGGTGCCGGCCGGCCTTGATGGCGAGCGTATCCGTGAACTCTGGCCTGCCTGTGTCGCGGCGTCGTGGTGAGCGGGGAGACGATGCGCGTGTACCGTGTCAACTGAACTGTAGCTCTCGACTATGCCATGCAGACTACGCGTGAGAGCAGTTCGGAGCGACTGGTAGTGCAGATGCTTACTGATAGACACGTGCGCGAACGACCAGAGCATATCCAGGATCGCAACCTGCAGCAAGACAATAAGACAGCGCGGTATACGGTGCAACTTACGGCTTCCGAAGCCTTGTAGAGGGCGCCCGCAGCTTTGAGGACGTCAGACACCAGCGTTGCGATCGTCCTCCATCCACATCAGCCGGTAGACCGTACAGCGCGCCCGGCGGACGCACTTGTCGCTAAGAATCAGCGTCTCGTCCAATGAATCCTTGACTTTCATGTTGAGTTTTTGCTAAAATTAGTCAGCGATGACTTGTACTTCCAAAAGGGCGGGCGCGACGCACCAAATCAAGGCTGGAGAAGTGTACACTCTTTCCACGCGTGGTGACGTTGATGTACCCGCGCGGCAGGTCGTCGCCGTCGAGGGCAGACTTGCCGATGGTGAACCAGAAACTGGAGTCGTGATATACAGGCTTGATGGGCAAGCCCGTCTTGTCGGCCTGCGCGCGGGCAAAGGTAAAGACATCCGAAACAGCTTCCTTGTACGTTTCGCGCGCTACGTCGAGCAGACCGTTACAGTTGGCCTGGAAAAGCGCTCAGCGTATGTTTGAGATGCCCAGCTGAAAGCCGCTTCACCTTGACCGCATACACGCGCATGTTAACTGCATTTATGCCAGAGCCCTGGAAGAAAATTTGTTAGAATTGCACCTTTGCTATCTACACAGACACATGCGTACCTTCTGCGGAGTAGCGTCTTCGTTCAACTGGGCGGTGATGAGCTGGTCGATCTCTTCAATCCTCGGATCGCTGAGCATCTGCAACGGATGAGCCGATACAGCGGAAGGAAGAGTGTCTTACCTGGGACATGATGCACAGAAGGTTGGACTTGCAATGTTGGAGCGCCTCTCGAAGGGCTGGTAATGCACGAACAACGCTGCGCAACGCAAGGATCTGGGTGATGCGAGTAGCAGCAGGCTTTGCGCTTTCTGTCTCGCGAGCCTCGGAAGCGGCGAGCTGTGAAGCATCAGTGGCAGAGAAGAGTAAGCGGAAGGTGCTGACATTAGATATCAATTTGTCCAAGTCGTTCTTTCCAAAAGCACGGAGGCTATCCTATATGATCCCTTCAGTGATGAAAGAGTAGGCAGCGGAAGCACGACATACCTTGATTGCAGCGTATTTGTCTTCATTCTGCACGAGCTCTGCGAGCAGTCCGGCTTTAGAAACTAGAAGTTAAACTGGTAAGAGGCCCCACCTTCAACCGCGTTCAGACGTGCATCCAGAGAAGAAAGGACCGTCAATGGCGCCAGCAGGTTCACGCGCAACAGTCTAGCCGCCATCGGCGTAAACGTGTGATTCAGAAGGCTGGGGGGGTTGGTTTTGAGCGTCCTTGGGATGCGAACGTGTAGAACGAACGCATACCCATAGAGCGAGTGCGTGCTCTTCTTCCACGTCATGTTGGCCACCAATTCGAGGTTTCGTGCGGTACTTGCGTCGATCAGCATGGTGCCTATACGATATGAGTATATGCATGACTTTATAAACGTGGCATACCGTCGGGGGAAACAAAGTGGAAGCGTAGAGAATGGACATTGAAGACGAGGTTGAGCTCCCTTTCAGCGTACTTGAACAGAGCCGAGGTTGCTGCCAGAGCATAGAACCTCAAAATCTATGAGCCTGATACGTAGGTCGCAATTTGGGCATACTAACTTGGTTGAAACTGCCATCAGAGTGCCCGTGCGCTCTTCAACGTCCGCGCACAGCTGGTTCACGAAATCATGGCCCGACGGCTCGTTCCAATATTTCCTGTTTACGGCGATTATGGCCACTTGCGGGAACTCCTCTGCCAACAGCTTGAGCAGAAGCGAGTCCTGGCCGTTCTGGTCGCCGAACGCGGTGTCGGGCATGAGGATGGTATGCGGTGAGTAGAGATCGAGATGGTGCAGTGTCTTCACATATGTCTGGCAATCCGCAATCTGCAGCGGGCGGTGTTCAGCGATGCCGGGAGCTTGCCCGACAACGGCCTACCTGGAAAAGCAGTACATGCCCCGTTTCGCGGTTGAGCGCGGCGATGCCGACCTCGCGACTAACGCCTGCGGATTGAGCTTCAGCGCTGACTCCAGCAGTGCTCGAGGCAACCGTGCACCTCTGCCCTCGGTAATGGCCACAATATGCTCGCCAGGCGCCGAAGTCATTGCGGTCGTCGGTCGTTTGGTCCCCGCCGTCGTCGGCCGGTTGTCGTGGAACGAGCGCGTCTGCAACCGCGACGATGGACGCACCGACGGCGAATACATGCTCGAAAAGGCTGTCGACGCTGGCATTGCAGCGAACCCGTGACCAAGTGACGACGCGTCGCCGGAGTCCGAAACGCGATTCCGCGGCTGTGCGGATCTGCATCCGGCTTGTTGTTGCCTTTTTGAGCATGTGAGACCCTGACAGCAAAGCCGGCATCCTCTTGTTCCTGGAGGCCGCCTCCGAGGCCCCAGCTTATCACGCGCTCACGTGACGTCTTATTTGTCTTACCTGACAATAGAGTCGCAGATCGGGGGTCCGTGCTCTGCGACCCCCGGCATGCAAAGACGGAACGGAGCAGGGTGGCGGTTCTTTCCTTTCCTTGCTCTTCTTCTCTCACCTCGTCGTCCAGAAGATATCTTCTGCGGACTGTGCTGCGCGCCGTCCACCGCTACGCTCATTTCTGATACTCGTATTCCTCCTCTAATATCGCTCTCGAGGTGAGTCGCCTCGATCAACACGGTTAGGGCGCATACAGCGGTCTTAACTTTGAGCAGATGAACAACAACAAACGCTTTGAATGCCCGGACTGCTCTCGCACCTTCGGTACCTCGTCGGATCTGACACGGCATCGCCGCGTCCACACTGGTGAAAAGTACGTCTTCAAGGCGCTCGTGGAAGAAACTCTGACACATTCCAAGGCCATACAAGTGCGAGCGGTGTCCCCGCTCCTTTACGCAGAAGAATGCGCTCAACATCCACATGAATCAACAGTAAGCTGGTCCCAGCTCCTCGCTATGAACGGCATTTCTCATGAAGTCTCAGTCTCGGACTCAAGCCCTTCAGCTGCAAGTACTGCCCGCATGCATTCTCGGACCCGTCTTCAAAGCGCCGTCACGAGCGTGAGACACACGAGGAAATTCATATCTACTGCCCCGTCCATGGCTGTGACCACAAGTGCGTCCAGTCTCCCGAGAATGATCTCTACCGATACTCACAAATAACCGTAGGAACAAGCGCCGTACGGGTCTCATCTCTCACATGCAGAGCGTCCACAAGATCAGCGACCCAGCCTCCTTGCTCGCCGCTCGCGAACGTGAGGCCTCCCCCGAATCTCCCCCGTCGACGCCTCCGGCCCAGCCATTCTCCCAGTTCAACGAGGAACAGTTGACGCCGCTGGAGGAGGAGTATCCCGCGCCAGTGCCAATCACACCGCCGGAGCTCATGCCCATGGACACCGTCCAGTCGCCCCCGCACTTCGCCACGCGCCTCCCCTCGGCGACGGACACAATGATGCGCGAGTTCCTCGTGCCCTCCGTCTTCGAGAGCCCGCGCGCGTCGCAGGCGATGCCGGGCCCCGTCCCGCAGCACTTCCCCATGGCCGCGGCGCCCATGTTCCCGTCGTACAACCCGGGTCCGGCGCTACACTTCCACGACCCCTGGAACACCAACTACCTCATGCCGCCGCACGCGCACACGCCCTACGGCTCGCCCGTGATCACGCCCCACTCTGTCTCCCCCTCCCCGCTCCCATCGCGGATCCCATCCCCAGCTGCCCCATTGCTCTCTCTCCCCGACGCCTCGCTGTCGATGTCGCCGCTGTTCACGGACGCCATGCTGCCCTCGACCGCCGAGTACGACTCCTACGACTCCTTCGACTTTTTCGCCCAGGCGGCCGACGTTCCCACGTATCCCCACTTCATGCCTTTCGCGCAGTTCTGATTTGATTCGATTTTTGATTTTAATTTGTAGTAATAGTTCGACCTTCTCACTGCCCTGCCCCTCGTAATATTTGCCTCTCTCTCCACTGTAGCAACTAGTATAACGGATTGGACTTTCCCTCTTACCTTACTTATTGTACCCATTATAATAGGATGGTTTCCGGATGCTGGACAAATACTTAATCTCGTGTCTTCATGTTTCGCACGAGGAAGGCCCCTCGTCGCGTATTAATCGTACATCAAGTTGCCGCCAATAGCCCCAATTTACGCCATCTACACGAAGACCAGCCAATCATATGTTTAACGTCGGAACCCCTTTTCCGCAGGGTAACTCATCGTGCTGGCGTCCGAGGTGCGGTTGCTGCGCGGATTCGCGACTTGCAGGCTGGACGGCTGGAGCGGCGAGAGCTCGTCGCGCGCGCCGGGCGGCGGCGTCAGCTCGGCCGCGGCCTCCTGGGACGTCGGGTGCCCGTCGGTGCCGTTGTGCGCGTGGCGACGGCGGAATACGGCGGCGGGTTGAACTGCCCCTGCTGCGGAGGCCTGTATCCCCCCGTGAGCGAGCTGCTGGACGCGTTGCGCCCGTGCTGCGGCATTCCCGGACGGTCCTTGGAGAACCGCTCGACGCTCATGGGGACGTAGGTGTTCGTGGAGTCGCCCGAGCTGTTGTACGCGTGGCGGGCATGCGTTGACGCTGGCGCATTAGGCGGCAGGATGAGTGGGTTGACGGCGTAGATGCCCGAGCTGGGCGCTGCTGACGCCTCGGAGTACATGTCTCCGGCGAACGTGGACATCATCGACGGAAGAGGCATGGGGGTGCCGTCAGGCTGCCCCGGAGACGGTGTGCGCATCCCGAGAATCGTCGAGCGTTCGTATCTGCTACCAGAGGTTTCCGACTGCGCCGGCTGAGCGAACGACAGTACGTCGTTGCTCTAACTTTTGTTGCCTTCGCCGATGGACGAAGAGCACGCCAACGATAATCGCTACAATGACGACGATAGCGGCTACGACGCCGCCAGCGATTGCCCCAGCGTTTGAAGAAGATTTCTGCTCTTGTACGGATGTGAGGTCTGCGTGACCTGGCAATGTAGATATTAAACCCTGGAAACAAGTCTGGGGGAAGCCTGCCCACCTTCGTCGTGCAAAGCTTTGGCCTCATCGACGTTGAACTGCCTGTTTGGCCACGTCGAAGGATCTTTCGTGGCCCAAAACGGCACCGACGTATTGGCTGGGAACGCGTACTTGGAGGCTGGAGGGAAAAACGTGCTAAGACTGGTTCAGCTAATTTTCTTGTCAGTCGTGACGAACGTTCTACTTACTGCCCCAGCAAGTCCGATGTACATTGCCTAGTCCAGCCTGCGGGACCCCATCTGTGTAGAAATGAATAGACAGGTCTTCGAATCTGCTATGGCAGCCATACGAGGTGATAGTCGTCACATCTTGGCAGACGGTGCAGGCTTGGTAGAGGTTATACACCGACCAAGAACTAGATGACGATGAAGAGACTTCGTGGGGTTCATATGTGCTGCGTACCAGCCACATTCAGTCAGAAAAGCTTGGTTGTCTGTGCCAGGAACGTTATATTTAGTCCCTGGTAGGAGGGCAGGAATGTCCCATTCTATCGCAGCGCAATCAGTGCTTCAATTTTCGAGTGCAGATAGCTCAGTACGCACCGACGTTCGCCTGGCATTCTGCAACTAAAAATGCAGCCACGAGGCAAGGACTTTGACCGAGGCCATTGGACATCCATGAGAACTGGAATTGACATACGGCTTCGGTCTACAACAGCACCCATCGACGTCAGGCGAATTATGCCTTAAGTAACAGACCGAGAGAACGCGCCTGAGCACGGCCATCAGCGCGCGCGACGGACAATGCAAGGACAGCGGCGAGCAATGCGGAAGCCATGCGGCACAACCTCCGGCGGCGAGGAATAAAAACGAGTGCAAGGCCGAGGAAGCCGATGACGAGGCGCTGCTCAGGCTCGTCAATCGCGGGGAGGGGAGGAAGAGGAGCAGCTTCGGAGAACGCAGGATGCTCAGCCTTCTAGAGCCACCCACACTGCTTTAGGTACTCGTCAACGTTGAGCGTCTAAGCCCATGCCGGACTCCGGCGCGGGGGAAGGCACGGGAGGCGTGTGTTCAACGGACATAGATCGCGTTGTTGTCTCCGTCAGGCAATCTGTTTTCACTCTTGTCCAGGCGCAACTGCGACCCTGGCCCACCTGCGGATGGCGAGCTGGCCTCTGAAGCTGGTGTCATCGCGTAGATCGGGCATGCGAATCTGCATACACACTGCCTGAGAAGCCAGTATCTCCTGACACCCCAGTAAACAGGACACCGCACTTCCACGTTCGGCGAAACGTATCCCGTGAGCGTTTGGTTAAGTCGAACCAGAGGAAGCACAAGCGGCCGCGGGTTCATTCGGAAGAGTCCAGGAGTGCCAGCCGGTCCATTCACCAGGGCCAAGAACGCGCGAGTCCATTGGACGCGGACTGCGAGGAAGCAGTGGAGCCGCGACAGCTCATCGGCCAGTTGCTGAACCAGCTCGATTGGTTGTCAGCTGCAAGCTCGGCTAGCGCGTCTCGAACAACAGAACAAGAGCCCAGGCTCGCGTGTTACTGAGCGATGCCTTGAATTGGGCGGGTGTAGTCGCTAGCTAGCAGAGCGCGCGCCAGGGGGTGTGCGAGCAGCTGGATGGGCGGCATGCCGCATGCGTTGAGAAAAGAAGTGCAGCAATTCCAGTGCACGAATTCCGCTGGAAGCAGAGAACGAGCCAGTTCCCTGGAATGTGCACCGTAGTAAGGCAATGCTGATAATAGCTCTGAGTTTCCAACGGACAAGTTGAGGAAGGAAAATAAGGTCGACGGAGTTTGCGGGCGGCTGAGTTTATTGCGCGTTTTCCGGACGTTCCTCCGCTCTCCCACGATCACGGATGCCGCTCGCCAATGCGCACAAGAAGGCAGCCGAGGAGCTCATCAACACCACGCTCATCAATGCGACCTCTCCTGGGCGCGGCAAGCGCAAGCTGAGCGAGATATTCATGTTCCTGCCCGACCGCGAGGCCTGGGCAGAATACTACAAGGTCATACGCCGCCCGCGCTGCCTCCAGGGCGTGCTCGACAATCTCGTCAAGGGCAACTATTCGAGCGCGCAGGCTGTCTACGACGACCTATGTCTCATCTTTGACAACGCGCTCTTCTACAACGAGGAGGGCAGCCAGATCTCGCAGGACGCCGCCCTGCTCAAGGTCGGTCTGAACGCCAGCGTTCGGTTGAGATATCACGTCCTGACTCCGCGCAGAAAACGCTGCAAGATACCTGGCTCGCGAGTACCGTCCTTCCCAAGCCCAAGCAGTTCCGCGAGCCTTCGCCGCCTAAACCGGTCGTGAACGGTTCGCCGACGCGGTCTGAAGTCCCAGCGGAACAGGCAGCCGCAGCGGAGGAGGTCTTCATTGACTACGACGCGGAGGCTGACTTGCCTGGCACGCCAATACCAACGACAGATGAATTTCCTGCGCGAGAGGACGACGTCGAAGACATCATTCATCACTTGGAAAGTGGCTTGCCTCGTTGGCCAGGTCATGGCGATAACGGCTGGTTGGACGATCCCAAAGCTGTAAGCTCCGGAATCCGTTTGGGTTCGCATGTACTGAACAAGACCCAGGATTATCTCTTCTTTGCCGGTTGCCTGACAGCCATGAGAGGATACAAAGACTCCAGGTATGTGTTAACGCGTCATTGAGGGCGAAACATTTTGACAACTCCCGCCAGTGGCCAGCGGCCGATTGAAACGCTCGACCAGATTGAGGAAG
This sequence comes from Auricularia sp. M13, assembly GCA_037042915.1. Taxonomy (NCBI): domain Eukaryota; kingdom Fungi; phylum Basidiomycota; class Agaricomycetes; order Auriculariales; family Auriculariaceae; genus Auricularia; species Auricularia sp. M13. The sequence continues at coordinate 1,016,119 of CM073197.1, read as the reverse complement.
AAACAACAGATCGTGACTTGTCTTTCTCCGTGCGTCGTCGTGTGCATGAATCAGTGCGCATTTCTGAAGGCGTAACAGACGCCACTTTCACTCCAATCGATTGAGGTATGCCATGAGCACATGCACCTCCTTGCTTGTCTTACCCTGGTTTGGCAGGCCCGCGCACGCACGAAGCAATACACGTCGAGTCGGGACTTTGACAAAGATGTGGCCCGTCTGTTTGAAAAGGCTCGCAGGTTTCACGCTGACGACCTGCCGTCGTACGGGAAATTGCTCCTCTGTCAGGTGCCGCATTTGCACATGCTATCTGTATCTCCGGGCTGACCTCGCCCCCAGCGATTATACCAAGAACTGGTAGCGACATTATCTACGGCTATCCCCAGCACGTCTTCCAATTTCGCGTCCATTCCTTCTGGACCGTTGCATGCGCCGACCACACAGACGCCCGCCAACCCGCTCCTCGGCGAGCTTTCTCACTCGGTCGCGACGGAGGGGCGCGTAGACCTAGATCACTGTGCCTACAAAGGCTTGACGTTACGAGTCGGCGACTGGGTACACGTTATGAACCCCGAAGATGCGTCCAAACCCATCATCGGGCAGATTTGGAAGACATTTGCAAAGGAGGATAGGTATCAGCATTTTCGCATCGCTTGTGAAGTGGCCTGACGTCTTGCAGACCAGGGAGTCGTTCTTGACGCTTTGCTGGTACTATCGTCCCGAGCAGGTACGTACATGCAAACCCAGAAACAATTGCGCTCATTCTGATTATGCATAGACATATCACCCACCGCACCGACAATTTTGGGAGAATGAAGTGTTCAAAACTGGTAACAGCCTCCTCACCTGAAAGCGGTCACATACTAACCGCGTGAACAGCCCATTTCGTCGAACACAACGTCCGCGACGTCCTGGAGAAGATCTTCGTGCAATTCACGCCGCACTACGTCAAAGGCCGCCCGCGGGGGCCGTACTGGTACCCCGGCTGGCCGCTCTACGTCTGCGACTCGCGCTACGTCGACCGCGGCCCGCAGCACGCGCACATCGCGAAGATCCACAACTGGCGCGCGTGCGTGCCGCCGGCCGTGCGCGCGCAGGACGTGCCGCTGTACCCCTTCGAGCGCCCGGTGTATCCGCCGCTGCTCGACTCGCCGTTTGCGCGCGGCGTGCACGGCCCCGGCGCGATCGTCGACCCCGCGCAGCTGCAGGCGCTGCTCGAGAAGCAGAAGGAGGAGCTCGCGGACGAGGGCGGCACCATCGCGCGCAGGCGCCCGCGCCGCGTGCCCGGCGGCGCGACGCCCAGCAGCGCGAGCAAGGCGGCTGCGGCAGCCGCAGCGCACGAGGAGCCGGCGTACGCAGGCCCGACGCACGGCGTGCATTTCCCGCGGCCCGGCAAGGAGGAGGGCCGGAAGGACAAGAAGCGCAGCGAGGAGAAAACCGTCATCGGCGCCGCCGGCGGGTCGCACAACATCCAAGGCCACGCCATCGTCGACCTACTCCCGCCCGAAACCAGTGCGTCCACAACCGTTTCCGTTTTCATCAGGGTGCAGAATGCAGCAGCTGACGCTGGGTTATCCGTCTCCTTACAGCTAAGCTATTCGACCGCGATCCCGAGACGAACCAGGTGCTGTGGTTCTCGGGCCCTCCGGTCGACATGGCGCGCCCGCATCCCCCGCAGCACAGTCTGGCGTATCTCAACTTCCTCGCGGCGAAGCGCAAACGCCAGCAGCACGGGCTCAATGGAGACGCGCCGAGCGCCGAGAACGGTCAGCACACGCCCACGAAGAAGCCGCGGCTGGTCCCTGCGAGCCAGCGGCTGCAGGAAGCGTGGGCGCAGCTGCACGCCCAGGGCGAGGAGCCCATGCAAATCTGATTCAGAGTCCCACATCCGCTTTATTTCTTATTTGCTTTCGCTTTCGCGTACTAGTCCGACGACTCTTTCTCGGCATGTAGTAATCTGTGTACAGTTGTATTGCTTCGGGTTTCTAGGTAGCAAAAATGAAGTAGAGTCGTGGATATATCAATTGCATTGAGCAAGACTTGGATGCAGGGAGCGAGCGAGCGACGGGAAGTGCAAAGAATGGAGCGGGGGAGACGCTATGATGTGTTGTTGTACGACAGCAAGAGTTCATGATCCACAGCGACGACGGCGGAGGCGACTATAACGCCCAGACCTTGACAACAGAGTCCCTGCCACCAGACACGAGGTAGCGATCCATGTAGCGCAGCCTGACTGCAGGCATGGTGTGTCCGTTCGTGAGGAGGGACGTCATTTGCTGCGTCGTGCGGTTGTACGACTGAAACGGGGTTAGTCGATGTCGTGGAAAGAAAATACACAGCAGTACCGAAGGACCATTCTCGCCGGTGCACGCGAGGATTTTGCGCGTGTCGAACTGGAGCGAGGTGACGGGTCGCTCGAACGGCAGCGTCTCGAGGACACCGCCAGTCCGGATATCCCATATCTGCGAACAAATGAGCAAAGGTAAGCAGCCTGCGGGAAATGCGTACGCGGATGGTCTTGTCGAGGCTGCCGCTGACGATGTTGAGTTCGTCGAACTGCACACAGGTCACAGGTGCCGTATGGCCCACAAGAGACCGATGACTCTGCCCGGTCCGCACTGAAAACCATGAGCAATATGTAGCGAAGAAAAATGGGCGTTACTAACTATCCCACATCCGCACGGCACCATCGCCGGAGCCGCTCACAAGCCCATATCCCCAGAACTGCACGGCGCCGACAAAGTCCTCGTACAGCTCACCGTCGTCTGTGGCGTACGAGAACGGCGCAGTGCCGAGGTTGAGCCACGACGCCTGCTGAACCGGCGAGTGGTTCATCGCCCACAGGATGTCCATCGACACGACACACTGGCCCGTCGTGAGGTCCCACTGGCGCAGCGTCTTGTCCGCCGCGCCGGTGACGAGACAGTTGTCCTCGAAGTAGAGCGCGGTGATCGCCTTGCTGTGCCCGCGCAGCACGCGCATGCACCCGCTGTCCTCCGCCATCGAGTCGTCGATCGACGCGTTCGCCTGGCGCACCCCGAACTCGTCGCTCGCGTCCGCGTCCTCCGCGCCGGGGATCTCCTCGTCCACCAGCCGCAAGTCCCACACGCGCAGCGTCGAGTCGGCGCCGCCCGTGAGGCAGACGTGCTCCTCGACTTGGGTGCACTTGACGGGCCCGCTGTGTCCGCGCAGGCGCCCGATCTCTTCGCCAGAGCAGAGGTCCCATAGCCGCGTAGAATCGTCCTGAGCGGCGCTCACGAGCAGCCCGTACGGCTCAGAGAAGTCGAGCGCGGTGATCGGCGCGGAATGCCCTGTTAATGTCTGGAAGAGTGTTTGACATTATCCCCCATGGCTAACTACGTGCGCACCATGAAAGCCACCCCTTGAGGCAGCTCATCGTGTTCCGATGGGAGGAAGGCCGGTCCTACATAGACGTTAAGTGATTGGCCCCAGGGATTATGGGATGCATACCCCTTCGTCGTCTTGAGCTTGCTGACGCGCTGGCCGCTTGCGATGATTTTCCGGCCATGGGATTGCGAGCCTCTTCGTAGGAGAGTCGCTCGCGAACTCCTTCCACTGTTCGGGCGTCAAGACTGAATTTGGAAATGCAAGATACCACTCACTCTCGTCGTCCAGTTCGAGTTCGTCTTCATGCAAGTGCAACAGTTCTTGTTCCAGCTTCTCGCGCACAGCGTCCAACGCAGCGATTTTGTGCGTTATCTCCTCTATTTCGGAGTTGATGAGAGTCTGCAAATGAGCGTGAGCGTGGAAGAACGAGATATGGGCATAATCCAATAACGTCCTGCGCGGACAGGAAGTTGCGATATTCGGTGCGACGAGGGAAGCAAGCGTTCAGGCAGCAAGCCCCAATCCACCGTTCTGCCGGTGGTTTGGCTCTGCGAGCCGTCGCGAGGTCATGTGAATCCCAGATTCGCACGGGCCACACCGCGTCGTTGCAAAATGTGCGGCGCATTTCATTGCAACCTCGCGTTGCAAGTCGTTGCGAGCACTGCGATATCCGTTCGTGGAAGACTCAAGTGACTTACTCGGCGGATGTGAATATTCTCCTTGTCGACCATAATTTCCTTGGTCTGCAGGAGTAGTTCGTCCCGGCCCAGGGCAACCGATGCGCTCAGGCTTTCTCGGCCTCTGCGAGCTTTCGGCTTGAGCTTGCGCTTTGCTGGCCGTGTCCGGCCCACGAGAACCATGTCATCGTCGCTCTTGCTGCCGAGCTCCTCGTCCGGTTGCGAGTTCTGGTCTGCATCCAGCATGCCCCGAGCGCGCATGCCGAGCTGCTTCAGGCCCATATGAGGCACGTCGACGTTGCGGACCTGCCGGCGCCTGTTCTTGCCACGTTCAGAGCTTGGTATGGTTGCCTGGAAGCCGCGCAGCAAGCTAACGTCGTTAGCGACGCCCCGGGGCTCCGGGACGTCGGCAGCGAGCAGCTGCGGGGTCTCCTCGACGACCTGGAGGTCGGTCGACGTGACGCGGCGCGTAACACCAAAACGCAAAGGGGCGCGGCCGAGGATGGCAAAGTCGAGCGCGTGGTCCGAACGCGCGCTGGCGCGGCCGGCGATGGTGGACGGGTTACCGCGCGTGTTGCGCGACGTCGCCGCCGTGCTGATCATTCGCGGCGTCATGATGATAGGCGCGACTTCAAACCATATCAGAAGGCTAGTACAGAGCTTAATCCCAGTGCTCACGGTCTTGGAGTATCCTGGTCGAGTCGGACTTGCTCGTGAACGGCGCCAGCAGTGCTTTCGAGACAGCCTGCATGCGGCTCGACGTCCCGGACGACGAGCTCGACCCTTCGGAAATAGAGCTCAGGCCATCGCGTGGGTTACGGGCGCGCCCATTCGCCGACTGTGACGACGAGCTCGCCATTCTCCTCGACGGTGCTGGTGGTAAAGAATTCGGAGTCAAAAACGATCGTCACTTGCCGGCGACCTCGATGAAAACTCCGTGGAAACCACGAAAACCGCATACACGAATACGAAGTACCTTGAATATCCGCAAACCCATATACGCCGCATTTCAGGCCGTGTATGTACGTCCCGTTGATTGGCGGTCACGTGCCCTGACTCTAATTGTTCTTGAAAATTATCGAGACTAACTTTCCTGCTCATCGGGCTGTGGTTTCTTCGAATTTCAGGGCTTGACTGTGTGGGACCATCCTCGATTCGAGCGAGTGCCTGACGCTTCGTAAACGGGGCAGCCAGGCCCAGCATCGACGAAAGCTTGGGATGATGTCCGTCCCAGCCTGCCCGCACTGCGCAGCGGTATGTCGAAGCATAACGATATTAGCCAGACGTTGATTCTGCTCATACTTTCACTGCACAGTGCACACCAAGACCTGAGGAGTCCAAATCTGGTCGAATCTTCTGGGGACTATGTCAGTCCGGCCAGCGCGACCGGGCATCCACCGAGGCACGGCCCAGCGCAAAAGCAGCAAGCTGTACCAATGCGGCGCATTTTATAAGTACTGTATGTAGCTGTATTCATCCGACCATCGGTCTGAGTCTGACCTGATATCTGATAGCAGGTGCTGGATTTGGTTTATCAGATCCCACCGGCAAGCTGACGTTGCCCGGCAATATAAAGTCCAAGAACCTCAGAAATGAGGTTGTCCAGCACGTAGGAAGCATAGCTTGAGGTCGATACACATTCAGAGACAAACACCGGGTGATGCGCGGTGTAATGGGGGCTACAGAGACTCGGAGCATTTCTGACTCTACTCGTGAATCTCTGATCAGGTGAGACTCTTTTCCAGCATGAGGTGAGAACTCTTCATTGATGCACTGTGACCACTGTGGGGGGAGCACCGGCTGCTGAGCAGCCGTCAAACGACTGGAAACGCACAAACAGCAGTTCACCTCGACGGTGCTGGTTTCCGGCTGGTTTTGTAGGCTGCTGGAAACGAGTCGGATGCCGCATGATTTTCAAACCACATACAAAACCTCCAGGAAAATATAAGAGGAATGGTTTATGACTCATTTTTAGCGAAATGACGGGCCTCCTAGCATCAACACATGCTGCTTGCTCTGCGAAACAGCAAAGACACGTTGACCCGGCTGAACGGCCGGCATCACATCACGGACTCTACTTTCAGAGTCCGACTCAACCGCTTTGCGCTCCCCGTCGTCCCCGACACACAGCCGACTCATGCGTTGCCTGCAACGCTCATCTGGCGCTATTTTGCCTAGCCAATACAGTGCAGCATTGCAGCCAGACTCACGGCTGGCCCCCGTGCGCTTGACTACAATGTTGCGCTGTCTCTGCGCTGGCGGCCCAGTCCAAGGAACCCCCCGTTTGAGTAGTCCTCCAGAGCTGTAAACAGCCCTCCAGAGTTTTCCGACTCTTTTTCGTATGCCTTGATTCTATTGCCTGCGTTTTATACTCTTTGATGCTTTCTGCCAGAGTCTTATCGCCTGTTCGTCTCCGTCGTAGACCCAGTGAGCACCAGCCCTTCCGTCTAACCACAGCTAATGACTTCCCTTTCTCAGTTCCGCATGGTTTCTTCTGCACAAGGCCTTTCGTGGTCCTTGGTATTTGTCGCAGACACGCATCTGACCCCGCGTCGAATACAGCATCGTCAACATCGCTATCCTCCTTTCTATGGTCCGTTGCCCCTTCTCAAACCCATATTTGTCTCATGCTCACGTTGGGGTAGCATTGCTCATCCGACCATTACACCTGCACCGGCGGCTGACGCGGGAGGGCGCTGATATCTGATCGCAGCGCGAGCGCGAGTGTGGTTTATCCCGCTGGTAGATCCCCGCCGTTGTACATTCGTGTCCGCCATGTCATATAATACACTCAATTCACATCTATATCTGTTCCATGTGCCTGGACGAGTAAATTGGCCGAAATGAGCATTTCCAGACGGCAACCTGTGTTAAACCAGCAGGACTCGAAAATGCAACACCGTCTGATTTGTTTCATTTTCCGTCTGAAAATCTGCCGGCAGAAACCAGCAGCCTGCCTGCTCGAATGAAGTAGATTTTGCTGAAAACAAGTCGGTCGCCGGTTATGGACCAGCAGGGTGACGGCTGGTTTGCCGTATGCTGACCAGCCGGTTCCGCCCCCACAGTGGACGGTGTCAGATTCTCATACATACACTCGCCATTGCGTCGAAGCTGTTGGACCGCACTAGGGAACAGCGCCGCAAACTTGAAGCCGACATCTTCCGAGTGTTGCGTCAGCCCGAGGCCTTCGGCCAGCCATCGCCGTTCCAACGTTCAAGCGTTCAAGCTTTCAAGCGGCTCTCTCCGCAGCTGATGCGCCACGGCAAGAAGACAGGACTCGGAGTATAAAATACATTCGGCGGCGTCGCACGGCCGCGCAGCCACCTACCTCATCCTTCTTCCACCACCAACTTGGAGATGGGCCAGTCTTTCGACTCCATACCCGAGAACCTCATCGAATGGGCATTAAAACAAAAGCTCTTCTGGGTAGCGACCGCGCCGCTCGCCGCAGATGGGCATGTCAACGTCTCGCCAAAGGGTGTCGTCGGCACGTTTCATATTGTCAATGGGAACCAATGCTGGTACGAAGACCTCACTGGAAGCGGTAGGCCCCTTTTTCGCACTCATACACTGCTTGAATGTGCTGATATACTCTCTCCAGGTATCGAAACCATTTCCCACGTGCGCGAGAACCGCAGAATTACGATCATGTTCCAAGCATTCGAAGGCGCGCCTCGCATCCTGCGATTCTACGGGAAGGGTATGATTCTGTTAGAATAATTATGGTAAGGGTCCTAAACTTCGTCCAATCAGGCACTGTGCATGAGTTCGGATCGCCAGAGTACGATCGGTTACTCCCAATCGACAAGAGGCACATCAGCTCGCGCGCAGCCATCGTAGTCGACATCTACCAGGTCACCACAGTGCGTTTACCACAGAAAGACTTTACAGCGTCTCAGCCGGAGCAGCCTAACTGAGTTTTGTTCTCCACTGGCAGGCCTGCGGCTGGGGCGTCCCGAAAATGAAGTTTCTAGAAGAACGCACCAACACATGGGACTTCTTTAGCAAGTGGGAGGCAGGCGACCAGGAGCTCGCGGCCGCAGGCCGCGACCCCAGTGACCCGCCGACCGACAAGAACACGATCAAGCGTTTCTGGAAGTACTTCAACCTCAAGTCTCTTGACGCGCTGCCTGGGCTGTTGGAGGCGACGAGCAGCAAGAAGGTACCGAGGACGACGCTCCCGCATCGCTTCCGCCAGGACGCGGAGCAGGAGGCCGCGTCGCAGAACTCCAAGGCCGCTTTGAGCATTGTGCGGCGCGAGAGCAAATTCATTGCTGGATTGCTCGTTGGATTGCTCCTGGCTATGGGATACGTCCAGGCCATCAAGCTGTCCGCGATTGCTGCCTGAAGCACGTCCGAGACGACATAGCGGCGGGCAAGGCACCGTGGACTATAGTGTCACGATGATCAAGAGGTTTGTTCAACACGAGACTTCGCCAGCTTTGTCTTCAGCCCAATGGGCGCTCATTTGCATTTGTCAAACCAGATAATATCAGATGACCTCGACTGCATTGCTGTCCTTCGTCGCCACTCGAACAACGGCGGTGACATCCCGCACGGGACAGCGTACTGTTGGAGGTCTTCCACCAGCCAGACGATGTGCCGTCCTTCAATGGTTTGAGGTGCAAGCGAAAAAGCACGCAAAATGCGGCGCATCATGATGGTGGCAGGCGGAGGCGGCACGGTTTCGGACATTCGGGTTTCACGCCGAACAAGTCATCGACCACCATGGGCAAGACCTACGACTCCATCCCGCCAGACCAGATTGAATGGGCGCTGAAGCAGAAGATGTTCTGGGTGGGAACGGCGCCGCTCTCCGGCGACGGGCACGTCAATATCTCCCCGAAAGGCATCGAAGGCACATTCCACATTGTGAACGCGAATCAGTGCTGGTATGAGGACCTCACGGGAAGCGGTATCTAGCTTGAACACTTCCACCGATTCGTTCATCTGAAAAATGCGCTCATAGGTGTCGAAACTATCTCGCATTTGCGCGAGAACGGACGGATCACGATCATGTTTCAAGCGTTTGAAGGTGCACCTCGGATTCTTCGCTTCTATGGCAAAGGTTCGCCGCGGTTTGATAAAGATTTCAGCAACGCGTCGTGCTAAACATCGCGCTGTGCAGGCACCGTGCATGAATTCGGCACACCTGAATATGACCGTCTTCTCCCGCTTGACAAGAGGCATATCAGTTCGCGTGCAGCCATTGTCGTTGATATTCACCGTGTCGGGACAGTAAGTCTTTCTCTCACTTCCCTCGAACACGGGGCTAAATATTGTCTCAGTCCTGCGGCTGGGGCATCCCAAAATACGTTTTCCAGGAGGAACGCACGAACTCGTGGGACTACTTTAGCAAGATGGAGGCCGCGGATCAAGAACTGGCAGAATCTGGTCACGACCCGGCCGCTCCGCCGCCCGAGGGAGCTCGCACCATGAAGTATTACTGGTCGTTGAAAAACCTGCAGTCGATCGACGGCCTTCCCGCCCTGCGCACTGCAGTCCAGACTGAATGTGTACCGAAGACGACGCGCCCGCATCGATTCCGAGAGGATGCTGAACGCGAGGCGGCCGCGAAGGCGGGGAATGCTGAGTTGGGTCTCATGCAGCGCGAAGGCAAGTTTTTTGCTGGCGTACTAGCTGGCGTGACGCTGGCTTTGAGCATCGTTCAGGTTTCCAAGATTGTTCATCATTAGCTGGCTACGGGCCCCAAAGCAATTCAATGTGGAAATATGATTGTATCTTGCGCCCTCGCGGGCTGGGTGGTGTGGCGACGTCGTCAGTTGATTCCGAGGACACGTGGTTTCCGCATGGTCAACATTCCAGCCTCGTCTCGAATTCAGCAGCAGCAAAAAAAGCTTGTTCGACAGCAAACAGCAACCTACGACTCAGACGACACTGGTTGTAATTTTTTGGAGCGAACGTTTGAACCCAAGAAAACGTCTTTGAGAGCAGGGCCAGGGAGCCTTCCTGTCCAGTGCTTGTCCATGTAAGGGTCCTCTGGCACTCCAACAGCGAAGGAGTCGCGCTCTTCGTATTCGCTTTCGTTGATGCGGTGGGGCGTAATCGGCGGGAGGGGCTTGGGAGCCTTCAGGGTACAACCGAACGTGTAGCCCCTGAGCGTCTCGGGGATCCATCGTGGTGGGGCACCCTTCCGTCGAGGACGTTTGGGCTTGGGTTCTGACGGTGGCTCTGAGCTCGAGTTCGACGTGACGGTGGTCTCCCGCACGGCTTTGCCAGGGCCGGCGGGCGCGCCGCCCGTGCTGCCGCAGCCCTTGGCGTGCCGTTTCATGTTGCTGAGAACTGAGAACCGTTTGTGGCATTTTTCGCACGCAAAGTCTGCAGGGTCCGAGGTGAGCGCTCAGCGGTCAGCGGCTGTCCGTGCGCATGATGCAGTGACAGCCGAGAGAGAAACAATCGCGCCCACCCTTTTCCAGCGTGTGGACGCGCTGATGCTGGTATTTCGCATGCCGGTCAGCTGTGCCAGCGCGCAGGGTGGGCAGCTTGTCAACGTACAACGCGCAGAGTGCTTGGGCGGTCGAAACTCTTGTGGCACATCGAGCAGGGATGCATCTTCCGCTGCTTCACGCGCCGCGTAGGCGGGGCGTCCTCCTCTTCCTCGTCCTGGTCGCTATCGGAAATGGCTTTACCATGGCCCGATGCGATCGATGAGGGCGGCGCTGGCTCAGGCTCAATGGAGACCTGCAGCGGCGGCTGCGGTGGCGGTGGCACATAAGCAGCAGCAAACTGGAAAGGCGGTGGCATCCCCGCCCCAGTCTCCATCGTGTCGTGATCCACCAGCGCTGGGCGAGATGTGGATCCAAGGCGGCAGGCAACCAGTGTTTGAGAGCCGCCTTGTGTTTGCGCCGACTATTGCACCCTGCGCCAGCCTCATGGTGTCTGCGCCGGGCGGTTATCAGGATCCATCTGACAGCTGCCAACAGTTCCGAGGACGACAGCACGTTGGCTACGCCGCCAGATTAAAGACCGGTCGCCCAGATTGTATCCACGTCTGTTGAATGTTCGGAAGAGCAAGATGCGGCCTCAAATTTGGTGCTCAGCACCCGCCCGGTCAGTCCTCACATTCAGAATCGGTCACTGAGCGTCAATACTCCACATATAACTGAATAGCTACAGAGGGAGCGACCGGGTGCGTCTCGGAGTGTGCATCCCGGCCGTTACAGAAATAGTGTACGATGCCGTCCCTGTTCACTCAATTACCTGGGACCGTTCAGTTCAACTCGGCGTTACACAACAAACTTTGCAGCTTTGGATGTTCCCACGTTTTCAGGGAAGAATGGTAACATTCGGAGTCGGCATCCGGAATCCCACGTTCTCTTGCAGTAATGCAATTTGAGCTCGTCCAACTGATTGAACCGGCTTGGTATGGGTTCGGGCATATGTTCATCGGTCCCTGGAAAATGATCGGAAGGTGAGAGGTCTGGACTTGATCGTTCAACAACGCACCATTTGTGGTCAAGATTCATGTAACGACGTGAACAGCCCTGGTCTCTCGTTGACCAATTCCCAAGAGCCCGGCAACCTTCAAGTCGCTAGAGCAACGTGACGCGTATAATGCTCGAGTGCACTGCGGTCAGCGGCCCTTCGCCAGTCGCGCAAAAGTAGGTCATATTGTCGTGGTGAGCGGCGACCCGCGCGAGGAAGAAATTTGAAGCCCTCCGATTGTAAACCGTTACTGCTACAATAAAAGAGCGCATCAAGCCAGTCGTTACGTATCCAGGAGGGCGGGCCAAATGCCCTCGAGCTCCATACAAGAGTTAGACCGGCAACGCCCGCAAGCGCGTCTACTCCGACAACACCGGTAAGCCGGCATTCTTCCACCCGTCTCCGCCAGCAGTGGCTTGAGGCGTTTGCGAAAGCTTCGACGATTGTCGCGCTAGACTACTTCGCGGTCGGACGCGTCATAAACTTACGAGAAGACTGCAACCGAATCGCGGTGACTCCAATGCAAGCGCGCTGTCTTTACACTTCGCCGGTCTTTCCGCGCTCCACAGAGTTCCATGTGCTGCATACCAGATGGTTTGGGCGAATCGGTCCTTGAGTTGCTAGACGTCCGCGTTCCTCGCATTCAACGGGTTCACGCGTTGGCGCGGGCCAAGCGCAATAGCTCGCGCTGTACCGCGTGGAAAACTAGCCGAATGACTTTGAAGTTTGCCGGGTAGATACATTCGGGGAGCGGTAGGACGACAGGGTGCTAGGCAAGCCGTAGGGCACGTCCACAATGTTGGAAGTGGCCGTTTCTGGTGGATGCTTTATATTTGTGTTCAGTTCGACGCAGATGCACGTCCGATAACATTACAGCGTTCACATACTGATCTCATAGTCTCCGTCATGTTTCACGCTGTCTTATCTCGAGCGCTATGCGGGAGCCGAGGTTGTCCCGCTGCAAGCGTGCATGGCGCTACAACGCCAACCGAGATGACGGGAGCAAAGAGAGCAGTCCAGCAGGCACCCCGTTCCAGGAACTCATACACCGCGAAAGACAAGGTAGTCCAGACGATGTCCCAGCCAATTGAAGACTGAGCAGGGTGGGAGTGCAATGAACTCCATGCATCATGTGGAATGCGGGACAGCGGTGCGCCGGCAGCTTTAGCAAAGACGTTGCGTAGAGTCCCCATACGAATGAGCAGCGCAGCGCAGGCAATCGACCAGTAGACGACTGATGCGGGGAGCATGCCCGTGCTGCGAAGCTTGCCGGGAAGGGGAAGCAAGGGAAGCGTGATGGCGCCATGCATGACCAACAGGTTGGACAAGAAGTGCGAGTGCAGCAGGGCCGGCGACGTGTACACGCTCACGAGGGCGACAGCGACGCACATCCAGAGAGAGGCGGGCACCCGCATATGGGCACGATCACGTCCTGCGATCCGCGGCGACACAGCAAGCGCGAGGTAGAAGAGGTTGGAGGCGACACTAATCGCGACCAGCTGCCCTAGCAGCATGTACGCCCAGGGCAGCGCGACTCGGGATCTGCGGCCTTGAGCCTGTCAGCGTGCGAGCAGGTGAAGGGAGCAGCGCGTGGAGATCCTCACTTTCGACGTACAGGAAGACGGTCCATGCGCCCGCAGTGAATAGGCACAGTTGCTCGCTCCAGAGCCAGTTCCACGGCCCGTCGCAGACTGCGAACCAGGCCTGCTCAAAAAGACGCGTCTGTACGAGCCAGTCGGCCAGGCGGGCCAGCGACGATGATTGTGCGCTTGTCGAGCTTCGGGATTCGAACTCGTGCTTACTCCACTGCAAGCAAATTAGTCTTAGAGCTATGTTTGCCGTTCCTGCAGTGTATTCAGCCTCACTATCAGGAACTTGATCATGTCTGGGATATGATCAGCCTTCGGAAACAGAGCAGCAAGAGCGCAGGGTGGCTGACGCACAGTACCAAGTGTGGGCGAGCGACAAGACAGCCAGGGACCCGTATACGACGGCCTCCCGACCCTTACGTCGAGGCCCGCGCCATTCGATGGAGCGCAGAATGAGTATGAAGAGAAAGATAATCAGCGTCAAGTACGAGCAAAAAATTGCCAGAGCGAGAATGTGTCCTGCGGCAAGCATGGGTGCTGCAAGCGCACGAGGGGACGAGGCGGGCGGCGGAGTGTAAAGGCGCGGTGTCCGCGATGTCTCTTCCCACAACGGGCTGCAAGGGCGCAGGCCTCCGCATGGTTGTCTCTGTGCAACAAATGCTGGCCGCGCTTAATGGCATGCTTTGGCGAGTTCTGGTAGCACCGAGACTATACCTAGCGGACGGATGACAGGCGTGGATCGGACGCTCATTTATTGAATCAGCCACAGTTCTGCCCGCCCGGGCCCAGCGACGACGAACGCGAGGCTGCGGCACGCTGGCCAGAGCTCTATGTCCTGAACGGCCGGCCGTTGCTCCGCCAGCCGTTGCTCTCGCCGTCCCGAAAAGGCCTCTGCCCGAAATTTCCAACAGATGGAACGCCAGGCGCTCGCGTCATGCGTGGACACTGACAGGCGCTTCTTGTATCCCACTCAAACCGTCGTTATCTCGCGCCTCAGCGCCTGAGCGTCTGCCCGCCACTACTTACTGGCCACATGACCCGTGCATAGTCAGGATCCGCATCCCTCTGCTTGAAGCTTGGACGGGCTCCTCTTTCTGGCCTCATCGCCAGATTCACCAATCAATTTCATGCTGGACCTTCTGCGCAGAATTCAGTCGCCACCATGCCATCGTCGCTGATATGAAGCGGGCTGGCGGAGTGCACGCTCGTCCATTTTTCTTGACGTCAGGCACGAACCTGCGTATAAGTTGCATAGCGTCGCAATGCCTCCTCCGTCTCACCTCATGAGCTCGCCCCCCTCTGGAGGATTTCAGGTTAGCCCATTGTCGTCTCTCACTTCGACATAAACTTATCTGATTATTGCGGCGTCATCCAGTCTCAACATCGCGCGCACCCCACCAGTACCGTTGGTCGCACCGAACCGTTCGTTCAACGTAGGTGGCAACCGTCCGCGTCTCACTCTCCTCATGTTTATTGTCTCAGAGTTTCGCTGCATCATTTGCTCGTCGCCGTTCCTCGATCTCCAAGAAGCCCAGGACCACTTTTTCGTCTGCAAGCGCCGACTTCCCACATCGCGCACTGCACTCATGACTCCCGCTCCTACGCCAAGCACAGCGCCACCATCGGCCTCGCCACGCGTTCCAGCCAGCCTGGAGGGCTTTCGCATTGGCAGCGATGCCGTAGCCCCCATGCCGCTCCCGCCGATACCTGGTGATCCACCGCCGGCTGCGGTCCACCCCTTTCCCTATACCGATGAAGGGTGGTCTGGGACGCTGCCCGGACCCGCTGCACCACCGCCGCCGCCGCCGCCGCCGTCTTAGAGCGTGGAGATGTTGCAGTGGGGTTTGGAGCGCGCTTTTTGCTGTGTGTTGCTCTTCGCTTCTCGCCGGCTGAGCCTGAGACGAGCGTCAGCAAAGCGGGTTAGATTATGTACAACGCTGTTGTGTGCAGGCCCTATTTGATCCACTGTTGTGTTCGCGTGATCAGCTTTTGGGCCAGCATTGCGACGCTCGCATCGCGCATTTACTGGAAACGTCAATGGATCAGGCGCCCGGTTCGGGAGCGATCTGGTTTCTCGGAGACCTCCGCGGGCAAGACGCAAGATGAACCTCATCATAATACGCGCGCTGCGACTGTGCACCTACAATGGTACTCTTGCGCGAGGCTCCGTCTACCTTCACGCTTGCTGGCGCGCCAGTCGGGCAGCATGCCGAGAGATGAGCAAGGAAAGCGCGAAAGACCTTGCACTAGAACCTTGCAGTCACGCATATCAAGAAGCGCCGCCTACTTAGTAGGCTGCGCCTGAGGCATAGCAGATCTCGAGGCGCGCACGGAGAAGGCGTAACCCAACGTCTATCGACGCCTACTACAGCTTCTGCTTTGTCTAAGCCGAGCGACCTCGGCTCCACCCCCAAAGTCTATAATTCTACAACGGTAGCTGAAGAAAAGAACTCTTCTTCTGCGAAGGTGGGTACACCACGGCGTCTACAATAACCAACTGTCGAAATGATAACAAGCCCCACAACCAGCAGGAGCTTCCACGAAGGCGCGTTGCGTGCTAGCGCCTCCGCCGCCGCCTTGCTGTCGACCGCATAGCAGATACGAGCCGTCTCAATCTCATTATCAGACGAACTTCAGCTGGTTGAAATGTGCTATGCGTTCCGGTCCTGCTCGTTCTCTACTTGCTCGAATCCGCGACACACGCGCTCGAGATGCTCAATCCGACAGTCTCTTCGGCACTTCTACCGTTTCGCGCGATGCGCAGGCTTGGACCCTCGATATATCACATCCTCAACCGATGAAAATAACATTCTCGTGGGATATCTGCTTTCGCGCCACTCTGGTAGCATTGGAATTACGGCCGTCGTTGCATAACCTTTAGCCTGACATGGCGCCGGCCCAACAGGCGCTCAGTGGATGACCATGGCCACTTCGTCGCCCAGGGAAACGCCTCCTCAATTTTGCTTTGTCGATTGAAATGGACCGGCCACGATGATTCGGCACGCTGATTCTTTCTTGCTTGACAAGCAGCCGGATGTCGATTTCTAGCCTCGATAATACGCCGACCTTTCAGTCGAAATCCAGTACAACCGTCATCAAACCGCTGCCTAGCAGCCTTCGTGCCCCGCATACAGCCTCTCTTCTCATGGAACATGTGCGCTGGCTTTGGCGGTCAGCATTACCTGTCAACGTCCGCGACTCTTCGTCCCTCAACTCAGCTTCGATTGTGATCACGGGAGCATCAGCTTTCTCGTGCCTGCGAACCATTTGATTAACCGCGAACTTGAGGTAACATACACAGTAAATGGGAATAAGTTACGACGCCGGGATGGAAAAGGATATCAAGAGGATAGAGCGAGCGGAACGTAGTGTCTGCCAGGGCCAAACGCGTCGGCCATATCGTCGAGTTATCGCCAATATCAATATATTGGGCGTAGACCTCCGCTGCAGTCGTCGACCAGGATGCATCCTCAGTCAAGCTCCTGGGGAGTTGCCAACCGACGGATACGCCCTCGCGCTGGGGCGCCACCAGAACGTACTTGACGGCCAGCTCGTAGCCGGCGTTCCTTGCATTTCCGATGAGCATCGCGAGGGGATCGATCTGGTCGACGTCGATGTCGCCGCGTGGCTTGAACTGCGGTGCGGCGAACCGGAAGACCCATAGGACAGCGGATCCGCCGGGACCTTGCCTGGTGACCTCAAAGAAGAATGCATCGAACAGCGGGTTGTCGCCCACAGTTGCCTTCGGGACAAAGAGCTTGTCTGTGTCGTCGGGTGAGACGTCTACAAGCGTCGTCTCGTCGTAGGCCTGCAACACGCGCGGATGGAGTGGGAGGCGCTCGACGGCACTGGCAGGGGTCGTTTCGGGCGAAGCGAACGAGAGCTTGGGGGAAAACTGGTCAAGCGAGATGACTCCGCGCTCGGTGGCGCAGATGATTGTGGGGTCTTGCACGCCCGGGGTAAGCGTGTTGTCAAAGAAAGTAGTGGTCTCCGACTCAGAGGACCTTGTCGATACAGCCTGACGCATGCGCCTGAGTTCTCCTACCGCTTTCGCATCACTTGGCGGACGGTCGACGCGGAGCACAGCGCGGCAGATGGACTCCCATATGAACGCCGCGAGCAAAGAGCTTTCCGGCCTTGTGCGACACAGCTGAATGAGCCCCTGAGCGTCTTCATAGCGGAGACTGGTGCAGAAGGACCTCATACGTTTGGCGATCCGGGGAGACAGGAAGTCGACGATCATGAGATCGCTACTGACATGTTTGGGCGGCGCGATTTCTGCAGCGCGATGCACCGCAAATATGCAGTCGGAAGACGATTCTGCGCCAGAGCAAGTCACGACAGTCAAAAGGTAACGCCGTAGATCTTCTGAGGTCCAAATGCACCTGATAACCGAGTCCGCCCAGTAATTCTGCTGCCTTTTGTCGATGATCAAGCCGTAAACGTCGCGAGGACACGGACCCGCCTCCGCAATAGCTTCGATGAGTTTCTGCTGAGAAAGTGGAGAGGACAAGGGGAACACAATCTTGAATAAGTTATTAGGGGCGGACGTCAATATAGCTGCATTGAATAACGTACTGCTCCCATCTCTCGAGATCCGGCACATCCCAAGTCTCCATGACCACGTGGAGCGGAAAGTTATGCTTTTCCCAACCATGATAGCGCTTGCGATTGGGTGGGGAGGCATATACAGCGAAGGTGATGCTGCTCGAGAACAGAGACGCCGGAGGGTCTTCCTCCACGAAGCCTGAATCAATAAGAACCCATATGCGCTTATCCTTGTGCTCAGATCGTGGGGTATCGACTTTGACGTGTGGGATGTCGCGGATGGTGAGATATCCGCTCGAAATCCATACACCGGCACCGGTGAAGATGTAAGTCGCATCCATGCTCTTGAAAAGCACGGCGCCGGTTCGAGAATCGGCAGACCACCAGCAAGTACAACAAGAAGTACGACTTTCCTGGTGCGAGATGAGCTGCTCGACATCACGATGCCATGGAATGTAACTCACCGATGCCGGACTGGCCTGTAACCAGAACGCCGTCGCGCCGAGCCTGAGATGCCTGCTCGACTCTGGATATTGTTCGCTCCGTGTCACCGTGCAGAAGAACGCATCCATTGGTGTCGTCGCGCAGGCAGAAAAACTGGAATAGAGAACGAGGTAGTTGGATTGCTCTTTCTGCACGCGCTCGCTGGATACGCTCGCGGTTTCCCCACCATGTACTGAGAAATTCGTCCCACTTGCTGAATCGCTTCCAGTTTTCCGCGCTCCAGGAGTACTCCTCCCAGGTGATGGTTGAATCTGAGTAACCGGTAAGAATATCAAGTGAGCAGGCCAGGTAAAATTATCGTTAATGCGTCCATTCGTTGAACGTACTTTTCATATAGGCGGTGAGGGTGGGACTCGGAGGTTAACGTTGCCACCAAAGCGGAGACTTAACTTGGGCGCCAGACACCGCCGTCGGCGGCGCGGGCCGACTCATCCCGCGGCCACGCTAAAAACATGAACACCGTCATCTTACGGACCTGCAATGGCGCCCTTGCTCGACGCTCCGTCCTGGCTGCCAAGCGCCACACTCGAAGGTGGCTAGGAAGCGCGTCTGAATCGCGCTTGGCCGAGAAATACGCTGAGAAAGTGCGGAAACGTCTCGAACAGTGCTAGTCTCTACTCGTGCTCCAAGCAAGAAATATTCCGCAGGGATGGGCTCGATGGGCTCAAGGACATTGAAGAATTCAAGTCCAAGATGGAAAGTCTCAACGCAGTCCGACACCATGGCCGCTGCTGCTCAGCCTGCTGCACAGCCGACAGTAGGCTCCATCCCAAAAGTTAACTCGCCGCCTGTGGTAAGAATGGATGCTTACCGTAAAGGTGGGTTGGCGGTGCTGTCTGTGATAGAATGAACGACTTGTCTGAAGCTACGCGTTCCATAGGCTCTAGCTGAATTCATGGACTCGATCGTGTATTGCACAGCCCTACCTCCTCGGACATTGCCCCGTTGTGGACCGCATACCACAGTGCAAATCCGGGGATACAGGAAGAGGCTATCTCTCTGCGGTCATTCCGGTATCTTCGTACGAGGAAATGTTGGCGGAGGCAGTTCGTTATCCGTCCTTTGCGCCGACCACCACAAACAGACGCGCCTGACGCGCCGCCGGCCTACGCCTCATCGAGAAATGCCACCACAAAGAATCAGAACGACGATGCTCCTCACATCGCTCGCCGAATATAAACTTCGACAGACGTACGCCCATCCGCATTTGGCCTTTACGAATTACACCGACCTCACCCGCTCACACGGGATCGTGCTAACGCGCGGGGAGATCACTGCTGCTAACGGCGACCGATACTGTCGCAAGAGGACGCACGACTGCTCTGCCTAGGCCTGCAGCGGTTCTACCTGACTGGCGCGCGGGATGCCTCGCGGGCCGCGCTGCTGCATAAATTTCACGAGGAGCCAGATCGCTTCGACTGGCAGGAGGTTATCGGACTTGCCGCGTTGTGATGAGATCGAGCGTAGGTCGTGCGGAATACAACCTAGTCGTAGGTCGCATTAGCGCAGACCGCGTCTTCTCTCGCCCGCAGGCAACTCTCTCCTCCTTCTTCTCGTCCCTACCTCATGCGCCCGCCGAACGCGCTCGCACGCAGCGTACTGCTGGTGTTCGCTGCACAAGCGCTGGCAGCCCGCGACGTTTGCGGTGCGCGGAGATTAGTGACAGATGGACCGATGAAGAC
This sequence comes from Auricularia sp. M13, assembly GCA_037042915.1. Lineage (NCBI taxonomy): Eukaryota > Fungi > Basidiomycota > Agaricomycetes > Auriculariales > Auriculariaceae > Auricularia > Auricularia sp. M13. The sequence goes on along the minus strand of CM073197.1, from coordinate 996,328 downwards.
TAAGCCACGCGTAGCCAACTCAGACCCGGCGACTCGTCCCCTCAAACACCCTCTCTGCCTCTTGCCACCAAGCGCACTTAGCAAAGACTCGCAGTTCATGGATACACAGTCTAGCCGCCGTCTGCGCAGGTGCGCGCGTCCGGTCGAGTGCAATCATATGTGCTGATCATGGGCTTCGGGCGCTTGGCAGAGCAAATCCTACAACGATTCAAGACAAGCTTCTCGTGGGATATCAAGGCTGGTAAGGGACTCGCTGCTGCTCACGCAATCCTTACTGATGCACTGCGCTGAAGGTTCCAATGTGCGCATTGGAATTATGATGTAACGACTTTGTCTGACGTTGTGCAACAGGCGCTGGCGACGGGCCACCCATTCATCGCGGTCCGTAGCCCCAGATTGCTGCAGTCCACAATTAAATTAACCATTACCAATGGCCAGGTCATCATGGTTGGGTCCACTGGTTCACCGAGCCGATGAACAGCACAAAGCCCAACAAACGACCGAATATCGACTTTGGCCCGATACTGCTGGATATTCGGAAGAGGAGCTTTACACGGCTCCAGGTCTTCATTACGCGGATGGGTTCCCGGCCAAGCTGTTCTCGTCGCGACATCCTCGCACCGTTAGACGGTCAGGCATCGTCATTCAGTCCCGGCGCTTGTGCTTGTGCTGACGCGTCATAGACATTTTCACTGGATGGCCGAGCACGGTGTCGACGGCGCGTTCCTCCAGCGCTTCACGACGCATCTGGAGATAGATGGGAATGAAAGCGTGCGTATCATCTATGCGGTTTACCCGACAGCTCGAGGCCCAGACTCGTTGTAGGGAACTCAAGTCGATCTAATGAGGTTCCGCGACGAGATAGGCGACCGCGTTCGCGAGGCCGCCGAGGCCGAAGACAGGGTGTTTGCCATTATGTGCGTATCGGGTGTTCATTAATTACATTCAATTGGAAATCTGACATGATGCCCAGGTACGATTTCTCTGGCAGCAAGCCTGACCGGCTGCGACGATCTGTTGAGGTCGACTGGATGCATCTCCTTCACGACAAGAAAATACTAGACTCGCCCAACTACTTGCGCGAAGATGGAAAGCCCGTCATAGGCCTCTGGGGTTCGCCATTTATTGCAACGGTTCTTCCGCGAGTTAATACTGGCGCAGGTGTGGGTTTCTATGATTCAGGGCAGGATCCCATGGAAATCGCGGCAATAGTGCAGTTTCTGAAGTCCGTAACGCCGGGCGGCGCATACGTAGTAGGTGTATTCCACTTCAAGCCTTCCCCAGATGCTGAAGTATGCCCCGCTGCAGATGGCCGGCACACCAACTCATTGGGCCTCGCTATCTGGCGACCAGGATGGCGACCCGCGTTGGATTGACGTGTACTACGACCACTTTGACGCGATCTCGCCGTGGACTGTTGGCCGCTACGACGACATAGAGTCGGCGGATGAGTATGCAGCGGTGAAGATCAAGGACGACTTCGAGTCCATCAAGGTCAACTCCTTCGGTCGCAAGATTGACTACGTGCCCGTCGTGTTTCCCGGCATGTCTGTGCGTATTGCAGCTCTTCGTGGCGTCGCCGGCAATACATTGACTTGGGCTTATAGGCGTATTATTTGTCGAACAAGAAGCAACCTGCCAATTGGGCGAAACGAGAAGGCGGCAAGTTCCTATGGCGGCAGATATACAACGCGCGGCGCGCTGGCGCGCGAATCATCTATGCTGCGATGTGGGATGAGTAAGTGGAAGCTTAACATTGCGGGCGCGCCGGGCACTAACCATCTCGGCCACTAGATACGACGAAGGAACGGCTCTTCTTCCAATTGTTTCGTCGAAGCGCAGCGTGCCTGTCGGCGAGGAGTTTCTTGCGCTGGATGCTGACGGCTACGACTTACCACCAGACTGGTCAGTGTATCTAGTTGCTAAGAAGGTCGGTTACTCACCGCTAGAAGGTACATGCGCATTGTCGGCATGGCTGCCGAAGGACTGCGCAACGAGCGCAGGATTATGGAAACGTTCCCGAAGAAAGAGCTGGATGACTACTGGGCGCGCCGTCCGCATTACGAGGAGGAGCCCGAACCCACTGCGTCCTCCGGATCGCATGTGCCCCAGACAACTAATATGCCTGACCTGCCGGAGGACGACGAGCAAACCGAGGCGCCTCCGCCATATTCTCTCGAAGCAGACCCGACTACTCCCGCAGAGTCACCAGCACCTTCGCACACCCAAACCGTCGCGGATGCTCAGGTCGCGGCCACGCCTTCGCCGCCGGCTGTCCCTTCGCGCTCAGAGCATGTTCCACCGCCTGCCGACGCGCTCAGACGAAACCAGACCGTTGGAAATAACACGCAGGCTTATGCTGCACAACTTCGGCGGAATCAGACTGTCGCCGGTTCCAGCTACTCAGTGCCTCTTGCGTCCAGTGCTTCCCCGCATTCTGCGTATCCACCACCGGTTCAGAGTACCCCGCCTGATGTGCACAGCTTGAGCAGCGACTTCAGGCGCGCATCGATCAACCCTGCATCCACCGGTGCCCCTATGGTTGGAGGATTCGTCGATCCTAGCTTAAGACCATCGCAGGGCGCAGGACAGCATGCTCAGCGTCCCATTGAGGGCTATCATGTGTCAGCGAGTGGTTACGAGTATCAACACGCCGGTCCCGCGTCGCCGCAACAGGTTGCCACTCCACCTTCGGGTCCGCCACCAGCAGGGACTGGTGCCCATTTCCAGGCACCTGAAGTGCCCCCTCGTCGACCGTTTCCCTTGCAACAGCCCCGTCCTACGCCAATGCCCATGCCAAGCACAGGCGATCCTTCACCGTACACACAGCATGCTGGACAGCAGTACTCGTACAACCCCTACCCGCCGCAGAACGCCATGCCCCACCCGCAACACGCACAGCCAGCGTTTCCGGTCGCGCACCCTGAGGCGACGCTGCTGCCGCGACCCGTAGTGCCGCCTGCCGTCCCGGGGCACGATCCAAACTTGCGGCCACACGCGCAGAGCTGGCATCCGGCTGCTGCTGCTCCTGCTCCCCAGCATACCCAGCCCTACCAGTATGCGTCGGGGTATGTTGCACACCCGGCCGTCGGCCAGCAGCGCCCCCAGCAGCAAGGCGCCGGGCGGTTCGATGCTGCTTGGAATGTGCTTGGACGTATGGCAGGGCAGGATACGCGACGGCAGTTGGAGAATATTGCTGACTGTGAGTGCTTGCTGCTGACCTGCTTCTTGACGTTCTGAAAGCTCATGGTGTTTGTTTCTAGCTGGCTCGCGTATCGTAGGGAGGTTCACCGGCGGGTCCACCAGGCGGTCGAACTGGGCGAGGGATTCAAACACATGACATGGCTGACTAATACGTTAGTGGTACTGACCTGCATAGAGATCAATTTTCTGTAGCATCTGAAGTGTACAAAATTTCGATACGAGTCGACTTAGAGCATTTTTCTGGCTATCATCTGTAAAATACGCGCTCTGTGCCGATAGCGCTCCGATTCATTGCATCGCTCACGCCCAGCCTGGGGCTCATGTGCTGTTCCTATAACAATGCAATTCCGCAGCGGTTCGCACCGGGTCAATGTGAACACGCCTACGCCTTAATTTCGGAATCCTTTGACTGCAAGAACTCCAACCCTGCCCGCGGCGCAAAACGAAGTTATGAAAGGATAATGCGTTAACTTACTCCACCCTGCGGCTGCGTTGGTAACTCTATCGCAGGTACCACAAACATCGTAAGGGCCGTAGAATGTGAATGCAGATTCCGGATGAGATGAGATCTATCGGTCGACGATGTCGACATGCCGGTGGACGGGTAGCGAATACGCAGTGGCTGCCGACCCTTCGGGCTTGAGTTGTAATAGAGGGACGTAAGGAGCCTCGGATTCCATAACTAATGTCAGAGAAAGAGGGCGAGGGTCGCACAGTGAGCAACTGAATGAATTCATTTCGAGGCCCGCAATTGCAAAGCCCAAGCATCACACCCAGCTGCACGAAGACAGGTGATACTGATAAAAATTACTCTGTGTTCAGTCTAAATATAAGCGTAAGTACTCAAAGCAAAGAAACAACTTCCCCAAAGCAGCGAATATAGCGTCAGCGGTAGCAGCCCAAGTATAAGGGCTCACAGCAGCAACAGCATCCTCCCCAGCCGCCAGTCGATCCACACTGGCACATGCCTCTACCATTACGCCCTGCCGCCGGTACCACCGTACTTCTCCAGCAGTTGCCGATACGTGTTCGAGATCTAGCCAGCAAAGAGCAAAGAGCTTGGCACCGCACACACACCCAGACGCTGACCCGGGACAGCCAGCCACACAAGCGTACCTTCTCCGCGCGGGCGTCGCCGTTAGGGACGTACTTGCACAGCTTGATGGCGCATTCAAACCAGCGTTTGGACTCGTCGAGATGCGAGGCCCTGTAGTACAGTAGACGACAGCCAGCCACCACGGGTAGATGAGACCAAGACAACAAGATAAAGAGCAGCCCAGGGGGCAGAGCAACTGAGTAACTGACGAGTGACACTGTAGGCCGGTGTTGTACGTCGACGCGAGCAGCCACTGCTTCTCATCCGCGGGGTATTCCTGCGCATGCCAGGCCAGAGGATCGTCAGGACATCGTGCCGGGATAAGAAGAGAAAGCAACGATGCACGTTGTCGCCGTCATCGTGCATGACCTCGAGCGCCTGGTCGACGTAGCCGAGCGCCTTCGCGCGGTCCGCGGCGGCGTTGCGCACGAGGAGCCAGGTGCATATCGCGCGCATCCACCGTGCGAACTTATCCACGCATAGCGCACCGACGTCCAGGCTAGCGCGCAGTACAGCCTGCCATAGTAGGGAAGAGGGGAGGGTGGGGTGTGAGTGGACAAGGATAAAGCCACGCCAGCCAGTAGCCAGCGGGTGACAAGAGGAGCAGCACCTCCAGAGCAGCGTATTGCACTGTAGAGGGAGACAAGCAAGTGTCAACGTCAAGCAAACACTGGGGCACAGGCAGCTGACCGTTCGCGGGGCATTCCGTAAGCGGCCACTGTTGTCAAGGAGGCAGGCAGTTCAGTCAGTTCAGTCACGATGGGTGGCGCTGGGATCCTCGCGCGCAAGGATCGCAGGAACACAAGGGAATACATGTCTTTACCAAGATGTCCGCGATGGCTTCGTAAGTTCGCAGCAGAGTCGTTTGCGGCAGTGCGGCAGTTGCCTGGGCGAGAAAAAAAAGAAATACCGGAGCAATCAGGTCAGGTCCAGCCAGGGCAAATGGGGGCGCAGGGGCGAGGAGATGGCCTGGGCTGTACCTCGATGGCACCCAACAGCGCCTGCCACTCGTGTAGCGCCACGAGCCCCTCTACTTCAAATACAACAGCGAGGTGCATCATCGACGCCGTCTTCTCGGCCATGTCTTCAGATAGAGTGATAGCAGGACCCAGGTCCCTCATGAGAATCTTGAAGGCCGAAATGTCCGTTACGATCCTCCGTTGGGCGGCAAGCTGTTTGTGCGAAAACGAATCACGTTAACAAGTTGAACACGCGCGCAAATCGGTGGCACAGACGTAATCAGGTCCTGTGGCGAGCCTGCGTGCATGAAACACTGAAAAGAGAAGGCAGCGGCAGTCAGTGGCTCTCAAAGGCGAAGTCAGGTTTGATAGCGCACACACCTCGGCCTGTAACAGCTGCGAAGGAGGCCGCGAGCATGTGAAACTGCGTCTCGACGTCCGGGTCCGCGACTGACGCCTTGCAGTCCAGTTCAATGAGCTGCGAACGTAGTGTCAAGTCAGCCAGCGTCATCGGGGAACAGCAAACATCCTTACAGCGCGCGACAGATCGAAGAGATCAGCTATGTACGGTTCACACTCAGGCCAATCTGCGCAACCCTGCACAGCGCAATTGTAGGCCGCGCGCCAGAGCCACGCAACGTCCTTGGTAATCAACGCCGACGACTTCTTCGCCGAGGCGGCTCCAATCATTATACGTGCTGTGTTGTTTTTACCCCCCACGACGACCGGTTAGCAATAGCAAGGAGTTGGAAGGATAGATGGATGGATGGGCGAGAAGAGGGACTAGGAAGGTGCCGAATCTGCGACGTCAACTCACCGGTGCCAAAGTGACCAACCAGCGCCTCGACCAGCTGTCGGCTGCGGAAATGAATGAACGACCGATCCAACAGTAGAGCGGGAATCGTGAAGCAAGCACACAGCCCGCAGGAGACACGTACGTCTGCGCTCCCGGTTGCGCCAACAGCTCCATTAGCAGGCGAATGATACACCTGGCGGAAGAACTCGCATTCAGACGTGGTGTTGGTAGGGGGAGGGAAACCGCTTGCCGTATGAGGGTGACAGCTTCAACCTCGTTGTCAATGCCCGTCTGCGCCCGAAGGTCGGCGAGAAGGGCTTCCAGAATGGCGACCAGCAGGGGCTTCAGATCGCGCTCGTGGGCGAGTTGCGTCGCGAGAAGGAGCAGCTTGCGATCGTACCCCGGCGCCTTCACCATCTCGCGTACAGCTCGAATAGCTAGAATGGGACAAAACAGACGTCAGCCCACGAAAAGAAGCCCCTTGGGTTCGGGAAGAGCCCGCTGCCGCCGCGCCGCGGATAGACAGACACACCCACCTTCGTCCTCTAGCCCTAAGTCACACGGTTGACGCCTCAGCACGCGCGCCGAAACACAACTGTAAGGGGACAATAATAAACACACCCTGGTGCGCGGCAGCAAGGAACGCGACGTAGAACGTCGCGGCTTCGGCGCCCGGACAGCGTCGGATGAGCGCGGTGGCCTGTGCAAACTCGCTCTGCTGGATATGGCACAACGCCGCTTTCCTGAAGCATTTCGCATTGTTCGCGGCCGCCATCGCCCTGAAGGCTGGATGCGCCGCCAGGATATACCAGTCGGCGGCCAGGGCGTACTTTTTGCTGCCATACAGCCGGTCGCCGAACTGCCATAGGAGCTGCAAGCGGACACGCCGCGGAGAGCATCAGATTTCAGTGGTGTGCGCTTGAGCAGCCGCGACCGAGTGTCCCGCGTCCCGTTGTGTCTGGCGGACTGCTGCCGGCGACACAACGGGCCAGGGAATCAACGGGTAACATCATCCGACTCACAGACTGACACGCCATGGTGGGAACCTTCGCGAGCGCAAACTTCTCGTGATTCGCAACCGCTGTCGAACAGGCGCCGTCAAACAATTGTGTGTGTTTCCGCATGCGGGCTCGGGTCGGGGGAACGGTCGGAACAACGGTTGCACACGAGCGCGCGCGAGACCGAATGGGATAATAGATGGGGATGGGGATGTTGAAGGGGAGCGCACACTCACCACCGCACGCCGCTTCTAATTCTTGCACGGCCCTCGCGTGCTCGCCATCTTTAGCGCAATGGAAGATGAGCGAGAGGAATATGCGGTCGACGAACGCGTGCGCGGCCCTATCATGAGTCGAACAGGAGAGCGCCCGGACGAGGAACGCCTGAGTGATCTCGGTGACCAATTTCGTCCTGCACACAAGGGCTAGGTCAGAGACGGGATCATTCAAATGGCAAAGACGTATCAGTCAGTTGGGTGTTGTCGTCGCATCCCATCACTGAAACGGTGCGTATGTGTCTTCTTACTTACTGATTGCTCATCGCCCGCAGTTCCTGGAGCACGCTGTCGATGGGTCAAAATAAATGCAATGAATGAGCGACCTGCTGCGACCCGAGGGCGAAACGGTAGCGGGACAAACTCGGCAACCCCGCTCTCCGTCCACGGCATATGTTCGATGACCGAGCGGAAGCCTGGAGGCGATACATGCATCAATGAAAACGTTGGGCTCCAAGCGGGGCCCACCCTTACCTTGCAGTATCATGTGCTCCGGGGCTTTCTTGCGCTTCAACAAAGAAAACCGCATCCAGCGCAGTTCCTGATACTCCTCCAGGTGCTGCATGCAATAGTATCAGCGGAGCGCGTCATTACACCAGACCGGACAGACGCGCAGGCGATGCATGTCTGCCACGCACGCCGAATGGGGTAAAGGAGCGGACTGACTGACCGCATCTCCCTCCCGGTCCGCGCACGCGTCGACGCTTGCGATAAGCTCTTGGAGGGCCGCTTCTGCGCGACTTAGGTTCTCTGGGTCGAAGGTTGACGCGGCGTAGTACGCTCGGGCTAGAACCAGGGTCAATTCCCGAACCCAGCGCATGGGGAAACGCGGTGTGCGCGGCACAAACACAGGCTGCGCAGGACGGCTCTCTGTATGGGGATGGAGCCAGGCAAGAGCGCATACGATATGACCAGGGAAGCATGGGCAGGCGCATAATAGGGTAGATGATCAACGATCGGGGCTCCCGCGCGAGGATGGGCGGTGCGGAGACGCGCACCTTCAGCTCGGGCACGCCTGGCAGGTCTTCGATCCGCTCGATGAGCGCGAACGCCTTCCGAAGCCACCGCACGGCCTCCTGCGCCTGCTTGCCGTCCGCGGCCGCACCGCTCCCGCTTCCGCTTGTGCTCTTGCGAAGCACGGAACGTCCGATGTCCAGTACTTTGGCGGCTAGTTGCTGGCGCTGCAAAGTTTCATCGAAGACACAAAAGGTGCAGCAGGCAGAAACGGGAAATATGTGTGTGTGCATTAGAAGATCCAGAGTCATCGATTCGGCAAGGGAACCTGACGCTCACATCGCGAGGAACCAGACGGGCCAGGCGGTCTTCGTCTGCCTCTGATGCGGCATGTCAGTAATAAGTTATGATGAGCCTGATACTGCAGCGGGTCGCGTGGCAGACTCGGTGCAGACTTTACCTGTGATCTTCTGGAGCATGAAGTACGCCACTCCCTCGTTTCCCTGCTTCCACGCCTTTGCAGAATCAATTCGGCGCAGGTCAGCAGCCGCACCAAGGCATCTGACCGGACGAGCACCCCAGAACGCAGTTGTGTCGCGTCCGGAGGGCCGGGATCAGAATAGAGTGAGAACGCGCACGACTTACCGCAAGCATGCGGGCGGCGAGATAGTCGAGCGTCGCCGCGGCTCTCTGTTGGGCATACGTGCCGTCCGGGTCGTCGATCTGTCTCAATTGTTCTTCGTACTGGCAGGGCGAGACATGTGAGCCGATACGCTTACAAGCAGGGCCCGCATGCGAGCGCGCGGGAGACCCGGCCGGGGTGTGACAGCGGGAGGAGACGCGTGCAGAGTGGACGATGATGGGGAGGGGAGCTTACCTGTGCCGCCGCGCTCAACACGTCTGTCGCGAGTCCGGTCCGTTCGGCGTCTGTAGCCGGGAAAGCGTGCGTGTTAGCAAGCAGGACAGGGCAGGGCGGGGGTGGGGAGATGGCGCAGGGGAATCCAGATCAGCAGCCAGGTCGCGATATCGATCCGAGATGGGGGCAGCGAATTCGAAGGCGAGGCAAGGACTGAATTGTATCCAGCAGGCCAGGTCCTCACCCGTCAGCGCGGCCGCGGTCTTGCTTGCGAGGTTGAGCACGTGCACGAGCACTGGCGCGTCCAGTGCGTCAGCTTCAGAATGCGAATTCATTTCCGCGCCCGCCCGCCCACTGGCTGCAGCCACGTCACACACCGTCCACGCCAGGGTTCTGCTCCAGGCCAGCGACAATCAGGCGGAAGGCGGCCAGGCGCACTGAGCGCGTCAGAGAAATTGCAGGAGCGGCGGCCGGGACTGGACGCACGGGCGCCAAAGAGCCTGACGCTGTTGCTGGCAGCCGCAGGCGCGCGCAGCAGACTGGACGCGTTCCAGAGGTTGACGCCTGGCAATGGCATTAGATTGAATAAACGCCCGTGCGCGGCCGTGCCCACCTTCCCTGTCGAGCGCGTTCGCCGTGTCCTGCCACGCCGCGTGCGCCTTGCTGCCCGTCTTGGGCCGCAGCTTGCCCAGCGCCTCGGCGGCGCCCGCGAGCTGCTCGAGCTCGTCGACGAGCAGCGCGTCGCCCTCGCCTAGCCGCGGCTTCACGCGCACCAGTATATCTGCCCAATGTTCATATTTTACTCAGATTTCGCATGAGGGCGCGGGCGCGCACCGGAGATTTGATTGAACAAGCGAGCCCTGTCGGCCGCGCTGGCAGAGGCCATGGTTGTCTGCGTGTATGCGGCGACGGAACAAGATTGAGCTAGGGTGAGCACGGGCGAAAAACGCGTGACGCGACGCGTTCCGGATGCGGAGCCCGGCACCAAACACGCTGCCGCCGGACAAGCCCGAGGCGCCGGCGCAATGCGCACGTGGAAGCCGTGCCTATCACTCAGCGACCCTTTCCTCGGCCGCGGACTGAACTGTCCAAGCCACTCCAGGCGAGATACGAGGCCGTCATTTCCATTTCAGCTCCCTGCCTTCTTTCGCCCATCTTGACGTGTGCGCCGTACTGCGTACACCACCTTACGTTGCCATGCAGTCAGTCCCGACTCGCCTCCCACGCCCAGGCACCCCCACGACTCCTTGCCAGGCTGAGACTCGCCTCCTGGGCCAGCCACGTCATCTGAATCTGATGATCTAAGCCACGGCTTCCAGTTACATACTCTTACTTACACAACTCACAGGGGGGGACAGGCCCAACACCGACCCTCCGGTCCGACGCCTTCAAGGGACAAAGACCAGTGTCATTTACATTTACATTGCACAGTTACACCGCACCCCATTCATTCCGTCGTCGCATTCAAATTGCAGTATCGCCGCGTGGGAAAACGTTCCCTGGGCCTTTGATTGACTTCCAGCCGTTTTCTGTCTCACTTTTCTGTTCTGTTGCAATTGTGTTCGCCGCTCGCTAAACCAAAGTGAAAACAATTCATCCATCCGCGTCGCACGTGCACGTGCTGCTGCTGCGATATTGATTCTGAACGATCAATGCAAATCGACGGTGACAAGCGACCCGAACGCTGTGTCGCCCCGCCCCGCCGTGCCATGCACTCAGAAACAGGGACCTGAGTCGGTCGTGAGCTAATGATAACTAACCACTTATCACTGCGCACGCACGCGCTGCCAGTACGGTTACCACGATGGAGTTCAGTTTAAACCCTCGTCCGCCCCGCTAGTTAGCCTCAGACCAAACCGGAAGCCATCGTCATCCCACCGCCAGTGTCGGGCGATCCAGACTAATAACTATTATTTGGTTTCGTGGGGCGGAGGGTATCGAAGACGATCTAGGGGGGAGAGTAGCAAAGAGAGCGTGCGGTGCGGTGCGGCGGAGATACGGGGAATGGGTAGAATAGGCCTAGGTAGGTAGGTAGGTAGGTAGGTAGCGAGGGGGAGGGCGGCGAAAGAAAGGACCATGCACAATGAGAGAGAGAGGGAGTGACTTTACTTGCTTGCCGAGAGAGTCGAGTCGAGTGCTGCTGCTGCTGATACACATGAGGAAAAGACGAAAACGAAAAAGGCGGACTGGATGCGAGACGAGACTGGAGAGCAGGATAGAGGCAGGAGAGTGATGCATATAAACACAATGGGGTTGCGTGCGGACGGGGACGAGGGGCGCGGGCAGAGAGTAGAGGCAGAGTGAACGTTCGAATACCAACAGGTTAAACTATCCTTTTCGAGAGAGAATATTATACGCGTTGCATTCGTGAAAGCCGTGGGTCCCATTGCAGTTGCGATTGCGATTGCTCGGGATACGATGCATAGTGCTGCTGGTCGTACTGCTGGTACTGCTGCTGAAGATGAGGCGGGTACGGATGGTGTCCCGCGCCAGGAGTCGAGTGCGTCGCCCAACGCATATGCACGCCGGGCGGGCCCGCATTCGCAAACGGCGACGTCTCCACCTGCGCTTGCGCGTGCCCATGGACAAGGTACGGCTGCGGCGCGCTCGCGGACGATCCCGAAGGCGGTGGTGTCAGGATAGGAGGCTGCGGCGCCGTCCGCGTTGGGTAAGCGCGAGGCTGGGCTTGCGACTGCTGGGGCTGGCGAGGGGTCGGGATGTGCAGCTGCGGCAGCCTGACGGACTGGTCGAGCGGCGGCGAGGCGTAGCTCCCGTGCTGGGCCGGCGCCGGATACCGCGCCGCCTGCTGGTACGGCAGCGGCTGTTGGTGCTGGTGCGTTTGCTGGTGCTGGTGCTGGTGCTGCACCAAATATGACGAGGGGGCCGGGAGCGCTTGGCCCGTCGCCAGGGGGCTGGCGTTGGCTGACAGCGGCATCTTGTAAGCATACCGCGCCGACGCTGGCGCGGGGCTAGGGTAGTAGTGCTGCTGTTGCTGCTGCACGCCCGAGTACACGGGAGACAGGGGCTGCTGCACCTGCTGCACGTGCATGTGTACCTGCACTGGCGGCGGCGCGGCGTCCGGGTGGAGATACTGCGCGGGCTGGTGGTAGCGCAGACGCCCCTTGCGATCGCGCGGCTCGTCGTCCGTCGCCAGCGGCGAGCACGCGAGCTTGTAGTAGTAAAGTGCCTGTCGACGCGCATCAGTCTCCAAAACCAATACCAATTCACTAGCAGGCTAAGCGAGCGCGAACTCACATGCGGGGCCTCGGACGCGGTCCGCGGGTCCGGGTGGCACGGCGCGGCGAGGACTTGCGCGGCGCGGGGGTCTTCCTGGTACGGCGCTTGCGGCGGGCTGGACCGCTGCGCGAGCGTCATGCGCGAGAACGACGCGTCGACGCCGCCGGCCGACAGCGGTTGTTGCTGCTGCTGGGCCAAGTGCGGCGGCGTGAACTGCGTCAGGACGCGCGGGCGCTCGGCGCGTGGCTGCGGCTGGGGTGCGGCATCCATGTCGACGTCGCTCGACTCGCGCCACTGCACGAAACTGGGGGTGCTTCCTGTTTGCGGCGGCAGCGGCGCGTACTGCGACATGTCCATGGACGCCGGCCGCTTGAGCGGCTGGAGGCGCGTATGCGATGCGTAGGTGTCGGGCGAGAACGCCTGGATGGCGGGGCGTTTGCGAATAGGCGGTGAGACATCGGTAGTAGAGGTATAGGCGGGCTCGTAGCTGGAATAAGAAGGCTGTTGGTGGTATGCAGTGGCGGGCGCGGGCGAATGGTGGTAGAATGGATTGGAGTCGACGTGGGCAACGAAGGTGAACGAGTATGCGGGCGAGCGGACGGAAGGCGTGGGCGAGGACGAGCGCGCGCGGGGTGTCGCGACGCGGGCGTGGGTGTAAGACATGGCCAGCTCGCGCTCGCGCTTCTGCTGGCGGGCCTGCTCCTTCTGCCACGCGCGGTACTCCTTGTCTTTGGCGGCGACGAGGCCCTTGAGCAGGTTGAGCCAGGACGAGTATGTCGCCTCATCGACGAACAGGAAATAGTTGACGCCCGTGAGGAATTCGCGCTCCATGCGGTTGATTTCGCCCAGGTCAATGCCTGAGACATCGCTCCAGGTCTTGTTGGTGTATGTATTACTGGCTGCGGGTCAGCGGAACGCGCGAGACAGCGACGGCAGGGCACGCACTCGTCGACAAACTTGTTGGCGAGCATAAGGGCGACGACGGCGACGCGCAGCTCGCTGCCCGCCTGGCCGTGGGTGAGCGTGTTCTGCTTCTTGAGCTTCCAGACATAGTGCAGCGCGAGCACAATGACCGACTGCGACACCTGCGTCGTCTCGAGGATCTTGAGCAGGAAGTCGACGAACGTCGCCGACGGCTGGAACTGCAGCGCCATGCGCGCCGGGTCCTGGCGCGCGCGCTGCGGCGTCGAGGGCGCGCGACGTTGCGAGCCCCGGCGCGCGGGCGAGCCGTCCTGGGAGCGCGCGCCGGGGGCGGGGCTGGCGACGGCGGACGAGAACCAGAGGTAGCACATCATCTCGGCCGTCTGCTCTGCGATGACGCGCGGCGAGGGCCGCTGGGCGTGCTCGTCGCCGAAGAGGAACGGGCGGGCGGCGGCACTGGGCTCCATGGGCGGGGTGGGGAGCAGCGCGGCCGGCATGGGCGGCGGTGCCGAGGCGGGGTTGGGGGATGGGGGCGGCGGCGACGGCGACGAAGGCGGGAGAGGACTGTCTGAGACGGTACGGGCTGGCGAATAAATACAGAGTCAAGTTGTAGGAAAGTGTTACTGTATGATCACCCGTCTTATTTTATTTTTCATTTTAGGCCAAATCAAAAACGAGGTGCAGATCGAGACGCGGGCTGGTGGCTGCCACGGCAAAAGGGCGCGCGCGGAGTTGCACTGATGGCGCGGCAGGCTCTTCCGCCATGTCTCTCACACCGGCCCATCCCGGACCCCGTCACGCTCTTCCGGTCACATCAGCGGAAATTGTCCGAGAGGAGGGTAATATGTACACAACAGCCACACACTCAGTAACGCTCCCGATCGGATCCATAGCCCTGCGCAGGCGGATACCCATGATACAGGCTCGGGGCCGGTGCGCCGTGGTAACTGAAGTTGTCATCCTCCTCCATGCCACCGGCAAGCAGCGGGTCCTTCACCTCCCACACCGCCGCCTTGCTGCCCACAGAGAACTCGAGGTCCTCCTTCGTGATGCTGTCCCAGTACTTGTACACCATCATCACCGCGAGCAGCATGCAGACCGTGAAGAAGAACAGCCCGTCGATGTAGTGCTTGACCGCGTCGCAGATCGTCACGCTGAACGCGAGCAGCACCACCTGCGCGACCGCGAAGAATGCCGTCCCAAAGATGATGTCGCCAATCGGCCACCGGTCGTCGAGCGTGCGGATGACGAGCACGAGCTGCAGAACGACGTACACCACCACGCAGATGGCGGGCCAAATGAGGTAGATGATGAACAGCCCCAGCGGCTTCGTGTACGCGAACCCGGCGAAGCCCTTGAACGTCGCAATGGCCACAAAGAACGACACTCCAAAGACGGTCAGACACGACAGCCGGAGGAGCTGCGAAAGGGAAGAAACAACAATCAGCCAGCGCCCACAACACCGCGCCACAAGGCACCCAGAGCCACACGCACCCAGAGCGACAAGGGGTGCCGTCTTCGGCGAATTGGAACCCGACAAAGCCGTTGATCAGCAGGCAGCAATAAGTCGCTGCGACGAGGCCTGTGTATACCGCCGTGAACCACTGTTTTTGTTCAAAGAACCGTCAGCACTGCCTAACTTCCGTGATAAAGACGGTGAACAGGTCCCTTACCGGGTATACATTGCTTGCAGTCGGTATAATTCCAGAGTCCAGGAAGATGGCGAGTAATTCGATGACGAAGTAGAGGTAGAAAAACATGACAATCTCCTTCCGTCCTGCGCGGTGCGTCAGTTCCTTTGCATGGGCGAGTTCAGGGCATGGCAATACGCACCGACCGCCGTGTATTTGCCTCTAATGTGGACGATCATAATGACGGTCATTATCAGCGCGACAATGTGCACAAAACATGTGGCTGCCGCCCGATTGCTTCAGCATTTCGCTCACAAAATTCAGAGGTAGTATAAGAACGCACAAGGCTGGAAGATGAGGTTGTTGGCGATCTCGACGTTGCGGCTGTAACACGTCGGCTCGATGCCTTGGTCGGTGCCCAGCAGCGGGCAGACCACGAGCGCCGCCGTTCTACATACGTCGTCGAAGGAACCAAATTTCATGGTGTTGTGCTAGAAATTACGAGCTTGCAGGAGTAGGATACGAGAGTGTATGGAGGCAGAGCAAAGCGAGGAGCTGGGAGCGAGCGGTCGGGACAACGGGCGAGTCGGCGTGGGTGCGTGCCCGGAGAGCGAGCGCAGAGGGTCGTGTGGGCGGTCGTCAAGGATGCGCGGTTGTCGCAGTGCGCGACCTGGAGGCTTGGCGAGCTCTGGCGAGGGGTGTGCGGGCGAGGTCGATGACGAGAGTGGGCTCCGGCGTCAATTTTCCCGACCCCGCTTTGCCTCCGTGCTCCTCCTCGAAGCCCGACGAATCTCCAGGAACACAATATGATATTGGCTGCGGTAACTCTCAGTCCCCCGCACCACAGAATACTACTGTATGTTACACGTGCACGAGAGCCCCATGCTCGTACGTGAGAACACCGATCCGCCATCTCTTCTAGCTGCTGACAGTGGTTGTCCATCCGGAACAATGCGTCCACGCAGAAGCACGCCCCATACAAGCGAATCGATAGGATCGTTGGCAGGGATGTGCCGCCGCGGCCGTCATGGCCGCATACGGCAAATTTCACACCGTGAGGCAGAGGGAAAACGCGCTCCGCATCCGCATCTACATGTGACGGTAGCCGTACGCTGCCTGTAGATGGATGGATGGGGCTCTGCCCCTGTACAAGGCACTCACATACGGCAATACCGCACTCGGTAGGCTGTGACCAACGACTTAAACTAGGTGCGCGACGTAGCGCTGCGACTATACGGCATGTCCATGCATCAGCACCCCCTTGTTTTCCGGCGCGAAGACGCGAATCCCTGCACTTTGGGATGCAATAATTAGCCCTCGGGGCGGTGTCGGTGTCCCTGTGCTGGGATCGGAACACACCCTCGGACGGGGGCGGGCACGAGTTCGATTGCGCTGTGCCAGTCAGTCGAGCTGCGGAGCCCGTTTGAGGCGCCGTTCGCCTGATATCATATCACCTTTCCCAGTCGGGCATGTGCACGACGCAACGGGGCTGATTTCTTGGGCTTAGGGGAACCATGACTCACAGCAATCATGCAAGAGCGAACTGCCTTCGCGACGACAGGGAGTGTTCATTGAAAGAAGGTCCGTCTCGGCGTTCTCCAGATGGCAGCCTGCCAGGCAATGCCCGTCCGTCCCGCCAGAGCGCAGTGCGGTCCGAAACAGGAACCGAAGTCGAGTTTTCTGAGCCGCCGCCTGGGATTCAGAATCAGAGATCGACCTGAGATTGCAGCGAGAACAGCCTCGCCTTCCGTGCTGGAAATCATGGCGCTCCTCCTGGCCCAGCACTCGGACTTCGCCCGCCCGCCGGGACAGCTTTACTATTAGCTTCCAGCGCGCTGATTCTCCGCTCGAGCAGCGCCCGTTCGTCCAGCAGCCGTTTCTCTTCTTTGCGCAGCCTGCGGGAAAAGAGCACAAAAAAACGCGGGCCGAAGAGTCAGATTCAGAATCCGGACGGGCAAGCAGCTATCACTGTGGCCCTGAAGCACAGGGCACTGTAGCTGTTACTGGAACTGCAACTGGACGCTCACTCGGGTGCTGCGAGTACAGTATTTCCTGGAGGCGACCGCATGCGCTTGTAGTTCTCCCACACCGCGCCGATGTAGATCCCTGCCGCCAGAGCCACTGCCGGAGCGCGTGGTTGTCAGTAAGCGATCGCCCCTGTGCCGCAACTCGTCTCCCGAACCTGGCATGAGCACCACCCCGCCCACTCCCACGATGATCTTGTGTCTTCGCGTGAGCATGGAAGAAGACAAAGACAAGGTATAAATGAACCCGGCTGCTTCCCGACGAGCCGGCGAGCTCCAAAACAAAACTCCTCGCAACGTCGACTGCGAATTTTCTGTTCAATATTATCCAATTTATCCGAACGCCTCCATCCAGCCGACGGATGTATATTGATATTGATCTCCCGCTGCGTACGGCTATACAGAAAAATGTTGATACTGTTCGCATCGCTTTACAAGCATCGGAATCAGCGCATTCCATCCGAGGCAACCCTGACGCGCGACAGACGGGGCGGATTTACGACATGTCACGGCTCACGCACGTCGCCCTTCGCACTCAGTTGCGCTGGCCGATCAACGGCGCCAAAACGCCGAAGCGAAGGTGTCCGTCCCGCTCGAGCTACCCGTACATCGACAAGGCGAGCTGTGGCGTCCGTCTAAGTAAGGCTTCCGCAGCCGAATACCGCAGACACTGACAGGCGCTCCGCGACGATTCGATGCACCGATGCAGCTTGCCTCCGAGTCTCACAAACTCTCAAGTGTCAATCCGCCATGTCATGCCATTGGTAGTGGCGGAATTGCGTCCGAACACGAGTATATCGACGCCTGAGAAGATCTAGAGTTTCCTTGTGTCCAACGTAACTTCCTGGGGCAGCGCTGCATTGCGCACTAGACCTCTGTCCGGTACAATACAACAGGCACATGAGACACAGCAACGACGAAGAGGACAAGCTCCGAGTCCAACAGAGCTCCAATGAGACGTAATCGGCATGAAACCCGGAATGAAAACAACATGACCCAAAGAAACGCGGGAACCACCATACCACATCATCGCGTGGTACGACACGCCCCGCCAAACCTTACAAAGCATGCGGATGTGTAGTGCCGCTCCTCACGCGCAGGGCTCACTGCTTTTCTCGCGCGTGGCTAAAGCCTTGAACCGGGAGTACGCCCAACGCACCGTTCTGGACGTCTAACTTCGAGTCCTGGGGGCCGTTTCACCGCTAGGGGTCTTCTTCCGCGCCCAGACGGTGCCTTCCACCAAGGTATACAGTGAGGGAGGTATTCCGCCCTCCTCGGCGCGGGTGACGCCTCGCTCTTCGTCCGCATCGCGAAAGGGGATGGGGACCGATTGGCCCATGCCCACAGCCTGGTCATCGACGACATACGCCGCGAGGAAGCTGATCGCGGCCAGCATGGTCGTCTGTGCTATCCCCGGGAGATAATCCGGGATCGACGGGTAGATGCACTTCGTCACCTGAGAATTTCATCTCAAGTCAGTGCCGAGGAAGCTCTGGAGTAGAATGGGTGGCCAGACTCGCCTGCGTCGAGAAGAGGCACAGGCTGGCGAATGCCAGCAAGCTGACCACCGCGTGCAAAACGACTTGTGGGGAGAAATCTAGATACTGCGCATTGGGCCCGCGCAATGCACGTTTCCAGCGGGGAACTGGCACGGGCACAGCAGCCTCAAAGTACGTGTCCAGCGCGTCCTGCGGGGGGAGTTCAGGCGGCACCATAAACGATGGGTCGTCTCTATCAGTCTGTGTGGGCACAATGTCATCGTCAATATAGTCGTGTGTCTCCCACACCCCATGTACGCATTACCTTCGCAACAAGCTCGACGCTGCTTGCCATCTGCGGGAGTTAGCGAGCGCTTCGTGAATCAGCATGCAGATACGATATGATTGGAACTGACACTCAGAATGGAAGCGCTCATGCGTTCCCACATCGGACCCTTGGCCTTCACGTCGCAGCCGTCCTTAAAGATCATGACCTTGATGTACTTCCCCTTGCGTACCCAGCCGCCGTCGCGCCCCGTGACAGGCCAGACGTGCTTATCATTTTTCGTGCGATACGGGAACGTCGCGCCCGTCACAATGTCGGTGACTGGGTGCGCCACACGCGCTCCTGAGGGGAGAGGGTGCAAGACGCGTCTCCCTGATGCGTCCAACACGAAAGATTTGACGAAAGACGACGCGAAGGAGACGATCAGGCCGAGAGCGATCACTGCGCAAAGCGCGACGCGTTGGTGGGAGTTGCAGTTGCTTTGCTGAGACGGATCCGCCGCCGTGGGTGGAGGATCATTGGGACTGGGGAATCATTAGGCGCCCCATGTTAATTTGTTCCGATGCGGGGGAACTCACCGGATGGAAAACGCCCATGTCTGCAATGCGGTAAAGGTCTGTTATGAATGGCCATGAGGATCTCCATCCGGGAAGCTTTCCAAATTGACTCACGATCCATGTTCCGGTAGGCAGATAACTGGATTTCGAACCGAAAACGATTGAGGACACTGACACCGGGGCTTTACTAAGATATGCAGTCTGCACGCACCTCTGCACTTTTGCCAATTTCGATATCGTAGACATAGAGCTCAGCGAGTCCGAGATAGACGAAATCCCAGCGCCGGACGTCGCCTTCATGTTCGTCGCGTCAGTCAAGTTCACGTTCGACTGGGACGCGCCGGGCGACGGCAGCGGGGTGTACGATTTCGACGCGGCCGCATCGAGATTGAGAACAGGAGACAGCGTGTCTGTGCGCAGAACGGGGCCCTGGGATCCCTTTGGCGCAACAGTGTACGCGGTGACAGCAGACGCAGCGTCCGTTTCGGATTGAGCCTGAGACGCGGCAGTAGACGCGCGTGACGGCGCGGGCCGCGACGCGCTGACAGGTACCGGTAACGCGCTTAGCTCGATGGCAATGTGACCGTCGGCACCGCGAGCAGCCATGCAGTAAAGACTGTGGGTAAACGAGCGACAATGGGCGTCGAGGAGGCAAGACGGTTTGATCACGGGCGGCGCCGATGGCCGGCATGGAGTGCGTGCTTCTCCTGTTCCTCATCGACGGCCCAGGGCTCCTCCGACACTCGGACTGCGAATGGCCGGCAACATAACAGTACTCAGCACTCCGCGCCTTTGCGGACGGAGCAACACAAAAGCATGGCAGATTGATTTGTCTTGTTATGGCTGCACGATGAAGCTGAAGAGACGCCTGGGAGTCGGACAAGTTCCAGCAAACATTGGACCAAAGCTCGTGGACGGCCTGCTCGGCAACAATCCACTCAAAGTCGTCCACGTGCACGCGAGACAGAGACACTGGTTCCGAAAGGCCGCTCACACTGACAGTCGTCACTTGACACTTGTGTAAATATCTGTTCATCTGACTCTGAGCCTCCTGAGTCTGCCTTGCGCGTGCAAGCGCGTCAACGGCCCCGGCTAAAGGAATAGGTAAGTATCTGTCTACAAATGGGAATGACAGTTGACGGTGAGTCGATCCCACGATCCCCCGACGCCCAAAGCAGTGTCCTATCAATATCATGAGGTATTGGTGCATCCTGCAGCTGGCATGCGATGAACCGTCCAAAGATTCAGAATCAAAATAAAAATATCCGCGCGATGGCAGCTCGTCGTGGGTGCCCCAGACCATCCGATGGAAGTATATTACCGCAGCCAGCCACCTCATCACAACTCGCCACTCACTACCGCGGCGCAAAGTACGGCAGGTGGTAGAGCAGCACGCGCCCGGCGGCGTTGCCCACGATGAGGTACTCGCTGCCCGGCGAGAACGCGACGGCGGAGACGGTGTGCAGCGGCGTGCCGCTCGTCGGCCAGTTGCGGAAGACGGTGAGCGAGGGGAGGTGCACCTGTGTGGGGGGTTAGCGTTCGGCGTTCGGCGTCGAAGGGGATTCGAGGGGAAGGCGTTAGGCGTTGAAGGGGAGGAGGACACGAAGTATGAAGAATGTTGGAATGAGAGGATGGATGGACATTGGAGTTGGAGAAGATGGATGGGTGAACTTTGTGGGATGAAGATGAATGGGATGGTGGAATGGACATGGACGCACGAGCTTGAGCTGATCCTTCTTCGCGCTGCTGGTCATCGCGAGTATCTGCGCGTCATTGTTGAACTGCAGCTGCGACACGCGCGTCGTCAGATGCGGCAGCGCCTTCTGCAGCGCCGGTTTGGACGCGAAGCTGTCGCCCACGGCTTTGTAGATGTTGACATAGCCCGTTGACGATCTTGAGGAGACGTTTTCGGTCAGTTCCATGATTTTTTGCGTTGAACAAGAGGAATGGCGCACCCAGTGGCGAGGTAGCCAGTCGCACCAGATGTCGCGAGCGTGGTGCTCCCAAACCCATCCGTGTCCTTCCACCGCCCAGTACAACGTCTTGCGCGCACGTCGAAGACATAAACCTCCGCGTTCATGCCGAGCGCGACGAGCTCGTCGTCCTTCACGCCAAACTTTAAGTCTCCAATCGGCGAATTCGCCTTGAGCTGCGCGACGGGCTGCCTAGCCCTCGCGTCCAGCAAATGCACCGCGCCGGCGCTCCCAGCCACCGCCATAGTCGCGCCGTCGGGCGAGACGGCCGAGACGACGGTGGAGCCGACGCCCTCCAGCTTGTGCGACTTGGCGCACGTGCCGCTCTGCAGGTCGAGCGTCCAAAAGTGCGGGCGCGCGCCGGTGAGGAAGGCCGTCGCGCCGGCGGGGTGGAAGAGCGCGTGCGGCTGGGCGAGCTCGGGCACGTGCAGCGTCTGCAGGTGCGGGTTCGTGTGGCCGTCGATCGGTGTAGAGCCGCGCGCGGCGGTCGGCGGACGTCGTCAGGAGGACGGGCACCGCGGGCGAGGGGTGGAAGAGCGCGCTGTGGATCGTGCCCCGCGCGGGCGCGGAGAGCGTCGCGTCGCGCAGGCGCGTGATTTGGAGGTCTTGCGGCGGAAGGGAGGCGGGCTTTGTGTGCGCGAGGATGCGCGCTGTTGAGCTGAGCAGGTCGCCGATGGGCTCTGAGTCGTCGTCGTCGTCGGCGTCGTCGTCGTCCGAGCCGCCCTCGCGCCGTTTTCGTCGGCGAGCTTTGGAGAGCCAGTTTGGCGTTGGGTTTAGTTTCTCGTATCTGTAATGCAGGCATGATTAGGCTGTAATCAATGAGCATGCAGAGACAGGCGTACTGTCGTCTGAGCCGGTTCTCGTAGGTCGTGCCGGGCAGCTCTGCCTCGTCCTCGGCGTCGCGCAGCTTTCGCAGCCTCTTGTTGTCCTTGACGTTGACAACGAGCGTTTCATCGTCCTCGTCGACCCAAGCCGCTTTGCCCTTTTTGCGTTCAGGCTTCTTCGCTGGCTTCGCAGCGGCGGCGTCTTCAGCAGCATCGTCCACGAAAAATAGCTGACATTCCAGAATGAGCATACAATGCGGATAGTATAACACGAGCACGCACGTCATTGTCGTCCAGGTCCTGCAGCTCAGCACCGCTGCTCTCGCCATCGCTGTCGCGCTGCTGAATCGCGCGTCGTTTTGATGAAGCAGCGGTGCCGAACAACG
Source organism: Auricularia sp. M13 (assembly GCA_037042915.1). Taxonomy (NCBI): domain Eukaryota; kingdom Fungi; phylum Basidiomycota; class Agaricomycetes; order Auriculariales; family Auriculariaceae; genus Auricularia; species Auricularia sp. M13. Next base: position 973,873 of record CM073197.1, on the reverse strand, counting down.
CAGCCTCGAGCGCCATTTCCTCGTCATCCTTGCCGGCGTCGCGGTCGACATGCGCGTCGCCGAGGGCCGGCACTGGGGCACGCTCTGTGCGTTGGCGTTTTCGCGGCGCTTTGGGCATTTTTGCTGAGTGCGAGTGGGAAGAGCACGGGATCGAAAGTCCGCCAGGACGCGCCTCTGTCTCATCCCGCCACCGTCACCGTCGCCCGTACGCTTTCGGCTGGCTGGTCGCGGGCAGACAGACTGGGCGTTCGGGTGCAGGGCCAGGCCCGGGGAATAATGCTCGACGAACTCTCACACATGGACAGAATCACACAGCTACAGGATGGCATAGAACAGGTCCGCTCATACTGCTAGGCTAGCTATTTAGCCAGCGCTGCTGACAACTGGATATCCCGGGCAGCTACTGACGATCATGTCGCGGTCGATCGAGTACCTGCACACGCGCACCAACTTCAAGCAGGTCTCGCCGGCCATCCCCATCACCAAGCAGCGCAACCCGGACAAGGTCCACCCGCCCGACCTCTTCGCCGCCAACCGCGCCGAGCTCGTCACAGACCTCGTGCGCAAGGCCAAGCAGGTCGACTACCTCATCTCCGTCCTGCCCGTCCCCGAGCCCGAGGAGGAGCAGGTGCGCCAGTCCATTCTTGAGGAATATCTGACACTCATACGAGTTGGTAGGCGGAACGATTAGAACAGATGGAGAAGGAGCTCCAGGAGGCGAACGACGAATACCGCCAGGCCGTCGCGCGAGCGCGTATGTCCCTTTGTCCAATGTCCTCCTGTGTGCGGTGGCTCTGAGCGTTGACCTCGACCTTGACCTTATAGGAAATCTGACGAGCCAGATCAACACGCTGCTCCGCATGCTGCTCAACGACGCCGGCCCCATGCACGACCACGGCGCAGGCGGCGACCAGAACGCGCCCATATAACGGACTGCGAATCCGAACTTGCTTTCATGGGCCTTTATTGTATTGTTATTGCGCTGAATACGAAGAGCTGATCGTTGCATTGTCTCATAGAGCTTCCATCCAATTCACTTGTACTGCATCGAGACGTTGCACCATCCTGCTGGTCTTTTGGGCTGGCCGCGCTGGTCGGCGTCCTTCTTTTCGCCATGGAACTGCTCGAGTCATCTGTCGCCACATCATCTGGCGCTGCCGCACGTTATTCTGGCTTTCTTCCTCGCTCGGTCACTGCTGCCTCGAACGTGGCGCTTCTCGGCGATGAACTGATAGCAATTGACGTTGGCTTAGTGCACCAGCATAAGCTTTCTTGCTGCTCCGTCGACTCCGTGCAGACCGTGGATAATGTCAAACTGCGCTGGATCTGTATGACTCCTGGGTATCTACCGGCCTGCTTTCCGATGGTACCCAACTTGCAGCCGTGCCCAGAGCTTCGAAAGTTTTATCGGTCCGGGCAACTTGCGCTCTCTAATTCGATGGACTTTCGCGTTTCGCATCGGGACAGTGGTCCCCACGTTGCGGGAAGCGCTGATTGCTAATACATATGTCGTCCTCGATATCAACTCGATTACAGACGTTGCAGACTGTCGCATTGAAAACCCGGCTGGTATCCACGAAATTTCAGGATGCATGCGCCACTCGGATGTCGCGCTGTGTGGGTCTGCACTGAAAATCGAGCTCAGGGACACGTCGTCTGAGCGTTTTAACTTAGCTGGACAGAGATGTGTTTGTTCACGAACGATCCCGCTCGCGGCAGTTCGAGCTCTGAGAAGTACTGCCAGTGGAAGTTGTACGTTCTGTCTGCGCAAAATGGTCACAGTCTCAAGTCTCTGCTAGAATCTGAGTTCGCGTAGGATAGGCTCCGAAAATCGCCCAACCAGCGACATCTGAGGTTCTCCTGGCGCGCTCAGCTTCACCCGTGCAGCAGCTCTGGCCTTTTTTCGTCTGTTTATAGGCGTCCGATCGACCAATTCACTGGCACTGGCGGTACTGACAGCCTAGCTGACCTGCCTTCGATGGGAGGCCACGCTGGCGAATTCGCTCCCTCCGAGGAGGAGCAGGGCTGTGGTTCTGCTCTCTGCGGTAGGAATCTAATACTTGACCGCCGACTCTGCCAGTGGCTCTGGCACTGCCTGTGCCTCTTCATTGCAGCCATTCGAGTTCTCCGGCTATGACGCTCAGTTGGACGAGCCGGCGCCTTCGAAGCTTCCGAAGGGCAGCCTTCAAGCTTCAAGCTTCAATTCGAGTCCGAGTCAACAGATCCGTCAAAATTCTTCAAACGCACACTTCAGCTATACTTTTCCGGTTTCTCGCAATGGTTAGCGCACAACTCCCCTTCGATGCATGCGCCGCTCACGCTCAGCCTCATGCAGTAACATATCGCCTATGAATCACGATGCTTCTCGCGCCTACATCCTCTTCTGTTGACGTCCGATGCTCGGCCTACGCTACGTCGTACGTGGCACTGGCAGAAAGCACGACGTTACAGTACTTGAACATGGCTTTCTTGGGCACAACAACGGTGAATCGATACGCCGCTTCCTCGGACTCGGGACAGGGCTGTCTTCTGCTCTCTCGCTGGTTGCTTTGGAACCATTGTCTTCCCTCCGAGGTAAATTCAGCAAAGCCGACTTCTCCGTGGTAGACATCCGATCGACATGGTCACTGGCTCTGGTTCTGGGTCTCCGCTGCAGACTGACACTGGCGACGTCTTCGTTGTGGTCATTACGGTTCCTCACTGGCATGCATGACACTGCCACTTGCAGCAGCAATTCAGTCGAGCTGGTCTCTCCGGGCTCGGTGTAGGCAAACAGGCTTCCAACTTCCAGATTCCCCATCTGAGCCGTACTGGAGGCGTCTCGCTCAATTTTCATCTTTAATTGGACAGGATCAAGGCAAGGGGCAGTATTCCTTTGTCTATACTGTATAGGCGTCCACTCACCGACGTGACGCGCAGTCGTGGCTACCTGGTACTCAATTGGCGTTCTATCCTCCGCTCAGCCGAATTACATCGTACCACTGGCGACAGAACGAAGGACGTCACTTGACCATGGCTTTTCTGGGCAGAACAACGGCGAACCGAAAATCCGCTTCGTCCGCGCAGGGTTGTGCCTTCTGCTCTCCGCGGTAGATAGTTGTTCTACCATATCTTTCTCGCTGGGTCTGGCTCAGCTCCTCAATTGCATAGACTAGCTGTGGCGACATCTTTACTGAGGCTTCGAGCTCTTCAAGTCCGGCCACTAAGCTGCTACAGACACGATCATCCAACGAGCCGGTGCCTCCGAATCCGAACGATACAGGCTTCAAGCTCTCAGTCCCCTCGATCGATTCTGCCGGACTTGGAGAGAACCATCGGAGAACTCGCTTTCTTCTCATTCAATCTTGCCCGGCTTCACGCATTGGGATTGAACTACTCGGCGTTCTCTTTGGTCAGTCATTTGCGCGATGGGCTGATCGAACGCTTGGCATCGCAGAGCTGCATCTCATACAGTAGCCATACAGAGTCGATTCAGAAGGTTGTCCCTGCTCTTCGTTACAACCTGAGCGTTCCGGTGCCCTCTGCTGTCGACCTGATCTGTGTCATCGGGTCCGTCCCTCTGGCAGAGTCAGACGAGCAGGGAGGCTTCTACAGTGTTAAGTATATGCGGTCGGGAGCCGTGCCGTCGCTGACCGTGTCGCAATTCTCATACGTGGCAGCGTCGAGCCGATATGCGGAAGGTCTGTCGTCAAGAACGTATAAATGTAGCGGTACAGCAGCCTTAGCAGCTTTAGGCGTCGCGACTACATAAGCCGACGACGTCTTCGGACTTCGACTTCGCGCGGCGCGCTCTAAGTAGATGTGGAGCTATGCTCCCGCCGCGGCCTTCCATTGAGAAGTCGAAGGCGACGGCGGATGCGCGCCTTCAGGCTCAGCTGTGGTAAGTCGCCGGAAGCGGCGACGCGGGGCACTCGCGGAAAAGGATGAGGCTGATCTCAGCCCCATTCAGCTCAGGCTGCCGCCGGCGCGCGCGCTGTGACTCTTGAGACGATGTCAGCGGCCGTCTCCCGCTTGGTTCGACGACGTAAGCGGTCCCGCATCTGCGCACTGACGAGGCGCGCGCATAGACGGCGCCTGAGCGCTAATACAGTAAGCCGTCCGTCTGACTGCATACTTAACACGGAGGGGAGCCCGCTCCCTGCGACAACGCAACCGTGACGGTGCGACGAAGCGAACAGAGGCGGCGGCGGCGGAGGCGACCCTCAGGCTGATCCTTCCGCCTCATCGTGTCCGCGAGATCGAGTGGACCGAAGAGCCAACTAGTCGTGCAACCGAGCTCGGATGAAGTCGCCATCGCCATCGGCTGACACTGGCAGCGAGTTCAGCTGAGGTGGGGTCTGCAAATTCTCAGGCCGCGCCTTCGTCTTCCGCCAAGTTCGCTGGAAGGGTCATGGGCGGTCACCGAGCCGCTCTGAGGGGTATTCATCTGTTACACCTGAACAAGGAGTCTGGATACAACATGACCTATTGTCATTGTGCGCCGCCCTGCACGGATTAGACGGATCTCAGGCTGCCACAGCCCAGGGAACCCCATTATCGGTACGTTTGCAAACAGCACAAACCCACCGCCATCGTGCTCAAGCGAGGCGTCAACTCTGTTGACTCGTGCGTCTGAGGAGTATCTCCACGCGCCCGCATGACGTCCCTGCAGTTCGCATTTAGTCGTCAATGCTGCTTGGCAGGCCCGGGCAACGCTGGGTTGACAAATGACAAATGCACGAACTGAATGAGATTGTTACTACGATCCGGGAAGGCAGCGCGTGTGGATTATGCTGCAAACCTGTCAAGTGGCAGAGTTGAGTGTGTTGAGTGCCCGACGCGCTATTGCTCGCGTCGCGTAATCAGCTGCCCATGAGATCTCAATTCTCATACTTAGCGAAGTCGAAGCTACAGCCGAGACTGAATAGCCTATCCACCGGAGGATCGGGGACATGGGCTAGGGACGACGCGAATGGGGCTGCCAATGCTGGCGATGACCGCCCAAGATTCGGTTAGCCACCACATCGCAGCGACGCTGCACGAATCTACGCGCCCAGGCCCTTGAATTGACAACTGCTCCACGGCAATGCCGCCAGTCACACGTCGACTAATTACGGCCCCCGACGTCGTAGGCGTATTGTTTGCGTGCTCGACGTCAGTGTTTCTGCTGCCCGGGGCGCGGGGCGCTGGTCAGACTTTCAGAATTCGCACGGTACTTCATCGTAGCTTTTGTTTCGAGCGGTGTGCCACTTGATCTGACAAGATTCGTGGACCAAACGCACTTGTTCAGGCTCTCTGTGACGTTTCCCAAGATTGACGTTGGGATCTTCACTCGCTGCTGTCCAGTGAGATCGCCTTTCGGGGCCTGATCGGTAGAGCATCGTAACAGTATCTGCATAAAATGCATAAAATAATCCCGACTTCGCATTTCCCGGAGCTCAGTGGCCACTCGTAACATCGTGTGGAAGAACGAAACTATGGCCCACGTGACCGGCATGACCCTTCTGTACACGCTCCGAGTTGGGCTTTCCCGCCCTCAACCGAATGAATTCGCCTAGTCGTCCCCACAAGCGAGAACGGACAGACGGCCCCTCGCGCACGCAACGGAAAACGTCTCAACTTCACCACCACCCTGCACCAGCCTGAGAACACCCGGTCTCCGACTAACTCGGGACGCCGCAATTGACTCTATCCAATAATTACTCGGAAAATTCGCCAACGGGAGGCGGGCGCCGTGCCTTCAGCTGCAGCCGTGGGGCCAGACCTTCAATTTGCACGGTCGGGCGTCTGCATGAGCGCCCTTCTGGGCTGTTTGCACGGTGGGCGCCTTACAATCTCCCTAATACGGAATTCGAGGCTGTTATTGCTTGCCTCTGTTGTGCTGTCACGGCACCAACAACTTGAATGATCGGAGTCTGAAGTCGCGTTGTTTTGCCCGAAACGGGCAGCAGTCTAGACCCACGCGACAGTCGACTTGTTCGTGAATAGTACCCCCTCGCTCCGTGGCTGGATGCCAGGACAGCGTGGTAAAGCGTCATAGCGTCGCCTAAAGCGGAAAACTTCTGCACGGTAGATGAATGAAGAAACAACTCCCAAAAAATCACAGGCGAGCCGGTGAGAGAGAGGCGCGAAGTCGCAGTTAAATTACGCCTTCTGAACCTCACGCGCAGGATTACCTCGCGCCGCCAGCCCGGATGAGCCTCATCAGGCTCGCGTTCATCTCCGAGGCCGTCTGGCACGTGCGACCGGGCGCACTTGAGTCCACGATCAAATTACCACGGGAGGACCCTGAGACGGCTTCATGCAGGCAACATTGGGCACATGGCATTCTCGTCGCACGTCAGCAAGCGACGGGAAGGCCCTCGCAACCCAGCGGAGCGGAAATGAAAGGCGCGAATGCGCAAGTTACCCCAGCCACCTGCTCCCGCGCCGAATTAAACGAACCTCGGGGCATTGCTCATTCGAGCTCTCGCGTCCCTGCCTGGCTGATTTCCGCCATAACGGCGAAAAGGGGAAAGGCGCCCGCACCGGGGATGCGACGGCTGGGGTAGTGCACACAACTTCTGCGCGTGCCTCGCGTGTTCTCCGGCGAAGCCCTCCTCGCACGGTTATCTGGCTTTCTCGAACCGGGCCCCGCCACCCCACGAGCCAGTCCAGTGCACGGCAGCACTCCAGGCCAGCACGTATAACCCGGTCGAGCTTCCGCTTCCGCCAACAGTCCCTATCCTGCCACCGACACGCTTCCAGTTCGCCCTCGGTTGCGCAGCATTTCTCCAAGCGTCAGCTTCATCATGACATATGGACATATGCAGCCTCGCCGCTCTCGCGCCTGTCACCGGCAAGACAAGGGAAAAGCCAAGCCAAGCGCGAAGGATAAGATACTGTAGAGGTCCCGACGAAGATATGCGTTCAACAAGCCCATGATAGTGTACAAAGGAAACCACCAACAGCCGACCGTATGATAGAGCGTCCTGCCTTAGAATCCGCGCAGCCTCTAGATGCTACCTGCGTCGTGGGCCGTTGTACAGCGTGTCGTCCACCCAGTTCGGCGGTGCCGGCGAGCGAGATGCGCCGACGCCCGCGCGGTTAAAGCTGAACGCGTCCGCCGACGGCGAGCGCGGCGCATGTGACGGCCGGCCCTGCGTCTGGATGTTGCGCGGCACGGCGGACTGCGAGCGCCCGTGTCGCGGCGGGTTCAGCGCGTATGGATTCCGCGCGATATTGCCGTTCGTGCGGGCTGGTTGTGGGCGTTCTCTGCAAAGGAAGCCGCAAATGTGAGCGTCATAGAACGTGGGAAGGAAAGAGGAAGAAGCAACATACAAGCTGACCGGCTCGACCGCGACGGCCTCCATGAGGCCTTCCTGGCTGTCCGGTCTGCGCCCACTCGCAGAAGGCGCATTCCGCGTAGAGGGATAGGTCCGCTTCCTGGTGCGGCCGCAGCAGCCTCGCTTGAGCGCTGCAAACGCACACCCATCAGCACACGCCGGATACCAAAATGAGGAAACGTACCGCCGATTATGCCCCATATGAGCATGATGAGGATAATGCCCGCGACGACCGAAACAGGGATCGAAATCTGGAGGTTCTGCAGGTACCACGCCTAATTCCCGGGACAGGCCAGCGTCAGCGCACGACGCATTTCACACAAAGAGACACCTTCGAGCGCCCCGCCATCGGGCGCCAAACAAAATGGCATGGCGGGTGCAGAACGGCGTGCATGACGTCCGACCGACGACTCACCTTCGCAGTAGTGATGAGATTACCGGGCACACAGCTGCCGTTCGAGCACGTTCCGCCGTATCCTGCAATTGTTGTCGTCAGAAACACGTCCTTCCCTCACAAAGAAAGGATGGAGGGCGGATGGACTCACCACACTTGCTGCCGTTCGGCAACTGCGCCTGGAGGACGAGACACCGGTCGGGGCTGCGCGGGTCCTGGCACGACACCTGGCAGCCCGTGCCGCTCTGCTGCGTGCACGCGCGCGTCAGGTTGAGCGACGCGCCCATCAGCCGGCATTGCTCTACAAGTACGCGTGCGAATGCGTGAGCGCGCAAAGCAGAAAGGAAAGAAATACGCACGTCCGACAGACGTGCACACGCCGCTGGCGCAGGTAAGCTGTTCACCGCGCTCTGTGCCGCACTCCATCCCTTCAAAGGGAAAAAAATCGCAAAATTATCAGCCCGCTTCCCTTTCCTCTAAACGCGAAGAGAGAAAAGGTGACAAACCATTAGGCTTCGTCTCGTCCCTCGGACAGCTCGCACTAGTGCCCGAGCACATCTCCGGCATATCGCACTTACTATCCAGCGCCGGCCGACAGATAGTACTCGCCGGGGAGAATCGGCACCCGGTGGTGCAGCACGACGAGCTGGCGGGGTCGCACACCGCGCCCTGCTTGAAGCGGCACGTCGCCGCGTCGCAGCAGTCGGACGTCGCGCCCTGGCCGGGGTCGCAGTCCTCGCCGGCCTCGACGATCCCGTTGCCGCACATCTGGAACGTGATCGTCTGCTTGACGTTCGACGAGAGGTCTTGCAGGCAGCCCAGGCTCATCGTCGATAGCGAGGAACCTGTTGATGCCGTCGGAAGGGTAGCGCAATAGCGCGGGCGAGTGAAAGACGGCGCAGAAGGATGAGCGGACGAGGAAGCAGGAGGGCGAGGACGAATGGATTAGAAGCTATTTTGCAGGCTGGGAGGGAGGGAAGAGGGGACGCACAGATGTTACCGATACTGCACGGCGAGAACTGCGTCTCGGACGGGGACGAGGTCGGGTTCATGATGAACAAATCCGACGACGAGCACTGCGACGTCGTCGACGGGCAGCAGTTGTCCGTCAGCGAGCAGCCACTCGTGCACTACCCCCATATCGTATTTCGATCAGCTTCCTCGTGCGAGCGAGAACAGAGCGCAGAACGCACGTCATGCTACGAAGCAACCGGTCAGCGCACAGCAAGACGACGACGAAAAGCAGGGAAAGGACACGCACAATAGCACCAAAGTTGTGTCCGATCTCGTGCGTGACGACCTCCCACTCGGTGGGCCCGAACGTCGACACGGCCGTGCCGGAGACGATGTTGGGCGCCGCGCCGTCGGCCGTCTGCTTGCACCTACGAGTAAAAGCAGCGATTTAGTCAGTAGTCGCTCGCAGGTGGGATTGGTAGGTAGTTGGACATCTGTCTGTCCAGAGCAACTCGCAAGCCCGGTCCTGTCCAGACGACCCGCAAGTCAAGCCTGTCCGCCCAGGCAAACTCGCAAGTCTGTCCATTGAGACAGATTCGCGAGTCCATCTGTCCGTCCAAACAGGCTGGCAAGCGGTCCGTCCGCCCAGACGAACTCGCAAGTCCGTCCACCCGTCCAGACCAACTCGCATGTCCGTCCGTTGGTCCAGGCGAACTCGCAAGCCCGTCCGTTGTCCAGACCAACTCGCAAGCCCGTCCGGCCGTCAGACGAACTCGCAAGCCCGTCCGTCCTTCCAGACGACCTTGCAAGTCTGTCCGCATGCAGACGAACATGCAGGTTGTCCGTCCATCGATGCAGGCGAACTCGCAAGTCCGTCCACCCGTCCAGACCAACTCGCAAGCCCGTCCGTTGTCCAGACCAACTCGCAAGCCAGTCCGGCCGTCAGACGAACTCGCAAGCCCGTCCGTCCTTCCAGACGACCTTGCAAGTCTGTCCGCATGCAGACGAACATGCAGGTTGTCCGTCCATCGATGCAGACGAACTCGCAAGTCCGTCCATCCGTCCATCCGTCCACCGAGACAAACTCATAAGCTCGTCCGGTAGTCCAGACCAACTCGCAAGCCCGTCCGTCAGACCAAACAGATTCGCAAGCCCGTCCGTTGTCCAGACCAACTCGCAAGCCAGTCCGTCCGCCCAGACGAACTCGCACGTCCGTCCATCCGTCTGTCCAGACGAACTCGCAAGCCCGTCCGTCCTTCCAGACGACCTTGCAAGTCTGTCCGCATGCAGACGAACATGCAGGTCGTCCGTCCCTCGATGCAGACGCACTCGCAAGTCCGTCTGACCCGCTCGATCTGTTCGCGAGGCCCGTGCATCCATTGAGGAAAACTCGCAAGTCCGTCCGTCCGCCCAGACGAGCTCGCAAGCCTGTCCCTCCATCCCTCCATCCCTCCATCCCTCATCCATCCCACAAAAAAGGCAACAAAAAAAGCGGAAAACTAAACCAAAGAAACCACAACACTCACAAAGTCGACAACCAAGCCACGCCGACCTCGGTGCCAGTCGGGCACCCGCTCATGAGGTGCCAGAGCCCGATGCCGTCGTCGCCGCGCGCGCCGCGCCACTCGGAGAAGAGCGAGAGCCGGTCGTTGAGCGTGATGTCGCTGCTGCACGCCACGTTCCATTTCGTGCTCTCGTCCCGCGGGGAGGGGCATCTGTCCGGCGAAAAGAGGTTGACGTGAGTTGGGGGAGTTGGTGATGTTGAGGATGGGAGGGAGGAGGGAGGAGGGAGGCGGCTTACACGGGATCGTGCACGTCCAGCTCGACGATGCCCAGGCTGACGTTGAACGTCGACTGTTAAGAGATGTATTTAGGAGTTTGATTGGAGGATAAGGTGTCGAAACGCACCTTGTACCGCGCGGTGGCGCTGTTCCAGTCGTTAAGGATCGCCTTGGTGGCATTTTGCGGGGAGCCGTAGTTGGCGACGTATGTGCAGTCGGCCGCGACGCCCATGTACACCTAGAATATCGCAATCACGATCAGCGTCAGATTTGAGCTGGCAGCGCATGGGCGGCGGACGCACGATCTTCTGCGTCTTCGGACATCCGTCCGTCTGTCCGATGGTGTTTATGTAGCTAAGCGCAGCATTCAGCATCAGACGCTGGACGACGGGCGTGAAGAAACGCACTTGTTGGAGGGCATGTCGCCGGGGCCGATGTCGTCGCGGCGGCGCAGGGAGGAGTTGGCGGGGAGCAGGTCGAACGGGTCGTACCACGGCGGCGGCGCGACGGGCGCGCGCAGCGACGGGTTGAGGCGCGGGTCGGTGTTGAACGGCAGCGAGTCGTGCGCGCACGTCCGCGGCTCGGCGTCGTGCTCTTCGGGCAGCATGTCGCTGTTGCGGTAGATGACGAGATGCGCGTCGAGCGGGTCGGCCGGCGGCTCCGGGTCGGGGTCGGCCGCGCGCCTGGTGCGGCGGTAGGTGTCGGCGGTGGCGATGTGGTGCACGTCGCCGCGGACGGCGAACGCGCCCTCGAAGGTCGGCGGCGCGTCGCCGCCGCCGGCGGAGTGGACGAGGATGCGCGCCCAGCCGAGCGCGCGGCCGGGCGGCGGGCGGAAGAGGCCGCCGGCGACGTCCTCGAGCAGGCGGGCGGGCGACTGGTCGTCGCTGAGGACGTCGCCCCAGTACGCGCGCACGTCCTCGCGGCGCAGCGGCTCTGTGCGGTAGAGCTCCGCGGGGCCGCCGCCGGGTTGCGCGGACGGGCGGAAGTAGTTGATGCGGGCGGCGGGGTGGACGAGGTCGTCGTTCGGGCGCAGGTGCAGATGGAACGTCTCGCCGAACGCGGAGAGCGTGAGCCGGAACGAGTCCGTGTGCTGCAGCTCGGCCGCGTCGTCGCGCCGCCCGTTGCGCCGGGCTCCGTGCCGCGGGAAGACCTCGAGCGCCTGCACGACCGGGTGCTCGACGTGCGCCAGCGGCGGCTTGGGCGCGCTGCCCGCTGCACGGGGGATGTGGCTTCAGCGCCGTGCCTGGATGACTGACTTATGCTCATATGCTCACCCGCAGCAGCCGACGCCAGCGACAGGATCGTAATAATAATTAGAGCATAGAGGGCGCCGCCGCCGCTGCGGACAATGGCAGGCGTGCGGCGGGGCCGGGGTAAACGATGGCTGGACATTGGGCGTCGCAGCGTAACGGGCGAAGGAAAAGAAAGAAAGAGCGGCCAGGCGGCTATGCAGCGGCAGTAAAAATCCGGGGAAAATCGGGGGGCGTCACTGGACAGTCCGCAGAACGAGGCACGCGCCGCCTGAGCCTTCCAGGCCGACCTGCGGGGTGCGTGAATGGGGACGGGGAATAAGGTACGGGGCAGAGCGACCACAACCGGTTGCGTTGCTCGGCACATGCCTGGCCCGCTCCTCTGGTTCCCCATCATCCCGTCGCAGCCGGCGGTGCCCTCGGCGACCGTGACAGTGCTGAAATATCCTGCTCGATATCCCTGCAATTTTGCTCGCTGAGATGCTCGTTGTCCACCCCCGCAGTCTCTCTTGGCTCCCACACTTGGGCGGCTGACTGTACTCTTCTTGGGCTCGTCCCGCACCCCTGTGCTCATGTGCCTCGCACTGCTTCGCGTCCAAGCCTAACCGCAGTCTGCTTGTTTCTCCTTGGCTCACAGCCCAGTGCATGACAGTTTCCAGCCCAGTACAGATTGCTCCTCCGATTCTGTCTCTCCGCGTCCAGCGTCAGCCAGAACGAAACGCGGGGCTCACTCTGGCCAACGTGACTGACTTTGACTGACAGTACCACTTGACCTCCCCTGGCGCTTTTCGTCTGACATGTTGAGTCGGAATGCCGGTCGTCTCGCCGGCAGGTCTGTCTCGCACAGCTTCATGACACGGCGACTGGAGAACAGGTAACTGGGGTCTGAGTAATAGACCTCGACTCGCGACATGTATGCTCGTGGAGCTGTTTGCAATTTTCTGCCTCCCCTTCTCTCTTTGAAGGCTGTTCAGTGAATGCGCCGCAGCTCACGCGTCAAAATGGAAGTCACGTGATCGTGGTTCAGAACTCCGATCATCCAAGTACGCTCACTGGCCAGACGAAATCGAAGCGCACGTGTCTTTATATGTCAACACAGACACAAGGCATGATCCAAAGGTTCTGGTCGGCGTGACTCTCCAGCTGTCTGACTCCCGGCTCTTCTTCCCGTGATTCCAATAGAAAAACCGAGTCATGCGTGCAGCATGCGTAGGCTATGGATTTCCGAACTAACTGCACAACATCAAAGTATCTAATCAGCCGCAACATGCAGCAAACGTCCCAACCGTTCCTCAAGCACCTCCGCCGACGAGCCATCCGCGCATAAAACCGGACACCTCTCCCCCTCCTCCTCCCACCTATCAAAATACTCCGCCGCACCAGACATATGCGCCACTCGCGCGCAGGTCGCGTGCAGCGCAAGCAGGCGCGCGTCGGGCATCGGCAACGTCGACGCGGGTCGTTTATTCCCGCTCAGGGCAGCTGAGTGGGAATAGTCGTGATTGCGAAAGACGACGACGTCGCCGGGTTCCCTGTTGCACGCCCGCAGAACTAGGGGTCTTTCGGCAAGTCGGTACTTATCAGGGATGCTCGAGTGAGACAGGCTAAGAAGGAAGCAAGGAAGGAAGGCAGCGTACGTGATGCTCGATGGCTGTCGGCTCGAACCAGAACGACATGCTGATGAAGGCTTCGTGTGCGTTGGGGCACAGCGTCAGCATATTCGCGAGGGAATGGGTCTGGACGCCGTTCGTGAGGTCGCCGAGTCCGAATGTCTCCAGAACTGCTGCCAGTAGGCGAGTCGAATCCGAAACGCGCTGAAGTTGGCGATCAGCGGACTAAACCACACTTACTTCGTTGAAGGGGAACTAGTATCAAAGTGTACCTTCACGATATCGTCACGGTCTTGTTCACCTGAGCTTGCGGATCCAGGCACTGGCAGGATGTGGCAGCACTCCAGATTCGCGACTCCCCTCAGATCCGACTTGACCAGTGCCATCAACTCTGCAGACGACTTGGCACTTTCTTCGTCGTACAAGTCTGAGAGGACGCAGCGGAATCCGTCGCGGACTAAAGCCTATGTTGAACGGTTCAAATAGATGTTTGGATCTTCAATGAATGAATGAAAGGGGCTCTGAGAGGGCAAGGGAGCAGTACTGATAAGATACAGTAACTTACCAGCTTGCGAGCTGCGGAGTAATCCAAGCCCGGTCCCTCGACTCGGAGGTAAGCATCCGTCATAGCCTTTAGCGATTCAAACTTTGCAGACGGCCGTGAGGGAGGGTGAGACGGTTGAGGCGACGGTCCTCTTTGGCGGACTGCCGGCGCACGATCACCATCCACGCATCGGAGAGGGGCCTACTTTACTCACGGACTCTCAGAAAGTTTTCCCTATAGAAAGTGCCGAGTTCTTCGACCGTCTTCGCGTACTGCATGTAATTCTTCTCGCCGATACTATTAGAAGACGAGGGTGGCGTGAAAGTCGACGATGCTGAGCGCGGGCCTGCCAGTGGGACTGTATCGCTTTGGGACATGATCGACTGAGCGACACGCGCGAGCGGTGCCGAACCGAATATATCGCAAAATTCACCAAAGGAGATGAGCAGCTGGCCGAGAATGCGCGTGCTCAGGAGCAGGCCCTTGTGATCCTCGATAACTTCATTTGGAAGAGCAAGAGCCTGAGCTTCGAGATCCAGGAGAAGCTGGCAGGCGGTGGCAATGTTTTCGTTGTTGGGTAGTCGGGATAGGCAGCAGTCCTGAAAGGCCGGAAGAGCCATCGGCGGACTCATCGTGCGCGGAAGATTCAAAAAATGTGGCGGACGCCAGGTGTCACGGTGAAGAAGCGGTGACGAACTCCGATTCCGCGCTTCCTTCCTCCTCGAATGGACCGCCTTGACCCGCGAAAATACGCTCTCCCGCCATTTGCGGACTGCTGCCTGTCAGAGCTTGACTCGGGGGACAGCGCCGACGTTACGCGCGCTTACACGCTTCTTCTGCAGCTGGAGGCAGAGAACAGCAACACTGACAGGCCGAGGACAAACCTACTCCTGGCCACGCGCATTCTCGGCCAGCTCCTGATCTCTTTTGCACAATTCCGCCGCACATTCGGCCACGCGCCGCTCGCTGCGCTCGCACGGACGATTCTTTCTGAATCTCAGCGGCCTGAGGCTGTTTCCCAAGATCAATCGCAACTCGAACTCGAGTCGATCGACTTGGCCGGACGCATCGAGTCCCTCGGGACGTTCTACCGCGAAAATTTCCTGCGCGTATGTGAGTGCTCGGCCTTGCCTCAAATTCTCCAGGATTGTGGCAAACTCCACCAACAGTCCGCCAGAGCGCGCCCGACCGCCCGCGGCAGCCGTGGTTCCCGCCCTCCCGGCCGTGCTTCGACACCGTGCAGGATCTAGCGGAACAGTATCTACATTCTGAGTCGAACTCGGACTTCGATGCGGCTCGCATGCAGGTATGTACACTCAGCGGACCATTCGACTGCAACTGAACGTTAACGCGATTGCACTGGCAGATGCTGCTGCGCGACGGATTCCGGTGCATTCTGACGGGCCATTACGACCTCTCGAGCGCGCGCGCCTGTCGGGAGGTGATGCGCGCGGTTCATGACACGGCGGACGCCTGCCTCGTCTCGACAGAGTGCTGCCATCTGCTCGACGCGTCCTTCCTGCCGGACGACCAAACCGACGAGGTCAGCCTTCATTCACAATAGCATTGCGTCAAGAGGCCCAGCGCTGAAGTCTGGCTGCGAATTGCAACCTATCGCCACATCTGCAGCGCACGACAAGTTCACAGGCCCGGTCGGTCGCCGCGGTCCTCGACACGTTCGGTCTCGGCGACCTCTTGAGCTTGGCGAACAGTACTGCGCGCTACGGCGTGCACTCGCTCGAGAACATGTTTCTGATGCGGACCGACGCACACCGCGTGTTCCACTATCTCGCGTTTTGGTTCGAGCCGACGGAGACCGAGCATCAGGTGCGCGCGGCCTCCGAGTCTGTCTGCCCGTCGGTGGCACAACTCATTACTTATGTAATGTACTGACCCCGGAAAGTACACACTCGCCGGCGAGCCGCTCGTGCTCAGTGGTTTCAATCTGCGCCCGGGCGACATCGTCGTCTTCCGCGACCACTCCTCTTCAAAAGAGCTCCCGTTGCCGCTGCCCGACCCGCGCCTTCTTGCGCTGCACGCGACCTGCGCGCGCGCCGTGCACTTGACGGGCGTCGAGGAGTATTTCATCAGATGGGACGCGGAGGAGGAGCACACTGGGCCGGTCCTCGCCTCGGACGGCTCGTCTGCAAATTTACTTGTGGAGAGACTGGGCCGGGTGGTTGCTACTTTGGAAACAACATGATATTGGAACTGGAAACCACATTGGGCACATAGCTTCTGAGTGTCAACGATGCACTGGCATGCCCGAGTGCCCTCGACATGCACTGGTTTGCTTCTCAAGCAGAGCTCCTCGTTCGGAGATAACACTTCTAGAGCTCAGACAAGACCTGTATATAGAGCTTAAAGATTGAATCACTGTATGAAATACTGGCCATGAGTCCTCAATATAGTATCCGCAGTTCGCGTCCGATGCCCGAGGAGATCCGCGGGCGAGCCGTAGTACTACGTCCGGAGGAACGGGTGCCGTATGCATTTCTGACATCAGGAGAGTCTATCCTTGATATGCTGCGGTCCGCAGAAGCGGGGAGCAGCATGGGCTCGTCAAACTCGGACATGATTACAGTTGGGAGCGGAATCTGAACTCTCGGACCGCGCATGGAGACCGAGTGCCGTTGGGGAGGAGATGTTGTTCCATTAGAAGATCTAGTACTGTATTACAGTCACGAACGACAGTTAAAGTTGAACTATCTCGAGGCTCACGTCGTGCTACTTATGAAGCGTAACAGCAATGACTTTCCCACCTTCAACCGGATGTCCCTCGACAGGTTTCTCCATACCTCCATCCGTCACAACGTACACCGTATTCCTGTCAAACAGGCCGCGGCCAAGCGCTGCAGAGGTGCCCCCAGCAACCGCCGTGGAATTCTGCTCTCCAGCGACCGTGGTGATCGTGCCGTCTGGCGCGACGCGCATGAGACGGTTGAAGACGTGTGTCGTCACGTACACCGTGCCGTCCGACGCGAGCGCAAAGTCGTCCAGGAGCACGCCGTTGAAGTCCGTCTTATTAGCGATGATCTGTGCGGGGCCCGTCGTCGTGCCGTCGCGCGCGATGGGGAAGCGCCCGACGGAGCCGCGCGACGTCGTGGCAAAGTACAGCCAGTGTTGCCCGGCAAGCGTGAGGGTGCGGATGCCGTTCACGCCGAGCGGGAATTTGGACTCAGGGTCGACGGTGAGCAGCGGGTCGGAGATGACGACGTCGTAGGCGCCGGTACGCGTGTCGATGCGGTAGATGGTTCCAAAGTCTGGATCGGCAGCGAGGACAGTCCCAGCATGGGCGTCGAGCGTGGTAAGGCCGTTGATCATCCCTGCCTCTGGGACGTCGACTACCTTCTCGATCTTCCAGCTGAGACCGAGATTGGTTTTTCGCAGGAGCCAGAGCGAAGATGTATGGAGGATCGGAAGAGCGTTCTCGAGCGTGACGTTGCTCGCGCCAACGGCGAAGACGTCGGGAGCGAGCTCGGTGATGCCAGATGTGCCCATGACGCCAGTGAGAGTCGCGACGCGCGCGGTGTGCCCGGTGAGTGGATCGACGGACCACACTTCTGGCACGTCAAGCCTAGTGACGAGGATTTGACCGTTCCAGCGCACGGCGATGTTTTCGAGCCATGTTCCGAGCGGGAACTGCGCGACGTCGCGAACTGTAGCCGCTGCCGACACGAACGAGAGGAGGGCGACGGAGATGAAGACCACGACTGGAGACAACATTGGAATCAGTGATGCTGAACAGCGTCCGTTCGTCTTGCGCGTATATACCTTCCCCAGTCGCTGCTTTCCGCATCTTCCGAAAACATTGACTGAACGCTGATCAAACCCGAAGTCCACGGAACACGACGCCGCTGACCACATTGCATATTGCAACCTATTATCAATTTATTCCCCGCTTCGGCACGGTGGTTGGAGGCTTGGAGCGACCACTGCGACGTTGTACTGCGGGCGCCGCGCTCCAATTCCCTTTTTGATTGGAATGGCCTTCCAGCCACAGATCCCTTGGATTTCGGGCCTGTAGGTCATGCTGTATGGCGATATAGCACGTGTGCGCTGAATAGGTTGGCCGAATCTGAACCAGGGAGCGACGAGGGAGGCCAGGGAAGACTCTGAGGTCCGGCAACGCCGTTAAGGACTTATCCCGGCCGGCAGACTCCGAATGGTGCACCGTGTCCGATTGCTCGAATGTACAATTTTTCTCTGCGATAGCAGATGTCAGTACATAGATAGCTTCCTAATATTAGATTAAAACCTTTGTATTGATTGGAAT
This sequence comes from Auricularia sp. M13, assembly GCA_037042915.1. Classification (NCBI taxonomy): domain Eukaryota; kingdom Fungi; phylum Basidiomycota; class Agaricomycetes; order Auriculariales; family Auriculariaceae; genus Auricularia; species Auricularia sp. M13. The sequence continues at coordinate 955,760 of CM073197.1, read as the reverse complement.
CTGCATTTTCGCTGTGGATATGGTTTGAGACGGTGATCAGGCTTGAATAACGATGTTTATGAAGCACTGATAGCGAACGGCGGCACATATTAAGATTCTGGTCAATAAAAAGTTTTTCTCAAGCTATTATAATGTTTGTCACGAAGTGGCATAATTTTCCTAATAAGGGTTCCCTCAATTCCTGAAATTGCACATTTGCCTCCATTTGCCTCCGCTGACCCGCGGAACTTGGTTACAAGTTCTCAAACCGCGCACAGAATGAAATTTTCGTAGGGGTACATGGCCAATAGAGACGAAACCGTCAATATATGCTGACTCTTCTTCAATTTGGCCTTCATGCATTGGAGGAATAGGACCGCCGGTGCTACCTTGATAAAGCCGGTAGCAGACAAGCGGCGATTACTGGAGGCAGTCATAGACTACCAGGACAATCAAAAAGCTTCTATTAGGCTGGATGAAGCGTTTAGATACAATGAGAGCGAGGTTGGCATGCCCGATGGTAGGGATGAACTGTAGGATGAGACTGCATCGATTTTGACGCAGCTTAAACTGCTCCCCTCCCTCTGTAACTTTTAGAGAAAGCATTTATAGCTTTATAATACCTTATAATATAGTTTACAAGGCAGGAAAAAAATCGTAGCGGTGGGGAGGAGAACGGTTACACCAGCCTTCCAAATCGGGATTGCTGATGGATCCGGGCGCTTAAGCTCGCTGCCAGTCCTCAAAGACTCAGCCAGAGGTGTAAGCGGAGTCCGAATGATCCTCCTGCACCTTGTTTTCCTCGAATTTTCCTCAGGGTCACGCATAACGGCAGCCATGTAGCGCGTGAGTTTATGTGCTGCAAGAGAAGGCGCAGCTATTTACATTGGGTACTGTATGGTAGACAGCATTCTGAATAGACATCGACACATTGTCGACACGCGAGAGTTCTATTGGGAAACTTGTAGATTATTTAATGGAAGATGCAAGTTGATTTCTTGCTATGTAGAGTCTGCTACCGTATTCATTATGATTTTGCATGGAATTGCCTTGTTGAAACTTGGAATCGCGAAGGCAACACCCGACGGGCGCTTTGTGCCTGATCTGCTCCCAGTCAGCCATCCCAATTTCATGCTGCAATGAGCAGCACGACACCCGCCCACCCGTCCGTGACGACGCCGACGGCGTCGTCGAGGAGCCCGAGCCCGGTGCTCGACCCACGCAAGCCGCCCGACGCGCAGGACGACGCGAGCGCAGCCGACATTGTCATCGAAGTCGGTCCCTCCGAACCCCGCCTGCCGCCGTCGCCTCCGCTCACCGTCGAGGAAATCGGCGAGCACAAGGACGAGCATGCCTTTGCGTCTACGTCCAGGGGTGCGAATTAATCCTGCCGTTGCGCGTTGGAACTGATTCGGCTTCAGTCGCCGTTGCAGAGCCCGAGCAAGACGAGATGGACGTCGTCGACTCGCATGCGCACAGACGGAACTCTCTAGGGCTCGAGGCTGGGCCCAGGTATGACGACGAGCACCATACGCCCAGGACGTTCGAGATTATACGCTCGAAACACAGGCACGCCTAACTCTTGCATTATATTCCGTAGTTATTTTCCATTGACAATGGATGACAGGTCGCATTCGCCAGCGCCATACCACAAGCCACGGTCGTCCTACTACGTGGGCCCACCAGGCCCGCACAGCGCGTTCGGCACGCCGCAAGTCGGCCAAATTGGCGTGCACGACCCTCGCGAAATTGTGCGCGTCGAGAGGGACTATTCCAGCGGCGAGCTGCCCCAGTGCGTGCTGTTCGCCGTCTGCAATTCAGTGAACCAGCTCTGACGTCCGGTTCGCAGATTCTCGCCAACGTTTCCGCTCGAACTCGAAGGTCGAGTGCGTGCTTCCTTTCCTTCCTTCTTCGTCGTCCAACAACTACCGTTACATTTCCCTCCGTGCTGCAGATAACAGCAACAGAGTTCATCGAAACGGTGAACGCGATCAATGAGGTGCTTATTTCGGCCTACTCGCTGCGGCACTCGGCGTTCGACAATTTGCTCGCGACCTGCTCATTGTATATATCTACGTTGTTCGTCACATCGCATTACGAAAAGGCGCGTCCATCATACCAGTCCGCACCTCCAATCTAACACAATTGCCGGGTATTTAGGAAATGCGGAGGTTGGCGCAGTTATTAGACGCGCTGAACGCGGAGCTCTACAACCCGCGCGGGCTCAACATCCTCTGGCCAAGGAGATGTGCCTTCCTTTTTGTGAGCAGAGTCATTTCGTCCTTCCCAGCCATCCGCTGACCAGTTTTGCTTTCCTTCCTTGCAGCTCGAGATTGAGTATTATGTGAGTCGAAACTCAATTATAACTCGATTCACGTTCGCTGACCATATAGTAGTGAGGGACTGTTCGTGTTCAGACATTATCCGCCTTCGCCGCCTCGTCATCGTCGTCAATCGGTTGTATATGTATTCGACACATCCTTCGTTACACATCCGTGTGGTAGCGCCATACCTCGTTCGCTTCCCGCACGCACCAGACACTCATTCATTTTCATTTTCCAATTGTTTACATCTCGTCGCGACTCAGGCTCTACAGATACAGAATACAGCATAGGAATGCTCTAGTGGGCTTCTTGCTCCAGCTCTTCTCCAGGACGACGTCGACTTCGGTTTTTCTAGTGCCCGACCTAGCGAGTGGCCCGCTATACCCTCCGGTCATACAACGCAGCCTGAAATCTTGCCACTGCCAGCACTTTCAATCGTCAACATGCTTCGCGGCCGAGGCCTTTAACAGGGGTCGGGCACTGTCAAGTCATATGAAACACAATTGACGAGCTGACCGCATGACGTGCCTCCCAACGCGGGATGGACGGAGACAGAGTAAGCTGTTTCTGACAGGGCTGCCGTTTATTTTAGTCGCACGTAAGTTGCACGCCCCGTTGTCCATACTTACGATCAGCATCGGGAGCGGATCCGCTGAGGGCTCGCGCTGGATATGGCAAGTGGCGAGATAGACTTGGATGTGCAGCAGTGGTTGCTCGGACCGGACGATGCATTAGATTGTATATGTATGCATTGATAGGGGCGTGCGCGCGCGACGGTCGTGTTGCGCTGGCGAGCATATGGATTTGCGCGGGACGAGCGCCCGAATCAGTGATCTGGGCTTCCACTCGGTGCGGGCCACATGGCGCGCCTCCACTTGTTGGCTTATAGGCACGCAGCGCTGCCGGCACGCTCTGCGTTCTCCTCCCTGCACCGCGACCACGACCGCTAACCTAGATTGACGATATGCGTAAGTGGCGGGCGTCGCTTGACTTGCTGCGTTGCTCAGCCCGCCTACAGGCTTCATCATCCGCGACACGCCCGCTGTACGTCCAAGCCCTTGTGGCGAGCCGGCACATTGTGTTGACTGGACCGGCGCTTGCAGCAAGTCGGCGAATATGTAGCAAATTACATCGCAAAAAGGTACTGCCCAATCCCCCTATCTGCGCGCCCCGTCCTCGCCAGCGTCGTTAATCGTTGTGCGCTGAAGCTTTGCTGCTGTGTAGGATCAAGAACTTCAACCCGACGCCCGAGAAGAAATTCGTCCTGGGCCTGCCGGTGCGCGGATCGCAATGTGGCTTGCTTGTGGCTTGTGGCTCATCATGAGGCTCTTTCTTGATTGCAGACTGGCGGGAGCCCCATCCCCACGTACAAGCACCTCATAACGCTCGTAAAGAAAGGCGAGATATCGTGCGTCGATTGGGCATCTGCTTCATCTTTCAGTTGTGGCTGAAGTTGTGTGGTTTGTTGCAGATTTAAGAATGTGATCACGTTCAACATGGACGAATACGTCGGCTTGCCAGAGGACCATCCAGAATCCTATCACACATTCATGTACGTCTTGGACTGCTGGCACCCCTGCACGCAGCGATTCCGGGATCTGACACCGTTCCAGGTTCCGGGAATTCTTCTCGCATGGTGAGTTCTTCGACAGACTGACGCACGTGCGCACGTCACTCACATTATTGTGAACGCAGTCGACATCGACCCGCAGAACGTGCACATCCTGAACGGCAACAACCCGGACCTGATCGGCGAGTGCACGGCGTACGAGGAGGCGATCAAGGCCGCGGGCGGCATCGACCTCTTCCTCGCGGGCATCGGCGAGGACGGGCACATCGCGTTCAACGAGCCCGGGTCGTCGCTCGCGTCGCGCACGCGCATCAAGACGCTTGCGTACGACACCATCCTCGCCAACTCGCGCTTCTTCGGCGGCGACTTGGACAAGGTGCCGCGCATGGCGCTCACCGTCGGTGTCGCCACCGTCCTCGACGCGCGCGAGATCGTCGTCGTCGTCACCGGCCAGCGCAAGGCGCTCGCGCTCAGCAAGGCCATCGGTGCGCGCTTCGTCCTCCTCCATCCTCTTTCCCCCGACTGACGAGTTGGCATTGTGCAGAGGAGGGCGTGAACCACCTGACGACGCTCTCCGCGCTGCAGCTGCACCAGCATTCGCTCATCGTCGCGGACGAGGACGCGACGGCGGAGCTGCACGTCAAGACGGTCAAGTACTTCAAGTCGATCGAGATGGTGCAGGACCAGGTCGAGCGCGACCACGCCGAGCTCGTCAAGCGCCGCGAGCTCAGCGGGAAGCAGACCGGCTTTGCATGACGCTCTTCTGTCTCTCTACAAGGAAAAGTTTAGTCTCTGACGTCCCGATCCGATGTTGTCTTTTTTGCCGCCTCGCTGTATGTACACACCCACGCGCCAATCTGAATTTGGGATGGTTGTCTGTTGGGATGGTTGTCTGCCTTCCAGGTGTGCGTGGGGAGCGCTGCATGTTGCGGGAATGAGACAGGGATGGCGGCGCTGCCAAAAGGAAGAGGCCAAGTGACTAGGCACTCGTTGGCGCGAAGCGTGAAGCACGTGGAGGTGGGAGCACCGCGGAAGCCACGAAGACCCTGGAGGACGGAGTGAACCCCGTAAATCTCGCGAGCAGGGTGCCAATAGGCCGATGACGTTCGTTGAGCCAGGGCGGGATAGAGCCTCGACGGCGTTAAGGGTGGAGTTCATGGCTCGGGTGTCAAGGCGTGCGTTGCATATTGACACCAGATCTAGGGCTTGCCATGGTACTTCTTGCTTCGTGCGCCGCCAATGCGGCTCGTCTCGGAGAAGAGGTCGAAGATGAGTATATCCAGGGCCCAAGTCGTGTTGTCCGTTCAACCAGGACGCGGCGGCGCGTCGAAGCCCAGGAGGGTCGCGCCTCGGGCAAGCTTCTGCAAGGTAGGGACAGTCGCTACGTGAGCTTGCCTTGCGGCCGTTTCGCCTCGGTCCAGACGTCCCTGCCCTCCCACGCATCGGAAAGGAAGGGCTTATCCTGGTGGAACATGCGCATCATCGGCCGCGGGTCGAACCACAGCACCAGCCTGGGATCCTCGCACGCGTACGTGTAGAGCAGATTCGCGCGGGCCGGCAAGTAGAATATCCAGCGCCCGCTAAAGCGCACGGCGAGCTTAGCGGTCTGCGGGCGGTCCAGTGCGGCGCGGAGCAGCGCTTCGAGCTCGGTGATTTGGGGATGCGAGACGAACGCGCTGTCGATAAACTCGAAGGCAAGATGTGTGATGTTGGGCAGAGGTACCAGCATATCGCGCAGCCACTCGTCGACGGGACGCTGCAGCTCTGTGCGGACGTCGATTGTGAGGTGGGTAATCGAACGCGGAAAGCCTGAGAGGTCCGCGCGCAGACGCGTATTCTCCGTTCGTACAGAGCATATGCGGGTGCCAATCGAGCGTACGAACACAGTGATAACGTCGATATGCGCGTCGATATGGATGTTAGAAGCAGTGAACAGCCGGGGCGCGGGCAGTGCGTTGAACTCGACGCGCCGCAGAATATGGAGGCGGCGCACTGAGGCAAATATGTGCCGTTTCTGACCATCCCGAGCCAGCTGAAGTATTGACTTGGCATTTGAGACTGTGATAGCCATGATTCGATAGAGTACAGGATGCACGAGCCAGTAAACAGTGCGCGAGACGGTTGCGAGATTGACAAGCCAGGCTCGGTCGACGTATAGCGTGTCTTCGGCGACAGTGAGCAGGATGGCGCGCCCCAGTTCCAGCGGCAGCTGGTCAAAGTTGAACATGGCGACTTGAGCTGTGGCATACAGAGGAAGACTTGCTCGTGGCTTCGAGGCAAGCCATGCTTGCGGCCATCTCCGCGACCTGCTCCTGAACTTGTACGTATGTCTTCATTCAGCAAAAGTGCTCGAATAGCATGCCAGCGGCTTTGTTGTATCGACCTTGACGACGCATCTGGTCTCAGTAGACACGGTCTCGACACTGCACCGATTCGCTGTCTTGCGGTTTCCAGCACCTCTGGGACTGCAGCGATCATAAACCTGCGCTTTATTGCTTGCATCGGGTTGTCAGCACGGTCCGTTTGATATTCAACTCGGAGGTGCTGGACGCGTGTTTGGATGAGCGGAGGCTCTAAGCGCACCACGCCTCGGTAGTGGTGCACCACGCTCGTGCCTATAAAGGGGACTCGGCCAACGGTTTGACGAAGTCAACTTCCACCTGGCCTCTCGCATCATGGGCCAATACTTCCGTCTCCTGAACCTCGACGGGGGGCTTGGCTTCTACTTGGGGAAACTGGGCGAAGGCGTGTGGTCCCTCGGCCTGCACAGGCTTCTTCTCCCATACATGGTCAAATACCTGAAGCCCCTCGACGAAATTCAGCGCGAAGTCTTTGCCTCTGCGTAAGCCATCCATGCAGGCCGTACCCACGCGCGCGATGACTGATCACGGCCCCGGACCAGGCGACTCCCTCCTATGCACGAGCAGAAGCAGTCGCCTCTGCTCGCCATCCTCCCAGAAGACGTCCTGAGCCTCATATTCGACTGTTTCGGTGACACAGACGACACACTCGCGGGTGCCGATGCCGCCTGCTTCGCGCTCGCCTGCCAGATGACCTTCGTAGTTGGGCACGCCACACTCATGAAACACCAGAGCGACACGCCGCAGGCGTGGGCCGGCCACCGCCTCATCCTAGCTGGCGACTACCAAGACCCGCAGGACGTCCCCGCTTGCCTGGAGCACATGTTGCCCGCGGAGTGGGTGGCGTCCAAGTCCAACATCTACAACGGTGCAAGGGACTGGCCGCAGGCTTGGAAGGACCTGCGCGACGTTGTCATGACCGAGGTCTTTTGGCGGCGTGGCCGCGCCACACGCAGCCACGGCCAGCGGAAAGAGCGTGAGGCCTGGGACCGCCTCGAAGACCTTTGGGAGGACCTCTTCGAGATCCGTACGCCGCCCGCCATGAAAAATCCCGTGCTGCGCAACTTGAAGACGGGCGAGTACGCGCGCGAAGACGTGCTTGAATATGCGCAGGAGTTCCACCAGGAGGGGAAGCCGTCCTACTTCCACCGCGGCTTCAAGGACCTGCGCATTGGCGACCTGGCGGTGTTTCGTCTCTGCTGGACGAGCGACTCCACTCTTGGGATCGCAGGAAACGAAGAGCGCATCTCGCGCGGCCCTTGGGCCGGCCACCGTTTCGACATTGTCGACATATCGGAAGTCGAACAGGATGAATGCTGGAAAGACATCAGCGACGAGCTTGTCACAGAGGTCGCCGAAATCTACCAAGCCCAGTTCCCGGCGGGAGTGAACTATCGGTGGTAATCTTCCCCGTGTATTGCTCTTTATCCACGATCAGCCCCGTATAAACAGCTGAATATTGTATGTATCTGAAGCTTTGCACACAGGTCAATGCCACTGCCTGATTAATCGATGATGTCCCTGGTTAAACGTACACAACCCACATCGCCTGCGCTAATCTGTGGCTGGACGGGCGTGTTCTGCCGTTTGCAGTGTAGGCTCTCTAGAAGTCTGTGCGCGCGCTCGGTGGGATTTGAGCGCGTCTCGAAACTGTTTCGCCTCCGTCCACGCGTCCCTTCCTTCCCAGGCATCGCATTGGAAGTGGCGGTCCTGGAATAACCTGCGGTCCATCGGTCGATCATCCAACCAAACGACAAATCTGGGATCATCCCAAGAATACGCATAGGGTGATTGCTTTTTCCAATGTTCACACCATCCTCCGGAAAAGCGCACAGCGAATTGAACAATTTGCGGGTGATCCAAGACGGCGAAGACCAGCACCTGATAGTGGAGGATCTGAGTCGCGTCGATGAATGAGTCGTCGATGAACTCGAAGGCGACGTGAGTGACCGACGGCAGTGGCGCAAGTAGTTTGCACACCCAGTCGTTGGCGAGTATGGTGAACTTGGTGCGGACGTCGATTGCGAGGTGAGTGATCGGAGGAAAACGGTCTGTCTGGATGCACGTGTTCACCGCTCGTACAGATGAGATACGAGAGCCGAGCAAGGCTATGAAGCTCTCGATGACATCGATATGCGCGTCGATATGGATACCAGAAGCAGTGAACAAGCCGGGTGCAGGCAGGTCGGTGGCGTCGAGACGCCGCAGAATGTGCAGGCGGCGCACTGCGCCGAATATATGGTGATTCAGGGGATCCTGAGCCAGCTCAGAGATGGCAGTAGCATTCGAATCCGTTATGACCATGACTCGATAAAGGACGGGATGCACCACCCAGTAGACAGCGCGGGAGACAGTGGCAAGCCCGACGAGCCAACTCCTATCCAAGTATAAGCTGTCCTCAGCAGCGATACGCATTATAGGTTGCGCCAGTTCGACTGGCAGTTGGTCAAAGTTGAGCATGGCGAGGGGTGTGGTGCCACGATGAGAGTAGTGAGCAAACCGACAATGCATCATGACGCGGCCTTCTCCGCTACTTGTCTGCGAACCAACTGTGAACTTGCTTCCTACTCATCGTTTCTCTTACTCGTCGGCATAGGTGACTCTGGAGTCTCTGAGCAACCTGGCTATGGCTGAAGCAGCCCTAACGACGTCTATTCCGCCCCCTGTGGTTGCAATGGATCGTTTTGACGCGTCAGCGGTTCATAGCGCCTATCTTCGAACGCTGTACACCTGCTGTCCACATGTCATGCATCCATCGCCTGAGCGTCTCTTCAGCTCTCAATCGCGGTTACCAGAGTGCTATTTTCTGCTTGGGTCTGCAGCGCTGTGGGCGTAACTGCTGCTACTGTACGCCTCGCCCGCTGCCCACCGAGCCTGCGTTCTATGCAACGGTGCCTGTTCTTGATGATAACCCGTGGCTGCAGGGTAGAACTTCACTTTTTTGCAGTTTCCGGGGGATCTGTGGTTCATTTAGTTTTACTCGTTCTTTCGCTGCGCGAGTCTTTACGTCCGCCTGCGAACAGCCTGCGTTGAAAGGAATTCTGTCCTTCTAGCCACTATTGCACTGCGCTTGGCACGCCGGTACTTAACTCTGGGTGTTGTCAAGACCGCTTGCGATGTAGGAGCATGGCGCCACTCGCAGAAGAAGTTCGATGCTTATTTTGCCTACGCCTTCTCTTCAAATATACTATCGCCGTGTTTACGCCCTCTCTCCGGCGCAAGCGTGCCCCGGCTGTCACCTGTCATCTCCAAGGGCACCGCGGCGCTCTGGCTCAACGATACTCAGCCCGCCAGTATCAAAGCCAAGCACCAAGCACTCGTACTGCCGCTATCTCCCGCAGGCCCTGTACATGTGCTCTTTGTGCATCCTGCATCGCCGTGTTTGTGCGTGCATATTCGGGCGAACTCGCGCCCGCTGTCTCCGCGCGTCCGGGCTCAATGGCCACAGTACACATTACACATGATTCGCTCGGCGTCCCTGTTTCCACCCCCGAGCACCACCGCCACTATCGCCTACCCCTCCCGCGACGCGGAGTCGGTAACATGTTTCGTCATGCGGCTCCGTCTAACAGGAACACTGCTCGAAAACAAGTTACCATACGCGATCGACAGGACTGTATACAGCACAGCGATCCCCGTGCCCGAAGCATGCGTCTCTGTCCCGTGGCCGAATTGCGCAACTCCCGGCGTCTGGTTCCTTGCAGAGCGGACTTGGACTGAGGCGCGCGGTGGGCGGCTGTAACATCATGCTTGCTGCTCGAAGGACCTGAAACCGGACTCAGAGCGCCACACGCATTCGCGCGGGGGTGCAAGTGGCGACGGCCTGGCATTTGGACTAGTGCGCCGGGGTGGGCATGTGCACAATGCGGATCCGCAAGTCGTCCCAAAAGGAAAGCGGGGAGACGGTGGACGGTCGCCGCGACTGTGCCCGTGACGACTGTTCGACTTTCTCGGCCTGACTTCTGAATCGCGCCGGCGCCCCCACTGGCGATCCGCTCGTCCCCGCGCCGGTGGTCTGCGCCTTCAGGGAGGGTATCTGCTGCATCGAGGTCGAACAACAAGGAGCTCTTTTGTCTCTGTCATCCTCCAACAATTGCAAGCGACGTTCACCACTGTGATCTCTCAGGCTTCCTTCTGCGCGTGCTGAGTACTGAGTCGATTATCCTATTGTTTGTGTTCCATCTTCTGCCCCCATTGAGTCGGCCCGCAAATCTTCCTGATGCGGACGACAAGAACTTGAACAGAGACGCCCTGGGTAGTTCCGACCTTGACATCGGACAGGTACCTCTTTTTTCGTCTTGTCCAGGCGAATCAATGCAACACGTCCGAATCGAAGTCTTCTGCATTGCGAATCACTGGCAATGGCAATTGCGATTGACAAGATGCCGATGTCCGCGGCGATACAAACACCAACTCTGTACGTATTCAAAGTTATTATAATTGTAACTTCGCCAAACAACAACTCTATGCGTGTTGATGTCCTCGCCATTCAGATTGAAATACTAACGCTATTCATATTCATATTCATTGCCCGTTTCGTAATGCAGATCGGAGTCACCAGTGCCAGTGCACCGGAGTCCGGACGGCTGAATGTTCAGGGCCTGTTGACTCAGTGTCTCGACTGAATGCGCATTCACATTCACATCCATGATCAAAGTTCATTGATACAGTATGATTATTGAGTCCCTCAGGGACTCGACGTCAGTCCGAAGCAGTAGCAGCCTGAGTCGGACGCAGATCTTGATCGATTACAGACCTCGGAGCCAGTTCCTGCAGCAGCACAGTCAGTCGCTCAGAGTCCGATCAGCATCTGAATCTGAATGTGTGGCGTTGAACGTTGAGGGCGGGTCAGGTCCGGCGGTGGCATGGGATTCGCACGCGACCCTGCACGTGCCCCGGCGCGTGCGCGTGCATTTCATCTGCGCGTGCCAATGGATGGACTCGCGAGCTGTGCCATCTGCTTCCTCGGTGGGAAGCGAGGGGGGAGGGAGGAGGGAGGAGGGAGAGGGCGACCCTGCATGCAGCCTCAGCTTGGCGGTGAGCGAGCGTGCCGTGCGACGAGATGGATGCTGGCACTGGCAGCGAGATGAGATGGGAGATCGGACCTGGGACGAGACGAACGTCCGATTCGAATGCAGTAGAATAGAGAAAGTGTAAATCCGGGACTTGCCTCCATTTACAGCTACGTTCTTTCATATCTCGGGGTGTGTGCGGTGAGTACCCCAGCCCCGTGCGTGCCGCGCCACCGACGCAACGGATGACATGGACACCCGCTGTCTGCAGATCTGCGAGCCCCTGCACGCCCTGTAAGTACGTGGGGACAGGGGATCGATGCAGTTGGGCAACGGGCGAGTGCTGTGCGATGTTTGCGATGTGCGATCGCAATGATCATGCATGCGCAGATGAGATAAGTAAGTACACGGTGGCACCAGCCTCAGGGACGCAGACCCCGCGTTCATACTTGATAGTTAGTTAGTTCATTTGCGGTGGCACTGCCGCTGGGATCCCCCGCCAGTGCCTCAGGCGAGCCCGGAGAGGGCAAGATCGGGAATCGCGACATTGCAGCGGCGCTAGCCATTTCCATTTAATATTAGGCGGGGCGTCTACTTAGCGGTCCGCGGTCTCCATGGCGAGTGTTTACTTTGTGCGGGTCCTGGAGCGGAACTGTCGACTGTCGATCGACGGGGAATCTGCTGCGAAGGGTTGCTTGCGGTGTCCGGTCCCCTAGGCCTGTTGTGATGTCGTGGGCCGCGTCTATCCATCAAGCTCGCGCGGCGTCTGTAATCAGATTCAGACCATAGGACCCGCTTGAAGCTTGACGGGCGGCAGTGACGGCCCATGGCAGATTGGTCATTAGCGCGGCTTGCTTTCGGGACTCGGGCGCGGAAGAGAAGAGAAGAGAAGGCGATGGAATTGGAAAGAAGATTGCAAGGAGATACGATTCGGGAATGCAATGGCAGGCGCTGCGGTACAAGTAACAAATGGATGGGTTGGCTGGGTGTTATTTCTTGGTGTCGGACGAGGATGCGGCTGCGGCCTTCTCTGCTTCCTTGCGCTGTGGGGGCGCGGATCGCAAGCTGTGCCCAAGTGCGCGGCGGCGGGGACGGACATACCAGCTGTTTCTCCCGGAGGGCCTGCGCGTCGCTGTAGCGGGCGGCGTTAGCGGCAGTAGGAAGAAAAGACGCAAGACGCACGCCTCTTTGCGCTTCTGCAGCGAGGTGCCCGACTCTTTCTTTTTGGACTTGGCCAGCTCCTGCAGCTTCTTCTGTGCCTTGGCTCTGTCGGTATCTCGCTGGTTGCCCCCTGGAAAAAAAAAAAAGAAGGGATGAGGGACAGGCTGGAAGAAGCGGAGCGGACGGACTCGTCATGGCTGAGTGGTGGTGGTCGTCAAAGGACAAGAGAGTTGGTGGCAGTGCGCGTGATGGTGGCACGTGGGGGCGGCGTCCGGAAGCTGTGCAGATTCTGGCGAGGCACGCGCCGGGTCGCTCGCCGGGGTCGGAAGCATGGGCTGCTTCTGTGTACCGCTCTGCCGGGTCACACACACAGTGATCGATTTTCCGTCTTAATAAATAAACACGCTGCCGGCATTTGCCTTCTCCTCTTCTCGCTCCTCCCATCCCGCCATGTCCCATCTCCGCCACCAGGATCCAGGGCCGGTGCCCACAAACGGCGCTGCCCTCGCCCCGCCCCCGTCCGCGCCGTCCCAGGGCGTCCCGCCGCGCTCAGACACTATAGCCAAGCTGGCGGCCGCGAACGAGGAGACCTGGTGTCTTATCGGTGCAGTCCCAGCCATCCTCTCCAGACTCTATTCCATTGCTGACACCCCCCGCAGGCGCCGTAGCAGAGTCCATGGGCGCCCTGGACAGAGCGCTCTCCGCGTACGAGAACGCGCTGCGGCACAACGCCAACTCTGTGCACGGCCTGAGCGCCTGTGCAAACATCCTGCGCATCAAGGAAAAATACGCCCAGGTGAGTAGACTCCCCCCCAGCACAGCCGCGGCACCCGGGAGCACTTCGCGGCTTCGGCGGAAAGGGATGGCCCTGCCCATCAACGTCATCCTTCCCCCCCACGCCACGTCCGTGCTGACTAAGCTTTCTTTCTCCCAGGCCGTCGACTACTTCCAGCGCGCACTCCAGATCCAGCCAGAGAACGGCGAAGTCTGGTCCTCGCTCGGCCACTGCTACCTTATGCAGGACCAGCTCCAGAAGGCATACTCGGCCTACCAGCAGGCCCTATACTTTCTGCCCTCGCCCAAAGTGAGCAATTCAGACGCGTCCAGTTGGCGTTGTTTGTTAATCTCTGCCTCCGTGCAAACAGGAAGACCCGAAGCTCTGGTACGGCATCGGCATTCTCTACGACAGATACGGCTCGCTCGAGCACGCCGAGGAGGCCTTCGTTTCCGTCCTCGCCATGGACAAGAGTGCGCCCACTTCTCCCGACGATTCCGCGCGCTGACGCCGACGTGCACCAAACAGACTTTGAGAAGGCCAACGAGATCCTGTTCCGTCTCGGCATCATCTACAAGCAACAGGGCAAATACCGCGAATCCCTCGACGTGAGTCCGCTGCCGCCTGCCTGGCTGTTCTTCCGCCCGCCCATCCCTGACACGCTGACTGACAACGGATCCGCGGCTGCAGTGCTTCGACCGCATTCTCCGCAGCCCTCCGTCCCCGCTCGCCCACATCGACATATGGTTCCAGATTGGCCATGTGTACGAGCAGTTGAAAGACGTGAGCAATCACCGCCACCGCCCCATGTGAATTGTCCGCCCTGACGTCCGCACGCCCGCAGTACGACCACGCGAAAGACGCGTATGAGCGTGTCGTCATCGACGCCCCCAATCACGCCAAGGTCCTCCAGCAGCTCGGCTGGCTGTACCACATCCCCCAGGCCTCCTTCCAGAACCAGGATCTCGCCGTGCAGTATTTGACCAAGTCGCTGGAAGCAGGTCAGTCTCGCTCCCAAACAAGCACTTCTGCTGCAAATCCGGGCGGTGCGCTGATCGCCGGCTCGTCTTGGTACGCCCTCAACACAGATGCCTCCGACGCGCAGTCATGGTACCTGCTCGGTCGCGCGTATATGGCCGGCCAAAAGTACAGCAAGGCGTACGAGGCCTACCAGCAGGCCGTCTACCGCGATGGCCGTAACCCGACGTTCTGGTGCTCCATCGGCGTGCTTTATTTCCAGATCAACCAGTTCCGCGACGCGCTCGACGCGTATTCGCGTGCCATCCGTATCAATCCATACATATCCGAGGTCTGGTTCGACTTGGGTTCTCTTTACGAGAGCTGCAACAATCAGATCTCGGACGCCATCGATGCATACGAGCGTGCGGCCGAGCTCGACCCTACCAACACGCATGTCGTTCAGCGGCTGCAACTGTTGAAGAATGCGCAGGCGACCGGCGCGGCGCTGCCTGCTGCGCCGGTGCCCAAGGACGTCAACCCGATGGCGTACAACAACCCCAGCGGGCCGCCGATGCCCGCCGGCAGCGCGAACGGTACCAACGGCGCGCCGCCGATGCTCAACATGCCGCAGGGCGCGACGCACCGCGGCTCGCTGTTCAACCGCTCGAGCTCGCGTGGACCCGGGGAGATGCTGCCCAACCCCACCGCCAACGGCATGCCCGGCATCCGCACGGGCTCGCCGCCTGGCCCGTATGGCGGTGGCCCGTCGCCCGTGGCGCTCGCGGACGAGCGCAGGCTTTCGCATAATAACCATCCGCCCATTTCTGTCGACCGCAGCACTCACCGGGAGGACACCTTCCCGCCGCAGCGTGCGCTGCTGCAGCATGATTCGCCCCGCGGTATGGGCATGCCGCCGCCCCCGCCGCAGCGCTATGCGGACCGCGACGCACGGCCGGTGTCGAGGGGAGGAGGAGGGCGCCTGAGTCCGCGCTCGATGTCGCCTGGCCCGCAGCCGGCGCGCGCTCGCTCGCCGGGGTACCCGGCTGCGTACCAGCACTCGTCGCGCGCACAGCCGGCGCAGAGCCCGCGCTATCGCTACGAGCCTGCGCCGGGATCTGACCGCGGCGAGCCGGTGTGGGAGAGGGAGCGCGAGCGCGATCGGCGCGCTGAGGTGCATTCGAGCCATGGACACCATCGCCAACGCGGGCCCTCGCGCGAGCGCAATGGGCGTCCGGAGATGCCCAGCCGCAGCAGCACGCTGATGAGCCAGCCTGGCAGCGGCCCGCCGGCGAGCTCGTTCAGCCGGCATGCGTCGCCGCCGGTCCCGCCGCCCGTGCAGCCGCCGCAGCAGTATGCTGCCTATGAACGGTCGCCGGCGCTCCCTGCCATGCGCGACTCGCCGCACTCGAGCAACCGCTCGCCCGACCAGGTGCGCAGGCGGCCTGCGGACGACTCGCCGCGTAACGGTGCGCAGTACTGGGACCCGCGCAGGGAGAATGGAGGGCCGCAGACGCTGCGTCCTTTGGAGCGCGAGCGCGAGCGGGAACGGGAGCGGGATGCGTACCGCTCGCCGCGCATGCCCCCTGTCGAGCCGCTTCAGCAGCAGCAGCAGCAGCAACAGCAGCTGCCATCTAGGCGATACGATCCGCGCTTGGACGAGGGTCCGATGCCGACGCCCAGTCGCAACAACAGTCGGATGTACGACCAGCAGCCGCCCCCGCCCCCGCCGCCATCCATGCCGCAGATGCAGTATACCTATGAGCGCGAGCGGCCGCCGAGCCCGCGAACGGGCGAGAAGCGGCGACGGATGGAGGAGAGCCCTGTCGATGTGCCGCCGCAGCGTCGTGGCGATACGAACTCGGTCGTGAGCAGCGTGAGCAGTGGCAGTCGCCGGCAGCGGCGCAGTGTGGGACCTGCTGCTGTCAACGGCAACGGCAACGGTGTGCAGCAGACGCCGCAGGCGACGAAGAAGGAGCCGGCGGACGTGTCGCCGCGGTCGTCGATGCACGGCAGCTCGGACCGCGCGACGCCGTCGTCGGGCGGCACCAAGCGCAAGTCGCCGACGGGCCCACCGCCGGCGCCGAGCAGCGCGCGGACGCTCGACGAGGATTACGACGAGGGCGTCGCGGACGCGCTGATCGGGCTCGCGTCGTTTGCGCGGCCGCGGACGTCGCAGCCGCAGCCGCAGCCTGCGCCCCCGCCGATCGAGACGAACGGCAACGGCTTGAAACGGCCGCTCAGCCCGACTGCGGGCGGCGACTCTGCCGGCTCGGACGCGAAGCGGGCGCGGACGGACGCGGCGATGACGCTGCCGCCGATTGCGACGCTGTCGCCGACGTCGCCGACGAGCACGACGGAGGAGGGCGAGGAGCGCGAGGGCGGGAGCAAGACGAGCCCGCCGCGACACTCGAAGAGCCCGCGCGATCGCGAGCGCGGTGCGGCTGCTGCTGTCTCGCCTGCTTCGTGAACCCCGTCCTTGCATTGTATTGCTGACGCGCTTTTTTGCTGTGTATATTTATCGGCACTCAATCGTCTCGTCTCGCTGTTGCTCGTCTCTTTTCTCTTTTTTTTGGGTCGGGGTCTTTCTTACCCTTCTCGCTTACTCGATACGCCCCTCATTGTTGCACTAGGTCTTTCGTCTCACGCTTACATAGGTTCTACTTACTACGTACTCGCTCACCCGCTTACGCCCCTTCTTATGATGAATATACATAGAAACTCCATGCTGCCTATGCAATTTTTGGCGATGTTGGCTGTGCGGTGCAAGACTTGAACTTGTCGAGGGAATGCGATGCAAGATACGCTTTTAAATTTCAGTCGAATGAGTCTTGATTCGTGCTGCCTTCGGTGCGGTGCAAAATACAGTTCTGGGCTGCTGGGTCTTGCATGAAGCGATGCTTAATTTTGGCTTCGTCGCTGTGTGTTGGCTGTGCTTAAGTAGTTTGTGATCTGACGTCGAGATGCCTGATTTGGACGTGAGAATCAGATTGGATTTCCCGATTCGCGTTCTGGGACGTGCACAAGGGGCAACCCGCGGCCGGATAATGGACGTGCATGTGAGGATGCCGACATCTGGCTGGACTGTACTGGAGATTGAGTCTGAGACCCCTGGGGCCTGAGACTGGATCGTGAATGTGTGTGCATTGTATGAGTCGTGGGCGCAAGCGTGAAAGGGAGAGTACATCGTATCGACTAGTATGTTCAGGCATCCCGCTCTCTGATCAGCTGCTCGTGCTCGGGCGAGCGGGGGAGGATGCTCGTTGCGAATGGCGAGGGGTGGCTGCGGGCTCGTGCATCAGTCGCTTGTCCGGAAGGGCAATGCAGGTGACGCACCTCAGCAGGGCGGTGGTGTACTCGACCGTGGGCGTGATCTCGTTCCCGAGGGCGTCGCGCGCTTTGGAGATGGAGAATGTGGCGAGGATGCAGGCGATCGAGAGCCACATTGAATCTGCCGAGGTGAGTGAAAGTCAATATGAGATATGAATCGGGAGGTGGGAGATGGGAGATGGGAGATGGGGGGTGGGCGTAGACTGACCCATGGCGAGGTGGCGGCCGGGGCAGAGACGCCTGCCGAAGCCAAAGAACGCGAGCGGATCCTTCGCCGCGGGGTCGAGCGTGCCGTCGGGCGTCAGCCAGCGCTCGGGCGTGAAGGCGTGCGGGTTGGGGTATGTCCGCTCGTCGTGGAGAATTGCCCTGAGAACCAGGGGACGATGATTAGAAGAGACTGCGTGAGAATGCGTGGCAAAGGAGGAGACCATGAGTTCCCGATGACCGTCGAGCCCTTCGGCAGGAAGTAGCCGCGGTAGACGTCGTCCTGCGTGAGCTTGTGAGGCACTGCGAGCGTGTCGACTTGTTGCCACCGGAGGAGCTCCTTGAGGATGGCGGTGATGTACGGCAAGGACGTCTGGTCGCTGAAGTCAGGGAGACGATGAGAGCCGACGACAGCGTCCAGTTGGTCTTGGGCGCGCTGCACGACGGCGGGGTGCAGCGTCATGGCCAGAAAAAAGTTTTCCAGAACGACGACAGTCTTGGAATGGGTCAGGTGGCTTCGGATTGCCGGCAGGAACGAAGGCTTCGCACTGTATCTGACCCAGCTACAAGAAGCAGTAAGATATAACCATTTACTCAGCAATCAGACGTCTATGCACGTACCCCCATACATGATGGCAGTTGCGCCCTTGATCAGTCTTTCCTTGTACTCGCGATCCGGACCATCCTCGAGTTCGCGAAGCAGGAGAGCAGTCACTGATTCGCGAGCCGTTCCATCAGCCTACGCGTGTTCGTCAACTGGATACGGGATTGCAAACGGTGAAGAACTCACCATGGCCTTCTTAGTGACCGTGAACGGGTCGTTCAGCATCGCATCGGCGACTTGCCTCCACTCGCGAGCCTGGCGTTTGAATCCGGCACCGGGAAACCAAGCGGGGAGGTATTTCACTACAAGATAAGAGTCAGAGGTCATCAATCAAATCTCACATGATGAGCTGAGAGAGGAAGTAGACGCACGGAAACCGAGCGTATCGACCAGCCACGAACCCGGCACAGTCGTAGCCGCCACAATGTCATTCGCGATCTCCCCAATCCTGATGTAAGGGTCGTTCCGGGGGAGAACGTCCATTCCATAAGCAATAGACATGATAGTCTGGCCGGCCATATGACGCGCGTGCTCGGCGAAAGTGTTGGGTGAGACGAGCAAACGCCGCAGCATCTCGTGCACTGCGACAGCCTCCTGCGAGTGGAAGCGCTTGACGCCTTCCGGGCTCATTTGACGGTCGAACACTCGGCGATGGTCGCGCCAGAGCGTGGGGTTCTCAGGCGAGTACGGCATGAAGACTATGTTCCAATAGCCGAAACTACTGAGATGAGCTGCAAGCCCCGGGGCATAGTCACTACTGCGTACCCAACGCTGTCAAAGGTCTATGGTTACCGAACATGCAAGATAGCAAGTCGCTTGACTCACAGTTCACTGCTCATTGTTGTCCATGGCCTAAGCGGGAGGATTCCAGGTAAACTGTATGGCAGCAGCGGGAAACGACGCTACCGATCGGAATAGATGGACGAGCGTTTCTCGAAGAGGTCGGCAGCGGCTTCAGCTGAATTGAGCACAATAACATGCTCCCGCCCTACGCTGAAATGGACAATGTCGGAATCTGCAGGACCGCTTGTTAAGTGACGGCCTGGACGCAATACGGGAATGCCTCGTACGATACTCGCGGCTCCACTCGGCGTATTGGATCCATTCATGATGCTTGGGCAAGTTGAATAGGTTCCCGACAATGGGAAGGCCTTGTTCAAGCTGTCATGGAGCAGGCGGACTGTTGTGCTCGAAACGCACCTGTATGGCAGCCAAATACGGTCAGTATCGCCGGCAGAAAACACTGTGACCTTACCTGGCGGTCCCGGCGGGAGTGGCAACTGAGCCCTCCAGCGATCTATGAGCTGCTTGGCTAGATAGAGGGCTGTGAGCGCTGCAACAGCATCGAGGGCCCGCAGGGATGTTGGCATGTAGGAAAGCTGGCTTCGTCATTGGTCGGCGCATCCGCTGATTTGCCTCGCGGCTGCGACTTCATCACGGCAAAAGATGATTACTTACCGATTGATCCCGCGACCATGCCTATTCTTTATGATGCCCTGAGAATGTTGCAAAGCTGTGACTCGACTCGAAGGAGCGCAGGGCTTGAGCGCAAAGCAAAAAGCGCGACCGGCCGACGCTTTTGGACTTGACGGAGACGTCTCGTACGTCGATCACCCCGCACGGATGCTTTTGGTGGGTGAAGGAGCACAAGAGTACCTCCTATATTACCGTATGACTACTGACCGCTGAGCCTGGGAGCAATGGAGCCTCCGAGCCGCAGAACAACTGCAAACAAATCTGACATTTGGTGGTGTTTGCTGTGCACTGCGTTATGAATATTTACCCTGCTGCTCCCATAGCACACTCAGGAGTCGCACGACTGGACGAGTTTGGGCTTGATCGAAAAGAGACAGCACGGGCGAAGCAGGCGCTCCGCAACTGTCTTCCACACAAAACGAGCGTCTTCGAGGCAGAATGCTGTACCTCTCGTGAGCAATGTTTACGGCCAGACGCTTTCTCACCGAGTTCCGACGTCAGCATGCAGATAGCTACGACTTGAAGTGAGCAGCTGTGTTCCGTCAATGTCGTTTCAGCCATTCGACGTCCTTTGATTCGCTAGATAGTATATGCCCGTCGGGGAGATTCCCCGCAAGGTCTTTGCTCGGTGATTCTCACACTGGCAAGCTGGCAAGCTGGCAAGCAAAGTTATGTAAAGCAGAATATGACGCTTCCGGCGAAGCCTGCTGTAGTCCAAGCTTCGCCTGGTCACACGAGTTTGCCGGAGCCGTGAGCTCCGGGTCGCATAGCAGATGCTGACATGGAGCTCGCATGGCAGAATCGCATGCGCTGATTGAGAAGTCAGCTGAGCGCCCCGGCGCGCGCGTAGCCCTTGCTTTGGGAGAACGTGCAAGCACACGTACTGGTATTGGACCATTTGGCCGCCCACCAGAGGGCGCTTCGCCATGAATACCCCTGGTAGGCCCGATCAAAGGCACAGCCCCAGATGGACAAGCTTCTTCTTCCCCGAAAAAGCAATGCGGGGAAATCGCCGGTTCCCCGCGTGCGTGTGTGCAAGGGCGCCGAACCATGGGGACGCGCGCGCAAATATTTGGGTGCGCACGAGCTGAAGGGGCTGCTGTGCGTGTGCGCGTGATGGGCGGTACGCAATGCTATCTTCCGCCGCCGTACGGTGTTTTGGTGACGCGAAGGGTGCTCATAAACTGTTTGTACTTACTGAGGGCCGGATGCAGCTATCGGGAACTGATGGCAACGGCGAGATTAGCTGTCGCTGCTCCTCACAGCCACTCCTATAGGAATTTCAATGGAAGGTGATTAATGATTCTATTGAGAACTCCTCTCGCCGTCGGTCGCGTACTAGCTCGCACAATGCAGCCTGAATCACGGCCAGCCTCCAATCCATGGCCCGCTAGCAAATACATGCATGCACTGGCAGTACATGCTCCCGTTCGGCAAGGGCATAACTACGGACTGTCAGCTGCGGTGGATGATCGGGAGCCGCTGCAAATGAGGGTTATGCTGGATCATCTGCCAGTCTGGCGCACCGGCATGAAGAAGCATTTCCCCTGTGGCGTGGACGTTGTACTCACTGATGCAGCGATGCGCAGTGGCTGGGAAATGAGGCATCGATATCGGACTGTTGGCCGGGTGCCAGTGGCAGTTCCCGCAGACGATGAAAATCGTATCTCGATTGGGTCGCTGCATGGGTTTCATTTCGGAAATGATGCTTGTCATGCAGATCTGGACTCTCGTACCTAGTATGCAAGGGGGCTTCTTCGGATGTTGTGTCTGCGAGACGTGGTCACGCAATGCGCGGTGCGCTTGTGCAGTCGCCCGGACCCGTCACCGTCGCTTCGAGATCGATAATCGGGCTATGCTGCACCCACGCATGTTCTTCTCCGCCCGCCTGCGTCATTCGTAGCGCCGTGGCGGTCACCTTCTCAGAGAAGCATCGCGCTGGAGCATGCACCGTCATGCCACCCACAACAGAACACAGCCGTCCACCCAAGCATCTGGTGGGATTTTCCGGCGATGTCTCGCGAATCCACGCCTGATGATCACAATCACGTCAGTTGCGTGAGCTGAGACTCAGTCAGATATCAGATAGGGCGATTTCGAATTGCTGACGGAGCCCGCGTTCTACATCTCTGAGCGTGTATCCGGCGGCAGCGGGGAACATCGGAGTGCATGACATGCATGCCTCATGCATGCACTACAACAGATCAGGTGCTAGCCTGAGCTGCCCGCCGTGAGACGCGTTGTGAGGGTTCGGCTGGGTATTACCTCCAACTCGTTAATACAGTCGGAATCGAGATCTGCACTGACGCACTGGCGCAACGGTTTAGCCAGATTCCAAATTGGCCTTCTCGCAGCGTCGACAACGCGCCGGTCGCGCAGCATAACGCGCCAATTAAGTACGGATTAGTCGCGTCGCCACGCGCGAAGGCCGAGACGCTGCCCGCACCGCCAGCACCCTCTTCGCCTTCTCAGCTTCCAAGAACACACTTCTCCAATCACGTTGTGCCGCAAACAAGCAGGGAGTAATTAGGTCGAGGGAAGCTGCCACAATCTGTTCCCGTTTGGGCAACGATAACGGCCTTGGGGACGTCTGCTCGCGCGGTTGTCAACCTTCGTGCTCGAGGGGTGCAGCTGACACGCACGGGCGCTCAGATTACATTGAGTCCTGGGATTCATTTCATTTCGCTCAGAGGCCGCGAGCCGCGGGACGCGCACGCAACAAGACACCGCATGCACGGCGGCATGTGACCGCCCTGGCGTGCAAAGACGTATTACGCAACGGCAGCCGGCCAGATGGGGGCACAGATCCCTCAGATTGAGATTCGGTTTCGGCGACGGCCACGCAAGGAAGCGTTGATTGCACGTCAGCCGCCGGGGATGGTCTCGCGTGTTGGAGATCGCTCAGGCGCCCTGAGGCCTGGCCTTGCACAGGGCAATCAGCGCGCCTGAGCTTGCAGTGAGTCCCGGGGCCTCATCGCATGACCGCCCCTGTGCGACGCTGCGAGGGCCTTACCCAAAGGGGAACTGCACCGCGACCCTGAGAACACACATCCCATTCAATCAAACACTGAACGCGTGCCACCAGGGCCCAACAACGACGGCTAAACTTGGCGTCACCATGCTTGGCCACGTTCTCCGAGCCCCGAGCCTCGAGCCCGAACACCGAATCGAGCCGACCCGGCGCGCCGAGCCGAGGATTTGCACGCGGCAACTCATCGGCAGATTGCAGTGGACCGGGCAGATCTGCCGGCGAAGCAGCCTGCGCCTAACAGCACCGGGCACCCGGCGTTTGCTATCCGCAGCACCCAATTGAGCGTCTCCGCGCACAGCCCTCGCGGCCTTCATTTGAGTTGAGTTCGGGGCAGACTGACGTTGACATACAGCGTCCGCCGAGTCAATCTCACACGCTAGCTGCCCTACACACGCAGCTCGGCTGCAGAGCCCCTGTGTATGGCCATGGGCCCATGGGGCTCGGCGAAGCGCAGACGGACGCGCAAGTCGCTGTCAACCCCTACCGCGCATCAAGCACGCTCTGACAGTAGCACGCACGAGACCCGGATGCCCTGAGAGCGGCTGTGGCTCCTTTTGGTGCCTCAATTCAGTGCCTCGCGGGATTCCGATGGGAGCAGCTCCCGCGGAGGCAGAGGGCGCCTTACTGCTACTAATACCAGTGTAGCGCGGCGCCGACATTTGGGGTGACATTGCGCGTGCGCTTTGGAGCCCAATCTCAATCTCAAATCTCAGGATACAGTCAGCCTGTGTCCGCACTTGCTGTTAAGGTGGCAGTGGAAGTCGTGGAGATGAGACCACGTATGCCAGTGGGTTAGACCTCGATAGAATACGTTGCCACCCTGACGCCCGAGCTCCAATTGCTTCCTGAGACGGGCGACGACTACTCAGCGCAACACAGTACTACACCCTTTCGGGGAATACGCCGCCATCGATGGCTACCACAGGCTTGCCAGCGGTCTGCTACGAGATTGGCGATCGTGCGGCTCACATCGTCAGAAGCGTTCCATACAGTAGCTCCAATGCACACCCTGGCATAGACCAGAGCAGCTGAGAGCCCATCCCCATAAAGTCGGTGCTGCTGTCAATATAACACCCCAAAGACTCCCGACGCTGCCGCTGCATTAACCTAACTGTGGCGTGATACTAACTGCTCAGCGCTCTGCATCCAGCAAGCGGACAGTGTACATCTTCCGTGTTGCTTCATAGAGTCGTACACAAAGCAAGGGAAGCGGCTTCTCCAGCTCGGAATAGCTCAGTGCGGAAGCATGCTCCGCGAGAATTACCAGCGGCTCTCCTAAGTTGTCCACAATGAGATGCCCGGAGCGCGCAAAGAACGACCGGGGAAGTTGCATGTGAAACGGGAGGCACTACAGACCGCCTGCCAGTGTACTCGCAGAAGAGATCCCGAACGCCCGCAATCCGCGCCTGGCGGACTGGCACGCAGATGCCTATCTTGCGGTGTTCGTGCGGATCAGCGGCCGCGGATGGCAGTCTTGCCCTCAGCGCGGCATGGCCATCGGACATGTCACTCTATTGCCCCTCGAGCTGTAGATCGGTCGCTCAACATTCAGGTGATCATGGGTGGCCTGGCGCAGTGCAAACTTGACCTATTCGAGAGATCCAGCGCACAATCGCGGTTGAGCTAACTGGTAACGGTGCATCTCCGCATGGAGATGTTACAGCCCGGGCGCGACATTCAGTGAGTGAGGCCTCGAATCGGCCGGCCTGGGAAGGCGACGGTGGCAGATGGTCACGGTGCCCCGCCACCGATTCATGCTGGGCCGACGGGTACACTACCATCGCGAAGCATTCCGCGGCGGCGCGCGCGCTGCCAGACGCCAAACATAGGTAGAGTGGAAACAATGACGAACCCGCGAAGCCACATCTAATACCTATGTAAGCGCGATATCCCGACAGCAGCCTAATGGGAAATTCACGCGCCTTCTCTAGCCAGGGCATGCTTCGTCTTCGTCGAGAAGCAGCGAACAGACGTGGGACATGGCCAATGGCTCAGTTGGCCTGCCGTCGCAGACCCAGAGAGGGAGGCCGACCGGGAAACGACCGTGCACAATGGCGTGCGACTTGGAGCCACAAGCAAGTGCCATGGATGTTCCAGTAGCTTCCTTGCTTGTGCAAAATCCGTGAACAGTCCGAGCCAATCATAGATCCTGCGACCCTGCCAATGAGGGAGTCTTTTCCGCGTCACCGATGTGAGCTGCCGACGCCAGCGGTCCTGAAATTTCGGCTAGAAGCAGCACTGGCACGAGCGCCAGCCGCAGAGTCTAGACTGCTGATGCATGACCAGACGATGACGAGTGCGCATTTCGAAAGTGAAACGAAAAGAACCACTGTTGAGAAGTCAGACATAGCCCTGCGGAGGAAGACATCGGAGAGCCGGTGGGCAAGGATTGCTAGTGTTGTAGCTTTAGATGCTCGCGAGCTCCTTCCCACTGGCATTCCTGTTTGCCGCCTGATTGCCTCCTGTGCATCATGAACTGGGCGCTGTAAATCCAGAGACTCGGAGCGAGCTCCTCCGCAGTTAGTGTTGTGCGTGGCGCTCTCCAGCTAACGCGCTCGTCCAGTTCCCTAGGCCCCGGTGCTCGCGGAGAAGCTTTCCTCTGCAACGAGCGCGCACAGGGGTGGGCGCAGAAAGAACGCATTGTACGACACACGTTATCGTAAACACGTTTCGCTCTGAACGCTCGCAGTTTCGGAGCGGAACGTGTTTCCGTTGATAGTTTTGCACGTACTGCAGCGCGAGCTCGCGCGCGTCGAGAAGCCAATGGTCCGAAGCGTCCGCATCAGATCCACACAAGCAAGATTCGACCCTTGTGGGCGCCCGTCCTCGTCTGCAAAGTAAAGGACTTCAAGATTGAGAGCCGAGTAGGTGAAGGACTTGTTTATAGGACAGCAGAGATGCTTCATGCAAGGTAGCGACTTGAAGATCCCAGTGAAGCCCACTTGCGCTAGAGTGCAGACCCAAAAGATGAACGTCTATGTGACCGAGCTGGTACGAGCTGGGATAGGCAAGCGCAGGTCGCAAAAACAGGCAGAGTAGAGCACCGTTGAACAGATACTCCGCTAAGACGTGTCGTTTCATCGCTGCCTGTGCCTCCGCCTTGGCTCAAGGATGGGTACTGGTGACGCACGATAGAACCCGCTGGAGCAAGTGGTTTGCCAGGAAACCTGAGGCCCGCCGAGATATGCTGATCTAAGCGCCTTTTTGAAAGCACCTGCATGTGCCATGTGCGAGCAAGAATGCGATAATGCCGTTTGCGAACTGAGGAAGTCAAGAGAAAGATCAATCGCACAACTCCGCCCTCTGGCTGCTCTCTGGCTCGCACCTTCATCCGGATCATGCTCAAGTAGCACCGCTGGCGCTGGGCGACTGAACGACGTGCTCAGATAATGCACAATCCGGTGCCTGGCAAAATTGGATATGTAGCTTTACTGCTTTCGATGCGCAAGTTGCGCCTCTCAGGCGAACCATCCGGTCTTCACGCGCGAGCTCATCCTCATGGTCAACAATCTGAGCTTTCTATGCGGTGAATTTGCAATGCTACACGTACAATATCTTACTTATTTGACACAGAGGCAGCACAGCGGCATTGCACAAAAATGTCGAGAAATATTGGCTGTTCCGCCTACCTATTCACCTATCCAACCTCCTGTCACATAATTGCGATTTGCAGGGAAATTAGCTCTGTAAATGTTGGCGACTTCGCTAATCAGCTCGTCGCTGACGTCTTTCCAGCCTTCCTCCTGTTCGACCTGCTCGATATCGACAATATCCAAGAAGTGGCCGGCCCACGGGCCACGGGCGATGCGCTCTTCGTCTCCTTGGATGCCAACAGTGGAATCGCTCGTCCAGCAGAGGCGGAATACTGCCAGGTCGCCAAGGCGCAGGTCCTTGAACCCGCGATGTCCATAGTGGGGACGCCCCTCGCGCCCGTGTCGCGCCTGCGCCTTCTTCAATGCGTCCGAGCGCACGTATTCCTTCGTATTCAAGTCGCGCAGCACAGCGTTGGCCATGCTGGGTGGCGCGCGGATGCCAAACATATTCCTCCAGATGAACTCGACCCAAATCATCGCATCGAACTCTTTCTGGCTCTCCACGGTGCGGTAGATCCGGGGGAAGGCATGGACTTCAACGACCTCTCGTAGGTCCTTCCATCTCTGCGGCCAGTCTGCCGTCGCCTGGTAGATGTTGTTGTCGGGCGCCATCCACTCCGCGGGCAGCACATGCTTCAGGCAGGTCGGGACGTCCTCCGGATCCTGGTAGTCGCCTGCGAGTATGAGGCGGTGGCCGGCCCATGTCTGTGATATCGAGTTCTGGTGTTTCTGGAGCACGGCGTACCCGAGGTCGAAGCACCGTTGGCAGGTGAGCGCGAAGCACGCGGCGTCGATCGACGACTGCCCGCCGTCCTCCGTGTCGCCGAAGCAGTCGAAGATGAGGCCGAGGACGTCCGCGGGGAGGATGGTGAGCAGCGGGGCCTGCTTCTGCTCATGCATAGGGGCAAGTCGGGCAGGGGGGAGTCTGTGGCGGCTAGAACAGTACCACGCTCGATCAGTCGTCGTGCGCGGCGGTGCGGACGCTCGACTTACGGGATGCTAAAGGCGTCGCGGTGGATTTCGTCCAGTGGCTTCAGATATGTCACAGAGCGTACGAGAAGCCCGTGCAGGCTGAGGGAAAACACACGCTCGCCGAGCTTCCCGAAGGCGTATTGAAGCCCTCCATCGAGGTCCACGAGTCGCCAGTATTGGCCCATGGTGCAAGGGCAAAAGTAGTGATGGCGATTCTCGGACGCTAGCGGCTTCCCCTTTATATCTGTTTGGGCGTGGTGTGCCACTTTCAACACGTGGCGCACTTTAAGCTTCCGCTCGTACGTGATCGCCTCCAAATCGTGGCGGGAGTGGCGATCGCTCCCGCTGCTGTATTGTTTTTAGCCACTTTCATCGCGGGCTGTTTCCCGTAGGCTTACTGGAAATCTTGATTTAATTCTCGCAGAGAATCAGTGAGCAACTCCAGGTTGCAGCGAAGCAGATTAGCAGAACGCGTTCAAGCTCCATCCATATTTCCTTCCCCCTTCCATCATGTCCGAGATTCTTTGGAATATGTGAGCAGACTCACAGACTCTTCAGCCCGTGCAGGCTGAGGGAAAACACACGCTCGCCGAGCTTCCCGAAGGCGTATTGAAGCCCTCCATCGAGGTCCACGAGTCGCCAGTATTGGCCCATGGTGCAAGGGCAAAAGTAGTGATGGCGATTCTCGGACGCTAGCGGCTTCCCCTTTATATCTGTTTGGGCGTGGTGTGCCACTTTCAACACGTGGCGCACTTTAAGCTTCCGCTCGTACGTGATCGCCTCCAAATCGTGGCGGGAGTGGCGATCGCTCCCGCTGCTGTATTGTTTTTAGCCACTTTCATCGCGGGCTGTTTCCCGTAGGCTTACTGGAAATCTTGATTTAATTCTCGCAGAGAATCAGTGAGCAACTCCAGGTTGCAGCGAAGCAGATTAGCAGAACGCGTTCAAGCTCCATCCATATTTCCTTCCCCCCTTCCATCATGTCCGAGATTCTTTGGAATATGTGAGCAGACTCACAGACTCTTCCCACACTTTCAAACTGCACGCTCTCAAATGCAGGAGTCCCCGAAGCTGTCAGCGTCTACGAAGTCCTTCTCGCGGTCGACGGGCACGCCGACACCTCCGCGGAGATGCTGCGCATGCACATGCGCGTCCTCGGGTACATGCTGGAGGTCCTTGCGGACTCCGTGCATGTGTTTGGGGCGTGGCCGCTCGTGCGAATAATCGAGGAAGTTACGAGCGCCGTGCCGATTGTGATATCCGTGACGCTCCCGTAATCAAAAAAATCGGGTTATATTACCGCGAGAGACTTCTCCCAGAGTATGCATCGCTGCAGAAGGGAGACACTTGGCTGCAAATGTCATGCTCACGGTCACGGTGGAACTGGCAGTCCCGGGCCGACGACAACGCAACGAATCAGAATATCCAGCGGCAGAGCCTGAGAATCCGAGCGGCCGAATTTCGTACGCGAGTATCGATGAGATGCGGGAGGATTGCGTGAGGGAGCAGAGCAGTGTAGAACGTCGGGGACTTAGCTACATTGCTCTCGCGTGTGACGGATTCTGCTGCGTCGAAAGAGCATGCTCCAGTGTTGCGTGCTCGGTGCGCAGGTTGTCCAGGAGCAGGCCGCCGATTGCGCCCACCAGATGTTGCCAGATTGTCCCCGATGAATTGACGGTGGGAGGACGCGCAGAACCGACCGGGAGGACAAAGGCAGGCGTCCGGAGACCGTGGCTTTGCGCATGCAACTTTGAGTCTGACGAGAATGCAAAAATCGCAGCCGTCCGTCCTCGACGTCCTCGACAAGCTCGGGGTCGCACATACACTCAGACTCAAACCCGGAGTTCAGAGCCTGGAGAAGGGGATGACAATGGCGATGGACGTCCAGGGCGCGTATGAAGACCTGGAGTAGACCACGGATATCGCATCGCATCAGGTGCATACTATATAACCATCCATCTCGCACTCAGAGACTACGCGGAATACTTAACTTACAATATCACATCCTGATGCAGACCGTGGACACCGCGCGCACTGCCAGTACGCCATGCAGGGCGCCGCGAGCCCGCTGCGCTGCTTCTGAGAGTTCGGACACCTGCCGGGCGACATCGTCGAGCTGCGTATACAAGTGCGCGACGGCGCGAACAACGGGCGGGATACTAGCAAACGAGCAGCAGCGGCGAGATGGAGACTCTGAAGAAGCCAACACGGTCGCGCAAGAAGGATATTCGCGGGACGCTGGAACGGGCGGATGGTGCAGACTCGGAGTGAGCCCACGACGACGGACGTGATGATGACGCGGCGCCGACGAGCTCGCCAATGGTCAGGCTGCCCCGGTGGTCGTGAGCAAGCGCAGCGAGGGCAGCTTGGCGAAGAGGGGTCCGTTCGCGCATGGCATACGGCTCAAGACGAGCTTCGTCGTGCAAGCGTATCGTCGTGCGCTCGAGCACCCTGGTCCAGTCGGCCATCTTGAGCGACACATGCTGGCATGCTGGATAGAGGCTCAGCTCCACCGCCTGGGGCGCATGATCCTGCGATACTCACCTGGTAGTCATCCAGGATCGCTATATCCATGGATGCTCGTGGTCGTCAAGTGTCAGAATATATCAGCTGGCCTTCATGGAGGAGAAGGTGGAGACGAGGTCCGGGCTGCTGTTGCCAAAGGCGAGGACAGTCTCGTCGCAGCCGAGCACATGGGCGACGGACGCGAGGCTGAGGCACGGGGGGTGCAAAAATAAAATTCTTACACCGACTCCCAAAATTCCATTTACGCCCTTTTGGACCCCCCTCCCCCTCTCAAAAAGGAAAGACCGGCTTATGTAACACCGGTGTATTACCATATGCGGTAACCTTACTGCCTCCGAGACAGCTCCGGACTCATACGGAAAGAGTAATTCCTGACCGGTAAGGTCTACCCCCCGGCGGCATACAATGTAAGATAGAGTGCATTTATTTGATGCTATTGCACTACTTGTATCCTACTTGTTGAGTATTTGAACTGCACTTCATTTGGTACCGGGTTGCCCGATTTGGGTTGTCAGGGTCCAAATTGACGAGGTTCCATGGCCAGACACACAAATGGGAAAACCTTCAAACCAACTCAAAACAGTCAGGATTAGCATGATATACATGAAAGGGAGTCGATATGGTGAACTGCAGAAATGCGCCCCCCTTGGGCTGAGGCAGAAAATTTTGGAGGCGGTGACGCCGACTCGGAGGAACGAGAAGAGGAAGACAAGCCAGACGACGAGCAGGCCGCGCGCCGTCGACGCGCAGAAATTAGTATTACGTGCGCAGGTACGGAATGTCGCAGTGCTGAATCTGACGCGGGCCGACTCCGATGCAAGTCTATCTCTATCCATCTGGTTCCCCTCACTCAGGCTCCGTCGTCCACACACCGTCCTGAGCACGCATCAAAGACATTCATTCCGAGGCACGAATCACAACCGACAAAAAGGGCAGACAACAGGCGAAAGAGCAACGAGTCTAAGGAACAGGACAAAACAAAGAGCTATGTAGGAGCGAAGTGCAAGCCGAGAACAGAGACAGGAAACCGAGACGGGGTGTCGTGAATGGGGGGAAGGAGGGGGGAATGGTGAGTACAGGTATGCACAGAAGCAAGTCGTATATAGAGCGAGGGCGGGGGCAGGAAAGGAAAAACGGGGTGGAGCAAGACGACAGACAGCAGTGGAGGACCGAATTAAACCAATCCGCGCACTCGAGCCGTCCACCAGGAGGGGACAGCGAGACGCAGCAAACGGGTTATGCGCTATGTACGTTTTCCAATTTCAGCGGAGAAGTTGCAGGGGCTGGATTATGCAGGGCGACGACGTGGCGGTGGAGGCTGGAGGCAGCGGCGTGCCACCTCCAATCTCCACGGCCTGAAAGGCGCAGGGCGATGGGCGTAGCAGCCGCGTTTCATCACGCGAGGTTCTTGCCCTTGCCCTTGCCCTTCGCACCGCGCGCTTTCACCGCGACCGCCGAAGTCGATGCGATGGGGGCCTGCAAAGACGCGGTCAGCACTGGTTTCACGAAACAAAGGACACTGAACATACCTCGTCAGACCCGTTGGCGTGTTGAAAGTGTACCGCGACGGTTGCACCCTCGAGCTCATGTTGAGGGGCAGTGGACGCCGCGGTGTGTATCTGAAGGGTTGAACGGGTCGCCGTGAGGGACGAGCCCGCTCCGTTCTGGTTGCGGTCGTTGTGCTTGCCAGCGCGGGGACGCGGCGACCCCGGCTGCTCTTCGGTATCCACCCGACGCCTCTTCTCCCACAGTGGGTCTGCGGCGTCGTCATCGTCATCCGAGCGGGCGCGCTTTTGCTTTCGCGGGGGCGTGACAGGGTCGGCATGCGGCGCGGTATAAACGTCTGGCGTTGGGCTGCGCTCGCGGGCAACGGCGGGCGGCGGCGAGTGTTCGGCGCAAGCAGCGGCATGGCCATCGTCGGGCTCGTTCGACGACGTAAGCACAGTCGGCGAGTCAGAGCCTTCCCTGGTCGAGCCCGCGTCACTGTCCGAGTCCGAGTCACTGTCGGCCGTACAGTGGACGCAGTTGGGCCCGCACTCCAACTCGCGTCGCCGGCGCTCCTTCTCGTCGGCAATCCGGCGGTCCTCTGCAGCGATGCGCACTATCTGGTCCCACACGCTGAACGAAGCCTCGCGCTCCTTGTCGCCCATCGCCGCCCAGTCGACGTTTTCGCCGGCGCGGCGCGCGCGCTCTTCTGCGCCGAGCCTCTCGGCGTCGGGGGCGGGGGTGTCGTCAATTTCGGTCATGGATCCGTCGCTGCCGCCGCTTCCCATCCCGAGATGGCGCTCGAGTTCGCGCAGGTCGTCGATGGAAGCCAGCTCTTGGCCGGAGCCTGCGTCGTCGTCAACGCGGTGCTCGAGCCCAACATCGCCAGCAGCGGTCTGCTCGTCGCCATAGTACTCGAACTCGTCGCCATAGGCTTTGTCGTCGCTGGCGGTTGGGTTGTCGTCAAGAGCAGCGCGGGCGTTGTGTTCAGCCAGACGCCGACGCGCGTTGTCGACATAGGCGGTCAGGAGCGTGAACATGCTGTTGTGGCGGGTGTGCGGTAAGTATGCGGTGGGCAAACGCGCAGGAAGACAAAAGGCTCTTGGTTGCCGGCCTTTGCCGCGCCGCGCGTTAAGTTTCCGGTTTGCTTCCGTCGTGATGCGCATCACGTGCCCAGCCTCGTCGCCGCTGCGAGAATTACTGTATAGTCGCTGCGCTATTTAAGATGTTACGTGCCCTTGATATTGTGGAGGAAGTGGTGAAACGTGGCGATTACTCCCGTTATCTTTTGTCAGACACTTTCAACTGAATCGTGGGCTATTTTCCGTATGCCTCTTGGAGTTTATCATTTCCTTGCAGCGAGCCAGTCCATGAACTTAAAATATTATGACAGCAACATACGCCTGCTTCGCTTTTAGCATGATCATGATCTAGCACCACACCATACAGTAAAAAATCAAAATTACCTCCCTCCTGGTCGCTACTCTACTCAATCCTGCGACGCCGCGCAGGCGCGCCGTCCTCCTCGGGGCTGGGCGGGACGTACGCCAGGTGTCTCCTTTGCGGCTGTTGGAGTTGCTGCTGCTGGAGATGTTGCTGCTGGAGGGAATGCTGGAGCGCGAGTGTCTCGGCATGGCGTGTACGGTAGAAGGAGAGGAGCAGGTTGACGAGCACGATGCCGAACGAGGCGCTCGTCAGGGTGAATATCTGCAGCGAAGGGCAGCGTCGTCAGGCGAAATGGAGACGAGTAGAGGTGGGGAAGGTCGAAGGACAAAGAGAAGGGGGAAGGCAAGGGTACGTACGAGCGTCTTCCACGAAATAGGCTCAACGAAGCCGTTGACGACCTCGCCCATCATCTCGGCCAGCACGCGCGCGCGGCCGACGAAGGTCGGGTCGCGCGCCATGCACGCCTGCCACTCTGCGCACTGGCCCGCGAGGATCGGCGCGCGGTGCGCCGGGTCTGCGCAGTGGTTCAGCGTCCACTGTTCGCGGCATTGCTGGATCTCTGCTATCAGCTCTGCAAATGGGGGGCCGAACCGAGTTAACGCGAGTGCCTAATAGGTAGCGGGTGGGAGCGCGTTACCTAGGGAGTACTCCGAGACGCGCTGCTCGACGTCGCGCTGCACGGTAACGATGAACGCCACGGCGAGGTAGATCACAACGAGCACGACAGCAAGGTTGAAGAAGAACTGGACGTAGCTGCACGCAGAGCCGGCGTGAGCATGCAGAGCAGATATGAGCGGGAGCTGCGTACCCCACGAGAACCTGGGGCACGTCGGCATGCGCGAGCTCGGTCTTGGTCGGCGCGTTGAGGTAGACGGCCATTTTCTTGACGATGCTCCGGCCCTCGTCCACAACGTCGTCGTCGTCCTCCACATCATCAAGATCGCTGTCGTCGCGCGCTCTCCGCCGCGGCCGCCGGCGCGGAGTGGTCAGCGCGCCCGACGCGCCCTGCAACCTCGCCCGCTCGCGCGCGCGAAAAACGCGTCGCAACGCGCCCTTCGATATCGGGCGCTCGTCGTCCTCATCGTCCTCATCCCCATCGTCGTCGCTATCCCGTGCCCGATCTTTCTTCTTGGACGGGCTGCGCTGCGGTGGTGGTGGTGGTGGTCGGTCGGGGCTCGCGTCGGTCATGCTGACGTCCGCGAGCTCCGTCTGCGGCTGCGGGAACGCCGGAGGGGGTGTCCAGGCATGCTGGAACGGGCTCTGCGGCGGCGGCGCGTGGAAGAGGAAGGGCAGCGGCTGTTGCTGGCCCTGCTGTGCCGCCGGCGCGAATGTGCGCTGCGGCGTCTCGCCCGGCGCGAACGGCTGCGGCATCTGCGCCGCGGCGAGCTCTGAGTGGCCGCCTTGAAATTCAGAGAAAAAAGAAAAAGGTCAGGATGGGCGGGAGTCGAACGCGCGTCAGACTGGTACGGACGTTTGCGCGGGGACGCGAGGGCGGCGCTGAAGGGCGAGTCGGGCGTGAGGACCGAGTTGATCCTGTCGCGGTCGGTGAACTCAAAGTCCATGGGCGCGTCGCGCGACCGGCGTTCGTAGCGCGAGCTCATTGATTGTCGTGACCGTCGTGGCGCGCGCAGGCGAGAGGAGGGTCGGCAAAAAGCGGCGACGCGGCGCCCAACTCCGTCACGTCCGCGCCGCCCGCCATGCTCGGCCGCCTGCTCGCTGCCTCCCGCGCCCGCGCCTTCCACTATGCCGCCCCGTCCAGCTCCAGACTGGCCGACTTTAAGTCCGCGCTGGTGCCCATAGTCATCGAGCAGACCGTGCGCAGCGTCTCCCAGCGCGGCGTCCAGCTCCCTGACGCGCTCACTGGCAGGGCCGCGGCGAGCGCAGCTACGATATCTTCTCGCGGCTGCTGCGCGAGCGCGTGATCATGCTGAACGGCGGCATCGACGACGGCGAGGCGTCGCTCATCGTCGCGCAGCTGCTCTTCCTCGAGGCCGAGGAGTCGTCCAAACCGATCCACCTGTACATCAACTCGCCCGGCGGCGTCGTCACCGCCGGCATGGCCATCTACGACACTATGCAGTATATCTCTGCCCCCGTGCACACCTACTGCATCGGCCAGGCCTCCAGCATGGGCTCGCTGCTCCTCGCAGCCGGCGAGCGGGGCAAGCGCCACACCCTGCCCAATGCACGCATCATGATACACCGTGCGCCCTGCCTGCTGTCTTCCATACCTTCTCTGACACTGTGGCTACTGCACAGAACCATCCGGCGGCGCGTCCGGCCAAGCATCCGACATTGCCATTCACGCAAAGGAGATCCTGCGCGTACGCGACGCCCTCACGCAACTCTACCAAAAACACTGCGCACGGCCCGACGAGGAGGTCGACTCTGCCGTCGAGCGCTTCCGTGCGTCCATCCTTGTATTATGCGCCAATTTTGCCTGCTTACACTCTTCTAGGGATAGCGTTGGAACGCGACTACTTCATGACCGGTCAGTCTTGCCTTTTCATCTTGGCATCTAGTGACGTATGCTCATGATAATTCCAGCACCGGAGGCGCTGGAATTTGGCATCGTCGACAGTATTCTGGAACGACGGCCGCACGGCGCGGGCCTCGGTGCGGGCGAGGCGGCAGAACGGGACGCGCAAAAATAATAGAAAGATGGGGACGGTATGCGACCTCTTTCCAAGCTATTTCATATTTATCGCCCCAGCTTACATCGCGCTGCAGGGGGCGCGAATGTAATCTATATCTTCACCAGAGTAGCTGACATTTGGGCTCTGCTTGTCTGCCGTTGTGACTCTGGATTCTGAGCGACTGGGACTGCAGAGGCCGCTCTCTCTCTCTCTCTCTTCCCTGGTCTCCGGTATCGTGGGCTTTGGCAACTTATGGTGGAGAACTCCGTTAGTCTTGGTCACGTCGGGCTGGCTCGTAGTGACTAGGTTCATTCCATCATGCCAACTGGAAACTGGCACTGGTTCACGCATTGGTTCATGGGAACATGACGCTGGATTGGCAACACGATCTCCGGCTACAGTCACACACTGGGGACTGCCCAACTTCCTCGAGTCTCGCTGAATCGGCCTCAAAGCTCTGAATCGTATCCGGAATCCATATGTCAATGGTCGCCCGCTCCTTCAAATTTGTCTTTTCTGAATCCACCATAAACCAAACTGCCCGGGGCAATTCTTCCAGTTCCGTCTCTAAGTCTACCGTTTCATCAATATCAGTCATGATGGGCAACCCGCTCCAGGCGGTCCTCCAAGGCTCTCACAAGCGTCCCATGGAGCCATCGTGCGCCACTGGCAGCACGGTGTGAGTCTCCGCTAACCCCCCGCTCGTATCTGTCGAACTACCGCGCGTAGCGGCAAGGCCTCGTCGTACGCATGTAGACGCAACTCGACGAGATCGCCCAACGGTGGTAGGTGTCCGAACTGTCCGAGACCGCGCGGGACTGCGACACGGTCAGCATCAGGATGTGTACTTGCAGCTGTAAGTACTCCGCGCAGTCAGAGCCCTGACTGCGACATCAGCTTGGCCATCCTGGCTCGAAGACTCTGGTGGAGTCGGAATCAGCACAGTTACGGTCGCGGCGCTCCCAATCTGCTCGCCCATGCGCGTTCCGAACACACGCACTTCGGAAGTCCGCAGCGACCACCAGCATCGGTATACCCGAGGATGCTCGTGTGCATTATGATGAGCAGCGTCTCAGGCGCGGAGTCGTCGGCGTGCGCATCGACTGCGAGAAGGATTTCCGAAGTTAGATGCTGGGACTTCTACATTTGGGAGTCTGCAGTGTTAAACTGCTGGGAGGGGCTGGGATTCTCCCCTGTCGGATGTAAGGGAAAGGGGAAAGGAAATGCGGGTGGAGCTCGAACGCGTTCTGCTTCACTGCAATGCCAACGTGGAGTTGCTCACTGATTCGCTGAGAGAATGAAATCATAACTTCCAATAGCCCTACGGGAAACAGCCCGCGATGAAAGTGTCTGAATGACGATAGCGGGAATGCTTGCCACTTGCCACAATTTGGAGGGCACGTAACGTCTTAAATATTGTAATTCTCACAGGCTGGGCACGTGATGCGCATCACGACGGAAGCAAACCGGAAACATAACGCGCGGCGCGGCAAAGGCCGGCAGCCAAGTGCTTTTTGTCTTCCTACGCGTTTGCCCACCGCATACTCACCGCACACCCGCCACAACACCATGTTCACGCTCCTGACCGCTTATGTCGACAACGCGCGTCGGCGCCTGGCTGAACACAATGCCCGCGCTGCTATTGACGACTACCCAACCGCCGGCGACGACGAAGCCTATGGCGACGAGTTCGAGTACTATGGCGACGAGCAGACCGCTGCTGGCGATGTCAGGCTCGAGCACGACAATAAAGACGGTGTTGTCGACGACGCAGGCTCCGGCCAAGAGCTGGCTTCCATCGACGACCTGCGCGAACTCGAGCGCCATCTCGGGATGGGAAGCGGCGGCAGCGACGGATCCATGACCGAGATCGACGACACCCCCGCCCCCGACGCCGAGAGGCTCGGCGCAGAAGAGCGCGCGCGCCGCGCCGGCGAAAACGTCGACTGGGCCGCGATGGGCGACAAGGACCGCGAGGCTTCGTTCAGCGTGTGGGACCAGATTGTGCGCATTGCTGCAGAGGACCGCCGCATCGCCGACGAGAAGGAGCGCAGGCGACGCGAGTTGGAGTGCGGGCCCAACTGCGTCCACTGCACGGCCGACCGTGACTCGGACTCGGACAGTGACGCGGACTCGACCAGGGATGGCTCTGAGCCGCCGGCTGTGCCTACGTCGTCTAACGAGCCCGACGATGCCCATGCCGCTGCTCGCGCTGAACACTCGCCCCCACCCGCCGCCGCAGAGATTTCCGACGAGGCCCGTGAGCGCAGCCCGACGCCTGACGTTTATGCCGCGCCGCTCGCCACGCCCCCGCGCAAGCAAAAGCGCGCCCGCTCGGACGACGATGACGACGCCGCAGACGCACTGTGGGAGAAGAGGCGCCGGGTGGACACCGAAGAGCAGCCGGGGTCGCCGCGTCCCCGCGCCGGCAGGCGCAACGACCGCAACCAGAACGGAGCGGGTTCGTCCTCCGCGGCGACCCGTTCATCCCTTCACGTATCCACCGCGGCGTCCACTGCCCCTCAACATGCGCTCGAGGGTGCAACCGTCGCGGTTCACATTCAGCACGCCAACGGGTCTGATGAGGTATGTTCAGTTTTTGCTTCGTGAAACCAGTGCTGACCGCGTCTTTGCAGACCCCCATGGCCTCGAGTTCGGCGCTCCCTGCCTCTGGTCCTTCCCAGGCGGTCGCATTGAGTGCGCGCGGTGCGAAGGGCAAGGGCAAGGCCAAGCATTTTGCATGATGATGAAACGCTGCTCCTATGCCTATCGCCCTGCGCCTTTCAGGCCGTGGAGATTGGAGGTGGCACGCGGCCACCCCCCAGCCTCCACTGCGCCCTGCCGTCGTCTTGCTCCACCCCTCTCTTCCTTTCCCCCCTGCCCTGTATACGACCTGTGCTGTGCATACCTGTACTCCTTATCATCACGCCCCCACTCACGACGCCCCGTTTCGATTTCCTGTCTCGGTTCCCAGCTTGCACTTCGCTTCTACATAGCTCTTTGTTGCGTCCTGTTCCTTAGACTCGTTGCTCTTTCGCCTGTCGTCTGCTCTTTTTGTCGGTTGTGATTTGTGCCTTGGAATGGATGTCTTCGATGCGTGCTCATGGTGTGTGGACGAGGGAGTTTGAGTGAGGAGATCCAGATGGATAGAGATAGACTTGCATCGGACTCGGCCCGCGTGTCGCGCGCGTCAGATTTTCCCTCTTACTTGGTTCCCTCATTACCGTACAGTAAGGCTCCCACAAGTTCAAGACTCTTCTCGTTCCTCGACAACACCGCCTACCCCAACCTCGCGTCCATCGCTCATGTGCTCGGCCTTGACGAGTGACCTTGGGTCGGAACTCCGCTCGTCGCTTATGGCAACCTGGTCCATCACTTACACGTTCAGTACTTTCGAGATTCGTCCAGGAGGCGGCGGCCTGTGTCTAGTGTTGTGATTTTCCCGCTCGAGGCGCACCATGGACGCCTGGCCCCCTGGGCCGCCGCAGACTCGGACGACTGCACCGACCTGCATTTTTCATTGTCTCGAGCTCGAGCTTGGGCACTTGCTGCTGTGGATGGATGGGCGCAAAGGCTTGCAGAATGTGCCTGTTCTGCATATGCGCTGTTGTAACTCTCTCTGGCGGTGCACATGTCACAAACGGGTCACAGTGCTGCTAGCAGGTCACCTGTCAGTGGACGTCGCGCCGTGGGTCCGACCTGCTAGAAGAACTCAGCTAATTGCGCGCGTCGCGAAAGAGGACGCGTTCAGTTTTCAGTACTCCATGGACGGCGTCGTCGTCTGTGTGGCGAGCACCTGCGCGTCGATTTTGGTCGATGTCTACATGCTGGTCGTTTGCGGGGGCTGCGGATTTGCTCATGCTCTTTGCAGCTATCCATTCCACTTGGAACTGAGTACTGCTCAAATTGTGGTTTGCAGAGACGGAGACTCATCCGACCCGACGCCATAAGCCAAAACAGGCGATGCAGCTCTCCACTGGCAATCTGATAAACAGGACGCGCTCAGCTCGACCTTCGTCTGTCTGGCTGTAGTGTCGCGCCACAGGCCGTCAGAATTGCGGCCTTTCTGCCAGTGCGATGTTGGTCCAACGCTCTCCGCCGGGTGTCGGTGGCATCTACGTCCTCCCGCAAATTTGCAACATATTACCGCCAGGACACCCACCCAGTACGTGCTCCCGTCGCGCCAGCACCCATTCTCGCTCGCCCCTTGGATGCCTTGGACGACGTGCCTTGCAAATGATCTCTCAGCTTCCCAGTATTGAGATCAGCGCGCAGATGGGCGAAACCGCGGCCCCCTCGTGTCCGCCCGGCCCGTCGACGCCTGCCAAGTAGTTTGGTTATTTACTTCGTCCGCAAGCCAAGGCTGGGATCATGAGAGTGGGATAGTCCTGGTTCGCAGTGCCTTTTGTATTGGTAGGCGAGTTGTGTGGCGTGGCGCTCACATCTTTGTGTGCGATCACCATACAAGCAGCATTCTGGTGTCGCGGGCAACACCTGCACTTCAAGGAGACACGCCTCGGGAATATGGAGAGGTGAGCAACTTTCGTAGAATTGCCTTCAGGGTGTTCTGAGTAGCCGCTGACTGCGCCACTGCAACAGCAGCTCAGCGGGCTAACGAATGTTCAACGCGCGATCGTGACGTCGCATTCGGTATTTCGTACATTCCTCAGCGCTGACCAGACGCTGACATGCGGTAGCAGTCCCAAAATTGGCGTCGCCGCTATCTGCCAGTGCCAGTGCTCGCGCGAGAATCTCTGTCCGCGATCTCAGAGCCTCAATCGGGCCATTTGCAATTCTTCGTAACACCCCGCAGTCTTCCTCGGCGCTCACCCTAATTTACCGCGCTCAAGTCGGTCCCGCCGCGTCGTCCGTGCGTTCCTTTCATTTCTGCCATGAAATATCCTGGTGCCTTGAGTCGTCCCTTGGCATAGACCCTCCCCCTGCAAGTCTGGAGCGGGTTCCGCAATAATCTGCTTTCCCCACACCGCCAAGCATTGTTGTGGATCATCAAACCCTGACAGTTCCGACGGACTGGACGCGTTGGCAGGCATCTGACCGTGACATCACGCGGGGTCGACAGTCAGAGTGCTCCCGCAGCTCCCCCGCCTCTGGCCATATAAACATGCAGGCCGCCCGTTCCTGGCAGCTGAGCCTGCTTCGCTCCTCCCACTTCGATCGAGACGTGCCCCCGCAGCCATGAGCTCGAAACGCGAGTCCGTCGAAATGCGCGAACATGCCGACGCGGAGCCCGCGTACGTGTATGTCCCTGGCTCGCCCGAGGAGGCCGCGCTCGTCCGCAAAATGTGCGTCCGCGCATACGCGCCCGTCCGCCCGGGGATGTGGCTAACGGTCGACGGTGCGCTTGCAGCGACCTGCGCATCTTTCCCGCTATTTGGGTGAGTCGTCCGTCGTGCGACGCGTCGCGGTCGCTCATCCTACACAGATAATGTACCTCATGAACTGTGCGCTCGCCCTTTCCATCTCGAGCTGAATTCTCACTCGCGCGCACGTATCGGACAGACCTGGACCGCTCGAACGTACGCAAGATGCATGCGGCATTCGCGAGCACACCAGACTTATCGTCTGCAGATTGGCAACGCACGCATCGCAGGGATGGGCGATGACCTCAAACTGAGCGATAACCGTTACTCGGTCGCGTTGCTCATCTTCTTCGTCGGCTACCTCTTGGGAGAGGTGAGTCTCACTCTGGCGCAGTGCAACGTGGCTCAACGCATCCGCAGGTGCCCAGCAATATGTTGTTGTCGCGCAGCCGTCCGTCGCTCTACCTTCCCGCCATCGTCTTCGCATGGGGTATCATGGCAGGACTATTTTCGTGCGTTCAGAACTACCATGGGCTCGTCATCGCGCGCTTTTTCCTCGTCCGTACTTCAGTTAGCCGCGGTATTGTCACTCTCTGATTCGCCGCCACAGGGATGCGTGGAGGTATGTAATGGCTGATGGATTCACTCTGGTTCTGACTGTGGGGAAGAGCGGCTTTTTTCCTGGGTAAGTCTTCGACGACTATCATGTCGTCTTCCTTGACTCACGTGGCCTCCCAGAATCATGTTCTTCCTTTCCAGCTGGTATGTCCCTGTGCCTGCTGCCGTTGGGGCACGCATCTCAGATCTTTCAGGTACCGCAAGGCAGAACTGGCCAAGCGGATGGCATGGTTCTACTCTGCCTCCATGGCTTCGTATGCACCCCGCATTCCTCGAATAACCTACGCGCTAACAGTCCCGGTCGTAGTGGCGCATTCGGAGGTGCGCGCCGGACAGTCCGCGAGAGTGTTCAGCCTGCTGACCGCTGAACGTCTTTCTCGGCAGGCCTCCTCGCGGGCGGTATCACTGAGGGCTTGGACAATGCCCGCGGCATCGCGGCCTGGCGGTGGCTATTCATCGTCGAAGGGTGCATGACTGTCTTCGTTGCCGTCGGCTGCGTTTTCCTCCTGCCCGACTGGCCCGGCAACACACGCTGGCTCAGCGAGCGCGAGAAACAGATTGCAGTACAGCGCATGCTAGCGGACCACATCGGCAAGACTGGCACGCGCGACCTCGGTCATCTAGCTTCGCTCAAGGCCGCGCTCATGGACTGGCGGACGTACATCTTCACGTTCATGTACATGATGATCGGTAAGTTTAGACCATGTCTTCATTCTATTGCGGCATGACAGGCTGCTCACCGACGGGTCCAGTGGGCGCCGGTACGATTTCGTACTTCGTGAGTTTCTTCTGTGCTTCCGATTCTCAGGCACCTTCTAACCCCGCACCCCTGCGATTAGATCCCAACAATTACGACCTTTCTGGGCTACACGGGCCACACGGCGCAGTTCATGACAGTCCCAATCTACGTGAGCGGCGCGTCCGTTCTCGCATGCATTTGGATTGACGCGCTCGAGAAAGGCGGTGGCGCTGGTATTCAGCGTGGGAATCAGTATCTCGGCGGACCGCCATCGCGAGCGCGCATGGCATATCGCCATCCCGGCGTTCGTCGCGACGGCCTGCTTTATCGTCGAGGCGGCCGTGCTGAACCACGCGACCCGGTATACTCTGCTCTGCTTCGGCGCGGCGGGCATCTACACCGCGGTGCCGCTCGTCCTCGCCTACCTCGGCACCATCGTCTCGTACCCCAGCGAAAAGAAGGCCATCACACAGGCCATGTACGCCCCGCCCTTATATTTCTGCGGCGACTGATACTCACGAACCTGCAGTGTGAACATGTTCGGTAACCTTGCGTCGGTCTATGGCGTACGTCTGCATGCTGGCATGAAGCATTTTCGTCTGACGTCTCGTTGCTACAGTCTTTCCTCTGGCCCAAAACCACGGCGCCGCGCTACGCAATGGGATGGGCGGTTACGTCGAGTCTTTGCTTCGCGGCAGGCTGTACGGCACTCACGATGCGGTACCTCGACTCGCGCTTCCCCTATGCCTTCCAGTCCCCCGAACTGGCCGACGCCCCGCACGCCGTGGACGCTGAGAAGGGCCCGCGCGAGCCCCATCCCGGGCCCGCGTCCGAGAGCAATAAATAATGAAACGATTACTGGTATATGTTGTACGAGTAGTATTGCGACGTTTAATGAAAACATTGGAATCGCAAGCGTTGCGATAATGAAAAGTTAATCTGTTTTGGCTGCAGATACAAGCTGGAGCGGTCAGCGCTCATCCTGGAAGACAAGAAACATGACAAATAAGTTATCGAATAATTTGCGGACTGAGTCGTAGGGGAGTCTATGAGGTGGAGCTGGAAGCTAGAAACGCTGGCCCATATATGGCTTGACCATGGCTGGCTTGAGGAACGAGATGCGGTTGTTGGGAGCCACGACGGGGTCCACAGGCGTGTAGACCTCGGGGGGAGGCAGAGCGCGGGCGGGACGGCTGCGCGGGATAGGGATGACCAAACGCGACGCGCTTGCCGCGGAACCAGAGCGCGAACGGTTGACATTTGCGAACGGCGCGAGCGGCGGCGCACGCGAGGAGGGAGAATGCGAGTACGAATGCGAGTGCGAGTGGGAGGACGAGCTGGCGGTGGTATGGCTGGACACGCTCGCGGTCGCGTGGCTCGAGTAGGAATGGGAGTGCGAGTGCGAACTGGCGGTCGTGCGGCTCGACGTCGAGTCGCGCGACGATGGGCGCGCGGGCGCGAAGCTCGACATCATCGACATGGGCGACATGGCCTTCAGGCGCGCGGCGGATGTGGCCAGGATGCCGCGCCCCTTACGCGACGCCGGTGTCGGCTGCTCGCCCACTGACGCTACGGCGGGCTGGGGTGGCGGAGGCGCTGGAAGTGGGCCTGAAGGCGGCGTCGAGGGCGGCGCGGGAAGCACTCGTCGTACCGGCTGCGCAGCCGGTACGATCCTGCTTGCCTGATTACTGCTGCTCGCGTTCACCTGTTCCTTGCTCTGCTGAGGAAGAGTAGGCAAGGGGCGCGGCGAACGCGACTGCGCGAGGGCAGCATCCTTGTTGGCCTGCAGCTGCAGCGCACGATTCGTCTGCTGCTCCGCCTGCAGGGAGTCAGGCGTCGCCATCAAGCGCAGGTTGGTGTAGGACCGCGAGATACGCCTGAGCTTGATGCCCTGCACCTGTTCGCGCACTGCCGAATCGTCTCGCGCAGCCAGGGGCATCGGTGGGTCTTTGTTGGATGTTGGTGGTTTCGGTGCCGGACGTGGGTTTGCCATCTGGTCCTGCGCCGCAGGAGCGCCTTTAGCTCGTATCATCGGAGGTGCACGACCCAAAGATGCCTCGGCCTTGGATGACGGGACTGGGCGTGCGATGGGAGTGGTACTAGACGTAGGC
This sequence comes from Auricularia sp. M13, assembly GCA_037042915.1. Lineage (NCBI taxonomy): Eukaryota > Fungi > Basidiomycota > Agaricomycetes > Auriculariales > Auriculariaceae > Auricularia > Auricularia sp. M13. Next base: position 911,530 of record CM073197.1, on the reverse strand, counting down.
TCTTCGCTAGGAAGCGGCGGAGCACGGTCTGGCATAGGTGGGATGACCGTTACGAGCGGTTTATACGCATGAGAAGGTGGAGGACCGCGCTCTGTACTTTGTGCCCTGATTGGCACAGGCGGAATGACCGTCACCAGCGGTTTCTGAGCAGTCGAAGGCTCGGGCCCGCGCTCATTGCTCCGAGCACGCGAACGTAGCTGCGTGAGCGAGCGCGACATCCTGCGCAACGTTCGAAGCGACTTGTCTTTCAGATCGAGGACTACTGCAGGATCTGCAGGCACTGCGGCGCCGGCTCTTCCTCGGGTGCTTGGAGGAGAATCCTCGACGGCGTCATAGGGTGGTGGTGGTGGCAGCGAGCCGAGAGACCGCGAGCGTCGCCGTGTCTGCTTAGGTTCAGCTCTGGGCACATTCAGCGGCAGCGTCACCGGCACTGGGCTTGCTGCGCGCGACGGCGTTGGCGTTGGTCGCGACGCAGAACGCGCGGTTCGTGTCGGCCTGTTTGCTGGTGGAATGGGTGGGAGCTCGCTGTCCGGTGGTGGGAGCACCGGGGGAGGCGGTGGCGGGAGGTCATTCACCTGTTGCTAGGCGTCAAAGCGACGCGAATAACGGACTCGCAGGGCGTACGACATAACGGTAGCGCGTTGTGCGCGGCTGCGATCTCGTAGACATGCGTTTCAGCTGGCTTGTCGACGCCATAGCGGATAGTGGCCAAGAGTGCGCCTGCTCAGGATTCGACCGGTATTATGTGCATCCTTGTAGGACGGGCCCCTTGGCCCGTCCGGGCTGTGCTTGTCCAGCCGCAGATCTGATATAACTGCCACGTGCGATCATATAAACCGTGTCCAAGCCAGAGAATAGCCATGATGCAGGCACCGAGTAGGACCTCAAAAACGCGGACATTTGTGCCATGGATGCGAGCCACCGCTTTCCCCAGAAGCATGGAAAACCCAGAAGAACAAAGAACACTTCGGCAGTTCGCGACAAAGGAAGGTTGACTTCGTTCCGTCATCATGACAAGGGCTTGCTACGACACGCTTGCGGACCTGCTGGCAGCAAATCTGAATAACGGCGCTATGTACGCATTACACACGTCCATGCGCCTTGACCTTGACGCAATCATCCGCAAGCGAAATCGAGATCGTTGCGTCGGCTGCGCTGCTTCCTGAACTCGAATTGAACCCGCATGCACCGTTTGTCTTCGTCGAAGGCCACCTAGGCATACCCAAGAAAGCGTTATATCAGGCATATCTAGAGGCCTGTCGCGCGTTTGCTGCTCATGATTCCGACATCCTGCGCTCGACGAGTGTCATTCTGCTCGCGAATCCGGCGCACTCCACAGCTCTTAACGCACAGAAGAGGCTCGTCGTATCAGGTCTATCTGACGCAGAAGACCAACTTGTACTGGCTGAAACACTGCTGTCTGAGCAGCAGGCGAGTAAATCGTCGTTCTTGTGGCATCACCGTCGCTGGCTCTTGCACCAGTTGTATTCTCCCAGCACAAAATTTTCCGACAACCTTGACGCGTGCAGCGGCATTCCTCTTGATGTCCTGCAGAAGGAGATCTCACTTGCGGAACGCGCAACCGAACGCTACCCTCGCAACTACTTTGCCTGGAAACATCGCAGACATTGCGCCCTGCATCTTGCCAACAGAACGCAGGAGCTCGCTGCGATGCATAGTTGGATTGACCAACATATCTCTGATTATTCGGCAATGCACCATGCCTGCGCCATCGTCGAGCCTAACCGTCGAGACATGCTCGCGAACAACTTCAACCATGCGGTCTCGTTGGCCAGGCTATATCCCGCCCACGAATCCCTCTGGATATACCTGCGCATAGCCTATTTGCGTTACAAGAATTTTGCTGCGCCTGACAGCGTCATCATCGACGCGCAAGTACTAGAATTGCGTCGTCAGTTTGGTGTGGACGATTCCCAAGGCGAAATACTGCCCAACTCGTCGCGCCCTGTGTCAGCGACTTCCACGCTGCAACCTGAGCAGCTGTTTGCCTCGCGATGCGCGGAATGGCTCAGGCTTGCACCGCACTTCAGAGACCCAGAGCTCTAGTGCTGCATTTCCGGCGCCACTTGAATACTCAGAAGACAAGTTTCCTGCCTCGTGATGAAAATCGTCATTGGCAGGCAGTCTGATCGAAATTATGCTCTCTACCTTACGGAGCAGCTGCCTACTTGATTATTGTACGTACTGCGCAGTTAGCCGCACATTCGAGAATATGACAGCTGCGGGCAGGGTTTCTCAAGGTTACCGTAGCCCACGTTGTGTCGACCAAACTCCCTGCGAGTAACCCCGATGGATCGCCGCATTGTGTCGTCGGATGAGTCGCACTCACATTGATTGACGAACTGCATGGATAGACAATTCTTTTGACCTGGACATGCCCCGACAACCTCCGACAACTGATTCGGACTCTTGCAGGCGCCGGCCGCACCGCCACCGGTAATCCTGTATAAAGGCCTGACGATCACTTTCCTTCGCGAGCCCAAGATCAGCGCCTGCGCAATGAGAGGAAAATTTGCGGCGCTGTCAATTACGCTCTCGCTCGCCTTTGTCGCACGGGCAAACTCAGCGCGCCTGGAAGCGGTACAGCGCCTGCGTAACGCCAGGTTCGCAGCCAGTCAGCGTGCAGCCGTGGCCGGCGTTCCGACTGCCCATGTCGCGCACAACGACCACGCTCGTGAACCGCCGGTCACTGGGTCGACGAAGGCGGAATTTCACGTAGACGGGAACAAGATCCCCCTCCTGAACGCGACGGTCCAAGATTCGTATGCGGGCCGGCTGCCCATCGCTTCAAACGACACGCGAGTGCGTCTCTCCCCAACGTTGCCTTTGCACGTCTCCTATTTTGCATGCTGAAAAACATTACTAGAGTTTGTTCTTCTGGTATTGGCCGAGCAGTGCCAAACACAGTGATACACTCACGATCTGGCTAAACGGGGGTTCGTCATTCGTACCCTGCACCGATTCAATCTCAAGCTGCTGAAGGTCCCGGATGCAGCTCTCTGACTGGCCTGCTGACTGTGCGTTGGTGCTATTATGACTGTGCTTCTCAAGTTCTTTCTCATGTCCTGTTCAGGAGAATGGACCGTTCACGTACAGACCTGGTACGGACGCTCCGACGGTGAACGATTTCGCTTGGAGTACTGTCTCAGACATGGTACGTCCCGAGTTTCGCTGTGGGGCGTACATTTCAGCTTATCCTACCTGACTTATAGCTCTATGTGGATCAGGCGAGTTAATTTCTGGGATTTGCCTAGGACAAGATCAGGCTGACGGAAATGGTGTTCCAGCCTGTCAGCACTGGGTTCTCCTCTGGAGAGCCCGATATAAAGGACGAAATCGGCGTGGGCAACCAATTCTACGGCTTCTTGTGCGCTTGTCTCTTCGCCTTCCTTCGAGCTGAGACAAATTGATTTCGTAGGCAACAATTCTGTAAGCACTTCCCTTCATTGATACCGAGTTCTATGTGCTCATCTTGGCATCTAGATAAAGTATTCCCCGAGCTCCTGCACAAGAAACTTTACATCGCGGGCGAGTCATACGCTGGGTGCGTTACCACCAGGCATTCTGGCCTCCGGCTGCCTTCATCTTATGACCGTTCATCCAGCATGTACATTCCCTACATTGCCAATCGCATTGTGACTGCGAGCTCCGCTGAGAAGGCAGCTACGCCAATAAATCTGCAAAGTATTCTCATTAACAACGGCGTATACTCGTCAGAGTAAGTAATCTCCCTTCCCCATGTCGTCCTCTAGCTGACCTTCTGACACGGGCAGACTCTTCTCGGAGGCAGCTCCCATGGCAGACTATGTCGCCGCGCGCCAACACGACATCGGCATCGACGACGCAGCGGTCAAAGAGATCCGGGACCTCGCTGAGTCCGAGGCGTGCGGGTTCCAGAAGATCATGGCTCAGCTGGTGTACCCGCCCAAGGGCCCGATCCTGCCTGGCGAAGGCGCCGTGCCGTTCTCCTGCTACGACGTCGCGATTGACGCGTTCAACGCGGGATTATCTGTAAACCAGTGCTTCAACCTCTGTGCGTCCCGCCCTTCGCAGTCTGGTCAACATTTTGCTCATCGCAGTGCATAGACCGCATTACCGACAAGTGCCCGGAGCTGCACGACCCCATCGAGGATTACTTCTCGGTGAGACCGCTTTCCATATGCCTCGCGGTTTCCTATGGCTAAATGTCTGAACAACAGCGGTCTGACGTCCAAGAGGTCCTGCACGTGAAGGATTTCGGTCCTTGGGAACAATGTGGCGCAGTACGTGCACCGTTCGCCAGATCTCGTCGCTTGCTGATGTCTGCTGTAGGAACCATTCCTGGGACTGGTACGCATTGCTGTCTTCTACGAGTCGACTCAACGTGAGGATGGCCGCAGGACACAAGCCCGTACAGCGACACCGTGATTCCTAGTCTCATTGAGACTCTTCCGCGCGGCGTCACGCTGTGGCATGGGTTGGACGACATATTGCTCCTCGCCAATGGAACGCGTCTGACGATTCAGAACATGACATGGGCAGGGCTGCAGGTACACTTCAGTCCACAGCACGCGCAGGACAAGTCTTTCAATACGCTTTTTAGGGCTTCCAGAAGCCTATCACACAGCAGATTTTCTTTGAGGGCAAGCCTAGCGGTACGTCGCTTTTTGGATTCCCCACGCTGCGTCCAGCGACTGATCGGTCCCATGAAGGTGTACAGCACTCAGAACGGGGGCTAACATATTACGAGAGTGCGTGGACACCCATGAATCCTCAGCTAATCTGATCCCCGTTTCCAGTCGAGAACGCCGGCCGTGCGTGTATTGCGTTGCGCTCAAATAGCTTCGCATGCTGACTGCTTCCCCCAGACATGGTCCCGGCGGATCAACCAAGCCTTGCGCTTGAAGTCTTCAAAACAGTGCTCGGAAAGGGCAAGACTTCGTTGGTGCACACCAACCCTCGCAAACACTCGCTTTAGAGGTTTCATCCGTTGGAATCACTGAGTCTGGGGTGCAGAGTAACATCCCGGGGTGATGATCCTGTAGTCATTCACCGGCATAGGTGGGCAAACACGAAGAGTTTAGCAGGAGAGATGCCGGAGCCTGCGCTATGTCGTATTGGCTTGCTTGAGCTGGAAGCGGTGCTACATTTACTGCACATTTGGAGTAAGGTGGTCGGCTGCGTTGGCCCGGGGTACCAGCATGGTAGCTCGTCATCGTCGCGTGTGGGGTTGGGCGCGCGGCGGAAGAGGCAGCAGCAAAGGGTTGAAGGTGACCGAAACTTGCCTCGTTTAGTTCGTGAGGTTTACTCTATGTGGTCCGACCGCGACGGCGCGCGGGTGCCGCCATGACCATAGTCATCCAAAGAGTTTCTCAAGCATACGCGTGTACCGGCATAAAGCTGCTCGTATCCCCGAACATTGCTGCACAACATAGAGTCCACGGTTACATAGAGCTTTGGGCGGCGAACGAGCGGCTAACTGGCCGTGGCTGATGATGCTCTTGATAATGCGATGCAACCGGGGAGGCAAGCAAAGAAATGGCATCGAGACCAATGAACAAGCAAGGAAATAGCATTGAGACCGCTGTAAATAGCAAGTCCTCAATCTACATTGACTGTTGAAAAGCAGTGCGAGGTAAATTCAGGTAAACGCCTTCGTCTGAATTCTCTGCGAAGATATCCAGCGCATGCAATCGCGCGGTTGGGGACGGCGTGGAATGAGGAGAGCAAGATGCGGAAACAGCCGCCACTCGGGTTGGTTCAGGTCGTCGACGATGTGGTTAGTGCTCAGCGCTCATCTCAGATAATATCAAGCGCGCTGACACCTCAGCGTACAGGTGCACTCGCTGGTTTCTGCCGCTGCTGCTGCTGCCAGTGCCGACGGCGCCACCTTACTTCCTGATCCTCTTTCTCGTCTCCCTGACCATGCACGCCCGCCCGTGGTACGCGCCCATTCACTGTCTATTGCACACTCTGACAAATAATCGCAGCATATACTGCATTATGTTGCTCTCGTCGCTGTTCGCCTCATCGTGCTACTGGCAGCCCATGCTGACCTCGGATCTGCTTGCACGACACCCAACGCTCGCGCCGCCGCCAGCACTGAATATCTCGCTCCCGGAGCTGACACCGCTGCCCGAGCGCTGCTGGTGCGATCTGTACGACTCCGTCTTCTCCGCGTTCAACGTCACGCGCTGGGAGCAGCGGGCGCTGTACCGCGTCGTGCGCCCCGCCGTGGACGAGTGGAAGAAAGCGCACGAGGACGCGAAGGCGCAGGAGAGCGCCGCCGCCGCCGCCGAGACGACGGAGGCACAGCGCGAACGGGAGCCCGAGCAGCAGCCGCTGCCGCCGTGCAGCGCCGAGCAGGAGCGCCACTGGCTGCTGCGCGGCCACGGCCCGCTCACGCGCTTTCTCGTCGAGCGCATCGCGGGCCAGCCGGACTGCAGGCCGTCGCCTAGTGGCACCGAAACTGCGCCAGCGCCCGTCTCCGACGGCCAGGGCCAAAAGCGCAATAAACTGGCCGCGCCCGCCCAGCCGCAACAATCGACAGCGCCGACCGCAGAGAATGAAAAAGCCGACGCCGACGCTGCGCAGGAGGCTCCGCTATCCTGGATACGCCGCAGGTACGACTTGACGCCGTATGGCGTGGGCCTCATCCTTGACTTCGGCCTCGGCACGGACGACTCGTGATGCTGTCCTGTTCTGCCTGCATTGCACACCCACTCGTGTTCATCTACACTCACTGTATCCATTCGCATCGCACTCGCAAACAGGACTGGTTGACTGTCTCCGGGACAGGCTTTTCAGACTGCTGAAATTACGCAAGGGAACTCGGTTCGCCAGCTACTATTCCGACAACTGTTTCCCGCTGTCCAGATGCAGTTTCCAGGCCTCATGTCGCTGGGCAAAGCGGTCTAGCCGCGCAAGTCCAGCCAGACATGAATAAACTGCTCGAAATCTTGGATGCTCAACATGCCCTTGTGTAATAGTAAAATGCAACGAGACGTGATCAGCTTAGGACGCTCTCGTTGGAAGACAGCACAGCTCACGCTTCCTACTACTGTGGACACTTCGGCGAGGCAAGGTTGAACATGTCAACTGGGAGGCTTTCGACGGAGGGTACTTGGGCTCGGCCGCAGACCCAGTACGCGTAACTACCTTTGAGCGTACTCGTGAACATTACAACGCAACACAAGTCAATTCGTGAGAGCTATGGACTGATCTGGTGAATGGGATCATCGCGTACACCATTTATTGTCTACAAAAATATGAAAATACATCGAGCTATGGCAAAGCACAGAGCAGGAACCCAAAGCGAACGCAGACAACAGCGCAGGCATAATCAATCATCGTCGCTATCCGAGCCATAGTCGTCGTCGCTCACAACCACGCGCTTAGCGCTCGGCCGCGCCGAGCTGCGCCGCGACACATCCTCGTCGTCCATGTATTCCGCCATCTGCGACGACTGGCCGTTGTACGCCCCCTGGGCGGGCGCAGTGCCCTCGGCACCCGGAAGACCCGAGTTGTAGGTCTCGCGGCGGAACGTCGCCTCGAGCACCTTCTGCATCTCGTCCGCGTCCTCGTACACCCACGAGCCCTCCTGGTTGTACGTGCGCGCGTTGTTGAACATCAACCGCCAGTCCTCCAGGTACTGCTGCACGTTCTTGTAGTATGCCGTGCTGGCCCGCTTGCGCATATGCGACATCGCAATGGGCTGCTGGATCGTCTGGTAGTAGTCGGGGTATTCCTGAGGACGGGTTAGCTCAGAAAATCTTTCTGACTGAGAACCAAGCAGCGTACATGGCGATTTGGAATCTCCTTGAACAGCTCGCAGCGCCTGCGGCCGTCTGGAGCTTCGACGGCCATGACGGCTCTGTAACACTCGTCGAAGACTCGCTTCATGCGAGCGCGGGTAGCAGGATCAACAGTGTCGCCGCGAAGCGCAGTCTTGCGTCGTTTCTATAACAAGGGTCAGTAATGCAGATTCCTTGACAATGAATAATCAGCATACGCTGCTCGGGAGGTCGTCGTCATCCTCGTTGACCGAGGGTGTGACGGAGCCAGCTTTAGCGTTACGTTTGCGCTTGCCGCGGTTGTCCGGCTGCGGCGTGCTAGTCCCCGAACCGAACTTGCTCGGGCGGCCACGCCTACCGCGTGTAGGAGGCTCATCGAAGTCCTCTTCGGGGCCCAAGTCCTGCGCATCAAATCAGCTGATGAAAATTGCCTGCTGAACCCAAGAGACATACCGCAAGCAGAGGGTCATCGAGGCCGTCGTTATAATTGACGGCAGCCCGCTTGCGCTGCCCGCGACCTTCAGCCTTCATTTCCTCGTCTTCTTTGGGCACGAATGGCTCGTCACGTTGATAGATCGCAGGGAGCTCCTCGAAGGCCATAAGGGGCGGCGGACGCGGCCCACGGTGACCGGCCGCACGCCATACTCGGTCAAGTTCCTGTTCCCGCTTGATATCCATGTCTTTGAAGATGGTGACCTCCGCATCGCTGCGCGCAAGGAGCATGTTGAGCTCCTCGTCCGTCATTTCGGCGTTCTCCTCGCTCTCGTCTTGCTCCTGATCCGCCTCAAGAATTGAGCGCTGAGCAATGCACCTCGTCAGCTTGATACCAATGCAGACTTCCAGCACAACGCACCAAAACTTCCTCTTGCTCCTTATCCGTAGACTTCTGGTCGAATTTGCCGGCTTGGATGACCTTGCCGTCAATGGCAAGCTTGAAGCGTGCACGTGCAAACATGGCTTCTTCCACGCTCTTTTCGGTGATGAAACGCAGAATGCGGACGGCCTTCGTCTGGCCGATACGATGGGCACGATCTTGCGCTTGCAAGTCGGCGTGCGGGTTCCAATCCGAGTCGAAGCTGCACAGAGAATATTGTCAGCGGCCGTCGCATCCCTTATCACAGGTACGCACATAATGACAGTATCGGCAGTTTGCAGGTTCAAACCAAGACCACCCGCACGCGTCGAGAGCAAGAAGACCTGGTACTCGGAGTCCTTTGCATTGAACATCTGGACGTAGCTCGCACGTTCGTCCGTCTTGGTGCTGCCGTCGAGGCGCAGATGCTTGTAGCCCATGAAGTTCATGAAATCGGACATGATGTCCATGACTTTGGTCATTTGGAAGAAGATAAGCACGCGATGGCCCGTCGCGAAAAGCTTTGGCAGGATGCGCGAGAGCAGCTCGACCTTGCCGGACGAGCGGATGATCTTGTCGTCGATGAGGCCGCTCGGGTTGATCTTCTGCTCGACCTCTTCGAACAGGTACGGATGCTGGCAAATTTTGCGCAGCTGCATCAGTGCGTTGTTCAGACCCTTCAGACCGAGCTGTTTCCTAAGGGCGCAAATCAGCACCACGCCGCAGTAAATAGCTGAAAACAAAACGAAACGTACCCCTTGGCATCCTTGCCCTCCGCGAATAGCATGCCGTGCTTCTTCATCTGCTTGTACAACTGCATCTGCAGCGCGCTGAGCTTGCACTTGATGACCTTCTCGACCTTGTCCGGCAGCTCGGACTCGACGTCCTTCTTCAGGCGACGCAGCAAGAACGGACGGAGCACCTTGTGCAGGCGCCTGATGATCAGGAGCGCCTCCTCTTCGTTCAGCTCGATCTTGTCCTGGCCACCAGTGTTCGCAAACGGCGTGTTGAACCACTCGTCGAAGCTCTGAGCAGAGTTGAACACCTTCGGCAGGACGAAGTTAAGCAGCGACCAGAGCTCCGGCAAGTTGTTCTGCAGCGGAGTACCCGTCAAGATAAGGCGGTAGCGAGAGTGGTAGTATTGCCCGAGCGTCTGCGAAAGTTTGCTCTGCGTGTTCTTCATACGATGGCCCTCATCTGATTATCGGTAAGTAAAGGCAATGCTGAGCAAGGACGAATGAACGAACCGATGATCATATGCACCCAACGCATCTTGCTCAAGACGGGGCGGTCCTTGATGATATATTCGTACGTCGTTAGCAGCACCTGGAACTGGCCCATGCGGATGTCGTTCTGCAGTGCACGGCGGACGGCCGGCGAGCCCTTGTACGAGATGGTCCTGACCGACGGCGCCCACTTCTGGAACTCGAGCGTCCAGTTGGTGAGCGTGGAAAGCGGGACAATGACGAGGTAGGGACCAGGCTGGCGCTTGGATTCGATGAGGAAGGTGATGAGCGAGATCGTCTGGATGGTCTTGCCGAGACCCATCTCGTCCGCGAGGATGCCGTTGAGGCGGTTGTTGTACAGCGAGACCATCCACTGCAGGCCCTTGAGCTGGTAGTCCTTGAGCTTACCGCCGACGAGGATATTGGGCTGCGTCGTGACGCGCTCCTGAATACGGTGGGCGATGGCATAGTAGTCGATCTTGCCCTTCTCGTTCACCGCGTCCTCGCTCTTGCTCGCGCCGAACGTCGTCTCGTCCGCGCCGCCCATCTCTTGGATTTCACGTAGCTGCTCGCGCAGCGCCGGGTCTTGGTTCTGCTGTGCGATGACGGCCGCAGAGAGCGACTCGAGGTAGGTGTCCGTCTGGCGCAGCAGGTGCGTGATGCGCGTATCCTTGGCAGTATCGATGAGGCGCAGATACGCCTCTTCGTCGTCCGCCTTGAGCGCCTTGAGACGCTCCTTCGAGATGCGCTCGATGCGCTTCTGCTCCTCCTTTTCGGTCTGCTCGTGGAAGCGGAGGACGGCCTTGCCGATCCGCTGCGCCTTGACGGCCTGCGAGCGGCTCGTGACGACCATGTCGCGCCCGTGCGTGCAGATGACGTTGAGGTAGTCGATATGCTTCTGCTTCGCACGACGTTCGCGTTCCTGGCGCTGCCGGCGCTCGAGGCCTTCGGTCGAACGGGTGTCGCGGTAGCTGGGCTTGCGATACCGCTTGAACTCGCGGCGATCGACGGGGATGACGGAGGTGTGACCCAGACGTTCCACGAGGGCTGCCCTCAGTGCACGCTGCTTATCCCGGAGACGCAGTGCCTTCAGCTCTATAAGCGCACGTAGCTTGCCATGGGCGGTGATTCCGTTGCTGGGCTGAGGTTTCTCGTCTTCGGTCGGCACGGGAGGCTCCAGACCACCTTCGCCCATCGTGCTGGGCATCGCGGCCAATTCACGAATGCGCTGCTCGATGCGGGCTTCTACGAAACGATTGCGCTCCGCGAGAACCTGGTGCGGGTCGAGTCCAGCAGGCATGATAGAAGGGAGGATCAACCGCTGCATCTTGGTTTCCCAGACATCGCGTGAAGGGTTGGGTTGACGAAGATAGGTGAATGGGTGCTGGAACGCGTTGTACGGGTAGACGGCAGACGACGTGTCGTCTTCGAGATACGGGCCCGGGGGCACTGGTCCAGTCTCCTCCATCTTGATATCCTCGTCTTTGGGCGCGCTGCCGTCTTCGAGCCCTTTGTGAAGACGGACAGCAGCATCCACTACGCGGGAAGCGGGGTCCGTGTTTGCGTCGCCGTCGCTCGCAAGGGGACCGTCAGGGTGAATGGCCTCTTGGAGAGTATCGGGGATGGGTACACCACGCGAAATGAGCTTGAACGCCTGAATCTGGGCGCGGAGGGCATTGAGTTGCTGGGGCGTGAACGCTGTAGCAGGCTGGGCTGAAATGATGGGCATTCCATGTCCCCCGAGCGCGCCATTCATCGGGTTTCCAATGCCATTGGGCACAACGCCGTTGGCCTGTGGAAAGCCAGACGCGTGTCCGTTGGTAAGAGGCTTGGGGCCGTCGCCATCGAGCATGCCGCCGGGGAAGGTCATGCCAGGCTTGCCATTCTGCGTGGCCGAGCGCACATCTGGATGAGAGAATGTTAGAAAAGGTTGAAACTTCGGCTTTGCCTAGGAGGTTATCTAGGTCGCAACGGCACTGGCAGTAGAATGGCCTACTGTGCATGAGGCTGCGAGCCATCGGGAGCCGGTAATGCCACAGTGGCTCGCAACGCGCCGTTGCCAGCTTGTGCAAATTCTTGCACATATGCATGCGCAAGTTGCCAGTAGTCGTCGCGAGCACCGTGATAACCCCAAATGTATAAACTCACTATTATTCTGCTGCTGGACCATTTGAATAAAGTTCATATATTTTGCGAGTTCTGGGCTGTTCTCGGCGGTGTGGCCGCTTTGGCGGAGCAATTGGACGCGCTGAGCATGGGCATGAGTACGGGCGAACGGAAAGCGGCTGCAGGCAGGCTGACCTGCACGAGGGCCTGGAATTGCTGGGGGGTGAATTGGTTGCCGGGGACGCCATGTTGTTGGGGGCCGAGCGAGGCCATGGTGTGCTGGGTACGCGTCGCGCGGCGTTGCGGGTCACGTTACTTTGGTCCACGCCCGCGCTGCTCGCGAAATCTCGCTGTCTAAGGATCTAAACTTCCGCCGGAGCCAAAGGGCCTTTGCGAACGGGAAGAGTGCACAGCCGAGCCGTATTCGCACTCCGACAGCACGAGTCACCGATTTCGGGCTCCGATTCGGAGGTACTTTGGAAATAATGGACAAGAGGGAAGATGGGATGGGAGGGGTCGAGGGGGTAAAGGGATGGGATGACCGGATGGAATGTGCGGCGTTGTCAGCCTGTGCCTGGATGTTGTACTACCCGGACTTTGCCGCCGTTCAACGATGTTCGGCCCGGAGCGAGACCTAAGCCCGAGGGCCGTTTATGATAGCGCGTAGATTAAGAGAAGTCTTTTCTCCTCATTTAGATACACTGAACAACGAGATTTTCCAAAGGATAAACTCGAACCTCAGCTTTCAAAAAACCGCGGTGTCATACAACTTCATCTACTAGTTCCAGACACTGTTCACAGCCCAAACACGCACTGTCACCCTTATGCCACTCGGCATCCCATTAGAATCAACGACGAATAGTGTAAGCGGCTTGAGTGGGAAGTACACCATCGTCGCCACTTGTTTACCGCCGTCGAGAAACACCTCCATGACGCTCCTGTCGATGATCCCCTCGATAGTGACACTCCAGCTGCGACCGAAGTCCGAGGCGGCAGGATCATTCCTATCCCTCGGTATAGATGTCGAGAACATGGGCGTCAAATCTGGGTGGGCGAAGCCGCGGATGTTGCCACGGTCAAGCGTGAACACATCCGTGCCATTGAAACTGGACCGTGACGTAAAGTTGTAGCTTCCAGCAAGACTTTCGCCCGAGACAGGGGAGAGAGCAGCAAAACTAAGCCTGGGACTGGCCGTTTCGAGGGCACTGTCAGAGTACGGCGCGCCAAAGCCAGTTGCGGTCACCATGAGCTCGAAGTAGACCGCATTCGACGCGACGCGCGTCGGGCCAAAGTCGACCTCCACCCTCCTAGACCCTTTTTCAAGCGTTCGCATAGTAGAGAGCTCGTCGCCAAGCACGGCATGCACGCCATACGGGAGCTGCACAACCTGCCACCGTTCAACTCCGTCCTCGCACAGTGACTGGAGGTAATTGCGCCGCGGGACGGTCATAGCGCTGCGCCATCCTTCGCGGGCCGTGGGGACGTCCTGAGCGTACTGCCAGTTAGACGCCCAGCCTATCGAGATCGCCTCAGCGGGGTGCGAACGGGTGGGAGCTTGGTAGAAGAACTGTGCGGCGTATTCGTCCTTGGCAAATTCCGCGAAATGCACAACGTCGTCGACGGAGGTGAAGTGCGTGCCGTCGAAGGTGCCCACGAAGTACACGTCGGCAGACCCGCCGAGCGGCGCGCCGGGATTGATGCTCAGTTTCAGCACGAACATCGTCTTTATCTCGGGGTCCTTTGAGCTGAGGCTGGAAGCAGGTCCACGGTGGACGGGCATCTCGACGAGATTCGGACACTCCCACTGCGCCCCCTCGCCGACCAACATCGCAGGGAACGTAAAGTTCGACGCATGCGACCACCCTTTCAAATCGCCCGACGTATAAAACCCTATCGCGCGGTCCTCCGCAAACGCAACGACCATCACCCACCGTCCGTCCACGCGCGACACTTTGGGGTCGCGGAACTGCGCCGAGCCGACGTCGAGGATGGGGTTGCCGGCATCATACTGCTCGAAGGTGTATCCTCCGTCGCGCGAGTACGCGAGCTGCTGCACCTCCCTGTCGGGCGTATTCAGCGTGTAGATGGCGACGACGCCGTCCGTTTGATTCGGGAAGAAGCCCGAGGTATTGTCGGTGTCGATGACGATGGACCCGTCGAAGACCTGGCGGTCCGTATCAGGGGGAGACAGGGCGATGGGCGGCTCGGCGGCCGTCCAGTGCCAGAGATCTGAACTCGTCACGTGCGCCCAGTGTTGGTTGCCTGCCACCAACCCTTGGGGATTGTCTAGGACGTGGTAGTTAGATTATAGCTTCTCGATAAATGGGGTGAAGACGCACATTGATAGTACAGGTGCCAAATGCCACGCACGTCTTGGAAGCATCCGCACGGGTCGTTCATGAAGTTCTGCGGCGGAGAGAAATGCGCTTGTGGACGCAGCGGGCCGCTGTACGGGCTACGCAGAGCGTCGGCGACAGCATTGACAGGTTTCATGCCTAGACTGGCGGTTGCGGTGCCTGCCAGCAACACTGTCGACATAACTGTGCTGGTTGACATCTTCATCCTGAACTCGGATGGAAGACGGGAGTTCTGGATGTTCGTGGACAAAAGTTGGGCCTCGCGCTGCTGTATTATAGGCTGGCACCTGCATCCGCTGTACGTCACCTATCCTTATGGAAAAGAAAAGAAGACGGAGCGGCGGCCATGGTGCTTCGTTTCAGGGTAGCCGTTACACCCTGAGATTGTGGGTGCGTGATCGAGCAAGACTTGAAGTGGAATTGAAGTTGGCTTGGTGGAGCCGCCGTTCCTGAGGGTGTCCTGCAGGACTATGAAACAGTCGCGCGCGTGAGGGCTGCCCGGCGCGAATATTACGCCCGGCAGTAATCCAAGGTGTGACCGCATTGTATATTGATCGTGTAAAGCAGCAAGCAAAAGTTCCAAGGCCTCCGCTACAGCCCGTGATCGTCCACGCGGGAGCCCGAGAATTACTGTCATAATTCCGACAACGGTTTCGCCTCGGTCCACACGCTCTTTCCAAGCCAAGCGTCACGGGGTATAAATGTATAGCGCGAGTCCATCGTCAACCAGACGGACACTCTCGGATCGCCAATCCCGGTGAGCATCGTTCTGAAGGCCGGCCACTCAGCCAGACTCTTGCCCCGGAATCGCAGAGCCACCCGGGCCGTCTGAGGGCGTTCGAGAGCGATCCGGATGAAAGTCTCGAAGTCGGCCATGCTGAACATGCCAGTGATGTTGTGGTCGTCGACGAACTCGAAAGCGAGATGCGTGATAAGCGGCAGTCGCGCAAACAGATCCCGCGCCTGCGTCTCGACGGGCTGGATGAGCTGCGAGCGGACGTCGAGCGTCAGACGAACAAGCGACGCGAGCGACCTCAGGACGATGGGCGTCTCCACCCGCCAGGACAGGTATTGCGTTCGCAGCGACACCAGGCGCGGCCCCAGGCTCGGTGCAAGGACAGCAACTACTTCGATACCAGCTTCCAGATGCAGGGTAGGCGCAGTGAATAGCAGGGCTGGCGGAAGACGCTTTCGTTGGAGGACGGCATAGCCCACAACATGTAGGTTTCGTACTGCGCCAAAAATGTGATGATTCCGGCTGTCTTCGGATAACTCCCATACGGTACCCGAGTTACTGTCTGTTATGACCATAATTCGATAGAGGATGGGATGTACCAGCCAGTATACGCAGCGCGAGACCAGCGCGAGCTGGACGACCCAGTCGCGGTCGTCGTGCGAGTTGTCTTCGGCAGACTGAAGTAAGATGGCCTGCACAAGCTCTATAGGCAGCTGGTCGAACATGACGGCCTGAAGCTTGAAGTCCTGAATTGAAATTGAGAAGATGTGCAAATGAAAGTAAAAAATCGAAAGCGAAGTGCGGTGGTGGAACGGAATCTTCCGCCACTCTTCCAGCGCTCTTCTGCATACTGCATCTGTTCGTCCAGCCGCCAGGGATGGTATCTGCCATAAGCCACGAGCGGCCTTATATCCAGCTGGTTATCCGGGACGTTTGGTTTCTTTTTTTGCGCCTCAATGCGCCTGCGGGTTGAAGAATTATATCACTGGCTGGACGAGCAAGTGGTTCTATAGTCTTCTCCGCGCGGACCAGGCTTCGATGCCTTCCCTGCTATGGTCTGCATGTCGTATTTCGGCTCCTGAACTCTTCCACACGCATCCTCGTCTAAACCGCGTCGTCGTTGACTTGCCACTGCGGTGCATACTTAGCTCGCTGCGGTCGGTCGCTGCGCCTGTCATATCCTCGCAGTGGCTGCGCATCCGATTCCTGGAGCGCTAGTCAGCCGAATCGTCTGCAAATACCGCTGGCACCCGTCGAACCGAGTTCTACTGTTACTGTTGCCCAAGGAAGAGCGAGCGAACCGAATGCGCGAAGAGAGACAGACATCTGGCGCTCGGCGCCTGGCTCACTGTCGTGGTAACCCTGGTGTTGTTGAATCCCATCTATGAAGGTACGTCGTCGTGTCTGCACTCTCCAGCTTCCTCTGACGTCTCACAGCAGAGGATCGTAATAAATAAAATGAAAGATTAGGGTGAAGACACACTACCGTACGGTTATCTACAAATAGGAAAAGATAGGCCCGTCGCGACGTACAGTTGTAAACCCTCGTCGAACGTCTAGACCCCGCGTCAGCCGTCATTCGACTCGTGCTGGCTTGTGTCGCGGCGCGCGTGCTCCCAGAGCTCGGTCAGGTCCTGCTCGACGACCCACGAGCTGCTGGCCGGCATCTGCTTCTCGTCGATGGACGCCGCCTTCTCCGTGTCTCCCTGCTGTTCTTCGACACAAATCTTGACTGCCGCGGCGCACATCACGGTTTCAAACGTCGCCATGCCTGCCCACGCGTCGGCGGGCGTGCGGACACCCTCAACAGGGGTCTTCGACAGACTGCGAGTAGCGTCTTCGGACTCGCGCGTCTTGTGGATACGCATGCGGCGCCGCATTATGCACAGGGCGACAGTGACGAGGAGCGCGAGGCCGAAGAGTGCGCCTGCGATACCGATGGCGAGGGCGACATCAACTTTGCCAGTGACTAGGGGCTGCGAGGCGGAGGTGCTGGATTCTTGAGGACTGGTGGAGCCTATAACAGGCATGCGCAGGAAGCGAACGAAGTCGGAGTGCGCAAGCGTAGATGAAGAATGAATGAAACGAGCGGCGCGACGCGAATCGACGAGCAGGAATTGGATGGGCTCGACGATGGCGGGAAGACAGGGCCTTGGGCTCTGGCGGATGCAGCCGCCCCGCCCGACGTCCGACTCCGAGGGGTGAGAGGGGTGTAATTACTATTGTCTGTTGGCGTGGGACGGCACTCGCTATCGGTCTCCCTGTATTCAGTTCTCAACTGAATTTACCACCGATGACAGCTTCCACTGAAACCTTGAAGCACAGTCAACAATCACAGCACAATCGCATTGGAAAAAACTTTGCATTTCGATAACGCTAACGCACGACAGACAGATCAACACCGAGCTCCTCACATCCAGACGACAAGATACTTTTTCTAGATGTTCAGCATGTCCGAAGCCTTCCTCATCGATCACTTGTGCTCCGTGACCTCCTCGAGCGGTGGCGGGCCATCATCGTCGTCATCATCGTCATCCGCAGGAGCGCCTGCGGACGGCTCGTCGTCGTCGTCGAGACCGCCCATGCCGCCCATTCCGCCCATGCCACCAAGGCCACCCATGCCGCCTCCAGCTCCGCCGAACTGGGACATCATCTAAATAGAAGCGTGTCAGACCCTGCGAAGATAGAAGACGAAAAGATACGCGTACGTTGCCAAAGTCCATTCCGCCGGGGCCGGCGCCGCCTCCGCCAAAGCCGTCATCGTCGAAAGACGCGGTAGCCTCGCCGTCCTGCTCGTCCTCGTCGACCCACTGCGGTGCAAGCTGTCAGAAAACGAAGCAAAAAAAATGCGTGCAAGTCTTGTGCACTGACCTTGCTGAAGTCGGTCTTGACGAAGGCAAGCTTGGCCTTGTCTTTCGTGAGCCGAGGCCAGAACTCGAGCTTCTTGCTCTTCTTGCGCAAGACGGCCGTGAGCGAGCGCGACGTGAGCCTGTGCGTGGATTCCTGCGGCCGAACAACGCGTTTTCAGCTCCCGCGTGTTGGCGTCGGAGGCGACGGCGACCAGCACGCACCTCGGGAACGATTTCGTCGTAGAATTGGATGGAAAACTCGTAATCCTTGTCGCCCGCCCTGTACGAGAACAAAACGGTAAGCTTGCGCTCGTTGTGGCGACTGCACGCAGCGCGTACTTTGCCTTGAAGTTCAAGCCTGTCGCCGTCAGATCGTAGGTCACAGAATTCTGCAAGACGTGCGCGTTGAGCACAGGATACTGGTCGGATTATTGCAAGGCACTGCGCACCTGGTCGATCTCGGTCAGGTTGATCGTCAAGTAAATGATATTCTACACAGCACAGGCGTCAGCTCGACTGCTGCCAACGTTTTAGAGCTCTCTAAGTACCTTGGTTTCGTCGAGCTCAGAGCTCCGCTGAGCCCAGAGAACCTCAGGATGTGTCGGCATTGTTGAATGGGGATGGTTGAGCAAAAGAAAGAGAGTGAAGCGGCGTCGGAACGGAGCGAATGTCCCAGAACGTGTTTAGTCCGCTTCCAGAATTCCGCGGAAATTCATCGTAGTTTCGATGGGGGGCGATTGTCTTAGCGGTATATGAAGAAAGGTCATATTTGGGTCAGAGGCATTGCTAAATACATTATGGAACGTTTGAAGTGTCTTGTACTGACTCAAATTCCATAGTAAGTTACCCTCCTTACCGTCGAACATCTTGATGCCTCTGAAAGTACCTCAGTGCTCAGAAATCTGGTGGTATTTGGAAACAGGTATTCGGCTGCGTCTGCATGCCCAGTATTTTACAAGATCTACAAAACCTCAGAGTTTCATGTAGAAGAAGTTGTATATTCAGATACGCCCGAGATTCCGCCACTGAAGTCACGCCCGTCAGCTGAAGAGACGTGATGAACTGACCGAATACACGCACCTCGAGTTGGAATCTACAGCGGATTTTGTGCTCAACGAGCTGCCTTCAGAGCTTGAGCTCTCGGCAACTCGTCGAACGCATGCATCGCAGCCAGTGTCAAGGCTATGGCTTACGCAGCGGCCCTCGTCGGCCGGTGGTCGGATGGTGAGGGCAAGCCTCGGGCGTTTGCTCAGGCGGGAGAGATGCTGCGTCCTGAGAGCCCGGCGCTCCTTCTGCATCCTGCAGCTGAGACACGGACACAGTGCAACATAGATGTCCTTGACGGCGCCAGGACTCCCTGGGATGACATGCGGTCGGCTCATTACGCGGTAGAGACGCGGGGTGGACTCGTCGACGTTTGTGTCGCGGTCCAAAGAGGCGGCAGCCACGAAGGCTGCGATGTTGGCTTGTACGGTGCTCTCGCGGGATTTAGGCTACATGAAAGTCTTTAACATTGATGTAATTTTATGTAGGCAGCAAGGACGTACGGGTTGCATGCCGGAGCGCGAGATGACGGCTGACCAGGAGGCAGCAGTGTAGGTGTCGAAGTACATGTCGGGCGCGAGGAGAACGAGGAGATGCCTGTCACAAGATCGAAGCGGGGGAGTACAGATAACATATCCCTCGCGCTCGCGCCTTTTATGGGATGCTGTAAGCGCACTGGGTGAGGAACGGATGGCACGTGGCAATCTGGTTCCGGCATTCAGTCAACCACGCTGGACCGGGACGAGCACGTCGATATCGCCTTTTCATTACAGTGGTGGTCACAAACTGTGGTAGTTCTCATACTTTTGACATGGTCTCAGCCCAGTTCCTGAGCATGCGGGTCAGATATCCGATCGGGAGATGGAGCCGCAACGCACCTCAGTTCGCGCCTCAAAGCTGATATTCCGTTCGGCTTATTGGCTAATCAATGAGGATGCGTCTCAAAAATTTGCAATACCTCCTCCTGGAGTCGAGGATGTCGGCGTAAGGTGCACCGTAAGCTCGTAGTCTGCGAACAACGGCGTCCAGTGCGACCGTCACACGTATCACAGGTCACTTGTCTACCAAAAGATTGTGCAGTATCCTATGTTAGGAAATATGCAGCTTATCTACGAGCGGATCTGCGAAGGATGGGGTCAACTGCGCTCGCACGGGACGTGGGAGCCGAATGAAGCGCTCTCCAGCTCGACCTTCTAGCCTCAGAACCTGATGTTCGAGACGTTCTCACTGGGAAAACAGCCACAATACTGCAGGCTGTATGTTGAGGGGAATGAGGGACAGCGGGAGTACTCTACCGATAATTTTGCCGGAAGTTCCGCCCGACACGACGTCCGGCCTACACGGCCGCCACCCTGCTCGAAGCCTCCAAATTCTTGACCGCTGCGCTGTGGTTATCGCTCTCAGACCACACGCCAACCTTTATTGAGTGAGGGCGAGATGAAACGTGTATATTCGTTCTTAATCGGGAACAATAAGACGCAGGACCTGATTCTTCATTTCTGGATATGGAAATGGGATCATCGTTACGGGGCCGAGGAAAATCTTTCTCGACTCGACAGCGCCTCGTGCTCAGCACGTGGGACTGGAGGAGATGGGGGCAGCGGGGAGTCGCGCAAATCGGCCGCGGCCTGAGACGGGGGATAGAGGGGCAAGGAGAACAGACTCTGAGAGTAATACAAGAGATGTCCAATCCAAGGGAAGAAAGGCATACGAAAAAAGCTATCAGAGCTTCTCAAAGGTCGTCGGGCTTAGAAGCCGCGGCCGCCTCGACGGCATTTGCGTCAGACTCGGACCCAAAGCTGGCAATAGAGGAGAGCGTGGTGTCCGAGCAGGTGCGCTCGTGGCGGGCAAAGATGCTGTCGGTAGACGACACAGACATGTCGCTGCTGGTCGACAGCCGTCTTGTCGACGGACACGGGCTCTTGATCGCCTGCGCAGGCGTCTTAAGGCCGTCATCGGAGTCGCTCTCGTCATGGTCAGACGACGGATAGTCGTCGTCCTCGTCCCTGAAGAGAAAGTCACAGACTCTCTCCATAGCCCCATCATCGATCTCCTGCTGAACAGGCGTCCCGCGCTTGCGCTCCTCCTCCTCCAGTCGCGCGATGCGCTCCGCGTTGCACATTGGGCAGCAACATTGCGGGCTATAGCTCTTGCACATGTTGAGAACTGTGGAGCGACGCGGCCAGGTTGGCGTTGGGCAGGGCGCATGCGATGGGCTAGCGAATGAGGTGAGGCTGGCGACATCCGACGGCCAGCTAGGCGATGGCGGACGGCGGTCATCGACAGGGCAGGGCACCTTTACTGCAGGCGCCTGGTAGAATATTGCGCAGAAATATTTGTCGACGCCCAGCATGCCCGAATCCTGACCGCAAAATGTCATGAGATCGTTCGGATAATATGGATGCGAACGTACGCGGACGGTGGTAACCTCTGGATGAGTGAATCCGTACGGGATGACGAGAGGATACTTGTGAGGGGCCATGTGATGGTGATTGACGGTCGGGTAAAGAGACGGGATGCGGGGATCAACCTGGGTTTTCGCCGCCGGGATTATATGTGCCACTGGGACTGTGGTGGGCGTGGGCCTGCGTGACCACGTGGCGCACATGAGCCACGCCTCTAAACATTGGCTACGGGTGGTTATCAGCAGGGGAAATGCGCTTCCGTGCCGTGGTTGTCGTAGCTGTAGAGATCCCACACTGCGTGGTCACTGTGATCCTTCACCTCAATCCGAGATTAGGTATCTTATGCTATTGAGATCCGTCGAACTAACGATTTTAAAAATTCGAAGCAAAATCTCACCATAATCAGCTCATGGGTGTGAACTGGAGGTTTCGTGGATGATGCAGACGATTTGAACGAAGGCAGCGCTTTTGTCATTCATTTAATTATGCGCTAGTTGACCAAATGCAGAGCGACCTGGATATCGATCTTGTGGCAAGACGGCGGCCTCCACGAGCGTGGACATCGAATATAAATGCTACGAGTACATTCATCAACGATGGCCGGCCTACTTCTCTCGTTCTTCTCTAAGATACAGATGTCGCAATACAACAAAAGAGAAAGTTCAAATATGAGATGGTGTTACAATAGTGGACCAGAGACAGCGTCGTTATCAATGTCAGGCTCGGAGGCCCCATCGTCCAGCATGAGCTTTCCATCATGGTCGTACACACTGGGGATCCGGGCGTCATAGACAGCGCCCTTTCGCAAGCCAAGCTCCATCGTTTTGGGTGACATCGACACCGTCCCGCGCGTCTGGTACGTATTCTATAAGAGGAGCCATCAGTATTGAGAAACTCAGGCTGCGCAGAACTGACCGACTCGTGCGGCGATGAGTTCTGTCGAATCAAAACGCGCGCAAGGATGGTGTCCATGAGCGTCTGCAAGGTCACTTCAGTAATCAGGTAATCTAAAATTCTACACGGACTGCAGAGTAGATCCGTCCTAAAGGCATCGCGAATATTACGAAGATCGATTGCGCTATCGGCTGCGTGGTGTAAAACACGACAGTGAGCAAGGAAAATATTGTCGCATAGCATCCCGTTCCTAGTTTTCACGTTGAGTCAACGTTGGGGCAAAAAAGGGAGGGCATGTAACAGCAGAAATGAACGTACGTAGCGAGCCTCGAATCAGGGTATCGATGACCGAATCTGTGCGTCTGAATCCAGTGCGCGAGCGACTCAGCACTACAATCAGCCCCCCTGCAGAGAAAGAGGATGAGACGCTATACAAAATGGTTATATGGTTAGTAATTCGCGCACCAGAAATTAACGTGTTCATCGCGGCTTCCACGGAGTGCCACACGATGAACAATTTCTCAACGACGTCGAATCCCACAAAGCCGTGGGAGCTGGAGAGATGGACCTCAGCAGGGAGAAACAGGGTTGTCGGGAGTCGTACTAGTTGAACGTCCACATCTTAATCGCGGCGGTGAAACCGACGATGAAGACAGCGAGCGAGAGAAGGGACAACGTGACAGCGAGGTACATGTTGTCATGAGTGAGCCGGCACAATCTACGATGCTGGTTTAGCACTTTCTAGAAGTAATGCTGAGCCGGGCACACCGATGGATGAGAACGAGCGTGACAATGAAGCCAGCTAACGACTGTCTGCAGGAACGTCAGACATGATGGAGGCGGCGAAGAGCTCCCCATACGTGACGCCGATAAATATCAATGGCCACACTCGAACTACAATCACGTTAGAACTGCACTCCTCTGTGAAGAAGAAAATCCCCACAAAGCGAGAACAGGTCCAGATTCGGAAATTCAACGCTGTATGAGAGTATTAGCCAACTTACGTGTAACAGCACTGCGCTTCGAACTAACCAGACGACGTATAACTGGTAGCCCAATCTACGGATGCATGAGGACATCGCGAAGGACGACTGCGCGAGAAGGGGCGCACGCTGCTGTTTGTGCTGTATCGATGATGCATAATATTGGCACCAGACATCTAACTGGAAAGTGAGTGAAGGTGAGAGGATGGCTTGCGAAAATGTACCTTAACCACCAGACATCTTTATTTACTGCGAGAAATTCAAATAGCTACTCTGGAGGTAGGTGGTACGTGACTCACCGGATGCCCAGTATGTGATATACATATGGCACACGATGCCATAGACCCACATGTTCACTGCGGTGATGTCGGTCCCAATACTCGCATTAAAATCAAGTGAGCGAACTCACAGAGGATTCCAACACACATTGAACCTGCATTGCCGTTGCATTCTCATGAGCAACGTCAGTCCAGCCCTCTAGAGGTCTGGAACGCACCTAATGCAGTCCAGGCCATAATGAAGAAACTTGGTATCGGCAGGCGGGAGAAAAGGTAGCAGAGCGACGGATAGCGCGCGGATATATGGCAGCATCGTGAGGGACCGATCACCTCCAGGCGTTGCTGTACGAGTGTGCACACCCGCGGCGGGCTTGGCTGAATGAGGGGCGATCACGATCTGAGATGATACCGCCGGCGCAGGAACAGGCAAAGGCAAAAATGAGGGCGGGATGCTAGCCCAGGAAAGTCAGAGGCTGTCTGGTTGGATAGCGGATACGAAAAATTGCGGGAATAGCCAATGCAAGCCACAGCCCGGAGCGCCCGCACGAAAATCTGTATTGAATACCACTGTGCGAGGTCGCCCGTTCGCGTTGCGCAACTTGCGGCTAACGAAGTGCGGCCGTTCAAAAGCCAAGTGTGATTTAATGCGGCTTGCAGGGGTTCAAGGCGTTGCACAATTAGCAGTAGCAAATGCAATGCCGCTGCGGATTGTGCGCCTTGCAGATTTTGGCTGGCCGTGAAAAGCTGCGCAATCGATATCTGCGGTGACGGCGCCCATTTTCGAAATATTTTCGAGCTGCTAGCGCCCCAAAACACAGAGAGTGCAACCGTGTGTCCAGCGCTGAAGCGGAAGAAAATAATACGAGTCCGGAACGTTCCGGTTCGGGAAGATCGAACGGGAACCTGGAGTACTTGTTGATTTCCCTCGCCCGATTTCCAAGGATGCGAGGGGTAACGTTGTTCGGTGTGGCGCCATTACTAGTGCAAACCTCATTCGACAAGCAATTGTACGCGGCTCAGCCGACGCCTGAAAGTCGCTTCATAGTAGATCGCTTTATAATGAATTCCTCCAATAATCTGACGGCCTGGACTATGACTACAGCCTGCGCGTACAACCCGTCCTCTTCTATGTAAGATATAGTTATCATAACAAAACCAAGCCCTGCAGGTTAAACCACTATACGTTGCTGAGACTGGAAGCAGCGTCATGATCTGGATGTGCGCCTTTGGCCTGGGCGGGCGTGAACGCCTCGTCGGCCGGCGTGAGCTTGCTGTCGTACACGCTGGGAGTGCGTCCGTCGTAGACAGTGTCTTTCCGTACGCGTAGCTCGATGGTGTTAGGTGGCATGGACACCGTTCCACGCGTCTGGTACGAATTCTGATAATATTATCAGTAAGATGGCCTTTTCTAGACGCAAAACTCGAAACTGACCGTATCCTGCGTGGAATGTTGTCGGATCAGTGTTGGATTATGAGGTTCCCAGGCTCGGTTTCTCTCTCTGTTCCCTGATGATGACTCGTATGATCACGACGGATTAGGATTAGTTTCTTTTCTCACGATCTCATAGTCTCGGCCCGTTGACGACTAGTGCCTCAGTCTTTTGCGTTACGCCGCACTGTACTGAGGTATGCCTCTGTGTCTCATTCATGTCCTGCCTGTACTCATGCTGCATGTAGTCTCGTATTCTCTCACAGGTACTACAATGCACAGTCTTTTGCGTTACGCCGCACTGTACTGAGTCTCGTATTCTCTCACAGGCCCCCAAGTGAGAGCGTATAATTTCCACAGGTTATGAGCCCCGCAGCTCGCCTGTGAGAGACATCCTCATTGCAGATAAGACTCGCTGCGCAAGAAGTGCGCTTCTATTGAACGCCGTTCCTACTGTACACCTCTCGACAACCGGTTGCTATGTCGACGTCGACGACGAGCACGCCGGCGATGGCGTCGATTGAGCCGGGCATGAAGGCGCCCATGCTTCAGGCGAACGGCGGCAACTGGTTCTCATGGAGAGACCGTATCGAGCTTCAGTTGCATCGTCGCAACCTCGGCCAACATCTGCGGTCGACGTTCACCATGCCCCCTGACCCCGAGAACGCGACCGACTTCGACTGGGACGCAATCAAAGCCGACAAGCAGAGGTTGACCCAGTACCGCGCTGAGGAAGCCGTCTATCTGAAGTACCAGGCGGAGAACTCGAGCGCCCTCCTCCACATCGTGTCAGGACTCCCAGACAGCCTTGGCGGCCAGGCCATGCGCAAGAAGACTGCGTCCGCGACATGGGCCTGGCTCATCCGCGAGTTTGAGGCCAAGGGCGACGCCTTCGCGCAAGAAGTGCGTCGTCAGTTCGACTCCAAGAAGTGCGCCGCGAACGGTGATTTGCGTGCTCACCTCGAGGAGATGGAGGAACTGCGAATGCAGTATGACGCGGCGGCAGCGGACGCGATGCTTGACAGTGACTACACGAGGACCGTCCTGGCGTCGCTGCCCGAGTACTACCGGAAGTTCGTTGCGCAGATCCGCGCGAACGCCACCGCGCTCAGCCTCTCCCCACCCCTGGCAGACGCGCTGCTGCGGGCAGTCCGTGTCGAGTACGACCGTTTGCAGGTCGAGAACCCGACGAAGTCGAAGAAGAGCGCCGATGACCTCGCGCTCGCTGCGAACGATAAGGGCGAGAAGAAGTCCGATTCGAAGAAGCGTGGCAAGTTCGACATCTCCAAAGTCAAATGCTACGGCTGCGGGGATCGAGGTCACTTTGCGAAGGACAAGAAGTGCGACCCCGCGAAAAAGGCTGCTTACGAGGCGTCGAAGCCGCCCAAGGCAGCGGCGGCGAACACTGCGGCCAGTTCCGAGAAGGAGTCCGCCAACGCGGCGCGCGCCAAGTCGCCGGTGCTCGCGTTTGCGGCGCGGGCGGGCGTGACGCAGTGCCTGTCCACCCCGGAACAGAGCAACATCGCTGATGGCGATGACCCGACGACCTGGCTCGACGGCCTGTGGGACGGCGAAGTCAGCGATGAATGCCCAGACGTAACGGGCGTACCTTTGAGGGCTCTCGCTGTCGGAGAAGACAGCGCCGGTGGATCAAACGCCGAGATCATCGACTCGGGCGCCAGTCGCCACATGTCGTCGTTGGGCAGCAGGTTCGTTTCGCTGCAGCCCACTCCGCCGCACCCGATCGTCGCTGCGGAGGGCGTCAAGTTCCACGCTACCGCGCGCGGAGATTACTGCCTGCAGTTGCCGCAGGCAGATGGGACGTACCGCGAAACCATCCTCAAGGATGCCCTGTATGCGCGCGCGCTGCAGGGGACCCTGGTCTCCGTGTCCGGCATCGACAAAGCCGGTTGCGAGGTGCGCTTCGGCGGCGGCGCGTGCAAGATATACGACGTGAGACGTCGCGTCGTTGGTGTAGTGCCACAGACGAGCGGCCTGTACCAGATTCAGCGCGAATCAGACAAAGGCGCGCGCGCGCACTTCGCGTACGCGTCTGCTAAACGGCCGCTCACCTGGATGGAGCTGCACCGGGTGTTGGGACACGTCTCGCCAGCGGCGGCGAAGGCGCAGTACCTGAGAGGCGGGCTGAAGGGTGTCGTCGTGGACGAGCAGTCCGAGCTATACGACTGCGAGTCCTGCGTCATGGGCAAGCTTCGTGCTGCCCAAATACCGAAGGAGCGCGAGGGCCCGCGTTCCACGGTGTTCGGCGAATGGTGGTATTCCGACATATGGGGGCCTGCTCAAGTCGAGACGGCAGGTCGTAAGCGCTATGCAGACATCTATACGGACGACGCTACTCACTGGCATGAGCTGTTCCTCTACCGCACGAAGGATGAGGCGGAGGACACCATCATCAACTTCGATGTATGGCTCGAGACGCAGTTCGGCGTCCGGCTCAAGCGCTGGTGTACGGACCAGGCTGGCGAGTACAACGCTGGGAAGGTCCAGGAGCATCTCCGTAAGCGCGGGATAGTGCACCTCCAGACGACGCACGACACTCACCAGCAAATCGGCATCGCCGAACGCTTCAACCGTACGCTATTCGAGCGCGTGCGGTCGGCGCTGCACTGGTCAGGGCTACCGAAGAACCTGTGGGGCGAGTGCGCTCACCACCAGGTTTGGCTGCTGAACTCGCTCGGCACGCGGTCAAATCCAGAGGGGAAGTCGCCGTTCGAGATGCGATTCGGGCGGCCTCGCGATATTTCAGGCGTGCCGGAGTGGGGAGCGCCCTGCTACGTGTTCGACCTGGATACGGGGAAGCTCGAGCCAAACGCGGAGCGCGTCTATTGGCTGGGATTTGACGCGCAGACGCCGACAAAAGGTCACCGCCTGTACTCGAAGAAGGGGCACAAGGTGCGCGTCGAGCCGGCCGTGAAGTTCCTCCGCGTCGAGCCCGACCGCGAAGAGGAGGTGTTCGTCACCGACGTGGGCGACTTGTTCTGGGACGACGTTGACCGGCAGGCTGCAGATCCCGGGGAGGATGTGGATGCCGATCCCGCTGATGGATCTGCACCCGGCGGTCCCAATCGTGGCCTTCCGGCGCCGCGCACACCGGAGCGCGCCCAAGCGCCGGCTCCCGTCCCTGATGCGCCACAGCGACCGCGCGCGCCCGCAGAACGCTTCGCGCAGAGACTGGCTGACGTCGATGAGGGCAACATCGTCGAAGGCGCCCGCATTCGCAAACCGTCTCAGTACGTACGTGACGTGCTGAGCGGAGCCGGCACGGCAGACGGCCGTCCCGGACAGCCAGCGCTCCCGAAAGGAGTTCAAGTACCGCCCGTGCAACCTGACCAAGACCGCGCTGTATTCGCGAACGCGCAAGAGCTGTACGGCTACGAGGATTTCGCTGCTGCATTCGTCGCGCAGCACGCGGACCCGGAACTCCTGGAGCCAACGTCGCACGCCGAGGCTCTCTCCCGTCCCGACGCAGACCGCTGGATAGAGGCCGAGCAGGCCGAGCGCGCATCCTTGAAGGACAAGGGCGTCTACCAGTGGGTTCGACGCGATGAGGTCGCTGCGAAGGGCCGCAAACCCGTTGGCAGCAAGTGGGTGTACCGGGCCAAGAGGGACGCAGCCGGCCGCCTGGTACGCTACAAGGCGAGGCTCGTCGCACAGGGCTTCTCGACGATACCCGGCGTCGACTTCACGGACACCACTTCGCCGGTGGTGACGCCGGAGACGCTGCGCTTCATGATCTCGCTGGCTGCGCTCTTCGACTGGGAGCTCCAGCAGATTGATTTCGACACGGCCTTCCTCAACGGAAAACTCGACAAGGAAGTCTTCCTCGAGCCGCCGCCGGGTTACGACGACGACCCGCTGCACCCGATCCGTTTGTTCTGCTGGCTGCTGCTGAAGGCGCTCTACGGCCTGAAGGACGCGGGGAGGATCTGGTACCTCACGCTCGTAGCGGCGATGCTCGAGCTGGGGTTTCGGCGCTCTGAGGCTGACATGGGGCTGTTTATCCTGAAGCTGGAGAACACGCTCTTGCTGGTCGCCGTCAGCACTGACGACTGCTTGTGCAGCTCGCCCAATATCGAGGTCATCGAGATCTTCAAGGAGGAGATCGGCTCCCGCTACGAGATCAAGGACTTGGGCGACGCTCGATGGCTGCTGGGCGTCGAGATTATCCGCGACAGGGCGAAGCGCACCGCGGCGCTGAGCCAGCGCGCGTATGTGGACACCATCATGCGGCGCTACGGCATGGATGACTGCCGTCCGTACTCGACTCCCATGGACGTCAACGTCCGTCTCACCCCCGACGACGCGCCCAAGACGGGCGAGGAACACGCGCAGATGCGCGGTTTTCCATACCGGGAGATGGTCGGCGCCCTGAACTATCTCGTGCGGTGGACGCGTCCCGACCTCGCGCTAACTGTCAGCCTTCTATCGCAGTTCCTGGAGACGCCGGGTCCTGCTCATGTCGCCGCGCTCCGTCGCGCATACGGATACATTCGCTCGACGCGCGACATGCGGCTGCTGCTCGGCGAGACCGGCGAGAACGATGGCCTCGTCGGCTTCACCGACGCCGACGGCATGACCCAATGGCACCGCCGCGCCATTTCCGGGTACGTCTTCCGCTGGAACGGCGGGACCATCGCGTGGTCCACGAAGAAGCAGGAGCTGGTCGCGCTTTCAACGACGGAGGCCGAGTATGTCGCGCAGACGCACGCGGCGAAGCAGGCCATGTGGTTGCGGACCCTGGTCGGCGAGGTGCTCGACAAGCTGCCTGACCCTACGACGATCTACGCCGACAACGACGGCGCTATCAAGCTGACTCGCGGCTACCAGTTTCACGCGCGGACGAAGCATATCGACATTCGGTATCACTTCATACGCTACCTCGTCGAGTCCGGCGCGATTCATCTCGTCTACTGCAAGACGGCTGACATGCTGGCCGATATCATGACGAAGCCGCTTCCTTCGATTAAGGTCAAGCACTTCGCGTCGCGCCTCGGGCTTTACGACGCTTCGGCTTGAGGGGAGGATGTTGGATTATGAGGTTCCCAGGCTCGGTTTCTCTCTCTGTTCCCTGATGATGACTCGTATGATCACGACGGATTAGGATTAGTTTCTTTTCTCACGATCTCATAGTCTCGGCCCGTTGACGACTAGTGCCTCAGTCTTTTGCGTTACGCCGCACTGTACTGAGGTATGCCTCTGTGTCTCATTCATGTCCTGCCTGTACTCATGCTGCATGTAGTCTCGTATTCTCTCACAGGTACTACAATGCACAGTCTTTTGCGTTACGCCGCACTGTACTGAGTCTCGTATTCTCTCACAGGCCCCCAAGTGAGAGCGTATAATTTCCACAATCAGGACCCGCGTGAGGATGGTATCCATGAGGGTCTAATGAGGTGTAAGTAGGAGCTCGATTTCGGCACAATTTGTATACGCACTGCAGAGTATATCCGTCCTAAAGGGATCGTAAAAATCACGAAGATCGAGGTTTCCACTGGCTGCGTGACGTATGTCGCCACAGTTATCAAGGAGAATACTGTTGCAAAGCATCCCGTTTCTGCAATGCATATTTAGGCTGACCGACTCAGGTTGTCTGAGAGCGGAGGAGACGCACGTAGAGCCCCTCGGATTAGAATATTGATGAGCGAATCTGTCTTCCGGAAGCCAGTGCGCGAGCGACTCAGCACAACAATCAAGGCGCCTGTGCAGGGGAACAATGAGTCCCTATGCAATGCGGCCATGACAAGAACACACCTGATATAAACACGTTCATCGCAGCTTCCACGGAATGCCACACGATCAATAAATTCTCCACGACATCGAATCCGGCCATTCCATAAGTACTACAAAGGCCGGATGTCAGTATGCGCAAACTGGCAGGCTTGCGAGAAACTTACAAGTCGAACGTCCACATTTTGATCGCGGCGGTGAAGCCGACGATGAAAACGGCCAGCGAGAACAGGGCCATTGCCCCGGCGATGTATACGTTCGCATTTGTGAGCCGGTATAAACTACGACGAGAATTAGCATCTGCCACAATGATAAGGAAACCGACATCCGCACCGATGGATGAGAACAAGAGTGACGATGAATGCTGATAATGACTGCCTTCACCGCTTTCAGAACTGATCGTAGCGACGACGAATTGAACCTACGTGACGGCGGCAAATTCAAAAGGCCACACTCGAACTGAAAGTCTTGGTCAATAATAGCTCCGAGTTGAGGTGGACACGCACGAAGGGAGTACGGGTCCGGATTTTGAAACACAACGCTGAGAACGGATAGTTAAGACTGTCTGCGGCGAAGGAATGCGGCGCAACTCACCAGATGACATATAGTTGGTATGCCAACCTGTCCGCGCATCAGGACGTCGTGAACAGCGTAAAAGCTCGAGGTGACGCACGCTGCAGTTTGCGCGGTATCAATGATGCACAGTATTGGCACTAAACATCTAGAAAACACGAGTAAGAAAGACGCATGGGAGGCTCGCGGCAATGTAGTCGCACCTTAACCACCAGATGTCTTTGTATGCTTCGGGACGTTCAGACACGCATCCGAGCCGTATTGGTCACAGGCAGCTCACTAGATGCCCAGTATGTGGCATACATATGGCACACTATGCCATACATCCACATATTCACTTCATCATATCTCAGTGCGCCAGTTCTCTTGTGAAACTCAAAGGAATGCAAGAACGCACGCAGTATGCCAATAATCATGGAACCTACACGCTCATCAGCTTCAGCAGCGGCAGCCGCTCGCCAAACGATCTCACGCACCTAATGCAGTCCAGGCCATAATGGAGAATGTCGATGTTGGTATCGTCGAGCGGTGGAGGGGAGAAAAGGGTAAATGAGCTGCGGGTAGCGCGCGGATATATACAGTAGAAACGGTTGCGGGCGAGTGAGGTACCGATCGCTTGTGGGCGCGTTTCCCGCGCTACCCTCCGCGGCGGGTTTAGCGGGCGACAATCAGGGGCGATCACCGAGCACCGAGGTGAGGTCTGAGACGCGACCGTATCCGCCGGGATGCGGGAGAAAGTAACTGGCTGAAGGGAGCGGGAATGTCGACTGAGGATTTCCGGAGGCGGGATTCGATGGTGGTAGGTCGCCTCTCGCAATGAGTGCGATCGAAACTGCTGGACGAGGGTAAACGGTGGGGCGGTCAGGCCGAGGCTCGTTCGTGTCGATTGGACTGCAAACTACGACTACCAGGTCGTGGTCAGCCCAGTGCCAAGAGTGCATGCTCCGAGCTTGAGGGGGGTAGGCAATGACCAGAAGCGCCATAATACAAAGCGAAAAGGGGAATAGCGCGCTGTACTGTGCATCCGCCTCGTAACGGATATGCAATAGCACAGAGTTCAAGAAGGTACGCGCGCTACTACTGTATCAGTGATTAACCATCAGAAACAGAGGCGCTGTGCATGAAAGCCTAATTGTTGCTGCCAGCCTTCTAGTCCAGTTACTGTGAAATGGCCGTCAGTCAGTGCACCTGCACGAGATCACCAAGGGGTCCAGGTGACGAGCGAATGCTGACAGCGTCGGCATCCCCTGTTTTGCCCGCGTTCGGGTCGGGCACCGTCCACGTACTCCACTTCGCGAGGTGGAGGCCTGGATTTCGGCCTTAGTGCCATTCAGATAGGTACGCGGTGTGTTAGTCGAGAGTCAAAACCCCATCAGCAACACCGAGCAGACCTGACATGGACAGTAGCAAAGGCAAGGGAAAGTAAACCGAACGACAACGCGGGGAAAATGCGTTTGTCGAGGCTGTTGTCGCCGAACCGGCGTCATGACCTTCCCGACCGCTCCGGGCCACCAAGTCGCCCCTTTGCGCGTGGGATGCAGGTCCGGATTTCGTCTGAGCACCGCCATGATCCTCTCAGACTCGCCAGACAGGGATTGTCCTCGTCCTCGTCTAGAACCTGCAACCTGAATGAGCAGTAAAGGAGTACCGTCCCAGTACGCTTGCGATGCCGATGGAAGAAGCGAGATTGCGAGCAGGACTATGCGAGATGGTAATAAGCTACATTGCGGGCGCGCACAAAAGCCAAGCGAGGGAAGTCTATGGGAGACAAGAACAGCAAAGCAGGATAGGAAATGTTCTGGCAGTGATATGGCGCACTCAGAGTCGCGGTCATGCCTGGTGGGGTATCCAGTCGCGGTCGCGCTGGCCGAGCTCCTGGTGCGGCAGCGGCTCCGAGTCGAACAGCCAGGCCTCGCGGAAGAAGAAGAGAGCGAAGAAGATGAAGAGGAAGGCGCCACCGTAGGTCACTGCGGATGCGATCGTGTTAGCTGAATGCATGACAGGTGGAGCGGCGGTGGACGCACAATGCTTGACGGAAATTTTGGACGCGAGCCATTTGCCAGCAATGACCGCGAGCGCGGTGCACAAGGAGTGGCCGAGGATGGTGCCCAGCGATATTATATATACATTCTGCGGGTTTCAGGGTCAGTGTCGGAATGTACGGCGATATGGCTGCTGCGTACGTGTGCAGCTGCGAGAACCATGGTCGCTATTTGACTGCGGTCGCCCCACTCGCCGAGGAAAGTAAGGAGAAAGGCTTGGATGAATACGGGCCCAAAGAACAGACTGCACAGATTGCGGAAGCCCTCCTTAGCCTCGTCCAGGCGGCGCGCCCGTGCGGGCTTGAGCTTGGGGGATATGGGCGGCGGTGCGGCATGGCCCTCCTCCATGTCGTGCATATGTATGACTGAAGCCGTCGCGCGCGTCGGCGAGCGCAGGTCGTCGTCTTCGAGCTCCTCCTCGACCTCGCGCATTTCTTGCTGGATGGCGGCGCTGCCGGCGGGCATGTCGCGCGCCTCGAGCAGCATTTTCGCGCCGAATATGAGGAAGAGCATGGCCGCCGCGAACTGCGTCCACTTCTTGGGCACCAGCGCGGGCAGCACGTGACCCAGGGCGGCGGAGAGGATGGACATGACGACGAGCGAGCCGAACGCGCCGCAGAAGACGATGAGCCGCGGGTGCCGCATTGCGAGGATGGCGGCGATGAGGAACGTCTTGTCGCCGAGCTCGGAGACGATGATCATCACGAACGCCTGCGCCAGCGCGTGCGCGTTGCTCTCGTCATCGAGCGCGTCGCCCATGGCCGTCGGGAACGAGAAGAGGTTGCGGTTAGCGCCGGCCGCGATGCCCGCTCTTGCTCTTGTCCATCAATGCGTGCGCCACTCCGTGGCTTGCAGACGGTCACGCTTCGCAAACAAACACTGACACTGGCTCTTTATTTGCCGATACTCGAAACAGAGTTTCCACGCAAGGAAAGCTGTCTCGGACACGACAATCCGTCGGGCCAAGAAATCCTGCGCTGTAGGAACTCTGCAGCCAGCCGCCACACTACGTTCTGCTGCGAGTCCGGGCATTCGAAAAGGACGTGCTGCATCGACTCTACCACACCGCATGTCGGGCAGGTCGTGTATGACCTCCACGGCTCGGGCATCCCGCTAAAGTACTCCGCGATTTTGTGGGCCCCATGAATTCCAGAAGAAGTTTCTGATGTTCCGGCCAATGTCCCTGTCTCACACGCTCAGGTGCGGCCCGCTTAATAGTCCGACAGTGACGTCAGCAGCACGTGAATGGGATTCTCGTTGTGGGGGAAACAATCGTGTTTTTCGGGTCATGTGACTCATCCGGATTGGGACCATGGCGAGACAACTGTACAGAGGAGTGGACAAGAGGAGTGGACAAGGTACTGCACTGAGGCGAGAAGGGCCGCAAGAAGGGAAGGAAATCCTACATGTGCCCCGTCTGTGGAAGGGTGCGCAGACCGTGGTGTCAGGCGCCTATTGGGAGAGGGCTGGGAGTCAAGAGGCACTGGGTTACACTTGTTTCAAGTTCGGGGGACGACAGGGGGTGGTTCACAGGCGGGCACGGACAGGGGGGCATACGCGCCCAATTGAATCGGCAAGGATATAGTTATGGCCTCCTTTGCAGCCCACATGTGCGCGCCAATGAGCTAGTAGCTCTTCGTGTGAGCCGAAAGAGCTCCCACAGCCGTTGTGGCAGACGAGGCGTCGGGGGGCGGCGTGAGAGGCATCATGGGCCCTCGCGGTTGCGTGGTCAGGGGAGACGTGCTTACAGTCCATGCAGAGACGGACTGGCAAGTAGTATCGGCGTTCACATTCAACTGGCGCGCTGTGATTTGCGTCCGGGGTGGCATCGGCACCGCGACCAAGCGGATTTTCGGGGAAAGGACATGGGAGGCGGCGGCAGGCAAAGCTCTGCTTGCGTGTGTGTGGAGGTGATTATTTGTGTTGGCACGCGAGGTGCCGCTGCTGGAGGGACTGGGGCGACGGCAAGGGCGGTTGGAGCGATTGGGCGCAGCGCCTTGGCGAGGTCGTACACATAGGGGTGCTGGTCAACAGCTGTGGGGAGGGGGGCCGTTGCCATAGGCTGCATTGACTCGTGAAGGTAGAGCAAGTACAGCAGCAGGATCGTTGCCGGATGACGTGCCAGGCGTCGGAGTCTTGTGAGCTTACAGCGAAGGCTCCTAGTGCCTATGCTGAAAAAGCCGCAACAGCCGGGAGGGCGTGGGTTTCGGGTCCCCGAGAGTGGGACAGCTGATTGGGACAATGAAGGGACAGCCGTATTTAAGGCTCAGGAAGTCGGGACAGGTTTTGGCAGACAGGTGTCCGTTCGCAGAGCATCTGGGGGCTAAGAGGCACATGTTTACCACGACCCGTGGGGAAGGGATCTCTTAGGGGTGCAGTGGTCAGACATATCAATTGGTCACATGGCGCGCTGTAGAGGCATGTTGCCATTACAAGCATTGAGAACTACATTTCGAGGTTCGTTACAGGACGTGGGGCAGACATTCTAACAAGGCGCGCTTTGTGGTTAAGTAGGCAATCGTGATCTTCCATCCAATGCTCGTCTTGCTCTAGGAGGGAGGCGAAAGCGCGTCTGCACCCGCCGGCGCATATAAAAGGCAAGAAACCTACATGCACATCGGCGTGGGCCAGGGCATCGTCACACAGCTTGAAGAAGACATTGCAGTCACTGCAGAGCAGTACAGCACTCTCTGCTTCTCGCAGCTTGTCGCTGTGCGAGCCGGTCCAGTGCCCATACCGGTCGAGCGGAATTCTCGCACGTGCACTGAGCATTCTCGGGAGCTCGAGCGGTGGGAGGCTCGAGCTTCTAGCCAGCTCGGAGGCTATTTGCAGCGCCGGTCCTGTCTCTGAGGATTGTGTGCAGGGCGGCAGCGGAGCCAAGGCGGTATGACGAGGGGGCGTGTGCAAGTACGCGGCTGTTTGTGCGAGGCCACTGTTGTCGCTGGCAACCGGCTGGGTGCTGAGGCCGGGCGCAGGGTAGGGATAATGCGTGGCCG
The DNA here is from genome assembly GCA_037042915.1 of Auricularia sp. M13. Classification (NCBI taxonomy): domain Eukaryota; kingdom Fungi; phylum Basidiomycota; class Agaricomycetes; order Auriculariales; family Auriculariaceae; genus Auricularia; species Auricularia sp. M13. Next base: position 875,218 of record CM073197.1, on the reverse strand, counting down.
TGGGGGCCAGGCGTGGTGGTAGAGACGGCAGTGTGGTAGGAACATATTGCGCTGTGAAGACTGGAAGGGGACTATTGACCCAATGAGGCGCACTGAGCTCAGGGGTGCTCTGCGTCGATCTCCAGGAGACAGTGGACAAGGTAGTGTGTGGGGATGGAGGAGGGTAGGGCTGAGAACTCGAGGTGGTGCAGTCCTCACCAGCGCTGGCGTCGAGTGTGGAGGCACCCGGGATTCCCATTGTTGCCTCTGGGTCGAAGAGTGGATGGAAGCTTCCATAAATTCACAGCATGAGTGGACTGATATGGAGACGGAGCGCTTAATAGATACGTGACCCAGATCTGGTTAAATTTCGACAGGAACCGCGAAAGAGTTAATTCCGCCTCATACTAGCCAAAATGTCAGGGCGAGGCAACAGTTTTGGGGTTGTGAGAAGACTGTGTGTGTGGGATGCGACTGCTGCACAGGGGGGTAGAGGTATGCATAGTCAGCTAGGGCGAGGGCGGGTTGACGGTGAGAACAAAGGCAGCGAAAGGGTCGGGGGAGGATGCTCGGGACGATATTGGGTAAAGGTAGTTATTGGGGAAGGTTGGCACTGGGGGAGGGGAGTAGCGTCCAAACCACAGGCTGTCCTCCGATACCGGGCGGGAATGCTCATTGAGAGGGTGTTGAGGAAGCGCGGTCTGCACGTGTGTCAACCGCACGTCAGCCAGTTTGTGTGTTCCAGACACATTGGCAAGAGTGCGCGCTTGGCGAAAGCGAAATAGATCCACTTTGGGTAACGTCAGAATCGAATAATGGGATCTGCACATGGTTCTAGTGGAACTTACACAAGCTTGAGCACCGCATCACGCGGGCGGGGCGTTGCATCGAAGGGGTCGGATCTTGAAGTCCGGAGCTTGTTAGACCGGGCTCGCTGTGTGTGTGTGAGTACGTCGGCGATGGACGGCAAGTGGCGCGGCATGTTACGTAGGAGGGGTGTGTTCTTCGCGACCTTGTTGCTGATGGGCGCCAGGCGGGGTGTCTCCGTCTCCCTGTGAACGGCTAGAGGTGCTGCAGTTGCGCTGCGGGGAACTGGGCCACCCCATTAGCGCAGGCGTGCGCCGTGCTCTTGCGGTGACTAGGGCGCGGAAAACCACCACTCCTACAAGTGCCGTAGTCAGCAGGGCAGCCGCGACGGCGCTGGCGATGATATAGGATAGGGTCGAGCTGCGTAGCATGTCCAAGCAGAGGAGTCAGACCTGATGTGTTAAATAGTCACAGGGACGGGTAGGTGCGGCATTCCGTCCTGTTTGGGTATTGACGGGCTTCGTTGGTGATAGTTGGTTCCATGTCAGGGTCGTTTGTTAGCTATAGCGCCATCAGTCAAACCACGCATATACGACTGGTCGATGCTGGCTCGTCGCAGGGACACAGAGCAGAGCCCGTTGTCTGTGTTGCGTGAAGGTTCACCGTGTGGGGGACAAGTATCGTGTAGGAGCCTCCGCAGACTGCTGTGTGGGCGGCGGCAAAGAGCGACAGTAAGCGAGCCCAGCGATCGGTTAGAGCCGGTCGCGGGGTTGGAGGTCAGCTCCGCTCGTTGTGCATGGTCCAGGCTCATGGAGGGCAAGGATCAGATGACATTGCGTATGTGTTTTTGGTGACAGGCCTGTTGCACCAATGCGCTTCATTTGTTGCGTCAGGGCGTAGCACTCATCTCAGCTGGTAGCTTCGTGTGTTTGATGGATATTCGGCGAGGGGTGCAGTCCAGGGCAAAAAGGGGTGTATTGGTGGCGCAGGAAGAGAGGCGTGTGGTAGATGGGTTCGCACGGAGATGAACCAAAGTGACGTGGACGGATGATGGTTTGCATCCACCTTGCCGAAACTTTTTAAGCGGTTTTTGGGTGATAACGATAGTGAGGACCCTTGCAGACTGCACGGGTAGATGTCCTGGCACTTGGGCTGGCCAGTCCAGAGTGGTGCTGGGTCGGGCAGGTTTGTGGCCGTGTGTCGGCCGTCGACTGACCTGCACTGTACCGCGTGTGGCGCGAGTGTCAGTCCACCCCCCGCGTAGTTGTCGGGTCCTCGCTTTCGTCGGCTATACTGACAGATCGCATCTGCATCAATTTGCAATCGTGTTTGCGCACACCGACTTTGGGTAGGATTCCCACGTACGATGAGCCCATGTTTTCACATAAAGCGAAGGCATTGGCTGACCAGCTGGAGTGACAACCTACGTCTCTATGTGTCGAAAATTTGCGTGAGTGCTAGTTGTTGTGGATCTGGGAGCATAGGCACTGAGCGTCGACTCAGGCTCGACATACATTTCCCATGCGGGGTGAGTGTCATCGTTCGATTTGTCCCGGGACGGCGGACTTGAACCACGACTGACAAATTTTCAGCACTATCTCGCATGCAACCCGGACTTGCTGCGCGACCCTCTCCTTTGCTGCTTTGCAGCAAACTGTATGCAGCCCACGGGGCCCGACTTCTACTGCAACTGTTTCACTTGCCAGTCCGTGCGTTCACACTGACTTGTATTACTCGTGCAACTGGCCTCATGTGACAAGCTTGGGCGTGGGCCCGTTTGCAGGATGGTCGCCCGCTCGCCGTTTGTCTGCGGCGACTGCCTGGCGGCCTTGGCTGCTCAGACCACAGCTTAAACGGTTCTTCGGAGGCGCCGGCGCGGGTCATAGGGCATGTGACTTCGGGTCGGTAGCAGACAACCGGGGCCGCACGGGGCTGTCGGGCCGAGTGACTCAACCTGGATGGTGTGCGGGCGACAGAGTGCTGGGCCGGGGCAGGGATGTTGACGAGGATAAGGATTAGGCGCATTTGTGGAGGGGGCTGCAGCTGGTCAATGTAAAGACAGGCTAGACGCAGATGGGGGAGGGGTCGCGTGCACAAAGGACTCCTTGCATTGTGTTGACAGCGACTGCTTCGAAGACTTCAACAGACAATGTTGGCTTGTGACAATATGGTTCGTATTAGCAAGGAGGTTGGGGTCTGTGGGGCTTTAAACGGTGTGCGAGATGAGATGTCCCTTTCCACATGGTGCGGCGTGTCGGGCGTGCGTCTTTCGGCGATTTCCGGTGGCGCCTTTGGGAATGCCGGTGGCAGTAACGAACGAAGAGAAAAAGGCCAGAAATGCGACCACTACGGTAAATGAGAGGAGTGTGAGTACTCCATGGCGCGAGGAAAAATTGCCGCTGAACATTTGGTATTCAGTTCGTCATGGTCTCACATAGACTCACCACGCTGCCTACGATAAACCATGCTGCCTACAATAAACGTGGAGCGCATATAGAGCAACAGTGTGATGCGGGCGCAATGCAGCTAACACCTTCTGTACAATGCGGGCGCAATGCAGGTAACACCTTCTGTAGGAACAGTCGTATGGTTTCTGTCTGCGAAATCCGCCGAAATGTCCGAGTCATCCTCGGTGTAAGACCTTATATCCGTTAATCTATATAAATATCAGACTTGCGAACACGGCTCTCCTCTCTTTCCACTTCTTGAGCAAGGCCCATCTGCTTTCCACTGCTGATGTCCTCTCCATCCTTTCATGTGTCACATCATCACCGCTTGGATTGAATATGAGTGCACTCATCGCTACAAAAAATTCGAGCAGAAGGTGGATGATGCTGTCTCTACTTATAAAATTACCATTCTCACTGTTTATCAGCTGGACTGCAAGCTTGAGCATTGCCAAGCTTGTACCCAGCGGCTTGCACTCGTTCGTTCGCGTTAGGCAATCGACAGTGAATGTGGTAGATACACGAGAAGACAGAGGAGCGGAATTAAATCAAAGATCCGATGTTTAACCGAGAACAGTGGGCGCCGAACTTCATGCAACCGCTGGTACCAAAGTTCTAAGCGCCCGCCACAGCACCCACCGCTCCGCCGGGCAAGTCTGCCGTCCTGCTCTCTAAAATTCAGTGAGGCACTCATATGTCATTTTCGGCATATGAAAGGCATTATTGGCTTAAATTCCAGATCCAAAATCGATGGGACAGAAGACTTGCCCGGCGGAGCGGTGGGCGCTTTGGCGGGCGCTTAGAACTTTGGTACCAGCGGTTGCATGAAGTTCTTCGCCCATGATAGTGCGCCTGCAAGTTTTCATTGCACTTCACCACTGATATTCAGCAGTACAAAGCTGTCGCAAGATAGGCTGGGCCAGCGGCTAGCCCGAGCTCACCAGTTGCTCGAGCCTGAGCCCCTCAAAGCCGAGTTGTAGCCGGCGGCTTTGAGCCAAGCCGGGCCGGCACATCACTAGGCTGCCGTCAGCATTTACGCCGCTGACTCCGCAGTAAAGACCCAATTCTTTGATGATCTTGCCAACCGGTACAGGATGATGCGGGCGCCCCGAGTGCCTCCAGCCGAATTCGGGGAAGTACAGCTTTTTGACTTCAATTGAGACAGTGCTTGCGCTGCTCGTGCCGCAATGCTTGACGTTGGTGCGATGCTCGAGGGGGGTGTAGCCGTGGATAGGACAGCTCCGCTTGAATTCGCAAAACGGAGATGATTGAGCTGCTTATCGATGCCGTGCAATGTGAACTGGCAAAGGACGCGGGCGAGGAAAGCGTCGTTGGGAGTGAAGTAGAGCATGCTAAACGCAGAGGTGCAAGGTAGTAGATGAGCCACTGGTTTTTGTCCAACTCTGGCAGTGACATAGCAGCACCTAGACGTTCCATGATCCAACCTCCTTGCATGCGAACATAGAATCTATTTTGGCTGGATTCGCTTGTCAGTCAATCCGGAGAGCACTCAGAAGCACACTCACATATCTGGGCGGTGGCTTCTATCCCGACTGATCGATGCATGTTAGATTGTAAACATAAAACCGATGACTCGCGGCTGCAGTTCCTACGTAAAAGTGTGAGACACTTATATCTGCAGCCAAATTGCGCGGTTGACATGAAAAAGGTGACTCGGCCCGACACATTCTCCGGCGCTGTGAAGCGTTATCCAGGCTATCGCGCAGTTACGGCAGGCAGTGACCATGTTAGGTTTGCGCGTCTGGCATACAGGATTGGATGGCAGAGTTAGTGGTATGCGAAATACAGGGACGGCGAACAATGGCGCTCATGTGATAATCAGGTACGCAAACCTAACATGATGACTGCGTGCATGCCACTCGCCATTTGCATGGATGAACATATTGCAACACGGATCAGTCCCGGCGCAGCAGTGCTGCGCACGAAGCAGAAAAAGGCGCGGTGGGGTGCGAAGCAAAGCATATCGTCTGAGTCTGTAATCAATCTCCGGTGAACGGTCTGGACCCAATTGTATAATGCGTGAGAATTGCGACGAGATCACATCAGATACCCATGGTGAGAAACACAGAATATGACCATACTTCCCCGGAATGACAACACCATCGAAATGCTGACAGGTCGAAGATGCGAGCATCCAGGAAAGAGCTTAGGTTTCCTAACTCAGTTCCAAATTCCTTCCTCCCTTGCCACAATGTGCCGAAACCTCTTCGAGTGGGTCCTCTTTGTCTGCAAGCACAGACATGGTTGCAACACTATCAGAGCCGATTGTGGGAATCAAGGCTGTCGTTTCAGCTATGCACATCGATCAGACGATCATGACTGCGCCACGACATGTATACAGATAATGGGCGACGCACTTGCTCTACGACCAATCTTGCAGAATTCTCGATGCTATCAATGCTGGCGGAACTGGCAGGATACGTTGTCCAGAGACAACAACGAGGAGCCCGACTTTGCGTGAGGTGCTGCATCGAAGGCAAGTACTGCGTTGCCAATCTTTGTTTGATCCCGCTGCTTACAGGCAAATTAGTCCACGGCAGCTTCTACGCAAGCAATATATGCATTGGTACAGAGTGGATGTTGCTATACGTGTTGTTTTTATGCCTTATACATGATACTACCCATACTACAAACGCGAAGTCCGCACAAATAACAATTGCACCGCCCCAGAGTCACACGTCTGCGCCAAGCCGGTGGGTGGGCAGATGAATGCGCGGGATCTAATCCTTAATCACAGAAACGGATCTCGCCGCTGAGTCTATAAAAACCCAGACCATTACGCGCCCCACAATGCGACTTTCCGTTCCCCCCACATTTGTCTTCCACCTTGTTTCTACGCATGCACCAGCCTGAGATCATCTGCGTTTGCCACGACATCGCGCCCTGGAAGGCTCCGGACAGCAAACAACACCGTCGCTGTCAATACATGCAGTATGAAGGCGACAAATCTGTGAGTAATCCGTCTGTTCTATCAGCTCGTGCGCTAATGCAGTGGGACACATCGCAGCGTCGGGCACATATTCAGCGAAAATTCGCCTTAGAGCTTGCGGACCTTCTTCGCCATATACCCCTGTGGTCGGGCGTAGGCCCCTCGACAAAAGCCGGCGACTTGCTCGTCCATTGCCTCGGTGCATTGCGCTCGCTGTGCAATGAGCGAAGTACCGTGAAAAGCTGGGCTCTGGAGGTCACTATCGTTTTCGTGAGTCACCCATACCTTGATGCCTGCCACTGACATCGACCAGTCTATTATCAGGCGCATGGAGGAGGATGAGACTGCACGCTTCTTCCGCCGTCCCATGGAGAAGCTGAGGGTCATGTACGCGTGGCGGGAGTTCGGGATGGCACCCGAGGAGGACCTGCTTCTTGCGGGAGTGGAGTGGATCTGATCATGTCAACCGTGCTGTCTCTTTACGCATTACTCTGTACGCTTCGCTCGAGCTTGTAGCCCTCCAACCTCGAGTCGAGCGGATGTTCTAAATGCAGTACCTGTGCCTGGCCGCTCCGACCATTTCCGAACTGAATGCCACACGTCTATCTCTGAAACAGGAACATGGCCACGTACCTATGCCATTCACATTAGCCGAGAAACAAGCGTCATCATTTTGTGGACCCGACTACTGCCGAGAGACTGGTGGCGCCTGCAATGGGGCACCACTGCCACATATACTCCGTTGTCGCCTTGATGGACACCACCTCAGTCATAAACAGAGGCCACCTGGTACACGTCTCAATGTCTCTTGCACTCTAAGCACCTCACCATGAGGCCTGCTGCACCGGAGATAAGCTATACAACACACCACATGTGCAATTACAGATGAGAAATTTTCATCCACGTCACAGGCTAATTGAAACTAATGTCTTTATTGGCACAGGCTAATCATGCGAGCCAGTGCAGCAAGATGGTGCTATTCACTGATATGCGGTGAATTCGCCGCGCATATCGCTGGACAGTCAGACACTGGCTTCCACTTCTTTGGGTCACCTCAGGGCCTGCATTTGGTCAACACGAAGTCATAACATATCTTTGAACAGTGCATCAAGCTGCAACAAACACGCGTCGGTTGACGGGATCAAACCAGCACAAAGAGAAAGATACAAGGACAGTGAGTGGCAACAGATGCGCCTGCGACTTCATCCGCTTGTTGGGGTTTTGGAGCCACGAGTGTGTGTTGACTGACTCGCCTCTTCGCAGTGAGGCTCTCTCCCTCTCACACCAACCTCTCACACCAATTGCGCTCGCCCCTTCGCACCAGCGAGCGCAAAGAGCTCGCTGATGTTGCCGCAGCAGGCGGCGTCGTTTGTTGGGGTTTTGGAGCCACGAGTGTGTGTTGCCTCTTTGCAGTGAGGCTCTCTCCCTCTCAGACAGATTGCGCTCGCCCCTTCGCACCAGCGAGCGCAAAGAGCTCGCTGATGTTGCCGCAGCAGGCGGCGTCGTTTGTTGGGGTTTTGGAGCCACGAGTGTGTGTCGCCTCTTTGCAGTGAGGCTCTCTCCCTCTCAAACAAATTGTGCTCGCCTCTTCGCACCAGGGAGCGCAAAGAGCTCGCCGATGTTGCCGCAGCAGGCGGCGTCGTTTGTTGGGGTTTTGGAGCCACGAGTGTGTGTTGCCTCTTCGCAGTGAGGCTCTCTCCCTCTCAAACAAATTGCGCTCGCCCCTTCGCACCAGGGAGCGCAAAGAGCTCGCTGATGTTGCCGCAGCAGGCGGCGTCGTTTGTTGGGGTTTTGGAGCCACGAGTGTGTGTTGCCTCTTCGCAGTGAGGCTCTCTCCCTCTCAGACAGATTGCGCTCGCCCCTTCGCACCAGCGAGCGCAAAGAGCTCGCTGATGTTGCCGCAGCAGGCGGCGTCGTTTGTTGGGGTTTTGGAGCCACGAGTGTGTGTCGCCTCTTCGCAGTGAGGCTCTCTCCCTCTCAAACAAATTGTGCTCGCCCCTTCGCACCAGCGAGCGCAAAGAGCTCGCCGATGTTGCCGCAGCAGGCGGCGTCGTTTGTTGGGGTTTCGGAGCCACGAGTGTGTGTTGCCTCTTCGCAGTGAGGCTCTCTCCCTCTCAGACAAATTGTGCTCGCCTCTTCGCACCAGGGAGCGCAAAGAGCTCGCTGATGTTGCCGCAGCAGGCGGCGTCGTTTGTTGGGGTTTTGGAGCCACGAGTGTGTGTCGCCTCTTTGCAGTGAGGCTCTCTCCCTCTCAAACAAATTGTGCTCGCCTCTTCGCACCAGGGAGCGCAAAGAGCTCGCCGATGTTGCCGCAGCAGGCGGCGTCGTTTGTTGGGGTTTTGGAGCCACGAGTGTGTGTTGCCTCTTCGCAGTGAGGCTCTCTCCCTCTCAGACAGATTGCGCTCGCCCCTTCGCACCAGCGAGCGCAAAGAGCTCGCTGATGTTGCCGCAGCAGGCGGCGTCGTTTGTTGGGGTTTTGGAGCCACGAGTGTGTGTCGCCTCTTCGCAGTGAGGCTCTCTCCCTCTCAAACAAATTATGCTCGCCTCTTCGCACCAGCGAGCGCAAAGAGCTCGCTGATGTTGCCGCAGCAGGCGGCGTCGTTTGTTGGGGTTTTGGAGCCACGAGTGTGTGTTGCCTCTTCGCAGTGAGGCTCTCTCCCTCTCAGACAGATTGCGCTCGCCCCTTCGCACCAGCGAGCGCAAAGAGCTCGCTGATGTTGCCGCAGCAGGCGGCGTCGTTTGTTGGGGTTTTGGAGCCACGAGTGTGTGTTGCCTCTTTGCAGTGAGGCTCTCTCCCTCTCAGACAGATTGCGCTCGCCCCTTCGCACCAGCGAGCGCAAAGAGCTCGCTGATGTTGCCGCAGCAGGCGGCGTCGTTTGTTGGGGTTTTGGAGCCACGAGTGTGTGTCGCCTCTTTGCAGTGAGGCTCTCTCCCTCTCAAACAAATTGTGCTCGCCTCTTCGCACCAGGGAGCGCAAAGAGCTCGCCGATGTTGCCGCAGCAGGCGGCGTCGTTTGTTGGGGTTTTGGAGCCACGAGTGTGTGTTGCCTCTTCGCAGTGAGGCTCTCTCCCTCTCAAACAAATTGCGCTCGCCCCTTCGCACCAGGGAGCGCAAAGAGCTCGCTGATGTTGCCGCAGCAGGCGGCGTCGTTTGTTGGGGTTTTGGAGCCACGAGTGTGTGTTGCCTCTTCGCAGTGAGGCTCTCTCCTCTCAGACAGATTGCGCTCGCCCCTTCGCACCAGCGAGCGCAAAGAGCTCGCTGATGTTGCCGCAGCAGGCGGCGTCGTTTGTTGGGGTTTTGGAGCCACGAGTGTGTGTCGCCTCTTCGCAGTGAGGCTCTCTCCCTCTCAAACAAATTGTGCTCGCCCCTTCGCACCAGCGAGCGCAAAGAGCTCGCCGATGTTGCCGCAGCAGGCGGCGTCGTTTGTTGGGGTTTCGGAGCCACGAGTGTGTGTTGCCTCTTCGCAGTGAGGCTCTCTCCCTCTCAGACAAATTGTGCTCGCCTCTTCGCACCAGGGAGCGCAAAGAGCTCGCTGATGTTGCCGCAGCAGGCGGCGTCGTTTGTTGGGGTTTTGGAGCCACGAGTGTGTGTTGCCTCTTCGCAGTGAGGCTCTCTCCCTCTCAGACAGATTGTGCTCGCCTCTTCGCACCAGGGAGCGCAAAGAGCTCGCCGATGTTGCCGCAGCAGGCGGCGTCGTTTGTTGGGGTTTTGGAGCCACGTGCGTGTGTCGCCTCTTTGCAGTGAGGCTCTCTCCCTCTCAAACAAATTGTGCTCGCCTCTTCGCACCAGGGAGCGCAAAGAGCTCGCCGATGTTGCCGCAGCAGGCGGCGTCGTTTGTTGGGGTTTTGGAGCCACGAGTGTGTGTTGCCTCTTCGCAGTGAGGCTCTCTCCCTCTCAGACAGATTGTGCTCGCCTCTTCGCACCAGGGAGCGCAAAGAGCTCGCCGATGTTGCCGCAGCAGGCGGCGTCGTTTGTTGGGGTTTTGGAGCCACGAGTGTGTGTTGCCTCTTCGCAGTGAGGCTCTCTCCCTCTCAGACAAATTGTGCTCGCCTCTTCGCACCAGGGAGCGCAAAGAGCTCGCCGATGTTGCCGCAGCAGGCGGCGTCGTTTGTTGGGGTTTTGGAGCCACGTGCGTGTGTCGCCTCTTTGCAGTGAGGCTCTCTCCCTCTCAAACAAATTGTGCTCGCCCCTTCACACCAGGGAGCGCAAAGAGCTCGCCGATGTTGCCGCAGCAGGCGGCGTCGTTTGTTGGGGTTTTGGAGCCACGAGTGTGTGTTGCCTCTTCGCAGTGAGGCTCTCTCCCTCTCAGACAGATTGCGCTCGCCCCTTCGCACCAGCGAGCGCAAAGAGCTCGCTGATGTTGCCGCAGCAGGCGGCGTCGTCTGTTGGGGTTTTGGAGCCACGAGTGTGTGTCGCCTCTTCGCAGTGAGGCTCTCTCCCTCTCAAACAAATTATGCTCGCCTCTTCGCACCAGCGAGCGCAAAGAGCTCGCTGATGTTGCCGCAGCAGGCGGCGTCGTTTGTTGGGGTTTTGGAGCCACGAGTGTGTGTTGCCTCTTCGCAGTGAGGCTCTCTCCCTCTCAGACAGATTGCGCTCGCCCCTTCGCACCAGCGAGCGCAAAGAGCTCGCTGATGTTGCCGCAGCAGGCGGCGTCGTTTGTTGGGGTTTTGGAGCCACGTGCGTGTGTCGCCTCTTTGCAGTGAGGCTCTCTCCCTCTCAAACAAATTGCGCTCGCCCCTTCGCACCAGCGAGCGCAAACAGCTCGCCGATGTTGCCGCAGCAGGCGGCGTCGTTTGTTGGGGTTTCGGAGCCACGAGTGTGTGTTGCCTCTTCGCAGTGAGGCTCTCTCCCTCTCAGACAAATTGTGCTCGCCTCTTCGCACCAGGGAGCGCAAAGAGCTCGCTGATGTTGCCGCAGCAGGCGGCGTCGTTTGTTGGGGTTTTGGAGCCACGAGTGTGTGTTGCCTCTTCGCAGTGAGGCTCTCTCCCTCTCAGACAGATTGTGCTCGCCTCTTCGCACCAGGGAGCGCAAAGAGCTCGCCGATGTTGCCGCAGCAGGCGGCGTCGTTTGTTGGGGTTTTGGAGCCACGAGTGTGTGTTGCCTCTTCGCAGTGAGGCTCTCTCCCTCTCAGACAAATTGTGCTCGCCTCTTCGCACCAGGGAGCGCAAAGAGCTCGCCGATGTTGCCGCAGCAGGCGGCGTCGTTTGTTGGGGTTTTGGAGCCACGTGCGTGTGTCGCCTCTTTGCAGTGAGGCTCTCTCCCTCTCAAACAAATTGTGCTCGCCCCTTCACACCAGCGAGCGCAAAGAGCTCGCCGATGTTGCCGCAGCAGGCGGCGTCGTTTGTTGGGGTTTTGGAGCCACGAGTGTGTGTTGCCTCTTCGCAGTGAGGCTCTCTCCCTCTCAGACAAATTGTGCTCGCCTCTTCGCACCAGGGAGCGCAAAGAGCTCGCCGATGTTGCCGCAGCAGGCGGCGTCGTTTGTTGGGGTTTTGGAGCCACGTCTGTGTGTAGACAGACTCGCCTCTTCACAGTGAGACTCTCTCCCTGTGACAAAATTGCCCCCCGCCCATGGGCATCTGTGACCTGTAACAACACCATTTACCCCAACCTATTGTGCACGCTTGTAAACTAATAAGTTTAACACAAATTGCTTACCATCTACATCCTTCTTGACTAAGAGCTCAGTTGTGCTGGATTCATGGGCATCCAATATTTCCCGAACGCAATGCCCGTTATTTTTCATACCATCATGGAACCAGGTCTTTCTACCTGCATCAATGTAGCGCATCACATAGTGAAAATATCCATAGTACACAATACCTGTCAACGTCCACGTTGCATCAATTGTGCAAATTTCCTGGGTGAGTGTAAAAGCTGTGTTCCCAGGGTCCGCATATGCTGCAAATAAATACGGACCACTCACAATCCTAAGGTTTATGGGAGATAGTGGAACACAGCATGGGCCTATTCGACTCGCAACTAACAGCTGGTAATGCAGTGACTGTTCTACATTCAATCCAACTGGTAAGTAAACAATGGTAACAGGAACACTTACACAGTTTGAGATTCGTTGGCATGATGGACAAACAGCATATACTACCCATGTACTCAAATGGGAAGTTAGGGTCTGCTGTGCTAAGTCTGCAAGGCTTGTTCCTCTCTGCCCAAAGGGGAAAAGGTGAGGGTAACTTCTGTTCAAATCATGTCGCACTTGATCTCGGACCACTGTTAATTTTGCTGCATCGCCACAAACACTTTGAAACTTATCACATAGTTGAGCAGCGAACGGGGTCACAATACTTAGATACTTTGTTGCGCTGACTCTATCTGTGTCCCATATATGATATAACAGTGTAAATAATGAGTCATAAGCGCAACTCCAGTCTCTTGGATCCCATTTCAGCCCCAATATTTTTATGCCAGCTGCAGAAGGGTCTGACAAATTACTCCTGTGCAAACTAGTCCACTTTTCTGATGTTGCAACACGCTTTTTTGGACGGGCTTCAATATGTTCATGCACTGTTCGCTTCCTTTTACCATTTTTAGTTTTGTTCTTAGAGCCACCAGTATTATTGTCATTATTATCATCTAGGTCTTCCTCTGGTGGAAGTTCAAAAGTTCTGAAGAGTAGTTCGTGTGAATATTGCAAGGTCCAGTCCAGTGCAGAGTGCAATAGTGGTGGCCGGTAAAGGAGTGACTGGGAGCTCAGAAATTGAGCAATGCGAGGGTAGCGCATAGATGCAGTAACTGCACTTGGCAGTTTACCCTCAAATTGGAGGCGTGTCATGTCATCTAAAATCTCAAGATCTCGAAACTCTGCTTTCAGGTCTGCAGATAATCCACCCCGAATTTTGGATGCTGTAAATCCTTGCAGAATTAATGTATTTAGTGCGAATGAGCTTCGTGAAAGCGCTGTATAGTATGCTTGATGTGAAAATAGATTGAACAGGTCAACCACATTGAATATCCGAGTCTTCCCTTGACTAGCGTAGTCAGTCATAGCAAAGTTCGGAAGAACTCGTACCTGCCGTCTTCTGATAGACATTGATGAATCATCTGAAAGTTGACAACTGATTGTCTCTTCATCTGTGCAAACTGGAACGACATTAGGAGGCAATCCCTCAATCTGCACATTAATGTTTGCACTTGTAAGCTTTACAAATAGCACTTCAAGTGCCTCCTTGCCATCTGCCAGCGGTGACGAAATCCAATCAAGTACAGTGCCTTCTCCTCCATTTGTTACTCCACACTCTGTTGCTATATTTTTCTTTATAATCACAGGCATTCCTCGACATAACGATAGAATTCCAGGTACATTAGACGAATTATGATGCGTCAATCCCCAAAGCATTTGTCGTAGGGCTGGAGGGATCTCTGTTGCCCAACGCTTCCTACCTCCTTTGCGACGTGTCCTGGGATCTGTATCGCTTTCTCCGACTGTATCGATTGAGTAGAAATGATGGAGTGATTGACCGGTATCTGCTGCATACTTTTCACAACCTAAACTATTTATTGCGTCACGATGTGCGTTGAGGCCAGTGATCACCGATACATGCCGGAAGTCTGTTGATTTCAAGCGCTCTGCATTCTTACCATGTGAGTTGACTACTAATCGATTTAGAAATTCTATATCCTCATCAGTACACTGCTTATATCTCATATTGACAAGTGCCGCTCTAAATCGCTCATCAGCATCTCCCATCTCCCGCTGACGCATATTCTCCCGCAGAATTACCACATGCACAACCTGTAGCCAGGCTAGCTTCCCTAATGCCGATTTCTGATGATAGGCTGCAGTTCCCTGCTGTCCTACTCTTGAGCTATATAAGCTATTCCCTCGAACAGGTGCAAGCTGCCCAAAGTCTCCAGCAAAAATCATGTTGAAGCCTCCAAAGACTTCTGAGCGCCGGTTGTGGACCATGGATAGCATCTCTGAAATAACAGTCATTTCAGAACACGAAATCATTGAGACCTCATCTATGAATACATACTTTACATTTTCAAGTGCTAATCTCAGAGCAGGCTTCATTATCCGTGTTCCTGGATACTGTGGGTTCAATCCAAAGGCTGAGTGATAGGTAAAACCTCCAATATTAGCTGCAGCTGTTCCAGTTGGGGCTAAAAGTAGTAGGCAATGTCCCTCGCCAAGTTTTTCGAAAAATGATGATAACGCCTGGATGACACGTGATTTTCCAGTCCCTGCCATTCCTCCAAGGTACAATCGTATGGGTGTTTCCTGTCCACTTAGATGGTGATGTGTGACTAATCTATATGCACGTTCTTGTTCACGATTCAAAGAGAACTCTGAAATTATCTGATCCACTATAACTGTAGCATTGCTGAAAGTGACATGGGCCTTGGATTTGCGGTTGAAGTGATCAAGATATGACTGATCTACAAGAGTAAACTGAGCATGATGGTTTGTAGTCTCAAAGGACTGTATATTAATTGGTTCTTCGATGCTTGAATGAATAATGGTTTGGGTTATCGACCTCGTAACACGTGCATTTTGGAGCTGTGAAGACCAAAATTCACGTGATCGGCTAGGAAGATTGAGTACCGCAGTTGAGAGAGAAGCCATACATTGAGATATTGTTGATGTCCAGCCTTTATTTTGCATGACTCTTGAGATGTCCTCTGCCTGCCTCATGGTCCTTGCACGCTCACGACCAATGATCTCATCATGTAGTAAATTCCAGTCGTCATCTGTGGTCTCTGTATGTAAAAGGGAAATATCATTCAGATCAGGTTCAGCATCAGGATCAGCAGCCACATCAGATGCTGATTTGCCATGCTTCTTGCTATAGTCATCACGTGCATCTAGACACTCATATCGTAGATTGAAATTATCCATCACCTGGATTTGACGCTCACTAAATTTGTACTCATTAAATGCGTCTTCCCATGATTGATCAAGCTCCTTGAGATCTTTACCTGTGCACCAGGGCTTGAAAAATGTCAGCATTGTGCAGCAATAATATTCTCTATCGCCTACATCTTTGCGTGGCAGAGAACCGCCCACAAAATTGGGTACAACATCCGCTCGTGCATTATCTAAAAAGACACGATGAGACGTATGTTGGGGGTGTTCATGGATAAAGGGATATCTTGAGGTATCAATTGCACCAGCTCCAAGATCAAGTGATAATGGGTCTTCACCATAGCTATTTGATTCCCCCGATGTCTGAGCTTTTCTTTTTGTTTTTGTGTACATACGGATCCAATCATACATGCAGAATGCACGGTGCTGCAGAGGGCGATGCATATAATCCTGCACAGGTGAGATAGGAATTAATTTTACTCTATCTGCTGATGACTTAGAGCTCTCAGCAGAAGCAATAATAACACGATATTCTGCTTCTGGATACTCAACATCTTCGCTCTCAGTAATAACATGTTTCATTGGAAATGCGGACAAGACCTCAGAAACAAAACCTTTCCAATATACAGTTTTAAACTCATGACTCTTATAGTGGTCAGGTAGGTCAAGCAGGTAACTGGCAGCCATGGGGGCGCCTACCTCTGACTTTGAGGTGAAGCTATTTACAATGCCTGTTATGATCTTGCGTCGCTTCTCTGACCGCTCAGAGGAATCATCTAATAGTGCTGCTTGTCGCAGTAACTGTGTCCGAATAAGAACAAACATGCTTGGTGTTTTTAAACCAACCTTTGTAATGTAATCTGTCGCATAAGCTATAACTGCCTTGAGCGCAGTACCACTAAGAAGGCAAGTAACGTCAGTATTGCATCTTAACATATAACTAAGTGCTGGGTTAACTGTATTCATCCGTCGCTCATCTTGACGTACATGTATATATCCAGTCTCGTCAACATGTGTTTTCGCAACTAGACGACGTGGGAAGCGAGCCTTACAGGTACCACGCTTTGTCAGACACCTTGCATCACATGTGCCATGCTTGTTGGTCCGGATGAGTAAGTCGTTGACAATCCGAGCGAAGTGCTCATACCAACCTGATTTATTCTCAATATGTTCAGGAAGACAATCCAGAGGTGATATGTAACCTGGTTCTCGCCGATGTTCATGTGCATTTAGCATGGCACTACTCATTGAACTGTCAATCAATCCACCTTGATGACAGCTATCAAGATAATCAATCATGCGCTTCTGGAACGAGCATGTTGGATCAAGGAGGCGCTTGCGTATTTCCTCAGGCGATATAGCAAATTTTAGCCAAAGGAGAAGGTGAAGATGAAGAGTTAATCGACCTTGCTGTTCCACTGTGCCATAATATGCATTGGTCTCTCCAAAAAGTCCAGCACCTTCCCTTTTCCAACGCAACACCTCTTCTATAAAGATCTTCACTACGAAATGAAAGAACCTAGCACTTGCCACAGGATTATTGGACAGTAACTTCCACTTTTCTGGATCGGAGAGAAGACTTATTTTGCGTTGATCAAAGGGTATATCACTTCCTGCATAATATAAGCACAGAGGATGCCTAATATCTGCAGGTGCAAATGTGATAAACCACGTGGGAGCTCCAAGATATGCAAGAAGCGACCAAAGCTCATTCCTCTGATACCGCTTTGCGGTGATGGATCCTGGGACATGAGCATTCACCATATCCAACTCAGTTACAATTCTGAAACACTTTTTTTCTTCCTCGGTCTCAGGCTTCCAATGAGGCTCAACCTTCAATTTTTCAGCCATCTCTCCAAATACATCAGGACTGATGCTCATGATCATATCTGCGAGACGCTGGAATTTGTGTTTGGAACTGAGGAAAGAGCCTGCTTGACTTCCTTTTACGATCTGTTCCTGATTGAATGCTAACAAAGCAAATTCTTTATCCATCTGAAAGCGCTTATCATAATACATCAGGAGATGTTTCTTATGAGCGTGCTCAGACATTTCACCTTTTATAAGATTATTACAAATGCCTCCCATCCCATATGGAAAGAGCCACGGAAACATATTGGGGAATAGATTACTATTATGCCACAGCGTGTCGGGCTCAGTGCCATGTGGTACAGCCAACGATCTGTTCCCTTTAATCATATGCTGTGCTGCAATTGCGGTAACAGCCTTGTAATTATCAGCTGTGAGAACATCAAATGCCATTCCTGTCACTGTGAATGGGCAGGAGCCATCTGATGGTCCAACAGATACTTCCTCATCATTGACAGCACGTGCCTGTGCTGTATTAGTTTCAGCTGTCTCATCATAATAAATATAGTTTGGAAATTCGCCATCAGGATATGACTCCATGTTGCTTTCAGAAATTAAGATATCATGATATAACTCATTATTTACTTTTAGCCAATTCAATGCAGCCATGACACGGTTACGCCTGATCACAAATGGTATTCGCTTCTTATCTTCATCAAGGGGCCTTGCAGAACCAGTGAATACAATAGCCAATAATTCATCAAATTCATCGCGATGTGGTGGAAGCACATGGTACAACTTTGGATATGGATTTGGATAGCAAATCATATTTCCGTTCATCCGGTTCATACCTGAGCTAACAATGCGAAGAACACACTTATGTCTTCTTGACCTTGCTATGAGGAGTTGCTCTGCATACGTCAAATCTTTGAACACTTCTGGTATTTCACCAAGCCATAAGCCATTAGCAATTGCAAATTTTGGGACTTGATTGTTTTCCAGCGAACGCTTACACTCAGAGCATATGCATTCACAACCAGGAGCAATCAATGGTGTCATAATCTGTTGCTGTGGTGCAATTGCTGTTTTTCGCTCAACACGTGTCACTTCCGGGCGTATGAGTAACCGATTGATCTGTTCCTGAAACTGACCGATTGGTGATAATGAATTAATAAGTGAAATCTCGCCACAAACTGCACACGCGTCCTCCTCAACGTTTCTAGAGATAAATCTATCACAGAAGGCATTGATAAGCCGTCGGATTGTCTCTGGTGTGTTTGGTGGTGGTGGAAACTCACGCGCAGTTGAAAAGATCATGTGATTGCATCGGAGTAAAGTGATTTCATTCTCGCATGTCAGCTCACATATATGATCCTTGAGTGCACGCACAATTTGCGACGAATCACTCACAATGATTCCATGCCTACAAGCCAGTTCTGAGCGTTTACGCACGGGCAGTTGCTCAGCAAGCACAGATGGTGACACAGAACATGGTACTAATTGTCGATCAATGAGCTCAGACATCTCAACCTTGAGTGTCCGAATGTGCCCAATAAAACTGAAAGTAGCATCTGGTTGCAATGAGTGAACAAAGGGCTCAAACTCTTTCAACGCCACAGAGGCGACATAAGTGGACGCGAAACTGACTGGTGACAGGGGTCGTGTTTCATTCAAGGGACGAAATATCGCCCACACATGTTCACACGCATCTGTACATACATGACTAAGAGCCAATCGCATCAATTTCTCTGCACGCCCTTTTCCATCGTGTGGGCGCGGTATATGATGGGCTGAGCAGATGTTTCGCAATGACGCACCACGTAGAGCGGGAGCAACATCGGCCAGGGGAACTTTCAATGCCAATTCTTCAAGCGCAACCTCAGTGGAACTCAAATCACGATAACACATGAACTGCCACCAATCGCTCTGTTGTATCCGACCGGCAACATATTGAGAATTTGTATATTGCATCAGAGACGTAAAATGCATTGGTTGACCTCTGGCAGTTGCATCCGATACCTCAAGTCCACCCCCCCGAGTCAAAAGCCCCGCCTTTGGAACACTAATATTAGGGTCACTATTCTCTCTTCTACAATCCTCTTCCTTAATCCGGTCTTTATTCGATGCAGGATAGTCACTAACACACACTGTGCGAAGTTTCGGGTACAAAGTAGAACAAACGGCCTGTCTCCATTCAAGAGACCAGGAGACAGTAATGGAGCATCGGCATGAAAACAATTGTGCAAAAAGATAGCGCTTGATCGCCCTCCGGCGACGATATCGCCGACGCAACACTATAGCAAGCCATCTATTATACAGCATAATTGCATACTCATGCCGATCCGAACCGCTTCGAGCACTACGAGGCGCATGCCAATAAAGCTCATTGCAGTACGCTACTAGGCGCGGATCATCAAACAGCTGGGACATATATTCTCTTTCATGCGCAACGACTCCAATGTGCGGGCCAGACGATGCTTCATGACGCGACACCTCGGGTGCACTGCGCAAGATCAATGAGCGAGGGCAACCAGGCTGGCATGAATGTTCGTCTAGCGACATGAATCTGGGACCGGCTTCTAAGCTTGAGCGCGTAACGAACGAAATCAACGCGGCCGATAGTAGAGCAGTCCAGAATATAAGAGGAGGGCGCAAGATGCGCCGATAATCGATCATGGATGAAGGTGACTTCGCGGATGTGTCGCGTGGCGATGGATGTGGGGGAGGATTCGGCGATGGAGAAACAAGAGGGCATCTATATATGATGCTGAGGCGGGGAATCAGCTGACTCAGAATGTAACAATGACGCACTCACCTCAGCGACGGAACAATGGAGCACAACGCCCTTTGAAGACGGCTCACGCGTGAAGAGCACGGCTCGAGCGTGATGTTGTGGTCGGTGTGCGCTGTTCAACGCGTTCCTGAAATTGAGTCAGTCAGATCGCCTTCACAGCCGCGCCACCAAGCTCACCGTGTCCCTCGTAGACCGTGTGCCGTCGAGAACGACCACCGCGCTTTCAAGCGTGGTTCGAGGGCGATGATGTGGTCGGTGTGCGCTGTTCAGCGCGGTTGAGGACGTTCAGGTTAGTCGACTCGTCTCCGCGATGCGCCGCGCAGCTCACCGTGTCCGCCTCAGACGCTGGACCATCAAGCTCACGTCCGTGAACGTTTTCTGCGTTGCCAAGCGCGACTTTGAGACGGGCGCGCGCTGTTCAGCGCGTTCTTGACGCCCTAGTCAGTCAAGACGCGATCACGACGCAGCACCGAGCTCACCGTGTTATCCCTGTCGAGAACGACCTCCACGGTGCCAAGCGCGGTGCGAGGGCGATGTTGTGTTGGGTGTGCGCTGTTCGATGTAGTCCAAGACGCTCAGGTCAGTACTCGCGATCGGTCTTTGCAAACGCTCCACGGGGCTCACCGTGTCTGTCGCAGATCTTGACGCCGTCGCGCTGGTAGCATTGCGGCAGATGCTGCAGGTCGAGCGTCAAGTACCGCACGCCCAGCAGCGCGCCCAGCGGGCGCACCAGCGTCCGCATCATGTGCCGCGAGCAAATGCGGAAGACCGGCGCGTCGGCCAACGCCGCGCCCAGCCACTCCGCCGACGCCACATGCCCAGAGCCGGCACCGGCGACGGTGACGGTGACGCTGCAGGCCTTGAGGCCCTTGAGCGTGGGCTTGAGCGCTGCCAGCACGGCGCGCACAGACACCTCGTCGATGCGCAAGCTGAACAGGTCCAAGTACTCCAGCTGCGCGTACCCCGCGAGATGCGCGGGCGCGAGCTGGTACAGCCAGTGCGCCTGGGCCAGCTCGGGAACGCCCACATGAGCGTCAGGCGGCGCAGGCCCGGTGCCGGCAGCAGCAGTGCCAGGTCGTCCGTGTCGGTGGCAGGGATGTCCGCAACGTGCAAGTACAACAAGTCCGCGGCCCAGAGACAGCCGCTATCCCCCAGCACACCGCGCACATGCTCAAAGTCGACATTGCATCTACGCACGCGCGGACACCGGCGCGCAATCTTGGCGTACCACGTCGCCAGCCGCGGTTCGGTACAGGCATGCCGCCAGACTGACCGTACAGGGCACAAGGCGGCCGCGCGAGACTCGGATGCGCCAGCGCCAGCGTGTCAGGGCCGGGTTGAGCTCAGGACGATCGAGCGCAGGAACAGGCGGGTGCTGCGGTGCGTGTGCAGGCCTACAGTGTGGTAGAGCTTGAGGTCGGTCTCTGCGTTGCCAAGGGCGATGCTGCCGTCGATGCATGCTGTTCAGCGCGTTCCTGGACCCAAGTCAGTCAGATCGCCTTGACAAACTCGCCGCCGAGCTCACCGTGTCCCTCAGACACCAGGACGACCTGGGCGCTGGCAAGCGCGTTTCGCGGGGTTTGAGCGCGATGTTGTGGTCGGTGTGCGCGCGAGCAGCTCGTACAAAGCGACGTGCTCGACGGCCTGGCTGGCGCGCGTCAAACGGCAGACAGCAGACCGGTCCGCGCGGTCGGCGCACGGTGTACATAGCATAGCCAGCGAATAAACACGTGTTTCTGCTGCCATCGCCGTTGAGCAACCGCAAGCTGCGAGCTAGAGACTGAGCACGCGACACATCGACCATGCGGGCGTGCACATCGACTTGGACTGCGAGCGGGGAGCGCTAGCATCGAGCAGGAAATATGGCGCCCAGTCGTCGAGATGCTGATCGTCGGCCAGTCCATGAACACGCGCATCCTCGCCGTGACTTGCCTATTTCGTGTGTTGGCCGTCTTTGCCCATAGACGTCCGACCTACACTGACCTCGATCGCACAGATGTCTTCGCTGCGCGTCCAGTCGTTGCGGCGCTGCCAAACTGCCGTTCAAGCTCGCCGATCCGTACGTCGAGCTGCTTTCGATCCTGCGTCGTCGAGCTGCTGACTGTCGACCAACTTTGCCACGGCCACGGGCTCGTCAACGGCCGCTACGTCAAGTCTGGAACGGACGCGTCGAACACGGTGCGTGTGTTGATCTTGAGCGCTAGCTTGTGCAGGGGAAATCACTGACGTTTCTTCTTTAGCAGTCTTGCACATCGAAGGCTCCGCGAACGGCAGCGCTGGTTCATGCTGGAAAGAATGGGTACGTCAAATCGTCCTCGCACCACCACTCACGATGCTTCAATTACGCAAGACAGCATCAAGGACGTCCCATCGCGCGCACACCGCGACTCCCGCTGTCCAGCGCGGATGTTGTGGTGGTTGTGCGCAGTTCCGCGCAGTCTGAAGCCCAGGTCAGTCGACTCGTCTTTGCCAACATGCCGCCCAGCTCACCAATGTTATCCGCAGATCAGGCGCCGTTGAGGACGACCCCCGCGTTGCCAAGCGCAATGTTGTGGTTGGTGTGCGCCGTTCAGCACGTTCCTGGAATCAAGTCAGTCAAATCACCTTCAAAGCCGCGTCGCCAAGCTTGCCGTGTCCCTCTTGGACCCTGTGCCGTCGAGGACGACTACCGCGTTTTCGAGCGCGGTTCGAGCGCTTCGCCACGAGCAAATTGGCCTTCGGTATATGGCTACTGGCTCGAGCTGCTGGGAACGTCTGGGAAAGGCGCGGACATCGCCGCACTGTTTGGGCCCTGTCTGCCTCCGACCTTCAGTCGCTCTCCGAGCCAGATTTCGCACGGCAATCGAAGTTCTTTCTGGCAAAATAGTTACCAAGTTCTCGTCGGAATTAGCGGCCCTGCTCAGCAGACGCACACAGCTGTCAGATACTTCTGGAGCGATTGCATGGCACAGCAGATTCTTGATTCGAGACGATCGTGTACAGTGAACATTTAGTACCTATACAGTGGCAGGACAGAGTCAATGACCGCGTCAATGAAGGACTTGTGGTGATCTTCCTCGCATGTTGGAGCCTCTCGCCAATGCACGTGCCGATCTAGGCAAGTCTCGAAAGCTTTCCCGCAGCCTCCGTGGCAGACGAAGGACCTGACTTCGCCGTGCTCCACACCGTGCTCAATCGCGTTGAGCACCTGGTCAAAGGACATGAGGCAAGTCTCACAGATTATGATCGACTGTGGTGACAAAGGGCGAGTCGACCGGGCGTGCGCGGGATGTATCAGCTCCGCCCGGCTCTAAGCACACCATGGGCGTGAGGAGAGGACAATGAGCCAACTGCGTCGTGGATGGAGAAGGGGGCGGATGCTGGAAGGGCCCTTGGACCTCCCTTATACCCCAGAGAATTGGTGTCGTGCGACTCGTGCATCCACGCTGTTGCAACCGTGGGCGAGTAGACGAGCGAGTTGTCTCCTCCGTTTGAGGAGCTCATCGGGCTCCCCAGCGGGGTCAGGAGACCGCGACGGCCGAGGGCGTGCTGGAGAGAGTATTGGAAGGGAGTAGCCCCAGGCTCAGGGGACGGCGGACGGCTGCACAGTCTCGTCGCACAGTGCGCCGTGATAATCGGCGACTCGCTCGGAGCTACCGCTGGAGTCAGCGATAGGGATGGTGACTGTGTCACTGTGAGAGGCTGAGTAGCCAAGGGGAGGGAGGCCGCGGCGGGAGACGTGTCAGTGTCGATGGGCGCGCTGACGAAGATGCGGAAGCCGGGCCCATCGAGCCCAATGTAGGGCTCAAGGGCCTGAGTCGAGAGAATCGGCTGTGCGACTTGGGTGGAAGGCGACGGTGGTGACAGCTCTGGCCTGTCGGATTCGGCTTTAAGAGCATCGGAGAAGCTGTATAAGGGGCCGAAGTCGTTGCTTGCCATGTTCGAGCTGAGACGGCGACGGTGGGTAGTTGGAGGCCGGTGTGCTTGCCGACTGAGGTTATAACATGGATGAGACACGTGTTCAGACCGAGTTGAGGTGTGAGTGAGAAGGCTTCCTGATTAGGCAGTGACAGGATGACGTATAATTACTCGTTACATTCATATCGGCAGACGAGAGTGTCTTGCTCCCGCGGCACTGCGAAATGCCTAATAATCCCTTCAGGGACGCGGTACTCAGAAGAGTGCACAGATAATGTGTTTCTGTAGCACATGGGCAGACAAGATAGAGTCCGCAAGCACCCACAGATTTGTCATTGCTGGGACTACAGGTCTACAAATGTTACATAGATGATCGGGATAGGAATCGGACCTGTAACGTCCATCGAAGCCCTGCGCTCTGGGGAGAAGAAGAGGGGCGAGCTGCGACTGATGACCAGATTATCCACAGAGTCCACCGACGATGTGCTGCTAGTTTGCCAATCGTTGTGGTATGCAGAGGTGATGTCTGAGGTAGGCAAGCTGGGCTGGCTGACGTGGGGACAGCCTGGATACACATGTCCGGTGGGTTGCGGCCGTGATGAATGGGTGTGTGGTTCGACCCCGCGCGGAGCGCCCTCTGTAACTAAGTTCTATTGAGTTCCATGCGTGCGCAGCATTGCGTGGCGGCTCTGACGTACAGAGGAATGTATCTGGGACTGAATCGAGAAGCCCCCGGGCGCCGGCGATCTGATCCGGATCTTGGCTGCTCCTGTCACTCAAACATGCTTGCATTCGTGGGCGAATCAGCGGCGGACTATCGGGCGCCGCAGGGGTGTGCTGATGTGAAGGAGTGGTGCATCTCTCGCTGCCTGGCTGGCGTGGCGTGCATGACGAGCTTATCCCGCGAAGAGGGTGCCACGTCCGACCCTGCAACGACGCGGCAGGGTTGGTCACGGGCAGAGTTGTGCGCTCTGCGACAGCTAGGTGGTGGGCGGACACGACTCCTGCACATATAGCCACAACCACGATGACTGCGATGATAGCCGCGGCGGCCACAGCCTGGGGATTGTTTGGTGACATGCCTGAAACACACATCATGGGTATGTTTTTTATACTTGGGAGGTTAGCTCGGGCAGATCACTTCGAAGAAGGAAGGCGACAGTCCTTAGGGGTTCCTCCGCGAGGCTGTCGATTTATGAAATTCGCTCGATGAGCTGTGGGACGCCGGAGAGAGATTCGGATGGAAGGCGGGTGGCGATCTCGACAGTCCGCATCGCTGTGTAGCCTGGCTTGGTAGATGGCAAGCTTCAGCGGCCAGAGTTGACGGGGACGGGGGGAGGGGCGCATGGGGCGGCGCTGTCTTTGAATATCCCGGGACTTGCCGTTGTCAGTTCAGGGTTGACAGCTGGAATAAGGTTCACAAGTCTAAAACCCCGGTTGTAGCAACATTATCTTACTGGCGGGGACCGGGACTTTGTTTCTGACTCAGTGCTCGTATGGTGACGCACGTTTTTGGAAAATGTTTGTGGCGGGCGACTCGGGAATCATCGGCGGTGTTATATGGTTTCAAACCACAGTATGATTCCGATCTTTGCCTGGACTATTTAAGGGGGAGACATACTCGCATTGCTCTCCATCTCAAGAAAATGTGCCGGTCGGTTTCGTGAGCAGATCTACCTAGGCTTGCTCGACGTATGCTCATTTTGCTCAGGATCACGTTCGATTATTCCCAGTGTGGGGTAAGTGGCGGGGCGATTAGCTGCAATCTCTGAGGGCACCACAGCACCACGTCAATGCCCCCGTCGAGCCCGCCTTTTATCTCCATTGCCGCTCGCCCCATTGTGGATCAAGTTTATATTGCTTTTGTTCATTCTGTCGACAGGTATGGGAAAATGGATAACTGCGCGTCAGGACTGACGTATCAGTAGTACGGCCGAGGGCCTTATATCCGTATTCGTGCCGCATCGTCCGGGAGCTGCCCTGCCTGCAGCGCCGGCCCCGTCCCGACCGTTTAAGGGGGCGAATGCATTGTTCGGGGTGCCGTGTTAAGAGGGCAAGCCCCGCGCTGAGAGCGTGCGTCGATGGACCGGGAGGCGAGGGTCTGGATGAGAAAAGGAGTAGGCGCTTGTATGGAAAGCTACGAGAATCGACTCCCATGTGGCTTGGGACTGACGGGGGGGGGTGTGCCGGGGGAATGAGTCAAAAATCTGGCCGTGGTCATTGAGCGAGGCAACGAGCGGCTCCGGCGACGCAGAAGGGCCAGGATACTGTCTCGAGCTGTCGCGTAGCTCTTATATGACGGAGTCGTGCGTTGTGTAGCGCTACCCACCGCCTCGTATTGGCCGTGCGTGCTGGATGACTTCTGGAGCGAAGGGCAAGGGGCAGCAGTGTGGTATATTGGGATAAGGGAAGGATACGTCAGTGGTCGACATGGAGCACGCTACAGCACTGAAGAAAGTGGGGGGGTTCTTATGTAAACGAGGCTGTCGCCTTTCCACACGGTGGTGGTTCGGGGGGCCATTTCGGGAAAGAACGACTCACGCGTGCCGAACCGCTGCATCGCGAGGACCCACATGTTGCGTAAGCTGTCGAAGCCCTTGGGCGACTTTGACGCCGCGATGGCGAGCTGCGGGTCGCAGATTTGACCCCTCGCGATCGGCAGCCGCGGCGAGCAAATAGTGCGCGATCTCGACAACGGCGCACCCAGCGGCTCTGGCGCGCGAGAGGCATTGTCCGCCGTCGTTCTTGAACCCTGCCACCCGCTGACGGACTGCCGCTCGAAACAGAAACTGAGAAATAGTCAGCAATTGGACAGCGGAGCCGGCGCGCATGGCGACGCAGCGCGCGAGTGAGAAAATCGGCTTACCTAGCTTGGAACGACTCAGAGTGTCTCCAGTAGTACCGCTGGCGCACGCAGTTGGAGGTAGCCACAGCTGCGGTGAAAATGCGTCAGCTCCGAAACTGAGAATGGGCAAAACTCACCAAGCGCCGGAGCTGACGACACCGCGCTGCTGACGTGGCATTGGGTAACCTTCCTCAGTGCTCGCGCGATGCATCCACGGCTGTAGATGCTGTGGAAGGGGTGAGATGGCGGTCACATCAAAACACGAGACATGGACTCACTGCCGCTGTACCGTATACGATGGGGTCGTCCCCCACGATGAGATGCGCCTGCCCGCTTCTTGAAGGACTGGGTGACAACAAGGCACCCAGAGCCCTACAGCGGAACGACCGCAATCTGCGATATGATGAGCAGCTGCAAGAAACGCCGGCGCCGACGATATGGGCGCGCGAAAGTGACGTAGCTCACCTGACCTGCAGTGCCCTGGACGTCATCCGCGCAGTCCGGGCCGCATACTGCTCGATACAACGGCTACCGTGCCAGCAATGAGAAGATGCGGCACAAAAATGAGATGTTACGCACCAGCCTTGGTTCCGGCGACGCTCCGCGCGACGCGCTGCCCCGCAGTCGATCCATCGCATTCGAGCGAGCAGTGTCTGCTTGCAGCACGTTACCGCCATCGCCGGCGAGAGTAAGAATCGCGCACCTCTCAGTCAATATCCCAAATTAGCACATGATGTGGCGGGCGAGCGCGGCACCAGCGGGAGTCCGAGATCCACTCGCAACGCCATGGTCAACGATGCGAGAGCTCGTTGTGCGGGGATGTTTCGATTGGCGAAGAAATCCAGAGCACGGTCGGCGCGATCGGAGGTGAGTTGATACAGCCAAGCAGTAGCCAAGCAAACAGCAGCCTGTGGGCGTCTGGTGGTCTGGCGAGTGCAAGGAGACTGTCAGAAACGAAACAAAAGTCTTTGTCGAGGCGAGTCGGCAGCTGCAGAGCGGGAGCGACGAAGAGGATGGCGGTGGTCTTGGATAAACCGCACCTTGACAGCGCCGGTGCGTCTCGCAGCATCCGAACCAGGCCCGTGATGCCGCCGGCGTCGCGAGTCGTTGAAGTAGGCGAGGACGGTGATGACAGTGTTGTACAATAGTGTGTTGTGAGCTGAAAGAAATACAGCCTCAGTACCGAGTCGCGAAGCAGCGAGACAACAACGGCTTACCAAGCGCGCAGCGATGAATCCCTGGAGCCTGCGCCGACGGCAAGAGAGAGTTGCGCGTCCTTGGGCGCGGTCCCGAATCGATTCCCCGGAGAAATGCAGCGAGCCCGTAAATTGCGGCGCCGCCCATGGTGTTCCGAGAGTAGCTCACCGCCCGCCAGCGACCGAGACGTTCCCACTGTAGAGGATATCAGTAAGATGCCGCATAGTACTCACGCTGCTGGATGCAGGACAGCTACAGGTCCACAGGTGAACCAAGTTCCGTCTGCGAAGCTGCGAAGCAAAGAAGAATTTAAGCTCAACTGGCCAGAATCCAGCAGGGAGGCTTACTGCAGCAGGCGAACACGGAGAGCAAGTGGTGCACGCGCCGTCCTTACTGACACCAGTGCTGACTGCATCTGTTGCATCGCAGCGATGCCCAGAGCATGGAGAACGGAGGCAGGAAGTTGGAAGGGTAGTCGTCCGGGGAATAGTCGCCGGAGGAGCGTGCAATGCAGCTGGCAATGGAGTAAGGATTAGGAAAACAAGGCGGGGCGTCGAATGCTGACCTTGTCCACGTTCAACGCCAGCGCCAATGGCGTCATTGCGTCATTGCGTTGCATATAGACCATCGCGCATTGGCGGACGGCCGATAGAGGGACAAGGACAAAAGAGCGGCGTGCAGGACGTCCAAAGCGGGAGTGGAAGGACAAGGGATGAGCAACGGTGCCGCGCAGCCAGGTCAACCGTCAGGTGGTGATGTTTGGTCATGGCGCGGGGAATGACGCAACATCGTCGACGTCGCGCAGCTTGAAGAACGAGGACAATGGCGCATGTTGATCTTGAGCGCCCGATTGTGGAGAGCGGCGTGGAAAAGCCTTAGAGAAGCAAAACGGTCAGCGCGAGTCGAAGACCCAACGCCAGCGTACCGTAACAATCACAGCAATATAGTAACAGCCGGCCATTTGCATGTACAACTAAGTGCTGATTCCGAGCACCTTGCTGTGCTTGAGCACGAGCGCGGAAAACTGGATGGAGAAAAATGAACCGGTCAAACCGGCGGGTAAGTGTTAGATGAACGGGATTTCAGACGACGCACAATGCCGGCAAGTCGTCGAGCGTCACCGTGCGCCAGGATTTGAAAAACTTTGTGATGCGCGAATCTCATTACCAGCCGCGACGATGAACGCGCCACCAATGTGACAGGCTCGCCATTGCCGGTGCTTGCTACTGATTCTCGGGCATCGCGCGCGCCAACAGCCCGGCATGTGATGCGCCAGCCAACACGCTCTTGACGTGTGCCCACACAGTCTTTCGAATCTCGCTGCCTGTCAGTCCAATATGCGTGTCGAAAGTATGCCGAGCAAGGGCTCACTCTGCTTTGCGCCGCCGTGTTCTTGCCGTTCTTTGCGAGTAATCACAACGAGTGGAATGGCATGAGCGCGCGTTCAAATCCGCTTCGCAAATGTGCGACAGCGGCGAGGTAACGATGCAAGTGCAAGAACCACCGGGATTGACCGAAAGTCCCAGACCATCGATTCTGTCCGTACGCCGGCATAAAGGTCATACAATGGATTGATCTACACCAAAGAGTCCATCACGTATACTGCTCCGCGGTCAACGTGATCACAACACGCGAAGTCCGACTCCCACTGGTCGGGCAACATTCATTCAGTTTCCATCATCCACAGACCAACAGGCTCGTTCGCCAAGTGAGCGTAAGCGTGGATATTGAACTCAAGGGCGGTGCCCAGGCCCTGGTCCGAAATGGTGTAGAAAACTACTCCAAGAGAACCGCTGGGCACCTCCTCCGTCATGTCTCGGCGCTTCTTGAGCTCTTCGAAAGGTTGATCGAGGTCTAATCCCCCAGAAGACGCGTCGAAGAATGGTACTGCCGAGTGCTGAGTCAGGTGCAGAAAATCCTGAATGATATCGTACCTCGAGCAGCACCAATCAACTGTAACGGAACTCGCGGAAGAGATTTACTTGACGATTGAGCGCTGTTCCGCGCGCCCGGGTTTGTAATAGCTGCGCTTGCCCGGAGACGTGCGAACAGAGGGCGCTGGAGTAAACCGTCAGTGGCAGTAGCGTAATGTCCATACACGCACCCTCTTTGACAGCAGCCACTCTTGTCTGGAACGAGAGACCGCGCGTCTCTTCCTTCGAGGTCCAGCTCGGCAAGGACACGGTGTCTGTATCAAGAATACAGCCCAGACGGCAAAGGGCGAGCTCGAACTCCTGCTCGAATAAGTTGCCAATGAGGACCTTCTTCTCGATGAAACCGGTCAAATCCTTCTTCTGAATCCTTGTTGGCACAAGGAGTTTGCTGTGTTTAACCTCTATAAGGCTGATGAATAGCGCCCCGGTCGTCTGACCCTCGAGAGTGATGCAGCGCTGTCGGTACGGCGGCCCGGAGCATTCAAAGACCCGAAAGTGCTCGTGAGGCATCCGACCAAGATTCACGTATTGCCCGTTCGTAACAAACTGTAATATCTTCTTGAGGGTTCTGCAATGCACAGTCAGTCAAATTCCAGGGAATAATACAGCAACTCACGGGAATAGCTCAGGGCATCTCACCCACCGCCGTATAGATGCCGCAATTATCTCGGCTTCGTCGCGCTGTGCTGTATACCCGACAATGCTGCCCGGAACATAGCTCGGTAAGGCTACCATCGTAAAAATTCGCGTACATACCGAGGAGGAGGAGTGACTTTGGCGTACATGTCACGAAGCTGCGGCGCCCACAGCTCATGATCCAAACAGTCCTTGCTACCGTCGAAACTGGAGTAATCTCCAAACATGATTCCGAGTGTTTTCTGCGATTGAGGAAGCGTCACGGGGGGGTTGAAAACCCGAATGTTAGGTATGGCTACTCCAGTCCGCCGGATAATCGAATTACTGTGAAGGTATGAGTAAAAGCGTTATCTCGTCGGTTCGCGCGCACATAGATTCGACGATGTAGTTCAAAACCTCAAGGTCCTTGGACGCTATCCGCGCGATGTACGCAATCTGTTCACGCAATTCGCTAGAACGACATTTCTCATTGAGAACGGGATGCTCGAACAACTTAAGACTTGCCTGTCTAGCCCCTCGGTAACAGTCTCGACAATCGGGCCCCCGTCGTCTTCGTCACTGTAGGAAAATGCTCAAGCCCGAGACGCAGAATCAAGATGATGGTGTCACACGCACATGTTGTCCTCGTCTTCTGCGGCCTCACTACAACACCTGAGTGAGCTGGCAGGTTGGTGGCACGGCACACTTACTCGTCGATGAAAGTTTGTCTAGAAGCACAATGTCAGCGAAGTGCAACAATTTGTCAGGCACAACTTACGCCTGAGTCGCCTGCGGCGTTCCTGCAACACTTCTGCCAGGATATTACATTGATATCCCAGCACATGAATGGAAAGAGACGCACCCTCCATATACGGCGGCGGCAGTGCCTCTAAACCAACGAGTCACATTCCCTCCATAAATATCTGCCATATCGACTTACGCAGATTCTTCTTCTGAACCACCGAGCTCCAGGGATAAATCCCGCTGCCTAGGTTCGGATAATGAGACTGAGATAGTAGGAAAATGCCCGCGGTGCACCAACCTGCTGTTCTTTCCTGACGGCTCCTTGACTGGCGACCTGGAAGCTGTATGAGTAAGGAACTCAAAAGCTAGTTCCGTATCACCTCTCACCTTCCAATGTGGCGCTGTATTTCGGACTTGCTTGACTGTCGCTCAGGACTTGCGTCGCGACCAGATGAAGCCTCCGGGACTTGAACTTTGGCGCGCTTGGGCAACACCACATCCGAAGGAGAATGGCTGCGCTTTACTGCAGTCGGAGGGCTGCTTCTAGCGACATCACGTCAGAGGCAATGGCGTATCGATAACGACCACGTACCTCGACGTCGCGGTCAGCTTCGAGCGAGTGCGAGGAGGCATCTTCGAGCCGGAGCTGAGCAGTCCAATGCAAAAGCAGACGATGCGGTGTTTCCGAGAGATATCTGTCAGATGTATAGGTACTTATAACCTGCACCAGCAAGACTCGCCACATGACGTTTGAAACCGGTGGATGCCGATTCCGTCGCTCTCACCTGCGCGACAACACTGCCGACTATCTGAACGACTACACAGCATTCGCATTTTCCTTTTTCTGCATAAAGGCTCCCAGGGCTCCCTACGGAACTGCGCAAGGTGCGTGTGCTATCATAGTGACCATGCGCGAAATTTCTGAAGAACCGCAGGTCGACGTTGTTTACGCAATGATTGACCATCATACGAGTTTGGCTGATCAATGGTACACAGCACAACAAACGGCGGCGATGGCTTAACTGTCCATGACCTGAACGGTAACGACAACACGGCGGTGATGACCATGATCACCTGCGCAACTCGGCAGAACTGGACATATGACGACTTACCTTCGTGTGCGTACACATGGTCATCGTATGTGTGGCAAGATGCAAGCAATTTGGCATGTGCCACACTGCTAATCCAAGCAAAGAACACGCTCATATTTTTTTTCCAGAGCTCGCACCTCCTCATGGACTTCTCCTTACCCACGTCGCACTTCCAAGCCATGCCCGTCATTGACGAAGACAGCGCTGTGCCTGTCTTCGACTTTCCAAGTTCCTGTACGATTCCTCCTTCGCCCGCGGAGGATTCCTCTGACATGCTCCAGGCGCTCGTGTGGATCAGCTGTATGCTGAACTGATTCCCATGGCCACAGACGATGCTGCTTTTCCCAGCGAGTTTTTCAAGGCGAGCATCTGGAACAGCATCACAGTGGATGATGACTCACGACTTGCGCAGAACGAGGTCGAAGCGTCGCAGTCAGTATGCACTGAATACGGAAGCCCAACGTCGTACAGACTGTCCCGCGATGGGATTGAACTTTCGTTTCGCATTATCGGTATAATCAGCGGCCTCAGTCTCCCGCCGTTCGACCACCACCACCTGTGCGCCCTCCGAGTCTCCTGTTTGACCTCGTATTGACTCTACTCATGGCTTCGAAGGCGTCCTAGCAAACTTAAATACCTGCACCAGCAGGTGTCTCTGCACGCGCCACATTCTGCCGGCTTCGACGCTCAGATTCTCGGTATCCGCGGGATCGTTGAACGCATGTCGTCCATGGTACCACACCGGATCATTGACCAGTACATGGCCAACGCCGACCACGGAGTGTCGTTCAGCAACAGAATCTTCGAACCGAAGGACTTCGTCGGCGACCAGGCGATCGCAACCATGCCATACGGCATGGACCCCTCTTATAGCTTACGCGATGCAGCGGCAAGGCAGGACCTGGTATATTCGGACGACAACTTCGTAGACTACCTACGGTGGGACTCGCCCGGATAGTGCGTACAGTCCGTCGGCCGGATGTCATTCTCAAACTAAGACGTTCTGCAGTGCTAGGATCACGCCTATCTCGTTCCACGTCGGCGACATAGTGGAGCTGCGATTCAGCTTCGCGTTCTTTCACAAAGACCGACAATCTCTGATTGTGAAACCCCTTCTTCGGACCATCATCAGCCTTGACACTACGTTTTTCAAGGTCAGTTGGAAATTCTGACTTCAGACCTCAGAATTAACTAACTGGGACATCCTGCAGACCTTCTCTCTCGATAAATTGGCGCACCGCATCGAAAGGCCGCCCACTGCTTCACGGAACCTGAAGCGCAAGCGCATTGAGTGCTCTGACGCGGATGAGGCCTCTCACCACGTTGCGACCACAAAGCCGAAGTACCACCACGGGCACAGTACAGGTCTGCGCTTTCTTATTGATCTGAGCGTCTTAAATAACCACCACAGACGCAGCACCCAGTAACGTGGCGCTGTCGCGCGAAGTGCACACCATTCAAGCAGGACTTCAGGATATGGCCATCGACTCTGCAACAACCTAACGCCTGCGGCGTGCTTCACAAGCAAGCGAGAACGTGCCGAATAGCACGCTCTGAAACGGGTTTTTTGTATCACTATTTATGAATGACGCTGTGAAAATCTATAAAACCAATCCCAAGCTTCCAAACTTGACTCCGATTATTTTCTCCAGTTTGCTTGTGAGCGACTTTGCCCAAACTTCATCACTGTAACCACGTCAATCCAGCACCGCGGAAAATAGCGATATAAAGGACCGTGACATTAAACTACCGCTGTGTTCAGCCCCTGCCACTCCCACACCATGACGCCCAAGTGAGACAAACGGACTGGGCCGGATAATCGATACTGACGACATCTCAGCCCTCCTCGCCGCCGCGGCCGCTTCTACTACACCGTCATCTACCCAAGCCTTTACAAGGCTGCACAACGCTCAGTATATAGACTGCTACTCGTCTTCACTGAGTCTCACTGACATCAATTACAGAACAGAGCCATGGATCGCTACCGCGAGGCTCGCGACCTCATCGAACATGATGACGCGCCCTTCTGGAAGCCACTCTACGGTGCAAAGGACCATGCCATGTTCATGGACATTCTCCATTGCGCAGCCAAGAATCTGTCCGAACATACTACGCTCTCAGCTCTGTGGATGAGGGACGCTGAGACAGTGCAGGTTTGTCATGATAACTTTCCATAGCCGCGCATTCCCAGATACTGAAACCAGCGCGCAGGAAATAATAGCCGTGGTCGTTGATGGTCACACCGAGAGGCACTTCGCTCCTATTGTGAAGGCACTGGATAGTATGCTGCGCAAAGCCGAGGCCGCTCATGCGAGCACATCACCCCCGCGAAACATCTAGGCCTTCGCGTTGTAGTCCGCAGCGACAAATCATGGCCTGGCTATCGAATATATGATTTGATTTTGATATTTGTGTTTCGAGCCACAATCCCCTTCCGAAGAATGTAAGAGACTTCATCTTCGGGTGAACGCATCACATGACACATACCGAGTCCACCGAGCGAGCCCCAGGTCACTGGACTAACTCCCAAGCAATAGAAATTTCAGTCATGATGAGATTAAGCTGCAGACAGTTCGTGCTCTTCGCACTAGCTATGCAAAGTTGACATGTGGCTACGCGTGGTTTTGGCATCTACTTCCGCGGAGAAAACTCCGATCTCGCGCTTGAGGTTGATCCACTGCATCAACTTCCAAAACAATCTCGCCGCGCCAACAACGGCCCACCGCAGGTCATAGTCGCGGGTTCACCATCATATCAACCCATCGGCGGTGTACACTGTGGCACAAAATTGGTTTTATGCGCGTGATTCGGTTTATGAATTGCGAGAACAACTCCGACTCCTGTCCCACCATCATGCCACTACCGGAACTATCCCATCGCACACCCACATGTAGCGCAGAAGTACGTCAAAGCTGCGGTCGACTTCGCTCAGATGAGCATGAACTTAAGCGCTGCTCATGGCCATGTGTTCCAGCCCAGACTTTACCCATTCAGCCTCACGCATATCATGGATATGAACATTGCCTCTCACCCGACTCACTCTCTCCTTCTTCGCTCCGCCATGTCTTTCCCATCCATGCAGCTCGCAATTCCTTCGTTCGCACATGAGACCGAGGTCCTGAGTTTTGTGGACACCGTCGCTCTCTTTCATCTGGTACGCTCGGGAATTCTGACTACAATCTTCGTTTCGTAGACTCAAAACAACTTTCACAGGGTAGCATGTCTGATCCTTTCACACCGCGGGTTGAAACTGTGCGTTGCCAGCCAAATATTGTTCTCACTCTCACGCCAGGCGCAGATCTATCGAGAAGCCGTGCGAGTCTATGTCGACCTCCTCAACGGCGTCTGTGCTCTCCTCGACTTTGTGAACCTCGACGAAGTCCACGGGAAGCAGATCGTACGCATAGACCACGACCGCCTCATCGACCTCTACGAGGCCTTCAACATCTACTCCTCGTACCCTTTTCACAACGTCATGTACAAGATCGGTGCGTCGACTGGCTGAGATTTTTACCAACTCTAACACTTAGCTCAGCGTCTACCATCAGCACGATCAAAATCTGGCCCGTGCCTCGCTTCCAGAAAGTCTTCCTACACTCCCTCCCCGTCGAAATGATCAGCATGATCATTGGCTTCCTCGCCGATGACACCGATCTGGACAGTTTCGCGTCGACATGCATTTGCTACTTTCGTATTTGTGGTCCTCGCCATCTTTATCGAGTAAGTCAGCCGACATTCCGATCGAAACGTACTCACTATCAGTAGACTGCATACTTTCGCATGAAATACAATACCGATGTTCTCCACGGACCCGGAGCTCCGGAAGCCGAGACCATCTTCCTCGATGCTGTCGATTCCATGATACTCGCCAGGAGCGCCGCTGTAGAATCGATGACGAAGTTCCTCTCGGATCCCACCCGCTGCAAGCACGTCCGCCTCGTCACTTTCGACAACGAATGGCTTCGACTATGGCCGACATACGTCGCGGACAAACACATTCTACCCAGTCGCGCAGATTCCGAGATCTTTGCGCCGCTTTACGACTCGATCATATCCGCCATCTCCTGCTTACGCATTACGCACATTCGCTTTGTCTCTCTCATGTTGCCGAACGACTTGGCAGACCACATTGCTCGTCACCCCTCGATCACTACTCTCGCCATCGACCGGTGTGCTCCATCGCCGTTCCCCTACGGCTTCCTCGACGAGAGGCCGAGGATGGGGAACATCACCAGCCTATCGATTGGCTTCGAGGGCGACATCCTGGACCAACGCATGCAATGGCTGTTGATGGCACTTTGCCCCAACCTCGCTCACTTACATGCCTACCCCGTTCAAGGGCACGGAGCTCTGGTACATTACCCGTACTGTACCCAGAGCCTCATGCACTTGCATTACCTCGAGGAGATCTATTTTCACGGAGCCACCGCCGCTCTCTCCGAGTTCACTGCTTGGCTGCGCCTTGCAGGGCCTCGTAGAGGAATGCCGGGCCGTCTCAGACGGCTGAAAATTCACTCTTTCGCGCCCATGTTCCACGAAGATGTCTTTCAACTCGTTGCTACGCTTGGACAACTTCATCCACACCTCGAGGTCCTCAGTCTGGAAGGAATCGACCGTGTTCCCTCTCTGCTTCTATCCGACATTCGCTGCCACCTCGAAAACCTCGAGGCGCTTACTATCGTCCGGCGCGCCAGTCTTTCTCAGGCCTGCAACAAGCTGTGCAGATGGGACGAACCTATATATGTCTACGCCAATGCTCTTCGCGACTTCCCTACCCTCCGTCACCTTGCGATTAACGTGCAATGGAGTCGAGAAACATACAGCCCCCGCTGCCTTGATCACCTCGTTTCCGTCTCCCCGAACAAAGGTGCTTGCGTGAACATACCATTATATCAGCTAGCTAATGTCCCTCTTAGCGTGCTCGCCTGGCAAGTCGAATTTGAACCTCGGCAGTATTTGCATGGACGACGACCGAATGGACGACGGCTATTCACTTGTTCTTCCGTTTGCAAGCCTTTGCCCCGCACTGGAGTCATTCGTCCTTGTGGAGAACAGCCCATCGCTCGCCTGTGAGATTGTGCGAGTTGCACCGGGCATTTTCTATATCGACAAAATTACCTACGACGTCCCTGCCGAGGAATTCGGTAACTGGAACCCGACGCCTGCCTGCACCTGGGTTGAGACGTCGAGAACATAACCCTCTGTTCCATTCATTCAGTTGAACACCCGATTCAGTAAATTTTAAATTATATTGCGGAAGAATAAATTATGTTCTGTACTATACCGGGTGATGTGCACAACCTCCGGTTCAGAATGTTCCTCAAGTGCGCGATTGATACTCCGCCCTGTGCTTCCGTGACGGAAACGACCCACTCTGCAAACGCGTCGGCTTTGAGCCACAGGTTGCTGACGAAGGCCAGATTGTTCGCGCTGACGCTGCGCCTCACTGCGCCGCGGCAGGCTCAAACTGACGGCGACGATGCATTCCTATTCGCGCGCGCTACATGATGCACCGCCTTTTGACGCCTGTGGCTTGTGCTTGGCGTGTTCCGCGAGAGGTCAATCACGTACCCAGATCGCCGACGCATGCTACGTATGATGTCATGTGCGCAACTTGCATCGCAGCCCAATGCAGCATCTTTCACGCAATGAACGCTTTTTGGGCGTGCATCTGGAAGCTGTCGGGGACCGTGCTATGTTTATCACGCTTGGCAGGAATCATCATACCCCTCCGCCGACGGTGGGTATCCTTGCTGGAAATTCGTGTTTGCCTCGGCGCTTGCGTGCACATGCAGGCAACTGCGCAGCCCAACATTTGTTCAGAGGGACCTTTTACGCTCAGAACAAACCAGACAAGTACAGCCGATTCGCGTGTGCCACTGCACATCACATCCTCATGGACTCCCTACTGTACGGACTACAGCCCGTGCTCTCTGCGAGGCTACATGCGGCATCTAGCAGCAAACTCGCCCCACCCTCGTCCACACGTCTACCTCAAGGTCTCCGATTCATTGACACTGTGACGGGGTTCCACACGGTAAGCGGTTGACCATACGTTAACAACTTACGCTGACGCTTCATAGGGCCAACTGGACAATCCATCCATTAGTCGCACTCGGGAGGTGAATACTCACCTCCCTTAACGGCCGTACAATTGAGTAGCTCATTTTTGCCTACAGATATACGACGCAAACATCCCGCATTATACAGCATTCATGGTGGCTTTCATTTACCTTCTCCCACATGCAGTCGAGATTTGCGAGGGCAACTGTTCGCGTCTCGAGATTCGCGAGGCTATGGCAGAGCAGCTATATCGTTCATATGAGGTTCCCAAGGTCTATCCTTTCCACGACCTCGCATTCCATCTTTGTGAGCAGCATTAAATTGAGACCTTTGTCCTCTGCCGACGCTAACAACGAACAAGCTACCTCAATCTCCCAGCTCGAAAGGAACCCGTCACCGTATCTGCAACGCCTGCACTTCCTCGACCTTCCGATCGAGCTGCTTGCCATCATTATAGATTTCCTACCCGCCGTAGACATACCACCGTTTGCCCAGACGTGTTTCGGTATCCGAAAGCTCTGTCGTCGACGCTTGCGCGAGGTTAGCTGCTATCTGCATCTATTTACTACCAACTCCTTAACGCAGTATCCAGCGTGTCTTCTTTCGTCTCAGATACGATCTCAACATGTTACACCAGCGAAGAACGCACTCATACCAAGTATGCGCGGCGGGCCTGCTTTCACTGCGCAAACTGCAGGTCGACACGAAGAAGCTACTGGACGATTTTGTCCAAGACGAAACGTCTCGGAGTTCGACACGCCTTCTCAGCTTCGACAACGAGTGGCTCCATCTCTGGCCCGCTCACGTGAAGACCTCTTTTGCACTTCCAGACGCGACCAACCTCAGCGTCTTCATGCCGATTTACACCAGTCTCACGAACGCTCTCTCCGAACTGAGCATCAATCACGTCCGCCTTGTTTGCGCCGCCATCATTGTCCCGATGGCGCGGACGATTGCCGCTCATGCTACCATCTCGAAACTCACTTTGGAGCGCTGCAAACCTAGCCGCGTCCTGGCCAACATGTTTCTCGGCTGGCCGCTGATGACCAACATTACGCATCTCAGTATAGGCTTCGCCGGAGACTCCAAGGCACAGCGCACCCAATGGGTGCTGATTGCGCTTTGCGCTCCACGGCTTCGCCAATTGCATGCCTACGCGGCCGATGACACCTTCGACAAGCCATGGTTCCCCCCGTCTAGATTTTACCGCGCCCTATCACACATCCACACTCTCGAAGTTCTCCATCTACACGGCGTTAATCTCGTCCTCCGTAACATCGTCAGCCTTCTCGCGCACGCCGCTGGCCACTTCCGCGACCCGGGGAAGCTGCGGAAGCTCAAAATTCACACCTGCCGCCGCATGTCCGTCGTTTCCGTCTCCCTGCTGGTGACCACCTTGGGCAATTTTCACCCCAACATCCGCGTGCTGGTACTCGAGGGAATTCACTGCGTCACTCCCGATCTGCTCTCGCACATCGGTGATTGTCTTCCGGCAATCCATGCGCTGTCGCTCTCCTGGAAATCGCGGGCGCGCAGTCTCTGCGGCCGCTTACATGGCTGGAAATACCCAATGTACAAATATGCTGAAGCTATGCGCTCACTCACCTCGCTGCGTCACTTCGAACTGAACGTGCATTGGCCGACGTATACCTACAGTCCCCGAACATTGTATGACCTCATCGAGATCCAACAATGCTCGCGTCCAGTCGCGGATCACGCTACAGGTACGATTCTCAGCTTGCCAGTTATATTTGGTTGGTTCTGACTCAACGTCCAGGTGATTATGACGATCAACTCGACGATGGTGTAGCTTTTGCGCTACCATTCGCAGCATATTGCCTACACCTTGAATCCCTGGCTGTCAGAGGCAGTGGTGTGCTCTTCGCCTGCAACATCGGACGAGCAGCAGCCGGAACTCCACTCATCAAGGAAACGAGCGCGTCCAACAGTCCGTCCAGTCAGTGGAACCCGATGCCTGGAACGACGTGGAACGATTGAAAACCTGTAATTAGCCGAGATATGGTTCCAGATACTTTTTATTTATATATGATAACACATCCAATCCGCCAATCTCGCATGCAGCTGCGAGCGGAGACAATGTCGGCACAAACCGGTTCTTGTCCACGCTCAACCATTTGCCTCGGCACCGCGCACGACTTCTATGTGCACCGTATCCCACGAACCATGCGTAATGCGTTGAATGTCCCTATGCGCTCTCTTAGACTTATCGCTGCGGCTCGCAACGCATCGTTCCACCATCGACGCTGTCTGTGGGGCTAAACTATCGACCACATCGTCCTCTGGCGATGCTGCGCTTTCTGGAGCTGCATGATTGATATTCTGTATCTGGCACCTCTTGGCCAGACTAATCACTGGGCTTACGCATTCATTTACGCGGCGGAAATGCCATGGGAAACTTGCGATGCTCGCACTCGCAGACGCAACTGACGCAACGGCTGGCACTTCTGACTCACATATCCATGATTGTGCGATGTATCATATCATGGCTATGCGATTCACGTCTTCATTGGCAGTATTCTCCTGTTCCTGCTAGGCAACTAGACGGATCCTCGACAATCTATACTGCCCGGAACTCTGCCCACGCTGTTCCATGCAATGGCCAACCACGCGTTTCATGCTGCGATCTGGTACTGATAATTGTCATGGATGCACTGCTGAAGCAGCCTTTTCTGTCGGGCATCAACGCCGAGCGCCATCTCTCCGTCCGCGCCGGCGCGCGCGAGTCGTGCACATGGGACGGAAAATGAAGCACTTCATTGTCCACTAACTCGGCAAGTCCCCGTACTGTTCTGGACCTCCGCTGCGAGCTGCCGCGCATCCTCTACAGAAAATCTGAAATACAACTCGTTATCACTTCTGTCAACTTTCCTCATCACATCTCACTCGGCATCATACGGAGACACTCTAGGAGCATCATAAGGGCAGCTGTTCATCAAGGCTCCCTGGCCGGGATGGCAGTCCGGTAGGACGTGTTTGCGACACAACCAATCCAACGGCGGACATCGACATCTGCATGCTACCGAGCTTCCGCAACACCTCTACTGCTTTGTCAAACCCGAATGTGGCAGATTATCAGCCACTCATCACCGGCGGATATAATCAACGTATGGAAGAAGTTGCTGTGCTCCCGTCCTATCGGATCGCAGGCGCAGCTGGACGGAGTACCCTTGCTCGCGGGCCGAATGAAGAGACTGCCAAAACATATTCTGATATCATATGACCAGCTTCTACGAAACAGTATAGAAGGACGAGGCCTGGACGGGTAGATGCACCATCGTATCATGGCCAACACAACTTACGACAGCACCGACTGGACCGTCATTCCAAGGCTGCGTCTACCTCTGTCACTCGAATATGCTATCATGCTCTTACTGACAACGCCGGAGCTCCAGCGCTTCGCCATGACATGTCGCCAACTATACCACTACTTCAGCGTGAACACGCACATCTTCTTCGACGTTGCCACTGTCCTCACCGACTTCTTCGACGATGTGAACGACTTCCGCGTCCTACAGGCGCGTACCGGTCTGCTTGTCTCCGGCTCCATTGCGCTGCAATTTCTCGCTCGCGTTTCGTTCGGCATCACCGACCTCGATCTCTACGTTGGCCAAGCCACGGCATTCGTTGTGATCGACTGGCTGAGACGGCAGGGTTACACTCCTCGACGGCAACTTGTATCGCAGGGCGGCGTCGACTCTATGTTTACCAACAGCCGACTCCGGCGAGTGGCTACACAAAAAGCGTATCGTCTGCGCGCCGGACAACTCCTGCTCCAGTTTCGAAAGCGCATGTCGAGCGACGACCACTGGCAACCATCAACGTACCGTGACGTGGACCTCATCATCAACAGTGCGAACCCTTTCCATAGCATTTGTGACTTCGGTTATAGTGCGTATTCCCGCCTTGATCTCCTCAGCAATACCTCACGCGTCGTATGAACAGCCATTACTATGAACCTTATCGCAGCCGACTACGCTATCTGCCTGTTCCCTCACGCTACATTCGTACAAAAGATGTTCTTTACACTCGAAAACGGCGGCGAGGCGCAAACGGAGATTGCACTCGCAAAGTATGAGGAACGTGGCTTTCAGCCCGTTTTTGTGCACTCTGACTCCTTCGCATTTGAACCGGGCACACGCTGGATGCGAGACGGCGTACCTGACGAGGAGTTGGCCAAAGCACGCGGGCCAGAAATCGACAAACTCGTACGGGCGCGTGCGAGCTGGATTCTCCCTTTAGCACCCATCGACATGAGCCAGCTGTCGCCTTTCTGGTCGTCCCGGCCATACGCCTTAGAAGATTTCGATAGCGACGAGCCGGTGCTCGGGCTGGAATACTGGCATCGACTGGGCTGGCGCGTCGCGTCCGATGCTGATGTGGCTGTGATTAGCACGTCCGTCTTTGATTGC
This sequence comes from Auricularia sp. M13, assembly GCA_037042915.1. NCBI lineage: Eukaryota > Fungi > Basidiomycota > Agaricomycetes > Auriculariales > Auriculariaceae > Auricularia > Auricularia sp. M13. The sequence continues at coordinate 832,795 of CM073197.1, read as the reverse complement.
GACGGTCTGCGCTCCTACTGTGTCCCACACGAGTTCCGGGCATTCATGGGTCACCAACTCTCACCACTCGCTGCGGATTCGTTCGGAGAAGAATTGTGCGTGACTTTCTTTTCTAAGCGGATTCTCTGGACCCTGATGCGCAAGTCTGCACCCTAGATTAGACCAGTTCATCAAACAGTACATAATCAGGCAGTCGACCACAATGCGCATACGCGGCACGACCCAGATTTAACACCACTCTGCTACAATGTACTTTCCAGTCTCTATTCTTGTATTTACAGATTCATTAAGCACTCTTGTATTTAATGGAATTGCCTTCAAATCTCAACATCCATTACAAATTCCTGACAAAGCAAGTGCGAAACTGGTCCGTTCCACTTTCAACACAACGTCGACACAGGCTACATGACGTCACTCCGTCATCGGCCGGGGATCATTGCCGACTGCCAGCGCCAGCGCCCGTCGATCCTCGTATCGATGACTGAGGAAACCGTCGCTGTCGCTGAGCGCGAACAGGCTCATCAAGTCTTAGCCCATTGCGACCGCATGCTCACGCCCTCGCAGACTGGTTAGTCCGCTTGAGTACACGGTGCTCATCTCAGGCGGTCCTCCGCCCAGCTTACGCAACCCATCCTAAGGCCCGTACGCAGCGTCCTGCCAGGTCTTCAAGATTTTCCATAAAGAGGACTCCCAGGATGATAAGGCGTATCAGTATGGACTCTGAAGATAATATAAAGTGCACTGGGAAACTGACGTCACCGGCCCAATGGGGTCAAAATTTCATGGCCAGCTTTTTCATCAGCCGACATAGTCGCTCGGGGGATAAAGAACGGCACTAAGCGTGACCGTAACAACCTTGCGCTCCAAACTCTTGCACACTCACAGCTACCGACTCTGGCCCGCTATTCTTCGCCTGCCCTTGGCTTGCTCGCTCTGTCTGCTGGAATATGTCTATGCGTGAAATTTTTTCAAGCGCTCGCACCCTGCTCATGAATGTGGAAGTTCGCAGCGTTGGCGTGTGTTTGCGGACGCCCGGGATACCCGAGCCCTACGGCTCCTGTTACACGCTCTCCTGCGCCACAGGATGCATTGCCTCGCGGTCGCGGACTCAGTGGCTGGCTCCACAGTTGCGACGGTCGGCTCATGGGACGTCGACTGATAGACGACTGCTGCTCTTACTAGCCGTAGTATGAACGATCCTCGGCATGGTGATGGCCTGTCAAGGTTAGGTTCAGCACGAGCGGGCCGCCTTCGTGGAAGTCGAGCGGGTTATGTATAACAGTGCACCTGTGGCGCCGCAGAGTTCGCGAATCCTGGCACTGGCCGTCGGCGAGCCTATGCTCAAGACAACAGCACATTCCGATCTCTCGTCCGTCTGACTCTCGACGTTCACTCGGGCATGCTCAATTCAATGGCTCTTGATCTCAATGATCACAGTCTAAGTCCAGATAAATCTGTTCCACGAGTCGTCTGTTCCTGCCAGGCGGCTCGCCCAACGGCACCACAGGAAACGTCTCCAGCAGGAAATTCTGCGAGGCGCTGTGGTCCTGTACGTATCAGGTCTCAGCGTCAGAGGGCGGGATGAACCATTCCAGGACGGAGAGGTCCGACTTGAATGCCGATCATTGTATCCGTTCATGCATTGCCGCGCTTCGTCTGAAAACGGCAACTCTGCCAGGAGAATCTGCACCAAGGGGGTTGCTGCGAAGCGCCCGGAGGTGATCTATTCCTGACAATGCGGTTTCCCCATTGGAGTCGCACTGCGGCCTATCCCATCTGAACAGCCGTATTTTCAGTATTCCCTTGGCATCGGCGTTCCCAGATATGCTCGCCAGATTCTCCAGGCTAATAAGACAAATATTCCGTCACACTGAGTACATTGTTATGGGTTTCTCCCGGTTTGGGCGACCTCAAAGATCAGAGCCTGGGAGCCCTTTCTGCGCGGAGCGCTATAACCGCCCGTCCAATGTCGGCCGGAACGTTGCCAAATCCGCGACCTCGCGGCAGACATTCTCACCAGATATATAAGGAGTAGAGTTCGCGCAGGTTGAGCAGTAGCACCCAAGGGAATTCCCTGTCAGCTCAAGTCTGCGCAACGATGCTTTGCCTGTCTCTCATCGTCCTCGCACTCAGCGCTGCACGCGCGGTCGCTGCGCCTCAGCCTTTGAGCAGCTCGACCGTCTCCCAGGACGCCTCATACGCTCCTATTGGCCCGCTCCCTTACAGCGAGCTCAAAGCCGAAGTTGTCAAGCTGCAAGGCAACAACGACTTGAAGCGCGACTCCGAGCTCAACAAGCGCGTCTGCGAAGGCGTTTATATCTGCGACGGGTTCAACTTCACGGGCATGTGCTACTACGCCTGCTATCCCATCAGCACCGCTATCGTCCCCGACCCGTACTGGGTGGCGAACATGAAGTCCGTGGGGCCTGACCAGGGGGGCGTTTGCTACTTCTCTAGGTAAGTGCGACCTCCGAGTCGTCGCGTACTGTAGCCCTTGCTCATGCCCCACTCACAAAACATGTGTAGTGGGAACCAATGCGACTCTGGCACGATTCAGATCTACTACTATCCCGGAGGAAACCTTGACCCTCCTGTACTGGGCGACATGGGCTGCTTCTACTGTAACCCTGCTGTGTAAATTCTTACTCTCAGAGACGAAGGGCGGGTTGTGAATTTGTTTAATTTTTGGATTTAGCGTTGGTAGAAATTCCATGTCTTCTCACCTGGTGGATGAACCTGGATGAAGAACGAGAGGGTATGACTAAGCACCAGGACTTCGAGCAGTCGAACCGGAAAGCACCGGCGCGTTTGCTCGTTTCCCGCTGACCATGACGACGCAGACACTGCCAACATTCGCACCATGGCCGTCGAAGACGCTGGCCCTATCGAAGATGGAGGCTGCGAGCGTCGTCGAGACAGGCAGCCGCTCAGCCAGAGGCAGAGACCGCTCCGAAGGCGTCAAGAGGCTCAAAGTCACCGTGCAGGGTATAGCTATACCACTGCCCAGCCGTAATCGTCAGCTCAACGCATCACATACAGCGACGAATGAGACCGCAGAACGACCTCTGCAAGCCAACGAGCTTCTGGGCATTGTCGACCGTGCTATCCGCGGGGTGCTCGATGGCAGCGACTTCCCGCCGCTCACGGCCATCTTCAGCGCGTGCCAGAAGCTCGTCATGCTGCACAACAAGGGCGCCGAAGTCGCGGACAAGCTCAAAATGGCCCTCGAACGGCGCTGCGGGGAGCTCTACACAGCGTACGCCAGCGAAGACTACGACGCGGTCAACTGGGTCGCGACTTTTATCAACAAATGGAATGTCTTCTTCAATGAGAAAGTCGTACGTAATGTCGAGTTTTCTTCCAGCTGAACTTTTGGCTGAGCTATCTGTGTAGCCCATAGTCAGCTCCATGCTGGCTTATCTGGACCGCGCCTACCTCCTCCCGCAGAATCTCCCGAGCGTGAGGTATGTCTGAATGGGGTTCGCGACTGGGCCGCGTTGAACCTTTTTGCCATAGACAGCAGGCTCTGGATATGGCTCACAGACGCATTTTCGAGAAAGACCCGTTCCCACGTCTAATCAAGCAAGGCATTGTCGCGTGGGCCGAATCTGAGCGTTTGTCAAGGTCTGTCGCTCCAGAAAACTGGAGATGTGTTATCTGACATATGCTCAGCCAACCTGACGAGCAGCGCGCTGCATTCAAGTCCCTTGCAGTAGCGCTCGACACGTTGGGCTTATACACGGAACTGTTCGAGAAACCCTACATCGCGCACGCGGACAAGTTCTACAGCGAGCGCTCGGACGTGCTCTACGAGCAGCACAAGCTCTCCCCGCGCGCATTCCTCGAGAAATGGAAGGTCTTCGCGGAGAGCGAGGAGGATCGTTCGCGGGCGGTCCTCTTGCAGGGCAGCTGGCACGCGGCGGAGCGCACCGCGGAGGAGGCCTTCATGCGGAAGCGCATGGAGTGGGTGTGCGAGGCCGCGCTCAAGGAGTGGATGGACCTCCCTCCGGACGCCGCGCCCATCGCCGTCGCGGGCCTGCGGGACCTGTTCGCGACAGCGTCTCGCGTGAACAAGCTCGACGTGCTGCGCAACGCGTGGCTCGGGTACCTCAAGGCGCGCGTCGAGCGCATCGTCACGACCGATCCCGATGTCATGGTCGAGAATCTGCTCAGCCTGCGCGCGTTCGCCCTGCGCATTGTGGGGGAGAGTTTTGGCGAATCAGGCGAGGCTGGCGAGAGGGGTCTGTTCAGCCATGCGCTGGACGACGCCTTCACGCGCGGCTTTGTGGCCGGCAAGACGAAACCTGCGGAGATGATCGCCAAGTTCCTCGACGCGAAGATGCAGCAGGGCCAGCGCGAGATGGCGGACGGAGAGTGGGACGGTCTCCTTGACCGTGTCCTTACGCTCTTCAGATACACTGCAGGTGCGCATGCTGCCTTATTACCGCTAGCCATGCGCAAGCTGACTGGGATCAGACAAGGACGTGTTCAGGACGTTCTACACGCGCGCACTTGCACGGCGGCTGCTCAAGGCGCGCAGCGCTAGTGACGACGCCGAGAAGAAAGTCATCCAGAAACTGCGAGAAGGTCTGCTTGATGTACACTCGACGTGTTCATCCCTTCTGACGTCCATGCGCAGAGCATGACCCCGAATTCGGCAAGGGCGACGAGATGTTCAAGGACCTGGCGCTCTCGCGCGACCTGCTCGCGGACTTCCAGACCAAGGACTCTGCTCCCCCTGGGATGAGCGTCATGGTGCTGCAGCAGAGTGCATGGCCCATCGCGCCGCGCGGGGCACGCGAAATCGATCTCCCGGCCGAGGTACGTAGCACACATATTATTGCGTCTTGTTTTCCACGAGGCAGCCTCTGATTTTTTAACGCGCGTGTAGATGCTCAAAGGCCTGGAGAAATACACGGCGTTCTACAAATCCAAGCACAGCAACCGCAAGCTGGAGTGGCACCACGCGCTTGGGACCGCGACCGTCACGGCGCGGTTCCCCGGCGGTAAGAAGGAGCTGAGCGTGTCGCTGTTCCAGGCGGTTGTGCTCTTGCTCTTCAACGACGCACCGCGACTGAGCATGCAAGATATTTACGCGCGAACGCATCTGGGTGCGTGGGCACACGACGTATATTGGTTGTGCTTCACCAACCCGCTGACTTCTTCGTTAGATCCGGACGAGCTGAAGCGGACGCTCCAGAGTTTGTCGCTTGGACGGTACCGCATCCTCAAGAAGCTCTCCGCCGGCAAGGACGTGCACGACGACGACGAATTTGAGTTCAACGAGGGCTTTACGGACGCCCGCACCAAGCTGCGCATCCCCTCCATCCAAGCCCCCGCCGAGATCGTACGTTCATGTCCTCCCGTGCGCGCTTTTTTCTTCTCGCAAATTAACCTGCTCTGCCCTGCGTATGAAGGTGGACGAAGACAAACGCGCGCGCTCGCAAATCGAGGGCCAGCGGAACTACACGATCGACGCGGCGGTCGTGCGGCTGATGAAGGCCAACAAGACGATGATGCACAAGGACCTCGTGCAGCAGGTCGTCGAGGCGGTTGCGAAGCACTTCCAGCCGTCCGTCGACATGCTCAAGAAGCAGATCGAGAAGCTTATCGAGGAGGGGTATATGGAGCGCGCCGAAGACAATAGGCAGAAATACGTTTATGTGGCGTAGTGCGCCGTGTCTAGGTACCGTCCTCCTCGACAATACAGTCTTGTTTACACTCCCAGGCATACTCTCTGCACAATTCAACTTCATGCATTTACCCGGGGCCGACGTGGCTCGTGCGGTGTCCGGCGCAACAGGAGCATTCGGATTCCCTGCGCAAGCATTTCTTCCTCTTATGGCTGTTTACAGCTTGCCACGTGCTGGATCTCTACCTTCGCAGTCACGAAGACCATAAAACAAGCCGGGACATTGCTTTCAGCTTGAGCAGGAGCGCATCTCTACCATGGCCATCTCTGCGCGCGCGGCCGAGCGACTCGTCTTCGACTTCGACAACAGCTTGTAAGCAGCAGCAGCAGCCGACGTCGTCAACGCCTGTCCCTCTGACATGTTGCGCCAGTCCCTATCCGCCGGGCGCGTGGTACGATGCGGAGACGAATCCTGGAGGCATCATCAACATGGGCACGGCGGAGAACTCGATGCTGAGCGAGCGCCTCATCCAAGTAAGTCTTCCCGCCGTCTGCGCACCTCCATATGGTTGTCGGACTGACGACACGGGCAATTGCAGGAGATCCATGAACGATTCCAGTTGAAGCCTGACCATCTGAGATATCGTACGCGCTGCCTAGTGCTGCTGCGCTGTCGCGCGTCAAGTAACTGACTCTGTTGGCAGGGAGTGCGATTCTACGAAACGATCGGATACCGACGACGGCGGACGCGCTGCCCGTCTACCTCAACCGCTCCTTGCGCCCTCTCGAGCCGCTTACTGTGGACAATACGGTTCCTGGCCCGGGTGTTGGCGCGCTGCTGGCGCATTTCCTATGGGCCGTTCTGAACGAAGGCGAGGGCGTCTTGCTCACCACCGTACTCTCTATGCCATGCACTAATTTATGCAAGCAAGCTGACTGGACTTCCAGCCCTACTACAGTGCGCGCGCTCCGTCACCTTCTGCTAGCTCATGGTGAAGTCTAATTGTGTGGACGATATTGTACAGCCGACTACCCTCGCGACATTGTGTACCCCGCGCGCGCGCGCGTCGTGCCGGCGCATATCCCCGAGGACGTCGACTCGCTGAGCCCGGCGGCGATCCCGTACATAGAAGATACGATCGAGAAGAGCAACGCGGATGGGATACGGGTGAAGGTGCTGCTCGTCTGCAACCCGCACAACCCGCTCGGGCGTGCGTACCCCGAGGCGACGCTTCGCGCCTATGCAGAGTTGGCTGAGAAGGTATACATAATATACTCTACTACAACGCTTCTATAGACTCGCTTTATGCTGATATTCAGCTCTGTCTCTGTCCAGTATGATGCGCACCTGCTCGTGGACGAGGTCTTTGCGAACCAGGTCTTCGCGAGCGCCTTCGTCCCCAAGCCTCAGCCATTCAAATCCATCCTAGCGCTCGACGCGCTGCCATGCGCGCCACAGCGCGTGCACGTGCTCGCCGGGCCGACGAAAGACCTCGGCGCGTCGGGCCTCAAGCTCGCGGCGTTCATCTCGCGACAACCGGAGCTGCTGCAACTCGTCCGCGCCGCATTGTCTGCGTTCCCCGTCAGCTCGGCCACAGACGCCGCGCTGGCGCCGCTCCTCCTCGACGATCGCTGGACGAAAGACTTCCTGGAGGAGAACCGCAGACGGCTGTGCGCGGCGTTCGAGCTCGCTGCTGGGTGGTGCGTCGCGCACCGCATCCCGTGAGCTTGCAATTGCATTTCCACCGCAAATCATCTCATCGCCAGGTTCGAACCTGCGAGCGCGGGCGTATTCATGGTCGTCGACTTTGCGCCTTTGGTGCAGAATCTTGGGAGCTCCGTTGAAGAACGTCTGGACGCTGCAAGAAGCGCACTGATACGCGCTGGCGTTTTTATGGTCGGTTAGATTTCGCCTCTACTTCGTTGTGTTGGTGGTAGGCATGGTTGACCATGTTGCAGAGGCCGACGACGGCTTCGGTGGATCCACTACCTTATCGTTTCCGATTTGTCTTCTCCCATCCGACGAAGATAATGTTGGTACGCCAAGCCCTATTGGCAGATTGCACACTAAGCCACCAAGCTGACGAACATGTACATAGTTGGGCTTGACGCGGCTGGAGAAGGCTTTTAGTCTCACACCCTGGGTTCCTCCCCACGCCCCGAAGGAACCATGATCTTGTATTCGTTCCCAGAGCTTCGATTCCGTGCAAGAACCAAAGAGATTTCTGCGATTGTAACTTGCAAGCCATGGCCAGTGATTGAATGGGGTGGATTGATTCAGAGGGCAGGTAGCATAGTCTTTCGTTCAACGTTAGCTTTAGGTAACTTAGGAAATCAAAAAAGACAAGTAGGAGACATTCGAGCGAATGAGAGGATCGGGGCATCATTGAATTCACGCGCTCTTCCTCGCGAGCCACGCGGTGCGGTCCTGCTGCCAGGCGTCGATGTAGGGACGCTTTTCGGCGTCGGAGAGGCCGCGCCAGTTCTCGCCGGCCTTGCGGCCCTGCTCCATCGCCGGGAGAGCTGAGCCCTCGGGCGTGAGGCGGAAGGACCTGAAGTAGCGCAGGAAGGGCGAGAGCGGCGCCCTGTCCTCGGGCGCCTTGGTGACCTTGGGCAGCGGCGACTTGCCCCTGCTGCGAAGGCGGGCGTTGATGCGGTGGACGGCGAGCGGGCCGACCTGGGCGGCCCAGCGCTCGAAGTCCTTCTGGGCGACGGGGCGGAGCGCCTCGGCCTGCGCGTAGTACTTGGCCTTCTCGGTGTCGGACAGCTGCGACCACTGCGCGGCGAGCTTGCGGATGTAGTCGGGCCCGTGGCCGGAGCCCGCGGGCTGCTGCTTGATGAAGAGCGCGTAGCCCGACGGCGCGCGCTTGGGCGGCTTGGGCAGCGCGCGCAGCTCGGCCTTGATCTTCTTCGCCTGCGCCAGCTTGCGGCGCTCGCGGCGCTGCTCGGGCGTCAGCGCCTTGCGCGGCGCCGCCTTCCTCTTGGCCGCCTTCTTGGGCTTCTTCGCCGCCGTGCGCGCCTTGGGCTTCGCCTTGGCCTTCGTCTTGCTCGCCGGCTTCTTCTTCGTCGCCGTCTTTTTCGCCGTCGTCGTCGTCGTCTTCTTCTTCTTGGCCGCTGTACACGACGCGTCAATGGCGCTTCATCAATTATTAATTTAAATGCGCACGCGTCTTCTTGGCCGCAGTGGCCAGCAGCGCGGGCGCGGTGCGCGAGAACGAGCGCATGAGGGCCAGACGGCCTATCGCGGGGGTCTGGGACGCGCGCAGGGCGCCAAAGACGGCGGGGCCGAGCCCGACGCGGAGGGCGCGCAAGGCAAACATTCAAGTTGTGGGCGCGCGGGTCGTCGGGGTCGGTCGGGCGCGAACGCTAAAGCAGGAGGGCAACACGATTTGTTGATCCGTCACGCGACTCAGGCTCGCGTGACACAGTCACGTTTTCCTATCCTGACTTTTTCCCGGGCCTCCCACCAGTGAACGTTAACACTGGCTGCGTTCGGGATGACCAAGGAGCATTGTAGCCTCGAACATATTTTGCGCGATAATCCTGACTGCTCAGCTTGATTGCGATACACCATCACTTGTCACTGTGCGCTGCTTGTTCCAACTTCCCAGCGAGAGGATCCGAGTCCATTTCATTTACGGTATTCCTTCGTAAGAATCGTAGCAGACCGTCAGACAGGTTGATTATTACTGGCTCAAGCTCCATTCAAAACTATCCTGGCTGAGCGGCATCTGCGTGGCGAGGTTGAGCGACTGAGTTTGAGTTCCACTCAGCGATGGCCACTGAGATTGCGATTGCGACTGCGCCTGCGACTGAGATTGCGACTGCTCGGATTGAGGCTGCTGCGATTGAGACTGCGACTGCAACTGCAACTGCGAGGGCGGCGAGCTCATAATCTCGCCTTCCTCCATCTCCCGGATGGCCGGCAAATTCGCGTCGTCGTCGAGCTCGCCGTCAGCCTTGTGTCGTTTCCGCGGCGTCGCCGCCTGCTTCGACTTTGGAGTTGCCTTCGATTTCGGCTTAGTTTTTGGCGTGTCCGCTACGGACGGCGTGGAGTGCCGGCTACTCCGTCTCAGCGGCGTCCCCGCCACCGAGACAGTCTTCGCGCGCTGTTTCGGCGTGGACGGCGGCGGTTCTTTGCGTTTGCGCGCGGCAGCCGAGACGGACTCGTCGCTCTGGCTCCCCGCGTGGGCGTCGAGGTCGAGGTGGCGGTAGATCTGCTCCTCGGACGTCGGCGACGCCGGGAGGCGCTGCAGCGGCGGCGTGGGGTTGCCGGCGCCGGAGAGCGCGGCGAAGGAGAGGGCGGGGATGGTGGGCTCCTCGGGGGCGGGAGACGAGGTGCGCGAGGAGTATCCGACGAGCGGCGCGCGCGACGTCGAGGCCCGGGGTTTGGGCGGTGACGGCGGCGGCGGTGTGGCTGAACCTGAGGCTGAGGGAGACTGCGCTGCGGGAGACTCTGGCAATGCATCGGATAGACGAGGCGGGGAAAGGAGCTGGGATGGCTGAGACTGGGATTGCGACTGCGAGAGCGTCTGCTGGGTGGACGTGGGTGGCTGCACTTGCTGGCTCGGCCGCGGCGTGCTCGTCAGCCAGCTTTCTGCACACTTTATTAACATTAACGCTGCACACGCTGGACAGGCCCCGGCAGACCTTCGCTCATGGAGAATGGATGGTCGGCCTCGAGGCGCTCGGCCAGCTTGATCTCTGCGCGCGTGAGCAGCGGCGCGGTGTTGATGTGCTGGACGACGACATGCTCCATGCCCTCCTTGAGCGACGTAAACACCGCCCGGCACCAGTCCCATCTGCAGGGGAAATAGCCCTCGACGTCGTCGACAACAGCGGCGCCGGACATTTTGGGAGGAAGAGCGCGTGCGTCGGAGCTGACTTCGAAACTCCAGACCGCGTCTTGTCCCGAACGTCCATCCATGGCATCCAACGACGACGCATCGCCGCTCTCCTACCCCTCGTCGTCGTCCGCACCGTCGACGTCGACATTGCAGCCTGCCCGGCCGAACGCGCCGACCGTGCACGCGACGCGGCTGTTCGTCGGCAACCTGGCGCCGACGGTGGACGAGTACACGCTGCTGCAGGTCTTCGCGAAGTACGGCAAGATCGCCAAGCTGGACTTTCTGTTCCACAAGACGGGCCCGCTGAAGGGCCGGCCGCGGGGGTACGCCTTTGTGGAGTTTGCGGACAAGGAGGGCGCGGCGAAGGCGCTCGTCGGCGCGCACGACAGGCTCGTCCGCGGGCGCAAGCTGAGCGTCACCTTCGCCAACCAGGTCTGCACCATCCCGTTTATTCTTTCTTACCGAGCACAGCGCTGACCCGCCAGGCGCCGCCCCCGCACGACCTGCCCAATCGCGCCGCCGCCCGCCGCCCAGTCAACGACGCGGGCAAGCCGACGGCGCTCTCGCTGCTCAAGGCCGGCGGCGGCAGGAAGGCGTCGACGGACGCCAAGATCGCCGCCATGGAGGCCAAGCTGCGCCAGATGCAGGCCGCGCCCGCGCCGCCGCCGCACCCCAGCCTGCCGCCGCGGCCGTTTGGCCCGCTCCCGCCCGCCGACGCGCCCGGCGCCGAGAAGGGCCAGCCGATGTCTGCGAAGTAGACGCTGGGCGGCCGCTCGGGTCGTGCGGTGTGAGTTGAAGGCTGCGTTATCGGGTTCCGGTCCATGACATCGCTGACCACCTGCACAGCGATGATGTGTGCCCCTGTATTTTCCATGTTGTATGATCTAACGATAAGTATGTGGGTTATGACAACGCACATGCGATGCCGAAGAGCTTGCGAATCCTGGTAGCCGTCTACGAGCCTATACGCTAGGCAACAGTCTATTCCGACCGCTCGTCCATCTGACTATCGACGTTCCGCCCGGGAATGCTGCTGCCCACTCTTTCAGCCTATGTTTGCTTACATTGCCGCACATCACACATATCGCCTCCGAGTTCACAGCTTACCACTACACCAACGAGATGTTGGGCATTCAAGCATTTTGTCCCAGTCGCTTTGGAACGCCGCGTTGCCCTGCGGTTTTTTTGGGAGAAACAGGATGATACTCTGCGAGCTCAACGGTCCGAGGGTATTTCTCTGGATGAAATTGCGTAATTGGAGACTCTTTTCCTTCGAAGACGCTTGGCTTGGAAAGAGCATCTGGTGCGAGACCGTTGTCGGGATTGTGATAGATCGCGATGTACCCCACGGTACACTGGAGTACTTTCGTGTAATACGGAACCCATTTGCTCAGCACCCTCCCCATCGCAGCTCCCCAGTTGAGAGACGGAGAAGCAGGGTGAACGATGATGCGCCGTGCGCGAAGGAGTAATGGTCGGAGCTGGAACGACGTGACTGACTCGTGACTGGGATGTTTTTCGATCTCGACGTGCCCGTGCCCGAGCCGGCGCTGGCGGGGCCGTCGACGGCGGGCACGAGCAAAAAGGACAAGAAAGGCAAAGGGCGCGCGCAGGACGACACTACAGCCAGCTCGCAGCCGCCTGCCCCTCCGCCGCTGCTCTTCAACGCCGCGCAAATCGCCGCGCTCGAGACGCGCATCGAGCTCCTCGCCCAGGGTGCGTTCTCGAGTTAGCATTCTCGCTGTCTTGGCTGACGACGAACGCGCGCTTAGTGGGCTACACCGTGCTCGTGCTCACGCAGACCGTGCGCGCGCCGATCGACGCGCGGTCGCACGTCAACGTCCTCGCGGGCCTGCTCCCCGTCCTGCGCCGCCCGCCGGGCGTCGTCCTCGCGACGCGCCTGACGCTCGTCCTCGACAGCGACTGCGACTCCGGCTTCGGTCTCGTACGCCCGTCCCACCCTCTCTCACACACTCACACCCACACTCATCTCACCTCATGCGCTCGCAGTCCCAAGCAAACGCCGCGCTCTTCGAGCCGTACGACGTCCTGGCGCTGCGCCCGCTGACGCCCGCGACGTTCAGCGCGGCGTGCCTCGCGCACGCGCAGCCGTCGCCGCTCACCGCGCACGTCGTCCAGCTCCCGCTCGCGCCGCGCATCCCGTACGCGCTCAGGCATACCCTTGTGCGCGCCGCGCGCCGCGCGGGCGCGGTGTTTGAGATTTCTTGTGCGGGCGCGGTGGCCGGCGAGGAGGGCTGGTGGGGCAGCGCGCGCGAGGCCGTGCGCGTTACCAAGGGCCGCGCGGTCGTGCTCTCTGGGGGCGGCGCGGTGCGCGCGCCAAGGGATTGGGCGAATATGTGCGTGTGTCGCGCGGGCTTGGCTGCGGGAGATTGGATGCTGACTCCGTTTGCGAGTAGAGGCAGCCTGATCGACCTGACGCGCGAGCAGGCGCACGACGCCGTGTCCGCGACCGTGCGCGCCGTCCTCATCCGCGCGCGTGCGTCTTGCGTCTTTTACCTCTGTATCTGCACCCAAAATCCTTTCCGTTCCCTTCCTCCTCTCCTCGCCCTCTCCTCTCCTCTCCTCGCGCGCCTGACCGGCACTTCTACTCGTCCTCTCCGCTCGTTTCGTCACCTGCACCTCTCTTCTCCCCAGCGCTAACGCCACCCCCAGGCGCGCGCAAGACCTACCGCTCGGTGCTCTCCGCCCCGACGCTCATCGTGCCCGGCGTCGCGCCCGCGCCGGACGCGCTCAAGGACGCGCTCAGCGCGAGCGAGAGCGACGAGAGCGATTCGGACGACGACAGCGACGGAGATCCCACGCAGCCGGATGGAGGTGCGAAGAAGAAGAGGAAAAGGGAGAGCTCGCGCGTTAGGAAACGGAGGAAGCGGCGCTGACGAGTGAGTACTAGTAGTGAGTGGAGGTGGCTGCGGTGCGACTGATTCCGACTCATCTGCAGCTACAAGCCATGTACATGTATACAGGTCTTGGGCATAAGTACTGTATGTGGGAATTTATGGACTACAAAACGGATTGGGACGCTCTGCCCGGTACCCATAAGTTGACACTGACAGCTTTGGTCTCCGCTGCACGCCCGCCTTCAGCAGTGAGAAGCTATCATATGATTTAGTCTGCTGTCTCGGAACTCTGGCCCTTCAAGTTCGAGTTTCATGCTACACTGTGCGCTTGTTGTTCTTCTGGGTGTTTAGCATGTTTATGGCACCTGGCGACTCAGTCTTCCAGAAGCATGACCCGCCCCTGTTCTGTGTTCATTGACAGCCGTCCCGCCGCCCCTCGGAGCGCTCATTTGTTGCAATATGTAACAACTAACATGCAGAACTCGAGGCTCTGCGCCCAAGGCCTTGGTCATGTGCGATCCATGTGGCTCGGGCAATCCACATCTTATCTCGATTCTCCCCTGTCTCGATCTGCTGATTATCGTCCAGACGGCCCCTCTCTCAAGTCATCAGCTGAGCTTATCTGCGCTGCGCTCATCGTCGCTGCTACTCTGCTCTGCGACTCGTTACGTTCTAACTCGGAGCAACCTGGGAATCGTCTGCGCCAAAATATCTCATTCCACAAGACCATCGCTAATCGCTAATCGCCACTGATACAGCTCTCGACCCTCGTACAACGCTACACATAACACTCCGTACACGGCACTCCGATCCTCGACTGCGCACAGGTCGGTCGCGTCTACAGACGACGGATTGGTGCGCACCATTCCGTCCTTAAAACGCACTCAGACGGGGCAAGCCTGCACAGCGCGGCCTGAATGAGCATTGCGAAGGGAAGACGGAAGGAAGGGTGGAAGGGGGGAGGACGCACCGCGCCGCACGCGCCGCAGGTCTTGCTCCCGCCCTGGATCGCGGCGTTGCACTTCGGGCACTTGGAGTTGTGCGACTGCGCGCTGGCGTCGACGGGCACCGGCGCGGTGTTCTGGTTGGCGGCCATTTCGAGCGAAGCGAGGTTGAACGGTGCGAAGGTGAGGACGGCGATCGATTGGGATGGGCGATACCGGTAGATAGCCTGGAGGAAACAGCTGCAAACACCCCGCCCGGCCGGACCTCCTTTTATACTTTGCTCTGCGCCGCGGCCCGGATCACGCGAACGCCCTTGCCATTGACGCGGGAGCAGTTTCCTGTGAGTGGGTGAAGGGAGCGAGGGTGACAATGGGAGGCGAGAATTCAAACTGCCAGTGGTAAGACTCGGATGCGATTTCTTCTGGGGCAGAAAGCTGCTATTCGTGGGAAGGCAAGGAGACAAGTTAAGTAACAGAGCCCAGCTCTATCGGGGCGTGCTGAGGTGGACCAACTTGAAGGACGAGGAATAGAAACAAGTGACGGTCGGGAAGCTCACTGTTCCCTGCGGGGAAGTAGGCTTCAAGTTCCCGTGTGCTGGCAAGATGTGGGCTTCACACGACTGGCTTATGTACGTCAGGTGACCGATAGGGAGCGGATGAACGATGAGGGACATGTGGCATGAGACGGGTGGAATTGCGACAGAGCTTGTGAAATGTTACGATGGACACCGCGCCGCACGGTCTCCGAGGAGTAACAATTTCCTTCTTCGAGCAGCTTTCGATGTCTTCGAGATATACCGTACTAGGTACATTGTCTCAGGACGCACCAACCCATTTATGCCGGCGGTGGCCCGGCCGCGGGCTTGTCCAATAAATGAGCATCCCGTCTTGTTCTACCCACGATCTCAACGACGTCTTTGAGTCGAGGACCCGGAGGCCCTTCGTCTCTGAGTCGATGTTCGTGGTCCAATGGCATTGCCGCAATATGTGCCGCTTGGAACGCCAATTGAATATCCAGATTCATGCATTCGTTCCCCTCATCCTCCACCCCGAGCGTCTCTCTGTGTCGCATCTGATCGAGCTGATTCGCTGGTTGCGTAGGAGAGAAGGGAGAGAAGGAAGCCCATTGGTCGACGACAGAGTTTATGAATTTCTTCCCCCTTTACCCATCGCTGCATCTCGGCGACCTCTCAGTACGAGTCACGGAGTCTGCCGTCGTGCATTGATTGGTGCCAGGGAAGCGGCGCGACTCAGGTTAAGCAGGCATTCACGACGGAGCTAACACCGGGCTTACGGCGCATATGACCGCGGGGACCCGCGCAGTCGTATTGCAATATGGGTACCGCTCCGGTCGCAGTCTCACTGGTCAACGTACAGCGCGGGGCGGTAGGTATATAACCGCCAACATGCATACAAGTCTAGCGCCAGCTCCTCACCCCGCCTGCCAGTGAATAGGCTACAGTGATGGTCTTCACCGTCCCCCGACATCGTCTCTCCAGCACGCTCGAGCTCGACGTGCCCGCGGATACCGCGCAGTCGGCCCGGTCAGACTCAGACATCCACACGCGCGAGCGCTTCGACCTCATCATTGTCGGCGGCGGGCCGGCCGCGCTCGCGCTCCTCACACGACTCCTGGAGGACGCGCCGGCGAGCTTGTACACGGACCAGGAGCATGCGATGCTGGTCTGGCTGCAGCACAGGCCGGGAGCGTCGCCCGCGCTGGGCGCTAAGGGGAGGGGCAAGCAGCGCAAGGCCGCCACCGCCGCTGCTCGGGAGTTCAGCATTCTCGTCGTGGACCGGATCGGGGAGGGCTGGCTCGGCGCGTGGGATCGTAATTTCAAGGAGCTGCATATAAAGCGTGAGTGGCAAGCAAATCGCATTCCCGTATAAAAGAGTGTTGTTGAAAGTGGTCTGGATTTGTGTATTGTAGATCTGCGCTCGCCGATGTTCTTCCACCCGTGTCCCGCAGACCTCGACGCACTGCTGGGGTACCCCTCCGCGCACGGCACGCCGGCCGATCTGAGCGAGATACCCGAAGTCGTCGGGCGCGAGCAGTCCAAGCACCAGCGCAAGCGCAAACGCGCGGGGAAACGCGCCTCGGGGATGGCGCTTGCGCCCGAGGCGGTCATCAACGAGCGCGCGCGCGAGGACTATTTCGCACCAAGCACCACGCTGTTTCGTAGTTTCGTCAGGGACGAATGTGAGAAGCGGTATGCGGGCGCTGGTGTTGCCGGGGAATGGCGCGAGGCGCAGGATGCTTTAGGAACGGATGCCCCGCGCGGCGCCGTCATGCTCGCGAAGGGCGAGGCGTGCCGTCTCGCGTGGGATAAAGACGAGCGGCTCTTTGGAATGGACATTCGCGCGCCGAACGGGGAATATTTCCCGCTCGCAGCGCGCGCTGTTGTCTACGCCGGCGGGAACGGCGGCGTGCCATCGATCCCAGACGCCATCGCTGCTGTAGGCAACCACACTAGACCTCCACAAGAGTGCAAGCCTCCAAGGACCAGTGGCCCAGGATGGACGCACACATTCGCAATGGCAGGGAACCCTGATTTCAGATTCCCACTTCCGCCGCATGGCAAGGGGACAGGGATTCTCGTCGTCGTCGGCGGAGGTCTGTCGAGCGCACAAATCGTGGAACGGGCGCTGAATGAGGGATGGTTGCATGTTGTGCTGCTTCTGCGGGGCTACCTGAAAGGTAGGAAGTCTGCGATCATTAGCGACAGGGTACTGACGAGCGAAATCGTAGTCAAGCCCTTCGATATCGGGTTGGAGTGGATGGGGAAGGTAAGAAAGCTCCTACGCGTAGCTGAGCTCCGTATGCTGAGATCCGTTGCAGTACAAGAACCTACACAAGGTTAGCCCGTTGAAGATTCTGGCGCGGTAAGGAACTGACGTAGCCAAGATGATGTTCTGGCAGGAGCCCTCGCCCGTCGACCGACTCCAGCGCATCCGCGACGCCCGCAACGGCGGCAGCATGCCCGCATACGCATCGCGCCGTCTGCGCGCCCTAGCAGACGCAAGCCGAATCACGCTGCACACTCACACAATCATCTCGCATGCCGAATGCCAGCACGAAGACGCGACCTGCCAGTGGAAGCTCGCGCTGCGCACCTCAACACCCGACGGGCACACAAGCTCACACGACCTCGAGGCGCAGCACATAGTCCTGGCAACCGGCGGCGTCCTGAAGTTCCCGTTTGCCGACGCGCCGGGTCTCCCTCCGCGGCCGCTCTACGGAGGCCTGCCCGCGCTGACGGAAGACCTGCAGTGGGCTGCGGACGTGCCGCTCTTTGCGGTCGGTCCATACTGCGCGCTGCAGGTGGGGCCGGCGGCGTTTAATCTGGGCGGCATGCGCGAGGCGGCGGATAGAGTGGCCACGAGGCTTGCAGAGCTCGGTATGGGGGAGCAGGAGGACGTCGAGGAGAGCCAGAGTCAGCACAAGTCCGCGAACTGGTCGCATAACGGATTCGAGCTATTGGTTGAAGCGAGCGCGTAGATGGCGGGTTTAGATAATGACGCTCGAGAATTGGCCAGAGAGTAGTAGACAGCGGCCAGAAGAAAATTTCTCGGAAGTGCGATACAATTTGAACTCGCAGACTTGAGAATAGCGGCCACTGAGCAATGGTAGAAGCACAGAGATTCGAAACATGCAAGCACCAGCAGGTGAAGGCCGAAAAATTGATAGTGTTCTGTCCAATGTTGTGGTAATGCGCCAATTTTCGCCCACAAGGTGTGCAACGTTTGGGCGATTCTGCTCGTAACCTTCCAAGGTTGATATTCGTAACAGTGTACTGTAGGCTGGGTCTGGGGGGTATGTTGACAGCTTCAGAAGTAGGATAAGTGCATAAGCTAGAATTATAGCCAAACGATGGAGGAGGAGCAAAGGTGAGGTGCAACGCGGCACCTTCCGCAACTCTTCCTCATGTCGTCGCTCGCAACAGCAGTCGCCCAGCCAGGCCGCGCTCCTTCACCAGCGCCGACGCCCTCCCGCCCGTCTGTGACAACGAATACGCCGGCCGTTAACCAGCTGCGGTCGTACTTAACTAAGGTGATGCGTATCGGCATCGCCGACGGACGCGTCTTCCTGGGCATGTTCGCCTGCATCGACAAGGCGCGCAACCTGGTGCTCGTCAACACCGAAGAGTTCCGGATTGGCGATCATCAGCAGCAGCAGCAGGATTTCGCCAGCCGCAGCGCGAGCTCGGGCATCGAAGGCGGCCGCTACGTCGGGATGGTCATGATACCCTGGAAGCACGTCGTCAGCGCCGAGGTCGAGTCTGAGCTTGAAGACGACTACTACACCTGAGCTGTCAGCGTGACTCGCTGCGGAATTAATATTGTCTCCGAGTGGCCTGGCTTTCTTCTCTTCTTCCATGACGGCACTTCCTGCACCCACCAAGGACCAGCCGTTTTGGACCGTCTCTGCGCTTGAGGCGGGCAAAATCACGCTGCCCGAGAAGCTCTACGTGACGGACTTTGACCCCGCCGTCGCCCGCAAATGCCCCTCGCTCGTCTTCCTGCTCAAACACTCCGTCTCGGGCCAGACCCTGGTCTTCGACCTCGGCATCCGCAAGAACACCGCAGCCTACCCGCCCGCAGTACAGAAGTGGGTCTCAGACTGCTTCAAACTCGAGGTAGAGCAGGACGTCGCCGACTCGCTGCGCGCGGGCGGGCTGGACCCCAGCGCCGTCGACTTCGTCGCGATCTCGCACCTGCACTTCGACCACATCGGCGACCCCGCGCCCTTCGCGCGCGCGACGTTCCTCGCCGGCGCAGGCGGCCGGGCGCTGCTCGACGCCGGCTACCCCGCGAATCCCGCGTCGGGGTTCGAGCAGGCGCTGCTCCCGCGTGACCGCACGCAGTTCCTCGACATTCCCTCCGCCGGCGCGCCGCTCGGCCCGTTTCCTCGTGCGCTGGATTACTTCCACGATGGGAGCTGCTGGATCGTCGACGCGCCCGGCCATATCCCCGGGCACGTCAATCTGCTCGTGCGTACGAATTCTGGCGCTGAGGGTGGCTGGTTGTATTTGGGAGGCGACACCTGCCATGACCTCCGTCTGTTGAATGGCGAGAGGCATATATGTGTCTATGAGGATGGCGGGAGCGCCCATGTAGACCATAAGGTCGCCGCGGAGCATATCGCGAGGGTGCGAACGCTGAGAGACCAGTATGGCGTCAAAGTTATTCTGGCGCACGAGTACAAGTGGGACGAAGAGCACAAGGATGAGTATTTTCCGGGCACGTTGAAGCTTTGAAGTTGTGTTATATTCTCTCTTGAGATCGCTGTAAAGTAGGGATGGAAGAAATGAATATGCAAGTGGATTTTTGTTCTGAAAAAGCTGAGAAAGCAACTCGGATTGACCGGCAGCGGCCGCCACATCCAGCTCATCCTTGTTCACCATGGCTGAAGTCCTCGTCGCGCGTCTGGAGCCCTTCCTGCTCATGGCCAAGTCCGCAAAGGGCGCAGGCGCTGCTAAGCTTGTGCAAGACGCGACCGCCGCGCCTGGCGTCTTTGTGTTCGGCGAGCTGCTCGAGCTGCCGTCCGTTCGCGAGGTCTGTACGCGCGTCCTCGAACGATGAGCACCGAGTGACCCCCCTCTAGCTGTCGGCCAGCGAGCAGCATGCGCCAGTGTACGAGCTGCTCAAGATATTCGCTTATGGGACCTACGAGGACTACATCGGTCTGTGCCACTTCGCACCAGCCGCCATGATACGAGCTCATCGAGCCTCACAGCGAACAAGGCGCGTCTTCCAGCGCTGAGCCCGGCGCAGACCAACAAATTGAAGCATCTGTCGCTCATCACGCTCGCGAGCCGCACACGCGTTCGTCCTGCCAACCTGACTGAGCCATGTCTGACACCCAAGCAGCTGCTGCCGTACTCCGTGCTCCTCCGTTCTCTCGACGTCGCCAATGTGCGCGAGCTCGAGACGCTCATCATCGACGCCATCTACCAGGACCTGCTGAGCGGCAAGCTCGACCAGCGCCACGAGCGGCTCGAGGTCGCCTCTGTTGTGGGTCGCGACCTGCCGCCTGGCGAGCTGCAGGGCGTGCTTGATGCGCTGAAGGAATGGTGTGTGCTTTCTTTGGGGGGGCGACCCTGCTTTTGCGCATCTCTTGCCACTGCTGGTATTGAGATGACTCCATTCTCAGGTCAGAACGCACCGCAGCCGTGCTCTCCGCGCTGGAGACGCAAATCAAGTCGATTGCCGACCTCGAGACGGCTTCCAAGCTGAACCTCGAAGAACACGAGAAGCGGCGCGACACGCTGCTCGCCGAGCTCGTCGCGCAGAAGCAGGCCAACAAGAAGGGTTCATCCCTGACCCCGCTGCTCTCCTCCGAGCGCGGCAGCGAGCCGATGGACGTCGACCAGCAGGAGGGCGGCGGCTTCCTCGGGATCGACTGGGGACGGAAGAAAAAGTGGGTGCTTTCTTTTCCCCTTCATCTGAGTGAGTGGGTGGGCTGATACGCGGTGTTTTCTTTGCAAGTGCGAGAGGCAACCAGAATATACCAGAGAGGCCGCAGGCGAGGAAGAGGAACCGCTTCTGAACCCGAGTCGCCTCTGCTGCTGCTTTCGTGTACAACCAAGTCTGTCACTCTTGTCTCCACCTTTTGCACAATCGCATTGCTTTGAATATGATGACCGCATCCTAGTGAATGTCTTCCAGGCTATTCCTGACGTCCTTACATGGGATCTTTTAAGCGGTACGAGGCGCTCGACTCGGCTGCTCTCTTAATGCTGGCCTCGGTTGCGGCCAACTCTTGAATCTTGGATTTCGGCCGGGAATTGTTGCAGACTGTGTGCTCCCACCATGACGACACTTCCCGCGCCCTCGAGGCCATCGTGCACAATCGACCTGCAATGGTTCATGGCGGAGCGACCATGTCGCTCTGCTGCTCTTAAACACATTGTACAGTATCACTACGCCGTATCTGTCTACGCATCTTACGCAGAATGCAGGGGAATAAACAAGGAACGGTTGGCCCGTCAAAGCGCAGTTTCTGAGCATGCGCAGCCGACAAGACATGATTCATACAGAAACCGCTGCTGCTGTTCCCAGATAGGTATCCTGCTGGTTGGAGGCTCAGGCTTGACTGATAACTCGAGCTGCAGAACCTTCCAATTCCGATTCACGAAAGGAAGCGTCAGTTCTCCTGCAGTGCATTGAGGCTCAGCCGAGAAGCTTAAGTCATGTCACAGTTTTCAACATCTTTACCTATCATACATCCGGATTTGCCACAAAATCAAGGCATACTAAGATCATAACATGTACATGGCGCACCTAATGCGCGGAAATGCGTGAGCCCGCGGAGGGCGTCCGACGCAGCGCAGCGGAGTGAGCATGGGCAACCCGACGCAGCGACGCGCGCTCGGCCGCGCTCTCCGCGGCAGAATCGATGACCGGGATCTTGGCCATGACGTCCGCGCGCAGGCTGGAGAGCATCGTCTGCAGCGCGCGCGTGCGGACGTATGCCGCGTTGAGTTGCTCACGCAGCAGCGCGTCGTCGTCGCTGGAGTCGTGCACGATCAGCGAGTGGTAATGCGCGCGGATGTCGTCCAACAGCGGGATCTCCGACGCGGGGTCGCACGCGCGCAGGACGAGGTGCTGCAGGGGCGCGTGCATCGTCACGTAGTCGCCGCTGGGAGTGACGTAGCCTCGGAGGTGCTACTTTTCGCTGACTTCAGCAATGTCTCCAGCGGCAAACCCTTCGACGCCATCTGCATGAGCAGCCAGGGCGTACAGATATGGCGTACGGCGGCGCTCAAATATACCACGCCGTCCAAGGCATTCAGCAAGACGCTTCCGATCTGCGAGCGGAAGATCCAGTATTATACCGACATCGACCGGGACGTCACCGTCGACCAGGGATACGTCTTCATGCCCCGCGCGCGCAACAACCCCTTATTCGACGCTTTCTTCTTCGTCGTGCGTAGAAAACGGGTCGAAATCTGGGTTCTTCAATACACGATGTCAAAGAGCGCCCACCTGGGCTCTGCGGCGGGCTACGACCTCGTTGAGACCCTAAGAAAGAAGGCCATGAAGACGCACCCCCAGTCGACCATTGACCTTTCCTACGTGCTTGTCGTGCCTAAGCGAATCGGGGTCGCTGCCGCCTGGAAGGTGCCTGCTGGATGGAGGAGCGGTCGCAGCAGTGGGTCTGTGTATGTCCAATACCTGGATGTCCTCGATCCTAAAGCAGAATTGTAGCCGCTTCACTGTCATTTATCCAAAAGAAATGGTTACTGTGCAATCATTCAACCGAGCCTAGAGACTTGAGAATAGTAAATTAGGTTGCAGATACCGTCGAGTAAACGCTCTCCACAGGGCGCGAAGAATCTCAGCGGATTAATGAAGTGCCAACAGAACCAATGTTGAAAGCAATGGGTTGAACGACCATATATTACGGTCAAGTCTACGACATGTCATCGTCGGCGTCGTCACTCATGTCGTCGCGGTCGGCAGTAGCTTCCGCTATCCGGCGACACATCGCCTGGACGAATTTTTGTCGAGTCGTGGCGTCAGGGCCAACCAACTCCTTGGGCTTCCCGAAGGATGAGCAAAACAACAGAGAGCCAGAAGAAACAGTCACACACCAGTTCTAATGCCTCAATGCGCGAGAGCGCCGGCGCGAGGAGACTCCGCAACGCGTCCCCCATCCCGTTCTCCGATGCCGCCCCATGCGTCGATATTCGCCCGAAGCCCGCAAGCGGCCCTGCCGAGCTCGCGCCGAGCCCGAGCGATGTGTGCGCGAGCGCGGGCCAGTGCTGCAGGTGTTCGCAGACCAGAAGCAGCAGGACCTCCAGCATATCTGATATACGTCAATAACGAGCAAAGCGAAGCGGACAAGCAAGCACGCACGCAGAGCGCTTAATATTCGGCCGTGAGCGGCCCGATGCGCGCGCTCCAGCTCCTGCACGGCCAGCTCTCGTCTCCGAGGCAGGTCGAGCTCGGGTAGTAACTCCGATCCAGACGTAGACGCAATCTACAGCCGTAATCGTCAGCAAGGGGCAATGAAGAGACGAGATGACAAACTTCATCAATCTCCTCCAAACTCAAAGAGTCCTTGTCGTCGAGCTTGACAGCCAGGTCGTACACATCGGCGAGGCCATCCTCGACAGCAGCAACGGCCTCGTTCAGTGCAGTAATGGAATCGGATATGGTGGGACCCGATGCTACATCGCGGTCAGTCACACGCGGAATGAAGACCAAGCCCAGCCAACTTGCCTAGCGCAGTAGGGTGCATGTCGGCCTCCTTGCCCGGCGGCGTCATGAGCAGAACAGATAGTATGTCCTCGCCTGCACAAATAAATCAACAATGCCAGCGGAACTCCAACGAGAGAGGCTGACCTGTCCCGCTCCTGCTGGCCGCAGACAAATAGACGGTACACCACTTTCGGAGTAGCGCGGCCGACT
Source organism: Auricularia sp. M13 (assembly GCA_037042915.1). Classification (NCBI taxonomy): domain Eukaryota; kingdom Fungi; phylum Basidiomycota; class Agaricomycetes; order Auriculariales; family Auriculariaceae; genus Auricularia; species Auricularia sp. M13. The sequence goes on along the minus strand of CM073197.1, from coordinate 809,097 downwards.
CGTATAACCGGACCTCGAAGATGGAGGCGTTGGTGCCATATCCTGTATCCGAGCACGTCAGAAAAGCACCGCGCACGATGTATCAAACGGTACGCACCGGGTGCGCGCGCCTTCGTCATCTCATACTCCGCCTCGTCGGTCACGCGCGCGTCAATGGCGCCGTAGCGCGAGCTCAAGAAGCGACCAGCGACGGCGAGGATAGCAGCGTGAATGCCCCCGAAGCCTGCATAGCCGGACTGCAATTGATGCTGATCAGCAGGAGGGAGAACAGTGGCACGAGCTACTGACCAGTTCGGCAGGCGGAACTTGGGGGACGACGAAAGAGCAGAGCGCGACAACCAGCTGGAGTGAGCCGAGTACCGCGAGCGTCACGCGCGGCGCGATGTCGCGCAAGATGGCCAGGAACGTCTCGCGATGCGACATCAAGAACGAGAGCGCCTATACATCATATCAGCCGTCGTCAACAGAGGGCGACGCCGCCATACCTGCTTGGCGGCCGTAGCACTTGCAACGCCGCCACTTGCGAGCACACTATTGACAAGCTGCAGGGCGGGCACGAGCAGCTGGTGATAGCGGGCGACGACGGAGGGTAGGAACGATGTATCGTCTGTCTACTAGTCAGCAACAGTAACGAACACTGCGCACCCAGAATAGACTAACCGAGATACGCCTCGTCCGCCTCGGGTCGCGCATCCAAGATTTCGCAAGAAGCCAGAGTCGAAATCGCGCGCGCCTTGAAGACCTCGTCCGCCCCAGCGCGCGTCTGCGCGAGCCGGACGAGCAGCGCCATCTTGGCCTCGTAAACGTACAGAGCGTTCAAGTCGTCTACAAAAGCATCCATCAGCGCCCGAAGCCCAGCAGCCAAAGCAAGAAAACAACGCACCAGGATCCGCAGCAAGAACCGAAAACAGCTCCTCCTCGCCATGCTTGATCTCCCGTACGAACGTCTGGAGGTATCCGCTCGTCGCCAGCGTATTCAGGACCTTGTGCCGCTTCTCCTTCCTGCTGAGCCGAACGAGCGCATCGAGCAGCGAAAACGCAACAGTCTTCCAGACAGCCGCGCCGTCCACCGCGTCGCGGCATACGATAGGCACGAACCGTTCGACGATGGAGTCGACGATGGCTAAGACGCCGGCCTCCGCATCGCCATCCGAGGCTTCGATGAGGTGCAAGAAATGGATGAGCGCGGCGTACACGTTCCCGCGCGCGATGCCGGCCAGCGCGAGCGCGCACTCGAGTAGGCCGCGCGCGAGCGCCAGCAAGCGGTCGCTCGGAACGTCCGACGGACCATTCCTTAAAGCCGCAACGAGCGCGACGAGCGTCTGCGCCAGGGCCTCCTCACCGGCGCCGCCACCGACCCCACCCGCCAGCGCCGCGCAGACAGCAAGCGACAGCTCGCACACAATGTCCTCGTCGACCAGCTTCCCGCCGCGCGCGAGCGCAACGCGCACGACGCGCGCCCACGCCTCGAAGCCAAGCGCCTTGGCGTGCTCCAGCTGCCGCCGTCGATTCTCCACGGCCGCGCGCTCCAAAACGTACTTCATCTCGCGCCGCGTCTGCTCCTTATTGCCGGGGTCGACGGTCGACAGCAGCGCCAGGAGCGAGTCGACGTCATAAATCGGGCACCCCGCGCCGTCGTCCCGCACGCAGCTCTCAAAGTCCAGCGCGCGCAGCGCCTGCAGCTCCACGCCCTCCTCGGGGTTGATCGAGTCCACCCAGTGCACACTGAGCGCGCGCAGCGCCTCGACCGCCAGCATCCCGCCGTGGCCCTCCTCCGCAAACAATATCGCGAGCAAGCGCCTCGGCGGCGCGGTCGCAGCAGAGACATGCATCTCGAGCGCGACAAGCTCCGCGACCCACGCGCGCGCGCGCAGAAACGCCGTCGCGCCTCTTGCGTCCACCGCGACGCTCGCGCCGTCCGCGAATACCAGCAGCCCGTCGCTCTCGCCCTCGGGTTGCGGCGGCGGGCGCAGCGGCAGCGCGCGCAGGTGCCGCGCGCAGAAGTCCTCGCGCGTGCGCAGGTAGCGCAGCGTCGCCTCGCCCAGCCGCGCGTCCGCGCACAGGTTGCGCAGCAGCTGGTAGTACTTCTCAGCGAGCACCGGCAGCGTCGTCGCCAAAATCGGATGTGTATGATGGTGGGTTGAGGCGGCGCCGTCGCGCGGCACGCCTTGCGAGAGCGCAGAGAGGATGACGTGCAGACAGCCCGCGCGACCCTTCGCGGCTGACGGGTCTTCCAGCCTGCCCTGCGCGTCGTACCCGAGCAAGAATCGCGCCACGGGGCCCTCCTGGAGCAGCAGCACCATCGTCGCCTCCTTAATGGCCGCGGTAAGGTCGAGCGGCACGCGCGGGTCGGGCTCCCTTGCGCCGGCGCCGACGAAAGTCTCGACGTCGCCGTCCGCATCGCTGCGGTCCTCCGCGCGCAGCACGCGCACAAAGCCGTCCTGCACCACCGCGCTCTCCTCCGCGCCCTGGAGCACCATCGCGAGCCGGCCGCCGGACTTCCACGTGCTGCTCTCGACGAGCAGCGCAAGACTGCGCACCGCGAGCAGCTGCATCTCCTGCTCGTCGCGGCACACGTACGTCGCGAGCTGCACGACGACGCGCGGGCTGTAGCTCAGCGCGACGTCCAGGCCCTCCGCGCTGTTGTTGAGCGGCAAAAAGTACGGCTGGAGCTCCAACACGCGGTGGAAGATCCTTAGGGCGCGATAAAGCGCTTTGCCGGGGACCCTGGTCGCCGGCGTCGCGTTGGCGCTCTCGTCGATGAAGTCGAGGATGAACGCGCGCAGCGGCGTGGCGGCGAGCATGCGCGCGAGGACCTCCGTGCCCAACAGCGTCGGCACGAGCGGGTCGAGCGCGGCCAGCGCGCGCTCGAGGACGGCAAGACACGCGTCGACGAGCTCCCACTTCTCGCCGACGTCGGCGTACTCGCGCTGGGCGGCGCGCAGCAGCACGGCGTCGACGACGAACGCGACGTACGAGCCGCCGGGAACGCCGGGCGGCATGGTGTCGCGCGGCTCGGCGTCGAGCGCGCGCAGCTCCTTGGGCGTGTGGACGAGCGCGCCCAGCAGTCGGACGAGCGCGCGCGTGCTCGGGTACACGCGCCCGGGCGCTTCGACGTCCTCGAGCTCGCGCGCGACGCCGGCCAGCACGCCCGCGCGCTCCATCGCGCCCCACACGCTGCGGCAGAGCTCGACGCCCTGCATCCCCGCGCCCGGCGCGCAGAACGCCGCGACGGCGTCCATCAGCGCGCCCTTGAGCTCGAGCGGGACGCTGGCGGGTACCAGGGCGAGCATGGCGGGCAGGACGCGGAATTGCGGGTGGTGGTGCAGCGCGAGGCGGGCCGCGGGCGAGTGATGCGCGACTTGCTTGGTGATGCCGAGGAATGCAATGGCGAGATAGACTTCGTTGGGATCGGGGGGTATCGCGGGGTGCTGGTGCAAGTGCTCGAGCATGCCGAACAGGTGGGCCCAGGAGAGGATGCCGGCGTCGGACGCGAGAAAGTTGAAGGCGAGTGTGGCCGCCTCGCGTCCTGTTGCCAGTCCGGCGACCATGTCGAACGCGGCCTGCGTCGTCGCGTTGTCCCGGCTTTCTGCGGCCCAGCGCACGAATGCGCCGAGTCGCTCGTGTTCGGGGACGGGCGACGCGCCCCAGTATTTGATTTGGTGCGTGTCGGGCGGCAGCGCGCGGTAGAGAGCGCCGACGAGACGGAACAGCGCGGCGATGTCCTGGCGGCTCTGCTCGGTGGCTGCAATATCCTCTTGTTTATGTTTGATGCGGCGGAGGACGGGTGACATGTGGGTGACGACGGAGCTGACGAGGTGCTCGAGCCGTTCAAGCAGCGTGACGCGCAACTCGTCCTGTTGCTCGCCGTCGACGAAGGCCAGCAAACACAGGAAGCCGTCGCCGAGCACGCCGTCCCAGACCGCCTTTTCGACAGCGTCCTCGCCGACCGCGGTTGGATCCTTGCGGCACACGGAGCGCAAGAACAGCGCCCACTGCAGCGTCAGCGCCGCGCGCATGGCCGGCGTCTTCCACTCTGTCTTGCTGTTGAGCAGCCGGGTGCCGGTGTCGGCGACAAAGGTCTTGTCGTCGCAGAGCGAGGTGTCGTCGTCGGGGACGTCCAGCGCGAAGAGCACGGCGGTGAAGACGTAGGGCGTCATCTCGTCGTTGGTAGCGTGCGCCGCGAGCCACTCTATTTGGCGCGATATTTCGACGCCGGTGAGGTTGCGGGTGGCGGCGATGGCAAAGAGCACGTATCCGAGGATGTGCCGCTCGTCGCGCAGCCGTGCCAGTCGCAGAGTCAGGGTGCTGTGGGCGAGGCCGTATGGCGCTGAAATCAATGTCAGAATAATTCGAATTAAAACTACATTTTTTGGACTTGCTCGTCGCGGCCGTTGTGGCATTGGCGAGCGCGTTGGCCACCGCGGCCATCGTCGCGGTCACGTTGTCGATTTCGAGCAGGACCTTCTCCGCCAATCGCACGCGTTTGCCGCCGGGGAGGTCCAGCATCGTCGTCATGAGCGCTCCGCGGAACTGCTCGAGGTCGGGCTCGACGAAGAGGGTGAGCAGGCATTTGGCGGTGAGCAAGCGGGCGTCGTGGAACTGGACGATGGCACGGGTCAGGCGGTCGTTGGGGTCGGCGTTGGGGTGCGTGGCCTCGATGTCCTTGAGCAGCCGGGCGCAGTAGACCTCGGACACGTCGAGCTGGTCGGCGAGCGCGAGCGCGGCCTGCTGGAACTCGCCGTTGAGCAGCAGCCGCTGCCCGTTGTAGATTATCTTCCCTGCGGCATACGTTTCAGCCAAATTATATGCGTACCAGGGCTGCTGGCGCGCACCAGACTCGACTTCCTGACGCGCCGCCGCGCTGCGCCGTCCAAAGTCAAAGAGCGCGAGCAGCCGCGTCCGATTGGCCTCGAGCACGCGGTAGACCTCGTACTGGTCCACGTGGCCGAGGTCGTTGAGGACGTCGTAGAGCTCGCCAATGCCGGCGTCCATGGCGGCGTGCGGATGGCAGACGCAGGGGCTGTTGGGCGGACTTGCAACCCGCGCTCGGCCGCAAGTCCGGGCGTGGCGTCCGCATAGGCGATAAGGGTCGTTTAAGTCCGCAGGTGGCCAGAAATTCAAACTGACAGGTACTCGTACGTCCGCCGGCCGGACCTGCCACATCTCAATACTATCCTACTGACACCGGCGGCCTATCTACACTATGTGCGCGTGACAGCGAGACCAGACACCCCGCAGAAAAACGACGAAATTAGCTACAGGCCTCGTTCGAGGCCATCCCCAGCCCCACATCGGAGTGCAGTTGCCATGTTGTGGTACGCACATGGCCAACTCCCTGCCGCTCACTAGATTGCAGGCTGTTCGTCATCCTTCAACCACCCGGCGGCCCGGTGGCACGACGATGGCGAGTGCATGGCCAGCTATAGAGCCCAGCTTACCCCAGCATAGAGATCTGCAACATAATTATCCCTTGCCAGGATAATGCACCTTGCTGCTAGTTTGTATGCTCTGCACGGGTACGTTCAGGTCTATCCCCTTTGTTGCCACAAGCGATTACTTATGTAATCGCCACCTCCCCGGCACAGTGCTCTTCTGTAGACACGGCTTTGGGCGCTGCCATGCATGGCCGGCGCGATCTGACGCGGTTTGACGCGTCCAAAACACGTTCGGACGCGTTCTGGCACGTCGCAGCCCGAGATCCACCATTAGATGCATGCGCCGCTCACGCAACGACGACGGAAGTCAAATATGGACCGGCTATATTGTGCGCTGCACCATTATTATGCCGCTTGCTCACTCACATCGTCGTCGTCGCCGCAGATTACGTCGTTCAGCGCCGCTGGAGCGCAAGCATTCGTGCGCGGCGCCTGTACTCGGTGTCAGTTCGACGCCCGAGTGCTGGCGTTGCGCTCGATGCTGGCGTTGGCACTTCGGATTGCGGCTCTGCATAGGTCGCGCATCGGCGGGCGTCTGCTTGCTCACCGCGCGCAATCCCCCCACGCGGCGCGTGGCATTGCTCTAGCTTCAGAGAACCAGCTTTCTCGACATGGTATTGTCCAGAAGTCTGAACTACCCAAGACCGTGGATGTGAGCCAAGGGAACGAGCGACGAATCAAACCTTGATGATGCCGGGGAAATATTCGTCCTTGTGCTCTTCGTCCCACCCGTACTGGTGGGCCAGGATGACCTTCACCCCATAGTCGTTCCTCAGCGTGCGCACTCTGGCAATGTGCTCCGCGGCAGCCTTGACGTCAACATGAGCGCTGCTGCCGTCTTCGGCGATGTAGATGTGCTTTTCGCCATTGAGCAAGCGGATATCATGGCATGTGTCGCTCCCGAGATACAGCCAGCCGCCCTCCGGCCGCGTGCGCACAAGGACGTTGATGTGCCCGGCCTCATGGCCGGGTGCATCGACGATGAAGAGGCTCCCATCGTGGAAGTAGTCCAGTGCATGAGGGAATGGACCGAGCGGTGTGCCCGCGGAGGGGAGGTCGAGGAACTGTGTGCGGTCGCGAGGGACGAGGTGCTGATCGAACAGCGAGTTGGGGTTCCCCGGGTATCCGTCGTCCAAGAGCGCCTTGCCTCCCGCTCCTACGAGGAAAGTAGCGCCCGTGAAGGGCGCAGGGTCGCCAGTGTGGTCAGGATGGACGTGCGAGATAACAACGTGGCCGATTGCGCTGGGCTCGAGGCCTCCTGCACGCAACGAGTCTGCGACGTCCTGCGTGACCTCGCATGCGTATGGGTCTTGGAAGAGCACCTTCTGAACGACGGGCGGGTAATCGACCACATTCTTGCGGAGGCCGAGGTCATAGACGAGTGTCTTTCCGGTCACGGAGTGAGTCAGCACGAAGGAGAGCGTCGGGCATCTGCGAGTGACAGTGGGGTCGGCGTCGGTCACAAAGAGGCTCTCCAGCAGATTGATCTTGCCAGCTTCAAGCGCAGAGACCTTCCAGTGGGACTGATCTGGCGATGGCAATGGGAGTGGAGGGTTGGTCATCAGTGTAGAGGTCAAAGCCAGGTTGTAAACAACACGCGCTTGTCGGTCAGGATTCCAATGGTGTGAAGCCCCAGCGCAGCAAAGTTGGAGTTTATCCGCCATCCTCAAAGCCAGCCTACCTTGTCATCTGCAGGGATGGTATATTCTCGGGAACTGTGGCCGGGCCATGGTCCAGATCTACTCCACGGTCAATGCCTGAGCGCGCGAGGCATGGAAAGAACGGCTGTTAAACAGGCAAGTGCAGTCTGAAGAGCGCTTCCTTTGCAGACGGCGAGCGCGCCCAGGAATAGAAGCGGCGAGCTGTCACCGAGATCGACTGGGAGCCAGGTGCGTGTTGTCGCAATTGCGACAGCTAACGCACTCCTCGTTAATATTGAGTGCGCCTGGTAGAAGAAGCAAAGATGTAGTGTCCGTCTCTATGATTTATGAGGCCAGGTTGGTAGGTAGGCACGATGAAGGAAGGAGACGAAACCCTGCGGCAGCTGCCGCCGCTCCGGCTCGAATCCTGACCTCGACCGCGTCGGTTTTTTCATCTCCTTCTCACACGCGGGCTTCTGCTGGCCCTTTTCTGAAGTACTCCGTTTTCAGCCTTGCCAAAACCGAGGAGTAGCCTTCAGACTGCTTCGCTGGACTTTCCCTTCGCTCCTGTGCGAAAATTTCGACCGACACGCTTCGAGCTTGCCTTCTAGTAGCAACCAGTTCGTATTGACGGGTTCGCACCGGCCGAAAAACTGCTGCCCATCATGCATTGCGATAGATCGTCAAGTCGTACATAATACTACACAGCGTCATGGCATCGTCACACGCTCCTTGTTGGCTCGCATATCGCGAAGCCGTATCAAGGTGTCTTCATCCGCACGACTTCGTCGCCTTCCATCTTGGTCATGTTGCTCATTGTCGTACTCAGGTCTCGGATGTTGTCCTTCGCCGTCCTCTCCGCTGCCATTCACTCTAGTCGAGCTGCGACGAAGATTAGCCCCGCACGTTCGCCATTTCGTGGACGCGTGGGACGTGCCTTCTAGCCTTCGACGCTCGCGGTGGCAACTGCACAGGCAGTACCTGCATCGTTGTGACAGAAAAGACCGAGCGTGGCCCTTCGATGGTGGACCGCAGGTTCAGAAGCAGTCTTGTCGTGAGCGTCACGGTGAAACTGGAGTAGCATCTTGTCAGCTTCCCTTTATCATGATCCTCGGCGGTACGCACGTCGCAGAAAAATTGGAGGCGGTAGGGATTAGCAACAGTTCTTCAACGTGGGAAACATCCTTGCCTGGCGTTTATGTCTCTAAGGCTTTCCTGGAGGGAACCTTCGGGTTAGCGGGCGAGCCAAACGATGACTGCATATTCAAAGCGTACCCTGGCGACCTGTGCAGATCAGAACATCTTTCACTGACTGTTCTGCATTCATGCGTAACTGTGGTCTGACTTACAGCGAAGAGGATAATGTCAACCAAATAACACAGGAACATTGCACTGGGCGCCGATCAGCCTTTCGACCGCGACGCAACCACTTTCAAGTTCCAAATACCGCACGTACGCATAATAAATCACGCCATCTCTCAGAAACATCTTTAGAACACCCGCCTCGACCTGCTCCCGCGCATACTTGATTGTCTTGTTCAGCGTCAGCGCAAACGCCACGCTGTCGAAAGCAAGTGTCGCGCTCCACGCGATGATTCCCTCCATCTTGTTTGGGCTGGCCGGAATGCAGCCCTGGCCGCGAGGTACGTCCACTTTGATCGAGCCGTGGATGGTAGACAGGTGCAGCGCACTGCTCAGCAGCAGCAACGGGCCGAGAACAATCAAAGGCATTCGCGAGCGGCCGTAAAGCTGTTCGAGTGAGCGGGATCCGCGAGACTGGTTAGAGTGGGACGTACGGCCCAGGTCCGCATCATGAAGATTGCGTGGGAACAGGCCAGGACTATGGCCAGGAAGATCGTCGCTGACGCGCCCGTTCGGTTGCAGCTATTCAAAAGTCAGGTGAGATGCCCTGAGGTCACTGGGCCGCATAACACGCACGCCTAGGGGTAAAGTGAGTGAGAGACGCCGGGGTTCGTGGATAAAGATGGCTATGCGTGTCAGGGTCCGGACCCCTTCTCCCCTTTCCATTACTCCTTTTCCCTTTCTGTTACCCGCCTGACCCTGTCTTAATACTGTTTGGTCTTTCTTTCTGGCATTCCGGCTCGATTACATAAGCCGGCGTTTGCCGACGCAAACGCCAGCTGGCGTTTGCGTCGGTAAACACCGGTGGCTGCGCACCATCAATCGGACGATTCCACTTGTGTATATATATCTGATTGTTGGTAGCGGTGATCCCCAGTCTCGTTCTCTCAGGATCCCCGCTACCCAGGTATGCTTGTATATTCCCTGTTCTCAAATATATACTCAGGATCCCCGCTACCCAGCGCGCTTCCCCTCGGATCCGGACTGTTACCTCGGGTGGTGCTGGCCTCGCTCGCCTATTCCGACTTTCTCCGCTCGTCTCCGCTCTCTCGGCCGCGCGCTCCGCAGCGTCGCCCTGACAGTAGAACGAGACTCCACCTAACCCGCACCACCCCTACGTCGAAGCCCGCTCATGCCCGGACTCAATACCGGCATGGAGGACTTCGAGGACGCCACTGCCATTGAGGACCCCCTCTCTGAGGTTGCTAGGCTGCGCACCATTATTGAAGATCGTGATGAGCAGCTTGCCAACGCACAGCATCGCTTGGCTGTGCAACAAGAAGCAGCTCGGATGATGGCCGAACAGCTGCGGTCAGCTACGGCCACAGCGTCAGCACAGCCGTCGGCCGCCGCGAGTTCCGCTACGAGCTCCGCAGCGGACGCGGGCCGTTCCGCCGTCTCTCCGCCAGATGCGTTCGACGGAAGTCGGACCAGCGGCCGATGCTTCCTCCGCCAGTGCTGGCTCTATATGGAGTCGCGCCCGCGCCAGTTTCCGGACGTCCGGAGTCGGATTATCTTCGTGCTGTCATACATGAAGTCCGGCTCCGCGGCGGCCTGGGCCGGAACTGTCACCCAAAACCTCATGGACAACAAGGCGTCCTACTCCGCCTTTTCCGACTTTTTGTCGGAATTCGCGCTCAACTTCGTCCTGTCGGACGAGCAAGGCGATGCGGCCAATCGCATTGACTCGGTGGAGCAAGGCTCCCGCACCATCGAGGACTACATCACGGAGTTCGACTCGTTCTCCGCGCTGTCCGGCTATTCCGACTATGAGCTCCAGCGGAAGTTCAAGAAAGGGCTCAACTCCCGCCTCCTCGATCGGATCTATACGCTCGATTCCGCTCCGAAGACGATGGACGGTGAAGAAGGAAGCGCTCCGCCTAGAGCAACAGTGGCGGGAACGCCAGACCTTCCGCAAACCCGCGACAACCTCCAGTGCGCGAACCGGAGGTCCGACCTCAAATCCGACGCCCGCTCGCGCGCAGACCGCACCGCTGGCGAGTTCCGCTCCGACGAGCGGAGTTCCGCCTGCCGCGCCACGCGAGCCCGACGTCAAGCCCATGGACGTGGATCGGAGCCGCACTCGGAGCTCCGCCCCGCGGAAACGCACCTGCTTCGACTGCGGGCAGGAAGGCCATTTCCGTGGCGACGTTCGCTGCCCCCACCAGGCCTGCGTTCTCGCCGAGGCGGTCCGCGCGGCGCTGGCGGGATTGGGCGTGTCGGCCCCCGGAACTCCGACTTCCGCCTCGGGCCGCTCTGGGGCATCTTCCGCCGCCCCAGAGAAGAATTCGTCGACCTCCGCCAGTTCTGGCGAGGTTTTTGACGAGGCCCGCGAGTAAGGACACGGCTCGCGGCGCCAATCGTTTCTCTGTTTTGGAGGTCGAGTCGTGTAACTACATCGATGAATGCGACTCTCCTCCGAAGCAGCTAGACGTGTCCGCTCCGCCCTCAGGGCGATACTATGTCCGCTCCGTGAGCCTAGCCCGCTCGCTCACGGTCAAGATTCAACTCGAAGAACTCGACAACCGCTCGTTCCTCGGCACTTCTGCTCTCGTCGACTGCAGAGCAACGACGGAGTTCCTCAACGACGCCTTCGTCCGCCGTCTCGGACTCCGAACGCGGAAGTTAGAAACTCCGATTCCCGTCTACAACGTGGACGGAACTCTGAATGAAGGCGGGTCCATCCGCGAGGAGTTGGACCTGATCATGCGCTTCGGAGCTCACTCTGAGCGCGTGACCTTCGCCGTCTGTTCTTTGGGGAAGACAGACGCTATTCTCGGGTTTACGTGGTTGCAGCGCCACAATCCCGACATTGACTGGCCGAGCCGACAAGTGCGTATGACGCGTTGTCCGCCGGCATGCCTATTGCCGCCCGCTCCGACTGTCGCGCCAGTGGAGCCGGCGAAGAATCGACAACTCCGTGGACTTCCGACATCGGAGAATGCACCTCCGCGTCGGAACTCCCAGTTTCCCGCTTCGCGCATCGTCGGACGTCGGACGAACGCTCGTCCGGCCGTGTCCGCTAGCTCGCCTCCTCCGCCGCAGGATCCGCTGAGGCGGACCAAGACCCGCATGCGGTCTCAGCGCGTCAGGTGCGTTCGGATTGGCAATCCCGACGAACCTGTTCCACCTGCGGTGCTCCACGACGGAGATGAGGAGGACGAGGCGGTGTGGGCGGAAGATTGGGAAGATGGCCACCGCGTCTTTGCCGCCTTTGTTGAGCCGGAGGGTGAGGCCGTCCGCGCACACGGCACAAAGTCGCAGGAGTTTGCGGAGCAAGCTCGTGACCCGACGGTCAAGTCCTTTGAAGAGCTCGTTCCGGAGCAGTACAGGGACTTCGAGCCGGTCTTTGCCAAAGACCAGTTCGACGAGTTACCTCCGCGCCGCCCATGGGACCACGCGATCGAGCTCCGCCCCGACGTGGAGCTCCCGGCGCGGACGAGAGCATATCCACTCTCGCCGTCGGAACAGAAGGAACTCGACTCGTTCCTCGAGGAGAACCTGCGGACGGGGCAGATCCGCCCGTCCAAATCTCCAATCGCGGCCCCCGTCTTCTTTGTCAAGAAGAAGGACGGAAGTCTCAGGCTCGTGCAGGACTATCGGAAGCTCAACGCCATTACGGTGAAGAACCGATATCCGCTTCCGCTCATCGAAGAACTCGTCAATCGGCTCAGCGGAGCTCGATACTTCACGAAGTTCGACGTTCGTTGGGGTACAACAACGTCCGCGTGAAGGACGGAGATGAGTGGAAGGCGGCTTTCCTCACGAACCCGCGGCCTTTTTGAACCGTTGGTGATGTTCTTCGGCCTCACCAACAGTCCAAGTACTTTCCAGACGATGATGAACGACCTGTTCCGCGACTTGATTTCCGCCGGCAAGGTCGTCGTCTACATGGACGACATCCTGATCTTTTCCGCCACCCTGTCGGAACACCGCGCTATAGTCCGACAGGTGTTGAGCATTCTCCGCTCGAACAACCTGTTCCTCCGACCGGAGAAGTGCGTCTTTGAGCAGGAGTCGATCGAGTACCTCGGACTTATAATCCGACATGGAGAAGTCGCGATGGACCCCGCCAAGATCCGCGGAGTGGCGGACTGGCCCGCCCCGGAGAACTTGCACGATTTGCAGTCCTTCCTCGGGTTCACCAATTTCTATCGGAGGTTCATCCGCGACTACTCCCGCATCGCTCGCCCGCTGCACGACTTGACCGCCAAGGATCGGATTTGGTCCTGGGAAGCGGAACAGGCGTCGGCTTTCGATGCGCTGAAGCAGGCCGTCACTTCCGAACCCGTCTTGGTCTTGCCCGACGTCGGACTTCCGTTCCGACTGGAGACCGACGCGTCGGATTACGCCTGCGGAGCTGTCCTTTCGCAGGCGCAGAAGGACGGACGTTGGCTACCTGTGGCCTATCTGTCGAAGAGTTTCACCGCGCCGGAGCGGAACTATGAGATTCACGACAAGGAGATGCTTGCCATCATCCGTGCACTCGAGGAGTGGCGGCATTTCCTGGAGGGAGCGGAGGACGCGTTTGAGATCTGGACAGACCATCGGAACTTGCAGTACTTCCGAACGGCACAAAAGCTAAACCGCCGCCAGGCCCGATGGTCCCTGTACCTGTCCCGCTTTGACTTCACGCTTCACCATCGTCCAGGTCGGACTATGGTGAAAGCCGACGCTCTCTCCCGCCGTCCCGACCACCGTGACGGGGTGTCGGATGACAACAACGATGTCGTTTTGCTCAAGCCGGAGTGGATCCGCGAGCTTGCGGGCCGCCGGGGACACTTGTCGGAAGCGCATGGGGAGGTCCAAATCCTCCGCGACATTCGGAATTCGGAGGAGATTGACGAGGTAGTGCGCAAGGCGCTTGACGGACTTCGCGATCTCCGCGCGCGCGGACTTGAGAGTGATGAGTGGTCGGAAGAAGACGGGTTAGTGCTGTTCCGCGGTAAAGTATATGTTCCGCAGAACGCGGAGCTCCGCCGCCGCGTTGTCGCCGCTCACCATGACAGTCTGATGGCGGGACACCCCGGACGCTGGCGGACTTTGGAGCTCGTGTCGCGGAACTACTGGTGGCCCGGGATAACGCGCTTCATCGCGGCGTACGTCGCGGGCTGCGACGCGTGCAATCGGACCAAGATCTTCCCGGGCGCCCCAAGCGGAAATCTAATGCCAAACCCTGTTCCGACACGGCGCTGGCAGTATGCGACTTGCGACCTGATCGTCGACCTGCCGGAAAGCGGAGGTTACGACTCGATCTTCGTCGCTGTAGACCGCCTCGGAAAACGCGTGCACGTTGCTCCGACGACGTCGGAAGTGAGCTCCGAAGGTATAGCGGACTTGTGGCTTGAGCGCGTCTGGTCGCAGCACGGTCTCTCTGACGGCATCATTTCCGACCGCGGCCCACAGTTCGTCTCCGCCTTCTCTCGCGCGCTGCACAAGCGCCTCGGGATTGAGACTCTGGCGTCCACCGCTTATCATCCGCAGACCGACGGACAGACGGAGCGGATCAACCAGGAGATTGAGCAGTACCTCCGCCTGTTCTGCAATGAGCGCCAGTCGGACTGGGCGCGCCTTCTTCCGCTAGCGGAATTCGCGTACAACAATCGGATTAACGCGTCGACCCAGCAGACTCCGTTCTTCCTCGCGCATGGAGAACACCCGCGGATGGGAGTGGAACCCACCCGCGAGGGCCGCGTTGAGGCGGCGGAGAACTTTGCGTCGCGCATGCACGACACACTGGAGGAGGCCAAGTCCGCTCTTCGGAAGGCGTCGGAAGACATGTCGCGCTTCTACAACGCCAACCGGAGCGGAGATCGCGACTACAAGGTCGGAGATAAAGTTTGGCTGGACGCGCGGGACATTCGGACGACTCGTCCAACCAAGAAGCTCGACGACAAGTGGTTCGGACCTTATCCAGTGGAGAAGGTAGTGTCGCGGAACGCCTACCGCTTGAAGCTACCCGCTACGATGAAGATCCACCCGACGTTCCACGTCTCCCGCCTCCGCCGCTTCATTCCCGACGCTATCCCGGGTCGGACTCAACCTCCGCCGCCTCCTGTGGTAGTCAACGGCCACCTGGAGGAAGAAGTCGAAGAGGTCTTGAACTCCGAGTGGAACCGTGGTAAGCTCTGCTATCGGGTCAAATGGAAGGGGTGGTCGCGCGAGAACAACACATGGGAACCGGCGGAAAACCTTGAGAACGCGCCGGAACTCGTGGCGGACTTCCACCGCAAGCACCCTGACGCCCCGCGTCCCGGAGATGCTCCTCCTCCACCAGCCCGAGGACGCCGTCGTCGTCGCTGAGTGCGCTTCGGGACGCCGCGCCTTGAAGGGGGGGTGATGTCAGGGTCCGGACCCCTTCTCCCCTTTCCATTACTCCTTTTCCCTTTCTGTTACCCGCCTGACCCTGTCTTAATACTGTTTGGTCTTTCTTTCTGGCATTCCGGCTCGATTACATAAGCCGGCGTTTGCCGACGCAAACGCCAGCTGGCGTTTGCGTCGGTAAACACCGGTGGCTGCGCACCATCAATCGGACGATTCCACTTGTGTATATATATCTGATTGTTGGTAGCGGTGATCCCCAGTCTCGTTCTCTCAGGATCCCCGCTACCCAGGTATGCTTGTATATTCCCTGTTCTCAAATATATACTCAGGATCCCCGCTACCCAGCGCGCTTCCCCTCGGATCCGGACTGTTACCTCGGGTGGTGCTGGCCTCGCTCGCCTATTCCGACTTTCTCCGCTCGTCTCCGCTCTCTCGGCCGCGCGCTCCGCAGCGTCGCCCTGACAATGCGAGGCTCACCTCCTGGGTCCACGTCGACTGGAAAGTCGCTGGACAAGCTCATAAGTTCAAGGGATGTTGGGGCACGAGAATAAAGTCCTCACTGTAGATCGACATCGCATACAGCAAAATAGGTATGTAACGTATCTATGGATGTGGTGAGAGCTAGCATTCTTTGAGCGGGTGATAATGAGACGCACCGAACACCATAGCAGCGTAAAGAGACTTCGTTTCCGACTCCAGACATACTCAATCTCAGTGGGAAGGTTGATTACTATGATTCGGTACCATGAGCCGCTTTTCGTCGCACAGAGTCGCACAGGTGAGACCGAACGTACTCCAGTCTAGTATGAGCAACGTAAATGCGGACAAATGCGCCGATTTCCAGGACCGCCTGATGTTCGTGTTGTGCAGGTTAGTGAGTAGCGAATGCAGGACACGAAATACGTACAGGTCCAGGAGAAACTCCGGGCTGGTGGAGTGCAGGGGGCTCATTGCTGGATTCGCAGGGTGGCAGACAGCGCGCCCATACTTGACTGGCAGAGGAGACTGCAACCGGGCCAATGACTGACACGCTTATGGGCGAGCAAACTCCCTCCCATCAGTAACATTGGATACCTAAGCTAAAGCGGTGGGTCGTCTTCCCACTTGCATGCTGTGGACCTGATCTTCACGACATGGAGCAGCGACACTTGCAGCCCTGCAGACCGTGACTGTCCAATGTCACAAGTAGCAGAGAGCCAGCGGTCGAAATGACTGCACGAAGTTTCGAGTCTAGCGATTTGTATGGTGAGAAATCGTCGTCCTTGTAGCACGTAAAGTCCAAGGATCCCACGTATCGGCGTTATCTCGCGGTCTTGTGACCAGAGACTTGCATGCATCAGCGGTTACTATACTTTTGCTTGTTCTAGGCACGGCCTTCATGCACGCCAAGTCCACTCTGGCCAGTCATAACTCGCGAGCAGCTCTTCGACAAGACGGATGCTCTGTATTGTCCTGATGGACAGTGCCACAAATTTGATTCCGCGATGATGGCTCTGCTCCTTCATTCTTCCGGCCTGGCTGACCGCCCAGTGCACAGACTCACAGCTGCTCTGCCCAGTACTGGCCACCGACCTTCTTCTGCACTACTGTATCGGAATCAGGCGCATTTACTGAGCGGCTCGCGCGCGTGCCTGGCCATGGACGAACGGCCTCGCGTGGCCCTGGCCGGGTTGCCACAATTTTTCTGCCAGCGTCGACTTGGCCCGGAATGCCCCCTGCGCTACGCGTTTCTTATGCGCAGGACGACCGCCATCGTCGTTTCTGCAGTATAACGAGGACGATGGCGGCTGTCCTGCTTCCTCGATGCGGTGGCACCTGCCTTTCGGTATTTCTACTGTGCAATCTCGCCATCCCAGGCGTCATCTGGCCGTTTTCAATCTACCTAACCTGGGTGCTCGCGCTGGGATGCTTCGACAAGGGGGCTTGCGGTCTTCATACACCATGCGGCAGGCGCGTTCCACTCGTGTCAGTGAAACACCTGGATCTACAATCACAGGCACAGCCTGCTCGCATAAGATGCATTCGTCTGGCGCATTGTTACACAGACGGTGTATACGTATTCATGACCAGGGCGTCTGGGCCTGCCTCGTGTCGGAGAGGATGGGCACTGCGAGCCAAATCCGTCGCCGCTGCGCCACATGTATCCAACAGTGGCAACCCTCCTCTGCGTCGTCTTGTTCGGTACCCGGCTTGGGCTTTTCAGCTGTTCCGCGCGAGTGTTGACCCTACTTCGCGGTGGGAAGCTATCTCGAACTGCTTGTCTTTGATCTTTGCTACTTCTGTACTACATACTAGCAGCGGCTGGGTGTATCAGATCTCCACCCTGCACAAACAGCTCTTCGCTAGGCAACGCCCATATGGATAGCAGCTGCATAGCCAGGATCGCCTCCAGAGCTGCGCCGCTACCCGCCCAATGCCCTATCTCTTGAAGCGTGGGCAGTGTCCTCCGTGTGTCTCAATCTCCGGTCTCTGGTTGCATGCTGCATACGCTTCGATCCCGACGTCAGTCGAGACGCCTACGTCCAGGAAAGGAAAACACGAGGCATGATATCATCTAGATTATCGCTGCCGGGCGCTCCGAACCTGCAGATTAGATGTCCCCACGCGCAGATCGGATATACATTCGCTATGTGTGCGCCCGTCCGTACCGCGTGAGGGGAGTCATGCACGCGCAAATGGTACGTGCCTTGCTCGCTGTGCCTTACATCGTGCGATCCTGGTTATGCTGACTCCGTCCGGTCCCGGTCTGACTCTTTCACTCACGCGGTTTGGCGCCTGGTCAGAATGAACCGTATGCGGCCCCGTGTGCAGTGCCCTCACTCGCATCACCCCTTTCAAAGAGCTTCCTGACGTCCCTTTGGCGCTGCAGGGGTTCGCATTACAGAACAAAGACGCGGGCGGCCAGATAATCACGAGCCGGCGTTCATTCCTCATCCGGCATCTTAGATGAACTTCTCCTTTGTGCTCGGACAAAGCGGTATGCTTTGGCAATTGTGGGTTGAACATTGTGTTTTCTGCGATGTCTAATGCATTAGCTGCACCTGTGCTGGCCCAGAAAATCGAGTTCCGCAAGGAAGCATTCAAGCCCTCAAGTCGCACCCCTCAAAGACTCAATGATCGCCGCTTATTTTTGAGGTCTATTCCCACGCCTGTCCGCGGACATATCTCAGCGGGAGTTCTCACTCATTCAGTTCAGTCAGTTGCTCGCGTTCGTGACGTAGTAGACTCGGTCATTGCTTCGATGCATTGCAGCCACATCGGCTGCCCGGTGCGAGCGCACAGATCGGCAGGCCAGCCGTCCTCGAACTGGACTGCACACCTGCCCGTTTCGCTGCACCCTCGAATCGACTTCGCACCCTCCTTCTTCTGCCGCGCTTGCCTGTTCCTCGCAGTGCCAGAGTCCCATGACCGCGCGCCATCCCATTCCCGCGGTGCTGCTCGGTTAATCCCATTCACTCGTCGCGTTCGGACGCGCCCTTGACGCAACCCGGAGAATCCGACGCCAGATATTCGTGCTCTGTGTGTATGTGCCCTCTCACCACAGGCTGCCCCAAAACTGATCTCTTAGATGTAACCCTCCCTATCAGGAGATGGATCTAAAGGATGCTTTTCAACTAGGCATGCCTAGGCATGCCTGAGGTGTTTGGGGATTGCTCAAGAAGCGTGATGAGATACCTCAAACAATGCATCAATCAATGTTAGCTATTCAGGCAGCTCCAAGGCTGCCTAGGCACACAGCCCAGGCAGCCTAAGCGAAGCTACCAAGTATTTGCACTAATTCCTATTGTATGGACATTACACAGGCATCAAGCAGGCATCACACAGGCATCACACACATAGTTCTTGGGCATCATGTAGGCATCAGGCAGGCAGCTCTCAGGCAGCAGGCAGGCATCACAACTTTATGCAGGCAATGACTCGAGATGCCTAGATCATGCTCAGTTTCTGCAGGCAGACTAGGCATCATAGGCATCACAGCAAGGATAGTAGGCATCACAGACATGCCTAGAAATTTGATAGGCATCACAGGCAAGTCAGCGTAGTTGCCAGGCATCACAGGCAAGTCAGCGTAGTTGCCAGGCATCACAGGCATGCCTGTCTGATTTCTAGGCATCACAGGCATGCCTGTTTGACTTCTAGGCATCAAAGGTACGCCTGTATAACTTTTGGGCATTACAGACTTTCGCTATACTGTAGGCAGAACATGCAGGTGCAATCAAGGAAAATCGTAGCAGCACACCGCAACCCAGGACAGAAGTCAGAGGGTGTCAAAGTGGTGCAGGAGATCTGGAGAGGCTTGCGGAATAAGGATATGTGCCAAAACGAGTGGGAAAAGCTGCAAAAGAAATCTAACAGGAGTGGCATATGGACGCAATTGACGCAAAACGTAACAGTACGTCCTGCTAGGGATTTGTAGTGGCTTCACAACACCAATTCAAATGTACAATCATGGCCTGTGATAGCTGCCAATTACCTAGGCGCACATCTGACTCTAGACAGCCCATTGGAGGTTCGGTTGAACGTTCAAAGGATCCCCACTATAAATCCACCATGGACAATACGTAATAGCTCTGATCGTAGGCTTAACGCAGTGACAGAACTGTGGGTCCCGCTTGGGTAGGCACGGAAGTGTTATTATCATCAGGCGTATTGGCAGTGTGGGATGTTGTTCGTGGAGCGACATCCCTCATGTACCCTACCTTCATCTATGCTTGTATCATTGCACCTTCTGCTGAGCGCCCACAGTGCTTTATGAGACTGTCGATGTGAGTGGAATGGATTGGCTAAGCCACAACAACTCTGTCAGATTCCCACCATGCACCCTCTGCCTGATGTACGCACCTCTCCAACCATGCTAAGCTTGGTTGCTATATGTACCTTGGTTCTCCATCAACATGGGCTATACTCTGGAGACCGTCTGGCATGCAGGAAGTCTCTATGGCCTGGATTACACTGCTTGTCCACCGCTTCATCAACCCTCGTCCCATCTGAGCACTAGCCTTGACGAGTGATATGTGCCCTTCCACATGAATAGCAAGCATGTTGCCTCCAAGATACGCACATGTAGTTAAGAAAACTGTCCTAATAAAAAGCTTTACTGCTGGACAAAACCCACTTCTGGACTAGAAAGCTTCTGGACAAAAACTTCTGGACACAAACACTTCTGGACACAAATACTTCTGGACACAAATACTTCTGGACACAAATACTTCTGGACATAAATACTTCTGGTCACAAACACTTCTGGACATAGATTGATTGTAGTCCTCACAGATCTAGAGTAATAGGGTGACATATTACTTACTAGCTAATGCAGGGACTAGTAGGGCTTTTGGTTCATTACAGCTCTACATTCTGCACTTCGAAGGCAGGCAGACAGCCTAGAAAGGAGATAGGCAATTGATCTGATGCCTATCCCACACACAGGCAGCATGATTGCCTGAGATTTATGCCTGCACATGATTCTCACAATTAGGCAGCCTGCAGGCAGGGGAAGGCAGGCGGCTTTTGATGCCTGCAATGGGAGCAGGCAACCAGCTTGATGCCTGATCCTTGGGAAGGGTATGCCTGCAAGTCTTTCAGGTAATCAATCTGACGTACTTGGGATGTTCCCAGAGCAGCTTACTGATGCCTGTGAGGTCTAGGCAGGTGCATAGATATGCCTGAGATGACGCCAAGATGCCTGCATTGAAGTTTGGATGCCTGCAGGCAGCAGGCAGGCAGTGCCCAGATGCCTATAAATTGCAGGCAGGAGGCAGTTTGATGCCTTCAAAATTAGGCAGGCATTGGGATGATGGGCTGTGATGTGTGGTAGCTGCCTGTGCTTGCCTGAGCCTGCCTGAGATGTGTTATATTATTAGGTGTGGGGCTGCAGGCATGCCTAGGCTGCCTGTATAAAAAACATCCTTTAGACCCATCAGATAGATGGGGGGAATACATCTAACAGGTACTTATTTGGGACAGCCTGACCTGTGCCCTCTGCCGATCCCCCGCTCCACATTCACTTCGAATAGGAACTGCATGCGCGAGGTGTGTGCACCGACTTCGAGGTTCTGCATCGTTGAATGCGTCGGGTCGGCAGAATTCATCGCGCACTGTGCAATGCCAGCGAGGGCGCACTCTCTGCCTCTTCGGGTGGGAAACGATGCCGCGGAGCACTAGCGCGTTCGCGCATTCAGGCTGCGCTTCGTCCCCACCCTCGGCGCGCCGCACACCCCTACTGTATCCCATTTGCGCTGGCATTCATGATTTGAGCCGCCAGGATGAGCCGCCGCTGAGTCGCGTATTTCCCGCCCACGGCTGCATTGGCACGTGCGGGCCCGTGCGCGAATGGGCGGCTGGCACATAAGTACGGCTCCAGGGACCCGCGCGCCAGAATCCGCGGGCATGCATCCACTCGCGTTGTGCCAGTGCGGAGGAGCGCATACATATGGAGTCGCCCGAGATCTAGAAGCGCGTCCAGCTCAAAGAGCCTTGGAGTCGCGGTTAGTATGTACTGCGCATTCCATCCCATCCCAAAGCCACGGTTGACGGTTCCACAGTTCCACCTTCTCATCCGCATCGTAGATTCAGACCTGCCAGCGGTACGATGCCAGTGGGAGCACCCCAGACGCAACTCGAACTGAAGGCCATCGCGGCGACCAAGTTCAGGTACGCACTCGCATGCAACTTGGGACCGCAGCTGGACTCACAGGCCAATATCAATTCTCGAATATGAAACAGATCCAGGGTATGTAGCCCAACGATACCCCTATTCCATTTGGTCGTCGATCTGAGGCATAACGATAATCCCCAGATTATCACGCGAACCGCGGCACGTGGGTGGCTACAGTAGCGCGGTTCTATTTCCCGATTGCAGCGGGCGATCCATCTGGATTCCGCATCCTGGCGACGGTCGGGAGGGCGCGCGCGGGACTTGTCGACGGTCGCGACCTCGCGCGGGATCGTTGCCTGGATTCCCCAACCCGTGGAGTCTGGACCTGCTAAGCCCGAAGGCGCCGGAGAGCGCGCTCATCTAAGTCAGATTCTCAACAAATATCTGCACTCTCAGCCTTCTGGGCGTGGGCTCGCGGCCTGTTTTGCGTTTCCTGTCAACTGAAGTCATATTGACGGGTTGCAGTGGTGACTAAAGCTGGATACCGATCCGAAAGTGCGACGTCTCCGAGTCCGCCCTTCCCTCTTGCGTCCACGCTCGCTCCACTTGGTGCAGTCTCTGAACGGTAGAGCACTTGCACCATGCCCATCGCAGGCCAGAGTTCTGTTCTAGTCGCCCGCGACTCAGAACTCTCCACGCAGCGACGAATTCGAAGTCAAACTCAGGTTCCCTGGCAGGCACGGCACGCTGCCCTAGACACGTACAGCGCAATTCGTCCGCCTGTGGCTCTCAAACGGGGCGGCGATCTACTGAAATGCCCTGCTGCTATCTCTTGTCTTCATCCGACACTGGCAACCACCCCTCCGCGGGCTCGTGAATTCACTCCGAGTCTTCGATTCGAGATCAGACTGCACCCGCCGCGTATTTGCAGCGGCTTCCGTCTATCTGTGTTACTGTACACTTGGCGGTTCCCTCGCCGAGAAGCTCTGCGTGCATACTTACCTCACAATACATAGCAGCTGCAGCCCCGAAGGCCAGGCCCCAACAACATCTCACCCGCTATCTCATCTCCATTCCGACCAGGCTCAGCGCAAACACTGAGATCTCCGAGCGCGATTGCGATCCCTGGGGCGGACATCCGCGGTGCACATCGCAACACACTCAACTGCTAACACTGAGGGGAGGAGGAACGGCCGGACCGCGTGGCTGGCCTCGCGAGGTTCCCCTGCACGTACCTACTGCCCATGGCACAGCGTAACGTCGACTGCTACGCCATCGATGTCGATGCGTCGTCGCGTGGGATGTGCTGCGATTCCCGGTGCGCGCTGTACCCTTGTATCGATGGACATCGACCATCGACCATCGATGGCCATCTACCAGTACGAACCCGTCCCCAATCCCATCGATATCCACCGCCTTTGAAGCTTCGCGTCTCGAAGCCTCCATTCCTCCGAGGTTCGAACCGAAGACCAAGACCAACAGCAAGAGCAAGAGCAATGAAGCCATACCCGGTACCGTGCACAGCCTCGATTCAGAAGTGAATTTACGTCCGCGTCATGATCACCAGCTGCAACGACATGCCCGGTGTCAAGCCAGCATGCAGCATAGACTTCAATTGCAAGTTAAACGTCATCAAACGCAGCAACCCGCCCGCCCTAGCCTTCATCCGGCGCAAAATGCAAATCCCGATAGAGTATGTAGAGTAGAGCAAACGTCGAGCCTGCATCCTGCAATACGATCTAAGCGCCACCGTAACGCAGCCAACTCAAATCCACGCAACGTTATCTAAGCTCGCACTACAGACTTACCAACAGGCCCTGTCGCTGTCCATGCAGGCACCGACATTGGAGTGACAGCTGCAGACTCGGGGATTGCGTCGTGTGTGTGTGTGTGTGCGTGACGCGGCATCACTGAGCAATCCCCATCCCCCCCCCCCCCCCCACCCATCCCAACGATGGATGGATGGCAGGTCGCGCGCGCGGGACGGACGGGTGGCCCAAGCAAGCGTATCGTGCCGGCAGGCAGCTGCAGGGTCGCGGGCGCGTCCTGTCCACCCTTGGCAAGCGCTCCCGGTTCCCCGATCCCAGTCCCAAACACACCGTGCGGCGCCCAAGCCTTCCCCATCTGGCCTACCGCCCCCGCGTGTGTGTGTGCGAACCTCCGGAGGCAAAAATAAGAGTCGATGGATCATGATGGGATGAGGGCATAAGTATCGTTTCATATGTATCTGCATATATTGACAAGATATCAACAAACAGAGCGGTACTGTAACAGTATTCAGTATGTAGTCAACACTACGAGCGAGCAGCGCGGTCGTCAATGTCTAAGTTAAACCCTTGGCACACTCACCAACACCCCAGCACTCCCAAAGGCCAGAACAGAACAGAACGGAACAAAAAAAATGGTACAGGATCTACAGTATAACCCTTCAGCATATAGGTGGTAGGGACACAGTCGCCCGAACAGCGCTGTGCTGAGCGCGGTCCTATCGACCCGGGCGAGACGAGACGAGACGGTGGCGGCGAGAGAGGAATAAACATGGTGCAGAGCGCGAGAGCGAGGAGGGGCGGCGCGGCGACCGCGACGGAGAGGCGGGCGGACAAGAGGATTAGACTAGGCGTAGAGGGCAGGCGGGCAGTCGAGAGTCGGTCAGGTCAGGGGGGCGGGGTAAATCGGAGACGGGGGGCCAGGGGGGTATAGCCGGGCGGGAGGGCTAGCGCTAGACGAAGCGCGGCTGCTGCTGCTGCTGGAGGCGCCGGCGATCGGACGCGCGGCGCTTGCACTGCGACGAGTGCTCGTGCAGCGGGTACGCGGTGAGCATGTCGCGCGGCGCGGGCTTGGGCGGCTCGGCGGGCGCGGGCAGCGCGAAGTAGACGACGGAGCTCGAGCGCGCGGGGCGGATGTGCAGCGTCGAGGGGGTGGTGGGCGCGGGCGCGGCCGAGTGCCGGCGGGCGATGCGCGAGAGCGGCGGGGCCTGGCCGTCCGGCGGCGTCGTGGCGAGCGGCGATGCGCTGGCGGACGACGGCGGCGAGCGGGCTCTCCGCGGCTGGCGCACGCGCGTCGGCGGCGTCGGGGCGGGGGGTAGCGGCACGGACTTGGCGGACGACGGCGAGGGCGCCGCGGGCCAGGTGGGGATGCCGTGCAGGAAGTCGTGGCACCCGTCGCATACGCGGGCGTTGGGGATGACGGGCGAGGAGGGCGAGGCGAAGTCGGTGATGGGCTTTCCTCTGGGCAGCGAGAGCATGGGGTTGGGCGAGCGGGTCGTGTCCAGCAGCGACGTCGTTCTCGACGAGTGCGCGGCGCAGAATACGCCCCCGCAGTGGCGGCAATGCTGAGCAGACGGACGCGAGTTCAGTCCCGGCCAAGGGCATTTAATTTAAAATTCGCAGAACGTACGTGGCGACGCTCGAAAAGGGTAAAGACGGTGTCGCAGTTCCAGATGTCACACTGGCGTGCGTCCGCGTCTCGCTGGTGCAAACGTTAACCGACGGCGGCGCTGACGACGGTGGCGGCGGCGACGCACCTTCCACAACGAGCGGTCGATGACGACGGCGAGCTGCTCAAACTTGCGCAGCGGCTGGGGCTCGCCGACGACGCGGCGGAGCGTGGAGCTGCAGGTGCCCTCGGGCACTCCGTAGAATGCGGCGGTGGCATGGTTCGTGGGCACTGCGCGGGGGCTCAGCGCTCAGAAGAAAGAGATGGAATGTATGCGCACGAGGCTTCTTCTGCTGCTTGGGGGCCGTCTCCTCCTGGATCGAGTCGAGCGTGTCGGACGACGAGGACGGCGAGAGCGAGCTCGTGTCGGACGCCGGGCGCGAGTGCAGAGCGTCGTATGCGGCGAGGGCGGCGCTTAACGACATAATGGAGGAGGAGGGAGGGAGGAGGAGAGGGTGACGGGGCGGGGGGCCAGCATGAGGCAGGGAAATGATGGGGGTTAAGTACGCCCCGTCTCAACCGTCGGATCCAAATTTGAGTTTTCCCGCGTGGAGATCCAATCATATTGCTCCCGTATCTATTCACTATTGATCCCGTGCCTTCCCTCCCCCCAAATAATCATTATTATCCCCCAGCCACCCTTCCCTCTCTCTCTCTATCCTCCACGCCGCCTCCCGCAGCGCCGCCTCGCCCTGCGGACCCGTGCGTCGAATCCGCAACGGCCAATTTGACGGCAATTGATGCAGCCAGGCGCCGAGCTCCTGGCCCACGGCATCACACCGCTACTGTCCGCCGCCCAGTGCACACAGCCCACCGGCACACACCCTGCAGCATGCTAAAGCTCTGCTCTGAGGCTCGGACGGCTCATATTTATTACCCTGCGCTCTCACGGGGCCGTCCCTGGGAGGGCATTTCTCCGGGCGTCGCGACGTCGAGCGTGTTTTGATCGGGCCCATCATTTCGAACCACGCGCCGCGGCCCGCCCTCGCTGATGCCGGACGCCCCGTCCACGCGAGCGCGCGCCCTTGGAGCCCGTCAGGGACGCGTCGGTCGCCAGCCTCCATAATGTCTACCGAACGCCTCAACACTAGACACTCGACACTCGACACTGGACAGGCCGGCCGGAGCACGATCGACCGTCGCCGCGCCGAGGGTATTCATTCGCGTAAGTAACGGTCGGCCAGGATGAAACGCTTCTTTGCAATTCAGTCGCGCTCCTGGCCTGCGGCGAACTTCCCCTCCCGCGGATTGCTTTGACAAGAAGGCGAACTGGTGTGGAGTCCGACACCTACGACATTGAATTCTATGCCTATTCGAGCGCTTGGGAGTTGGGACGCTCGACTTCAAGGTGTACATGTCCATGTACGATGTCAGCTGGACTCTTACGTTCAGATTTGGATCGACTGCAAGACTTAGACAGACCCCAGTTATCGTACTGTAATATCAGCTGCTCACCCAGAGACCTATCGACGCGGACGCGAACGCTGTCAGTGTCAGTGTCACTGGGGCCTCGTACGATCAATATCATCATTTCTTCAGCTGTCAGAGACTGAGACACCGTCTGAGTGAGCACGAGATGAAACTCGGCAGAGCGAGGACGTTCGCCTCCCAAGCTCAAGGCCTTCTCATACCTCCTCATCCCGCTTCCCTCACCGGCGTCTGCGTCAATCCCGCCCACACGACGCCAGCGGTAAGCGGTACGCTGTGCTGATTAGCGTGCGCCGGCTGACCGCTGACCACACACAATCCCCCATCTCTGATTGGATTGGCCTCGCGCAGCGGATTATGATGGATAGATTTGGGATGCGCGATTTTAAATTTTCGCACGCACGCCGCGGACTCGGAGGATTCGGGACATGTTGGTGTTCGAGTTGAAACTTGATGTAGCGTCGAAATCATCTCAGGTCCTGTCATTCATCCATTCATTATGCGCCGCAGTGTTGGAATTGGAATGACGGTGCCTTGAACAGAAGTTGAGGAGGGGGAGGAGATGTGGATCCCTGTGCGACGTGGACCGTCGAGGCGGGGCGCGCAAGTGACTGGAAAGACGGCACAGCACCGGGCAGGACGAGCGTGATTCTCCCTGCACATGGTCGCGCCTGCAGAATCCAGACTCCGCTGCGCGCTGCATCTCCTGTACCGTAACAGTAACTTGTTGCAATGCATACATCCAGCCCTCAGCCAGCCCTCGCATTCAATCTTTTTCTTTTTTCCACCACGTGACGTTCGTTCTCCGCGGAACGCCCCTAAGGCTACAGCACCCGTTCGGGCTGGAATCAGCTCCCACTCCACCGCCCCTCACTGCAGCAGATCGTCCGGGGGCAACGATATCAGCTTCGACTCCGCAAATCCGGGGCAGCGCGTCACGCGTTCCCAGGCTCCAGTACCATACAGTATCTGCGCTTACTCCAACTCGACTCCACGGATTACCTCAACTGCAATCTTGCTTTGATGCTCCAGTCCAGTACCGTAACTTTCTGTTTCGAACTTGCTCCGAGTCTAGGTGGATACCTACTTATGATCAGATGCATATACTTGCTGCGCCTGCTCCCACTGTATCTGAAGTTCTACAGTAGGTACGGTCTTTCGTCATGGACTCGGGCCCGCTCCATTAATGCATTTTCCTGCGCCGAGGGGTCTGGCTTCTGCCTGCGCAAAACGAAATGTGGATTGTGAATCTGACTGATGCAGAAGTACCGGGGGACGCCTCGACGTCGATGTCGACGTCATGCTCTGGAGTTTCGCGTCTGGACGCGCCTGCGCGCAACATTCCGCGGGAGGCGTGGATTGGTGCTCGCAGGAGCTCGAGACCGTCTTATCGTTGTGCGCTGCCGCCCGAGTCTGGACTTGTCTCGCGCCCAGCCTGCCAGTGCGCTGTGTACTGTTCTGCGTTCTGTCCGATCGTAGCCTTCTCCTCCCCTCGTCGTTCTAGTCTCCTCCTCGTCAGTCTGGTCCCGCGGCCCACCGACCGCACCCGCCGCCGCGCCGATCGCGACAACTGCACCCGCCGGGTTGGCGACGCGTGCCCTTTCACGCGCAGCACACACACACACACACACTCTCTCTGGGCTTGCGAGATCCGAACTGCCACTGTCAGCGCCGTGTACGAATGCATCTCAAGCAAAATAGTCCGAGTCTGTCCGTAGATGAGATAAGGTGCTTGCAACTCGAACCAGTGCGTGACGCCCGGTCCCGCGTCTCCGTTCCGCTGGCTCCTATAGCTAGTCCTGCACCGGGACCGCCGCTGTACGCTGTACTTGCATTGACCCTGGGATCTGGGATCTGGGCGAAACTCAGGGGCGCAAAAGAACGAACGAAACAGTGGTGCAATTAGTCACTGCTGCTCTCAGGCTGGGTTCTGCATTCTGCGCGATCGGGATCTCGTTGCTTGGGTTAACAGAACTTGTCCTGCCCCCCGAGCCTCCTCTGCCTACTTCCCACCATGGTTCTGCCAGTGATCTAACAGAGCGCTAGCGCTAGCGGAGGGAAGGATTCGCCCGCCCGAGCCCCAAACGGGATCCCCGGGGCCGAGTGCCTTCAAAGTAGCCTGAGCCTGGCGCGCGGCTCGGGTCGGGATTTACTGCGAATGGCAATGGGCAGCTTGTTTGCGATCTGTGCTGTACCGTAGCTGTAGCTGATCGCGCCCATGCTCAACCGTTTACCAATGTCGGATGTCCGATCGCGCATGCGCGCGCGCCTGTCCTCGGTGGGTGGGTGTGTCAGTCAGAGCTGCAGTTTGAATCAGAAGTGTGTACTCTAGTAGGACTGAATGGGGCGGAAATCCCGCATGCCAGAGAGGGAGCAGTAGTCGTCGCTGTTCCACTTCTAGTGCCCTGAATCGTAGCCCACAGTGCTCCCGCCGCGAGCCTGTTCAAAAACGTCCAGCGCCCGGACGGCGTTAACGAGCACGCGGGACTTCAGACTCAGAATCGCGATCGTCCCGCGCGAGACGTAACGGAGATGAAACCTATGTATGCTGGCAGTGGCAGCGATCCTCTTAGTATTGCTGGCCTGAGAATCCACGCATACAGTGACTGGTGGGCCCCGGAAGCGCTGAGCGACGCGATCGCGGGCCATGCAGGCACGCCGCTCTGCCCTGACCTGCTAATCCTCGTGCGGCACTTCAGCGTCTGGTGTCCGTGTAATGTACCTCCTCTAGTCCAGCGTGTCCACGGCCAGACGTCCTCCGGAGATGAGAATGCCAATCCAACTCTGGGCGCTCAGTGGCAGCGCTTGCCAGTGAGACTGCGTCCGAGTCGTGACGTGGTGGCATGCCATTGGCATTGCACATGGCCGGCGACCCGGGGATTGAGCGCACGCGAGCGGGTATAATGAGGGGTAAGGGCCGCGCAGATTCAGATTCGACTGCGGCGAAATTGACTGAAGCCGGGTCGCCGCGGATTTCCTCAGGTTGTCAACGGTGATGCCGGCTGTCGTCAGACCGTCAGGCCAGCCGCTGAGCGGAGGGGTTACCTAGCTTTGCAAGGCCAGCCAATTCCATTGAACTGGCGGCATAAACAAATTCCTTTAGAAATTTCCTGTGGGCCTGTTGCGATGGGCTTCAGCTTCGCCTTGAAGCCATTCCGCCGCCCAGATGCGACTAGAATTCCCACTGGCACTGGCACGTTGTCCGGCCCGCCCTTGGGACTTGCGCAAACACACGGCGACACGCCCGCTGTTTGTCCTGGATGACTGGCCGCCGTACCGCCTGATGCGGCGGTCCGTGTGGCGTTTTAAAGTCTCAGGGCTGAGTGCTGCAGTGTTAATCCCAACCACTCCGACCGCGCGCGGGGATCATGGCAAACATACTACGGCTCCCTGGGCCGGTCCGCCACTTGAAGGTGAACGTCGCACGTTCTGCCAGTGAACTTGACGGCAACAGCTCGACTGGCACGACTGCGCAGCCATTAATCTCAGGGCTTGAGGGATTATGTGTGAGTGGTTTGGCTATCGCTGTGGCCAGCAGTCGTGGCCAGGGGTCTCTTCAAGCTCCACACGGAGGCGCGCCTGGTGTGGGGTATCATACTTCTGGACTGCTCCTCAGCGCTCCTGCCAAGTTGCTCCATGTGCATGCGCCCTCACGCGCTCGATGCTGCGCGGTGGCAGGGCAGGACTCCGTAAGAACGAGGATCCCGGACCCGGGCGCTGCTCCCTGCTCCACCTTCTGAAGGCACGCGACCGCTCTGGCGTTGCCATGCCATGTCCAAGTAAAGAAGCTCTAGTGAGCGTCCAGCGGCAAACTGAAGTCGTGCCAGTGCTAGCCATGCCCATTCCACTGCAGAGCACCCAAGCAGTCCCAGCTATCGGTGGCGAGTAATCTGATCATATTGACTGCATCGAAACAGACCCCGCGAAGCGATTGACGTTGACACGCGTTCGGCCGATCAGATTCATTCTGTCATGTCAAACCACGCTCGGCTCGCGCGACCTGGCAGGTGGCAGGTTTCCCCGCAGCGCGATTCGACAGATGAGATATCGATGCGGATGACAGACTGCTCGGCCGACGTCGTCGCCTGTGATTTTACACACAAAGCGCGGGCCTCGGCGAAATATCAAGAAGCCCGTTGCGTGCCTGGATGATTCGGCTTCAGGTTTGCCACAGCCCGGCCGGTCGTAACAAGCTGTCAGGAGAAATAAGAAGGGCCGGGCACAGGACAGCGAGCAGGGAGCGGAGGGCATTCCTGTCAATGTCATGATCCCGACATCCTGAGAAGGTGGAACAGGGACACGGTGGCCCGGTGGGGAGGTTTAGGCGCGTGGCGAGTTGCGTGCGTTTGGCCCTGGAGCAAATGCGGAATAATAATTTGATGAGGACTCTTCGTCTGGGAAGTTGGAGGAGCCTTCCTCGCAGAAACTCGAGCAGCCGCCACCCGCTGGATGTGAAGAAATGAGCCTTTAGAGTGCGAATTTCTCCGAAGGTTCTAGACTCTACTTGGGTAGGCGACGACTCTGACGAGGCAATCTGGAACCCGGAGTCGTGCCTACCACGTGCCTGCCGACCGGTTTAGATCCTTTCCACAGAGCAGAGTAGCAAGATCGCAGAGAAAAGCCCAATGGAGTTACGCATGCCGACGAAAGTCCACGCCACACTTGTGGAATCTTGTCGATCTTACGTCGGTGGCAGGCAACAGGCTGCGGGTGTGCAGGGCGTGAGAGCCCACGCGAGAGCGAACGGCGCCACGTAGGTAAAAGACAGCAACTCCAGAAGGGCAGGCAGCTCGAAACGTGATTTACCGGTGGCCGGTGGCGTGTGTATTCCCTTGCGGACCAGTAAACGCGCGCAGAACGACGGTTTCGAGATTCGCAGCAATTGCAATCAACAACGGGCGGATTCCCTGCCTGCTATTCGGCACGTGGATGGAAGAAGAATGGGTGCAGGGTGCTGTAAGCTGCGCCATCGTGAGTGTTGCATTTGACGATTGTGGCGGCCGACCCAGGGATTTCTTCTGAATTCCTCCATCTTGGCAACTTGAAGCTTCTGGCAGCGCAAGACAGTTATACCGTTGCACACGCAAGAGAGGAAAATGCGAGCACTTGTACTCCCCGCCACGGAAAATAACCGCCGTTGGGAAATTCTCGATTTCTGCCACAATTTTGATACACTCGACCTGAAACTTTTATTTGTGCATGATGCTTAGGCTTGATACTATTCAATGGTAAACTCGGTTTGCGTTTTCCCCCATCCAGTAATTCCGGAGGGCAAGTCGGCTGGTGAACCGGAGGACAAGTTTGAGCTCATATAAAAGCGAATATTGCGCGTACACCTTCGCTGCTTCTGCAACGCAACATCCATAAAAAATGAACCTGGGTTTCATATCAGGGGGAAGCTTGATGCTCCCTGGTTGTGGAGATAGTATTAATATCGGTCCCCCTCAAAGATGACATCATAGTCGAGTTGTATAGCACCCGTTTCAAGATCTCAGAGGAGGATTATGTACCCAAGGACGTGCCCTACAACCCTTACTATTACACTTTATTTTTCTATGCAGATCGTAGAAAGAAAGGTGTGTCGCAAGTGGGCGGCTATCTCCGAACGGCGGTTATTTTCCGTGGCGGGGAGTATAGGAAGCCGGCGCATGTGCAATGAATGTGCGATGAGGACAGAAGAGAAGGAAACGGTTCGCGCCGAGCTAGCCTGTTGACCGCGACGACCACGATGTCGTCGAAGCACAAATACTCTGTTATTCTACCCACCTACAACGAGCGCAAGAACTTGCCTGTCATTATATGGCTGCTTGCCAAAACATTTGATGAGCAGTAGGCTTCCGAATGCGTGCGTTATGCGAGTTGCTGACTGCCACAGCCAGCTCAACTGGGAGGTAATTGTCGTCGACGACAACTCGCCCGATGGCACGCAGGACGTTGCCAAGCAGCTGCAACGCTCTTTCGGCGAGGATCGTATTGTACGTTGATAGCCTGTTGCCTTCTACTGGGCTGACACGCTTGGGATATGTAGCTGCTTAAGCCACGTGCCGGCAAGCTAGGACTTGGGCAAGCGCGAATCCTTGCTTTACGTGTCCCGAACTCAACAAAAAAGCGTCATGTAGAACTGCCTACATCCACGGCCTCAACTTCGTCACGGGCGATTTCGTGGTCATCATGGACGCCGACTTCTCGCACCACGTATGCTTCACACGTTGAGATGCCTGCACTCGGAGCTCATACCGCTCTCATAGCCCAAATTTATCCCCAAGTTCATCCAGTATGATCCCTGGTACCTTGTCGATGCCTACGGCCAGACCTAACGCGTTGCGGGCAGACTGCAGCAAGCTCATAACCTCGACATCGTCACCGGCACGCGGTATCGTTCGACAGCGAAACCAGCATTACCCGGCGCGGAGCCTGGCGGCGTCCACGGCTGGGACTTGAAGCGCAAACTTGTCAGCCGCGGCGCCAACTTCCTGGCAGACACCGTTCTGAGCCCCGGCGTGAGCGATCTTACGGGCAGCTTCCGGTACATTGCTCCCTCCCCTTGTTCCATCTGGTCCCTCTTCGTCCTCGCATTCCCTCCAGCCTTCACCCTCCCCCTGCTTCGTTCTTCGGTCTTCCACTGTAGTTCGAACCCGCACGCCATCCCGTCCCGCGTGAAGCCAGAAGCTGACGCTCGCCCTCCGCTCCACAGGTTGTACAAAACGCCCGTGCTGCGCGACATCATCCCGCGCGTGCAGTCGCGCGGCTACGTATTCCAGATGGAGATGATGGTCCGCGCGCGCGCGCTCGGCTACTCCGTCGGCGAGGTACCCATCACGTTCGTCGACCGCATCTTCGGCGAGAGCAAGCTCGGCGGGGACGAGATCGTGCAGTATGTCAAGGGTGTGTGTATGCTGTGGGTGTCTGTATGATGCCGCGCGTGCATGCGTACGGATGGATTGTACATATTGTTTGCTGGTCGAATCCCAGGCAGCAGATTCTGCTCCAGCAACGTCCCAAGTTCCAGGTTGCAATAAGTATGCCCGATGCAACGAACGTATGGTACGAACGCAGCGTCCTAGTGTTACATTGTATTGTACAAACATACAACAGCCTTCTACGCGCAGATACTAGATTACTTTAGACTGCCGTTGCAAATCTCGCAACTGGATATCTTCATGCGCAGTATGAAACGAGGCGATACCAACGTCCCGCGCGTCGTCTAGTTCTTCAACATCCTCCTCGTCTCGGTCGTCCGGGAAGTTAGGCAGAGCGGTCATGCCTCGCTCCCGCTGCATCCCAAGTTCCATCTCGGCGACGAATGTCCTGCAATTCGTTAATGATGTCTGGCGTCGGTAAAGACGATACACACCCGACGTAGACGCGCGTGCGCTGCGCAAAGGAGAGGTCGCGCGCTGACGCCGAGAGCGTGGACATGTCGATCCGGTCTTGCTTCTGTACCGCGACGTGCAGACGGAGCAGCAGGCGTTCGGTCATGACGAGCGTGAGCCTGAGAGGAGCGAGGGGTCAGTCAAGAGCTCGAGGAAGCTGCGAGGAGGCGGCCGCGAACGCACACGACGGAGAAACTGAAAGTGATGTGAGTACGTGTGCGGTGTACAGCGCGGGGATGCTGACCTGGCGTTGACATCTTTGAGGCCGGGAGGCGCGATCTACAGAATAAAATAAACGGCGTCATAGGAGGGTGGCTGCATTGCAGGACGCACAACATAGGTAATAATCGTGATAAGATAGCAAATAAGCATGACACTGCGCGGACACTCCTCGTCAGTGCGCTTCAAGACGGGACTGCGGCAACAAAACTCTCACGCATAGTAAACAACACCGTCGCGCAGGAACACAGCAAACAGCGACAACGAAGCGTCCTCCCCAAACTGCTTCACAAAGCGCAGCGTCTTCCAGAGCGTGAAAGCGAAGATGAGGGTGTCGAACAAGAGCGGCGCGACCCACGTGAGGATGCCGAGCACGAGCTGCGGGCTGCCGGGGAGGCAGCCGTTCCCCGGGGGTGGGACGACGACGTGCTGGTTAATCATGCTTGTGAAGAGGAAGATGGCGTCGATTGCTAATGCTATTGAGAGCACCGCGAGGACTGTGCGAGAGCGCGCGTACAGCTGCAGTAGAAGAAGAGGAGGAAAACGTGAGAATTGTTCGAACTTCAGGGTTTGGATGTGTACGGGAGACGTACAGCCCAAGTGCGGACGAGGAATACGGTGTGCGCGCAGATCATGGCGAAGCATACGAAGAGAGTTGGCAGGGTCGCGATCGCTTCGCACCTGTGCCATTGAGATTCGTCAAATCTGGTTGCCTCAGGCACTTTAACGAGTCAGAAGGGCACGCACGTCTACAAGGAGGTAGTGAGTAAAGCTATACGAGGACGGAGCCGAGGACGCACTTTCGATGACCATGTCGTCTGGAATGTCGCTGCACGCGATGAGCCCAATAAGAATCTCGAAAATAACTGAACACACCAATCATGGACACAGTATACATTGGAATTGGAATGTATCTGAGCTGTGAGACGCGCCGCGGTAAGCACACAACGGGAAGGAAGGCATAGGCACGTCGCGCGAGTCGCGCCGTACCCCGAACCATAACGCCGTAAACATATTCCGCTTCTGCCTCCACATCCATTCGACTTCCTGGTCCAGACATATGACTGCAGAAGCGCTAGCCTCAGCAACGCAGGTGCATACACCACAGCTAGGTAGCACGCACACCAGTCCCAGATTAAAACTACAAATGCGGCCAGGTGGGTTGCCTTCCACAGCCGCCTGCGCGCGACAGTCAGCTAGTAACCCAATGTGCAGAGCGCGCACATACAGGTCGGCGTACTGCTGGTCATCCCATCCGTCGCTCATACAGCACACGAACGCGGGGCAGACGCGGGCAGAGGAGAAGGCCTGCAAATCCGCAGCCTGCTGATGAGCTAAATTCCGTGGTTTGGACACTGACAGATCTTCGGAAGCTCGATCGCCTGGCCAGCCAGCCGCACCGCACCCGCCCGCACGTCTCACTCGATCCTCGTCCGAATAGGCCGCGAGCAACGTACCGTATTCGCGTGCTCTGGGAATGATGGAATAAAATACAAAACTGCGTCATTACTTCGGCTTTGACTCGACCTTGTCCTTGAGCTCGCGAACTCTATCTCCCAACACCTGGCCGTACTTGACTTTCATGCCCGGCTTGATGGCCCACGCAAAGTCGTCCGGGGCCTCGAAGACGAGCACGATGGTGGAGCCCAAGCAGAACCCGCCGACCTCCTCGCCGGGCGTGAGCGGCTGGCCGTGCAGGAGCGCGCTGGCCTTGGCGTAGGTGGCCTCGCGGAAGGTGCCCGGCGGCGGCAGGCGGCCGCGTACGTTGGTGCGCAGCGCCTGGTCGAAGTTGATCTTGATCGAGCCGACGTTCGTCGCGCCGACGGGGATCATGCTGAAGAACCCGTAGCGCCAGCGCCCCAACAGCGCAACGCGCTCGTTCAGCACGAACAGGTCCTGCAGGCGCGACGCCACGTACGGCGACACGCTGAACAGCTCGCCGCTGAAGTGCCGCCGCCGCTCGACGACCCATGCCGTCGGCGAGTGGAAGCGGTGGTAATCGCCCGGCGCGAGGTAGATGACGCAGAAGAACAGCTTGTTTTCCTTCGAGGGTGACTCTTTGGTGCCCAGTACGGAGCGGATGCCCATTTGGGTGGCGACGTTGACGTCCTTGCCTAGGTCCTCCTCCGAGACGGATGCATCGCCCTCGATGGAGCGCGTCTGCGAACGTTGGCCCATAAAGTCCCCCAGAGAATAAGATATGCCATTGACGTCCGCGAACTCCTCGTCATTAACGTTCCGCGCGCCTGCATTGGCAAGTTGGGCCTCTTCGACCGCCGTAGCTTGTCCAGCACCCAGTAATGCATCCAGCGAGTAGGTGATGCCCTTGACCTGCTCCACGCGTGCGCCTTCCACCTCTCCGAAATGGAGAACCTTCCCGTCCGCAGGAGATACCAGCGCGCTGTTGGCTATGGGCCTTACACCGGGCTTAAGCGAGCGGTAGAAAAACTCGCCGAGCGAGGCGTATTTTGTGAGGTCCGGCTCGGCGATCTCGTCCAGGTTGCAACCAAATATCCAGGCGTACAGCCTGAAGCCGTATGGGCGGAACCACACCGGTAGCGTGAGCGAGTTCAGGTAACCCCAGAGGCGCGACAAGTTGCGCAAGGGTAGCGCGCCAAGGACGTTCACGCCCCAACGACCTGTCCGGTGCGCGCGGCCGTCAGAGTCGACGCCAACCTCGCGTGACTGTCGTTTCTTCCTGTAGTCGAGAAATACTAGTAATAAAGCGCCAGTGGCGAGCGGCAGCGGGTACCATTTCGTGGGCGTGTTCCGCCAGGCGTCTGCTAACCGTTCTGAATTGCACGCTGTCAGTAACGCTACAGTAACGCGTTAGCCGTAAGCGTACTATACAACGGCGCATCATGCTTTTCTGTGCTGCGGACTGCCGACGCGTGTAATGCTCGTCGGGGTGTCCTCAACGCAGCGCGCAGGATGAGAGCTCTGGACGGAAGCATTGATTTGCTCCGAAGTGCCGGCGCCGCGTCGTCGGTGGTGCCGTGCGTTGGGCCATATTTGTACGCGTTAACCTGTCAGTCCAGTTGTTTTGCCTACTCAGAGGGCTTGAATGCTGCACCTAGGTATACATAAAGCTTACAATGAACTTGTTCAATAATTCATCGACAAAAGGCTTTTGGGCTGTCTTTTTTGTGCCTCGAATATCACTGGAGTGTGCGACTTCTCACGGCAAGAGGGCTAAAACCCGGCCAGCGCAATTCTTCAACCTATGCCAGCCGGAGTCGATCCACCTTCCAAGTTGAAAAAGTTCGAGCCGAGGCATCGCGGCAGACGAAGGTTTTTCAACGACGCATGAGTTCACTTGAGCCCTGTGCGTCGCGTTAACCGTGTCCTTCTCCCCTTTCGTGCAATGCATACAGTACTACATCAATTCATCGGACGAGTGTCGTCTTGCGCAAAAGCCTCTATATGTTGACCCGGTATGTACACGACCAAGTGCATATCGAGCGCCGCAGTTAGGAGCTCGAGCATGTACAGTATAGACGCACGCCAGATAGGACATCTACCAGCCCCATGGCTTTGGGGTCTGTCATTTGCTGCAATCCGGCGACCAAGCGGTTGACTGGAGAGCAGGAGGGACTCGAAGGGATCACGAAGAACAGACATGATGGGAGTCTGCAGCGAGCTGCAACATACACGATAAAAAAATTAAGGCCCTACCTCGAGCAGCTTACGCTACATCTCGGCTAACCGGCCCCTGGCTGCTGCAGACGATGTTGGACGCGAACAAGACGCGAAGCAAGAAATGTTTCGGCTTCCTCCGGCGCGTCGGATTTGCCTGCTTCAACGCACCATGACCGCAGCGACACCGCTGAAGGACCGCGTTAGCGAGAAGCTCGTAGAAGAGCTCATCTTGCGTCTCAGACGCAGGTTTGCGTCTGTCTTGTGCCAGTAAGCACGGATTTTTTGACTTGCTCAGACAGGTGGTCGGCGCACAGCAGACTGCAATCGAAACATTCCACGTTCTTCGCCAAGTAGTCGCTCGGGCCCGGTTTAACGAGATAGATGAGCTTGTAATTCTCGTCAAGACAGTTGGACGACGGCTAGTTGCTGCTCAACCCAAAGGTGTGTCGGTTGGCTATGACTCGACGCACGTGACGCTGATAGCTGGCTCGCTCCCAGAGCATGCCGTTGGCAATATTGTTCGAAAGTTTTTACATCTTATTCGCGAAGAGGGCTACGCATCTGGAAAGCTTTCTGCACCCGTTCCGCGGGCGACGTCTCTTTCTCTGGCGGACTTCATACGACTCGCACCTGCACGTGCGCAGACACAGGGCTCGGCTGGCGCACCGCGTTCGAACGGCGTTGTTCGAGATCAGGCCCAGGAAGAATCGCAGCATAGCGACGAGGAGCCCGATGGCGACTTCAAAGGTCTCCTCATGGACGGCTTGCGAGAAATCCTCGACGAGCTCGAAACGGTGTACGAGAACGTCGGGAAGAACGCCAAGGATCACATACACTCTGAGTAGGACCGGTTCCACTCAACTTACAGATACAGGCTCAATCGACTTGCAGTGAAATCATCCTGACAATCGGCCGCTCCCAAACCATCGAGTCCTTCCTGAAGACTGCATCGCACACACGCAAATTCACAGTTATCGTCGCGGAAACAGCCCCCTCGTGCGTTCGTACCGCCGCCCCAGACTCGGTTTTAACACTGCCATAGATACTCTGGACGCGAGATGGCCGCGAGCCTTTCCGCGCAGGGCATATCGACCGTGCTCGTGCCGGACAGCGCCATCTTCGCCCTTCTGTCGCGCGTCAACAAGGTCCTTCTCGGCGCGCACGCCATCCTCGCCGACGGCGGCATGTTCGCGCCCGCCGGTGCCCTCCTCGCCGCGGCGGCCGCGCGCGCGCACGCCGTGCCAGTCGTCGTGTGCGCCGGCCAGTTCAAGCTCACGCCCAAATGGAGTGCGGCCGCCGCGGTGCACGCCGCGCGCGACTTTGCTGACCCCGCCGCCGTGCTGCCGTTCTCCGAAGGCGCGCTCGTCGAGAAGGTCGACGTGCTCAACCCGTATTGGGATTTCGTTGGCCCGGATATGATTGATGTGTACATCACCAACTATGGTGACCACGCGCCGTCCTTTATACATAGGCAAGCGTTGTGCGTGTAGGTCTACGTGCCACTGACGATTTGCAGGCTGATCAAGGACTCGTACGATGACGAGGACACTGAGTTGTAATTTGGAACCAATGCTATTCGTGCTGTCTTGGACTGCTTTCTTGGGCTATTCGTCAACTGCTGATTTCGTACAGTCTACCAAAGTAAAGGTCATCGGAGCGCGCATCGGATGAGCGATTCGCACGCTGCTGCATCGTCCTTAGCATTATTGCTCGGCCTGAGAGAGATGTGGCATTGTGAGCCTGCATATGTATTATATATACTGTAACAGTTCTTGGAGTATTGAGAAACTTGACGCGAAAGATGCTGGACGCGAATACTGAGCATGTTGGTGCGTTACGCCAAGCGGCCAACCGGGAAAAACACTTTGGGACGTAGACAACTGAGAGTATTGCAACACCAAGCAAGACAAGAGTACACCAGCTACAGAGGCCGTTACCAAGGCATTTGAACATCATTGCGCAGACATTCGCTTCAAAAGATCCTGCCACTCGACAGCCATCTTCGCTAACGTCTTGCTCTTCGCTGAAGTTTCAACACGTCAGCCTCCAAGGCAAGACCGAAGGCAAGCAAAAACGCACAGAAGATGCCCAACACCTCCCTCAACACCTCGCGCTTGTCGAATCCCAGCACGGTCGGCTCCCAGTCCTTAGCAGCGGCATTCCCAGGCTTCCAGTATATTGGGCCACACAGCTCATGCGCCATCTCCTCGGCCTTCGCGCGGAAGCCCTCGTCGGCGATGCGCTTCGCATACACGAGCACCGCCGCGCGCCATTCGCCCGCGCTCTCGAGGATCCGGGCCGCGTGGATGCGCGTCTCGAGGTGGCCGAGCGTCATGGCGGGGCCCCACCACTTGTTCGCCGCCATCGCCGTGCCGTCGACCTTCATCGCGACGTTGCTGTTCGACACGACGCGCTCGAGCTCCGACACGGGCCCGCGCGCGGCCGCCCGCGAGCGCTCCACGACGTCCGAGCCCGCGGCCCACCACGGCTCAGCCACCTTCGTCCACGTCTGCAGCGCGCGGTCGTACGCGATCTGGATGCCGGAAGAGAGCGAGAGGACGGCGACGCCGTTGTCGCGCACGAGCGCGTCGACGACGCACACGTCCTCCGACAGGAACGGCAGTATGGAATGCGGAGTGAATGCCGATGATTGAGTGACGACGTTCCTGCAAGCAACGTGGGCCACTGCAGCTGCAACGACGGCGCGACAAGCTTACCAGAGATATATTTGACCCGTTGAAGTCAAAGCCAACAGCCAAGAACCCTTCGACGACATGAAGGCACAAGGGGCGACCAGCATCAAGGACGGCATTAGTCTTGGTCACAAAACAATGAGCATAAGACTAACGGTCTTAGAGAGGCACTCACTTTCTGCCAGAGTGCGAGTACACGTTCACGGACCCGTCCCACATCGCGACGGCGCCGAATTCGTGAGCAAGGGCAAGACACAGTGCGGGCGACGGCAAAAAGTCCATCCATTGCACGGTCCTCCCCGTACCGCTGAACAGCGCGACTTCAGAAGGTTCTTGCATTGCACGTTGTGAGCACATCAAACACTTTCCGAAGGCAAAGTGAAAACTCACTCGTAGGGTCATTAGAGTTGAGAGCCTCGAGCTCGCCCACTCCTTCAACGGCATGTTGGAGGATATTGCGCAGCGCAGGAAGACTCAGCCGCACGTCGTGCCGCAGGCCGGACGGCGTGCGCGGGCGGCTGGGCGGCGCAGGAACACTCAGGTCCCGCGCTGGGACGTTCGCACGCGGCCGGTCGCCACCGAGGGTGCGCGCGCGCCCGCCGGCGGCGGTTGGCGCGCCGCCGAAGGCGGGCCCCGGCGCGGACGGGATGTCGGAGTCGCGTCTGCGCCGCTTGCGCTCGCGGTCGTCGAGCGCCTCGATGGGCGGCGGCAGATCGTCGGCTGCGGGGAAACAACATGACAAGCGCCGGTCAGACAAGGGCATCGGGTGCACAGGGCTGCTGATGCGCACCGTTGAAGGAGCGCGAGAGCGGCGAGGGAGACGGGTACCGCATGTCGGGCGCCATCGTCCCGGGCATCAACAGCGGCGCGCTGGAGAAGGGGTCGTTCGCGGGTGGAGGAGGGGGGTGGGCAGGTGTCGGCGTCACGGGTATTTGCGGCTGGGCTCCGACGCCATTCATCGCGGAGGGAACCCCGTTCGGCTGCTGTTGCTGCTGCTGCTGTAAGGACACGCGGTTCCGGTTCTTCCCACCCTTGCGCGCCACGAGCTGGTTGACCACCTGCGGCGCGGCCACCGGCGCGGTGTACTGTATGGCGCCCTGCGGCGCGGCGGGCATGTGGAAGTCGAATTTGGTCAGGTAGGTCTCCTGCGCGGACGACGGCGCCAGGCCTTCCAGTTCCTCTGGATCGAAGTCGAATACTGCCATTGTGCCGTCGAAAGAGACGGCGTAGAGCGACATGCCGTCTGGGCTCCAGCTCAGGTCGAGGACAGGATGGGTGAAGCACTCCTTGCCGACGACGAGTGGCCGCGGATTCTTCGTCTGCCAGACGGAGACTGAGCCGTCGCCCGCGCCAAGGGCGACTACTGAACAAATGTTGTTGGTCTGCACGGACTTGTCCGGTTCTCGAAGAAAGATGTGCGGGTTATAACACTGAAAATATTGTCAGCCATGGCGAGGTGTCGCATTCGTATCGGAATAGAGGCAACGGAAAGGGACTTACGGCAGCCTCAACAGTGTTCTCGTGACCAACCAACGAGATATCGCTCTGCCATGTCTCCCGCGCAATGACCGTTGCAATGAAGACCGCACCGGCGTTCATTGCATTGCTCGCCGTAATGTGAGCGCCGTCCGGCGACCAACTGAGGCGACGAAACCAGGTGCTACTAGGGCTGTCGACAAAGGGCTTGCTAATGGTCTTGACTTCCTTCCACTCGCCCGTTCTCCAGATCTTGACGGTGCGGTCGTCCGATTGGGTTGCGAGGTACTGTCCGACGGGGTCCCAACAGACACCCTTGACAAAGCCCTGGTGGCCCTCTATTCGGTATAATCTTTCTGAAAGGTAAGAAGAACAGTCGTAAGCTCTAGATTTTGCAATAAGACACGCGCGACTGTACGCACCGAGAGTATAGCCGCACCAGATAAATACAAGGTTGTCCAGGCCGACCGAAGCAAGATACCGGTCCTTGGGAGACCATGCAAGGTCACAGACATCTGAAAAGCGTGTTAATGGGCATTTAGGGCATCGAGAACGATTGCTGACCGCTCTCGTGACCTGGTAATCGCTTGAGCGCCTTCCAACCTTCGACATTGACGTCGTCTGAGCCCCAGACTTTGCCTCCACCGTTCCTTCAGCTGAATTAGTGATGGAAACATCCTCCGAAGGTAAAGCAACACGTACGGATCCAGGTCCCATATCATAACCAACGAGTCGTCGCTGCCGCTGGCTAGCCACTTGCCAGAATTCGACCACCGGACGGTCATCACGGGCCCAACATGGAGGGACAGCGTAGAAAGCAGCTTGGGTGGCCTCCCCGACGCCTCAGATTCGGGCTTGAGGATGGGTTTGGTAGCCCATATGCGAACTTTGGTATCGAGGCCGCCGGTGGCGACGCGCGAGCCATCCGGGTGGACGTGCACGCTGCATATCGTTGTTCTGCGCTTGTCGTCGTCTAGGTATGGGGTCAGGTTACGTTTAGCGACGCGTTGGAATATTACTTTGGTGCTGCACCCACGCCGGCTTGGTGAACCGCATTTTGCGGACTCTGAACTTGCGACCACATCTTGTGCTCATCTGAAATGGTGCGCCCCACACACTGCGCGGTTCAGCCTGACTGACAGCCGTATCAGTCTCGAGTGGACAAGGCTACTAGCGAGCGGAACGCAAAGACGCTGCGCGAGCTGGTCAAGCGGCCAGAGAACAAAGTCTGTGCGGACTGCAAGCGTAATGGTGCGCCATTTGTACGCGCTGTTGTGCTGCTGCTCATATTGCTACGCCTTATAGACCCCCGCTGGGCGTCCTGGAACTTGTGCGCGTTTCCAGCATAACTCGTCTGGCACGCGTTGACTGAACGGCGTTGCAGAGGCGTGTTCGTGTGCATCCGGTGCTCGGGCATCCATCGCTCCATGGGCACGCACATTTCCAAGGTCAAGTCCGTCGACCTCGATATGTGGACGCCAGAGCAGATGGCCGTACGTCGAGCCTGCCAGCACCGCGGTTCTCTTGCTCATCGTCGCGCCCAGTCCGTGCAGAAGTGGGGCAACCGCCGCGCGAATCTGTACTGGGAGGCCCATCTCAAAGCAGGCCACGTCCCGCCCGACCAGTACGCTCGCTGCAGACTGGAATTGACAATGACTGAACATCGCTGCAGCAAGATCGAGTCCTTCATCCGTTCCAAGTACGAATCGCGGCGCTGGGCGATGGAGGGCCCGCCGCCGTCCGATCCGTCTGTTCTCGAGAGCGGCCAGCAGGTGCGTCTCCGCCCGATATCCGAGCTCTCTTTGCCATGCTAACTCATACGCGCTGCACAGGCCGAAGCCGAACCCGCGCTCCCCGCGGCGCCGTTGACCCCTCCCACCCGCGCCCCAGCACCAGCGCAGGCATCACGCGCGGCCCACCCGG
Organism: Auricularia sp. M13; assembly: GCA_037042915.1. Taxonomy (NCBI): domain Eukaryota; kingdom Fungi; phylum Basidiomycota; class Agaricomycetes; order Auriculariales; family Auriculariaceae; genus Auricularia; species Auricularia sp. M13. Next base: position 765,552 of record CM073197.1, on the reverse strand, counting down.
CACAGGCGCTCCCTCCCGCGCCCACATCGCCCATGCAGCGCAACCTTCTTTCCTCCACACACGTCCAGCAGCAGCGCGCCGCCGCGGCCGCCCCCGCCCCTAGTGCAGCGCCCGCGCCGGCTGAAGACAGCCTGTGGACGCTCGACTTCAACGCTCCGCCGGAGCCCACCCCGACTCAGCCTACAGCCGCGCAGCCGGACGTGAAGAACAACATCATGTCGCTCTTCGCCCAGGCCCCCGCAGCCGCGCCTGCTGCCGCGCCAGCGGCATTCGCGTCTGCGCCAGCTCAGAGCGCATTCGGCGCGTTCAACAGCGCGCCGCAACCGCAGCAGCAGCAGGCGCAGAGCTTCATGGGCCAAAGCGGCGCGGGACTCTGGGGCGCGTCGTCCGGCTGGCAGCCTCCAGCGCCGGCCCCCGCCCCCGCGCCGAACGTCTGGGGCCAGTCCGCACCCGCGCCCGTGCAGAGCGGGCATAATGCGTTCGGCGCGTTCGGCGCGGATATCTGGGGCGCGCCACAGGGCGGGCCGTCTGCCAGTGGGGGAGGAGGGCTGTTTGAGACGCCTTTTGCGAGCCAGCCAGCGGCGAAGAAGGATGATGCGTTCGGGGACCTGTGGAGCAGCTTCAAGTAGAGTAGAGTAGACGAGCAGGCCGGGAATTCTTGTTGTAGGAATAATATACAGACTGTTTTCGTTCTTCAACAATTTTCCTTGCTGACTTGACTGAACCTGAGGCAATGCTAACTTGGACTTGAATGGATATTCGCTGACGGGAATGCATCCTGTTTCTGTTCTGGCCTAAGAATACAATACCGTTTGACTTTACATGCCCCCCTCCAACCCACTCACGCCGTAATGCCAAGATCCTGCACAGAGACAATAGTGAGCTTCCACCCAACAGGCCAGGCTCAAGACAACGCACCTTGTCGATCATCCTCCTAGCAATAGGATGGAACGCCGTCTTATACTTCTCCCACGTCTCCTTCGCCAGCGCAGCGTCGACCTCGCGTATCGCGCGGAAGGTCGCGCGGCAGAACTTCATGCGGCCCTTGACGCGGCCGTCCGCGGCGCCGACGACCCAGTCCGCCGCGGGGCGCGCGTACGCGCGCGCGGCGGGCGACGCGAGCGCCAGCGCGTACCAGCGCGTGCGCACCTCCGCGTTGTCGATCGCGTCGAACGCGTACAGCGCGTCGAGCGCGGCGATGTGCGCCGCGGGCAGCGGCACGAGCGTTTGCAGCTTCTCGAGGAAGACGACTGCGGGCGGCGTTAGCGGGCGGTGCATGGGAGCGGGGAGAGGGGATGGGACGCACTCTTTTGGTTCGAGTTGAAGTTGGCCAGGTCGGTCTTGGAGAACTTGCCCTTGCTCTCGAGCTCGTCCGCGCTCAAGTCGCGCGCGGCATCCCACCGCCTCGCCAGGTCGTACGCAGCCTCGGCGAGCGTCGTGTCGTACTCCATCTCGACAGGCAGCTTCTCGCCCTGGCCGTAGAACCATGCCTGCAAGCTCCAGGATCAGAGGTCGAGGCGGATGGAACGGTCAAAAGGAGCTACGACGCACATCCCAGTCAATCGTGTCCAGCTTGGCGACCTTGCTCTTGTCCGTGCGCTCGTAGAACGCGTACAGATGCGCCTTCCACTGCTCCGTCGTGATGCTCTTCCCGGTGAACGTGTTGACGTAGTCGCGCGCGAAGGGCAGGAAGATGTCGAGCCCGCCGAGCGTGCGCTCGATGTGCAGCAGGAAGTTCGCGCCCTTCTCGTACGGGATGGTGCTGCGTTCACCGAAGCGTCAACTCCGGTAAAGATGTGAAAGTGGACGACGCACCTGTACGCGTCGTCGGGGTCCTCGGCGCGCTCGAAGGGGATGACAAGCTGCTGGTACTTGGGGCGGTCCTTGTACAGCGCGAGCGCCTCGCGCAGGCTCTTGGCGCCGATGATGTAGCTGAAGCCGCGCTCGGCGGGGCCGTGGATCTCGCCCTGCAGCACGCGCTCGATGTACGTCGTCCAGCCCTCGTTCAGCCAGAAATGCGACGCGTGCGCGTGTCTGCGGGAGAAGGTCAGCGCAGGAAGGACGAGGTGAGGAAGACGTACGTGACGCCGTTGCCGAAGAAGCTGTGCGTGAGCTCGTGCACGACGACGTCGACGAGCGTGCGGTCGCCCGCGAGCAGCGTCGGCGTGAGGAACGTCAGGCATGCGTTCTCCATCCCGCCGTACGGGAACGACGGCGGCAGCACGAGCATGTCGTACACCCCGAACACATACGGCGCGATCAGTTTCTCCGCGGTCGCGATGAAGCTGAACGCAAGTCAGTGGAAAACAAAGTGTCGGTCGGTGGGGCGAACGGACCGTGCGGTGTCCTCTGAGAATTCCCAGTAGGCTGCGTCGATGGTTTCTGGCTCTGCCCAGACGCCTGATGTCCAGCTCTTGCCAGTGAGGGAGGGGAATTGCCTGCGGATACGATAGTGAGACTCATAATGATAACGGCAAGACGAGACTTGCTTGTAGACAACGTTTCCGCTCGCGATGGCAATGAGGTAGCTGGGAATGGGGACCGGCTGCGTAACGGGAATGTGTCAGGGTCATTGTTTTTCAAGACGATACACCCCCATATCAACATACCTGCTTGTACTCGTAGGTGACTACATCTAAAACAGGCTTCAGCAAATCGAGGTGTGATCACAATAGGGGGTGACACAGCGTGCTGGCGACACGCAATGACGGCGAGCATTAACGTATATTGCGGGTACCATTGCGGGCAAGTATTGCATAGACGTCGCAACGTTCGTTGCAACGCCCAGCCGTTTTCTCAAACTCTAGAGCCATAGAGATAACGGGTCCGACGGCGCTGCCTTTGCGGGATTATTCGCGGACGTCGCGGTGCGAGTCGTTGCGAGCACCATGACACCCCCGGTTGGACCTCGTACTTGTTTCAACGCACCTTTACCAACCTCCTTGCCTCCGTGCGCGGGTCCATCGCTGGGTGGAGATGTGCGGATAGCCGAGAGGAGAACGGGCAACTTGGAGCTGACTGAAGCGCTGTAGGTGATCTTGACAGACGGCGAGTCCTGGACGGGCAGAAGCGTGCGTGCATAGATTGGTTGGCCTTCGCGCCGTCAGTCCCGCGTGCATTACGAGTTGTGTAGCAGCGCACACTGGCTAAAGAGGAACGGGTGCTTCTTGCCTGCCGTCTGGGCCGGGTCGAGCCACTGCAGGGCCATGCTATTGGGCGTTGTGCTGTAGCTGATCTGTGTATCGTTGCGCGCTTAGATCAAGAGATACCGTGGGATAAATACGCACCTTGACGTCCAGCGTTGCGCCTTTGGAGAGCGGCTTGTGGAGCGTGACTGTGAGTGCAGCGCCAAGTACGGGCTCGTCGGGACCCAGCAGGAACTGCGGCCATCGATGAGCTGCTACAGGCGACGGCAATGACAGAGCTCAGCGCTCACCGTGGCCTCCTTGCCGTCGATTTCGGCGCTCTTGACGACGAGATCAAGTGTATCAAAGCTTCGAAAATGTGAGAGAATGCGACAAGGTGACGCCGCACGACGCACACGACCTTGTCGACGCCGTCGGCTTTGGCGCGCAGCGTGTGCGTCGCGGTGCCGGCGACGGTCTGGGCGTCCCAGTCCAGGGTCCAGTCGAGGTGGACGTGCTCAGACGCGATCTGGTCGTAGTTGGCGTTGGTCGTAGGGTCCTCGATGGCCATGGCGGGAGGATGAGCGAGAGTTGAGCAGCGCCGGCACGAAAGTCCGATCACAGCCTGAGCCTGAGCATGAACCCGTCCGCGTCGACCGCCTCGATGCGCGCTGCCAACCTGCTCGCGCCCGTTAAGAAGTGGACTGCCGCCGCCGCTGCTGCTAGCGACGAGGCGGATGAGGCGCTGCGGCTGCGTCTCGAGGCCGTTGGTGCGTGTGTAGGCGCGATTCTGGTGAAGCAGTGGGCAACCGCGATTCCTCGCTCTTAACAACGCGCTGACGCGTATCAGGTTGGCCAGAGACTGTGTAAAATTCCACGGCGCGCTGGATGTCGTCCAGTTCATCTGCAAGGACGTCTGGACAACAGCGCGGGCAAAGCAAATAGACAACCTGCGCACAAATCACCGCGTACGTTTGCATGATTCCTTTCGCGCCTGGCAGCATGTCGCACGCAGCGTCATTGCTTGTACATACGTCGCACATCGTCCGATACAATATGAATTACCCGCCACTTTCGACTGTAGCATTCCGGAATTCCAGAGGGTTTCCAGACTTCCGAGGGTTAACAGTGGCAACACTATTCCAGGGTGCCCGGAGCGGCCCATGGGTAAGCTGATAACGTGGGACTCAGCGCCAAGGCCTGTGGAATCTCTGCCTGGAAGCTAGTCCTCGACAACAACGGTGGGAATCCTAGCTGTTGTAGAATGGACAAGGAGACTTGCAGACCTGCAAATGCGGACCTCAAAGCCATCTGTATTATGAGGAATCCTAGAAGTACTTGCTGGCGAGCTTGGCCTCCGCCAGCCGGTCGCCCTTCTGCGGCCGCGCATACTTGGGTTCCGGCACCTCTGCAGCGCGATGTCAGGGGGGCGAAACGAACGAAATAAAGAATTCACGCACTCAGAATATCGCGATAGATGGTGCTGACGTCCTCGGACCACACCTCGCGCCACATGAACACACCTCCGCCGACCTCGTCGCTCTTACCGCGGCCGCCGCTGCGCCCGCTGATGCCGGCGGTCTGCCGGACGCCCTTGGGCACGCCGCCGCGCGCCTCGCGCCCGCCCATGGGGCCGGGGAGGCCGGCGATGCCGCCCGCGCGGATGCCGCCGGGGATACCGCCCTCGACGGTGTTCGGGTCCGCGCGCCCAATCCAGCGCGGATCGCCGGGGACGACGTCGGGCGGCAGCTCCGGGTACTCGACGGGCGACGTCGGCGCCGAGGGGTACATCAGCCCGTGCTCCGCGCAGAACGCGCGCAGGTCGAAGCCCAGCCGCTGGAAGCTCGGGGGCAGCGGCATCGCGAGCGGCTTGCGCGGGTGCGCCTGGCGCAGGAGGAAGATGGTGTAGCGGTGGTACGGCGTGCCCTCCTGCGGGTGCGGCGGGACGTACGGCAGCTGGTGCTTGTAGTCGTTCAGGCGCAGCGGGAACGGCGAGTGGATGCTGAGCGGGATGTTCGGCACGATCCAGTGCGCGAAGGACTGATACGTCGCGCGCTCAATGTCAGGCACGTCTGGGTCGACCATGACGAGAGTGTACAGCCGCTCGTCGACGTGGAACGCGCGCGCGCGCAGGTGGGGCGGCGCCAGCGTCTGGTTGGGCAGGAGGTGCCGCCCAGGCTCCATCTCCGCGTAGCGGGGGCCGCGCTGCTCGACAATTTCGCGCATCCGCTTGCTATACGGTGGACGCATGGGGAATGCGACGCGTAGGTCGATGTTGGGATGGAAGGCAGGCAACAGGTCCGGCACGACGCCCATCTGGTAAACGCGCTCCATGAGCAGGTCCAGCCGTCCCTGCTTACGCCATTTTTCTTCGACGAGGTGCCGATGGACAGGTTGCGTGAAATCGTCTGGCAATGGTCAGTCGGAGAAGAATCTGCACGTATACATGGCCTACAGAAACCATGCTTGACCTCCCACCGCGGCCGAGGGAGGTTGATTGTAGACTGAATTTCGATAATGTTGATCTTGTCCTCGATTTTGCTCTTTTCCTCGGGAGTAAGATTAGGTTTCTTGAGTTGTTCTCGGAGGCCCTGGACCTCGCGCTTGAGGTTCGCCGAGTCCTCCTCGATGAGCTCTAAAGCACGGTCGTACACCTTGAGACGCCCCTCAGGAAAGGCCCTCTTGAAGTCCTTGGCTGTCCGCGGTTTCTCGATGCTCGCAAATACCTTCTTGGGCAGTGCTGCGCCGTATTTTCGCCTGACCGTACCGTCCGGGTAGATGAGCAATTTTGTCGGCGTTCTCAGTGGGCGACCAGCAGGGCTATGCGCGTAGATTCTGCTGGGCTTGAACTGGCGGTATTTGTGCTTGACTATAGGCGTCCTGGCAGTGCGGACTTTGGGCATGCGAGGCTTGAGTTTGCCTGCTTTCCGCAACTGTGCTCGCCATTTCAGCTTGGCGTCCCGCCATCGAACGAGCCGGTGGTGCTGTATGCGCCAGGCATCGCGCCAGGGTGTCGCAAAAGTCTTGCGGGGCGGCTCGTCCGGGTTCGCTGATAAACGGACTGGCACAGGCTGGGTGAGCGTTGTGCGCGCGCCGATGCGGGGCGTTTTGGCTGCAAGAACCTCGCGCGGCGGCGGCGGCTCCGACAGCGGCGACGGCAGCCGCGGGACCTTGGTCGACGCTGCCCGGCGCAGCAGCGAGGCGGCCGTGCGCGGCAGCATGCGAAAATACGAGGAGCAGGACGCGTTTCGAGGTCCGACCCACGAAACCTGAGCATGAACCCGTCCACGTCGACCGCCTCGCTGCTGCCCACGCTCTCGCCGCTGGCCGACCCGCCCGCGAGGCTGGCCGACGGCACGCTGCTCGACTATCTGCTTATCGAGCTCGTGCCTACTCTCTCGGACTCTGCCGCCGTCGCGGGCGCCCGCGCCAGCAAGACCGAGGCCGAGATGCGCGCCGCCGGCCTCCTCGCGCCCGTCAAGAAGCAGACTGCCGCTGCCGCGAGCGACGAAGCGGACGAAGCCTTGCGGTTACGCCTCGAGGCTGTCGGCGCGCACGTCGGCGCAAACCTGGTGGAACGGTGCGCACGCGCCGCGAACGTGACTGCCGGCGCTGACGCGTAGCAGGCTTGCAAGAGACCGTGCGCGCTTCCAGGATACGCTGGATATTGTCAAGTTTATTTGCAAGGACGTCTGGACGGCGGCGTGGGCAAAGCAGATAGACAACCTGCGCACAAATCACCGCGTATGCTTTCCTCCCTCGTGTTCACATTATGTATTCTCATCCGGTGCAATATCAGGGTGTGTATGTGCTTCAGGACAACAACTTCCGTCCCATTGCACGTATATCTTCGCACAATGGCCCGCAGGAAGCGTTAAAACGCGCAAAAATGGTACGTTCTGGCCTTACTATCAAGAGCCTACATGTTGTCTTCTTTCCTATCGCGTCTACTGTGAATACTCTGCGCTCAGAAACAGTAGAGAATAGTTCGTGTGCAGACGCTTCACGCGGTCTGCTGTCTGCTCTGCTTTGCTCGCAAGCTGGCCGCATGCTACACTTCTGTCTCTGTTTTCTCCAACCATTACTCACACACGTTTGCAGTACGTCGCATGGTCAACAGGCCTCATCCGTGGTGCCCTCGCGCGCATGGGTTTGCAAGGGACTGTCACCGCCGAAATCCACAACCTGCCGCAGTGCATCTTCCACGTCAAGCTGCCCAAAGGCGCAACATAACACACCATCTTGCCTCGTCTTGGGATTGTAAGTAGCAGTGTGTATATATACCTTAGGGGTTGTATGAGTAGTATACTTAGACGATTGACTTGCAATCGCGTCCGACCTCCAACTGAAAGCTGCAGTGCGCGCCAGCGGCCTGGGATCATGGCCTCCCAAGCAGGAGTGTCACCGACTGGTTCCTTCACTGTCTATGGATAGAACTCGGTCGACAAGAGAGACGTGAGGGCCTTGAAAGCGCATCTGATGCATTGACCTCGACTCGCGCAGAGGCTGAGATCATGCCATAGCCTCACCGGCAGGCTTGGCCGCAGGAGGCACCTCGACCTCCACTCTGAGCGCAACGCCCTGCAGCCGAGTCCGGAGGGCCTCGTACTTGCGCCTCTGCGCCGGCGACACACTCGGACTGACCTTCTCCAGCGCGCGCTCAAAGTCGGCGAGCGTGACCTCCATCGTCCCCTCCCCATTTGGGTTGGCAATAAGCTGGCGAAGCGCGCCGACGCCGGCCTCGCGGACGAGCGCGGCGAGGTCCGCGCCGCTGAAGCCGTCGCAGCGCGGCGCGCGCACGAGGTCCAGCACGCCCGCGTGCGCCGCGGCGTCCGGCAGCGGCACGCGGCGCAGCAGCGTCGCGGCGATTTCTGCACGCGCGCCGGCGTCGGGCAGGTCGACGTAGAGCAGCTTGTCGAGCCGGCCGGGGCGGCACATCGCTGGGTCCACGATGTCCGGCCGGTTCGTCGCGGCGATCACGTAGACGGACTTGCGCGCCTCCAGGCCGTCCAGCTCGGCGAGCAGCGTGTTGACCACGCGGGACGAGGCCTCAGACTATGCGACAGATAGGTTAGGAGACGGGGATGACGGGGGTGGAAGGGAGGACGGACCAGCGCGTCGTCCCGCCGCGGCACCAGCGCGTCGATCTCGTCGAAGAAAATGACACACGGCGCGGACGCGCGCGCGCGCGAGAAGACCTGGCGCACCGCGCGCTCGCTCTCGCCGACGTACTTGTTGAGCAGCTCGGGGCCCTTGACGCTGATGAAGTTGGCGCGGCTCTCGTTCGCCACGGCCTTCGCGAGCAGCGTCTTGCCGCAGCCCGGCGGGCCCCACAGCAGCACGCCGCACGCGCCCGCGATGCCGAGCGCGGTGAAGAGCTCCGGCCGCCGGATGGGCTCGACGATCGCCATGTGCAGCTCGTCGCGCGTACCGTGCAGCGCGCCGACGTCCGCCCAGGTCACGTCTGGCACCGTCGCGAAGCCCTCGCGCTGCGACGACGGCTGCACCTCGCCCAGCGCCGCGGTGAAGTCCGCGTTTGTAATGTGCAGCGGCTCCAGCTGCGCTTCCGTCAGCGGCTGCGGGTGCGCTCGCAGGAAATTCGCGATCGAGTGCGGCTCCAGGTTGTGGGGGAGGGAGGCGAACGGAATGGGTCGTGCTGTGCTAGATGGGGGAGGTACTGCTGGTATGGGCGCGTGCGTTGGCACCGATGCAGGTGCGGATTCTGCGTCTGCTGCTGGTGTAGGGGCGGGTGCATCTACAGGGGCGCCGTCCACTTCCATGCTTTCCACGTTGGGCACGACCGCGTCCGGCGGCAGCGTCAGCGTGCCGTCCGAAATCTGCTGGAATATCCGTTTGACGGCGATGACGCCCGCAGCGCCTGTGAGCGCCGCCAGGTCAGCGCCAACATAGCCCGGTGTGGACTTAGCTAGCTTCTTGAAGTCAAAATCGCCCGAGAGGCGCAGTTTTGCGGAGAGGACGCGCAAGATCCTGTAAGAAAATTCAGTCATATCGCTGCCCCTTTGAAGGCAAGCTTACTGTTCTCGAGCTTCTTCATCTGGCACGCCCATACTGATCTCGTGGTCGAAACGTCCTGCTCGTCGGAGTGCGGCGTCCAGAGAATCTTGTCGGTTCGTTGCACCAATCACGATGACTGGTTTGTTGTTCGTCTTTTCCCACGCAAGGTCTGCATTCCGTTCAGGTCAGGAGGCTGTTGGAGACAACGAAACCGACCGTCCATGCAAGTCAAGAACTGGGCAACTATACGTCGTTCCATTTCTCTTTGAGCGCTTTCCCGCTTGGGTGTTATTGCGTCTATTTCGTCGATAAAGAGGAGGCATGGGGCGACTCGCTGACATGGTATAAGTTTAATGCGGCGTGGAATTTAACAAGCTTGCCACACCTTGGCCTCTTCAAATGTGTCTCGCAGCGTCTTTTCAGACTCCCCTGACATACCAGACACTATTGACGGCGCAGAGACGTTGATGAAAGGCATTTGCAGTTCCTAGACGACCGTTAAGACTGCAGAACAAATGCGAATAGGTCCTGCGACTCACACCTGCAATTGCATTTGCCAGCAGTGTTTTTCCACAGCCCGGTGGCCCATGTAGCAGGACACCTCGTGGGGGCTGGACGCCAGTGTGAAGATAAACTTCTGGGTGGCAGAGCGGGAGCGCGACAAGTCGCAGCATCTGCTCAACGCATGCTGAAATGCCGCCTAAGTCTGCCAGACGCGTGCTGGGAGGTGCATGGTCGTTGCTGATGGCGACGCGCGCGCGTTTCGACGACGACGACTGCGGTGCGTCGGCCGTACGCGTTTTCCGTTTGAGTGCTGGCGCGTCTGCCGCGTCGTTTGCTGGCGTCGGTGCTGGCGCTGGCGGCTCTGGCACTGGGGAATTAAGGTCTACCTTGGTACGGCGGTGCGCAGCCCAGGTATTTTGCATAGACCGGTTGAGCGAGCTCATCGTGGTCGGCGGAGTGCGAACGCGTTTCAGGCTTGTGACCCGCCACACGCACGCGTCGCCGCGGCGCATACAGCCAGCCACGATGGTGTACATCAAGACTATAACCATACAGGGCTTCAAGTCGTGTAAGCGCTCCCGTAACATGATATCAACGTCGCTGACGGCGTCGACGACGAGCAGACCGCGACCAGATGGAGCTCGACCCGTTCAGCCCGCGGCACAACGTCGTGCTCGGCCGCAACGGCTCTGGCAAGTCCAATTTCTTCGCCGCCATCCGGTTCGTGCTCTCGGACGCGTACACGTCCATGTCGCGCGAGGAGCGCGCGAGCCTGCTGCACGAGGGCGTCAGCACCGCCCAGACGCTGAGCGCGTACGTCGAGATCGTGTTCGACAACGCCGACGGCCGCTTCCCCACCGGCAACCCCGAGGTCACGCTGCGCCGCACGATTGGGCTCAAGAAGGACGAGTACTCGCTCGACCGCAAGTCGGCCTCGCGCGCGGACGTGATGAACCTGCTCGAGTCCGCCGGCTTCTCGCGCTCGAACCCGTACTACATCGTCCCCCAGGGCCGCATCACTGCCCTCACCAACGCCAAGGACCACGAGCGTCTGCAGCTGCTCAAGGAGGTCGCCGGCACCAAGGTCTACGAGGCCAAACGCGTCGAGAGTCTCAAGATCATGGAAGACACCGACGCCAAACGCGCAAAGATCGCGGAACTGCTTGCCTACATCGAAGAGCGCCTGGCGGACTTGGAGGAAGAAAAGGCAGAGCTCGTCGAGTTTCAGAAGAAGGACAAGGACCGCCGTTGTCTCGAGTACGCGCTCTACCAGCGCGAACTAGCGGACGTGACAGAGGCGCTTGACGAGGTACGTTGCACATCTTCTACATTTTCGCTTTTACTCTCGGACATGGGGTATCATGGCTCGCTTGGCACACCTCGAATCTCGTGCATCGCGCTGTCGCGACGCAAGCCAAGCCAAACGTGTTCAATCGCGACACGCTGAGTAGCAAGCGTTGCGCACTGCGTTTTGCTCTGTGAGCCATGACAACGCGTTGCCCATATCCTGCAGGCCGTGAGCGCTCTGATACTCCGTGTCATTTCTGCAAGTATTGCAGAGTTGAGCTTCATATTTACTGGGAGCCACGACAATGCTCGAGCACTTCTCGAAGATATGGGGGAGTCGTTCGAGCATTGCTATGGATCGTCTCCCAGTCGACATTCCCGTCAGCCTCTCCAATACTTGCAGAAATTTCCTGCGATGATCGCAGGCCCTTGTGTGCGTCTTGTGTGTCCCAGCATCGTCCCAAGAGAGTGTTGCAGGGCACACCTACCTGAAGATCACCACCTCTCCACGTGCCCGTCTGCTCGTGCTCACCTCCCACAGATCGAAGACGAACGGCGGGGTGACATCGACGGCGCGACCAAGAAGCGCCGACTGTACGCCGAACGCGACGCCCGCATCGCCGCTCTCGAGAAGGATGTGCGTGAGGGCAAGCAGCGCCTGACAGTCCTCTCTGCCGAGCGCACTAGTCTACGCGTCGAATTGGAAGAGCTGACGAAAGCCCGGTAAGGTTACCTCTTGCCCAGTGCTCATTCTGTACTGACACTCCAAAGCACTGAGCTGCGTTGCACGCTCGCCGACCTCGAGACGACGGCAGCCTCATCGAGCGCGCAACGCTTGTCGCTGCAAGACGAGCTCAAGGCCGTCGAGCTAAAGGTCGCAAAGGCCGAGCGCGAGCTAGCTGCCTTGGAGCCGCAGTGGGCACGGGTGCGCGAACGCGAGGAGAAGCTGCGCGGCCAGGTCGAGACGGCGACTGCGCGCCGCGACGCGTTGATTGCGCGCAAGGGCCGCGCGAGCCAGTTCAAGTCTGCGCGGGAGCGCGATGCGTATCTGCAGGGCGAAATGAAGGCGCGTCCTAATCTGCATTGCGCTATTTCCATGGCTGACTTGTCAAATGGGTGTAGAGCATCGAAGCGTTCATCAACTCGCAAGAGAATCACTCGTCCGCGCTCGACAAGCAGGCCGCGGACCTGCTCGCCAAGGCCACGCAGGAAGACAAGAAGGCCGAGGATGCCATTGCGCGCATTGATGAGCGGAACAAGCGCATGGGCGAGATCTCGAAGCAGATGGGTGACTTGAAGGAGCAGATTGCTGCTTTGGGCGAGGAGCGCAAGTCAGTGCATGTTCGCGTGCAACCTTTGTGCTGATTGGAGTTAGGGAACTCTGGCGCGACGATACGCGCATTTCCTCAGCCGTATCGCATACGCAGAACGAGCTGCGTACGGCCGAGAGGAATCTTGCGGGCATGATGGACAAGGTGCGCAGCGCAGATTCTGCACACCTCTCGCTAATCCATCGTGCAGGATACTGGCTCTGGTCTGCGCGCGGTGGACCGCATTGCGAAGCAGCAGGGCTTCTCGTCCACGCAGGTGTACGGGCCGTTGTACAAGCTGTTCGAAATCCCGGACCGCAAGTACGCGACGGCCGTCGAGCTGACCGCGGGAACCAGGTACGCGATGCTCGCATGACTCCGGTCTGTACTAGTGATAATCATCCCTGCTCGGTGCCCAGTCTGTTCCACGTAGTGGTCGACACCGACACAACGGCCCAGCGGCTGCTCGAAGTGATGCTGCGCGAGCGCACCGGCCGCGTGACGTTCATGCCGCTCAACCGGCTCAAACCCAAGGCGCAAAACTTCCCCACCGGCGGCGACGCCGTGCCTCTCATCGACAAGCTGCAGTTCGACGATGATGTAGCGAAGGTGACCATACTTTGTCGACTCTTACATGTTCCTAACTGATCTTTCTGTAGGCTATGCAACAAGTCTTTGGCCGTACCGCCGTCTGCCGCGACCTCGCCGTCGCCGCTGCGTATGTCCGCTCGCACGGGCTCAACACCATCACCCTCGACGGCGACAAGGTCGACCGCAAGGGTGCTCTCACCGGTGGTTATCACGATGTCCGGAGAAGCAGGATCGACGCCGTACGCTCCGTGAGGACGTGGGGCGAGCGATTTGCACAGGAAGATGCAAAGCTCAAGGAGGTACGAGTATATTCTCGCAGCCCATCGTTTCCCCCTGCTAATTTTGTCTTTGTAGATCCGCGAGCGCGCAGTAGTGGTAGACCAGCAGGTCACTGGGCTCAACGGCCAGCTGCAAGTATTGCAACAGCAACTGACGCGTCTGCAATCGTCCGGCGACAGCCTGCGCGACGAGGCCACCTGGGCACGCGCGGAAGCCGAGAAGGCGCGGGAGGGCGCGCGCAAGGCGCAAGCGGAACGCGCGTCGGTCAAGGCGGAGGTCGCTGCGCTGCGCGCGAAGATCGAGGCGTACCAGGCGGAGATGCAGGCGCCCATGGAGCGCGGGCTCAGTGCCGAGGAGGAGGCCACCTTGGCTCGCCTGGTCGCAGATGTCGAGACGGGGCGCGAGAAGCTCGCCAAGGCCGCCCGCGAAAGTGCGGAGGTATGTGCAGTTCTGTGCGTGTGGGGAACAGGGCGGAGTGTTGATTCACCGTCGCGTAGCTGAGCGCGAAGCGCGAGTTGGTGGAGATTGAGCTCAACGAGAGCTTGAGACGGCGGCGCGACGAGTTGAAGGCGAAGGTGGAGGCTCTCGGTGCTGTCGGCGGTGCTGTCGACGAAGAGGGCGGGGGTGAAGATCTGGATAGTCGCCGACGAGAGCTGAGGACGCTGGAAAACAGCGTCTCGGAAATGCAGCGCAAGCTCAAGGGTATGTCTGTCCACCTATTCCAATGCCTTTCTGCTAGTTGGTCTGACTCGTTCGTAGAACTGGAGTCCGAGTTCGAGCAGCTGACGGCCGAGGTGCAGCGGCAGACGGGCGAGCTGGAGGCTGCGCAGGCCGAGCAGGCCGAGGACGCGCGTGGGATGGCGCGCGCGCAGAAGCATGCGGAACGCTATCTCGCCAAGCGCGCGATGTTGCTGGGCCGGAGGGACGAGGTCAACGCGTCCATCCGCGACCTCGGCGTGCTTCCTGAGGAGGCGTTCGAAAAGTACACGGGCGAGAAGATGGACAGGGTGAGTGCTCCTTCTGTGCATGCATGTGAAGCAAACAGACGCTGATGCGTCCGCGGTGTTCCAGTTGGTGAAGAAGCTGCATGCAGTGAACGAGGGCCTGAAGAAGTTCGCGCACGTCAACAAGAAGGCGTTCGAACAGTATGGCTCGTTCACGAAGCAGCGCGATGCGCTGATTCAGCGTCGCGAGGATCTCGATAAGAGTGCCGCGAGCATCGAGGAGCTCATTGATGTGCTTGACCAGCGCAAGGACGAGGCTATCGATCGGACGTTCAAGCAGGTCGCGAAGAACTTTGAGGAGGTGTTCGAGCAGCTTGTGCCTGCTGGCCGCGGGCGACTGATCATTCAGCGCAAAGTGGACAATGTGGGTGTTTTCGCTACCGCGCCAGAGACCGTCGTAAATGATTCTGGCGGTCTAGGATGCGGAGCGCGATGACGATGAAGAGGATACGCAGCAGAGCAATGTCGATAACTACACTGGCGTCTCCATCAAGGTGAGTTGGCTTGCGCCTGATACGATAACGGCAGATACTAAGTGTTTTCTTTGCTTTCAAGGTCTCGTTCAACTCGAAGGTGGACGAGGGACTGCGCATACAGCAGCTCTCGGGCGGGCAAAAATCGCTCGTGGCTCTTGCTACGGGTGAGCACTCTTCACTCTTCTTTCGTGTGATACTTCGCCTCATCAGCCGCCAGTCTTTGCAATTCAAAAATGCGACCCGGCGCCATTCTACCTCTTCGACGAGATCGACGCGAACCTGGATGCGCAGTACCGCACCGCCGTCGCGCGGATGATCCAGAGCCTGGCTGGCAGCGCACAGTTCATTGCCACGACGTTCCGCCCCGAGATGCTCGAGACGGCAGACAAGTTCTACGGCGTGCTCTTTGACAACCAGAAGGTCAGCTCGATCCGCACTATTACGCGTGAGGAGGCGCGTGAGTTTGTCGAGCAAGAGGCTATGGCTCAGTAGAGTGTGTGGTGTTTGCGATCTCCGATGCATTTATTGTTGTAGCATCAGTGTATTGTTCTTCGGTCCTAATGTATTTCTTGTGCTCTGAGAATCTATCTCTGCTGTCCGGTTTGTACGCTGTCACAGCCGCTGAACGTAGTATGTTTACTCGTGTTTGCCCATTACCGCTTGTCGTTGCCATCCTCGACGACCTCACCGCTCCGAACTCGACACTAGACTGTAGAGCTGCACGATGGCACGTCCCATGAACGACGATGAGGTTGCGAACGAGATGAACAAGATGGTCAGTACGGGCTTGCTCAAGCCAGAATCCCAGCCACTTGTGACGAACGGTGCTGCTCGGCACGGTGCTCGTTCACATTATACGTGTCTTGCGCTTGGAATACCATGGGCTGCTGAGCCGCTTCGTGCCCTACTGTTCGGTTGACCTGTCACCGCGACCACTGCCTTGCTATGGTAGCTACTCCCTGGTATTGCACGAGCTGCCACTTGGAACCACTCTCTATCTCCTGCTGGGCTCTCCTCAGACAGCTCATACCGCCTTGCATTTCAGGTGACGTTCATCAAGCAAGAGGCATTGGAGAAGGCGCGGGAAATCCGGGTCAAGGCTGACGAGGGTGCGTTGCAGCTGCTCACCCCTCAATACTCTGACCCGCAATGCAGAGTTCGCGATCGAAAAGGCGAAGCTGGTCAAGTCCGAGACGTCGGCCATCGACGCGCTGTACGAGAAGAAGCGCAAGCAGGCGGAGGTCGCCGTGCGCATCGCACAGTCGACGCAGACGAACAAGTCGCGCTTGAAGCTGCTGCAGGCGCGCGAGCAGCACCTGGCCGACCTCTTCGACGCCGCGCGCGCGCAGCTGGCGAGCATCGCCGCCGACCGCGCGCGCTACGCCGAGCTGTTGCGCGGCCTCGTGCTGCAGGGCCTGCTGCAGCTCATGGAACCCACCGCGACGGTCATTGCGCGCGACGCCGATGTCAAAGCTGTGCAGGAGGCCGCGACACGCGCCGCGGAGGACTATAAGGAGCTCAGTGGACAGGCGGTCGAGGTCGATGTGCAGGGCGGGCTGCCTGCTGATGGGTACGTTTCTGTGCTTTATTTCATCTTGCTGTGTACGGGGAATTCATGTGTGCTGCAGCTCTGGCGGCGTCAAACTCGTCGCGGGCTCTGGCAGGATCACGATCGACAACACGCTGGACGAGCGCATGCGTCTGTTGGAGGACAGGGTTCGTTGCTCTCTTCGTCTTTGCTCTTGGCCTTTGACCCTCGCTCGCTCTCGTTTTTGCAGATGCTGCCCGAGATCCGTGTCGACCTCTTTGGCCCGAACGAGAATCGCAAGTTCAACAACTAGTTAACGAGTACAAGACTCGTCGCATCCTCGCATTTGCCGCTGCCCCTCGCTTCCGTTGACGATGTACATGACCTCGATGCCTTCCTGCTGTTTAATGACTCTTTCTGCTCCTCCGAACAATGCGTATTCCCTGTGTGCATCGACGTCGAATAGAGACACGAAGAGTATGATTGAATAATAAGCAAGTAGGCAATTGAGTCAAGCAGACGACGCGGATGCGCGCCGGAGGAAGCCGAAACGGCTCTCGCTCCGCGTCCAACATCGTCTGCAGCAGCCATGGGCCGGTTAGCAGAAATGCAGCGCAAGCTGCTCGAGGTAGGCCCTTGCTCCTTCTACCGCGCGCGTTGCAGCTTGCTAACGACTCGTATCCGATCTGTTCTCCGTGCTCCCTTCGGTTCCCGGCCGACCGCTTGCTCGCCGTATTGCAGCAAATGATGGGCCCCGAAGCCATGGGCCTCGCAGTCGCCAACTTTGGCTGGGAAGACGAGCGCACATGTCGCAACTTCCTGTGCGGGACCTGCCCGCACATTCTGTTCACGAACACGAAAATGGACCTGGGCGCATGTCCCAAGAGCCACACGGAGCGCCTGCGCACCGAGTACCTGGCCGCGAAGGAGAAGAACCCGAACGACCCCATATTTGCCAAGATTCAGAACGAATACGAGCAGAACATCTTTGCCTTCGTCGACGAGTGCGACAGGCGCATTCGCGCCGCACACCGCAGGTGCGCGTTTTTAGCGCCAGTTTGCTGCATTGCAGTTGTTCACCTTGATTTGTATTCCAGGTTGGAAAAGACACCCGAGGAGAACGCCAAAACGACCAACCTCATGCGCGAAATTGGCGAAATCGAGCTCGCCATTCAGGGCGGCATGGAGAAGATCGAGACGCTCGGCGAGCAGGGCAAGGTCGAGGAGAGCATGCAGGAGATGTCCGCCGTCGAGGCCCTCAAGGCCGAGAAGAGCGAGAAGGAGCGCGAGCTGCAGCAGCTCACCGAGACCTCCGGCGCATCTGGCCACCAGAAGCTGCGCGTATGCGACGTTTGCGGCGCCTACCTTTCCGTGCTCGACTCCGATCGCCGGTTGGCGGACCATTTCGGCGGAAAGGTGCGTTTCCTGCGTTCTATTTTCACTCCTTCATATTTCGTTTTCTTTTGCGAAATTTCTGCGCAGAGCAAGACTAGGCACCTGATTGAAGGCGTTGGACACGCATTGCTTCACGAGCCGTGCGGCTGCGCGCTGCTCACCGCACTATACTTTCCTGCGGCCTTCAGCAATTGCCTGCTTTTCTTTTCTCCATACTGCATTTGCCGATCCTTTTCATATCTCACGTCCTCCGTGTTTTTCCTCCCACCGTCCTTTTAGCTTACCGCAAATAACACGCTGACACGGCGCAGATGCACCTCGGCTACCACGAGCTGCGCAACCTGCTCAAAAAGTTCGCCGAGGACCGCGCGGCGCGCAAGACGGCGCCGCTGGGCCCGCCCGCTGGGGTGTCCACGATGTCCATGGGCCCGCCGTCCGCGCCCACGGGACCGCGCGAGGGACGCGAGTCGCGCGGTGACCGCGGGTACGACCGCGACCGCGGCGACCGCGACCGTGGAGACCGCGACAGGGATCGCGACCGTGGGGATCGTGATAGGGACAGGGAACGGGATAGGGGGTATTCGAGTCGGCATGATTCGTGAGTTTCTTTGTTTTGTTTTATACTCAACGGTGGCTTGCTTGGGTGCTGAGCTCTGTGCAGGGATAGGCGGAGAGGCGACCGGGATCGCGAGCGGTCGCGCAGCCCGCGACGGGGGTCGCGGTACTGATTGGAACGCGCGCCGGTGCGTGCGGTCCTGAAATTGAGATGGGAGAGTGGTCGCGGGTGCTAATTCGCTTCGTCCTGTAGTTTTTGCAGACGTTGATCGGACGAACGCCCCTGTCCGCTCTTCTCTTCTCTACTTTCTTTCGAATATCGATGTCTTACTGTTACGCTGAGTGTATGTGTATACAAGTGCTGATACCTGATCTTCTGTTGTGGTGGCGCAGAATGCAGCGTCGGTCGAATGGTGATTGTGGACGGAAGACCTCTCGGGACTGCGACATACGTCGCCTGTTCTGTGGATAGTACACTAGTACTGCCACGATGCCGATCGTATTCTTTGCTGTCCCCAGGCTCGGTTCACAAGCGTCACAAGATCGGACAAAAGTTTTCATTCACGCGTCTCAGGCTTTGCTGATCGCAGTCTCCATGGTATGGGAAGCATACTCGCAAAGCCCAGTAGACCGCCTCTGAAGAGAGCCGTCCACTTCGCGAGGCAGGTGCCCCGCGACCCGCTGCAGCGCGTGCGACAGCTTTCATGCGGGTGAACCGTTTCCTGAATGTCACAGAGGAGACTCGGAGGGAGGGGAGAGCACTCGCCGGATAGCATTTTGTATTCGATTCGAACAGCAGACGTTTTGGCATATACACCGTGACACTTGACAAAAAATCACGAGAAATTGAAGTTCTCCCGCAGAACCGGTGACAAGTATAGTCCTGGCCCATAATCTCTGTCTCTTTCGTCAAGGAGGGTCTCCAGAGATTGCAGGTGAGATACAAGGAAGCACTGTGCGCAAAAGTGAGATGCAGACGATGCTGGCATTGTTCATGTTACACAGACCAGCCTGTCTTAGCAGCGCAGCGCGGTCCGCGCTGGGGGAATGCGCCGAGAGAAAGCCAGCAACCGGTTCTGCGCAATCAGCTGCTCCAGAGATATTCAACTTGAGGCCTGTGGCTTACTTATATTGTACTTACTGTCTGATGCCCGAGCAGCGTGCGATACATGGCCTGCTAGACGAGTGAACGGGGTGCATTATCCAACTGTTGAATACTTAATTTACAAGGTAAGCAGGTCAGGCCTCTAGGCCTCGGACAGCTTTACCGACTTCCTTTGCACCCTTTGCGCCCTTGCCAAACACGGTGACGGTACCTGTCCTACCGGCCCTAGCACTCCGCCCCGCACGATGCAACAAATCGACGACGTTGCGCGGTTCGTCGACGATGAGTACGTGCCGCACCTCGGGCGAGAAGTCCAGCCCGCGCGAGAGGAGCGACGTCGTCACCAGCACGTCCTTCCCATCGTCCTCCTCCGGGTTGTCCATGGGTTTCGGCTTATGGGCCGTGTTGCTGCTGGGGTTGAGGAACGCCGCCAGATGGCGATTGGACCCGTGCGCGCGGCCATGCGTCCCGGTGAGCGCGACGTTCGCGATGCCCTTGGCGTTGAGATAGTCGCTCAGCTCGGCCGCCTTGCTGCCGCGGTTGACGAACACCAGCACCTTGCTGCGCGCGCCGCCGCCCAGCACGCGCAGGCCGAAGTTTGCGCGCTCGCGGTCCGCGGCGGACTGTACGGCGCGCCGGCCTTCGTCCGCCCAGATGCTCTTGATGCGCGCCGCAACGTCCGCCATCCGGTTGCCCGACGCCGACACGTGCTCCGTCTTCATCCCCGACGGGAGCCGGTGCACGCCCGGCGACGCGAGCCGCTGCATCGCCGGCCAGCGCTCGTCGATCGTCGCGCTCAGCAGGCCTGGGATGGTCGCGCTGTTGAGCAGCAGATGGAACGGCAGAGCGGACTTGGGAGACGTCGACGAGAGGAAATGACTGCGCGCGCGTGCCACTTCGTCCAGAATGCCCAGAGTCTGCTCGCGGAAGTCGGGATCTAGCAGTCTATGAGCAATGCGGGAGCTGGGAAGAGAAAATATAAAGCGTACCGAGCAGCACATCAGCCTCGTCGATACAGACCCACTCGACCTTGTCCAAACCCATCGTCGGCGGACCGACCTCCCAAGGACGGCCGGGATCGCGTGGGATAGCCGGGTCGCGTATGATCTAGCAGTTATCATCAAAATGTGCTGTTCAAGAGCGTCGAGCAAGAACGCACTTCGCCACGGCGCTCCCAGCCATTGCCGCGCACGAGCTCAAGGATAGTGGACGGCGTCGCGATCAGGACGTCGATAGGCCTGTTGTGCGGCGTCACACCAAGCCCAAGCGCCGCGGCGCCCTCGCGCGTGATCGTGAACTCCGAGTCGGCGTCCGCACCCTGCAAGTTCAGCATGAGGACCAACAGTCTCACGAGCGGCGACAAGGCAGACGCACCCTGTCACCTTGCGGCCCAAGCAGCTTGAGATCGCGCAGTCGCGAGCCCGCGCCGCCCGACGACGGCTTGTTCTCGCGGCTGCCGCACAGCACGCGCAGCTTGATGTTGTGGCTGAGCTTCTTGGCCGCCGTGGCGAGCTGGCGCGCGAGCTCGTGCGTGGGCGCGATGACCAGCGCGCGCGGCATCATCGGGAAGTTTCGGTGTTCATAGTCGGGAGGGACGGCGCGCGGGTGCAGCTCGGTGTACTTCAGGCCGTGCAGCAGCGGCAACATATACGCGAGCGTCTTGCCCGAGCCCGTCTCGCTCGCCAGCAAGGTCTGACTCCACCCTCCGTCGTCTTGGTTGGACGGCTCGAAGTCCGACTCCGAGCTGTAGGGCGGCTGGATAAGCCGTGACAGGGAGAGCTGCTGGATGGCGGTCGGCGCGGTGTCGGCGCCGAGGATTTCGGCGACGCTCATTGCGAGGCCGGGCATGAGCGGCGGGGTGGAGAAGGTCGTCAGCAGTCCCGTGGAGTCGAACGATGGCGGCCGTATGAGCGGCGTGTTCGTGAACTCCTTGGGCAGCCGCCGCTTCGGAGGCTGGTACGTCGATGTCGGCGAGGAATTCTGCTGGGCATCAGACGACGACGGCGGGGTGTCCCAAACGTCGGCAGCGGGTGTGGAAGTCTCCTGTTCTGAGGTGGGTTCGGGTTGTTCGGCGGCATGACGGTTCTTGGCCTGCCAATCCTTGCGGCTCAGCCAGTCTGACTGTTCTTCGCCACGCGGCTCGGCGGGACGATATCTGTCTTCCCTGACGCTTCAACGATGATCGTTAGAATGAAGGTCAAACATAGAAAAGAACAGCGACGTACTCGTCGTGCTCATCGTTCTCGCCAAACAGTCGTTGCTTCCCGCGGACATCTCTATAGCAAGATCAGTCCTCAGGCACTGGAGGTGGTACAATCCGCGTACTGAAGCCGTGGGCTATCCGTGTCTACGCTGCGGCGAGGATTAGTGGACCGCTTATCGTATCTGGACTCCTCGTCGAGCCTGCCAGCACGCGATGCGTCTCGACTTCGACTGGTGTCCTTCCTGATGTCGCCCGCTAGTCCATACGGCCGCGGCTTCGCCTTGACCTCCCTGAAGCGGTTAAGCTGTCTGACGAGGGCACTCAGAAGGAACTACGCACTGGTTCCACTCGCTGCGGCGGTACACACTGCCGCCAACCCTGCCCTTGACGACGTTAGCGCGCGCGCGCATATACAGCTCCGTCGCGCTGAGCTCCTGGTTGGCGGGGTCGATGGACGGTGCGCGGCTGTACGGCGAGGCGAACGCGCCTTTGCCCGTGAAGGGCTTTGCCGGCGCGACGTATTTCGCGAGCTTTGTGCGCGAGGAGCCGCCTGTAGTTGGATGAGTCGAAGATGAGCGAGAATCAAGCGCAACGTACGCGTTTTTTCCGCCCTGAAAGACCGCTGCGGTCTAGCGTTGGCCTTTTGCACGACGGCTGACGAGTGCAAGCAGCGCGTGGCTGAGAGCCGGGGCGTGGATAATGAGCTCTTGCACGGCACACTGGATTGAAGGACATACCTTGGGGTTCATGGGCGCATTTTGAAGCAAAGGCTGGCCGTGCACAAGTCAGGAGGCCATTTTTGAGCATGAAGGTGGAAGCAAAAGCCAGCCTGAGCGCCGTGTCGGACATAGCGTCTCTTGTTTCCTTCAGTGTTGGCCGTTAAGCCTTTAATAATGGCTGGCAAAATGCTTAAGGGCTTAAATACATTATTAACCCTTATTAAACCCATAATTATTAAGCCTTAAAACACAAAGCAGAGCAGACCGAGTAACAGAAATATGTAAAGTACTGCGGTGACCCTTCTGACTGGTATGAGGGTTATCTCATGCCAAGCAGCTAATTGTATCAGCAATATGTTGTTTCAATTGATTTGAAACACTGAGGAACCACCATTGAGCAGAAACACAGCTCTCCTACAGCCAGGAGAGGCTTCCTGCATTATGTGGACATTGTAATCAAGTACCTTCAGGTGTCTCGTGGTTCAGGAAAACCTTCCGGGGGCATTTTGGTGGGTGTATAGCATGTGAGAATGTCTGGTTAAGAGTAATTAACCCTTAAGTTGGTGACCACAATAGACTTAAGCCTTAATAAGGAAACCCTTATTAACCCTTAATCGAATTTAAGGCTTAACCCTTAGAGCCAACACTGGTTTCCTTCCTCACCGGCGACGGCGGCGGCGCGCACCCCCGTCACCCTTGCTTCTGCTCTGCTGTCGGCAACGGCTCCCGAGAGAGCATCTTCCGCTCATCGTCGTAATACCCACGCGGCGCAGCGGCCACACAGTAGCACGCTCGCCGTATTCTACGCAGCGCTCATCGTTCGCCCTGCCTCAGACTTCCGCCAGGACGACGTCTGCAGCGTGGTCATCCAACGCCGTGCGATAGGCAGCCTTGGGTTGCCAGCCGGCGCCAATATCGTCGCGCCCAAACGGCCCCGGTCTGCGCTGCCTATCGCAGCTACGACTCAGGTCTGTCTAAATGCGTCCCGGGGAGCACGATCGTACGTACGCCATCACGCTCTCATTGGTTGTGAGCACGCTCATAAATCGCCGTGCAATAGGCAGCTTTGCTCGAACGGCCGCCGCCAACGAGCTCTCGTCTCACGCAAACGGCGCCAATCCGCTCTTCCTATTGCTGCTATAGCATGGTCTTAGGCTGCTGGACCGACCTTAAGGCCGCCAACTCGCTAGGCGCGCTCAAGGAACTCGTATCCGCGCGGTGGACGGTAAGTCCGTTAACCCGTCATTTTTCACTCATTGACGGCTTCCAGGGAGCTGGGCCATTGTCTCGCGGCCGCAGGAATTCGCCCAAACGCCGTTTTGAAGCGCGAGGACGCCGAGCTCATTTCCGCGCGGTGGACGGCAAGTCCGCGATTCCGCCACTTTTCGCTCACTGACGCGTTGCAGGACATACGCCCATACGTCCGTGTCTCATTCCCGGTCGCTTGGACGCTGTCTGAGCGACGGGACTCGCTCGGTTCGCGCGACGACCGACCTGCTCGTAGCACGTCTCCCGCGCACGCCATTCCGCTCGTCGAATACAGCAAACATGGCCGTCAGCCACTCCGACGCTGCCACGGCCAGGAAAATGGCCCACGACTCACGAGCACCGAGGCGGCCGAGTCGGTCGGGACGCTCGCCCCGACCCCTCGTTCCCATTCTCAGCCGCAGACTCGCCATCCCGTCGATTTGAGCAGTGGTCGCGCTCGCGCACGATGTCCCGCGATTCGGAGCGTCCGAATGGTCGGTACGCCGTTCGCCCCTGTCGCGCAGAAATTCAATCTCACGCCTCCGTACAGACGCCCCGTGCGTTCTGCAGCACGCAACGCGGTTGGACAGACGACCAGGACGTTGAGCTGCGCGTCCGTCAGACGTTCTCCGTTTGCCTCGCGCGAAATTCAGCTCATCGCGCACGATCAGACGGCCGAGGATTTGGGCTGCGCGAGCGAGACGGGGCCGGGCACTCGCGCGCGTGCTCGCGTCTGCGCGCAGCAGGCACGTCCTGCATCGAGCGCGCGACGTTGGTAGCGCGGATTCGCGCGTGGAAGCTGTACGCACCAATAATATTAGCTACCCTGCCGCAATCGCATTTCCTTCCACCCCCACGCCCCGCGCGCCGTTCCCCGCGTCGGCTGTGTGATCGTACTGCCTCAATGCGTGAGCCGCGACGTCGGAGTGAGCGAAAAATGGCCAAAACGAAACCAACCTGAATGAGAGCGTCCCGCTTGCAAACGCAAAGATCTACAAGATGAGTGTCAGTCGCGCATGGGGAGCTCGCCCGTTCATTGTACTCACCACACCAAATGACGTGCGCTGCGCTCGACGCGTCGACGGCCGCCGGCACCGTTGTACTGAATGGTACAACAGCGGACACATATTGTTGCTGGTCAGAGGATCCGACACCCACACCGTCGCCAGAGGGCGCGGTGCTCGCTTTGCTTATCTCAAACCTTGTTTCGTTGATTCGGGTTATCCCGACCCCATCCTCTTCTTTTCCCCACGCTCCGCACCTGCCCGGCCCGCGCTATCTCCCACATGACCGACCACATCCGTGCTGATGCCTACTCCATCCGGCCCCTGTCGCTGTCCAACTATGAGCCCTGGCGCCAGATGCTGCTTGCCATCGCCGATGTCCGTGGCTACCGCAGGATCCTCGAGGGTACTGCCGCCGTCACTGATTACGACTCTTCCGCTGCCTATGCGCAGGCCCAGACTGCTGCCAAATCGTTGCTCGTTGTCTGTGTGGGCTTTGACATGCTGGGCTACATCAAGGACTCAGACTCGGCTTCGGAAGCGTTTGCTCGCCTGCAGGACACGTTCCGTCCGAAGGGCTTCGGAACTGGCTTCACCCTCTTCCGCGAGTTTTTGAAGATGCATTTCCACGAGGACGACACCGGTGCGACCTGGACTGGCCACGTTGAATCCAACGCAACCCGACTTCGTGGACTCAGCATCACGATACCTGACTTCCTCGTTGTCTACGTCATGCTCAATGGCCTCAGCTCCGACTGGGAGGTTTTCATCCAGACGCTCGATGGTTTCAACAAGAACGCCATGAAACCGGACTACGTCAAGCGCCGCATTGTTAACGAGTGGACCCGCCACTTGTCTGACCGCAATTCGGGGATCGACGAGTCGCGCGAGGAGAACTGCGCGCTTGCTGCCTGCTATCGGCCATCCACCTCGGCCACGAGTTCAGGCCCTCGGCGTCCTGCACGCCCCGCCGCTGGTGCATCGCACACCCCAAGCAGTGAGAAGACGTGCCACTGCTGTCACCTGCAGGGCCACTTTGCTGCCGACTGCAACATCCGTCTCGAAGGCAATCGCTTCATGACGGACGAGGAGCTTGCCTCGCTCTCTGGTTCTGCGCACGCTGCAGCATCGGCTGCATCTCCCGCCGACCTGGAATCGTTCACTGGATATGAGTGGTAACGTTCTGGGGGAGCAATTCCCTTTGCGCGTCCAGGGGGAGTGTTAGCATTTGAGCTTATGTCCGTGCTCCATTCATATGGGCGTCGGAGTTCATTCCGTTCTGCATCCGTTTGTCCGCAACGCTCTGTGGCTACACGCGGGACAAACGGGTCATGAGAAAAACGTGCGCACGTGCGCAAGGTGCGTGCACAACATTAATTCAACCATAGAAGCCCATTTAGATAAGATAACGTGATTGTTGAAGATGATTGTGGTAGCTATGATACCATTGCATGGGACTATCCAACAACCGTCATCAAACCATAAAAATCCACAGAGATATTGTTGATATACACATTTCAACTTGCGTGCGCACGTGCGCACGCAAGTTAGCAAGATGCGCACGCAGTTGAAATGCATGCGCAAAGATGCTCACGCCCTGCGCACGCAAGTTGGAACCCTGCGCATGCACTCTTGGAACATGCGCACCAGGATGCTGTGGAAAAGGGTCAAGTTAAAAACAATGTTTTTAACAGGCTGTTTAAAACAGCGGCTGTTACGGTGACCGAGGATACTCGCCGAACGGACGCTCTGCGGGTGGGGGAAAAAGGACGAGATGTATCGGCGGTGGGCAAACCAGCTCGAATCTAGCGTACAAAGAGCGGACAGCACACGGTATATAAAGGGGGTCCGGATCCGGCCGGACCGCTGACCGCAGGCCAGGGCCACGCATGCGCCGGTGGGTCTCGGTCTGATGACTCGGTCCGTATGACGTCGGCGCGAGTAAGGTCCGATAAGCCCAACGGCGATAGGAGCGAAAAGCGAATGAGCCGTAACATAACCCCCCTACTAGGACCGAACGAGCGTCGTGCCGAGGGCCCGCGCTCTGCGGGCCGCGGTGACCGGGTCGGGGATGTTGAAGTCGATCCCTGTGGTATGGTGGCGCTCGAAGAAGTTGGAGGGAAATATGGCACGGTCGAAGACGAGGGAGTGGATGTTCTGGGGTTTACCTGGGTTGCGGCGGACGAAGTCTTCGACGGCGCCGATCGCGTTGCCGAGATTTCCCTTGGGGACCCAGGAGTTGTGCTCGCGCCCGTAGCCGGCCCATTTGACCAGGTAGACAACGCCTCGTCCGAGCTTCTTGGAATCCAGGATCTCCTCCACTTCGTACTCCTCGTGATCGTCCACGATGGTCGGCGCCGGCGGGGCGGGGCGGCGTTGGTGCGGGGCGTACGGCGCAACGTACGGCGAGAGGAGGCCCTCGTGGAAGACGGGGTGTAGGTTCTTCCACGCCTCCGGCAGCTCCAGTTTGAAGGCGGAATGACCCACACTTTCAAGGATCTTGAAAGGACTGAAGCGCCGTTCGGCCAGTTTCTTTGACGAGACTGCAAGCTTGAGGTTGGTCGCTTCGAGCCACACTTTGTCGCCGACCTTGTATTGTCGCGAAGCACCTCGGCGCCGGTCGTACTGTGTCTTCATGGACGCGGCGGCCTTGGTGAGCGCGGATTTGGCCTCCTCCCAGGTCTTTTCCATCCGCTGGACGAATTGGGCGGCCGACTCGTTGGTGACCGCTCGGCGCGGTTCCACGCCCATACGTGGGTGGCGACGATGGTTGAGGAAGAACGGAGACGTACCCGTCGCCTCGGACGCGCGGTTGTTGATGGCGAACTCGGCCATAGCGAGCCAGTCGGCCCAGTCATCCTGCCTGGCGTTGGTCCATGCGCGAAGGTACTTCTCGATCTCCGCATTCTCCCGCTCGGTCTGTCCGTCGGTCTGCGGGTGGTACGCGGTGGACGGGTTTGCCTCGATACCGAGGAGCTTGTAGAGCTCGTTCGCGAATCCCGACACGAACTGCGGGCCGCGGTCGCTGATGAGCTTCTTGAACAGGTCGAACCGTTTGAAGACGAAGTCGCGGTACAAGCGTTCTATACCCTCCGACGTCACCGTAACATGCGTCGGGCAGAGGATGACCTTCTTGCTGTGGCGGTCGGTCACGACGAAGACCGCGTTGAAGCCAAACGACTCGGGCAACGGTCCGATGAGGTCGGCTGAAACGACCTCCCACGGAGCACTCGGCGCCTCGTTGGGGTGTAGGGGTCCTGCCAGGGGTCCGTGCCTCGGTTTGGAGCGTTGGCAAACGTCGCATGCGCGGACGTAACGCGCAACATACGCGGTCATGCCGGGGAACCAGTAGTACCGGTTAAGGAGCTCCAAAGTCTTGTACCTGCCCGGGTGTCCTGCTATCGGCGTGTCGTGAAATGCGCTGACGATGCGTTCGCGTAGTCGGCGGTTACGCGGGATGTAGACTCGCCTTTATACTCGACAACGCCGTTCGTCTCCACAAAGTCCTGCGGGTACGCAAGCAGGCCCTTCTTGACTGCTTCGTCGCGTTCGTTGGCGTACTTGCGAACCTCGGCCAGGATGTGGTCCTCGTCTCGGAGTCCTAGTTGCCAAATGATCACGTCCAACGGTCCGTTGTGCTCCTCGGCGAGTTGACGAAAACGGTCCAGTTGCAGGAGGACAACGTCGGCGTTGTCTTCTGCCCCCTCATTAGGCATGTTCCGGCTCAGCTCGTCGGCGATGACGTTCGTCTTGCCCGGCCGGTGGTGCATTGTAAAGTCATACTCGGAGAGCTCGGTGAGCCAACGAGCTTGCCGACGGTTGAGCTTTTGCGGCTCGCGGAAGTACTGCAGATTCCGATGGTCGGTCCATATCTGGAACTGCGGGGCGCCTTTGAGGAAGTGGCGCCAATGTTCGAGGCAAAGCATCATCGCGAGCATCTCCTTGTCGTAGATCTCGTAATTACGCTCGGCGGGACTGAAGCTCTTGCTGAAGAACCCGAGTGGGCATAGCTTCCCCTCGATGACCTGGTGGAGGACTCCTCCTGCCGCGTAGTCCGATGCGTCGGTCTCCAACCTGAACGGGGCCCGGTCCTGGGGGAGAAGAAGAGTAACGTCGTTGCACACGGCGTCGCGAAGGTCCTCGAAAGCCTGCTGCTGCTCCGGGCCCCATTCGAATACGACCCCCTTCTCCGTTAGACGGTTGAAGGGTTTCGTGATGTGCGCGAAGTGGGGGATGAAGTTCCGGTAGAAGTTACAGAACTGCATGAACGACCGGACCTCCCGCAGGTTGCGCGGGGGGTTCCAGCGGCGTATGGCCTCCACCTTGACTGGGTCCATGGATACCTGCCCGTTTCCTATAACCAGGCCGAGGAACTTGACTTGGGCTTGCTCGAACTCGCATTTCTCCAGTTTGAGGTATAGGCCTGTCTGCCGACACAGTTCCAGTACGGCCCGAACCGCGGTCCGATGGTCCTCCAAGGTGCGGGTAAAAACCAAAAGGTCGTCCATGTAGACGATAAGGACGATCCGCCGAATAAGGTCGCCGAATATGTCGTCCACCATGCGTTGGAAGGTGGCCGGGCTGTTGGTCATGCCGAAGAACATGACGGTGGGTTCGAACAGACCTCGGCTCGTGATGAACGCGGCCTTGAATTCGTCTCCGGGTCCGATTCGGACGTTGTTGTACCCCCATCGGACGTCGAACTTAGAGAAATAACGGGCGTCCTTGATCTTGGTCATGACGTCCGCGACCAGCGGGAGGGGGTAGGAGTCCCGCACGGTGTGGTCGTTGAGCCTCCTGTAATCCATAGTCGGTCGGAGTCCTCCATCCTTCTTGCCGATGAAGAAAAGCGGCGATGCAATGGGCGAGTTGGACGGCCGAATACGACCCGTCGCGAGGTTCTCGTCCAAGAACTCGTTCATCGCCTGTGTCTCCTTCGGCGACAAGGCGTAAACCTTTCCACGGAGCTTGCGGTCGTTCTCCCATCCGGGTCGGAGGTTGATTTCGTGGTCCCACCGACGATGGGGGGGGGTAGCTTGTCGAATTCCTTCTTTTCGAACACGTCGGCGTACTCGCGGTAGTATTCGGGGATGTTGGCGACAACGGCGGGTTTGGCGGCTTGCTCAATGCGGGTTGAGATGGACTCGAAAGCCCGAACGTACTCTTCTTCGTCGTCGGCCGCGAACTCCAAAGCGTCGGCGAGCGAGGCGAAGTCCTCGGCGAGGTAGCGGGCCGAGCTCGGCAACGGGTTCGGCATACCACAGCGAGGCGGGCAGCGGGTGAACGTGAGCGCCCCCTTCGGCCAGTCAATTTCCGGGTTGTGCTCCACCAACCAGTCGTATCCTAGGAAGAGGTCGTGTTTTCCACCAAGGTTGGCGACCGGAAAGTCGCGGTGTTCGCGGCCGCGTGCGTCGCGCACAACCACAAGGAGTTCGACGTACTCCTTGATAAATCCGTTGACCGAGCCGTCGGCGTTGTAGACGGTCCGAACGACGGCTGCGGCTTGGGTTGTAAGCTGTCGGCGTTTGACAAACGCCTGGTCCACACTTGAGGTCGTGCATCCACTATCCAAAAGAGCCTTGGCCGGGATCCGTTCTCCAGTGTCGAGGGAGGTGAGGGTGAGGGGTATGTTCATTTGCCTTAGGGCCGAGGGTCGGACCTCGGCGAGTCTTAGGTGTTCACGCTCGGTGTGCGTATCGACAAGACGTTCATCTGTATTCGGTACGGAGGGCACACCGTCGTCTTCCCACAGGGATCGCGCGGAAATCACTGCGGGGCGGAAAAATCCTTGTCCTCGGTCTCCTCGGCGTGTTCCTCCAGGAGCGTGGATTTTCCTTTGACCATCCGAGCGATCTCCTCCATGTCCTCGGTGGAAAGGCCTCAGATGACGTCCTTGAAGTTCCTCTCCTGGCAGTCCCGAGCGAGATGGCCGGGTTTCTTGCAGCGGTAGCAGAGTCCTAGGGTCCGGGCGCGGTGACGGTCCACGTCCATGGGGTCCGGGTCGTGCGCAGGACCGGTGGTGGCGGGGGCGGTGATCGCCGAAGCGGGCGCCGCGGCAGGTACAATCACCGGTTGAGTCACCCTCTCGGTGTAATGGTGAACGAAGGGCTTGGCCTCCGGGCGCGGCGTAGAGTTGGTGGCCGGGGCGTGGTCACCGTGGCGGCGGATGATCGGGTCCTGCTCAAGGGCGTACTTGCGGAATTGAAAGTATCCGAGCGGTTTCTCGGCGTCGGCCTCCATCTTGACGAGCTTGTCCTCGGTGGCGACCTCGGCCTTGCGAAGTCCTTCGACCGTGGCGAGACTGGTGGTCCGGAAGATTTCGTGCGACTGCATCACGGCGAGGACGAGCGCCGGCTTGAGGTTGCGCCGAAGGTAGTCGACGAGAACGATGTCGTGATACTCCGGGTTGGTAAATCCGGCCTTGATGCGGAGCTCGTCGAACTTGAGGAAGAAGGTGTCGGCGTCGCCTCGGCCTTGAGTGAGCTTGGAGATCGCTTCGCGGGCGTGCTCGGCGATGCGCGGGTCGAGGAACTTCTCGTTGAGGTCGCGAAGGAAGTCGCTCCATTTGAGGTCCGGCGAGTCCAGGTCGTGGAGCTGACCCCAGTTCTGTGCCCAGGCGTCGGCGTCACCTTTGGTCAGGAAGCCGAGCGCGGCGAGTATCTTGTTGCGGTCGCCGGGGATTCCTTTGACGTGGAGCTCCAAGGTCCGACGGAAGGTCTCGTAGTTGGCGCGGGTCCCATCGTAATCCTCCGGGGCCTGGATGTAGTTTTTGGTGGGTGGGTTGCCCGGTTTGAGTCCGAGCGATTTGATGGCGTTGACCAACGACGTTTCGATGGAGGTAGCGAACTCCTCGGTCGTCATCGGCATCTTGACGGTGGTGTCGGGGGAAAGCGAAAGGCGCTGGAGATGGGAGGCGAGTTCTTCGCCGTCGGCCTGGACGTCAGGGGTGGTGTGCGACAGCTTGGCCGAGGGCGCGGGGTGAAGGCGGGGGAAGGAACGGGGGATACGCGGAGCGTTGGTAAGGGAGGGGTAGATTCGAGCTTATGTTACGGTGACCGAGGATACTCGCCGAACGGACGCTCTGCGGGTGGGGGAAAAAGGACGAGATGTATCGGCGGTGGGCAAACCAGCTCGAATCTAGCGTACAAAGAGCGGACAGCACACGGTATATAAAGGGGGTCCGGATCCAGCCGGACCGCCGACCGCAGGCCGGGGCCACGCATGCGCCGGCGGGTCTCGGTCTGATGACTCGGTCCGTATGACGTCGGCGCGAGTAAGGTCCGATAAGCCCAACGGCGATAGGAGCAAAAAGCGAATGAGCCGTAACAGCGGCCGCTGGAAACATGTTTTTAACTCAGTATGTACATATCATTAAGCTGGGATGCTGCATGAGACCACTCAATGTGCGGTCTAATACATGTTTTCCCACATGTTTTGACTTCAATCAGTCTTCCAACACCGTCTGTGATTACTCAGCAGCTGGATACACCTCAGGCTGGGGGTGAGGGGTGAGATTTAGCCACGGACACTGAGAATGGCATTTCAAACCGTCAACTATCACTTTCTGCACACTGTGTGGTCGAAAAATCGCAGCTGGATAACATACAGATAGTCTCAGCTTCCAGCTGCTGATTGTACTGTCTATATATAGCACATATGTTGTTAACAGTGTTTTTAACGGCCTGTTTTAAACACATTGTGTTTTAAACTCGTTAAAAAGTCCTGGCAACTTTTTAACAGCATCCTAATGTGCACGCAGTCTCAATTGTTGCGCACGCTCACTAGGATTTTGTGCACGCTGTTGGAAAAATGTACACAAGCATTCCTTAAGCATACATACACCCCTTATAAATGGGTCTGCAATTAATGGACAGGGATCACATGTTCTAAGTTCCCGTTTTGTTCATTATTTCGAAAATTACATTCTGACAGATAGGTCTGGTTTACCAAAGTTATATTTGATTGACTGGCCTTCATGTATTGATCTCCAATGAAGCAATATCTGATTGTCCTGAAAGCTTTAGGGCATGTTTCAGCTGATTACTTCCTATTTGGGACAAACTTTTTCAACTCAGACATTTGAAATATACCTTTATATACATCTTTATATGCATCTAACATTTTTCTGATTTTTTGTTTATTATTTTGAATTCTGATACACATCTGCAACTTCAAGTGCGCATTGACTTTTGAGTGTTGTGCAACTTCTAATTCATTACACCTGCTCATGGGACATCCATCAGCAAAATCCAATAACATAAGGATGAGGGAGGGAGTGGTCTGATGAGGACCTTATTTTTTTGTCTTTTTTATGGCTCTGATAGTCGTCTGGAAGCTGTATAGAAGGGCCTGAGGCTTGTTCAGTGTCCTGAAATTGAGGTCTGAATCTTCTTTGAGCCCAGCAGAGACTATGCAAGTCTGAATGCTGAGACTTCAATTCAACAACTGTAGGATGGCAAAACACCCTGGTATATCTTGATGAAGCCAGAGTTAGCAGTTCTGGATATACAGAAGCAAATGTGTGGGAATGTATTAGCGAATTGGGCAGGAGGGAGTGAGGGAGGGGCCCACTGGAGGGTGGTTTCTAATTCACTACACTTGCAATGTCAAGTGCAGATCAATCCTTTGAGTCTAATGCAATTTCTAATTGATCACATTGATATGCATTACAAACTCTCTAATCTACTATGCTCAAATGTGTGTTAACCCTCGACAGTATGGCGGTTTCTTGTTTATTATGCTACACTTGGGTATGACACAAGCTTGATTAAACCACTGATTTCAAAAAATAAAAATCTATCAAGTATAATACAATACACTAGCAACCTCATTGTCTAACTTGCGCACGCATACTTGTGACTTGCGCACGCATACTTCTGACCTGTGCACGCACACCCATGACCTGCGCACGCATGAGGAAAAGCGTGCGTCCAGAGTTTTGGACCCTGCGCACGTAGGTCAAAACCATGCACACGCATTGTGAAAACTGCGCACGCAAGTTGTGCGCGCGCAAAATTCTGCACACGTGTGCGCTGAACAGCCAGGGAAGACTAAGACAATGAATCCAGGAGTAGGGAGGAGCCGCAGATCAAAAGGGTGGGTGGGTGGAGTATACCCAACACACGAGAGAATAGATATAGAGGTAGGGGTGAAACGGGGATATGGTCTCGAGTGTGTATGATCAAAACCCGAGTGAGGATCACAAAGACGAGGGGGAACCCGAATTCGTATTCGGAGAGCTCGAGACTACTCGTGTGGAGTCGTCTACGAGAAGAGGGTGCACGGGAGAGGAGGATTGTGAGACGGGAGTGCGTCTTTTCTTCGTCGCTGCACTGGCGAAGTCTATGACTGCGTGCGAACGCGACGAACAGAAGTAGCACGGTTCGGATGGAGAAGTCGTAGTAGGAGAGGAGGGAGGATGGTGTGCAATCACGGAAGTCGCGACTACGCACCGAGGGAAGGGGGAAAACGAGACTTGAGGCCAACGGAGATGGCAGAGGGTGACTGAGACTTCGATTGCGTACGGACTAGAACGGAGGACGGGTGCGAGTACGAGAACTGGGCGCCGGAGTGCGCGATACTGAACTACTGGTGAGCCGGATGCTCGTGAGCCGCTGTGCTAAGAGAAAACTACCTAACTACCTATCGCGTTTTATACAGGAGAATGCCAAGCCAATCAAGACCATGTCCCGAGCTGTACCGATAATGCCCATGCGATAGGAAGAGTTCCCGATTGTCACATGCGGACTGCGCGCGCCTGCGGGTTGCGCAATCCATTCTCGGGAGCCAATGAGAGGCCGATCCCGTGAGCGTGTGATTCAGAATTTGCTCCGAGGAAAGACTACCGATCGTCCACAAGTGTGCTGCGGTCTGCCCTGCCGTTTGGATGACGCCATAGACCGTGGGAAAGTGCGCTGCGATCACGATGACGGAATTCCCCTAGTATGGGTTTCGTGTTCCGCATTTCCCCGGTTTCTCAGGGTGCACATGCTCAGGGACAGTAGAGAGGAAGGATGCCCTAGACCCTGGTCTGGATATGGTCCGAGGTCGCAGCGGGTGACGTGTTCGCGAATGCGCAGGTGCCGATAACGATTTTGGGTGAATGAGTCAGGATCGTTCTCGGTTGCTGGTGATCCCTTGGAACCGGAGACAGCGGCGTCGAGAATATTCCTTCGCAGCCAGGGCGACTGCGCACCTTCGTGGTCGTGGTGTCTTTGCCGGAGTAGCACGCGGTCGTGTGCTGGGACACTTTCGGGAGGCGAACGCGGAACATGCTCGCCTGCTCTTAGAGACGGATCGTTCGTCCTTCGCGCATACTCTGGGAGTCTCGAAAGGCCAATCCGGGAGTCGTGCTTGAGGGTCAATAGAAGGGATTGTGGTCGCCGAGCCGTTGTCGCCAAGTTGTCCATGCTGGAGAGATGTCGGGTCTTGCCGGTGTGCGTCGCGTGTTCCATTTCGGGATGCTGTTCTTGTTGATTTGCGGTCTTCGTTGTTGTCGGGATGTGTGGTAGTACTGTATTCGAGTTTGTATTGTGTCTTGCTATGTCGCCTTTATCTTGAAAGGGACGCGATTTTTCCGGCGTGTCAATTTCTGCCCGATCATCCGCGGGGTACTTTGAATGTGCACGTCCCTGTGCATCAAATTGCGAAGCATCAGGGACCCGCAAAATCGCGTCGCCATAAAAGGTCCTCGGAATGCTAAGTCGTGTCCTCCAACCCGCATTCATCAT
Organism: Auricularia sp. M13; assembly: GCA_037042915.1. Lineage (NCBI taxonomy): Eukaryota > Fungi > Basidiomycota > Agaricomycetes > Auriculariales > Auriculariaceae > Auricularia > Auricularia sp. M13. The sequence continues at coordinate 730,474 of CM073197.1, read as the reverse complement.
GCAGTCTTTCGTCAATACCTCCCTCTCTCAGGTCTACGTCTTCCCGACGTTCCTGTCGTTCGCCCACGTCGCCCGTCGCGCTGTTGAGCGTCATCGCGAAATCGACGAGGCTATCGCCACGCAACATGCTCAGCTCGCGGCCATCTCGCGCGCGGTGTCCGAGAATTATCGCGCCCTTGATAGCATCACCAAAACGGCCGCCAAAGTTATCCAGACGCTCGCATCTCAAGACTCAATGGCCCTTGGATGGAACCCTGCCTTGGCTGGTCTCTCGACGTACTTCGATCCAAACGCCCCGACTCCCGAGATGCCGGAACCCGCAAAGGTCTACCCGGGACAGTTTACTGTCCTTGCGTTTGACTTCTATGCCACCGTTGCTCAGGATATCAGTACGCAGCTCGGGCGCCTTGTGAGCGCTCCTGACCAAGCGCACGCCGATGAAGTCGGGTTCTTCATCTCGCACTGGCCCGCAATCTCCGTGAGTCGCCGTATTCGGAATAGCGTTTGAAGAGGCTGAACGCCCGCGCAGAACACGCTTCTGATTCTTGCCCATTACGCCGGACTCGCGCGCATCTATCGCGAATACGCCAAGTTCGTTGGAACGCAGTATCAGGTACTCGAGCGCATCCACGCGAACGTCGCTCGCGACTTCCGCTCCGTTCGTCCTTCCTCGTATGCGGGTCTCATGGCCATGTTCAACGTTATCAAGCCGTTCACCACCGAAATCCCGACAGCTACCGCTAGCCTTTGGGAATATGGGGCGCTTGATGAACGGAACCCGTTCCGCTTCGCGACCTTCTCCCGTACTGACGGCTTCATCCCTGAAGACATCCGTGCCGAGATCGTCCACGACGTTCTTTCGCGTCAGAACATTAACGGCGGCCTGTACGCCACTGGTGAACATGCTGATGCTTTCGAGGCCTTGACTTTTGAGTGCGTTCCGTCTTCGTATTCGCGACTTGATTGCTGATCCGAGTGCGTGGCGGTCCAGTGTCCCGATGTTCGGCCGTCCGGAGTAACGCGCGCGGCGCCTCAGGGTCGAGTTGTTTGACAGTTGACATGTTCTTGGAAGTGTTCCCGCGGAATAGCATTGATTTCTTGCACCGCCACGTGTTTGTCGCGAGTTGAGTTTGCTGAAGTTGACTCGGGTGAATGGTACTCGTTGCGTGGAACATTCGGGACCGCAGGCTGCTTGTTCTGAGGCTGCCGTTGCACGGCAAACCGTACTGACCGTCCCGAATTCGTCCAAGTCGTTTGTGAAGGGCTAGAACTGAATACCCCTGTCTGAGGATATAAGTTGGTTCCTGTCCCGCATTGCTCTCATTGCGTTTTCCCTCATGTCCAGCCGCCGCTCTCGTAAGACAGGACCCCGAAGAACAGCAAGGGCAAGGCCAAGGCCAAGGCTGGTGGTCGTCGCGCGCGCTGTGGAGCCACCGCCTCCGCCCGTGGAGGAGCCCGTGCCCGTGGATCTCGCGGCCCTCGCTGAATACTGGAACGCTCCTGACGACCCGCCCGTGTTGGACTCTTCGCTTCCTTCGTCCTTCGTCTGCTGCCACGGCGACCAGCCGCGCCGTGACGCTCTCCTTGACGCCAACAAGTTCGTGCTATTCCTCACGGTCATTCGCACCGGCAAGAACGAGCATGAGATTCTCTCCCACTTCCCGGTACGTGGTACGATATTGGAAGCGCGCGTTTATGCTGACGGTCTCGCAGATCGCTGGCTGGCTACGACGACTCGGAACCCGTGTGTTGCTTCATGTTGGCCGCGTACTGCGTCATCCCCTCCGAGTGCTACGAGGAGCTCGACGAGGAGCACCGCCCCGCCTTTATCTTCCTTGCGCGCCTCTTTCTGGCATACAAGTTCGCGGCCGGCGCTTGCCACAACGACCAGGGCCCTCGTCCCGCTCGCGCCTACAATCACTGGAAGCGGCAAGCGACTCGCCTCCTCGATCTCGGGCGTACACTTTCGATTGCGGCTCTGCGCACCGCAACGCGCTGCTTACGATCCGCTCGCTGTACGGTAGCCTCGGCGTCGAGCTCGACGAGATGCCTTCCCCGCTGCGCCAGTTCCCCGAGGAGAAGAAGCTCCTCATGCTCTCGTTCTACCCGCACACGTCGACGACCATCATGTCCGCCTTCCTCTGCGAGTGGTGCCGCGGCTTAGGGAAAGTCGCTCTCAAGTCGCGCCCAACTTCCAGTGGCGCAACTGCCTCCAGTGGGCGGACACGAAGGCCTGCTACGCCTGCTGGCGCAGCCACGGTTCGAAGCGCGTCTGCTTCACGCTCTGCGACGAGGAGGCCGAGCACACGCCCACGCCGGAGCCCGAGGACGGTGACGAGTACGTCGAGAGCGCCTCGGTTCGTCCTTCGTCTTTCCCGCGCCTCGATATTCCACTGATCACTTGTTGCAGAAGCGAAAGCGCGACTCGTCGCCGATCACGGGTTCGTCCACGCTTTCTCCCCGCAAGCGCACGAAGACGGACTCGGACTTCAAGCCCGACATCCTCGCGCCGCCATTCCTGCGCGACGAGAAGTTCGTGCCGTACAGGGTGTCGCCCTCGTCTCAGGAGAACATCGCTCGCAACACAGGCTACCTCGACTTCGAGTTGCTGCTCAAGCACTTCTTCAAGCGCGACGAGGAGCTCGTCAACGCTCTCATGATGCCCTTCGCGTTCCTCACGGAACACTCGACGCGCCTCAAGGCCCTCGAACTCGACTTGTCGGAGATCCGTGCCACCCTGCCCGGGTTCGCGCAGGAAATGAAGGAAATCCACGCGAAGCTCGCGCGGGAGCGCGCCATCGCCGCCGGCACTGAGGCTGATGCCGAAGGAGAGCTCGTCGACGAGCTCGCCCCCTTGGCGACCCCGAAGGTGCCCTCGCGTCCGATGAGCAAGGCTTCTTGAGTGTCCCGTAGGTAGCTTCTCGCGTTTCGCATGTGGCGTCCCGTATGTCGTTCTCGCCGAATTGGCCTCCGCGCCCCTTTTGTACTCGTTTGCGACCAAAGTCGCCCGCAATCACATCGAACTTGTCTCGTCTTTGTCGTACAGAGTGAACTTGAAGTCTGAAACGCAAAAATGAGTGCAAAAAGGCTCCGGAACTACTTACTGAGTGTAACAAAAGTCGAAAATAAATATTTTTGCCGAGCCGAGAGTGTTGGCATGAATGAACTTCGTTAATTGTCGTTGGTCCCGGGGTCGGTGTCGAGCTCGGTTTCATCTTCTTCGTCGTCGACTGGTTGCGGCGCGTTCGCCCGCTCCCAAACGTATTGCGGCGTATTCTCCACGATTTGCTTGACGTTGTAACGCACATTTGCACGAGCGTGATAGAGGCGTACACGTGCTGCCGCAATTCGATCCACAATTACTGCAGAGTCGAGTTCCGCACAAATGTATGATCCTCCCGAATGTCTCCTGAGCACAATAAACGGCCCTAGCCATCTCGGTTTTGGTTTCCGATTGTGCTCTAGTTCGATTCTCGAGTTCTTGACCAGTACGAGCGTGCCTGGCGCAATGTTGCCCGGTGCTTTGAGTCCGTGATAGCTCTTGAGCATACGCTCAGCCGCTTTTGCGCGGAACTGCCGCACTCGTTCCCTCATCGCAGCAATGTCCTCGTCTCATTTCTCCAGCTGACGCGCCCGTGTTGCAATAAGCTCCTCCGTTGTCATCAGGGGTTGCATTGGCGGGACAAGCCAGGTCGCCTGTTCGAAATCGAGAGGGAGCACGGGCTCGCATCCATGTACCATTCGATACGGTGACATTCCGAGGTGCTTCTTTACCGTCACGCGTTCCGCCCAGAAGACTGAGTGTGCCTTAGAGGCCCACTTCTGTGGTTCGGTACCACACGCCTTCATGAGTGATTCGCGCACATCAAAGTGCTTGCGCTCGACTATGCCATTTGCTCGCGAATTGTACGCCAATATGCGAATATGACGGATCCCGTGTTTCTCACTGAGATAATCGACTGCCTTTACGACGTCCGCGCCGTTATCGGTAGCGATTTCTGCGAGAACTCCCCAGCGGCAAAGTATCTCTTCGAAAATGAATCGCCCGAGAGTGACGCCAGTCACTTTCGCGAGAGCTCTCCATTCCGGGAAGCTGGCTGTCGCGCATCTGCCCTGCACCAACGCCTTCTTGCCTTCGGACATTACCGACATGAGCATCACATCAATGTGACACTTGAAGAATAGGCCGGGTACGAATGGCACCGTTTGCGGAATCCGCTGGTGCCCCAATTGGCGAATCTGGCACTGATGACAAGTGCGTAGATACCAGCGAATGTCCGTGTCCATATCGTGCCAGAAATACCGTTCTCGCACGTGTGCGCGAACCGGAAAGTATCCCTTGTGCCCAAGTTCGTCGTGCGCGAGCTTCATCTTCTCTAGTCGCTTGTCGTTGTCGAATACCACTGCCTTGTGCCTTCCGTCTTCGCTTCGCCGGTAGAGTACGTCGCCAAGTACGAAATACTGAGATGCCTTGCGTACCAACGCGTGAAACTTGTCGCGCGGCATATTCGGGTCGCGGTCGCCCGACTGTAGGAACTTGAAGATGGTCGGTAGCTCTTTGTCGCGTCGTCGTCCTTTTGCGCCTCTAGGAATCTTGACTTCTCCTTCGGGTTCTGTTGCTATTTCCCGACCGAGTTTCCGCGTTCGCCTCTTGCATTGGCTCTTGCGATTGCTCCTTTTCGCGTTCGGGACTTGCGGGACGTCCTTCTTGCTGCTCTTGTTCGTCCTCCTCGCCTGAGACGGATTCGTCGCCAGAATCTTCATTTTCGTCGTTTTCGCGCGCGTTTTTGTCGGAGTCTGACTCCTCTCCGCGGGGTACTTTGGATGGTTGCGTCCTCGCACCACTACGCAGCGTCGCGTATACGTCGAAAATGAAGACTTCCTGTTGATGACGTGGCCGCTGGGGCACGTTGAGCTGAATTCCCAACGCCTTTGCGAGTCGCGGAGTGCTCTCAAACACGTGATCGAAGACGGGTCTTCGCGCGTTTTCGAGTTCTATCGCAAATCCCAAAGCCTTGTCCAACCACTCGTCTGCATCGTCGGGCTCGTCCTCGTCTTCAGGTGCTGCCGGTCTTCGTGAAAGTCCGTCCGCTCCCGTGTGTTTCGTCGCAGGAACATGCACTATTCTCGGGTTGAACAACAAAACGCCCGCAATCCAACGGTTGATAGTCGCGTTGGGCTGCATGTCCGGGTTGTTGAGCATTCCCTTGATGTACTTCGCGTCGACTTCTACCACCAAGGAGTGTACGCCATAAATGTATGCACGCACAGCCCTTAATGATCGAAACAGCCCATGTAGTTCGAGTTTCGCCTGCGAATAGCGACTTTCGCGATTGTTCCACGTGATGGATCCATACCGCGATGGGTACCGCTTCTTGTCGTCGCCTAGTTGTAGCAGAATGTAGCCAACACCAATGACGGACGAGTCGACTGCGAGTATGACATCGTTGTATGACGCGTAGTCAATCGGCTTGAGTCCTGGGGCTTCCGTGACCAACTTCTTGAGCCGCTGCATCGCTGCCTCGCACTCGGGAGTCCACTCGAACTCTGCGTCCTTCTTGGTGAGCTGGTACAGCGGCCGAGCCTCACGCGCGAAGTCTTTGATCCACAGTTTCGATACGCCACACGTCCCAAGAAAAGCGCACACATGTGTCACATTCTGCGGCGTCGGCCAGTCGAGTATCTTCTTGACGTTTCCCTTCTCAGGATGTCTCCCTTCGAAGTTGCAACGATACCCCACAATGACTGCCTCAGGCTGTGCAATGATTGCCTTCTTTCCCGAAACGGAAGCACCCGCCTTCTTCAAACGATGAAGGATCCGGTTTAGCGTCATCGCGTGTTCCCATACGTAACGCCGTATTCCCGGGTTGTCCGGATGCGTCTGGTACGTCCCGTCGTCGTTTTTGTAGTACGACCGCGAGCCTTTCCCGACAACGTCGTCGATAAAGCAGTTCGCGAATCGCGGAATCTCGTCGAGCAGGATGAAGGTTACGTTTGCTTGCTGAATGGGGACTGAGTTCGTGTACCCCATTGGCAATCCAACATTCCGTAGTACCCCGACAGGTGTTTGAAACGCCGTCAGGTCACGGTAAGCCTCATCAATCAGTTGCTGGTCGTAAGATGAGAATAGGTCGAGTACCGACAATAGCGTAAATCCCGCGCACTCTTCCGAGAACTCATCAGGCTGGGGAATGAGACCCGCATCCCGAATGGTATGCTCGTTAAGCGGCTGCAAATCATGCACTATGCGAAGACTCTTGCCATCTTTCTTCACGACGCAGAACCAACTGTTGCGATACGAGGAGTTGCACTCTTCATATACGCCGGCTTTGATCTTCTCCTTTAACAGCTCGATGAGACTGTCGCGAATAGAGGGTGGTATCGGCATATGACGTTTGGTCCATGGCACATGCGGAAGCACGGCGAGTTTGACAGGCGGAAAGTAGTCTGATCGAAAGCGACCTCGTTCCGCCTCCGTCCATGCAAACGCGGTTTCATTGGCAGCGACGATAGCTTTGAACAGCTTCTTTTCCTCGTCCCACAAATGCGCAGAGTCCTCAATCTTGAAGCCAGCCATTCGTTCCGTCGTCATATATGCCGTGGGCACGAAATCCGCGGGTTTGGCGCCGATTACTGGCAAGGTCATCAGCGGATCAGACGGTCGTCGTCGTACTATCCGGTATTCCTCTGGCATCGGAGCGTTCTGCGGGTGTACCTTGAGTAACGCGGACTTGTAGGGCCTCCGTCCGAGTCCTGCCGCGTTCCCGGGTCGCTGTTTGTCTTCGCCCTTCGGCTGTCTCCGTTCCATCACGTTAAAGACAGTCGCGAAGATGCCAGTGTCAATGCCAGCCGGTTTGCGTGACGGAAACTCGAGTTCGCTGATGCCCATGGGAATGGCTTGCGGGTGCCGAAAGCTGCGCGCGTCACGTGACAATCGTAGCGGCGGTACCGTTTTGACTGGTCGTGGAGGCATTGCGAAGTGCGCGTCGTCGCCGATCGTCAGTGTTACCGTCATAGCGAAGTCTTCGTCGTGTTCCCACGTGTCTTCTTCCGTTCGCGGGACGACTCGGGTGCCATCTTCATTGAGGAGAAAGATGTATGGTCTTGGCTGCGCAAACCGATTGTCCGAATCGAGCGTGTAGACCTCAATCGGAATGGTCGTGGATGTTATCGTAATTGCGTGTTGCTGATCTTGAGGCTGATCGTCCGATTTGCCTTCCGTCTCCGGGTTAGGCAGATCCTCTATGAGCATTGTTTGGGCCGTCCCGTTTCCGTTGCCGTTTTGTTCCGTGAATCCAAAGCCGTAGAGATACCGGAGTCGGTTCTCAAGAAGTCGCTCGTCGGGATAAGCTTCTTGTACACCATCCCCTCCCTCAGAGGGGTCATCATTGGTCGGGGTGGTTAGTACATTTGCTTTACCTCTCTTGCGACCTCTGCGCGACCGTCGACGTCGCCGAGGGTTTTTGTCCTCCACAACTTCTTCTATCCTCGCAGCTGTTTCCGGCTGCTGAAGAATCAAGGTACCCGCGTGTCCTGCCGCAATCCCGAGAACAAGAGCGCGAACCCAAGCGGGAACTAACTCTTTGGGAAGTGACATTAGCAGCGTGAACCCAAACATCGCAAGGATGACAGGGTCCTTGAACCTTTTGCGAACATCTTGCGAAACGCCCACAAGACGATCATAGAAGAACAGGGGTTGTATATTGCGGAACGGAGAGGCGCGTTCTCTCCGCATCAAAAATCCTTAGGCGAGTCTACAGTGCGCGCGAACGCGACAGCGCGGCGCGGCTTGGCGGATCCGGGAATAAGCACGGTCTTGTCCGTATTCGGGTCGGTGATTTTGAGCACCATTTCGGACGAAGGGCGGTACGAGATTTCGATCGAGGCGATTGCGCAGAAGGGTGTTCCGAGAATGAGACTGAATGGCGCGTTCGGGACGACGTGTATGGTGATGAAGAACTTGAGTCCTCCGATGATGACTTCTTGGTCGACAATCGCGCCCAAGGTGCCGGCTACGTTGCCATTCGCGTCGCGCATGTTGGTTGACTTTTCCGAGTACACGGGTGAGCCAATCTTCCTCCATACGCGATCACTCATGCAGCAGATAGTCGACCCTGTGTCGATGATTGTCTCGATGGGGACTCCTTCGATGTCGGCGGTGATGACCATCAACGGTAACGACTCGTGCGCCGCGAAGTCTCCCGAAGGTGTCCGCTGCAGCGATTGTTCCCACGCAACAACTTGAAACACGTCATTGACGTCGCCGTCGTCGCCGTCGTCCTGGTCGATGATATGTACTTCGCTCACAGGAGTTCGCCTCGTCGTAGTGTACTTCTGTGCCAAGCGGCGGATGTCTCCTGAAGTTGCGAGCAGTTCCCGAATTGTTGTCGTGATTGGAAGCTCGAGTACGCGCGTGAACAGTTGTTCGGCCATCGAATCGTCGGTTGCGGGAGCCTTGTTACGAAATGTCACGCCGGCTTCTTCCATCTTGTCTGCGGCTTTCTTGGTCAGGTCGGCGTGTTTGCGAGCTACCTCGTCGAGTGGAATTGGGACCTGCAGATCGGCCGGCCTCTCTGGTGCGCGTTGAGGTGGAGCTTGTTGACTGACGGGGGTGCTGGCGCGAGCAGCTGCCGGGACGGGGAGGATTCCGGGTACCCGTTCCGTGTTCTTCTGCTGCGAGGCTGGCCCCCAGCGTCGCGCCGGAAGTTCTACACCATCGAACTTCTTATTGCTCAGTCGAAAGCGCCCAGTGGTCTCGTAGTTGTGCACTTGTTCGCGCATCATAAGAAACGCTTGGTACTCGCGTTCCTCGGGGAGCAACTGGTCGTCTTCGTAATCGACTGGGTCAACGTCGCCGTCCAACAGCATCACGGAATCGTAGTAGTGCGACCGTGCCTGAGCCTCCCAGTACTCGTCAATACGCTTGCGAATGGGCTTCTCGCGAGGACCCGGAATCATCAGTCCGCCTGGGAATACCATCCTTCCCAATGGATCTTCCGTTATCTTTCCCGCATTCAGGTATTCCTGACGCATGGGGCATTGACGCATCATGTGTCCCGATTCGTCACAGAATAGACAACGGTCGTGTCCAATCCGGGAGGTGGTATCACCCGTTCGGGGAGGACCAAATCTTCCCGCGGCATACCCGCTAGGGCCTGTTGCGTGCGTGTGATTATGCACTGGTCGAGCCGGGCCAAGTCGCGCTTCCAACTTTTCCTCGATGAGCTGTGCGACACTCGCGATCAGGCGATCATCGGGACCTTCGCGTTTGACGGCTGCTGGGGGCTGCACCGACACTGAGACCTCGCGCGAATCAATTGCAATCGGCGAGTACGCGAGTTTAATCGCGCCCGGCATCTCAGCGATCGAGTTTTTTGCCAGGAAGCGAACCGCGTCCGCAATGTCATCAATCTCGAGTTCGTGATAGTGCTGGTCGGGAAACTTCCACTCAAGGCGTCTCTCGATACGCCCGCGTTCTTCTGCTGTAAAGGCCGACAGGTAGAGCTCTTGCTTTTGGTGCACGATGCCCTGACGCTGCAACGACTTTTGACAAGCGTTGAACTCTCGGGTATACCGATTGACATCCTCGGGGGAGCGCAGCGAGCGTCCCTTCCAGGTATCTATCTTCTCCTTCAGCTCCTCGAACGTATACTCCTTGATGGTACCGTTCTCGGGATACGCGCGCAACACTTGAGCCTTAAACTCTTCCCAGGTAGAGTTATCACCGAACTCTTCGAGTTGCATCCACTGATTGCGCGTGTCACGGTTGACATAATCAACCACAACCTTCTTCCATCGGTCGGCTCCAATCGCGGCTAGTCGCGCCCGATTTTCGAACGTCTCGAGGAAGGTCCCGATTTTGTATGGGTCACCGTCAAATCGCGGCGCGCCCTTCTCGTCTGGGTACGGGAGGGGAACGCGTGCTTGTTGAGCGGCTGGAGCTTGCTGGCCTGGGGGCACAGCGGGAAGGTTCTGTACTGCACGCTGCATGAACGTGAACAGTAGGTTGCCGAAGGCCGCTTCCATTTCTGGATTGCCTGGCGGGTTGGGGGTTTCCGTCATCGTCCATCTCTTGGAAGTACGGATGTTCTTCTGCGAGAGGTATGCGATTGACAGGTGATGGAGTGCGTGGTGCAAGTGAAGCAAATCGAGAACGACGGGGTGCGACGTCTTGATCTGAATCTTCTCGCGAACGTGAGGAATGAAACTCGGGTTCCGACTCAGGGTCTCGTTCCGAGAGGGTGAGAGAAGAGAGGGAAGAAAGGGGGGAAAATGGTAAGGAAACCGATGTAGATGTATGGGGGTTCGCTTGCGTGAGTGATGATGTTGAGGCAACAGGAATGGTTGCTTGGCGAACACGAGAACGAGTTCGTGCGGCAGGACCAGGTGAAGCCGTCGCAATCTCGACGCAAGTAAGTGGTGGGGGTGTGTGAAAGGGATAAACAGGGAGCCTGAACCGTTTGTAAGACTAGTTCAAAGACTCCCCTGCGGTGGTCACCACTTTGAACAGCCAGGGAAGACTAAGACAATGAATCCAGGAGTAGGGAGGAGCCGCAGATCAAAAGGGTGGGTGGGTGGAGTATACCCAACACACGAGAGAATAGATATAGAGGTAGGGGTGAAACGGGGATATGGTCTCGAGTGTGTATGATCAAAACCCGAGTGAGGATCACAAAGACGAGGGGGAACCCGACCGTATTCGGAGAGCTCGAGACTACTCGTGTGGAGTCGTCTACGAGAAGAGGGTGCACGGGAGAGGAGGATTGTGAGACGGGAGTGCGTCTTTTCTTCGTCGCTGCACTGGCGAAGTCTATGACTGCGTGCGAACGCGACGAACAGAAGTAGCACGGTTCGGATGGAGAAGTCGTAGTAGGAGAGGAGGGAGGATGGTGTGCAATCACGGAAGTCGCGACTACGCACCGAGGGAAGGGGGAAAACGAGACTTGAGGCCAACGGAGATGGCAGAGGGTGACTGAGACTTCGATTGCGTACGGACTAGAACGGAGGACGGGTGCGAGTACGAGAACTGGGCGCCGGAGTGCGCGATACTGAACTACTGGTGAGCCGGATGCTCGTGAGCCGCTGTGCTAAGAGAAAACTACCTAACTACCTATCGCGTTTTATACAGGAGAATGCCAAGCCAATCAAGACCATGTCCCGAGCTGTACCGATAATGCCCATGCGATAGGAAGAGTTCCCGATTGTCACATGCGGACTGCGCGCGCCTGCGGGTTGCGCAATCCATTCTCGGGAGCCAATGAGAGGCCGATCCCGTGAGCGTGTGATTCAGAATTTGCTCCGAGGAAAGACTACCGATCGTCCACAAGTGTGCTGCGGTCTGCCCTGCCGTTTGGATGACGCCATAGACCGTGGGAAAGTGCGCTGCGATCACGATGACGGAATTCCCCTAGTATGGGTTTCGTGTTCCGCATTTCCCCGGTTTCTCAGGGTGCACATGCTCAGGGACAGTAGAGAGGAAGGATGCCCTAGACCCTGGTCTGGATATGGTCCGAGGTCGCAGCGGGTGACGTGTTCGCGAATGCGCAGGTGCCGATAACGATTTTGGGTGAATGAGTCAGGATCGTTCTCGGTTGCTGGTGATCCCTTGGAACCGGAGACAGCGGCGTCGAGAATATTCCTTCGCAGCCAGGGCGACTGCGCACCTTCGTGGTTGTGGTGTCTTTGCCGGAGTAGCACGCGGTCGTGTGCTGGGACACTTTCGGGAGGCGAACGCGGAACATGCTCGCCTGCTCTTAGAGACGGATCGTTCGTCCTTCGCGCATACTCTGGGAGTCTCGAAAGGCCAATCCGGGAGTCGTGCTTGAGGGTCAATAGAAGGGATTGTGGTCGCCGAGCCGTTGTCGCCAAGTTGTCCATGCTGGAGAGATGTCGGGTCTTGCCGGTGTGTGTCGCGTGTTCCATTTCGGGATGCTGTTCTTGTTGATTTGCGGTCTTCGTTGTTGTCGGGATGTGTGGTAGTACTGTATTCGAGTTTGTATTGTGTCTTGCTATGTCGCCTTTATCTTGAAAGGGACGCGATTTTTCCGGCGTGTCAATTTCTGCCCGATCAGCGCACGCACCCTGCGCACGTTTTTCTAGGGGTCCAGTCCTTCACATGCTGAGGCATCTCGTACATGCAGCGCACAGTGACGTGGTTGGCGCGGCCACAGCAATGGCAGTTGTTGGAGTTGAGGTCGCACCAGGTGAATTCCTTGGAGTCAACACGGCTGGGGGTGCTGGCAGCGTGAGGCGTATTGAAACGCGACAAGGAGGGCACACGAGGAGCACAGGCAGCAAGAGCCTCGGTCTTGATCACCAGATGGACAGTGCCAGCTGCACAAATGAGAGTCTTGACAGTCTCGAGGTCAGGCTCCTTGGGCTGCGTGATGATGTTGGTGCGAATGGAATGGTATGACGAGTCGAGGCACATGAGGAGGACGTCCTTGAACTCAGTGTCGTTGACAGCGACATTGACGGCAGTGAGCGCATTCTTGGCCTCAGTGCCAGAGTGAATGTACGTGTCAATGGGGAGAGAGGGGTCCTGCTCGACACCGTAGAAGTCCTTGCGGGCAGACATGCGGGAGAAGAACGTTGCCTGCTGGAAGTGCACCATGAGTTTAGGCCAGGCCTCGGACAAGGTATCACAGTCCTCGATGAGGTAGCGGTAGTCGAAGTGGACCTTGGACCAGAAATAGGCTGTAAGTGACTGTGCCCCCCAATTCCAGGTGGATTCCAGGTGGAAAAATGCAACTATGCAAAAAAAGTGTTAGAATGTCAAATCCATCATATTTTGATGGTATACCCCCTAAGGTGGAATTTGGGTGGAATTCCACTGGACTGTTGGATCGGATGGGCCAGAATGGCCGAATGCCGGTGGAATTCCACTGGAAACGATGTGGAAATTCATCAAAAACCATGATTAAGTGTTAGGTTAGGTTAGGTTAGGTTAGGTTAGGTTAGGAGTTAGGTTAGGTTAGGTTAGGGGTTAGGTTAGGTTAGGTTAGGTTAGGTTACTAGAACGTTTTCATGTTTCCTGAGGCGGCTGTGCATCTCTGAACCTTATTTGTGATGTCTAACATAATTTTTTACCCCTTAGAAAATATTTTGTCTGGAGCAGGTTTTCCTCTGGAATTCCACCTGGAATCCTCCTGGAACCAGGGGGCAGTGTCAGGTTCTCGAAATAGGGAAGAGTTGTTACGGTGACCGAGGATACTCGCCGAACGGACGCTCTGCGGGTGGGGGAAAAAGGACGAGATGTATCGGCGGTGGGCAAACCAGCTCGAATCTAGCATACAAAGAGCGGACAACACATGGTATATAAAGGGGGTCCGGATCCGGCCGGACCGCTGACCGCAGGCCGGGGCCACGCATGCGCCGGCGGGTCTCGGTCTGATGACTCGGTCCGTATGACGTCGGCGCGAGTGAGGTCCGATAAGCCCAACGGCGATAGGAGCGAAAAGCGAATTGTTGCGGTCATCACGGCCGTCGCAAGCTCTGCCCGCTTGCCCGCGGGTTTTACGCCGCTTCGCCGAGCGTTCGGTCGCTGCTGCATACAGTCGGCGCACTGTTTACCCTCGGACGGAGACTCGGCCAAGGTTATACGCCTCGGGCTGTTCAACTCGGGATATGATCTGCACGCCGCTCTCTACCTACCTAGGGGGTGAGACGACCTCGGTGCATACCCCAATTCGGCTCGGTGGAGGCTTCTTACCTTCGGACCAAGGTTCGGCAGCTCTCCCCTCGCTGTATGCGTCGGATATGGGCGTTGTGGTGCTCGGGGCAGGCTCCAGAACCCCCTTTGGACCTCGGACGGACTCGGTGGGTCACCCTGAGCAACCTCGGAGGGTCGGGAACGCCTCTATTGGACTTCTCGTTGGGACGGTACCCCTCGGATGGATAATAGGCCGGTTATCATCGCCTGGTACAAGCTCGGCTACATCCTCGGACCCTCGGCCCGTGGCCGCAACAGCTCGGCGCTCTCCCCGTGTACTCGGAGGTGCCCTCCCTCTCGGTCCGTACCCTCGGTGGGTGTGTATGTGTGTGGCATACCTCGGCACCTTCGCTCTGTCTCGGACCCTGTTCGACTGGAGGTGTGGTGGAGTGCTAGCACCGTGGGAGACGATGGTGGATGGACCCTTTAGCTCCGGGATCACCATGGACCGGATCAGCAGACCTTGGGGAGGGGTATATAGGTCGTGGGGTGTAGATGCGTGTACCTTAGGTTTGGTCTGGTCAATTGTACCGCTTGTCCGTTCTTCCTCGTCCCTCTCTCCTCTCTTGGGCGTCGGTCTCGGCGAGTGACGAGCGCTCTGCCGTGACATAAGACCAAACCTTCACTCCCTTTCGACCGACGCTCATCCCTCTTCTTCTTCCCCACACGGCCGCGACGTCCTCCCGACTACTATCGCCCGTGTGTCACGCCGACGACCTCATCAGGCCGGCCTCGCCGTCAGCTAGCCGCTGTGCACCGGCCGAGGTCCATTGGCATCCGCATCCTTCTCCCTCGGAGTCGCCACCCACACCGAGAAGCGAGGCGTCCGCTGCCAAGGCCCTATCTCCATCCCATCGGCCGCAGCGCATGACCAAGCCCTTGGCACAGCCTCTCCACACGGTCGCGCGGGATACCCCGATCCCGCCCTCGGCGACCCCTGGTGCAGCACCTCCTTCGCACCCTCTACCCTGGCGAGTAAACCGAGACACTCGCCTACGCCCAAAATCCCACCCCGGTTGTCTGGACTTGCGCGCTCGAGCCACAACTGTTGTACCTTCCCCTCTCGCACGCCATCGGCAGATGGGGCCTCGGCCGTGATCCGGATGGACTGGATGCACGCGCCGCAACGCCTGAGATATGTATATCCTCATTCCGAGGACGTCACGACCCACCGGCCACTGGCTGGACGAGCTGTACGATGTCTCACGACCCTCCGAGCTCACGCCGAAGCTCCAGCAACCAGTAACTTCACTCGCTGCGCGAATCCCAGCCGCCGACGGCGGATCCCACACGTTCCTTATTTCCCTTATCACTTACGGGTCGGTGCGCAGGCGCAGTCGGACCAACAGGACACAGCACAGGACTGGAATCCAACCTCTCTCAGACCTTGGATTCGGCCGCAGGATGCCTGGGTCGGAGGGTGCCACGCCGGGATGGACACGCTGACGACTGGAGCCAAAATCCCGGACTCGCAGGACGAAATCCAATTGGTCTTTGCGCTGGTTCGGACTCCCACTTCGATCGCAAGTGCAAGAAAATTATTTATATTCTGTACATGCGCCCATTGCGACAAGAAAGACTAAGTACAAAACGCCGAACCACACCGTTAGTCCGTGTCCATTGCTTCCTCCACCTCGTCCTCGTCCTCCTCCTCCTCCTCCGGACCCGACTCCGGTGGTGCCGAGGCGCGCGAGGAGCTCGCCCCTGGGGTAGCCGACGAGCGGGACGACCGTGTCGCCGTGCCCGCCGCAAAACGAGTCCCGCGGCGCATGGCCGAGCGCAACGGCACGGGCGCCTGCTGCGACGCAGGCGGCGCGGCACCCCCGGCGACTAACGACCACGCCGCTGCGAACTGCGCCATAAAGTCGGGGTGCAGCGCGGGCGCAGTCGCCGTAACCCCCGCACTCGGTGCCTCAATGGGCAGCGCGGGCAAAGTCTCCTTCGCGGCCCGGGACCGCGACGCACGGGACGACGACGACGCGGGCGCCTGGGGCGCGACGGACGTCGCGCGGGAACGAGACGGCGGCACGCGTGTGCCCGACGACGGCGCCTTGGACCCCTTCCCCGTCTTGGTCCCGAATCCGAGGGACGTGCGCAAGTCCTTCCACGTGCACTTGACCTTCCGGCGCGAGCACTCGTGGCACGCCGCAAGCCCCTGCGCCGGAATGCAGTCGTCGCCGCGGTCCACACACCGGCTGCACGGCTGCCTAGCGTCAGCCATCACAACCCCACGCCGGACGATAAGGAGTACTCACCGAGGTCGGGACCCCATGGCGGTCTATCAAACCGTCCGCAAACGCCCGATCCCATGCGTGCCGGCGGTCGCGCAGAGCAGGGCGTTCCTCCGCGCCAGGCGGGGGCGTCCGTGGCCGGCGCGGGTGGTGCAGCAGAGACCCCGACGACGGTGGCGCAGAAACGGGCGGCACCCGCGCAGCAGATGACGAGCGCGGCGGACGAACCGGTGGTGCCGAGCGAGCAGGAGGGACGGGCGCCGACGGCCGAGACGACGAGGACGAGAGCGCGGGACGGCGCGGCGGCGGCGCAGCGACAGACGATGGCGGCGGTGCGGACCGCTCACACTCGGCGTATAGTGGGTGCCCGGGCGGGATCCTCAAC
This sequence comes from Auricularia sp. M13, assembly GCA_037042915.1. Lineage (NCBI taxonomy): Eukaryota > Fungi > Basidiomycota > Agaricomycetes > Auriculariales > Auriculariaceae > Auricularia > Auricularia sp. M13. The sequence continues at coordinate 714,147 of CM073197.1, read as the reverse complement.
GTCGAGCAACGGGTCCTGGACGCCGCGTCGGACGGCAGAGGCGGCAGTCGAAGCGCCAGCGGACGGACGTGCTCAGACGGCGCAGCGGGAACGGACAGAAACGGCGACAGCAGAGCATCCGCGGGCGACGAGCAAGCAGACAGACCGAGTGCAAGAGCGCGGGCCGACGGCAACAACGAGAACAGCAAACGGCGCTCGACGCCGAACTCCAACTGACGGTCGCGGGCCAGGTCACGATGCGCGGCGGGAATGCCAGGATCGCCGAGCGCGGCGGCGATGCGGTCCATGGCGCCGGTCAGGACGACGACGCGAGCCTCCATATCCACGGCCCGGGCGCGCGAAAGCACAAAGTCGGGCAGCACGGGCACCCAGGCGGGTGCTCCGCCACTGCGCTGGTCGTCGCGGGCGTCGTCTGCGCGGTCTGCAGAGGGCATGGTGATGGTAAGAGGACAAGAAGCAGATTGACAGGCCGAAGCTTTATGTCCCACCGCGAATTGAATTGCCATTCAGTCCGCGGCGCCCTCGGCCCGTTGTTTCGCCCTCCCCGTCGTTTGCCTCCCTCCCTCGGACGCTCCCTCGGCTCGCGGCTTGAAGGGGGGGTTATGTTGCGGTCATCACGGCCGTCGCAAGCTCTGCCCGCTTGCCCGCGGGTTTTACGCCGCTTCGCCGAGCGTTCGGTCGCTGCTGCATACAGTCGGCGCACTGTTTACCCTCGGACGGAGACTCGGCCAAGGTTATACGCCTCGGGCTGTTCAACTCGGGATATGATCTGCACGCCGCTCTCTACCTACCTAGGGGGTGAGACGACCTCGGTGCATACCCCAATTCGGCTCGGTGGAGGCTTCTTACCTTCGGACCAAGGTTCGGCAGCTCTCCCCTCGCTGTATGCGTCGGATATGGGCGTTGTGGTGCTCGGGGCAGGCTCCAGAACCCCCTTTGGACCTCGGACGGACTCGGTGGGTCACCCTGAGCAACCTCGGAGGGTCGGGAACGCCTCTATTGGACTTCTCGTTGGGACGGTACCCCTCGGATGGATAATAGGCCGGTTATCATCGCCTGGTACAAGCTCGGCTACATCCTCGGACCCTCGGCCCGTGGCCGCAACAGCTCGGCGCTCTCCCCGTGTACTCGGGAGGTGCCCTCCCTCTCGGTCCGTACCCTCGGTGGGTGTGTATGTGTGTGGCATACCTCGGCACCTTCGCTCTGTCTCGGACCCTGTTCGACTGGAGGTGTGGTGGAGTGCTAGCACCGTGGGAGACGATGGTGGATGGACCCTTTAGCTCCGGGATCACCATGGACCGGATCAGCAGACCTTGGGGAGGGGTATATAGGTCGTGGGGTGTAGATGCGTGTACCTTAGGTTTGGTCTGGTCAATTGTACCGCTTGTCCGTTCTTCCTCGTCCCTCTCTCCTCTCTTGGGCGTCGGTCTCGGCGAGTGACGAGCGCTCTGCCGTGACACGAATGAGCCGTAACATAACCCCCCTACTAGGACCGAACGAGCGTCGTGCCGAGGGCCCGCGCCCTGCGGGCCGCGGTGACCGGGTCGGGGATGTTGAAGTCGATCCCTGTGGTATGGTGGCGCTCGAAGAAGTTGGAGGGAAATATGGCACGGTCGAAGACGAGGGAGTGGATGTTCTGGGGTTTACCCGGGTTGCGGCGGACGAAGTCCTCGACGGCGCCGATCGCGTTGCCGAGATTTCCCTTGGGGACCCAGGAGTTGTGCTCGCGCCCGTAGCCGGCCCATTTGACCAGGTAGACAACGCCTCGTCCGAGCTTCTTGGAATCCAGGATCTCCTCCACTTCGTACTCCTCGTGATCGTCCACGATGGTCGGCGCCGGCGGGGCGGGGCGGCGTTGGTGCGGGCGTACGGCGCAACGTACGGCGAGAGGAGGCTTTCGTGGAAGACGGGGTGTAGGTTTTTCCACGCCTCCGGCAGCTCCAATTTGAAGGCGGAATGACCCACACTTTCGAGGATCTTGAAAGGACCGAAGCGCCGTTCGGCCAGTTTCTTGGACGAGACCGCAAGCTTGAGGTTGGTCGCTTCGAGCCACACTTTGTCGCCGACCTTGTATTGTCGCGAAGCACCTCGGCGCCGGTCGTACTGTGTCTTCATGGACGCGGCGGCCTTGGTGAGCGCGGATTTGGCCTCCTCCCAGGTCCTTTCCATCCGCTGGGCGAACTGGGCGGCCGACTCGTTGGTGACCGCTCGACGCGGTTCCACGCCCATACGTGGGTGGCGACCGTGATTGAGGAAGAACGGAGACGTACCCGTCGCCTCGGACGCGCGGTTGTTGATGGCGAACTCGGCCATAGCGAGCCAGTCGGCCCAGTCATCCTGCCGGGCGTTGGTCCATGCGCGAAGGTACTTCTCGATCTCCGCGTTCTCCCGCTCGGTCTGTCCGTCGGTCTGCGGGTGATACGCGGTGGACGGGTTTGCCTCGATACCGAGGAGCTTGTAGAGCTCTCGTTCGCGAATCCCGACACGAACTGCGGGCCGCGGTCGCTGATGAGCTTCTTGAACAGGCCGAACCGTTTGAAGACGAAGTCGCGGTACAAGCGCGCTATACCCTCCGACGTCACCGTAACATGCGTCGGGCAGAGGATGACCATCTTGCTGTGGCGGTCGGTCACGACGAAGACCGCGTTGAAGCCAAACGACTCGGGCAATGGCCCGATGAGGTCGGCGGAAACGACCTCCCACGGAGCACTCGGCGCCTCGTTGGGGTGTAGGGGTCCTGCCAGGGGTCCGTGCCTCGGTTTGGAGCGTTGGCAGACGTCGCATGCGCGGACGTAACGCGCAACATACGCGGTCATGCCGGGAACCAGTAGTACCGGTTAAGGAGCTCCAAAGTCTTGTACCTGCCCGGATGTCCTGCTATCGGTGTGTCGTGAAATGCGCTGACGATGCGTTCACGTAGTCGGCGGTTACGCGGGATGTAGACTCGGCCTTTGTACTCGACGACGCCGTTCGTCTCCACAAAGTCCTGCGGGTACGCAAGCAGGCCCTTCTTGACTGCCTCGTCGCGTTCGTTGGCGTACTTGCGAACCTCGGCCAGGATGTGGTCCTCGTCTCGGAGTCCTAGTTGCCGAATGATCACGTCCAACGGTCCGTTGTGCTCCTCGGCGAGTTGACGAAAACGGTCCGGTTGCAGGAGGACAACGTCGGCGTTGTCTTCTGCCCCCTCATTAGGCATGTTCCGGCTCAGCTCGTCGGCGATGACGTTCGTCTTGCCCGGCCGGTGGTGCAATGTAAAATCATACTCGGAGAGCTCGGTGAGCCAACGAGCTTGCCGACGGTTGAGCTTTGCGGCTCGCGGAAGTACTGCAGATTCCGATGGTCGGTCCATATCTGGAACTGCGGGGCCCCTTTGAGGAAGTGGCGCCAATGTTCGAGGCAAAGCATCATCGCGAGCATCTCCTTGTCGTAGATCTCGTAATTACGCTCGGCGGGGCTGAAGCTCTTGCTAAAGAACCCGAGTGGGCGTAGCTTCCCGTCGATGACCTGATGGAGGACTCCTCCTGCCGCGTAGTCTGATGCGTCGGTCTCCAACCTGAACGGGGCCCGGTCCTGGGGGAGAAGAAGAGTAACGTCGTTGCACACGGCGTCGCGAAGGTCCTCGAAAGCCTGCTGCTGCTCCGGGCCCCATTCGAATACGACCCCCTTTTCCGTTAGACGGTTGAAGGGTTTCGTGATGTGCGCGAAGTGGGGGATGAAGTTCCGGTAGAAGTTACAGAACTGCATGAACCGCAGGTTGCGCGGGGGGTTCCAACGGCGTATGGCCTCCACCTTGACTGGGTCCATGGATACCTGCCCGTTTCCTACAACCAGGCCGAGGAACTTGACTTGGGCTTGCTCGAACTCGCATTTCTCCAGTTTGAGGTATAGGCCTGTCTGCCGACACAGTTCCAGTACGGCCCGAACCGCGGTCCGATGGTCCTCCAAGGTGCGGGTAAAAACCAAAAGGTCGTCCATATAGACGATAAGGACGATCCGCCGAATAAGGTCGCCGAATATGTCGTCCACCATGCGTTGGAAGGTGGCCGGGCTGTTGGTCATGCCGAAGAACATGACGGTGGGTTCAAACAGACCTCGGCTCGTGATGAACGCGGCCTTGAATTCGTCTCCCGGTCGGATTCGGACGTTGTTGTACCCCCATCGGACGTCGAACTTAGAGAAATAACGGGCGTCCTTGATCTTGGTCATGACGTCGGCGACCAGCGGGAGGGGGTAGGAGTCCCGCACGGTGTGGTCGTTGAGCCTCCTGTAATCCATAGTCGGTCGGAGTCCTCCATCCTTCTTGCCGACGAAGAAAAGCGGCGATGCAATGGGCGAGTTGGACGGCCGAATACGACCCGTCGCGAGGTTCTCGTCCAAGAACTCGTTCATCGCCTGTGTCTCCTTCGGCGACAAGGCGTAAACCTTTCCGCGGAGCTTGCGGTCGTTCACGCACTGGTCAAAGCCACGAGCCTCGTCGAGATGCTTCAACGCCTCGTCGACCATGGCAAGCGTGACCGGCGGGCGCTGCTCTCTGGTTGTCAAGTCCGGTGCTTGCTGAGCTACTGCGTCCAGTATGCGCGTCAGGCGGGGCGAGCCTAGCCATGCGTGACCACCCGTGTCGTGCCAGTACCGTAGCCCTGAGATCATAGCACGCGCAGAGCCTCCGGAGTAGACCCCTGCCATTGACGCGGCGAAGGCGCAGAGAAGCGGCTCTGGCGTGGGACGAATAGCGCCGTCGACCCGTTCCACAGCTGCCCATTCGGCGAACTTGTCGCGCGCCCTAGCGTAGTTGGCACGCGTACCCGCAGACAATGCCGAGTCGTGTACTTGCAGCGTGTGCTGCCAGGTGCTGCGCTTCAGCATAGCGCGGTGTGTGCAATGTAGAGAAGAAAGAGCGTAGCGGGTTTGCCCGCACACAAGTCCGCCGATCTTGCAAATCCTTCTTCGTCGATCATGATTGCCAGATTTGCACCGTCGACGTCGTCGATTTTTAAGCAATGACAATATGAATTATTATTATTATTTATTCCACTAGAGTTACCCAGTCTCGGAGAGGAAAAGGAATCGGAAATTTGAACCTGCATCGAGCAAGACCCTGTGCAGGCAGGCCGCGCGACGGTGCGTCCGCTATGTTGTCGGCGCTAGCCACCCACTTTGTGGACAGCCAGATGTTGTGCTGCATCATCATTGACACGACGCGCTGCAATACGCGATTGGCCTCCAGGTTGCGTGAGCGGCCTGCGTCGAAGGTGCCAACGACACCTTTGTTGTTGCCTCGCACCACGAGGTGCACGTTCCTCACGCCTTTGTCCACCGCGGCGTGCAGACCAAACTCCAGGGCGACCATCTCCGCCCAACTGATGTCCTGGGATGGCGCCTTCCACCCCTCGAGCAGTCGCCAGTGGTCCCATATGCCGTCAAAAACGATCCCGATGCCAAAGGAAGTCGACGCGTCAACGTACAGTATGTGAGCGGACGGCGGTGGCACGTCTTTGATGATCATGCCGCAGAAGCTGGACGCGAGGCGCTCGCGCCACCAGTCCACGTCGTCGACGACCGAGGCGTTGGGTACGTGCTTGGCGAACGTGTTGGCGAAGCTGCCTGCGAATCGAGACAACGCGGCAAATGGGAACGGCCCTCCGGTAGAACCAACGAGCAGTGCACGAGTTTGCCGAGCAGGCTCTGCGCCTCGCGCTGCGAGAAACGCGCGCCCTTCACCCAGAATGCGGAGGCGTCGAGGTACTTGGTCTTCTTGGCCTCAGTGACCTGGACCGTCTTGTACTCCAAGTCCCACAAGAAGCCGATGTACACGAACTGTTTGGCGAATGGACGAGTCTTCTTCTCGCTCCACGGCCAACCGAGCTCGTCAGCCAAGGCGTAGACATCGTCCTCCGCGATGTCGAAACCTCCACCGGCCAGTGGGTATCTCCAGAAGGTGAAGTCGTCCGCCCAGCTCAGGGAATCGTCGCGCGGGAAACGAAACCTAAATATCGCGCGGAACGCATCGGCGAGCTTTCCCCAGATGCCACTCGACGATGCTGCCCCGAACTGACAACAGAAGTCGAGCGCGACCTTGCCGTTCCAGTAGATAACGTACTACGCCTGTTGCCAAGGCATAATCGGGAGGCGTCTGTGAGCCAATTTCACGTCAAAGACAGCCACTTCCGTGCCCTCCGGTGCACGTGCGGCCATGAGAAAACACAGCGAGAACGTGCCCCATTTGCACTGGAAGTCCTCCATGTGAATACCGGAGTTCAACGAAGGGTCATCCGGGTCATTACGCGGGTGAGAGAAGTCTTGGCACACCTGGCCTTTGCTGTAGTCCCCGTTCTTGGGCGCGACTGTGAGTGGCGTGTTGCGAAAGGTCCCAATGAGCTGTCGAAGCTCCTCAGGTTCAAAGAAATCAGAAATGGGACCCTCGTCGAGTTCTTCAGCAAGCATCGACTCTATAACGGCCGGGAAGCGGCCCACCGGTGTGTGGTTCTCGTACAATCTATAAGGTACATAGCTGGGTGCGAGCGAAGAACGAGTCAACAGTCTCTCGAGCAAGTCCAATGTCAAAGCCATGGAGCAGTCCGTGCGGGATGAAGTTGTGCGCTGGCAGCATGCCGGCGCTGTCGAGTGCGAGGCGCCATGCCTCCGCTTTCAATGGGGTAACGATGCGAAACGGGAACGGAGGTGCAGAGGGAGCATCTTGGGCGGGCAAAACATCCGCCTCGTCGGTAGAAGCAACAGCGACACGCGGCGATGGCGAGCGCTCAGAAACGGTGAAGCACGCGGGAACGTCTGGGAAAGCAGCAGCAGGGTCCGAGTACGCGCGGCCCTCAGTAGGCGATGGTGGAACAGTGTCGAGCGCACGATCCCTAGCGAGCGACGGCGGAGCAGTGGCAGGCCCCGTGGCTAGTGGACCCGCACAACAAGCAGACGTGCCCGTGGTCGGCGAAACGGCAGGAAGAACACTTGCATTTGTTGGAGCTGTTCCAGGCGAAACACACGGCGTTGCTGGACGCGCGCGTGGTGTAGTATCCTTTGTCGCTGTTCCAGACGACCCAGAGTGGCTTGCACGTCGCCGGTTCCCTCTTTGCCTTATCGTATGTGTGAGCACCACTCCCACAAACGATGCAACGGTCATACTTGAGCGGACCACGTTCCGGGCACGACGAGGAGCCGCCCGCGGAGGCCTGGGCTGCGCCGGCGGACGTGTGCGCACGCAACGACGATGCCTGTTGACGAGGCCTGTCGTCGGCCGTGTTCTTCAGCTGAGCGCGCGTAACGCAGGCCGTGAACGTCTCTGTGTCGAGCGGCTTGATGTTCGGCGGCTTCTTGCCCTTGAACTTCCCGCGCATCGTGAGGTCGTAGTCACGCCAGATATGCCATTTGCGTTCCGCGCCCTCGGCCAGCTCGATGTAGGCGAAGTGGGCCGCAAACATGTCGGGCACCCACGGCGGGAAGCGGTAGAGACGAAGAGCAGCGACGAGGCGTCTACCCCATAGCGCCCACTGTAGCATGGACATGGTGCGTTCGCCCACGGATACGGTCATGGCGGCGGCAGGAGCGGTGCCGTGGAGCATGACGACGCGCGAGTTGCGCTCGTGCTCAAGCACCTCGTCCGACAGGAAGTGCAGGGGCAGATATTCGCGCATGCCGCCCAGAATGATGCGCCTGGCGGCCTCTGACACCTCCACCTCGTTGGTGGAGTCGGGCGTGCGGTGCTCGTCGAGGTGGCTCAAGTCGATCTCGAGCGTATCGTCACCGTCGAATCGCGCCTTCTTGGCTGCTGTGTGAGGCTCGTCTGGCGAGTGCGCCCGTTTGCCTGCGCAATGGATCAGCAACGGCCGTGCCAGGTTGCGGGGTCGCAGGCGTCGCAGAGCAACGGGTCGTCTGGGCATTGAGAAGCGCGGCATCAAATGGCTGCTATCGCGCATCCCCTGCTTGGATCGCCGGCGCGACAGATTGCCTGGTCGACGAGATGCGCGGGAGCAGATGCTGTCCCTGTGCATCTCCTCTGGTTCGCGTGTGCGTACCCCAGGGCGAAGCAGGTAGTCCACCGTGTGGAACTACCCACGCGCGCGCGTCCGTGACGTCCACGCTGCGCGACTGCCAGGCAGCGCGAGTGTCGGGGTGCCAGGCACTGCCGTCCTCTCATGCCGTGCAACGAGAGGTGCGTCGAGCGCGTCGCCGGGCGACGCACCGAAGCCAGTCGCGCCAGGCGCGACTGCGACAGCTCGCCAAGCGAGCCGTCGTCCAAACCCGAACCCCATGTGCTGTATGTGCCCGTGACAGCCCAGCGACCCATAGTTGACGTACTCACCTAGGGAGCGCGCGATGGCGTCGGCCAGTTCGTCGGGGTCGACGTCCATGTCTTCACCGTCGTCGGCCTCGTCCCCATTGTCGTCGGCGGCTCCGGACGCCGGGATGCGATTGGAGCGGCTGGCACTCACGGCGGGCTTGACCGTCTTGTAGCTCGGCACCATCTTGCGCCCACGTTTCGGCTGGTCGACGAGGTCTGAGTCCAAGGGCGGGCTTGGTTGCTTTGCGGCCTTCTTGGCGGTCTTCTTCGGAGGCGGTGCGAGCGGCTGATGTTCTTCTTCAGCACCATCATCGTCATCTCCTTCGCCCTCCTCGCCGTCGTCGTTGTCGTCTTCCTCATCATCTTCGACGGGCGGCGGCAGAGCCTTGCCCTTCCCCTTCTTGGCTACCGTCTTCTCTTTCGTCGGGCCCGGCTTCGTGCCTGCCTTCCCCTTCGTTGTGGCCGGTTTGGCAGCGGGCACTTTCTTGACGGGAGCGCGCTTCTTCGGTGGCTCAGGCGGTGCAGCTTCAGGCTCGACTGCAGCCTTCTTGGAGTGCAGCGTACGGCCGACGGGTGGCGGAGGCGCGGCAGATGCCTTGTTGGCTTTGCCCTTGGGTAGTTGCTTCGGCGGTGGAGGTGTGGACGGTGGAGACGCCGGCGGCGTTGCCCTGCGCTTCGTCCTGCGCTTTGGCGGCATGGCAGATCGGCAGAAGGTCGTGTGCGTGTAGTGACGATGCAGATGTAATCGAAGTCGTGATGCACTCGCGCCCAAACAAGATAGGGGTCGCGTCGTGCTGCAACGCGTGTCGACGCCGTCAAGAGCAAGCCAGTGATTCGACCTCTCGTATCCCGGTCGATTGTGGTCGTTGGTACGCAACCCAAGAAACAGAGCCGCGAAGACGACCAAAGAACACGAAGAATTCCTCTGTATGCCAGAGGACGGCTTGGCGGAGCGGAACAAAGAAGCAATGGTTCCGATGTGTTCGCTCCGCCGGCACAAGAAGCGCTTCTTGTGTCTCTTCGACCAAGAAGCTGCATGTTGACGACCTGTATGCCCGCGTCCACGCGGCTGACGCTCGCATCTCAGAGGCTGACGACGTAGCTGACACCCATTTCAACAAGGCGATCGACCTCGTCGATGAGGTACTGATTGACCGCGCAAAACAGGCCACGGAGGATCTTCGCGTCGAACTACGTGACGAGATCCCTCGTGCTGCAGCAGATGCTGCTCGGGAGGTTGCGCTCAATGCGACCAAGGAGACGCTCGCGCTGCTGCAGCACCAGCTGAAGGAGCTCAATGCCTGCCTGTCCCGTGAGCTGACCGGATGCTTATCGGCCCCGACCCTCCGTCACGTGGCGTCTCCCAGTGCTGAGCGCCCACCTGCCAAACGCGCCCGCACGAGCAATGGGCATGCCTGCCCGATCAACAAGATTGCCCCGACGTCGACGCCGGACGAACTGAGCGACTCCCGCACTGCGTATATCGATACCAAGAGCGGCGCTCCCATTATCCAGTGGGGCTGCAACGCTACGGAGACAGTCGCAACGTGGGAGAAGATGCTACACCCCACGGGCAATATCCCGCTCCCTACACGCTTCTATGCGTCCAGCGCGCGCCCCAAGTCCTCGTGCTATCTCAGCTGGGACACGCGCAAAGACTTTCTCACATTCCGCGCGGCACTCGAGAAGCTCACCAACGACGCAGTTGATGACCACTGGCTCAAGCATGTGGTCCTGTCCGCGGCCAAGAACACCTGCATCCCAGAGACTGTCGAGAGCCGCCGTGCACGTTTTTGAGGAGGACGGGAGACCTCCAACGTCGTAGCCAGAACAAGGACAAACGGTACTGCGCCGCTCCTGTACATAATGTCGTAGCCGCGCCAAATGTAGCTGCCCTAGATAAGCTGGGCCTTATTATTTGCAGTGTGAACATTGGTGGTTGGCTGGCCACGAAGTTGTCCCTCTCGTCCGTCAAGCACCTCATCACCTCATCCCATGTCCTATTATTGCAAGAAACACACCTGCGGGCAGGTGAACATCAAGTGTTACAGGGAGAACTGCCGCATGGGTACCGCTTAGTGTTGGTCCCCAGACCAACTCGCAAAGACATGCGTGCTCCCTGGGGGGGTGTAGCAGCAATTGTGCGCAAAAACCTGAAATACATGTGGAGGGCTGATCTCTCATCACCGGACATATTGGTTCTGGAGATGTCGGGCATGTTCGTTGTCTGTGTTTACCTCTATCCCGTGAACACCCATCGAGACCCCAGTTCCTGGGTGGCTGTAGATCCAGAAGACAAACTCAAGGAGCTGCTGACAGGGCTCAGGTTGCACGGGCTTCCTATTTACGTTGTTGGTGATCTGAACGGACGAACTGGCTCGCTAACGGCAGGTCTGGAAGACCCACCTCGTCGATCACAAGACTTGGAACCACCCAATGGTCGGGGGAGGTTTATATTGAAGACCACACAAGAGAACGGTCTGGTTATACTGAATGGTGCACTAGGCATTGATGGTCCTGCGGGTGGCTTATACACCTCATATCAGCCAAATGGCTATGCGGTTATTGACTACGGACTGCTCAGCAGCGAACACACAGCGCTGATCTCACACTTCTCCATTGATCCATAAAGGACTTACTCGGACCACACAGTCGTTCATGCTCGTTTCAAAATACCTCTGGAACTGGCAACCGCTGCTCCAGAGCGCCTGCACACAAATCTGCAGCGGAAGGACTTGGAGGAAATGCTCTTGCCACAGCAAGAGTACTCAGATGCGGACAGTCTTCTGCATGATACTCTGCGCATGAATAGAACGTGGCATGACACAATGCTGGACCTCTATGGAGGATTGTAGATAGCGGACAACGCCCCGATCTAAGTCTGGACACGTGGTTGTGAGCTGTTAAGCCTGCTGTGCCTTGGGGGTTTGGTTGCAAGGATAGTCGAACGTCCGGGCGCAGAGAACACTCGAACGAACAACTAGAGCCTTCGGTGCGTTATTGAGCACACCGGCTACGTCGAGTAGCACGACCGAAGGGACCACGAGCAACAGAGGACTCAGATGTTAAGCCTGCTGTGCCTTGGGGGTTTGGTTGCAAGGATAGTCCTGCTCGTAGTTGCAGTAGAGACGGAGGTACTGTTCGAGCGTCTGGTTCGTGCGTTCGACTTGACCGTTCGCCTCCGGGTGGTGACCCGAGGTGAAGTGCATGGTCATGTTGAGGAGCGAGCCGAGTGCGCGAAAGAAGCGGGAGACGAATTCGGAGCCGCGGTCGGTAGAGACGTGCGAGGGAGCGCCATGTTTGGCGAAGACGTGGATGAGGAAGAGACGCGCGAGTTCTTCGGAGGTGATCTTGCCCTTGGTCGGGACGAAGATACCCTGCTTCGAGAGGCGATCAATAATGACGAGGATCGCGGTGTAACCGTTGGACTCAGGGAGCTGTTCGATGAAGTCCATCGAGATCGAGTCCCAGTTGCGAAGCGGAATCGGGAGGGGTTGAAGTCGACCGTACGGCTTGTGTCGTCGAGGTTTGCTGCGCCCACAGGTGACGCAGGCCTGGACGTAGGTACGAATCGAGTCGCGCAGGTCGGGCCAGTAGTACTCGCGGGCGGCCATCTTGAGTGTCTTGTTCTGACCCGGATGGCCAGCGAGCGGGTGATCGTGCTTTTCGCGAAGGATACGAAGGCGACAATCGAGAGCGTTCGGTACGTAGATCCTGCCCTTGAACAGCAAGAATCCATCGTCCGAGGCCGACCAGTTGATCGCGTCATCGGTGCCGAGTTTCGAGCGAATGTCGAGAGCGAGTTCGTCCGAGTCGTACGAGGCGCGAATGTCATCCCGAATGGACTGAGTGTCCATGATCGTGGCTGCGCGAAGGAAAGTCTCTTCAGCATACGTCGCGCGAAGGGAAGCGGCGAACTGTTCCGAAGTAAAAACGGGTCGGAAGTTCTGCGGGTTTGCGCTGGCGTAGCCACCATCCCCCTTTTGAGATAGACGTCGTGGCGGCGAGTGAGAGCATCGGGTTTGCCGCCGAGTCGACCGGGTCGAAAGCGAATGAGGAGGTTGAAGGTAGAAAGGTACTCGGACCAGCGAGCTTGCCGACGAGTGAGCATCTTCGTGGTAGAGAAATACTCGAGGTTCTTGTGGTCCGTGACGACGTCTATTGGGGTCTCGGCCCCTTCGAGGTAGTGTCGCCATAGTTCGAACGCCTCGAATATCGCGAGTAGCTCCTTGTCGTGCGTGTCGTAGTTGAGCTCGGTGGGAGTGAGCGTGCGCGAATGGAAAGCGACGGGGTGAACAGAGCCATCCGGGCGGAAGTGCGAGAAGATCGCCGCGATCGCGTAGTCGGAAGCGTCAGTCTCGACGACGCGAGGGAGAGCGGGATCGAAGTGGTGAAGGACGGGAGCGCAAGTGAACGCCTTCTTGAGCTCGTTGAACGCAGCGAGGCATTGCGGAGTGAAGTTCCACGTTGCGGTCTTTCGAGTGAGACGAGTGAGCGGGACGACGATATCGGAGTAGTCGTAGATGAATCGTCGATAGAAGTTCGCGAAGCCGAGGAACGACTGGATGTCGCGAACGTTGCGAGGAACGGGCCACTCGAGGAGGGTGGCAATCTTCTTCGGGTCCATGCTGATGCCCTCGGGGCTGATGATGTACCCGAGGTACTCGATGGTGTCAGCATGGAACTCGCACTTCTCGGGCTTACAGAAGAGGTCATTCTCCCGCAGCCGTCGAAGGACCTCTCGAACGTGTTCCTCATGCTTCGAGGGATCGTCCGAGTAGATGAGGATGTCGTCGAGGTAGACGGTGACCGTGACGTCGAGGAGATCGGAGAAGATGTCGTTCATGAAGCGCTGGAAAGCGGCTGGAGCGTTCGTGAGACCGAAAGGCATGACGAGATACTCGTAGGTGCCGTAGCGCGTTCGAAAGGCAGTCTTCCACTCGTCGCCGGCCGCGATGCGAACGTTGCTGTATCCGACACGAAGATCGAGCTTGGTGAACTTCTTGGCGGTGCGAAGGCGGTCGAGCGTGGACGAGATGAGCGGAAGCGGGTACTTGTCCTTCCGAGTGATCTTGTTGAGCCCACGATAATCGACGCATAGGCGAAGAGAACCGTCGGCCTTCTTGACAAAGAGAACCGGGCGCCACCCGGGGACGACGAAGAGCGAATGTGTCCTTTGCTGAGGTTATCCTGAATGTACTCCCGAAGCGCGAGTTGCTCGGGCTCGGAGAGCGAGTAGATCGGACCGGATGGGAGAGGCTTGCCTTCTTCCATGTCGATCTTGAGATCGTACGGCCGATGTTCAGGGAGTCGATTCGAGGCCTCCTTTGAGAAGACGTCGAGGAACTCGTGATAACACTCGGGGATGCCTTCGCCGGTTTCCGAGGCCGGGTTGGCAGACGCAGAGCGAGCGGGCACCGATGGATCTCGAATGTAGATGGCCGAGACCATCGAGCCGCAAAGTCGACGAGAGGTGTCGAAGGCTGCGGCGCCGATGATCTTGATGTCGACGCGAGCAGCGGCCGCGCGAAGGGCGGTTTCGTCCATCGGCGGTTCGGGAGGCAGAGTACGTGGCACGGGAGGAGGTGACGACGGAGTCGGAGGATCCGAGTCGAGCGAGAACCCAGGGACGAAACCCGAGGGATCCGAGGGCGAGACACGAGTGGGGAAAGAGATGCGGTGATGGAACCAGTCAATCCTAGGATTGTAGCGGGCCAACCAGCGGTATCCCAACACTGCAGAGCAAGTCGGATCTAGAGTGGTGAGGAGGAAGTTGATGATCATCGAAGTTCCGCAAGGGAAGCGGACGGGAAGCGACACGTATTTGGAGATAACACCGCGATAGGAGCCGTCGAAGAGCCGAAGGCGTAGCGGTTGATCGAGAGACTTTTGAGGGAGTCGAAGACTCTCGGCGAACTGAGTATCAAGGAACTGATCTTCGGAGCCGGAGTCGACGAGTGTGCGAAAGGATGGGACAGCGTCGGAGGAAAGGACGACGATGAGAGCGTCTTGATCGGTGAGCGCGGCAGCGTTCAACCGAGTGTAAGGCATCTTGGGCTTGACGCAGTTGGCCCTAGATGCCCGTGGGGAACTGCCCGTTAGTTTTCGCTTCCGCCGGGCAGAAGCGGCGGCGCCCGAGGGAGCGGGAGCCGGCGTCGAGGAAGTCGCGGGTTGAGCCTTAGCGGCGCGACCCTTCGACTCGCGATTGTGAGCGGCCTTGCGGCACTCGGACGCGGTGTGGCCGGCATGGCCACAGTAGAGGCAGAGGTAGTTATCGAGGCGACGGCGTCGTTCGGCGTCGTTGAGCTTGCCGTTCGAGTTGAGGTTCTTCGCGACGTCGTCCTTCGACTTGGTCGTGGTCTTCGAAGACGAGCGGGCCGAGGTCGAGGACTGACCCCTCGAGTTCGAGTGGTTGTTCGAGTTGCCGTTGTTGCCGATGTTGCCGTTGTTGGCGCGCGTTGGACTTGGTGTTCGATCGGGAGCCCGATTGAGGCGTCGCGGTCGAGGTGGTCTTCTGCGCTTTACGGGGTTCGTTCGCGTGCTCGAGAGCTTGCTCGTCCTTATCGATCCAGTAGTTGGCGTCGATGCTAAGAGCGAGCGCAGCGAGTGGCGTCAGAGAAGCCGGGCGTTGAGCTACTTGAGCAGCGAAGACAGATTTGATGCGGCGAGGGAGTCCGCGATAGAATTGCGAGGCGAGTGCAGCGTCGTCCCAGCCGAGCAGTTTGGCGTATTCGTCGAACTGGAGCTTGTAGCGGGCGACCTTGCCGTTGTCGGCCATTTGCAGTCATCGAATCTTGACTTCGGCGCGTTCGCGTTCGTTCGTGACGCCGAAGGTGATCGTGAGTTCGTTCTTGAATTCGTTCCAGTCTTCGAGGAACTCGTAACCGGGAGGCGGATTCGGGACGAGAGGAACGTAGCCGCCCCACCATTCCTTCGCCCGACCCGAGAGATAGGTCGCGGTGAAGAGAATCTTCTCGCGGGACGTCTGGTACTTCCGAGGGTTGGCGAGGAAGTAGGTTTCGCAGTCGATGAGGAATCCGCGAAGTTTGTTGGCGTTTTCGCCGTCGAATTTGTCGGGTTTGGCGGCGTCGATGCGAGAGCCGCTGTCGCGGTCGACGAAGTAGACACGAGGGACGTTGTCGTGTTGATCGTGGAATTGTCGTTCGCGATCGACGTCCGAGTCGTAGCCGTCCGACGGAGGGTCGAAGGGAGGTCCCGGGGGACCAGGAGGATCGTTACCGCCACCACCGCCCCCACCGCCGCCACCTCCGGGAGGAGGGTTCGGAGGGTGCGAGCCGTGCGAGTGGTGCGAGTGGTGCGAGTGGTGCGACGAGGGCGAGGGAGCACCTCGATGACCACCACCGCCACCGCCACCTCCGCCGCCTCCGCCTCCACCGCCGCCACCTCCGCCGCCTCCACCGCCACCCCCGCCGCCACGCCGAGGCGTGTTAGGGGTGCCGGATGGGAAGAAGCCGCGGAACGACGAGGAGTGCTGCGAAAGACGAGGAGTCGAGCGAGAGCCGGTGTACGGAACGAGCGCGAGAGGGTGTCGAGAGCCGAGCGAGTGAGTCGAGGGATGCGAAGGCGATCGCGTCGTGTGACTCGAGGGAGGGTAGGAACCGCTCGGGTCCGCACGTAGTGTGGACTGGGCCGGCGAGAAACGCGAGGTGTGAAGCGAGCCGGAGAGAGTGTGTTGCGAGAGGATTTCGTCATCATCGTTCGGCGGTTGCGAGTGCCGAGATGATCCGAAGCGGCTAGTGCCCGACATCGAGACTGATGGCGAAGGCGTAGCCGGCTGAGGAGGTTGTTGGTCGCGAAGACGAGCCTGACGACGGGCTTCGCGAAGGATAGCGTCGGGGGAGTCGAGTAGAGGATGAGGTTCTTCCTGGTTTCTTCTGAGATTCTGTCGAGTCCCAAAGGCCATACAACTCGAGCGGAGCTCGAGTTACGAAATACTGTTAAGCCTGCTGTGCCTTGCAGAGAACACTCGAACGAACAACTAGAGCCTTCGGTGCGTTATTGAGCACACCGGCTACGTCGAGTAGCACGACCGAAGGGACCGCGAGCAGCAGAGGACTCAGACGAGTAAGTCGGGCGAAGGGAGAACCCAGAGGCGAAGTCGAGAGAGAGAGAGATAGAGTGTGCGAGGGGCACGACTATGTCGATTTCGTAACTGGGGAGCTAGATACAAAGTCGAGGGTCTTTTATACCTGGGGAGGTGATCCGATGTACTCGGAGTGTATCCTAGAGACGAAGGAGAGGGGGCCTCAGATCAATAGAGATCGTCGTCATCGGCCGATAGGATGAGTAAGAGCGAGTGGGTAAGGTATCGGGGGATCGGGCGAATGACGAGAGGCGAATGACTAAGACGAGTGGAGCGAACCGGATATGAACACTATCGATACAGTAGGGACAAGGCGAGTTAGGTGGATGTATGCGAGTAAGGAGAGAAGCTAGAGAAGTGAGGGAGAGGTCTAGAGGTAGAGGACGATGAGGAGAACATATCCCGAGCATATGAACACGAGGGGAGATAAGCCGGGTATTCGGGAGCTTGACCGAGTTGACCGAGTTGGCCGGGTGACGTAGAATGACGCCGAGTGATGCCGAGAGCACGTGAGGTCCGCGGACCGGGGCACGGGCGTAACATGAGCTGTCCTCCCATTTCAGATGCAACTGCTCAATTAACTACTTAACACAAGATGCATCCTAGTAAGTAAGCTACTCAGGTATGTACATGGTGACAAGAGGGAGTAACAAGCTGCATCCTGCAAGATGCATCCGATGCATCAAGGATACATCTTGCAGGATGCAGATGTCAAAAGCACAGGTCCACTCACTGTGTGCCTCCATTATGCATCCATATCTTGTTGTCTGCATCCCGATGCATCTGACCCCCAGGAGCTCCCCAAGATGCATCGCACCGAAGATGCATCCCACATGGATGCATCTGAGATCCATCTGGGATCCATCTGGGATCCATCTGTATGCGTCCAAGAAGACGAAGGCTATCAGATGAAATGATAATTGGAGGAAGAACGCGTACAGTTATGAATAACATGTTATTATATCTGGATATCTGAAATCAATAACAATAACATAAGTATCAGAGCACACGGAATGATAATGGGACATACAGTTATGAATAACATGTTATTACATATATATGGATATTTAAAATCGATAACAATAACATCAGTATTAGAGCGCACGCATCATAAATCACCTGCACGACAAAACATGCTTACCAAGCTTGCAGAACAGACTGTAATTTGCACTGTAGGCTGTGTGTGAGCGCGTGAGGGTCGAAAGGGCACTGAGTCCGGGGCGTCGTGCACTGGTAAGCGTATGTATTGGGACAGTGCGGGAGATACAACATACCTGAGTCCGGGGCGTCGTGCACTGGTAAGCGTAGAGTGCCACGACATCCCGAACTCAGCCTATATACTCGTAGGATACATCCAGAGATTAAAGGAGAGTCCGTGCCACATCACATAGTCAGAACACACACCCCTGATTCGGCACGGCTTGAAGCAAATAGAGAAAACAGTGATAAAAGTCGAACAAAGTCGGATTAGATAGAAATCGAAGAGAGTCCAGTAATAGAAAGCAAATAGTCCCAGACAAAATCGAGTGGGTCGGACGACAAACCGAGGAGCTTGCGCATCGACCCGAGTTTGACGCGCGACAGAGACTTCGTCATGATGTCCGCAGGCATTTGATCCGTAGAGAGATGCTTGATGCAAATCGTACCGCGCGTGACCTCGTGACGCAGCCAGTAGAACTTGAGGTCAAGATGTTTCATACGACCGTGGTGTTCGGGGTTCTTCGCGACTTGTACGGCGGACTTGTTGTCCACGTACATGGTGGACGCGGTTGACAGAGGGAACCTGAACTCCTCGAAGAGGTTGCGAAGCCACATAAGTTCCTGGCCGGCGCTGCAGGCCGCGACGTATTCCGCTTCGGTGGACGACAGCGTGACGAAAGACTGAAGCCGACTAGACCAGCTGATAGCGCCAGAGCCCATCTTGACAACCATGCCCGAGGTAGAGTGTCCGTTGTCGGGATTGCCGGCATGATCAGCGTCACTGTAAACACGGAAGATCTCAGGGTCCGGAGTCGGTGGTGGTGCGAAGATCAGCTTCTCGTCAAGGGTCCCAGCTACGTAGCGCAGAAGGTGCTTGCACGCCTTCCAGTGCTCAGGGCCGGGGTTAGCACCAAAGCGCGCGAGAACACCGACGGGGTACTCCAAATCCGGCCGAGTGCCAATGGCAAGGTACGCGAGAGCGCCGACAGCATTCAAGTACGGCTTGTCAGCCATGAAAGCACGCTCCTCGTCGTTGGCAGGCGCCATCGACGCAGAGAGCTTCACGTCAGGGAGCACAGTCGTAACGGAGTTGCAGTCGTCAAGACCAAAACGGCGGAGAACGTCGAGGGCATACTGTTTCTGCGACATAGAAATGGTGCGGTTCGCTTGATGGCGAATGATTTCCACACCCAAAAGCCATTTAGTGGGGCCCAGGTCACGAAGCTTAAATTGCTGTCCGAGCTCCTTGCGCAGATGCGCTGATGCTTCCTTAGATTTGGTCGCAACAGTTACATCATCGACGAAAACGGGCACGAGGATGTGCGCGTCGTGACGTTTGAAAACCCAGCAACTGGCATCAACCCGTATCCGCTCGAAACCCATCTCGAGGAGGGTTTTGTGTAACGTCTCATGCCATATGCGACTTGCTTGCTTCAAGCCATAGAGCGAGCACAAAAGCTGCAGAACCCACTCGGGACCAAGACGCTCGAAACCCGGAGGTTGCTTCATGTAAACTTCCTCCTCAAGTTCCCCGTTAAGAAAAGCCGAAGAGATGTCTACACTATCGAGTTCCCAGTCCTCAAACGCCGCAAGAGCTAGGACAGCACGTAACGTTGCCCATTTGGGAGTAGGGGCGAAAGTCTCGTGGTAGTCGAAACCCGGATGCTGAGAAAAGCCTTGGGCGACCAGACGCGCTTTGTAGCGCTCTATGCTGCCGTCCGCGTTACGCTTGATCTTAAAGACCCAGCGCGAACCGATGTGTTTTCGACCCTCTGGCAGACAAACGAGACGGAAAGTCTTGTTCTGCACCAGACTGTTGAGTTCGTCGAACGTAGCTGTTAGCCACTGCTCGGCTTCCTCGTCAGGGCGGTTCATGGCCTCGCGAAAGGTGCGAGGCTCTGTGCTGTGCGAGGATGCCTTCATAGAATCCGCTCTCTGGCTGTGCGCAATCTCGAGGAGGTCCTCAAGTTCGAGCTGCACGCCGTCTTCGAGCATGAACTCTAGGCCAGCTCGCAGTGCGGCGGAAAATGCGGGGCGTGGTCTTCCTCGCCTTCAGGGACATCACCCCCATCTGGCTGAGGTGCCTGGGGCTGCACGCTGCTCAGGAGCAGCGGTGCGACAGGGTATTTCGTAGTTCGACGCAAGTCTGGCTCGCGCAGAGCGCCTGCCGGCGGACGCTTCTCGCGTGCTGGAGCGCGGTGAGGTGCATCCGGACCTGGAGCGGGTTCTTCGGGAGCAGGAGGTTGAGGGGCTACAGGAGGCGCGGGAGGCGCATTGAGACCGGCAATCACATCAGCCTCCAGCTCGCGTCAGAAAACGTCTGCATCTCCGTCGTCTCCATCCCCGTCCAGAGTCTCGAACTCCGGTTCACCCCCCTGATCGACCAGGTCTCCCTCCCCATTGCCTGCAAGCTCGAGGGATCGGATAGCCGTGGGAGAATTCCCAGGGAAGTATCGTTCATCAAAAACAGCGTGGCTGCTCTCGACGAAAATGCGCGCGCAAGGATCCCAGAAGCGCCAAGCTTTCTTGCCCTGAGCGTACCCAGCAAAAATGCACTTTCGAGTGTGTGAATCAAACGCACCTCGAAGGCTCTTCTGCAGCAAAACATATGCGAGGCACCCGAAAGCGCGCAAGTAATGCACCTCAGGTTTCTTGCCATAGAAGACCGTGTACGGTGTGAGAGCAGAGTCAAGAGTAGACGTCACTGAGCAGTTTCGTGTGTGAGTATGCGCGGCAAGTGCTTCGACCCAGAACGACGCCGGCAGCTTAGCTTGGTTCAGCAAAGCAGTAGCGTGCTCAACGCCGTCGTGATTGGCGCGCTCCGCCACGCCATTCTGATGTGGCTCGTCCGTCTCAGAGTGCTGGCGCTCGATCCCCTCGCGTTCGCAGTAGGCAATCCACTCCTTTGACATGAATTCCCCACCCTTGTCGTCGTGCATCTTCTTGATTTTCTGGCCCGTCTTCTTCTCTGCCCAAGCCTTGAAGATAAGAAACCCGGCGAAAGCCTCACTCTTCTTGCGAAGGTGAATGTCAACGCGCAGACGCGAGTGGTCGTCGACGATGACCATGTTGTACCGATAGCCGTTGTGCGAACGTGGCAGCGGGCCTTTCAGGTCCATATGCACGAGATCAAGCACGCCGGGAGCACGGGCTGCAGGTCCGCGCGGAACAGTGTGGCGATGCTGCTTCCCTGCAATGCAGGGCTCGCAAATCGGATCTGCAGGCACAGTTGACGTCACGTCCATGCCAATCACAGCGCCGCTCTTATGCATGGCACGCAAGTCGCGCTGGTTTATGTGGGAAAAGCGTTCATGCCAGAGCGTGAAGTCGAGAGCGCGAGTCGTAGCAGCGTTGGCCTGAGCAGCGACGTCATGAAGCACTGTGTGGCCGTCGAGATACCCAATGTTGGCAGAATTGACTGTAGCAGTGCAGACAAGGCGGCCAGAGTGGAAGAGACCCAGCTTATCGAGCTGCGCGAGGGCTGTGTACCCCTTATTGCGCGTGAGTTCGAAGACAGAAAGTAAATTCACAGCGAGTTTGGGCACGTGTAGAACATTGTGGAACACAACGAGCGGGCCTTCTTCCCCATCAATCACCGGTCTGAACTCCACCGACCCGAGCCCTTCAGAGAAGATGACCGAGTCGTCGGCAAGGTGGATGGGTTGGCGGTGCGGCGAGTACGAAGCGAAAAACGACCGATGCAACGTCATGTGTGCAGTGCACCCTGTGTCGGTATTCCAGTCAGCAGAAGCACGTGATCCTTGGCTGCAGAGCGCTGAGAGGGGAACACGATAGTCTGAATTGGCACTTGCATTAAGCGACTTGACTGCCGCGGCGAGTGATGCGGCGGAAGATCCAGACGCGGGCGCAGCAGCGGGACTTGGAGTTCGCGGTGTTCGCAGAAGCGGTCTTGCCCTCGTCCTTGTCGCCTTTCTTGCCCTTGCCCTTCTTGTTACGCGCGCGGCGGTCGTTGTTGGCCTTCTCGCAGATCGTGTTCTTGCTGGGACAGTCAGGGAGAAGATGGTCCTCACTGCCGCAGAGCCAGCACTGGTGCTGACCAGTACTAGTCGCGAAAGCACGGAGAGCTTCGTCCTCCGAAAGCGCGGCGTGCGCGGGCGACGAAGCGGGCGTGGTGGCGCTCGAGCGCATCGCCATAGTCGTCGCGGAGTGGCGTCCTTCGCGGTGGGCATGCTCGTTTGCGAAAGCCGTTCGAAGTGTCTCCATCGTCAGAGCTTTGCCGTTGAGGTCGATATTGTGAATGATGTTGGACGCAAAAGCTTTGAACTCTGGAAGGATACCGCGCAGAGTGCACCAGCAAGCGAGCTCGCGCTTGAGATTGTTGATGGTGTACGTTGAGGGAAGCATCTCGGCCCATGCGGCGACAGCGTTCTTGCAGCGGCCATCTGTAAGTGACTGTCCCCCACTATTCCACGTGTAATTCCACCTCAAAAATAAAAGTTGTCAGAAATGAAGTGTAACACCTAAATATGAAAAGTTTCTCAGGTGGAATAGGTGGAATTCCACGTGGAGATTCCAGCACTTTATTCCACCTACAGTGGAGGACATGGACATTTGAACACCCCAATTTTTTACTCCTGTAGATTTACAATTCCACAACATTGGGTAGTACCTTCCTCCCACCAATGACATGTGTTGATGAGAAGTAGCTAAGCTTTAACTTGGTGGTGGATTCATGTCGATTGCATTACTCTGTCACGAGTTATGGTGGCAAAACTGATGTGACCATATGCGCACCACACAGCCTGCCGAATTTTATCCAAGCTAGGTACCTCTGGGACCTGTTGCACATAGGTAGATGAGAAGGTACACTACATGAATACACTCAAGGAATCTCATTTGCAGACTGCTTCATAGCTCAGAGCGCAGACAACTGTGAAACCTAGAATGTGCAAAATTTGTATGCTCTCTCAAAGACCAACTGATTAGCTTCTGGACTTTGCACTTGGGGGTCACAATGTATGTCCATATATCTCATTGCCTGTTAGGCATCATGACCTGAGACCTCCTCCAGAGCGGATTGTGCATTGTTCAAATTTTGCCAATTCTGTGTTTTGCAGTTGTCTGCGCTCTGAGCAATGAAGCAGCATGCTACTGAGATTTCTGTACTGTATTCATGTAGTGTACCTTCTCATCTACCTATGTGCAACAGGTCTAAGAGGTACCTAGCTTGGATAAAATTCGGCAGGCTGTGTGGTGTGCATATGGTCACATCAGTTTTGCCACCATAACTCGTGACAGAGTAATGCAATCGACATGAATCCACCACCAAGTTAAAGCTTGGCTACTTCTCATCAACACATGTCATTAGTGGGAGGAAGGTACTACCCAATGTTGTGGAATTGTAAATTTACAGGAGTAAAAAATTGGGGTGTTCAAATATCCATGTCCTCCACTGTAGTTCCACCTATTCCACGTGGAGTAAACACAAATAGTGCCATGGCATGCGCATCGAGGTTAGGTTAGGTTAGGTTAGGTTAGGTTAGGTTAGGTTAGGTTGGGGAACGTTTTCTTCCCAAATTCCACGTGGAATGCGGACTGATTGAGTTATAACACAGGCATCAGTGTTCGGTTAGGTTAGGTTAGTGTGGGGATGGGTTAGGGGTTAGGTTAGGTTAATTTAGGTTTGGTCAAATTTTCTTAATTTGGAGGTCACTCCACCTGGAATTCCACCTGGAAACGTGGGGGAGAGTAAGGTTCTCGCGGCCATGGTAGACGAGCAGGTCTTCGTCGGTATCCTGTTGGAGACTGACGATCTTGCCGAGCGAGCTGAAGCGATCAGTAGGCTTCTGCTGCTTGCCTTTCTTCGCAAGCGTAGTCCAGATGGCGGCAGGATCCCCTTTGTCGTGGTCGTCGTTAATGTCAAGGTGAATAGACTCGTCAACAGACATGAACAGATCGGACGCAGCCTTCATGCGGTCGTTCTCCCAGTCTTTGATTTCGCGGCGCTCAGCGGCAGTGACGGCCTTTGGATCTGCGGGGTCGGCTTGACCTTGGACGCATCGAGCGTCCAGCGCAGTCCGCGGCTGCCAAGATGCGCAAGCATAACCGGCTTCCACTTCTCGTAGTTCGACTCGCCGAGCGTGGGGACGCGTTTGAGGACGGAATCGGTTTCGGCCATCGCGAGTATGACGAAGAGGACGAAGAGTGGGAGCGGGTGGCAGGCGGTAGAACAAAGGAGGAACAATGCAACACGTCGGTAAAAGCCGGTTGAGCGCTGAGCGTGCCGTGCAGTGCGAGGCGTGCGTCAGCAGTGCAAGCGCTGGGTCGACATCGAACCAGACGTGAAAGACAAGTAGCCAGGGGTGGTGCGAGTGTGCAATGACACGAAAAATGAGACAGTGGCCCTTTCTCACTTGAGCGCGGGGCTCATAACCTGTGAGCGCGTGAGGGTTGAAAGGGCACTGAGTCTGGGGCGTTGTGCACTGGTAAGCGTATGTATTGGAACAGTGCGGGAGATACAACATACCTGAGTCCGGGGTGTCGTGCACTGGTAAGCGTAGAGTGCCACGACGTCCCGAACTCAGCCTATTTACTCGTAGGATACATCCGGAGAATAAAGGAGAGTCCGTGCCACATCACATAATCTGAACACTGTGGGGGAAGGCTTTAGGGAAAAAAAAAAATCAGAATTTATTAGCAATGTGGTTATGGAGACATACTCGCACTGTGTTGCAGAGTACCAAGGCAGGCAGCTGACTAGCGCTAGGGCATGGAGGGAATGAAACCATGGCAGTGTGTGCCGATGGTGGGGGAAAGGGGAAAAGAAGTGTTGAAGGTCCGCTGCACTCTGCCCGCAGCTAAGTGGATGAACAGTTTTCCTTGATTAATGGCATTGTGAAGGGTCTGCATCGGACAGCTGCTAATCGAAACCAAATGACAGCTGTGTTATTGAGGTTCATTATGTCGTGTTATTGTTATTGCTGGGCCGCATCCGGGTTCTTATGACGTAATGCAAAGTGACATTTGCACTCGATAACCTGACTTTTGTTGGGACATGTACCGGCATTTGCATCTTGGGAGTTGACTCCCAACTCCCAACTCTCATGTTGGGAAGGGGTCTTTCTAAGAAACTCCCAAATGCTGGAAATTCAAAATACTCCTGGCAGGGATTGAATCTGCAACCAGCCTTAAACAGCAGCAGCCTTAAGCACTATGCAAGCACCTTAACTACTGTGCCATAGTGGCTTATACCCCAACTCTCTCTTGCAGCTATACATTCATTCTGCAAATCAGATTTCAAGAACCTAATTAAGTTGAATAGATCCTGCCTGGTTCATCTCAGTGGTATTAGTGACTTACACAATTGGTTAGGTTAGGAACAAGTTCCTAACCTAACCAAATATTCCACTATATGTGACTACTAGCATAGTAACAGGAGGATTTGAAGACGTTCTACACCTAACCTAACCTAACCTAACCTAACTACCTAACCTAACTTAACTTCCTAACCTAACCTAACCTAACTTAACTAGACACGCGTAGAAGCTTTTCATCTCCTTGGAGTTGGGGGTTGGGGGTTGGGGGTTATAATTTTACTTAACAATGTTTTTCTGAAGTACTAATATGGTAATAGCAAGTCATTTTGTGAGATAAGATCTGAAGTTGGGAGTTGGGGGTCAACTCCCAACTTTCTAAGCTCTAACATATCCCGTTTTGTTATCACGGTTCATTATGCTGTGTTATTGTTATTTTTGGCTCTGATCCTATGTGAAGCAAAGTGACATTTACACGCGATAACTTGACTTTTGTTATCTTTCCTCATTGCAAAAGTTGATATCAACAGTATCATGTTATTTTTCACTTCTCAAATGACAGTGCACAGACATTTTCAAGAAATACACAAGGAGAAAAATAGGGGTATCCAGATGAGGCCTTTCCAGTAAAGTAGTCCCATTTTGTACTTAGCGCTGTCACGGATTTTGGATCCAAGTGTCCCGAAATCCGAGCCAGAACTTGTATATACATGTCCCCAAAAACCGCAGAGGCCGTCCCGAAGCGCAAAAACTCACTCTAACTAGCTAAGTGTGGATGTACACTGAAAGTAACTAAAATGTACAACTCCGTCGTGTCCCGAGAAACGGTCAAGTCGTGTCTCGGAAAATGAGAATGTCCCGGAAAATACTCAAGTCGTGTCCCGGAAAATGAGAGTATCCCGGAAAACAACCCAGCCGTCGCACAAAATGACCATGTCCCCTAAAACTACCAACTCGTGTCCCGAAAAAAAAAGACAGAAACATATGAAAAGAGCTACTTCGAGGCTTTCCGCGCCGCTGCGACGCGGCGGTCACGGTTCCAGACGGCTAAGAAGGTATACGCGTAGACGATCGCATGCCGCTGAGTCATGTAGCTCAGCGGGCGCCGGATTTTGAGGAGACCGCCGTTGCCGCACTCTGCGGCGCTCGAGTTGATGGAGGCGAGGTCGGGGGAGTTTTTCTTGTAGGCGCTGATCATGCAGGCTTTGGAGCAGCGCCTGTGACCTTTGGCATGAAAGCCGTCAATTAGGAAGCGAGTGCGCGCGAAGAACTTCGGCTCGCGCTGCATGCAGTACGGGCCGAGCGCGCACGCGAAGTCGTACACAACCACCTCGGGCGCCGTCTCCCAGCGCGTGAACAGCGCTGAGAAGACGTCGTTTCGCCCTTCGCCCTTGGGGATGCAGTGAAACCCGAGGCAAACGCAGTGGGGACACCACGCCGCCATGAGTCCACCCGTCTGGCCGCGCAGCCCGTACGTCTCGTAGTATTTCGAGCAGCCTATCCCGCCCGCTCCCGCGTCTGTCACGACAGAGCGGTCGACCTTCTTGTCGCCAGGGAGATGCGGATACTCCGGGCGAAGGCGCACGCGAGGCCGCCCGTAGAATGTGCCTGTCTGCTCGGCCAACGGTTAGTATTCATCTGCATCGAGTACTTGGTATATGCTCTCACCTCGCGCCAGTCCTCGTTATCCGCACTCGGGTCGGGCGCCTCGAAGTCGTGGTCGGAGAGACTGCTGCGAACGCGCACCGCGCGACGCCACACAAACTCCACGACGCCCTTGAGCGCGTCCGTGTATCTGCCATGCAGTTGTTGTTCCAGTCGTGCGACGGCGCCCAGCGCGGGAACTTCCCGTAGAAGGACGGCGGCGGCGGCGGGATCGTCAGATAGCAGGCGGCGCAGTGTCAACCAGCAGGATTCGGGTACGAATAGCAGGACAGATTCGTAGGCGAAAAGCTAGATGGAGAAAGTCAGCCGACAAGTGATATTCATTTGGAGCTATGCCTCACGTGGTTGAGTAGCTCGAGATACAATCTCCTTGACTTCTCGAGTTTCTCGTCAAAGTCTGTGGGCACGAAGGCCGCAAACATGACCCCGAGAGGCTTGTCGACGAGTGCGACCTGCTTGACAAGACCCGGTAGCCCTTCACGCATCAGCGCGTCCGCGGCGTCGCGTTTGGTTTGCCGGCTCTGCGTCTGGCGTTCGGCGCTCGTCAAGTTAATGTCGGCATCAGCGGCGTCCGCGTCCTCGTCACCCACGATGCCATCCAAGCGCGAGTTGTTGGACTTCGTCAAGCCCATGCGCCAGCGGACGGCCTTCTGCGCGCTGGCCCGGATTCTTCCCCAGACGAGCGCCGTCGATTCAACCGGCACTCGCGTCTCGTCGCGGCGCGGGGCGTCGGGCAGCACGGTCGTGGGTGGCGTTAGAGTCGACGTCCGATGCTTTGCATTGAAGCCGGCCGTAACGCCGTCGAAGATGACGACGCGCGGGTTGTCCCCGCACTGGGAACATTGGAAGGAGTCGGCCAGGTGTTGTATGCGGCGAAATGAGAACCAAGCCATGCGGAAAGCGTCGTCGCCAACGAACGGTATCGCAGAAAGTTCCTCTTGGTAACCGCGATCGATCACGGTGCGGAAAGCGTGGAATGGTGTTTCGTGTGCCAGCATGGAGGTCGTGAAGCGGTTCATGAGCTCGTGGGTGAAGACTCGGCGATTATTGAAATTGAACAGGCCGAGTTCGCGGAGATCGGGTCCTGCGAACTGTCGCGACTCGGGCCGGCAAACGGAGCACGGTTTCACTTCGATATGAACTTTCTCTGCGCCCATGGTACCGTAGACCGTGCAGCTGAGCAGTTGAACCTCGGTGTTCTCGCGCGCCACGTTCCCACATCGACATCGCGCGTCCGCGTCGATGCTCAACACCTTGGGCAGTGGCCTTACGGTTTTAAAAGATGGTGCACTATCGGATTCGAGCCTCGACCAGATTGGAGGGCCGACGGGTTGGTACGAAATGCTGCGCTCGTCATGAAGGTCTTTGGTGCTACGGCGATTGACTATCTCTTCGTCAGCCTCATCATCGGACGACAACGGAGCACCAGTACCTGCTTCTCGCTCCGTGCGAGCCGTCTCGTCGTCGTCGCTGCTCTCGCTCGAGCCGTCGTCCTCGCCAGCATTGCGTGATTCATAGCGCTCCATGAAGGAGCGCCATGTTGCGTCTTCGCGCGCGAGCTCGACATGACCGCAGGTCGCACCGCGATCCTTGCTGCAACTCCACACGCCACCCTTGGAAGAGTTGCCATTGTGAGCAACGAAGACGGGCGCGCTTGCGGTCGACATGCAGACAAAGGTGGTCTGCGAGGGTTCGTCGCCGCTCGGAGCCCAATGTTCGAATGTGAGACAGGGCGGATTGTCGAGGTCAGAGAAGGGGCGCAGCGAGAGTGGATCTTCGGATTGAAGTACGAGAATGTGCACGCATTTTCCGTGCGCTTTGTAGTCGGCACACGGCGAGCAGCTGTAAGTGACCGCGCCGCGCAGATCGGCATGAGACTGCATTACGGTCCATGCGTGGACACCGCGGTATCTGTCTCCCGTGGCTACGTCGTATATTTCGGCAATCCAGGTGCGAGGATCAACTTGGAAGAAACCCGCGCGGTACTGCTCAACTGCTTCGCGATATAGGGCGTACGACGTTTCTGCTGAGAATTGCGACGGCGGAGGGCGTCGATGGTAGTTGGGGCGGTTGCGGTGTGCGCCTCGCGTTGGAGTCGCAGGATGGCTATCATGCCGACGTGAGCAGGCGGGACTGACGGCAGACGCGTAGGACGCTGCGGCATCATGTGAGTTGATGCAATCTGCATCGCGAGCACGTGCTGTGACCGGGGATTACTCACACTGGGAAGGCGACACTGCGGATGCCACGTCGTCACGTGCATTGATGGCTTGAGCATCTTGGTCACGCGTCGCCGCGTGCTCCGAGTGATTGCGGTTGGGCGGGCCTCCTGATGGTTGGGATTTCGTCGAGTCGCCCACCCGCGTGCGTGTCGGACCTCGACCTTGACGGGGAGGACGGTATTTCGCTGTCCTGATCGCCATGTCGCACCTCGTCTGCGGGGAATGACTTGATTGTCGCCGCAATCGCTCACAACGGCCGACGCGTTGACACGAACTGTCAGAACGCGCAGGCCACCGTCAGAGCCGAGCCTGCGACACGGACTGTCAAAAAGGCTGGGCCCGAGCGGTGAGAGCTGGTGGTGAAGGTGCCTGTGACTCGGGGTCAGCAGCGCCAGCGACAACGAGGATGAAAATAAAAATTAAAAAGGGAACGGAAAGAGAAGACGGGGCCTAAAAGGCTCACCTGTTGCCTGCCTAAAGTCTGCGCCGCGAGGCCGAGTTTGCGCGGCCGCGACCTGTGGTGGAAGGTGGGGGAGCGAGAGCAAGAGTCTAAGTCCGTTTCGCACTCCGCCGCTCCCGATCAGCCGCCTTGCCCTCCGCACAGCAGATGTGCCGGGGCACGGTGCCACATCGGTCAGCCACCCGGACAGCTCATGTCCCTGGCTATTTGGAGTGTCCGCTGAATGTTATGGCGCGGTGTCTGCGAAAGGAGTGCGGTCGCGGGAGTCGACCAGATTGCTCGATCCGCATGCGCAGACGACCCTCGTGCGCGCTCGATGTCGTCTGCATTCTCCCTCTATTACGCAGGCAGCATAGTAGGAGTGTGCTGACGCGCTGGCTCTGTTCCATGCTGCTTGGCTGGCTGCGTTGGAAGGGGCAATGGCGCACCCGGACGGGCACCGTAGGCGTCCGCCCGTATTCGAGCCCGACAACGCGCTGACAAACGCCGAGTGCTGTCCGTTACTTCTATTCTTTAATTTCATAAGTTCTACAACTCCGTTGCATGACTGCAGTGTCGTAGAACAGACCCTGGCGCCCGGTTGGCGTGGGCAATGCCTGAGACCGCAACCACAACAGCCTGAGGTCAATGTTCGTGGCTTCAGGCGTCTGGTGATAGGTCATGATAGGCTTATTTCGCGCCCTGTACCATAATTGCGTGCGCTCAATGTTGATCGAATCTGATCCCGCGAGAGCTCGCTGCATGTGCAGCACTTGTCGCTCAGAATGATGTCCGTTTTCTACGGGCAGACTTTTCCATAAGAATTGTGACTCAGGCATGCACGAAGACACGTTACAGCTATGCTGCCTGAACGTGAGCTCGCTGGACGTGCAGGGGGGTTCAGCAGCATGCTCGTGCTCGGCGGTATGGGTGACGGCGTTCAGGGCAACGCTCTCTATTTCGCAATTTTTGGACAGTCTGGAGCGGGTTAAAGACTCAGAATACCCTGTGCTCTCCGTTACCGTACGCTTCAAGCAGCGCGGCAGCCTGTGATTCAGCCTGCTTTGCCCGTGCCTCTGCGTCCGCTGCCGCCCTCTTATACCGCTCCAGCTCCCCTTCCTGTTCCTGCAGTCGGGCGTCCTTCTGCTTGATGAGCAATTCGCGTTCCTCGTCTGCCTGTTCTCGGAACGGCTCGAGTCTCGAGAAAATGATGTTGCGAAGCTCTGCGGGCATGTCGGGCACGTCCTCGAGCACCTGCCCAGACGACCACGACCGCATCTCGCCCCGTCGCTCCTTCGGGACAAACATGCAGAAGACCCATCCGGGGACGCGACTGGCTAGCAAGTCACCCTAGAATCAATGAGCAGAGTTCGGTGCAGCGCGAGTATGGCGTACCTGCATCGCGAGCGACCTGAACATGTCCGTGGCCTTCTTGCTGGCCTTGCGCGGGTCGTATTCCTGTTTACATTTGCTGCTCCGGAACATGGCTTGCGCCTGCACTGAGTATTGACTGACGCGGGAGTACACGGGCGACATACGGAGCTCAAGATCGCCTGCGGGCGTGGACTTCAGGCCTCCCCGAAGCACTTCTGTTCCAGCCTCCTCGTCGCCGTCGCTGTCGTCGCCCCTCTTGCGCTTCTTGCCTTTCTTTCTTCCGTTATGAGCGGCCGCGTGCGGCGCCGGTGGCGGGATTACGAGGTCTGCGTCGAGAGGCCGCGAGTCGTTTGCGTTCTGCGTCGAGCTTGCCAGTGGCGCGGTCGGCGGAACTGGTGGCGCTGGCGGCGCGACCGGGGGCGCAGACTCTCCACTGGGCGGTGCGGCAGGTTCCAAAGGTTCCAAGGGGTGAACTTGCGGCGCGAGCGCCGCAACGGGTGGCACCCCGGGCTCTTGCACCTGAACTTGGGGAGCGGGCTGTTGAGTTGGCTGGGCGAGCGGTGCGGCTGGCAGCACTAGCGGCTGATCTGGCGCGTCTAGGAAGATGTATCAGCGCTGCTGCCACCCACGCGCAGTGAAGGCGCGGTCAAGTGCACCTGCGCCAACGGTCAAGTCGCCCGGCCGACCCTCGTCGACGTCCATTTCCACGCTGGCCGAAGCAGCGTCAGCCCTGGTCAGAGCGTTCCCTGCGAGGGCTGCGAACGCGGCCTCGTCTGCAATGGAGGCATCTTCACGGCGAGCTGCGTCGTCGTCAAGGTGACTGCGGCGCTGCGTCGCCGAAGGGCCGTACTTTTCGCACAGGAGGAGGCGTGAGCAACAGAGCAGGCCATGAACTGGCAATTACGCACGGGGCATACCCGCGGGTGTCCAACGCGAGGTTTGCCGCATGAGCGACAGTTGCGCGGGATAGCTGGCGGTTTGCTGGCGGCTGTTGAGACTGGCACCACTCCCGCGACCCGGGAGCGAAGCGTGCGCTGCGTTGACGGCGCCGCGGTGGCTGGAGCCGCCATGTCTTCTGACAACCGTGCGCGGTATGCAGTGAGCCTCGGTATAGACGGAGAGCTTCACGACTTACTCTTTTTCTTGGGGGGCATTGGCGACGTCGAGCGCGCCTGGGGCTGGGGCTCCGGGTAGAGGGGTCTTCGTGCTCAGAGAGGGAGTGGACTTGTGAAGATACTGGGGGTGCATTTCTTGGGAGAGTCTGCCGGTCCCTGGCCTCGGCGGAACCATGTGGTGCCCGATGTCATGACAGAGCGAAATTATCGCAGCGCATCAGGTTTCTGCGATCGCTGCGTCGATATTTCCATCTGCGTTTGGGAGCAGAGGTATACATATCCTCACCGACGTCGGCGAATCGAGCGCCTGGCTGTCGCGCTTCAGGTAGCGAGGGCTATCTTATCGACTCCAGAGAAACTGGTTTTGCGGTGGCCAGCTCGGTTTGCGGTGGCCGCGAAGACGTTGCACAGCATAGATCGCGATCTCCTGTAAATTTGCCCTCCTTGTGGGACGCAAAGTGATGGCACGAAGTGCCTCAATTTCCACCGCCTGCGCGCGGAACAGCATCAGCGGCCGCGCTGAACGACTCAGGCCTTCTGGGAGTGCGCCTCGAGCCTGCCAGGTCGTAGAGCCGACACTGGCAAGACTTTCCGCGGACCTCCGCTGCATGGCAGTGGGTACCATGTCCCGGCTCACGCTGTGGAGACGGCGCGCACGCGTCGGGCCCGCCAACAAGCGTCAATCCGCGATGATGCGTGCGGATATTTCTTGAAGCTATCTCGATCGTCTCACGTAGCTCCTGCGTGTGCCCTCTTGATGCAACACCGATGCGCAATTGTTGCGCAGGAGCCGCGCGAGGTCTGGTGAGACAGCCCTCCGCAAATCTCGTTGTGATCTTTTGCGAGGTCTGATACCTGCGAGCGCTGCTCGAAAGCGAAACATGCGAGCACGACGCTGGTGGTTCTCGCCCAGAGCTCGCGGAGTTGACTCAGAGCCTTGCGCGCGATCACGTGCAACAGTTCGGAGCACGTGATCGCGCGCTGGAATTGTTGCGGCCAAGAGCCACGTCCTCCGTGGCCATCAGTAGATGACAAACGAGTGGTTACACTGATTGATTCACTTTCCTTCTCGTGCCGCGTGTCTATGCGCGCAAACCTGCTCTCTCTCTGAGGCTGATAAAAGCCCGGTTCCAAAGTCATGCCTCGTCCTCACCAAAAATCTCCTCGCGTCTCACCAAATGCCCCGCTCCTCCAAGTCCTCTCCCGCGGTCTCTCGAGACAAGCGCTCCGCATCCGCTAAACCGGCGAGCAAGCGTCCGCCGTCGTTCGAAGACGCGCACTACGCGCGCCATCTGGCGCTCGGGACAAAGCTGGAGGACATTCCGCCGCTGCTCTGCGGCCCGGAGGACAAAGACGTCGACATCATCTGCGACCAGCCTCCTCCCGACCGAGTTGCGTGCACCGTGTGCGGCGCGGTCTACCCAGACATCGCTGTCTTCGAGACGTTGACGCATCCGGACATCATTTACTATGCGGTACGTCCGCACTGCCTTGCCGCGCTGCTGCGAACCTGAGCTAACATTGTCTCAGTGCAAAGAGTGCTACAAGGCGAAGCTGAGCGAGGGAATTTGGATCGGCAGCTTCGCCAGCTACAAGACTCAGTTCGACGAGTTCGCCACCTACACGCCCAGGGAGTTTCCCCGAACGCCCTCGAAGAAGCCCCCGGCTGACGCGCCTCCCTCATCGCGCAAGCGCGCCAAGGACGTTGTGAAGGATACAGTCCCTGTGCGTTTCCTTTGTTTGTCGGCGTCTCACAGGATCACTTATCAGCCTCATCCCTCAGATTGACAAAGGGTCTATGTTGGAAAAACTCGATGACGCGCTCGACAAACCCACCAAGAAGGCGGAGCACTTCATGATGATCGTCGTCGAGAAAAAGGTGACGTTTATCACTTGTGGCGCCTGTCCGACTTGCTCTGACGCGACGGGACGTAGGACGCCGTGCTGAAATTCTGCACGGTATCCGTCGACAACAACGAGGTCTGCTGGACGACGCTGCCGCGATGGGTCAAGGACGTTTGCAAGGACGACCAGACTGTCGCCCTCGAGGTATTCAACTCCAATGTCAATCAGTGGGAACGCTTCGGCAGGTACTCGAAGAAGCCGGCGATCTGCGGGCCGATTCGCATGCGCTTCATCAACGCAAACCCGCTGAGCACCCGGGAGACCAAGGACGACGACGTTATCGTCATCTCGTCCGGTGACGAGGAAGGTGTGTTCATTGACTATAGCAACGGCGCGACAGCAGTTTTGACGCGTTCAGACGGCTCCGCAACTTCCCAGAAGAGGAAGTTCAGCACGGCCTTCTTCGAGGACACTTCGTCCGACGACGCCAGTGAGGACGACGACGACATTGAAGAAGCAGCCCCGCGTGCGGGACCCTCTTCCGGACCGCGCATCAAACAGGAGAAGCCGAGCGAGCTGCGCGTCAAAAAGGAGAAGCTCGTCGCGCCGACGGCGTCGTCGTCAAAGAAACCAGCTCCCCTCAAGCTCGCTTGCCCTCAGGCCAAGAAAAAGCGTCGCGGATTCGCAGGCATGTTTACCGTGTCGGCGCCTCGCAAATAATTTGATGTATACGCTCGTCTATGCCTTTTGTGAACATGTATGCACCCGACCATCTATGCCAATATATGCCTATTGCCCATGCACCTATACTATGATATGAGACTTAAATTCATTTAAATATCACTTCAAATTTTCGTATTCAGGCAGCCTAAATTCCCCACAGCACTTCCGCTGATGCACCAGGATTTGCGATGATCAGCACGGAAGCAGTGCAGTTCTCGGTGCCAAATTTGGCCCCTCCATACGTGCGGGCAACGGGTAATGCCGGAACTCTCACGCCTGTCTGCACAGTTTATGTGTCGCAGCGTCTGACCGTCCGCAACGCCTGTCCGCGCAGTATATGTGCCGCAGCGCCTGACCATCTTTCACAACGTGCGCGAAAAGCTGGACGGCTCGTACAGTCTGTGTACCGCCTCCGCAAATAAGCGCCAAGCCCGAACGCTCACCCAGCGACCCTCCACAGATAGAGGCCAGGTCCACACATTCGTTGGAGAGCCGCAGTCTTTGACAGGGCACCGTGAGCTGAATATTTGAATTATGTCGTTACCAGCGCAATTGACTGCATGGCAGCGCGCAGGTTATCTGGACGAAGCGACGGCAAGAACGAAACCCGGGCCGCATACACCAAAGTGAAGCCAGGACCGTGCGTATTTCGTCGGGCGGTTGAAAGTTGATGTTGATTGACGAGACCAGCGCTCAGCACAAGCTCGACAGTTGCGGCATACGACAGGCAAGGAGGCCGCACGCGCTCTCGTAAGGCAGACATAGCATTTCAGCGAGCTCGTTGACTTGGGCAATACAGGTCGTCGTACAGAAGCTGCTTGCACAGTCAGCCGAGATGAGTGAGCAAGCTGCCCAAGCAAGCACGCCCGTACCACCGTAAGGCTTCTGGGCGAGGCGATCGTTGACACTACTGACGGTCGCCCAGGCCAGACAACACCAGCGACAGCGGGTTGAACCCCAGCCCCGCCAGCCCCGCCGCAAATGACGACGACGAAGACGCAAAGATGCTGTCGCTGGGCCCGGTTGTCGACTACATCGAGATCAGGTCCAGAGTCGACGCGCTCGTTGAGCGCGTGAGCTGGTCCCAGCTCAACGATGCGTTGAAGGAGTGCGGAGGGCGAGGATTCCTCAAGTCTCCCCCCGAGATCCATTGGTACGATCCCGAGTTCGAAGAGTGGGCGCGCAGGGTGCATGCGACCGGCCGCGCGGAGCAGGCGCGCAAAGGCGCAGCACCTGGGCCCATGCCCGACTTGCATCCAATACCGATCCCAATGCCCGGCTGGAACAGTAGGCGGCTGTTGACGTTCCTGGACGACTACGCAAAGACCGGCCGCGCGTGGTTGAATTCGATGGAGCACGCGCGCAAAACGACTGGCGCTCCCGACCGGAGGCCCGGAGCGCCCCAAGCTGCCCTCCTTTGTGCCCAACACAGTGCCCACCTTCGAAGGCGACCCTTCCGCGCCGAGTATCGCCCCCAACATGTTCGGCTTCACGTCGCGCGTCGAGGCTCCCGATGTAGAAGATAGCAGCGCGCCCGCCATCACGCGCGGGCACTTCAAGCATAGCTACGCGTTCATCTACAAGGGCGACATCGTGGGCGGGTGGACAAACGACGTGTTGTTCTTGTCTAACGTGGACTACATCCCGGAACCGCCGCCGAACGAATTCCCGACGCGCCGCGTCGACGGTCGCTTTGGACACCACGAAGCGACGCGGTTCGCGCAGTGGCACGAGGTCGGGCGATACCATATGGCGTTCGTTCCGACCTGCATGGACGGACGCGTGGAACGCCTCTACCACAGGTCCCTCACTGGCGACATGGCCTGGTACGACGTGGACTTTGACGAACATTGCGTCAAGTTCGGAGACCCAGAGAAAGGCGACAATCGTCCAGTCACTGCGTCGCGCACTGCGTGACGCACTGACTGCAGCCTGGACGAAAGCTCACGATGAATACGCCCACTGGGGGAACGTTCGTGGCGCGCAGCCAGGGATACCGCACGTGCAGTTTCTGCGCGGTAAACAGGCACTCGGTTTCTTGGGTCACGCTATGTCGCGGCGCGAGCTAGTGGACACACTTGCGGGATTCCAGCGCGCCCTGCAGGAGGTACGGGCTGGAATAACTACCAGCAATGCCGCTCCGAGCTTGGCGACATTGCAAAATTCTACGCTCGTCGCGGCACCGCGCTGCCTCCGGCCGTCAATACCGAGAAGCAACCCTGGCACCGCAAGCCATACCGCGGGATCTTCACCTGGGACGAACGCGTGGCCAAGCGTGTCGCGCAGTTCGGCGTCCCGGCATTCCTCATGGTATCCTTGAAGCGCGACCAACTGCTCGATCCGGTCTGGAAGCGAGTCGACTTGCTGCGTCCGCAGTACGAGAGCGCCGTTTGGGACGACGTGCGCGGCCCGTCGTACGTTGCTGCGGTGCAAGAAACGCAGCCTCTGCCCATTGCCGATATACGTGGGCTGGCAGAACCACCTCCTGCGATAGACGATCACCGGCAGTCACATGCCGACGACGCCCCTCAGCAAGAGTACGACGACGTCCCAATGTCCACAGACGATCCCGCAGTCATTCAGGACGAAGATCGCGCAAGCGTTGCTACCTCGGGCGCACGCCAGGCTGCATCGCGACGCAGGCGAGCGCTCAGACGCAGGCGGCGCGCGCGAGCAGACGGAAGCAAGAGAGGTCGTCCGAGCGGGCAAGCGGAAAGGTACTTTTTTTCTCGCTCTACAGCGCGAAACGTGCTTACGCGTAGCACAGCGGACGATGTAGCGGAAGACGCCCGACCCGCAAAGCGTGTTCGCTCGCAGGCAGGCAGTGCGCCACAGGCGACGAGGGCGCAAGTGCGGCACCCCAAGGCAGAGGTCTTCACGTGGCCGACATACTTCCCCCAGCCCTGGACGGTCGCGCAGCAAGCGACGAAGAGCGTCATGTGCGACGACAAGCGAT
This sequence comes from Auricularia sp. M13, assembly GCA_037042915.1. Lineage (NCBI taxonomy): Eukaryota > Fungi > Basidiomycota > Agaricomycetes > Auriculariales > Auriculariaceae > Auricularia > Auricularia sp. M13. Next base: position 676,940 of record CM073197.1, on the reverse strand, counting down.
ATCACAAGCTCTACGTCGTTAACGACGATGAGTGGCCAATGAACGACGCTCTGCTCCATGGGCGCGAGCTTATGACGCCCACGCCCAGCTTGTTTGCGCGCATCACCAAGGAGGGCTACCTCTCGCGCATGTTCGCATCGTATGTCGCTCTGCGGCCGTCGTTCATCAAGGAAGCGGCGACGCGCTCGTCAGAAAGCGCACACCGGTTCACGTCCGCGCAGTGGCGCAACATCCTGAGAGGCTTCGTGCCATCGCCAGCACACTTGCAATACGGCCTGAAGCTTGGGCTCTACAGCGATCAACGCGAGGATCGCGTCTGGCAGGGAGAAGAGTCGAGTGCAGCAGGCACTTCTGACGAAGGCCGCGGGCACGAAGAGTCCGTTTCCTTGGACGCTGCTGCACTGGCAGCGGCGGCGGCGGTGGCGGCGGCCTCGAACAGTGCACTGCCGCAGTCACGACCAAGCACTCAGCTGCCTGCGCACGATGAGCGTGAGGTGCTGCCGTTCATGGACCTCGAGGAGGAGGAGACTCCCGAGCAGGCTGCCCAGGACTTCGAAGCTCACGTCTTTGTGAACCCGCTTCCTCCTGGCGAACGCCCGCTCGCGCCGGAGGAGGAACGCTATCTCCACGAGCCATCGGCATGGCGCATGAAGGGCGTGGGTCAACTGCGCTCGCTGGATTACTTCAGGTGGTACGTCGAGGAGGATTCCGAGGTGGATTATGCGGAGCAAGATGCACGTCGCCGTGAAGACGGGCGCGTGTTCGACATGGTTGCAGCGGGCAAGCAGAAGCGCAAGAACCTCGACGACTACGACCTCTGGTGGAATTACGAGCGAGGCTGGGTTTTGGCGTTCGAGTTGACGAGCGGGTTTCGCGCGGTCGCGCTCGGCGAGCGGCTGACCAAGAAGCTGCGATTTTTCCAGGCCGACGGCGCGCAGGGCAGGAAGAAGTTCCTGCACGATTCTGAGCATGCACCGATGCAGCTTCGAGTCTGGCAAGCACGCCCGATGAACCAGAGGTGAGTTGCCGCTTGGGCTGTGCGTGTGGAATCTGACGAAATGTAGTTTGTCGCTTGGGTATGACCCGCTGGGCCAGGTCGGCGTACGCACCCAATGTCCGAACTGGCTCAAGCTCGAGCCCGATGCGTACGCAGTGGTGTTTGCCGGTGCGCGCGACGTCGCTCGCATCGCCGCACAACGGCGACGCGAGGAAGAGGAGCGTCGCGCCGCCGAGGAGCAGCGCCTCGCCGAGGAGCAGCGTGTCGTCCAGCAGCAGCGTGGCGTGCGACAGGTTGGCGCACCGGTCGCCCCCGTCGTGCGGCCCGCAGTCGCTTCGGCTGTCTTGCCCAACGCAACCGTGTTCAAGGGCCCTAAGCCGAACAAACGGAAGGACAAGGGCAAAAAGCAGGGCAACCAGGACAACGACGCCGGCGGCGAGGATGCAGGAGTCAGCGACGCGCGAGTCCCCCAGAGCGACTGGAACCTCATCAGCGCGCTCACGCCACGCGTGCCCATGTTCGACGGCGTCACGCTGCCGGAGTATGCATCGCCTCCGAATAGCGACCCCGACTTCGCGACGTACAGCTGGCCCAGTGAGACATGGCGCCGCTATATCATATGGGACGTCGCTGAGTTGCTATTCCGCTTCGAGTTTTACGCTCTGGACGCGTTTCTGCGTCTCCAGTATCCGCGCGCGCCGGCGTTGGCTCAGCAGTCGAACCTGGAGCGCCTGCATGCGATTTTTGCGGTTTGGCAAGGCGAGAATTTCTTGCCAAATGGCGCCAGTCCGCTGACTGCGGCGGACTGGCGAACGAGAGAGCCCGCCGTGCGCGCGCGTTCGCGCAGATCGTGCAAACCTGGCCGCGAACATCAATACCGGACGCGCCCGTCACGTTCACTCAGCACGAGTTCGAGGCTTTCGAGCGCGGTGTGTGAGCGCATATGCGCAGACATACACGGACTACCACTGGCGCGAGGCGCCGTTTCCTTTCTGTTACCCCGACGTCGTGCCGTTCTCGTAAAATGTATGTTCTGAACTGCTATATCTCCTCTTGAAGAGCAAAATGTATATAGCAAGTCGCATGACATGACTGTGAAATTGGTTTGTAGGAAATACAGGAGCGAGTCGTAATCAAAGCCGCGGCTCGAATGGTGGATGCGAATGTGAGCCGCGGCCCACGCGACATTGGTCGGTTGACCAGCTGGACAAGGTGAGCCCGTCAATACTTTTGCTTCAGATTTCTGATTGTACGGAACAGCACAAGTTGATGTCAGCTCTGCGCGAAAATCGTCATGCTGTCGCCCTGCAGCGATGTGCTGCAGTTTGCGCCGTGAAGCAAGCAGGGCGAGCGTCTCGACCGGTGTCTTCGAAAGCCAAAGATATGGAGTTGTCGAATGCGGATAATATCAGGGATGTGAGTACGCACCGAAAGTTACTTTGATACTGCGACTGAGGATTTCCAGCGCCCGGGTTTGATGAGAAACGCAGCTACAGGCTATCACCTTTACACAAGAAAACGCAGTTTGATTTTTCATGAACCAGAACAAAGAGGCAGACGAAGACAAGAAAGCGCGCAAGAAAAAGAGGAACCGACCAATCTCAAGAAATCTATCTACAATCAATCAGGCTGCTTTGCCGTTCCCGCACGAGTCCAACGCGTGGAATGCATACGCGCAAATGCTCGAGGAAAGGTACGCAAGTCCCGCAGCTTTTGCTGCGAATACGAGCCAGACGTCGCAGGGCGCGGGATGCACCCGGACAAAGTAAAGACTGCAAGGAACAACAATATACGAGAGGCAGGCCGCGAAGACGGAGAGTGCGCAAAAGGCCGGGGTAGCGAACTTCTCGAGACCGAGCATCTGAAGGCAGCGCGCGTGGACAAGGCCGATGTCCTGCACGGGGTGAGTGCAGCTCGCGCACGGAGAAGACACGCACGGCTAACGTTGAGCTGCGCATGGTGAGCGTGCGACGAGCAGCGCCAGCCACGTCGGTTGCGAGGAACGCGCGAGCAAAAACGTATGAATAGAGGTACGCGAGACCTGTCGCAGCGGTCGTAAATGCGATTGATTGTTTGGTGAGGGCTGGATTTTTCAAGGCGAAGTAGAATGCGCAGGCGAATATGATGCCAGAGCTCCAGCAGGCGAAAATGCAGAGCGCGCCAACAGCCGGGAGGACGAACCTCCCCAGTCCGAGCATTTGCAGGCATCGCACATGCACCAGACCAATTGCCTGCGGACAGTGAGAAAACTCAAATGACCTGACGAGTCGCACCTGAGCCGTTGCAGGACGAACGCGCCTGGCGGGATCCTTCGGACGAGTTGCGGTCTCGTCGTCCTCCTGTTTGCTGGCATAACCCGCGGTGTCGACGACGAATTCGTGTACGAGTACGGCCGTTTCATGCGTGTGTGTAGGAGCAGCCAGCACAAGCCCGGAATCGACGGTATGGTTCTCGCCGATGGAGCCGCCCAGACGCGCATTCGAGTTTCTGCAATCCGCGTGCGTCAGTCGCTCGGCGAGCAGGCCAGGTTGATAATAGAGTACGCACGACTGAGAGTCCGTCGCGGCGGGCATATCGCCGAGCGTCTTCGCGCAGTCCGCGCGAAGACGGTGGACGGGGTGCTGGCTAGCCTCGCCCGCACGTTCGAACGCCGGCGCGCCATCTGCGCGAGGACGCTCGACGCGCAGGCTGGGCTGGTGGTCGACGTCGCCAGGCCGCAGCTCGCGCGAGCTGTACAGGGCGGACCCTCTCGCGCTGTCGGGGCCCAGAGGCTGCGCGAGGTGCTGGCGCTGGCCAGCCCCACGTTCGACCGCCGGCGCACTTTCTGCGCGAAGAGGGTCGACGCGCAGGCCGGGCAAGCGTCCGGCATCGTCCACCTGACGGCGGTCATCGCGCGGGCCATCGAACGCCGGCGCACCGTCTGCGCGAACACGGTCGACGACGGGCTGGCCAGCGTCGCCCGCACGCTTCGACCGCCGGCGCGCCATCCGCGCGAAGACGGGCGACGTGCGGGCCGGGCTGCAGCTCGCCGTCGCCCACCTCCCGGCGCTCCGCGTGCGAGCCGGCCAGCGACGGCGCGCCATCCGCGCGAAGTCGCTGGGCGAGGAACTGGGCGGCCTCGCCCGCACGCGCGAACGCTGGGTCGTCCACCTCCCGGCGCTCGCGCGTGCGAGCCGGCCAGCGACGGCGCGCCATCCGCGCCGGTCGCTGGGCGAGGAGCTGGGCGGCCTCGCCGCGACGCGCGAACGCTGGCGCGCCATGCGCGCGCAGAGACGGTCGACGGCGGGCCGGGCTGCAGCTCGCCGCCGTCCAAATGCGCGCGCTCCTCGTGCGAGCCGGCCAGCGACGGCGCGCCATCCGCGCGAAGTCGCTGGGCGAGAAGCTGGGCGGCCTCGCCCGCACGCGCGAACGCTGGCGCATGCAACTGCGCGCGCTCTTCGTGCGAGCCAGCCAGCGACGGCGTGCCATCCGCGCGAAGGCGATAGACGTGCAGGCCGGACTGGATCTCGACGTCGCGCGCGCTTGACGGACGACCGGGCGAGTAAGTCGCATCGTCGAGCGTCGGTCCGCCCTCCGCGCGAAGACCCGGCTCGAGCACGACGGGGTGATGCCCGAGCTCGCGCAGGCTCGACGGCCTGTCGATGTCTGCCGCGCGCGCTGGCGAGAGCTGTTCGACGTGCTCTGGAGGGCGGCCAAGCGGGTGGTCTGTGGGGCGCGTGCGGTGGAGCGGCAGCGCGCTGTGCGCGCGGCGGCGAACATGGTGAGCTTGATGTTGTTCTCCACGCGAGTAGGCATACGGCGCCGATGGCGGTCGGCGGTACATGCTGGATGGGCCGGTGTGTGGAAGAGTGAAGTATGAACTGTCACTCTTGACAGCAGCCGGACTCAAGCATCGTTTGCTTCCCACTAGATCTCTGAATGCTACAAATTATGCCATAAAACAGTCTTATCAGAGTGATTTCTCGAGATCTAGTGTGATCCGGGTTTTACCCATGCCGGTGTTCGAACGGGAGAACAAGGTGGTTAATACAGGAAGAACGTCTCGGTCCCATCGCACACCGCCGAAAACTCGCAGCAGCGGAACGAGGGAGGCAACGGCGTGCGTGTCGAATTGTACATACGAGCAGACTGTGACTGACCATTCTTCGATGCGGTTCATCGCGTCCATGTGGGAAAATGGGTCAGGAAGAGCGCCGCCGAAATGGCGTCCTCAGCAATCGCGACGAACGGCTCGTTGTCCCACGTTCTCGATCCTCGGCTCGATGATGCATGGAGTGGTGTCCGTGGCTGTAATAGGTCAAGGCTTCAGCCAACGCTTCAGTATGAAATGCCACAGCGCCGAGTCAAAATGCTTTTACAGACGGGATGACGCTCAGTATCATTGTTACGGGGTTTCCCGAGCAAGAGAAGCTCTTATATGAGCCCGACAGCATACCCTCGGAGATTTCGAACATGTGCATGCGCCATCATTGGTTATGTGCCCGCGTGCGTATGTGTTGCACCGGCCGCGGGGGTGCTGCGTTTATATGAAGCAGATAGTGAACGCCGCGGTGAACGTTGGCCAAAGGCATTGCTGCTTTTGGGGACACGGATTACAAGTTCTGCTGTGACTGTATTGGGACACTTGAGTCCAAAATCGGGGACAGCGCTATCTACAAAATGGGACTACTATCCCGGAAGCGGCCTCTTCCGGATATCCGGAAAAATAACTTCTTACACATTCACTTGGAGGAAACCTGTGGTGTGTCCGAACAGAGGCCCGAGGCATCCTGCAGGGCCTGCTGCAGTGCCTCCAAGTCGAGGTCTGTGTCTTAGTCGAAATGAGGATATGTTTATCGTGAAGAAAAAAACTCACCGAACTCAGGCGTCACAGGACAATTGTCCCCGCGCTCAGCAAGCTCCACCTGAGAGCCGGCCTTGGGCAACACCCTTTGGTGCTTGTATTGCCATGCACCTAGAATAGCGATGGCCGTCACAGCACACAAAAACGAAACCGCTCCGATAACGAAAGCGGAGATTGTAAGCATGGCTTGAGGGCAGTGGGGGATGTAGCAGTTTTGAGGAAAGGGTAGTTGGGCAAACGGCCTGTTCCGTGCCCCACTGTAAATGTTCGCCGCTGCCACCTGATGACAGGTGTCTAAGTGATCTGCACCTGTAGAATCATTACCTCATTGCTCATTTTCCCTTGTATCATTCGCAGTCATATTCTGGAATCAAGTTACTGTACACTGTCTCATGGGAGAGCAACCACCATGAGCTGAGAATCTGAAGTCAGGACCCTTGCAGATCATTAGAAGCATTCCAATTTAAATTGTCAGTGCCTCGTGGCTAACTCATGGGCGCTCGATGATGTGTAAGGGGAGTTAGGTTAGGTTAGGTTAGGTTAGGTTAGGGGTTAGGTTAGGTTAGGTTAGGTTAGGTTACTAGAACGTTTTCATGTTTCCTGAGGCGGCTGTGCATCTCTGAACCTTATTTGTGATGTCTAACATAATTTTTTACCCCTTAGAAAATATTTTGTCTGGAGCAGGTTTTCCACCGGAATTCCACCTGGAATCCTCCTGGAACCAGGGGGCAATGTCAGGTTCTCCCAATACTTGAAGAATCCCAACGTCTGTCTGAATTCTTCTTCAAGCAGATATAGGTGCTCAACTGCTCGGCATACTCGGGCATGGGCATCGAACCATTCCACTCGGAGCACTGGTGGGCGGCATTAGATCTGAGATCTGATTTTCCTGCAAGGACTTACATTCTTCCTCCCAAGTTGTAACATCTTGATCTGGGAAGAGCCCTCTGGCCCACAGCTGGTCATCGTCTATGTGATTATTGTGGGCTGCTGCCTCCATCCAAAACCATGCAATGCGACGTTTTGAACGTCCAATTTGCTTCACAGAAGTAATGTTATTGTTATCTTTGAACAACGACTTGAAACTTACTTGGGTCAAGTCGGAGGGGAATAAGCTCGTTGTCCAGCAGTGGTGGATACAACTTCTCAAGTGCTTCAGCTTCAGCTGAGTCACAGGTCGAAAGCAGCTTCTGCAGTTCGGCCTCCGTTCTACACTCGCCAACGCCCCCATCGACTTCCCTGCCACACCGGCCAGTCCTCCATCCACTATGGGAGGTTGCGCGTGTGCTCTATGGGACTCTATGGGACGCTCATATCGGTCGCGTTCCCACGCTCAGTTGCGGTCTCGGTTTTGCCACATTGCGGGCTCTGCCCTCTGCGCTCTCGGTCTCGCCATGCCGCAGCGTGTGCACTCTCTGGTCTCAGTCTCTTCCAGATACCCGCCCGATATCCCGATAGGCATGGACTCTAGTTTAGTATACTGTAGAGCTAATAATTATTACCGGGGACGTTGGGCCGTGACATGTCGGAGACATTACCTTGGGGTGCCCGTGACATGTGACATTGCCACACAAGCTGAGAAAAAAATCGCTGAATCGGTACTTCTCAGCTTGTTCTCAGCAGGACAAAGCACAACTAGACTGTGAGAAAGATGCCTTGAGTAAAATTATCCATTTCAGGGTTGTTTCCAGGTCTCCTCAGGTATCTGAAAGCCTGGTATGGACAGTGCAGTGATAATCATGGTGTTGACCACTGAGATTCTGAAGGGATAGTGTGAGATTTGCCGGTTTTGTAGTTATACATGCTGCGCGCCGAAGGTGCGCCGCTCCCGACAGTCCTAAGTGAGGAATTGACTGCCTGAACACCGTGACATCCTGTTACCAGGAGAGGCCTGTGACACGTTACAAAACACATTTATTACCAGGCCGTGAGGCCTCCGTGACGCATGACACGGTAATAATTATTAGCTCTACAGTATTCCTTTCCACCTTCGCTTTGTCGCCGCTCTCGGTATTCACCCCATTCCTCGCTTCCCTTGCGACGCCGATGCTCCCTCGGTCCCTCTTTTATTTATGTGTTTCCCTTCGGTCATCACTCCGGTGTTCAGCCCTTCTATCCCACATCTCGGTACTGCCTGTGTGGTGGTGTGGCTGCGCTCTCCTTGCTTCCGGTCACACTATAGTTACCGGCTATCGCTGATCGGTGTACTCTAGGTTGGATCTTGACTGTCATATGCCAATAACATGCCTGGCCTCTCCTCCTCCTGAGTACCTCGTCTGATCTGTCTTTTGGTGCACTCTGTGACATGAGGTCAACAATCCATCGGTAGCACTGGCTCCTTCATAGTCCCGAGCAGCCGTATTACCTCCAGCTGGGCTCCCACAGCTTCGCCGTCCTCAGTCTCGTCGGCACCTCCGTCTTCCAACGCAGGCAAGATGGAGGTAGTCGTGTACTTCTACTATTCGGTGAGTAGAATTGTTCAATTAAATGCTCATCCAGCTCATAATTTTTAGGAGTGCGATACACCCCTTCGCCAGGTTGCATACATCTTTCATCTGTGGCGTCCTCTCACGCAGAAGTGGTCCACCATGTTCCGCGATGGGATGACATTGGTTGGAGCAAATGAGTTCCTCATCATCAAGACCTGCAACCTCGAGAAGGATCCCCTTGGGCTGGACATTCTCAAGTCAGCGCTGTCGCACGCGGTCTACATGCCCCGCGCTCTGCCTGCTGACTCCATTGCGCACTACTAGGACTTCGTCCCCAAGTATATGAGGCGCTCAGGAATTGCTCCTTACAACTCTGGCGCTTCGTCGGCCGCAGCTACAATTGCCTCGTCCAGCAAAACTACGCTCGAGGATATGCCTGCTCCATTGGCCTTTTCACGGGTCCGCAAGTGCAAAGGGACAAGGGAGAGGAAGAGCGCACATTGCACAGGAGGGAGGGGTGGCGGCCAAAGGGTTGCGTGGTGGCAGACGCAGTTGGCATGGGGGTGGGGGTGGGTGTTTGGAGGCGGATGCTGGCTGCGACTGCTCTGTGGCCAGAGTGAACCAGAGCGCACAAAGGGCGAATGGGGTGAATGTGCGTACTTCGAACAGAATGGGTTCTGTTCTGGGGCTCGTTGGAGCAGACCTGACGGCTGGAGCGTGTCCAGGCCGTCGTGTTCGCGATCTGCAAAATGCTCTGACACGGAGTGAGCGGCCACGGCAGATGGACGAAGTCTTGACTTACCTTTCGTTGTAGACAATTGCAAGCTGGGTTTGACGTCCAGACTTGGCTTTTTTGCCTGCACGGCAAACGGTGATGATCATTGAGGCAGTTTACATATTTGTTATCAATAATAATGTGTTATCATATCAAATTGTTATCGCCTGAATATCAATATGAGGCCGTGTTCACTCACACGGGATATGTGCTCAGAGATGAATCAGGTTCGAAATATACAGCAAATAATGGTTGTGGATGCAGATACATGCTGGTTTACCTTCTACGTAAAAACTTCAAGGCTTAGGATACATCCAAGGTGTGGTTTACCTTCTTCGTAGAAACTTCCAGATGCATCCCAGGATGCATGCAGAGGATACATCCAGGGTCTGGTGTACCCACTATGGACAAACTTCCAGACACATCCTGCATTCAGGGGACACATCCTGGGATGCATCCAGGGTCCTCACCTTCTACGGACAAAGTTTCAGATGCATCCCATGATGCATCCAAGGTTGGACTTTTCCCCTCAGGTCATAGCATCCCCAAGGCCCTCCATATATCATAAGCTTTTGCTAGGGTCAGATGCATCTTTATGTAAGCAGGTGATTACAAGATGCATCTCAACTGGGAGGAGTATAGGAGCATGGAGAAATACAGAGCAGTAACCGTGCTGGGCTACTGGCAGTGATGGTGGCTCTGGAGAAAACTAACCCAAACCACAAGATTGAGATTTTTGCTGACTCTGAGAATGTCCTGCGCAGCATTGCAGAGTGGGCTCCCGCGAGTAAGGAGCTAGGATGGTCGTGCGCAAATGGAGATATACTATAACAGATCCAAATGATCATAAGCCCACATGGGGCCGGAGTTTACCTCAAACCGGCGAAATCAAAGCATCAGTCCATGCATGCCCAACAGGTCGCTGATCTTGCGCATAGAGAATCCAAGATGCAACGCCCTGATGGGCCATACATTTTTCTTTCTTTTTGGAGTGTCAGCAGGTGCTGCAACCACTTTGTGGCCCAGCAGTCCCACCTTCCCTAGTCCAAAAGTACCAGGCAGATCTTTTAATCAAGCCTGTGAAGAACAGCTTATTTGATATATTCCGACCGTGAACCCAGTGCTGTGAGCCTTCTGTGCTGTGAGGCTGATAGATCTTGCTGAGAGTAATATATCCACAGTCCCGATTGTATCACCATATCCCAATGATAACCTTAGCAATATCTCTGGGCCATGTACAGCGCTGGTGAGTATCATGGTCATCCCCGACGTTATCACGATTTTGAGTATCTGGGATACACGGGTTGCAACTATTTTATCACTGCATCTATTTTATCACTGGCCCTCCATCTACCAGAGCTCGCTTCCCAAGGCTATAGCCTCACAAACTGAGCTTTGATACATGACTGAGTCCTGATAGATCATGGATAATTCATTGAGCAGGCATTGGCAGTTGATTTGTACCTGCCACCAGAGACAGCTGTCATAATACATGGACAGCACCTGTCAGACAGCTGACATCTCGAAATACCTTGCCTGTAATTAATTGATGTCTAGTGATTAATCCTGGCTCGGGATTCAATTACAACTCGGGTCGCAAGTCTGTAGCCTTGCCAGACTGTGCTGATTATCCAAGCTCCTGATTAATCACAATACTCTGATCTATCATGATCCTAGGGCATACTGGTGCCGGTCTCATTCTGCAAATCTTAGCTCATAGAAGCAGTATGGCGTGTTTGGCGAGGCGTTCAAGCTGCACCCGCAAGCGCGTGCCAGGACAAGACAGCTGATTGCAGCTTTGTGGTGCTCAGGCTGTCAGCCAATGCGAGAATCATCTAAATTCTAAATTGTTCAAGAAGTAGTTACTGTTCAAGCTGTAGTAACGTCTCCTCCCTTTGACTTCCTGCGGGCCGTTGACTTCCCTTGGGGCTGCGGTGGATGCCGCTTACGGAGGATACGAGTACTGCTACCAGGATCTGCAGTGGTTGCTGCGCGCCTGCGTGCATATGTCAGAGAGGGAATGAACACTGGCAATGACCTACTTTTGACCGCGCTTCGTTGCCTGTGGTGCAGGCTTAGATGAGCCACTTGAGCCACTGACAATGTCCACATCCATGGACACGACCGCGCCCGCGTCCCCGCTCGCGTTCCCGCCCGCGACTGCGCCCGCGCTCGCGTTCCCGACCCTGCCGCCCGCGACTGCGCTGGCGCCCGCGTTCCCGCCGGCGCCCACGTTGCCGCTACTCGCGACTGCACCCGCGTTCCCGCCCGCGACTGCGCCCGCGCTCGCGTTCCCGACCCGCCGCCCGCGACTGCGCCCGCGCTCGCGTTCCCGACCCCGCCGCCCGCGACTGCGCTGGCGCCCGCATTCCCGCCGGCGCCCGTGTTGCCGCTACTCGCGACTGCACCCGCGTTCCCGCCCGCGACTGCGCCCGTGCTCGCGTTCCCGACCCCGCCGCCCGCGATTGCGCTGGCGCCCGCGTTCCCGCCAGCGCTCGCCACGCTCGAGTTGGCGCTTGCATTGTTGCCACCGGCGCCTGTGTTGTCGTCGCCGCCCATGCTTACATCGACGTCTCCTGTTGAACCAGCCGCCGAATCGGAATTGCGTGGGATGGCACCCGTTCTGAGTCGGGAAGAAATTAGATACTGGAATAGTCTGCTATATCACGAATACACCGAATACGCGCACTTATTTTTCTTCCTGAGCTCGGACTTGAGGTGACGCGCGCGCTCCTCCGCGATCCAAAGATTGACGATGTCCTGCTCGAACACGAAGCGCTCCTCGCTTGGCACGGATCTGCGGTCTATGCTGCACTGGCGAACATGTTGGTACACAGCCCGAAACTCAGGCTCCGTCATGTTCGATGGGTTGGTGAACCTCGTATTCTCCGGCAGGCGGGCCGGTGACACGAAGTCGGCCGGATTCTTGTCGATGTCATGCCAAAATTTGTCGACATCAAGCTGGGCGAAGTCGCAGTAAACTGGGGCTGTTAGGTAATATAACTCGTCAAATAGGTTACGCACGCCTGAATAGTAGCTCCCAGTAGTGCTGCAGTTCTTTGCGACGCTCCACAAGTATGTCTCCGGTGTCGTCGGGCTTGAGCTCGGTCAGCTCGAAGACAATCTTGTCTGAACAGATTATTTAGAAGTTGTTGCACCAACAACAAACATTGCGGAGACGTACCCTTTGCGTCCCTGTTTATGAATTGCGTCCACGCGCTGGACACATGCGTTTTGAATTCCTCCGAGTCATGCCAGCGATCAGTTGGGGTGCTCGATACCTGACCCCTGCAAGAATATCAGCGCAGCACAAGTACAAAGATGCGAATTACCTGAAGCGCTTCAGGTGACGATCCTCCTCGCCAATCCAGTAACCAGCAAACTGGAAAACCATGGTTGTTCCATAGCAACCACGCTCCATCTTCTTCTGCAGGATACCATTAAGCCAGCTGGCGAAGGCCTGCTGGCGACTACACATTGTCCAAAGATCAGTAATGTGACGAGGCAGTATGTAGAGAGCACGCACTCTTGGACTGTAATCACAGCCGTCTCCTCGCGATCAGCCGCCTCTTTGCGCTCCCGAGCAAGTTCCTTCCATTCGTCTTGTTCGGATTGGGGAAGCATTGAGAATTCACGCTTGAGAACAGTTTTCCGTGCCCCAATGAAGCCTGGCGGCATCTGATGATTAGCTGCGCCCAGGGGCATACCGAGCTCATTGCAGACGAGCTTGCGAAGGCGCTCCTTCTCGGTCACAGCCCAGAGCTCCATGGCACTTGTTGCGCGGTACGGATTCACCTCGCTCACACCTCCCTGGGCCTCGAATGCTGCGAGCGTAGCCAGGTGGCCGGGCCGAGTGTGGTTTCGGAAGTAGCTGACGGCGCGCTGATTCAAAGCATCATCAGAGCTGCACGCAGAGCTGCATGTGAGACGATTTGTCAATGTACCTCGCGAAGCTCATCCGACGTGAATCGGGCCTTGCCTCCGATGAGATTCCCAGCAAAGTCGGGCTGCGCGAATGGTTGCTGCTCGTAGTCCTCCATATGATGGGCAAGCAACTCGCCCCATTTCACGAGTTTGGTGTCACGGCGGGTGTCGTCGTAGCGTGCGTCTGCCATGGCGCGTAGCTTTGGATTTGCCCACTCGAGAAATGCAGCGGATAGCACGGACGGAGGGGCCATGGTGAGTTGGCAAGGGGTGCACAGAGATTGACTGCAGACTGGGACTCCATGGGGACATGACCCTCGTGTTTAACAATGCCAGTGTCTATTCAGCGTAAATCCATACACTGAAGCCCTTGAGACGGCGCCTGGACTCATTTGTCAATGAATGTTGTCAATGAATGCTCCCTGATCTCCCAACAGAGACAATGTTTATATGGACCCAAGCTACCGGATTGGCGATCAGACCTGAGATAGTCGAGAGAAGGCAATCGTGAGCATAAAGATTGTATATGCGCCAGAGCTGGGTGCAAGGACAAATAGATTCTGAGTTGAGTAGAGTAGAGTCGCGAAATATATTTCTTAATCAAGTTGCGTCATAATCTCGCGTTTGAGATTTGTAACTCCGCACAACCCAGGTTGACCCTGTTACGAGCTCTGGCGCACACACTGTGGCACCTCCGCCTGCCGGTACCATGCATTTGCCTACCATCGTCACCGACACGTCAAGCGCCATTGGGGCTGCACGCTGCCTACGGCGTCTCCGGCCCCTCTGTGCACCACATGGTTCGGATTCGCGGTCTCCAGGGCCCTTCAGTCGTCGTGCTCACACTAAATAGGCCCACAATTGTCAGTACTTTCGCCTTTCCTTAAGGGATCCTGGCCTGACCGGCGCCTTCTGCACATCACCGCGGCGCCGGCCCCCCGTTGTAGCACATGGTTCAGATTAGCGGTCTCCAGGGACCTGGCATCCTCTTCCAGCCCGAGGGCATCTACAAGGCAAGATGGATGTGTCGAAGAAGGTCTTGCCCACGCTCGCTTACGGCGGTGCAAACGTCAAGGTAAGTACGATGCGCTTCTTGCGTGGCTTCGCAGTCACTGAATGCTTGTACGGTACGTGATGACCGCCTCCGCGCGCTTAGGGTCGGACAAGCTCCGCGTCGTTGCGGACATCAAGCTCGTTGAGCCCATGGCGCGTTGGGAACATGTCGCAGCGAAATCTGTGACAGAATCCGCAACGAGGTTGCGGCGTTGCGAGTCGGGTCACAACAGCCCGCAATGTTCACTCGCAAGACTCTCGCAACTAAGCCGTGCGCAAAGTTGTGCTCGGCGTCACGCGCCGGCGCCGCTGGCACCATCATGGCACGACCGTGTGGCCGTGTTGCTCTATGAAGTGAGCAACTTGGTTGCTCATGGTTTTTTCGTCGCTGACGCTGTTCAATAGATTTCGTCTTCCCCGCTGCCTCCTTCCTCCCCGCCGCCATGTCCTCTTCGCTCTGCCACGGGCTGAACGTTTGCTACACATGGTGAGTCCGCGCGAATTTTCCCTTTCATTTTTGAACATCCCGCGGCTGACTCTGCCTCCCAGTCGTGCCCATCGTCCTCCTGCCGTCGACCGCGTCCCCGCCACCTCACACTGGGTCCGAGGCCGCGCGGCGAGCGCAATTGCTCTCGCATTACAACCTACCCGTCCGGCGTCGTGCTGTCACTGCCACGGGCAATGAGTGCTCGCAGGCTGCATGCTGTGATTCTGGTGAGTCGGCGACCTTTTTCGCTTTGTTTTTGAGCTTCCCACGGCTGACGCTGTCTGCCAGTCCCGCCCATTGTCCTTCCCGCCGTCAGAGCGAGAGCACGCCCACTACTGTTGGTTTCTTCTCACTGCGGCTGTGGGCCCGGCGTTCTACGTCCCTCGCCGCCAGCATCCCCACCTCCGCCGACGACTGTGTGTCCAACATACTGCCCATCATTGCATCTTCACGGGTGCGAGGCCACGCAGTGAGCACCGCGACTCCAGCATCTCGCTGTCACCGCCGCGGGCGATGAATACATGGGGTGGGACGAGCGAAGGGGGCTGCGCTACACGTCGATATATGGTGAGTCACTGCGCTTTTTTCCTTCATTTTCGTGCGTCCCGCGGCTGACCCTGCTTGCAGGTGCTGGCGCTTCTCTGCGTCGCCGTTGACTCGCACTCGCACGTTACTCACACCCACACCACCAATGCCATCCTGCCGTCCGTACGCTCTCCACCACTATCAGCGCCAGCGCCTCCCAATGTCTGTTCGCCATGCCCATCCCGCCGTCTGCTCGCTATCTCCGTCCCATTGTGTCCGACGTCATGTCTGACGCAGTCCGCGGCACGCGGCGCACATCCCATCAACGACGGCTGCGGCCATCCTCTCGCGGCAGCAGCACCCGTCTTCCATCGCGTGCTCGACGCCTCTTGCACCCGCCGTCGTTCCCTGCCGTCATCCGCTCGCGCCCGCTGTGTCGAGTCTGTGCCGCCGCCACTCGTCGCCATCTCGGATGTCACCCACACCGTGCTGCATGTCTTCGGCGCTGCGGTACATCCACCATTGGGAGCTCCCTGCCCACCGTCTGCTGCTGCCGTCGTGTCCGCCCCTGCCGCCGTCTCACCACGCCCAGCGTCGATCCCACGGCCACCCGCGTCGTGCTCAGCATCCTGCGACCGCAATCAAGTTCTTGCATCGCACACACTGAATGTGCTGCGTATGGGCGAGGTCTTTCTTATCGATGACGCGGATGCGCGAGACGAGTGCCCCGAGGTCGCCATTATCCAGCTTGTTATCATGTGTCGGACGTTGTGCGCAGTCAGCAAAAATACAAGAAAATCGGTCAATAATTCGGGGCCCATTTCCTAAGGAACACTATGACCTGGGAAATATAATTAAGTATCTAATGAGCATATTCCCATGTCAACCCAAGTCTTTGAAGGTGTATTACCTGCCGGAAGGCCATTACCGCCGAGGGATTTGCCGTCCTCAGGCGCCACGCATGGAGATAGTATCATGTGTCGTCAAATACCGCACGCGCGTGTTAAACGCGCCTTCGTGTGAGTGCCGATGCTTATGGTGCCTGCATGCACACCGTCTAGGCCAGGAGTAAGCCCTGCACGAGCGTGTCAGAGACGTCTATGAAGGCGCTTCAGTGCATGAGCTCGCCACGAATGCTGCAACGGAGCGGGGAAGTGCGATGGGCATGGTGGAGGTAGGAGGACAAGAGGTCTTAGAAGAGGCGGCGGGGTTTGGAACGCGTTGCGGCGCTGCGTGAGGTCAGTAGCTCATGGATATGTTGCATGTATCGGGGTCGTATTAGAATTAAATGATAGTGATAATTGGTCATATTGATCATATTGATCGTGTATGAGCGGCATATTGTGGTTGAAGTAAACGAATATAGCCGACATTCTCCACCGTATGCAACCGGCTTTACGCGGTGAACCCCCGAACGGTCTCCGCTCGAGCCTTACTTGACCCACCCAATCCGTTGCACGCCAGCAGTCCGCCGCCCACCCCCGACACTGTTACCTAGCGCCTCCCACTCCCCGTGTTGCCCACACTCGCTCGACAGGCTTTACGTCTCCGAGCACCCTCTGCAGTTAGGAACAGCCAACTTGGCGTCCTAACCGCAGCCAACTTCCCGCCACCACGATGGTGACCCCATACATCCCAGAGATACGCACCTACGCCATGCCGAACCGCCTCGCCTCCAAGACAGAAACCGTTTCGTCCTACACTACTGCTACAACTACTACTATGTACAACGGGCACATCTTCGTCGCTAGCAGGGCTCTGCTCGGCCCGTTCTGAATCGAGAACGACCAACTTGCCTCGACAGAGACTTTTTGTTTCTTTTCTGACAACCTCTCCCTGCTCTCACCGAACCGCCAGACGCCCAACACGCTGCTTGCTCGCTCGGCCTTATTAACTCTCCTCCGGTCACGCCGACCGTGTATGCTGCCTGACTGCTGAAAGTCTTCGTCACCAATCGAAACCACCCCCCCCCCACCAAATGAACTCTCGAATTATAGACAACACGGTCGTTGCGGGTGCCAAGCGTATCCCCCGCTGGCACCCGTATGCCCAATGCTCGCCCGACGCATCCAGTGCGTCGGGCGAGTCATCCTCCTCATCTCCCGTCTCCTCCAAACGCCCTCTGGTGGCGAGGACGGCACGTCCGTCTGCCTTTCGCGTGCCGCGAGCCGCTCTGGCGACGCGCAGCGCACCACTCGAGTTCGTCTCCATCGTCCGTGCTGAGCACGGCCTCTCCGTCCCAAGGCACGATTGTACGGCCAATGCTCTGATTTCGAAGGAAGACAAGCTCAGAAGTGCGCGGTGCCTTGTTGGTGCGCCTCAGCTATTGTGACTGAATCGTGTTGTTGTGCGCTAACGCCCAGCTCCGCAGAGCGCGCAATGAATATTCTCCACAGCGCGTGGAATACAGTCGAAACGAGCCCGTTCCCCGTTGCCGCCAACACATCCAGCGACGCCGCGGCCACGCCCAGCGTGAATTCATCCCGCAGCGCGCCACCGTCACCATATGACGGGTCGCAATACCCGTACCAGTCCACCGCCGAGCACATGCCGCTCAGGCATCTCATCCACGAGTTACTCCGTCGCTCCCGCACCAACTTTATCACACTGCAAACCGCTTTATGCTACGTCGAGGCCATCGCTGCCCGTCTCCCGTCCCTCGTCAAGGAGGAGGCCGAGTTTATGCACAAGCGTGCCGAACCCGGCTACGTCCCTCAGCCCGACGGTTCGCATAGACGGCTTCGCTGTGGTTTTGCGCTAATATGGTTTCAGATGAGAACCCCGAGGTCCCTGCGCTGCCGTCGCCTCTCCTTTGCCCCCGTCGTACATTCCTCGCATCCATCCTCCTCGCGTCCAAGTTCCTGCAAGATCGGTCCTACTCCAACAAGGCGTGGGCAAAGCTCACTGGGCTTGCCGCCCGTGAGGTCGGCCGCTGCGAGCGCGTGCTCTGCGCTGCGCTTGACTATCGTCTTTGGGTTGGCAAAGGATCCGAGCCGGCTCCTGTCATCGAAGGCCTGGACATGGCCCCGGTCGTGGCGATCGACGCTTCTTATGAGCCGGAAGTTGTTCGTGATCCACCGCAGATGTTGCGCAAGACGCGCAGCGACGTCGCGCTTGCATCCCGCTATGCGTCTGCACAAGCAGTCGATGTGCCGACGCCGCGCACTGTCAAGGCGCTCCCGCTGCGTGCTTGCAAGACGCTGCCTGCGCCCGCAGAGGACGAACCTGTCGCGGGTCTGTCCAACTGGAATGACTGCGCGCTTCTCACGTCGCCTGCACCGTCGGATCCGCAGCCCTCCTGTTCGCAGGAATCCTACTCAGACAACTTCTCCTCCTCGTCGCAATCGCCGGATTTGCTGTGCTACTCGCAGTCATCCGCCGGCTCGGTCGCGTCGTTCGAGGTCAGCACGCCACCGGAGGACATGTACTCGGGTCTGCACGACCACGAGTCGGCGTTCATGACGCAGCCCTTTGCTTACTCCTCCAAGACCTCGTACGTAGACATGGAATCTGCAGTCAACGTGTCAGAGGTTGTCGGCGGTCCCAGTTGGCAGTAATACCGGCATCGGTCTTACAGCTAGCTGCCCGCACTTCAAGCTCGACACTCATCTCCTCGCCCTCTCCTCCCTCTTGCGACACTCGACTCGTCTATGAATACTCCCTGGGTCTGGTTAAGAAATATGCGGTCCTGTCTATGCCCCCTCCTCTACCTACTTTCTTATTGTGTATGTCGACTCTCAGTACGGTGGCGCATCTTCTGGATTGGTCGCACATGTACGACAGCCCCCTCCTTGCCTCGATTTTTTTGTCCTGCCCTTTTGCTCTCCTGCGTCAATCTACTCCTGAATACAACAACGCTACCCAACCCTGCGAGGACCCGCGGACACCGGCGCCGCAAGGAGGACCTTCCCTGGACGTCGCCGCGGTCTTCGTCGCGCTCAACCTCACAGGTGAAGGCGCCTTTCCTTACGGGCACTGGCGTTTTACGCCCGACAGTTCGCATTGAAGGCTTCGCTATTCGTTTTTACGCTCATATTGTTTCAGATGAGAACCCCGAGGTCCCGCGGGCCGCGTCGTGCGCGCGTGCTGCGACGTCATTGCATCCGGGTATATTCCGCACATATTCCTGTCCAAGTCGTCGTATATGGGATGAATCTGCCCGGGAAAAAATGCGGACTGTATGTCTGTCTTCAACCGGCTTTACGCAGTGGTTGCCCGACCTGGTCCTGTTGCACAACGTCATTGATGGCTCGGCGTCATTGATGGCTCGGCCGTGATCTCCTGTGAGTGACGGGACAAAATTGAGACCAAGTTCAAGAAAGAAAAAAATAGTCAAAATTTTCTATGGTTTATTAGATGCCTTTCAAACAATAACAACAATGAGAAAAACTCTAGGAGGAAAAATCTAAATATAGGATACAAAGTATGCAAATGCACCTCGGCGGGCTTGAACTGGCGGCATGACGAGCCGTCCGTCCCCGACTTAACCACTCGGCAATGACTGCTACTTTAGCAATATCCTTTTAGACAATGTATCTTCATTCTTCATCGGCCACCACCACTTCCCACCCTGTAAGCATCAAACTCTGCTGCTATTATCTGCATTTGTCATTAATAACAAGAATCTACTTTTGCTGACGGGCAATGACGTCGTGCAACAGGTCCTGGGTCGGGCGACCAGTGACCTCTAGGGACTGGTCAGTTTGGTTGGCCGGTTTTGTCCGGATCTGCGAACACAGTGTCCTGTCCTCATGCCTCCTCGCGCGACAGCACCCAGCCGCAAGAAAGCTCGTACGAGTTTTGCTACGTTCTGTGAGGACGACACCGAAATCTCTGCGACAGTGCCAACCGACCTGGAGGCCGAATATACCGGGCATCGAGCTGCGAGTGGTCATGTTCCTGTTCCCAAGCTTTCTGGCCGTCATCCGCTGCTGCCCGCCGGACCAACTGCTGGGGTGCTCTTGCCTGAGAACGATGCGCCCGTCTGTGATAACCAAACAGATGAAGAACCTCTGCCTGAGCCCGAACCATCGGCGAGCCGCTATAAGGAAAGTGCTCAGTTGTTATCTGAACTCGAACTTTATTGACTCTTTGCCAACAGACGGTGAGCGAGCACATGCAGGAATTCCAGAAGCGGCAACAGGAGGTCCTTGGCTGCCTTTTTTCTCATGAATGCGATGCCCGCACGTCTGATAACTGCGCCTGCGATTCTGGGAAGGCTCGCATATATCGATGCCGCGACTGCTTTCTTCATCCAACCTGCTGTGACGTCTGCATCAAAGTAGCCCATCGTGGAAGCCCATTCCATCGTATAGAGAAGTGGACAGGCTCTTATTTTGCTCGACACAGTTTGCACGCGCTAGGCTTCGTGCTACATCTCGGTCACGATAGCTCTAGGTGCCAGAATGCATCCGCGCATCGCACACAGTCCATGGTCATTGTGCACACGAACGGCATTCATAGAATGAAGGTCTCATTTTGTGCCTGTGCTCCACTGGAGATAAATGCTGTCCAGCTGCTACGAGCCTTCTTGTATCCTGCAACATGGAGCCAGCCTGCGACCGCATTCACCTTCGAGCTCTTGAATCATTACCATCTTGATAGTCTGCAATCTCGAAAGCCGGCATATGATTACTGGGCAGTTCTTCGAAGGCTGACAGACAACACGCGCGTGGACCCCGTACCTGTGAGTGCACATGTCAGAGTGGTACCTTATTAATGATTATCAGGATCGATATGAAGATTTGCTTCGGGTCTCCAGAGAATGGAGAGTTTTGATGATGTTGAAGAGAAGTGGCCAGGAGCTTGGTATATCAGCTTTCCTTCCCAAGCAGAGCAAGTCGGTTGCGGTGATATGCCCTGCCTGCCCTCTTCCTGGATATAATCTCCCACCAAATTGGAAAGAACTTGTCAACGAGACCAACCGGTGAGGAAATTCTTCGCCTATATTCAAGCCAATTGAAATCTCCACAGCCACGAGTACACGCGGTTCCTCGGTATGGACGGTAACTATCACGCTGTCCGCAAGGCCAAACGGCACGATGCGGACGATGTGCCACTTCTAAATGGCCGGGGTTACTTCACGGACACAGAGCGATACAAGGAATACATGGCTCAGAATTCCACAGATGATGACAAAGAGGTGTGTCAAATTGACGTCGCGGCGTTACTACGAAGACTCAGTGTTTTAAGCATACTTCGAACTGCGCCAACCTCAAGAGCATGAAGTCAGTTGCGCGGCGGAAGGGTCTTGTCGTCGCAGGAATAGCTGCTGTCTTCTGCGTGCGACACAGCTTGTATCAACCAAACTCTACGGTCGATCTTGAAGTGGGCGAAAAGTATGTTGAGGACGGCGACAGCCATTGCCAGCTCATTATGCATAGATTCCGAATTCTGGACTACATCCTCGCAGAGTCTCTTGGTCCTGATCCTGATGCTGATCTTTACACCATATTAACCTGCGATAAGGGATGCCAGTACGTCGTCAATCTTGTAACAAGATTTTCGAAGGAATTCCCTGCGCTCGTTCCACACATCAAGCAGCTCAAGGTCCTTGTCCCTAAATTACACCTCCAGGGCCACAAGGAGGACTGCAGATACCAGTACTCATTAAATTACACACGGTACTGTGGTCGGACCGACGGTGAAGGTGTCGAACGGCCGTGGGCACACAGCAACGACACAGCAAAGATTACCCGCGACCAGAACCCCGGTCATCGTCAAGACACGTTTGACGATTGTAATGGTGACTGGAACTATAGAAAGCTTGTTGACATGGGTAAGTCGGCATAGACGAGACATTCTTTGGACTGATAATCTTTGCGCAGCGTCGTCAATCCTTTCCAAGCTCAGAGAATGCTACAAGAACCGCCAATCCGCTATAGATCATTTCGAGGCCATATCGCGCACCGTGCAACCTGATCAGCTCTCGATATGGGAGAAGATGTCCTGCGAGCCTCTCGTCGAAGAGGGGACCGTCAAGAGCGTCTATCGCGCTGATCGCGCCCAATGTGCGTGGTTTGCGCACAGAATCTATCACCATGTCTCATATGAAGATGCAGTACCTACTCATCGCGAGCTTTTGGACGCTCTCACACAGTTTGACGAGCAGAGTGCAGCAAGCATCCTGGATTCAGCGCTGGATCGGGTGTTCTGCCTCACGAACTTTCTCCTGTGTGGATTAGATATTGAGGAGCAGCAGTGAGTCAGAGCATTAAATCTTTCTTGGTTTTCTCATGGTGTCGTGACAGAACTGTCCTTCGGGCTCATATCAAGTCTCTGCCACAAGAGCCCAGTCCTTCCCAGCTGCGCGATTTGACCAGCCGACGGCAGGTCCTGCGTGACGAAGTCAGCGCGTTCCGTGCAGTGCAGCAGGTCCACATGCCCTGCCTTGGGCCAACACTAGTCAGTGCTGACTTTGATAGTGGCCGAGTCGATGAAGACTTCGGACGTCCGGAGGAGGATGAACTTGACCTGCCTTCATCCTGGGCAGACGCGTCCGAGAGGGACCGACTCAAGTTCACGCAACTCGCGGATCGTGAATACACCCTCCGTCGCAGCAAGGCCAACCAGGAGCTCGCCCGCGTGCGCGCATCAATTCATGCACTCAACGCATTCCTGACGTGGAAGCATCAAAACGTCACTGGCCAGAGGCAACAAACTCGGGCCGAAGCAAGAATCTCTGCCAACATCAAAGAGATCAACCGCCACGCAGATGTCTACCGCCGCCACTACAAGGCTATGTGCGCACTCGGCATTCGATCTGACGACGGGCAACATTTCAGACCGTTGCTTCCTGCCGACTTACAGAGCTTGCATCGCCATGCAGCGAGGCCTGAGGGCGTTGGAGAAAGCCAACGACGCGCAGCTTGGTTTTGGTATGGCGATCGTGACCCTGACGATCTGTGTGTGCAACAGCTGGATGACCTGACGCGAGAAGGTGCGCATTTCGGCCGCTGTCTCCCATTACTCAACATGTCGACTAGAGCTCCGTACACGCTGGTTTCGTTTGCGCGCGAATCGCGACCGGTTTACTGAGGAAGTTGATATCTTGCACGCAGAGCTGCAGCGCACGCTCGCATCCTTCGAGCGTATGCACACTATATGGGCATCTATTGCTAGACTGCAGATCAACTGTCGTGCGGAAGCAGGCCCCACGGCGGTGGAAATGGGGCGGAAAGCCTATGCACTAAAACAGGCGTCAATATATGCACAGCACATACATGACGCTCAAGTGTGCTGCAGAAAGGCAGCAGATTTGAAGGATACACCGGTTGTGGTGGGGAAACGCACAGCTGGGCGTCAAATGAAGCAGCGTGAGTGTTATTCCCTCCTTTTGCTTCTTTCTCACTGAAAATTTCCAGCTTCAGAGTATAACTACGAATGGTCATTTTATTAATATACAGAAATTCTGTCTTGATGTATAATGCATCAAAAGGATGTTGGAGGAGGGTTGAGGGAGGGTTTGCACTTGATTCGTTCTTTGGAAAATGCAGATCCAGGAGGAAGCCATTTGAGTTGGACGGTTGACATTGCCTCCGGGCGCAGGTTCGACATGTACGTCCCCGCTGGCGCGCCCACCGTCCCCAGCTACTATTACCCACCCCTCGTCTTGGGTGCCATCGTCGTTGTACTATGCATTGTCTGTGTGCTCTTGCCAGCACTGTCGAGCACAAGGGCATCCATTCTCGCGTGGCTCGACAGCCGCGCGCAGTCGAGCAGCCGGTCGTGGATGCGGCTCAATGGTACTGCGTGGCTTCGTGGTCGTTCTCGCCGCGGCAGTTTGGGGGACGTCGGCAGGTTCCCAATTGCAGTCCCTACGCCAATCTATCTATTTGGTTCGGCGCGTAGGACAGCACACAACATAGACGACGACGAGCACCCACTACACCCTATCAATCACAGCCTTGCGTCACTGCCTGACCAGCACACCTCAGACTGCATCGCCAATCCAGAGAATAGACTGCCGGCTGGCCGCGGATGCATTACGACGCAGCGTCCACGAGGCGCACCCCCAACTTCAGACACTCCAGACCCTCCTGTGCCATCTCCTAGGAGCAGTGTGGTTCCCTCGCCCGAGACGGATACGGGACCATGGGCAAATCCAGCCATACCATGGAGCATCATTGTGGCGACATCCAGCCCGCGCGCGTCTAGTGTCTTGGAGGGTAATGGGGATTATGCTGACGACATGGTCATTTAGGTGAGTTTGTGATTCCCTACCTAATATTTGAGCCAACTCGCACTCTCAGAACCTAGTGACGGCGATGCCCAAATTGAGATTTCTTGAGGACATGGCAAACCTTTGCCCAATACGTGCTACGTCGCTTTTTTGGAAGAATGATTTGTAATTTAGACAAAATGATATGGCAGCGAGGACATCCTGCATTGTCCGTTTAATATAATGAGCGTAATTCAGTTTCTAATTTGTAGACTGCATGGCCCAGTGGTTAAGCTCCTGGGAACTCTATATTGTACTGAGCATGCGGGCACAGCCCTTGGTTCGATTCCTGCTGTGTCATTATGTTTTTATCCATCTTCCTGGCTCTTGCGTTCGATGATCCCCGAATGCCAACATGAGAATTGCACTGGAACTCCTTAGGAAATGGACCCCGAATTATTGTCTGATTTTCTTCTATTTTCACCGTGTCGGGCTGGGCAATCGTGCACTTGCACCATTCGACCGCATCTGCCCGACGACTATTCACCCTCACATCGTATCCCTCACAGAAGATATTGAACTGCCTCAAGTCGTTGCACTCATCCACGTGCGCAAGACGCATCAGGCAGGAAGCGACACTGAAAATTGAAGTGCCCACAGATACGCATTGAAAATCATGTGGCACACGAGCTAGCAAGAACATCAGCATCGCATCGCGCCGTGCGGTGGGGTGAGTCAGACAGACGTACAAGAGCTGAGTTGATCTCGCAGAGCGTCTAAGATTCTGCCATTCTGCTGGTCGACCGTCGTGTCTGAAGGTGAAAGAAGAGGGTAGACCGGTTTCATCGGCGCAGTGGTGTCAGCCACTCAGCATTCTACAAAGGCAACTCAGCATGCATTGTCAAGGGCACAAGCGCTGGCCTGGTACCAGATGCCATCCTGCCTTTGTCAGCACGCCGTTGTTACCATGCCCTTTCCAGAGGGCGCTGCACACAAGGGGGAGACAGTGGGTGCGGCAGCGACAGTGGACGCTGCGTAATGACCATCAGCTGGCATTCGTGCGCGAATGATGCATTCGTGCGCAAAAGATAGCTTACCGCTGCTTCAGATGCAGGAGGCAGCGGCGAAGGCGGCCCTTCAGCCTCAGCCTCAATAGTGCTGGTGGAACTTGAAAGGCGTGGTGGGCATGCTCGAGACGACCGCACGAACGTCAAGGTCGGCGTCAAGAACAGATACGCGGACTTTGACGGATTCACGGCAATCCTCTATCTCTAACTTGCAACCCATTTCCCGTCGGTAGTTTACCTCCCAAGACTTGGTTTGACATGGGAATATGTTCCCTGTATACTTAATTATGTTTCCCTGGTCATAGAATTCCTTGCGAAATGGCCCCCCAATTATTGGCCGATTTTCTTCTATTTTGACCTCGTCGGAGTCGGCCGGCAATCGCCCCGCTTCTTGCATTTGCACCGTCAACCGCGTCCGTCCAACGACCATTCACCCTCCCATTCCTCAAGCCCTCACCCCTCCCGTCCGCATCAGGTGTCTGCCACATATACCATCACCATTGGCCTTCTTCAAGTTACCATCCACAACAGCATCTGGATCAAGCTCCCCCGCAGTGTGCGCCAGAGGGGCTCCTGCAGCCAGCGCGACTTGTGCCGCCCGCCCATCACGCTCGAAGGGCGTTCATCGTCGGCATCGCCGTCTCACGCCCAGACCCGCCCACGGCGCTATAATATCGAGAGCTCAAGAGCGACGTGAGCAGCAGCACGACTACCGGCTCGATACGGAGCCCATGAGTTCCCTCACCGGGACACGCCTGCTGCTCCCCAAACGCGTGCCCGAGGACGCCCAACCCGTCATTGCCAACCAGCGCATCAAGCAGTGCAACTGCATTCGCATCATTGTCAAGCTCGGTGAGCAGTCCACGCCGATTCTTATCCCTGCTGTAGTTTGCTGACCTCTGCGCGAAGCACTGCACAATGGGCTGTAGATATACAGCAAGTCCATCCGGGCACTGCAGCGCTCTTCCTCACGACCATCTCCTGCGCACGTCTACCACATCCCGAATGGCGGCTACACCGTCCGTGTCCCGCCGGTGCACTACGAGATTGAGAGTGACGCTAGCAGCAGCACGACGTCGGCAGAGATTCCAAGCGCGACACCGTGGACCCGCCCAAGCGCCCCGCGGTCCCGGTGTGGTCAATGGGCAGCGACGCCTGCCGATGACGGCCACCTTCCCGCCCGCGCAGGACGAGTTCCACCGCGCCATCATGTACGCCACATGCTTCACGGAGAGCCCGACGTCTGAGCTGCCGAACTGGTCGCTGGAGCCGGAGCCGCAGCCTGGCAGGCGGCGTGCACGCGTCACTCCGACCAAGTCGCTTACTTGCCGGTCACTCCGACGCCCAAGTCGCCACCGCTGGCCCAGTCGCTCGCCGCCATCACTGTCTCGTCGCCGGTGCCTCTCACTCCCCGTCCTGCTGCCTGTTTGCCATTGTCGTCTCATCGCGCCCACCATCAAGTCTGACGTTCACGGCCCCCATCCTCTCGCGGCGGCACCCATCCTCCGTTGTGCAGGTGTGCGCCCGACGCCTGCACCCTGCCATCGTCCACCGCGGCCCGTCATCTGCTTGCCGTCGCTGTCTCATGGTGCCCGGCGTTGAGTCTGAGATGGTAAGCGCCGCGCAGCACAATGACGACGATCTCCAACCCGCCCCCCTGCATGAGCTCGCCGCCGTCGGCCCATCATGGTCGTCTCACCTCGCCCGACGTGGAGTCTGACGACGTGGATTCTGATGCCGCCCGTGTCGCGCGGTGCGCAAATAGTTGGCGCCGACGTCCACCATATCGCCGTGGCGGCCATCCACCATCGTGCACGCACAGCCCGCCGTCCCGTCCCGTCGCCATCGCCCTCTCACCGCGCCCAGCGTTGGGCCCACCGCGGCCCATGTCGCGCTCAACATCCCCAGCGAACGCAATCAAGTCCTCGCGGCGGCGGCGGCGACTCGTCATCCTGGGAGCTGCATGCCGTTCACAACGGTGAGCAGTTGTCCATTTATTTCATCTGCCTGCAGCTGACATTTCCGCGTCGCAGCGTCGTGCCACATCGAGTCCTCAGCGCCGCCGCACGCAGACCGGCGCCAATCCCTGGCTCGTCGAGGTGCGAGGACTTGCATGCCATAGTGAGACGCTCATCATTTCCCTTGTGCTGCCCGCCACTGACGCTAACTCCAGGATGCACACCACTGCCGCGCTCAACGTCCAGCGCCCAATGTGCAAGGGCCATTGCCAGCAGGTATGCAACGCTGTCTTCGGTTTGCGTGCACTGCTGATCGCGCGTTGCAGACCGGCGCCTATTGCACAGCAGCTCGTACAGTCCGTTGAGCCCAAGACCGCCCCGTTACCGAAAAACACCACTTAAGGGCCGGTCAACGTACCTATGAATTTTCGTTGAACGGTTTAGCCGCCCGAGGGGGCGAGGGACTTGGTCGAATTTGCGCGAAAGGTGCACGGTGGTCTGCTGTCGGCCAAGTCCGCGTCTTGTCTCCCATCGCGCCGCCAGCATACCCGTCATGCCCGACTACCTCGCGCCCGAGATCGTCCAGGTACAACAAGTCCGTTGACTGGTAGGCCCTC
This sequence comes from Auricularia sp. M13, assembly GCA_037042915.1. Lineage (NCBI taxonomy): Eukaryota > Fungi > Basidiomycota > Agaricomycetes > Auriculariales > Auriculariaceae > Auricularia > Auricularia sp. M13. The sequence continues at coordinate 649,105 of CM073197.1, read as the reverse complement.
GGCATCCTCATCTTCGAGATACTCGCCGGCTTCCCACCCTTCTTCTTCACCACCGGCCCCCACCCGAACCCCTTCAAGCTCTACAAGCTCACGCTAAGGACCTCATCCGTCGGTTCATCATGTCGGACGTGACCGCGCACTACGGCAACATGAAGTATGGCACATTTTTGCCCACGCCTGGTTTGCGGAAGTGCCTGGGAGCGGCTGTACAAGAAGTAAATGCTGCGCGCTGTATGTGCCCAAGATCGAGGGCGATGGCGACACCAGCCAGTGAGTGTCGTCGCGCTGTTTGATTTACTGTTCGCTGACCGCGTCGCAGGTTCGCGTGATATACTGAAAACAACACTCTCGATTACGGTCGACAGGCGGACTATCCCTTTGGCGCGCTCTTCCCGACTTTGACTACTCGTCGTCACCCTACTCGCCGTGACCGTCCCCCGCGAAGCAATGTCCATGCTATGCTTATTGCGCTACATATACCTTTGGTACATACTCCACGCTCTCGCTGCTTTGTCTCTTTCTTTCCATCTTTCCCGCTCACGCGCTTCGCTCTCTTCATTGTTTATTTTCTTGGGCTGTTGCAACGGGCATCGCTTCCCCACATCTTGCTACCATCTATGACCGCTCCCCACACCCCCACCCGAGCAGCCCGTGTGCGGCCAATGGACGGTAGGCACGGGGACAGATGAGCGCGACGGGCGACTCGATGCGCTGGACCGCGATGAGCTCCTCGACGGTCAGTTCCTCAGCCGGCGCCGCCTCTTCACCTTCCTCGACTTCGACCTCGCACTTCGACCTCGTCCTCGGCCACGCTCGGTGCCGGCGTGGGATGCACGAGCGGCGCGCCCCAGAGCGCCAGTTGCAGCAGCGCGTACTCGGTGTCGCGCCCGTCGCTGGCGGCTTTCTGCACCGTCCGCAGCGCGTTGAGCGCCACAGCGGCGCGAGTGGTTAAAGTGCGGCCCAGCGGCCGCGACAGGCGTGCCAGGTGCGAGGCGCGCGGGCCAAAGCATGCATAAGAACAGGGGGAATGCGCGGACTTGCGACCCGCGACTCCAATGCCACTCTTGACCGCCGTCGCCTCGGAATGGCTCACCGTCGTCTCGCTCGTCTTTGGCGGTTGCTGCACGTGAGTCCGATAGATTATCTGCGAGATGGCCATACTCACCAGCCGCTGTGACCACGCAGTAATGCGCTCGTTCGCCCAGTTCACGCTCGTCTCGCTCGTCGGTCTGCGCAGGAACCTCGTCGTCGAGTGGCACCCTAGGACCCGCGAGGCCGTGCTGCGCAAAGCTGCGCGATGCGTCGTGGAGTCGTGTCGCAACCATGTGGCGCAAACGAACGCCCGGTGCTTCAGCTCATTGTCGATTGTCGACAATGATCACCTCGCAGACGACCTCGAGCGCAATCCATGCGTATGACCCGTCCGTCCTCGTTGAGCGCAGCGGGGAACACATAGAAGACCCGCGCGACCTCACAGTGTTCATCGTCGCCCCGTCCGACGTCCCGTCCGCTGATGCCACCGTGCTCGATGGAAATACGCCCGGCAGCAAGTGCAACGCGAAGCTCGTGCTCCAGCCGGGCTCGTACGCTGTCCTGGCAGCTAACGCCATGTTTCGCGGCTTCGTGCGCACCTCCATTGGACTCAAACCGCGCAAGATTCCCGTGTCCGTATGGCTCATCCAGGTCGCACTGTACTTTCTCACCTCGCTGCTCAACAATGCACCTTCGCGTACGCGTACAAGATTCCCTTGTCTGTGCACATCATCTTCCGGACTTGTGCATTGTGACGCTTCACGCATGTTTCAGTTATTGGTTCGTCAGTGTATCGTCTGCACTTAGCGCTGTGCTGTGACCACAGATCCTGTTGCCGTTGTTGCTGTAGTAATAGCGTCTCCTCCATCTCCTCACATGATGATCTCCTCGATGCGGTCCTGGACCCAGAACACGGGCCTACTGCGCGACACGAAGCGCATGAATCAGCAGCAGCGGTGCGGTGTCTGGCCCATTCTTGATGCGCGGTGCGGCGCGGGGGATGGCTCGCGAGGTTGAATGTCGGCTTCGACGCGCCCGGCGACAGCGGCGGTGCACAGTATGACGGCAGGCGCGGCAGGGGTACGGCGCTGCTGCTGTCGACACTGTGGAGGTCCTCGCAGTCGCCACCGGGTTGCGCAGGCTGGCAGGTCGACGTACTCGAAGTGGTTATGGTTCATGACGCGCACGCCGGTACATTTTCAGCGCATAGGAATGTGAAGCTTGCACACGTTGACGCGCAAGGTGAAGCAAGCCCCAGGTTTTTGTCTCTCCAAGACAAATTATATTGCACATATGAAGCATGTCATTGTCATTGGCGTGGACGCAAATGGTAATCATAGGACACATAGCAAAACACCAACGGATCAATGCAGAGCTAGCAACTAAGCCTGGCCCTCTTCGAACGACGGGTGGGTAAATCTGAGTCCTCAGGAGCTGCGCTGCTGGAGGCGTCTGCAGGCTCCGAAGACAATGCCGCCAGACGCCGGTCTGCAGACATGCGCTTGCGCTTGACCGCCGGTTTCGCAGGTTGCTTTTCCAGGCGCTTGAATTTGCCAACTTTGGCACGGTTGCGCCAGCTCTTGATCAGCGGCACATAGTCAGAGTACCCCTCTTTCTCCATAAGCTCGCGCGCCTTCTTATCGACCATCTCGAACTCGGCCTTGGTCAGCGCGCGCTTTCGTGTCCCCGGCACGTCGCAGTCGAACTTCATCATGCGGCGTGCTCGCCCAATGAACCTTTGGACGGCTCTGTACTGGCTAGAGCCTTCCATAAGCGTCGCGTCGCCGCGAAACAGCCCAATTCTGGCAACGGCGTAAAAAAAACAGATGCATAATCACAATGAGCAAAACACGGCTTACTCTGTCGCAGGTCCGTTCTTCAGAGGCGGCGCGTAACCACAATATTCAAGAGGCCCGACCGTGACCTTGTTCGTTTCCTGTATGACGTGGCTGTACAACTTCTTCGCGCGCACCTCACTCTTCGCGCTGAAACAATGGTGAGCAGGTACTGAAGGAAAGGAATAAAATCACAGACATGTTGTCGTTAGCCCATTCTCCATAACAGATGGACCACACAGGGTTTCCGACCACATCGCGCTGGCCAGGGAAGTGTATCGTCTCCCGAGTGACATTGCGCATCTGAAATGGAAGAGCAAGCCTGTCGTAGCCGCCAACAATCTTGCGCTTGACCTTAACACGCTCGAAGAAGGCGTGGACGCCTGTAGTATAGTCAGTGCACTATCAACAGAAAGCACCACGAGGCAAGGCAAGCTTACGCCATTTCTTCTTGTACGCCATCGTGACTGGGTCATCCCGCGTGCACTTGGGCAGATCATCCAGGAGGGGCGAGTCGTCCCCAAAGATAAGATGGGCGAGGTGGACGGGCTTGCGGAAGGCGGCCGCAATGTAGGTAGGCTCGAATGGCTCGACAGGCGCCGATCTCCTCCGAGCTTCCCGCACTTTCTCCAACGGTGCCTTGCCCTTAACACGGCGTATAGCCCAGGTCTTCGCGATCCACGACTACACTGCGATTTAGTAATCAATGTCCACCGATTACATCCACATCCACGCACGTTATACGCTTCAATCAGCTTAGCATGCCGTTCGAAAAGCAGCACGGTGTCCTTCTGGTAGACATGGAGGTACTTGTCGGCATACTTCATGCGCTGCTCCTGGGTAGGCGAGAGGATCGTATTGTACGTGGTGAGCGAGGCGCACTGGTTGTGCAGCGCCGGGCAGATGACCCTCTCCCAGTATTCGTGCTTGCACCTGAAGATGAAGGCGTAATATGCCTCGATGAGGCGCGCAAACCGCGACGGCTCTGATATCAGCTCCCAGACCGTCAATCCGGGAGGCAGCCCTAGTCAAATATGTGAGGACCGCACCAAGACCATAATACTCCGACGCACCTGCCATGAACCACAGCTCACAGATTGTGAACAGCCCCACGCCGGGAAAATATTTCATAAGCTTCGTTCTCGTCCGTAGGGCAACAATTGCGATGGCATTCTTTAATGTGTCAGGCATGCCCTTCGGCCCCGGATCGAGTGTCCAGTCGATCAGCTCGGCGAGCAACTTCAACCAGTCGTCTGGAACGGCGAGGAGTTCGGCATCGGTGTCCCAGCCAGGAAAAATTTCCGGGCTGGGTGGCGGCATCGTGGATTGCCACTTCGGCTGTTCGCCAGGTTGAGAGTAATGTACGGCTCGAGACATCAACTAAGCACACCTGTCCAAGCATATCGAGACTGAGGAACGCTAGCACATAGTGCTCGAACTCGAAGCCGATGAGTATACGGAAGCGGCGTTCCCCTGGACCGTCCTATGGCACAGGGGGTCAGTGCGGCACATTCTTCCAACCTCTCGAACGGTACGTACACCAACTGGAACGTCCCACACACGGTCGTCCCAAATTCTTTTTGGATAGATCTGCACCGACGTGTGTGTGAGGTAGTGCAGCTGAGCCTATGTCAGCAACAGCACAGACATAACCTGGGGACGCACATCGAGGTAGCTTTTGGTGAAGTCAAAGACCAGCGACCTCGAGTTGAGGTGAACGTTCTTGAACTTGAAGCCGTCCAGCGTGTCAAACCCAGAAGGCCACAGTGTGCAGGGGTTCTTCCGATCCTTGCCGCGACACAACTTGTACTCGGGCTTGACCTTGAACGCCAGTCCTTGCTTCGCGCGCGGGTCGAGGGTGTCGAGGTCCCACTCCTTGGACGTGGCATCGGCGACAATAGACAACAATGGCCAGCCACCATCGACAGCCTTCTTGTACGAGTGTCCGTCGGCATTCTCATCCGACGGGTCGAAGAACGCCAGACGCTCAAGAACGTGGCGAAGGTGTTCATGGGACGCGATGAACTCCCCACCCTCTGGAAGCATTGCTATAACAGATAGAAGAAACCAACGCCAGTCAGACGTGCCACTGCCAAACCTGCGCACTTCCCGCGACATACCTGCTCGTGTCGGACGGCCGGCCTCGCGCAAAGGGTGAAAGACGGGAGGAAGAGAGAAAACGGCAAAGACCGGTCGTGCACTTGTCGCGATGGCAGAGGCCTCGATAGCGGCGGCGTTCGCGCGGCTGCGCGCCTCGACGTCGACGCCCTCGCGCGAGGCGGGGGCGCGCGCGCTGGCCGAGGCGGCGGGCGACGGCGCGGCGGTGTGGGACGAGGTGATCAACCGGCACGTGCTGCTGCTCGTCGCGGACGCGCCGCTCGCCGGGCTGGCGGCCATCGACGCCCTGCTCGCGCTGGACCCGCGCTCGCCGTACCGCTACTGGAACACGGTGTCGCCGCTGTTCCTCAGCCACCCGGGCGCGGCGGCGCGCACGGCCGACGCGATCCTGCGCGCGGGCGGCGCGGGCTTCGGCGAGCCGTTCGTCGACCAGGAGGTCCCTGGCGCCGCGGAGCTGCTCGGCGTGCCCGGCGCGAAGGGCGGCGAGCGCTATGCCGGCGTGCTCGTCCTCACCGCCATTGCGCGACACCTCCCCGGCCCGTTTGGCAAGCACGTCGACGTCGTACTCGAGAAGCTGCAGGTCCCGCTGCGCGATCCCAGGGTGCGCCGCCCAGGAGTATACCAAACGCTGACACTGACGCAAGCACACGCAGGTGTACGTACGCGAGGCGGCGGCAGACCTGCTCGCGTTATGCTTGGACATCCTGTCCAACAAGGGCGCCCCGAACGGCGACGCGCTCCTCGCGCGCGTCTTCGAGCAGGCCAAGCTCGGCCTGCAGCAGAGCGCGCAGCCCGACATCGTCCACGGCTCGCTGCTCACGCACGCCGCCCTGCTACTCCACGCCAAGATGGTGCGCGCCTACCCACTTCACATCCCCTCCGTCGCTGACGCTCTGAACGGTGTGCAGTTCATGCGCGACAGCTTCGTCGAGACGGCCTCCGCCATCATCCACCTGAAGCACGCCAAGCACCACCCGCTGATCCTGCACACCGTCATCGCGCTCGTGCCCGTGCTCGCCGAGTACGACACCCAGACCTTCGTCGAGCACTACCTCGCCGCCTCCATGGACCAGCTCGTCGCCCACCTCGCCGTCCCCGCAGACCGGTGCGTCCTGCCTTCCCCCTCCCTCCCATCCTGCCCTTCCTTACTGAAACGACGACGGATGCAGCGACGTCGCCTTCCGCGCCATCGGCCGCCTCGCACGCGCCGTCGGCTCGGACGTGCGGCCCTTCCTGGACCGCATCATGAAGCACGTCCGCGCCGCGCTGCACTCCGCCTCCCTCGCCCACTCCTCGCCCTACCTCTCACACCCCTACCCCACGACTCCCACCGCCGCCGCCGCATTTCTCTGGCCCAGCATATCCAAAGAAAAAGACGCCAAAGAGCGCGAGAAAGACCGCTCAGACGCCACGGCGGCCGTCTTTGCGTGCGTGGGGATGCTCGTGCGGAGCGAGGTCGCGCCGCTCGTGCTGGGCGCCGTGCACGAGCTGCTGGACGACATGTTCGCGTGCGGCCTCAGCCGCGGCCTGTTCGAGGTCCTCGGGTACATCGCTGCTGCCTTACCTGCTTTGCTGCGGCCGATTCAAGGTACGCGCTTTCCACCTCCACGCTCGCTGTGACTGACCGGTACAGTGCGGATGCTCGACGCCCTCGCGCGCACGCTCACAGGCCGGCCGTTCGTCCCGTGCGGCGCGCCGCCGTACGACTCGGATTATATCACCACCAACGCCGTTACGAGCAAGATTAACGGCCAGACGAATGTCAACGGCAACGGCAACCAGAGTCCGAAGACGCCGTCCCAGAAGGCGCAGGAGAAGGAGAAGGAGAAGGAGAAGGATGCGGACGCGCTTGTGTTGGCGCTTGAGATTCTGGGGAGTTTCGACTTTAGTGGTGCGTGCTCGCTTCGCTCGTCCATTACACCGCCCTCGCGCGCACGCCCCTACTTTCTTCCTTCGACCACGCGCGCGCCCGCCTGCGCTCGTTCACTCGTGCCTCTCCACCCGTCGCTTAAGCGCGCGCACCCCTACATCCGCCCACTCGCGCGCCCTTCCTCCTTCCCCTTCACGCCTACCCATCCCACCCATCCTCCCGCCCTTCCCCACCCCGCACCCAGCTAACACCCCTCACCCACAGAACACACCCTAACCGAATTCATCCGCGACGCCGCCCTCCCGTACATCTCGCACCCCGCGCCGGGCGTGCGGCGCGCGGCGGCGCAGACGTGCGCGGCGCTGCTGCTGCGCGACGCGACGGTGTACCACATGAGCCAGCACGCGACGGGCATCGTGCACGAGGTGCTCGGGTGTCTCGTTAGGGTGGGCGTGGCTGATCCTGGTGAGTCTATTCGCGCGAGTATACATACATCCACCCTCGCCGCCGCCTCGTCCTCGCCTCGTTCTTCCATAGCGCGAGTATACGTACATACAAGCCGCACCCATCCACCCCGCACCCTCCCCGCCGCCTCGTCCACCCATCTCGCCTCGTTCGTCCTGGAATTTGCGCTAACCCCTTTCGCCCGCGCAGACCCGACGATCCGCGCCGACGTGCTGGGCGCGCTAACGGAGCGCTTCGACGCGCACCTCGCGCAGGCCGAGCACGCGCGCGGCGTGCTGCTCGCCGTGCACGACGCCGCGCTGCCCGTGCGCCGCGCGGCGCTCGCGCTCGCCGGCCGGCTTGCGCTGCTTAATCCCGCTTATGTGTTGCCGGCGTTGAGGGGGGTCGTTGCGCAGGTGTGTTTGGTTTTCTTCTCTCCAATTTCTTCTCGCCCTCTCCTGTTGGATCCTTCCGCTGGCCGCGCGCGACGTGGCGGGTGTGCTAGACGAGCACCATCGCGCGCGTCGGCGGCGGCGAGTACCTCGGCATGCTCGTTGTCCACGCCCACCGCACATGCCTAGCCGCTCTGCCCCGCTGAAATAAGCTCGCGCTGACGCCCGCTTGCAGCTCATCGCCGACCTACAACACGCGCCCACCTCCCGCGCACGCGCCTCAGCCGCCGGGCTCCTCGCGCTCGCAACGCGCTCAGCCGGGGCGCACATCGCGCCCTACGCCCGGCAAATGCTCGCCGTCCTCCTGCCCGCCACATCCTCGGCCGCACCAGCCGAATCCACCGCGGCGCTCAACGCCATCGGCGAGCTGGCCGCCGTGGCCGGGGCCGAGGTGCAGGCGTCCGGGCGGCTGCCGGAGATCATGGCGGCCGTGCTGACGGCGCTCGAAGACGCGCGGCCGGCAGCCGTCGGCGCGCTCGGGCGCGTGTGCGGCGGGACGGGCTTCGTCGTGCGCCCGCTCGTCGAGTACGCCGCGCTGCTGCCGCTGCTCGCGAGGATGCCGGGCGAGGAGGCCGTCAAGGTGCTCGGCATCCTCGGCGCGGTCGACCCGCAGCGGCGCGCGCCGCTCGGGGAGGACGATGCGCTTGCTGCTACTGTCGTCCGGCAGGGCGGGATCGACGTCGCTGTGCCGCTCGGCGGCGCGGCGGGCGAGGAGTATTATTTGAGGGTCGCCGTGAGGGCGTTGTTGGAGATTTTGGAGAACCCGTTGAAGGATGCTGCCCATCATGTGGCTGTTGAGGCCATTATGAGCATCTTCAAGACGCAGGGGCTGAGCGCCGTCGTGTTCTTGCCGCAGGTACGCCTCGACCCCAATCACACCACCACTGCCCCCACCCCCAGCGCCCCCGTCCCCATCCCGCCCCCGTCCGCTGGCTGACGCTCGCCGCGCAGATCGTGCCGACGTTCGCGAGCGTGATCCGCGAGTCGACGGTGCGCTACCAGGAGTTCCACCTGCAGCAGCTGGCGATCCTGGTGGGGATCATCGGCGCGCACGTGCGCGCGTACCTGCCGCAGCTGCTGGAGCTCGTGCACGCGCTCTGGGCGGCCGCGCCGGCGCTGCGGCTGGCGCTCGCGACGCTCGTCGAGGCGCTCGCACGCGCGATGGACAGCGAGCTCGGCGCGTTCGCGCCGCGCCTCGTCCCGCTGCTCCTCGCCGCGCTCGACCCGGCCGAGCGCCCCGCGACGCGGATGCACGTCCTGCGCGCGCTCGCGCCGCTCGCGGTGTGTCTCGCGCCGTACCTCGCGCTGGTGCTGCCCGCCGTCGTCAGGGCGACGGAGGAGGACGGCGACTGGGCGGTAAGAAGGACGGCGGTGGGCGCGGTGGAGGCGATGGCCGCGCGCGTCGACATGGGCGCGATGCTGAGTCTCGTCGTGCACCCGTTCGTGCGCGCGCTCGAGGGCGAGAGCGAGGAGCTGCGCGAGGCCGTCATGGACGCGCTCGCGGCGCTCGCCGCGCGCGCGGGCGCGGACTATGCGCTGTTCGTGCCGCTGGTCGATGCGGTAAGCCATTTCACCTCCCCTCCCCCCTTTTTGCGACGTCGGTGTTGAGCTTTCGTGTGTAGGCGATCAAGCGCCACGGGATCCAGCACGCGCGGTACGCGCGCGTCGTGGCGCGGCTCGTCGCGGGCGAGCGCGCGGTGGACGAGAGCGAGCTGGTGCTCGCGCACGCGCAGCCCGCGCCGGCGCCCGAGCCGGCGGCGCGCGCGGCGCAGGGCGTCAAGACGCGCGTCCTGCGGGCGGTGTGCGACACGTCCGCCACGGCCGACTGGCACGACTGGCTGCACCGGCTGTGCGCGGAGCTGCTCAAGGAGTCGCCCAGCCCCGCGCTCCGGAGCTGTTTGAGCCTGCTGCATCTGGACGGCCCGATTGCGGTCGAGCTGGGGCGCAAGTTGTTGCCCGTGTCGTTTCTGTCGGTGTGGGTCGCTGTGGGGCCGGATTATCAGGTACGTTTTCAACTTGGGGAAGGGACGTTGGTGCTGATGGCGAATTGTTAGGATATGATGACGGCTGCGCTGGAGACGGCGCTCACGCACACTCCGACCAAGTCCCCGGTCGCCCACTTGCCGGCGACTCCGATGCCCCAGTCGCGACCCTTCTGCTCCCCACCGCTGGCCCAGGCATTCTAATATGCACTGCTGAGCGCCAGGAGGTCGTTCAATCACAAGAGCAAACTGGCCAGCACCCAACCCCTGCGAGCCGTGCGCAGAGTTGTGCTCAGCGTCACGAGCCGCTGGCACCATCATGGCACCTCCCGCGTGGCCGCGTCACTCTACGAAGTGAGCAACTTGGTTCGGGCATCGCTCGCCGGGCCTACCACGCGACGGTGCCGGCGTCGCGGTCCGAGTGGGTAATGTGGGTTGGCAACATACCGTCCGACGCAAACGAGGAGGAGTTACGCGCGTTCTTCAATGCAGGGCCACAGGGATGCCAGGGAGCGAGGGCGGCGTCACGTCCATGTTCCTTATCGCGCGCTCAAACTGCGCATTTGTCAACTTCCGCCCGCAGGCACACCTCGAGCGCGCGCCGTGCACTTCTTCAACGGCCACTCACTGCGCCCGGCTGACGCACGCTGTCCGCGGGCTCTGGCAACCTCACACCGCCCAATCCCGATGACAAGCCACAGCGCAAGAGCGACGCGACGGACTCCACGCTCGTGAATCAGTCGGCCATGCCGTTGCGCATATTCCTCCGCCGCTCACGCCGGGCGACACGCTTGACTACACGTCCTCGCGGGTCCAGCACGAGAAGTCGCCGATGCAGCAGGCGTCCGCGCTGCCCGAGCTCGGGAAGGCGCACCAGCCCATCTCGTACGGGGACCTGCACGCGGCGCGGACACGTGGGACAGCAAGCTGCTGCGCGCGAGCCCAACACGGTCGAGCCGGTGCAGCACGCGGACAGCAGCAGCGGGAACGTGTTGAGCGCCCGTAAATTCTCGAGTTCACCTCCGCGTTTCCAGCGGCGATTAACGCAGTGCGCGAGGGAGGCTCGGCGGGGCGCTCGGAGCTGGCGCTGCCGCTCGCCGAGGACAAGGGAGGGGACAAGGATAAGGACATTGGACGTGGGCGAGGACAAGGAGGCCGGGGATTGGGGCACGCCATTTCCCATCGAGTGGCTCTGCACGATGCGGCTGCCGTTCCAGCGCACGCGCAACCTGGGCAACCCGTGGAATCACGATCGGGAGTCAAGGTTTCGTGGGACAGCACCGAGCTCGAGCCAACTTGCGGCGCACCTGCTGGAGGAGTGGGCTCGCCCGGAAGGCGACCCTGTGCCGCCGTCGACGTCCATCCGGCGAGGCCGCGGCACGATCGTTCGTGAAGGCTTTATGTCGTCGCTACTTGTATTTCTTCCCGCGACGTTTGGGGCCCGCTTCCACCCGAACTGCCAAAGATCATTCCGCCTGCAAGAACAGACCGTAGAGCTCAAGAACAAACCGTAGAGCTGCCAGTAAGTCAGAGCAATATATCCTTCGCATGCAGCGGCAACACTGACGCAGCAGATATATGCAGATCTCACTGACACGCCGCGGTGCTGTCGTTACGGCAAGACGCATTTCTGCTGAGCGTCGTGCTCGTCGAGCGCGGTGAATGCGCGGCAAGAAATTGACCAGCGGTGAATCCACGTGAAGAAATTGACCAGGGACTCGCATTCCTCGTCTATGGGCCCTGCATGACCATCACAGTGCGTGTTCCAAGAGGTATGTCGCGGTCCATTGCCTTTCAATCGCGCACTGACTGTTTTTGTCCAGAGCTCCGAAAGGCTTCTTGTCCGTGCCGCCGCCGATTCTCGCGCAGTCTTCGTCGCTTGCGTCTATGGACTGGCGTAACTACTTATGTGGATCGGGGGCCATGCTGCTCTTCCAAACGGTCGCGGTTGCTCATCCAACCTCTGGGTATGTTTAGTCCTCTACACCTGCGTGACACCGCTGACCGTTAGACGCAGCTCGATGATACCACCGCTACGCTGCATGGCCGAACGGCCGTTTTTCTGCCCCTGTATTCCCGTACGTTAGTCGTCTTAGCTTGCCTAAGCTTGTCCCTGACGGATTTTTCGCCTGTACAGACTCTGATCGCGTTGCGCCGCGCCACAACCTGGCGCTCACGATCAACACGGCGCGCTGATCGTCCTCGGTGCGTCACGTTGACTTTGACGGTCTCTGGATGCATTGCTGACGATGTGTCGCAGGTCGGACGGGCCATCACGCTGCCTGTGCGCAAACTCGCCGTAGTATTGGTGGCAGCACACCATATCTTACATGTAAGTGAGTCCTCTTCTATTGGTTGATTTGCTCGAGCTTGGTATGCCTTCAGGAGCGCTGACGTTGCTCAGATACCTGCAGGCGACGTCGAGCTCATCGTCCCGAGCGTCCCGCTCGTTGCTACCGCTACTGCAAGAACAAACTGTAGGCCATGCCCTTTTCCATTCGGAAATTGCGCTGATGCAGCGACTCTGGCTTCTGTACAGAATACCAAGCGCGCTGGTGCGCCGCGCCGTAGCTGCTGGAAGTGCTGTTTCAGGGAATGACGCGCCATGAACAGAGGCACTTCAAAATCTTTGTCTATTCCAGCTGGATGACCATCGCAGTGCGCGTTCCAATAGAGGTACATCACGTTCCAGCGTCATACGATCGCGTACTGACTGTTTTTTTCACCCAGACTGCCGAACGGCTGTTCGTCCCTGTCAACGCCAAATTAAGCGTCCTCTTCGTAGTCGCCTGCGCCCATCGATAAGCGCAGCCACCTGAATTGGCCCCTGTATTGTCAGGCCGCCGAACGGTTGCGGGTGCTCGTCCAACCACTGTGAACCTAGAGTCCTTGCCAACTGCGTGGCGCAGCTGACCTTTTGACGCAGCTCCATCACGTCGCTACGCTGCTGCATCGTCGAATGAGTTCTATGCTGCTCATTTATTCACTTACGTCAGTCGTCTTCGCCCATTTGCCTGAGCTCGTCCCTGACCGAATTTTCGCCTTTACAGACTCTGGTCGCGTTGCGCCACAACCTGGCGCTCAAGATCAACACGCTACAACGTCCGTTTGTGCATGTCTTCGGTACGTGAAGTCGTCTTCGCTATTCGATGAGCGTGCCTCTGACTGTTTAATTTAGTTTTTTTTTTTTAGATTCTCTTCGCATCGCGCTGGTGCACAACCTGGCTGGTCCACAACGTGGCGCTCAAGATCAACAATCCATATCTACCGTTTGGCAGTGCAGCAGGGCGTCATGTACGATTGGACGACAGCTGGTGCTGCTCTGGCTTCGGTACGTCAACGCATCCTCACCGACGAGCGCGTCTCTGACAGTTCATATTTTTCTCCAGATCCTTTCTGCACTGCCCCAATCCACAACCTGGTGCTCAAGATCAACGGGGCGCGCTGATCGTCCTTGGTGCGTCACGTCGACTTGGACGAGCTCAGAATACATTGCTCACGATGTGAACGCAGGTCAGACGCGCCGTCACGCTGTGGCTGCGCAAACTCGCCGTTGTGCGTGCAGCGCACCGTATCTATCAGGTCAGTCCCTTCGATCTCGATGCGTCGATTTGCTCGATATTATTGACGGTTCTCGCTTCAGATCCATCGCGCGCCGCGCCGTTCGACATCCTGGCGGCTGGCAGCGTTGAACGAGCTTGAATGCTCTGTGGCACTCTATGGTACGTCAAGTCGTCTTTTCAGGATGGTATAGGTTTCCTTTCCAACGCTGACTGTTTATCATTTCAGGCCTCTCGTGCTCTTATCAATCGAAAGGTCTCCGCGCGCGAGACCGCGTGTTGTCCGATTGGCACCGCCGCGCGCACCGGCTTGTGCAGCGTTCATACGAGGAGTCGCGACTCGCGCTGCAGCGCGCGGTGGCTCTGCGGCAGGGCAGACTCGAGACGACGGATGACACAGAAAACCATATGCACCTACGACCTACGACCCGTATTGTACTTATTGTATCGCGCTCCGAAGTAGAACCAGGAGTTCATATTGTGTACATACGGAGTCTCTGATTTGAATTCAAGTGTTTTCAACCAGCCTACCTCTGACTGCGGCTTGAGCTGAGTGAGCGGGTCTTTAGCTGCGGGCAAGCAAGTCGTATAGTTCTTGGAGTGAATTTGCACTGAGACCGCTTCCTCTCACACGACTCATGCATTCGGGGAGAACATAGACAGAGGACTGACCAAGTGTACTTCGTTTTTACAGCGAGCTCAACGCATGTTGGGCGCCGTGGCGCCTCTCGCTCTGTCACGTTCCTCACCCTCACGCCACTGGCAGCACGCGAGTCTCACGCCAGCTCGCGTAGCGCGCGCACACCGCCAACTTTGCCAAATGCCGCGTCTCCTCGCGCGTCCAATCGTCGTGCCTCGTGTCATGTCTGAGCAGCACTTTGGTAGCGCGAATCGACATCACATTCTGCGGGCTGCCACTCGCGCGCGCCGCTCAGGCTCAAGCTCGCGGACAAAGGGAAGCACCAAGCACTGAGCCTTGCTTTGAATCGCGCTCGCGCCAGCCTGTTGGATTGCGGACGTTTGAGATGCACGATGATATATTGCAGACAGGGGCGCAAGGGCAACATGTACACTGCGGCCTGGATGGCGGGCTACACATTCGTCTGTGCGTCTGCTCGTCGTGCCGTTGAGCTCACTCAATATGTATCGAAGAACTCAATGCCGACTTCCTTGAAGGTCTGCTGTGTCAGCAGCAGACGCTTGATATGCGACAGACCTAAAATGAGACACGGACGAATGAACACAGTCACGGACAAGAAAAAAATGTGTCACTGACATTCATGCGGGTTGTTGTACGCCTGCTCGATGAGCGCCAACTCCTCACGCTGCGACTGGTTCAAACGACCTTTCACGCTGTACGCCACCTTGAGCTTCTCGAGCACAAGGACAAGCAGCTTCGTATCATGCTTATACGACAACAGCCTGCATCGCAAAACCATGAGCTCGACAGTATAAGGCCAAAGACGAGTGCACGCACGGGAAAGGGATTGGCGCAAACTTGCGGCTCTCGAGCCAACGCACGGTTGAAGTGTAGATCGCGACGGCCTCCTCGGCGCGTCCTTGAGGTACGCGTGCTGGCGCTCCTGCTCGGCCTTGAGGTACAGATGCGTCAGACAACCGAGGTTCTTCTTGACAACAGCCTTGTCGATTGTCGCGACGAATACGCTCGCGATTGTAGTGCGCAACCCTGCGAAACCACTCGGTAAGTTTCATGTCCCCCAACAACACAATGAGCTATGCGCACGATGTGCACCAGTCAGCCTTGCTCTTGATGTACCGCAAGATGATATTCTCAATTGCGGTGGGCATACCAGGCACCTTCCAAGGAACTGCCAATCGCTCATTAGCCAACGCAACACCAGGGGTTAAGAAAGATTATAAACGCACTGTTCGCCTTCCAGCAGCGCCAAGCCTCGCTCAAATGCTGCAAGATCGTCTTCGCCTTATTCTGCTTAATGCTCTCGGGCATCATGTCCAGAACATCGCGCATAACCGCCGCGCGGAGCTCGAGGTCGTAGTGCGACTCGCTGCTTCGTGACGGTCTTCGCGATGCCCTTGCTATTGTGGCCCTCGAACTGGCGCGCAAGTAGATTGCCGAGCCAGCGCTCGAGCAGCGGGACGATGCCGTGCATGAAGGAGAGCCACACGCGCCAGCCCGGCGCCCAGAAGCCCACACCAGGGCCCTTGCCCACTGGCCCCGTGTTGAAGTGGTAGTAGATCAAATGCTTCAGGTTCTTGCACATCCGTACTTGCCGCATGAGCTACACGAATAGTCAGCTCAGCACGCAGCTACAGTGAGGAACACAGAAGGGCGCGCCATACCTTGTACTTATAACGGTACATGCCCGTCAAGGCGCCAATATGCGCGAAGATGTACTGCAGTGCATCGAAGAGCTGGAACGCGATCGACAATGAGCTTCGTCAGGCGCAGGATCTCACGAAACAGGTGGGACGTGTTTTTCGAAACACAATTTCTTGCCCTCCTTGGTCGTGAGCGTCTTGACCAGCTTCAGGTTCATGTTGTAATCCAGATGCAGGTAATTCAAGTTCTACAAGCAATAATTAGACGTCAAATACGTGGGAACAACAGCAGTTGAGGGCAAACCTTGCGGTGGATCAACAAGTTGAGCATGTTGTATCCCTGGCGGCAGACTTGCAAACCCCTTCGACCCAGTCGAGCTTCGTCGTCTGGAAGAACTTGGTGTTCTTGAGCTCGCGGAAGAGATTCTTCTTCGTCATACCCTTGGGCGGGTGCCACTTGAGCTCATTGAGCACGAAGCACTTGAGTAGCTTCTGGTACGACACGCGGACTTTGACGGGCTGCCCGGGCGGGCAGTGCTCGAGGTACCAATTCTTGACCAGCGGAACGTCCTCCGCTCAACTTGTCCTCGAGGAACGGCTGCATGTCGCATGGGATGACAAAGTCGTCGTCATCCGAGGCGTTGGGGCCGTGCGAGACGAGGGGCGCGTTCTTCGGGGCGTACGAGCGCGCGGCTATGGGGTTGATGAGCGGGTCGAAGTAGAAGGCTGGTAGGTCGGGTCCTCGGTACGGATGTAGATGTTCTTCGGGACGTGGTAGGTCGAGATATGGACGGAGCGCGGAAGCGAGTGCGGAAGCGAGTTGTAAAGGTGCGGGAAGGCGACCTTGTACTCTATGCGAATTTGCTGGCGGATGATGACCTTGTTGATGTCGTTGAATTTGTTCCAGTCCTCGTCAAACGTGTCCATGTCGCGGTACAGCGGCTCGAATTTCGGGCCTCCAGGGATGGCCATGTTGAGCGCCTTCACAGTGAAAAACGCCGTCTTGTCGAACAGATGCGATGAGTTGACGTCTGTCACGTCCGAGAGCAGGGTGCGGCCTAGGTCACTGACACTCATGCGGGTTGTCATACGCCTGCTCAATGAGCGCCAACTCCTCATGCTGCGACTGGTTCAAGCGACCCTTAACGCTGTACGCCTCCTTGAGCTTCTCGAGCGCAAGAACGAGTAGCTTCGTGTCATGCTTATACGACAACAGCCTTTATCACAAACCATCAGTTCGCCAACCCAACGCGGGAAAGATGAGTACACTCACGGGAAGGGTATCGGCGCGAACTTACGGCTCTCCGGCCAACGGATGGTGGAAGTGTAGATCGCGACGGTCTCCTCAGCGCTGATGTACCCGGAGGGCAACAACGTGCCGCAGGATCTTGTCCCTACAGCACCCATTAGCCAAGCTTTCCAACAGATAAACACAGGTCTGAACGTACCATGTCCATTCTCCCGACAGCTCCTCAAAGACACGCTGCGTCCTTCCTCAGCCAACACCGCAAAGAAGCGGTCGACCCATCTTCGGCTCGACCTCATCGACGTTGAGCCCCTGTTCCTGACACACGGCGGAGAAGGACGCGTCGAGGAGCTTCCAGTCATCTTTCGTCCACGTGCGCTATCAGACTCGACGGTCAGAGAAGACCATAAGGGTGAAGCACCTAAGTGACATACGGGAGCTTGTGTAGGATGCTTCTTGGCGAGCCCAGTGCCGACTCGAGCTCGATTTCCGCTTCGATCAGACGCAGCAGATTCGATACAACGCTGAAAGCCGGGCTCCCCTCCTGCAGACGACGCGGGCTCCCCTCCTGCAGACGACGCGCGCAAGCCCGAATGCGAGCGCAACTGGCGGCGGCGGATGCCCTCCTGTATATACTGATATACTGATGATGCTGCAAAAAAGATAGACGTCAGCATCAGATGTTCCGAGTAGTGCAAGTAAAGCAATAAAGAAACAACGTCGTTCAACTCTGACTGGCAAGACTCGATGGCGCGAAGCACGCAGGACTCGATGGTTGCGGTTGACGCCAGCAATGACGAGAGCGAGGTCAAGACGGGTCCGGGCTCGGGCGTCATCCAGATATCCAGCAGCAACCCCATCGCAGCCGCACACGCTGCTGCTATTTTGAAGAAAGTACATCTCGCGTGTCCGCTGTCCGTGCGGCATCACCGGCCAAGCACCGTCGATACGTCCGATACGTCTGGCTCACAGTCACCGTGCTTCGTGAACGACCCGCTGCTGCTCGATTCCAGCCGCGCCAGCGTCAGGGGGACGCGGCCTGGCCCGCGATGCGTGGGCGTCTCCTCGGGCAACCCGACATCTGAACATCTTCATCCAGTGCCAGAAGTGCGGCAGGACGGTTGTGGGAGGGCGCGGGCGCGTCATCGCCCTCGACGGAGCTGACGAGCAGGGGGCCTGCGACAGGCGCCGGATGCCTGACAGCTCGTTGTCTTCAGCAATGACAAAGTTGTTGCAGCGTTGCAGCGGATGGATACGGCAACGTCGGGCGGTCGAAGCAGTCCATGCGCGCCTTCGTGCACGCAGTGGGCGGGTCCTGCTTGAGCGGGACGTCGAATTCCTCGACGACATCGGACGCAGGAGTTCTCCTCTTGCTCGTTGTCCGTCGAGTCCCACGACGCGGCCGTATCATTGCCCATTCATTACCCATACGCGCGCAAACGCAAACACATCATTGGGCGCGATGGGCGTTTCTGGTCATGGGCTCCGTACCCGTACCGGGCGGGTATGTTGTGCTGCTCGCGTGACTCTCAATGTTATAGCCCGTGGGCGGGTCTGGGCGTGAGACGGCGATGCCGACGATGAACGCCCTTCGAGCGTGATGGGCGGGCGGCACAAGTCGCGCTGGCTGCAGGAGCCCCTCTGGCGCACACTGCGGGGGAGCTTGATCCAGATGCTGTTGTGGATGGTAACTTGAAGAAGGCCAATGGTGATGGTATATGTGGCAGACACCTGATGCGGACGGGAGGGGTGAGGGCTTGAGGAATGGGAGGGTGAATGGTCGTTGGACGGACGCGGTTGACGGTGCAAATGCAAGAAGCGGGGCGATTGCCGGCCGACTCCGACGAGGTCAAAATAGAAGAAAATCGGCCAATAATTGGGGGGCCATTTCGCAAGGAATTCTATGACCAGGGAAACATAATTAAGTATACAGGGAACATATTCCCATGTCAAACCAAGTCTTGGGAGGTAAACTACCGACGGGAAATGGGTTGCAAGTTAGAGATAGAGGATTGCCGTGAATCCGTCAAAGTCCGCGTATCTGTTCTTGACGCCGACCTTGACGTTCGTGCGGTCGTCTCGAGCATGCCCACCACGCCCTTCCACGCTCAGCCCCACGCGCTAAGGCCTTCCACATGCTCTTTCGACCAATGGTGCAAGGCCAGCCAGGCCCGCGCAATAGACACTTGCACCGACCACGACAATGGCCTCGAAAATGCGCAAGGCGTTTCTGCCGTCTCGCACAGCACTATGCGCGTCGAGCGAGCCTGTGCGCTTGTTGCAAGCAAAGAGCAGTGCACGCCGTGCGAGCTCTGCTTGACACCGACCTCAACGACCGCGCGCAACAACCAGCTCGAGGACGCGCACGACGTTCTACCCATCGCTCACGACGTTCTACCCATCGCTCACAATAGATACTACATCCCGCTCCCTCTTTTGGTATGTGCCCGTTGTTGTACAATAACTTGGGCGTTGGACTCACCATTCACAGCAGCACCCCATCGAACGCGCCGACCGAGCCTGTGTACTCGCTGCAACGAGGACCGCAGCCAACGAACTGCAACACGCCACCCCGCTCTGCTTGACGCGGACCTTGACGGCCACAATGTCCAGGTTGGAAGCACCCGTCCCGCCCTTATTGTTGTGGCCCTCGCCCGAGGTACCTCGAGTCGCGTTCCCGAGACATCGAACCGTGTCCAGGAGGTGGAAATTTCTGTCGACTTGGCTCCCACCATCGCTCACCACCTCAAACCTCCGCAAATTTGGCGCAATTCCATGCACCTCGTTCTGGGCTATCTCCATCCTCCAACGCAGTCAAAGTCAGTCTCGACGGTTGCCTCCAAGTCCCACACCGAATGGTATGCGCCAGCATGCTCGTGTGTCCGGGTCATTTGCTGATGGCTTATCGGTCAGCTCGACTTCCGACCAAAGTCGCGCATTAGGTGTGTATGATAAAGAAGCGCTCCTCCAATTGTGCAAACTGGAATCCTGACCCGTCCTATAGCTAGTGTCGGTCTTGGGCATCACTCACAATCGCGACAAGAGCGCCTCGCCGCGCGAATCGGCAACCGCTGCGTAATGCCAGAAGTCATATGACACTACGCCGACCTTCAAATCGCGTGCGCAAGTCGCTACGCGAGTGCGCTGGTCCCGGATGGCAACCTCGGACGGCCAACTCGCGATCGGCGCCGTTTCTTGGACTTCCGATCATGCTCCAGTGCAAACGCGAAAATTCGAGCGCTCAATCGCACGGATAGCAAGATCAGGGGCTGGTCCAACACCTCCGTAAGCGCTGAACGCTCCGGGTTGGTGTGGACGATTATTACTCGGTGTGTGGGCTCGGACACTCCGCTGCACACCACCTACGCTGGGCTTCCTATCACACGATTCAGCGCTCATATTCACTATGCAGGACCTTGGTCCACTCATCCGCGAGCTCGGCTTCGCACACGAACACGGCCGACTCGGAGTTCACGTCGATGGGCAGGCGTCGGCTTCACCGGCAGTAGGGCTCATTGTCGAGCGACTTTGCGCTGATATTCTCAATACAGGACAGGACATCGAGCCCATCACCCTCGACCGCAATAGCATGCCCAAGATTGATTCAAGGCGCGCCGAGTCGGTCGGTCTGCACAGCAGGAGACGGAATCGAGAATGACACGGGCGTCATACTGTGCTCGCCACGCGCACCAGAGGCACGGCAGTGCGTCGCACTGTCGTTCCCTGTGTGCAGAGGCTGCCCCGAGTCGGCGTGAACGTGGCAAGTCGGTTTGTCCGCGTGGCGACGGAATTCTTGCCACGCGCTATTCCGCGGTCAGCGCGAACGTCAAAGACGTGCCGCCGCAGCTTGTCGGGCTCGCGCCGCGGTACAACACCCCCGCACGACCGCAGGCTGCCGTGCACCCGCCGCCCAGCATGTTTGTGCCGCTCGATGCTGCAGCGTGCGCAGGCGTTGGTGCCGGAGCCGCCGAGCACAGCTAAGCGCATGGTGGGCTACTTGAGCTTGTGGCTGGGCGTCGCGAAGCCGCAACCGCACAGTTGCGGGGCGAGAAGGTCACGTATGCCGTCGAACTCCTCGAGGCGCACCGGCGGCGGTCCAACTGGCCGCCACACCGACGATATTCTATCTGCATGATATACATTCACATATTATCGGTAGCATGGACAGTATAGCTCAGTGGTTAGCAGCCATGATCCAGTTGCGTGTACTACAGTCCCAAGTTTGCCAAAGAGCACTGGTTCAATGCCTGTTGAGTTTCTACATTTTTATCTATCAACATTTTGGCTTCTGCGTTGCGCGTTCGAAGAACCCAAATTCTGAGTTGCACTGGAACTTCCAATCACCTCAACGAGCTTTCCAGACCAAATCACCTTCCAAGACTTAACTCACCATGGAAATATGTTCCCTAAATAGTTAATTATGTTTCCCAGGTCATAGTGTTCCTTAAAAAATGGGCCCCGAATTGTTGTAGGATTTCCTTCCATTTTCATCTAATCGGTGTCAGCCGGGCAATCACGCCGCGTCTCTGCACTCGTCGCTAATCATCGTGATTACCATCATTACTGACCATTACTGGGCTCGTGTGCATATGACGCCGATGTCTGGGGAGCCTGAAGCTTGCGGTCTGTTTGACGGGAAAGTCCGCTGCAGTCCGCTGCTTCGACCTGCACCAACAGGGATTGACCTGGCAAGCACCCTTCCACCCCAGTCAGATTCTCAGATGGTCTGCTTGGCAGGCTTCTGTTCCAATCCAGTCAGCTCACTCGATATGTAGGCTCATCGCCGAACCGCGGCCTCACGGGACAAACACCATCCAGATGACACACCACCTGAACGCATGGTCAGTGGGCCATGGTGGAAGCAGAAGCGCATTGGAAAGAAGAATGGCTTTGCGTCGCTCGATCAGCAGGCTTCAAACACTGAGCAGAGCATGCCGCCTGGGGGACGTCCTGCATCCATGTCGGCCAGCCCCAGTGGCGCAGCATTCTCCTTTTCTGAGCCGTCACTGCCTCCTTCTCCAGGAAATACACGCTTGAACGATGAGCTTCCGAGCCAGGAGCTTCCGAACCATGAGAATGCATATGGTAGGCCACATAATACTCCCTCACTTAAGGTACTCATGCAGTTTGTAGACTATAACCCGTGGCCTTCGTCACTCTATGAACCCTTCCAGGCCCTAGCCCGAGTTCCTCGACGGTTACGACAGCTCTTGGAAAGCAGGGAGGAGATAGAGCACGCCACCAAGATACTTGGCACTCTCCCTCCTGCAGAAGCGCTGGCCGCCCTTCTTGCCACCCATAACCTCAGTGACATTGCTGCCACGGAGCTTGTGCTGGCCCAGCTCTATGACTCCCGCGACCAGCTTGTATGATTACCGGGACCATCCAATCGTCGCTTTCTTGCTCTCCATGTATGTTTCTTGCTCTCAGTTGCTCTCTGTCCATGCCATAGTTTTGCGCGCTCCGTGTGCACCAGAGGGTGCAGATTCCAAGGTTACAAGGTCCTGTCAAACCTCGGATCGTCCTTCAAATGACAACTGGATGATAATAGAATGGGTCCCTTGGGGGCTGAAAATTGAATCGGCACGATCGAGAAATTGCTGTTCTAGCTGACGGCACACTTCCAATCGGCGTGCCAGTTGGATCTGCACGATTCAAGGCCTCTAATCGGTGGGCTTGACTTGATCTGCAGGATGTGGTCACCGGCGCCACTCGGATCCAATGTTTGTGTGTTTGGTCGCCAATTCGTCCGCAGCTTTTACTTCACTATCGTCAACACATTCAGCATTCGGCGCCGCTTGCGCCACGCGCCACGCGCTCACAACTCCAATTGGCCTGGTCGGGCCAACTCGAGACTGCCTGTCGACGTCAATTTTCCTTGCCTCTCCACGCATGCCTCCCCCGAGATGCTCGCGCACACCAGCCCTCCGTGCGCTCACGAGGGGACGACATGTCACTATACCGCTGTACTGTAAGTGTCAGTGTGCGATGTTATATTGTACATGCATGAGCTACGGCGCCTGCGGTGAGGAGCTACGGCACCTGCGGTGCACCTGGCACCTGGCCCGCCACCATTCTATTGTGCACCTACATTGGCAGCGGGGTGCCCGTGACCCCGGATATGTCTAACTATATCACCTTTGCGGCCGGAGCTACTTCATTTACCCCGCCCAGACTATTTCGTGTGCTGCCTCGCTACCTGCACTATCTCCCATTCGCTTGTACCGCAAACCTTGGGCTCAACCTTGGGCTCGTCGCCGCCTCGGTGTGCACTATCGAATCCGGTCTGTCCCATGCCGTCCTCCGGAGCTGTGCAATCTCGTCGAATCATGTGCAGTTTTGTTACGAAGGTAGATGCACCATGTTTGTTAGAGTATCTCGCAATTCCACTTGTTCCGAGTACCCTGTGTTTATGTTGGTGTTTGTCTAAGTAGATTGAATCACGAGCTGCTTATCCTTCCGGCGATCGGACCGGAGCTAGAGTAGAGTCGCAAAATATATTTCTTAATCAAGTTGCGTCATAATCTCGCGTTTGAGATTTGTAACTCCGCACAACCCAGGTTGACCCTGTTACGAGCTCTGGCGCACACACTGTGGCACCTCCGCCTGCCGGTACCATGCATTTGCCTACCATCGTCACCGACACGTCAAGCGCCATTGGGGCTGCACGCTGCCTACGGCGTCTCCGGCCCCTCTGTGCACCACATGGTTCGGATTCGCGGTCTCCAGGGCCCTTCAGTCGTCGTGCTCACACTAAATAGGCCCACAATTGTCAGTACTTTCGCCTTTCCTTAAGGGATCCTGGCCTGACCGGCGCCTTCTGCACATCACCGCGGCGGCGGCCCCGCGTTGTAGCACATGGTTCAGATTAGCGGTCTCCAGGGACCTATACGCGCACCAAGTAGGGCCCATGGTTGTCAGTACGTTCTGCCTTTTCTTCTTGTGAGTCAAGGGGTCCTGGCCTGACGAAGCCTATACACAGAATACCCAGTTTTGCGCACATCGTCAAGAACACATGCAACGACCTGTCAAGCTGCAGGCACTGTACGTGTCCTGCAGCCATAATTCATTCCCGTGCGTGCATCGACATCTGAATCGTTATGGGTACAACATAAAGGCCGTCGAGTAGTCGGGCAGTCACTACATCAACCATGTCGTCGTCAATATTCCGCTACGGTCGGCAGCGCGTCGTACGCTCATCTCGCCCTGGCTTTCGCGCCAGTCAGGGCCAGACAATCAACTGTCCGATGCCCCACTGCGACTGCGTCGTCCACCCCTCAACCGCACACGATGGCACCGTGGAATACCGGGTGAGTTCTTCCCTTTGCAGAATCACCTTCACATGTGCTGACGAGGCGCGTGCAGTGTTTCGTGGGCGGACATGGTCGTGTCGCCATCTGCGTCGATGGCAAAATCGAGCTTACTACTCGCATGGTCATTGGGCCACAGCCACAGATCATGCGCGAGCGCATCTTCTGCCAGTCGCCGGGGTGCAGGAAGAAGCGTCGGGCCACTTGCGGGAGGGTCCTTTGCCAGCCGCATTGCGTCTTGGACGAGGCGCCCTGTGGATGTGCAGACCATGACCGCGCCCGGATTCTGGAGCGCCTCCATCGACCTGCTGCTCCTGCTCCTCGTCTCGACCAGCTCGCTGTTCCCCGCCCGCGCTCCCCCCCATTGGCCCCCCATCGACTGGTGGCCCGTGCCGCCCACGTTGAAATTCCCGCTCATGTTGAAATATCCGTCGCATTCACGGATAAGGTACGCATGCACTTAATCAGTTAATTCGAGTGCAGCTTTTTCTCACACACTGCAGGACTTTCATACTAAAGCCCGAGTCCCCCGCGTCGGTGCTGGCCTCGATCTCGGCTCTCTACCTGCAGCAGCGTACGAGAAACTCCACTTGCAGGAGGCCGAGCCTGGCTCGATGGAGTACCTTGACCTCGACGGCTACTGGAACTCGCATCTCGGCGGACTTATTCCCTACTTCCATGACGAGGGCGACGACGAGGCAGTCTACGTCTACCTGCACGTCACGACCCATCGCCAGTTGACCGCATTCCCGGCATCTCACTATGTTGACATGGCCAACCGGCTCGCAGCTTATCACGATTTCACGCAAAACCAGCAGTCTCCGATGTCCGAGGATGACGCTTTCTCTGCATTGTTCGACGTCCCACCAACAGCCGAAGACCTTGAGGCGCTCGACGCGTGCCTTAAGGTCATTGAGCACTCTCCAGCACAGCTCCGCCAGCAGTACCTCCGCGCTGGTCGCACCGCCTTTGGGACCTGGGCAGACTTTGTCCGGGACGCTGAGCGGGATCACGAGACTCCGGCCGAGTGGCGTGACGTGTTCAGGTCTCCGCTGGTGCGCCGGCGAATTCGCCGACCAACCGATGGGCCGGAGCCCTCCCCGCTTGCGAACCGGGGTCGCCAGCACTCGCCGACGGTCAGCTCGGGATCATCGCCACTCCACTTTTCTGTAACACCAAGCCCACCCCGCCCTGCTTGGCGAGGACCTCCGGCTTCAGCAGCAGGCCCGTCAAGACCGACGCGGGGCGAGAAGGAGCGCATCGAGACGGAATTTTTCGGTTAGTCGTGCTGTCCCTTGATGATGACCACTGGCCGCATACAGCTTTTTGAATGTACAATAAATGCCCTTGCGCATGCGAAGTTGCATAGAGCAATGGAAAAGATCTGCAGGTTGAGCTAATAAGCAATTGTGCTCGAGTCACACTCACTCACGCCGCCACCAGCGGCCTCATCTTGGTCATCGTGGGGAAATGCACAGGCTGTCCTTCACGCACATGTAATGAACAGACGCGTGCGTGTGGCATGCACTTGGTGCGCGCCTGCGAAAATATGCATACACTTGGCGCGCGCGCCTGCGAATATGCATGCACTTGGCGCGCGCCTGCGAATATGCATGCACTTGGCGCGCGCCTGCGAATATGCATGCACTTGGCGCGCGTGGCTTGGATGCTTGGGAAATGATTTGCAGATTTGCAGAATGAGACGACCGGCGCCAGTATGCCCTAGGATCATGATAGATCAGAGTATTGTGATTAATCAGGAGCTTGGATAATCAGCACAGTCTGGCAAGGCTACAGACTTGCGACCCGAGTTGTAATTGAATCCCGAGCCAGGATTAATCACTAGACATCAATTAATTACAGGCAAGGTATTTCGAGATGTCAGCTGTCTGACAGGTGCTGTCCATGTATTATGACAGCTGTCTCTGGTGGCAGGTACAAATCAACTGCCAATGCCTGCTCAATGAATTATCCATGATCTATCAGGACTCAGTCATGTATCAAAGCTCAGTTTGTGAGGCTATAGCCTTGGGAAGCGAGCTCTGGTAGATGGAGGGCCAGTGATAAAATAGATGCAGTGATAAAATAGTTGCAACCCGTGTATCCCAGATACTCAAAATCGTGATAACGTCGGGGATGACCATGATACTCACCAGCGCTGTACATGGCCCAGAGATATTGCTAAGGTTATCATTGGGATATGGTGATACAATCGGGACTGTGGATATATTACTCTCAGCAAGATCTATCAGCCTCACAGCACAGAAGGCTCACAGCACTGGGTTCACGGTCGGAATATATCAAATAAGCTCTTCTTCACAGGCTTGATTAAAAGATCTGCCTGGCAATAGTGCCTAGTCGGGGCTGTCGCCAGGGCGCGCGGGAGGGCGCCCTCCGTGGTAAATGAGGACGTCTCCGCCCAGAGGAATGGCCTTTAGCACACCCCGATGGGGTAGTGTGGGGCTTGGGATTTGTAGGCTAGCCAACGCCGGCCGCGGCTAAGGGCATCCCCGTACCCACTAAACCTCTGGCACTTCTCATGTGTTCTATATCGCAGCCGTCACGTCTCCTGACCTCTCGCCACGTTTCTTTCACAACCTCTGGCCGCTTCGTACCAGGCCCGCAGGCCCGTCTGTTCGCCAAGTCTCAGGCCGATTGAAGGTGTCCTGAGGTTTATTTTCAACTTTTGAGAGTTTTGTGTTGGCAAACTCACTCCAAGGCCTCTCCCTCCAGAACCACCCAACCCCCCGAGGTATGCTTGGTTGGACTTTTCCCCTCAGGTCATAGCATCCCCAAGGCCCTCCATATATCATAAGCTTTTGCTAGGGTCAGATGCATCTTTATGTAAGCAGGTGATTACAAGATGCATCTCAACTGGGAGGAGTATAGGAGCATGGAGAAATACAGAGCAGTAACCGTGCTGGGCTACTGGCAGTGATGGTGGCTCTGGAGAAAACTAACCCAAACCACAAGATTGAGATTTTTGCTGACTCTGAGAATGTCCTGCGCAGCATTGCAGAGTGGGCTCCCGCGAGTAAGGAGCTAGGATGGTCGTGCGCAAATGGAGATATACTATAACAGATCCAAATGATCATAAGCCCACATGGGGCCGGAGTTTACCTCAAACCGGCGAAATCAAAGCATCAGTCCATGCATGCCCAACAGGTCGCTGATCTTGCGCATAGAGAATCCAAGATGCAACGCCCTGATGGGCCATACATTTTTCTTTCTTTTTGGAGTGTCAGCAGGTGCTGCAACCACTTTGTGGCCCAGCAGTCCCACCTTCCCTAGTCGGGGCTGTCGCCAGGGCGCGCGGGAGGGCGCCCTCCGTGGTAAATGAGGACGTCTCCGCCCAGAGGAATGGCCTTTAGCACACCCCGATGGGGTAGTGTGGGGCTTGGGATTTGTAGGCTAGCCAACGCCGGCCGCGGCTAAGGGCATCCCCGTACCCACTAAACCTCTGGCACTTCTCATGTGTTCTATATCGCAGCCGTCACGTCTCCTGACCTCTCGCCACGTTTCTTTCACAACCTCTGGCCGCTTCGTACCAGGCCCGCAGGCCCGTCTGTTCGCCAGGAGTGTTACGCCCGTGCCCGGTCCGCGGACCCCACGTGCTCTCGGCATCACTCGGCGTCATTCTACGTCACTCGGCCAACTCGGTCAACTCGGTCAAGCTCCCGAATACCCGGCTTATCTCCCCTCGTGTTCATATGCTCGGGATATGTTCTCCTCATCGTCCTCTACCTCTAGACCTCTCCCTCTCATCTCTAGCTTCTCTCCTTACTCGCATACATCCACCTAACTCGCCTTGTCCCTACTGTATCGATAGTGTTCATATCCGGTTCGCTCCACTCGTCTTAGTCATTCGCCTCTCGTCATTCGTCCGATCCCCCGATACCTTACCCACTCGCTCTTACTCATCCTATCGGCCGATGACAACGATCTCTATTGATCTGAGGCCCCCTCTCCTTCGTCTCTAGGATACACTCCGATTACATCGGATCACCTCCCCAGGTATAAAAGAACCTCGACTTTGTATCTAGCTCCCCAGTTACGAAATCGACATAGTCGTGCCCCTCGCACACTCTATCTCTCTCTCTCAACTTCGCCTCTGGGTTCTTCCCTCGCCCGACTTACTCGTCTGAGTCCTCTGTTGCTCGTGGTCCCTTCGGTCGTGCTACTCGACGTAGCCGGTGTGCTCAATAACGCACCGAAGGCTCTAGTTGTTCATTTGAGTGTTCTCTGCGCCCGGACGTTCGACTATCCTTGCAACCAAACCCCCAAGGCACAGCAGGCTTAACAAGGAGCTTGTTCTGGCGCGCACGCCCTTTAATCAGAGCGACCCACCACGCCTCGACCTCGGCATCAGTGAGTGTCCAATCTGGATCATCGGTGTGTCCCACGTGTTTCTCGCAGCACAGCTTCCAGATGAAAAACACCGTCTCTGATATCACAATCTTGGCCGCCCTGTACTTCAGGTCCTGGCTGCCCCGCTGGGGTGTGCCCGGGCTGACCAGTGCACTGCCGAGGATCACTCTGAGGTCTATTCGCAAATCAATGCCTTTCCGCAGCAGTAAGACTCTCACCAGTCTCCAGACCAGCTTACTGAAGGAGTCTGGGCACGATGTCAGTATGTGCTCCAGCGTCTCTATGGTCCCGCATGTTGCGCAGACCCCCATTCCTCGCCAAGGCTCGGGCATCTTACTGAAGTAGTCCCCCACTTTATGTGCATCTGATGTTCCTCGACAGATCCTTATCCCCGCACCCTGTTAAGCCTGCTGTGCCTTGGGGGTTTGGTTGCAAGGATAGTCGAACGTCCGGGCGCAGAGAACACTCGAACGAACAGCTAGAGCCTTCGGTGCGTTATTGAGCACACCGGCTATGTCCAGTAGCACGACCAAAGGGACCACGAGCCTGTAAGTGACTGTGCCCCCCAATTCCAGGTGGATTCCAGGTGGAAAAATGCAACTATGCAAAAAAAGTGTCAGAATGTCAAATCCATCATATTTTGATGGTATACCCCCCTCAGGTGGAATTTGGGTGGAATTCCACTGGACCGTTGGATCGGATGGGCCAGAATGGCTGAATTCCGGTGGAATTCCACTGGAAACAATGTGGAAATTCATCAAAAACTGTGATTAAGTGTTAGGTTAGGTTAGGTTAGGTTAGGTTAGGTTAGGGGTTAGGTTAGGTTAGGTTAGGTTAGGTTACTAGAATGTTTTCATGTTTCCTGAGGCGGCTGTGCATCTCTGAACCTTATTTGTGATGTCTAACATAAATTTTTACCCCTTAAAATTTTTTTGTCTGAAGCAGGTTTTCCACCGGAATTCCACCTGGAATCCTCCTGGAACCAGGGGGCAGTGTCAGGTTCTCCCACGAGCAACAGAGGACTCAGACGAGTAAGTCGGTCGAGGGAAGAACCCAGAGGCGAAGTCGAGAGAGAGAGATAGAGTGTGCGAGGGGCACGACTATGTCGATTTCGTAACTGGGGAGCTAGATACAAAGTCGAGGGTCTTTTATACCTGGGGAGGTGATCCGATGTAATCGGAGTGTATCCTAGAGACGAAGGAGAGGGGGCCTCAGATCAATAGAGATCGTTGTCATCGGCCGATAGGATGAGTAAGAGCAAGTGGGTAAGGTATCGGGGGATCGGACAAATGACGAGAGGCAAATGACTAAGACGAGTGGAGCGAACCGGATATGAACACTATTGATACAGTAGAGACAAGGCGAGTTAGGTGGATGTATGCGAGTAAGGAGAGAAGCTAGAGATGAGAGGGAGAGGTCTAGAGGTAGAGGACGATGAGGAGAACATATCCTGAGCATATGAACACGAGGGAAGATAAGCCGGGTATTCGGGAGCTTGACCGAGTTGACTGAGTTGGCCGAGTGACGTAGAATGATGCCGAGTGATGCCGAGCGCACTTGGGGTCCGCGGACCGGGGCACGGGCGTAACACACCCCTTCCAGATCTGGGCGGTCGTTGGTGTGTATCCGCACTCCCTTTTTATGCTCACTTTCACATTCGCAACATTGTTGCTAGTTGCCCGCCGGACCTCCAGCCCCGCGCTATTCACCAGCCTGATCGCTTTCTGGGCTCTGTCTGCGTCAACCCGACCAAGCTTATGCCCGGGAGGTCAAAAACGGCGCTATCCTCTGCCAACACGCTGTGCATCTGCCCACCCCTGAGGGCCAGCCTGGCAGATTCCCCTGTGCTGCGCAGTTCTGGCCAGGCCTTCTCCCTGGCGCGTGTGACCAGGGTGAAGGATGTCGCAGTGTTCCTTGCACGCAGCGCTGCCGCAGCGCCACACATTGCTCCTGTGAGCTGCGGCAGCCCTGTCCATCCTGCTCGGGCATTCCCGGCGAGGCGCACTGTCAGTGCCGCTGCCACGCTCTTGCTGGTTGTTATGACATACAGCGTTTTGTTTCTTGGAACCGCCCACGCGGCTGCAGCAATCCCAACTGTCAGAGCCTCGTCCCGGCTCCGCACCTCTGCGTCGCACTTGCTGCTGAAATCTGCGTGCTCCCTGTCCGGGAAGTGCACTGCAAAGCTGTAAGTGGCCTCGTCCGTCCCAGCCTTCTCTTGTGCGGCACAGACAATGGTGTGGACATTCTCTCCCGTCCTGCTCGCGTACTCCGGAACCCCAGCGTCGACGGTCCTCGTCTCCTGCACACCAACGCCCGCGATGGCAAGCGATTGTATCGGCATTCGAAAACTGCCGCCGTTCGTTCCGCCCTCAGGCCACGGTTTAAAGATGACCGGCTCGCCGTTCCCCAGTGCTTCTCCGTCCTGGTCTTCAAAGGCCTCTGCTAGCCCGGTGTCATGGTAGTCGCCCGTCGTTGACGTGTTCCACCTCGGTGCGATGCTGGCCAGAATGTCACTCACCGTGCGCTGGCACCGTCCTGGGTCCCTGCAGCCCTCCGCACGATCCGCCTTGCAGTTTGTGCACACGCAGTTCTCGTCGTGCTCTTCGTGAGTTCCTTCATCTATCTCCGCTATCTCCTCCAGGCCTTCGACCATGCACACTGCGTGGTATGTCCTCAGGCATCTGATGCCGGGCTTGCTGCTCCGCAGGTTCTCGCTGTTCAGCAGTGCGGGGTGCGTCCATACAAAGGCCCCCTCCCGTACGTTCCTTGCCATGACTGTGTCGACCTGGGCGACCTGGTACTTCCGTTCTGCCCGCATGAGGGGCCTTAAGACCTGGGGCAGCTTCTGGACATTTGGTTGCCAGTCTTGCTCAAAGGGGTTCGTGCGGTATTCCATGGCGATTCTGGGGGCATCTTTTCTGGCACACCGCAGCACTTGGTCAGCTATATATGCCCATGCCGGATGCAGCTCGTCCTCGCGCAGGTACGCACTGAGCCATGTCAAGTACTGTGAGTCGTTCCTCTCTCGGATGCTCAGCAGGTTGACGCCACCTTCAGTCTTGCTCCGCCGTAGGGTGCCCATGTTGATGGGGTATCGTCTCGTAGAGCCCCATATGAAATCTAGCGTTAACTTCTCCAGTTTTTTCTCAATATCTGGCAGCATGCCTTGCGCCGTGGTCAGGTACTGCGTGAAGCCGCCTATGACTACTTGGGCAATGGTTGCCCTGCCATTCAGGGTTGGCTTTGTCTTCTCCCAACGTTCTAGCGCGAGCCATATTTTGTCCAGTATTGCTGACCACGCGCCGGCGCTCCCGGTTCTGTTGCCCGGCCACGCGCCTAGGATCCTGGTCGCTTCGCCATCCCTGGCTATCCTTATTGACGCGGTGATGGTGCCATCCCCTTCATTGAGCTTCCTGCTCTCAATGAGCTTCTGCCTGAACTGCCCTGTGCCCAGCGGTATTATCTCGGTCTTCAAGATGTTGAAACAGGCCCCGGCCATGTTGCACCACTTATTGAGTATGGCGATGAGGTTATCGTACAAGTCCAGCTCAGAGAGATAGACCATCGTGTCGTCAGCGTAAAGCGTGGCTATCAGCTTGTGTTTCAGCCCTGAGACACTGTACCCTCAGAGGTCTGAGGCCCTAAGCATCACCGAGAGAGGCTCTATTGCTAGGTTAAAAAGCAGGCACGACAGTGGGTCGCCCTGCCTCACTCCTCTCGTCACCCTATACTGGGTGCTCATCAGCCCGTTTACCATCACTCTCGTGTAGGCATTTGAGTACAGGTTCTTTACTGCTCCAATGAGACTGGCCAGGATACCGTACCTTTCTAGCACCCTATACAGGTAGTCATGCCGCACCCCATCATATGCCTTCTCCTGGTCCAGGGCGACGATCATCCCATTTTCCTCTGTTGCCTCGGCATATTCGATCATCATTGCGGTGAGCTTTGCGTAGTCAGTGATGCTGCGGCCCTTCACGGAACCTGCCTGTGATGGCTGTATAATTTCTGGCGCTATTTCCACCAGTCGCATCGCCAGAATCTTTGTATATATCTTGTAATCTGTATTTAACAGCGTAATCAGGCGATAGTTCGCAATGTCCGTACGGTCCCCTTTCTTGTACAGCAGGCACATCCATCTGTCTGTGAAATTGGAGTTCCCGCATAGGCTGTGCTCCTCTATGTCCTTGAAGACCTCGGACATAGCCTCAGTGATGTCTGGGAGTACATTCTCCCCACCCAGGGACCCACGATGGCGGCGGTGCAGCATCTTCCAGAGCTCGTAGACAATGCCGTCCGTGCCTGCTGCTTTGCCGTTCGGTGACAGGGCCAGCGAGGCCTGCGTGTCTTCTACTGAGATTGTCGACGCGAGGAGGGTCCTAGCCTCCATATCTGAGCCGACCGTGATGTGGTCGAGTACCTCTATTATTGCATCCTCGTGTTCCTGTTGGTCCACGTCCAGGTCAAATTTCTGGACTCCCTTGTGGTACCCTCCGGCGAGTTCCACCAACTGGCGAGTTCCACCATGGCTTTCGACTCCACGACCTGTTCGTTGCTCGTCGTTCTGGGGCGGGTTAGTGAGAATAATACCTCCCACAGTTTCCTTATCTTCGTCCAGTTGAACCATGACTTCGACATGGTTTGGCCCTCAGCCCATGCTGTCGCTGACCTCTGTTGGAACAGGCCGCGTTTATCGTTGTCCTGTGCCTGTCCTATGGCCTCCTCTGCAGCTCAGAAAACCACCCTGGCTCTCTCTCGGTCCTCTCCAAGAGTTGCGCTCTGCAGCTCCACCATGGCCACCTCCCTGGCTCTTATTTTGGTCCGCAGGCTGAACTGCTTCGCGCACGCCACCTCCCATGTCCCGCGCTTCACCGCCACGACCAGCGCGTGCTTGCGGCTATGTTGTTGGCCGTGGCGAGCAGGTCTTGTATGGTCGCGGTAGCGGCCGTGGCCGTTACTGCGGTTGTGGCGGCCGCGGCTGCAGCGCCGTTCGAGTGCAGGGCGAAGAGGTGCGCGAGGTAGTCGTCCTCCTGCCAACCTCCGCGGACCACGTTGACGAACTCCTCGTGGTCCTCGGGCACGACGACCGGCCTGATGTAGCTCGCCATGAAGCGCAACCGGCCGACCTGGTAGGGGAGGAAGGTCGTGCGCGCGTGTCCCAGTGCCCAGTGGCCGTTCCGCACGAGCAGGTCCCTTGTCTCCTGCGTCCCCTCTCACGAAGGTCAGCTCAATGAGCTCTGGGGCCTCCTCATTATCGAGGGCGATGCTGGCTAGGATGGCGCGGAGTGGGGCGGCCTGGCCGACGATGCGGAGGTGGTCCAGGTTGTGCTTGAGGGTCTGCCTGATCAGCTCGTGCTTGACTTCCTGGGGCCGTCTCTTGTTTGCCGGGAGCACGTAGCGCGCACAAAAGATATGTTCGCCCACGCGTACCAGCTGGTTGTATTACTCTTTGTTCGCGGCCGGGACCGCTGCCAAGTGGCCGTCCTCTACCATGCCGTCGACAAAGACTGAGGCTCCGGTCGTGGCCACAGCGACGGTCATGTCTGCGACACGGTACGAGATGGCTGCTGCTGCCACTTTCTCCTGCTCAGTCGCTGGCGCCACCTCGTTCGGGAGGCCTGCATGGTGTGGAGGGGGTGGGCCGCCGGGGGGGCGCGGCGGCGGCAGTGGCGGTGGGGCATGGCCAAGGGGGGCAGGCGGTGCCCACAGAGCAGGGGGCGATGGGGGGGCCCACTGCATGGACTGGTCCTGCTGCTCCTGGCGCGGCTGCGGTATGTGCTGCGCCGGCAGGGCCTGGGGCATGGGTGGCGCACGCTGTGAGCCACAGCCCGGCGGTGCGCTCCGACGTGCATCCTCATCGTGTTCACGTTCTGGGGGTGCACTGTCGGCCGGCGCGCGGGGCTGGCTGTTGACCGAAGTCGAAGACCTGTGCGCGGGCGCGTGCCGGGACCTGTCGCACCCGCCTGCCCACAACCTGCTGGGTTGGTTGCGGGAGAAGGTGGTCACTGGTCGCCCAGCGGCAGCAGCGTTGTTGCGGAAGACCTCGTTAAGGCACAGTTCAGCCCCAGGAGCAGCAGGAGCACCAGAGACGAGCAACAGAGCAGGCAGCTCGCTAGGAAGCGGTCTGACAGCCCTCCTAGACTCAGGGGTGCGCCCCAGCCAGTTCCCAAGCGTTATAGACTCCTCCTCCTTTCGCTCTTCGCATCCTGGGGTCGAGATGAACCAGGAGGCTTGCTTTGCAGCCCCTGGGGACGACCCCCTCGTTTCTGGACTCGATTTTCGCGCACACACATCTCCCACATCCCCTCCTGCATTCCACACCATTCCTGGCACCAGAGCGCACTCTGTGCGCGTCCCAGGATCGTTTTTGCGCGAGGGTGACGTGGCCCCATCGGCTCCGGCCGGAGCGGACCGGTACCGCCTCACTTGCCTCGTTTCCGCAGGTAACCTTGTTTCTAAAAAGGAAATCTCCGCAGGTTCATCACGGAGATGCGGACTGATGCTCCGCTCCACCACGACAGCACCAAGCCAAGCACCAAGTCCTGATTTTTCCCGACCAAGTCTACCTGAGAAAAAATGTGCAGCATTTACAGCCATGCAATGCAGCTTCACTGAGTCAATACAAAGCACTTGTCCAGTGTCATTGAGGCTTATGAAGTATTCATTCAAGGTCATAAAATCGGATTAAAAGTATAATTTTAAAGTATAATTTTAAAGTATAATTTTAAAGTATAATTTTAAAGTATAATTTTAAAGTATAATTTTAATAGCATACACAGGTGGGGGGAGGAAACTGGTAGACAATGCAGGGACAGTCTTCTCGAGGGCAGGGCAAGAGGGACAAGGATGCAGGAGGGCGGTGTGGTGTGACAGAGCTGGGCCAGCTGGAACACAACGGCACAAAAAAGAGGCTTGCAAAGTGGGAGGCAGAGGGGGTGGGTTATGGATGGGCGAGGGAAACGGGTGAGCGTCCTGCTTCTGCCCAGCAGTTTTCCATTTCTTTCTGTGAGCATGCTCGTGACTTCCTTGCTGCTGATGCTTCTCATGAGGTGACCATCTCTTGGGTCCCCAGCCATATTGGCATAAGGGGCAATGAGCGTGCAGATGAGTTAGCCAAGGAGGCAGCTCGCATGCAAGGTTCCTCATGGGCCACTGTGTCCCACCTCAAAAGACGTGCCAAGGAGCGTGTCATGGAGACTTGGATAGAGGGGGGGGGAGAGAGAAATTCTTGAATTTTAGACAGCGTAAACAGGCTACAAATACAGAGCCAAGACGCTGTGGTCTGTACAAAGTACATTCCAATGGGTCAACATGGAGACTTGGATAGAGGAGTGGGCAGAGTCACCTCCTCGGGGTTTGTATGCCAGGGCAGCCTATGGGCCACCCAAGAGGCGCCCTCCACCTCACTTTAGTGAGCTGCCTCGCCGTCTTTATGGACTGGTTATGCAGTGCCGCCTTGGACATGCGTTCATGGGCGAGTACTATCAGCGCCATGTTCCCACTGAAGATGTGACTTGCCCTTGTGGACACCACTTGCAGACACGCGATCATATCCTTCGAGATTGCGAGCGCCATGACGAGCACTATCACCACTTTGCCTCCTTCAAGCCTGACTTGCTTGGGACGCATGCGCTACTCAGCACGCGCAAAGGCATCTCTGCCTTGGCCAAATTCATCCACTCGTCGGGTGCGTTCACCAAAACTGGTGAGCCACCGCCGCAGGACCCTTAGGGTTGGGAGGACCATGAGCTGCGCCGTGGCTCCACATGGCTTTGACCATGTTGCGGTGCGCCTTTGTCTGTAGGCTACAGCCCCACCCATCCAGACTCTGCCCTCTACCCTCTATCAGTCTCTAAGATACTTTTCTTGAGTGTCTCAAGAGATACACCCACAGTGGCCCTAAAGGGCCACATGCAGCTGCTTACTTGCTAACATCTGCTTGCTTATTGGCGAGCTGGTCACTTCATGTGCTGATGAGGCGCATGAAGTTATGGTATGTTTGTATATTTTCATTTATTCTATGCCCCTATGCCCCTATACCCCTATGGAACTGCGCTCACAACTTTGTTACACCCAGAATCCACACCAGTTTGCACTAGATCCCTCTACACCCCTGTTACGACCCCCCCTTGCCTGCCCCATGTTGACCCATTGGAATGTACTTTGTACAGACCACAGTGTCTTGGCTCTGTATTTGTAGCCTGCTTACGCTGTCTAAAATTCAAGAATTTCTCTCTCTCTCTCTCTCTCTCTCTCTGTATAAAGCACGACTGCACTATTTTTTTCACTTTGGCACATCTAGGCGACTTGATTGAACTCATTGAAGTTCATTAACAAACACCAACAATTTCCCAATTTCCATAAGTCTTATTGCAATTGACTGCTCAAGTACAGTTTGTTAATACACTACAGAATGTAGTAAACACAGGTAGAAGTGCTACAAAATGGATGTCTATGACTGAATTTGAACTGAGGGTGTTTCGAATCCATTAAGAACATGTATATGTTAACCACTAGTCCATACTACAGAAAATACATCCTGGTAACTTGAGTATAATATAGTGTGGGTGTGCAAGTCCCTCTGTGAGATGGCATGGTGAGGTTGGAACCCATCTAATCAACAAGAAGATCTGAAGGGACGGGATGGTGATGCAGGAGAGTGAGCACCTCTGTGGTACAGAGGTGGTGGAGCAGACACAGCAAACTTTGGCTTGTTCCAGGTCCACTCCACGGCCCAAAACACGTGTCTCGTCTCTCCTTGACCCAGACAATTCATTTGAGATTTTTTGACCAAACTGGGATCAGAGCTTAGAATCTATTAGTAGATGAGTGAATCATGGTTACTCAGGCTGCAAAGGATATTACTCCTGAATTCATGAACCAAAATAACATAAGTTCTAACCTTAGCAAACTTAATCTAACCCAACATAACATAACTGTATGAGGGTAACATCTTTTGAGTTATGAGTACCTACTTAGAGCCTCTTCAGAAAATTAGCTTAGAACACAAACCGACATGCTGGCTGAATATTTCTGATCCTGTACTAACGTGGAAGTGAAATTTCAAACAAATCATGTAGCACCGTAGTTTATCTAAAATAGTTGACACTAGAGATGTGCACCTCTATCAATGCACACAGTGCCATAAATACATCTATGATACTCCCCCCCTGTACGGAAAAACATTGGGTAGTACCTTCGCCCCACTAATGACATGTGTTGATGAGAAGTAGCGGAACTTGGTGGTGGATTCATGTCGATTGCATTACTCTGTCACGAGTTATGGTGAAAACTGATGTGACCATATGCGCACCACAGCCTGCCGAATTTTATCCAAGCTAGGTACCTCTTAGACCTGCCACACAGTACAGAAATCTCAGCCTGCTTCATTGCTCAGAGCCAGACAACTGCAAAACACAGAATTTTGAACAATGCACAATCCGCTCTGGAGGAGGTCTCAGGTCATGATGCCTAACAGGCAATGAGATATATGGACATACATTGTGACCCCCAAGTGCAAAGTCCAGAAGCTAATCAGTTGGTCTTTGAGAGAGCATACAAATTTTGCACATTCTATCTGCATAAAAAAATGAGATTCCTTGAAAGTGTAATAGTAGGAAGGTAAGTTGTGGAATTGTAAATCTACAGGAGTAAAAAATTGGGGTGTTCAAATGTCCATGTCCTCCACTGTTCTGCATAAAAAAATAAAGTGTAATAGTAAAGGTTGTAGGGCACGTCCTTGGGTACATTATCCTCCTCCGAGATCTTGAAACGGGTGCTATACAACTCGACTATGATGTCATCTTTGAGAGGGACCGATATTGATACTATCTCCACAACCAGGGAGCATCGAGCTTCCCCCTGATATGAAACCCAGGTTCATTTCGCATTTATGTTGCGTTTCAGAAGCAGCGAAGGTGTACGCGCAATATTCGATTTTATATGAGGTCAAACTTGTCCTCCGGTTCACCGGCCGACTTGCCCTCCGGAATTACTGGATGGGGGAATCCGCAAAATAAGTTTACCATTGAATAGTATCAAGCCTAAGCATCATGCACAAATAAAGGTTTCAGGTCGAGTGTATCAAAATTGTGGCAGAAATCGAGAATTTCCCAACGGCGGTTATTTTCCGTGGCGGGGAGTATACATCTTCAAAAGATTTTTGATGTTTTTCACACTGCGCACGGATTTTGTACTTTGCGCATGGATTGTGAAAACTGCACACGGATATCAGGAGCCTGCGCACGGATTGTGAAAATTGCGCACGAAAGCACATTTCATGCGCATGGATGACCAGGACCCTGCGCACAGATTTTGAAAAGTGCGCACGGACATTTGGACCCTGCGCACGAAAGACTCATGCGCACGAAAGTTCTAACCCTGCGCACGGAAGTTCTGCGCACGGATATTCTTGCGCACGGATGTGCACGGACCCTGCGCACGGTTTTCTAGGGGTCTGTTCTGGTCCTTGTCAGGAGCAACTGGCTGAGAGGGCGGAGCATCCCTAGGGGTACCCACAGCCGAAGTATCGAAGCTTCTTGGACTCTTACCACCACCTGGTCAGAGTCAGTCTACCTCTGGCACACTCTGTCCTCTACCTCTCGTGCTACTGGCCCTCCTAGGGGCCCAGGGGGTCCCCCTGGCCCTCCAAAGAGTGGCTCCAGCCTGCTCATGGCTCCCCAGTGGGGCATGTCCTTGGGTGCTCCAGCCCAACCTGCCCTGGCCACTCCAGCGCCCACCACTGCCCCTGGCCACACCTCTGGCCTTGGCCCTCCCTCTAGGACCACTCCCCCCTCCCTTGCCCCCCTTAAGCGGCCTGTAGATGCCCTGGCTAGTCCTGGGCAACTTGCAGGTTCTGCTGGGTCTGTACCACCTCCTGGGCGCATTTCTGGGCCTAAAAAGTCCAGGAAAAGCGGTCCTATTCCCTCCACCACCTCCCAGCACCTCCCACCCGAAAGGGCTAGCTCCCAGAGTGCCTGGTTGAGCCCTGGTGAGGTGCTGCCCCAGGAGGCCGCGCGTTCACCAATTTCAAACTCCGCTCCGGATACTTCCGGACCCCCTCCTCCTGCCCCTGCACCACCACTGGCTCATTTCTCCTCCTCTGGCCTCGATACTTTGGCTCTGGGTGCCCCTAGGGGTGCCCTGGAGACTGAGCCAGTTGCTCCTGATCAGGACATGGACTCAGACTCCGAGGAGGACTATGATGGAGTTGACCTTGCTGCCTTTGCTGCTGATTGGGCCTCTGCACCCCTGACTCCTCGCGACCTCAGGAACTCTGTCAAGCTGGTCAATAACCTTCTGGGCATGCTAAAGGTGCTCCTTGATTACAGGGAGCGTGTTCCACAGGCTGCTTCCATCATCAAGGACTTCTGCCACTCTGTTGTGCTGTCCTCCACCACTAGGCTGCTTCTTGCTCAGCAGGAGGAGCTTGGGAAGCTCTCTGCTATGGTAGCCTCGCTTAAGGGCGCCCCTGGAGGTGTGCCTGCTGCTGCAACTTCGTCTGCACCACCTGCTCCTGCTCGTCCTGCCAAGGACTCCTACGCTGCTCGCGCTGCCAAGTCAGCTCCACCGCCACCTGCTGTGCCCCGTGTGCCAGCCCCAGCTACTCCTCTGGCCCGCCACGATGCTCGTCGCCTGATCCTCATGGTCAAGCCCAGTGCTGCTGTTCGCCTCGCTGTCAAGAAAGCTGCTGCCGCCCGCTCTGCCATCAACACCGCACTCGCCGGCGTCTCCCCTCGCGCTGCACCTCATCCCAGGCTTGGGGTGAGTGGTGTTGGCCTGACTCGCTCAGGCAATGTTGTTGTCTTTGCGCTGCCAGGTCTCACTGCTGCCGACTTAGAGCCCCACAGCGCTCTCATCGCCTCTGCCTTCCTGCCCCAGGAGGCCGCCTTTTCTGGTGCTGCTCGTGACAGCCTTTGGTTCAAGGTCGTCGTCTCTGATGTTGTGCCTCCTGACCTTGGCCAGCCCCTGCCGACGTCGCAGGAGTTGCAGGCCGAGGTGGAGGAGTTTACTGCCTACCAGTTTGCCTGGGCCGCCCCTCCCATGTGGTTGGGCCCGCCTACTCGCATCATCCAGCAGGGCTCTGGCTCTGTGCTACTTTCCTTCACTCGTGAAGACGACTTGCAGTACGTCCTTCGCCATGGTGTCTTCCTCTTTGGCCACGCTATGCATGCTCGTCGCTTCCACGACTCTGGTCGTCCTCGCCCCTGCTCCAACTGCTGCAGTCTGGAGCACACTGCTCGTGCCTGCACCCAGGCCCCTCGCTGTGGTTTGTGTTCTCAGAGTCACTTGACTTCTGAGCACAGCTGCAGTGAGTGCGACTTCTTTGCTGACGTGCATGATGGTCTTGCACACTGTGCACACACTGTCTTGTGCTGCCCCCACTGTGCTGGGTCCCACGCGATGTGCGACTCAGCTTGCCGCGTCTGGACTCGCCGTGCTGGTGGTCCCAGGAGAACTAGGAGGACATCTGGTGGTGGTCAGGCGGCCACTGCCATGGATGTGACTTGATTTGCTTTTCCCCTGAGTGCGTGTTTTGTTTTATGGTCTCTATGCCCCTATACCCCCCTCCCCTATGCTTGCTGTGAACATCCTGTCGACCCCCTGAATTCACACCTGTGTGCACTTGATCCCTCTTCAACCCTGTTTCGACCTCCCCCCTGCTCGCCCCCTGTTCACCATTTGGATGTGTACTCTGTGCACTCCACAGCGTCTTGGCTCTGTATTTGTAGCCTGCTTACGCTGTCTAAAAATGAAGAATCTCTCTCTCTCTCTCACAGCCGAAGTATCAGGCAGATTGAAGGTAAAGGTAGCCTGCTAGGCAGCAGGGGCAGGAGGAGAGGGCCCGGAAGTATCTGGAGCGGAGTTTGAAATCAATGAACGTGCGGCCTCCTGAGGCAGCACCTCACCAGGGCTCAACCAGGCACCCTGGGAGCTAGCCCTTTCGGGTGGGAGGTGCTGGGAGGTGGTAGAGGGAATAGGACTGCTTTTCCTGGACTTTTTAGGCCCAGAAATGCGCCCAGGAGGTGGTGCAGACCCAGCAGAGCCTGCAAGTTGCCCAGGACTAGCCAGGGCATCTACAGGCCGCTTAAGGGGGGCAAGGGAGGGGGGAGTGGTCCTAGAGGGAGGGCCAGTGCCAGAGGTAGGGCCAGGGGCAGTGGTGGGGGCTGGAGTGGCCAAGGCAGGTTGGGCTGGAGCACCCAAGGGCAAGCCCCACTGGGGAGCCATGAGCAGACTGGAGCCACTCTTTGGAGGGCCAGGGGGACCCCCTGGGCCCCTAGGAGGGCCAGTAGGACAAGAGGAGAAGACAGAGTGTGCCAGAGGTAGACTGACTCTGACCAGGTGGTGGTCCCTGGTGATGAGGGAGTTCCCTACACTGGGTTGCGCTGGGCTTGGGATGAGGCACAGGAGGAGATCTATCTTCTCATTGCACGCTGTGCTCTTTGGGGCTACCACCCTCGCCGCTGGAGACGAGCCATTGCATATGTGCTCAAGAAAGCTGGCAAGACTGAGCCTGCGTCCTCCACTGTGGATGCTGCTCTGTGCTACACTCATGATGTGCAGACTGCTCGTGACAAGGGTTTGGTGACTAGCTCCCTGACCTTTGACATCAAGGGCTACTTTGACTTTGTCAACCACCAGCGTCTGCTGCTGGTCCTGCGAGAGAAGCGTTGTGCCTCTGCCCATT
Organism: Auricularia sp. M13; assembly: GCA_037042915.1. NCBI lineage: Eukaryota > Fungi > Basidiomycota > Agaricomycetes > Auriculariales > Auriculariaceae > Auricularia > Auricularia sp. M13. The sequence goes on along the minus strand of CM073197.1, from coordinate 606,900 downwards.
GTGCAGTGGGTTGCATCCTTCTTGCAGGACAGAGAGGCATCCATCTGCCTGGATGGTAGAGTCAGCAGCTGTAAGCCAGTTGAGAATGGAGTGCCTCAGGGCTCTCCAGTGCCCATGGGCTCGGCCTCCCACCTCCACTTCTTTGCTGACAACTTTTCAGCTGTTGAGGCCATTGTCAAGGAGCGTCCTGCTTCTGCCCAGCAGTTTTCCATTTCTTTCTGCGAGCATGCTCGTGACTTCCTTGCTGCTGATGCTTCTCATGAGGTGACCATCTCTTGGGTCCCCAGCCATATTGGCATAAGGGGCAATGAGCGTGCAGATGAGTTAGCCAAGGAGGCAGCTCACATGCAAGGTCCCTCATGGGCCACTGTGTCCCACCTCAAAAGACGTGCCAAGGAGCGTGTCATGGAGACTTGGATAGAGGAGTGGGCAGAGTCACCTCCTCGGGGTTTGTATGCCAGGGCAGCCTCTGGGCCACCCAAAAGGCGCCCTCCACCTCACTTTGGTGAGCTGCCTCGCCGTCTTTATGGACTGGTCATGCAGTGCCGCCTTGGACATGCGTTCATGGGCGAGTACTACAGACGGCTTCTTGCACTCCGACTTTCACCAAGTCCGAGTCAGTGGAGCAATTCTCGCTTTTCGAGCGCGCCCCTTCATCCGCCTCTTCGATCTAACGATCATGGCATCTTCCTGGACCCACCAGGAGTCTATCGAGCCCGGGCGCGACCCTCCTGGGCCGGTGGATCGCGAGAAATCGCAGGTGCGAGTTCCAGACAAAACTGGGACTCCTAGAGCGCACCACCACTCCCCCTCCGCTTCCCTCGCTTCCATGGAGCTAGATAACGACGCTGCGCACTCCCCCACAACTCTGCAGCGAATTGGCAGCTTTGTGCGGTCGGGTGTACGCCGGTTGACCCCCAGGAGCGGCAGGAGCACCAGGAACGAGCTGCAGAGCAGGCAGCTCACTAGGAAGCGGTCTGACAGCCCTCCTAGACTCAGAGGTGCGCCCCAGCCAGTTCCCAAGCGTTATAGACGCTCCTCCTTTCGTTCTTCGCATCCTGGTGTCGAGACGAACCAGGAGGCTCGCTTTGCAGCCCCTGGGGACGACCCCTTCTTTTCTGGACTCGATTTTCGCGCACACACATCTCCCACATCCCCTCCTGCATTCCACACCATTCCTGGCACCAGAGCGCACTCTGTGCGCGTCCCAGGCTCGTTTTTGCGCGAGGGTGACGTGGCCCCATCGGCTCCGGCCGGAGCGGACCGGTACCGCCTCCAGGAAGCGCCGGAACGCGCAGGAGGAGCCCAGCAGTCCCCTCCAGCCTCCCCAACTCGAGCTGCACACTCTGGTGTGCAGCAGCTGGCTGTACTGACTCCAAATCGCTTAGAACACGCTCCTACCGCTTCAATGCGGCCCACAGTGTCTGCTCCTCGCCCCCTTAGTGCACTGCACACTGGGGACGAGCCTGCTGCACTCACAACATCTGCTGTGCGCTCTGGGGTGTCCAAGGATGCCCTGGGCGCAATTCCGGCTCGTTCAACGGGCATTGGTATCGATGACCGGCTGGGGGCGTCAGGAAAGGTGGATGGGCTCGTCCTCGAGCAGGGCGCCGCATATCGAGCCACTAGCTCACCTGCTGCGCCCCAAACCGTCGAAACGAGTTCGGCCTCACCAGAACAGGCTGAGGGAGCATCCAGAATGCAGGGCCTCGTTCCCACCGCTTCTGGACGTGCTCCTCGAGTTGCTGCACATGGCAGCGGCTCAGATCGCGCCCCCTCGGTCAGAAATGACTGGGGTGTCGACTCAGCTCCAGGAGAGCCTCAATCGGCGCATAACTGGGGCAGTTCTGCCCCAGGTGAACCACAGGCAACCAAGTTGTCTTCTGCTGCAACAAAGTTGCCCTACGCTCGCCCTAGCACCTCAATCCCCCAAGGGGAGACTATGTCAGTCTGTGGTGACGAGGACATGCAGTCTGTGCACTCAGTTCAGGACTGGAGGGCACAGAATGTGCCAGCCAACTTGGGCTGTCTGCCAGACGGCACACCACTTGAGGAGGCAGTCAACGACATCAGGTCTGACCTGCAGCACCTCATTGCACGTGCCACTGCAGTCAATGCGGCTGTCTGGAACCAGGAAGACCAGTACTGGCGCTGGGCAGACCTGTGGACAGCAGAGCGTGTCACTGAGCTTGCGAGAGTCATGTGCTCTTCGGCAGCTGCAGGCGAAGCAGAGCAACACTTTGGGTACTTGTCCTGCCCACAGCCCACACTCCTTGACACCCTTGTCTCGGATATGGCCGAGGTCAAGCGCAACATTGCCTTCCTCAGTGCCCAACAGGCCTCTGCTCATTCAAGTGCCCAACAGCAGCAGCCTGCAGCAGCAGCAGCTCCTACAGCTGCTCCTGCAAAGGCAAGCGCACCTGGCCGCTCCTATGCGTCGCGTGCTGCTCAGCCAGCTGCCAAAGGCACTGTGGTGCCTGCCCGTCCCAGTGCAGTGCCAAAGCCACCTCCTACCAATGGTCGTGCGCGCCACCACCCAGGTCGTCTCATCCTGAGCGTCCGTGCCACCCCTGAGCTCACTGCTCATGTGCGCAACAATGCGAGCCGCTTGCGCGCCGCAGTGAACACTGCGCTTGCTCCTCACAAGAGCAAGTCGCCTGCCAAGCTCCCACTTCGTGTCACAAGTGTGGACACCACCGCCTCTGGCAACATTGTGGTGGTTGCGGCAGATGGACTGACTTCAGCAGATCTGGTTGAACATGGAGATGCAATTGCGTCTGCCATCGTGCCAGACTCTGGCTCATTCATCAAGGCGTCTCGCGATGAGCCTTGGCACCAAGTGCTAGTCAATGGTGTCTCGACTCGAGTTCATGACATTGAGGGACTGCCCACTGGGCAAGACCTCCTCTCAGACATTGTTGAGTTCAACACTCACAAGTTTGACTGGGCCACCATGCCACGCTGGCTGGGAAGTGCAGCAGACCTTGCCGGCAAGACCTCAGGCTCTGTCATTCTGGCATTCCTGAGTGAGGCAGACGCTCGCTATGCAGTTGAGCATGCAGTTAGTGTCTTTGGACGCCTCTGCTCAGTTCGCTACTTTGAGGACATGCCTCGTCTGCGCACCTGTGACAGGTGTTGCAGCCTTGACCACACTGCTCGCATTTGCGACAAGCCCATGCGCTGTGGAGTCTGCAGTGCCAGCACCCACACCACTGCCAACCACACTTGCGAGCAGATGGAGTGCGAGTTCTACAGCTCTGCACATGCACCTGGAACTCACTGCGAGCACACTCAGCTCAAGTGCCCTCACTGTGGTGGGGCACATGTTGTGCGCGACTCCCAGTGCAAGATCTGGCAGCGGCGTCGCATGGCGCTGCGCAAGCCCAGACATGATGCACCCAAGGCTGCAACTGCGCCGAAGCTGCGCCGCACCAAGAGCAGAGTTGCACTTGGCCCCAAGGCCAATGTGTCTGGCAGCAATGCCGTCCCTCTGGGGACCAACTCTCGCTCAGAGGTAGACGCTGCAGCCAAGGCTGCAGCAACTGCAAGCAGCACTCGTGACAAGCCCAGCACACCTGTGCCTGACACTGAGTCTGCATGAGAGACACCACTCGCCCCATTTGTGTCTCCATGACCAATGTGCGACGTCTCAATGACTCGCAGTCTGCACTCTTCACTCCTGGCTCCCATTATGGGACCCCTCTTGCATCTGATATTTATCTGGTCACTGAACCGTGGTGGCGCGTCGGTGATGAACCAGACGAGCCACACTACTCTGTCAAGGAACCAGCAGGCATGTATCCCATCCTGCCAGTTCAAGTAGTGCCTGCTCTTGAGAGGCCACGTGTCTTTGCCTATGCGTCTGCGACGCGGCGTGACTTTGAAGTATTTAACCGCTATGACCTTGCCCAAGATCTTGACTTTCTCATTCTTGAGATTCGTCAAGGGAGGCGTCCAGCGTTCTTACTTGTCCTCATGTACAATGAGGACGCTCCTGAGGGGGCTGAGCGACTTGGCCGCACTTTTGCGCGCTTCAAGCTCATTGACCTTCCAGACATGCCAATTGCCATTGCCATGGATGCAAATGAACACCACCATGTGTGGGACTTGTTTGCGGCCAACTCCTCTCGAGGGGGTGAGCAGATGCTGGAGTGGATGGAGGAGCATGGGTTCTCTGTGCTCAACAGTCCTGATGTGGCCACTTGGCGCAAGGACAACCACTCTCAGTCCTCTGTTCTGGACTTGGTGTGGCAGAATGACCAAATGGCTGCACTTGGTCTGCTGCAAGACTTTGCGGTGTCAGACGACGTCCATGACTTCTCTGACCATCACACTGTCTCCTGGGTCTTTGACCTGGGTGCTGAGGATGTGGACCTTGGTTCTGGAGCCAGCTACAACTTCAAACATTCAGATGAGGCCGAGTTCAAGGCAGAGTTTCGCTCTCGCCTGGATGGCCATGCAGCAGTGTTTGCAGAGCTGCAAAGTGCTCCCAAGCACACTCGCAACACTGAGCTCTTAGAGCGCACTGCAGCAGCACTCCATGACGCTCTCAATGGTGCCACTCAGGCCAAGGTGCCCAAGAGGAGACCCTCTAAGCACTCTCAGCCCTGGTGGACTCCTGCACTCACCCAGAGCTTGCAGAAGATGCGAGATGCAGAGAGAGCTGCACAGGACTTTGCAAGGCGCATGCGCCGCTCCAATGCAGTCCTGACTGCAACTGCAGCCAGGGAGCGCAACTACCATCGTCGCCAGGTAAAGCGCACCAAGCGTGACTACTGGAACAAGGTAGTGGAGGATGCCACTGTGGATGACATCTGGGACATGCGCAAGTGGTCCCAGGGACGTCGGGGGTACCGTTCTCCTGACATTCGTCGCCCAGATGGTAGCTTTGCACGCACTCATGCTGAGAAGTGTGATGCACTGCGCGAGACCTTGTACCAGCGCCCTCCTCACATAGAGGGCCTGGACGAGCCAGACCTGACCACACCACACCCAGAAGACATTCCCTACAGGGAGGTCACTCTGGAGGAGGTGAGAGAAGGCATCTTTGGGCCTAACCCCCAGAAAGCGCCTGGTGATGAGGGAGTTCCCTACACTGGGTTGCGCTGGGCTTGGGATGTGGCACAGGAGGAGATCTATCTTCTCATTGCGCGCTGTGCTCTTTGGGGCTACCACCCTCGCCGCTGGAGACGAGCCATTGCATATGTGCTCAAGAAAGCTGGCAAGACTGATTGGTCTAATCCAAGGTCTTACAGACTGATTACCTTGCTTGTCTGCTTGGGAAAAGTCTTGGAGCGCATTCAGGCAAAGCGCTTGACCTACATGGCATCGGCCATGGGTCTTGTGCACCCCAACCAGTTTGGGGCCATGCCTGCGTCCTCCACTGTGGATGCTGCTCTGTGCTACACTCATGATGTGCAGACTGCTCGTGACAAGGGTTTGGTGACTAGTTCACTGACCTTTGACATCAAGGGCTACTTCGACTTTGTCAACCACCAGCGTCTGCTTCTGGTCCTGCGAGAGAAGCGTGTGCCTCTGCCCATTGTGCAGTGGGTTGCATCCTTCTTGCAGGACAGAGAGGCATCCATTTGCCTGGATGGTAGAGTCAGCAGCTGTAAGCCAGTTGAGAATGGAGTGCCTCAGGGCTCTCCAGTCTCTGGCATACTCTCTGCCTTCTACTCTACTGGGCTCATTGAGTTCATGCAGCAGAGGCGAGCTGCCCGGGAGGCAGAGATGCGCCAGCTCAATCCCACATTTGTTGCACCCACCCTCTTTCTCTATGTGGATGATGGGAGATGCACAGTGCACTCTGACAGCCTGGAGCTGAACACTGCCGAGCTGCGCTTCTGCTTCTGCATTATTCGGGAGTGGTTCAACCTGGCAGGTCTTCAGCCTGACCTGGACAAGTGTGAGCTTATGCACCACACCTGGCGTCGCAAGGATGGCTCCTTTGCTGACATTGCTGCCAATGATGACTTGGCCATGGCCTACACTGATGCTCAGGGCCAGGTTGCTCGCCTGCGCCCTCTCCCAGTTGTACGCTGGCTGGGGATCTTCTTTGACCCCAAGTTGACCTATCGCGCCCATGTGGACAAGGCCTGCGCCAAGGCGCGCAAGGCAGCCATGGGATTGCGCATGCTAGCCAACACTGTGCGTGGTCTCCACCAGGGACACATGCGCAGGCTGTACATCTCCTGCATTCTCCCCATCCTCCTCTATGCTTCACCAGTGTGGTGGATGCAAAGGGCATGGCAAGCTGAGAAGCTCATGCGTGTGCAGAACTTGTGTCTGTGCATGATCTGTGCTGTCTTCAAGACTTCGCCCATTTATGCTCTGGAGTTGGAGGCAGCTATTCCACCTATACATTTGGTATTGGACAAGGCCGATGACCTTGCTGCTGCTCGCCTACACAAGTTGGGGCCTTGCAGTCCTGTCTTGCAGCGCCTGCACCCTGCCTGGCACCAGTCTCCAATGGAGAAGCCACCAGTGGTGCACAAGCGTGGTCAAACTCGCTCCTCTCTTCGCTACCTTGCCAAGCTCACCTCGCCTGGCAATGAGCGCATTGAGCCCTTCCACATTGCCCCATGGGCCATTTCTCTGCTTGCAGCTTTTCCAGGTTGCATCCACCTCAGGCCTGTGCCAAAGGGTGTGAGCAAAGCTGATGCTGCAGAATCCCATGTCAGACTTGTGCAGATGCTGGAACTCAGCTCTGCAAACCTGCTGATCTACACTGATGGTTCCCTTTTAGACACTCCAACTGGTCGCAGGACTGGTGCAGCTTTTGTGACCTACCTGGAGGGTCAGGAGCAGTCTTGCGGTCGCATCCCTATGGGGTCCCAGGCTGAGGTCTATGATGCTGAGATGCATGCCCTCTCTGCTGCCATGGACCATGTTGCCCATTACATGGACTTGCCCATGGGCTCGGCCTCCCATCTTCACTTCTTTGCTGACAACTCTTCAGCTGTTGAGGCCATTGTCAAGGAGCGTCCTGCTTCTGCCCAGCAGTTTTCCATTTCTTTCTGCGAGCATGCTCGTGACTTCCTTGCTGCTGATGCTTCTCATCAGGTGACCATCTCTTGGGTCCCCAGCCATATTGGCATAAGGGGCAATGAGCGTGCAGATGAGTTAGCCAAGGAGGCAGCTCGCATGCAAGGTCCCTCATGGGCCACTATGTCCCACCTCAAAAGACGTGCCAAGGAGCATGTCATGGAGACTTGGATAGAGGAGTGGGCAGAGTCACCTCCTCGGGGTTTGTATGCCAGGGCAGCCTATGGGCCACCCAAGAGGCGCCCTCCACCTCACTTTGGTGAGCTGCCTCGCCGTCTTTATGGACTGGTCATGCAGTGCCGCCTTGGACATGCGTTCATGGGCGAGTACTATCAGCGCCATGTTCCCACTGAAGATGTGGCTTGCCCCTGTGGACACCACTTGCAGACACGCGATCACATCCTTAGAGATTGCGAGCGCCATGACGAGCACTATCACCACTTTGCCTCCTTCAAGCCTGACTTGCTTGGGACGCATGCGCTACTCAGTACGCGCAAGGGCATCTCTGCCTTGGCCAAATTCATCCACTCGTCAGGTGCATTCACCAAAACTGGTGAGCCACCGCCACAGGACCCTTAACCATTCATACAATGGGTTGGGAGGACCATGAGCTGCGCCGTGGCTCCACATGGCTTTGACCATGTTGCGGTGCGCTTTTGTCTGTAGGCTACATCCCCACCCATCCAGACTCTGCCCTCTACCCTCTATCAGTCTCTAAGATACTCTTCTTGAGTGTCTCAAGAGATACACTCATAGTGGCCTAAAGGACCACATGCAGCTGCTTACTTGCTAACATCTGCTTGCTTATTAGCGAGCTGGTCACTTCATGTGCTGACGAGGCACATGAAGTTATGGTATGTTTGTATATTTTTATTTATTTATTCTATGCCCCTATGCCCCTATACCCCTATGGAACTGCGCTCACAACTTTGTTACATCCAGAATCCACACCAGTTTGCACTAGATCCCTCTACACCCCTGTTACGACCCCCCCTTGCCTGCCCCATGTTGACCCATTGGAATGTACTTTGTACAGACCACAGCGTCTTGGCTCTGTATTTGTAGCCTGCTTACGCTGTCTAAAATTCAAGAATTTCTCTCTCATGGGCGAGTACTATCAGCGCCATGTTCCCACTGAAGATGTGGCTTGCCCCTGTGGACACCACTTGCAGACACGCGATCACATCCTTAGAGATTGCGAGCGCCATGACGAGCACTATCACCACTTTGCCTCCTTCAAGCCTGACTTGCTTGGGACGCATGCGCTACTCAGCACGCGCAAAGGCATCTCTGCCTTGGCCAAATTCATCCACTCGTCGGGTGCGTTCACCAAAACTGGTGAGCCACCGCCGCAGGACCCTTAGGGTTGGGAGGACCATGAGCTGCGCCGTGGCTCCACATGGCTTTAACCATGTTGCGGTGCGCTTTTGTCTGTAGGCTACATCCCCACCCATCCAGACTCTGCCCTCTACCCTCTATCAATCCCTAAGATACTTTTCTTGAGTGTCTCGAGAGATACACCCACAGTGGCCCTAAAGGGCCATATGCAGCTGCTTACTTGCTAACATCTGCTTGCTTATTGGCGAGCTGGTCACTTCATGTGCTGATGAGGCGCATGAAGTTATGGTATGTTTGTATATTTTTATTTATTCTATGCCCCTATGCCCCTATACCCCCATGCCCTAAAACTGCGCTCACAACTTTGTTACACCCAGAATCCACACCAGTTTGCACTAGATCCCTCTACACCCCTGTTACGACCCCCCTTGCCTGCCCTATGTTGACCCATTGGAATGTACTTTGTACAGACCACAGCGTCTTGGCTCTGTATTTATAGCCTGCTTACGCTGTCTAAAATTCAAGAATTTCTCTCTCTCTCTCTCAGGGCTCTCCAGTCTCTGGCATGCTCTCTGCCTTCTACTCTACTGGGCTCATTGAGTTCATGCAGCAGAGGCGAGCTGCCCGCGAGGCAGAGATGCGCCAGCTCAATCCCACATTTGTGGCACCCACCCTCTTCCTCTATGTGGATGATGGGAGATGCACTATACACTCTGACAGCCTGGAGCTGAACACTGCTGAGCTGCGCTTCTGCTTCTGCATTATTCGGGAGTGGTTCAACCTGGCAGGTCTTCAGCCTGACCTGGACAAGTGTCTGGACAAACTCACAATTCTACGCTTCCCGAACGTAAGCTTGCTCACATTTGCACGATGTGTGCTGACATTATGGTCTAATAAAGTCATTCTGGTTCCGCCTCCCTATGTATATGCAAAGAAGGACCACGACGCTGCGCACGATCTCACAATCAAGAAGGCGGATAATCGTGACTTCAAGGCGATGTGTGAATCATTTCTGAGGGCACTCAAGTGTCAGCTGGACGACACCCTCCTTGTTTGCTACAAATTATACAAGAGCGGGAAAATCAGGGACTTTGCTGAGCCTAAGCACTTCAACGAGCTCCTTGCCGAAGTTGAAAAGAAGGAGCAGAATCAGAAGCCTGCATGTTCTTCAACAGTCAACATTCTGCTCGTCTCGCCGGTAAGTATGGGTGCATTGCATATACACGATTATTCTCATCCAGTTCAGGAGTTGCAGACACGAATCAAAGCCCAACTGAAGGCGGCAAAGAACGTAGCCAAGCCCGTTGTCCCAGCAGAGCTCCTTTCCGGCAGCCCAGAGCAAGCGCAAATGGTAGAAGCTATATACAACAAGTGGTACAAGTCTTGTTCCGATTGTGGCGAGGCATTCTGCGTCATGGGCAGCTACAAGCACGGTTTCAGCCTCCTTCTTGTCCCCCCATGGGCCCAGGCAATTGTGTGTATTGTACCTCATTGACACATGCTGGTTGACGCACCGATTTGTAGGTAGACAAGGTCCCTGGCGCATCTCTCAATAATCCGCCAAAGCTGAGACTGTTTCGCGATTTCTGGGGACCGCATGTGAAGCTTGACAACGACGACGAGGGTCCCTCTAGATCCGCGCCTAGAAATACTAGCAAGAAGGCCGCCTCAGCCTCCAGTGACGCCGCCGACACTGCTGGCACATTTGCACTTGCTTTTGCCCGAATCTTGCAAGCACAGCAGGCACCACCGCCAGGTCAGCCTCAGGATACATTCGATGTCTCCTTCAGCGACCGTGACCTCTTCCCGTCCATCAAGGAGTTCCTTGTCGCACTCGAGACCTCCAATAAAGAGATGAATGCCAAAAACCCGGACATTCGGGTCTGCGACTGGCTCAAGTACTGGAACGCGTTCGAACAGCAGGAAGTGACCAACGTTGCAGAAATCAGGACATGGACGACTCAGGAATTTCGCAACCTTGTCAGCATGCCGGCTGGTGCTGCAGTTGTTGCAGTTGAAGCGGTTCAGCATGTGGTCAAGAAGGTGAAGGAGGAGAAGCGCCATGCTGCTACTGCTCAGTAGACTAGATTGCTTGTATGGCACGCGAAGGAAGGACGGAACAGAATACAGAAAAACGGCATAGGAAATACATTGTAGGACAAGTGCAGTACCGCACGCTATCTCAGACAGCGCGGCACAAGTCGTGCGTTTGCTGGGCTGCAGCCTGCACGATGGCGGAGCTCTGTCACGGCAGAGCGCTCGTCACTCGCCGAGACCGACGCCCAAAGGAGGAGAGAGGGACGAGGAAGAACGGACAAGCGCTACAATTGACCAGACCAAACCTAGGGTACACGCATCTACACCCCACAACCTATATACCCATCCCCCAAGGGCCGCTGATCCGGCCTAGGGTGATCCCAGAGCTAAGGGGCACTCCTCTCATCACCTCCCAGGGCGCCAACTTCCCGCCAGACCTCCGGTCGAGCACGGTCCAAGACAGGGCTAAGGTGCCAAGATATACCATACACACCGAGGACACGGACTGAGGAGGAGGGCGTCACACGGGCGCATAGGGATGGCGTCGAGCTGCTGCGAGCCAAAGCCGAGAGTCCGAGGATGTAGCCACGCTTGTACCAGGCGAGGGTAGCCTCGCCACTATCCGTCCGAGAGGTAGCGCGCCAGTGGGAGGTCCAATAGAGGCGTTCCTGAGCCCCCGGGGCTGCACAGGGTGTCCAGCCGAGCCCGTCCGAGGTCCGGAAAGGGTCCTAGAGTCTGTCCCGAGCGTCACAGCGCCCGTACCCGACACACACAGCGAGGTGAGAGCAGCCGAACCATGGTCCGAGGGTAGGAAACCTCCACCGAGCCGACTGCCCCATGTTGACCCATTGGAATGTACTTTGTACAGACCACAGCGTCTTGGCTCTGTATTTGTAGCCTGCTTACGCTGTCTAAAATTCAAGAATTTCTCTCTCTCTCTCTCTCTCCACCGAGCCGAATTGGGTATGCGCCGAGGTCGTCTCACCCCATAGACCAATAGAGAGCGGCGCGTAGATCATATCCCGAGTCGCTCAGCCCGAGGTCTACAGTCCTGGCCTAGTCTCAGTCCGAGGGTAAACAGTACACCGACTGTATGCAGCAGCGACCGAATGCTCGGCGAAGCAGCGTAAAACCCGCGGACGAATGGACAGAGCTTGCGACGGCCATGATGACCGCAACAACCTCATGGCGCGCGTTGGCGGCACCGAACTACGCATCTGGCGGTGCCTGCACCGCGGTAGAGCGCAGTGACCGTGCAGGCTCGCTCACACGGTCCTGCGCGTGTCATGTGCTCGTTGAGCCGCGGTCTTGACGCAGGCGGAGCCCACGGCGGGTGTTAGCAGCACTGGAGCTCGCGTCGGGCAGCGCCTGCACTGCCGCAGAGCGCACTGACCATGCGGGCTCGCTCACACAGCCCAGCGCGTGCCGTGCGCTTGCTGGTCCGCGGTCTGGGCGCAGGCGGAGTCCGTGGTGGGCGTTGGCGGCGCCGGAGTTCGCGTTGGGCAGCGCGTGTACCGCTGCGGAGCGCAGTGACCACGCGGGCTAGCTCTGACAGCCCAGCGCACGTCGTGCACTCGCGGAGCCGTGATCTGGACGCAGGAGGAGTCCGTGGTGGGCGTTGGCAGCGCCGGAGCTCATGTCCGGTGCCGCCTGCACCGCGGCAGAGCGCAGTGACGGCACGGGCTCGCTCACTGTTAAGCCTGCTGTGCCTTGGGGTTTTGGTTGCAAGGATAGTCGAACGTCCGGGCACAGAGAACACTCGAACGAACAACTAGAGCCTTTGGTGCGTTATTGAGCACACCGGCTACGTCGAGTAGCACGACCGAAGGGACCATGAGCAACAGAGGACTCAGACGAGTAAGTCGGGCAAGGGAAGAACCCAGAGGCGAAGTCGAGAGAGAGGGATAGTGTGTGCGAGGGGCACGACTATGTCGATTTCGTAACTGGGTCTTTTGTACCTGGGGAGGTGATCCGATGTAATCGGAGTGTATCCTAGAGACGAAGGGGAGGGGCCTCAGATCAATAGAGATCTTTGTCATCGGCCGATAGGATGAGTAAGAGCGAGTGGGTAAGGTATCGGGGGATCGGACGAATGACGAGAGGCGAATGACTAAGACGAGTGGAGCGAACCGGATATGAACACTATTGATACAGTAGAGACAAGGCGAGTTAGGTGGATGTATGCGAGTAAGGAGAGAAGCTAGAGATGAGAGGGAGAGGTCTAGAGGTAGAGGACAATGAGGAGAACATATCCCGAGCATATGAACACGAGGGAAGATAAGCCGGGTATTCGGGAGCTTGGCCGAGTTGACCAAGTCGGGCGAGTGACGTAGAATGACGCCGAGAGCACGTGGGATTCGCAGACCGGAGCACGGGCGTAACACTCACACAGTCCAGCACACATCATGCGCTCGCTGGGCCGCGATCTGGACGCAGGTGGAGCCCACGGCAGGCGTTGGCAGTGCCGGAGCTCATGTCCGGCGGCGCCTGCCCCGCTGCGGAGCGCAGTGACCACACGGGCTAGCTCTGACAGCCCAGCGCACGTCGTGCGCTCGCGGAGCCGTGATCTGGACGCAGGCGGAGTCCGCGGCGGCGGTTGGCGGCGCCAGAGCTCATGTCGGGCAGCGCCTGCACCGCCGCATAGCGCGCTGGCGTGGCGAGCTTGCTCTGACGGCCCTGAGCACGTCATGCGATTGCCGGGCTGCAATTTGCATAAAGGGGGAGTCCAGGGTGAGGTGGCGGGGCGTTGCTGCGTCGCTCGAGTGATGGCTGGCGACATGACATCAGCCAGCTGAAATGAGCTCAATCATGAGCGAAATCTCACCCCCGGGTGCAAAGCTACCCCACACAGTACAGATAATCCATGTAGCATGAGCGTGTTGGCACGAGGTTGGCGGTGTAGGCAAGGTTGAAGGCAGCAGATAAACAACGCGTAAACATTGTCCGGCTTGTCTTCCTCCAACGATGGCTCGCACGGCGCCTCGTCGAAAAAGTCACGAGTACATCCCGGTGCAAGTCCGTCGCATTATCATCTATCAGAGCTCTGTCCTTGGCTTGCCTTCAAAGACAATCAGCCTGTATACAGATATCCCTTTACGCTCGGTTCAGCGTATTCTCGAGCGCTGGCGGCTGATGGGTGAGGTCATCCGCGAACCTGCGAGAGAAGGGCCACCAAGGATTTTATCAGATGAGCATATCCGGGTATGTTGGTGCTCTTCGTTTTTCCCACTCGCCGAAACTCAAGTGTTCACAGTTTATCCTCCGAATCTTGGAGCATTCGCCCGATCTCTACCTTGAGGAGATCAAGGACGAGTTGTGGTACAGATACCGCATCGGGGTCGCCCTCTCCACACTAAGCAGGAACCTGAAGGAGCTGGGCATCACCGTCAAATCGGTATGTCATCCGTCAACCTACTAGCTTGCATTATCAACCACCCTCTTCAGCTTTTGAAACGCGCTGCTGAGTGCTCTCTTGCCAAACGTGTCCGATATATTATGGAACTTCAAGGCGAAGTCGCGGATCGCCTGGTTTTTGTTGATGAGTCCGCCGTCAACATTCTGAACACATATCGCAAGCGTGGGCGGGCGCATAAAGGCAACCGTGCCTACAAATCCTCACATTTTGTGCGAGGGGATCGGTATGATGGCAGACTCCATGTATGGGGCTTTAGCTCACAAGAATCGCCAGCTATTCCATCTTGCCCGCGCTCAGTCTCAACGGTGTTCTTTGGCTTTCCATTGCTCTTGGTTCATTCAATGGCAACACTTTTTTGGCATTCATCGACCGTGTTCTCGAGCGCATGAATCCTTACCCCGGTCCAAACAGTGTCCTTATCATGGACAACTGTGCAATACATCATGTTGAAGGTGTGAGGGAACGCTGCGAGCAACGGTGCAGTCATGATTTCCCCAGCATCACCCTACCCTCGTACTGACACAGAGACAGCGGTGTTCGTTTGGTATACTTGCCCCCATACTCCCCCGACTTCAATCCCATAGAAGAGATGTTTTCCACCTTCAAGGCATACGTGCGGCGTCATGGAGCTCGTCTTTGGGATCTTATCAAGGCGAAGAACAAGGGCCTCACGACGCTCTTCTTCTATGAAGCAATATGGAAGGTAGCGCAAGAAAGCAGTATCAGAGGGTGGTATCGTAAATACATGTAGGACGGAACAGTGTATGTGGTCAAGGGCTGTGTGAGGAACACCGACTCGTGCTCGTACACAGTGATTCCGGTGATTGCGATCAATTTGACCGGGTATGACTCCTGCAAGCATGAGACCTGAAGATCTGTAGGCGCAGGTGGCGCGGGAAGCGCCAGTTGGCTCTAGTTGGATGGACCTGCAACAAGTTCGTCACCGCCGATCTCTGCGGGCGCAGGGATTGCAGGTAGCGTCTTGCAATCGTGCAGTGGGAACGCCTTGACGACGCACAGCGTAGGCACATCGACCGGTTGTGAGTGAGATTGTCGGCGGTGCACATGGGTGACATACCAGGCCGACCAAAAGCTTTCGGGGCCACAGCGCGTGCCAGGAGCGCAGCATCGTGATCTTGGGCTCTTCAAAGACCTGCGAGATACTTTCTGTTGGTTAGAGTAGGCTACAGTCCGTGTAATGCAATGCGCGAGAGCGGGCATGCACAGACCATCTTGGGCTGCACGCAAGGTAAATCGAGGCCCAGTGCAGCTGTGCACGGCTACATGCAATGAAGAGGTTCTGTGTGCATCTCCAAATGCAATTCTCGATTTCGAAAAGCGTCTCGTTGCTGTGCAGATGTCAGAACAAAGCATGGTGATGAGCCTCAGACGCACCTTCAGCCCGTTCTGGACACTGTGAGTCAGGAAAGCACATGCAACATGCACATTACAATGTCCCCGTGTCTCATCCATCGCTCCGAAAGCATTCTGGCTTGCAGAGCAACGCATGACGCTTGCTGCTGCCGTTACCGTCCGCCAAAATTCGCGAATTTTCGACCTCAAGATTTCAAAAAACGAAGTATACGTTGCAATGGCCCGTGGGGAGGCGATCACAGCGGTACAATTTTCAGCTCAAATGCTTGTGTGGTTGTTGAGAAACGAGCGTTACAAGACAGGCAGGGATTAGGCTTTTCTTTTCGGCCGGCGCCAACCGGTCCGGAAAGCGCTGTAGTGTGCAACCTGCAAATGCACAGGAAAATGCACAGGCAATGCAATTGCATAGGCACCTGCAACCTGCACCTGCACCTGCATTTGCGCAAGTGCAGGAATTCTGTATACATTATTCTGCACAATTCCTGCAGCTGCAATCGCAACTGCATTTTGGCGCAGGTGCAATTGCATGCAAGGGCAGCAAATGCAATTGCAAGTGCAGGGGAGAAAATGTGCCTGCAAGCTGCATGTAGATCTGCAAATGCACCTGTGCAGCAATATAATTGTGGCAGTACACCCCTGCGGCTGCACCTGCAATGGTAAATTTGGGCTGAGCTTGCCTTTTTTGGTGACTGCAACTGCACCTGCAATACTCTAAACACCTCTGCAACTGACCAGGTGCAGTCTGCAATTGCTGGTGCATGTGCAATTGCCTTTGCAGGTTGAACACTAGACCATTTTTCGGGTACCCGAAAAAGGCATCTGCAGGTACCCGGTGCATATGCCTGAGGTGAGCGTATGCATCGACAATCACCATCGTCACTCGCGCCTTCGTTTTTGCATTCGCTGGATCGGTCACATCGGCACCCCGGACGATGCCGAGACCACTGAGATGGGCTCAGAAAATCTCAAACACGCGCAAGAAGCAGTTCCAGACTTCTATGCTGCAAATCCCAGTGCTCCCGGTAGTTATCAAGAATTCCAGCAAATCCTCAAGAAATTCGAGAACATCTAAGCACTCGCTTTTGACTCGCTTTCTCCTCGCTCACTCGCTTTTCACTCGGTTCCAAGAAACACGCCTTTATTACATTTTGGCGACTTTGGTCGCACCCGCTACTATTCTACTCTATCGCCTACTCGTCCGCCTCCTCAGCCGCGTCCTCGGTCGCTTCCTCGACCTCCTCCTCGGCCTCCTCTTCGTCCTCCTCCTCCTCCTCCTCGCTTGTGAACGGGTCGTCGATCGACCCCTCGATCGGCTGACTGAAATGCTGCGCTTGCCACTGCAGCATCCGGTACAACATCTGCTCGATGTTGTTCACCAAGTTCTGGGTCCACCGGACGTGGTTCTCCATCACTCGGTAGTGCTCGGCCGTCTTCGCACGCTCCTCGGCCGCCCTCGTCCCCAGCGTTGTTCCTTCGACAATGCGCACCTTCTTTGGGCGCTTGGGCGACGCACTCAGCGACACCGCCCTCTTCTCGCCGCGCGGCACGAAGGGCTTGCTCGAATGTGAGCACTTGCCCCAGGTCTGGTGGCACGTGGTGCAGGTGTTCGAGCGGTGCTGTCGAACGCACTGACCGCCGCGCTTGGCGCAAGCCTCGCACTGCTCGACATCAGCCCCGGCGAACAAATCACGAACGATCAAAAAGCTCACCTTGCTCGGGAACCGCATTCCTAACGGCACTGCTGGCCACTTGTCGGTGAATTTACCGCCGGCGTGCGGCTTGGGCTTTGTGACCGGCGCCACTGGGCTTGCGACCTCCTCGACCTCGTCGTCGTCCTCGAGCGTCTCGCCCGCCCTGAGCGACAGCAAACGAGCAACCGCGACCGGCGCGGGTTTTGGCGCAACCTTGCGTGGCACCTGAGTTGTCTTCACGACCTCGACCTATAACAAAAAGCGCACCTTAGCCAAATCGCGCAGTCGAGGCAACTCGACCCATACAGTGGAGGATATGGACATTTGAACACCCCAAATTTTTACTGCTATAAATTTACAATTCCACAACACTGGGTAGTACCTTCCTTCTACCAATGACATTTGTTGATGACAAGTAGCCAAGCTTTATCTTGGTGGTGGATTCATGTTGATTGCACTACTCTGTCATGAGGTGCAGCAGCAAGACTGATATGACTATATGCGGATTGCACAGCCTGCCAAATTTTATCCAAGCCAGGTAACACTGAGACCTGTTGCACATTGGTAGATGAGAAGGTACACTACATGAATACACTCAAGGAATATCATTTGCAGGCTGCTTCATACAGTGGAGGACATGGATATTTGAACACCCCAATTTTTTACTCCTGTAAATTTACAATTCCACAACATTGGGTAGTACCTTCCTCCCACTAATGACATGTGTTGATGAGAAGTAGCCAAGCTTTAACTTGGTGGTGGATTCATGTCGATTGCATTACTCTGTCACGAGTTATGGTGGCAAAACTGATGTGACCATATGCGCACCACACAGCCTGCCGAATTTTATCCAAGCTAGGTACCTCTTAGACCTGTTGCACATAGGTAGATGAGAAGGTACACTACATGAATACAGTACAGAAATCTCAGTAGCATGCTGCTTCATTGCTCAGAGCGCAGACAACTGCAAAACACAGAATTGGCAAAATTTGAACAATGCACAATCCGCTCTGGAGGAGGTCTCAGGTCATGATGCCTAACAGGCAATGAGATATATGGACATACATTGTGACCCCCAAGTGCAAAGTCCAGAAGCTAATCAGTTGGTCTTTGAGAGAGCATACAAATTTTGCACATTCTAGGTTTCACAGTTGTCTGCGCTCTGAGCTATGAAGCAGTCTGCAAATGAGATTCCTTGAGTGTATTCATGTAGTGTACCTTCTCATCTACCTATGTGCAACAGGTCTCAGAGGTACCTAGCTTGGATAAAATTCGGCAGGCTGTGTGGTGCACATATGGTCACATCAGTTTTGCCACCATAACTCGTGACAGAGTAATGCAATCGACATGAATCCACCACCAAGTTAAAGCTTGGCTACTTCTCATCAACACATGTCATTGGCGGGAGGAAGGTACTACCCAATGTTGTGGAATTGTAAATCTACAGGAGTAAAAAATTGGGGTGTTCAAATGTCCATGTCCTCCACTGTAGCTTCGAGCCACAACAACTTTGAAACACAGAATGCGCAAAATTTTAACACTACACAATCTGCTCTAGGAAGAGTCTCAGGTCATTATACCTTGCAAACAATGAGATATATAGACATGGATTGTGACCCCCAAGTGCCAATTCCAAAAGCTAATCAGTTGAGCTTTGAGAGCGTAGACAAATTTCGCCCATTCTGTGTTTCATAGTTGTCGTGGCTCTGAGCCATGAAGCAGTCTGCAAATGAGATTCCTTGAGTGTATTCATGTAGTGTACCTTCTCATCTACCAATGCGCAACAGGTCTCAGTGCTACCTGGCTTGGATAAAATTTGGCAGGCTGTGCAATCCGCATATAGTCATATCAGTCTTGCTGCTGCACCTCATGACAGAGTAGTGCAATCAACATGAATCCACCACCAAGATAAAGCTTGGCTACTTGTCAGCAACACATGTCATTGGCGGGAGGAAGGTACTATGGAATTGTAAATTTACAGGAGCAAAAATTTGGGGCGTTCGAATGTCCATGTCCTCCACTGTACCTCCATCGCCTTCCTCTTCTTCGGCGGCGACTTGGTCTCCCTCGCGTCCTTCGCCGGCGCCTTCGTGCTCGTCGTCGGCACTTTCGCCGGCGACGCCTGGCTCTTCGCCGCCTTAGCGCCCGCGTCCACCGCGACCTTGGCCATGTGCTCGGCCAGCATCCCGAAGCACTGCTGCGCCGCCAGGCGCATCTCGGCCTTCGCCTGGCGCCTGCGCGCGCTGAACGCCTCGATCGCGTCGAGGTCCTCCTCGTCGACGGCCTCTTGCTGCAGGCCGCCGAACGTCCGCTTCGCGGCCTCGTGCGTCGCAATCAGCGCCTCCATCGTCGGGTCGTCCTCGAGTGACCTCATGACGACCCCGACGGTCTTGGGGTCGTACGTGCTGGCGACGTCCTCGAGCGACTCGAACTTGGGCATCTGGGTTGTGGGGCGAAGACAAGAGTGGTTCGACGATTCAACTCCCGACCCAACCACTTTTAATCTGCGTCTGACCCGTTCCGACCCGACCCAATCTTTTGGCCCCATTCGGACTCGAGTGCGTGCTATCGCATTTCTTGTATTCACCTTGCGTTGCTGCAGTCCTTCGTGGGCTCAGGACGTAAAGGGGGATACTGTTACGCCCGTGCCCCGGTCCGCGGACCACACGTGCGCTCGGCATCACTCGGCATCATTCTACGTCACTCGGCCAACTCGGTCAACTCGGTCAAGCTCACGAATACCCGGCTTATCTCCCCTCGTGTTCATATGCTCGGGATATGTTCTCCTCATCGTCCTCTACCTCTAGACCTCTCCCTCTCATCTCTAGCTTCTCTCCTTACTCGCATACATCCACCTAACTCGCCTTGTCCCTACTGTATCGATAGTGTTCATATCCGGTTCGCTCCACTCGTCTTAGTCATTCACCTCTCGTCATTCGCCCGATCCCCCGATACCTTACCCACTCGCTCTTACTCATCCTATCGGCCGATGACGAAGATCTCTATTGATCTGAGGCCCCCTCTCCTTCGTCTCTAGGATACACTCCGATTACATCGGATCACCTCCCCAGGTATAAAAGACCCTCGACTTTGTATCTAGCTCCCCAGTTACGAAATCGACATAGTCGTGCCCCTCGCACACACTATCCCTCTCTCTCGACTTCGCCTCTGGGTTCTTCCCTCACCCAATCTACTCGTTTGAGTTCTCTGTTGCTCGCAGTCCCTCGGTCGTGCTACTGGACATAGCCGGTGTGCTCAATAACGCACCAACCCTAGTTGTTCGTTCGAGTGTTCTCTGCGCCCGGACGTTCGACTATCCTTGCAACCAAGACCCCAAGGCACAGCAGGCTTAACAGCCCGTCTTGAAGCTCATGGCGATTGCCAGAGATCGGCCGGCCATTGCATGTCGGGCATGGACAGGTGAGGAGCGGAGGGTTATGGTAGAGTTTCCGTAGCATAGACTCCAGGTCATCAGCAGCAAGCGCACTGCTGAGCTCGAAAGACATGTTATTGATGCCCTTCCCGGCTACCTCGACAGCAGAAGCGGTGTCCATCGCACTCTTTGTGAGGTAGATGATTCCCAGTGCGGTACATTCGGTGTTGCCCCAACCAGCTCTTCCGGGCTCATGGATGATGCAGTTTCTCGGTCGAAGAGACACGAGAAACACGTCTTGTGCCGGCGGAGCGGACAGGTCGGAACTATCGCATCCTGGTCTGCTCCGCCCCCAGTCACTCTGCATACAGAGTGAGATCTCTGCGACTGGGTGCTTCCGCTGCTTGCTTTCTTTTGGGCTCGAACGACTTGTTATACGCGCGCAGCCACGGTCTTATGGACGCTAGGACTCAGACGAACGAGATATTGGCATTCGCGGTCACTACCCCTATCGACGCGAAGCGACGCGTCCTTCTACTGGCTACACCGGACTTGTACCAATCTGAGCGTGACGACGTACTACCGACGAGATGCCACCCAGACCCAAGCGCGGCGTGAAAGAACCAGAGGCGCGCCCTCCGACGCTGCCGTCACCGCCGCCAGGCCCTGTACGTGGAAGGAGGGGCAAGGCCCCGGTGCCGCCACCCGAGCCTCCTGCACCGCCCAAACGCCCGTTGTGATCCAAGAAGGCAGTGCCAGAGCCACCTGAACCGTCGCAGCCGCCCGCTGTCGCCGCCACTGCCGCTGCCGCCGCCCAAGGGTGGGCGTAAGTCAAAGCCGGTCGCGAAGTCCAAGGCGAAAGGCAAAGGAAAAGGAAAGGCGGTCCAGGTCGAGGAGGAGGAGCCTGAGCACGAGGACGATGGTGACGACGACGTTGAGCCTGAGCAGGCGCCGCCGAGGAAGACTAAGGCGAAGCCCAAGGCAACAAAGAAGAAGGCGCTGCCGCTGCCGCCCGCCGATGACGAGGAGGAGGAGGCAGAAGATGATGAGCCTGAGCCTGCGCCCGCGCCGCCGCCAAAGAAGTCCAAGGCCAAGGGCAAGAAGGCCACGGCGCCGCCGGAAGACGGTGTCGACCTGTTCGCGCCCGTACCGCCGAGCAAGGCGGCCGCCAAGTCCAAGCGCAGCACGCGCTTCTCGGACGTCGTCGACACGGAGGTGGAGTCGGCAGGGGAGGGGGAGGACGTTGACATGCTCGACGGAGAGCAGACGCTCACGCCCATGCGTGCTGGTGGTACGTACCTTACTTCGGTGGTGACCTGGTCGCCGCTCAACGCCGCGAGGCCCACTGCCCGCCTGGCGGATGATGTGACCGCACTTGCCTGGCACTGCGCGTGTCGAGGGATGGACGCGGCCTGGCTGCTCCAACTCTGCTGCCTGGCAGCGGAGGGGCGTTCTTGCGGCTCTGATGCTGCGCGCCGCCCGTCACTTTATACCACGCACGCGTGCTCCGTTCTCTTTTGGGTTGAGCGCATGTCGTGTGACGGCCATCACGCCGGCAGGTTGAGCACGTGTCGTGTGATGACCATCACGCCGGCAGAAGCGGCAGATGCTGCCAGTCGCCTTGGCGCTTGGCGCGGCCAGGTCATTGATGCCGCGAGCGTTTTCGTCGTGCTGATTGTGGGTAGTCAAACGCACCAACCCCAACGTGGGGCTGGGATTGTCACCAGCGGCCAAGAAGGCGCGTGACGGCAACGACGACATTCCCATCGTCGACTTCAGCCACTTCGACGAGAACCGCGAGCCGGAGGAGCACAGCAGCGCACTGGTGATATCGGATCTCGCGAAGGGTGTCTTGGCGACCAGCCTCAAGAAATACATGCCGCTGCATTATTTCTCCGACGAGCTCATCGCTGCCGAGCACGACTCCTGCGTGATCGTCCTCAATGGCAGTGCACCCGCAACGTCCATCACGCTGTCAGTCACGGAGCACAACATGTCAATGATGCAGATGATGAAGTGGGGCATGCGGTTCGTGGCCGCGCTGCGCAAGTACCAGACGCCCGAGTGGGTGCCGAAGATGCTCGAGACGCACTTCAACTACATTGCCAACGTTGAGGACGCCGACTCGGACGAGAACTGGACGCTCTGGCGCCAGTACGATCTGATGATGCGGCAGAAGATCAAGGGCGACCGGCCCGAGAACATCTCGAAGTTCGACCTGTCCGTGTGGTCGGCGATCCTCACCAAACGGGCGACGTTCGTCACGACGGCGGCTTCTGCTTCTTCTTCGCGTCAGGTCGCACGCGCGCGCACGATACCGACAATCACGGCCGGCGCTTCATCCTCTTCGACCGCGGTTGCTACGCGCGCGGATGGTGGGCCCGTGCTCAAGTACGATCGGTGCATGATTTGCGGCAGCAAGGCTCACCGATTTGATAAGGCAAAGAAAGAACCGGCAGCGTGCATGCCGAGGTGGCTGGTCTGGAGCAGCGACAAGCTCTACTACGTCATCCCGTCCTCTGGCTTCGCCGTCTGCTTCGTGTTCAACAGCCTTGCCAAGTGCAAGCGCTCTGCATGCCGCTTCGCTGGCAACGGCCACTTCTGCTCGCTCTGCAGATCTGCCGATCACGGCGCCTGTGCCTGCACCGCCGTCCCTCGCTAAGCCCTCGTCCCCGCGTGTCGAGGCACCTACTGCTTATGATTATGACGCTATTATCGTCGACGTCGACGACGACGACCTGCTCGCGCTTCCCGTTGCATTGGCTGCTCCGTCTGCTCCTCCATTTCCTTTCCGCATCGTCACACCGTTGAAAGCTGCTGCTTGGGAACGCGCGCTTGATGACGCTGGGTTGCTGCACGTTTTTTTCCACATTCCGTCGGGACTCTTGTCTGGTTTTGATATCGGCCTCAAGCGCGAGACCGTTGATGCTTTCTTCGCTCGTACCAACCTTCTGTATAGACTGTACGACAATCACGCGCCGGCGGTGCGTCATGTATCTGTTATAGAAACGATGATCATTGATGAGACTGCTGAGGGTCGCTTGTCTGAGTTCTTTGAACCTGGCCGCCTGCGCGAGATGATCGGACCGTTTTGTAATGCGCCTTTGACTATCGAACTGAAGAACGGCAGCTACGCCGAGGGTCGCGTGTGCCAGGACTTCTCGCACCCACAGGAGGACAAGGATGACCCGTCGTTCAACGCGTCCATCGACATGGACGAGTTCACTTGCGACTGGGGATCCTTCTCGCGCTGTTACCTGATGGCGGCGGAGGCGCCGGCGGGCACGCAGGTTGCAGTCTTTGACGTCAAGGCTGCGCACCGACGGGTTCCAGTTCTGCCATGGCAACAGGCCTTTTACGCTATCTACTGGAAGGGTCGGGTGGCTTTGGACTTCTGCTGCCAGTTTGGCGCTGCTTCGTCTAGCGGGCTGTGGGGACAACTAGCTGACGCATTCAGTGGCATCTTCAGGTTCCGCTATCCGCGCGACGACATGCTCAATTGGGCAGACGACTTCACTTTCTGGCGGCTCCCACTGGACAACGGAGGCTTCCACATCTCTGAGTCTGACATCTACGTGCTCGCGGATGAACTGGGCTGGCCGTGGAGTGTCAAGAAGACGCTTCCGTTCGCCAACGCGTTCCCGTACATCGGTTTCCTGTGGGACCTCGAGAATCGGACAGTCCAGGTGATGGAGAAGGAGAAATCGAAATACATCGCCACCTCAGAAGGATGGGTTCGAGGTGCGCGTTTCAACCGCAAAAACGCCCAGAGCCTGCTTGGGAAGCTAGTGCACTGCTCGCTCGTGGTACCCAAAGGACGCTCGAGGCTGCCAGCTCTCTCAAGGTTTGCAGGCAGTTTCGCGAATGCGTTCGCGAAGTACGAGCCCAACGCAGCGGTCTTGCTGGACGTTGACTGGTGGAGAGACAGGTTGTCGACGCCGTTCTGCAGCATGTGCATTGGCGCCATACCTGAACCGTCCCCCGTCTCGCTTTTCGTCGACGCCTCGACCTTGTTTGGCGTAGGAGTCGTGTACGAAGGCGTCTGGGACCATTGGCGCCTCAAGACGGGTTGGAAGGCATTATCGCGCGACATAGGGTGGGCCGAGATGGTCGCTCTCGAGTTTCGTGTTCGCGCGGCGGTGGAGAAAGGCTGCAAACACCTACAGTGGAGGACATGGACATTTGAACACCCCAATTTTTTACTCCTGTAGATTTACAATTCCACAACATTGGGTAGTACCTTCCTCCCGCCAATGACATGTGTTGATGAGAAGTAGCCAAGCTTTAACTTGGTGGTGGATTCATGTCGATTGCATTACTCTGTCACGAGTTATGGTGGCAAAACTGATGTGACCATATGTGCACCACACAGCCTGCCGAATTTTATCCAAGCTAGGTACCTCTGAGACCTGTTGCACATAGGTAGATGAGAAGGTACACTACATGAATACACTCAAGGAATCTCATTTGCAGACTGCTTCATAGCTCAGAGCGCAGACAACTGTGAAACCTAGAATGTGCAAAATTTGTATGCTCTCTCAAAGACCAACTGATTAGCTTCTGGACTTTGCACTTGGGGGTCACAATGTATGTCCATATATCTCATTGCCTGTTAGGCATCATGACCTGAGACCTCCTCCAGAGCGGATTGTGCATTGTTCAAATTTTGCCAATTCTGTGTTTTGCAGTTGTCTGCGCTCTGAGCAATGAAGCAGCATGCTACTGAGATTTCTGTACTGTATTCATGTAGTGTACCTTCTCATCTACCTATGTGCAACAGGTCTAAGAGGTACCTAGCTTGGATAAAATTCGGCAGGCTGTGTGGTGCGCATATGGTCACATCAGTTTTGCCACCATAACTCGTGACAGAGTAATGCAATCGACATGAATCCACCACCAAGTTAAAGCTTGGCTACTTCTCATCAACACATGTCATTAGTGGGAGGAAGGTACTACCCAATGTTGTGGAATTGTAAATTTACAGGAGTAAAAAATTGGGGTGTTCAAATATCCATGTCCTCCACTGTACACCTCGTTGTCAAGAGCGACAACCAAGGTGTGGTGGGTGTCTTCAAGAAAGGGCGCTCTCGCAACGCCGAGGCCAACTGTGGCCTGCAGCGCATCGTGGCAACCATGATGCAGTTCGGCATCTGGGTGTCCACAGACTGGGTGCCCACTGACGAGAACATCGCGGACGCGCCGTCGCGCGGTCTACCGGCGCCCGGGCTTCCGCGTTGTAGGTTCAAGTTCCCGATTCCGTTTGCAATCACAGACTACTTAGAACACGTCCTGTAGAGATGCAATAAAGTTATTTGGTTTGATTACTACAAGATCGACGGATCGCTTGAGGCATAGCCTCATGGCGTCGTGCAAATCAGCTGATCTTCGGATCGTCAGGATGGGGCGGATAGTGCCGAGGGCAATCTTGGCTTGTTTTTCTATCCACACCGCACAATGCACACCGCCCTGTCTGGCGAGACATGGGCGCACACCATGCGCGTACACAATGCCGGCATCGCGTCCTCGACGAAGGCCAATTACGCGCGCTGGAGCGCTACTGCGAGTGGGTTGCAGCTGAACGGGTCGAGGCGACTCTGCCCGTGCCGGAGCCGCACCTCTGCGCTTTCGCGGCTTCCTTTGCTGGTCACTACTCTGCGGGCGCTGCGCGCTCAGCGATGGCCAGCCTGCGTTTCTACCACAACGAAGCGGGTCTTCTCTGGGCTGGTTCGGCTCGTTTGGCGCGCATTCTCGACTCCGTGGGCAACATGGCGCCCGAAGAATCGAAGCGCGACCCGAGGCTGCCCGTCACACAGGCAATGGTGGACGAGGCTCTGCACAAGCTAGATCCCATGCGCCCGTTCGACCAGTGCGTAGCAGCGGCCATGCTCGTCGCGTTCTGGGGCCAGATGCGACTCGGCGAGCTGCTATCTGCTACGAGGCGTTATGATTACGCTCGGCTGCCATGCGTTCGACACGTCAAGATGCGCGCGACCTTGGGGGGTGCCGCGCACCGCGAGACGACCGCGCTGTGGGTACCGCGGACGAAGACGGCGCCGAAGGGTGAGTGGGTGAGGCTGCCGCAGCACTTTAACGACCCGTCGCGCGCCTTGCGAGATCACATTCGGGCGAGTGGCCTTGGCGACGACGACCCTCTGTTCGCGTACAAGAACGACGACGGCGACTTTATTCCGCTCACAAAAAACGCCTTCTTGTCGTGCTTGAACGAGATATGGGTCGCCGCTGGTATGTCCCGCATCTCTGGCCATTGCTTCAGGATTGGGGGCACTACCGCATTGCTCCGGCTCGGAGTAGACACAGACGTCGTCAAGATGACCGGGACGTGGAAATCCGATTCGTTCCTGCGTTACTGGCGTTCGGTTGATAGCATTGTGGCCTCACACGTCGACCTTTGTGACTTAGTTTGGTCTGGCCAAGACTAGTAGCTTTTGGGCAAGTTATTTCTTCTTGTCTTGTTTTTCGGGTTCTCGATCCGAGTTGGTCTCTTCGTCTTGGTGTTACGCCCGTGCCCTGGTCCGCGGACCACACGTGCGCTCGGCATCACTCGGCATCATTCTACGTCACTCGGCCAACTCGGTCAACTCGGTCAAGCTCACGAATACCCGGCTTATCTCCCCTCGTGTTCATATGCTCGGGATATGTTCTCCTCATCGTCCTCTACCTCTAGACCTCTCCCTCACTTCTCTAGCTTCTCTCCTTACTCGCATACATCCACCTAACTTGCCTTGTCCCTACTGTATCGATAGTGTTCATATCCGGTTCGCTCCACTCGTCTTAGTCATTCACCTCTCGTCATTCGCCCGATCCCCCGATACCTTACCCACTCGCTCTTACTCATCCTATCGGCCGATGACGAAGATCTCTATTGATCTGAGGCCCCCTCTCCTTCGTCTCTAGGATACACTCCGATTACATCGGATCACCTCCCCAGGTATAAAAGACCCTCGACTTTGTATCTAGCTCCCCAGTTACGAAATCGACATAGTCGTGCCCCTCGCACACTCTATCTCTCTCTCTCGACTTCGCCTCTGGGTTCTTCCCTCGCCCGACTTACTCGTCTGAGTCCTCTGTTGCTCGTGGTCCCTTCGGTCGTGCTACTCGACGCAGCCGGTGTGCTCAATAACGCACCGAAGGCTCTAGTTGTTCGTTCGAGTGTTCTCTGCGCCCGGACGTTCGACTATCCTTGCAACCAAACCCCCAAGGCACAGCAGGCTTAACAGTATTTCGTAACTCGAGCTCCGCTCGAGTTGTATGGCCTTTGGGACTCGACAGAATCTCAGAAGAAACCAGGAAGAACCTCATCCTCTACTCGACTCCCCCGACGCTATCCTTCGCGAAGCTCGTCGTCAGGCTCGTCTTTGCGACCAACAACCTCCTCAGCCAGCTACGCCTTCGCCATCAGTCTCGATGTCAGGCACTAGCCGCTTCAGATCATCTCGGCACTCGCAACTGCCGAACGATGATAGGCCCCCGGCTTATGCCATCTGAGCCTTCATCCAGGAAGCTACCCATGTGTGGAGTACCAAAATCGCCAATCTCGGTGCCAGATGTGGAGTTTTGGATGAAACATCGGGTCTTTCCGGATGTTGCCGATAAGTCCGAAGGCTCTCAGACTGCTAGCAATGACTTCCCTGATTGTTTAAGCTGCATGAATGAGCATTGGAGATTGTAAAATTAAAGCATATATAGATGCTGAGCCCATTATTTCTCGAAAGTTTACTCTCCATGATGTTTTGCTTGTCGTGATAGCATACTCGTTGCCCAAATTGGGTCGATGGTGTGGAGTTTTGGATGAGACATTACACCCAATTGGGTCCACATGTGTGGACTTTTGGATGGGACGTTGAGCCTCAAAAGTGCCCTCATGTGTGGACCTTTGGATGAATGCTCTATAGGAATAAGCCGGGGGCCTACGATGATGACGAAATCCTCTCGCAACACACTCTCTCCGGCTCGCTTCACACCTCGCGTTTCTCGCCGGCCCAGTCCACACTACGCGCGGACCCGAGCGGTTCCTACCCTCCCTCAAGTCACACGACGCGATCGCCTTCGCATCCCTCGACTCACTCGCTCGGCTCTCGACACCCTCTCGCGCTTGTCCCGTGCACCGGCTCTTGCTCGACTCCTCCTCGTCGTGGCGGCGGGGGTGGCGGAGGAGGCGGCGGAGGTGGCGGCGGTGGAGGCGGAGGCGGCGGAGGCGGCGGTGGCGGTGGTGGTCATCAAGGTGCTCCCTCGCCCTCGTCGCACCACTCGCACCACTCGCACGGCTCGCACCCTCCGAACCCTCCTCCCAGAGGTGGCGGCGGTGGGGGCGGTGGTGGCGATAACGATCCTCCTGGTCCCCCGGGACCTCCCTTTGACCCTCCGTCGGACGGTTACGACTCGGACGTCGATCGCGAACGACAATTCCACGATCAACACGACAACATCCCTCGTGTCTACTTCGTCGACCGCGACAGCGGCTCTCGCATCGACGCCACCAAACCCGACAAATTCGATGGCGAAAACGCCAACAAACTTCGCGGATTCCTCATCGACTGCGAAACCTACTTCCTCGCCAACCCTCGGAAGTACCAGACGTCCCGCGAGAAGATTCTCTTCACCGCGACCTATCTCTCGGGTCGGGCGAAGGAATGGTGGGGCGGCTACGTTCCTCTCGTCCCGAATCCGCCTCCCGGTTACGAGTTCCTCGAAGACTGGAACGAATTCAAGAACGAACTCACGATCACCTTCGGCGTCACGAACGAACGCGAACGCGCCGAAGTCAAGATTCGATGACTGCAAATGGCCGACAACGGCAAGGTCGCCCGCTACAAGCTCCAGTTCGACGAATACGCCAAACTGCTCGGCTGGGACGACGCTGCACTCGCCTCGCAATTCTATCGCGGACTCCCTCGCCGCATCAAATCTGTCTTCGCTGCTCAAGTAGCTCAACGCCCGGCTTCTCTGATGCCACTCGCTGCGCTCGCCCTCAGCATCGACACCAACTACTGGATCGATAAGGACGAGCAAGCTCTCGAGCACGCGAACGAACCCCGCAAAGCGCAGAAGACCACCTCGACCGCGACGCCTCAATCGGGCTCCCGATCGAACACCAAGTCCCATGCGCGCTCCAATAACGGCAACAACGGCAACAACGGCAACTCGAACAACCACTCGAACTCGAGGGGTCAGTCCTCGACCTCGGCCCGCTCGTCTTCGAAGACCACGACCAAGTCGAAGGACGACGTCACAAAGAACCTCAACTCGAACGGCAAGCTCAACGACGCCGAACGACGCCGTCGCCTCGACAACAACCTCTGCCTCTACTGTGGCCATGCCGGCCACACCGCGTCCGAGTGCCGCAAGGCCGCTCACAATCGCGAGTCGAAGGGTCGCGCCGCTAAGGCTCAACCCGCGACTTCCTCGACGCCGGCTCCCGCTCCCTCGGGCGCCACCGCTTCTGCCCCGGCGGAAGCGAAAAACTAACGGGCAGTTCCCCACGGGCATCTAGGGCCAACTGCGTCAAGCCCAAGATGCCTTACACTCGGTTGAACGCTGCCGCGCTCACCGATCAAGACGCTCTCATCGTCGTCCTCTCCTCCGACGCTGTCCCATCCTTTCGCACACTCGTCGACTCCGGCTCCGAAGATCAGTTCCTCGATACTCAGTTCACCGAGAGTCTTCGACTCCCTCAAAAGTCTCTCGATCAACCGCTACGCCTTCGGCTCTTCGACGGCTCCTATCGCGGTGTTATCTCCAAATACGTGTCGCTTCCCGTCCGCTTCCCTTGCGGAACTTCGATGATCATCAACTTCCTCCTCACCACTCTAGATCCGACTTGCTCTGCAGTGTTGGGATACCGCTGGTTGGCCCGCTACAATCCTAGGATTGACTGGTTCCATCACCGCATCTCTTTCCCCACTCGTGTCTCGCCCTCAGATCCCTCGGGTTTCGTCCCTGGGTTCTCGCTCGACTCGGATCCTCCGACTCTGTCGACACCTCCTCCCGCGCCACGTACTCTGCCTCCCGAACCGCCGATGGACGAAACCGCCCTTCGCGCGGCCGCTGCTCGCGTCGACATCAAGATCATCGGCGCCGCAGCCTTCGACACCTCTCGTCGACTTCGCGGCTCGATGGTCTTGGCCATCTACATTCGAGATCCATCGGTGCCCGCTCGCTCTGCGTCTGCCAACCCGGCCTCAGAAACCGGCGAAGGCATCCCCGAGTGTTATCACGAGTTCCTCGACGTCTTCTCAAAGGAGGCCTCCAATCGACTCCCTGAACATCGGCCGTACGATCTCAAGATCGACATGGAAGAAGGCAAGCCTCTCCCATCCGGTCCGATCTACCCGCTCTCCGAGCCTGAGCAACTCGCGCTTCGGGAGTACATTCAGGATAACCTCAGCAAAGGACACATTCACTCTTCGTCATCCCCGGGTGGCGCCCCGGTTCTCTTCGTCAAGAAGGCCGACGGTTCTCTTCGCCTATGCGTCGATTATCGTGGGCTCAACAGGATCACTCGGAAGGACAAGTACCCGCTCCTGCTCATCTCGTCTACGCTCGACCGCCTTCGCACCGCCAAGAAGTTCACCAAGCTCGATCTTCGTGTCGGATACAGCAACGTTCGCATCGCGGCCGGCGACGAGTGGAAGACTGCCTTTCGAACGCGCTACGGCACCTACGAGTATCTCGTCATGCCTTTCGGTCTCACAAACGCTCCAGCCGCTTTCTAGCGCTTCATGAACGACATCTTCTCCGACCTCCTCGACGTCACGGTCACCGTCTACCTCGACGACATCCTCATCTACTCGGACAATCCCTCGAAGCATGAGGAACACGTTCGAGAGGTCCTTCGACGGCTACGGGAGAATGACCTCTTCTGTAAGCCCGAGAAGTGCGAGTTCCATGCTGACACCATCGAGTACCTCAGGTACATCATCAGCCCCGAGGGCATCAGCATGGACCCGAAGAAGATTGCCACCCTCCTCGAGTGGCCCGTTCCTCGCAACGTTCGCGACATCCAGTCGTTCCTCGGCTTCGCGAACTTCTATCGACGATTCATCTACGACTACTCCGATATCGTCGTCCCGCTCACTCGTCTCACTCGAAAGACCGCAACGTGGAACTTCACTCCGCAATGCCTCGCTGCGTTCAACGAGCTCAAGAAGGCGTTCACTTGCGCTCCCGTCCTTCACCATTTCGATCCCGCTCTCCCTCGCGTCGTCGAGACTGACGCTTCCGACTACGCGATCGCGGCGATCTTCTCGCACGTCCTCCCGGACGGCTCTGTTCACCCTGTCGCTTTCCATTCGCGCACGCTCACTCCCACCGAGCTCAACTACGACACGCACGACAAGGAGCTACTTGCGATATTCGAGGCGTTCGAACTACAGTGGAGGACATGGATATTTGAACACCCCAATTTTTTACTCCTGTAAATTTACAATTCCACAACATTGGGTAGTACCTTCCTCCCACTAATGACATGTGTTGATGAGAAGTAGCCAAGCTTTAACTTGGTGGTGGATTCATGTCGATTGCATTACTCTGTCACGAGTTATGGTGGCAAAACTGATGTGACCATATGCGCACCACACAGCCTGCCGAATTTTATCCAAGCTAGGTACCTCTTAGACCTGTTGCACATAGGTAGATGAGAAGGTACACTACATGAATACAGTACAGAAATCTCAGTAGCATGCTGCTTCATTGCTCAGAGCGCAGACAACTGCAAAACACAGAATTGGCAAAATTTGAACAATGCACAATCCGCTCTGGAGGAGGTCTCAGGTCATGATGCCTAACAGGCAATGAGATATATGGACATACATTGTGACCCCCAAGTGCAAAGTCCAGAAGCTAATCAGTTGGTCTTTGAGAGAGCATACAAATTTTGCACATTCTAGGTTTCACAGTTGTCTGCGCTCTGAGCTATGAAGCAGTCTGCAAATGAGATTCCTTGAGTGTATTCATGTAGTGTACCTTCTCATCTACCTATGTGCAACAGGTCTCAGAGGTACCTAGCTTGGATAAAATTCGGCAGGCTGTGTGGTGCACATATGGTCACATCAGTTTTGCCACCATAACTCGTGACAGAGTAATGCAATCGACATGAATCCACCACCAAGTTAAAGCTTGGCTACTTCTCATCAACACATGTCATTGGCGGGAGGAAGGTACTACCCAATGTTGTGGAATTGTAAATCTACAGGAGTAAAAAATTGGGGTGTTCAAATGTCCATGTCCTCCACTGTATGGCGACACTACCTCGAAGGGGTCGAGACCCCAATAGACGTCGTCACAGACCACAAGAACCTCGAGTATTTCTCTACCACGAAGATGCTCACTCGTCGGCAAGCTCGCTGGTCCGAGTACCTTTCTACCTTCAACCTCCTCATTCGCTTTCGACCCGGTCGACTCAGCGGCAAACCCGATGCTCTCACTCGCCGCCACGACGTCTATCTCAAAAGGGGGGATGGTGGCTACGCCAGCGCAAACCCGCAGAACTTCCGACCCGTTTTTACTTCGGAACAGTTCGCCGCTTCCCTTCGCGCGACGTATGCTGAAGAGACCTTCCTTCGCGCAGCCACAATCATGGACACTCAGTCCATTCGGGATGACATTCGCGCCTCGTACGACTCGGACGAACTCGCTCTCGACATTCGCTCGAAACTCGGCACCGATGACGCGATCAACTGGTCGGCCTCAGACGATGGATTCTTGCTGTTCAAGGGCAGGATCTACGTACCGAACGCTCTCGATTGTCGCCTTCGTATCCTTCGCGAAAAGCACGATCACCCGCTCGCTGGCCATCCGGGTCAGAACAAGACACTCAAGATGGCCGCCCGCGAGTACTACTGGCCCGACCTGCGCGACTCGATTCGTACCTACGTCCAGGCCTGCATCACCTGTGGGCGCAGCAAACCTCGACGACACAAGCCGTACGGTCGACTTCAACCGCTCCCGATTCCGCTTCGCAACTGGGACTCGATCTCGATGGACTTCATCGAACAACTCCCTGAGTCCAACGGTTACACGGCGATCCTCGTCATTATTGATCGCCTCTCGAAGCAGGGTATCTTCGTCCCGACCAAGGGCAAGATCACCTCCGAAGAACTCGCGCGTCTCTTCCTCATCCACGTCTTCGCCAAACATGGCGCTCCCTCGCACGTCTCTACCGACCGCGGCTCCGAATTCGTCTCCCGCTTCTTTCGCGCACTCGGCTCGCTCCTCAACATGACCATGCACTTCACCTTGGGTCACCACCCGGAGGCGAACGGTCAAGTCGAACGCACGAACCAGACGCTCGAGCAGTACCTCCGTCTCTACTGCAACTACGAGCAGGACAACTGGTCCGAGCTACTCCCTCTCGCCGAGTTCACGTACAACAACACCCCGAACGACTTGACTGGTGTCTCGCCTTTCTTCGCCAACAAGGGTTTTCACCCGAACATCTCCGTCTACCCCGAGCGCGACGTTGCCTCTGCTCGCGCCCGCGACTTCGCTGTCGACATCCACGAACTGCAGGACGTCCTGAAGGAGCAGATCGCTGCCGCTCAGAAACGTTACACTGCATCTGTGAATGCTCGACGCACTCCCCCGCCTGACTTCAAGGTCGGCGACATGGCCTACGTCCTCTTGGAGCACATCAAGACAACACAGCCCACTCGCAAACTCGCCGATCGCTACCTAGGCCCGTTCCCGATTGTCGATCAACCTAGCTCGCAATCGTTCACTCTCAGCCTACCCGACTACCTCGCTCGCGTACACCCGGTCTTTCACGTCTCGCAACTCGAACCCCACCCTCGAGAAGCGTTCCCCGGTCAACGTCAAGAACCTCCTCCGCCCGTCGTCGTCGACGGCGAGCAAGAGTACGAGCTTGAAGTACTCAGCGTACGCATCGACAATCACCATCGTCACTCGCGCCTTCGTTTTCGCATTCGCTGGATCGGTCACATCGGCACTCCCGACGACCCCGAGACCACTGAGATGGGCTCAGAAAATCTCGAACACGCGCAAGAAGCAGTTCAAGACTTCTATGCTGCAAATCCCAGCGCCCCCGGTAGTTATCAAGAGTTCCAGCAGATCCTCAAGAAATTCGAAAACATCTAAGCACTCGCTTTTTCACTCGCTATCTCTTCGCTCACTCGCTTTTCACCCGATTCCAAGAAACAGTCATTTATTACATTTTTGGGCGACTTTGGTCGCACCCGCTACTACTCTATCCTATCGCCTACTCGTCCGCGTCCTCGGTCGCTTCCTCGACCGCTTCCTCGTCCTCCTCCTCGGTCTCCTCCTCGACCTCCTCCTCGGCCTCCTCCTCCTCCTCGCTCGTGAACGGATCGTCGATCGACTCATCGATCGACTGACCGAACTGCTGCGCTTGCCACTGCAGCATCCGGTACAACATCCTCTCGATGTTGTGCACCGAATTGTTCGTCCACAGGGCGTGGTTCTCCACGACCCGGCGGTGCTCGGCCGTCTTTGCGCGATCCTCGCCCGCCCTCGTCCCCAGCGTCGTCCCCTCGACGATGCGCACCTTCTTGGGGCGCTCGGGCGACGCACTCGGCGACGCCGCCCTCTTCTCGCCGCGCGGCACGAACGGCTTGCCCGAGTGCGTACACTTGCCCCGGGTCTGATGACACGCGGTGCAAGTGTTCGACCGGTGCTGCCGAATGCACTGGCTGTCGCGCTTGGCGCAAGCCTCGCACTGCTCGACGTCAGTCCTGGCGAGCAAAACACGAACGACAAAAAACTCACCTTACTCGGGAACCGCGTCCTGTACGGCACCTCCGGCCACCTGTCCGTGAACTTGCCGCCGGCGCGCGGCTTGGGCTTCGCGGCCGGCGCCACCGGGCTCACGATCTCCTCGACCTTGTCGTCGTCCTCGAGCGTCTCGCCTGCCCCGAGCGACGGCGAGCGAACGACCGCGACCAGCGCGGGTTTCGGCGCGACCTTGCGCGGCGCCCGAGCCGTCTTCGCGACATCGACCTAAAAGGTAACTCGACCCAAACCTCCATGGCCTTCCGCTTCTTCGGCGGCGACTTGGTCTCCCTCGCGTCCTTCGCCGGCGCCTTCGTGCTCGTCGTCGGCACTTTCGCCGGCGACGCCTGGCTCTTCGCCGCCTTAGCGCCCGCGTCCACCGCGACCTTGGCCATGTGCTCGGCCAGCATCCCGAAGCACTGCTGCGCCGCCAGGCGCATCTCGGCCTTCGCCTGGCGCCTGCGCGCGCTGAACGCCTCGATCGCGTCGAGGTCCTCCTCGTCGACGGCCTCTTGCTGCAGGCCGCCGAACGTCTGCTTCGTGGCCTCGTGCGTCGCGATCAGCGCCTCCATCGTCAGGTCGTCCTCGAGTGACCTCATGACGACCCCGATGGTCTTGGGGTCGTACGTGCTGGCGACGTCCTCGAGCGACTCGAACTTGGGCATCTGGGTTGTGGGGCGAAGACAAGAGTGGTTCGACGATTCAACTCCCGACCCAACCACTTTTTATCTGCGTCTGACCCGTTTCGACCCGACCCAATCTTTTGGCCCCATTCGGACTCGAGTGCGTGCTATCGCATTTCTTGTATTCACCTTGCGTTGCTGCAGTCCTTCGTGGGCTCAGGACGTAAAGGGGGATACTGTTACGCCCGTGCCCCGGTCCGCGGACCACACGTGCGCTCGGCATCACTCGGCATCATTCTACGTCACTCGGCCAACTCGGTCAACTCGGTCAAGCTCACGAATACCCGGCTTATCTCCCCTCGTGTTCATATGCTCGGGATATGTTCTCCTCATCGTCCTCTACCTCTAGACCTCTCCCTCACTTCTCTAGCTTCTCTCCTTACTCGCATACATCCACCTAACTCGCCTTGTCCCTACTGTATCGATAGTGTTCATATCCGGTTCGCTCCACTCGTCTTAGTCATTCACCCTGTAAGTGACTGTGCCCCCCAATTCCAGGTGGATTCCAGGTGGAAAAATGCAACTATGCAAAAAAAGTGTCAGAATGACAAATCCACCATATTTTGATGGTATACCCCCTCAGGTGGAATTTGGGTGGAATTCCACTGGACCGTTGGATCGGATGGGCCAGAATGGCCGAATTCCGGTGGAATTCCACTGGAAACAATGTGGAAATTCGTCAAAAACTGTGATTAAGTGTTAGGTTAGGTTAGGTTAGGTTAGGTTAGGTTAGGAGTTAGGTTAGGTTAAGTTAGGTTAGGGGTTAGGTTAGGTTAGGTTAGGTTAGGTTACTAGAACGTTTTCATGTTTCCTGAGGCGGCTGTGCATCTCTGAACCTTATTTGTGATGTCTAACATAATTTTGTACCCCTTAGAAAATATTTTGTCTGGAGCTGGTTTTCCACCGGAATTCCACCTGGAATCCTCCTGGAACCAGGGGGCAGTGTCAGGTTCTCCATTCACCTCTCGTCATTCGCCCGATCCCCCGATACCTTACCCACTCGCTCTTACTCATCCTATCGGCCGATGACGACGATCTCTATTGATCTGAGGCCCCCTCTCCTTCGTCTCTAGGATACACTCCGAGTACATCGGATCACCTCCCCAGGTATAAAAGACCCTCGACTTTGTATCTAGCTCCCCAGTTTCGAAATCGACATAGTCGTGCCCCTCGCACACTCTATCTCTCTCTCTCGACTTCGCCTCTGGGTTCTCCCCTCGCCCGACTTACTCGTCTGAGTCCTCTGCTGCTCGCGGTCCCTCCGGTCGTGCTACTCGACGTAGCCGGTGTGCTCAATAACGCACCGAAGGCTCTAGTTGTTCGTTCGAGTGTTCTCTGCGCCCGGACGTTCGACTATCCTTGCAACCAAACCCCCAAGGCACAGCAGGCTTAACAGTATTTCGTAACTCGAGCTCCGCTCGAGTTGTATGGCCTTTGGGACTCGACAGAATCTCAGAAGAAACCAGGAAGAACCTCATCCTCTACTCGACTCCCCCGACGCTATCCTTCGCGAAGCCCGTCGTCAGGCTCGTCTTCGCGACCAACAACCTCCTCAGCCGGCTACGCCTTCGCCATCAGTCTCGATGTCGGGCACTAGCCGCTTCGGATCATCTCGGCACTCGCAACCGCCGAACGATGATGACGAAATCCTCTCGCAACACACTCTTTCCGGCTCGCTTCACACCTCGCGTTTCTCGCCGGCCCAGTCCACACTACGCGCGGACCCGAGCGGTTCCTACCCTCCCTCAAGTCACACGACGCGATCGCCCTCGCATCCCTCGACTCACTCGCTCGGCTCTCGACACCCTCTCGCGCTCGTTCCGTACACCGGCTCTCGCTCGACTCCTCGCTTTCGCAGCACTCCTCGTCGTTCCGCGGCTTCTTCCCATCCGGCACCCCTAACACGCCCCGGCGTGGCGGCGGGGGTGGCGGAGGAGGCGGCGGAGGTGGCGGCGGTGGAGGCGGAGGCGGCGGAGGCGGCGGTGGCGGTGGTGGCCATCGAGGTGCTCCCTCGCCCTCGTCGCACCACTCGCACCACTCGCACCACTCGCACGGCTCGCATCCTCCGAACCCTCCTCCCGGAGGTGGCGGCGGTGGGGGCGGTGGTGGCGGTAACGATCCTCCTGGTCCCCCGGGACCTCCCTTCGACCCTCCGTCGGACGGCTACGACTCGGACGTCGATCGCGAACGACAATTCCACGATCAACACGACAACGTCCCTCGTGTCTACTTCGTCGACCGCGACAGCGGCTCTCGCATCGACGCCGCCAAACCCGACAAATTCGACGGCGAAACGCCAACAAACTTCGCGGATTCCTCATCGACTGCGAAACCTACTTCCTCGCCAACCCTCGGAAGTACCAGACGTCCCGCGAGAAGATTCTCTTCACCGCGACCTATCTCTCGGGTCGGGCGAAGGAATGGTGGGGCGGCTACGTTCCTCTCGTCCCGAATCCGCCTCCCGGCTACGAGTTCCTCGAAGATTGGAACGAATTCAAGAACGAACTCACGATCACCTTCGGCGTCACGAACGAACGCGAACGCGCCGAAGTCAAGATTCGACGACTGCAAATGGCCGACAACGGCAAGGTCGCCCGCTACAAGCTCCAGTTCGACGAATACGCCAAACTGCTCGGCTGGGACGACGCTGCACTCGCCTCGCAATTCTATCGCGGACTCCCTCGCCGCATCAAATCTGTCTTCGCCGCTCAAGTAGCTCAACGCCCGGCTTCTCTGACGCCACTCGCTGCGCTCGCTCTTAGTATCGACGCCAACTACTGGATCGATAAGGACGAGCAAGCTCTCGAGCACGCGAACGAACCTCGTAAAGCGCAGAAGACCACCTCGACCGCGACGCCTCAATCGGGCTCCCGATCGAACACCAAGTCCAACGCGCGCTCCAACAACGGCAACAACGGCAACAACGGCAACTCGAACAACCACTCGAACTCGAGGGGTCAGTCCTCGACCTCGGCCCGCTCGTCTTCGAAGACCACGACCAAGTCGAAGGACGACGTCGCGAAGAACCTCAACTCGAACGGCAAGCTCAACGACGCCGAACGACGCCGTCGCCTCGATAACAACCTCTGCCTCTACTGTGGCCATGCCGGCCACACCGCGTCCGAGTGCCGCAAGGCCGCTCACAATCGCGAGTCGAAGGGTCGCGCCGCTAAGGCTCAACCCGCGACTTCCTCGACGCCGGCTCCCACTCCCTCGGGCGCCGCCGCTTCTGCCCCGGCGGAAGCGAAAAACTAACGGGCAGTTCCCCACGGGCATCTAGGGCCAACTGCGTCAAGCCCAAGATGCCTTACACTCGGTTGAACGCTGCCGCGCTCACCGATCAAGACGCTCTCATCGTCGTCCTCTCCTCCGACGCTGTCCCATCCTTTCGCACACTCGTCGACTCCGGCTC
Source organism: Auricularia sp. M13 (assembly GCA_037042915.1). Classification (NCBI taxonomy): domain Eukaryota; kingdom Fungi; phylum Basidiomycota; class Agaricomycetes; order Auriculariales; family Auriculariaceae; genus Auricularia; species Auricularia sp. M13. The sequence continues at coordinate 567,767 of CM073197.1, read as the reverse complement.
CGAAGATCAGTTCCTCGATACTCAGTTCGCCGAGAGTCTTCGACTCCCTCAAAAGTCTCTCGATCAACCGCTACGCCTTCGGCTCTTCGACGGCTCCTATCGCGGTGTTATCTCCAAATACGTGTCGCTTCCCGTCCGCTTCCCTTGCGGAACTTCGATGATCATCAACTTCCTCCTCACCACTCTAGATCCGACTTGCTCTGCAGTGTTGGGATACCGCTGGTTGGCCCGCTACAATCCTAGGATTGACTGGTTCCATCACCGCATCTCTTTCCCCACTCGTGTCTCGCCCTCGGATCCCTCGGGTTTCGTCCCTGGGTTCTCGCTCGACTCGGATCCTCCGACTCCGTCGACACCTCCTCCCGCGCCACGTACTCTGCCTCCCGAACCGCCGATGGACGAAACCGCCCTTCGCGCGGCCGCTGCTCGCGTCGACATCAAGATCATCGGCGCCGCAGCCTTCGACACCTCTCGTCGACTTCGCGGCTCGATGGTCTCGGCCATCTACATTCGAGATCCATCGGTGCCCGCTCGCTCTGTGTCTGCCAATCCGGCCTCAGAAACCGGTGAAGGCATCCCCGAGTGTTATCACGAGTTCCTCGACGTCTTCTCAAAGGAGGCCTCCAATCGACTCCCTGAACATCGGCCGTACGATCTCAAGATCGACATGGAAGAAGGCAAGCCTCTCCCATCCGGTCCGATCTACTCGCTCTCCGAGCCCGAGCAACTCGCGCTTCGGGAGTACATTCAGGATAACCTCAGCAAAGGACACATTCGCTCTTCGTCGTCCCCGGGTGGCGCCCCGGTTCTCTTCGTCAAGAAGGCCGACGGTTCTCTTCGCCTATGCGTCGACTATCGTGGGCTCAACAAGATCACTCGGAAGGACAAGTACCCGCTTCCGCTCATCTCGTCCACGCTCGACCGCCTTCGCACCGCCAAGAAGTTCACCAAGCTCGATCTTCGTGTCGGATACAGCAACGTTCGCATCGCGGCCGGCGACGAGTGGAAGACTGCCTTTCGAACGCGCTACGGCACCTACGAGTATCTCGTCATGCCCTTCGGTCTCACGAACGCTCCAGCCGCTTTCCAGCGCTTCATGAACGACATCTTCTCCGACCTCCTCGACGTCACGGTCACCGTCTACCTCGACGACATCCTCATCTACTCGGACAATCCCTCGAAGCATGAGGAACACGTTCGAGAGGTCCTTCGACGGCTACGGGAAAATGACCTCTTCTGTAAGCCCGAGAAGTGCGAGTTCCATGCTGACACCATCGAGTACCTCGGGTACATCATCAGCCCCGAGCGCATCAGCATGGACCCGAAGAAGATTGCCACCCTCCTCGAGTGGCCCGTTCCTCGCAACGTTCGCGACATCCAGTCGTTCCTCGGCTTCGCGAACTTCTATCGACGATTCATCTACGACTACTCCGATATCGTCGTCCCGCTCACTCGTCTCACTCGAAAGACCGCAACGTGGAACTTCACTCCGCAATGCCTCGCTGCGTTCAACGAGCTCAAGAAGGCGTTCACTTGCGCTCCCGTCCTTCACCATTTCGATCCCGCTCTCCCTCGCGTCGTCGAGACTGACGCTTCCGACTACGCGATCGCGGCGATCTTCTCGCACGTCCTCCCGGACGGCTCTGTTCACCCCGTCGCTTTCCATTCGCGCACGCTCACTCCCACCGAGCTCAACTACGACACGCACGACAAGGAGCTACTCGCGATATTCGAGGCGTTCGAACTATGGCGACACTACCTCGAAGGGGCCGAGACCCCAATAGACGTCGTCACGGACCACAAGAACCTCGAATATTTCTCTACCACGAAGATGCTCACTCGTCGGCAAGCTCGCTGGTCCGAGTACCTTTCTACCTTCAACCTCCTCATTCGCTTTCGACCCGGTCGACTCGGCGGCAAACCCGATGCTCTCACTCGCCGCCACGACGTCTATCTCAAAAGGGGGGATGGTGGCTACGCCAGCGCAAACCCGCAGAACTTCCGACCCGTTTTTACTTTGGAACAGTTCGCCGCTTCCCTTCGCGCGACGTATGCTGAAGAGACCTTCCTTCGCGCAGCCACGATCATGGACACTCAGTCCATTCGGGATGACATTCGCGCCTCGTACGACTCGGACGAACTCGCTCTCGACATTCGCTCGAAACTCGGCACCGATGACGCGATCAACTGGTCGGCCTCGGACGATGGATTCTTGCTGTTCAAGGGCAGGATCTACGTACCGAACGCTCTCGATTGTCGCCTTCGTATCCTTCGCGAAAAGCACGATCACCCGCTCGCTGGCCATCCGGGTCAGAACAAGACACTCAAGATGGTCGCCCGCGAGTACTACTGGCCCGACCTGCGCGACTCGATTCGTACCTACGTCCAGGCCTGCGTCACCTGTGGGCGCAGCAAACCCCGACGACACAAGCCGTACGGTCGACTTCAACCCCTCCCGATTCCTCTTCGCAACTGGGACTCGATCTCGATGGACTTCATCGAACAACTCCCTGAGTCCAACGGTTACACCGCGATCCTCGTCATTATTGATCGCCTCTCGAAGCAGGGTATCTTCGTCCCGACCAAGGGCAAGATCACCTCCGAAGAACTCGCGCGTCTCTTCCTCATCCACGTCTTCGCCAAACATGGCGCTCCCTCGCACGTCTCTACCGACCGCGGCTCCGACCGTCTCCCGCTTCTTTCGCGCACTCGGCTCGCTCCTCAACATGACCATGCACTTCACCTCGGGTCACCACCCGGAGGCGAACGGTCAAGTCGAACGCACGAACCAGACGCTCGAACAGTACCTCCGTCTCTACTGCAACTACGAGCAGGACTATCCTTGCAACCAAACCCCCAAGGCACAGCAGGCTTAACATCTGAGTCCTCTGTTGCTCGTGGTCCCTTCGGTCGTGCTACTCGACGCAGCCGGTGTGCTCAATAACGCACCGAAGGCTCTAGTTGTTCGTTCGAGTGTTCTCTGCGCCCGGACGTTCGACTATCCTTGCAACCAAACCCCCAAGGCACAGCAGGCTTAACACTTGGGTTCCAACTCGGCTTCGCACGCTCCCTCAATGTGTGACTGAGCTCATCTTAGAAGATGCATACAGAATCACATTGATTGGGGCAAACCACATACACAACATGACATGAGACATGTATAAATTCAAGACCTTGCAACCAGCACAGCAGGGCAACAAGATGCTATTCACATCCTCGGGCGTGCCCCAAACAGTGACAACATGGATATTGGGCAAGTCCATGCCGATGGAAAGTGCGCTAGTAGTAGCAACAAATACACCGCTGTTTCGTTCAGAAAGAAGCCTCCTGGTCTCGGTGTTGTACTCGGGAGGGTTGAGAGCATGATACGGGCGGACAGCAAGCTCACGATCCTCCCCTGGCGGCAAAAGCGACCAAAGATAAGTACATATGCGCCATGTTTGAGCGATTGTCTTTGCAAAGCAAATGGCCTTGAGACGGTGCGAGACCATCCACGCCAACTCCGGAAACGCTGGTCCGTTGATAGCAGAAACCATGGTGCAGCGCCGCAGAACCAGATTGCCACGCAGGTTTGAACGTCGTTCAAAGTGCAGCTCTGAAGCACGAAGACCAAGAGAAGCGCAAACATCGTCTACCTCCTTGCCAGGGAGAAGGGATGCGGTTAGGCCGATAATCTGCACATATTCTCCGAGTCGGGGACGAAGAAGGCCGATTTGGCGGAAAGCCTTCCGGAACACCACACCCCAGGTGAGCAGCAGGTGAATCTCGTCAAGACAGAGCAGGGCAATACGTTTCCCAAATGGACTATGGAGCAAGTCGTTGAACCGCGCCAATGTTAAAATTTCGGGACTGAGAACGACGATACGGGTCGAGGAATGCGAGACGTGGTCCCACAATGCGCGTGCGCCGTCCGCAAGTGTTTGCGCGTTAATGACAATCGTCGTGAGGTTTAGCATGTTTAGTTTCGGGGCCTGTGTACCGTAAGAACAAGAAGACAACATAGTAAAGCACGCACCAGTTCGTCTTCTATTGCGGTAACAGGAAGAACGATGACCGCGGCGGGATTCTGCAGCCAGGAGCGGCCGCAAGGCAAAAGCCCGTTTTTGGCAAAATATATCATGACGATTAGTGCAAAGTAGAACATGCAGGTCTTGCCGTCACCGGTAGCCGTAATGCCAATGAAATGCTTGCCCTCTAGGACGTGGGCGGTCCAGAGGAGGAGGTAATCGTGCGGATGATGGGTCACAGGCCATGCCAGCAAGATTTTAAGGATTAACGCGAGCCCTTGAGGCGATGTCCAAGTGAAAGGCGCTTGGACAGGCACATGCGGTGCCTCAGCACTGTCTACGGACGCGGTGGACACATCGCGACGTGTTGGTGACGCGCTTTGCGCCATTAAGGTTCAATCATGGATCATCGGAGTTGCTCAAATCGTGCATCTCTTATCACGGCACCGCGCTTGCAACAAGACTACTCCCAAGTGTTGAAATCACCGGTTGGGCGATAAAAGCGGCGGTGGGATTCCGTTGCAAACAAGTGAGGACACTAGCTACAGAGTCCAACCTATATGTACTGCCGACGGTCCCAAAACTAGGCAACTGAGCTAACCGAATAAATCCAACACCAAGCTCCACATTCTTTAACAATGCTTGCACTGTGCCACAGGGGATCGCTCGATCCTTACATTCCGCACCTACCTTAGAATTCCAAATAAGGACACCAGAAGGGAATTGACAAAGTTGGTGGTATCTGACCATCGGCTTGCAGTTGAGGTTGCTCGAAGAGAGGCTGTTCACATTGCCCTTGCAGACCGCCTTTGCCGCCTGTGCTCACGGGTTGCAGAGGAACCAATACATATTGTTTTTCAATGCTGCGGCTCAGCTTCTCTATCTCAGGCTCGAGACTCATTCTGGTCTCTCTGCGAAACCACATTGGGCAGCTTGGATCATGGACAACATGTCACTTATGCGGAACTACGCCATATGTTGCCAGCAAGAGCCTTCCTGACGATGATAAACAATATTCACCTCTCAAAAGCCCTTGGTGACTTTGTCCTGCAGATAGTGGAGATCTTTGATCGGCTTCCCCTGCACCTGCCACCAGTACAAAGCAGGAGATAGGACTCCCTGCTGCTCTCCGGTGGGCACTCTTGGGGTGCCTGCTGGGGAGCAGTGGGAAGCAGTACGGGCTGCCACCGTTTGGAGCAGCCGCCCGTTTTCAGATGGCGCAAGGGGTTGAATAAACTACCACGCAGGAAGAGACGGGAGTGCCGGGGATTCTAGGATCTTGACGGGAGTGCCGAGGATTCTTGGATCTGCGAAGCGGGACATGTCTAAGAAGGCCCATTGTTTCCTGTACCTACCTACCTACCTACTTCGGGGGATAAAGAACGGCACTAAGCGTGACCGTAACAGTAACTTATTTGCGGCATACTCGCTGCGGAGTCTGATGAGTGTACCGCAGATGCTCGTTCGCGCAGTGCTCCTTCCATGTACAGTTGGGGACAGTCAAAGTGTAGCCACTTTTATATACCCCCATACTTATATAGTTGAAAATGTGCGTCTCGTTGAGAGCTTTCCAACGGTATAATTTTTATCGAAATCCAACGAGCCGTTCTCTGGGAAACTTCCTTTTTAGGAAGGAGGTCCCTGAAATTTGGCAAAAAGCTTAAAACCTTATAGAATATTACGTAATATATATCATTCGAAAGCTATCAATGCCCTGAGCATGAATCTGCACAAATTGGACGATTTTAACGAGCCATTTGTATGCCAATCAGCAAAAGGTCTCTGGTAGCGGAGCTGAGCAGTTTGATTCCGGAGCAGATCCAACGGCTGATGAGCATCCGGAGGTCAATATCCCGCTCGGTGCAAATGAATTCCACTGCCAGACACCATTTAAAGGGTCAATGGGACTGAGAATCTCATGGTCCTCAAACTTTTTAAAAAAATAATTTCCTATGTAAATTTCTCTTGTGCTCAAAATGCTTTTTGAGACAACTTGTAATTTTGGTTGAGAGCCAAAATTTTGGCAAAACCTTATTTCTCGTTAGAATATTATGTAAGCATACTCAAAAAATGCGCATTATTTTCCTGAACATGATGGTGTAACATTTGAGAGGGTCTATAGCCTGCATGGAAAGATATGGGCAGGATACTATTTGGATACACTTTGATTGTCCCCAACTGTAAGTTGGGGGGTCGTCGCTCACATCACATTTTCACGTTCCCTCACAACGAGCCAGAAAGATCGCTGGACGTCCGACGGTTTTTCTCCCACGAGCAACAAGAATACTTGGCATCACACAGCTTGAGGACAGCCCGGGTCCCTCATTGTTCAAGTACCGGCCGCGGGACCACGCCGCTGCGCCGTGCGATGGCAGGGCGGGAACGGACGTACCGCCGGGGCCGGCCTGAACGAATGAGGGACGCGGGCCGGGGCATGTTAGGTAGAAGAGCCGTTTTCGACAGAATTGTTGTCTGGATATGGGTCTCTGCAGAGGCGTCTGAAGCTATGGAGTAAGGTCAGTATGATGGCATGGAAGTGGAAATGGGGTGCGTAATAGGCGCACTATATGGCTCAGAAAAGGACTGTGACAGCCCGGGCCCCCCTTGGTTTGACGTGACACAAGAATCACAGCATCGCTCTCCCGGTGCGACAGCAGGGCGTGTTGCAGAGGCCAAATTGAACGAATCAAGAACGTGGGTACCTCGCAGCAGATGAGAAAGGCGGCCCAGAACAGGGCAGACTTTATAGCTCGAGCTCGCCGGCTACCGGCTATCGATCGGGTAGCGGTGCAAGATGAGGAACTGCAGCCGGCATCAGCGTCTGGCTGGTGTATACAACACAGGAAGGGCCAGCAGGGCTAGCCAAGGGAGTATATGGCGGTAAGCATAAGCATATCGTCATGGACGGCGTCTTATTAGAGTTGTCGGGATCTCGATCAGGGAGAGGCTCCTAGATATCCTGGATATAGACAGGGGGACAGTAGGATACGCAGGAGGCACTGCAGAGAGTGGATGGAGGATGAGGAGGAAGAGGCGGCGGCGGAGATTGATTCGGCATCCTCTCCCATCTCCGTTGGCGACGATGAGCGGGCTCAGCGCGCACGCCACGACGCTCGCTGCGACGCAGTCCCCGCTGGACAAGCTGGTGCGGGCGCAGAGCAAGCGGGCGCGCAGCTCGCCGTACGCGGCGCCGCCGCAGGTCGTCGTGAGCCAGCCGGGCCCGCAAGCGCCGCAAGAGTACGGCTACGGCTACGGCTACGGGCGCGAGCAGCACGCCTCGTACCAGTCCGCGGCGTCGTCCACGCTCGACTCGCCCGCCAGCAGCCAGACGCCGCACTCGCCGCTGCTGCACACGCGCTTCGGCAACAGCCAGCGCTACTCGGACCTCAGCGAGGCCGACTCGGCCTACGCGCCCAGCTCCAGCGACGACGTCGACGGCGACGGCCACCGCCCGTTCTCGCACCTCACCGCCGTCACCGGCCTCGAGAGCGCCGCGCCCGACAGCCCGACGCTCGCCGTCCCGCTCCCGCCGCCCGCGCGCAACAGCGACGTCGACCCGTTCGCCTTCCGCGGCTTCGAGTCCCAGCCATCTACGCCCCAGCAGCAGCAGCAATACGGCGGTGGCCGCGTGCCCGCCGTCGTCGTGCAGTCCGACGACGGCCACTATGGCCAGCGCCAGAGCCAGCACCGCGTCGCGAGCCAGCTGTCCGTCAGCAGCGCCGAGGACGTCCGCCCGCGCCTCAATTTCTCGCGCCCGCTGCGCCGACAGCCGGTCGAGCCTGCGCCGCCGCCGCCCCAGCCACCCCAGCCACAGCCCCCGCAGCAGCAACCACCTCAGCAGCAGCATAATCCGTACATGCGCCAGCCGCAAAGTTCTCCTTCGCCCCAGCCGCAGTCTTCACCTCAACCCTCCTTCGCGTTCCCCCAGCAGCAGCAGCAGCAGCAGCAATCACCCTCCCCGCGCGCCCAGCAGCAACAGCAGCAGCAGCAGCCATTCCAATTCCCGCCCAAGTCTAAACCCGCGTTCCAGTCGCGCGTACGCTCGCCCTCCCCCGTCGATACGTTGTCGGACGAGGCGGGCCTGGCGTATGCGTCGCCCGACCTCGGCCAAGAGCTCTTCGGCGGCGGCCAAGCCAGCAACGGCAGCCGCGATCGACATCCCGTGCGTCATCCTCTCTCTCTCTCATCCGCCCTCCATCTTCGCTCACACTGAACACGGCAGTACGCCTACGTCTCGGGCGCGCCGTCCAACTTCGAGTACGACGAGGCCGCGTCGCCGGTGGAGGTCTCGCCGCTCACCCCGACGCCGCACCACCAGCTGCAGCCGCCCGACGCGGCGCCGCACGAGCCGTGGGCGATCAGCCCGGAGCGGCGGCGCACGCTGCCGCCCGGGTTCGACCTGCGCATGCAGATGCCGCAGGGCGCGGGCGACCTGAGCCCCATCTCGGACGAGAGCGAGATGGCGATGCGCGAGCACGCCGCGGCCTTCACGCTCGACCCGCGCGAGCGCTGGGAGGAGGACGTCGTCGTCGCCGCGGCGCGCCCGCAGCACGATTCTGCGGCGATCATCGGCGCGTTCGACGACGCCGACCCCGGACCTGTGCGGTTCGCGGACAGCCCGCCGCCGCGCGCGCTGTACGAGGAGCCGCGCGCGCCACCCCAGCCGCGGTTGGATGATGCGTCGCAGCCGCGGTTTGACGATCCGCGGCCGCCAGCGCAGTCGCGCTTTGGGGATGCGCGCGCGTCGCCGCAGCCGCGCTATGACGATCCACGCTCCCCGCCACACGATCCTCGCGCCCATCGGTATAACGACTCCAACGCGTCCATGCGGAGGGCCGACGAGCCGCGGACGGAGGCGCAGCGGTACCGCGACGAGCTGCTCAGGCAGGAGCAGCAGGAACGCGGGAACGATCGCGGGTTCGATCAAGCGCAGGTGCGCGACACGGATGTGCGACGCGCACTATTTAACATTGGACTGACTTGTTACCCTCTGTTCTGCAGAGGCCGTACGATCCGTCCTTCCAGCAACGACCGTACCCCAACCAGGTGAGTCCGCGTATGCCGTGCTTTGGGTTTCGGTGCTGACCGCGGGATTGTCCTGTGCAGACCCAGAGCCAGAGCCAGAGTGCGATGCAGAGGCCGTACGACCCGCAGAACCCGCAGGCAGTGTATCCCGACCGCCAGGTGCGTCTCTCAACGCGCCGGGTCAAATTTCCACCTGTACTGACTTTCCTCCCGTCTTGCAGCGGGGATACGACGCGTCTGCGCGACAGCAACAGATGCTGTATCGCGACCCGCAACCGCAGATGTACGCGGACGGTTCACCGGTGCGTCTTTCCCGCATGCCCTAATACGTACCTGAGAGTTTGACGGGATTGCAGCGGGCATACTCTCCCGCGGGGGGCCCCTCGTCGTCGCCTCAAGGCCAGCGGCCCTACACCCCGCAGCAGCAGCACGCGAACGGCCCGCAGTCCGCGCTCTCGCCTCAAAGCCAAAGCCTGAACTCGCCCATGTACTCGCCCAACGACCCGTCGAATATGCAACAGCAACAACAGCGCGCGTACTCGCCGCAACCGCAACCGCAACAGCGCGCGTACTCGCCGCAGCCGCATCAACGGGCGCGCTCGCCGATCCCGCCGCGGGGCCCGTCGCCGCACCCGCCGCCGGGATACGCGCTGCCCGTGCCAGGCGAGCAGGAGCGCAGTCATACCCCCCAGCAGCAACCGTTATACCCTTCTTCCAACCCTTCCAACCAGTCCCAGTCGTCGCCTTCGTTCCAGTCTCAGCCTTCTCAACAACAACAACAGCAGCAGTTCCAGAATCTGCCGCCTGGCCAGCAGCAGAATGGGCCGTCCCAGTCTGGCCCACCACAGCAATTCCAGAACGGACCGCCCGGCCAACAACAACCATCGCAAGCACCGCCGCACTTCCCCCCGCCGCCGCCGGAGCCGGCGGACGGGCCGACAGCGACGTCGCGCGCGGACAAGGGCATCTCGTACTACAGCACGCAGTCGGCGTACTTCCCGCCGCCGAGCGCGCACCCGCCGCAGCACGTGCAGCTGCCCGCCGCGCCGCCGTCGCCCAACTTCGGCCGGCCGGGGAGCCGGAACAGCGTGTACTCCAACTACTCGTACTACGCCATTCCCAGTCCCACAGGCTCTGGGGGCGGTACGCCCACCGAGGAGCGCTTTGGGGCCCGCTTGGTGCCCACTGCTACGGGCCGCGAGACGCCCATGGGCATGGGTGGTGGGCAGGGGGCTGGAGGAGGAGTGGTGCAGTATGATGCGTATGGGCGGCCCATGCAGGGACAGGGTCAGGCGAGCGGTAGTGGGCAGGGGCAGGGTGGCTTTGCGTACCAGCAGTCGCGTGGGCCGCAGCAGCAGATGACGCCGACTAAGCACGGTCGGGAGGGATCCGAGGCAACGACGCTGCGTGCGGCGCGCGACGTGCTGGGCTCGGGCGGGCGCGCGAGCGAGGAGACCATCCGCGAGCACCCGGAGAAGCGCGGCTGGTTCGGGCGGCAGCGGCGGCCGAGCCACGAGAGCAGCGGGCGGCGCAGTCCTACTGGTACGCGTCCTTTTCTTAAGAATTTCTGGCTTTTTCGTGGCATTTTGACTTTGATGCTGATTGTGTTGTAGGTTCGGCTTATTCGGCGGGACACAGACAGTACGTCGCGACGCTCCCGAACCCGTCGCCCGGCACGCTGCGCGCGGACAGCGCGCAGGAGTACCTGACGCTGGGCATCGCGGCGCACGAGGCGCTGAAGCTCGCGGAGAGCGCGTACTGCTTCGAGCAGGCCGCGACGTTCCGCGGCGGGTGCGCGGTGGGCATGCTCATGTGGGGCCTCGCGCTGCGCCATGCGTGGGGCGTGCGCAAGGACGAGAAGGAGGGCTTCAAGTGGCTGCGGCGCGCCGCGGGCCGCGCTGTTGAGGGCCTCGAGATGGCGTACAGCGGCAAGGAGAGCAAGGAGGGCAAGGGCGAGCTTGAGGGCGTCAAAGTGCGTTCGCGGATCCTTGTGCATGGCGGGTTATGCTGACTGGATTTGCGCTAGACGGAGCTTGTGCTCGCGATCTATGAAGTCGGCCAGTGTTTCTTCCACGGCTGGGGCGTCGTCACGGATAAGAAGATGGCGGTTGTGCGTCGCTTTCCCCCAACCATCTTTGTATGCGCTGGCTGATCCTTGCACAGAGCTACTACCAGGTTGCTGCGCGGCTAGGCGACGCGGACGCGCAGCAGGCGCTTGCCTTCTGCTACGCCAACGGCCGCGGGGTAAAGAAAGATCTCAAGGAGAGTGCGAAGTGGTATCGCGCGGCGGTGAGTTCTTCGGCCTTCTGCCACTCCTGTCGCTCATCTCGGTCTATCTCAGGCTGCACAAGGCGCGAGCACTGTTGGCCTCGCATGGATCTACAAGACCAAGTACGGCGCGGAGGAGGATGCGGACGGGCGGCCCGCGCAGCGGTAGAGCTTGTCGTTTCGTTTTTGCTTTTTCCCGTTCTCGTTGTCGGTCTCGGGTCTGAATCCTGCTCGTCGGATATGCGCACGCACACTTATGTTTATCGCTCACTTGCTCGCTAGCGCTCGTTTGTTTCGGTTCGTTTCGCTTCTTCTAGTTTTCACACGCTCTCTTTTCCTCCCTATCTGTCTCCTCTGAGTCTCTGTCCAATCTCTGTCGTAACGTACATCGCCTGACATACATGTTTGGTTCTTTGCTGTCTTACTCGACTTGTGCTGATGTGGGGCCCTTGAGGAGCGCAGTACTGTATCCGGGTGGCAATGGGTGTTCCCAGCTGGTTCCCAGTAGACTCCGAATATTAACATGTCAACCTCCGTCAAGACAGTGATTTGGACACTGCGCGCTGTGCCTGACACAGGGATGACTGGGACGCAGCGCCACCCGTCGTTGTTTCGAGCATCCTTGACCATGGAGGATTTGTGAGTTCATAGCACTCATGAATGAGACGCTTGGTGCTTGTTGGACGGCGGCAGTAAGGGCAGCCTGAGGCCAGACTCCAGAGTGCTTGATCTAAGGGAGCACACCTTCCTTGTCCCCGGCCTTTGCTGTGAGGTTTGATGAGGAATCTGACGAAACATCTTGACATTAAGCACTAGAGAGATAGGAAGGAAGCACATTATTATGAATAATTACATGGGTTTGAGACGCAGTGTCACAGGTGATAGGATCAGCCTCAATCTTGCCAGTGTGGTCCGCCTAAGCATTCGAGGGATCAAGAACCCTGTCGCGGGGGACAGCCAGTCCAAGGCGCACGTATTCCTCGTGAGACATATCATCAGCGCGGTCAGACTGAGAAAATGTCACAATAGCACGACACGTTGAGCGTCATGTCTCACCAATCCAGCCATATCAGCGGCAATATCAGGCGGCAGGACACGGCTCGCCAGCGCCCAGTCCCGCAAGATGCGCAAGTCCTCCACTTCCAATCCGAGCCGTCGAAACTGTGCGGCGAATTGAGGAATGGAGGTGGAATCCATTTGGACAGCCGTAATGACTCGACAGAGAATCGGGCAAACCTCCTTATGTGCGATCCGCGCGTCGCGCAAGGGCACGGCGAGCCCGTCCTTCCAGTCCGCGCGCTGGCATGCGCGCCCGCAATACGCCGGGAGCCTGCATCGCCCGCACCGTTGGAACGCGCGACCGCTCTCGTTGTCCTGTACGACCTTGTTGCACCCCGGACCAGCGCACGATCGGCGACGCTGAAGCTCCTTGAAGAAAAGCGCCATGGTGTGTGACAGGTCACGATAGGGCTGACGGTTGAGGCTCGGGTTGAAGGTTGTCCTCATGTAGTGTAGCGTGCGCGGGTCGAGTACGGAGTCGGGAAGACGCAGACGTCGGTGAAGCACGATGACAAAGTCGCGCAGAGGTTCCAACATCTGCGGAAGCATGTAGCGCGGCATGTCCGAGTTGCGCATCGCATGCATGGCGTGCTGGGCGGCGCGGAACATCACAGGCTCGTATCCCTGGACTAGGAAGTCGACGTCGTCAAGTCTGCAGTCCGGGCCGTTGACGATCACCGTGAGCAGCAGGCTTGACGAATGAACAAGCACGTCATCGTCCTCACTTTCCCCCTCAAAAAGCGGGCAGGGTTCTTCTCCGGGCCAGTCAGCTAGCGGTGTGCGGAAGTCCGCGAGGAGGACGCGGGCCAGCAGCCAGAGCAGGCGCGGGCGCAACGGCGATTTGAGGAGATGCGGGAACAGATACGGTCGAAGGATTGCGACGTAATTGCTGAGCCCGTGGAACGCGCTCACGCTGACCAGCTCGCATCCCCAATCCAAGATTGCCTCGACGGTGCGCCGAGCACCGTGCGGCATCAGGTGCGCCGGCAAGAGAGGCCACATATTCGCTGCGCTGCGAAACTGGAAGCCCTTGCCTACTTTTGCCCGCGTCATGAGGGAAAACGAGTCGGAAGAATCATCGTCGCCAATTGAGAAGCACAGATTGACACATGCAATGGCCGCCTTGAAAAAGTCGTGATAGATTCTAGCCGGGTCTGCAGTATCAGGCGGGTCGATGTGCATAATAGTGCATGACTCGACGTTCCGGACGAGCTGCTGCTGTAGCACAAGCTTCTCCTCGTCCGACCTCGGCGCAGTTATTAGTTCAACGCATGATTGCCAGAATGCCGGGTTGCTGATTCGAGTGGTATACGCCAACGAGTGTATGTCCTGAAGAATTATGAAGGACTGTATGAAGCACGTCGGGCATATCCCAGAGACACCGCACTGCGGAAGCTTTTGAATGATGTCGACCTGGGATTGGAAGAGCGGGAGACATAGGTAGAGCAGGTTCAGTCGCTCGGGCGATGGGCTATCCAGCAGGGCATGCACGTCATTTTTGTTGAAGTCTAGCTGCTCCATAGCATATCCAACCGCGGCCATGCGCGACATGCCGGGCCAGCCGTGGTGCGCGCGTAGGAAGGGCAGGCCTGAGTCGACCGGTCAGAGGAAGAGTGTCGGGCATTGAAAATTATTCATGTTCGACTTCCATTTTGCGCAAAATTCAGCAAAATCACAAGCGTCAAAGCTGAATGAAAGTCAAATTTCAAACGAAATCACGCAATGATTTTTAACCAGAAACACATATCCCCGCTCCCATCGTCAAAGAAGACAACCGCCCGGACTGCATAGCAGTTGGATGGCAGCAGCAAATACTCACCTGGTATAAGTACCACACTATCCCGCCTACAGCATGCCTGTTACTATTGTCTCGTGTCTTCAATAGCCTGTATAAAATCTTATTCCCATATTTGACCTAGGAAAGAGGTGAACAGCGTCAAAGTTATCGGCCCCAGGACCGACTAAGACTGTGAAAACGCCGAAGGGTTAGGAAAACCAAGTTCTACATAGCCATCCATTCCCCTCTTAACTTCCCAGTACGTTCCCAAGTGAGCGCGATTCTTCTGATTTATGCTGTAGTGTCCAGACCAGCCCTTCGGGCCGAATTGCCGTTGATCTTCCAAATGGGGTCACGCTTGGCGTAGGGCGCGGGGAGGAACGGGGGGTGCAGTGGACGAGGTTTAGAACGAGAAGCTGCAGATCCGGCGCGCAGGAAGTGGGGACGGTGGTGGTCGAGGCCCCTGAGCGGGAGGTATCGCGAAACGTGAAAGGGACGCCGCGGCCGGTTCGACGCGGGTGTATTCGCCGTTGTCCTTCCTTCCTGATGCGGAAGGCCTTCTCCGCCAGAAACAGGACGACGAAGGCGGCTGATTGTGGGTGTGGGTGGTTGAGGGGGTGCGGCTGGGAAAGGCAGGAGAACAATTGATTTGATCCCGGCTCGAAAGAAGCGTGTGTTCGCGAAGCGATACACGTGGAGCGGAACAAAAACGTGGAAGGAAAAAGGCAGGCGCCGTTTGAAGCCCCGCCTGAACTCCGATTTGTTTTCCATCCTTCCCCGAGAAAGAGCCTGCCCTGCATTCCACGACCGCGTCCCCAGCTTACGCCCGCGCCCTTCACTCTTGGCGATTCATTTAGGCACGCATACGGCGGAGATCGCAATAAGTGCCTAATCAAGAAGGCGAACAGACGAAGCCCGCCATTGTTTGGGCCGCCTTGGTTCGCGAGGCACGCACGAAGCATTATTTTTCTCTTTTTCGACGGCGAGTACGGTATCAGGTGCGCAGATTCGAGCATTGCCGCGGCCAAGTTTTGCTGACCGGCGGCTTTCCTCAGAAACAGTAACGCGGCGCTGTCGGAGATTGGATGAGTGCAGAGCCTGCTTCCCCACCAATCGCTGCGCTCTCCAGGCACGTCTCTAGTCCCATCCTCATGAAAATTGCGCTGACAAGTCTATTTGTAGGAGCCCGACGCTGAGCAGGTCGCCAACTTTAGCACCGCCCGCGAACAACGATGAACCGGTCGCGTCAACCCGGCCGGTGCCCGCGGCTTCGGCGGACGGCGAGGAGCTCGCGTTCAGGCTCGAAGAACACAGCAGCCCCGTCGCGGGCAGCTCGCAAAGCGTCATGAATACGACAACTCCCAGAAGACCGGGGTAATTAGCTCCCGCGAGCTCGTTGTTCCGTGCTCATGTTCATCCTGAAGGACCGTCGAGGTTCATTCCTTCAAAGAATACAAACCCGACAAGGCCAAGGCTAAGCGCGACGGTACGCACGCCTCAACGTCGCGCCGGTGCGTGACACGCAGTATTTCAGCAATGAGTCAATGGCTGACAATCGATCCTAGAAAAGAACACACGTATTGGATGTGTGGCTTCACGGACGGCCAAGAGTACAGGCTTGTCTGCGGCCAGCTGTTCAACCATCAGAGTAACGTCTACCATCATATCAACAAAATCCACAAGGAGTACGCGGAGGTCGGACGTCTAGTCTCCATGCTCGACCTACGCGTCACCGACACGTACAAATGCCCTGGCTGTAGACGAGAGTGCGCGTTTTGGAAGCTGCCCACCTACAACAATTTCTCTTACGCGCGATTTACTTCTAGATTCGGTAGAGAGGATTCGTGCAGGCAACACCAACGTGCTGCGAACCACCAGCGAGCATGGGCCGCACCTGTCAGGATCGACCCCGCACAGCGCGGCCACGACGTCGCGCAGGGCAAGATCACGACCAAGTGGCTCTGCGCCTTCCGCGGCATCGGCCCAGAAGAGGACCCGAATGCGCCAGAATGCAATGAGCTCGTCATGCAGCCGCTCGGCCACCTGCGCGCGGGGCACGGCGTGCGCCATGCGAGCAATAGCTACGGCCAATACGTCGACATGCGCGTCCAAGAGAGCTTCCGCTGCGCGCACTGTCCGTGTGAGTACGTGTATTTGCCCAATATGACCCTGAACGGCTGGACTGACATGCGCCAGGTTCATATCGCGCGAGTCGACGCTGCACCATGCGAAGACGCACGCGAAAGAGGGCCTCGACCCGGACAAGGAGCCTTCTGTCATCCCGCGCGTGCGCGCCGAGTCACCAGCCGAGGGCTCCTCGCGCGACGGCAGCGCACGCGGCGGAGGTGGTAGCGGCGGCGGGGGCGGGATGATGGTGATGCCGTCGCACCTGCCGTACCCCGAGTACGACTGGCAGACGATACCGCCGACCCGCTGGCCGTGCATCCTGAAGCAGCGCGAGATGCTCAAGCCGTACGTGCTCTCGCCGCTCTCCCCCGGCGCACTCGAGGGCGGGCGCGGGTGGCCGCGGTTGCGCGAGTCGTACGTCCCTCCGCCGCCACCGGTGCTCGGCTCGACGGACAAGGAAGGCGAGGTCGCGCCGACGACGCCGCCGCCGATTCCGCGCCAGCTCCCGCTCCCGCCGCCGCCCCCGCCGCCGCAAAACATGATGCCCGTGCCCATGCCGGCGCCCGTGCACCACCCCGCGCCGCGCCACACGGCCGTGCCGCCGAACTACATGCACATGCTGCTCGCTCCGGGCGCAGCGCCGCACGGGATGCCGCCGCATGGGATGACACCGCTGCAACAACCGCCGAACACGCTCAAGCGGCCACCGGGACGCCCGCCGGGCACGGGCAAGAACCAACGCGCTGCGGCGGCGCTGGCTGCTGCTGCGGTGTCGGCGCGCACGCAGGCCATGGAGGCGCACCTCCCGCCGTACGTGCCGCCGCCAGGCATGGTACCTCCACCGGGTATGGTGCCACTACCGGGCATAGTGCCACCACCAGGCATGGTGATGCTCCCGCCAGGGATGGTGCCACTCCCTGGCATGCTGCCTGTTCATCCGCCGAGGCCTCGCGCGAGCGGCAGCGGCAATGGACATCCTCCCACGCAGCCGAGGTCGCAGGTGCCACCGCCGGAGGCGTTCGTCCCTGCGCTGCCTGCGGCGATCCCGCCAGTGGGCATGCTCATCGACGACGCCACGGACCCACAAGCGCCTTCCGGAGAAAGCGGGAAGGGCAAGGAGAAGGCCGTACTCCAAGACGTGGAGATGAGCGACGCAGATGCAGATGCCGACGCCGACGGCGAATCTGACCCAGACGCCGACGCAGATGCCGATGCTGACGCCGACGCCGATGCAGACGCTGACGCTGACGCCGATGCAGACGCTGACGCTGACGCCGACGCCGACGCCGACGCAGATGCTGACGGCGACTCGGTAGACGAGCCTGAGCCAGTCGTGCCACAGCCTGTCCCTGGGCCGTCGGTTCAGAAGCCTGCTGTCGCTGCTGACATAGAGATGGTTGACGAGGACGCCGATGCGGACGCTGACGCTGACTACGAATCTGAGGAAGAAGGGGCTAGTTGAAATCTTGAACTGATGCTGTGTGCTCTGCTGACTACCTCACAAACTTGCTATTGCTTCTGCACGACCGTCACGATGTATTTGCTGCCATCTGTAACGCTAGAACGGACTGCTGCCAGTGATGAAACTAAAGTGCCTCGGAGATCTGTCACAACGAACATTCTCCATTTGAACGGTTTCCCTTTGACTTGGCTTGCAAATTGGGGATATCAAGCTCGAAAATATGTCGTATTCTTTCAATGTCTGCGCGAACCGGATCGGCGCCTGCCGAGCCACCTCTCAAACTTCAACCACGACATGGCTATCACTGAACAGGAGATGTCTGGCCTCAAGTCTGTCGCCTTCAACTGGACCGCGTCGACCCACTGACATATCGTAGGGCACGCGGCTTCCGACTTCTGTTCAAAGATCAGTTCGAGAAGTTGCCGCCTCGCGTTTTTCCTGCAGAACTCGACAGGCACACGATCCCCCCCATTAGCAAGCAGCTCGTGGCACATACAGTCACCCCGCTATATGCTCTTGGCTGGCCCATACGAAGGTCTGACTTCATTCATCGGTATGGGCCCAAAGAATCCTCCATGGACTTCTCCGACGTCCGCATCGACCTGCGGGCACGATGGGCACAAAGTTTCAGGAATACTACGCATCATGATTATACGTAAGTTTTTCAATTGAGGATTATTGGCAGTCCCTCACGGCGATTCAAGAGACTTCGCTCCTGAGATCCTTCCCAGGTGCTCAGAGAACGACTACGTCATTGCCATTCTGGGCAATTACGACGAGGAGTACCTGAAAAAGAGTCTCGATGATGATTTTATCCAAGCAGGAGCGTCCTTCCTATGTATTGAAGGGCCTCCCAAGTGGTATCGGTTGTAAATGCTCTTGATAATTGGGTCGGCCATCTCCCGGTCCACCTGACATCTACATTCATCGATCTCCCACGGCGCACGCTGTTCTGAGCTGAGTTATAACCGGAAAGCCTTTCTTCCCCAGCGATACGTGTGACGCCTGGTCTCAGACGCCTACTTGCGAGATCTGTGAGTTGTTGCTTCGAATGCTCAGCCAGCAGACTTAGATTCTGAGTTCTGACGGACGGTCCTCAGTCTACCCCGTACGAGCTCCTCCGTATCCAAGCTTGCATACGATCAAGACATGATAGACACGGTCAGTCACATAGGGTCGAGATGCAGCGATCCTCGCGACTGATGAGACCCACTATGCAGTGGATCACGCCTATCCTGGTCGCGATTGTCTTTCTCTACTCCAAGTTTTACAACACCCGTCGAACCGAATATCCCACCTATGGACTCTGGAACACAGTCTTGACCAGGCTCATACCCTCTGGGACGTCCGCCAGGCTCTATGGCGACCTCGGGGACTGCTTCGTTGTCGCACCTCAGTATGAGGTGTATGTCTCACCCAAAGACACGGCAGTGGACGCGGACGATCGGCGCGCCTCGATGGACACCGAACCTGACGCGCAGGCGGAGAGTCTGTTCTTTGACTTCGCCATCCTTCTTCTAAGGCCCGGGTTACGCCATGAGGAGGAATATGCGCTGGGCATTACCACGTTCTTGCACGGACTTCTGAATGACGTTCACTGGCTGCTTACAGACAAAATGTGTCGCGTCGGCGAGCTTGCTCGTCTTCGCATCTCTGATGCTTTTATCCTCTGCGCGATCGAGCTCAAGAGGCCCCCTTCCCGCTCCATCACCATTCACTACTGGGTGAAATCGCTTATGCATCTGCTGGACCTAGCGCAGGCTCAAGCGTTCGAACAGGCGGCCCACGTCCTGCGATCGGTTCGATATACCCATACGAGACAGTATGGTATATTTCTCATTGCAGGTGCTGGTGAATGGTTCACGCTGCGCTGGATCGACTTTCCGGCGATCGAGAGAGCGCCATCCTTCAAGCGCAACGCGTTCGACAAAACGATGGACGGTCTCCTAGCTCAGGTGAAGCACGACGAGCAGCTCGAAACGCGTCTTCTCCGTTCATTCCCCAACCTGCCACTGATGCCAGAGAACGAATGCGCGCCGAACGAACGCGAACTCCGTGCTAGGAAGCGGGGCTATGCGCACTGTCAGAATGTCTTCTGGTTGCGTGCTTGTAGTGCCCTCGGCAACCTCCGTTCGCTGTATAGTACACCGGGATGTGCCGTAGGTAGTCTTTGCCGCGAATCACGAAGTACCCCTCGCCGGCTTGCTCACAGCGTCCAACGACCCGAGCCCCAGGCGACGTGTCACTGTCCAACGACAGTTCTTGACATTCGCGGCCGGTGACCAGCCACCCAGCGCGGTGCAGTGAGGCCTGCACACCAACCTCCTCGGCTTGACCGCCGTGACTGCCGTTGCTTGACCGCTCAGCCGCAGGATGGGCAACTGCGTCATCAAGCCAGGCAGCACGTGGTTGCTGCCGCCCTGTGATGCGTGGCTGGCATGCAGGGTTTGCCCGGTGTTCGGGCTTGTGGAATCGTGAGCCGCTCCTGCCTTGCAGTTGAGCTTCGCGCATCGTTTGGCGCATCTGTGCTTCCATGCACGTCCCCCGCACACCTCGTTGTGCATTCTGGTGCCAGCTTGCACCTTTGTTCATCCTCGGCGACTTGTCCCTTACTCGCCGTCTTGACCACCCTCGTCGTTCTCTGCAGTCGGCACCCTGCTTCTGGACCCGCCGACTCATGACACACCCTGGGCTGTCACTTGCCCACTACTTGCCCTCATTCCTCTTCACTCGTTTGGGCTCCACTTCGACTCGCTGCGCCTTTGCCCGCGTCATCCTCCTCGCATCCCGTTGCCAACCCTGCTCGGCGTCAGCATCCACCAACGCCGGCAACCTTGGGCCGTTATGCCCCACCTCGACCTCCTTTGGCCTGGACTCCCTGCTTGCTCCTTGGACCTGCAGTCCATCAGGATTGGCACTGCCACATGCTTAGTCATCCTAATGCCAGCCAGTCCAGCCCGATGGCATTTCCGCCACGGCCACCACCAGCGCACCTCTGCCATTGCCGCCACTGCCAATACCTTTGCCACTGCTGTTGCCATTGCTGCTGCCATCGCTGATGTGGCCACTGTCCACTGTGCCTGCTGCTGGTGCCAACACTGCCGCCATGCCATTGTGGCCGTGACCGCCTCTGGTCACCCCATGCACCTTCAGGGAGGGTTGCTGGATTAAGGGAGGGTTTTGTTGTTCTGTTTGCTGTGTTCTTTTCTTCTGCGTTTTCTGTTGCTTCGCTCTTTTGTTTTCTTTTGCCGTTCTTGCCTCGGCACTCTCTTCGCTCGAGGGAGGGTGTCAGAATGTCTTCTGGTTGCGTGCTTGTAGTGCCCTCGGCAACCTCCGTTCGCTGTATAGTACACCGGGATGTGCCGTAGGTAGTCTTTGCCGCGAATCACGAAGTACCCCTCGCCGGCTTGCTCACAGCGTCCAACGACCCGAGCCCCAGGCGACGTGTCACTGTCCAACGACAGTTCTTGACACGCACGATCGCGCCGAAGTCAAGGAACGGGAGGAAAAGCTCTCTGCTAAGCTTCCTCCGTTCATCGACGAGGATCTCCAATACTACCACGCATCCGTGTCGACGGAGGAAGATTATGTGCGGACGCCGTTCTTTTTGCAACAGGAACCCCCCAAAGGTACTATTACCTTGGACTCTCTAAAGAAATGGACACGTCCTATGCGCCTTGGCTCGCCGGTGGCCAACATTTACCTGCAGTTTCTCATCACCAATCTCGAGAGAATTGCGGAAGATGCCCAGCCCGTTCCGGCCGCGCCGGTGCGTACCTGATACTCCGGAGTCAACAGGGACCGAACTCATTAATGTTGCCTCCAGGTTCAGGTGCCCACCGACAACAAATAATGTGACGTTGAGATTCTGTACCATGTTAGCTGGGTTCTGTATTTTCACTTCTTGTTCTCGCACCGCGCCTTCGAAATTGTAACGATTTTCTTCACGCCCAATCCTTCAAAGAACTACTTGGCCATTGTCTCCATTTGGGATTCAGTATCAATTGTAGTCATGCAGGCGCCGTCGACGCGACGCTCGATGAGCAAATGATGGGTTTTTACTCGCGTATGGAAAAAAAAAAGGTTTATGAACTAAATCTTGGGATGCGGAGAATTCAGCCAGGATTTGCCATACAGAAGTAGTAATACTGTGCGGCAAACTATTGAGATCCAGTCTTAGGTACTTGATCATCGACGAAAATCCCCGGATCTACGGCTTCGCCTGCAAACTCTTCCTGCTCTTTCGCCACGGCGTGCGTGAAGGAAGATTTCACCGCCCGTCTGCCCCACGACGCTGTATACCATCATCGACTGCGTTCCTGACGATGAGCGACTGCCGTGCGCGCACGTGTCACGGCGATGGCGGGCCGTCGCTTTTGATAACCACTCAGCGTGCTGGTTCGACTGCAAGAACGAAATCCGTTTGTTTCACAGAGACACGGCCGCCGGCGTAGCCCTGGCCATTGCCCAGCTCCAGTGCCGCGCGCAACATTCACCTGGCACACGGATCAGCCTTTTCTTCGCTCATGCCACAAGCATATTCGTAGAGCCGTGTTGAGGGCGCTGCCGCGCGCCCTCCATCGTGCGGAGTATCTAAGCATGACGCTGCATTCTGACAGTCGAAACGCCGAACCCGAGTGGCTCCTCGATGCGCTCTCCTGCCCTGCCCCGCTCTTGCAAACGCTGGATCTGCACATTAGCCGGCATATCAGTCCCAACATTACTGTTCGCCTCCGGCACGATATGTTCACTGGGGCGTGCCCAAAGCTCAAGGACATCACTCTCCACAACATCGCGCTACCTCCCGAACCTCTTCCGCAGCTGCAGAATGTGTGACCATCCGCCTGCAAGACGGACGCAGGCCGGAGGAGGAGCTCCGCGGGACGATGTGGCCGCATCCCGGTATCGGAGAACTCGAACAACGATTCCCAGAAGAAGTCTTCGTCCAAACTCGGGTTCTGAAGGAGCTACGACTCGCGCAATGGCACGTCACAGTCGCTCTCTCCGCCCCTGCGCCGTCCACGCTCTCAGGCCTGGCCAATCTCGAGGCGCTCTCGTTAGACGCCGACAGCGCGCTCACCGTCAGCGCGCTCGACGCCCTCGCGTCCATCCGCGAAATCAGCGCGCGCTTCAGCGCGCGATGCTCGCGTTTGGGCATCTGCACGCACGTCGCCGACGCGCGCCTGTCTAGGCTCCTGGCCGCCTTCCTCCGGCACACGCCTGGGCGGCTGGGCATCACGGTATGCGGGTGGCCCTCCGCGCAGAGCCTGACAGTGACGGTCGTCGACAAGGACAGCATCCGGAAGCGCGATTTCGGCGTGTGCCCCGTCCTGGTGCCGCACGCGCGCCGTCCTGCTGGGCATCGCCACCGAATCCTTCCCCGACGTCTGGCCGTCGTTCTCCGCCTCGCAGACGCTGACGGGATTGAGACGCTGCAGGTCCTCGTCGACCGCCAGAGAGGCGCGGAGCAGGTGTTCCTCCCGCCCGTCGCGCCCGCGCTGCGGACGGTGCACTTCGCGCCCAACCGGCCGTGGACGTCGACGATGTCGGCGGACGAGCTGTGCGCGTTTGCCGGGCGCGTCATAGAGAGCGAGACGCTCGCCCGGGTCACGAGACAGACGCATATTGGATAGCAGGCCCACCAGCAAGACCTCAATCATATAAAGAGTCCTACCAGCTACCTATCGTCGACACCTATTCATGATCCGCTGTCTTACCGTGACTCTTGATAACCGCTCCGCCTGTTGGTTCAACTGCGAGAACGAGATCCGTCTGGGCCACAGAGACAATCATGCAACCATAGGGCGTGCTCTCGCCCGGCTCCAATGTATTTGATGACTTAGGAATGCGAGGGTCTGGCGGTCGCGCGAGCGAGGTAGGCCGCGGGCCTGCGCAAGAAAACATTGCGCAACCAAATGCGATCTTCATGTCCGTGTCACTCTGAAGTGTAAGAACCCTTGCACTGCAACGGTCTTTCCTTTTAGAGCCGGGATCCGACTGTATAACAGCATGTCGTGTTTCGAGCCCTCGAGGTACCCAACTCAGTCCAGACCCGCAGGAACAGTGCCTGCAGGGTCCTGACGTCGACGATTTGGAGTCGTGGGAATCAATCTCACAGTTGCAAATGGGGAACGGCTTGACTACGTATGACGGGTGATTTTTTTGAGGCTCTGAGCGACTCAAGGTCATTTACAGTCAGAGATTCATCGGATGAAAGCAGCCTATCTTCCTCACGACTGCTAACCTCGCCTACAAGACCGGTCTACAACCTGCAGGGTGTGTGTTCTGAGTCAGCACAGCTTTTACATTTCGCCTGTAACGCGGATGTAGTCCGCCACCAAGATGTTTGGACGTCTGAAAACTGAACGTCGCTTTCCTTTCAAGGCAAAGTGTTAGCTTCGTCTCATCGAATAACACTCGCTTCTGCTTTCGCTTGCATGTCTGAGGTTGACGTGACAGAATTTGGGCTTGCTATATAGCCTGCAGATAGTGAGATCGCGACGCTACCGCCCTCCACACCCCTCTCTAGTCGAGATGGCCATTCCTCCGCTCAGCAGCGGCAGCGTCAAGCCGCTGAAGATCAAGAAGCGGCCGAGCGCGCTGTGTCTCAATTCTTTTAGTCCTCGCCCCTCTCCTGACGAGAAGGAATTTCCGTTCACTCCCCAAGATCTTCCCACAAGCGCCGAAGAGCTCGGTAGCTGGGGCACATGGAACGACAATCGTCAGAAGCGTTGTGCATGTGGGTCGTGTGACAATGAGAGCGGTCTTTCGAGCTAATTTATCTAGCATCCGACGTCTACGTTTCCCCATTACGTCGGCACAGTTCCCAGCACCCTACAGCTTCGAGTTCTCCTTCTGCTTTGCCGAATATCAGCATCTGCAGTCGCGGGTATCTTCACCTCACTTATGGGCCACGTCAGGCCAGACCCTCGTTGCTGCACAGTCGATCTCACGTCAATCTGAGCGGACAGGTGTGTGTGTACTTTATCACGCATATTCGGAGAGACTCATTGGACGATTGCTGCAACCACCACTCGGTGTAAATCCGGGAATCAAATCTGACAAATAAACGGTAATCCCGGTTCTAAAGTCCGCAAGAACAGACCATGGTCCCAGCACACTGCTCAGAAGATTCGAACATGGCAGGCGCGCCTCGTTGCCGTCATTGCGCGCTGAACATGCCAGCTGGTCAAACAGCCGTCGTGATATACCACCTGTGCCGTCGCTGCCCCCAGCAATACGGCACCGCTCCTCATCGTCCGCACCAGCGCTGCTTCATGTCAACAGCAAAGCTACTAGATGGAAGCCTCTTCCACCGACCCCCGAATTGCTTTCATTAGCACATTCGTCCCCGAACAAGCTTTCTACTCGCGGGCAGGATCTGGGCGATGCCTTCGTCGGCCAAGGCTGCGCGTACGGCAGGATACACACAATAACTGCCCATAGCGAGCCTACTTCACCAACAGCCTCGTCCCGCATTCGAGCTGCGTCAGTTGACACTGCCCTTGACGCCCCTCAGCGGCCGTCGCTCGCAAGTCACGCCAGTGATCTGGACGGACTGGCGCTCCCCTCCATCAGTTCCCGCCGCCGCCTAGGTAGCAGCGGAGGATGTGCGTCAGGGGCGCCCCTTGAGAACCAGTACGATACTGTCAAGGTCAAGGTCCTTGTCATTTCGACTGGTGATCTCTTCGCCTTCCGGCTGGACGCCGTGTTTGGGTCACTTCGCGATTTGCGGCGGGCGCTCATGCTGCGCAACGCGGTGAGCATCTCGACAGGAACGCTGCTATGCTTCGCGGTTATGCAGCTCAACGCAGCCGACACTGAGCTTGACCGGGAGAAAGCGTTCCTGGGTGCTTCCGCAGGGTTTGGCGCCGTCATTGCGAGCGACATGCAACTGCGACAAATCCTCAGCAATGCACTCCGCCTTCGAGTACCTCTTAGATTAGAGGCGTTCTGAATCGGATGGTACGTTACGTCCCTGTATTGTGCCGTATGCATTCCCTTTCTTGGTGAGAGTTGGTCAACCGTCTGCTGATCACATTTGAAAATCCAGTTCGAATTAGAAGAGCTGTGATCCAATAGTTCGTTGAATTTCAGCCGCGTCAGACATATAAGGACGGTGTGTCCATGTCGTACTAACCATACCTTACCACAGAACTTGTATTTCTATGCCCCCGCGTGGGACGTGCTTGCTCATCGCATTTCATTTCTCCTTCACCGACCCGTGACCTCCATTTCGCCTGGGCTGTTGATTATGAATCTGATTACTTTTTAGCTCCTCCCTGGCCGTTTCGACCGGTCTCTCGCGTTCGTACACCTGCATGTTGCTGGCTTGCCTTCGCGCGCCGTGATGTTGCGAAGCCATCCGTAAGTCGCACCTTCGTTCCGCTGCCAGCGTCTCACAAGCGGCGTTGACAGATTGCTGCCACTTAATGCCCATCCTCTTCATCGATCTCTACACCCAACGCCGCTCGTTCGCCGCTATATATTCGTCGGTCGAATCATGCACCAGCCAACATTGTTCGAGCTGCTATTTGTCTGCACTTCACAAGCTGTCGGTTGTGCTCGTGTTCTTTTGCACAGACTGCTAAGTGTTTCTTGGCAATATATGCACTCTCTATTATGCTTCCACGATCATCGCTGATATTGTGCGTCATTGCCCCGGTAATGCAACGCCATGGCCTGTTATTTTTCCAGCGTCTCAACCCACTGAGGAGACATGATTGTGCCATTGGCGTAGTCCCGAGCACAATAATCTCAAGGAGAGATGGTCAGGAACGTGACGGACGACTGGTTGATCACTGCCTATATGTTCCTGCATGCTTATTATACTTGTCCGTGAAGCTACAGGGTGCGAAGCGCATGCAATGCAGCGGTGGCGGAGATGAATAGAGCGCACTCACTGTTTTCCCGCCACCGTGCTGTATGCTGCAAAATCACGGAAAATGACAGAGCCCGGGCCATCGGAGGGGCCAGTGAAGCAGGTTCAGGACTTGATACGCCTTGTTCCCTTATGGCACAAGCGCTGAGAAGGGAAGAGTCAACATTGACAAGGATGCTAGGACCCCGGAAGCCATGGCTGGATGGAGCTGCTTGCGCCTTCTCGCGAGAACTTCAGCCGCGGAGCGCAGACTTGCCAGTGCGGGTAAGATAGCGTCTATGGTCTACCAGGCCTCGCGGCTCAAAGTCGCGGCATGAATTCTAGCTTCACTCCCAGACTCGTGCCGCTGCCATTTGATGGGGGGCCGCAGCACAATTGCAGAGCTCCACAGCGCCTGATATTGGAAATAGGGAGAGCTCTCAGGACAATGCCAGCGTGGAATGGAAGTTCGTGACGGGGAATCGGTGGGAAGAAAATACCGCATTTCCGGGGCAATAACTTATGCGCCACATGGGACGGGGCCTGGTTCCCAGGAGCGCCGAAGAACTGCTGAGCCACAGACGGTTCCACCCCGTCGGCGGACAGGAGATCTCACAGATAGACGTCTGCACCCCCCTTTCAGCTGAGTATTCAGAATCTACCGAGAGTCCAAGGGCATTGTAACATGCTAGAATCTTGGATGCACAGGTACAGCCGGTGCACACCCACCAGTCGGCCATCCACCTCAATCTCAGTGTATGGGACACTGTTTCCCTGAACGGATGTTATCGAGTCCTTGTTCTGGCTTGCAACTTCCAAATCGGGTGATGAAGTTTGCAAGACGGGATGATGCAGACACACAGGTCCCTTCTCCCGACGCCCGGCCCGAGTGCAATGCCCATCTGTCGACCCTTCCCGTGGCTGGGGAAGGCTGGGAACAAGCTGGGAAGGGAGCCAGGACGGTTGACAAGTCGGGCCGCGAGCCGCTGCCAGTGCAGGGGCGTCATGCGCACCCTCCGTGATCAGATCTGTGGCGACCACACACACAGGGCTCGCGTTCGCGCGCTCCCTCACCGCGGCCAGTCGCGGCCGCGGTGCAGCGGTGCTAGCATCCTGTCTGCCAACGCGCAACTGCAGCCCTCAGTTCGCGAAGAGGGACGTAGAGCTGTCCAGCGAGACGCGATCCGCGTTCGCGCGCGCGCCGTCGTTCTCCGCGTCCCAATTGGCAAACACGGCCCTTCCGGTCTGCTACCGCAGGACTCCCGGAGCAGACTGAGGGAGGGGGGACGTGTAGCGTCTACAAACACGCAGAACTTCCCGTAGTTAGGTACTGGCCGCCCTCGTGCTCGCACTGACGCACAGCGGCTGCGCCCGCCTGTTGCCATACTGACTCTACAGCGTCGGCTTTCTGATGCGCTTTTCCCAGCACCCCTGTCAATCCTATCGCTGTGCCAACAGGCGTGCTGGCCGGGCGCCTACGGGCCATCGTAGCCGAAGATTTTGCCGCATTGCCGCGGAAAACAAATGCGTAGGAAGCCACCTCGCGTTCGCGTTCGCGTCCGCCTCACAACAAATGCAAGGGCACGAGACCACCGGAGCGCCGCAGCGGCAGTCCACTGATAATGAAAGCAGCGCAGAACAATCCAACAGAAAGAAAGAACGACAGAAAATTGTCCCAAGGAAACGCGCGATAGCAGCGCGGAAAGCTTTTGTCATTTCGTCAGAGAGAACGGTTCCCACCACGGCGTCAACAACAGGCGGGGGTGGGGGGTAAGCAAGAAGATCGGGGTAGCTACATCTGTGGTAGGGTGTGTGTGTGTGTGTGCGTGGAAGGCCGACATCCGATCCAGAGCAGAAACATACAATGCAAAAAATGGCCAAGGCGGGGGGGATGGCGGCGCTCGCCGATGGGGCGAGCCGCAGCCGCGCGCGGGCGGAAAGCAGCAAGAAAGCACGACAGTTTGGTCTGACTGTATGTACGACGGGGGGCCCGGGTGAGGGGGGTGAGGGGGGTGAGGCGAGATGTTGGATGTCGAGGGCTTAGTGTCCGGAGATGTGCACACGCGTATCAACGTTCAGTTTCTGTGAGAATAGAGACGAGGGGAAAAGCGCGGCGGAGGCGACGACGGTGCGCAAGTCTAGGCCAGCGGGGGAGCGGGGTATTCGCCCAAGTCCCGCGCGGGCGGGTTGCAGAGGTTGCTGCCACTGCAACGTGTCTCATCAGCATTGTGCACGCGCAAACACGCGGAGGGAATGAGAGCGAGGATGTTCCTGCACTTACCCGAGTGGGCTGCGTCGTCCGCGGCGATAAATTGCTTGCAGAACGGAAGTTGAACCAAAAGTGAACGACGGGGCTGCGCCGTCCCAGAGAAGTATGAACCATCAAATGCGCAAACGGACGAGGCTAGCTGAGAAAGCTGTAGAAAAGAGAATGAAGAAAAAGGTGTGGCAAGGCAGGCCCGTGGGCCCACCGCGCCGGTCTCCGCAATAATGCTCGCCGTGCGGGACGCCCTCTGCGCTGGGCGTCGCGAGAAAAGAATGAAGGAAAAAAAGGGTAAAACCATCAAAACCGCGGGGAAAGGGGATTCAACCAAAGGACCAAGAGGAGACACCACGCGAAGTGGAACAGCGTCCAGAATAGCACCGAAGGAAGGTAGGAAACGGGACGAAAAAGGGACCGAGACATGCACGGCGAGTCCATAAAGGTGTTTGGGTGCGGCGCGACCCCGAAGCCGCGACAGACAGACAAGACAGACGGGAGCGGCGGACGAAGCAAGGGACGGGGAACCGCAAGAAGGCAGGGCGCGTGCGTTTGCGCGCGCGCGCCTATCCCGCTCAGTACCCGCCGCCGTTCGCCGCCGCGCCGCCGCCGTTGCCGTCCGGCGCAGAGGGATCGCGCGCGAGGCGCTCGCGCGACGACGACGCCCAAGGGCTGTTGTCGTACGCTGCGAGCGCCGCGGCGGAGTGCGCAGACTGTTGCCCGGTGCTCGACGGAGAGGACTGGTAGGGGCCAGTGCTCAGGTGCGATGGTATGTTGTGTTGGGGGTGCCCACCCAGCTGCTGCTGCTGTTGCTGCTGCTGCTGTTGGTACGACTGCGGCAGCGGGGTGCGGTACGGCTGGTCGTACTGCGCCGACGACGGCACGAACTGCTCGGGCATGTAGATGCGCGGCGGCACGTGCGACGCGAGCGGCGGGAGCGCCTGGTTCGGGTACTCGTACTGCTGCGGGTTCTGGCTGATGGGCTGCAGCTGGAACGGCGTCGGCACGTTCGGGCTTGGCGTCGTCGTGCCCGACGGGATGCCCGCGCCCGCGCCCGACGGGATGGGCGGGGACGGATGCGTCAGCCCGCGCGGCCAGGACGGCGAGTGCGCCGCGGAGCCCTGGCCCGAGCCCGACTGCGAAGACGCCGAGGACGGAGCGCCGCCGCCGCCGCCGTGTTCTCCCGGGCCCGCCGTCTGATAGCCGCTGACGCCGCTGCCCAGCGGGTTGAAGGGCGTCGACAGAAGTCGCAATTTCTGATTCGTCGCGGACGTCGGGCTGACCGACGGCGCGCTCCCGGCCGATCCCCCGTGACCTGACGCCGAAGGGCCTGCGACAAATGCATCAGACACGCGCATTCCAAGTGGCGAGAAAAGGAAGCCGATTCTCACCACCAGACATTGGATACGAGCTGGTCGACGGCGAGACGGTGCGAAGCGTGTAGCTCTGCGAGTCCGAATGGGCAGAGGCCGATCGCGTGTCGCGCCAATGGGTGGGATAGGTCGCCGATGACGGATGGTTGCTGTCGGTCGGCGAGTATGTGTGGTTTTGCGAGGCCGAGAAGGGGCCGTGGGTGGAGAGCGGGGAGGGCGCGCTCGAGG
This sequence comes from Auricularia sp. M13, assembly GCA_037042915.1. NCBI lineage: Eukaryota > Fungi > Basidiomycota > Agaricomycetes > Auriculariales > Auriculariaceae > Auricularia > Auricularia sp. M13. The sequence goes on along the minus strand of CM073197.1, from coordinate 537,321 downwards.
AGTAAGTCGATACAGAGGACACTGGGCCGGAGACGTTTGCAACAGGATACAGATGGGGGACGTGTCGTGAGCTGCCGGGGAGCGGAGGTGCTTGGCGGAGGCCGCCGTTTGCTACATGGGACGAGGCGAGGTGCGAGGAATGCGGATAGTATGGCTGCTGGTGGGTCGGAAGGATGGACGTCGGATGCGGTAGTGCTTGCGTGTGATATGGAGCGTGAGATTCTGGACGTGGAGCGTGAGTGACGTTCCCGGGCGCGGACGGTGGACTGCAGCCTTGCAGCACGCGAATGAAATGGACTTGTGCAGAATTGGAAAACGGGAGGAGAGTGAGAACGCCTTGGGGGGCAAGGGGGGGACACGCACCGGAGGGGTAGGCGCTCTGGGGGCTGTCGGGCTCGTCAAAGTGGGAGTCGTCGTCGTCGAGGTCGTGGGTGTCCTGGTAGCCGTCTGCCGTGCCTGTGCCCGCGCCGCCGACTCTGTGCTCGCCGCGGCGGCGCCTGCGCGAGTTGTTCGGCCGGCGGCGATAGACGTAGTCCGGGTACTTTGAGTTGAAGTTGTCCTTGAGACGCTTTGCCAGGTCGAGGTAGTACTGCTTGTCGTGCTGGGAGAGGGTGTGAGAGCGTACAATGTACAATGGCAAGCAACGAGACGCACAATGGGCATCGCATTCCACTCGCGGGACAGGATTTTGCTTATTTCGCCGGTGCGCAGGAGCTGGTTCGCCGCCGAGACCTGCGGGCGCCGCTTGCGGGCAAAGATCATGAACGCGTTCATGGGCCGCTTGGGCGTGCCGTCCGAGTTGAGCGTCTGGGCCATGAGCGACGCGTTCTGCTGCTCCTCGGCGTCGCCTGGCGCGGGCGTCAGGACCTCAGACAGCGTGCGCGACGGCGACAACGACAGCGAGCTCGCTGGGACTGACCGTGAGGCGCCCTGTCCTGCGGCGCGGCCTGGGGGTGCATGGCGAGGTGCTGGGAGGCCGGCTGGCCGACCGTCCGCCCATCTGAGCTCATTCCAAGGGGCAAACTGCTTCCGGCCCTTCCGAGGGGCAGCGCGGCTTCAAACCTGGGCGGGACCCCAAATCACCGGCACGCCCTGCACCACCACCGTCCGTCCGTGCTCGCCCAACCTCCTCCCGCAACCGTGATCCCTGCGAACGCCTGCGCGCTGTCACTCTCAGCCGGGATTGCCCGTCGTCGCGCCCGTCCGTCCTTCCGCCGGCCTGGCGCGCATACACAACGCCCAAGGCTTAAACTCCAAACGTATTAGCCCCTCTCTTCCATTCTCCTATGTACAACGCAAAGGGAAAAAAAAAGTATCCAGAGCGACAGCCTCATGGAACGCAACTGATGATCTCTCCGTCCGCCCCAAAATCGAACAACAGTGTGCGCGCGGAACAAGAAAAGCGTAACTGATCGGGGCCCAGTGGCGGTGCTCGGCGGCCTGGCAAATGGAAAAGCTAATCCACGACTCGGACGCGCGAATCAAAGAAAAAGGCACGCGCCCGACTGGCCCGTGCGCGCGGGCCTGTGCGCGCGGGAGCACTGGCTCCTTTGCGCGAAGCCAGCGCCGGGGAAGGGAAGCAGACCGCCAACGGTTACGCGGCGCCCATCACTCGGGCCGCATGAGCATGCGCATGCATGCGCCTCCCCCTGGTCGCGACGACACGTAAGCGCATCGCACCGCATTGCGAATTGCAGCCCCGCCACCCAACGATGCCCAGCCCAACTGGGCAGTGGTCCGCGCTGGGAAATGAAAAGTTTACGCTCTGCATGATCCCGCCAACACCGCGGATCCCCACCGCCAGGGTCATTCAGTACGCCTAAATAAGAGGCACGGCGTGGGGCGGCGGGCGGCGGGCGACCCAGTTGAGTGAGTAGCCAAGGCTGTTTGAGATCTCGCAGGGTCGCCGGCACTGGGCACGATCTGATCAGTCACTGTGACTGGTCAGAGGCAACGCAGCAGCGCACCATCGCGCGAACGCGAAGACCCAAACATCGCCGTCGGCCAATTCCCCTCAGAATCAGATTGCTCGCCACGGACAACGCCAAAGCAGTGAAAAGTGTGCCCGGTGTGGCATGGCAAGACCGAACGCAAACAGCGCACCAGCGCACATCCATCCGATCGCGAGTTGTCGCCCAGCACGCGGGACACGCATGTACCGCACGCTTCTAGTAGGAGGAGTGAGGGGAGCGGCCCCTCGCAGCACCGGCCCCGAAAAACTCGCGCAGACAGCGAACCCGAGTTGACAGCCAGCCAGCCAGCCAGCCAAGCCGCGGGTGCTGCTGGGGTCCCACCTCGCAACTGCAAATCCCGCTGCTTCGAGCTTCGAGAGCATTCCTAGCGCCCGCCATGACACTCCACTGCGCACCGGGCACCGAACACGGACGGGTCTGGCACCATGACTGGGCATCATATCGACGATCCTCGCCTCGCCCGGGCCAGCGAGAAGCAAGGGTGATGACGAGGGACCTCCCCCTCGGCACCTCTGAGAAAACTGCCAGCAGGCGCCCATAAGCAAGGTCAGCGTCACGGCGTGCGTCTCCCGCATCGGACTCCCATGCTCCTCGTACCATGCCACATGCCAGCACCCATACCACCAGCCGCGCCACCGGAAGTCTCCCCGCCAATCACCGACCGCTCCGCGCGCAACTGCCTTTTCCGTCCAGCCGCCCAGATTCAGAAATCGAATGACTGCGAATGAATGCATGGCCCCAGGATCGGCAGTGGCGGTGTCACGTCAATGGGGAGAGCGCAATAGCACGCGCAGAAACCCGAGAATGGCCCCCCTATTAATCCGGCCATCCAAAATCCGAAGAGCTGGCGGGATGGCGCTCAGTCTAACATCAGCACCGCGATCCAAAACCACGGCAGACCGCAAGCAAGCGATGGCGTGATCTGTAGTAGGCGTCCATGGGCGAGGCTCGCGAGCAGATTCAGCGGACTCCGGACAGCAGGCGCTGAGAACGGTGCGTGATGGAGCACGGACGCTGGTGGCGACAAGAGGCGAGATCGCATCGGCAATAATGAGCTCGAGACCGGCTACGAAGCTCTGGGAATTCTCCAGAAGGTCGGCAAGCGGAGATGCGACTTCTAACATCACTCAGAAAGACGGCCGTGGCGGCGAAAGCAAGCGGTGGCGTGATCAGTAGCAGCTATCCATCGGTCTCCGGCGACGCACGCCAGCAGCGCAAAATGTCCAATCCATCCGACTTGTGACGCGGGACGCCGACGACGGCGCATGATGGAGTCGTGGCCGCGGAGCGGGCGCTGGTGGCGAGGAGCGTAGTGGCCGGCGACAAAGGGCAAACAGATTGCAGCCTGGGCAGCGATTGCCATTGCGAATTCAATGCGACACTGGCCGCGAAGCTCTGGCCGCCTGCGAGTTCGCCGAAATTCATGGATCATGGCCATCTGCGGGGATCTGAAACAGAGCCAGTCTTCGACATCGCGAACGGCATCAGATTCACCAGTGGCGCGGACATCTCCGCGCGACCCAGGGTGCTGGGAAGCTGCAATTCGGGGAAACAGCAGACGCACGCAGAGGATGCCGATGGCGACGGCGGGGTCTCTCAGCTGCGTCTGGGCGCGACAACCGGATGTCCGGGCGCACAGGGCGGCGGGTCTGGCGTGGCTAAGACTGCTGGGCGCCTACAGCTCGCGGCGGGCGCGGGTCAGGCGCCTGCGAGCGCAAATGCGGCGGGCGCGGGCGGGCGGCGTGCTGGGATGCTGGGCGGGAGGTGGAGGTAAGAGAGCAAGGAGCAAGCTGTTGACACGTGTTAACCTGCCCTCCTGACCGCCTTAAATTCCCTTCTTCCAGCGTCGATGGTGTTCGCCTATCACCGCGGCGCTCGGCACGGCAGCGTCACAAGGGAACCTCAGCCGCAGCCCAGAAAAATCGAGCTCGAGGCGATAGTGGCCATGGCCATCAGCGTGGTGAGTGCGCGCCGCATTTCTCCGCCGTGCCCACCGCAGCTGGCCAGAAGGACGCATGCCGTTCTCTAGATTTCTCCGCCGAGGCCACTGGCTAGAAGGGTGCGCTGGGCGTGAGAGAGCCCCCTTGAAACTCGCCCAAGTCCCAGCCTCGGATCCTCGCCCCCTCCTTGTGCGTGCTCCTGCTTCACTTTCTATGCGAGCCGATCCTCCTGCTCACGTGGCCATGAATGCCCGAACGTAAGACACGCGCCGCTGCGACAACGTGAATGGCTTACTTACCCTCATCGTGCCTCAGGACTGTCTTAACCACGCCTGCGTTGCCAGCGACGATCTGCACAGCGCACAGCCCATAGAGCGCGTCTCCAACGCGCACGAGGGGCGGCGCTGCTTAGCGTGAGTCTCTGCCAGCACGACAAAGTGGCACTTGTAGCTGGACGGCGTGCTCGGCCAGCAACACCCATGGCCATGGCAAGGAACCACTGGACGAGAATGGTCAACGCCGGTCTCGCCGGACGCCCCAAAACGAATCGGATGAGCGTTCCCGTGCGAGCTTCTGCTCAGGCCCACCCTGCATCTGCGCTGCGAACCGCACGGGCAGCCCAGTGCGAGGAGGAGAGCGTCTTTCCGGCTTCGGGTCGCTCGGCTTTGCCAGTCGTGGCATTGACCACCGGGGTGTGTACGCTGTTCGTCTTCGCGCGCTTAGCGTATACCATGTCCAGTGCCACTGGCCCATTGAACTCGGTACGCTGGAATGGCTGGAGCTGGTCCGCTCACATTGAAATTGCTGACATGCATTGGCCAGGAGCAAGGGGATCGGCCCTGACTGCCTCGCGACCGGACGGCATCCAACGCGCTGTCTTGCCGTACCTCAGGCCACCACTGTATAGGTATGCCTGAGCTTTCTCTTCATCGGGCATCCGATTCAGGCATTTCATCTCGGCTACCCGGCATGCACTTCGATCTCCACCCAGGCTGGCAAGCCCGACACCGGGTTAGAAGTGTGCATCACGCAGGCCTCTGTCAGGAGCAACGATGCCCAGCGTTCAGGCTCTATGACTGCACCGCTCGTTGTGCTCGTCACCTCCCAGCTCGGCATAGCCATGCCTGTAAACGGGGGGGCGCTGCTGGCGATTGACTTACCCATGGAGCTGCACGGTGCGTCGCCATGCTCCTTCATCCCAATTGGCTGGCTCCCAAGATGTCTCCCCGCATCTGTACTCGACTTTGGCACAGCTCAATGAGCACGGTCCCCCCGCACCTTCACGCTCACTCCCCACTCCGTGAGTGCACTTTAATGTGTGACGGACAAGGATTCGCTCGCTCGCATTTCAGAGATTGAGCAACAAACTCTCTCCGCGTCGAATTCGCCACTGTGAGCTCGACCTTGTCTACCGCATCTCGTCACCACGCGGTCCGGCTGCTGGTCTACTCAGTGCTGCTCTATCAGGCTCATTGCTATGAGCGAATCAGCCGAGGGTTAGCACGCTGTTCGGTTGAACCTGAATCTACCAGTACTAAGTCAAATGATTGATCCATTAGACGAAATACAGTGCCTTGAGTGCTCGGCGCTGTCGAAGAACCAACAGAATGAAGACGCAATACTTAGAGGACGGTGACCAAAATGGAGACCAGCGATACATCCAAATTGCGAAACGAGTCATAAAGTCCATGACAACACACGCAGGCCATTCTCATTCGAAACGGGCCCACGACGGAGCATGTGGGTTCGCAGCAAGCCCGCTGAGCCGGACACCCAGCATAAGTTAGCCGGTTGCGCGAACAGCGCGTCGTGCTCCGCGGCCCAGCCAACAACGTGGAGGTCTCCCTGCACCTCAAGCTTCGAGCGTGACCCGGGCGAGCGTCTCGCTCTCTACGACGCGCCCGGAAAACGCGCACAGCTCGTCCGCCGACACGGCCGGTTGGGCGCGACGGGGCGGGGGGAACGCCTGCTCCGCGGTCGACGAGGACCTGCAGCGTCTCCATCCCGTCCGCGGGCAAACGGGGGAAGGCATCGGTGGCGATGCCCAGCACTGCGGACGGCGCGCGCGCGCGGCAGCAGGACGGGGCACACGCCGAACTCGCGCTTCCGGATGCTGTCCTTCGTGACCGTCAGGCTCTGCGCGGAGGGCTGCCCGCACGCCGTGATGCCCAGCCGCGCAGGCGTGTGCCGGAGGTTATCACAACCCTTTTTTTCATGCGCGAGTAAAAACCCATGATTATTTTCTGTCACGTCCATCGCCCTTACAATACTTCGAGTCAAGAGTTTTCCCGCACAGCGGCATTCAGTCATTTTTCATCCTACAGTACCCATCCAGGACCTGCCTCCGGTTTAGAGCCCAAGAACGCTGATGCAGAGGCGGAGGGAGAGGTGGAGGATGGCCCTGAGGTCGAGGCAACTGCAAGCGACGCACATGAGATGTCGTACATGGCGGGAGGAGGGAAAGCACGTACAGCGGAGCGACGATGCGCAGGATTCCGGCAATGCAGAGGCTGAGCTGGACGAACAGACCCTTGAGGCAGACGTCGAGGGTGACAACTGCGCTGACGTTCGCCGGGATGGCGAAGAGCAAGCCCACGCAGCCTTGGAGAGCCTAAGCGCGAGTCAACTCGAGGACGGAAGAGGGTGCAAAGAGAAGACTGGACGTACAATGAGGATGTCAGCGCAGACTCGGGCGACGGCATGGACCTTGACGGTGTCGCTGAGGTCGACGACGACGCCGATCTTGACGAGCGCCGCGACGCAGACGTTGACGAGGACGACGATTTGGGCGATGAGGCCGGAGCAGTCGCGGCCGGGACCCAGCTCCTCTGCGACGCAATAAGTATCGCGAGTTAGGAAGTAAAATCGAGAGGAAGAGACGTACTAATCTGTCCGACGATAATGAGGATGTCGGCCTTGAGTTTGACGACGAGCGCAAGGATGAGGTCGAGCTGCGACTCGCCGGTGCCGCAGGTGCCGCAACGCACGGCAATATCGGTGCCGGGGACAGCGAGCGGCGTCGCGAACGAGAAGAGCGCGAAGGCAAGCGCGGCGAGGAGGAGGGAGAGGACGCGGGAGTGCTGCATGGCGGTGGCTTGAAAGAGCGAGTGTGCTGAGAAGCGAGTGTGGGAGTCCTGGCTGCGAAGGCTGGGATGGGGAACTCAGAGGTTGCAGCTGGCCCAGCTTTTATACACGGGAGGTGCACAACCATCGCGCGCGTCGTAGCCGCCAGTAGCGCCAGTGTGAGTTGGCGCGGCAACCTGTGGCTGAATCCCGAGTGATCGACAAGAGACACCTGTCACCCGATCCCATGACGCGCACGGCGCCCTTTCCGCTTCCAGTTTCGCGCATGTCGCAGTTGAGCGCGTTCAGAGTTGGGTGACGCGGTGCTCTCCCTCGCTTGGTTGGACACATGGTGCTAGCGCGCCGATATTGCATCCTAGCGCTGGAAATGCAGGCATGATGTTCCACAGGACAATTCCGAGAGCTGCAACAGGGACAGGAGGCCGGCGACTTGTCTTCATTCGAAGAGGATGAACTAATGGCTCCGTGGGAAGGAAGATTCAACGCCTCGCGCCAGCGTTCTGGATCGAAATTTTGAATATTGCGGCGTGTAGATGTCCATTTCGTATAAAGAATTGTCTTCGCCGCAGTATTCCCCAATCTAAACAGTGCAATGAACGAAGGTCGTGGGCAGCAACGAAGTGACATGCAGCCTGCCAGGCGCGACGTCGGCGTTCCAACAAGCTCGAGACACAGCCCTGACCGAAACGGGAAACGCACTGTGCGATAATTCAGGTCTGCCAAAGCGAAAGGACCGAGCAAAGACAGCGTTTCACAAGTCCATCAAAACCTTCTGGCAAATAGGATTGCGATGTGAAGAGAGAGGCGCCAACACGTTCCAAATAAATCACAGCCGCCAGGATTACGGGATGAATTCACAGCCTGTATTGAACAATATCTGACTATCCAATGAAGCGAACACAAATACCAAAACCCAAGTCGAAGAATCAGAGCAATATCCTCAGTCCCCAGACAACCAAGCGCGTTCGACGGCCGATAGAACCATAGTCCGCAGCACGGGCCCAGCGCGATCAGCAAGCTCAAGAACGTCAGGAAGCAGGACAGAGCCGACGTCGACCCTCTCGGCCCCGGCGCCGACGGCAGCATGAATTGCCCAGCAGAGCATGCAGATCGAGTCTTTCTGGACTAGTCGGGGCCGCCTACGTTCGGCGCCGCTGTCAGCGTCAAACCGGGATAACGTCCGAATAAGAGCGGCGAGCGAAGCGGAAAGGACGACCGAGGCGGCAGACGGCACGTGCAGGAGCGCTTGAACGAGCGCGCGTGCTTCGCGTGTGCCGGATTCGACGCGATGTACGGCGGCAGTGACGAGGCGAACGCAAGCGAGCTCGTGCTTATGCTCGGCTGATATGCCAGTACTGCTCATGGCGTTCTGGACGAGCAGGGCAATGTCGGGAAGTGCAGCAGGAGAAGCAGAGGGAATCGCTGAGGCGACTCTCGTTAACAGATTCAGGGACGCGTTGTGAGAGCTCTTCGAGCCATGCGTGAACGTCGAGAGGATACGGTACGATTCGACCAGCGGCGCGCATCCTGGGACATCATACTCATCAGCACGGGAATCAACAGCGCAGCCAAAGCACCAGAAAGCGAGGCAAGGAGCTGGAACGGAAGGGCGGGCGCGGCTGTCTCTTTCTCGCTCGACGTGGGATTCCGCTTTTTCTTCTTTTTCGGTCGCGCATCTTGGTCATTCGTCTCGTTCGCACGCTTGAGCTCGCGTAGATCTGGACAAAGAGCATAAGACGCGATATTGGCCGAGAAACAGACGCGCCTGCGCGAGCAGAATCGAGCTTCAACCGAGCAGCATCGCGTTCGGCTTCCAAAGCTAGAGCGCGCCCTCGCCAGCGTTCCTGAACGTCGATGGCAGACAATTCGGGGACAGGAAAGGCACTGAGCAAATCCAAATGATATCCTTGTCGCGACAGTGCTGTTAGTTTCAGTCCCTTCGACGCAGATGAAAGCAGCGGCACCCGTTAGTGAGCGGCCTGCGGGTTTAGAAGCAAGAATGGCCAGGGCCTATTCCAACGATGAGTTGCGTGCGCATCAGTGGAAGTGTTACACACGACTACTACGCGCAAGACATCGGCGGGCTCGTTTGTGTGCATAACCAACCGCAGAACGTGCTGAGTCCGGAGCCAAGTGTCGGAGTTGAAAGCGGAACAATAACTTAAACAACATTTGCTAACTGAGAAACCAGACCCTTGCAACCCAATTAGTATACATGGTCGATATTTCAGACATAATATATATATATATTATGCGAGATTAAATGAAACGACTTCCAGTCAAGTTCGAAGTCATACTAAGCCTGCCGCCCAGGCCAACGCTGAAGGCGCTGCGCATCACACGCGCGCAGCTTGAGTATACCCGCGCGTTTCGTGTCCTCTGACCGCTGCTCCCTCGCAGCACGCTTCTAGGTCTCCGAATTGTCATTCACAATGGCGACGCGTTTCGGTTTGCGAGGTACGGGTCTGGTTCTCCGCCGCCAAAGATGCCTGCTGTCCGAGAGCTCATCCTTTCCTCCAGGTACAGCGAGATCCTGTCCATATCCTGTCGCGACCTCGCCGCATTCCTCCACAGAGCGTTGATTATGGATCCACGGGCATCCGTGTGTGCTGCAGCTTGAGAATGTCGATGTCGACGAAGGGAAGCGCGGCACGAAAAGTCTGTTCGACGAGGTCGTCCTCGTTAGCGGCTGCCGTTTGTCGTGTCCCTGAATACACAAATTAGCATTCAATGCCGCTGACTGTTCCCAGTGAGAGTAAGACGTTTCAGTAAGGGAACAGTATACCGGAGGTGAAAGCGTCCTATTATCCAGTCCATCCGCCCGACAGTCAACGATACACAAAGCAGTCAGTGGTAAGAAAAAGCACGAACAAATCACATCCGAATCTCATCCAGTAGTGTACCAACCCGCATCAGCACGGCGACGGCCATCTCGACCTCTCGTCCCTGCAATCGCTCCATGTCGCGGTCCTTGCCAAAAGCGCCGTCTAGACAGTTGAGACAGACAAGCACGGCGTCGCGGTAACGCTCGCCGAGCACGAGTGGGATGTACTCCACCGCCTTCCGCGCGAGCGCCTTCTGCACGTCCTCGCCGTCCTTGAGCCGGCCCTCGCGGTCGACGAGCGCAACCGCCGCGCGGTTCGGGCGGTACTTCAGCCTCGGGCGGTACGCAGACGACGGCGTGGTGTTCGCGCGCGAAACCGGCTTCGCATCCGCCGTGGCCGGCGACGCCGCCGTCGAGTTCGAGCGCGAAAGCGGCTGCGCGTCTGCCGCCGACGGGCTGAGCGCACCCGCGCTGGCAGGTGTCTCGGCCGGCCGCTCCTCGATATTAACGAGCGAGCGCCAGAGCGCGATCTCGAGTAGCACGACGCCGAGCGCGTACACGTCGTGCAGCAGGCCGAGCGCGGCGTACGGCTGGCGGCCGTGCCGCGTCGGGTGGCGGTACAGATCTGCCCACCACTCGCCGTCGCGCCCGCGCATCGCGCCCGTGTCCTCCGGCACGGGGAAGTCGAGGCCGAGCAGGAAGCCCGTGCCGAGCGACCACGGGAAGAGCAGCTTGTCGTCCGCCGCGCCGTCCGAGCCGCGCGGGAAGAGCAGCACGACGTTCTCCGGGCGCACGTCGCCGTGGGGCACGCCGCACGCGTGCGCGAACAGCACGGCGCGCACGAGACGCCGCGCGAGCATCAGACGCTCGGTCAGTGGATGACGCACGCCGTCGGCGTTGCGCTTGTCGAGCAGCGCGGCACGCAGCGTGAATGGGTGGGCGAGCCCGCGAGGGAGAGGGACGAGCAGCTCGCATTTGTGGTGTTCGGGGCGCGGCACGAAGCCGCGCGCAGATAGGAGACCAGTGCTGTGATGGGCGGCAGCGAGGAGCGCAGCCTGGTCGCGAACGCGGCGCAGAGACGAGTGATCGGAGGGGTCGTACGAGCGGTATTCCACGATGTCCTCTGCGACGGTGTAGATGTCAGAGTGGAAGTGCAACCGCGTTCGCGGGCCCGCGGGGACGTCCTGGCCGGATAGCAGGAGTTTGAATGACGACGGAGCGTCCGCGGCGCGGTTGGCAACGGCGTCGCGCATGGCGATGGCGCGCTGCAGAGGCTTGGAGGCCGCAGCACCGGGGGAGGAGGCCTTCGCCGCCACAACCGACGGGCCGAGAAGAAGCGTGCACTGTGCACACCGCACGACATGCGCGTGGGCAGCGTCGACGTCCACCAGCGCGCGCTCTAGCGCACTCCGGCCGATGAGTAGCGTCCACAGAGGATCCTCCGTGCGCGCTGTGATACGGAGCGTGTGCTCAAGGGCTGCAGCGAGGGATGCAAGCGCATGGGCCAGCAGCTCGTTGAGAGCGTTCGGGAGGGCGTGCGAGACCTCCTTGAAGAGGTGCATCGGCACAGAGTCCGTCTGGGAGAAAATTGAGCGCTTATGAGCGCGGTCCAGCATGATATCTGTGCGCGCGCGCTCCCATAGCCGCAGCGTGTGCGATACGACCAAGTCGACCAGCGTAGGAACCGTCGACGCGAGCGCAACAACGTTGATGCCGGACGGTGTCCCGGCGCCGTCGCGGTCCGGAGGAGCAGGCGAGCGTGGCGGCGCTAAGGTCATCGAGTAGGACGATCGTCGCCTTGGCTGGGGGGAAAGGAAACTGATGACCACGCGACTCGGCGATGAGGATCTTGAAGGAACGTCATTAGGGTCGCCGGAGTTGGCCGCCTCCGTAACCTTCTGCCGCAGGACGACACTGGACGACAGCGCAAGGATACGGCGGTGGCACCAACGGGATCTGGGAACGCGAGGCCAGCCTGAGCTGGTACAGAGAATTCCATGAAATGGGACCCAAGTTCGACAGTTTAAACGTTCTAAGTTAGGCCCGTAATTTCCATAGTTGGACGCTAGACTTTGTGCGTGGCCAAGTACAGCCGCTGTGACGGCGAGTTCAGAATGTGGTTGCAACTCGTGTCGGCTTGAAGGGCACTGCATTGTGTCCCGTTTGCAGAGATGGTATTCTATGAGGAAGATGCAAGTGATCTGAGGCTGTGAAATCAATGCCATCTGAATCAACATTCAGGATGTTGAATGCACATACACTGCGTTCGTATCCACTGCAAGGAAGACCAGGTGACGATCAGAGGGCCGAGAGGCTCAACATATGCCGGCGGGTCCTACAGTAAGCAGCTTCCGAATTTGCAGTGTCTTTGCCACGCGTAGTAGATCGCCCGCTGGAATGAAAGGCCGAAACTATTGAGAATCTGGCCTGACTCGATGTATGTATGCAGTAAGTAGCGCACCTCCGATAAAAATTCATGATGGCCGATGTCCTGCGAGCGTTCCTCGGAGGGCCCTTCCAGCTGTGGTGGAAGCGCACCCGCTTCCCAACATCGATGACCTTCAGGGGAGCCATATTATGCCTTAACCATTCAGCAGCATTCAGTTCGCCAGAGTCAGCGCGCAGCTGGAATGCGACCTTCTGTGATTCTGGGCATTTGCGCGCCACACGGTGCTCCGACGCGCACCATCGATGTTGAAGTGGCTCAGATGGGTGAAGCTTCAGTCTACGCGCTTGCAGGCGCAGTCAGAAAGGATGAAGAAAGGAGAAGGTCGTCGGAGTTTGATTGCGTGCCATTCCCACGCTTGTCCTCCAAACATGATCGCACAAACTACCATGTGGTTGAAGTGCTACGAGGTACACAAGGACTACTTCTGCAAGCTGATATCTGGTGTAATCAAGAGTTGTAGCTGCACTGCTGCGTCCCTTACATGAGGTTCATGTCGCCGAATCCCGATGTGCACACTGTTGACATTGCGTATTCCATGTTCGTGTCTCATGAGGAGCTAACGGTTGAATAGTTCTATGTGCAGGCTGTACAGCAAGTACGAATCGGAGATGCAGGAGATTGTCAAGTGGGCTATGGAACTTCAACTAAGTATGTATTGAGTCCCTAGCCTTTACAAGCAGGACGGTCAATGGAGCCGTGTGCTTGGAATACATGCACAATAAATGAAAATCGTACTAGGCTTTACATAACTTGAACACAAGTCCTCTTTCACCAAGACCGTTCAATGATAACCTCTTCGACCATGTCCGACAATAAGTTGTTATCCGCTGTATCTAATTTCACCTGCGCCAAGCGCAGCTTAAACCTCGGTGTCGACGAGCCCTCACCAAACCGTATTGCCGCGCGCAGAAAGTTGCCCAGAGACTGAGCCGAGACGGAGATATTAGTTGGCTCGTCGTCTAAGTGATAATGTTTCCAGAGGACGATTTCGCGCAAACTAGGAAGGTCGCGCGGCTGAACGTCGTTTGGAAGCTCGGGCAATGCAGGGTCAAGGACGAGCTGCAGAGTGCTTAAGCAGGCGAGCGGGAGCGACGGCCACATCAGCGGGAAGGTGCGCCCACTAAGGCTCACGCCTGTCATGCGCAACGGATTCCCGAAATCGCGTGCGAGCATTGCAGCGTCGTGTAGCGCGCCGCGTGCAAGAAGCGGCGTAGGAAGGGTCAAGCTGCGCTGGATTCGGTGTGTTGCGCCCGCGCCGACGTCGAACTCTGACGAGATGTCGACGTCCTGCGAAGAGATATCGCGTCCCGGGTAGTCCGAGAATTCGATGCGGAATTCCAAGTCTGCCACGTGAGTGAGACAGCGCGTGAGCGTGAGTAGTGCCCGGACCGGGTCGACTGGTTTGATCGCATGCACGGTAAGGTAGCGCACTGCTGACATCTGCGGGCACGCGTCGAGCAGTTCGTGGAAGACGGACTCGCCAACATGAAGATTGGAGAGCTGAGAAAGAGAGCGTACAAGTGCCGGCGACATGATGCGGTCCACTCGGAAGTCCATCCTCTCGTCGAGAACCAAGTCGCTCACCGCGGGAAAGTGAGCCACTATGTCTTTCATCGACGGGATATGGTTCTGTTCTTCACGAGGCGTGCTGAGGTATACTTCTGTGACTGCGGCGAACTGCGGAAGAGGGTCGTCGGGAAGCTCGATGCCAGTGATTTTGACAGAAGTGAGTTCGGGCGCCGTCCCAGTGAAGACGTCGGCCGGCAGGAAAGGGGGAAGCGTCGCATATTCCACCCATTCGTTGTCTTCCCATGTACCGAACTTGTTGGCGATGTTTAGCTGCAGATCTTTGAGTTGAGGAGCCGGGTGGCTCGTCAGCAACCCAAAAATGCGCTCGGTCATGGTCGTCCCACGCCAAGACAGGGTCAGCATGTAGATGCGGGGCATGATCCTCGGCAACAAGTTCAGAATTGCCTCGACGTGTTTGGCATTCAGGGAGCTGAAGTCGACGCTGACGTGCTTCTGGTGGTTCGCCCTACACCGAAGCTGAGCGACGCCGAGCGCATTGTCGGGCTCGTCCGGGCCCATGATGATCTGGGTATCGCAGTCAAACCAGCAGTGCCTCCGTGAATGGGCAAAAGCGATGGCGCGCCAGCGCGTGCAGATGTGCGCCATGGTGTGCAAGTCTGCGCGCTCGTCGAGACAGTCGATAATGGCGCTCAGTGTCTCGGCCGGGAGGCGCGCCGTGATGTCCTCGCCCAGTAGAGCCATCCAGATGGTACGCCCAGTGTGTTCGAGTAGGTCGTCTGTCGGACGCTATCAAGACTTCAAGTTAGGAGCTCGGACCGGTGTCATGATCATGAGATCGGGATCTTGCTGAGCTCAAAAAATTCACCTCTCTTCACTGCCGCCAAATATGTACTTACTTATCTTGCGTCTGATGCCTCGCAACTCTGCCGGTACGGTCAAGAAAGCAGGGAGACCCAGCTGATATCTCGGCTGAACGGGCTCCACTCGACATGGCATTGAATAGTCAGGACAATGCAGCACCGTGTAAGCCCTGACAAGCCATTCTCGTAGAGGCGAGAGGCGCTTGCGGGCTGCGGCGGAGAGATGGGTGAAGAGCACCGTGGACGCCGGGCCCGCCAGCGTCAACATGTGAGAATGTGCAATGCGTCGGCGCGCGAAGGGGCAAGGGGCCGATCCGAAGCCACATCCTGGAGCGAGTATACAAGATTGAAGCACGTTGCCGTAAACGGTATACTGTAGGAGAACGTTGCGCCGCTGGACGTGTTGAATCTGTGGGTACCGATCGACAAGCATTTATCCGGGGACTTGGCTATAATTCCGCTTGGATCTCATCGGAGAGTAAGGTGGAACTAATCGCGGGCAACGCATTTCTTTAGGACGTCTTCACCTACGTCCATCTCGAAGTCTGCGGCGTGGGTCCTGCTCCTCAGGCGGCTATCATTGCTCAGTCTCGGAGGACCACATCTGCCGCGACTGGAGCTCGGTGCGGTGTACAAGACAATGAAGGCGAACCAGGTCGAGTATGCCGCATGGAAGACCTGGCAGACTCTGGGCAGCCACACTAGAACCCTTCACAGATGTACCGATTCATATGTACTGCAAATGTCGATTAGCATTCATGTTTACTTCGTGCGGATAGCATTTCTTCCCGCACAGACACCTCTGCGAGTGCCCCGGAACAATCGACTCTACCTGCAGAAGCGGACAGCGAGGCACTCTGCGGCTGGAAGGACATCGCGGCGAACGATCACGGAGCTGCATCGCGCCGCGACGGAAACGATGTGCACGGTTCGAGCCTTCCAGCGCTGACCTGGTCCGACGTTGGTCACAGACAGGACATGCGGGAGGTACAGTATGAGAACTCTTGCCGAGCCAGGAACACCAGGGCCAAGAATTCGCCAGCCGACTCGGAGAAGTTGCACCTGCACTTGTAGACGTCGCTCTCGTGGGAAGTGCGACACGAACATACACTGCTAATTTCAGAGCTGCGCGGCCAGGCAGGCGCGTTTGCACCGGCATCATTTCCCGGCATCGAGAGCATCTGCCGCGCTCGTTCGTCTGCCAGGAAAGCGCCGTGGTAGAGCCCATCTTGCGCTCAGTCTGGTATTGCGGTACTAAGGCTTGGGCGAAGGGTGCTGCTCGAGGTCATGTCGCGTTCATATCCAGCTCTGCGATAACGTTAGGTATGAGCCGCGTTCCAGGCGAAACTGCTGTCTTGGTCCCGCAATACGCGTAGGTCTTGAGCTTGACAATGTACGGCGCACTAGATGTGAAGGCAAATGCAACTCAAGACTGACGCCGCGTCCTGGGTGGATCATAATGAGTGGAACATTCTACTGCACCGTCATTACAAAGCTCACCCTTGTTGCTGTAGCGAGGTCTAGTCGAGACCTGGCAGAGTAGAAGCGAATGGGATTGGGATCAAGTAAGGAGAGCTGGGGAAAGCAAGATGCATTTTATGCAGAATGTACAGTATGCGCGTTCACATCGACAAGACACAAGAATTTTCTACTCGAACGCGGTATATCAGACTCGCATAGCGTAGGCTAAGAAGGCTCTACATACCTGCTCCTCAATCATGATAGTACTATCGAGAGAAAGCTGTGCTCAAGTAAACACGAGGGCGCAGCACAAAAAAAGCCATGGCGCACCAAGGAGTTCAAGCAGGGATCATAAGCTCGCCCCAGCGTCTGACGGCAATGATGCCAACGACGAACACGCCAACGCCCGTCGCAATGCTGATGTTGCCGGGCAGCTTTTCGGGCGCCCAGATCTCCTCGCGCATGAAGCGGGCGAACGCGCTTTCGTCCTTGGGCGGCGCGTTATGGCCGTGCACGGGCCGTTGGACGTAGGCCGGGGCGCTGTGGGGAGGTGCAGAACGGCGGGCCATCTGTGCGATGCTTGGTCGACGTTTCACAAAGAGTGTGGTCGGCAGCCCCCGTGACACTGTTGCTCCCGACACATGGCCAGGCAGGCCGCGCACTGAGGTACTACTTCGCCTCCAGATGTTGTGGAACAGGCGTCACATGTGCCAATTGACTCTCATTTCCAGTCAACCCCCCGAGTTCACTTCTTTCCAGACTCATCTCCAAAAACATCTAGGGAGTAACATAACTTACGAGCACAAAGTAACCTACACACGCTCCCAGTCCCGTATACCAAACCTGTACATTACTCCTCGCCCAACACCCAACACCCACTCCTACTACTGTTGCAGCTCCTTCTGCGGCTCATTCGTCGACGCACTCGAACTGCTCGCCCCAGTCGGCCGCCTCGAAAAGTGCGCACTCAGCTTCGCAAAGAAGCTCTCCCCACCCCCGCCCCCACCACCGCCGTCCGTCGAACCAGACTCGTTGCGGTGCGCAGTGCCAAAGTCGAACGAGCCGGGCATCGCGTGCGTCGGGTCCACGCTGAACCGCGGCCGGTGCTGCTTCGTCTTCGTCTTCGTCCCCGTCTCCTCCTTCTCCACATCGGGTTCCGGCTGAGGTTGAGGTTGAGGTTGAGGTTCGCCCTCGCCCTGACGCGCATGCTGCTCGTCCTCCAAGTTCGCCTCCGCCTTCTCGACCACAACCGTCGGCGCCTCCTCATGTTCAGCACGCGCAACACCCCCCTCGCGCGACTTGCGCGGCGCCATAAACGCGCCCTCATCCACCCCGTCCCCCTCCCCCTCCCCTCCATCCGTCGGCGGCGGCGGCAACACGGGCCTCGGCGCCTTCTTCGGCACATCCTCAAGCCTCTCATCCCCACTCGCCCAATTCCCACTATCCTCGCTCGTCCGTCTGCTGACGCTCGCGCTCCCGGTGGGCGTCGCGCCCATATGCCCCAGCCGGCCGAGCGCGCGCACGGTCGTGATCGCCGCCCGCCAGCGCGCGCGCGGGTTGAAGTTCTCCCGCAGGCCGGCGGCGAGGTCCACGTCGTTCTCGGGCTCGTGTGTTGTGAGCCACTGCAAGGCGCAAGCGTCAGCGCGAGAACGGAGTTCGGAAAGCAGGACATGAATGCGAATGATTAACAAGAAAGGATAGGCATTGGAGAAGCAGGTGAACGCGAAGGCAGCTCGTTGACGCAACGCAGTCGGCAAAATAACACGCGGTAAGCATTGCAAACGCCGGCGAGCAGGAATTGTCAGGCCGGGCACGGGAATTGGGGACAAGGGGGGATGCGGTGTTCGCGCATGAGCGATACGGCAGTGCGCAACGAAGGTGGTCGCAACGCCAGCCGAAGGATGAATGACGCAGAAATAGCGTTCAGGATGCGGCAAGACGAACCAAGGCTCGCTGTAGCAGCAGCCTTGGCGGTCCCGATGCAGTGCGCCATAGATGGAAATCGGGACCGCAGTGCGCCATAGATGAAAATGGATGGGATCAGGACAGGAAAATGGAGCAAGGCCCGTCGAGCCGTAGGTCTGAGGGACACAAGTAGCACTGCCAAATGCGACATCCGGCGATAGCAGGCAGCGACGGGATGCGCGCCAACATCGTCCGCACCGTCTACTTTACTTCGCCCAGAGCCAGGGACGCGACCGCATGCGCCAGAGGATGTGACTGGACAGCAAAACGAGCAGCGACGCGCGCAGAAGAAGCAATAGAAAAAGAAGCTGCACGAGCGATGCAGGAAGGGAACACCAGCCAAAACGCAAATCGCAAAAAAAAAGAGGAAACCCCAAACCCCAAACCAAAGAAACCAAACCAAAGAAAAACAAAGACGAATACGCACCGGATCGGCAAGCGCCTCGCTCGCCGTGGGCCGTTTGGCGGGGTCGACCTGGAGCAGCGAGCGGATGAAGTCCTTGCCCTTGGGGTTCACGTTCTTCCAGTAGCGCTCGTGGAACTCGATCTTGCCCCGCGTCGTCTCGCGCACCAGCTCGCGCGCGTCCTCCGCGCGGAACGGCATGTACCCGCACAGCAGCACGTACGCGATGATCCTGTGCAAGGTGGGCAACGACAGTGAGCGGTCTTGCGCGAACAGCAAAAAAGAAGCGAACGGAAGCGGGGGTCAAGAAAAAAAGTAGAAAGCAGACGCACCCAACAGCCCAAACATCCACGGGCTTCCCATGTCCCGCATCCGTCAGCACCTCAGGCGCACAATAGCCAAAACTGCCCGCAACCGAATGCAGCTGCTGCTCGGGACTCTCCAAATGCTTGGCGATCCCAAAATCCGCAATGACCAGATCGCTGTCCTCGTCCTTGGTGAGGTACAGGATATTCTCGGGCTTGAGGTCGCGGTGGACGATATCGTGTTTGTGGAGGTACTGCACGCCGGAGAGGATGGAGCGCAGGGCGGCGACGGCGTCCTTCTCGGTGAACTTGCCGCGCGCGCAGACGCGCTCGAAGAGCTCGCCGCCGACGGCCAGCTCGAACGCCAGGTAGTATTTCGTCCGCGATTCGAACCAGTCGTAGAATTTGACGACGTTCGGGTGGTCCAGCCCTTTGAGCACGTCCATCTCGCCCAGCACCGCGTTCTCGTGCCCTTTGACTTTTTTCTTCGGGATCACCTGTAGGCAGAAGAAGACGTGTCAGCGTATGAAGGCGGGGGTGCTGGAGCGTCGAACGGGGAGACGGGAGAAAAAAGGACGGCGACGAGCGCAAGACAAACGGTCGCGGGACACGGTCTAGGAGGCGGCGTCGGGCACGCAATAGGGTACGGAGAGCGAACAGGCCATCGAGTGGATGTCACAGCGCAGATGGACGGCGCAGGTGCGCAAATGAGTGCAAGAGCGCAACTTGTAAAGGACGGGCGGCGATGAAGGAGGAATGTCTAGCGAATGCCATGGCCGCATACGCTACGCTTGATGACCGTTGCAAACGGGCACCGTTGGAAGGCCGTGCACGGTCATGGCATGGACATGGGGTAGGAATGGGATTCGCTGTGTGCAGACGCGCTAGAGACCAGGGCGTAACTGCGCTACGAGAAAGTGCGGGCGCTGAAGAGGATATGGAATGGGAATTCAACATGGGCGTGGACGCCGCCCCTTGCCCAGCGCCCTCCGAGACTCAGCAGGGCAGGCCGCTTCGGCGGGCATGGATGACCGGGAATGCAGATGTCTGTAGCGCGCGCAAATGGTGTAAAAGCGTGCAACAGCGCGAACTGCGCTAGTGGAGGGACGGCAACGACAGTGGTAGCAAAGCATTGGGTGCGAGCGTGGACGATCGACTAGCTTTTGGCACCGTGCATGGGACGCGCACTGCATGACGGAGAAGCGCCACGACGATAGTGGGCAGCGAGTGAACGGTCCCGCTGCAACGACCAGTCGCGACAGGATGAATGGCCACGGCGGCTGGTCGTCGATCGGCAGATCCTATGGGGACAGCGTGCCGGCAGGACTTCGGGCAAGGAAAGGCACGCGAGCGAGGATTGGGAAATTGGAGTGCAAGAACGCCCGCGACGAAGTCAGCCATTCCCTTATACGTTCCAAGCCACACGAAGGACAGGAGACAAGTCACGAGACACGGTACACACCTTGAGCGCAACCTCCAACGGCGGGTCCTTGGCCTTCCATGCAGCGCGGACGACCTTGCCAAACGTGCCCTCGCCGAGCACCTCATGCACCTCGTACGTCTTCTTCTTCCCGTACGACGCAGGCTGCCCCAGGAAATGCATCGTCCAGAGCGAGTGCGGGTGTGTAGGTGTATGACGTCAGAAGCAGGAGCCCCTAAGCAGTATGGGCAGTGGAGAGAACACAAGCAAGCGTGTAAGTAGCAGCCGCGCGATGTAGCCCGCTCGTCGTCGGCCGCGATGAGCAGCTGAGCAAGGGATGTCAATGGAGGAAGGAGGCGAACGCGGTTCGGGATTGTAACGGAACAGCCGCGGAGCGCCAATTCCCTTTTGGTTCCTGACCCGTGCAGCGTGCAAAAATAGAGTGGCGATGCCACCGATGATTGAATGCTGCCGCGAGTCGACGATGGAGTACGAGTTGTTGCTGTCCTTCCCACCAGTACTGCTAGGATTTATATCTCGCCACAGGGGCACTGTAGTACTGTATAACTGCCATCTAAATCCCGCCACAGCGTCTCCATGTGTCCGTGCACAGCGTTCGCCGTCCTGGGCGCAGATTCTCAGGAGAACCTGTGCGTCCATCATACCTATTGTCGCCGTGCAGGCACGACTCGCCCCGTGCAAGACCGGCACTCGTGACGACGCTCACTCCTCATGAGCAAGCCATATATACAATCAGCGTCAGGAGCAAGATAGAGTTCACCGACTCCTAAGTCGGTCTCTCTGCGGGGGGGGGGGGGGGTCTTTCAGATTGACGAACCCGGTTCTGTCCGCATTAGTCATTCCGATATCTTCCCGTCCAATCCCATCGCTAGCATTGCTGCCCTAGACTAGAATTTGCTTCCATTTGTGTCCGTCATTAGCACCCTCTTCTTGCTGAGGACATCCCCTGCCTGACGTCGAGACTCACATCTTTTCAAACCCTCTGCCACTCATTTTACTCGGGTCTCAATTGATATATCACGGTAGAATCTGCCTGGCCTTGCTGCACATCCCACAATTTCGTTTTGGGCACGATCTATGACTTACATAATCCATTGGATTGACCTCAGGCTGCCGTTCCGTGCCTACTAGGGTCGCTGGCAGATACAAATATATCTCTTCTTTAAGTATTGAGGAGCATCGATGTACAGTATGTCTGACGAGCTGCGGATACATGTTGTAGTCAACACCTCTGCTCTGCTCGTTCGAACTCGATTTCGCGTTGCGAAGTGCGTCATCCTGCAGGTTCCTGATTGCGTTGCTCAATGTACCTCACGTGTCACGTGTGCTACATGGTAGCCACAGTGCATACGATCCGAGCCACAAAATTACAGATTTGGCGGGCCATCTAGCCCCCATACAAGAATCGGACCAGAACGCATGCCGCCGCTGGCAAAGATGCACCTGCCCATCAAGCCATTCCTCAGCAATGCCAGGATTATCGATGACGATGAGCTCGACCGCGAGAACGAGGCCGTTGCCACCACATTCATGCGCCTGCTCGCATCTAACCTCTACAGTATATTCACCAAGGCATACGCGCTGCTCGCGCACCTCATGTTGGACGATCTGCTGACGAGCAGCTCTGTCGTGTTCTTCATGAGGTGGAGTACCGCATGTATAAGGCGACGGCGGAAGTGCGCAGCTCGCTCGAGGAGCTCGTCAATGACGAGGGCGCGCAGGAGCACGAGGACGAGCACGACAATGCGTCGAGCCAGAGAGCGTGATTTTCAGCCGGCCAGGGAGCAAGACCAGCCAGCACAAACACGGATGCAGACGAGCCCAGTCATTGTTATCCCCGAGCCCGACGTGCCAATCATCAATGTCTAAAAGGAGGAGCAGTGGGAGCAGGAAGATGAAGCCAAAGCCGGTGGGATGATGAAGACAGGAAGAATGGCAATGTGGATCCGGACGGAGTGACCCTGCTAACGCTGACAGTATACTGGGCTAACGTTGTGGGCAGCAGACCTGAGCCAGGGACAGCTTTTGCGCGTGCCAACATCCGAGGCAGAGAGGGCCACGCGCGCCGAGGGCGCGGACGAAGAGGAACACCCCTGCAATAAGCGCTTATGGGATCGGTGGCAACTCCTGTCCTAGTTGACCTGCGTGTGCAAGATTATTCTGACTTACAGCGCGCAGAACCTGCGAAATTGGACGGCCTTCCGCGCCGAACTCGCGCACTTCAAAACGCAACACGTCGTGTAGCTTAGGAGTCGGTGATGGCCGCGAGCGGCGCTACGTTCTAATCTATACAAGTGTAGGTACGGGTATGGTTATGCACGACAAGGATGCGAGTTCTTCAAAGCACGATCTATACACTTCTTCATTCATTCATCGACACCTCGCCTCTTCTCTCCTGCTCTTCCTCATCTCCAAATTCTAATCCTCTCCCCGCCTTCTCTCTCTATCAATCTCATAAAGCGGCTCCATCGCCCTCCCCCCGCCTCCAACTCCCATCCACCGCCTCACAGTCCACACGCCATTCCGCACCTGCCACTCCGCATGCCTGCGCGTGGGCACGGCGAACACAAGGTCGAGCTCCTCCAGCGTCCGCGCCTTCGTCTCCGGCACGAACAGGAAGACGAGCGCCCAGCCCAGCAGGCACCACATCGCGTACTGCCGGCAGTTAGCTGTCGTATCAATTTCGACGACTCGGACGAGAGGAATTGGAAGGGTTTTTCTGCGTGGGAGAGGGAGTGGGGATGGCCATTCCGCCTGGGAGAGAGAGGAAGGGGGAGGGTAATCGATGCGGGACAGGTCACAGGATGAGATGCGATGCGGAATGGTGGGAGGATAGCACAGAGAACGAACAAGAAGTTACGCACCCATCCAAACGCGCCCTGCGGCCCAAACGCCGCAAGCATAAGCGGGAACGTGATGGCCAGCACGAAGTTGAAGCACCAGCACACCGCCGTCGCGTACGCTACACTCCATCAGCCCACCGCAACACGTTGAACACAAACAACAGGAGATACTCACACATCCCAAAATCACGAATGTACAGCGGGAACGCCTCCGCAGAGTAGGTAAACGGCACGGGCCCCGCGCCGGGCGAGTACGCCGCCCTACAAAGAAATGCAGTCAGCAATAGCATCTTCTCAGGTTGTTGGGGGGTGGGGGGGGGGGGGGAAGTGCGAGGGGATGAAAACGCACATGAACAAATACAGCCCAAACGCCACAGTGCCCAACCGCGCCGGGCCTTCCGGCAGCGTGAACCCATGGCCCGTCAGGAGCAAGCACGCGCTCATGACGGGGAACGTGACGAGCAGCAGCAGTCGGCGGCCGAACGTCTGCGGGCGGGCGAGGCGTCAGAGCCGGCAGTGAGAGTTGAAATATGCGTACGTCTATGGTGTAAATCGCAGGCTGAATGAGCGTGAGAAGAGGAGGGAGAGGGGAGAGCGAAGGAAAGAGACGCACGATCGCAAAGACCCAATTGACGATGCCCGTCCCGAGCGTCGTGAGCAGCGCCATGCGCCTCGAAAAGCCGCCCTCGACGAAGATCTGGCTCGAGTAGTACGCGATAACATTCACGCCGCAAAACTAGAGCAGCAGCAGTGTCAGCGATGCGTCCCCTGCTCGCTACGACTTCATGCCGCTGCCGCTCGAACGCACCTGCTGCATAAACATCAAAATGCCCGACGCAAGCGTCGCCCTCCGCACCCGTCCGACCGTATACATATCCTTCAGCAACTTGCGCCACCCGCCGTGCTGCGACGCGTGCTCCGCGGCGAGCATGCGGTCCATCAGGTACAGGTCGCGCGCGGCCTGCAGCGGGACGCGCCGCAGGCGCAGCATCGCGCCGAACGCGTCGCGCGGCCGGCTATGGCGCATGCACCAGCGCGGGCTGCGGGAGCGAGAGAGAGTGTCAGCGAGAGGGGAAGTAGGGATGGGGTTAGACGTACGATTCGGGCGCGATGAAGATCATGCAGCACACAATAACCGGCGCGACGAACGTCGAGCCAAGGATATACCTGTCCCGCCCAAATCAGCTCCTCGCTTCACATAAGAAAGAAAGAACGCGCGCGCGCACCTCCACGCGACCTCCGGCCTCGTAGTCAAAAAGGCCACACTGACCACATCGCCCAGCGCGATGCCGAACGCCGTCCACATCTGCCACTGCATGACCAGCGCGCCGCGGATGCGCGCCGGCGCGCACTCGGCCGCGTACACCGGCGCCGTCGCGCTCTTCGGGCCGATGCCGACGCCCAGCAGCAGGCGCGCGGCGAAGAGCTGCCTCCACGTCTGCGTCGACGCCTCGAGCAGCGACGCGACGGCCGTGACGACGCAGCAGAAGAAGATCGTCCCGCGCCGCCCAAGGCGGTGGTTCAGCGGGCCGGTGAGCCAGCAGGAGAGGACGAACTGCGTGGCTTGGGTGTCAGCTTTGAGGTGTGCGAGGAGGGCGAGGGAGGGGACGCACGCAGCAGAGGTAGGGCGCAGAGTTGATGAGCCCTTGGATCATCGCTATCCCGCGGTCGTCGTCTACACGCAATGTGGGCGTCAGCACGGAGCGCCCATGGAGCGCGTTGGTGCGACTCGGACTGACTGGGATTGGAGATGCCAAAGTAGTCGTAGTAGAAGATCTGGGCGCCGTTGACGACGGCCTCGTCCATGCCCTGCACGACGGCTGCCATTGCAGAGCAGATCGCGATGTAGTATCTATTTCGTTCCAAGTTAGCTACGAGGGAGCGAGGGAAAGAGCGCAGACTAGAACGCACATCATGAACGGCTGGTCCCACTTGTGCGACTTCTCGCGCTCGAGCGCATACAGCTCTTGCGGCGTCAAGTCGGGCACGACGCTGAAGTCGTCTGGGTCGTGCGCGAGTAATGCGCCGCGTCTGAAGATCTCCACTGCACAGTCGTGAGTCACCGCGGACGACGGCGGGCTGCGTGTTGCGCACCTTGGTCCATAAGCCCCGCGCGCTCGCAGAACGCGACGGCGTCAGCGACGAGCTCGCTCTTGCTCATGCCGCCGAGCGGCTCCGCCGCCAGCCCGACCGTCACGTCCTCCAGGATGACCTCTTCGGAGTCGTCGTAGTCGGCGCCGGCGAGCAGGTGCCGGTTCTCGTCTGTCGTTTCGACCGTCATCGTTCTAGTTCAAGTTCGAGTTCAAGTTGAAGTCGCAAGGTTCAAACCGCAATGTTACAGGCTGCACACAAACCCGTTGGAGCAGCGCGTGAGATAAGAGGGGCATGCAGGCAGCAAGCGCAATGACTTACCGTATGAATTCTAAGGAATGTCCAGCAAGCGGTCTATGATACGCCCGCCCACGTGTATTTGACGCAACGACGCCAGCCTGGGTGATGAGGAGGAGGGGAAGAAGCAATGTCAAAGTGGAACTGGAAGACGGAGAACAAATAGGAGACGGCGCGGTTGAGCGCGCGACGGCCGAGCGCACCGCTTGGCCGGCATCGCGGCCTCAGAACTAATCATCCCGGCACACTTAACACTACTCTAGCAGCCAGCGACGTCATTCGGGCGCTCCTGAGTTGCAGCAGAATTCGAGAGGATGGATGTTGGAGTTGGTGGGGACGAATGAGGCGACTTTGGAAAGGGTTGGTTTCAACTGTCACGTGGTCTTGCCACTTCCACTCTGCGGTAAAGACTTGGTGAGCTGGCGCTTGCCAGAGCTCACATTGAACAAACGTCAACGCACTGCTCCTCCCGGGGCCGTCGGACTAGTACTGTCATCGGCCTCATCAATGAGACATTGTTAGAATGTAGCCAGCATCGTCGTGTCAATGGAACAATCGCACTGGCCGTACAGTACGCTTGTACACGGTGAAGGTGCACAGTGCATTCCCTCACAGTCCAGAAGTTGGTGAAGGAGACTAGTAAAGTGCTGAGTGGGGACGGTTCTGCAGCCACTTGAAGAAGCATTTGATTATACTGTACGTAGCAATTATGCGCTATGGCCGGAACGGCCACCTCTTGCGAATGTACGCCCCATGTCTGTACATGATGAGCGGGAACGGGATGGCGGGGATAGCGCACACGGCGATGATCGTCCCAGAGATGCCGTACCTGCGTTCGGAGCTCAGTGCTCAGTTATACGGTTTGCGTGAGGGAGAGAAGATATGTTGTCGAGGAGGACATTCGCACCGCTCGAGGAAGAGCATGCGCACCGCTCGGGGACAGGAACTTGGGAGAACGCGTGCTCTTCTGGAGGAGAAGAACAATCGCGCTCTTCTCGAGAGAGGCCAGCCTGAGGCCATTCGCTCTTTACTGTGGAAGCACAAGGGATGCTACTAAGCGCTCTTCTCTAGCAAGAGGAAGACGCTCTGCTAGAGGGAGAACCTTCGCAAATCTGCAGCACTCTTTGCTTGAGAAAAACCCTGCCCCGGCGCCGAGGGAAGACATTCGCTTTCCTGGAAGGAGAACGCACGCTCTTCGCTTGAGAAGAGCGCTTGTCCGTCAGCTCGAGGACAGACAAGCGCTCCCCTTGAAGAATGGCCCATTGCTCTCGAAGGAATGCGTTCACGCTCCTTGAGGAAGAACGTGCGCTCCTCTCGTCGAGGAACACTCGGAAAACAGACAGGTAAGACGCACCCTAACCGATCGAACATCTGCTGCCCAAACAGCGGGAACACTGTGCCCGCAAGACTGCGCAGGAGCGTGACTCCCGCGATGGCGGACGCCGAGTAGGGTATGAAGGCCTCCGTGATGTAAACTGTCCATGTCGGTCCGTCCGTCCGTCCAGGTCAGCGTCCAGCGCGCAAGTCTAAAACGGCGGGGGAGGGGGGAACGCACATTGGACGGCTTGCTGTACATATGTTTGCGGAGAGAGGCGAGAATAGAGAGGCGAGAGGTGAGAGTTCAGGACAGGCGGGGGAGAGAGGACGTACGAAGGACAAGAAAATGCCACACCCAAAAAGGAACGTGCCGATCTCCGGCGCGATCCACTGCGTCTTCTTCTCCGCGCTCCAGCCGTACAGGAACATCGCGACCGGGAACAGCGTCATGCCCGCCTACATCCAGTCGCAAGTCGCGAGTCAGCTTCAACGCAGAAGTTCGCACCAAATGCCACGTCGAGATGGCCAAAGAAAAAGCCAAAAGGACGAAACGCACGGTCATAGGCAACAACCGATACTCTGGCCGCCCCTCGCCATTTCTTCGCGTGAGGACGGTCCAGATGCGCGTATGCGCGACGACGGCGCACGCGAAGCCCGCGATGAGCCCCGCGGCGAGGCCGAGGTACGCCAGCCCGAGCCCGGTGCTGTCGAATCCGTAGTTGAACAGCCCCGCGCGAGCGTCCGCCGCGCCGAAGAGGAGCGGTAGAGACGTCAGAAGGAGGTACAGCATCCCTTTAGAAATATTAACTGCGGTCAGGTTCCGAACCTGGAGGAAGCGGGACTCACCGTAAACATACTGTAAGTGCACCCAAGTGAGCCCGCTTGAAATGAGAGGAGACGAGTAAAAACGCACTGCGGCGAACGACCCGAAGAGAGCGACAATGGGGCTGGTGAATAGGAACCTGATGGGCCGGGTGATCGCGCGCGAGAGTAACGCCGCCTTGTCCGGCTGTCTGGCGGCTGCGAGCGAGTGCGGATGCGGCACGCCCTGCTTGGCGAGTCTCTTCTCGAACCGCCGGCGCAGGATGACGGGCTCGTAGGTCTCGCGGAGGAAGAGGAGGGTGAATATAAGCAGGACGCCAGAGCTGAATGTTTCACATAAAACGAGAGTGAGTCGTCGAGGCCAGCATAGCAATCGGATACGCACAGTATGGTCGTCATCCAGAAGATCCATTCTGTGAGCGACGACGTGAGAAGGGTGCGTTGCATGGAGATGCTATGGGAGGCTGGACGTACGCCAGGGCTTTGCAGTTAGAATCAGTGCGGCTGAAATGTACGGCACGTCATGATCAGCGATAGAGAACCACTTGAGGTGTGATAGACTGACCGAGCAGGTTACCGACAGGAGGTCCGCTCATCGGGCCAAGACTGAGAAACGCTATAACATGGCGGATGAGACGACGCGCGGGGGCAGGGGCGGGGCGCACGAACAGGTCCACCGCCCTCTTCGTTCCGCTTGCCATAAATCGGACATGGAGGCCTGCAACCACCGTTAGTAAATCAAGCAGTTAATATCAATTTGGACGGGTTACCTGACCAAGAGAGGGAGCGACGCCCCCTGCGCAGCCGGAGAGGAATCTCATGACGATGAGCATCGGCATTCTATACGGGCGTAAGACGCTGAGTCGACGCAGGTCAGGAGAAGGCCTACGATGTGGATAATGCGCATCCTGTAAAAAGGAATGGTGATGAAAATGATGCTGCAGCATAGCGCAAAGCCGCATACCGACTTGAAGACCGGTAAATGCAATGAGACTTGAGGTGTAGATAATCCATCGCCCATAAAGCTCGCTCAATGGAGAGAGCACAAAGGGACCGAAGCTTGACCGCGCTATATGAGACATTTCTCGAGAGTTCAGAGCAAAAAGTGCGTACCCAAGACCAAGCTGCGACCGTCAGTTAATGAGGAGGACGAATGTGATGCGGCGACCGACGTGCCACGTATATAGACGTAGTCAGGGTTCCCAGGGAGTGGTTCGTAGTCTTAAAGTGGGCCATAACGTCTGGAACGCCGGGAACGAGGATGGACGAGGCGAACGAGCTTCAACTGCAATGTCATTTCCGGAAACCAGAGCGCCATGACCGCGTCACGCTCACGAAAGCAGAGAAATGAGCGCAATAAGCACGGCGCAGCCAGACCGCCGTGCCATTGACCAGTTGCGCGGGTTCTCGGGGTCGTTCTCGTCGTCCCTTTGCAACGGTTTGCCAGGTTAATTTCGCGACCGCCGACGGAAGGCAGAACAAGCGCACCATGCAAGCTTAAGCACTTCGTCCGTGCGCATGGGCTCAATGTCGCGACGCTCGGTGTCGACGTTCATCGCTTGGTCGCAGGCGCTGCGCGGACCGGTCCGCGCTTTCGGACGGCATCGGACATCATTTGACGCGGCAACTCCGCTGGCCTGTGACATTGTTTTTCCTTTCTCGGCAGTCGGATGCGGCCACACAACAGTGAGTAAAAGGTGTATATTATGAAAAGGAGGTTAGGCGGACTCTATGCTACATCTAGGCAAGCTCCAGGTCAGGTATCATCGGTACATACAGCAATGAAATGAACGAGGAGCGTGAATGAGAGTCCTGCATGTGATAACGAGGGTCATGTGCGTGTGTTGGCGGTGCTGTATAAATCATGCAATGAGTAGTTGGCACGGCTTCAACTGTCGTCCCCGCGAGCCGCTGTTGATGTAGTGCAAACGCCGGAGACGCGAAAGCTCGATGGATGTCCAGGTGCGGCTGAAGGTATCGCACTGGACCTCCTCAGTCTCCGAGATGGAAGAGAGGTCGCCCAATGTGCGCACCCCCGACGCCCGCCCGATACAACGGTGCTCCATCGTGTATCGAGACTCAGTACGCTCGAAGAGCGACATAGTGGCGCTGGCCGTCACAGCAGCAATCTCTGCAAGATTTCCCGAGGAAAGAGAGCGACTGAGGCCCAGCGGAGTTGCGTCTTCTCCCTGCTCATGCTCCTCGCCACCTTCCAGCGATTCAGCGCTCGTGTTGAAAGGCTTGTAGACGATGAAGCCGTCCTTGGTGAGTTCTTCATCGCCGTCGGTATCGTAGACGTCACAGCTCAGGGGCACGAAGACCCACTCGTCTCCAAGGGAAGGGCGGGCGTTGGCGCTAGAGCGCTTGCACCGTGCCAGTGGCCGGGCAGCTCGGTGTCCCACCAGCGCGAGGAAAGCAGCACGGACGCACGCGATGGGACGACAAGCTGCATGAATGAGGGCTGAGACGCGAGGCTGAGCGTGGATCTCCGCGTCCGCGCCGGTCGCGCGGCCGCCGCGTGTTAGGCCGCGTTGGCGAGTTTTGAGGCGTAGCGACGAGAACGGCTTCGTGTAGAAGACGGCCACCTTCACCATTGATCTACGAGATACGCCGTAGCGCGCGACTCGTAAGAGTTGAAGCAACGTGCAGCGCGCCGGGACAGGAGAAAGGAGTCGAAGGGATTTCCAACTCAGTGCCGCGGAGGAACACTAATAACGATCGGGTGCACGTGGTCCCCGTCCAAGTAGACGATTGAGATTGACTTATTACTACTCCAGTACACATACACATGGAGAAGCTCGCGTAAAAAGTATTGTATACAGAGTTTGAGGAGACCGTAAAAGGACAGCAAAACTTGGACAAAATCATTCGTCTGCTCGATCCACGGGAAGTGGACACTGTCCTCGACAACACGGAGAGTGGCGTTCTGAGCGTTTTGTTTGGGGTATAGGAGAGCGTTGCGCCGCTCGTTGTCGTGAAGCTGTGTGTACCGACAGTAAACCGTTTGTCTGGAGACATGGCTGGTTAGATGGGGGTTTCGAACTCCTCGGAGAGAATATTAAACCATTTAACCGGAGTGCAACACGGAGCGCTGAGGACCTTACGCTGCTATCAAAGACGCAATGTTGACACTCTGCGGGGCCGATTCTGCAAACCGAAAACTACCTGAAGCTTCCCGACCCTACGGATGAGATGTTTTCGCAACATGTCTGAGTTGTGCGTCCGGTGCAAGATATATCAAGACTGGTTGGGGTGATACAAATAATGGCCTGCCACAGAAGATGATATCGCAAGTCGTACACGAGCCAGTAACCAATAGGAACATAACTGAACAGAGATCCCGTCGAGACGGTCTCGTCTTGTCAATAGCATATCAACACTGTCTCGTGCATCAGCTTGCGAATGTCAATTCAAGGGAGAAGCTTACGCATCGCACCGCCATCGCTTTTCACCTCCATAATTTCTCCGTCTTGTAGCGCCTCCAGAACCAGCAAGTCTCCATGGAACAGATTGACGACAAAGTCCTCAGGCAGCTGGGTCAAATTCTTGCGCGGCTTGGGCGCTTGGCGCGTACGGCCGGGGATGCTGAGCAAGACATTCGCGCCCAGCGCGAGTACAGTGAGGTTTTCCGCAGCGGAAGGGAGGCGGATGCGGGATGCTTTGGTGCTCTCGAGCCACATCAGGCCAAAGAGGGATTTTGCAGCTGTCGTTGGGATCATGGAATCGTCAACGTCGTCACCATCTTCGTCTGGGGCACAGAGGAGCAGAGCGCGGTCCATCAAATCACGGACGTCGCGCAGTTCGCGCGGCACTGGCGCCCGCGACGATCCGCGCGGAGAGACAAAGCCAAATGGAACTGGGAGAACTGGTCGCGAATAAGAATCAGCGACGAAAAAACAGAAAATATGACCACACGCACGCGGTGCCTTTACAGCCGTGACTTTGACTCGTTCCCTTTCTGCGAGCTGGCTCCCAAAATGCACGGCAGATTCCTTTTTAGCATCGGGCACGCCCCGCCCAAAGAACCGCGGCGCGCTCTGCAGGCCTTCGAAGATTGTGTCGGTCTCCCCCTGTTCAACGTGCAGTACGACGTGAGCCGCGTTAGCAGTAGGGTAGTGCAGAACGCGCGAGCCGTCGTCGAAGCCCTCGAACCGCGGTGGCACATGGCCATTCGCGTGCGAAGCGATCTCCAGGTCCGGAATGGGCGAACGTATTTCGTGCTTTGGGCGCAGCGCGCGCGAGTGCAGCGGGCGAATTGGGCGACTTTGCTGAATGAGAGAACGATCAGAATTTCGCACCGTCAGCGAGAGTAAGATATCAAAGACTCACCCCGCACTCGCAGTCCCACTCGCTAAGGAAGCGCCTTGGATTCAACCGGCCGCACGGGCAGCACCACCCCTTTGGCGGAACTCCCTGGCGCGTATCATTCACGTAGACGGCGTTTGGCAATACTACCAGCGGGAAGTTGGCGGGAACGAAGGAGCGCTCAGGAAGGCGTGGTTGTACCGTAGCTGCGACGTTTGGGGAAGTCAACTCCCCTTCAAGGCCGATATCTGCGGACCGTTGCACTGGATTTGCAACCCCTGGAAGAGCCGGGTCGAGCTGCATCGCCGGTTCATGATGAACCTCGTCATGGGTCTGTTCTGAGTTTGCTCCGTCCACAGAGCTTGGAGGCGCACGCCCCGCCAGCTGGGGATAGCCATGAGACTTCTGCGTGGGATTCACGCGCGCGCGGCGCGGATCCATTGCAAGTTCTGGAGCGACCGGGATACGCGGCATCTGCGCAGACCCGAACCACGGCTGCTCAGCATCAGGCCCATCCATATTCTCCTGGAAGCACCACCGCATGCGAACGCGCCACCGTTTCTGTCCGACCCAATTCTCGTTGCATAGCTCGGGTAGCATAGGGTAATCCTACCAAAGCATTAGTCCCTCCAAACACAGTGAAGATGTAGCTTCAAGGCCCGGTGTGAAGAAATGCATAAGGTTCGTGCAGGATCTGCTGCATTCCGGAAACTTGGCAAGAGCAAACCACCAGCGAATCACCCAGGAGTCCTTGGCGTCACACTCGAGCAATTCGGACCTTACGAAAGGATCGCACTGCTCAAATGTTGATACCAGAGCCACGCCCGCCAAGATTCCGCAATGCATGCCAAAATCCCGTCGGAAAACCACATGCACGTCCAGCCGTCGGGCCCAGCGCGAGTTAAAGCAGAGCCGAGGCGCACCTCCTCAATACGTTCAATGCCAAAGAATCCAAGCCACACGACAGCGGTGTCAGATACTGCGCAAGGCGGGCATATAGGTGACGCAACAGAACAGAGGATAAGGAGGGGGATACGCGAATTAGCAAGCCGCAAGAGCATGGCCATCTCCTTTGGCGGATCCAACAGCGGGCATGCAGGCGGGGGAGGAGGAACGTGTGGCGGAGCGAAGATATTTGAGGGTACTGGCGGCACAGATGGTGGGTGTTGGACGACGGTCGGAGTGAATTCGTCACATGGGACGAGCTGCTGCAGGGACGATGGACCAGGGACAGGTACCATCGTCTCCTCCACGGAGTCCCCAAAGGGGGCTGGCTCATGAGGAGCTGTGGGGTCCTCTGATGCAGACAGGGGCGCCTTTGAGAATTTCCGCACGCTGCCCGAGTACGTGCTCAGCAGCCCAAAGCAAAGCCAAGCGGTATTGACTCACAAAGATATTTCCAGCACCCTCCCCTCTTCGCCATCAACCCACATATCCTCCTCATGAGCTGTCCCGTCCACGCCTAGGAGCAGCATATTCCAGCCGTCGACGACACCGTCTGCGCTCCGATCAGCGTAAAACGGTAAGATGTACTCGAGGTCCTGGCGGCTCTCTGCCCATATCGGGGGCCGCTTCCCTCCGCTACGGTGCAGATATGGGTACGCCTTGAGTGGGAGAACTTCCCAGTTGGGTGTTGCGGCGGCGGCAGCCTTGCGACTCGCTGTAATCTGTTGCCGGCTGAGCTTCTCCTCGGCCTCTTTCTCCTGTTTCTCCATCTTCCTGCGCTTTGCCGCGGGGATGTTGTCGTCCGCCGCGTTTTTACGTTTGGAGGGCGAGGAGCCATCGACGCGGTCCTCAGATTGAGCGGTTGACTTCTTGTTCGACTTCTTGTTCTTTCTATTTGTTGCACTAGACGGAGCGTCGCTGTCGCCTACAGCCTGTGCCGCGTCCTTTCTACTTGCACGTGCTTTCGAAGGAGAGAAGGCGTTGGTCTGAGCGGCCACTGCGTCTTTGGTCTTCTTAGATTTTGTAGTCGTAGCCGTGCTGAGGCCATCGTCCGTGGCCGGTGGGGCCTTGGCCTTCTTATTATAGGGCCTCTTCGCCCTTGCTGGCGCTTGATCTTTCTGGGGCGGCGGTAAAGGCACCCTTCACAACGCGTGAGTATACGAGCGAGGGCCAGTCACCGATCGCACTGACCACTTTGGCTCACTCCAGTGACACGGCCTGCCGTCCGCCGCGCAGCCGTCGCATTGTCGCCCATCCCGGTTACAGAAGACTTTCTTGTCGGTGCATGCGTCGCACGGTATGCGCACCACGAGCTGGCTCTTGGCCGAGTACCAAAGGACGTTTTGCACAGGAATGCGCTCGTCGTAGGTGCCTGGTTCGAGCGCAGCATCCGATAGCATAATGCGGTCGGTTGGAAATGGCCTCAAAGCGAGCTTGTCGGGCTTGTTGCCCGCAAGTGAGGCCACAGCATTCATCAGGATAGGGGGCGGGAGCGAAGAAGCGCGATAGCGCCGGGCGGAGTTAAACTTCAAACTTCTGGGTTTGCTGCTCACGACCTCAATCTCGAGCTCAAAACGACGGTCGTGCATAGACACCCGATGGGAGCTAGTTACATGGCTCATCAGCTCGCTGCTGGAGGTATCTACAACGCTACGATACTGCACCAGTACGACTTATTATCGATAGCTTTCCCGAGCGGCAGCTTTGCTATTAGGCTTTGCCGTCTAATGTCAATCCAACTTTGGACCCCGTTACAGCGCGATCTTGGCGTCGGGCACATACTTGCCCACTGGGTTTGCGGTGGCGCAATTTATCAGCTGGACGTCTCGGCCTGCCCGTGGAATTAAATGTCTTCGTCTCGAACTCGCAGGTGCCAGTCCGTCGCGTACTGGTGCCCCAGTGTGCTCAGAAACTAGCCGACAAGCGTCTTTACCCCTGCGCCCTCTGCCCCGGGGGTCGAACTCACTTTCTCCGGGTCCTGCTTCACGAGTTACAGCATCCTATGGAGTGGATGGGCCCATCACTGAAATGCGGAAGCACCTGCGACTCGACAGCTCCGTGCACTGCTTAACAGGCGTAACGCAAGCTACAGGAGATGGATGTCCAAAAAGCGACGAAGAGAGATCGGCGGACGACTAGACGGCCGCTGGGCAGATGGTGCAGCGACACGTTGGGAAGCAGAAGTGAGTATCAATGTGCTTTCCAGGAAAACTGAATGTGGGCGTATTCAACGACATGCACTTCTATGAGCCGAGCTCAACAAGAACTGCGACCGCAAGCTTCGTAAACTCAAGAATCTGAGTGAAGCTGAAGCCAGGCGCGTCGACTCGGAAAACAGAGACTATGTCAGACTTCGAACCGCTGTTTGTATGATAGACTCACCTGTGTCATTGGGAGTGTGGCCGTAGCGGTTTTGAAACCCATTCTCAGCCTCGAAGGGATACGCAGCCGGGTAGCCAGCGAGGTGCCAGGAAGCGTGGTCCGAGCAAGGATTGCCACACTGAGTCCTTGCTGAACCGATAGACAGATACTCGTCGACGAGCGATGCCAGGTACGCAGTGAGAGACGCGTCGACATAGTCCGTGATAAATGTGACGGCCGGGGTCTTTCCTGGCTGAGTGTACGCTGTGACATTTTGATAAGAAGAGCGCCACTTTTTCGACAATAAGAGATCGTACGCACCCGTCATGTCGAAGTGCACCATGGCTCGAACAGGCACGCCAGCGACGGTGTACTTCTTCGCAATGTCTTTCGAACCTAGCAAGTCGCCCTCCTCGCCAGCGTACCAGTGGAACTCAACGGGCACGCTCGGCCTGAAGTCGTGCTGCAGGAGCGCCCGGTACGACTCGAGGAGTGTAACAACACCGCTGCCATCGTCGTCAGCACCGGGTCCACGCCCCAGTCCATCTCCTCCGCCGGTCGAGTCGAGATGCGAGCCGAGGATGACAATTGGCGCACTGGGGTCGGCACCTTCAATCCGAGCAATGACAGATTTTTGATAGAAGAGGTTGGATGGGTAGTGATGGTATACCTGGGTGACGGTGACATCGCTACGCTCCGCATCGAGCGCAATACCAGAGACTGTGGTGTAGAGCGCTTCGGCGGCCGCCTCCCCAGATTCGCTGTGGTAGAACCGGTTGAAGAAGCTCGTCAGCGTCGAGAGATAGCTTTCCAAGTTTGTCGTAGAGAGGTTTGCAATGAGTGTGTTGACGGTCGCTTGCTGCGAGATGGGCGGAAAAGTGGCCAACACAGGCAATGCAGAACTCTGCGCTGCGGGAACGTGTGTGAGATGCTCGGTATGGCCGGGCCCACTGGGCGTAGTACCGTCGATAAACTCCACGTAATTGGCCTGAAGCACAAGTCCCTCGTCCTGCGTATACCGAACAGGTGGTTCTTTGTCAGGTGAGAGCAGCAGAGATTGACCAGTTTTGTCTACGGCGAGCAGGGCCGCGAAGACAATGGGCGCCAGCAATCCAACGAGCGCGAGGCAGGACTTCATGGCATCCAGTTAGAAAAGAGGCAACCCAGCCTGGGGCAACAGCTGCCACAAGCGCA
Source organism: Auricularia sp. M13 (assembly GCA_037042915.1). Taxonomy (NCBI): domain Eukaryota; kingdom Fungi; phylum Basidiomycota; class Agaricomycetes; order Auriculariales; family Auriculariaceae; genus Auricularia; species Auricularia sp. M13. The sequence continues at coordinate 500,911 of CM073197.1, read as the reverse complement.
GCCTTTATAGGTGTGAATCCCAGCGAGCATCAAAGATTGTACTCTGCTGCGGATAGCAGTGCGGCCTGATTAAATTGCAGGGCGACCGTGACTCTGCAACGCGCTCAGCAGTAAGTACCTAGCCAGTATAACGGGAGATAGAGGTAAAAACGCACGCGCGACGTGTACCCTGAATTCGCAGGGATTCTCGTTGCCGTGTTCTACGAGTTAGTGAGTGTGCGGCTGTACTTGATATGCACGCGGAATCTTTCGAATTCACCAACTGCCGCGCAAAATGGCCACGAGACTCAGAGATTGAAATATATCGCAACGTGAAGCTGAAGATTGCGTCTGTAGTCAGCACCGACGACGGCGGACGTGGGGAGTACTGCAGCTTAAAGAATGATCATGAGGCGAGACCAGTTGGGCATGCGAGCACTGTAATCTGATTGAGGATTCGTAAAATCATCATATTTTGTCGTTCGTCGTGAGCAAAGGGATGAAATAAACTGCCCGAGGGCACTGAAAAAAAATTCAAAGAGAAAAGCAGAAAAGGGTGAAGGAAAAACGAGAGCATAAAAAACAACAACTCCAACATTACCGCACGCGTTGCTGCAACTCTAATCTATCTCCCTCCCTCCCGCGACGCGCCGCGGGGACGACCAGCGCGCGCGGCGGCGTCCGTCCTTGATACATTCAGCGGGCTCGGTGCTCCTTGTCCAGTAGCGACAGCGTTGGGCAACTACGCGCCGGCAGCCGGGACAGCGACCGCCCCTCGAGCGTACGCCGCCCAGAGGCCGACTGCGCACGCGAGCGCGATCGTGCCCGTCGTCGCCAGCGGCTGGAACGACAGCAGGAGCAGCAGGGCGCACAAGGCGAGCATCAGCGTCTTGCGGCACGAAAAAAAAGAAAAAGAGATGAGAATGAGACTCAGCGGGGCTGGGGAGGGGTGGGGTGGGGTGGACGCCGCGACTCACCGTCAAGTTGCGCGCGATGGGCTGCTGCTGCGCGGCGTCCTTCGCGGCCGTGTCTTGCATGACCGCGGCCAGCGGGGCAAGCCTGCGCTTCATGACCGACCCTGGGCCGCTCGAAAGGCTCGAGGGAGTGAGCATCACGGGATCCACATCGTCCTGCAGCTCGTCTGTCTCGTGTTCATCATTGACTGCGCGACGTTTCCTTCTGCGGCGCTTGGGCACCGAGACCTGCACCAGAGTAAGTCCAGCGAAATCAGCGTGGACATGAGTAAACGCGCACCTTCTCGTCGTCGTCAGATCCACTCAGACTGCGCGGGCTAGGAGGTGCATGTGCCTCGCGCTCCTCCTCGCGCTTCTCCAGCTCCTTCTGCCGATTTTCCACCTCGGCTTGGCGCGCCTCCCACAGTTCAACGGCTTTGCGCATTCTCTCCCGCTCCTCCTTCCACTCGTCCCATCCAGTACGAACGCCAGCAACCTCGTCACGCAGCGCAGCGATGGCCAGCTGAACTTCGTCGACCCGCTTGTCCTCGACAACAGCAGGGGCAGGAGCGGCCGGTTCAGGGAGCGGCCGCGCCTCGAGCTCGACCACGCGTGCCTCGAGCCTCGCAATCGTCGCGCCCTGCGCCTCCATCGCCTCGCGCACGGCCTCGAGCGTCTTGGCCAGCTCGTCCGCCTTCTGGACCGCAGCAGCAGAGGCGCTGACGGTGCTCTGCGTCTCCTTCTCATGGTCCGACAGCGCCTGCAGCGCATCGTCCTTCTTCTTAGGCTGCAGCCTTGCGCGCGGCTTAGCCGTGCCGCGCCGTCGGAGCGACATGCCCGCGCCGATGGGCGGCGGCGAGCTGTCCGAGCCAGTCGCAGCGGCCGCTTCAGTAGGCGGACTAGACGGCGGGCTCGCCTTGAGCGGGGACGCCGGCTTCGGTAGTTGTTGCTGGGGCTCGTCGTTGCGTATGGCGCCCTTGATTTCTGCGGGCACCTGCGCGAGCGGCGGCGGCTCGTCCGGCCACCCGGCGTCGTCGTGCTGCTCGGGCGACGACTCCGGCGACGGCTCCTCCGTCAGCACAGGCTCGGGCGTCGGTGGTCGCTCGGGCTGCTGCGGGTGGTCCTCTGTCCACTGCCGTGTGCGGTCCGCCTTGCTCTCCTGCTCCTCAGTGTCCATAGGCAGCGGTTCGAGCGTCTGCGGGCCAGAGCCGGGCATAATAGTCGCGACGCTCCGCGCGTCGTCCTCGTCCTCCCCGCTCTCCAGCACGCGCGCGACCGGGCTCACCGCGCCGTCACGGCCATTCAATTGTTGTTGCTGGTGATGTTGCTGCTGCTGCTGGTGTTGTTGCGGCTGGATGATCTGGCTCTGCCGCAACATCTCGACCTCACGCCTTAGTGACCCAACGTCGTCGTCCGCAAGGGCCTTAAGCTTCTCGACGTGCGCCGCGAACCAGTTTTGCATCACGTCGATGCGCGATCTAAGCGCATGTAGCTCCTCGTCGCGTTCGCGCTCGCGCTGCAAGTCCTTCTCCTGCGTAGCCGGCACCGAGCCAGCAGAATCCTGGCGCTGTGCGGCCGGCGGTGGGGGCGGCGGCGGTAGCGCATGCGGATGCACGGGGAGCGCGCCGCCGAGGTGATCCTGGATATCGTTCATCGCCCCGGCGAGGTTATTCAGCTCGTTGGCCGTCTCGCGGCTCTTCTGCAGCTCGCTCTGCAGGCGCGAGAAGATGTGGTCGAACGACTTGGTCGTTGGCGGGCGCGACAGGCCGCCCATACCACCCATGCCCATGCCCATATTGTTCTGCTGCGCCGAAGGCGGCACCGGTCGGCGCTGCTGGAAGGGGTACTGGCCACCCTGCCCCGGCGACAGAGGCGGCGGCGCCTGGTGCGCGGACGCGCCGCCAGACCCTCCGGAGAATGCTTGCGAGAAGTGCTGCGCGTCCTCGGGCGAGAGGATGCATGTGCACCGGGCTGCGACCTTGTGGTGGATGATCGTCTTGTTGTCCTCGCCCACGATGTCAATGCCGAATTCCTAGACGCGCGCGCTATGTCATTCTCGTGTGGCAACGGCTGAATAGAAAGTGACCCACCACAATGTCATCAGTGTGAAGCTCGAAAGGCTCGCTCTCGACACCTTCGGGTGACAGGCGGATAGAGTTGATGAAGGTGCCATTGCTACTCTTGACGTCCTTAATCCAAATCTTCGAGAAGCGCGCACATGAGTACGCCGTCAAGAGTGTATGGATAAATCGTACCTTCCCACCCTCCTCCCAAACTTCCGCATGTTGCCTTGACAGGACTTTGGTGTCGAAATAGCCGTTGCGTTCGTTGGGAACGGTCTTTGCGCTCGTTTGGCGGCCAATCTGCGAGTCGCGACGTGGAGCAGCCATCGATCAATTGTGGTAGCACATGATGCGTCGTCCATTGAGTCAATGAGTGACAACAATGAGCAAGGTTGGACACAGGTTTAGATTGGGAGTATGGGACCGGTATCGACGCGGCACGACGTGTAGCATTTGTCGAAAACATCGCAATCGAGCGCACAGCACCATCCACATGGTCGAAGGGTTCAGACAGGCGTGGTGTTGGGTCAAGGTTGTTGAAAGCGCGTCGTGCCATGCGTCGAATACAACAGTCGCGGACAGGTCGTCGTGTGCAAATGTGCCGACGGTGAGCAGGGTCCCGCATCGTTGTTGACGAATGGAGCATGTATTGTCACGCCGTTGCAATGGAGTGAGTAGCGCCAGCGTGGTAATACGCGTCGCGTTGGATCGAGCGCGTGGCGTCGTCGAGCAGCGTGGCGCAGTTTGGATGTCGTTAATTCCGCGTGTCGCGCCAATGTGGACCAGTGCAACAGTCGCGGACAGTTGGGTAGAGGGTCGAGTATTCGGACGGGTTCCATGTCGAGTGGAAAGAAGCAGAGAAGAGCGACGAGCATTGCCATGTACGGGTGCACGACCGGGATACATAGTCATAGGAAATCCCGTGTTCAGAAGACGTTCAGCGCAGCGACCAGAGCGCGGGTACAGCGTAGCCATGAGGTAGTCAAAGCACCATCCCGCGGCGAGGAACAAGAGGCAGGCACCAGCGCGAACGACCGCATGCCAATGACCAAATTTGAATGCGAATCCGCGCGCAAAGTCGAAGTAAATTGAAATAAATATAAAAGCGAACAAGAGACCATCCGTCAGCAACTTCCAGGCACAAGATGCACCGTTCTGCTGACCTTTATGCGTTGTCCCAGAGAAATAACTTTGGGCGCGAACGTGTCATTCAGCGGGAAGAGCGCCAGCGCAGGGGCCGGGGCAGCGCCTGGGCCAACCATGGCTGCAAGCTGGACGTCACGGGTACGGTGCTAGGCGTCGTGGGCGTCGTGGGCGGAGTCGTGACTGAAGCGGACGTGGCGCTGGCGGCTGGTCACGACAGGGGCCCGGTGCGCGGGAGACGCGAGCGGAAACACACGCTCTGATTTCGGAGTTGGCCACTGTCTACCTGATGCCCGCTCCGCCGGACATTCGACCCCCTCGCCTCTTGCAGCCCGTCCGCCTGGACGTCTCACAGCTGGAAAGCGGTGCGGCAGCTCATGAGGAGAGATGAGCGGGGGATTAATGGCGTTTCTCACGCGTTCATCTCTCGCGCTGCCAGTATAGGGAAACTTGAAGGGTTGCCACAGGCGCTGCGCGGATGAACAGTGGCTGCCATCCTCGGTATTCTGCGTGGCATTCCAGTACTCTGCAGCTGCGCTGGCAAAGCTCATTGGCGTTCCCACGCTCAGGACTAAAGAGACGCGCGTCCCTGAGACAATGACTCCACAAATGAAGCTGCCTCCCTGCATCCTGACGGTCGAGAGCGCACTCCATGTACTTACATTGGTCACGTGACATTGGCTGCTGTATTACGGGCATGGTCGCGGAAGCTCTCAAAGAGGAAGCCACAGGGGCGTAGAAGACTGCATTCGAGATCCTAGAACGAGTTCTCTTTCCGTCCAGGCCGAGATAAGTCAGTAGATGGACCAACGTCTGTGATATGTGAAGCACCAGAGAGAAGCTCCATCCAGTTTAGACGACTCTCAGCGCGAAGAGTCCACTAACAGCACGTGACCCGCGCGTTCAGAACTTAGCCATCTGCTAATCTACGCCTTCCTCAACAATACGAAGATAAGACACTGAAATCCTTCTCGCCTCTCTGAAGCTGATCTAGTTCGTCTTTACAATTAGTGGGAACAGACTTGCGACAGCAGCTTACCCGCTGTGCAACCAACCAAACCGGCAGCAATTTTTCAGCACGGGTCGCTCTTCCCCTTCCCTACCACATCCTGAAAGCCAGGACTCGTAGTGATGCCCGTCTCTCCATCGGTTGTTTCACTGCCAGGAAGTGAGCAGCGACGAATGGCAGACGATAAGAGAGTCAATTTATATCAAGCTCCCTGAGCAATGTCGAATCCTTGCGGCAGGACAGCTGTCCGTGCAGCGGTACTGCATAAAGCTGGCGATACCCCTGAAATAACGCTCGAACTCGAGACCTGAATCGTTCCATGTCTATCGAGGCAACTGTCTCCCGCCGCTAGCAGACCGTCCTTGACCTTCGTATCCAGCTATAAAGCCCCCTTCCGAGACTCCAAACACAATTGTGGTTTCCAGGTGATTGTAAAGCTGAGATCTGTTGCAATACTTGACCGCTTATATCCCTTTTCCTCCGCAGAGTAAGCAGCCCGTGCGCGCTGGCCTCATCCCCGAGCGCGGTTTCCAGAGCGATAACCGCCTGCCAAGCAGCAAGCGGCCAGAACCCCTGAGAGCGCTCGAAGCGAGACGTCTAGGGCAAGCCCGGCTCCGCGTCTTCCTCGTTCACACTATTAACAATTCTAAGGTGTTGCACAATGCACAATTGGAATCGGAACACTCCACACTTCTGCATCTGATGAGCATGTGTTGCTGCTAGCAGAGCTGGACTTCAATGGCAGCCAATCTTCCAGAGCAGAGTAGCAGTGGAGCTCCAAGTCCGGCGCGTCGACCTTGAGTCGGCTTCTTTCCCCATGTGGCCACTTCCAAGTCAGCGCCCGGGTACTTACACAACGTCAAACGCAGCGTCAATCCGCCATGTGTCCGGCCCCGGTCTCTCCTGCCAATGAGACAATCCGGCCAGATATGGTGCTGTACGGTGTCTTTCTCATATTGGCATTGCTGTGGTAGTCCGTGGCGAGCGGCAGCCGCTACGGTTTCTGGATTAGAAATCGAAGCTGAGGTGTTTCAAGGCAACGGTCACGGTCACTGCGCCGGTTCCCGACCAGAAGACGAGGTGCGATAGCTGCACCTATCGGCGCGGACGGCGAATGAGGGTGTACATAGCGCCTGAAGTGGGCGAGAAGACCGTGACGCGTCGTCAGGTTGAATAGCCAAGTTCCTGCATTCGCATTAGAGCAATACCTTATGGAATCTCATCCCAGTCAGGGGCTTCGACACCTGCGCAAGTGTAGCGCACGTGTCCACCACCGCCACCGCGCAAAAAATTTCATCCATAACCAGTTTGGACCCTGAGGCTAATCGCTCAACCTGAAGTTGCGCCGTCGATCGCACTCCAAGTTGCAGGGAGAGCTGATCCGCATGATGCTGAGACTGACGACAGAAATGGAGAGAGACAGAGATAGCAGCTGCAATAGGCAATGCGCGTCTCGCCCTGCAACTCTCGTGAGCGATCGCCGCGCTGCCAGTGTGGCGGAAACTATCGCGTCGGCATGAGAGAGGACGAATGTAGGGTAATATTAGCGTAGTCCTCTGCATTCTTTCCTAAGAGCCAAGCTCCACAACAACTGCTACCGCAAGCTTGGCGAACTCGAGAATCTGGTCAAAGCTGAATCCCGGCACGTCGACTTGAGTAAAAAGAAAATTTATCAGATTTTCATTTTGAACTGCAGTATTCATGATAGACTAGACTCACCCGTGTCGTCGGGAGTGTGAATGTTGGGGTTTTCGGAACCGTTCTCAGCCTCGAAGGGATGTGCCGCCGGGTAGCCAGCCCTGGTCCACGAAGCATGGTCCGAGCAGCCGTAGCCACACTGCGTCGTTGCCGAGCCAATAGACAGATACTCGTCGACGAGAGACGCTAGGTACGCAGTGAGAGGCGCGTCGACGTAGTCCGTGACAAACGTGACGGCTGGGGTCTTTCCCGGCTGGGTGTACGCTGTGGCCTCGAGTGAGAAGAATGTCGCTTTTCAAAATAAGAGATGGTGCGCACCGGTCATGTCGAACTGGACCATCGCACGAACGGGGATCCCCGCGTCGGCGTACTTCGCCACAAGGTCGCTAGATCCCAGCAGGCCTCCCTCCTCCCCGGCATACCAGTGGAATTCGACTGGCACGCTCGGCTTGAATCCGTTCTGCAGGAGCGCGCGGTACGACTCGAGTAATGTAACCACACCGCTCCCATCATCATCGGCGCCAGGTCCACGCTTTAGCCAGTCTCCCCCAGTCGAGTCGAGGTGCGAGCCGAGGATAACAATTGGCGCACTGGGGTCGGCACCTTCAATCCGAGCAATGACGGATTTCTGGTAGAAGAGATTGGACGGGTAGTGATGGTAGACCTGGGTGACATTGACATCGCTCCTCCCTGCGTCGAGCGCGATACTAGAGACTGTGTTGTAGAGCGCTTCGGCGGCCTCCTCCCCAGATTCGCTGTGGAGGAATCGGTTGAAGAACTCCGTCAGCGGGGTGAGGTAGCTTTCCAGGTTCGTCGTGGAGAGATTTGCGATGAGTGAGTTGACGGTCGCCTGCTGCGAGATGGGTGGAAAAGAGGCAAGCAAACGATCCGCAGAGTTCTGTGCGGCAGCCACCTTCGCAAGCCGCTGGGCGTGGCCGGCCCACGTCGTGGTCACGTCGATGAACTTGACGTGCTTGGCCTGAAGCGCAAGTTTCCCCTCCTGCGTATACCAGACAGGCGGTTCGGTGTCGGAAAAGAGAAGCAGAGATTGACCAGGCTTCTCTACGGAGACCGGGGACGCGAAGATGCTAGATGCAAGCAGTCCGATGACAGCAAAGCTGGACTTCATTGTAGCAAGTCGGGGAAACGAGTGTAACTAGGTGGGGGTGGCCAGCCGGTGCCACGGTAAACCCAGCCTTTATAGATGTGGACGTCGAGGCCAGCAAGAATCTGATTCAGTGAGCCCGACGGTGACGGAAATCTTGCGGTGATCGTTCTGCTACGGATAACTGCGCAGTCTGATTGTCAACTGTCCACACCGCGAGTCTATTGCTACATCTTCGTAGTTCAGCAGGTAGAGGAGTATACCGTATCCAACAAAAGACTTACGCGTAGGCTCTGAGTTCCCTGGCATACTCGTCACCATTTTCCGCGAACTGGCATGGGACTCGGAACGTCTCAGCTGGCCATGCCTGCCGCACCAACTACTGCGCAAACGCCATAAGCGAGTTATAAGCGCTAAATCATGGTCGCCGCCACGAGCAAACACATTGAGAGCATGTGGGGAAGTTGATACGAGCACGGTAAGCGTCGGGCATGTAGACGCGGGCATGAAAATCTGGAGCATGAAAAAAAGCTTCGACATACCGACCACTGCAAGTCCAATTTATCCCCTTCCCAGGTGTAGTAAGCACGCCGAACGCGGGCGCAGCGGAATCTGTTCCATGTTCTTTCCACAGCTACGTGTCTGGACTCTGGCGTTCCGAGTCAGGGCGGGCGACGGGGTTGGGCATCCACGCGCCGGCGACCTCTTTGGAGTACGAGAGCGACATGCGCACACGAAAGCGCGACTGTGCTCGTCTTCGCCCCGCGGGTCCTTGCGTCGCGACTTGGTGTGGCGGAGGCCGCGTCACGTGGCCCGAGTTTACATCCGCCGCGGTTACTCCGACGTTTTACAACCGTCGCCAGGATGGCTTGCTTTTACGCAGTGAGCAGACCAAAGCCACAGCAAGCGCTGCCGCTCAGAACTACGCACTCCAGGTATATATAGGGCTGGAAACTGTGTCCCGGCATCGGCTCCCATTTGCGGCCTGCATCGAGCGTCCGAGTCCGAGCTTGACCAATTCAACGCCACGTCGACCGAGAGAAGAGGCCCATGGTTCTCACGAAACGGCGCGGTGTCGAGCTCGTGACTGCTGACGGCCATTCGAGCGGTCCGGGGACCAGCGCTCTATAAATGGGCGCGTGGCAGACGCTACTCCACGTATACCATGCGCTCAATATTCCTCTTGCCGGTGCTTGCGCTCGCAACCTCGACGTTCGGCCTTGTCTGGCGAGGCGCGGACATATCCAGCGTACCCGTCGTTGAGCAGGCCGGCACGACGTACAAGGACACCAACGGCGCAAGCGGCAAGTTCGAGGCCATCGCCAAGGCGCACGGGATGAACACCGCGCGTGTTCGTATCTGGACCGCCGGCCAGTATAATACCGCATTCGCGCTCTCGCTTGCCAAGGTCTACATCCTCCTTGCGCTGATCGACCATGCATTGACATTGTCCACAGAGAATCAAAGCGCAAGGCATGACGCTCATTGTGGACCTGCACTATAGCGACAGTACGAAAATTTCTTTTCTTATATATTCACGTTCTCAAGAACGTGACACTTGACACAGCTTGGGCCGATCCCGGCAAGCAAGCGATTCCTTCGGGATGGGGAAGCACACTCGACCAGCTGAACACCGCGATGTACGTCCCTACAGCAATTTCCCCTCCTCACGAAGCTCATTCAGTGCAAAGTTACAACTACACTCTGGTGTGTTTCAGTCTTCCAATCAGTTGCAGAGTCGTTCATGCAGGAATCCCAGAACGTCGTGAAACAATTCAACGCGCAAGGCACGCCCATCGACATCCTGCAGATCGGCAATGAAATCAACAAGTGCGTTCCCGGGGACATTCCTCCCGTCGTAACTCAGACATCTCAGCGGCTTGCTCTGGCCCGTCGGCCGCACCTCCTCCGGCTGGGACGCGCCGTCTCAGCTCCTGCATTCGGCGCGCAACGGCGCGAAGGACGGCGGATTCACCGGCAAAGTCATGATCCACCTCGCCGACGGCTGGAACTCCAGCGGCCAGAGCAACTGGTACAAGAGCATCCAAAAGCAGGGCGCCTTCACGTACGTCATCCTCTTTTCCTGCATTCATCCACCGGGAGTCCGTTGAATGCGACACTGTATGTGCCTGACAGGCTGTCCGACTTCGACATCATGGGCGTGTCATTCTGTACGTTCGCCGCTTTTCTTTTTCCTCTTCCGCCGCAGGCCCCATTCAAGTTGGTGATTGATGCTGGACCCGGACAGACCCCTTCTACGGCACATCCGCGACGCTCGCGAACCTGCAGAGCTCGCTGAACAACCTGGCCAACACGTACGGCAAGCCGATCATGGTGGCCGAGACCGACTGGCCCGCGACGGCGTGCAGCGTCACGCTGAGCGCCAGCTACCCCCAGACGCCCGACGGCCAGACGCAGTGGCTGCAGGCCATTGTCGGCGTACTGAACAAAGTGCCTAACGGGCTCGGCCAGGGGTGCGTCCCCCCTTTCCGCTTGAGCTCGAACGCCGAACCTCAGAGCTGACACCGGGTTGTAGATTCCTCTATTGGGAGCCCGGCTGGATCGGCAACGCCAACCTCGGCTCTGGATGCGGCGACAACCTGCTGGTGACGGGCACCGGCCAGGCTCGCAGCAGCTTTAAGTGCGTCGCGTCTCTGTCAGCCTCGTAGCTAGTTCTGACCCTGGCTTAGTATGTTCAACCTCAACTGAGGGTCGCGAACATGAAGGACGCCGGAATAAAGCTTTGCTGTCTGAACAGAACGAAATGTCAATTGAATTCTCAGGCACGCCCACGTGCAAGTGCCAGTGGCAGTCTCCGGATCTGCGCAGTGTGGCAGTGCTGCCCTAGTTTTTTCGGACTGGGAGCAGCGGTCACCGTCACTCGCACTTACTGCTGAGGGCATCTCCGTCTACAACATGCGGTGAAAACATGGAGAAATTGTCCCAGTGCATTCTGAGCCATAAAAGGTTATGGTGGGACTCGGAAATGATTCAGATAGTTTTCGGTCTCTGGGCACGCGTGAGCATCCGCAATCCGGGGCCTCAAACGGTGCTTCAGCCCATCGTCCGCAGACTGCGCGCGAGAGGAACGAGCAATTCCAGCATGACTATCTCACCGTCTCGTCCGATCGCGAGTCACACACAGTCTGCCTGGTGCCACGATCCCCGCGCCAGGGCGAAGGCGAAGACACTGGACAGCCCGACGCGGCAGGAGTCCCGTGGCGAGACCTTTGATTTGCCTCCTGAGACGGAGACGTCCGAGCGAGGATTCTCACGAGTCCAGAGCAGCTGCCACTGTCGCTCGGCGGCCCTGAGCCTCCAACGCGAAGCCCCCTACTTATCGGAATCCGCCCCCTTTCAAGTTGACCGATCACGCGGCCGATCGACAGACTTACTCATGATCAGGCTGCTGCAGTCTGAGTTATGGGTGTGACTGCCGCTGTGCTTGGCGACTCGGAGGAGTAATGTAATTTCCTCACGGCACTCGCGAGTCGCAAGGACCTCGAAAGGGTGGGAATCCGGGCACTTATTGCAATGAGAACTCATCCTCCGAGTCCTGCCGTCTGCCGGCACCTATCATTGCAATCTATGTACTGTACCTACCTGCTGAAAGACCCCTAAGTTGCAGTTGCGACGATATCGCTTGAGTTATTGTAATGTCGAATATCAGATCATATGGAAGCCACTCGGGACTCTGGCTCTCCTCCCAATGATTCTAAGGAGGTCTCCCCAGTTCCCACGAGCGGCCATGGAACGCTCCACCGCAACTCAGGCAGTAAATGAATCCAGCATTCGGATTCCAATCACCCAAGACCTTCCCCGGGCAGAAACCCTAGTCTCCTTTGCATCCTCTGTTGGAAGATAGTCGTTCCCAGAAACCCGCTACCTATTCTTATTGCAGAGTTGCTGTACAGTTTGATTGCCGGTATAATAGCTGGCAAGGTCCCCACGCCACGCGCCGGTACTGTAACAAAAAAAAGCACGCCACCGTCCGAGTCGTTGTCGTCTAAATTAATGATCCTCAACGCGGGGTTCCCGCTCAGGCGGCGCAGCAGCGCTGGCCTGGCACCTATTAGTATCACTGTGATCCTGCTTCGAAGGTCTCGGATATTCAAGTTCGGGGGCGTCCGGTTCGATTCATTATCATATACCATTGGGATATTGCGCATACAGTAAAGAGTCCAGGCTGAGTCCGGGAAGACATCAAGCGCGAGTCGCAGTCTGGTGGCGCCATCGTGAAGTCCAGTACAGTATGTAAGATTCATGGGATACTAGTAGTCCGCGGATCTGAAGATGCCCGACGGTAAGTCCTCGGACAGAGTTTCTGACGCGTGAGGAGATACCCGTCTAGACCCGATACAGGCGAGGGGGTACAGTGTACCTATGCGTGCTTCGGCCGGGATTGCGCGAAGAACTTCAAGTTACTGTATCATCATGGATATCATAATCCGAGCGGTTCGATCAGCTGGCTGCTGCAGATTCCCTGTCATGCGCGAGTCTCCGGATTATTAGTAACACCTTATGAAACGCTCATTGGATTCGCAGGATATTCAGGGAGGAGAAGTACGGTAATCCTCGACGGGAGGGTAAGGGGCGGTCGGAAGATGATTATGAAGGCCCCTCAGGCTCCCTGGGCAGAACTCAGACCACATGCCGAGGGCGAAGGATCCAGCACTAGATGCGCTCACGTCTCAGTGGCGTTGCTCATGATGGAAAATTGAGAGTCTGGCCCAGGCTGACACTGACACTGACACTGACACTGACGGATCCTCAGCTATGTACATCGTAGCTCATGTGGCTAGCGAGTGACTCGGAGCAGAACACCTCAGGCTCTGGTGACAATAACTCATACCACGCTGTACCAGAGTCTGAGTCTCAGCGCCCAGTGCAGGTCGGCACTGGTGACCCGGGATCCTCAGCTCAGCTACGCCTTAGTAGGAGCGCATGTGCTGGCAAAGACCGGCTGGCGGGGGACGCAGATTGAGCAGAATTTGACAATAGCTCATACCACGCTGGACTAGAATATCAACGCTCAGGTCAGCAGTGACGGATCCTCAGCTACTGTGGCAAAGAACTTACAGCTGGCGGGGGACTCGGAGCAGGATACCCCAGGCTCATATCGCGATCTACAGTTTGAGACGCGCCGGACTAGCAGCTTAGTGTGCAGCTTGGCAGTGACGGATCCTCAGCTACAGCGTGTCACGCCGTGCGTAAGGAAATGAGATAAGTAGTTTCGAATTCGATTAGCGCAGCACCGACTAGCTAGTGCAGCCTAGGCCTGACACAAGTATGGGAGACGGGTAACCAAGAGCGACGCGAACCAGACCAAACCAAACCAAACCAAGAATTTCATCGAGAGGGAGCCAATATGTAGATAGTCGAGATATACATCGAGCGCGCCGGGGAGTAATCAAAAACTCGAAAGGAGCGTGGGTGAGTCGAAAGAAATACAGCAGTAACGGTAGCATGCAAGAGAAGGGCGAAGATAGGCTAGGATGGGATAGGATGGGATGGGAGGGGGAGTAGGATACATAGCGAATACTGTAGATCAAACAGCTGATTTTGCCGCGTTCGCGGCGAGACTGTCGGATATCTCGGCGAGTGAGGCTCAGGCCTACTGAGCCTGCTGTTGGAGCAGCTGCTGCAGCGCGCGCTCGACGGCGGCCCAGCGCGCGCGGCGCAGGCAGCCCTGGATGACGAAGCCGCCGTTCAACTGCCCCATCCACATTAAGTATCTTCAACGCTCCACTGCACCCCGTGGCAAAGCAACGCACCTCGTTGATGAGCAGAGTGTGGTCGGGCATGATGGGCGCCATGAAGTAGAAGTACGCGACCGTCTTCACTTCCCCCTCTACCCCCTCTCTTTCTCCTTCTCTTTCTCTTCCTCCCTGTCGGCCTCCGCCCTCGTCCTTCCGGCCGGTCGAAAAATCAATCTTGGCCGCACCACTAACGATCTGGTTCGAGCAGATCCACGCATCGTGGCCCCACCGGCGCGCGGGCACGCTCGCGCCCACGCCCGCGCGGCGCGTCCACGCGCGCACGTACGGCATGCCGCGCGCGGTGTGCAGCGCCGCGCGGTGTGCGAGGCAGAGATCCGCTAGAGGGGTGCTTTGGAGCGACGCTTTGGTGAGCGCCGGGAGCGCCGCGGGCAGGATGCAGTTGTGCGGGTAGGATTCGAAGTCTGCTGCGAGTCAGTGGCGGGAATGTGGAGGAGAGTGGAGGAATATTATAGAGAAGGGGATCAGGATGGATGGCGACGGCGACGGTGGTGGTGGTGGTGGTAATGGGCTGAGACGTAAGCAGGCGGCGGCGGCGGCGCAAACAGGGGAGAGGACGCGAAAGAAAGATAGACGGCACTCATGCATGCACGCTGCATGTGGGACAGCCGTGCACCGTGCGCGGTGATGACGCGAGGCACAACGGCGGCGGCGGCGGCGGTGCGGACGCGGGGAGGGCGATTGGGCGACGCGAATCATGAAAATAAACGGCGACTGAATGCTTCGGGCGCGGCGGGGAACAAACGGCAGGCACGGCGGGGAAGATTGGCGCGTCGGCGAATGGGGAACGAAGAACGGCGCACGGCAAACTGGACACGAGGCACGGAGGACGCACCGGGGTTCTTGGTGTGCGCGGTGAGGATGGGGCGCATCGACACGGCGGACATGAGCCCGACCGTGTGCCGCTCATCGCGCGCCTCGTCCGCGCATGCCGCCTATCACACACACTAGGGCGTCAGCTCCCTCGTCCACATCCACTCTGCATACTGCACTCGCACCTGGACAAGCCACATATACAGCACGTCGCCCGTACTGACCCAGCGCGCGCCATCCGGATAGCGCGCGCGCACGTCGCGCTTGACGGAGGCCGCGAGCCGCTCGACGACGCGCCGGCCGAGAAAGAGCGCGCGGTCCGCCGCGCGGTGCCAGAGGTACTCGTACCCCACGCGCGCGGCGAGCGCCGCGACGCTGCGCGCGGACACCGGGACGAGCTCGCGTTGGAGGTCCCTGAGTAGTTCCGAGTCCTTCTCGTCATCTTCATCTTGCTGCTCGCGTTTTTCGTTGGGGGGCGAGGAAGGGGCGCTGTTGAGCGCGTCGAGCGCGGCCTGGAGGATGTTGGTCGGCGCGAAGGGCGGCGGGGTCCATGCGCGGCCTTCAAGTTGTCGGGAGAAGGCGAAGGAATAGCCGATCAGCTCAGCCCGATCGGAAGATGTACTGTATGCACCGGGACGCACCGTGCAGCTCGGCGTCGAGGTAGCGCGTGAGCGCGCCCTGGCCCGTGCCGTCCAGCACGCCGTGCGGCGCCGCGATGCCCACGCCTGCCGTTGCTTAGAGGTGGAACGAAGGGATGGCGGGATGGAGGAGACGCACAGGTATAGTCCGCAAACGCCGTGACGTGTATACTGAGGATCGGCTGGCGCGTCCTTGCGAGCGTCTTGAGCGCGCCCGCCGTGTCGCGGTGCACGAAGTACTTGTACGCCGGCGGCTTCAGCGTGCACGCGTCGTCCTCCCCCATCCTTCCCTCCCCTTTCTCCCCTTTCTCCCCGTTCTCCCCTTGCCACATAGAAGGCAAGCAGACGCCCGGCATCGCAGTCCGCGTGAACCGCAGCCGCTCGTCGCGCGGGTCGAGCGGGCCGAGGGGGACGCGGACGGCGTATCCGCTGTGCGCCGCGGAGTATTCCACAGAGCCCGCGAGGAGACGCCACTTCTCGACGACGCGCAGCGCCGCGGCGCGCAGGGCGTCTGCGTCGAACGATGAGGAGGGGCTGGGGCGGAGGACGTAGCCGAAGACGGAGAGCGAGGTCTCCGTGCCCGCTTGGTCGATGCTGCTCAGCGGGACGAGGAGCGACATGAGAGACGGTAAGGTGAGGTGGGGAGTGTATGCGGTTGGGGAGAGGGTGAGGCTGAGTGAGAGAGAGAATCTGCACGTCTAGATCTACATACATACAATGGCGCCTTGTTTGTCGCGTGCGAATGTGTGTGTGTGTGTGTGAGCGGCCGGAGGAAGACGAGGGAGGCGCTTCAGGATCACAGCTGCCGTGTCACTGTCCGAGTCTGAGTCTGATGCAACGCGTCACGCTTCCTTCCCTTCCGTTCTTACTGTTACACAATCAATTCAGTTATGGCGGGAATGCTCTGAATCTGATGCCTCTTATCTGCTGTTAGCCGCCGTGCCTCGTTCAAGTCCGTCCGGCGGAGAACACCTGCATTCAGTCAGTGGATCAACCCCGTTGAGTAAGTACACACTGACTACGCGCGGCACACTCGTTCGAGAATCAGGACAGAGAGTGTTGGTACCGATCAGACTCAGCCTCGGCCGCGGAGAACCTGCACATTGGATTTGGAATTGGAACGGCAGGCCGAGTGTATCCATCCCCACGCCGAGTGACATGCATATTGCTAGCGCTCCCTGAGACGCTGATGGAAGTTTTTGACACCGACACCGTCTTCTTTCCTCATGCCTTCTTTGCCGGACGGCGCCTCTCAGGGACGTCTGCCCAGAAGTCAGAAGTCTGCGTAACGTATATAACGCCGCGCGCCGGCCCACCGTGTGCCCCGCCCCGGCCAAGGCGTTCTTACTCCCCCCCACCGTCCCAGCCGCCGTCTCCACCCTTCCTTCTTCTCTCTCTCCTCGTCTCACCTCCTCGCTTGCACCCGCTTGCTCGCCTCGCACGCCTGCTCGCTACAAACTCACCTCGCCTGCTCGCTCCAAGCTCACCTCGCCATGTCCGCCTCGCTCCCGCCGCCCTCGCCCGCGCAGCCCAACCGGCCAGTGGCATTCCCGCCCGGGTTCCCGTCGATCAACATGACCGTCGGCGCCGTCGTACGTCCTCTCCCGTGTTCTCTCAGCGCCGCCAGGTGTCTGAGCGCTGAGACTCTGGCGGCTGAGAGCCACCCGCTCTGTTTCTCCGCTAACCCCACACCGCGGCAGACGATCTCAACCTGGGCCTCAATCTTCACCTTCGGCGTCGTCTGCGCGGCAGCGTACATCTACTACCTGCAGTTCCCGCGCGACCGGCTGTGGTTCAAGATCCTCGCGGGCGCAATCTGGTTCGTCGCGCTCGTCGACACGGCCGCCAACCTCGTCTGGGCGTACGAGTGGACCGTCACGCTCTGGGGGAGCATTCCCGGCGCGGGGCTGTTGCCTTAGTGAGTCTTGCGCGCGAGCAATGCGGGTATCGATCGAGACTCCGCGTTGCGTGCGGTTGCGATTGGGAGCTCGCGCCGGACACTCGCTGACGCTCGTGTCTCGCCCGCAGTGCGTTCTACATCAACATCTTCTGCGACGCGACGGCGACGAGCATCACGCAGCTCTTCTACGCCTGGCGCCTTTGGCTCATCTCCGGCGGGAACTACATCCTCTGCGGCGCCATCGTCCTCGCAGCCTTTACCCAGCAGAGTGCGTTCCTCTTTTCCTCCTGTCTTTCTCATCCTTCCCATTCTCTTCCCTTCCTCGTCTTTTCTTTTCCAATTCCCTGCCACTACGTTTTGCGTGCTCCGCCGTTCGTTTCTGTCACTGCAATGTTTGGCGCCGTTCCTCAGGAGTTCCCCGTTCGCCGATTGGCGCGGCCTATCCGCTCCTTGCCCCCATGCGTTCCTGTGCTCCGGCACTTGCACCGTTTGGGCGAATGGAATTTGCAATCTGCAAGTGAGGCCGGAATGACCGTTTTTGGCATCCTACCCTCCGCTCGCACCACCATCCTCCGCTCGCACTCCAATGTCCCTCCGCTCGCCCTGCCGGACTCACCCTGCCGGACTCGATGCTGACCCGCTTTCTCTGCAGTCGTCGTGATCTGGGCGCTGAGCGTGTGGGGCCGGCATAACGTCCTCTTCGCCGACCTCGGCATCGTGCTGTACGTCCGTTTGTTTTCCTGCTTGTTTTTCGCCCCCCTGTCTTCTGGTGCCAGTGGGCGTTTGTCTGGAGCGCGCGCGAGTGGTGGTGGTGCGCGCGCGAGTGCTCAGAGATCGCGCTGACGGCTGCTCCGCGACCGCGCTGCTGCTCCACCCCCGCTCCGCTCGCTACCGCCCACCTTCGTCGCCGCGCTCGCTCTTGCCCCACCTTCGTCTTCATGCACCCTTCTACTGTCGCAGTTCGCTGACGCCCGCCCTCACGCAGGCCCGGCGCATACGGCTGGCTCATCGCGGGCATCATCGGCGACACGATCATCAGCCTGTCCATGTTCTACTACCTGCGCCTCAAGACGCGCGACACGCCCTCCACGTCCAAAACGTGCGTTCCTCTTCTCCGGCACAGCGCGGCCACCGTCTGCTTGGCTGTAGCCTGCGACCTTCGCGATGATGCTGACGCCCCGCGCGCTGCAGGACGTTCAACGCGATCATCTCGCGGACGGTGCAGGCGAACGTCTTCTCGCTCATTTCGCAGACGCTCACCTTCGTGCTGTTCAAAGTCAACGCCGGCATGTTCTTCTGTGCGTCCTTTCCGCGCTTCCCTCCATCTTTCCTTCCTTTCGCTGACCTTGCCTTCTCTCTCGCTGTTGCTCGCTGTTGCTCGCTGTTGCTCGCTGTTGCTCGCTGTTGCTCGCTGTTGCTCGCTGTTGCTCGCTGTTGCTCGCTGACGCTCGCTTCGCTCGCGCTCGCCAGTCCTGAACGACGTCGTGATGGCCAAGGTGTACGCCTTCTCGCTCCTTACTTCCTGTGCGTCGGCGTCGTTCCTTCCTTTGCTTTCGACGATGAATGGGAAGACTGATTGGGTGCGGCTTGGTGGTGGTGCAGTGAACGCGCGGCGCAGCTCGACCGCGCTCTTCAACCTCTCCAAATCCGTCACCTCGACCGGCGCGGGCGCCTCGAACGGCATCTCGCTCGGCCAGACCACCTTCGGGCACACCAGCGGCCGCCGCGGCGGGCCTGTTGTGCGCATCACGTGCGTCCTTTCCTTTCCTTTCCTGCTTCCACTCCCTTTCTTTCTTTTCCCTGCTTCCACTCCCTTTCTTTCCTGCTTCCACCCCCGTTCTTTCCTGCTTCCACCCCCTTTCTTGCCTTTCCCTGCTTCCACACTCCCTTTCATGCGGTGCTCTGGTGCGGGCGCTGACGCACACGCGCGTGCAGCGAGACGATCGACGTGCAAACGGAACACGACTACGCCTACTCGCCGAGCTCGAAGGCCGAGATCGACTGGGACGCCAAGCACACGCAGCAGAGCCAGTCCGACGTCCGGCTCCCGGACGGCGCGAGCGCGGTATAACCGCCGAGCCGTCTCACGGCCCTGTTGGATGCTGGCCGGACTAGGAGGACACACCCCAAAGGAGGACACGTCCTCCTCGTTGCGGGGGGCTAGAAAGTATTGGTATTGCTTTGTATAGTGTACACTCCATTCTTGGATGTGGGAGGGACTCGGAGGCATGTCGGAGTCACATCGAGATCATGAATGAAAGTCTAAGAGCATTTTTGGGATACCCCTCCATCTTGAGCTTGATCGTCGAGCGTTCCCAGTTTGCAAGTGCTTGCTCCCACTTGAGGTTCTCACTGAGTCTCAGTCCGTGCTGCACGTTGAGACTGAGCTCGAGATTCTCAAGGCCGCCCGCATGCGCGCGCGATTCTCACATCGACATCCTGATCATCGCGCGCACATGGGGGCTCGACGGCGTCTCGCAGCCCCCGGCACGGCTGCTGTCGGCCGCACGACGCCTCCTTCAGAGTCCACGTTCCTTCCTCTGTCGCACTCGGTGCCAATGTGGCCGCTTCCTCGTCCTCGGCCACATTGATGTGTATGGCATTATTGCGACCTACGTCACTCCTCTCTGATACCAGTGTGCGCCCGCTAAGTTGAAAGTTGAGGATCATTGCTTCAGCCTCGAACTCAACGTCACGGTGCAGCCTCTGAGTGCTTCCTTGCAGATTGCAGCCTCTAACTTAGATTTGGGCCGACTGCAGCAGCCTCTGAATGAGATCTAAGCCGACTGCAGCCTCAGACTTGGCCGACTGCAGCCTCAGACTGGGTGCAGTATGACCATGGGCACGAGGGATGCAGAAGGACCGCCCTGCGCCCGCCGGACGTTGGCATGGCAGTGACTAGAGAACTCAGGCTTGAATGTGCGGGTGCGGGTGCGAAGGGTCCTGTACATCGGCTGTTTTGCCGCTTTCGCGTGCAGTCAGGGACTTAAAGCACTTCGGCTTATTTTTGGTGACCTAGGAATTCAGGCAGTCAGGGAAGCAAGCCGACTTGCAACGTGTGCACAAGGCGACGCAGATACAGGCTGTGGAGATGCTGCCGACTCAGACTCAGACTCAGAGGTGGAAAGTTGTCTTCTAACAGCACCTGGATGTTCGTATGGCCCGACCGGCGACTTGACGAGGGGACAGGGGGGGACGCCAGCCGGAGATGCGCCGTGTGCGAGCGGCTTGGACGTGACGCCCGCAGAACGTGCTCGAGACGCCCCCAGAACGCCCGGAGAACGTGCTGAAGGCGCCCGCGGGACACTGACACAGGCGGTCTGAGGATGCTTGCTGTTAGCGATTGCGAACTCACCTCTACGTCGCTCGTTCGGGCCCACAGTCACGACTGACCGCGCGACTTGGAGTCCGACTCCAACGCGCAGCCCTGGCCGTCCGACTCCAACGCGTGAATTCGGTCCCCGACGCCCATTGGAAAGCGCGTTCATTGCTCAACCCTCGGGGAGAACGCGTCTGCATCATGATCAGGCCGGCGTGACGCGATTGCCACCCATCGATCGAGCGTTCCTGGGCGAGACGCGCATCCCTGCCTATTACAGCTGCTGTCTCTGTCGGTCTCAGCATCAGTGCCGCTTGTAACTTACCTATGCGGATCTGCCAGCGCCCGCACTGCAACTTGGAATGCGATCGGGAGTTACAGAAAGTTTGTCAGAAACGACTTTAGCGATCAGACTGAGGGTGGCAGGGTCCAAACTAGTTGTGGATGGATTTTTTTGCGCGGTGGCGTCCGGAGGAGGACTCGAAGCCTGAGTGACAGTCGGATGAGAATCCTCCTCCGGATGAGTCGAGGTGTAGTAGTTCTAATGCGAATGGACTCGGAGGAACTTGGTCATTCAGCCCGACGCGCCGTGCGGTCTTCTCGTCCATTTCCACTGCAGCGGTCCGCGTCGATACAGTAGCTCCAGCTATCAGTTCTCAACTTCTGGCCGTTTCGGCGCTGAGAATTACTTGCGGAACCGGCGGTGCATGGAAGCACCGCCATTCCGAGACGAAGCTGCAGCACCCGCTCTCCACGGACAACTACAGCGGCCAATATAAGAAAGACGCCGTACCGTATCTCCTCATCCTGCGATGGCCGGATTGTCCCATTGGCAGAAGCGACCGGGGCCGGACACATGGCGGATTGACGCTGCGTTCGCCGTTCAATGTGTAACAGCTGCAACTTGAGTACCCGGCGGGCGCTCGTTGACAGTTGTTGGGGAGACAGAAGCCGGTGTCGGGAATTGGACTTAGTGCTACTCTCGGTCTGCAGAAGATTGGTTGCCATTGGACTTGAGTTCTGGGAAGTGGTAAGTAGGAGAATGATGCTCGCGAGTCACATCATGTGTGTCAAATAGTGTAGCACCAGTTCGAGTAACGAAGACGCGGAGCCGGCCTTGCCCTAGACGTCGGACGCGTCCCCACTCCAAGCGCCCTCAGGGGTTCTGGCCGCTTGGCCGGCGGTTATCGCTCTGGAAACGGCGGTGAGTGAGGCCGCCGCGCATAGGCAGCTTACTTGGCGAAGGACAAGGGATATAAAAGGATATATTAAGAGTTGCAGGATTTAGTCCTCATGAGACTGGTCGGGGAAGTTCATACAGTATGTCCGGGAGACACTGGCCACGTGCATGGACACGATTCCTGGCAATATGGGCTCATCTGGTAATTTAATTTCTTGTGGTGCTGATGTTGGGACTCCATACTGGCGCGCAAGCAGGGTCCCGCGATAGTGCTACCCCCACATCTGTCGCGTACCCATGAAATCGACGTTGCTCAGGAAGTTTGATATTCATTCTCTTGTCGTCCGCCGTCCGTCCGAATCGCTATGCACTTGCCAGAACCTGTTACAGCTAATAGCGACAAACGGGAATTACTGCATGCCCTGGCGAATTGACGCTGTGAGGTCTCAGGAGTAGCGACCTGTGGAGAATCATTGCTATCATTCTCGATCAGCGGGTAATAAGCCGCAGAGAGGCGTCAGTCAGATCATTTCCCAAGAGACGAGAACATTTCAAATATAGCATCGTATCGATGAGGCGGAAGAAGGAGGCAGCTTTGCAGACTGGTGGGCTTAGTATTGTGACCATCGAATCGTCGGTCACGTGCTAACATAAAGGAAACCAGTCACGTGCTGTATTCCGAAAATAAGTAATTCAAGAAGGACACAGTAGGGCTTCGTTCTAGTGATTTAAACAGCTCAAAAGTAGCCCGGCCTCTTCGGAGACTGACTGATTATCCGGACAGGCTGCTGCCAGTGGAGGCGAAGGCCAAGGGACCGTCTGTCCGGCGGAGGGCCACGGTAACCAACTCCGCAATCAGTTCGTGTTTCAGCTCGCCTGCGCACCCGGCACCTGTTGTGACCAGCCGCCAGCGCCACGTCCGCTTCAGTCACGACTCCGAGTCCAACCTCGACGGTCACGACGCCTAGCACAATACCCCTGACGTCCAGCTTGCAGCCATGGTTGGCCCAGGCGCTGCCCCGGCCCCTGCGCTGGCGCTCTTCCCGCTGAATGACACGTTCGCGCCCAAAGTTATTTCTCTGGGACAACGCATAAAGGTCAGTAGAACGGTGCATCTTGTGCTTGGTAGTTGCTGACAGATGGTCTCTTGTTCGCTTTTATATTTATTTCAATTTACTTTGACTTTGCGCGCGGATTCGCATTCAAATTTGGCCATTGGCATGCGGTCGTTCGCGCTGGTGCCTGCCTCTTGTTCCTCGCCGCGGGATGGTGCTTTAACTACCACATGGCTACGCTGTACCCGCGCTCTGGTCGCTGCGCTGAACGTGCCACCTTTGTGAACGGTCTTCTGAACACGGGATTTCCTATGACTATGAATCCCGGTCGTGCACCCGTACATGACAATGCTCGTCGCTCTTCTCTGCTTCTTTCCAGTCGACATGGAACCCGTCCTAATACTCGACCCTCTACCCAACTGTCCGCGACTGTTGCACTGGTCCACATTGGCGCGACACGCGGAATTAACGACATCCAAACTGCGCCACGCTGCTCGACGACGCCACGCGCTCGATCCAACGCTGCGCGTATTGACACGCTGGCGCTACTCACTCCATTATGACAGCGTGACAATAAACGCTCCGTTCGTCAACAACGATGCAGGACCCTGCTCACCGTCTGCACATCTGCACACGACGGCCTGACCGCCCCTGTTGTATTCGACGCATTGGAACAACGCGCTCTCGACAACGTTGTTACGACGCCACGCTGGTACAAACTTCGACGCTTTGGACGGCGCAGTTCGCTCGATTGCAATGTTTCAACGAATGCTACACGTCGTGCGGGGTCGATACCTACTCTTTTGACGCCCTGGACGGTCCCATACTCCCAATCCAAACATGTATTCAACCCTACGCATTTTTTTCTTTTATCGACGCAACGGACGGGTCTTCGATTGATTCTTCCATCCATCGATGACTGCAGCAAACGAGCGCAAAGACCATTCCCATCCAACGGAACGGCTGTTTCGAGGCAACAAGCGGAGGTTTGGGAGGGGGAAGGTAAGGTACGGTTTATCCATGAAGTCTTGACGGCGTACTCATGTGCGCGCTTCTGAAAGATTTGGATTAAGGACGTCAAGAGTAGCAATGGCACCTTCATCAACTCTATCCGCCTGTCACCCGAAGGTGTCGAGAGCGACTATGAGATCTCATATTTCATCACAGATGTCTTAGACATGCTTGCTGACGTCTGCCGGCTGCTCGGCATCGAACACCAAAGTGAGATGACGCCTAGAAACCCGAGGACGCGTGTCCTGGCGGCGCTGGCGTCGGCAATTGATCGAACTTGGCAAGAGCGTGGACGGTCGCCACCTTTGACGGAACACATTCGGCTTACGTCGAGTACTGCATGCTTCTCTGAAGTGTTCCTCAAGCTTGTCGAAACCGCTAAGGAGGAGAAGCGCGTGGCCTTTTGAGCTTCACACTGATGACATTGTGGTGGGTCACTTTCTATTCAGCCGTTGCCACACGAGAATGACATAGCGCGCGCGTCTAGGAATTCGGCATTGACATCGTGGGCGAGGACAACAAGACGATCATCCACCACAAGGTCGCCGCCCAGTGCACATGCATCCTCTCGCCCGAGGACGCGCAGCACTTCTCGTAAGCATTCTCCGGAGGGTCTGGCGGTGCGTCCGCGCACCAGGCGCCGCCGCCTCCGCCGCCGGAGCAGGGTGGCCAGTACCCCTTCCAGCAGCGCCGCCCGGTGCCGCCTTCGGCGCAGCAGAACAATATGGGCATGGGCATGGGTGGCATGGGCGGCTTGTCGCGCCCGCCGACGACCAAGTCGTTCGACCATATCTTCTCGCGCCTGCAGAGCGAGCTGCAGAAAGCCGCGAGACGGCCAACGAGCTGAATAAACTCGCCGGCGAGATGAACGATATCCAGGATCACCTCGGCGGCGCGCTCCCCGTGCATCCGCATGCGCTGCCGCCGCCGCCCCCGCCGCCCGCTGCGCAGCGCCAGGATTCCGCTGGTTCGGTCCCGGCGACGCAGGAGAAGGACTTGCAGCGCGAGCGCGAGCGCGACGAGGAGCAACATGCGCTCAGATCGCGCATCGACGTGATGCAAAACTGGTTCTCGGCCCATGTCCAGAAGCTGAAAGCCCTTGCGGACGACGACGTTGGGTCGCTAAGGCGTGAGGTCGCAATGTTGCGGCAGAGCCAGATCATCCAGCAGCAGCAACAACTACAGCAGCAGCAACATCAACAACACCAGCAACAGTTAAACGGCCGGGACGGCGCAGTGAGCCCAATCGCGCGTGTGCTAGAGAGCGGGGAGGACGAGGACGACGCGCGGAGGGTCGCGACCATCATGCCTGGGGCAGGCTCGCGGCCGCTCGAGCCGTTGCCGTTGGACACTGAGGAGCAGGAGAGCAAGGCGTACCGCACACGGCAGTGGACGGAGGACCACCCGCAGCAGCCCGAGCGGCCACCGACGCCCGAGCCCGTGCTGACGGAGGAGCCGTCGCCGGAATCGTTGACTCGTCGTCTAAGCAGTACTACAACGCTGGGTGGCTGGACGATCCGCCGCCGCAGGTGCGGGTGCCCGCGGAGATCGAGGCGCCATACACAACGACCAGCTGCAGCTGCAACTGCAACAGAGCTCGGCCCCTCCGCTGATCAACGCCACCGCGACGGGCTCGGACAAATTGCCGCCGCCCACCGGCGCGAGCGAGGCGCAGGGCACCATTGCTGCATCTGCTGCTGCGGTCCAGAAGGTGGACGAGTTGGCCAAGATGCCCGATGCCCTGCGCGAGGGGTGATGGAGGCACAGAGCGCGACGATTGCGAGGCTCAAGGTCGAGCTCAACGCTCGGCTGCGCCTGAACCGTCCACTCCTGTACCTGCTGTTCTCGACTCGACGAGATTCAGCTAGCCTCCGTCGCGCTGCGCGTGGAGTTCGCTAGCGACGCACCAGTTGGAACGAGTGGAAGTAGCAGCGGGAGAGGATGCGCAGACCTTGAAGCCGCTCCAAGTGAGGTCTAAAGCCGGCAGAAGGATGTGGAGGAGCGCCAGGAGGAGTGCAAGGCTCAAGCGCCGCCCAGCTCGCGCGGTCCGAGCGGGTCTGACGGCAACGACGAGAAGGTGCGCTTTTGCTCTTCCTGTCGCGCCGGGTTCACCGGACTGACTATTGCGTAGGTCTCGGTGGCGAAGCCCGCAAAGGGATTTGAAACGGCGCGCATTCAACTACAAATGCGAGACAGACGAGGTCCAGCGCGATGTGCACCCTGTGATGCTGAGAATGTCCAGCCTCTCGAGTGGTCACAGGACCGTCATGAAGCGCAGACTCGCGCGCCGTCGTGCTGGACACCGCCGCAAAGGACGCCTCGCAGCAACAGCCAGTCGCATGCAACTCGACGGTACGTTGCTGCGTCTACCCACCCCATCCCTTCCCGGCCTTGCTGAGTCTCATTCTTATCTCTTATTCTCTTTTCGTGCCGCAAGATGGTGTTGCTCGCCCCTTTGCGGCCTGCTGCCCCTACTGTCGTTCCAGCCATTGGCGACGACGGGCGCGGTCGCGTGCGCATGTGCAGTCGGCATCTAGGCAGCGTACGCCCGTGGGGCCGTCGCTGTAACGGCTGCTGGCGCGTACTCTCTTTTTCCTTCCTTTCCCCCTTTTCCGCTGGCTCTCCTTTGATTCTTTCATGTCCTTTTGGGCCTTTACTTATCCTCAATTTGCTCACGACCCATGAATATTTTCACTTGAAAATCTGCCTGTCGCCATCGACGAGCTTCTTCAACAACCCATTCCTCCACAGGGAATCCGGTGATGAGGCTGCCGTCTCGTTCTCAACACCGTCACTAGCATCACTCTCGACGCAGGGCGGACCGACGTCGCCGTCACCCATGTTTACCACCACTACCCATCCAACCTCTTCTACCAGAAATCCATCATTACTCGAATTGAAATCCCACCGCACCCATCGTCATCTTCAGCTCGCACCTCCACTCGACTGGCGGGGACTGGCTGGCACGTGGACCGGTGCTGACGATGATGGCATCGCTAGCGGTGTCATTACGCTCCTCGCGCGTACCGCGAGCTCCTGCAGAACCGCTTCCATCCCAGCCTGCCGGTCGAGTTCCACTTCTACATGGACGGGAAGGCGGCCTGCTGGGATCTAGCGACCTTATGAAGAATACGCCGATGCTAGGGTGCCCGTTCGTGCGATGGTGCAGTTTGTCATGACTGGTGCGCATCATTCTCATCGTTGGAACATGCGACATTAGCCTCACTCGGGGCCAAAGTGTAGGCAATACCCGAGCAGTCACATTTGTCGTGGAGTACGTCGATGCATCTCTCACTGCATACCTGGCGTCTCTCGTCGCTGAGTATGTGTATATCGGCCCCGCAACAACTCAGTGCGGGTACGGCTGCTCGGATCGTGTTGGCTGAACCTGGACTGGCTACCCATGTGCACATCCCCTTGAGACTGAGCACAGTTTCCAAAATCCCAATATTGACCCTCCCAACGACACAGCTTATCTGACATAGTTCCTGTTTCCCAAGTCGACATGCCTGGAGTTAGCTTCGCCAGAATGCTCGAGTTCACAAAGCTTGCGATAGCAGTCGTTGGTGAGCTCAACTCCTACAAGCAGTGCGGGGAGCTACGCCAACACCCCACATTGGTTCACTCCAGGAAAGTGCATGAATGCTCAGAATAATGCAGTGCAATATCGCCCTTTTTATCAGGAGTGTGTGCGAGTTGCGGGCCGCGATCAACATGATGATTTACACATCATCTCCCTTGCGGGAGAGGGCGGGACGATCGACGACGGCCGGAGAATGTATATAAGGGCCGCGGCAATGCTCTACACGATGCATCCACCCCCAAAATCGGTCCTCCCTCATCGATATCGAGATGCAAGACATAATTATGAGCGAATCCAGCACCCCGGCGAGCCAGCCTGCATCTACCGCTCCCACACCCATCACTTCTCGCAAACCTCAGGGTCCCAGATGGCATCCATACTTGCGCCCGTCTCCGGAGAAGCTCACTCGGGAGGAAGCAGAACGCGAGCTGGGCCGGCTTCTTCAGATGACTCCGCCGCGGTTTCCGTCCGCGCAGCGCCAGCGCGAGGAATCCATGCGCCGACTACTCGCCCATCTTCAGGCGATGCGCCATGCTTCCACGGCGCGAGATGGGGATGTTGACAGCCTCGAGCAGCTCATGGGAAAGCTTGAAACGTAATGGGAATCAGAATGCAGGATGCAGGGCATTGACCGGGGTCTATTGTGCGGGACGCATTGTCACAATTGATCCCGATTTTCTATTGTATGTACCAGCTGCGTACGGCGAAGGTTCTATGATTCAAAGAGACTTTGGCTACTCATCGTCTTCGTTAGAGAAAAAAGGACTGAGCCGCGGTGTTCCAGCACAAAGATGCATTGTTTGGTACCGGCCCGGCTGATCCGACGTGGTCAATAAGAACCCGCGCGCCGTCGGAGTTGCGCAGTCGTGGCTAAAGCATCTCTTGGCCTCTCACCAGCTTCATCCCCCGTGCCCTGGCCCGATATGAGCAGACCCTGTCTGCAGCTTACTATCTCGGTCTTGGCCGCCTTCCTGGGCTCACTCGTGGCGGTCGTCTAGCACCAGGTCCCCACGAATGACTACAACCTCGCGGGGCCGTCAACACCCTTGCCATCGCAGCCCGTGACGTTCCCGTCCGCCATCAAAAGGCCACAACCGCACGACCACGAGCATGGGCCATACGTCGCCGGTAAATACGAGGATCCATTCGCGCTCACTTGGAGCAATATGTCGACCCGAACTGCTTACTCGGCGTCCTCGTCGTCCTCGCCCCCGAAATCATCCAGATGGCTGGTACATCTTCCTCTGCCGTGCGTGGAAGAATGGAGCGGACGCGTGACACCATCAACAAACTCAGCAACATCGCTGTGTGGTTCTTTGCCCTGGACACCGCTCAAGTCGCCATCGAGCTCCTTCCTTCCTTCAAATGGTCTACCGTCCGCGGAATACTTCACGGAATCGTCAATCGAATGGAGTTATTTGTCTACTCTAGCATCTGCGGCGCCCTTGTCTATACGGAGCTCACTCATCCAGGGCTGGTTTGGTTCAGCTGGCGTGACGCGTGCTGCTGGCCCGCGATTATGTACGCACTCTTCTTCCGCCCTTGGGAATGTGTGCCGCTCCCCATCGACCCCCTCGCCGGCCTCTTCTTTGTCATTGGCCATGCTCGTCCCGAGCACGCCGCCGTCAGTCCGCCCTTTGCTGCGCTCGTCACCGCGGGATGGTGGGCGATATCAACCAGCGTGAAGATTTTCACTAGAAGAACAGCTGCTAGACGCACAGCTGCTCCCGTTAATCAGGTTCGCCTGGGAGGCCTTCGCTGGTTTCTGCGCCGATACTAACGATATTCTGTAGGGACTCGTCAAATGATTCCTCTCAACCTCCTCGTTCCGCCAACAAGCCTCGCTCCCTTCTTCTCTATACCCACAGTCTTCCCGACGTTCAGCCTTCATGCTTCTGCTGCAAGCGGACGCGGGACGACGCTGTCTTTGACACTCGACAGCTCAAAATACCCTTTCTTCCTCCTCGCGGGTTATCTCCCAATCTTCCTCAAGATCCACAACCAGACTGTGCCCCACGGGCATCCTCTGCAGGCTTAAGCTCTTGCCAGTGCCCCACCGCCGATCGCAGCCCGTTTGCAATAGTCCCTTTCCCTCAACTCTGGTAGCTCTCGACCCCGCGTATCAACAGGCGATCGCTCCAGGATGCCAACCTCGGCAAACCTTATTGCCAGCCCCCGTTGCAGTCCGTCGGTCATCGACAAGATCAGACTCGAGCTCTCGCTCTCCTCAGACGATTGAGCCCGTCTGCGACTTGCTACGGACGAACATGCCATCGTTGCTCGCCTCGAAGGCACTATCCCCCGCGGCGATGGTCGCGATTGCCGCCCCTCCTCCGCGTTGGCCCACCCCGACGCCCTACACACTTTCATCAACCTCCGGGCCTGGTCACCGGCCGTCTCGCCCTACCGAGTCGAGCCGCTGACGAGCCTGTCTTGGATTGGGATACACTCCATACTTCTGCGTATGGATCCCCACACCTCAAGTTGTACCCCCGCGTAGCCCGGCGCGGCCAAGACCCGCAGAGCAAGGAGTCGATGTCGCTAAACCTCGCGACACTGCCTGCTCTTGCGCTCGATGAAGGTGGATGGTATCGTGGGAACCGCTCTGGCTGCTTTGCTTTTGTTGCTTTTGTGCATTGTTCCTGCATTGTTCCTCGTCGACGCCGTGCTGCTTTGTTGCTCTCGTCGCTGTGGTGGTTATTCTGTAGTCCTCGCTGCACTTGCTCACTTGTTGCTTTTCTGTAGTTTGTCTAGCTGTCTCCGTCGAGCTCTCCGTGTCCTGTTCTCGCTGTTGTCGCGTGCCTGTAGATGTGTTCTGCTTCTGTAGTTCAATGGCTGGTATAAATCTGACGTTCCGTTGTGCCCTCACCACTTCTTAGCATGTAAGAGCACCCTGCAGCTTGGTACTCGAGGTTCAATGCGGATGATATGCATCACATCATCCATGCGGTTGAGAACCATGCTCGGAGGGAAGCGTTGTGCAGAGAAGCCTTCATTCCAGGGCGGTGAACCCGTTTCAGGGTGATAAAAATGTCCCGCGGACCTTAGCAGCGCACAAGATAGGCATCAGCGCTGAATTTGGGGTTCTTCTCGGGAGGAGTTGGCTGGAGTTGTAAACTGTCAGCCGGACTATCGCGAGCGGAGTTTTCGTCCCTTGTCTTCGTGCCACCACCACCGCCGTTCCCGCCCGACAACTCGACCTCGCTCTTAGCAGCAAATAGCGCAAGGCAGTAGCAAGACCTGTCTGATTTACCCTGTGCTCGACCCGCTCTCTTCAGCTCCAAGGTCCAGCCAATCGTTGCTCGTCGTGGTAGCCGCCGCTGTCCACCATCTACCACAACACATCCACTCCTCAAGCCCAGTTGAACATACTCCAGGAAGGTCTGAACGCTTGATTTAGGTGGGTTTTCTATTGTGCACTGTTCTCATCGTTCTCGTCTGACGCCGTGGCTCAACTTCAGAATACGCCTGCCGCTGACCTATAGCGCCTCCCGCATCGACCACAACAAGCCTCGATCCTCTTCTGGGCTAGGTGTCTTTGTTCTCCAGGTTGTCCCGTTGTTGTTGTGCCCATGTCGTCACCTGTGGTTGACGGTGGTTCAACACAGATCACTATCGTCGCCGGCCCAGACCTCGAGCCACTCAGGCTGATATCAGCATACGACGACACACCCACCATCCACAGGCAAGCCCATCGTTGTGCGATTTCAATGTCTGTCTGATTCACGTCGTGGCTCGCAGTACCTCCAACCTCACTATCCTCTAACCACAATGGTCTTCCACCAGCCCACTAACACCGCGTCTCTGGACGAAGCGGAATCTACGCCGCTCAACATGATGGACATGCTCGCCGCTCTGAAGGAGGCCTGCCCCGTGGAAACCGAGGTTCGTCGTCGCCGCCCAAGATTATCGTAATCTAATCAGTAGAATTTTCCTCTAACAGATCTCGATCCAAGAGCGCTTGGAAGAACTGGAGAAGATTCGCGAGGCAAAGCGCCCCAAGGGCCGTCAGATCAAGGGCGACGTTTCGGAGTTTCCGTGGTTCTTCTACGAATGCGGCGACAGGATCGTGCCCAACCCCAAGCAAGCCTCGCAGGTCGCCGACCGATGGAAATACCGTCGCGTTCCAAAAAGCGCGTCAAGCGTTCCGGCCTCGCCGCTCATCATCGCGCCGCGGTACGTGGGTAAAGCGCTCGTGCCCACCGTTCGTGAGCGCAGGTCCAAGACGGCAAACATGGGCGCGGCACATGGCGCGCAAAACGGCAGTGTGCGTCCCCCAGTCGGCATGCATCCGTACAATCGCATCGAGAAGCGTGCGGGCTCAGCGAGGACGCGCAATGGCAAGGGCGGTAAACCTCCCGCCCATCTTGCCGGCGTCCCCACCGAGCTCCTCGTGCACGACCCCACGACGCCGCCGCCCGGGGTGCGCGTCATGCACCCGCCGAAGCCTTCTGGGGAGTCCTTCATGTACAGGCCGAGGAAGAGCGGCATCCTCAAGTCGTCCCCATCGCGCTCGCCCAAGTCGGGGCACAAGTCGAAGGCTCCGTCGCCAGAGGGTGTCGACGCAGCAAAGCGGCACTCGGACAAGAAGAAGAGCATTGCGGAAAAGAGCATCGCGCAGAAACGCGTCAGGTTCTGGCTGGAATCGATGCCCAAGTGCGAGCCGCCGGTGCTCCCGGCGCCGGTCATGCGCGGGTACGCCGCGTTCCAGCAGGCGAGCGAGCTCGCCGCAGGCCTCGCTAGTCTCTCCATCGCTGCTACGTGCTCCTAGATCTCCCACCACCGCCCCATCCGCATCTCCTCTGTGTTCACGCCCCAGTCATCCGTGCTCACGCTCTTCCTGCTTGTTTTCCCGTCTCCTCTCTCTGCCTCGTCTATTAGTCTCGTCCCGTACTGTATTTGCCCGTAGGGTAGGCGCCGAGCTCGCCCATGCGCGCCGTCTTCGCGCCCCGTCGTCACTCTTCGGGCGCGTTGTCGCCGTGCGCCTCCTTTCATCTCCTGCGTCTCTTCCCCTGCGCCCTCTGACTGTGTCCTCCTCCTGTGTCTCTTCCCCTGCGCCCCCTGACTGTGTCTCCTGTCTACTTAATCGCCGTGTCGCTGTAGGATAATGTGGTCCACGTCGTGTTAGCTAGCTTCATCGCTGTCCCTGCTCCCCGCTGCTGTTTGCGCTGTCCGCCGCCTGTAGTCGTTGCTAGCTTGCTTTGTCGTTGTCCGCTCTGGCTGCTGTTGTTGTCTGCTCTTCTGTACTGGATTACATTTTGGTTCGGAATGAAATGGGATCTGTCTGGCTTGAAGTTGACAGCACTGAGCGACGACAGCCACCGAGCGAAGACAGCAACTGGACAGATCAAAAGCTCTGAAGTGAACGAGTTGAAAAGAGGGCGTCGATGCTTAGTTGGTACAACAAGAAAAGATTCGTTTCATTCCGGGTTATCGTCTAATGTAACATCGCGCCATCTAGGCAACGGCAGCGCGCCATTTACGCGGACAGACGCTTCTTGAGGAGCGCGCGCAGCGTGTCGCCGTCCTCGGCGAACTTCTTGATGCCCTCGTGCAGCTTGTCGAACGCCATCTGGTCCTCGAGCAGCGCCCAGCGGAACTCGGGCTGGTTGTCGATGTACGACACCTTCTCGATCTTGTTGGCGGCGGAGGCGGCGGCGTGCGCGTCCAGCTTCTTGGGCACGGGATCAGTCGAGTTCTTGAGCTCCTCGAGCAGCGCCGGCGAGATGGTGAGGAAGTCGACGCCCGCGAGCGCCTTGATCTCGCCCGTCTGCGCAGATCGTCAAGTCGAATTCAAATGTTACAGGTGTCCGCGCCACTTACGTTGCGGAAGGACGCGCCCATGACGATGGTCTTGTATCCGTGCTGCTTGTAGTAGTCGAAGATGCGCTTGACGGACTGGACGCCAGGGTCAGAGTCGCCGACGTAGTCCGGGCCGGGCTTGTTCTTCTTGTACCAGTCGAGGATACGGCCGACGAACGGCGAGATGAGCGTGACGCCCGCCTCTGCGCACGCAACGGCCTGCGCAAAGCCGAAGAGCAGCGTCAGGTTGCAGTGGATGCCATGGTCCTTCTCGAGCACGCGCGCGGCCTGGATGCCCTCCCACGTCGACGCAATCTTGATGAGCACGCGGTCCTTGTGGATGCCGAGCGAGTCGTACAGCGCGATGAGCTCCTTGGCCTTAGCGATCGTGCCCTCCGTGTCGAAGCTGAGCCGGGCGTCGACCTCGGTCGATACGCGGCCGGGGATGATGGCCAGAATTTCCTTGCCGAACTCAACGAGCAGACGGTCGAGCGCAGCGTTCGCCTGCTCGTCTGGTGTCTTGCCCTTGGACTTGCCGTAATCCAGCGCGACCTTGATCAGGCCCTGGTACGCATCCTTGTTGGCTGCTGCCAGAATAAGCGACGGGTTGGTTGTAGCATCCTACCAGCGGGTAAGCTGGCGCCCTTATGACCTTATCCGGCTCTGGTAGCTTGCCTGGGGCTTGTACTGGTCGATGGCTGCTCGCAAGTCGTTAAGATCGGTAATCAGTGCAAGATCTAGCGTCTAAGCGGCCATCGGGCACTTACAGGCGAAGTCACCGGAGTCGGAGACGACCACAGTGCCAGTCTGCTTCAGCGCATCGAGCGAGGTGGTCATTATGGAGTTTGGATGATGGTGGTACAGGAAAGAGTGCGAGTAACGGAGCAACGGCTCCTCTCCGGTAGCATATTGGCCGAGTCCGAGTCTCGGCGCAAGTCGGCCCTTACCAACACGTTCGTGGCGCCAGCCTCGCCTGCCAGGGACATATGACACTCGTCTCAGCCCATAAGCAGCTGACTGGCAGCAGCCTCAGCTCAGCAGACGTTGCGAACGCCCAAGAGCCGCCCGTTTCCGGATGACACCGCACAGGTTTTGAGGAGCTATTGAGAGACGCAGACAACAAGTGATACTCCTCTAACAACGTCGCTATTATCTCCCAATATTAGTCCCGTGAGATGCCAAGATCATGCCTACTTTGAAGTCAGAAGAATCTCCAGTTCGCTTTTATCGCTGGCAAGTGGCGACCATGGTCGCCTCGGCCATGCTGTACCTTGATTCCTTGAAGACTCACCCGAATATTATCTCAAAGCTTTACATATTGCTTGATTTGTATTCCATAGGGAAACCCACGTGCATGGGAAATTGGCACCACCGGCACCAGGGCCTGAGGGGCAAATTACCGAATGAGGGAGCAGATTCTCACCAGGATGCAATCGG
This sequence comes from Auricularia sp. M13, assembly GCA_037042915.1. Lineage (NCBI taxonomy): Eukaryota > Fungi > Basidiomycota > Agaricomycetes > Auriculariales > Auriculariaceae > Auricularia > Auricularia sp. M13. The sequence goes on along the minus strand of CM073197.1, from coordinate 466,446 downwards.
TAATGGTGAGATTGATCACCGAGATTCCAGGTCATTAGCAAGCCGGGAGGAACTGTGGTGAGGTCTGACTATAGCTGGCGTTTCTCCGTAACAGCTCGGCGGAAGGCTAAGCGAGCGCGGCCGAGGCGAGGTTTTAGTCAGTGGGTATGGCAGCTTGAGAACTCGAGACAGTCCCCCAGGACATTTATAGGAAATTGAGGTCAATGGAAGCGGAATCAAAGGCGCACGTACAAGCTTCACCTTCGAGACGCACAGTTTCACTGCATCAGAGAGAGAAATCCAAAGGAGGACCGGGGAAAAGAGCCACAACAGAGCAGCAGAGCATCTTCCCCTGAATCTAGTCCACCTGCGCCGTCATGGACGTCTTCAAGGCAGGCTTCGTTGCTCTCCCCCCTGCCAAGACCGCAGAGAGGACGTCTCTAAAGGGACTGAGAATGCAGACGTCGACTAGACCTATCCGCGTCGGGACCGATGCAGCGCGTCAAGCAGTTTTCCAGCGTCGCAACATGAGTGGCCGTCAGTCACAGTACAACAGTGAAAAAACAGATGCGAGCATCAGTACCATCTTAGAAGCGACACGTCGCGATGTTGGCCACGGCAGGGTGTATAGAGCGGAGCGAGGCCAGCCTCTCGAGACATGCCAGTCTTCCCGTAGAAAAGAACAGACAGACCGACAAGTCCCGCAGGGGCGCGAACAGGGTACGTAGCGTCGGGCAATATCCACGCCAGAGACCAGCTTAGCAGCGTCGCAAGGCAAGGCGGAAGAATTAAAGCATCCGCGGCTCGAACACTGGCAGGAGCGTGCGAAGAGTCGCACAGAAATATTCCAGAATAGAGACGAGCGGAGGTCGTGGACGTGCGCGCAGGGGAGCATCCGATGGGAGCGACGGCGGGAAGTGGGAGAAAGAGAACGGCGGGGAATCTCCGCTCGTGCGCCCTGGATTTATACAGAAATCGCGCTCCAATCCGTTGGGGTGCGTCCTTCCCCTGTAGAGAATCCGTTGGGGTAACGTTTCTCGACGAAGGTGAAGAAAGTCCTCTTTCGACGATCCTCTTGCCAAAATGGAACAGATGCTACTTAAGACGATGTCAGGGAGGCACTTTCTCCAGCGTTCGTTGGACAACACCTATCCAGATGTATACTGCTGAGTAGGGGGTTGGGCGTGGACTGGCGTGGCAGTGGGCTAGTATGAAAAGCTCTCCGTCGGACTCTCAAATCGTTCCTCCCGCTCGCCCAGTCAGGTGACCATATTTGCGCAACCGACCAGCGGTGAATACGATGGAATCGGATGGATTATATATATACAATTACCACGCGGAAGTGCACGGGGTATTTCGGGGTATGTCAAGTCTACGAGGATACAGAGCAGCAGCGGCAATAAAGAGCGCGAGAGCATGGAAGCAACGAGCGTATCCTACACGGATGAATTCACGGGACCTACCACCTCCTCTCAACTGTCATGTCTCATTCAGGGGGGAACATTGCCTTGCGATAGGTCGTGGGGTACCAGGGCACGTCGATACTGCGGACTCGGCCGCTCTGCGCGGCCTCCTCGCCTGCAAGGAGAAGCGCAAGCCGGCCCAGGTTGGAGTTGCCCGAGACGACAAAGGCATCCGCATGACGCGCGTAGACAGTCAGCTCGGCGATGAGCTGGCGCGAGAGGGCCAGTCGCAGGCTGGGCGACGCGCCGTACAGCGCAGCCTGCTCCCACCGCCTCATCCGCGTAGACGCCGTGCTGGCCGATGCAAGAGATGCTGTCGTGGCGGCGGGGACAAAGAGGCGACTGAACTCCTCTTCCTCGTCCTTGCCACCAAATTCGCCCTCCATCGCGGGACTGACAACCATCTCGAACTGGCCGCGCTTGTCGAACGCTTGCATCTTCTCGAGCACGCCGCTCTCGGTGGTCATCAGCACGAGCAGCGGTTTCGGGGACGATGGGCTCGTCGGCAGCGGGAATGTGCGCGGCGGCGGCGTCAGCTGTGCGTCGTAAAGGCGGGCGGTGGCAAGTTGCGCAGCACGGAAGTAGACGGAGACGTCGTCGCTGCGTGGGAAATCAGCATATGGACGGGAGGGAAAGGCGCTGATCCCCTCGCAGCCGGGGCTGGCCGGCGTGCACAGGAAGGATGGACAGGACTTACAACGCCATATGAGAGCCCGCCATCTTCACATCGGCCTGCTCGCGGCTCTTGTCGCCCAGTCGGATCTGCACCCTGCACATCGCCGCTGTGTGAGCTGCACAAGGATAGAGACGTCGAGAAGCCCACGCACGCAACGACAGGCCGTCTCTTGGTGACATCGTCCTCCTGCAGGCCCAGCCGCGCCTTCAAGCGCTCAATCTGTTGCGACATCTCGTCGTTCGGTCGCCAGAGCGCGTCCACGACAAGCGCTTGCTCCCTGAAGGCTTGCTCGACGCCACCAGGGACCGTCTCGCCATACGGGAGGACTAGGCGGTCCAGTCGAGTGCGATACGCCTTTTCGCGCTCGCGCAGCTGCGCCGTTTGCACAGCGTCGATGCTATAATTGCGCACCAGCTCGTCAAGCACGGTGAGCTGACGCGGGTCGCGCCACATGACAACGCGCTCGTGCTTTGCCCAGTTGGATGTGTACGCAAACCACGCTGTCGTCTTGCGTTCGTCCAGAGCATCCCCCGGCAGCGTGCAGCCGCCTGTCACTGGCGCGGGTGTCTGCCAGAAGGACGAGAAGTTGCCGTATATCCACTTGCGCGTGTCGGGGACGACGGCGAATCCAAGATGCTGGCTGAGTGCTGCTATGCGCAACTATGGAGGGCATGGGTTATCACAGCTAGGCTAGAAGAGCTCAGAGAACGCACGTAAATGCTGAGCTCGCTGCCAAAGCCCCAAGCGCTGTCGAATTTGTACAGGATAAGACGCTTGCACGTCCCGTCGCTCTTGGCCCATCGCGCTGTGGGCGCGGGCGCATCGTGCATGGACGCGATGAAGAAGCTGAACAGGATAATGGCCAGCAGGGCCGTCAGACGAAGCGCGTTGACCAGATGCGGCGTTGCCCGTGGCACGTCGCGTTCGTCGGGCGAGCTGACGAGGCGCGTGTATCTGTACTCGCGGCTGCCCATCCTGCCGTCGTGGTCGGGTCGAGAAGCATGGCAAAGCCAAGTTCGCCCCGTTGCCGAACGGGCGGCAACAGACAGGCGGTGTTAGCGGCCGACGGCCCCACTCACTAGCGCGATTCTATCATTGGCGATCCAGTTGCCAGTTGTCACTGCGCATGCGATGTTGCTAAGTACATAGTCTCCTGAGCCAGGCATGTGAGACCAAGAGCAAAGTTCTGGTTCGTGCCCCAGTCTGTCTATTGGTTTTCATGCAACTAAATACATGATGTCATTTCACGTGGGGAATCCTTCTTGTCAAGAGCAATCAATTTAAAGTTGGTTCATGATTGCAGTTCCTGTTGTGCAGCCGCATTCCGCGTTTTCTTCCAGGTTCAACAGCCTATATACCCTACGTTGGAAACTTGAAAATAAGAGGGATACTGCGACGATTACATAACTCGGCTGCGACAGTGCTACGCCTAACCCTGCCATCGCGTCAGACACCCCCTGAGCATGATTATGAAGACGGCTTTTCAAGAGTTGCGTTGCACTGCAAACTATATAAACTCTGCTAATGCTTGGAGGAAAGGAGCTTACGCTAGCTGCGGTGGTAAACGCCGAACACCACGCTGCCGATCCGTCACAAGCGGCAACCTCGAGTTCACACTGCGGGCAATGCGCCGCAGTCTCTTTCTTTCCGACCGCTATTGATTTCTTTCACATTTGCGCACACCTTCAGCCTTGGACGGTACACAGTGGACGTCGCTACCTCGGCATAGATCTCGAATTCGGCCTCGTCGATGAGCAGGACCGGATACGCGCGCATCCCAGCCAGCGACGAGAGCCTCTTCGACTCGCTCGATAACGGCCATCCCATTAATCCACCTGCTGCTGCTGCTGCGACATCATGGCGCAGCCCACGGAACGCGTTGCGCATAACGGCCCTCTGCGCTGTCGTCGTCGTCAGCTTTTGCATCGCATCGCTGCACGCTAGCAGCGTACCTAAGCCGGTCGCCACCGCAGAGTCCAACGTGTGCAAGCGCATCTTGGTACACAATTTTGACAACTCATGGGGCTTTGGGAGCGAGTTTAGCATCTTTGTGCGTCGATAGCGTTTCAGCGCGCTGTTCACAGCTAACGTTGCCGTACCAGCTTCATGCTGCGGCGCTCTCTGAGCACATAGGGTACACCGTGCTCGCGAACACTCGCAAATGGATTTACGGCGACCTCTCCGAGTTCTGGGTGCCGGTCCCACCGCCGACCGGCTGCAAGCTGCCCAAGAACGCGCTCAACACCCAGAACAGCAAGTGGTTCTCTTACGGGAACTGGTCGGCGTACGACCGCGTCGTCATGTGGCGCGACCAGCCTCAGCTACGCGCTCTGGACACGCTCGTGCGCGACCATGGCATCGACACGCGCCTCACGGCGGAGCTGCGCGAGCGCGAGAAGCTGTACCGCCTGATGACCGACCGCCTCGTGCTGCCGTACGGCGAGAGCGTGCCTGCCGGCGTGCTCCCCGCATTCCGCGAGCAGGCCGCCACGCTCAACCGCCTTTGGGTCCCCAATGCGCAGATGCAAGCACAGATCGACCGCCTGGCTGGCCGCATCGGCCTGCGCAGCCACGACGGGCGGCCGCGGGGCGGGGACATGAGGCCAGTCATTGCGTGCGTGCTTTGTATCGTCGTGTTCCTCGCCAGAGGCGCTGACATCGGCGCTCTGTTTTTGAATGATACAGCGTGCAGATCCGGTTGGGAGACAAGAAATCCGAGCAGAAGGACGTACTTCAGGCTGGCTCTCACATGGCTTTGTGAGTTCCCTTGCTTCTTCTGGCCTGTCCCTTCCTTTGCCCTCCCCTGCTGTCCGCCACGCCGGTCAGCTCCGAGCAGGATCGTCGTATGTCGCGGAGAGCGACTACACCCGACCCATATCTGCTCGGCGTCTTTACAAGCGCTGTTTGCGCCATGACATTGAACCTATCATCGTCTGTGGACTAATCATGCCCGCTGTCAGCGACGACCTCAACGTCTACTTCGAAGCATGCCAACTCGCCCTTGCGATTCTATACGACGAGTCGCTGACGCCTCCGCCGCACACCTTCAAGCCGCAAAATGCCACACGACCGCTGCTCGTCGTCATGAGCGCCGAAGCTGGGGTCGTGGAGAATTTAGAAAAGCTCGACAAGAAGCGACAGTTCGATATCATCCTCAGTCCGGCCCTCGAGGGCGAGTTGACTCCCGAGCAGGAGGTGGAGTATACCCAGATATTCTTCCCGCCTCCTGAAACATCGACGGCATCGAACTCTACGTCTGCGACAGCAGTATCGACGCCAGCAACCGTATCTTCCACCTATACTGTTTCAACATCTACATCTGCGACGACGACAGCTACAACGGCGGCGGCAGCAGTAACGCCCGAGCACGCCGCTCTCGAGCGGCGATGGCAGCAGGGCATGCTCTATAAAGCGTCGCATGGGCTGCGGCTCGCGCTGACTCGCCAGCTCATCGCGGAGCTGACCGTCTACTCGCGCATGACCGACAGCTTTATCGTCTCTGGCAACTCGAATCTAGGCCGGCTGGCACAGCTGCTCGCGGGCGAGGACGGTGCCGTGAGCCGGGACGGCAAGCCCGAGCGCGTGCGCAGCATAGACGTTCCTTTCTATCCTACGCTATATCGCGAAGCCATTTTCCCACCTTAGGCGGGTCGGGCAACGGTGGAACTATGCAAGGCTGATCCTGCGTTTGCACTCAGGAAGGAGGATGGTCCGGTAGACTGTTGGAAGGATGGTGGATGGTGGCAAATGGGAACGCATGGTAGACTTGTAGACACTACTAGGATTAGAGATGTACAATTAATACTGCGGGTATACTTACTTGGTCCTCTCTTTCGGTCGCATTCTTTGCTTCTCAGTTGGCGAATGAAGCTCTCTGTGATCTCAAGGCAGTCAGGGAAATTGAGGCCGGGTGTTGCTTTTTGGATCGGATGCGCTGCAGCAGAGTGCCTGCGCGCAGGCACCTCACCACTGCCTCCTTGAGGTACTGACCTTATCGTGCAACATGTTTAATGATTAAAAATAACTTCGCCGTGCGCAGTGATGCGCTCATGAATCGCGGTCCCGAAGTAATGCAACCGGCGTCTTATAGGTGGTGTATTGCTTCCTGCGTAGGCTTTCACCTTTCCCCTTGAACTCGGGTGCCGGATGGATCGCTTCTTGCTTTTTCTCTTGGTCGCGTCCTTCCTACTTTGCGCTGGGCTCCTGCGCCCCATGGCAGAGCGCCACGACGGCGGTCTGTTCTCACTGCGCAACATCATATACCTCGTCGGATACGTTGCAATCATCCTGTTTGCCAGGCAAATCTCAGCGGAAATATCCATGCGCATATTCGATCAGAGCGAGGTCGTCCACGACGGCGACGTGAACAGCGCGCCTCCACCGGCCCCTACGATCTCCCTGGCCAACACCATGTCAATTGCTATAGCAGTTGGTTTTTTCTGCGGATTTCTCAACTTCTTCGGTGGGTCTTGCGTTAGAAGTGCCACAGTTGCTCTTTTATGACACTGCACCTGCACAGATACTATCACCTTCGTATTTGATATGCTCATTCCCTGGAAGGGTGCACACGACGACCCCAAGGCCTGGTCATCTCGCTTCACTCTTCTCGCCGTTGCAGTGAGCACATCGATTCCCCGTCACTTCGGTGGTCCGCTGACGCTCGCCGGATAGACCTGGCTCTGGCTGCGGAACGCGGTTGCCCGTTGGCGTGAAGACGATCCCGTGGAACTTGGGCATAGCATACAGCGAGACTGCATGATCCTCATGCTGCTCCCGCTGCTTGCCTGGTGCACAGCGACGCTTGATTGGTTCACCGGAGCCAAGCCTGCGTTAGGGTTTATTATGGGCTTCATTCAACCAGCTATAGCTTCTTGGGGTTTTGTGAGGGCTGGGAGGGCTATTGAGACCGCCGAAGGGCGTTCGGGAGTACTTCTGTGGGAGAGGAAAAGGTCCACCGACGGTCTTCCATTATATGGCAACGAAATCAGGATATAAGGCCCTGCTATAAAGCTCGGGAAACATGTCTTGTCCCGAATATCACGTTTGTAGGTAACATTTTCCCTTGCGACATTTCGCGATCAATGGCACGTGACTTCGATTATCTAAGCACAATAGAACGCGCTGCTTGATCTTTCTCTCGGCATCTTCCGGCAACGCACCTCTTTTTGCCTTTGTCCACGACCTCGCCCTCCTACAGACACTGTTAGCAACGCCATGTCGAGCTCCAAATACTCCGGTGTTGAGCCCACGTTTGCGCCTGCCATGCGGCCGCGCTGCGCTCCAAGTCCAACCTTATCCACCGCGCCCTCTGCCGCCAACGACGCGATGAATACGCCACAACCTTCCGTTGCCCCATTGCGCCGCTCCCAAGCTTTAATGCATGATGCCACCCATAATTCTCGTCCAATCATCCGCCACATGATGCAACGGGAGCGCAAGGCTCTGGCCATGAAACAGCAGCTCGCTCTAGGAGTTTCAGCGTCTCGCTCGCCTCTCGATACGCATATTCAACGCAGACGCACTGGGATGACCGCTGTACCGGTTAAACGCCATATTGGGCTGGCGCGCTCCAAACGGCCAGCGGTAATTCGTTCTACACCCCACTCGACGCACGCCGCTCATGCGGACGTATCCTTCCAACGGGAGAAGTGCGACCATCTGGTGGACGATGTATCTGCTCTACTAGCCAACTTTACCTGCTAGGTTGACACAGGTCAATGCCATCGACTGTATGCATTTGGTGCCACCCGTTGTAATTTGCATTCTCTTTTGCAAACCATGTGACCTTCCTTCAATCTAATACGGCAATGAAATGAGAGTCAATCGGACCACTTAGTGCTTTATACCAAAGTTCTCACCTGGACTTCTACGCGGGAGCGAAGAGATCTTGATGATGCAGTTACTGAACCATAAAGCAGTCACTCATCTTCACTTGGAATGAGTTTAGTGATCCATTGAAACAAGACAATGGGCACGACACAATAGGTTTCTGTCCTCTCAGAGAATCTGCTCTAACCCCCTGCGGACTCTCATAACCAATCATAGAGAGCGGGAAAATGCTCTTGAGCGTTCAATGCTTCCGTCGGTAAATGTCAGTACACTGCTTCTGGATACATGAGACCTCTTTTCAAAATCCTCTATCCAATTCTCTTCCATAAGCCATCTTTTATTCAGCTTGCGCAGCGCTGGCTAGCCCGGCCTACAGAATTGGAGTGGTTTGAGTCGGATTCGTTCGATTCGAGGATTCCTGCGGTGATATCCGGGGAAGGTATATCTCTCCTTGTAACCACTCGCTCTGAACTAGATCTCAGCCTCATTCTGTGCATCTTCGGTCTTGGTGCAACACGAAGGTGATTGAATCGGATTCGGCAAGATGATCCCGCGATCATCAGATCGCTTCCGGATAGTCGGGACGAGTCCGGAACGTCGGCACCAATCCGACATGCCCATTACACGTGCCGCAGCCTTCTTGACTCGCCTCCACCACCCAGCGCGTTTTCTGCCCACCGTTCGCCGCCACCTACTCGTCTACGCACCTATCGCCCAGCATGTCCTACTTCAACGACGTCGACATGGACGGCTCTTTGTCCTACCAGCCCAGCGGCGACCGTAACGTGCCACGTATGCAGGTGCAGGCCGATGACTCTGTTCTATCGCCGTGGCACTACAGAACCGCGCCAACTACGGTCTACCCTGCCCACGACGACACACTTTGCATGACCACCCACACTCCTGCCACCCGCCGCCGCCGACCAGCAGCATCTACGCTCAAGGAGCGCGAGGACCGCGCACGCAAGGCGCGCGCCGTTGCACTGCTCAAGGAGCAGTCCGGCACCGATGTGAAGGAGGCGCGGAGGATACGACGCCGCGAGGTCTACAAACTCTACAAGACCAAGCGCAAGACCGCGGCTGCCGACTACATGGCGGTCGATTCGGCCGGCCCACGCGCTCCACAAGCGAAGCCGGTTCGCAAGCGTGGTCGATACATGCGAGACAAGCAGGTGCACGAGCTCGCCGCGCTACTCGAGAGGCTTTCCTGGTGACCTCGCCCTTACTGCCGAGGAAGATTGTTTACGCTCTACTCCATGACCTGCCCCACCGGATGGGGCCACGAACGCTGTGCATTCTGTATCGTATCGCCTTAGCATGGTCCCTGCATGTCTCTCCGCTCATCATCCGTGCATAGTGTATGACCCGTCGCATGTGCATATGTTTATATTTCTCATTTTCTCATCTTGAACCTAAAGTAGTATCCCTGAAACAATCTGCGCTGAGCGTACTTGCAACAAAACAGATCAGGTGGGATTGCATACAAGTAGAATTACAAGATATTCAGCACTCCTACGGTCAACAAGGTCGTCACAGATGCAAAGCAACACACTAGCCACAAAGCACGACACGCACAACGTCCAATCCGAATCTACCATTTCGCGAGCATGGCGGCAATATCGTCCACCTGCTTGTCGTTCTGCACCCATCCCGAGGTCCTGAACTCCGCGTAATCCTCCCAGTTCGGATCGGGGAACCACGCAGCAGGCGTGGTTGCCTTGCTGGCGGGCTGGCGCGTAGTCTTCTTGACGATCTTGGGCTGGCCGCGACGCACGTCGCGCGACATCTGCAGCTTCCTGCGGCGCTCCGCCCACGTGCTGCCCGCTGGCCGCTGGGAAGGGGAAGACCACGTCGCGGAACGGCGGAGCGGCTTCAAAGAATGATCACAGTGGCTAGCGTTCTCGCCACCAGATGCAGCGGCGGGCGAGCTCGAGCTCGCTGGTTGATATGCTGGTACGGCCGGGGCTCCGAGTCCACCTCCTGATAGCGGGACGGCGTCAGCTTGTTGAAGAGGAGGGTAGATGACGAGGTTGGGGTATGCACCCATAACGAGCTCGGCTGCCGATCGCCCGTTGCGCGGTGCAGGCGTGTATGCGGCGCGCGCGGCATGCGTAACCGTGTCCACGTCGCCCATGGAGACTTCCTCGATGAGGGCCATGAGTGAAGTGTGGGCGGGGCGAAGGGTGGTAAGAGAGAGAGAGTGGCGAGGGTGCGGATTTGGCCGTCAGCACGCGTATATAGGGGCAGTAGGCGGATTTCCGAGGAGAGCGCCGGGCGCGCGCGCCGGTTTGGGACTGCACCCGATGGCGCGCGCGCGGTCATGTGCACCCCATGGCTATACGTTGGGTGCGATGTACAGCGCCCTTCGCCATCGCGCAGCCAAGAACAGAGGACTCTGAGGAGCCGGAATTCATTCTTCGCACCGCCGTTCCGATCGAAGCTGCTGCTCGTGTCGGCTGCGTGTTGGCCAGCAAAACAGGGCACCTTCTGAATGTCGAGCGCTTCCGACGACCAATCAGTCCCGAAGGATACTTCTGAGATTGGCGGTGCATGTCAAACGGCGAAGGGGTCCATCCTGCTTGAATTGTACCTAAAGTTGTCAGTTTCATGCAGCAGGAGGTACTAGGTCTGACTGGATACCAAAGCTAAAGCGTTCAAAACCGCCAAGTTGTTCCACCTCGCTACGCCGTATCGAGATAGATTGAAATGCGCGCGCGAGCGCTAGCCGAGTCGTTTGATGGTCGCAGTGTGAGCGGGAGGAACGGTTTGAAAGCCCGATGAACTCCCTTTCCTCTGCTCATTCCGCCATCTTTCCCACGACGCATTTCCGTAGAACTTGCGGACTGGATTACCGTTTCGGTATCAGCGCTGCCCTCTTTTTTTGTTTCGTTACCTATCCCGCTGTAATAACCGACGGCTGTCGCTGAATGAGCGTTGCCCCAACCGTCGCGCGAGTCGTCGCGCGCCTTCCCAAGTCCACCTTCCACCCCTATTAGGAATATTACCTCCGGATAGGTTTTGTCCAACGGATACTTAAACAAAATGCATTGCTGACGTCATGTCAAGTAGCATCTGTTCCATTTTTGGCAAGAGGATCGTCGAAAGAGGACGTTCTTCACCGTCGTCGAGCAACGTCACCCCAATGGATTCTCTCTCAGGGGGAGGGCGCACCCCAACCATTTGGAGCGCAATTTCTGTATAAATACAGGGCACACGAGCGGAGGTTCCTCGCCGTTCTCTTTCTCCCATTTCCCGCCGTCGCTCCCATTGGATGCTTTCCTGCTAGCACGTCCACAACCTCCGCGCGTCTCTATTCTGGAATCTTTCTGTGCTACTCTTCGCACGCTCCTGCTCGAGCCGCGGATGCTTCTTCCGCCTTGCCTTGCGACGCTGCTAAGCTGGTCTCTGGCGTGGATATTGCCCGACGCTGCGTACCCTGTTTGTGCCCCGGCGGGACTTGTCGGTCTGTCTGCTCTTGGCCGCGGGAAGACTGGCATGTCTTGAGCGACTAGCCGCTTCCCGCGCCGACTCTGCAGTCGTCTCTTAATATCTATCCCGGCGGACGCCGAGTGTCACTGCCAGTGTCTATCGCAAGAACCCATCGCTTCCCGGACTGAGATCGAAGACTGATTGTGGCGTCTGCTTTCTGGCGGTATTGGGTAGCTTGCGCATTGCGCGCTCTCAGCGGCTTATCGCGTCCCTTGAGGGCTGATACGCATCGATTAACTCGGGCGCATTGACGTTCACAGGTTTGGATTCTATCTTATTGTCGTGATACTGACTTTTCCGAGCCTCCGATCGCCTGACGACTGGCTGGTTACAAGGGATATTTGGCTCGGGATGTGCGAGCTCAGACCGAGCTCGCACGTCTCGAGCTGACTACCCTCGAGCAGTTTCAATCTTTCAGCTTTCACTCGCAATCTTCAACTATGTTGACCTTCACGCTTCCTTGACCCGTTGAGTCTTTCTAGCTTCTTGCTCGCACCTTATTTCCTGCACATGTCGCGTCCGCATGGCGCAACACTTCGCACTTGGCTCTTGTGTTTCGGACTCGCCACCAAGACTTTCTGCTTGCACTGCGGGCCTGCTGACCTGGCCGCGGCAAGGCGGAACTGCTTTGAGCGCGGTCGCCTCGATATATGCACACTCGCTGGTCCCGAACAGAGTAGTCTGTATCAAATCACACCTGCCCGATTGAGAGCCCCCAATTCGGCTCTGGCCGTGATGCACGTGATCCAAAACGCGTCTGGTCTCGATGGCTGGGACCTGATTTCACCTCTTTTTTGGTGAGACTCAAGTGAGAATCAACCCTCAATGAAATTGGAAGCTCAGTCCGCGGGGTCTAGCTCATGCAGCAAGCCATACAAGCCGTCCACCGGGTTAAGCGCCGTCCCCGGATCAGGGATTGCCTCCGAATTGGGGGCTCTCAATCAGACGGGCGCGTATTGATGCAGACTTTACTTCGAACGATTATCTTCGAACGTCAAAGTTAGGCTCAACTAAGCCGCCGGCTCCGCCCCCTCCTCCGGAGGGGCTTATGCGTTTGTGCTCCGAACGGGGGGGTTTGAATTTGGATCCTATCTCCTCGACCTCTTGTTTCTCACCATCAAATATATATATCATCCGAAAGAGGAGAAGATAATCTATTTTATGGTGATTTATTCATAGTTATATCTAAGCATTCTGGAGCAAAGGAAGCCAGGCAAGTGGAGGTGTTGATTCCAAGCAGCCACCATTTCGCCGGCATTATCGGTGCCAGGTAATCAATTTTACTCCAGAATTAGGTTCTTAAGGCATGTAATAACAGTATTGTCTATGTCTCATGTGGGATATGTGAGGGGATATTACAGCAGAGACGTTATGTGCTCGCCAGTGGCTGACAAGCGACGGGTCGGCTAATGCCGAACGGGTCTAGGTTGCGCAAGGCATCCCTCTAGCGCGGAATGCTCCTCCACACAGCCAAGACAAGCTTCCCTCACGAAGTGCGACTTGTTTATGGGCTTATATAAGCAGAATATAGCTTTATAGAAGCTCAGGTGTACGGGAATAAGCTCTTACGATTTAATTAAGTGTTGAGATGAATTTCCTGTACGGCGAGATGCCACCTCCCTGCAACCGTCCATTTTCAATATTTGTGTAAACCGAGTATACAGATCGGTGGAGAGGCTTCTCCCAAACAATATTCCCCAGTATAGCGAAGGGAGAAATGTAGGGGATAAAGAGCAAAATGGAAGATTCAAACCCCCTGTTTTCGGGCACTTTGTCACAAACCCGGAACCGGCGCGGTTTGGTCCGAACCTACGTCAAAGTCTGCGAAGGAGACTACGAACAGAGTATCTTCAAATCTCCATGTTTATTGTTGAGGCAAATTTCTGCTTGATCTCCAGCTCTCGAGTTAGACGCTATTGAAGGCTTGTCCGAGTTCGGGGCGGCGCTCACGGCTGCAGACGTTGCATACGCTCATTCAGCTTGCTCGATTTGGGCCATCGTAACTCACAACATCGCATGTGCGCCTGTCCCGTCTTTTCGTATTGGTGCACAATTGACGCTCGCGCGCTTGCTACTGAGAGCAACGAGTCAGGTCAATTACTCTCAGTGTCGTTAAACGTGGCAGATATGCGCTGCGGCTGCGCGACATGCAACGGAAGGCCGTCGCGGTCGTTGCGGGCTAAAACTGGTGGAACCTGAACTCATCTGCCGCCAACCCTCTGCTAGCTGCTCCAGCGTTCAGACGAGCCGTTTTGGAGGGCGCCAGGACGTCCACATAGGTCACTGAGACCCGGTGTCCTGCCTTTTCGCGACTCGAGCAGATGAGACGCTAGCGGCCAGCATCATGACGCCGAAGTGACGAATTTGCACCAACTTCCAGTTGAGCTATGTAGCTCACTTGTCGAGCGCTGGATTCTGAAACGACCGGACGCTGGCCATCGTGCATTGTTTGTCTGAGTATCGTTGCAGAAGCCTGCCTCATGAGACAATCGCACAGTGGGAACTCACGAACGTTTTACTGTAACTTACTGTAACGATAAGCGGCCTGGTCATTGCTAATAATTACCACACGGTGCGAGGTGTCCCCGAGGTCTGGGGGTTAACTTTGCCGGTCCGCGGCAACTGATCATGCGGCGACGATCTTCGTTTGATCTTCGTGCAGGTGCGCCATCACAATCCCGACCTGAGTCGGAGGCAATTCCCCTATTTGGCTTTTTTGCCCGCAGCATCGACCCCATCGACCAGGGGCTTCTGTGTTTCAGGTCTTCATGCTGCGGGTCACGCAAGCAGTTCGGGCCGATGCATGAGTGCATGCACCATCAATATCAACAAGACGCGGAGAAGTCCTTCGGCCGAAGGGGCTGAGGACCCCGGCGCGCAATAGGTACGCATCCTGAGGATGCAGGAATGATCAATGAGCCAGAGAGTGAGAGAGCGTGCGGGAGGAGAGGTCCCAAATCGGCCAATATGCCGGACGTCGGTGCGCCGTTTCGGGCATGAGAAGCTTCCGGCTCGGGATGCAAGATGCAAGGATGAACTCATCATCCAGCGATCCCGCTGCAATCCCGCCCTGCGCAACGTCCGTCTGGGCACATGCAAAGCCGCAGCGTGCCTGCGAGCTAGCCCTCTCAGGGAATTGGGCAGCAGGCCCTGAGCCGCATGCGCGCAACGCTAGACATGCACATGGAATGCAGCCGCCGCCCTCCCTTGTTCTGCATGGAGGCCTGCTGAGTCAGACTGCGGCGATCATTGCATCATGCGTGCCGCACGTGGTATGCAAATCTGCGCTTCCGAAGCCTGCGTGTTCGGCCCGGCGCCACCGTGCTTCTCAGAAGCATCGTTCCGCTTGCATGGCGACGCGTCCTGATGCCGTCGCAACGCGAAGTACGGATTCGGAGTCCTCCTTGAGTTCTCCCAATCCCGACATTGACAAAACACGCTACAGGAGACCTCGACAGGACTTCGGACCCGGCGTGCTGGGTTTACAGTATCGAAGCCCTGCTCAACGTTGACAGTGACGCAGACAACACAATCGTGCCCTCCCAAATAGGACATGCATGGCCATGCCAACATTCGCTTAGCAAATAAGCGCGAAGCAACGCTATCACCACAGATATTCTTGTCAACAACATTGTGCGTCCCGGCGGCCGTTTATCGCGCTCCCTGGGCTAAGAAAGTCGCCGCGAGGCTTCTGAGTCGCCGGAGAACATCTTCGACTGAATTCTCAGAACGAGCCTGTCCGTAGAGCAGGACAAAATCGAAGCACAAGCGGTGCTAATAATACGGTGCAAACGTCACGAGTTTGCGAAGGTGGCAAAGACTTGAAACACGGCAGGCAGTCACCAAGCACAATGTTGGCAGATCGCAGTTCCGCGGAAGCGAGCCCAGTTGCGAGTCATTCGACAAAAAATCCAGACCTCTTGGTCTCCAAGGACATCGAATATCAAAGAAATGATCACGAGTCGTTCTCTGGATCGAGGTTTCCTTTCACAGGTGAAGGGTATGAAAAAACACAGAGCAGCAAGAGCAACGACAGCCGGAGAAAATGGGCGTGACACAGCGTCCGGTGCTGTGGTATCGCGGCATATGCATCAGCGCTCATAAAAGTGCGGGGCGCGGACGGCGTCGGCGATTCGCTGAACATACTTGTTAAGGGACGAGCAGTGCGAGATCGTTTCACGGGATGCAGAACGCGCGGCGACCGGCCATCCATATCCGTGTCTCGCCGTTGGTCCGCTACAGTCGCGGTTCATAGCCAGGGCATTAGCCTCCAGTGCAGATGGATGTGGCTCAAGGAGCAAGGACAAGCCAAGCTTCCACCAAGCACAGAACAGTCCGATTGAGCTGTCTCGTACAAGGCTCCGCCGGATAGCAATCCCGAGAGCGTCCCCGTGGACATGCATATGCGGCCCTGCTGATCGTCGCCAGCGCGAAAGTTAAAGAGCATAGCGCCAAGCAGAGGGGCACGAAGCTAGTGCAAGTGGCGGCGAGAAGCATCGACAGGGGTTAAATCAGCACTTTTGTGGAGAAAACGGCGACGACAGTGCGATGATGAATGCATTGGCCTGGGTAATGCGCGGCAGGACGAGACCGGAGCTGACAGAGGCTGGCAATGTCGTCTGGTTGGAATCTGTATTCGGAATCGTGACGAGCCCTGAAGATCCTTGGGCCAGACGGCAGGCCGTGCTGATCGACCTGAAAGAGGAAGTGGGATTATTGCGCGAAGGGAACGTCGCGAGACGTTGGCGAGGTGCACGAAAGCAAGGATATGATTAGAGCGGGAGGGTGCGGTAGGCTACAGCAAAGAGGGGCGGGGCACGAATAGGGAGTATGTAGTTAAGTAAGCTGGGTGAGGAGAGAGCGAAGTTATTCGTTTCATAGTCCGGCGTGAATGCAGAGAGGGGTATGAGGGTGAAGCACGTACTGTACACCGACTGCGATACAATGTGGGATTTGTCTGCCGCGTCACACGTACAGCTCGGCGCCTAGAACGTGTATGAGGCGGAGGCAGGAGATATTACCGCGGCGGCGGGTGGTTTCCATGGACAGTCCGAACATGTCGATTAATGTTTCCTACGCTGGTGTACGTCTTGTTACAGCCTGGCCACGGACACGGCAACACTTCTGCCGCAGCGATTAGAATATGACCAATAATGAAAGACTAAGACGTACTGGCATCGGAGCCTCGCACGCGACGACCACGAGCACGAGAGGGAGCACCTGAGCCTTCGGAGAGCTCAGGATCGCTTTCAGGCGTCCCGCCACCATCCTGAATTCGCAAATGACTTCTCGAATCCGTCGTAAGTCGCCCAGCTGACAACGCCCACTCAGCCTGCGGCAACGAGACTTGCGAATACGCAGCCACATCAAGCGAGGCAGGGTCTGCTTCATACGTGGGACGGAGTATGATGAAGCGAGATGGGTTGCCGTCCGAGTCGGGCGATGCAGAATTGGATTGAGACGTGGAGCGGGATGATGAATGAGGGTGAGATACGCGCGGCGCGGGCTGGTACGAGGCGGACGGACCGCCAGGGTACGAGCCCAGGCCAGACGACGGGTATGCATACGGGTGCTGCGGCGGGAGCGGCATGCCCAAACTGCGCGCTGCGTCGGGCGGGGAACGCGACGCCGGCCTGTGTCGGGTGTCGTACGGCATGTGCCGCGCGTCCAAGGAGCTGTAGCTGGCGCTGCGGCCGCTGCTACTTGCGGCTGCGGCATGCAGCGCGTAGAGGTCGTCCGTGCGGGCGGGCGGCGCGGCGTTGCGCGGAGTGAACACGTCGGACTGCAGGCACGCATTAGGAGTCAGCTCCGGCGTCTGACCAAGCGTTGTGGCCCACACACCTGCCGGAAAGGCCCAGCCGGATCGTACGCGGCGGCGACGGCTTGCGGCTGCTGCGGCACAAAGCCCTGCGGCGGGCGCAGCAATTCCTCTGCTGGGCAAGATGAGCACAACGCGGGGGCTCGCAATTGACTGCGCGCACGGGGGAACGCTTCGCGGAACGGCGGGAGGACAGTCATGGCGTTGCGGGCGTCGGTGCTCTCTGCTGGCTGCTGCGCGTCGTTTGCGCTCATGGGCTGGAGCGGGAGAGGGAAGCGAGCCGGGTCGCGAGGGGTGCTGGGCTGCTCCGGCACTTATAAGCCACGTTGGCCCGCGCCCGCTCGTGGCACGCGAAAAGAGGTCAGAGAAGCGCGCGCGCCGGGATTTTATTTTCACAGCGTGACTAAATAAATGATAATACATCTCCGAACGCCCGTGAGAACTTCGCCGGACCAGGACAGCCTCGGCCGGAATTGTAACGGATTGGTATCACTCCCCATGTCACGCCCCCGGACACGCCCCTAGCACTTTCTCTGCGTAGCTGCATGCCCAGAATGTCAGAGAGCCCATAGAAATTGGCTCTTCCTCGCCCCCGCGCGCCTTCTGCATCCTCCGTCGACTCGAGTGCCATTTCGCACCAAATTCAGCAAGGATCATTGCCGAGCGGCAGAGGGCGTGCATATCAACCTTCCGAGCTTCTCTCAACCCGTCCCGCAGCGGCACCCTGCTCGCTCTCATACAAACCCAGGCCTGGCTCGCACTCGATTAGACTATATATACAACGAACACGCGCCAGATCACATTGTTTGCGGTGCGCTCAGAAGGGCGACACTACTCTTACCCCACGCCAGAAGAACGCGAGCTGGCATCTCCTTCCGCGACCGTCCCCGCAAACATCTATTCTCCATTATCTTGCCTGTTGGGGACAGCAGCCGCTTTAATCTCTGCCTCTCTTCGAGTTCTCGCAGCCTTCCCAGCACTTACGCTTGAGCCCGCACTGCTTCTCCCTTCTCGCCCGCTTTTCGGCTATTGTGTTTCTGGCTCGCCCGCGTCTTGCAACACGCATATCGCCCCCTTCCCCGCTTGCGCATTGGATGCAAGTGCAAGATCCGGACCGTATGCCTCGGTGTTTCAGAAGCTTGGCCTACCTCCCTGGGATGCACAGTCGTCATTCCATCTTGGGCCTTCCTGCTGACCGTGCATCGACTCCAATGTGCGGCCAGAGACCTAGCCGCGCGCGCTTGCGCATTTCTGGCCCACCCTGCCCTTGGATCTGGCACCAGCGCTGCGTTTCAACTCCTCTGACAGCGAGTAAACGCGAAGCATAAGCGAGGCGCGCGCAGGGAGCACGCGCCTATGCATTGCGCACCTGTTCTGTTTCTGCACACGACGTCTTGCACCGGCGACGATCGTCACAATTGCGTCCCTGCAGCTCAATGGAGCCAATCTTGAACCTTTTGCAGGCAGGGTGTCCATGTCCTTTAGTCGTGAAGCTGTCCATGCTCTGCAGATTGAGTTCCTGCGCCCTCTGACAGGAAATACCATCGGGTCCGAATCCGAGTCGCACTCGCGGATGCAATGCGGAACTCCAGCGTTGCACGCCCCACTTTGCATTGTTGGTCCTGCGCTGCGTCGATCGCCACTCCACTCGTTCCGCGGCACCTGACAGACGCCTACTGTGGTCTGATTCACTTGTTGCATCCACAGCTGCGAGGGACACGGTTTGCGGGCTCTAGGCTCGATGTGGAGAGTCCCACTCCAACACGGTTCCACCTGATAGTCGTTCCCGCTCGAGGTTCCGCGAAGGGCAGCGACCGCAGACGGTGGCGCCGTGGCAACGCTGCTCGCGCGTGGCCCTGGGGCTACAGATTAGGCGTTGAACAATGCATGAACGATTTGCCCGCGACATAGGCGAGTGAATGGACCATCGTCTGGTCTTTCGTATTGCGCACGCTACTTCGACTGGGACATGCATTGTCACTGAACCAGACTGAGGCTCCATGTGCCGTGATGTTTGCAGCAGCGCCCGCTCAGCCTCTGTGCACAACGCGGAGATCCCCGTTCCCAGTTTAATGTCTATGCGCGCCAGGAAATTTGCTTTCGCGGGAATTGGGGGCGTCTCGTGCCCATCTCGACACGGCTAGACTAAGAGGCCTCGCTTCCCTGCAGCTTGAAACATAGTTCTACTACGCGAAGAGCTGTCACCTGGTAGCCGGCGCGTACGTCCCGGCGCTGCTCTGGCAGCTCTGCGAGTAGTGGATTCATCGGCTCGCAGATGCGTCCCGCCACTAGCACCCTCATCGTTCTCTTACCTCCCTGGACCAGCCTCGTGGAAACGTGCCTCGAGGCAGTCCCAGCAAAGTTACGCCGGCGCCAATGCAATCATAACCGGATAGGTACTCCACGCGTCCTTCCTCACGTGGCTCACCTGCGTGTATCACCTGCAAGAAGGTTGCAGTGTGCACATTCGGATTTCAGCTGGTCTTGCATCATGATCAATGCTAATATTACATCTTCCGCAGTCGTTATGCTTGGTATTACTCCTGCCACTGCGACAAATGACAGTCAGCCGTTTCAGTGGCTATCATTGGAGGCACCCCAGAGCATGCAGCCAAAGTTCCGTATTGGGAGCGCCCTGCGGTCCGGCTTACAGCAGCTGACTGTAGATGGCGCCTCTCCGCGGTGTCCGGCCGCAGCCTTGGCGTTTGCACCGAGTTTTTTGCGTATGTTATGCTCTGTGCAGCAGCATAAGCTTTCTCCGGGCGACGATCATCTGTCATTGTGAACGGAGGACACCAGAATCAGACCCCGGAGCGTGTTTGGGTCGCGGGCTCCTGGAGCATGTGCGGCTGCTTGCTTAGAGGGAACACATGGACTTGAAGGCCAACTGCGACAGCCTTTACAGCTGAGACTTCGGTTCTCATTGGTAATGTCAGTGCTGCTCATATGAGGAACAGGTCTCCACCCATCGGGCGCGCTAATCGAGTCCCGGAACGGACCTACGATGGCCAATGGGCGCGGTGTTCGTCTCAGAGCATGATATATCCATGACAGCGTCCCAAGCATCGAGGGCGACGGCGGGATTGACCACCACCTCTTGCAAATCGGCGCCATTAGCTCCCGCTGTTTACTTTGACGTGAAAGGAATTCCGAAGGGTTCATCCTCATGCGGCGGTCCCCCGTCGGGATCTCCGCACTGTCTGTCACCTCCACTGCTGGGAACCATGATTTTTCCGAGCTCATGGGATAGGTCACATTTTGCAAGGCTTGGAAAACTCTGTTCAAAATTTCACATTGTGCGAAGCCACAACCATTTGGGCCCTTACCGATGGCAGCAGTTCAAATTTTCCGAAACTCGGAGAAGCCCGCGGGATTTTCCCGGCGTCGGACATAACAGGATGTTTGTGTTCGCAAAATTCCGGCTCAGGCGGCTTTTACGGTTCGCAAAATTCAATGTTGTACCTGATTCGGACAATCCGGGTCAATTCTCCGAGTTTCGGAAAATTTGAACATTTGCCATCGGTAAGGGCCCAAATGGTTGTGGCTTTGCACAATGTGAAATTTTGAACAGAGTTTTCCAAGCCTTGCAAAATGTGACCTATCCCATGAGCTCGGAAAAATCATGGTTCCCAGCAGTGCTCTAGACCGTGCAAATCCGTCATGTTCCTGAAACGTGCATGTTCTGTAAGAGACTTTCCGGGACTATGGCGCGCTCAGGGAAGTCAAGTATGAGGCCGGCTGGGCTTACACCAGCTCAGAAGTACAGTACATGACAGCCACCGTTTTTCCATAGCGGCTGCCGGCTCCTGCCGCTGTGCCCGATGAGGAACAATGAGGCGCCGGGCGATCGACATCCTACGGAATCCAGTACATCGGGAAGTGCCCTGCATTGTCAATCAACATGCCCGCCAAAAGGTTCAGGCAGCAACGCGCTGTCGCCTTACGCAACGTGAGGCGTGAATGAGACAGTGACCATTCTGACGTATAGCTACTGTATACCCCTTTATTCCAAAGCAGATACTGATGTGAGTACCTCAAAAGTACCTGTGATAAGTAGTTGAGAGCCTGCACTGTGATCTGAATCTCGAATGACTATGAATGAGTAGCTCCCAAGCACATGATGGGGTTGTATGCTGATATGCGAAACTTCCGGGCGCTGCAGAGTGACAAAGCTGGCAACCTCGTTTTCTCCTTCGCTGGCTCCCATGTTGGAAGAAAGCCATGCTACGTTTTGAAAGCGTCCCAGAGGCAGAAAGCAGGATTCAACCTATGCTATTATCCTATGGCTATCTCAGATCCACATGGCAGCAATCCTGTAGATTCGGAACCAAACCCTCCGGCTGGTGGCCGGAGGGGTTTGTGACAAAGTCCGCCAAACGGGGGACCTAGGTTTATAGCATTAGCACCTCAACTACACCACTTGAACTTCAGATTTATATACAAAAGTGAAAGATAAGAAGCATATCTACAATTTGAGGTACTCAGCACCCTCGTATGTAGATGTCTTAACAGGTTTCGGTGCGGCGACATTCGGTGTTGAGTTAGGCACCACCCCGTCCGTCGTACTGTCTGTATCACCCGTCCCCACGCACTTCTCACCCAGTTAACATATTTGAGGCATTAATGAGACCTATAGACATAAGATCTATGTGTTTTAAGGATCATCGGGATCGTAAATAGTGCGTGCGCAGGTCGTACAACATCCGGATATGCCGCTGAGCGGAATCAACGAGCTGTTTTCACTACAATTTTGCTCAGCTTGCACTACATATGGCGCAAGAAACATCATATTTATGCTCAGTAGTTCCATCTTATTGCATTCAACGACTTTAACTCCCCGTCTGTGAGGGAATGCCACCGTCAGGTGCACGCTGCTACTGGTACGTGCTGCCGTGATTGGCCCCGGATTGCCCGCGTCCACCCGCTCAAGGTACCATTCCAATCCAACGACGTACCTAGGCAGTGTACTCACATATTGAATAACATAGAGGGCTATTTATCATGATTTAAAGATGCAAGAACGGGGTTTTTGAGTGCAGGGAACACATGCTGTA
Source organism: Auricularia sp. M13 (assembly GCA_037042915.1). NCBI lineage: Eukaryota > Fungi > Basidiomycota > Agaricomycetes > Auriculariales > Auriculariaceae > Auricularia > Auricularia sp. M13. The sequence goes on along the minus strand of CM073197.1, from coordinate 444,138 downwards.
GGCGCGACAGGCCGGAAATTGTGGTCTGACCTTCCGACCATCCCACAGACACCGATCCGCACCGTATCGCAATTCTGTGTATTCAGGGTGGTAGAAGAGGTTCTTAGGTACACTTCACGTCCTTGTTGCAAATCGTTTAGAGCAGAGGACGAGACGCTATTCTATAATCCTAGGTCCCCGATTTGGCGGACTTTGTCATAAGCCCCTCTGCGAGGGCGCTCGGCCGCGGCCGAGCGGGCTTTGTTGAGTCTAGCAATCCTGCGCAGCTGAACGCAGACTACTTCCAAAAGCGTACCTGTCCGACTGCGAGACTGGGGTCTACGGATGCAGATCCATATTGGTAACATCTCACCAAACGATGCAAACAGCATTCTCTCCTGGGCCTTTTTCCCAGCATTGCTCCGACACGAAACTGAACATCCCGGGCTTCATTCACCGGCATCACTGCAAGTATGCATTGGCTCCTTTCGGTCTACTGTATCTTTCGTTCTCTGACGGTCGATTGCAAAATCATCTCTGTTTGACAAGGCATTTGCCAATGTTTAGGGGTGTCAAGTCTTCCGCAACCGCAAATGCGTCATCTTCGAAGGTGCAGATCTCAGGGGCTCGTGAGAAGCCTGGGTGTGAGAGTTGGCGTTGCAGCTCACTGACTAATTCGGCAAGATTCGTAGATGCGATTGATGATCGATGAAAAACAGACTCACATTTGTCACTGTGCATCGCTGCTATCGTCGATCATCGCGCAGCAAACGGGAAGTGAGAAATGGATTTATTACTATCTTGGTATACATTAGAACTACCGCGGATGGACGAGTACAAGAGGGGTAATCGGCGCTGAACGGTTCGACATGAATACAGACATCGAGTCGAGCGGAGGAGGCGAGTACAATAGATTACAAGCGGCATCCAGTACCGCGAAGTCAAGACTGAGCTTCCTTGTTGTGACAATTACCGGCCCTGCGTATGCGAGCCGTGGCCTTGCGTAGGAGGATTAGGCGGCGGACCATGAGCCATGCGAAGATGCCGGTCAAGATTCGGTCGCGTAAGAAATGTTCTGGTGCATCCCGGGAATGTACAACGCAGCTTGCCTGCATGCCATTATCTAATAAGCAGACACCACATGTGAGATGGAGGAGACATACGCTGCTCAGCGATTGCCATCGTCGACGGCGCCGTTCCGCTATGGACCCACTCCGCGTGTTGCATGGATAGCGATGAATTGGCGGCGACGTCCAAGCGACCGCTCGGATTACTCTCCAGGATCATAAACTGGCCGGCGTAAGGAGTACGCTGCACGGGAGTCTGGATTCGCGTCGGCATCGGGACGGGAGCCGGCGGTGGTCGTTGGTGCGGTGCATCACGACTAGGCGGGTGTGGAGGCGGTGCCGGGTTATGGACTGCTCCAGGTGGTGGTCGCGCCTGTTGTCTCGGGAATGCAGGCACCGACGGCAATGGTTGTCTCGTGCCAAAAACACTGTCTTTTCGTCGATGAGGGCACATCGTATTGCTGGAAAGCTGAGCACTGACCTGGGAAAGCCTCACGAAAGGAGGGCAGGATTGTATCCCTTGAAGTGTCGTTGGGATTCGGAGGACGAGATGCCATACCACGACGCGTACCTTACACGCAGACTCTTGCCCCTCTTTATAGCCTGGTAGACCGGACTGGGAAGACGCATCCGCAGCCCTAGCAACCCGCTTTCTAACAGGTAGTAGGACCGCGATCCGTTTCGGGAGCGGTGATTAACTGACATGGCGTCCTTGAAAATGGCGAGTAACGTCGGAGCAGCTGTCAAGGTCATAGCCAGACGTTCATACTAACCACAACAAGCCAGTTTATCGACCGTTCAGTCGTATGAGCTGTCGCTGAAACGCTGCAGTAGTTGCAAATTGTGTACAGGCTGTGAGTCGCCTGAAGCTCTGAGCAGATAAGCGCTTCAGAATTGCTACACGGTGATCTGCTTACTGCGATTCCTCCGCGCCAGAGGGAGTGAATTTGTCCTTGCCTCAACGGTCGATTACGCCGTGCTCATGGGTACATCGAAGTATGTCCCGTGAGCGCGAATGAACTGGAGCCCCTAGGTCGCGGGTGCAGAAAGGAGCCCGGAGAAAAGGAGGATCACGGTCAATCGCGACACTCCATCTGTCTCTGTTCCTATGTAGTCGCTCCACTCCTCAGGAGAGTCCGCGTCAGCAATCGCGGATCATCCGGCACGGTGGCATATTCTGTAAGGGAACGGAACCGTCGCTGTCCGCCAACATTGCTACTCCCTGGTAGGAACCCGTCAAAAGAATGTAGCATCCCCTCCAGGATCGGGGCTGTTCTCCGGTCAGGGGCGTTGCAATGTTATGCCCAGGTTGGCGCGAGAGGCCCTTACAAATGACATCGTGGAACAGTTTCGCAATATGCACAAATACCACCTCTATTTATTCGACAGATTCAACTTCAGAGGTACATTATCAGCTTAAACCCTGCTAGACAGCGAGATGGAGATGGAGAGTCGGCGTTTACTGCTCCGGGCTAGGTGGATGTGAGAACCCTGACCGGTGAGCAGACGGCACACTTACACGGGAGACACGGTGGCTGGCGGGCCGCGAGCGGTCTGCAAGTTCGGGAACGCGCTCTTTGCACACTAAAGCGACGCGTTAGCCACAGCCAGCACGCCACGATGAAACATGTTGCTTACGGAGGCCTCAATGTCCTGACGCGTCTTACCAGCAGGGATTATGGCCGCAGTCCGAGTCGCAGGCTTTGCGCGGGGCTATGCGATTTTTAAGAATGCGGTTTTGCAGAAGGGGATCAGCCGACGTACGATGATCTCCGTGCAGTCAACGAGCTGGCGGCTGTTCTGTCCGAGCAGGCCCAGCTTGGCCATGGCGGTGGCAAACTGCCTGGACATCAAGGACTATTGGGAGTTATTCAGCGATTCACGCCATGGTTAGCAGCAAGAATATTCACCTGGTTGGCGACGAAGCTCTGCCAGGTGCAAGCAGTGCGCGGGTCGCGAGCGAAGGCCGCGTCCGACTCGAGACGGAACTCGCCCTCGAGCGGGCTCAACACTTCGCCCTGGCCGGGGCCGAGGTCGCCAGGAAGAACGTTGCCCTTCAGGAGGACTTCGAGGAAGACCTGCGAGTCGAACGAGTCCGGGGTGGAATCGAAGGGCGAGCGTGCGATGGTCGGCTCAATCTCGTCCTGGGCGGCAATAGAGTGACTGGCCAGCAGGGCGATGACCTCGTCCGGAGTGAACCCAGCATCAGACATGCGAGCAAGGATCTAACATCCATATATCAGCCGAGCGCGTCTACGGTCGCGATGATGGTGCCCACAAACCTGAGTGACAGGGTTGAACGGGTCAGGCACGGTGCCATCAGGGGCCGCTGCCGTGGCATTCTGGAAATAGCAGGAGATTGTTGATGAGAAGACGCGAAGGAGGTACCTGCGGAACTGTGGACGAACCTTGCGGCCAACAAAGGTTTGCACAAGCGGAGCGCCTGGGCACAGCGACAGAGCGACAGACGAGCCGAATTGGATGCTGGAAGAATCATGCGTCAGCATTGCATGGTATAACTTGATAGATGTGAACGAGGAAAGCGCACATGTCACCGTACGAAACACCGTGCGCGTCAGCGAATGGCTGGAGGTCCGCAACGATTTCGTCAATGCCGGCGTTGGCGGGGAATGCGAGCTCGACGTCGCTAAAGGCGATCATGGAACCATCGGCGCCTCCGCCCTTGCCACCCTTGGTGCTGAAGCCGATGGCATCGTGGAAGGCTGAATGGGAGTCAGGTCGTGCCGCAATGTTCGATTGATTCGCCTACCAATGCGGACGGTCGAGTGTGCGTTCTCGCCGCACTGCCCCTCGAAGATGTCCGAAATCAGAGCGTCGCGAACGGGGATGAAGCGGCAGCACTATGTGATTTAGCGCCCAGACTATGTAGATGAGTACTTTGGAGACATACCTGCAGGTTGTTGACGCGGTTCACACCGTCTGGACAGAGCGCGCGAGTGTCGAGAGCAGGAGCAGCTGCAGGAAAATTGTCAGGGTGGAGACTCCGGAGACGATCAAGAACCAACCATTGCTAGCCACCGCGAGGGCAGCGACGATGGCGAAGGCACGGAGTCCGGTGAAGGCCATTGGGAGTTTGACAGCTGGTGAGTGAGCAGTGACTGCAGAATCTTGGCCCCTAGTCCGAGGGTCTTTATACCAATGAGTTCGACCCTGTACCGGTTATTCCATAGACCTGCGAATCAGACCCCTGTTGCACGTCGTCCAACCACATCGTTCGCATTTGCTAAGGAGTCTCATCCGGTTCCGCATATCACTACACCAATCTCACCTGCTATAGAGGACGAGATCCAATGAGGGCACGTCCATTACGCACAAGCACCCGCGCCGCGGCGACCGCGGTCAAGGACACCTGAGACGGGAATCTTCCCTGTGGACAAGCATACCGGGCGATGAGAGCCGACCTTTGACCGCTGCATGTTCTTCCCACAGTCCATGTGGTGCACAGATAGTGAGCCAATGAACAACACCCGCTGCAGCACGGACCGTCGTCGAGCAGGTTCCGGGACACGTCTAAAGATTAATAGCGGTACTGGAAGAGGTGCCACGAAGTCGAGCGTGTTCCTTCCGGCAAGGAGGTACCCAATGTAGGTCTCCGGATTCCAGCGCGACTAAGCGGGATATACGGCACCCGTGTATCCGACTCCGTGAAAACCGCTTCGCACGAGGCGGGAAGCCCATCCTAAACGAAGGCGAATAGAGTTGGGCAGATTGCGCCAAGCACTGTTAGATTCCGCGACTGCTCCCGTACGAAAGCTGCGCTCTGGCAGCGGCGTCGAATGCAGGCACCTAGTCGCGCATCAAGGCACAGGCGTGAAATTCTAGTGCATCTGCGAGCAGCTCGAAGAGGCCAAGTGCCCCATTACTGGGAACAAGAGTCGAGCTACCGGCTCCGGTTCAGTTTCCTCCAGCTTGGTCCGGTTATTGGACGGGAACCTGGCGTACAAAACCCGAGCAACCGAGAAGGGGTGGAAATTCAAGCAATCGTGTTGCATGACCCTGGATATTCAGTGACGTGCCAAAACAATACTCGAAGCAAGCAATACCACGCAGTGGCCGCATGGCTGTCGCCAGACGGAGGAACAGGACCCAATGAGCAGCGGCGCATTTGTAGCCAATTGTCGATGTCGCAAGGCGGATGGCTGTCAGCCAGAAAGTCTAGCTTGCCCGTGTGAAAACTGATGCTCTCGCCGTAGGGGTAAGCAATCCGGTCGTACGGGATAGTAGTACGGCGGTGGCCATAGCCGCTATACTGCCACCATGAGCCATGGTATCGAGCAATCAAAGGCGGCATGGATCGACCGGCATAGGGGCCAGAAAATTCGTGGCATCAGGAGGGTGTGAGAGAGAGAGGCGGGAAAAGGCAAGCATTTGATTTCAGCTCCGACAAACCTCTTGATAATGGACTGCCGCAGTCGCGCCGCCACACTTTCTCCAAGTTTTTGCAGCTCCAGCGCATGCACGCTGCAAGGTCCAGAAAACCCATGAGCCTGTTGCATGATCCCGCTTTCACCGAAGTCGAATACAGTAAATGTCAATTATCAGAAGAGAAACGCCACAGGCTCTAGACCCATCCACAGTACAATTCAAAATACCCCGCATGACCAGGACTTCAAATTTCAACCCTGAGCGGGCTGAACCGCCGACCTCTCAGTGTGAAGGTGGATGATGCGGCCGCTGCCAAGAGGTTCCGGATGTCGCGCCGGACGTTGCCGAACTCTTTTTCTCCTGGAAGTTCCGCCGCGCACCGCTTCACGCGCGCGACTTCCGTTCAGATGGCGCGCCCAAAGGCAAAGTACGGTCCAAAGCTACTCCCACGGTTATATCTGAGCGTCATGCGCGATCTAGAACGCTTGTAGTCCGTCTGCTCTCCTCAGCGCAGACGGGCTTCATGTACACCATCAAGCGCAAGCGTATGATCGGATACTACAAGTTCGTCAAGTATGACCCTATAGGTGCGTGATACACCGCCTGCCTTTCGAAGTTCTGACTGAATTGTAGCTCGCGCGCGTGTCTTGTTCGTCGAACAACGGAAAACGCGCGGGAAGTAATGGTCGCGCCACTTCCGAGGTCTCCTGTTGGCTTCCCGCGCAACGAACTGCCGTCGGTCTATATCACCTGCGCCAATGGAACCTTCTCTGCTCGACGTTGCTGTCTGTGGGGAACTGGCGACGCACCGCATTTCACTCGGCCGTTGTCCTGACAGTCAATGTAGATGCTGTCATCAATCCACGCAATAGAACATTTCTCTTGGCTTCTGTTGGCTCACCTCTTCGCATTTGACCTCGAGAATGCTTCAACTCGCTGCGGCAACTTGCAATCGGCTGTGTACCCTCCCTATACTTCGACTGATGGAACTTACGAGGTGGACTCATCCACTCGCCAAGCCCTTCAGGACTTTTTTACCCCTATCCCGCCCAAGACCATTCATCTCCCTATGCTGTAGAAATCGCCTTTTTCTGATAGCCCTGTCTTTTACTTGACATGACTGTTCGTCATGCACGACAACGCTTGTTGCTTCCTGGTGTGGGTGGGCGCGCTGAATAATGTTGCGGCTCTGAGAACAGTCAGCTGAAGAACGCTGCGGCCCGTTTTCATCCCGGATGCACCCTCAGGTCAGTCTCCTGCAGTTGAGATAAGTCTGTCAAACGGAACCGCTTCGCCACGAGCCACTCAAAGAGGAGGCCTAGTCTCCTTCGCAGACTTTGACGTTCGAAGTAAAGAGGAGGCCGGGCCAAGAGAGGCGTGTAGAGCCAAGGAGTTCAAAACATCGACTGAAATTGCTTAAAGATGCTGCATAGCAAGTGCATACGAAAAAGTGAAAACGCTCGAGGGAATCTATTACGAATCGAAGACATTCATCCAGGCAGGCAGAGGGTGCCACAATCTGGATGATGAGCCGCAGTCCGGGAAGTAACACGTTCTCGCAGCACAGATTGGGGCCACGCACTGGCCGCAGGGATGCTAATCCGGAGACAGTGCCGGGTGACAGTCGCAACGCCCCGGGCCACCTCGTACGCGCTGACGTGAAAAAACAAGGCAAGTCCATGGATTCGAACGTGTCAACAAATCACGTAAGTCTTTGAGTTCAAAATATAAATCACACGAGATATTGTAGTGTTATTGAGACGCACAACTATAATGTCATTTGCACATCGGTATCCGATTCATCCTGTCCGGAAAGCGCACGTCGCATAGCAGCACGTACATCCTTCGCAGCAATACGAGCGAGCTTCACGACCTCTGCCAATTCAGCTTGATTTATCGGCGTCCCTAGCCAGCTAGACCAGCAAAGCCCGTCGTCGCCGTCGAAGGCGAAGCAGCCGCCTCCAAGAGTTGCATCTTCCGGCGCTGGGTCGATGAAGAATTCCCCGGATGGTCGTTTGCCCACGGCCATGGCGCAGATGACGGTCCGCATCGGTATGCTCGCTGCGCGCATCAGAGCGAGGGTCGACGCGTTTATCAGAACGGCGGTTTGAGACGTTGGTATGCGACGCATCGAGCTCAGCGCCGGCGGCGACAAAGCCTGTATTACTAGTTGTACGAGCGTGCGGGGATTTTGATGCAACAACAGGCTAGGGGCAAGCAGGGCGCTGATAGCAGTGGCCAAAGAGCGCGATTCCGTTGCTAAAAGGCGGTCAAGACGAGAGGAAGAAAACGAAAGGTTCAAGTCGCACCTGGGACTCCGTGCAAAGGAAGGATAGCAACTTCGAGCGTTGCTTTCGACGCTTGTTCGACCATTGGACGCGCCTCAATCGGTCCAGAGACGGACGCGAGCGCAGCAGTTTCGCCTGTCGACGGTTCAGAATTTACATCCCGTATATCGCACAGGCATACCAAAGCTAAAACGCGCAGAACCATCAACTCTTTCAAGCTCGTCAAGCCGTATCGATATAGAGCGAAACTCGGCTCGCGAACGCTGACTTGGTCGTTTGGACATGATGGTCACTGGATGAGCGGGAGGAACGATTTGAAAGCCCGACAGACAACTTTTCGTACTTGCCCACTGCCACGCCAGTCTGCGCCCAGTCCCCGCTATTCAGCAGTTTACCTCCGGATAGGTGTTGTCCAACGAACGCTGGAGAAAATGCATCCCTGACATCATCTCAGGTAGCATCTGTTCCATTTTTTGTAAGAGGATCGTCGAAAGAGAACTTTCTTCACCTTCGTCGAGAAACGTCACCCCAACGAGTTCTTTTTAAGGGGTAGGACGTACCCCACCGGATTGGAGCGCGATTTTGTTATAAATTCAGGGCGCACGAGCGGACAACTGTCGTCGTCGTCTTTCTCCCACTTTCCTCCATCGCTCCCATTGGATGCTCCCCTGCGCGCATGTCCACGGCCTCCTGTACTGCTCTTGGAACGCTCCTGCTCCAGCCGCGGATGTTTCCTTCGCCTCCCCAGCGTCACTCCTGGACTGGTTTCTCTGGCGCTCGGTCTCTGGAGTGGACGATTGCTCGAGGCTACGTACCCAGTTTGATCCCCGGCGCGACTTGTCGTTCTATCGGTTCTCGGCTGCGGGCAGACTAGCATTTCTTGAGACGTGCGAGCCCTATGATCTATCCGGACTCGCATGTCTCGAGCGGCTAGTCTCACGCGCCAATCTTGTGTCTCTGGCCCGCGTAGCAACCTCGCAACTTCTCTACCTGTCCTGGTCCTCAACGACGTCGAGAGAGACAGTGTCCCGCACGAACCCGTCCCTTCCCGGAGTGGGACTGGGACTGATTGTCCCGCCTGCTCTCTGACCGTACTAGGAGGCAGTACTTATTGTGCGCTCATAACGGCCGCATGCATTACAGTTGTGAGAGAGTTGCGCTACATAATCCTTATTACATTACACGGATACATATGCGCGACCCTCCACCAGGGACTGGAACATGGTAACGGCGCGCTGCACATCATCCTCCATACACCCCTGCAATACCCTTTCTCCACACGCGCGCATGCGCTCAGCGATGATCGCATCCTCGTCATCTCCTTCGGTGAGCTGCAGGTCGGCAGTGAAGTTACCTAGTCTTCCAATCTCGGCCGAGAGCGCTGCAACTTCCTGAGCGCGCGGGCGACAGATTGCGTCGTACGCCTGCAGCACCAGGGGCACGGTCTGGGCGGTCATCGAGGGATGCGTGAGTAGCCGACCAAGGAGGAAGGCACCCTGCAGGTGGCGTTTTGCAGCGAAAGGTCAGTAATCACTTCGTCCGTTGTGCATGCAAAGCGGTCATGAATAGCTAGCGTACCTCGAGGGCCTGGTTTGCGCCAGAGCCGTTGTGCGGCGTCATCGCGTGCGCCTTTGATTCCTCATCTCAGATCAGTTTGTCTTGCGGTGGAGAGGTACACACAGCATCCCCAATAACTGCAATGCGGTCGTACGCGAAGAAAGGAAGCTTCTTAACGACGTGGATGGCCCAGCGCGAGGCCTTTGTGATGCTCTATGGCATACAAGTGACTTCGTCCAGTATTTCCAAGTGAAATGGGGCTTACGTTCACTACCGCGCGCGCTTCTGTTTCCCAGGCCTCAAATTCCTATCCATAACATGAGATTGATTTTAGCATTCCTAAGCTGTGGGGAAGTTTCACCTACACCGGGGATGAAAGACGGATCGACATCCTGAACCCAATTCTGGGACTTGAACGGGGTGCCTTCCGCATCGGCGGTCGTAACGAAGGTGCCGACGTTAACGAGCGTCTTTTTCTGAATCGTGTATGCCACAATTTTCTGCGCAGGTCGTTAAGCCGAGGAATAGTCATATTACTATATGGCTTCTGTAGAAACGCGATACCTTGCCCTTCCCACAGTACTACAGGCAACGATGAACAGATGCTTGTGAATCTTCGTGCATTCTCACTCACCTGAAGACGATCATTCATAATCCTGTGTGGACCTTCTCCGCCCATGCGCTCCCACTCACTGGCGAGACGCGCCATGGGCACGAGCGAACGGTACACGCACTCTCCACTCCAGATCGGCGGGCCGTACCCTCTCAGATGGCCAGAGTCACCCTGGGCATCTGTGGACGCTGCGATATCGAACATGGCGTGCCGCACAGGCGAGCGGACCCCATCCGCGCCAATGAGCAAGTCGCAGGTGGCTGTCGTCCCATCCTTAAAACACAGTTCGTACGGCCCCGTATTGGGAGTTCTAAGAGCGAAAGAGAGTGACTCGAGGTGCTTGTTGAAGTGGACGTGGATCGAGTCGAACCGCGCAAGATTCCGGGCGAAGACAGCGCGAAGTTCAGCGCGGTGGTACGCTGCGCCTTTGCCTGGGTCACAGATGTCTCAGTCCATGAAGTAATCTCCGGCCGGGATTCTACGCACCAAACCGGCGTAGAATTAGATCATGGCCTTCAGGACCTTGGTCCGAACGGCGGTAGAGAAAAGTGTACCCTGCGGCTTGAAGGTGAGCATGGCATCGCACACGAGAGTCGGAATAAAGCAGTTACCGCTCTTAGCCTTTCCGGCCTGATCAATCTCAGCCAGGTCGTCCTCCAGTCCCAAAGCATGTATGATCTCGAAAGACCGCGCAGCGATTGTGATTCCCGCCCCGACTTCGCCCTCGAAGCTTGCTGCAGCCTCGTAAACAGCGACGTCGAGTTTGCCTGTACCCGACCCGTATTTTGCGAGAGTGCCAGCCAAAGCAAGGCCCGCGACGCCTCCACCACTGTAAATACAGTGTATATGAGATTATGGACGTGAGGGGGAGGAGAAAGAGACGCACATGATTGCAATCCGGAGAGGACGCAGCGGGGGATCCATTGTGCAGGTGGTTATCCGACGGAAGTAGAGCCGGGGGTGGACGGTTGATGCATGCACATATATAGGCAGATACGGTGTCCAGAAGGGGTAGTGGGCGCTGGGCGTTGAATCTGGCGGAGCCGACCTGCATGGCAGGAACAGGACTGGAATAGAATTAAGCCCGTCGTCCCCGCCGTGGGAGCAAGCAGAGATAAATACGGAGCTCTGAGGCTATAATAGCGCCTGGTAAGTTAAGGTATTGCATGGAAGATCAAATGAGATAATATCTTGCTCGCGAGACGGTTGGATGGACCCGAAAATCGGCAAAGCGGCAGCGGTCTAACATGCGTGTTGACCCTGCTTCGCAATATTTGATCCCAAATCTGGCTTCCGAGCGCAAGAAGTAACCCTTCGTGAGAACAGGGGTCCACAGTCCTAAATCATGCCCAAAACCATTTTCTGGGCGAAATTGTGTGTAAATGACAGCTTGACTAATAGAAAAAGTGCCTTACAAGAGAATAGTAGGCTAGCTGCTTGGAGAATTTCAGAAACGCGACATTGCAGGCACCAAACCAGTTGGCAAAAACCGTCGGGAATGAAACGAGAAACGCGCCGCGAAACTCCGACACGCGTTGGCTTTTGCGTCCACCTGCTTTGATTTTCATGCTCAAAAATGGCATTCTGACTACTGCACGGCCAGCCTTTGCTTCAAAATGCTTAGGGCAGTCTAGTCTCGGGTCTGGTGCCTATGAACATCAAGGTATGTCCTTCAATCCATCGTGCCGTGCAGGAGCTCATTATGCACACCCTAATCTTATCATATACCCTACCATGGCATTGTAATGCGACAACATTATTCTGTTCCAGAACCTGTCAAAACCATGGCAACGGGCTGTCTTGGTTTTCTTGCTTGCTGGACATTTCGCGACCGCCTTGCAACAATGCGCTGTCACCGGGCTGCACGCCCAATCCACGCCGTTACCTTGCTTCCTTCCCTCATGTGCGATCTCCCTGAACGACCGTATCCTTCGCTAAACATTATGCAACAATAATTTTCGTTCTACACCGTGTCCGTGCGCAATCCTATGGGCTTCGAACTACTAGGCCATGCTGCACGACAGTACCATGCGGTGTCTGCATCCGGTTCGACCTCGAGCACGTTGTCGACATTGTCAGGCACGCGCTGCTTGCACACGTCAGCCGTCGTTCAAAAGGGCAAGGCCAGGCCGCAGCGGTCTTTCAGAGCGGAAAAAACGCGTACGTTCCTCTTGATTCTCGCTCATCTTCGACTCATCGAAGTACAGGCGGTTCCTCGCGCACGAAGCTTGCGAAATACGTCGCCCCAGCAAAGCCCTTCACGGGCAAAGGCGCGTTCGCCTCGCCGTACAGCCGCGCGCCGTCCATGGACCCCGCCAACCAGGAGCTCAGCGCGACGGAGCTGTACATGCGCGCGCGCGCCAACGTCGTCGAGGGCAAGGTTGGCGGCAGCGTGTACCGCCGTAGCGAGTTGAACCAGTGCGTTGTTTCTGCTGAGTGTCCTCGTCAGACAGCTCAACCGCTTCAGGGAGGTCAAGGCGAAGCCGCGGCCGTATGGACTAGCGGGCGACATCAGGAAGGACATCGGTCGAAGTCGAGACGCATCGCGTGCTGGCAGGCTCGACGAGGAGTCCAGATACGATAGGCGGTCCGCTAATCCTCGCCGCAGCGTAGACACGAATAGCCCACGGTTTCAGTGAGCGGATTGTACCACTTCCAGTGCTTGAGGACTGATCTTGTTATAGAGATGTCTACGGGAAGCAGCGACTGTTCGGCGAGGACGATGAGCACGACAAGTACGTCGCTTTTCTTTTCGCTGTTTGGCCTCCATTCCAACGATCATCGTGAAGCGTCAGGGAAGACAGATATCGTGCCGCAGAACCTCGTGGCGAAGAACAGTCGGACTGGCTGAGCCGCAAGGATTGGCAGGCCCGGCAAGAACCGTCATGCTGCCGAACAACCAGAACCCACCTCAGAACAGGAGCCCTCCACCTCCACACCCGCTGCCAACGTTTGGGACAGCCCGCCGTCGTCGTCTGATGCCCAGCAGAATTCCTCGCCGACATCGACATACCAGCCTCCGAAGCGGCGGCTGCCCAAGGAGTTCACGAACACGCCGCTCATACGCCCGCCGTCTTTCGACTCCACGGGCCTGCTGACGACCTTCTCCACCCCGCCGCCCATGCCCGGCCTCGCAACGAGCGTCGCCGAAATCCTCGGCGCCGACACCGCGCCGACCGCCATCCAGCAGCTCTCCCTGTCACGGCTTATCCAGCCGCCCTACAGCTTGGAGTCGGACTTCGAGCAGCCCAACCAAGACGACGGAGGGTGGAGTCAGACCTTGCTGGCGAGCGAGACGGGCTCGAGCAAGACGCTCGCGTATATGTTGCCGCTGCTGCACGGCCTGAAGCACACCGAGCTGCACCCGCGCGCCATTCCTCCCGACTATGAACACCGAAACTTCCCGATGATGCCGCGCGCGCTAGTCATCGCGCGCCCACGCACGAGCTCGCGCGCCAGCTCGCCACGGCGGCCAAGAAGCTCAGCCACAACATCAAGCTGCGCGTGCTGTGCGGCAGCCGCGAGAACAAGCCGTCGTCGGGCGGCGCGGGCTCGCGACTGCGCGATCTCAAGCTGCTGGGGCCACAAGGTGATAGGGTGCGTCTGCCTTGTCGCCGCTCGTGAGGCTGTTGGTCCTCATGCTGATGATTATGAACTTGCAGCGCGCGGACACCAACTCGGAGTTCACGATCACGCGCGAGGGCGCCGCGGCGCTTGGGCTTGGTGTGACGCCGCACAACAGGCCTATCGACGTCCTGATCCCGACGCCGTTCACTATCCTTGAGCTCGTGCGCGGCAATGGCTGGGAGCGCCGTGGCGAAGTGCGTTCTTGCTCGACTCTCTGGAACAGCGCAACTTGATGATAACTGCTAGATCATACGCGACCCGGCTATCCCACGCGATCCCGGCCGTCCTTGGGAGGTCGGTCCGCCGACGATGGGTTTGGACAAGCTCGAGTGGGTCTGTATCGACGAGGCTGATGTGCTGCTGGGTACGTTTCATATTTTCTCTTCCCAGCTCCCGCATTGCTCATAGACTGCTAGATCCCGACGCATTCTGGACGAAGTGGCACGCGCGCGCAGTCAATTCCTCTCGCCGACGTCTCCCAAGTCCGCCCTACCGTTCCACCTGCTGCTCAACAGCGCGACCATCCCAGGCCTGCTGAGCGCGACGATCGACGAGTGCTGGCCGGCGATGCAGCGGCTCGCGTCGCCGGGCGTGCACCGGCTCCCGTCGGGGATGAAGACGGTGCACGTGTCGGCGTCGGGCAACCGGATGGCGGACGTTGCGGCGCGCATCAAGAGCATCTGGGCGGACGAAGGCCGGCGCGCCGTGCAGTCCGGGCGCGCGAACTTCGGTCTGCGCGTGCTGGGCGGCGGCGCGCGCAGCAAGGTGTTGGTGTTGGTCAACCGCGGCAGCAAGGCGGCAGAGCTTAGCGACTATCTCAACACCAAGGGCATCGCGAACGTCGCGCTCACCGGGACGCATGGCCGCGCGCACGGGTCCAATCGCCATCTGGCGGCATTCCTCAACCCCAGCAGCAACACGGCCCATAAGCCGAAACCCAAGCACAACCCGGAGGAGGACGATGGGAAGAACGTGCTGGTGACGACGTCGCTCCTCCCGCGCGGGCTGGACTTCTCGCCCGAGGTGCGGCATGTACTCATCGTCGACGAACCGCGCAACGTCGTCGATTTGTTGCATCGTGCGGGGCGGAGTGCTAGGGCCGGTAGGACAGGTACCGTCACCGTGTTTGGCAAGGGTGCAAAGGGTGCAAAGGAAGTTGGTAAAGCTGTCCGAGGCCTAGAGGCCTGACCCGCTTACCTTGTAAATTAAGTATTCAACAGTTGGATAATGCACCCCGTTCAGTCGTCTGGGCGTCAGACTGTACAATATAAGTAAGCCACTTGAAGACTGAAGTTGTATAATCTATCGAGCAGCTAATTGCACAGAGTCAGTTGCTGTCTCTCTTTCCCCAGCGCGAACCGCGCTGCGCAGCTAAGACAGGCTGGTCTGGGCAACATGAACAATGCCAACATCGTCTGCATCTCACTTTCGCGCACATTGCTTCCTTGTATCTCCTGCAATTTCTGGGAAACCTCCTTGATGAAAGAGCCAGAGATTATGGATCAGGAATACCCTAGTCACCGGTTTCCGGGCGAACTTCAATCTCTCTCTTGAGTGTTTGTCCAGTAAGTATGTATATGCCAAGCGTCTACTGTTTAAATTGAATACAGATACCATCCGGCGGGTGCTTCCCTCTCTCTCCGAATCCCCTCTGTGGCACTTAGGCAGCGGTTCACCCTCATGAAAGCTGTCGCACGCGCTGCAGCGGGTCGCGCGGTAACTGCCTCGCGAAGTGCACAGTTCTCTTCAGTGGCGGTCTACAGGGCTTTGCGAGTGCTACCCATCACTAATGAGTCAATGCCAATGCTAGGCGCGATCTAACGCAGTACTCACCGGGTCTCTGTGGCCCGGCTATCGTCGTATTCTCCCAATTTTTAAACTTTGAAGATCGAAGATAATCGTTCGAAGAGACTTTCGCACCAGGAAGCGCGGTCTCCCGCATCGGCTCAGCGTTACCATGATGAGCCACTGCAGATGTCTTCATGGTCTCATGGCTGCGAGATCTGTGAGACATATTGTCAGGATATATCAGCGCGACGAGTGTTTACCTGCCGCGAAAAAGACTCTAGGTGGGTAATGACAAGCAAGGCGAACGCGCGCAGGAAATAAAACGCGCACAGCGCGAGGCAAATAAGCTGGTACTGCCACTCATCCCACATTCACGGTGGTGACGAGCCGAGGAAGAGCGAAGTGTTATGACCAGGCGGATGAAGCCGGGAATCTTTTGTTCTGCAGAGTGCCTCCGCGGAAGGTTCTGGCGATCGCATTTGGAAGATCATTGGAACACCACTCAGGCGAGGAGGAAGCGCGGTTGTGCACAAATTCAGCTCTTGAGCGCATTTTCGCTCTGTACTGTAAGAGTTTCGTCATAACTTGGCAGGTCATGCAGGACTGCCAGCATCATGGGTCGTGCAGCATTAGAAAAGACAATTAATTGTAAGTATACGGATACATCGTGATGATCATCCCGTAGCAGGCTTGTTGTCAAACTGGCGCATCCGATCCTCTGCGCTCTGTGAGCCCAATATGCCGTGTAGCAGAGCTGTAACCACTCACGGTAGGACTCGCGGCCACCGCCGCTCTTGAACACGTCCCGCTTTCCAGCCGTGCGTGCAATGCGCAGGCGCTCCGAAAGTACCACATAGACGCCAAAAGCGGCCTTCTCGAGCCGGTCGTTGTTGACTTTCGAGCTCTCGTCCCGGGCGGCCAGCATAGACCGCACCCACTCGGCGCCGTACATCTTGCAAATGTGCAGTCCGCCGAGCGGCGCGGGCAGGAAACTTTCAAGATCAAAGGGCAGCTGTTCCGGCGCCCTTTTACCAGGCAACACCTGCACACGGAGAGTGAGTGCTAGAGTAAAGTCGATTGTGGGAGTGAAACACCTTGGCGAGCTCCACGCGCAGCCCGCGCTCGAGCCAGGAGATAGCAAACGCGTGATCCCATGTGCGCGGGTCCTTGTCGTCCACGGCGGTAGTCGGCTGGTATGCCGGTGCGGCCGAGCGGAACGGCGCCGCGTACGAGAGTGTGTTGGCGCTGTGCGCGGCATCCTGCACGTGCGGCGAGACGTGCGCGATAACCAGCGTACGCGTTGGCTGGCGAGAATCCAGATCGAACAACGCCTTAATCAGACGTCAGCGCAAGGGAGACGGCGTAGGGCGGCAGTCGCTTACTTTGAGAAGCAAGGTGAGCTTGTTCGAACGATACGGGATGTGCACAAAGGAGCCAGACTCGGAGGCGCGCGCGCGCGCCTGGACGCACTCCTTGAGCGCCATGAGCGACTTGTTCGTCTCCTTGTTCTCGTCCAGCCGCTCGCGCGAATGCAGCTTGGCGTCGGTGTAGCGCTCTGAGCCCGCAAGGCTAGACGAAGCCGGGTTTCAGCTGCATGTACGACGAGCAGCTGTGCACGTACTCTACGAGCAGGATCTCGCCGTCTTCTAGATGCCGCATGACTCTGTTTCGGACGCGGATGCTCAGGATCGCATGGCTCCTGCTGCTACGCGAATTGCGATGCGTGGGGCTCGTCCGGCGATGGGCAAGACAGCGGGTGATGAGCTCCTCGAGGTCTGCTGGGCTGGTGACCTGCGTGACGTCGAGCTGGGGGCGCACTGCGCCGAGCTTGTCCTCCATGATGTCCACGCGCTTCCTCTTGCCTTCGTCGTCGCCGCTGGAAAGATCGACGGCGAGCTTGCCCAGGAGCTCCAAGAAGGTAGCCGAGAATTCGAACACAGGCGCGTCGCTGGTGTCGCCGTGCGCCTGCTTGAACTTGTCGCCTATCTGTTCGGCCAGTACGAAAAGGTCGCGCGCGATGCGGTGCTCCAAGGCCTCGATGGTGAATGTCTTGCCGGTGCTCTGCAGACGCGTTGGGCGCTGTATCATAATTGACAGAGAAGACATACCGTTTGGCCGTAAGCCAGGACACAAGCAACGCCGCCGTTCAAGGCCAACTCGAGCATCTTTGTATCGACGATGGTATTGCCGTAGACATCGTCGTTCGAGGTGGTGCCGTCAAAGCAGAGGTCCGCCTGGAACTCCTTGTGCGCCAGGGCGTTTCCTTTGTAGGAAGCGGAGGGCACATGGGCGTACATGACGCCAGGACGCTTCGAGGTGACGGTAACACCGCGCAAGAACTGGTCCGTTGACGCCGCCGACGCCGCATCCTCGTCGCGGTCGTCGGCGACCTGTGACGGGTCGAATACGGCAGTCTCGCCCTTGAGCGGAGGACGCGTGCGGAACGCGACAACCACGTCCTTCTCCTCGAGTGGTCCCGAAACATCGGGCGCGGGTTCGGGCACGCGTGCCTGCTCCCACTCGGAGAGCAGGCCTCGTAGGAGGGGCAACGCAGCGTTCGTCTGACGGCCTGAGAGAGACATTCGACAGGCAAAGATCACGAGGAGGGTGGGTCTTCCTGTTATGTCGCCAATGTGTTGCTGGAGACCGTGCAAGATTTATAGCAGCAGCTGTTCGAGGCGTTATCAGCGTCCCCGAACCATCTCCAAGTCACACGAAACGGGCCCGGTGTGCGATATCTGAGCGAGTCACCGCGATCCAGTAGATGCCGTGGCGAGTCGGCACGCTCGGAAGATGCTGCATAAGGTACCCTGACAGTGAGAGCGGATACACACCTGGTTAGCTGCATGAGTAAATCGGGACGAAGCAATCCAGGCTTCGGAAATTACCGATCATGAACCACGCGCACGCCTGCATGTAAGTACCAGAAAGCGCGTCTTGTTTCTAACCACTTACTCTCGAATGCCTAGCAGCTTTGCCATATCCTATAGTCCGATGATATAGAAGACTTCAATTCAAGGGTTACAGTAAGATTTGATCGTAAGCGGAGATATTCCCCAAGCACTGAGCAGTTATATGTACAGGACAACGCGCCCAACGCGGCCGCGCAGATAACCTGCCTTCGCGGCGAGCCCGATTCCACATGTGACAGAGAGACGGAAAAATCCAACAGCACACACACCATACATGGATGATCAAAGCACCGGATTGTCCGTTTGCATTCGAGTCCGTGAGTAACGCGTAACGACCTCGTCGCGCATCGTAAAGAGCGGAACGGCCCAGTATTCGGACCAATAGATGTAGCTTCGAAAGCTTAGAAGTTGGGCTCCTGGTCGGAATAAGCCATGCGCTGCACGTAACCAGACTGCGGCGTGGCTGGCGAGCTGGGGCTGGGGGGCTGTGCGGGCACACCGAGCTGCTGCTGCGACATGCGCTGGCGCGCGGCGGGCGCACGCGGCGGTGCTTGCTGCGACGACGAGCTCGTCATGCCAGAAGAGGAGGCGGTCGTCATGATCGTCGTCGTCATCCCCGCATGTCGCGAAAAGCGGTCGGGACGCTCCCAATCGTACGGGAGGAATCTGATGATTGGGTCAGACGAGGGCATCCGAAGATGAGCAGCACGCACTTCTCGTGCAGGTACCGCATCTCGGGCGACATCTTGCTCGTGTCCTCTTCCGCGCTCCACTTGCGCGCGCGCAGCTGGCTGGGCGCGACGAGGTTTTCATGCAAAGCGTACGTAGGGTCCACGCTCTTCCGGGGCTGCAGGAAGCATGTTAGAGGTTGCGGCGTCGGAGACGGTTGAAGATGGACGCACGTCGGGGATGAACGAGCATTGCATCTCTTTGTTATCGACGGCGTCGAAATCCAGGCCCTCGAACCACGGGTGTGCGCGAATGACATCCAGCTCTTCGCGGCCGGGGCGCAGGCCGCAGCCGAGGCGTCTGGACTGCTCGTGTTCGAGCATCTGTTCGCGTGGATCAGAGATGGAGAGGACAGGCGGGTCGAGCGCTTGCGCACCATGCTGACGATGTCCAACCCGCGGTCGCTGACCATGTCGTCGTACCGCGAGGGCAGGTTGGCCTCCGCAGTCTTCCAGCCGAGCGAGTGCACGTATTGCCGCTCGTGCTCGATGGCTTCCGGGTCGTCGCGCTGATCCCCGCGCGCGAGTTGCGTGCCCTGTCGAACGGTCAAACGTACAAGCTGAACTCCAGGAAGAAACGGACCTTGAAGGGCCGATTTCCAAACAGCAGCTCGTAGGTGACGACCGCGAGCGACCACCAATCCACAGCATGGGTGTACCCACGCTTGGTGAAGGCTTCAGGAGCTGCAAAGCTCTGTTAGCTTGTAGCGCAACGTGGTAAGAGGCTAGGTTGCACACCCATGTAGGCGACACTGCCAGCGACGCCAGTGATAGGCTTGCCGTCCTCAAAGCGCACGGCAATGTTGAAGTCGGTTAAATGTGCATGGCCATACGCGTCCAGCAAGATGTTATCCGGCTTGATGTCGCGATGAACGACGCGCTTCGAGTGCAGGTAGGCGATGGCGCCGCTCAGCTCGGCGAACCAGAAGCGGACTGTCTCCTCCGGGAAGCGTTCCTCGAACTTGTGGTGCTCTGAGTGCGCGGTTGAGCAAAGATCGCCTGCGCTGTAGGACAAGACTCACGGCGCAAGTCACCGCCGAGCATCAGGTCGAGCACGAAGAAGCATACTTCGTCGTCCTGAAACGCGTAGCGCAGGTTGACGATAAATTCGTGCTTCAGCTCCTCGAGGATGTTGCGCTCCTGTAACCGTCGATGAGAAAAAGGCGACGCATAGCAGGCCGGAGCGTCACCTGAATTGTATTCTTGACCGCCTTCTTCTTGATGACCTTGTCTTTATCGACGTACTTGAGAGCGTAGAGCGCCTTTGTCTGTTTGTGCTTCACGACACGGACCTAGAGCACGACGGCCGTCAGCACGCAATTCTACACGCATTGGGAGAGGCTGTGTGCGCCGTTACAGCGCGCCCATCGCTTCTATGCCTCAAAAGCAGGTCGTGCAGCGACTGGCGGGGCAGGGCGAGAGTAATAAATGGCCAGGCTGGGCTCGGGACTTGCACGCACCTTGCCAAAACTACCCTCTCCGATATTGTCCTTGAGCTTGAAAAAGAATAGCGAGGGTACGCCGTCAAAGTCGACTGGCTTGGCCCCAATCAGGGACTTGATAGAAGAGAGCATGGGGCGGCAGAGGTAGGGGGTGCTTGGCTGGCGAGGCGCAACGAAAAATCAGGTGATTATGGGGTTTGCGGTAGTGAACTAAGCGAGTGTGACGAGCGAGAGAGCGACAGAAATACGGGGACCGACGGTGTGCGAGGCGGCGGGCGCGCAAGTTGGATGCAACACGCAAACCGTGACGACGGCGAAAGAAACCTGGGATCTCGAAGTGATCAAGTCGTGCAAGCAAAATTGATCCATGTTGCGGGGATGATGCCGCGCGCAGGGTGTCGCTTCGCATTTTACCGTCGCGTGCCTGGATGCTGAGCCCAAACAATAGTCCGTCAGCTAGCCAGAGACCAACTGTATAGTCCAGTACGGCATCTGAAGGCTGCGTGCCCATGCTGATTCCCGTGAAAGCTATCGCCAAGAACCTGCAAGGGTACTACCAAGACCGTATTGATGTTAATCATTGGCCCATTTGGTCGATATGATATATGACTGCTTGATCGACGCATCCCCTATAATGCTGGGGCACGCGCAGGTAATAATTATGCACTAAAATCTGCACGGTATACGCATATTGATTCAGTCCAAGCTCGAGGAGCTGTGGTATCTGGGTTCATGTGTCAATGTCAACAGCTGACGTAAAATGTATCCGGAGCTGGTCCTTCCCCCGACCGCCCGAAAGCATCCTTTTAGCTTTTTCCGGTCGTCTCACGTATTAAGAAAAAAATAAATGATTACGAATATGAGAGGGACTTCTCGTCCAAGATGCAGCGCTCACTACTCGAACGACCCGCTCACATATGTGGCTCACAGAATGTCCTGTCGATCTCGAGTGCACGTGAGAGATAAGCAACGGCCTTCGGGGCCTAATCGCAGTAGCATGCATTGTATCAACTGCACGAGAGTCTCGGGACTTAGGATAATTGCCGGCAAGAGCTTTGTCATAGGTTCAAACTGGGCCCCGGCGCACCTGCTACTTCAGGTCCATATATCATATATACCTGTTCGCACAGTACCAAATCATCTCATCCTACTCCCCTGTATACTTAATGTGTTATGAGCATCAAGTGGACAGCGGCGAGACACATGAACAACGTTTGTTTATCGTGAACATCCACTGGATATCAACGTCCATAAACCGCAGCTCATCTACCGATCGGATGCAGATCACGTTATGTCTTTCCCGGGAAAAGCTTAAGTGCTGCGCCTCGCAAATGCGAGATTAAGTGATGAGCAAGTTTTCAAGTTTTCGACCTGAACACTGAGAATCTTACAGTGGAAAAGGCAGCATCCCTTCCCCTCCTTGCTTTTTGGAGGATGCGCGCCGTATGTCAGCGCCAAAGTAGTCACAGCCCTTTTTGTCCTCATATTTGCAGTTGCGTGTGGTTGACAATATTATAACATGAGGACTGGAGGTGGGTAAAGTGAGAACTATACGGTCTTAGATTTCAGTTGCCGGCGGACGGCCGGCCGTCCGGGGTCGGACCCAAATTGAGGATGAATCGGAGTTGGTCGGAGGCTACACGTCCATACGGAGACAACCGTCACAACAAGTTTGCCCTTGCTTTCCTATTTTTTTCTCATCGCCGTTGCCGACACCGGCGTCGCCATGCCTGAGGGCGCTCGCCGCGCATATGTCCGTGAGGTTTAGGTCGATGATCACGCTCTGGCGCTGTCAGTATCAGCATCGTTACTAGTAGTTTCTGCTGTAGGAGTGCCGTCGCCCGCGGCAGGGCACCTGGCAGCGTGGCCTTCAGCGCGTCGTGTCGGACAGCGCGACGCGCTCATTATTACAGGCATGTACGCCAGCGTATACGCACGGCCGCGTGCGTGTTCTTTGCGTGCACGATGGTGTGCACCGCGTGTCAGTGCTCGTCGTACATCCCTCTACCCTCCACATACCACAAGCGCTGCACACGCAGGCAGCTCATCATCATTTTCTTCCCGGAATCCATGTCCTTGCAAATTGATGTTGTCATTGTGAATATCGAATAGTATTATATTTCAAGAATTCGGGCGTACAGTAATGTGTGTGCCCCACACTATCCATTCCATAAGGATTCCTACTGTTCGTTAGGAATGTAGGTATTTTACACCGAAGAATGCAAGCTGGTGACGACATGCCGCTGTCGTCGCACTCGGCGAGGGCGTCGCTATCGACAACCGGTCGTTGCCTTCGATGATTTTGCGCTGTAAGCGCCGGTGGAAACACCCCCAGTACGTGTTGCACGACGAGACGGCAACGACCGTCGAGAGCAAGTCGTCCGGCCCAGCAGATGGGCGCGTACGGTGGCGGACGGTGGCCGGCCGGCCGGCGGAAGGTCAAATCTAAGAACTCAGTGTTCTGGGTAAAGTAAAGTAAACAATGTAAACATCAAATAATCCAATACTACCGGAACTTGCCGTCTTCAAACTTTAACCTGTGCAATTCACTGCCAATTGCGCAGCTTTGCACCCGCACGAAGGCGCGCTCGCTGTGCCTGGTATACAGCACATGGTTTTCAGTGTACGCCCGTGCCTCCGTTTTACGCGCATCAGCGGCTCATTATAACTTACTGCTGGCGCGCGGCCACAGACTGACTCGGACCCGTACTACCGAAGCGCCGAGTCGGCGCTTTTGGCTGTTCGGGCGGCGAGCGCGCATGGACCTACGGACACGTGACGAAAACCTGGGACGAGACTACACGGACTCCTGCGCAGCGTCTCACAGCTACAGCCTTGCCACTGCAGTTTCTGCGCTGCGGGCCCATTAACGATCACTGTGCTGATTACGCCTGGATGAGCTCCTGCTGCAGTAACCCCCGCCCCTGGTCGAGCCTTGTGCACCGCTCGGTGATACAGGCGGTTTTTTTACCTGCGCCCGTGATGATGCGCGCACGGCCTATCGGTACTTCACTCAGGAAGCGACCAAGTCTCAAGGGCGGATGACCGGCCAAGCTCAGACGTTACTGCTCACTTCCCGAAATTCAGAATTTTGCCGATGGTCTCATTTCACGTATGCAGGACAATTCTGCATAATTGCATATGGCGCCCTACCAAGCGCTGCGGGATGCGGCAACTCATCTTGCGCAGCGCCCGCTGGAATAGGGGATGAGTCAACTCGACCCGGCTCTGTATCGGGATTATCAGAAGACGATCTTGGG
Source organism: Auricularia sp. M13 (assembly GCA_037042915.1). Taxonomy (NCBI): domain Eukaryota; kingdom Fungi; phylum Basidiomycota; class Agaricomycetes; order Auriculariales; family Auriculariaceae; genus Auricularia; species Auricularia sp. M13. Next base: position 420,491 of record CM073197.1, on the reverse strand, counting down.
AATATCGCGACTATCCATTCAGTGCCGTGCCACGTTTCTCAGGCTGTGAAGTCGCCGTTATAAATTCAGCCCTCCCGGTTCCCCAGTCTCTCATCTTTCTCCTCTCGCAACTTTCTATCACACGGCATGCCTCACCACATTCAACTGATCAACGACACGATAGTCTCCGTGGGGAAGCCATTTGAAGACTATACTCCCCACGAGCACAACGTCCGCGACGCCATGTTCATCCTCACTTGTGCACTACCGATGTTGGGTGCCGGCGTCGTTCTTCTCGCTCGAGACGGATGGTGGCGCGCGCATGCTCGTCTCTCCATTCAGACTGTCGTCGCGGCTTGGCTCGTCAGTATCACTGCATTCGGGATAATGATTTACCTTCAACACGGCGTAACAAACCGCTCTACCTTCATCCTGGCGGTCTTCCATGAGTACGTTCTCATCGTCGCTCCAGGATCCTGGAAGCTGATGCTCCTGTTCAGACAAATTGAGGTTCTGCTCGACTGTGTCCTGCTCGGCTTCAGTGCACGGAAGTCGTTCGCTTACACGTGGGGCTTCGGCGTCGTTCTTCTGACCGCCGTGCTCGTTGTCCCGTCGATGGCCGATGTATTCATGACGGCTGCAATAATCGGTGGAGGCAACGACGCACTGATTGTGCGTACTGAAGTATACCAGGAACAGCGCCCCTAGCTCACATAGCTTGAACACATAGGTACTCCTCTTCCTGTACGGCAAGCAATACTGGTTCGCACTGGCAGCGCTTGGCCACCTGGTATGTGTCAGCGTTCACGATTAGGCGTCAGCGATCTCACTGGTTATAGGCAAGCGCTATCATGGTATTCACGGAAGTGATTCGTAACATCGGCGTTGTGCCATATAACACCATAATATTCCTCAGCGTCTGGTCAGTTGCACCCAGCGGTGAAATGCTCGTCGGTCCTGACGAAGTGTTTCAGGATGCACGCGGGCTTCACGGTCATTGGTATCATGCAGACGCAAGAACGGCACCACGAGTACAAGGGCGCGCTGGCGAACCCGCTCGACGCGGTGCATTTCTCAAAGCGCACGCTTCTCCAGCTGGCTGCCGTTGCACTGACCGGTTCCATCGGCGTAACACTCTTCCTGGCATACGTTCTTCCTGGACTCTGAGTAGATAATGACTTTGCTTTCGTGCTCTTTAACAAACTGTCGGGCTATTGGAAATGAACAAATCACTGTATCTTAGACGTTAATATCCTGTTCTGCCACGGTGCATGTATGCCGAACCTGAAGCTGGAACGTGTCGCTCAATCTCACAGCGTACGATAACAATAGAATAAATGATATATTACAGCAGAGATACTAGCGTTTTAATGAGCTGACGGGCTGGAGATCTAGCTCATCGCACGCTCAGCACTTCCAGGTGTCCTGAAAACAGCGAGGTTAGGCGCCAGGTACAGATGTCGAAGGCAGAGCAACGCACATCCTTCTCCGCGGGCTCGGTTGTGTACTGTTAACCAGAGTAAGCTTCAAGCTTCAACTTTAAACATGAAGAAACTACGGGCCTGATACGCCGGGATGCCGCCGAGGCATTCTGAGACGGTGACAAACTTGTAACCAGCCTTGGACAGCACTTCCAGCGCGTGAGGCAGAACCGCGCGTCTTAAGACAGATTAGGGATGGTCCAAAAATGGAGATAGGGACATACACTGTGTCCTTGAGGACGGAATGGTTCAAGGTGAGAATGGAGTCCGGACGCTTTTTTGCGATCGCGTCGTAAAGCGAACTGCTCTTCGCCACCGTGGCGCCAATGCTATCTTCAGAGTCGAAGTCCCACATGATGGCGCTCTGATTACGGGCATGGATAGCCGCGAGCGCGCGATCGTTGACCTCGCCGTACGGCTGAAAGGTGTCATCTGTTGTTAAAACTTCATATGGTGTGCCCCTCATACCGGCCGCATCACTGTAGCGGGTGAGATTAGCGCGCGAAGAATGTAGAGGAGCCACTCACATGCGGGCATCACGCCTGCGATCTTGACAAGAGCCTCTATGCTGATAGTGAGCGCTCATCTTGGTCAGCACGGGGACACGGACGTACGTTCAATACTGCGCAGACGACCAATACTTGTCAAGGAAATGTCACCATTTACAAGATTACGCACAGATACATCTCATGGTGCACTGGTTTCGTAAGTCAGCACCACGTCAACCGTCGAAGACTTGAAGACCTGCCTTTGTCCCACGAAATCTACGATATTATAAATACTGTGAGTGCCTGGTAGCATCCCACTGTCTACGTACCTGAGCCATGTGCGCATGCGTCCATGTGTGTCCGCCAAGTTCGTGGCCGGCGGCCAAAAGCGCGCGCACACTGTTCACGCGGACATCATCATAGATGCAGCCATCTACAATCATGTTACTAGATGACGACGTTTAGAAAGACACGAGCTGCACAGTTGTTCCCGTTCCTATAAGACTTGTTCAGCTATGCGCAACGGAGACGCGGCGGCGACGAACAGGAAGAAGGTGGCTTTGGCGCTATAGTTCGCCAGCAGAGGAAGCAGCTCATTCTCGTAAATATATGGACCATCGTCAAATGTGATGGCAACGGTGTCCTTCACGGTGCAGCTGCTATAAACCGTGGCGAGCTCCCGCTTCGTAGGAAGTGCTGAGGCGGTGGCGACAGCGACAAGCGCAGCGAGGGTGACAGCAGAACGCATATCTCCAGAGTCGAAATTGAGTAGCAATAAAAACAAAGAAAAGAATGGGCTGGTCGAAGGAATTGACCAGCGGCCGAAATGCAACGAGGAAGATGAGAGAGTGGGTCAGCACATCGCGAAGTGTGCTTTTTGTAGTTGGGCGCGGATCCGCGAAACCTTGGCAACATCTGGGCGGTGCACCGCCGCCGGCTGCACTGATTAATATTCCGTCTCGCTGGCCGGAAGTCTTCTTTGAGCGGTCGTCTCAAATTGCAGCTGTTCTCAAATGTCAGAGAATTCTACAGGTGTGTGTGTTCGGGCTCGTGGATTCGCGCTCCAACGAGATGCTCCACTTCACCATACAGATTTTACACCCGAAGACGGCCTATGCTCTCTAAGTCCGTCCCGCGCGCAAATTCATATGGCGGCACTGCGAGCGCCCGTGGAGCGCAAATCCACCAGCCCGAACACACACAGCTGTGGAATTCTCTCACATTTGCGAACAGCTGTGAGGTACATACTCAAAAAGCTTCTTCTCCCATAACTTTGCCTCAAAGGGGTCTCGTTCCCATTACCTAGTATCAAGGTGTATGACAAGTGCCAAACGGAATCCTACGATATCACGCTGCACAGCCACATTCCGAAGGATTGACAAGATCGCAATGACGTCTTCAGCACAAGAAAAGTAATTGATCATGCTCGCGCAGAACGTTGGATGGTAATTCGTCAGTCTTTTGCCGCAGCACTGGCTTCCTTAGTCTTCCCGCTCAGAAGATCCCTCGCTTGCTCTGACGACTCGTAGGTCGCAGCGTGTACGCCCTGCAAGTGCCGGTTAGAGGAGGAGATAGAAAGGGTGCGACACACCGATTTCCTCAAAGTCGACCAAATCTCCTTCGCCTTTTCTTCAAGTGGATGCAGCGGGACTAGCTTCGGTTGCCAACCCGGGCCAAACTTCTTGATGAGGTCGTCGAGTGTGATCATGTGCCTTCCCATAGCTTTGACGAGGTTGACCTTGACTTCCTTCTTAGCTCTACCTGCTTCCTTGATATTCCCGTCGTCGTCACTGTGCTCCTTGTCGTGCTCCTCAACGTCGGACATGGTCGGACGCGGACTGAACATGAAGCTCGGATGGAAGAGCGAGTCGCGTTTGAAATGGCCACCGTCAAGGCGCGTGCTGGCTTCAATACCGCCCAGTAGTGCGACGGCTTCGGGTGTGTTCTCCCACGAGTTGTGCGGGATGGACTCGCCCCAAGCCGGCTTGTCCGGGTTCGGACGTATCGCATCGAGCAACTGCTCTTCATCCAGCGCCAAATACGGTGCGACCTCGCTCTGGGAGTTGTGTGTTATTTTGAGAAGATTCAGCACCACGAGACTCACGGCCATCCATATGAGCGCAATATCTGCCAACTCGTGTGCACCCCAGCCACCGCCGACGTCCGAGTGCTCGCCGCCAAACCAAACCTGAATAAGGGATTAAAGAGTGGCGCACTTCATCGACTGCTCGCTTACGGACCTCTTTCAGAACCTGATCCTTCCGCTTCGCCTTCTCTTCGGCAGTCATCTTGTCCTGGGCAGGAAGGGTGAATAGCGTCGGCTGGAACCAGTTCCGGTTCTCGTGGATTGCCAATGCGTGCAGCGCAACATGGACGTTCCTGAAGGAAGGAATTAAAATGCAGTTTTTGAGCCTCGACTATTACCACCTACGCGGGGAGCATGGAATCGCTGATCGATAGTTGATCCACGGCGCCAGGGAAGGACTGCAACAGTGAAGTGCGCAGAGCGCCGACCGTGTCCCATACTCCCAAAACTCTTTCAGCTCGTAAGCATACAATCCCGTCGATGGAGTACAAATGACAAACGTACTTGACAGGGACCACCCTCTGTGGCGGAGGCGGCATATCGCCCTTCCCGGTCTCCAGCGCATAGCAATAGGCGTAGAACTTCCCCATGTCCTTGATATCGAGAAGTCCGAGTCGGTCCTTCATAGCTTCAGGATGAACCGCTTTCGCACGTCACGGATTAGACACACGATGAGCCCGGCGATCTTGCGCGCAGTGTATGCGCCGCGCGAGAACCCGAAGAGGAAGATCTCATCGCCCTCCTCGTAGTTCTGGGAAATGAACGCATAGGCGTCGCGGATCTTGCGCGCTTCGATGTTAATTCAGCATTGCCATCCGCTCTCGTGTCAATGAAGTAAGATCCGCACCCACGGCCGTGCCGAAAAGCTCTACAGGTACAGGGTCAGAAGGGACCGCCGAACGAGTGAGACGATACCGGATACCTAGAGCGTACTCAGCCGTACTCGCATGCCCCTTGAAGTCCGTGTCTGTGCCGACGCCGGATTGGTAGTACGTGATCTGCATGATACTGCCTTTCCCGTCGCTGTCGAATATCGCGAAACAGGACATCAGCGCTTCCGATTCGCAGTGCAATGTGGCCTCAGACTAACGGAGAGGGAGTTGTGCATTTTACTGCCCGGGCTGCGTTGCTATAAGTCGAGAAAACCTGACGCTGAGGCGGCGCAGACGCACAGAGCCGCAGAACGTTCGTGAAGTAGAGCGGCGTACTGCTGCCGTATGTCTTGCCGTCGTCCGCTGGTTATCATCAGTCACCAAGTTCGGATTTCAGCCATGTAAGACGCACTGGCAATGAGAGCGTCCTGTCCAGTCCCGTCGCAGAAACAGCAGATACGTTTGTGGGTAATGAACACGCCCATATCGTCTTGGTCTCGAGCTTTGGTCTTGAAGGGGCGAGTGGCAGTCTGGCAGCCTTTATATGCCCCAGCTAGACGCGCCCAGTACCAACTAGAAGACCAAGACGTTGTTGACGCGCGTCGGCCGCACTGACGGCCGGATTGCAGCACGTCATATCCGATGCCGGTGGCTGTAAGGAGACGCTCGGGACGCTGAATAAATGCAACAACTAAATGTCAGCTCGGTGCATCCACCTCCCGACACTACCGGCAGAAAGGAGAAATGACACATCTTCAGTCAATTGCACGGCACACCAACCCCTTTGCACGAGACGCGGCCAGAAGCCGCCTCAGATCCCCCACGCCTGGCAGAGAGAAGTCAATCCCAGTCCAACGCGGTAAAATTGGGCGCGAGATGCGCTAGACGACAAATTAGGCCTTGGGAACGTAGCGAAAGGCAATTAGTCGTAAGGAAGACGGTCATGTATAAGCTAGTCGTTAGAAAAAGTGTGCGTGCGTAGAATAGCATAGTCCCTGGCAGTGAGTGTGGGGGAAAGAGTGTGTGCGATACCGTGAAGAAAGGTGTCCGGATTGCGGTAGAGATGGATGGTGGGAGGAGGTTTAGCATCCGCTCAGCGAGGGAGGAATTGTTCGATGAGGAGTGGAGGGGAGACGGGCCAAACACGATGACGCTCAGCACTTCCACGTGCTCTGCGAGTGAATGATTGAGAAAGGAACTCAGGAAATATAACATTGGCGACACGTACGTCCTTCTTGGAGGGTGCGACGACGCTCTGGTACGGCTTGATGCCCAAGCATTGGCTAACGGTCACGAACTTGTAGCCCTTGGCCGAGAGGACCTGGAGCGCGTGCGGGATGACGGTTTTGACGGTCGTATTGTATACCTCGTGGTTGAGGGTGAGCACGTTGGACGGCTTCTTATTCGCGAGCGCGTCGTAGCCAGCGGTCATTTGCGCGACCGTCTTGCCGACGCTGTCGCCAGAATCGTAATCCCACAGAATCACTGACACTACGTCAGTGCCTGCACCCAACTCCGGACACTGTAAGTGCACTTGCCGGATTGATTACGCGCCTTTATAGCGGACAGCGCCAGGTCATTGTACTCGCCGTACGGCTGCGCCAGTACGATGAGCAGCTATTTGGGAGTCGGCGACGCGACGTACGGGACGGAATAGAGCAGGATTAACGCCGAGGATCCTGATCAGGGCCTCTGTGGCGATGTCTGAGGCCTCCGCGCGGAGAAGGACGGGATGAACAACATACGCTCAACCCTAAATGACGGCGAATTTCAGCGAAGCCGAAAGCACATTGCTAGAAGAATGAACATACAGCCACATTTCATGGTGAACTACGCGCGCTGTGAGTATATTGTTAGCGAGCGCGATCTAGGCTCACTCTTGTCCCAGGTAAGCTGTTGGGGAGATTAGACACTAAATTAGCCGCATTAGGGTGGCAACGCACCGTGTTCAAATGCGAATGCGACCAGGTGTGTCCACCGAACTCATGGCCGGCAGCGTAGAGCGCCTTGACGGATGCGATGCGCGCGTCGTCGTAGATGCAAGCCCAGTTCTTGCCGTTCCTAATAGGTAGCAGAATGCGGGAGTGAGACAATGCACACGATCGCACAAGATGACCCGTACAAGAAAAACGTTGCCTTGGCATTGTACTTTGCCAACGTCGTCAATAGTTCTGCGCTGGGTCAACAGGCGACCGGGACGCATCAAGCGGACAGACGTGCCTTGCTGGTAGATGTAGGGACCGTCGTCGAAGGTGATTGCGATGGTATTCGGCACCTGCGATGCCTTCAGTCAGCCCGAGGGGGTCGGCGGCACAGGAAACACATCAACGCGCCTTGCAGGCCTTGAAGATGGGTGCGGGGGCGCGCTTTTGCATCTCTGGAGTCGGCTCACGGGGTACAACGATGGTAGCAGCGGCTGCGGCTGCGAACGCGGAGAGGACGGCAAATGCACGCATCTTAGGGACGGGAGGGGCTGGGCTAGGAGCTGGGGCAGCAAAGGAATGGACGAGCGCGACAAGTGCGCTCTTAAGTACGGTCTGGAAGGAGTAAGGTATCAGCTAGAACACGTGCCTCTTTTGAAGACATACTCGGCACCCGCGGCAAGCGCCAGGTCCCAACACTGCATCCCCGACAATCCATCAGACCATGCTTCTGGATCCACGTATTCACGGTGTTGAGTCAGCCAGCTTCCCTAATATCTTCTGCGCGTGAGGCCGAGAGCTGTATGGTTATCGAGCGCATCGTTTCAATTGTCTCATGTCTCCAAGATATACTCTCCCATAAAATCTGCGCCCCGTTGCGCCGATGTTAGCGAAAGAGAAAATGCATCAATCATGTCACCCATAGTTGGTGATGCCATAAGTAAACGTATCCGGACCGGTAAATAAAATGCGCAAACCTGCAGGTCGCAGAAGCCTAGGTCCACAAACGAACCAAAAGAATTCAAGAGTGACTTGCAATTGGCGATGATACATATGTCGCGCCTAGAACAGACTGCAGTCTAGCGCTAGCCATACGGGCAAACTCAATATCGGCAGCGCGCGCCCAAGGAAGATGCGTAGGCAGATCGCCAGTATAAGCCAGCCAAGCAGAACGTCTGTCTACTGGGCGGCTAGACGGACATTCGTCGTTGGTCTGGATGCATCGAGGCCACGCGAACCACTGACCGGGCAGACTGAGAGTACGGACACAGCTCGAGTTTTTATTGAGCAAACTTTGCAGAGCTTCGCAGCTCGGAGATGCCTGACCTCGACGCATGAGCTCCTAGTAAGCCAAGTTGCCGGCTCTGGTGTGAGGCCCGACCTTCAGGGTGACGACGGAAGAAGCACAGCTACATTAGATCGCAATCCGGAGGTTACAATGCCGCTGGACAAAGGGATTAGTTGCCAGAATTCCGTGTCTGAGTGAAGAGAAGGCGGGACATCGATCTAGTGCCCACTGCCCGGGCCCTGCGCAAGTCAATGAGATAGCGTAGCTATACTATATAGCAGGTCGGTGTTGCATACGAGATACACTGTAATAGGCGAGATCAAAGGATTGGCCTGCTGAGCAGGCGCTCGTGCGGAGCAGTATCGCGTAAGTAGAGACATGTTTGGAAGGTTAGCTTCGAGCGCTAAGAGATCCCCACAAAAGTAAGATTGAAACACAAATGCATGTGTAAGAGCAGCTAGAGATTTGCTCGGCGTCGCAGGCCGCCCGACCAAGATGAACAGTTCGAAACTGGAACACGCTTTCAAGGTCCGCAGGTCCGACGCTTTCCCCCTTTCAACCACGGTGATCCACTGTTATGCATCAAAGGCCGGTATCAACATCGCTGCCCTTCAGTTATTCTAATCCCTAGGTGCGCGTTGTCAGTATCCGTATCCGTATGCGATTTGAACGTGCCATTCGAATTCGTCGCACGTCTTCCAAGACGTCTAGTATTATACTTTTCTGGCCCCTGGAGCTTTATCATGATGCATCTGAGCACCCCTGGACGGCCACTACTACATCCATGCCTCATCAGCTCTCCTGCGCATTTTGGACGGCCTGGGCAAAGACGCATGTCCCGCCTTTTCTTGCCGCTCTCGAGCAGCCGTTGAACCCTCACCCTGACACCTTGTGGTTTCGAATATTCACTTGACACCCTGGAACCCTGCTCGGTCACCCTTCGCCATCGCTTCTGGTCTCGCGGCATAGGTGAACGATAACCCTGATCTCAACCAGAACGGGTCCTTGACGATCTACGGCCGGCCCTCTGACACCTCGTCTTGCTCCATCTTCTAGAACTTTGTGGCAATACTGAATTGATTTGCTTCATGGTAAAGCAGTCATTGGCAACGGTCAACCAAGTCCGTCTCCCCTTGCGATTGCAGTTGAGCATCTGGCACCTATTCTCGACGTCGAAGTTTTCTCGCGCCCACTGAAGCGGCAGCTCTCAAGTAGCATTCTTTGTACTCACATCTTCCCAAACCCTGACATCATTGCGATCCTGGGGGGTATATGGCCGGACCGTCCGCCAGCGCTGCTAGTGCGCTAGCTGACAGCGCGCTTCTCCGCGTCCGGGACGGTCCTGCGTCAGCGACGTCTTTACGCCGTTAGTGTTCAAACATGCTGAAGGGTTTGCGTGTATTCTAACAGCGCTCGCGAAGTTTGTCGCGGTCTGCCTAAGGACGTTGATGCTGGTTTCGTCTCTCGGTGCGCAACTGCGTCCTTGCTGTCACCGATGGCCCAACATCCGCTCTCAGGCATGGGTTGAGCGTATAAGACTTGGTCATTTTCGAAATTTATTGGCTACGTGTATTGTCAGCTGCCAACGCTCATCAGGATACCATGGGTTATTGGACAATGCCGAATGTGCATGCGCGGCTTCAGTAATCGCTCAGTGCCATGGGATTGACGGACTCGCCTGTCATTCTCAGATGTCAGGCCATCCCTATTCGTGTCTAGAAGGGCGCACAGGCCGGCAACAGTCTCCTAAATGGCTGAATGGCTGGTTCCTTCGTGCGCTTCAGGTTGATGTGATGACCGACCCGAATGCATTCCGGCGTTAAGTAAACTCAATTCTCGGCATTTTTCTCTGTTTGCTACTGGCTCAAGATTCTATACAGATCGTTTGGACTCATGTCGCCGTTTGGACTGTGTTACAAGTGCTGTTATTCGTAACACTGTGTCCCATCAAGGGTCCAGTCAGCCTGTTGCGCAACCAAACACAGGCGCATTGGCTGCTCCGTGCCGCTCGCTCTACCGTGACGGTCCTACACTGACGGCGAGACAGCTTTCAACACGGTGGAATCACAGAGCAGATTTAGTCCGACGCGTGCGGATGCAAGCTGGTTGGCCCGTCTCGTTTCACAAGTGGTGAGTCTGGGCGTGCTTATAAAGTCGGGTGCTCTGAAGCTTGACTCGCTCACAGCTGCCGCAACATAGTCATCGGGCCAGCGGTTGCACATCGGCAGACTATGCCGAAAGATCTGAGCCCTTCCACACCGCGCGTTCTGGCCGCATCCATGCGTACGGTCCTACTGCCGCATCCGAATGCAGGAACGCACGAACCCAGCATAGCACTTAGGCGCGCTGGCGCCAACCAAGAGCCCTGGACAAGGCGCACAGCGTCAAATGCCACAAAGGTCAGCTATAAAAGCCACCTGCGGATGACACGAGGATCTTCGCCGGACAGCTAATACAGTACCAGCTACTCTCACGCGCTCATGAGGATTGTTACGACCCGAGGCTACCTTGTCGCGCTGCTTTGGGGCAGCGTGATGTCTGCTGCACAGAACGGCGCTCCTCCTGGGACGCCGAATGCCACGATTTACAGGCGCTGTACGGTACGAGCTTTTTGTGTCACGCAGCCGCGAGCTTACAGCTCCGCAGGCTTCAAACACGGTGGCTCTCACTTTCGATGATGGTCCATACATTTATGAGACAGGAACGACAGTACATCTATCGCAACCTTTGCAGGCGGCTCATTAGATGTTTTGCAGATGTCGTGAACACTCTTGCGCAGTATGGCGCTAAGGGCACGTTTTTCTTGTATGCCACCCTGCCCTTGCTGAGAATGGCTGCACGCTGAACGTTGCAGCAACGGAAACAACTATGCGTGCATTTACGACGACGTACGCGTGAACGCTATCAAGAATCTCTACAACGGTGGGATTTTGGGAGAAAGCCCGCGCTTTTACTGACTGTTCATACGTTCGACAGCTGGCCATCAAATCGGGGGTCATACTTGGGATCACGCGGACCTTACGACACTATCTTGGGACAAAAGTCAGTTTCAAATTGCTGGTAGTGGTTCTATTCCGATGATAATTATCCTGCAGTTCACGATGAGATGTGGAAGTAAGCATTACGAGCCGGATACTTACTCCTTGATCACAGCTTTTCGTTCTTACAAAATCTTCGTGTGTCTAGGGTGGAGCGTACGTTTCCGGAGATAGCTCTCACCCGCGTCATAATAATCATATTTCAGAGGCAATTCTGCGTATTACCGGCGCATACATCGCGATGTTCAGACCGGTGAGTCGTCCGGCCGGCGTTCTCATCGGGTTCAGCGGTAAGGAAGCACTGACGTCGGGCATTTGCACAGCCCTACGGTAACCTCAATCAGCTCGCGCTGCAAGCTATCAAAATTCGCAACCAGAGCGCCGTCCTTTGGGACTTCGACTCTGAGGATTCCGTAGGCGCGTCTGCCGCGACCAGCAAGGCGCTCTACGACAAGCTTGCTGCGAGCCGTCCGGCCAGCATTCTAGCGCTCAACCATTCCCCGCTTGAACCCACTGTGTATGTTTGGCTTCCCTGACGTCTTCGGCGCGGTGATCTCACAGCGGCTGTGCGCGTCCAGCCACGATGTGCTCCCGCACGCGCTTTCCGTCTTGAGCGGTGCTGGTTACAGGTTCGTTACGGTCTCGGAATGTCTGGGAGCAGTTCCCCCATATCAGGTCCGCTTCTCTAACCGACGATTCGAACGTGAAACTCATATCCTCTTGCAGTATACTCAGGCGCCGTCTCCTCGTGATGTGTGTCCGGATCCCTTTAAACCGCATTGAGATGCACCGAGCGATCGCTATGTTCTTTCAGAGCACGTGGCATTGCTAAATCGGGGCGCATACATATGGACGCATTACAACCAGTCCCGGAAACCTACAGTAGTTACATCCAATCGAGTGATATCGTCCATTCGTCTGAAGCCCCAATGAGGAGAAACAAGCATTACACAGCTGATTTACAGTAAACAACTCCCTGTCTGCTGCCGCATGAATGGCGGGAGAACACAGAAATGGCTGAATGCGCCGATCGCTCCGAGGGCAGTTTATCGGCCCTTGAGACCATGCGCCACCTTCCTGTGCCGATTCAGGTTCCCAACACAGCTGTAAACACGGTTGCAACCTGCTTCTGTGCAGCGAAGAACGGCTAATTATGAGTCAGCCGCGTGCTCCGAGGAGAATGCACAACAAGACGCACGTCGACCTGAGGGCGACATTTGATAAGGTGGAGTTGGGGACCTTGATGCGTTATAAACTGAACTCGCCACGGAGTGATCTGGCGTAGAGGGGGGAGACGGAGTAAGTGGCGAGGCCGATCTCGCGGCAGTGATATGATCATGCGATGGTCGTGGCCATTGACAATGATCGACAAGCTTTCGCTGCGGAAAGCTTGTTGCCTGTGATTGAAAGTTTTGAGCCATCGTAGCAGGTCAAGCATATAGTAAGACGCACACTGAGATGGCTGTTGAATAGGTCCGTCTGGGAAGTGCCCTTGGACTGGCGTTGGCTGGCGGCAGGCGTCGCGTAGACAAGCGATTCTGAAGGAGAGATATAAGCTCCCGACAGTCTGGAAGCAGGCTAGCTCACCGGGGAAGGCCTCGAGGAAGGGCGGGAGTGAGATCTGCATCGTGTACTATAGCCTGGTCGCGTGGGGTGGCTCTGTGAGGTCAGATGCTGGTGTTGACGGAATGGATGCATGCCTTGAGTTTTAAGAGGATAGGTAGACGCTGAACGGCACATCGTGTGTAGATCACAGCCCCCGAGTCCCGCACATTCGCCATGCCTCGACCGCTTCGCGCTTGGGTGCCGATTCACAGGGGCCATTCAGTCTCCTGCAATGAGAGATTCGGGAGCGCTGTATCCATGTCACCGGGTCTGATTCTACCGACGTTCCTGGGCGTCAGGAGCAAACGGCCACTTGCTCATAAGCGCGCGCTCAAGGGTATTCGGTCCGTCGGATATGCTCTCCGGCGGAGATCGCTAGATCAGATGCTCCTTCTCAGTGGTGGCAAAGAGATCCGAGACTGTACTGCACATTGCTGGGAAAGCTCTCAAACGAGGATTCTCTAAGAGACCAGCTCAATGTACAGAATACTTTTCATCGATTCTCGATAAGTAACGGATTCAGAAGAGAGTTATACAAATAAAGCTATAGTCCGAAGCTTACACTTCCTTGTATTCAATTCACACTTTTAGAGAAAGGATTTTACAACATTCATTATAATTTTTTTTGGGACACAAAGATGTGCCAAAATGAGAAAATACTGCTCCGACGGAGCAACGCGGTGTGCACGGCCGCAGCGGAGCTCGAACCTCGTGTCGGCCGCTGTCCCGTCGTCGCCGCCGAAAATGGGAGCACCAACGACGTCGCTTGATGGGCTGTCCGCCGACGAAATGATATTCGTTGGACAGAACTTCAAGCCTATACCCCGCGTGTCGGCTGCAGCCCGCGACCTTGCGGTCCACATTGCCGATCATCTGGCCTCTGGTGTACCGCTCCTCATACATGGCTGTCAGGAGCTCGAAGGCTGGGACGACGATGTGTTTGGCCTGGAAAAGCTTCAATCCCGGACAGACAGTGACAGTACGAACGAATAATTGCCATACTAATCTTGGGTTAACGCACTTTCAGACGAAATCTACGAGTACGCTCGACAGGCACGCGCTGCACCAGCGGTGAAGGGAGAATGGGACTGTGATAAGACTTCCGGTCAGTATGACACCAGTTCCGTATGGTTGCGCTCATCCCTGCGGGTCGCAGATCCGAAACCGTACATGAAGGACCATCCGTGCCCCGCAGCTTGGGAGCAGCAACTGCGGTTACTGCAAGGGCCCGTTTCGACACTTATGCCTCTCTCTGCCTCAGATCTCACTGCCCTTCTTCCTGAAAGGGTTTGTAGTCGACATGACCGAGGCTGTGGCGAGGTTATTGACGCATTTCAGGCCCGACCCGAAACCCTCATGTGCTATATTGGCCGTGATGGAACACGTACCGCTCTTCATCGAGATCGCTGTGCGAGTGTCGGACAGGTATGTCGCATCGATGGCCAAGCTTTTAGACTCACTTCGAGCAGAATCTGATGTCGCACACCGAGGAGGACGGCCATTCAATCTGGCTCCTTACCGAAACTGGCGACGCCGATAAAGTCTCTCGGCATTTCAATAGTGACGATGTCGTCGTTGAATTCGAGCACCATGTGGCCACCTTGAACGAGCTTGCGTCCACTGACTTCACTGTCTATATTGCCAAGCAAGTCGTTGGGGACTTGATCTACGTTCCCAGTCGTTCTACCCACCAGGTGCGTCAAGCATCTGCAGGTCTCCATGTTTCTCACGGCGCTAGGTGATCAACCGCGGAGGACTGACATGCAAGATCGCGTGGTCGCGGATGTCGACGCAATCCATCGACCTGTGCCTGTCGTCGGAATTGCCTGTCCTGAACATGTTAGGTATCGTGTCCCTCCCCAGGCATGCTCTGACAGGTTACAGTCTCCGAGTCCCCGAGGTGTATCGCACGAAGCTGCTGTTACACCACGCCATCACTGGTTTGACTGCTACACTCAGAGAGTCCGGCTCCTTCGCTAATCCGACGTCATCAACGTGGCTCAAGGAACTTCTCCCCATCTACGACCGCCTCATATGCGAAGAGTGGACGGAGGACGAGATCCCTCTTACCGAAAACGCAGAGGACGCGTTGCTCGTGTGCGACGCCTGCGGACAGGATATTTTCCGCGTCTACTGGGTTTGCGAGAATGCTTGCAAGGCGGCGGAGGGTGACGCCGTCGTCCTGTGCAGCTCATGCTACACGGTCGGCCGGACGTGCCAATGCCGCGCGATGAAGGCGCTCTGTCTGACGACGACGGAAGCGCTCGTTGACGCGCGTAATGCTGCAGTATCCGTGTTGGACGGGGATGAAGAGCATGTCAGGGACATCGCGTACGCATTCATATCTCCGGATTTATGTTGGTGGCTCATTTGAACAGCGCTATACTGGCGTCTGGCCACATTACCATGGCCCACGCCGCCGAGCTCATACACGTCAAACGGAGTGAGACGCCCAAATACATTACTTGCCACTACATGAACGTACGTCTAACCCCTTTTCCCTGGCCTTGCGCTAGCTCACATGCCTCGTGTCTGCCTCAGTATCACGCCATCTGGGCGGTTGAAGGCCATTTCTGCCGGCGCTGTGGCCGACGTGTCTGCTTTCGTTGCTTTGGCTCACGAGCTCGTGTGCATGCCGCCGAGGTACTCCTGCAGCAGTACTCCCAAGACAAGCTCCACATGCTACACAGAGACGAAGTTCCGGAGGAGGAGCGGGATCCTCACGCAGTGATACTGGGAAACGCCATCACCCGCGCACACCTCGCTCGTCCTGTCCCCGCCGGGACTGCAGGCGGCTGGTACGACCCCGGCGAGGACGGCGAGCCTGCCATCACCGAGACGCGGACGCTCAGCGCCGCCCAGAAGCGGAAGCGCGAGCTCAGGGAGGAAGAGCGCGGTGACGAGGAGATGGCGATGGAGCTGAGCGGCTGGCGGAGTACGCGGAAGGTACGGCGCAGCGAAAATGGGATTCCAAACGGCAAGGGAATACCCCAGCCTTTGACGGCCGGTGTTTCCCTTCCTGCTCGCAGGCCGCGTCAAAGTGGATCCAAAGGTGCTGTTGCTTCCTCCGCCGTCGCTTCTCCCTCTGTCAACGTGACCGTGCCACTTGAGGAATTGCGTGAACAATGCGCTTCTCTGCTCGGTTGGGATCTTCCGCCGGTTCCCACTCGCATTGCGCGTGGTGTCCCGACGGAACGCGAACTCTACGCTGAACGGCTGGCGGGAAAGCTTGTCGAGGTCATTGCGGAGCAGCAAAAGGTTCCAACTCGTCTGAGTCAGTGGTAAGATCTATTCACTTTGAAATGCTTTCCTCGTATAGACTTGCTGTGCGACTGGGATGGTCACTATGCTTTGCGTCTGCGAAATATTTACTCTGTACGATACCCTGTATATCTACTCTTTCTCCGTGTTTCGGGCTTCATGCCAGGTTTGAACTTGGAACAAGTCACACCGCGAATATTGCCCTGACAATCAATGGGTAAGTCGAGTTATCAATAGCTACCGCTTGATGCCTTCAGGTTCGTCACCCGAGAGATGGTGACATCCTGCGGCGTATTGAAGGCAGACGGTGGCTCACGAAAGGTTCTAGACGTTATGCTCGTATCTTTACTCAAAATCTCCCTGAATGTCACGAGGCCGGACGATATTTCTTATTGTCAGTCAGGGTACGTGCGCCCGCTGAGCCAAGACCTGATTCCGGAGCTAAACTGACGCCGGCGGAGTTATTTGTTTCATCACTTCTCTTTCACGTCCCGCCACCATGGACGACGGCGCTCTGAGCTATAGCGCACACCGCGAGCCGAGACCTTCTCCAAACAGATATGCCAGTGGTCCCGAAGCTGCTATTTTGGGCGCTCAGATAGCGAGTAACGAAGCGGATCTCGCCTTGGCCAAACAGCGTGCTGCTGAGGCCCGCATTCGGCTTGACAAGACAACGGCTTCTGTCCGCGCCGCAGAACAGGCTCTGCTTGAAGCTCGCGAGGCCGATTCGTCTGCACTTCTCGGCTACGAGTGCGCCCAGCGACAGATGGCGATTCTCGAGACGAATATCCAGTCGTTCAAGGCGCTGATGCATCCGATCCGCAAAGCTCCTCTTGAGATTCTTAGTCT
This sequence comes from Auricularia sp. M13, assembly GCA_037042915.1. Taxonomy (NCBI): domain Eukaryota; kingdom Fungi; phylum Basidiomycota; class Agaricomycetes; order Auriculariales; family Auriculariaceae; genus Auricularia; species Auricularia sp. M13. The sequence goes on along the minus strand of CM073197.1, from coordinate 403,622 downwards.
TATTTTCGAGGCACTCTCGGACCAGTTGCAATGCAGGATCTCAATATCGAACTATGCTGAAGCGCAGAAGGTCGCTTTTGTCCTCGCGGCTGTCTGTCAGAAATGGAGAAGCGCGGCAACATCCTCGACGGTACTCTGGCATAGGGTCGTTTTCGAATTCTCGTCGGCGGTCTCTCTTCCATCGACGGCATGGACCGCATATTTTAAGGCCCACCTCCTTTACTCGGGTGGCAGACCTTTGCAATTGTTTCTCATTCACGGCAACACTCATTCATGTTCGCCATCCTACGAACCCGTCTATCGCGGCCTGCGAAATCTTGTGGCGCGCGCTGCCGTAGTTCGTGTCGCCTACAGCGCTGACGGCTGCGATCAATTTCACTCCTTCATATAGCGCACCTCGGCGCCAGAGCTCAAACAAGCGACGTTTGAGACGTTGTTCCCTCCCGCCACCACGCCGCATATATTCGACCTTTTCCACGGCATGCGGAGTGTCTGCTCGCTCAAACTAGTCCACTGCATGCCGCGTTGGAAGCCTTCTATCTTTCCAGCAGTGACTAAAATTGACGGCACGTGGACGAACATCCGGGCGAACGGGGACGTTCGCGAAATGCTGTTAGCCGCACCTGGACTGCGCGACCTAACCCTCAAGGCGACGAAGATCGTGGACGACGCGGCCCCGCCGAATGGAGGGCCAATTGTAGGGCCAATTGTGGGGGGACCAATCGCTGCACTCTACCTGAGGGACTTTGCGTTAGCAGTCGACATTCTTCCCGACCGTTTGGCCTCGAGCTTCCGCTTCCCGTCGCTTCGATCTATGACGCTGCACTTCCCGCGCTACAGCGATTCACCTGCACGTAACTTCCCCACGCCGCGTCGATTGTCGCTGATCGCTACGCCGTGTCCAACAATCAAGTCCCTGCGGATAGACGCGACGAAATGCGACGAGCGCCTAGTTTTAGCGATGGCACAGCTCAAACAGCTCGAAGTGGTGGAGATGCACAACTGCTGGCTGCACACCAACTTCTTCACGCGCTTGATGCAGCCGCTCGACGATGGATCGCCCGTGTGTCCGCAACTCACGTCGCTTGCATTCAGCGCTTGCAATCTGCACGCGGGCTTCGACGAGGAGGCGCCCGTGTTGTTTGCGCGATCACGCTGGACTCCGGTATCCAACGGTCCGAAACGCTGTTACGTCCGCGTAGTTGTTCACGGCGACACGCCGCGTCCCGCTTTCATTGAGAAGTTGACAGACATGTAATAAGTAACCGTAGGTGAGCCATATCGCAGGGCACCGGTGACCGCGTCCTTGTACTAATCTCAACGGTCCTTTCCTCTATGCGTTGTTCTTGTAGCAGGCTTCCTGGGCTCTTGATATTTATGAGCATCTCTCCATTAAACAGGTGTTCCAATGTACGCACCGAACGAGATGTACATCTGATCTCATCATGATTTATATAGGAGAATGTAATCATGTCAAAATCCCACGCGGCTGCCAGGCCATTTGTTACTCCAGATACATGATGCGACAGACAAAAAGGCCTATCAGGTATTGAAATTGACACCGTGCCGAGCACTAGCCGCGGCTCAATCCGAGGAAGTCCGGAGTAACTTTGACGTGCATCCGTGCGCTTGGCTCAGCCCGCAACTCCTGGTACTACCTGTTACATTCAGCAACCGATAGGTGAGCACGGGTGTTATGCTGTAACTCCGTGTCACCTTCCGGCACCTTGACGACGGAATACAATGCAAGAAACAGCCAACGCGCAACGCACAGGATACATCTTCGATCCCTGGATGGGCTGTACCTTGCTGTTGTGTTTCCGGCGTAACCACTTTGCGGTCCGGCGGACATCTGCGTCCCACTACCCATTGTACCTGTGTGCCATAAAGTTCCTAGGCTCATCTCCGTCCGATGGCGCTCCTACACCGTGCTATGGCGGCCTCCACCATCTACACTCACATCCACACGCAAAGTGATGTTGTCTCGACCTTCCGGACGTATCCCCGTGGGATATTGAAGAAGTCGGCCAGGGCGACGTCATCCCGTTCAATGCAGAACGCCGTCAAGTTCCTCTCCCCGCTTGCACATCTTGCCAATCTGCCCAGTCCTCGCCCCTCGTCTTCAACCCGGGCCAGGAGCTCTCTGCTGCGGGAGAACTGGGCTATCCCAGTTGGTGGCTTGAGCGAATGGGCACACCAGGAAATTCAACGGTTGAATACCGAGCAATTTGAAAATTTCTGGACAATGAGTATCAGCGGGCGCTTCTTGCTATACCGTCTCACATCGCCGGTATGTCCCCTTCTCTTTCTTCAGCAGTCGTCTATTTAGTGTGAGGTTATTCAGACATGAACTTGGTTAGAACCAAGGAAGAAATCGCGGAACGTTTATCAATTCGGCAGCGCCTCGCTGTGTTCGATATGCAGGAGAAATCTATCCGGGACTACGATGCGCGCCGCCATGATCGCAGCACCCTTTCATCTTTTACCGTCCGTGACTCTGGCACCCCGGCACATTTGCAGTACCAGAATAATGTCGATGTCTCCTCGCAACAGAAGGCACGTCCAGTTCCAGTAGCGGTGCAGAGTATTCCCCTCTTTCTCCCTACACCCCACCACCTCCAATCTCCCCTGCTGGTAGTCTCAATCCCTATGAAACAGGAGGCACGCCTGGAACGCTTCTGGTATCCTGGAATATCTGCGTACGACGAGGAGTATTGGCAGTACTTCCGGCGTCGCGGGCAGGATCCTTCACGTGCACCCTACAAGCTGCTCCCACCGTCGCTGGCGCTGCCGAGTCCAAGGTATCCCGAATGGGTTTGTATTTTATATGCCGAGTCTGAGGCGCACCATCGTGCGGACGTCGACCATGCAAGGGCTGAGTTCGTGAGAGTCGTATATGATTTGCTAGCCAGAGGTGCGTCACTCCAATGCCCGAGAGGCGACGCGACAGTCTCACATTATGTGGTAGATATTTCGCGCTTTGAATTGCAACATCTGGAGCAACTAAGATCGCTGCATGCCACGAACCAGAGTCGTTTTTACCGCGCCCTCCTCGACGGTTTCTTGCTCGTTACCGAATATGCTCATTGGCAAGAGCAAGAGTTCCGCAACGATATCTACCGCTTGCTCACAGCCATTGCGACGAAGCATGCAACTCACAGTCGGCGTCGGAGGCCGGTGGGACCTGCGTTCAGTCTTCGAATTTCTACGCACATTTTGTGACTAACTGTGTGAATACAGAGCATACGTCAATTGTATCTCTATTTAGTAACGCTTACACGGATGGCATACATATCGGACAAGGCTTGTATTTCGGTTCAAAGCTCACACAAGGCGTTTGAGGTGTGATCCAGGGTTACTCCCACTAAGTCACTAAGTGACTAATACAACGCTGACGCGCGGATGATTTTAGTTGGAGTCGGGCAGTTGACAATATTTGGCAGTTTGCTAGCACTAGGAAAGCTGAAAGCATATAGAACTGGACCAACAGGTTGGGCATATACAAACAGAAAGGCGGGAGCTAGAACTGACCGATCCATACGAGGCAGAGCAGAATGTAATATCACAGACATGTGGACGCATCCGGAAAGCAGGACAGTAGTAACGAAAGCCGTGAGGTACGAGATTGCAGCAAGACCATGAGAGGGTAGAAGGGGCGTAGCATATACATGTTCGGACCAGCCAGAGAAGTGGAAGTTCCGATTATTACCGTCGGCCGGCGCGAGGAGTGAACCGGCTTTGCATCCGTTCTTTGAGCAGCAGCTCGGCGTTCTTAATGCGCGCCTTGCGAATGTCATCCTCTTTCAGGCGCATCGTGAAGCACATCTGAATGAAAGCCTCGGGATCCTGCGGAAAGGCCTGTGCCGGTGGTCGCGAGAGGAAGGCGATTACAGTAGAGGTGGGGACGCCCTGCATGGAGAATAGTTGTCGTCGTACAAGCTGCAGGATTGCTAGGCCGACGCGGAAGAGGAACGCCGGTCCATCAAACAAGAAGATGTCCCAGACACGGTGAAGGATATCGATAGGTAACGTGCGGGCAAACAGCGAAAGGAACCTGAGATTGCCATGGTCAGCATCGCCTCGCAGATCGTCGGATATGACTCACCATGCCTGGCAGAGTTCAGGAGGCTGGACGTGAAGGTCGGCGAACAGACGGAGGGACAACGCAGAGTCGGCGAGATCAAGTGCTTTTGCGAAGAGCGCAGCATCGACATCTAGTTGCACAGGGATGACGGCGAAGTATCCACGCAGATGGCTCTCCATGAGTTGGACCAAGGTCCAGAACGCCTCCTCTTCTGGACATTGCAACGCTAGGTTGCCCGCGATGATTGCGAGATCTACAGGCATATAGTGTGAATTGCAACGAAGCAATTACACAGACCCACGTACCGGCCTGATACCTGACGTCGGCAACCATGACAAAGTACGCTTGTAGGATATTGACGACGGTGCCTTTGCCCTTGGGCTCAGATAGATGTGGCTCATCGCCAAAGAACCTATGCACGAGGTCAGTGAACGGATAGGGATGAAGCACCCAACACGGACTTTTGGACATCTGCGTCGATCTGCTCCGTGAGCTTCGGATTACCCTTCGAGTTTAACTGTGCAAACACTCCGGGCGTCCTTCGACTCTTCGAGTCGGTCAAAAACGCCCAGACGCGGCTGCGGACGGAAGCAGGGACGCCCTCCAAAACGAGCTTGCGGACCTTCTTACTCTTCTGCTGCGTCGTCCCTATCAGACTCATCCACTTCTGCTCGCGCGCACGGTAAGCCTCGAGCGATCCAGCGGACGGCCCACTGCCGCCGACTGCACCGCGCAACCCGGGGGGTTCGTGCACCATGGATGACTGAGGCTCGGGGCTCTCGCTCCGGACGCTGTCACGCCCGCTCCGTATCGACTCGCGCGATTCCCCACTTGGGCGCCCCTCCGCATCCAACCGGACCGCGGCTGCGACAGGTCGGACCAGCTCGAACTCCATGTCCTGCACGTTCACTGTCTCTTCCACATCCGACCTCTGCGCCTCGGCCGCCGCATTTCGTGCCCGGAGAGCGGATAGACTAATCTTTGAGCGTAGCGATAAACTTCGGCTCGGTCGTCCACTGCCACCATCAGGACTCGCCTGGAAGCCCGAGCCTTGCGTTGTATCATGCCCAGACTGCGAGCCACCGTCATGGTCTTCAGCCGCTGATCCCGAGCTCCTCCTGAGTCGCTGGGGTGTAGCAGTGGTAGCAGGTGATTGCGGACGCCCGGCAGAAGCGCTAATGTTCATCGCAGACGCCGCATGGCGCAGACCCGTCGCTCTTCGAGGACCCGTAGACGATAATGGTGACGGCGGAACAGACACCTGGCTTGAGCGCGGGCTGTCCTCCGAAGTGGGGAACTTGCGGTTGCCCATGGGCGACAAGGGCGACGGTGGAATGCGTGTCATGGGGCTTGACGGACTGGATCTAGTTCCCGGGCCCCCTGGCGGTGGAATAGACAGAGGAGATGGCGCGAGTGCCGGTACGCTAGGTGCACGATGAGGCGTTCGCTGCTGCTGTTGTTGTGGAGGGCCCGGACGGAATCCAGCAGGTTGCCGCGTGTTATCATCGTTGGCGCGTATTCCTTGATTTTCCGGACTGCAGAGAGCATAAGTGAGTCGACGAGGTGGACCAGGAATGACACCGACCTTGCTATGACGTCCTTTCCGATGGTGCCTGTGAAGCCCGAGAACGACCTCGACCGCGGCCGCTGGCCACCAACCCGTGGTGTAAATTGCCCATTGCGCGCAATAGGGACCATACCAGGCGGCAGCAACCCGCCACCTGCGGCTGGCCCAGCAGGACTTTGGCTTCTGGCATCTACGGGCGACCATGGGGACTGTGGCGGCCGCGTCCTGTCAGGTGTTCTGGCGCTGAACGACTGCCCGGCACCCATGTCGACCGAAGAGTATGAGTTGGCCAGCGGGTGAATGTGCGGCGCCTTGACCTGCTGCTGGCGCGCACGTGCGGGCGATGCAGGGCTCATGGGCTCCTCGATGGCCAATTCGGGGTCGCCTTCGGCTGCCACGCTCCAAAGCACTCGCACGGGCGCGTTTGCGCTTAAGAGATCCACCTCCGTACGCCCCTTGATCGTCATGCCCCGTCGATTGGCCGCCATTGCAAGACTCTCGCGCAACATCTTGTCGCCTGGCGGCGGCGGCGCATATGGGTGCATCGGCTGCATATTAAACAGGGCGGCAGCACCGACACCTGTCCCGGGCATCAGCCGTGCTCCAGCGCGCGCGATGGGCGCGTTCGGGTGCGGCGGGAAGTTTGCTGGCGCCGGAGAGTTGCGCCCTGAGCCGTTCGTCATGCCTGGACCAAACGGTCGAGGGGTCGCGCTTGATGGGCTGGGAGTATCGGGCGATGCCATCGCTCCCGGTGGCGGCGTAGCCAGCTGCTCCTGCGCAAATGATGCCACAACCGGAGCGCGCGGCGTCACCTCCGCCTCAACGTCCAAGGGAGCAGAAGGAGGACCAGATCTTCGCGCGAGCTGCTCCTCAGCAAAGTTTGCTTGCATGGGCGCCCTGGGCGGCACCTGCTCATTGGTCGTCGCAAATTGTTGCACCGACGGCCGTCCTTTCCGGGGGAGGACCTGGTCTGCTGGCGAGTTCGACGCTCGATGGTTCGGGCTTGGGTTGGCACCCGGGCCATCCTCAGTGACGATGCGCATACCGCTCATGCGCTGCTGCTCCAGGTGATTGTGGTCATCGTACGCAGAATCTTCGCTGTGCACCTCCTCCATATCCTCGCTCTTCTCTCGTCTCCGTTCCTCCTCGAACCGCGCTCGCAATGCGCTAGCGCTCATCATCGGGAAACTCGGGCTTTCTGAGCCATGACGGGCTGGATTGGGCGGCTCGAGGATGGGTTCGGGAGACGCGCTGAGCGGGCCCGGTACGAATTCACGGTCGCGTGAGCCGACGTCGACGTGCTGTGGCGGGTGCTGCTTGCGCGGAAGGGGAAAGACGAACGCGCGCGGCGAAGTGACGCCGTGGCTCTGGTGATCAAACGTGGAACTGGTCGCACTCATGGGCGGGGAACCCGCGAATGTACCATGCGACAGCAGCGGTTCATCATCCCTACAGTACGCCAAATGTCAGCCATACTGGAAGCGCAGCCTCTGAAAGACGCACTTGTGAGCATCAGCAAGCATATCGAGTCCGCCAGGCGCGTTGTCCGTCATACTCATAGACATGCTGAGTACGCTCGAGGCGTCCACGCTGATCGTCTTGTCGTCCCTCTTTGACGGCGCTTGATCCTGACTCTGGATTTGTCCTTGTTGCGCCAAAGCAAAATTGCCCTTGCGTGTAGGACTAAGCGGTAGCACCGGCGCAGGCATCCACTTCCCGTTGATCGTACTGGTCGTCTGCGTCGTGGTGCTTCCGGTCGCTGCGCTCGTTGGTGTACTCGCCGCCATTGTGGACGCGGACGAGGCAAACCTCTGAGCAGGCGAGTCGATCATCTGCTGCGGAGATACCACGCGCTGGGCAGGCGATGCCACCCTCTGCTGTAACGACTCCGGAGACATCGCGCGCTGGGCGGGCGACCCCGTGCGATAGTGTTCAGGCGATAAGACCCTCTGCTGTCTCGGGCTGTCCTGGACTACGCCCTTCGACCGCTGTGGCATCTCCGGGCTCCCATAGGTCGACATTCCGCTTGCGCTGGTCGACGTCGCGAATCGGGAAGCGCGCTTGGAGTACATACTGGCGCGACTGTAGCGGTAGCCGTCGTATATGGAATCGCCATCCCATTCCTCACCGTCGCCGCCAGACTCAGATGGCGACGGCGGTGCTTGCATGGGCGCTGACGCAGCCGGTGGTGTGGAATGCTATGGCTAGTCAGCAACGCAATATATTAAAAGATATCGCCAAACGCACTCGTGGCTGTTCCTTCTGCAATACCACCTGTCCATGTCAGTCAGCGTTCGCGCAAAGATGAGCAGCAAGGCATATCAGCTCGCACCATCGGCTGGTCATCCTCGTCCGACGAATCAATGCCACCCTGCAAGAGGCTAACGCCGATGCCCCACTCGCCACTCCGCCCGCTCGCAGTGCTGGTGACCGTGTCGCTCCGCATGAGGCCAACACTAGTTCCCAGATATCCGCCCTGCGTCACCTGAGGTGGAACCCGCTGCTCCTCTCGCACGCTTTCGGCTTCCCGGTCGCGTGCGTCGTCGGGCTTGCCTTCGTCCTGTTGCTCCCCGAATTCCCCGCCGTCGGCGCCAAACGTCGCAGCACTGCCAGGCGCCTCCATGACGGACGCCAAGGGAGGCTTGCCGTGATGCGGGCGGTCGAGCGCAAACGGGTCGTCCTCCGAGTCCGAATCGTCCCGCGAACCATACGCGCTGCCCACGGTGCTCACGCTCCCCCGCTCGGCAATCCGCGAGTGTTTCATGGACTGCGAGCCAGACAGAACCGAGTCGTGCAGCTGGTTGTACGATGACGGGACGGAGGACGACATGGAGTTCCTCTGGGAATGCACAGGCCGCATCCCTGGCGGCACGGGCGTGATCACGTCGGCGGGGCTGAAGCCCTTGCCTTCGCCGGGGCCTCCGAGCGCCGCGAGCGCCGACGCGATGTCGAGCTCGAGCTCGCGCGCCTCGCGCTCGCGCTGCTGCGCGGGCGTCGACGCGCCCGAGTACTGCGAGAATGCAGACGAGTCCGTGCGCGTGTGCGAGTAGGTGGACGGCGCAAGCGAGCCGCCGCGCGTGTGCTGCGAGAACGTGGACGGCGCCATCGAGCCGTTGCGCGTGTGCGCGTGCGAGTACACTGACGTCGCCGCCGAGTCCTGCCGCGCATGTGCAGGCGACCCGTTCCGCACCTGGAGTTGGAATGGTGGCGCGAGGGAGTCGTTGCGCGCGTGTGCTGGCGCCGCACCATCCGCGCGGGGCAGCGCCTGCGGCGGCAGGGCGGGCGAACCCGACGACCCGGGTTGCGAGTACACGCTCGCCACGCTGGGCGCGCGACTGCTTGTGCTCCCGCTGACGCTGGGAGTCCGCGAGTGGCTGCGAGTAGGCCTTGGTGGCGCCGGGCCCGGGCTTTGACGTGCCCGTTGCGGCGGGCTGGCGGCATTCTGCTGAGCCAGTGGGGGACTGGAATGGGATTGCTGAGCTTGGGGCTGACTGGCCGCGCCTTGCTGAGCTCTTGGAGGGCTGGTAGAATACGACTGGTTCGTTTGTTGCATCGTCTGTGACATGTCCTTCGTAAAAAAAGGCATCGAAACGGAATGTGTCGAGAGCGAAGTGTGATGCGTCGCGACCGTGGATTGGGACGCCGAGCGATTATGTGGGATGGTCGTAGGCGGGGCAGGAAACGAGACGAGTGTATCGTCGTCCTCAGATGTGAAGGATTCCTCTGCCTGATGTCATGGTTAGCTTTCAATCGAGAGAGGCGATTGAGTAATGGGAATGGGGAAAAGGGCAAGGGTATCCGAGGACAGTCACAACGAATTTGTCGCGCGAAATCGTGGAAAACCCGAGCAGCAACGTGAGGTGCGCTGTCGAGCAATCACGCTCGACCTTTGCCTCTCGAAGTGTCACGGGTAAGGATGTAGGTTGAACGGGCGTAGCTGCCATGCAACAGAGTAACCGCGCAGGGTCGAGGCCCGCAATGAACACGGGCAAAGTCTAGAAAGGGCGGGGAAGCGGGGGACATGCGGAAGAAGGCTGGGTGGGACTCGCGACGACTTCGCGAGTTGATTGGAAAGCCAATGAAGGTACGCAAAGAGAGTTGTGCAGTGGCAAGACACGCACCCGTTGCTGTCGTTTAGGCAATTCTTGAATTCGTGTTGGCGGCGAGAGAATGCGCGTTGACGACGGTGACGCGCGACCTGAGCCCGGCATTGCGAAGGCCATTCGTTGCGCACTGGGTGGTGGGCTGAGTATGCGCGTAGCCGGCGAGCTTCGCCCGCTGTTGCTGCCGCTAGCCAGCCTTGCAGCTAGCCCGGCCGCCGGCGAGCTGCGTCCGCTTGCCGGCGTTGCGCGTCCGCTGGGAGGCAATTCCGTGTTTCGCGACGGCGGCGAAAACATGCTGGGTGGTGGGTGGACGATACTGCTGGCTGGTGGTAGCGCAATGGGCAGATCTGAGGTCGGGTTTGCACTCGAGCTCTGGTGCGGCTCGGGAGTTGCGAGTATGGAGCCGCGCGCGCCTGGGCTGGACGGTATTGGCGTCGGTGCCGTTGGGTGGCCCAGAGACGACGAAGACGACGAGCCAGGCCGTTTGGCGAATACCGGTTTTTTGAGCTTAGTTGTAAACTGCACATCGGCCGCGCTGAACTGGCCGACAACGCCCTCGCAATAACCCTGGAAGTTTATCAGCAATTGTTAGATATATTCTGACTATAGAAGCTATGTAAACTTACTAGAAACCGTCCTTCCTCATTAAGTTGAACCAGAACAACGATTTCATCGCCCTAGCCGCGCCGTCAGTCGATTCAACACAAGTTATTACTTTTCGTGCTTACTTTCAAGAACATAAGGTCCTCTGCGCTCTCGGCGACGCAGTCCTGTACAGCAACGCAGCGCCCGATGCCGCCCTTGCCAGCAAAGCGCGTCCACCGAGCCAAGTTGGCTGCGTCCATGGTGGATGGGTGCAAGGAGCGAAGAGCGGGATCAAAAATTAGCCGCTGCTTTGCCTTTTCGGATTTCGGCCACTGTCACCCTTGCAGCTTATTTTTCTGATTTCAACAGCTCCAAATAATACATCCGCAGATAGCTGGGGGTTTCTTCTAGTCTCCAGCTCTCGAGATAATCAATGCTGCTTTTTATAGGACCCGCTGCTCACTAACGGGAGCATCATGTATTGATCCCCGTGTCTTGTCAAAGTCATCCCCATTTGCACGCAACTGATCGCTCATCTCATCTCCAATCTCTCACATCGTCATCATCCCTCGCTCAGAGGGGCATGTGCTTCTCCATTCGTGTCTGCTCGGTGCCGCACCTGTTTACCCTTCGCTGTTGTAATTGACAAGTCAACTGTCTTGCGTCCTACAGCCTTCATAGTCCGTCATTGCCCCTTATCCTATCTCCAGAGGGACGAGATATAGAGCTCCAAACAGTCCTTGCATCCCAGATCCGAGCAGACGGATCCATCCAGGTCATTGACCGTCCACTCGCAACCAACTCGTAACACATATTCGACCGGAATGCTACCTTTGGGTATATCATCACATCATAGAAAATGTCCATGGCTCGCCCTACCATCTCATGGGAGCCCACAGCACTCCCTGATCTTGCATCTGACTCGTTCCCTGCCATGCACCCATCATCGCGTAAGGATCCTCCTCCCTCGGCATCTCTCCCAGCTCGAGCGCACTGTCAACCGTGATAGGCCTCCATATGAATAACCCGACATCCCAGTTCGGCGCCTCGTACGACCGCGGTAGCCTGAGTGTCACGCCGCACCGCTCGCAGTCAATCTGCAGGTACGCGAGCGCGGCGGTTATTAGGGGCTGCTCAAAGACTCGCGGCGGGCTAGAAGGCTCGACGATGACAAGCTCGCGTGCTCCCTCCCATATGATAGGTATGTTTCCAATGGGGAGAGGGAGAACTCTGCGCAGGACGCCCGTAATGACGCCGTGGTCGAGAATACTCGGCAGTAGCACGAGCCGCTCCAGTTTGAGTGTGGTCCCAGCAAGATGCTCCAGCACGTTGGGGTATGCGTCATATACCAGTCGCAGCTCGTGAGACAGGCCGCTCAGGTTGTGCTGCTGAATCATCGAGGCAGGTGGAGGTAAATTACGCAGCTCCAGCAGGACTTCGGATGTGCCGCACATGCTGAGCTCGCGGAGAAAGCGCGCGTGGACATCCCGCTCCCACGCGCTGTCAGAGCGTCCGTGGCCTCCTTTAAACTCGACAACAAGCGTCTCCAGTCGCGGGAGCGAAAGGTAGTTGCCTAAAGGAAGAAAGGAGCCGAGTCCAGTGGCAAATGCGCCGTTATTGAGGACGAGCGACCTCAACATCGGAAATGCTGGCCAATTCGTCCGGCGCCAATGGCGCACAGGCACACTGCCTGATCCAGCTCTTGGGGACGGTCCCACCGAAGGTTCAATGACGATCTCCTCCAGTCGCTCGGCCCCGCACGCAAGAAAGAACCCACCGAACTCGTGCACGTGACCTGTGAACGCCGCACGTCGCCAGTAGTGTGCATTCCGAAGCGCATCGAACATGGCGTCCCAGCCCCGATTGGGGTCTATCTTATTATGAGAACCGAGATCCTCGATGTGCAGCATGATGGTACTCGCGTGCTTCGCGCGTGCGAGTACGGCAGCGACACGTCGTGCGAACCGGCGCGATCGATTCTCTGGGGGCTCGGGGAAGGGTTCGTTCCTGCGAAGCCTGCGTTTAGATATGTGCTCGCGCTCTGAAGAGTAGAGATAAGTCCCCGCGTCCGCGTCTCGGAGCAGTACCACGTCGGATGTGATGACGATTCGCACAATGCCAACTTCGTGCCATGCGCTGTGATGGACGAGACCGTCGATGTCAAAGCCAGGTCCCGGATGCACAACAACCTCTCTGAATGGCATGCGGGTGCGCTGCACCGGACGGGGAGGAGGTGAGCAAGGGAGCCATTCGAGGAAATCGGCTACGAATCGCTCAAACATGGCCTCCAAACGCTGAGGCTCTGATGGCAATTGAGGGAGGAGAAAAGGAGATGCGCTCGGATAGACGAGCCAGCCCAGCATATATCTACTGCGCTGGGCTATTGTACACGCCCGTTGTCATGGATAACAATGCGCGCATTGTATTAACGATGTTGAGAAGCCGATCCCGATTGTATTTCTGATGCTGCCGAGGTAACATGCAACGGTGCAGGGAAACTTACAAGCACCATAGAATAGTTCCGTGCCTTATCCTAGCTCTATTCTAATGCATTTTCCGGCAGCTTATCTTTCGAGGTGAAGACGCAGATACGCATCACGGGATCAGGCAAGTCACGTGACATGAACCGGGGCTGAGGCTGAAATACAACTCGTTGGGAGAAAACAACAAGTAAAAGTAATACCAAGACTAGGAATCGGAGCGCTGTATGAGGTCATTCATGAAATCTAGGTTGACATCCGCTACGGTCATTGCGCTGCCCAGGTCGACCGGAAACATTGCATTAATGGGAATTGGTGCCGGTGGCACGTGGCCACTGACTGACCAGCCGGTGTTCCCTGCAGCGGGCATTTGGATGTTGTCTTGTCGCCGGGGAAGAAAGCTCGAAGTGGCCACTGGTGGTAGTGGGGGGAAGGTTGAGTTGTAGTCGCATCGTGACGAAGTACCTGTGCCCATGATCTCAGTGGCAATCGCACAAGGGAGCGCGGTAGGATTGATGCAAAGTGTGCGGCCCAGGAGGTAGCCCAGGTCCATGCTGCATAGCTCCTCTGGGCCATGGCGTGTGAACAATCCGCTCTTGTGTGCTTCGTGAGCAGTGCGCGCTTTTGCATGACAGGTTTCGAGCTTTGTCTGGCCACTAGAGTCAGTGCAGCACGAGCCATAAATTAGAATCCGTACCATCAAGCGGGAAATACGACGGGAAACAGGTTCACATTGCTTGAAGAGCTGGCGAACGCGTTCCAACTCGACCCACGCGGTTTGTCCGAGCCCGGAGCCGGGGCTTCGCACGACGAGGGCGCTTAGAAAGACCTATGTGCTTTAGGTTAGTGCGTATGAGTTTCGATTAGGAGGGATGCACTCGCCGAGGCAGAGAAACACCAGCTCGCAAATGACCAGAAACGTAGAGCAAGAGGCACCTGGGAGAATAAAGCGCGGACGCTCGCAGTGATGTTGAAAGCACACTGGAACGCGGCAAGAACACTCTGCCCGTACTTGCTCTTTAGTGGGTCAGAAGGGCTCTCCGTCAATGCCTGCACAAAGAAGCCCCGGTGCAAGATGAGTAAGACTATATGGACAGGCTCAGCTTGACTGAACGTTGAGCGGCTGGGCGAGGTGAAAATACCTTTTTGGCATAGGCAGAAGGCTGTTGTGCGCTGCAACATGAGTGAAGGTGAAATGTTCGACTCGATTTCTCCAACGTTCGGTTGTCGGAGGCACTGGCTGAAAGGATGCTCGCGCACAAGTCGATCGAATCTGAGCACAGCGGCGTAGGTCTGAGGGGCAGTACCGAGTGCTTCTTCCATAATCTTGAGCATGCAATGTTTCTCAAAGGAATGCGCGAGTGCGTGGACTGCTGAGCTCATCAGGACCAGTTACTACAACGAATTACGGAAGTGCCCACAGGAGGGATGCGAAGATCCATCTGAACTTTGGCGACACTCAACATCGATGGGTAACTTGGCATCTACTTGCGACGAAGTGAAGCACGCGGGGCGGCCGAACGCGAAGCTGGCCCAGGTGTCCAACGACAATACCTGCCACTGTTTTCCGAAGAAATCATCAGCTAAAGGTGCTCTCGATTTTGTCGAGGAGTACGCACGAAAACGCTCCGACGCTTTTGAAGTTCATCTTCACTGAGATTCCACTGGCTATCATCTCGATGCAAACCAAGCTGAGGATTGTCAGTAACGGCTGCCGCGAAAGCATTCTCACCTACGCTTTGACAGAGTTGCGAGTTGAGGCCGGAGAGGATGAAGCACATTGTCGCGCCGTTCTCTTGGTCGTTCATTTGCAGAAAGAGTGTCATCATGTGCTGCATGGAAGGTCAGATCCAGAACGATTCAGTCTGCTATGTGCTCACAATAGCTCTGATAACGGATAACGAAGGATGTTCAATTACAGGGTCGATGCCTAAAGCGACCCTTGCAAGATCATAATAGCTCGTAGCATCGGTGCTGGACGGAAGCCGTCCCGGATCGACGAGACACGCGATGGCAAAGATCACTAAAACGTAGGTCAAGATCGTCTTAGTAGTGTAGGAATAGAGCTACTTATTATGACGGTCAGCTCATGAGCCTGGACTTGGCGAGCATCTGGTGTATCGCCCAGGTAAAGTGAAGCGAGGATGTCCTCGACCTCCTGCCTGGTGACGACAGCGAAGGACCAGGCCGCGTTGGTGAAGTATAGGTCGACGAGAGAGAGAGCATCCTGCCTCTGCGGAAGATACGCAGAGAGGCGATGCTGCGTTTCGTCTGACGAGTCTGTGTGCCCTGGCACGTAATAGAGAGGGAAATTTTTGGCCATGACCTGGAGGTCCGAAGGTAAAGACGCGCGCGAGCCAGAGGCATCGCGGGGGCTATCATTCTGTGTGAAGAATCAGCAGGGGGTTGTCCTGCAGAATTGGAGACTCACGCCTGATAGGTACTGCATCAAAATTTCCGTCAGACTCAGAGATGAGAGAGACAAGAGGGGACAAGGAGCTCACATCCGCAGCAGCATGGGGTCCAAAGAAATGCTCGTGATCCCCAAGCGTAAGCGTTCCCAGAGAATCCGCTACCACTTCAGGCACATCGTTGATCGCAGCGTCGACGCTGTGAGTGACGAGAGGAGCTTTGATGAGCATGAGCTCCTCCTTTAGCAGCGGGTGCGCTTCGTTGGAGAATCGCGACTGCAGAGATGCGAGCGCGTCCTCGAGCTCGGCGATGCGCTTGCTCATCTGTTAAGCGTAAGCAGCGATTGCAGAGACGGGTGAGACAATACCTGCTCGATTTTCGAGTGCAGATGTTGCGTGTCGGCCAGCACAAATCTACGACGAGTTCAGGCGATAGATCATCCCAAGGTGCACCGTACCTATTTCCTGGCCCCGCCGTCAGAGTCCCTTCCAGACGGCGCTGTCAGTGACTCATGACTTTTGTCCGCAGCTGGAACTTGAAAAGAGACGCCCAACTCACCGTTGGGGCAAATTGGCGCACATCCACGTTTAGTACACGATGAGCAGGGCACTCTCCTGTCGCATTTCAGCTTGAGTCGCCTACATTCTAAACTGAATCATCAACACTCCCGCAGAGATCTATCGACGTGCAACGGACCTGCGCAGGATACGGGACCACGTCGTTTCTTGAAGTCATCTATTTTCGTCTGGTGGCTCGCGGCATCGGGTGCAGGTACTTCGGACGACGCCATGGTGGAGTGATCTGTCGACGCCTCTTTTGCTGTTTAAATAGTGCGCAAATTAAACAGTTCCGGGAAGACTCGCTCGTGCTCGGCCGGGTCGCTGCTTCGGGGAACTACCGTATGGGGCTCCTTGCAGGTGATCGTTACCGATTGACGTGCTGGTTGTGCGGGTCAATTAGGCTGTAGACCCGCAATGGGACGACAATCCGGGCACTCAATGCCGGGTGACATCCGCAACGCCCCGGGGCGCCTCGCAGAAGGTGAAAAGGAAACGGGGAAAATCCACAGGTTTTCTTGATGGGCGAGACCGACATGGTAGAAAAAGTGTGTTAACCGAGTTGAAAACCTGTGACTTCCAATCTACATCATACGAGACCGAAATATAGGACATACGCGCTTAACGATGGCTCAAGTTGTGGGAAACGATGGCTCAAGTCGAGCAAGCTGAATGAGCGTACGCAATGTTTGCGGCACTGCCCAGAAGTCGGACCAGCCTTCAACAGCGTCTAACGGGAGCTGGCGACGAAGCAGAACGATGCCCCAGCTCAACCATGAAAAAATAAGCGAGTCGAATGGACATAAAAGCTGGAAGACTGTGAGTTAAGGCGAAGCATTAGAGGGTAGCCAGCTCAGGACATGCGAGCCCGGTCTGAGCTCGCAGATTCCAAGCCAGATGATCCTTCGGCGTCCGGTAAAGCCAGCTCAAAGGAGAACGATAATAACACCTCAGGTGATGAGAGAGAATCTGAGCGGAATGCAAACGTCAAGCCGCCCAAGTCAAGCGAGACCCGGGTTGAACAGCCGTCAAGGAACCCAATAAGAGCAGCCGTCATGAGTGCACAACGCTGCCTGGTAGTACGGTCAGAGAGCAGACGCGACGGTCAGTTCCGGTCCGGCAAGCAATGGGTATGTGCGGGGCACAGCTTCTCTCGACGTGTTCAGGAACAGACAGGTCGAGAAGGTGCGGAGTTGCTGCGCGGGCCAGAGACACTAGATTGGCGCGTGAGGCCAGCCTCTCGAGATGTGCGAGTCCGGATAGATCATAGGACTCGCACATCTCGAGACATGCCAGTCTGCGCGCATCCAAGAACCGAGATATCGACAGATTCCACAGGGGAGAAAACTGGGTATGTAGCGTAGCACCAGTGCAATCAGTCCAGGAGCCTCGCCGGGGAAGGCGAAGGAAACACCCGCGGCTCGAGCAGGAGCGTTCGAAGAGCAGCACAGAAGGATCCCAAAATAGACGCCCGCGGAGGCCATGGACGTGCGCGCAGGGGAGCATCCAATGGGAGCGATGGGGGAAAGTGGGAGAAAGAGGACGACGACGCGTGTCCACTCGTGCGCCCTGAGTTTATAACGAGATCGCGCTCCAATCCGTTGGGGTGCGTTCTCCCCCTGAGAAGAATTCGTTGGGGTGACGTTTCTCGACGAAGGTGAAGAAAGTCCTCTTTCGACGATCCTCTTGCCAAAAATGGAATAAACGCTACTTGACATAATGTCAGCAGTGCATTCTCTCGTGCATTCGTTGGGAAACACCTTATCCGGAGGCAATCTTCCGGATAGGTAGAAGGCGTACCCGGGGAAGGCGCGCGACGGTGGGGTAACGCTCATACAGCCAGCGCCGCGTTATTACAGCGCGACAAGTAACGCAATAAGAAAAATGATGACGCTGCTACCAAGGCGGTGACACAATCCTCAAGTCCATTGGGGTATGACGGCGGAATGAGCAGAGGAAAGGCAGTTCGTCGGGCTTTCAAATCGTTCCTCCCGCTCACCCAGTGTCCATCATGTCAAAATGACTGGGCCTGCGCGCGCGACGCGTTCCGTTGCGTCTCGACATGACTGGACGAGCTTGAAAGTGCTGACGATTATTTGCGATTTAGCTTCCGTATGCCTGTGCAACATAATAGCAATCCAGGATGCAAAACGTAACGCGTAAGTAGACCCTCGACAGGCGAAAAGACTGCGCTCGCATCCGTCTCCGGACCAATTGATCGCGCGTACAATGGTTGTAAATGCGTCGAAAGCAATGCTCGAAGGTTCTATCCTTTATTTGCACCAGTCACTCGCACGTGATAGTGCATCACCAAGGCCTCGCACTGGAAAGCTTTCTTTCTTCTCGCACGACCGCATCGCAGTCATTGGGGAACTCCACCCAAGACAAATTCGCCTGAGACTGTTGATTCAAAGTGGCTCGTGCGCAAACCAGTAGAGAATGTGTCGCACATGGTGTACGAAGAACGATATACAGCCTGATATACTGTGTTCGAGTTCTTGGTTCGTGGAGTTGCACGGAATGCAGATTGAGTAGAAACTGTAAGGTCTTCCTGCTTGAGTCACTGTGAATTATGAGGAAAAAATGATGAGGATGCATTTATCCACTCTCTCACAACAGGACCTCACTCGGCCTGCATGTACGTTCACGAATGTAATGAAATATAGAGGTGAGGCGGCAGCCACGTGTCAGCTGACAGCGACGATCCGGGTGCGGTGGCTAGACGCCGGCTAGACTTCATCTCCCTTTCCCTCTTAACCTGACCCGCCTGCTGAGATATCTGATTCGCCTCTAGCACGCAGATGTCGTGGACTTAAAACCCCGCTCAAGGCTCTGTGTGACTGTGTCTATGTCTCGCGGAACGCCGAGCCTGCGGTCTATCGTTCAACTGGCGAATGGACCTAGGAAACGGATGGCTAGGCGGTTGTTGGACTCACACAACTCAACGGCGTGGCCTCGGGGCTACAGGGCCGTGCTCATGCAACTCAGATCCTCGGCTGGTGAGCTGGCTAGGCCTCTATTGCATAACTTGGAGCCGCGGTGTTACCTCGACTCACCGTTATTTCGACCTTCTAAGGGCTGAAATATCTCCTCATTTACCGGTTCCATAATCCTGGTCTTGTCCTTGGCCTGCTTGAGACCAGGCCTGCAGTAACCAAAGATGAATCGTCCTGAGCTTCGCGCTTGTCGATTGCAAACGTCTCAAGGCCCCGAGCTGCATGGCTGGACTATCCGCTGACATAGGAATGCTGCACAGTCTGCCTATGTCTCGGTTCCGAAATGGGATGCTTTCGATGGTCGGGCTTGACTTAGTGTTTGCATGTGGGTGTTCGATAGTCCAGAGCTGGCGATTTTCTCGACCTTGCGTTGGACAACCGAGTCCATTGCTATCTGCTCTGTATTCGCATGGCCAGCATTTGCCTAGCCCCGGAGATTCAGAGCATTGATCCACTCGCAATGCAGGGTTGCCACTTCAATTACCCGAGCTTTTCGATGAGCTTGCCTCGCTGGTCTGCGTCGTTTCATTGCTTAGTCGAGCTCCCTGCACGGGTTTGCCTCGCGTTGTCGGGCCATTCGACCCGTGGACGACTCGGAGCGCTCGGCCGTTCTGAATTGGTTTCCTTCCTTCTCTTTGCTTCGAGTCAGATCCCGCGCGCACATCCAGATGCACTGCATGGACGCGATAAGCGCAGGCGGGCTTGCACCAGGCCATCGATGGGCATGACGCGCCAAGGCAGTACGCGCCTCGGCTGGGTCTAGACTAGGGGCGCGCGGTGCCGCGGGTGCATAAATCGGAGACGCCACGCTGCCCTTGTCCGCCATCCACACCCAAATTCCAACCAAAACATGAAGCTCGCGTTCTTCAGCGCAAAGAAGGTGCGTACGCGCGCCGTCGCGTGGGCCGTGATCTGACAGTGCTGCGCAGTATGAGATAGACGCGTTCACCGCGGCGCAGAAGGGGTCCCCCGACACGAAATCCGTCGAGATCGCGTACCTCGAGCCCGGCCTCGACGAGCGCACTGCAATCCTTGCCGAGGGCTGCACCGGCGTCTGCGCGTTTGTGAATGACCGCCTCGACGCGCCGACGCTGGTCGAGCTCAGCAAGCTCGGCGTCAAGTTCGTCGCGCTGCGATGCGCGGGATTCAACAACGTCGACCTCGCCAAGGCTCAGGAGCTCAATATCAAGGTCGTCCGCGTGCCTGCCTACAGCCCCGAGGCTGTTGCGGAGGTAAGCACTGTGTTCTGTGCTCTGGAGGGTTCTGCTAATGTCCGTCCAGTTCGCGGTTGGACTGATGCTCACTGTCATCCGCAAATAGTGAGTGGAAATGCCTACTATTTCTCCCGTACAAGCTCCTAATGTACTTGATTTTCTTCCTGATAGCCACAAAGCCTACCCACGCGTGCGCGACGGGAACTTCACGCTTACCGGTCTCGAGGGCTTCAACCTCGAGAACCGAACGGTGGGCCTCATAGGCACGGGCAAGATCGGCCTCTGCGTGGGCCGCATCCTCGCGCTCGGCTTCAGGTCGAAGGTCATTGGTGAGTGTCCCTCTTTTGGCATGAGTTCCAAAGCTCATGGGTGCCCAAAGCCTACGACCCGTATCCCGACCCGGCTGGTGCAGCAGCGGCAGGCATCACCTACGTTGATACGCTGGACGAGCTGCTCGAACGCTCCGAGATAATATCCCTGCACTGCCCGCTCGCGCCTTCCACTCGGTGCGTCCCTCATCCATACCCTCATACTGCCCTTTGCACTCATACGACCACTTCCAGGTATATCATTAACGAGACCGCGCTGCGCAAGATGCGCGAGGGCGTGGTGCTGGTGAACACGTCGCGCGGCGCGCTCATCGACACGCTCGCCCTGGTCAAAGTCCTCAAGGAGGGCCGGCTGCGCGCCGTCGCAATCGACGTGTACGACGGCGAGGAGGGCTACTTCTTCCGCGACGCGAGCGACAGCGTCATCCAGGACGACCTGCTCAGCCGCCTGCTCAGCTTCCACAACGTCTTCGTCAGCGGCCACCAGGCGTTCTTGACGGAAGAGGTGAGCTGGTCGTTCATCATCTGAAACTTGTACTGACGCATTGTATTATAGGCTCTGCATGGTATCGCAGAGACGACACTCAACAACCTCGTCGCGCTCGAGAAGGGCGAGCCCTGTCCAAACGAGGTCAAGGCATAATGGCTTTGTTCTTCTCTTTTTCCTTTACCGGACTGTTTCGTAGATCTTCACTCGTAGATTCGTAGACTAGATCACACTAGAAGTAGACACCCACAACTTGTAGAAGCACGTAGCTGGTAGTTGATACATAGCGCACATCGAACTATTCTTCTTTCACGCAGGTGGCAGCGGAGTTGAAGTGTCCATCCGACTCTTGCCCTCCTACTTTTCGAACCTTCGGACTACATCATCCCTTTAATTGCCTTACTTTGTCGCGAGAAAACTGTTCCAACTTGCATTGGCTTTTGGACGCTAAGGCGCCGAGACTCTCATTCAATGGGCAAGTGCAACCATGGGCTGGCGCTGATTTTGTGCTCGGCGCTCTTTTCGACAGCGTTCGTCGTCGGCTTGGGAGTTGCAAAGTAGGACTGCTATGATGTTGGCTATAACTCGTACGACTAGACGCTCTTCGACTCTGCGATGCGCTGCGCTAGGATGTTCTCGGCCATCTCCAAGTCCTCTGCAACAGTGCCCTTCGCGACAAACGCATGGTTGGCCTTCATCTTGGCGTCGATGGCCGCGCCATCATCCCCCTCCGGCGCCGTGAAGTCCGTCAGTCGACCTTGGTCGCGCGAGATTTCGACGATGGCTTGCGCGCGTGGGCGGCGTGCGGCGTCGTAGGCTTGCAGCGCGTGGCGTACTGTCTCGCGTGTTGTGGATGGGTTTGCTAGGAGCCGTCCCAGGATGTAGGCGTCCTGCCATACCCACGTTGCTTCTCGTCAAGATTCCACGACGCTCGCTGCTAGCTGCTACTTGCCTCGATTGCTTGGTTAACCCCGGACGCGTTGTGCGGCGTCATGGCGTGCGCCTTTCAGTCGCAAAGGGTCAGCTTCTGTGTCTACATTCCGGGAAGAACGAGGTGTAACACATACCGCGTCGCCGAGGACAGCGACATTTCCATACGCGAAGTATGGGAGCTTGTGCGCAACGTGAATAGCCCAGCGCGATGCCTTGGTCACTGCCTGTCATCGTTATCAGCTCGGCCTTGCTATGACAGATGTTCTGCTTGCAGCCCTACATTCGTGAGAGAGACAGCAGCGTCCTCCCACCCCTCGAAGTCCTACCACATTGTTAGCTTCTTCATAGCTAGAGGCTATCGCATGGATTACACTCACCTTCCGAATTTGCTCTCCGCCGACGTCGCGCACCCACTTGTCTTCGCTCCACGCTTCGCCCTCCTCCCTGTCCTCGCGTACGAATGCGGCGACGTTGGCGAAAGCATAGTTCTGAATCGCGTAGGCTATGATTTTCTGTCGCGAATTCTGTTAATATCCGGCGAGAAATCTCTCGGGCTCAGTATTCCACGTTGAGCGTACCTTATTCTTTCCGCTGAACTGTCAAGTTTCAGGAGACCCAATACTCCTACTGAATGACAATTACAGGACTCACCGAAAACCTGCCGGTCATCAGAGGGTGGGGACCCTCGCGGCCGAGCTTGTTCCACTCTTCTGTCGCGCGGTCCATGGGAATGAGAGCGCGGTACACGCACTGGCCGCTCCACACTGGAGGCCCGAATTCGCGCAGACTCTCATCACCGGTCTCCTTGGCTGCTGTATTGAACATTGTGGTTCTCACTGGAGACCGCACGCCATCCGCGCCGATAATCACGTCGCAAATTGCGGAGGTGCCATCGGCGAAGGACAGCTTGTAGTCCGATGCCCCTGCTGTGGGCGCATTGAGACCAATTCTCGGAATGGACTGAGAGTCGAGCCGAATTACCAGATGCATCCCGGGGAGCATACGAGACGAGCCGCTTGTTGAAGTGCACGAGAACCTTCGCGGATCTTTCGCAGTGGCGGGCGAAAACGGATCGCAGATCACCCCGGTGGAACACACCGCCTCGTCCTGAGTCAGGTAAGCGTATAAATCATCGTGAATCAGCGGGCCTGAGATTCCGGCCAATGAGGGAAAGGGACTGCACCTTGGAAAACCATGCGAGTAATGTCCTGCGCTTCCGCGCCCACGTCTGAGCGCCTGAGGAAGAATGCCATTTCTGCCATTGGGAACATCATTATGTGATTCCTGGGGACCTGCTTGGTTGCGGAGCCCACCCTGGTTACTACCCATGGTGGTGTCGATTGCAGCAAATGCTTCTTCAAGGCCGAGCGCGGAGACGATGTCAGAGGAGCGTCCGTAGACGGTCAGGCCTGCACCGATCTCCGTAAAGTCTGCAGCTGCCTCGTAAACGACGACCTCGCGGCCTCCCTCTTCGAACTTTGCAATCGTCCCGGCCAGGCAGAGACCACCGATACCGCCGCCACTGCCATGAAGATAAGACATGGTCGTATGTGGCATCGAGTGGACGTACATGATAGCAATACGCAAGGGTTCAGAGGACATGCTGCAACTTGAACGTTGGACTGATGTCCGCTTCAAGCTGCTGGCGCACTTTATATACGGTCCTTCTTATCCAGAGTCAACAGCGCGTGGCGTGAGGCCGCCTAGTCAGCTGCCGGGTGTTTCGGCGGGAGGCAAGCCGGTCAATAACGATTGTACCGTATGCCAGTGGTCCATCGCTTACTCACTCGACTAAGTACAGCATGGTAAGCCAGGTGCCACGACTCACGCGCAGTACATACGAGTGCCGGCTGCCAGCGTGGAATTCAGAGTCACGCCACGGTTGATCATGCGGGTTTGTGATCGGCCGCGGGTGTCAGTTTGAGTGGATGCCTTCCCGTACGGTATTCCGCTAAACTTGTCTGCTCCAAATCCCATCAAAACGATGCATCCGAGAAATAGCGGAGGGTCCGCAAACCCGCAACACAACTTGCATCAACGGACGCCGCAGATTGGTGCAGCTAACCTCAAACTCTCAATCCCCCGGTATGTCCGTGTCGCATCCGAATGCCCGCATGTGCATGGCTTTGTATCCAACCATGCCGAACCCAACGATGCCGCAAGGGCACAGAATGTCAGCACAAGTCCTCCTGGCATACCAGACTGGATGCAAATGATCACTGGGTAACTTAGAGCGAGGAATGTGTAAGCGGGTGAGGCAGAACCTCCACCAGCACTCTCAGGCCTCTTATAAGTGCACAAAAAAGTGCTCTTGGGCTTGGAGCTAGAGGCATGACTGGGACATTCAGCTTGCTCCCGAGACGTTGTCGGGTGTTACGGCCGTAATCAGCGCGGTTCTCATCAATCTGGGTTTGCGGGAGCACGCTTAATCTGCATGAGGGGGGGTACCCCCCCACGCAGAATGTCCTCTGGTCAGAGATCTACGCACGTCGACTTGTATCAAAGAAGCGTGATGCCCTTGCCTGAGGACTTCTTCCGTCGGTTTAGGGCACCCAGATTTAGCGGAATAGCGTACGGGAAGGCATCCAGTGATGAAGCATTGGAAATGCCGCACAGTTTAGTTAGGTCATCCAGTAAGTACATGCATGCTGTATAAACTCGATTGTAATCAGACGCATGGATAATGCGCTTTCCTTATCGCGTACTTTGATTTGGACGCATTGGCATCAAGTTGAACCTCGGGTCTCGCAAAGATCTAGTAACGGCCGGGCGACGTGCTGTCGCTAAACATATTCCAGACCCAATAGAGCGTGGACGGTGGGGGAGCATGCTTCTCTCCCCACAGCGGCACCCAATATGCCAGCACGATGGTGATGAGAGTCGAACCAATGAGAGAGACGACGATCATGGCGATTAGCGAACTCGCCGGAACGCGCACGTGCCGCATGGGATTGCGCGCGTAGCATTCCCCGCGACGGTGCTGCTCGTTGGAGTTTTTTAGCAGTGGCGAGGGCGAGCGCGAGCGGACACCGTTTTTCTTCTCAACGGTATGGCTGCTGCTGCGCGTGTGTAGCAGCGGCGCCGCGTGGGTGCCGTTGCTTCCCCCGTGGTATCCGTTCTCTTTTGTGTGCGCAATATGGGGGACAGGATAAAGGTGTTTCTGCTTGTTGGGCGTGTGCGTGTCAGAGAGACTCGGCGATATATCGTCATCGCGGGCCTTGTTTTTGCGATGGAGTTCCTTGGCATACAAGATGCCCGAGACGGTCAGGCTGATGTGCGTCCTGCAGGCATGATCAGAATCGATTATTTTCCCGCAGAAAAGATGTAGGGGTGCATACCATATTCCTAGGAATATGCAGAGGTTATATGGTAAGACGCCAAAGTTGTCGATGGTACACGTGAACACTGACACCGCGCTAAACTGAACAGCTCGTTAGAGGATCTTCAAAGGCGTTACGAATACGTACGACATGTGCCAGTGCACCCGCTGCGAGTAGCCATTGCTTCCCGTAGGTCAGAAGGCAGACCTGCACAGGGAAAATGAGCACGTGAGAGAGCCCGCGATTGCGAAGGGACGGACGATGAGGAAGTCGTTTGCACCACCAACGACTGCAGCACCGATGAAAACCAACGCCATCGAAGGCGCAAAAAGCACAACTGGATACATGGCGAATCCGTAGACGATAGCAGCGCTAACGCTACTAGTGTACGGCAGGCCAAGCAGCAGACAGTTTAGGAGAACCTCAACCTGACTGCATGACAGTTAGACGCGGGAAAGGACGGCAGTTTGTCCGATAATAGTGACGTACTTATGCATAACTGCGAGCACAAACGTACCCCGCGTTGTCCGACCGCTTTGAACGTACACGAGCGCGCCGAAGAGGCCAATAGTTAGGAACCAGAAAGCAACGAGCTTATTGTAACGAAAGGACTGAGCCGAATGAAGCTCGAACCCCTGTAGCTCTTTGATTCTCTCCTCGTCCGTCAGGTCAAGGCTTTTCTTGAGCTCCTGAGCTGCATCGGGGCAGAGGTGGGGAGATGCCCTCGCGCTTCTCGGCGCGAAGTTGGCCGCAAGGAACGCCCCGGCGATGGGGGCAAGCACAGTGATCAGGAACATGGCATTGCGCGTGTGCTGCTCGCGCGGAGTCAGCTGGTCATACGGCGTTCCCGTAGACTGTATGGTGTCGTCGATAATCTTGATGAAGGTGTGAAAAGGCATGGTGGTGCGGGTGTAAGCGGGAATCCGGATGAGGGGCCGGGATGGCGGGTCTTATATACCGCTGAAAGGTGACAACGTACACCGCGACTGGATCGCATCAAGGGTAGCCGGACTATTCAATACAGTGCGAAGACAATCAAGGTATGGTGTCGAATCAGATCGGTGCATAAAACGTTGACTTCTGCTTGCTCGGCGAGATTCCCTGTGTGGTTGGGCATAGCACGAGGCCGTGCCCAGCGGGCGCGGCAAATCATACAACGTCTGTCACGGTTGCAATTACCGGACCGCAAGTGGCGCCACACCCTGGGAAGGAAGTGGGGTCTGGGATCTGGGAGCTCGGTGAACGCGAAGAGAAGCCATTCTATCGCGGGAAAGCGGGGTGACAGTCGGCAGTAGGCAGTAGTGTCGGCCATCGATGGAATTGTCCGAGACCGGTGCGCACAATCCGCGATGAAAGGTTGCAAGTCTGAGCGGGATTCTGAAGGCTGGTATAATTGATGCAGGTGTCAACTCTGGGCTGCCGGGTAAAGAGCAAAGAGGGATCAAGAACAGAGCACTGCAAGCTTCTGACGGCCACAGGACAGTAGTCTCCTTTGCATCCTCTGTTGGAAGATAGTCGTTCCAATTAGACAGTGAATCGCACAGTGTAGTCGCAGACGAGACGCGCGGGCGCAATTCCGGATAGCTCTGAAGCAGGGCAGCGCAGGACATTGATAGAAGACACAACGGGATGAAGTCGGTATTAGAAGCAGTCATAGATCCCGGTTGTTGAGAGAGGACAAGAAAGCAGCCGTTCGGCCAGATCCGAGTCATCGGAACCGCAGACGCTCTCGGGATCATCCGCTGCTTGACCTCTTACCTTGTCGACTCGTAGCAATCCTCACCATGGCCGAAGCATATGGCAGCAACCTTATTAAGGCGTCTTTCCCCGTGCCGCACGTTCTCCTGCTGGAGCTCAACCGGTACGCACTCAGTTTTTGTGCAAGAAGTGCTCTGCACGTGATTCGCGAGGCTTACTCCTCGGCTGTTACAGGCCTCCGGTGAACGCGTTTCACGAAGCGTAAGCAGCGCTGAACCTCGATGCTCTCACATTTCCACAACAATGCTATAGGTTCTGGCTTGAAATGGGCGCCACGTTCCGCAAGATTGACAAGGACGGCGACGTGCGCGTTGTGGTGCTTGCCTCGGCACTGCCGAAACTGTTCACTGCGGGAATCGATGGTAGGTTTTCCTCAGATAATGGGGATGTATTTGGATGTGACCCTTGATTCAGTCGCTGCTCTCGCCGGCACGTACGATCCGAAGGCGCACCCTGTTGATCTGGGTCTGAAAACTCGCGAGACCATCTTCGTGCGTTACCATCTCAACTTTCACAATCTCTCTTACACCCCGTTTCACGTGTACAGCAATTCCAGGCAGCGATATCTGCCATTGAAGAATGCCGTCAGCCCGTCATCGGTGCAGCTCACGGCGCCTCGCTCGGGCTGGCGATCGACATCCTCTGCGCGTGCGACATCCGTTTCGCCGCCGCGGACGCCGTATTTTCCATCAAGGTATATCTTCGTCTCGTCTCCTATATCGGGTACTGAACTGCACGAACGTAAAGGAAGTCGACCTGGCTCTGGCGGCGGACATCGGGACCTTGGCGCGGTTCCCCAAGATCATCGGGAACGAAAGCATGACGCGCGAACTTGCCCTGTCCGCCCGCAACTTCAACGCGGACGAGGCGCTGCGTATAGGGTTCGTCAGCCACGTCATCCCCGGCAGCCGCAACGAGGTTGTCGTGAAGGCCGTCGAGCTCGCGAAGACGATCGCATCCAAGTCGCCCATCGCTGTCGTCGGCACGAAGCACTTGCTGCTGCACGCGCGTGATAACACGTACGCGTCCGGTGTGATCCTTCGCGCGAAATCATTGATTTTGTTGCAGTGTCCGCGATAATCTGTCTTATACTGCGACATGGAACCAGCTGATGCTTCAAACAACGGTGCGCTTCCTCGTCAAGTTAGTACGCCCACTGAAATGGAGATCTAGGACCTGCCTGCTGCCGCTGCGGCTTTTAAATCGAAACAGCCACCCAAGTACCGCTCCCTTCCCAAACTTTAAGCACCTCCCTCCTGTCATTTTGCGACATTGTAGAATTCTTCGATAACAACAAAGCAATCGAGAAACGTAGCTATTGCTATCAGCGCACATATTCTTGGAACCTCGCTCCTAGCGGTAGGAAGGGTAGCTGGCACAACATGAGTCCGTGTGACAGGATTCAAGAAAGACCGCATACCTCCATGTGTTGGGGTCGCAGTACTGAACCTCGCGGAAATACTTGCCGAGGTCATCCTTTTCCCCTTCTAGCACAACGTTCTCCAGAACCAGGCTGCAGCGAGGACGCCCGGCGTCGTCAGAGATGTGCAACGCCGCCTTGAAGAAGGCTATCACGTCTTCGCAGCGCCGCCATGCAGTGTCGAAGTCGCAACGCAGGATCAACGTGCTCAAAAGGGGGCACTGGACCGGCTTGCCAAGCTCGAGGTGCGGGCCTGCCAGCCGGCTGTTGTCCTCGAGGACAATGCGGAGGCTGCCGAGATCGCTATACTGTAGCGGCATCAGAGAAAACTGAGTCCACAGGGTGTTGGAGATGGTAAGAGAGAGGATACGCGAGCCTGCTTCGAAGACATCGTAGAGAACCTCGTATGCTTCTTGAGGAAAGCTTAGGCTGCCCGGCAACACAGCACCTTGGGCCCAGGGGGATGTGAATATGCGCAGGCGGCCGTTGCTTCTGTCTGAGAGACAGATTTCGTTATGTTGCGTTGGAGTGTTCTGCCGGTGGATGACGACATCCAAGGGACCAGGTATATGAGCTATGCAGCTCCGCACCTGCATGCAATACGGCCGGTATACCTCGATGATTAACATATTCTCCAGGAATGGCATCCGCTCGAATATATTGTGCAGGAATGTCAAGGCGATCTGCAGATGCAAGCGCTCGATGCCTTTCCAGGTGCGGGGATCATGATACCTGGGAGCAGATAAAACAATCCCGCCAGCGAGAGTGAGTGCCTTGAGGGATGCGAACCCCCGCCACAAGTCTATGGCAACAGGATGCGGACGCTGAAGCGCCAGGCGGTGGCAACCGAATCCGATATGTAGATGTATTACGCCGGAAAGAGCAGGAGGTACGGGTCCAGGAGGAAGCTCTAAATTTGTCAGGGCGATTACTCGAAGTTTCGGTGCCTGTGTAGCAAGTAAATCATATGGCAGCGTCGGTAAAGTAGATGGCGGATGCTCGTCAATCAGGTCAAGCCGAAGGACGCGTAAGAGAGGAGCAGGACGCCGCAGATGACGAACGACGTTGGGGAAGTCCGCAGAGTGGAACTGCAAGTCTAGTTCGACGATATGTGCTAAGTGTACTTCGACGGCACGCATCACCACAGACGATAGCATCTCCCACCGGCAATCGATGGCAATCCGTACAGCCGACTGCCGCGACCGCGATTGACTGAGCCTGTGCAGAAAGAGTTGGACAGCAGGAGACGCTGGCGAAGCGAGCCCGATATCCGTCACGTATGCGTCGCTGTTAACTGCGACATCCCGCCAGAGAGAGCAGACTCGCATCGCGACTAGAAGTTCATCGAGTGACATCCACTGGAAGATGCGTCTCCATAGTTCCACTGGAAGAGTACTGAGCATGGTAACGGCGTTCCGGGCCGGCGACCGACAACTTGAAGCGGAGTTGGTTCTCGCGCCAGTTCAACGTTCAACCTTGTCAACCGTCCATATCGACCTCGTCTACGACCCACTAGCATCAGCGGGGCCTTGCCGAGGATACTGTCTAATCTTTGCCATGACTTCGCTTCCCTTGGCGGACCGCATCCCAGTCGAACTATGGTTGCGCAAAGCTCTTAGTCTTGTACCACTACCTTCCTATTCGGGAGGTGGTTTCTCTCTGTCTTCCTGGGACCGTTCCCACCTCATCCTCCTTGCCAGCTCTTCCCTATAGCCTGCAATGTCCTCGCATGGCTCAGAGAACGTGTTCGGCGAGCCGCTTCAGGTCGCCGACGGCCGAAAGGCCACCCGGAAAGCGACCAAGCGTTCAAAGGACAAAGGATTGGAACCTCACGACGGTCCCAGCGCGCTCTTGGCGCTTCGGCAGCACATTGCCAGCTGCGATGCTCGGAAGTCAGCGCCGCAGTGGTGGCAGAAGGTGTCACCGCTCATGCAGGCTTGCGTTGATGTGCTCGACGCTGTTCTCTCGAGCCAGCCGGTACCACGCGCACCAAACAACCCGCTGGATTCGGATGACGAGGAGGATCTCTTCTCATCGCCGACCCGTCAACTATCCGCGGTGCTTGCAGACCTTAAGTCGCAGAACGCGCAGGTCATTGACGCGCTCGGCCAAATCGTACCCGCCACACGCCAGCCTCGTGCCTCCTTTGTGCCACCGGCTCCCGGCCCGCATTTCCGCCAACCCGCCTTCTGTGTAACAGTCGCGCTCGTAGATGTCCCGGCCGATGCCCCCGTGCGGCGCCTGTCGCTCGGTGATATCAAGGCCGCGATTGACTCTGCCCTCCGAAAGTCAAACGTCCCCGCTCTCCATGGCACTTCTTCCCACTCGGTGCGGCGTGATCGCTCTAAGCTCTTTGTCCACGCCACCTCCGCCGAGCACAAGGCCGCCCTCATCAAGTTCGCCGATGAGTGGCTTGTCGCACTCGGTCCAGGAGTTAAGCTGGCCAAGCGACGAATTTCGCTTCAGGTCGACCTTGTCAACACCAAATTCAATCCTCTTAGCCCTGCCGCACTCGACGCCCTTCACCTCACCAATCCGACGGTTATCGCTTCACGCGACCATCTTGACGCGGTCCGCTGGATTCACACAACGAAGGCGGCGAAGTCGACCCGGTCATCTCTTGTCCTCATTGTTTCAGACGTCGACACTGCACGCGCGATCATCCATGAAGGCCTTTGCGTTCTCGGCGAGTACTGCCCCGCTTACGTCCACCCCCCGGTCGTCCAGCAGTGCTTCCGTTGCCAAGGCTTCGGCCACGAAACCTCACAGTGCGCCAAACAATCTCCGTCTCGTCCCCTAGCCTGTGGCCGCTGCGCGTCGTCGGAACACGCGACGAGCGGCTGTGCCTGTCCTGCACAGCCGTCTTGTACCACCATGCGCAACTGCACGCACATCAAGGTGCGATGCGCCAATTGCCATGGCGAACACAAGGCATTCGATGCTTCCTGCCCTCACAAGGCAGAAGCTCTGGCTCGGGCCTTTGCCTCCTCAGCGTATATTGCCCTCACTCATGAGCTCCAGCAAAAGCCGCAGTAATGCGACTCCCGGACTGCTCGACGAATGCACCGTCAACCCCACCCTTCCCTCAGTATCACCTTTCATGCTCTCTGCCGTGATCTCTTCGGTGTAGAACTCCTCATGCGCCCCAGCATTTTACGCACCTCGGCTTTATCACCTTTCATTCAGGCACTGTAGTATTTGGTATCCACCCTTTTGTTCATGACTCTTCCCGCACGTTCTCCTTCCCACCCCCCCTGTATTTTACTGCAGTGTCAGCTGGGAGTAGCGACATAGGCCGCTTCGCGGCCTCACAGCTACTCAAAATTGGATCTCATCATCATCATCATCATCATCATCACTATGGTTGCGCATATTCAACGGCTTTACGCTGTCGGAACTTCTCCCTGTCATGCTCGTCTGCTCTGTCTGGAGAAAAGTGGCCTTTGCATGCGATGCCTACTCTGTTACGGTGTCGCTTGAATCCACCAGCGAAGCAGCGGTCGCCTTCTTCCTATTGCGGTTGGAACGCAGTCGTTCGCGACTGGCGAGGTTACAATCGAACAGCCGTGTGACTTCGTACCGAAGCGAGTGCTTCCCGCTCTCCCCCTCCATCTAGACCATCTGGTGGTTCTGGGAATGAAGTACCATGGTCTTTACGGCGAGCAGATCGTGGAAGGCCCCCGGATAATTCCGGTCGGCCCCTCATCCAAACGCCCCCATATCGCGGCACTCTGGCGCGCGCACCACTCATCCAAAACCCCCCACGCGCGGCCCTCTGGCGGCGCCACGCCTGATCCAAATCCCCCCACGCGCGGCCATGTGTACCGGCTGCCGGCTGCCAGCATTGCTGTCAGTCGGTGCCTGGTCCGGCTCGCACCACGCTCAACGGGTCGTGGTGGCCGCTACCTGCATGACGACGCCTGTAGCGCCCCCATTCCCACCACGTCCGCAGCGTTGATTGTAGTAATAACTCGTGTTCGACATTAATATACGACCTGAACCACGTCTACGATCCTATAAGAGCGACGAGCGCGCGCTCTGTACATCAACCCGCCCCAATTGGTGGATGACTACATATTCTTCGAGTCCAGTGATGAGGAATTCCATAAATTTATAAAATTATTTGTTCATTGGTTATATAGTGCCTTAATTTAGCGATTTTACCGCGGGAAACAGCACCAATTCGGTGCGGACGTGCAGTTTCGCGTGCAGCGGAGATAACGGATTTGATATCGGAAAATCCCGATGTCTCATCCAAACCCCCCCATATGGGGGTCGTTTTGCGGATTTCAAACCCCCCCATATCGGGCCGCCCGCCGGATGAGACCTCAGATGGAATAATCCGGGGGCCTATCGTGGAACTCATACAGAACGCTGCCCCACGACTTCGAGAACTCGTCGTCATGTTGACTGTGGACGCCTTGTGCCCCGCCTTTACGGCGCCCTATCTATCCAGTAACACTCTAAACCGCAATGCCCCTGACTTACGACTCGTCGGACTTCGCAACGTGTATCTTCCACCGTCCGGCCAGCTACCGGCGTTCGCCAACGTCACGACTCTGATTATTTTCTATTGGAACCTCGGGCGCATCACAGAAATCGAATCGCTATGGCCTTGCTTTCCAGCACTACGGAAAATGGTGGTCTCGGGCCCCGTGATCATTAGCCCAGCCGCTTGTGCTGATCATCAGCCATGGCGCAGCCTTCAGTATCTCGATGTCAATCTGGAGGTTGGCTGCGCGACAGAATTATTCCTGCGCGCGTCACTTCACGAGATCCCCGGCATCCGTGTCAGATCCCCGAATGGACTTCTGACGGATTGTTGCCTTCAGCATCTCGATGGCGAGTTAGAGGTTGCATGCGGATTCGACATGAGCGACAGCAAGGTCATTGGTCAAAATGTCGACATCTCCTTCACGGCCGTTCATTCCGGTCGTTTCAGGATATTCACTCAGCTGCATGATGCCTGGCTCGTGGATAGTACGTTGGAAGGCCTCCGTTACGGCCGCACTGCGGAACGTATCACGGCTCTGTCGCTGCCGGATAATCTATGGCCGTTGGTCTCATCAGTCCTTCCACCTCTGGAGAACCTGGCCAGTCTACGACTCCTACTCACTCAGAGTCAGCCTCTGAAGTACATGGCGACAGAGAACCGGTATCCCCTTTGTCCGAACGTTACGAAATTGACACTGTGGAGCTATAACGGCATCGTTGCTGTCTCGTACAGCGAACTCAGCCATTTCGTCCGGTCAGCTCTCCTGTTACACCTGGCGAATTCACCGCAGATAACCTTGGTCTTGGAGGGCGTAGACCTACATTCAAAGAGGAACGTTGATGCAGATGCTTCGCTGTTCAAAGAATTATGAGCACAGCCGTAGGTAATGATGGCCTGAACGTGTTGCATGAAGCACAAGCAGCGCTGAGCGCCGTTCCTCTCACTATTGATTCTGGCTTGGGATGGGCGCCACGTTCCGCAAGATCGACCTGCGCGCGTGGTTGTGCTCGCCTACGTCGCAGTACTGCTAAAACTGTTCAATGTGGGGATTTCGGTGTTATATTCTCCTGAGTTACCGTCTTGGAAAGTAGCTTTTAATCCAGTTGCACGCGCCTTCTTCCCGTCATTCATGCACAACACCTGCAATCTATCACGTATTCGAAGTTGAGGACAATTTGACTGCTATGACGTCTTGGATGCTTTTTCTGGAGCTATAAAAGGCCTGGGTATAATGGGATCGGGTAGGAACGACGAGAATATACTCTCATCGAGTTGTTTACAGTCAAAATTCTGTGTCATACATAGCTCAACGGGAATGCTTTGCGACAAGCTTTCGGCGCAGGCCGGTCACACTGTCTTTCGGTTGGGAGCTCATCTCGCCGAGCGACCCGGGTGCCACTGGCGTACCACAACTGCTCGTCGCGGCATAGAGTCTGGCTCTGCCGTCTATAACTCCTACGTAGAGCGCGGCCTCCGTCCCTCGCGTAGAGAACTACTTCGAGTACTTGCGTAGAGCACGACCTTGGTCGCCCCTCGCGCCTCCTGCACGTAGAGCGCGGTTGCCCGTCCCTCGCGTTTGCACACCGTATTCCAACACTCGAATCGCCCATATTGCCCACGTAGAGCGCGGCTTCGCCGTCCCTCGCGTGGAAGACCCGGCGCATACAACCCCCTGCCCTCACGGCCTGTATCGGTGCCGCTGTGCCCGCTTTTACTACCCTACGTCGCAGATTTATCTGCACCCTGCCAATAAACAGCGATTCCGTCGCGCTCTACGCAGTCTTTTGTGCCCACTCGCTGTCGTCTGCCCTTGGCCCGTCTGTTGATTGCGGACCCGGAGCTATATAAGGTATTGCCTATTTGAGCAACTATACAGCCCGGAAGCAGATCCCTTCGAGAACATTCCGTCACTGCATCCCAAGTACTGCGGCCGACGGAACAAAACCGTAATTCCCTTGGCCTCCCCCCGTTTCCCGTCTTCTTAATAGAGCACACAAACAGTCATTTCCGCCTGCGCGCAGATGGAAGGCGACCCTGCCCCAGCTGCGCCGCAAAAATCGTCCGACAAGCCGTCTGACGACACGACCCCCTCGTCCCCGACCGCACTCCGAGACGACGTGGCCGCCGCGCCTGCCGTGGACCAGCCCGGCTCTACGACCAGGACGAGAGCAGCCAGGAAGGCTGCCAGCAGCCCGGACAAGCCGGAGTCGCCGAGGCGCCCGAAGCGCACCGCGTCCGCTGTCATCGCCGACGCCGACGACCTACGATTCGAAGGGCTCGAGACGCGCCTCGATCAGTGCGAGTCGGAGCTCGCGCAACTCAAGAAGTCGAACCAGAAACGCCCGTCGCCTGCGGACGACACGCTCAAGCGCCTGCAGAATACCGTCAAGGATCTATCGACCGCCGTCAAGGACCTCTCGGCCAGGCTCGATCAGACGGACAAGGCGCAGTACGCGTTCGACAAGCGCATCGACGACGCGGACAACCAGCTCAACCTGACGGCCAAGCTGGCCGCGGACACGAAGGCCGCGCTCGACAAGCGCTTCGCGGATACCAGCCGTCGCCTCGACTCCCTCGAACAGCTCGTCGCGGCCGCGGGCAATGCTGTCAACGCGACGAATGAGGAGCTCTCGCAGGCTCAGGAAGATCTCCGCCAGCTCACGGCCGACGCTATCGACGACTGGAATACGTTCGCGGCTTTCCGCCGCGACATGGAGCGGCACGTCCAGGAACACGGCAATCAGCTGGACTCGACGCGCTCACACCACAAGACCTCTGATAATTCAGAGCAGCGACAGCCCCCGTCGCGTCGTCGCGCTACTCGCGCCCGCGACAGCTACGAGGAAGACGACAACGACTCGCGTGCCATCAAGCGTCCCCGTCGCGGTTCGACTTCCACGAGCACTGGCCGTGCCAGCCCTGCCGACGTCGACCCGCGCGAACCCGTCGTTTACGAAGATGGCGACGCCGGCGAGGACGACTGGATCACCTGTCGCATCGGCCAGCCGTCGTGCCCGGATGGTACCCCGGCCCTCACCTGGAAGGACGACAAGTTCAACATGCGCTTCGTCAAGAGCCTTTGCGAGAACCTCGCGCACGGCAACGGCGGCTGCCCGGTGCCCGTCAAGACGTTCCTTCCACCCAACGACAACAGCGCTGTCTGGCGCTACTTCCAGTTCTCGACCCGGCCGAACTTTGAGCGCTTCATGGCGTTCTGGCGCAAACGCGACGAGGGTTACAGCTCACTCCGCGCCATCCCTGTTGCAGATACGATGACCGTCGCGTCTCTCGCCGACCTCATGCGCAAGAGTCAGACTGAGCGCCCGTACCCCTCGCGCAACCGCGAAGGCGACCATGACCGCCGTGACCGCCGTGACCGCCGTCGCGCTTGACGGTGGCAGACGGGTGCTTCTATGGATCGTGCTGCCCGTTCCCGTGTTACCGCTGCCCGCGACGCTCATGTACGCTCGCGCTCGCCCGTCAATAAAGGCATTCGTGACACAAATGAACTTGTAATCAAGTCTATGAATATCAAAGGGAACCTGGCACTGAAACTGAAGCGTCCGTCGATGGTACACCTCATTAAGACAGTGGATGTGTTATTGCTTCAGGAGACTCACTTGCGGCCTGGGGAAGCTGAATGCCTGCAGAAGCAATTACCCCATGGCTATCATATACTTTCAGTTACCCGACCGTGCAGACCGAACATGGACCACGGGTGGGGCGGTGTTGCAGCTATCGTTCATGAGTCCGTTGATCTTGAGCTCTGCACCGACTTGTCCGGGGAAGATATAATGGTTTTGAAGCTGCCGCAGATGTACATTGTTAACGCTTACTTATACCCTGAGAACACTCATCTCGACCCTTCTCTCTGGGCGTCAGTTGATCCGACACAGCGCCTTGAGGAGATCCTTGCTGGTCTCGAAGTCTCAGGCTTGCCGGTTTACTTGACAGGAGATATGAACGCCAGGACAGGAAAGGGCGTCGGTAACCCGGCCCTCGATCCACCCCGCCTTTCCAGGGACACTGGGAAGCGCAATCCACGCGGAAACTACCTCCTCCGCATTGCGCGGGAGGCGAACCTGTGCATTCTGAACGGTGCTGTTGGCAACGACAAAGCGAGCGGGGGAATGTTCACCTCGTTTCAATCCCTCGGTCGATCAGTCATCGATTACGCCCTTGTCTCCCGATCTCACCTGCAACTCGTCGCTCGCTTTTCCATCACGCCGCAGGCCCGTCTCTCAGACCATGCCATTTTGAATGCCACTCTGACAACGCCAGCTCGCCGGCCTCAACGCGTCCGGAGCCCGCGGAAACTACATCCCATTGCTGAGCTCAACTTCCGGGAGGATGACACGGGCATTGATAAGCTCCTGGAGGAACTTACTCAGAGTGCGCGCTCATGGGAGGAAGCTATGGCAGATCTATATGGACCGGTGTATTGCGACGATGCCAACCCCATACACGTATATACGGATGGGAGTTGCGCAAAGAACGGCAAAAACAGCTCCTCGGCGGGTGCTGGCATCTTTTGGGGACCGCATAGCCCGCACAATAGATCTCTGCGTGTTCACGGTGATCAGACCAACAACCGGGCCGAATTACTTGCTATCCAGGTTGCGATCGACATGGCTGACCCCTGCCGGCTACTGGTCATTCACACTGACTCTGAATACGCCATTCGTAGCCTGGCCGAATGGGCACCGGCAAGAGCTGAACTAGGTTGGAAATGTGTCAACGGCGACATGCTTCAATCAATCCACTCCTCGATCCGCCGTCGCGCTGCCCGGGTGCACTTCAATTGGGTCAGGGGTCACAGTGGAAACACGAGTAACGATGCCGCTGACGCACTGGCTCGTGCGGGGACTGCTCTGCCGCTTCCACCAGAACCGTACCGCGCTGAGACCGATGCCTCGACGCCGCTCAGTGAGCAGCTGATGAATCAAGTGCCGCGTCAGGTACTTAAAGTCACTATGTCCCTGCAGCCCTCGTCAAAGGACGCCAAGCCTTCCGAGGATACAATATTCACTCGGAATGTCGATCTCCACAACGAGCGGTGGTTCAAATTACGCAATGGGAAGTGGACGCAAAACCCGGCTCTCTGGCATGAAAGACACAGAGCTTCGCATCGCAACAGATGGCAGCTCAGTGAGCAGCAGAAAGAAAATCGGGAACGTCTCCTTACAGCGGAGTCTCGCCGTGAGTTCTGGAAGCTGATTAATGAATGGTGCCGCCCAGCACATATCAAAGCAGACGTTGACGACGACCTGCTATTTGATGTCTTTGAATCGCGCTTGCATCAGCCTACTCGCCCGCCTGAGGAGTTTGATATTCCTCTGAGAAATCACGCCGAAACGTTGCTGAACAGCCTGCCGTCACACTCTCCTGACTCGAGCGCTGATGGCATTTTCACGCGAGATATCACAGTAGATGAGGTTGCCGCGGCAAAGGCTAAGGTCATACCTCATCTGAAAACGCAGAAAGGGGTTGACGCGCTCTCCTATTCCGCGATTATCGCGGTGCCAAATGAGAAGCTGGCTGAGTTCTTCTCCCGTTGCATTCGCGAGCGCACAATTCCCTCGTCCTGGAAGCTCGCCCTCCTTGTGGCCGTTCCGAAGGCGAAGGGCCCGTATGACAACCCAGAAAACTACAGAATGATCGCGCTTGAGTGTTGCTTGCTGAAGTTGCTCACCACTATCATTGACTCCAGGATCCGGGAGTTTGCAGACCGGGAATCCCTCCTCCCGCCCTCTCAGAACGGCTTTAGACCAACCTACCGCACTGAGAACAACGCGTTCATACTGCGGGTTGCGGCGGAGAAATGCCATCGCGCCGGTCGACCGTTGTACGTGACGTTCGTGGACCTGAGTAATGCATTCCCCTCAGTGAACCACTCAATTCTCTGGCTCAAGTTCCTGCATTCTAAAATCGGCGGCCCAGTCATTGACTGGCTCAGGACTCTTTATACGGACATGCGATACCGCATCAGGCATAACGGCTTCGTTTCGGACGAGATGAGCGCCGAACTGGGCATTCTCATGGGGGATCCTGGATCCCCGCTTGCATTCCTGCTCTACATCGCCGATTTCAAGACAAGATCACATCGGGATGACATCCTGCTTGCTCAATCAGTTGTTTCTCACCTGGAACATGCGGACGATATCGCGCTATGCTCCATGTCCGCGGAAGGGCTACAATCAAAGCTGAATGACCTCGCGCTTTGGGCCTCTCAGAATCAGATGAAGGTCAACTTATCAAAAACTGTAGTCATGGTCATCCAACCACCGCGAGCGTCGAAACCAACACCGCCTGCCTTTTCTATTTATGGCCGCCCTCTGCGCACTGTCACAAAACAGCCCTATGTTGGGATTACCTTCTCAAGCGGTGCAGGAAACATGTGGGACTGCCATTTTGAGACCTGTGCTCGGCGCGCAAGGCGGGCCGCTAATGTCTCATTCTTTGTCGAATCCCACATCGGTAAGCTCCCACCATGGGAGGGCCGCAAGCTGTACACTGCTCATATCGACCCTCATTTGACATGGGGGTGCGAAGTGACTGGGGTGGGCACTCTCAAACAGCTAGAGGAACTCGAGGAGGTCCAGCACACATTCCTGAGGCGTCTGCTCGGCGTACAAAAGCGCTCGCAGCTTTGTATCCTTTTCACCGAGACCGGTCTTTGGCCAATCAAGTTCCGTCGTATCCACCTTCAGCTTCGCTACCTTTCGTACGCACTTGGCCTGCCTAACTCGCATCTTGTTGCAGCAGCACTCAGAGATACACTGTCGGCACACACCCATAATGGCTGGTACGCACAACTACGCGACGCCCTGAATTCCATTGGCTTGGTTTTGCCAAACATGCCGACCCAACGGCAGATCGAATGGCTGATGTCCAACACCAAGACGACTATGTATAAGTACCTACAGCAGGAGATTCACGGTAGCACGCGCCAGGATCTATTGCATAACCGTGTGGTATTCGACGAGACCGGCCCGAGACCTGCGGCAGTCATGGAGTTCCGACCGTACCTAAGGATAAAGTACGGACCACATCGCCGCGTCCTGACTGGATTGTTGCTCGCGGATCACATACTAGCAGTAGAAATGCTACGGCGCCGCGATGAGGACATTGATAGGGAGTTACGCCTTTGCCGCCTCTGTTTATGCTCTACGGAGGACACACTGCACGCACTTTTCTTGTGCAGTGATACGCGTATTTGCACCCTGCGACAGAGTTTTTGGAGCACATATGACGCTGCATACCATGCTCAGCGGAAGTCATTCAGCCCAGGACCGCGCAGCACGCCTTTCCCGCTCTCGCGGGACGACCTTCAGCACCTGACTCCGAAGCGCCGCCTATTCGCCCTTATATCGACCACAGAATCGTCTGAGATACTTGCATCTTTCGCGAGTCGAGTTATCGAGGTATACAAGTCTGTCAGGATGTTTGTGCCGACCGCCGACATGCTTGCCGCTTTCAAGCGTGATCGCACACTACCATTTGGTAACACAACACCTTAGGTTATTCAGATATGCCTTCACTTCCAATAGTGTAAACTGAGAATACAGTCAGTGGATGGTGAGAGGCGTTGACCCCCGCCATGCACTGATCGGACTGGTATAGCCGGAAGCCTTCGGGGATTGCATATTCGTGGTAGTCAGGGAGTTACATGTTGGTGAGGGGAACCGATCCTTCATTCCTCAGGGGTTTTTTCATGTTTTTTCCCCACAAGAGGTTTTACCTGGCTGCCTGCTCACATCTGAGCCGGCGAGTATGCATCTCTAAAGGCAACCGCTAGCACCGCCGCAGTGTCTGTCGGGAAAAACTACCGCACAGAAAATTGGCTGTACTGGGTGGGAGGGTTGGTTTTCCGGAGAGTTGTACATTTCATGTATTTACGCTCCGAAGCGGAGGCAGTCCAGATGGGCCCACCAGCTCCGAATCTACCTACCTACCTACCTTCAATCTTCCAGCACCTCAACCTCGGCTCGACTGAAACGCATGCCAGGTATTGCCAACCAAAAGCGCAGCGCGGCTGAGCAGAGCTATATGTGTACGCGCGCGGCAATGCCTTGAAGTATAGGTTGGCGGGCAGCATGTGCCACAGTGGATGTAATCCGTGCGTAGTTTATGGCACTGTCGTTGCTGGAATGCTGAATGTGCTGCAAAAGAATCAAAGTCAGTAATGTACTTGGGGACTGGCTTGCGCACCCAACACGCTGTTGCGTCCGGGACGCCGCGCCGCCGGCCTGCGCGAAACTCGCGCGCGATCCAACGCATCCACCTGCGAAGGAGAGTATACCCGGGGAGCTCATGAAGACACCGCTCGTGCGCGCGCCTCTGGTCACAGTTTTACCCGGGTGCACTATCCCTCAAGACAAGCACCAAATCTTCCCAACGGTCCCGCATGCCTCGATCATCTCGCGCACATCCGAGCTCGTGGAGTCGAGGAGGCCAAGCAGTTCATGCAGCCTGAGCGTGCGGCGTGCGACATCTTGCAGCAGGCAGAAAAGGTTGTCGTCGGGATGGGGCGCCCACGCGTGAGGACCTTAGTGTGACTGGGGTACGCGCGTCGTCGCTCTTGCTGTGCCGTGCTGATAGCGGTCGTGCAGGATACCTACGCTCGCTTGGAACGCCCCAGGATGCCAACATTCTGGTCACGACGTCGTCACACGAGCTCGAGCCCGGTGCTGCATCAGCCGGGCGCGCCGCCGCGACGTACGTTTTCGCATGACGCTCTGATTCAGCGCTTCTGTATGAAAGACGATGGTCAGATTGTCCGCGACGAGGATAGTCCGACATGCTTCTCGGTATGTGTCGTAATTAACTCCTGTAACTGAATGCTCACGCTGTTCCAGATCGTGATATCGATTTCCGCGCGCAGACCTTGGGCATTACGAATGGAGCACGAGCACGAGACCGTTTCTTCCAAATAGTCGTCGCCTCGCTCAAGCTCGCTCTGCCGTCCCAGACGCTGCTCGTCAGCGCGACCTGCTCAGCACGACGCTCAATGAGCGCTGGCCGATGATGCAGCACCATCCGGACATACCTCTCCTGGACAGGAAGGCGTTGCACGTCTGGGCGACGCGCATCAAGATGACGGCGATGAGTGCGCGCTGCCTGTTCGCGGGCGGCGTGCCGTGCAGTCCACCGTTCCGAGTCACGACTCGGGGCACCGCGTTCTTCTCGGCGGGACAGCGCGCTGCAGGCCGTCCCCGCCGCCAAGTTGGGAGAGACGATGCGGCTGAGTAGTGCGACTACGTCTCAGAGGTGCCGCGAACGTCGCGCTCGCCGGCACGCATGGGCGCGCGCGAGCGGGTCCTATCGCTATTTTTCGAGACGACAGTGCGTAGCATGCGGTCAAGAATGGGAGAAATACACTCGTGGCAAGTGCGTTTGGTCGCGTGAGTGGCACTGCGGCATGTGGAGGAGAAGTTAGATCGGTGGCAGTACTTGTGCGTTGGGCTGGCCGCTGCTTGGGCAGAAAGGTCGTTGACAGAGCTTCGAGTAGTTTGGCAATGAGAACAATTAGTCAGATTTAAGACGGTTGTCGGGGAGCACGCCTCCTTTCTCGATTTGAACATTGAGCAGGAATCGGATAGTCCTCTCATTGCAGCCGCCGGCGACATCAGCCGACGAGCGGAGTCGGTTCACGCGGTTCAACCTTGTCCACCCGGCGTGTGACACGGCGCATCGTCCAAATCGACTCATCCACGCACCCCTCGTAACGTGCGCACTGTCGTACTGTCACCATGACTGCGCTGCCCATGGCAGACCGCATCCCATTCGAGCTGTTGTTGCGCATTTTCAACAACCTCACGCTGACCGAGCTATTGCCGATCATGTCGGTCTGCTCGGTCTGGAGACAGGTGGTCTTTGCGTGTAACCAATACTCCTCCTTGATATTGCTTGAATCCACCACCGACACAGCGATCAATTTCTTCCTGCTTCGGTTGGAACGCAGTCGCTTCCGACTGACCGAGGCTATAGTCGCTGTCGAACAGGCATGTGACGCCATACCGACGCGAATCCTTCCTGCACTCAAGAATCACCTTGATCACCTAGTGGGTCTTGCCATGAACTGCAATAGTCATTATGGCGAGCAGATCATGGAGCTTGTGCGGAACCCTGCCCCGCGACTGCAGGATTTAGCTATCATGCTGAATGTCGACAGCTCGTGCACTTCACCTACAGCCCTGCACCTACCTGGCGACACTCTCCAACGCAGTCCATGTGACCTGCGGCACGTCGCCCTTCGCAACGTGCATCTTCCTTT
This sequence comes from Auricularia sp. M13, assembly GCA_037042915.1. Lineage (NCBI taxonomy): Eukaryota > Fungi > Basidiomycota > Agaricomycetes > Auriculariales > Auriculariaceae > Auricularia > Auricularia sp. M13. Next base: position 360,606 of record CM073197.1, on the reverse strand, counting down.
GTCTGGAATGATACCAGCATTCGCTAACGTCGGCACTCTCATAGTGGCGTTCAGCAATGGACTGGCCACTGAGCTAGATCAGCTATGGCCTTGCTTTCCATCCCTCAGAGATATGGTGGTCTCGGGGCCTGTGATTCTGAGTCCGGGCGTCTATTCTCATCATCAGGCATGGCGCAGCCTCCGCCATCTAGATGTCAGGATGGAGGCAGAATGCGCCGCAGACTTCTTCTTACGTGCCCCGCTTCGCGACATTTCAACTATCCGCGTCAGCTACCCGGACGAATTGCTGATAGGGGTATGCCTTCGTCACCTGGATGGGAAGCTAGAGATGACCTGCTGGCATGACGGTGACGGTACGCACGAAAATAACGACGTTGATTCAATAGTCGCCATTGCCTTCACCGATAGTCAATCCGGCCGGACCAGAATATTCATACGGCCCTTTACGCAGTGGTTTGTTGACAAACCTGCCTCGGATTGTCTTCGGAGCTCGAACATCACGGAACGCATCGCGATTCTATCGTTACCGGATGGCCTATGTGTTCCCATCTTTCAGTTTCTACCCCCGCTGGACAACCTCACCAGTCTCCGAATTTTTTACCATCAGAACCTTACCCTGCCCCAAGACGTCCGCTATTCATTCTGCCCCAACTTGGCGAGATTGACACTACGGAGCGACATGGGCGCCACACTTTCGTCCAGCGAACTCCGCAAATTCATTCAGATGGCCCTCCTTCCTCTAAAGTCACAATATTCTCCTCAGATATACTTAGTATTGGATGGTGTAGACATGAGCACCGTGCATGATGACGATGTCTCGCTATTTAGAGAAATCTTGAAGTGTTAATAATTTCAATCGGATTCGCTCATCTAGATCTGTCACAGACAAGAAGTGGTGTGCCGCTCTCAATTCTAAGTGCAAGTCCTTCACTGATGATGTTAAAAAGGCGGGATAGATCTTTCCGGAGCAAATTGCGTAGATTGAACAATGAGGTACAAGTGTTCCACCTTATACAAACCAGAATTTTCTCACCAATGATAGTGTCAGATATTCCCAAGCTACACAAGTGTATTGTTAAGGAGGTCGGAGACTCTCGAGATCCAACATTTCACGATCTCAAGATCACCATGGTAGGTCTTGTAGGTGTCAGGACGAGTAGTGTTTTTGAGGTTATTTTCGAGCACGCCCTGTTGCGTGTCCCAAAAATCGCAAATCGGTGATCAGCGATCATGCTCTTATCAGAGCTCTATGTATCGTGATACATGCCTATATGCACCTATGAGATGCCTTAAGCGCCTATAAGACCTGGTATGTACTGATAACTCGTCAATGTGGAGTGATAAGCGGTGACCGGCGCTGATCAAGGCCTGATCAGAGCTCTGCGGCCTGGGATAAGGCCTCATCAGAGGTGATCAACCCTCACCAGCAACAAGTACCCCCAGTACCTGTTCACTCAAGTCCCAGCTACTGAGAGCTCAGGCCAGTCATGAGATGGTGCTTGGGGGGCCTCCAGGAGGAAGGGGAGCCGCGGTTCAATGGAGCGGAGGTCCGGTGGAGCGGTGGAGCGGGCATGTATACTTTGCTCCACCCTTACAGACAATTGGCGTAATAGCCTAGCTGGTAGCTCGCGCGACGGCGCGTGTGGCCAACAGGCAAGCCGTTGGTTCAAATCCAGGCTAAGTTAGAAAATATACAAGTCATGTACAACCTGGAGTAAGTCTAGAAACTGTACCTTAGTTCGTAATACCAGTAAGTAGTAAATGTACAACTGTAAATACAGAAAGTAAGACCCAGCTGCCGCATAGGAGCGGTAGCTGGGGGAGTTTTCGTAATATCGGGCTGGGCGGCTGATCAGCTCTTATCCGCCTTGTCCGCATTATAAACTTGTATCGGCCTTGTCAGCCGTATAATAGGCCTATAAGCGAGTATACCCCCTTGTCAAGAACTGTCGTTGGACAGTGACGCGTCGCCTGGGGCTCGGGTCGTTGGACGCTGTGAGCAAGCCGGCGAGGGGTACTTCGTGATTCGCGGCAAAGACTACCTACGGCACATTCCGGTGTACTATACAGCGAACGGACGTTGCCGAGGGCACTACAAGCACGCAACCAGAAGACATTCTGACACCCTCCCTCGAGCGAAGGGAGTGCCGAGGCAAGAATGGCAAAAGAAAACAAACGAGCGAAGCAACAGGAACACAGAAGAAAAGAACATGGCAAACAGAACAACAAAACCCTCCCTGAATCCAGCAACCCTCCCTGAAGGTGCATGGAGTGACCAGAAGTGGTCATGGTCACAATGGCATGGCGGCAGTGTCGGCACCAGTAGCAGACACAGCAGGCGGCGGCGACAACAGCGATGGCAGCGGCGACGGCAACAACGGTGGTGAAGGCATTGGCAGTGGCGGCAATGGCGGCAGTGCGCTGGTGGTGGTGGTGCAGGAAATGCCATCGGGCTGGACTGGCTGGCATTAGGATGACTAATCAGGTGGCAGTGTCAACCATGCCAGAAATCCGGTGAAACACACAAAAACTGGCACGAATGGCACTGCCACAGACTGATCATGAGGGACTACAAGTCCAGGGGGCCACCAGGGAGTCCAGGCCAAAGGAAGTCGAGGTGGGGCATAACAGCCCAAGGTTGCCGGTGTTGGTGGATGCTGACGCCGAGCAGGGTTGGCAACGGGATGCGAGGAGGATAACGCGGGCAAAGGCGCAGCGAGTCGAAGTGGAGCCCAAACGAGTGAAGAGGAATGAGGGCAAGCGATGGGCAAGTGGCGGCCCAGAGAGTGTCGTGAGCCAGCAGGTCCAGAAGTGGGGTGCTGACTGCGAAGGACGACGGGGGGATGGACGAGGTGGCGGAAGGGACCGCCAAAGAACGAGGTGCAAGCTGGCACCAACGCGAGTGACTGGCCAAAGCAGGGCGAGTCGATGTGCCAAGGGCACAGAATGTGCAACAATGCACAGTGGGCGCACAAGAGGGCGCGGATGTTGGGACAACAAGTCAACCAACCACTCATGTCACGGCAGAGCGCTCGTCACTCGCCGAGACCGACGCCCAAGAGAGGAGAGAAGGACGAGGAAGAACGGACAAGCGGTACAATTGACCAGACCAAACCTAGGGTACACGCATCTACACCCCACAACCTATATACCCATCCCCAAGGTCCACTGATCCGGTCCATGGTGATCCCGGAGCTAAAGGGTCCATCCACCATCGTCTCCCATAGTGCTAGCACTCTACCACACCTCCAGTCGAACAGGGTCCGAGACAGGGCGAAGGTGCCGAGGTATGCCACACATACACACACCCACCGAGGAGTGCCCAAGTCGCCTCAAACGCCTACAGCAGATGAAGGAGCGTCGCCCCGAGGACTTCGCCGAATTCTTCCTGACGACCCGCAATGTGGAATCCGTATTTCCCCGTGCTCAGCAGGCCGTGCCCGTCTACTACGATGGCGGTCTCTCGCAGCGTCAGCGTAAGCAACAACAGCGACGATCTCGAAGCAGGGCCTCCAACGAATGGAGTGCTGACGAGGGGCTCGAGCAGCGGGCTACCGGCGCTAACGCGATCGTCAGAGGGCGTCAGGCTGTTGCGGGACCGCGGGCTGGACTTCTCGGTGCCCACAGTCGAAGCAGCACAGCATCCCGCCACACAAGGCGCTCTCGCTCCTCATCGACTGCTCCTGCGCTGTCTACCCAGGGGAATGACGATGCCTAACGCGCCTGCACGACCAGTAACTCGGAGGCTACGAATATGGGTACAGAATAGCAACAAATCTAGGTCCTCGCTACTGGCCACTCTCGCTGACGCTGATCCCAACTTATATGACATCATTGCCATTCAGGAGCCGTATATTTCTACGGCAGGAACGCTGACAGGATCGTCGAAGTGGACTAGGGTTATGCCACGCTCTCACGGCTCCGGTGATGCGACTCGTTCTGTCTTGTATGTGAATGCTCGGCTGGCTACGGAAACCTGGGAGGATATCCCCACGCGCTGCAACGACCTGACAGGGCTACGACTAGTGACTGGGATTGGAACCGTTGACCTTTACAATATTTATAACGACCAGAACTCGGCAATTGCTCTTTCCGAACTCGAGACCATTATGGATTCGGGTGGTCCGCTCGGACACTGCGATTATCTGATCGCTTTGGGTGACTTCAATGCTCACCATGCCATGTGGGAACCGGATCGAAACGCTCATCTGTGGCGTGCACGTTCTGATCGAGAACGCGGCGAACGTGTTGTCAATCTGGCGACAGAGTATGGCCTGCTGATGGCGCTTCCAAGGGACGTCCCAACTCTCGAAACGCACGGCAGGACAAAGAATCGCACTAGACCCGACAACGTCTTCTGCTCTGCCGAACTACTGGATTTTGTCGTCGAATGTGATGTGCACGAGGAACATCGCCCGCCCCGCACTGACCACTTTCCCTACTCTCTGCATATTGATGTTAGCCTTCGCAGTGCCGAGGTAACAAAACGCCGGAATTGGAGGATGGTGGACTGGGACCAGTTCAATATCAAACTGAGGACAGCGCTGGATTCCAGAGGCAGTCCGAGTCGGTGCCATGACCAAGCTGAGTTCCAGCAGCTATGTGACAATCTGATGAACGCCGTGCAGGATACCATTGACAGCTATGTACCATTTTCGAAGCCGTCGCCGTACAAGAAGCGCTGGTGGTCCAACGATCTCGAGAAGCTTCGCGCGAAGACCAGACAGCTGAGTAGACGCTCCATTGAACTCCGTACTGTTCCGGATCACCCCGTACATCAGGAGGCCCAAGAACTGCGCGAGACCTATGGAAAGCGAATTGAGGACGCCAAAGCTGAGCATTGGGATGATTGGTTAGAGAACGCTGACGATAACGTACTCTGGACAGCGCATAAATATACGGGCAACGCGCCGATCGGCTGCCGTGGCGCGCGCACGCCTACATTGTCTGTGAAGGAGACAAATGGACAGGAGCGCAAGGTGCGTGATAACGAAGGCAAGGGTCGCGCCTTTTATGATTGCTTTTTCCCGAAACACCCCGAGGATCTACACCTGCCAGGCTTGGATGACGGGCTCCGCAACCTGGGAGGCATGTGCACGATCACCAGGAACCAGATTTGCAGGGTCGTTAATCGCCTGGCTTCATTCAAGGCACCGGGTCCGGATGGAATTCCCAACGTCGTATGGAAGCGCTGCATCGACTGTGTTCTTGAATGGCTCTACTGGATCTTCGAAGGCTGCACGACTCTTGGCTACTATTACGCACCCTGGCGTGAATTTCTGACCGTGGTATTACGGAAGCCAGGACGACCTAGCTATGCAGTACCCAAGGCATACCGCCCTGTCGCACTCTACAACACTCTGGCAAAAATCCTATCTGCTTGCGTTGCCGAGGATCTGAGCTATCTCGCAGAGTCCCAGCAATTATTGCCGCCGACACACTTTGGCGGCCGCCCACGTCGATCAACTACAGACGCTCTGCACCTGTTCACAGCGACAGTCAAAGATGCATGGCGCAAGGGCCACGTAGTCTCAGCGTTAATACTGGACACCGCAGGCGCTTTTCCCAACGCAGTTCCAGAGAGGCTCTGCTACAACATGCGCGCGCTGGGCGTTCCTGAGGGCTATGTCCGCATTGTGGAATGCATGCTTCGTGATCGGCGGACTTGTATCAAATTCGACGATTACCAGACTCAGTTCTTCAACGTCGACAATGGGATCGGGCAAGGCGATCCGCTCTCCATGATACTATACCTTTTCTACAACCACGAGATGGTCAGAATCGGATGTGGCGACCGATCACTCGGGTTGGGCTTTGTTGACGACATTGGGATACTGGCGACCGCAAAGACCTTCACAGAGGCACACGCTTTGCTCTGTAATATCATGGAACGTCAGGGCGGCGGATGTGACTGGGCCGTCGCACACAATTCCCCCTGGGAATTTGACAAGACGCAGGTTATCGACTTTTGCACGCCGCAGAAGCGGAGATACACGGATGGACTGGGAGAGACATTCTCCATCCGCGGAAAGGCAATTGCTAACACTCCAACGGTAAAGTACCTGGGTGTTCATTTGGACAGCGCACTCAGCTTTCGGAGCCACGTTGACAAAGCAGTGGCCAAAGGTATGACTTATGTGGCGCAGTTGGCGCGACTGGCACGGACCACAAAGGGATTACGAGCAAAGCACGCGCGACGGCTCTACGTCTCTGTAGCTGCGCCAAAAATGACGTACGCTGCAGACGTCTGGTTTACTCCCATCCAAGCAGATGAGAATGGACGGTCACGAGGTTCAATTGGTTTTGCGAAGAGGATTGCAAAGGTACAACGCATTGCCTCACTCAGCGTTACAGGTGCTCTACGTTCATCACCAAGGGAGCTACTTGACATCCATGCGGACCTATGGCCGGCACATTTGCTGCTTGAGAAGGTGTGTTACCGATCAGTTCTCCGCATGTGCACGCTCACGGATGACCACCCAATTGCGGCGCTTATTCAACGCTGCGAGCGGCGCCCTGTCATTCATCATCCTACTGCGCTACACACACTGCTGGCCAGGTTCAAGCTTAAGCCAAGTGCTATCGAAAAGCTACGTACATTCCCGCGTGACACCAAATGGACACGTTCGTTTGAAACTCTGATTGCAGCAAGCCGGGAGGTCGGGATCTCTCGAGATGCAGAAGCACAGAGCCTCTTTGATACGCACATATACTCCGATGGATCTGCAGACGATCAGGGCGTTGGTGCGGCCGCGGTCTTGATGCGAGACGGCCAGGTTAAGCGCACGCTCCGGTACCACCTGGGCTCGCCTGCGTATCACACGAACTTCGAAGCGGAGGCGGTAGGCATTCATCTTGCGCTTCACCTATTGAAAGATGAGATGGCAGAGTCGGCACGCATTGGGATCGACAACACGGGAGTAATAAAGGCAAGTGGTCAATATAAACCATGCTCAGGTCACTACCTCATAGACAGGATCCACACGGCTGTCGAGAATCTGCAGAAGCGACCAACTGCTCGTGGTGCGCGTCTACTCGTCTCTATTGAATGGACGCCTGGGCACGAAGGCCTGCAGGGGAATGAAGCTGCCGACGTTGCGGCAAAGCTGGCAGCCAGTGGTCCGGAGTGCTCCAGTTCTCGTGGATCACTACCAGCGTGGCTACGCAAACCATTGCCTCACAGTGTTTCAGCCTTGAGACGCAGCCATCTTGCGACACTGGATGAGCGATGGAATGAAGAATGGCTGAATTCACCACGGTATGCACGCATGCAAAGTATCGACGCTGATTTCTGCCCCAGAAGCATGAGGAAGCTACTACACAACCGTCGTCGCTGGCAGACTAGCATCATCTCTCAGCTTCGCATTGGGCATGCACCGCTAAACAAATATCTGCACAGGATCCAGCGAGCGGACTCTCCGCTATGCGCATCATGTGGTCAACACCCCGAGACTGTGCGACACTATATTCTACAATGTCCTGCCCACAGACAGGCTCGATGGCAGATGCGACAGGGACTTGGACGCAGGAACGACCAGCTGAGTACCCTTCTCTCAACAAACCATGGCATAGATCGACTATTGAAGTTCATACAACAGACAGGAAGATTGCGGACCATGAAAGGTATGCAACACATTCGGAACTGAGCAGATTCATATTCCACTGGCAGAGCCGCACATTAGAACACCCAAGCACGGCAAGATTTGGTTTTACACCACCCGTACACGGATCGCGAGCATGGGACTAGTCCCGGACGCAAACGACGAGGGGTAGTTCCCCCATAACGTACGGCTGGATAGATGGGCTTGGCCCGGAGAGCATATTTTCTATTTTGGCAATCAGTCACTGTACAGATGTAATTATCGAGTGTCCGCGTGCGCTCGGCGCGAAGGACGATAAGCAGCTTTAAAAAAAAAAAAAAAAAAAAAACACACCCACCGAGTGCACGGACCGAGAAGGAGGGCACCTCCCGAGTACACGGGGAGAGCGCCGAGCTGTTGAAGCCACGGGCCGAGGGTCCGAGGATGTAGCCGAGCTTGTACCAGGTGATGATAACCGACCTACTATCCATCCGAGGGGTACCGTACCGACGAGAGGTCCAATAGAGGCGTTTCCGACCCTCCGAGGTTGCCCAGGGTGACCCACCGAGTCCGCCCGAGGTCCAAAGGGGGTTCTGGAGCCTGCCCCGAGCACCACAACGCCCATATCCGACGCATACAGCGAGGGGGGAGCTGCCGAACATTGGTCCGAAGGTGAGAAGCCTCCACCGAGCCGAATTGGGGTATGCACTGAGGTCGTCTCACCCCCTAGGTAGGTAGAGAGCGGCGTGCAGATCATATCCCGAGTTGAACAGCCCGAGGTGTACAACTCTGGCCGAGTCTCCGTCCGAGGGTAAACAGTGCGCCGACTGTATGCAGCAGCGACCGAACGCTCGGCGAAGCGGCGTAAAACCCGCGGGCAAGCGGACAGAGCTTGCGACGGCCGTGATGACCGCAACAACTCACACAGAGTCCGACGGCATTTAAGGCGCATAGCCCCTCCCCAACAATCGGGAGGCTACCTGGCTTGGTAACGCAGTGTGGCCTGAGCTGCGTCCGTGCGGTCAAGCAACGGAAGACACGGCGGTCAAGCCGAGGAGGTTGGTGTGCAGGCCTCACTGCACCGCACTGGGTGGCTGGTCACCGGCCGCGAATGTCAAGAACTGTCGTTGGACAGTGACGCGTCGCCTGGGGCTCGGGTCGTTGGACGCTGTGAGCAAGCCGGCGAGGGGTACTTCGTGATTCGCGGCAAAGACTACCTACGGCACATTCCGGTGTACTATACAGCGAACGGACGTTGCCGAGGGCACTACAAGCACGCAACCAGAAGACATTCTGACACCCCTGAAGCTGTTTGATCAGGTAGGGGGTCGGCTGACCCTGTTATCAGGACTCATCACACTTGGTCAATCCTCATAGCCAACTTGCACTTTTTGGGACACGTCAACAATTCACTGAGCATCCTTTCCAATTTGGGTCGACTGTGTTTACTCTAGTGAGAATAACGTAAGCCACCATTGCTTGACCTTCCTGAGTGCAGGAGCTTACATCCTCGAACATGAGTGTGTAGTTATGATTGTGCACTCCTGGGCTCTCGGGTGGACCGTTGCTAGAGCCGGGTGTGGCAGGACCGGCCGTGGAATAGCTGTGACCCACATGCTGTTGCCGGAATGACGAAGCAGAACCTGCAGGCAGGGTGGGGAAGCTCAGGTTAGCAGCGCTCGCATTGCCTTGGATTGCATCCCTGACCATAATGCGTGGGAACCGGCGCTCTTCCCATGAGCGGGGTGGTGGAACCTGCGTAGGATGGAACGCCGGCGCCTGGGTACCCTCCGTAATGGCCGGGCTGCATACCAGGTGGCAGGGTGCCAGTAAACTGAGCATTGGGGATGGTGGATTCTGCATATGATGGAGGAGCCGCGCCTGGGCGCCCTCCGGGGTGCATGGGCTGCATCCCAGGCGGCACGTGTCCACCGAAGCGAGCCTGCGGTGGGGTTGACCCGACGGGAAGGGCATGTGAAGAAGCGAGAGCTACTCCTTGAATGGACCGTTGATTGTTGGTCAGATTACCCATCACATAATCAAGGGTAGCCGACGAGCGAAGAGGGGGTGCCGAGCGATCGTAGAACAGCTCTCCAAGTTGGGGGTTTGAGCCCGCAGCTAGAGCATGGTTGGTAGCCTCTGCATGTATCAGGTACGTGTGAGGGTCAGCGTCCTGCGGGTAAACTTGAGGATTATTATTCCAGTTGTGCGCGCTGGCGTTCTTGCGGTTTGGATCGGCCATAGTAAGGAGGGCGAGTGCAAAGCTGAGGACGATGAGGACCTGTTGCAATGGTTCGTCACAGCTTAAGCAGGTCTCTTTATAGCGGCATCCAGTCTTGGGAGCCACATTGGCTTATCTGCGGTCTCGTACTGCGGCTGGAAGCTCCGTCGCGTTTGGGAAACGGGAACTCCGAGTCACAATGCTGGTATCTACACTATCAACAGAGAAGCAGTCTCAGCGACCCGGAAGAGTGGAATGAAACATTGAGAGTTCTCTGGGACAATGGACAAGGGTCTGTATAGCCCACTCTTGCATCCTCCGGCAGCGCAGCCACCCCACCGAGTTCTCAAAGCCATGCGGAGATTGGCTCTCAATTGGCTACCCCATCGAACTCAGACTCCGCGTCAAAGCATTGGATTGCTAAGTCGGCAGGTACGCCGTCCTAGAAGTCTATATTCCCGTTGTTATTTGATGTGCGATGTTGAGGAACATTCGCTACCCTGCCGCTCATTTTTGACAGTTTGTTTGGCTATGTTATACAGCAATCAAGGAAGCACGTCCGCAGGAATCGTGATCGATGAGGTACTGTTCTTTCTATCCATGAAAACAGGACAAATTCGAGCATGGCAAGATTGGGAAGAACAGGTACTCCCAGGAGTGATCTTTGCTTGACAGCCGGCCGCTGGTTCAACCGTGCTCGCTCATTAACAGCGGTTCCTATTCTGAGAAGTCTCCGGAAAACACGTGGAACTGCAACGCTTCTGTATTAATTTGCAGCACTGGCTTATTGAAATGTCGGTGCAAAGCCTGGTTCCTGCGCAGATGCAGAGTGCTTTGTTTCTCTTCATCGACGGTTATAGTGCCAAGGATATCAGCGGCCATCTGTGTTAGATGCATGGCGAGAGATCGCCCGAATGAGACTGCGTTGAGCCGTTGCTTTTACGAGACGTCTGGTCACAATGGCACTGCATTTCAGCCGACGAACATGAAGCTTGTAATGTTTGATCACGGGGAAACACGTGCAGAACAGCGTCGAGCCGCGAGCAGTGACACTGGAACTCATTGATCAGGTCCTGACAGGAGTGAGGCACGGGGTGAAGACCTGGTGAGCGTCAAAAGTCCAAAAGAATCCCCGGCATGTAAATGCACAGAATCCGCAGTGTTGGCGAGCAGGGAAGTTGACGTTCTCAGGGGAGCCCGCGGCCGACTCGACATCAATGATCATGGGAACAGAGGGCCGTTTGCAGGCTTACGCGATCGGGACTGGGTAACTACTAGGTACTGCTAATGCGCTGACGGTATTGCAGAGTCCATAGTGCCTTTAGCCCTACGTTGTTTAGATCGATCGTCCGTGCGACGGCGTGGCTGCCAAGTTTGACCAATCCCGTTGTCGAAGGGCCTTGCGAGCAGAGAACGGATTGCAAGCAGACTTCGTGGGAGATCTGAGATTGCAGTTGACGCATGCTGTTTCTCAAAGCTCAACTTGCAATATGTCGACGGTCCGACACTTCATTTTTGCCTTGCTGACGGGAAAGGCCCATCCGACTCAATCGCAAGGTGCCACGCGGTGACGACGCCTTTGCTAGTAGGCGCCCGGGAAACGAGCGGACTGCTGCTGAATCTCTGCGAGTTACCGGCATATCACTAACCATCAGTGCACGTTTACCAGGCTTCGGAAAGGGGCTAGTCCAATTGAGAATTTTGGCTGAATGTCTTGGAAGTCACAAGGGCACTGCGTTCCAGGCGACTGACTTAGTCTCGCGATGTTTGTGAGATCGACGTGCTCGCAATGTTTGCGGGTTGACGTGGGCCCCGTGCAAAGGCACGTCAAACCACTAAATGCTCGGCAGAGATGTACACCGAGAACGTCCCTGCAGGTCAGACAGACGTCCCAAATCGTCGAGAAGCCATGTCGTTCGCGTGAAAAACCCCGTAGAGGGAAGGGTCAGCAATCACACTCAGGCCGGGCTGCTACTTGCATTGACACGAAGTGCCCCTGCGCGCCCCGACGAACAGTATAGTATGACTCTCCTGTTCACTGCGTCACCGAGAACCTCAGTGCCTTTCAGGTTCATCTTTGGCACTACCGAGCTTCCCGAGCCCATTGTGGTGGCTAAGGCGCTAAGACCACGGCAGCGTGCCCTATCACGAACTTGAAGGTCGCTCGATCGGGCTGCGATACTCTCGAAAATGCAACGAGGATTGGTATCCGCAGGCTGGTATTCATCCGGTGGCCAACGGGCGCCTCAATCATGGCGATTGACTCGTGCGGGCGCGAGAAGCACGATCCGGCGATAGCAAGCACGGCTGGTCATTGGATAACTTGAAACGTCCCCTGAGTCTGGCTGCAAGCTTCGACGACCGTGGAGTGAGACTTCGCATTCGCTTCGAAACCCGGGCCTCGTCAGATTGACAGAGAGATGATAGCCGTGTAACTTCCTGCATTAATTCGACGCGCCGACTCCAGGTGCGGTCCCTGGAGTGAGGCACCAATGGCAGATCAAACTCCGGGTTTCGTGGCCCACGAGGAATGTAAGATTCCCTTCGGGGAGGGCGAAATTTCAAAGCGAGCACAACGCCGTGGTCTGATTCGGCGCCGAAGTGCTAACGCCGTCACTTCAGTCACAGTACTTTTTCAGTCTTCTTTAATTTCACAATAATAAGCGTTTTGACCTTGCCATCGGCGTGAAGGAGGGGCAGATTTGGAACCAGTGGGCAATTTCGACACGGCCAGGGCGTCCGGCTCGTCGGCGACGCGTTCCCAGCCGACGTGCAGGCGTCCGCCGAGCAGCTGCTTGAGCGTGTCGTTCGCGACGCTCGCGCCGCACGCGTAGTCGAGGTCGAGCGCGCTGTCAACCTTGACGCTGCGCGCGACGGGGCCGGCCGTGAGCAGCGCGCGGTCGTCCGTGGGCAGGTGCAGCAGCAGGAACGGCACGGCGAAGTGCAGCGCGCGCTGGATGCCCGCGCGCCGGAGGCCGTGCGCGCTGACGAGCACGGCGACCGCGCTGACGGGCCCGCCGGCGCCGTCGGTGGCAGCACGCTCGAGCGCGCGCACGGCGCCGGTGTCGACGCGCCGCGGGTCCATGCACCAGAAGTCCGCGAGCGTCTGCAGCGCCTGGCGGTCCGCGCCACTGCCGACGACGTGCAGCCACCAGAGGCCGTGCAGCCGCGTGCAGTGCGCCGACGGCTGCGCGTCCGACGGCTTGAGGAGCATGCTCAGCCGGTCGCGCAGCACAGCGCGCGCCCGGTCCAGCGGCGTCAGCTCGTCCGCAGGTCGCTGTGCCAGCCGGGCCCACGCGGATTGCTGCTCCTTGGCCCGGATGCGCGCGCGTGTCCAGCCCGACAGCGCTGGGCGCGACGGCCGCGCGGTCCAGCTGTTTTCAGGTGGCGGGAGGAAGCAAAAGTCATGGCACGCCGCGGCACAAACAACACAAACCGAGACAGAAAGCACCCATATGCATAAACGCTCTAGTTCGGTATGAGGAGCATCGTGGCACATCGGGCGCGGGAATCGCGTGCAAAAAGCAGCTTCGAGCTCGATATTGGATGGCCGCCAGAGAAACTAGGAACTCTCTTCGAAGCCAGTCGCAGTCAGTGCCATAGGCCCAGGTTCTGGTGGACAAGGAGAAGACGGCTTCTGAGCAGAAGGGAGCCAGCAAACCAGTGCCAAAACTTAGCATCCATAGCAATCTTCCTAGAGCGCGCGCGCCGCAATCCAGCAGCGCGTAAAATCGGAAGTTGCTGAGCATGAGTGGCGATGGTCAGGGAAACGCAAGGCTGCGCCTTTGTAATTATAATACGGCGAGGAAGCAGAGCCAACGAAGGGGAGGAAGCAGACCAACGAAGGGTGTATTTCTTGGCCCAAGTACTTGGAAGAGCTCGGAGAAGAAACGACGCCGCGCCGAAGCTCCGACTCTGCGCTTCGCCTTTTGCTTTGACCCGCATTGAGTTTCAGACACAAGAACGGGTCTTCTGACTGCTGCACGGCCTGCTAATGTTAAAATGCTTAGACTAGGCTATCAGCGCTTTCGTGACCGTCAAAAAACCGTGCTACTCGTGCTGGTTTGTCAATTCATCCTCTCGCGTCGAGAGCTCGTTCTGAATTTGACACTGCAGCTTGGTGCTCGCTGCATATAATACGGAGCAGATTACGCTGCCCAGCACCTCGTCGAAGCTCTCGCAACGGCTCTCCTTTTTATAATCACTACTATACGTCTGGCCGATTACCTGCCAGGCAGTTGATGCTCTTCGACCGTACCACGCGTCGCCTACATCAGACACAAGGCTTCACATCCTTAAATAAGTAAGCGGCTTGCTCTCTGGACTGTGCTTCCTGGAATTCGTTCGTGGTTCCAGCTATCGCCGTTACTATGATCTTAATTTTTCGTGCAGCGAGCTCAACTGCAATCACAATAGGGCGGCTGATCAGAACGGACTCAAACTAGACGTTGACACTCGCTAAGAAGACGCGATGAGGGTACTCAATCTAATGGTCGCTTGAGAATCGGTGGGTACTATGTTCCATTTCCATCGCCTGACGGCTGACATTGCTTTAGGACCGTCTACGTGAACAATGATCATCTGAACTGGCGAGATACGCTCTACCAGATCCAGAATAGTATTGCAACGTGCCACGCGCTTCAGAGTACAGTAGGTGAGTTGCCATTTTTGCTCTATTCTGAACTCATTGTGATCGTCATTGTGGCAGAATACCCGCCGTTAGATAACATTGGGATTCACGGACAGTCAGCACGCTGCGCTGGCCCAGGCATATAGCAATGACTGAGCTGGAAGGTCGAGCACGACAGGTTACGCTCAGCTAAAACCCGAGCGTGCCGGAGAGCAAGACCCTGCCTGCTATGGCCGCCGCTGAGGAATGGGACGTTGTTTGGAAGCCCAGCAGACTTTCCGTGCGCCCACTTTGACGCGCCAGCACCCGAAGAGACCGCTTTACAACGCTGTTCATGAGCATCCCGCTCATACCGACTCTACCGGCCTGCTGACCGCGTTGCCGGCTCCGCCGCTCATGCCTAGTGTCGCGTGGAGCATCGCTGGGATATTTGGGGCCGATGCCGCGCCCATCGCTCATGGACGTCCTTCAACTCTGCTAGTCACGTCGCGTCCGACCGCCCGACAGCGCAGCTACGCCTCAGACCGACCAGGAAGAAAGGCGGAGTCGAGCGCGGCTAGCGTGCAAGACGAGCTCGAGCTCGAAGCTCGCGTATTGCTGCTGGCCTCAACTGGTATGTGTGTCTTCATTCTTTTGCTCAACTTCAGCTCATTCTCCCCGCGCACGAAGCTTGGGAAATACGTCGCGCGTGCGAAGCCCTTCGCGGGTAAACGCGCGCCGCACCTCCCAGGAGCACGCCCCGTCAACCAGGAGCTCAGCGCGACGGAGCTGTACGTGCGCGGGCGCACGCCAATTGCCGTCAAGGGCATGGTTGGCGACGGCGTATAGTGGAGTCAGTGCCTAGTTTCTACCCGCGTCCTCGCAAGACAACTCAACGTATAATGCGCTATAGGGAAGTTAAAGCGAAGCCGTGACCGTTCGGAGCTGCGCGCAACAGCTGTATGGACACCAGCCGACGTCGAGCCGTATCGAGTGGAAGTATGCTCGATGCGGGGTCTCGATACGACAGGCGGTCTCTGGTCGCAGAATGGACATGTCACTAGGATAGCCCGCGGAATCGGTGCGGAAATTGTCCCATTTTCAGTGCTGAAGGACTGACCTTGCTTTAGGAATATCAGAGGGAAGCGGCGACTGTTCGGCAACGACATGTAAGTCGCTCTTTTGTCTGTTTTGCCTTCATTTTGACCATCATTGTTGCCGTCAGGGTAGTCCTCGCGCGCAAAGACAGGCAGGCCACGGGCTACCATACCGCAGAGCAACCCGAACAAACTCAGTGGAGACTTCCACGCGCGCTGCTGACGTCTGTGATTCGCGGCCACCAGCAATCTTCATCGACGACGTACTGGCCTCCGAAGCGGCGGCTACCCAAGGAGTTCACGAACGCGCTGTTTCACCCCACACCGACGCTCATGCTCGGCCTCGCGACGAGCGTCGCCGGAATCCTCGGCGTGGACGCTGCGCCCGCTGTCATCCACGGATCCAGCAAATGTTCCTCTTGCACATCGTCCAGCCGTCCTACAGCTTGGAGTTGGACTTCGAACAGTACGACCAAACGGACGGTGGAGTCAGTCGTTACCGTCGAGCGAGACGTACTCGGCCAAGACGCTCGCGCGAGTGCTGACGGACTCAAGCACGCCAAGTTACACGCGCGAGGACGAGCACCAAAACCTCTTGCCGATCCTGTGCGCGCCGGTCATCGTGCCGATGCACGAGCCCGCCGTGAAGGCCAAGGAGCTCAGCAACTGCATCGAGCTGTGCGTGCTGTGCGGCAGCAGGGAGAATAGCTGCTGGGTCCCAGTGTGACAGAGTAAGTCTTCGTAGTCACCGCTCTTATTGCGAATGCCAACTAATGCCTGTCGTACAGTGTGCCGAGGTCGACTCGGAGCTCACGTTCACGCGCGCGAAGGCGTGGCGGCGCTTGGGCATGGTGTGAGTCCGTAAAACAGGCCCATCGGCGTCCTCGAGGTCGTGCGCGTCAATGGCTGCGAACACCGTGGCGAGGTGCGTCCAAGCTTGACACACGCCTTGCTCCAGCACTTGCTGACAGTGATTCTCAGATTATTCGCGACCCAGTGCTCGCGCGCGATCCCGGCCGCCCCGGGAAGCCGGTGCCTCGACAATGGGACTCGACAAGATCGGGCGTGTCTGGATCGACGAGGCCGATGTGCTGCTTGGTAAGCTGCATGACTCTTCGTCTTCCTACAATGCTCAATTCAGCACCAGATCCCGACATCCGCGAGACGACATTGGGCTTACTGGACGATGTGGCGCGCGCGTGCACAGTCAATTGCTTTCAACGCGCCTCCCAAATCTGCACTCCCGTCCCACCTGCTGCTCAACAACGCATCCAACCCCGGTTTGCTCAGTCGCGACGATTGTCGAACGCTGGCTGGCGAAGCGGCACCTTGCGTCGGCGGGCCTGGACAGTGTGTTAGGCAACGTACATCAGCATGACGCTGTTGGGCCCGTGCAGCAAGTTCGCGGGCAGCGCGCTGTACCGTTATTCGAGCGCGTCAGCTTGGCGTACTGCATTCTTGGAGACCCGGTCAAGCGCAAGGTGCCCGTGCCGGCCACAAGGGCGGCGAGTGGCCGAGCGATTCGATTATCAGCTCCAACGTCATCGCTGATGTTGCGCTCACGGGCACTCATGGGTGTACGCGCGGGTACGATCGCTATTTTGAGACCGCAGCCCGTAGTATGCCGTCAAGAATGGCAGAATACGCTTGTGAAGCTTGCTGCTCGTTGTAGCTGCACTTGCTCACCTCGAGGACCCGCACAACGCCATATTTTCCGTCGGCCAGATGCATAACGCACAGAAATAGGAACAGCGGCAGTGAACTTAAGAAAGGATGCTTGCGAAAGAACGAAAATCGAGGGACAAGATGTGAATAGAACATCGAGTGCGCTGGCGATGAAGATAACGAATTAGATTTACTTAAAGCTTATATGGCAGTCGGAACGCGCGACTCGCGTCTCGAACTCAAGACATTGAGCAGTACATAATCCTTGTCATTGCAGCGGCTGGTGACACCAGCCGACGAGCGGAGTTGGCTCACGCGGTTCAACCTTGTCAACACGCCTCATCGCCCATATCACCCTCATCTACGCACACGTCGTAACTGCGCACAGTCGGACTGTCACCATGACTGCGCTTTCCGTGGCGGACCGCATCCCATTCGAGCTGTGGTTGCGCATTTTCAACAACCTCACGCTGACCGAGCTATTGCCGATCATGTCGGTCTGCTCGGTCTGGAGACAGGTGGTCTTTGCGTGTGACGGATACTCCTCCTTGATATCGCTTGAATCCACCAGCGATGCAGCGATCAATTTCTTCCTGCTTCGGTTGGAACGCAGTCGCTTCCGACTGACCGAGGCTATAGTCGCTGTCGAACAGGCATGTGACGCCATACCGATGCGAGTCCTTCCCGCTCTCAAAAATCACCTCGGTCACCTAATGGGCCTTGCCATGAAGTGTCATGGTCTTTATGGCGACCAGATCATGGAGCTTATGCGGAACCCTGCGCCACGTCTGCGAGACCTTGTCATCATGCTTTATCTGGATGCCTCGTGTAGCAAATCTGCAGCGCCGTATCTCCCTGAAGATACTCTCCAACGCAATTCGGCCGACCTTCGACGAGTCGCACTTCGTAATGTGCATCTTCCCCCGTCCGGCGGGCTACCAGCATTCGCTTGTGTTGGTACGCTAACCATCGCCGCTGACGTTGGGCGCGTCACGGAACTGGATTCAATATTGCCTTCCTTTCCGGTACTTGCAACTATGGTAGTATCTGGACCGGTAGTCATGGGCCCGGCTGCTCGTTTGGACCATCGGGCATGGCGCAGCCTTCTCTATCTAGATGTCTGGATTGAGGCAGGTTGGGCTACCGACCTCTTCTTGCGTGCACCACTCCACGATATCCCGACCATTCGTGTTAGATGCATGACCGAACTGCCCTTGGAGATCTGCCTGGGCCACCTGGATGGCGAGCTAGAGATGACCTGCTGGTATGACGATGAC
This sequence comes from Auricularia sp. M13, assembly GCA_037042915.1. Lineage (NCBI taxonomy): Eukaryota > Fungi > Basidiomycota > Agaricomycetes > Auriculariales > Auriculariaceae > Auricularia > Auricularia sp. M13. The sequence goes on along the minus strand of CM073197.1, from coordinate 342,157 downwards.
AATGTGTGCCCAAAGAAATACCTTGGACCTTTTGTCGCATTTTCCTTCGCCCATCGTCGCTCTGGCCGGACACGGATTCTCTTTCAGCCCTTCATTCAGTGGTTTGCGGATCAAGCTGTGTCGCATTGTCTCCAGGCCCAGAACGTCCCGGAACGTATCACTGCTCTATCATTGCCTGATCAGTTATGCGCTTCCGTGTTTTCTCTTCTACCTGCTCTGGACAACTTGACCAGCCTTCAACTTTCATGCAATCAGAAGCTGTTCATGACCCATGGGATCCGCTCTTCATTCCCCAACTTGGCAACATTGACGTTGCGGGGCAACGGATACACCAAACTGTTATCTAGCGAACTACGGGAATTCGTTCAGACAACTCTCCTTCCCATACAATCACAAGCTGCTCCGCAGATACGCTTGGTTCTGGAGCAGATAGAGATGTATGTAGAACAAGCCGATGATCTCTCGCTTTTCAGGGAAATCTTGATATCGTAATAAATGATGTGTTCTCATCTTGTATGTTATATTTGTTCTGGAAAACCTAGCTCGTCTGCGACTTCTCTACGGTTAGAACCTCATGGCTACCAAAGGAATACGCCTTAACAACCCCAAGCTGGTAATCCTGAGGCTACGGCGCGAGAGACTTCGATGCATTGATATGATTGTGTGGATCTGTTCAGTCCGCTGTGCTGCAGACGCAGACGCAATCTAATCCTCGGATTGACCTGATTCTGGAGTGCGTTGAGCTTATCCGATGCCAGGCGACGACATCTCACTTTAAGAGGATTCAGAACGCAATGCGTACTAAGTGTGACCTTTCCTACTTGCGGCCTATTCTCCTGCCCTCCCTGAGGAGCACTGCAACTCCGATACTACTTGGGGCTATACCGCTGTATCCCTGGGATGCACAGTCTCATGCTTGTTGGAATTGCAGACTTTTGGTGCAAATGCCAGGTGCCGTTGCTGTGCATCAGATCACCAGAGCCTGATCTTTGTATATAATCCCGCTGCTTTGCACGCATGCCCCGCATGCGATTGCCTACAGAGCTTGTGCCCCGCTCATCGTAGACAAACGCTCTCCGCACTCTCAACGGCCTGACCTGCTCGCTCAGCGCACCCGACCGTGTTATTTCAACAATGCTGTCACATTGCTTCTGTCTTGATTAACGAAGAACTGCCATATATACATTCCAGCGAGAGTGAGAGGGTTTCTGCGATTACATCATCTATAGAGACAAGCACATCGGCGAGCAGACTAGCACTTCGGATGCACTCAGTGGACTGCGCAATGCGCTGCACTCACACTGGACCTCGTGCCAGGCGACATCAGACATATTGGCAGGCGCCCTTCCGTGCGTCTCTGCAACAACTCTGCAATCGGAAAGGATGTGAGACGAGCCTGAAGAGCATATCCGGACCAATATACCTTTTCGTTTTTGCTCGATTAATGGAGAGCGAGATTCCCATGTCGATTGAACGTTTGAGAGATTATTTCTGGGAGGGAGGCACTGCGCAACTGCCGACATTAGCTGAGCAGCGGAGTATGTTCACTGGTTCGTCTTGCTCATCGTCCGTATCGACCTCGTTCAGTATGCTGAGCAAGCTTCCTTTGTTTGCAGTTACTTGCGAAGTATACATTCGGAAATTTACGATGACTGCGCTTGCCTTGGTCGACCGTGTCCCGTTCAAACTGTGGTTGCACGCCTTCTGCGATTTTATGTTGCTCGAGCTTATGCCTGTCCTGCTGGCACTCTTAAGTCCTGTTCTTGTTGATTGGGACCATCTTTCGGCTCAAACGGCCGTGGGATGGTGCTAAACGAGCAAAAAGCACGGAACCGGACCGTTCGGATGTATACACTCCCCGCAGCCAGTCCTTTTCAACCCATATTCCAATGTGGAAAATGAGTTTAATATCCTAAAAAGCGGAAAATAGATTGGAAATGGGTTGAAAATGCGTCTAACGGGTTTTCAACCCGTTTTCCAGCTTGGAAAATGGCTCGAAAAGGACTGGCCGCAGGGTGTGATATCCGGACGGCCAGAACATCGCACCTAGGGGCAAGCAACTTCAGACAAGCACTCAGCATGCATATTGGAGCTCATGTGAGTTGATTTGAGCGCTAAAATGGGCCTTTGGGACAGAAAAGTTGTTTCAGCTGAAGAGGCGAGTGTGACGTGACATCAATCTTTGCCAGCGATTCGTGTGCTCACCTCGCCCGCTCTTTCGGATAAATCTCGGAACACGCATTTGCCTCCGACTTTTGTAGGGCGAGCGTGAGCACACAACCGCTGGGTAGGAGCTTGAGGTATCAGCAGCTATTCGCCGAATGTGACCCCTCTATATGGGAGGCGGAAGTGAGAGCAGACTCCAATCAACGGAACAATTATCTTCCAAGATCAAGTCTGCAAAGGAGACTACGGCCAGCTAGTCATTCGCTCTGATGAGTCAGGCCAACTTGTGATTTGTGCGCAGTGTGCCCTGGCCGCCGAACGGAACGGCCCACCTCGCCTCCTATTCATCGTGTCCGCTTTTTGAGAACATATGGCTGCAGAGCGACGGCAGCACCCTCAAACCATCGAACAGAGAGCTCAACAAGCGATTGCAGGATTTCTTCATTTGTCTGCAATCAAGTAGCATATCGCAGTAGGGTGCTGTTAAAAACTCCCCGCGAGTTTTTAACATGTTTTAAACAAAACCTGTTATTAACACAGTGTTAAAAACACTGTTAATAACAAACTTACATAATATAACTAATGAAGCTCTGGGAGCCAATTACTGACCCTTTTTGGGTGTTCCTGTTGAGTAGTACTGCATGAAAGAGATGCCACAAGCTCTAGTGGTGTCCACACCTCGTGTAAATGGTTTGGGGAGCCTTGGCCAAGCCTGAGAGGTCTGATTAGTCATCACACACTCGTATCTGAGAGCCTTAGCCTTGATCTTCAGACCTTCTGAGATTAAAAAACAGGACCTTGAGCACATGTGAAACACTCAGGTTCATGTGAGGTTAGATATCTGACCCCGAATGTGCCAGGGGCTCAGCAATTTGATGTGTTCAGATTTGTTTTTAACAAGGCCCTACCGAGGTCCCCTGTTATTAACGTGTTAATAACACTTTGTTAATAACATTGTTATTAACAAACAGTTTTCAACAGCACCCTATATCGCAGGTCACATTGGTCGTGGAGGGCGTGGAAATTCGATTGAACCCTGACGAAGATGTCGGCACCTAAAAGACCTGCTGTGCCTTGCCCAAGGGGTGTGCAAAAACAAAATTCCTATACCGACTCCCTTTTCTCCATAACGCGACCTTCGGACCCCCCTCCCCCTCTCCTAATGACGTCATTAGGTTTAATAGCTCCCGAATGCAGCTCTGGCCACATCGCTCGAGCTTTTGGGAGTCTCAGGCACGGTTCAATTGTGTATTTACATGTGATTCAGTCCGATATCAAGCTGCTCGACATGCAGGGCATTTCCAGCGAGCAACAGACTCGTCCGGATCGATCATGACGCAGCTCCGGTGAAACTGAGAGGCTGCGTGAGGAGGATTTAAGGCATCACAGTTCAGAATCACTCACCACAATTGTTTCGCAGCCAGCCTTTGTACAGTTTATCTCCTCGCCGCGCCGGGGAGAGTCGCAAAAGCAGATCCCACCACTTTGAGCAAGCAATCCCGCGCGAGCGCGAACAGCTCGCCGCGGTCGTGTATGGACGCCATCGAGCACTGCAGATGCTGATGGCACAGATGGCAGCACTGGAGTTGCCGCTGGAGCATTGCTGGCACCATCGTCTGCCAACGGCCATGTCTGGACGTCGCAATTGCTGCTGCTCGTCAAATCGGTATCGTGCTCGTGATTGGAACCTGCGTCGTGATCGCTATACACGGAATAGTGGCTTTCTCTATCGCTTTCGTCGGAGCCTTGGGCAGATTCGGATGTGCCATCGTCGCTCCCATCGACGGATTGCACAAGGGCCGCAACTGCTGTAGTCTGTGACTGGCCATCAGAAAGGCGCTGCCGCTTCGTAGTCTGTGCGGCGTCTGCGAGCGGTACATCCTCCTGCGACTCGGTTCTTGGCAAGCTCAATCAGTCGGCTCTGCAGAATGCTGCGGCAAATGTAGTACGTACCTCATCGCCAAAATCGAGCTGTGCAACTGAGAAATGTTTAGCTTTCTCTTCTTGCCCTTCGTCCTTGCCTTCGTCTTCGAGCGTTTTGACTTGGTGTGATAGATCGCCCGCATCCGGTCCTTTTCGTCGTCGTCGATAAACCAATCCTCGTGCCACTTCTCCGTGCCACTCAACGAAATGCCATGCACATGCATGAGGTGCGCCTGCAACGAATAGCGCCAAATAGCCTGAGAGGCGATCCCGCACAGAGAACAGATGATCGGGACGTTACTGCACGGTGAGTGCACCTTCGACTCACTCGCCGGCTTCAGCGAGAATCGCTTCAACAGGTTCGGGCACCGTGATTTGTCCATGTCGAGAACAAGCGCGCCCTTCCTCTTGCCCTTCTTGACAAACATCTGGCAGGACCGATCCGTGCTGAGGCAAAGCCCACAGACATCGACCCCGTGGGCGAAAGCAGGGTCGTGCAGAATGTGGCCGCCCATGTGCTCCCGGATGACGCGCATGTCTTCTTCGTCTCTCAAAGCGCGAGCCGAAGGGCAGCGTGGACAGCGCTCGCGAATGTGCTCGAGCTCTGCATCAGAGTGGTCGCTCTGTGCAGCAAAGCAAGCAAGCCCTGATATATCCGTGAGCTCTGAGCCATATTAACCGCATTAATGCACGCACCGCCTTCTGTTCGATAGGGAAAGCTTGCCGATTGTGCGATCACAGTCAGATGGTGGAATACCTTCCGAGTTCGCCCAAATAGCTCGCCTGTAAGAAGCCTGAGCTCCTCGGTACTGAAAGCGAAGGCAAGGGACCCGTCAGACGTCTCAATTGTCGGCGATATAACCTGAACGTGGCGACCGTCGACCACAGGTAGCGTATGGCGCGAATCCACAGCACCAGTCCAGACCCAGTCTTTCTCTCCGTTGCGGCGCGTGAGGAGGAGGATCTGGAGCGTGACACGCACACCTGGTTCGGAAAGACCAGAAACAGCAATCGAGGTGGTTGGCTTTCCAGAGACAGCGAGCGCAGCAACTCGCGCGACTGCAAGAAAGCCAGTCTCGTCGCAGCGCAAAAGCGCAGCTACTGGATCGTCGATGTCGAGAGAAGCCTCGTCCGCGTGAGAGAGGTTGGATCCAATGCGATGGGAACGGTATCGCGACTCTCCAATGATTCGACCCAGCCGGTCCGTCGAAGCAGGGCCGTCGCCCAACTGAGACCATAAGCGCAAGATGCGCCCCTTGTGGCATGTCTCGCCATCAACAAGGACAGTGCAGGAGTAAGAGATCTCCTGGCGCTCGTATGAGGCTTCGACGACCTCAGTCATGAGATCTTCTTCGATATCGGCACAATCATGTCCCAGCTCGCCTGAAATGCAGCTGTCACCCTCGGGAACGGCACCGCCGATGGTGTCCAAGGAAGTGCTGCCACTGCTGACGTGCTCGCTGTCCGTTGGGTTCGCCGCTGGCGTGGCTTGGGCTGTGTCGCATGTGAGTGAATCATCAGAGCTATCGGGGCCGAAATCTTTCATCACAGACTCGCCGAATGGGCAGAATATGTCAAACCCAGCCTCCAGCTCGTCGAAATTAACTGGAATGTCCGCCGAGGCAAGCGTGGCCTCGGCAAGCTCTCGGCCGTGGTTCCAGCATGTCAGGAGTACAACATCTGCTACGTGCAGGTCGCCAGTCCAGATGGATGGCGTGATGTGGTCAAGCCGCTTGTCAACGTCCATGTTGCGCAGCGCGAGTACGTTCGGCGGCAAGTGCAGCCGACGCGGTCCGCGGTCCCACTCGGGATGCTCAGCCAGAATCAATGCAATCTGGACAATTGCAAGAAAGCGCGTCGCGAGCTGGTAGACATCTGCATTGGAATCGTTGCCAACGGTAGTGCGAGAGTAACCAAAGTTACTTTCCAACCGATCGGTCCCCAAAAGAATAATCCAGAATTTGCCGAGGGGGTCGTCTACCTTCGCCTTCGCGACGCAGAAATAAACGTTCTTGATCATGATCATCACATCGATGTAGAGCTGGCTGGGGATGAATGCAGTTCGGTCCATTCGGTAGAGCTGGAAGATTATGAAGGCGGCCGCGGCAAGGTTCTCAAGCTGCTCCCTCAGAGACAGTGATGTGTTGGTGTAGGCAGTAAGAATGAAGAAGTAGAGCTGCCCAAGAAGCCAGAGAACACGTCGAACCTCAGACGAGATTGGATCAGGCTTTGTCGGCGTCTCGGGCAGATGGATGACAGCGCCGAGCAAGCGATACATCAGAACAACATCCTGTTCGTCATCGGGATTGAGCAAAGCGTCAGCCGTGCCCTCAGACATGCCAGAATCGACCAGATGTGCCCTGAGAGACAGAGAGCGTACAGTTATGCCGTTGACCGTGGCACCCTTCTTCCTGAGAAGAGTATTGCGGAAGCGCTTCACAACGTGTTTGAAGTCCATATCGGGCGTCAGATCATCATCTCCGCACCAGAGATTCATGAACGGGAGCGGCGACAGCTGCGAATAAATCGGCGAGGAGGGAGACAATGAATCACACATCGTGATCGCAGCCATAGCCTGACGTCGGTGGGCTGCGCCGTCTGACGCAATGCAATAGCAGCGTCCGAGAGCCTCATGCTGTGATCGGCATGCTTCCAGTGCCGCGCGAAGAAGTATCTCCTGACCCTGCGCTGTCTCAGCCTTGCAGGAGCCAGATATTCCAAACGGGCGCGACTGATAGAGGCGTGGGTCTGCTGCAAAGGCACCAACGGCGAGAACGCTTGCCTAAGAGACAATGTCACAGAATTAACGCTGTGCGACAGGAAACGTACGTACCTCAGAGGCTAAGTGTACTTTCTTGCTTTCTAGGGCTCGAAACAATCCCTTGGCCTCGTCTCCTGTGCGAAATTCCAGAGCGCAAGCATGTCCGTGCTCGCGACAGACACCTAGGATCATGTTTGTTGCCGGATCCCAGCGAAGACGTTTCTCAAGCGCTATTTCGTCCATCATAAGCGTGTAGCCAGATGTGCGCGACGAGAATGGGCATGAGCTCGCACTCAAAGCGGTCGACAGGTTTCGGGACAGCTCCTCGACCGTTGGCATTCCAGGCGATGCCTCGAGCACTGCCGCAGGCATGTGCCGGCGCACGCTACGAGGAGAGGGCATCCCGAGCGCACGGTAGCCAAAGTCGGCTGTGCGTGCACCGCCGAATCGCAGAAGTATAAAGGCCTTCCGGAACTCGACCTCAGTGTACGATTTGGCATGGTATAGCCCGTTCGCAGCGTCGGAGAGAAGGTTCATAATCCCTAGCAGCCCGTAGCCTCGGTGGAACGCATTAGAAAGGACGGCGCTAACACGCTGGACCTTTCCTTCTGCAATAAACTGTAGGATGCGGCGGCTCCGGTCGTTAGCGCGCGCCAGAGTCGCCAATTTTTGGCCAGCGGCCAAGAGTTGGAAGCGCATCCGCTCAATAAGTGTACTTTTACGAGTGAGCAGTTCCACCATCTGGTCATGGGAGAGGTGCTGGTGTGGGGTGCGCTCATGTGCACCGTGCTGCATGCGTACAAAATGATTCTGCAGCCGGGGGATGGTCGACAGAGCCTGGCATGGATCACATGGAGCAGAATCCAAGTAGGATGCGCTATAGCCCGTACACTGCTGCGCATACAGTGAAAGATTGTTGCCCGAAGAGCGATAGTCCCAAGGCAATGCACTGTAGCCATGCATTGCAAAGTTATATGCACGATGCGGTGTCTGGCCATGCGGTACTGGTACGCGGAAACCGGGGCATGGAGACTTGTAGAACTCGAGCACTGGGTCAGCGGGAAGCGTGCAAAGAGCCTGTGGTGCCTGCAAGGCCAAGAGCGTATCCTCAAAGAGGGCCGCGTCAGATTGCGGCGATGGTGACGTCGGCAACATCGGAAAGCCAGCGTCGACAATTCCGGATCTGATTGCAGACACGGAGCTGCAAAATTCGTCAGCTTCCTGAGTCCTTCACATCATCCAGACTGGATGCAACCTACAGTGATTCAACAGCTTTTAAGAGTGGCTCAATTTTAGCAGCAATGATTCCGGAGCCCAAGTCGTGGTGCCGGACGAAGTATTCCAGCCAGCTGCAGAAGCCGTCAAGTCCATAATTCCCGCGGCGGATAAGGGCACAGAATCCATCATGTCCGAGCTCGTAGCTGAAGACACTATGCAGAGTTCGACCAACGAATTCGCATTGCTCGTCGAAGTCTGGGTCAGGGCTAGGACAGGCAAACACAGCAAGCTTGTCCTCTGGTGTACCGATGGGAACGTCGTTGGACAAGTGGCGTGCTGCGGTCCGCAGCTTGCCAATGAGCGATAGCGCATGCACGGCGTCTGCTGTAAGCGCGATGTCCGGGTTTAGCGCGGCCGTGCTGTCTGCTATAAACGTGATGTCCGGGATTGCTGCATCTCCCGAAGACGTTTCGGCCATAGGCATCGAAGTCGAGCTGTCCGACGTCTTATTATGAAGTAGAGCAGGAGCTCCTGGCATGCCGGGCTGTACGGCTGACTTTTTTACTGTGAAGCGGTCCATAGGACCTTTGACCAGGGACGGATGGTTTCGGGCAAAGTTGAGCTTGTGCGCGTTACTTTTATTATGGTTGGCCATGTTTTTGGGACCACCGAGCGAGCAATCGATCCAGCCCTTGCACTCGTCGCAGTAGACCGCATTGTCGTCGGGTTTCTGTTGCAAACAGCCCGCATTGAGCAATACACAATCAAGGAATAACTAACTACGGGCACCTCTGCATAGAGCGTTTGTTTGTTCTTCTTCTTGTGGCGAGTCTGATTCGGCGGCGCGGCCATGCTTGATTCAGTTGCGCAGCACGCGTCTTTCGCGGATGATTTGCAGCAAGGTTCCGGAAGAATGCCGGTAGCATCGCAACCTCCGTTGCCGGTGATCAGTCGTGAGACGCCCTTTGGACCTTGTTTGGACCTCAACAGCCCTCAGAGTGACTTCAATCAGATCGTTTGTGACTGGGGACTCAAACCGGTGCTTATAATGAGGTTTCTGGGAAATGAAACAAAATTCTCGAAATCTCGGTTCAGGGGACCCTCCCCCTCTGGTGCCGAATGGGCGCTTAAGTCATGCGCCACCCTTGGCCTTGCCTGTAGTTTTCGCTCCATCCAAGAGACCGTCCCAAAAATATGCCAACTTGTCGTTCATGTAGTATGGTTCTTCCTCGATATACCTTGGCGACCGGCCGTGTGTCACCGATTTCGATGTATGAAATGAGGTTTTTTTTCAGCAATAGCGACAATAGATTATTCACCGCCAAGGGAGCTAATACCTAGAACGGTCGGGTGGGCGCATGGCGCTCTGAAAATCGTTAGACGCTCATGTTCACGGACCGGATCCCGAGCCTGAGCGCTCAGGCTCGGGTTCCGTGAGCCCGGAATAAGAGCATCAACTCCTATCTCCTCTCTCAACAACGATGAAGTTGACCGAGCATTTGCCAGGGCTCATCACCAATCCCAGCTTCACTCAAGCAACACAGCACGCCTTTCTCGCTGCAGGCCGCGCAGACACGCTGTCTAAAGCTTGGCTCGGCCTGTGGCTCTCGCAGGACCGCATCTACGCCGCACATGCATACCCACGCTTCATCGGCCAGCTCATCAACAAAATCCCATTTTCGAGCCAGCATGCAATTGAATCGGAGGCTGACAGAATGAACGCGCGCATATTGGAGATCCTGACGTTCTCCCTGCAAAACGTCGTGCGCGAAACGGCCTTCTTCAAGGACACTGCGACCCAGTTTGCTATTCCCATCGCATCTTGGGGCGAGAGGAAGGAAACACGTGACTATACGGCGGAAATGGCACGCGTTGCGGCACATGGTTCTCTTTTTGAGGGCTTGGTCTTTCTTTGGGCCATGGAGAAGGTACGTGACCGAGTTGCGCACTTCGCATCTGAAGCTGAGCACATTCAGGTTTATCTCGACGCCTGGACCTACGTCGCAGGAGGTCAGCTAGCTGGCGGGTCCGCCGTGTCCGTCCTCGCCGCTAACTGGACGTGCACCGAATTTCGGGAGTTCGTCGATCGTTTGGGGGAGCTTGTGGATGATATGCATCTGACCGGCACTCCAAGCATGCTTTCCGACGCACGTGATGTCTGGATGCGCGTCGTGGAACTCGAGGCCGGTTTTTGGCCCGCCGAGGACGAATCAAGTCGAGATCGGGGCAAGTAAAAATGTGAATTATGCATGCTGTATCATTGAAGTCTGTAAAAATTCTCGGCTTTTCTCACTTGACAGCCTCGTGCGCGGGGCCTAGCACTTTTACATTCCTGGATTTCCCGGTGGCCTCGGAAGCAGTCTAAAGTAACAGAGGCACAGTGTAAGGCCAAGCGGCCATGAGTGAATAGTGAGAAGTAATAAAGTCATTACTCACCGATGGCTTTGGGCCTTTAGACAATCTTGAGAGGCTGCTTGGACTTTTTCTCACTCAAGGATGAATGGGAATTGTCTCTGTAAAGCAGACTCTGGACTCTAGGATAGCTAACATACAGATATTTATACTAAAAACACAGTTGGAGTCATGCAATGGCTCCTGACTCGGATTCCACAGCTATCCCGGTCCACCTGTGACTCGGGATAACCTCTGCCGGTCGTACTCGTCATATCCCGCACTCCAGAGAGGCGGGATACTCGGTACCGACGGCATGAAACGGACTGCGGCGGCGCGCTATCCCGCAGCCGGGGCATACGCGCCGCGCCGGCATCCTCAACTCCTCGGTCCCGAGCTCTCCGCAGCTCAAAGGACGCGCGTCTCGACCCAAAGGGCAGACGCGCGTCGTCGGCCGGCTCGAGACTCAGCGCAAATGCAAAGTGATTGGCGCATTTGCGCACGGACAGCATCACTGGGCCAAGTCACGAGCCCTCTATCTCACCAGCTCTTTGGCTAAGTGGTTAGAGTGCGCGACTGATCTTGGGGTTCATGCTGGTTCCATACTGAGTGGTGGTGTCTTTTTATTACATTTCCGAACACTTCTCATTACAGTCTCAAATGCCGCGCACATCCATACAAGGTCTCGGATAAGCGAGAACTGCAGGATAGTCAGCGAGCGGCAGCGAGAGAGCGGGCGTTACATACGCCCTCCGAAGTCCGGTATAGCGGCTTCTAAGTTGAGCCGCTCGATCCGCTGCCGCTGGCGACGGCGGAAGGGTCGACGACCTCGCCCTCCTCGGGTTCATACGGCGGGGAGACCGGCGAGAGCTCGCGCGTCAGTTGAGACGCGAGCTCGGCGGATTCGCGGTCGTCAGCCACCTTCTGCAGCACCGCGGCCATGGGATCTGCGGCGCCCTCAGCGATCACGACGGGAGGACGCATATACGGCGCCGCGGCGCGTGCAGCAGCCGCGATGAGGGTACCAGTGCGAACTGGACCCTTCTTGCCGCGTTTGCGCTTGATCTCGGCATTCTCAGCGAGCTCGGCGTGGCGCAGCGTGATCTCGCGCAGCAGGCTGAGATTGTTGTGAACCATCCGCATTGCGTCGTCGACGCCTGCGCGGATGGATTTCACCTCGCCTTCCATGCCGATTACGCGCTGATACATTACTGAGAAGCGTCGGTCGAACTCGCCCACGACCTATGAATATAATAAGATTCAGTCGAGCGCGCACTGTGTAATCTGCGCACGCGAGCTGAGACCGAGTCAGGTGTTGCGAAGCCGACCTTCGCGAGCTCCTTGCTGACGACTCGAGCAACGTCCTCAGGTGTAGGTGGCCTGTGGAGCCCGCGGATGAGCCGATCGACGCGGTCGACGGCGGTGGCGATACTCGACGTTTGGGACGTCATGGTGACCTGAAGATCGGCCACGGCGTTCTTCGCCCTCTCGCCCATGACTGCAGCGCGCTCGCTGCGCAGGAAAGTCTCGTTGGTTGACGAGTACAGTCCCGCGAGCGTCGGGCGCAGCACGTCGGCTAGCTCCGTCGCGATGCGGCCAGAGTGGTAGGGGTCGAGCACGATAGCTCGACCCGAATCGTAAATTGCAGCTGCAGTCGGGTGTTAGTGACTGCTGCCGACGTCGAGAGACCGGGGTACTCACACGCAGATGGCGCGTAGGGAGTTCCGGTGCCGGGGTTAACGTTGAAGTGAGCGTCCGCCAAAGTCCGCGGAGGCCCGCCCAACCCTCCGCCAGGGAGGTTAGTTGTCGGGTAGGTGTTGGAAGGTGTGGCGCCGACGCCGTTGGCTGGTGGCGGCGCCGCTCCTGGTTGCTACAACCATCTCATTTAGTGAGATGCTCAATATCCGAGACGTCGAGCGCACCGGTCTGGTTGCAGCAGCGCCGCTAGTGCGCGGCGTGAGACGAGGATCCTGGGAAGCTGTGGCATTGGTGGGGTTGCTGGCCATAAGCGCGGATTGGGGTGTACGAGTGTGACGCGCTGTTGGGAGCAGTCAACTTGCGATAGGGAAAGTCTGGAGCTATTGCTCCCCTTATAAACGCCGAGAGGGGACCATACGGTCCTTTCTTCCTTCTCGATGACCCTGAGGACGCGCGTGCTTCGCGCAGCGCGTCCTGGCTGGCTGTATGCACTGGGAGACTGCTCCCAGCGCCGTTGATTCAGCATCGGACCCGCGACCCTGCATGATCCCGTCAAGGATCATTAGTCGCGAGTGTCTTCCGGCGGGACGGACATACCTGCTGGCAGGTCACGGGGTTTCTCCACCCCCATGGCCTGGAGATAGGACTCGAGCGCTGCGAGGTGCTTCACCTCGCGGAGTCGCTCCCAGCTGACTTGTCCGGTATTCCATTTGACCTCGAATAATAGATCTCGTCCTTTGCCATAATGGTTAGTGATTTCAGACACGGTCCACTCGTCGGGAGACGGACCGAATCCAGGTAGTTGTCCTAGCAGTCGGCCCGGGAATCGTTTGTCATCGTTGATCACGTGCGGCCGGAGTAGCGACGCGTGAAACGCGTTATGTATGCCGCGAGCGCGCAATTCCTGCGGCAGATCGAGCTCGAACGTGGTATCACGTACGAGCGTCCGAGTAATCTTGTAAGGGCCAATATACTTCGGCGCAAGTTTACGCGACGCACCCTTCGGCAATGTGAGATTCTTCGTGGACAGGTAAACCCAGTCCCCCTCACCGAAAGGCGTCGTTCGGCGGTGCTTGTTCGCCTGCCGAGTCTGGCGGACGCGTGCATCGATGATAGCGTCATGCGCTTGCATGATCGCATCTTTCATCATGCGCGCAAATTTGATAACGCCGGGATACGGTGAGCTCGCGTTCCACTTGAGAGCTCGGGGCAGCGCACCGTAGTTCAGATAGAAAGGAGAAAATCCCGTGGTCTCTGAGACCGCGGAATTCATCGCGAACTCGATCGCGGGTAACCGTTTCGCCCAGTCGGTCGGATTCGCAAGCGCGCAAACGCGCAGCATTTGCACCATGGTACGATTAGCACGCTCGGTCGATCCGTCCGTCTCTGGGTGATAAGCGGACGACATCCTGAGATCCACGCCTATAAGATCGTGCAGGTTGCGCCAGAAAATGCTGGTAAACAGCGAGTCCCGGTCACTCACGATGCGCTCCGGTAGTCCGTGCAGCTTGTAGACATGTTCGAACACAAGCTCTGCGATATCAGTAGCCTTGTATGTTGACTGAGTTGGTACAATATGTACCATCGATGTGAGGTGATCGATTATGACGCAAATCATATCGAATCGACCGAGCCGTGTGAACGAGTCGGGCAACGGCCCGACGAAGTCGATCCCAATGGACTGCCAGGGCCGTGACGGCACTGGCAGTGTCTTGAGTTTGCCCAGGGGTTGCTGGCTGTTTGCCCTGTTCAAGGAGCAGACGCTGCAACTCCTGCAAAAAGATTCAACGTCGCGGCGCATGTCGCGCCACCAAAATGCAGTTCGAATGTACTGCAAAGTCTTGCTTGCACTGAGATGTGCGAGGATCGAATGGGACTGCGAGATGATTATCTCGCGAACGGAACGGCCCTGGTGCAAGAAATCAGGGACACAGATTAGCGACTCCTCATCGGTAATCATGCGCATGATCCCTGCCTTGATTTGGAAATTCCGGTAATCGTTGGGATTTTCGATGATTATCTTGAAGAATTTGTCGCTCTTGTACTCGTCCTCGAAAATAGCAGGTATACTTAGCTGAGGCTCAGTGGCCTTCAGCACCGACGCTATGTCAGCGAGACGGTAGTCAAGAGGCGGTTCGGCTGTTTCCGCATCTTGTCTTATCACATCCCCCGAGGCGCGCGACGGCGAGACGTTCGCCGGCGACCGCGCGTCCTCTCCGACTTCTTCTTCTTCGTCGTGGTCGCGCCCTCCGCTGGGCTGCGCGGGTTCCAGCACGCGGGGCGGGTCCGCATTCGCGGGCTCGCCCATCTTCACCACTTCGGGCGCAGCCTCATTCGAGGCCGCATCAGGCGTGTCCGCATTCGCGGGCGCGCCGTTGTACTCCCCACGCCGGGGACGGCGCCGACCCTGGATCAAACTCGCCCAGGCCGGCGGGCCCGTCTTCGCGCCGAGTCGCGCAGACCGTCGGACGGCGTCGTTTGAAGGTGCGTCAACTTTCGTATCACCTTTGTTACGATGCACCGCCTGATGCTGACTTTTCGTATCACCTTTGTTACGTCTATCAGGGGATTCCTGTCGCTGGACCGACGTAGCGAAGCTCGCCAGCGCTTCACGACCTGTCAGCACCGGCGCTGACAGCCAGCGCGACGCGCGCGCCCTCCAGGTGAGTCCCACGGCGTTAGATTGTAGCGCGGGCTCATCGTCGGTGTCGTTCTCCTCGTAGATGAGTTCGCTGGGGGCCCGCACCGTCCCCGCCTTGTCTTCGCTGTACAGCCTGGACAATGCATCGGCGAACTTGTTGGTTTCGCCTGGGATATACATGACTTCAAAATCGAACTCGTTTAGTACGTCCAGCCAGCGGCTCTGCCGCGATGACAGCGACCTTTGGCTCATGAAATATTGCAGGGCCTTGTGGTCGGTGCAGATCCGGAACCGCGCACCGTGCAGCATTCCGCGGAACCGTTTCAGCGACTCGACGATAGCGAGGAGCTCCAGCTCGTGCACGGGGTAGTTCTGCTGAGCGGGATTGAACTTCCCGCTCCAGAACGCGCATACCTTGGCCGTGGCGAGGTCGTCGCCTTGGCTGATATAGCCACTGCCGCCCGTCAAGCAAGCGTCCGTGACCAGGTTGATCCAAGGTGCGCCTTTGTCGTAGTTTATCGCGACCCTATGCTGATTGCTATGCTCAGAAACGATCCTGCGTATATCGTCGAACGCGCGCTGTTCGGTCGCGCCCCATCGCCAAGGCCGATTCACGCCAGTCAATGGCGTCAGGACGCCCATGGGAATGCGGATACCAGCGCAGTCGGGAGCGAGGAAGCCCACTGCGCCGAGGAAACTCTGGAGGAGTGATCGACTCGTGGGCACTTTCCAGTTCGCGACCGAATCGACCTTATGTGGGTCCATTCGTATCCCATGCTCGTCGATGATATGCCCTAGAATATTAATCTCCGCCGCGAATAGCTGCATCTTGTCCGCGCTCAAATAGAATTTATTTTCGCGCAGGATCTTGAACACCGTTCGGATGTGCTCCACATGCTCCTCGAGAGTATATGAGTAAATTATGATGTCGTCCAAGTAGACGTCCATCCAAACGCCTAAGTGCTCTGAGAAGATATGGTTCATTAGCATCTGGTAAGTTGCTGAACCGTTGCAGTCTCCGATTTGAAGCACTAAGCTTTCCATGGTCCCGTCAGGCGTATTGAAAAGCGTTCGGCTGACGTGCTCGGGGACCACGCGAATCTGCTCATAGGCATCTTTGCCATCTATGAGACTTCTCCACGGTCGCCGCACGACACTCCTGAGGATCGTGTCGATATCCGGCAACGGCGTCGCGATCTTCAATGTATTCTCGTTCTGCGCTCGCTTGTCTACAACAGTGCGCATGCGCAGAACTCCGTCTCCCTTCGGTGGCTTCGGGATAATGAGCAGTGGCGTGCAACTCGTCCCTGAGGCAAGTCTCCAGCGTCCCGTCGCGAGGTAAGCATTTTTCTTCTCCGTCCACAGACTTCTCATTGCCTCTGGACAGCGCGATGGACGCCACGGATATATTTTCTTCTCATCGATGAGAGGAATCGTGTGGTTAATCGCACGCAGCGGCGGGAGCTCGGTGAGCCACACATCCTTGCAGAGGTCTTCCGCCTCCTTCTTCATTTGCTGACGCAGTGTTTCCAGTCGCTCCTCATTGATGATCGCAGCCGCGGCGGACAGTGAGAACGCCTCAGAGCCCTGAATCGGCTCAGGCTTCGCGTTCCCGATAACCACGCGCGTCGGGTTGAGACCAATGGCGACTGAGTGTTGCCACATGAACGGGGTTCCTAAAATGAGGTCGTAATTGTCAAGGTTAGCAACATCGAATCGTTTCTCGCAGTCAATGTCTTGATACTTAAACTGCGCAGAAACTTCGACATTGATCTTTGACCGCGATCCTTTCACTGCGAGCTGCACTGGTATTGGTCGCTCTAGTGCTCTCACTTTCAACCTGAGCTGATCCACTAGCGTTGTAGAGACAAAATCCGCGAGGGATCCCGAATCTATTAATACGCGGACAACCCGGTCTTGTACACGCGCTTCCACTACAACCGGCCTAGGAACCATCCGGGATATGCTTCTTACCCGCATGGCTGTACGCTCAAGCGGTTCTGAAGCTCCCGGCTTCCTTATCCCACTACTGCCCGCTCGCCCCGCGCCGACTGGACGCGAGGAACTCACGGTAATCGCGTGACACGCGATCCCGCTGCGGGAGAGAAGGTCAGCCTGAGTTGTTACTGGAAGAGGCGCGGTACTCACAGGTTCCACAGTCGAATGAAGCTCGGCGCGGTGCAGCACTGCGGGAATGTTGATTCCCGCGGCCGCGATCTCAGGCGTTACGTGATAGTCAAGCCGCGTTTCCAGGTCGCGAACAAAGGTCTGTCCGCGGCTGCGCATAATCACGTAACGCTGATTGTCGACTCCAAGTTGGTGCGCTTGCTCGTTGGACATTAGCCGGAATTCGCCGTTGAGAAAGACTACAGCGTGATCGGGTGAGTAGTCCGGGTTTCTTTCGTTCGGAATACTGAGACCGCGTAGGCTTGCGATGGTTGGTCCATCGTAGCCTGCGTGTCTCTCGACGTGACGGCGCACGATCGCAGACACACGCAAGTCTCCGGCCAGGAAGTCGTCACGGTAGACTTCATAAGCATCACCGGTACCCCAGTCGTTCACAACGAACGAATTGTTCTCTTCATCGTAGTTGACCGTAAACCGGCGATCGACATGCATCTTCACGGTGCCGTCCAGCGAGGTGAGATTTCCAAAATAATTCTTGAATTTACCGATCAACACCTCCTCGACGATGTAGGGCTTGGCGTAGGCGAGCTCGTGCTCGCTCTCGGGGTGATCGATCATCAGGCGCATCCCCGCGAGCTGCAGCGCATTCTCGTCACTGACTCGCGCTCGTCGTACGGGATCTCGTCTTGAAGTTCTACACGGTGAGCTCGAATGGCCTTGATCTTCGGTGCAAACGGTTTGCTGACGCGCGCAGCGCTCGAGTGCAGAACCGCCGGGCGGCGTGCCTGCATCCGCGTGGGGCAGTTTCGGCTGAAATGCCCCTCGCTCTTGCAGATGAAGCACTTTCCCTCCGCCTGCAAGCGCGCTTTTTCCTCGGCGCTGAGAGCTTCGCGCCGTACGAATTGGCCGTCGTGCGAGCGTGGAGGGCCCGTGGTCGGTCCTCCTCTCGCACCTCCGCGGCCGTTGGATCCTCTGAATCCACCGCGGCTGCGACTGGGCTGGAACCCGACAGCATTGCTGCGGATCCAGGTTTTCGGTCGCGAGGTGGGTCGTCCGACGGCAAGACTCGCGTTCTGAACGCGCTGACGCCAGTTTGGAGCAGAGCTCGATGCTGTCCGACCGTGAACGCGGTCCGAAGTGTGCATATGGCGGTCGACACCTGCGCGGGCGCGCTCGCCCTTCTCGAACTGCTCCGCGGCAGTTACCAGTTGGTCAAACGGGCTCTCATCGATGTTGAAGCCGTAGTCGAACCATTTAGAGCGTATGTAACTGTGCACTCCTTCCCATAACACCTGGATGAGCTGACGCTCTCCGATGTCAGGGAACCGCCGCGCGAGCACTTGGATGTCTCGCGCGAACTCGCGCACGTCGCGTTGGCCTTGAGTCGACTGCGCGAAGCGCTTACGCAGCATGAGCTTGAAGTCCGAGGGGAAGCAGTGGTCGAACAGTTCATTAAAGAACTTCCTCATCGTCCACTTCTCCTCGGACAAGACGATATTGCTCATAAACCATCGCAACGCTTTTTCCGACAGAAAGCTTGACATCATCGGGATGGCCCATTTGGTACGCACTCCGTTTAACCGTTTCCAAAGGTCGACTTCGTAACACCACTGGTCGTAGACGTCAACGTCCGCGCGTCCATCGTAGATGCGCGGTTGTTTGATTTTCATCTGAGAGACGAGCTTGCGCCGCGCGCGCAAGTCGTCTTCGTCGTCCCTGCCGTCCGACTCATCTCCAGAGTCGTCTCCGGGATCCCCTCCAGCAGGCGGCGCTGGGTCAGAACCGTCAGGCGGCGGTGGCGAGCCGCCTTGTCCGCCATTACCGCCCGGAGATCCGCCTCCCGGCGGACCCCATTCTCCTCCTCCGCCATTCCCACCAGGTCCCCCTCCGCTTCCGCCATTACCGCCGCCACGCCCGTTCCCAACTGGGTCAGGGCTCGGCGGTGTTGGCGGTCGCGGTGGGTCACTGGGCCCGCTCGGCGGTCCAGCCGGCGGTTTCCCAGAGTCAAGAGGTCCGCGGCGAGCATCCCGCTCGCCGTGCGGTGCTCCAGACGCAGGGGCGGACGAATCTAGCGCAGCTGGGGCTGGTTTTCCCCAGCTTTGCTGATTTGTTCGCACCTGCACGGGGTACTTGGTGAGGTTTATCGCAGAATCGAATAGGTGAGCCGTTCTTACCTTATTTCTAGCTGACCGGCTGCTGACAGGGTATGCGACATCGCCCGAGTCGGACGAATCGCTCCGAAAAAACGTGGAACGGACTGGGGCACCTCCGCTGAGGGCTCCAGGCAACCCTCCAGCTTCCGAGTAATACCCACCCGGCGGCGCTGCTCTTGCTCGCGGCGTCTCCGGGTTGGAGTTGTGCACGGTGATGCTGCGCACCATCCCTCCCGGTGGGAAAGGTACGTTTTTGCTGTGGGGAACGGGCGTAGTCTTCGCTGACGCTGTTCCCCAGACAGGTATTCCCTGGCCGAGCTGTGACTCGAGTACGGCCGTTTTCGCCTGCACGACACCGTGCTGTTGCTGCGCAGTCGAGGCGAGCGACGAGCTTGCCTTCGTCCGCCGCAGGATACCCGGCGTGACTGGCGCTGGGTCGGCTTGATACGACGGCAGCGGCGACGACGAGTCGGCGAAGGAGAACCGGACTGACTTAGGCGTGGAGGTCGCTGTGGGTCTCTCCAGCGGGTCCACGCCTTTGCCTTTTCCCGGGCGTCCAGTGCCGATGGGATCAGGTAACGGTCGAGTCTTGGGCGAGGGAGACGTACGAGCGGCCTCGCTGTACGTCTTCGGTTTCGGTGGTGCCTGCACTGGCTTGACTAAATGCGCAGGTATCTCGTTGTTCGCGAATTTAACCAGGGCGGTCGCGGCCAGCGGCTTCGAGTGCGTTACGCTTTCATTCACGTAATTAAGCCACTGACGCAGTACTTCCACTCGATGGTCTGGAAATATCCCGCTCATATAAGCGAGCGCGGGATCCAGTCCTTCGTCGTGGTACTTGTCCAGCGCAGACTCGCTGAACTTGCGTAATTTCTTCACGTATGCACTAACGGATGTCGCAGGCTCTTCTCCAGGCTGCAGCGGCAGTGGTTCGAGCGTCGAGTGGGGGCTTGACGGCGCTGTAGCTGGTTCACTGAGAAATGGACCAGTTGTAGCACCGCTCGTCGTATCACTTGGGGCGACGAGGGAAGGTACCGCGCTAGTCGCCCGAGACGATGGGCGACTGCTTGGACCCTCTTCTTTGTCGCTCTCGACGGCGGGTAGGTCCTGCGCATGTTTAGGGTAAGTTTCTTCTTCTGCTACCCACGGCTCAATTCTGACCGAGTGATCCCCGCTGTTGTAGTGCGCGTACCACGGAGGGAAATCCTGCGGTCCCGAGATGGTCGGCACAGGGATCACTTCGCTAGCTTGCTTCGGAGGTGAGCCTTTCTTGATTTTGGTAACCCATCCGTCGGCGTCGACAATGGTTCCTTCGCCAACTGTTCGCCAAGTCGGATTCGCGCCTGCGTCTCCCGACGTGTGCGTGCCGAACTTGACAGTTGGCTCAGCTACCATTGCTGACGGATGTATTCTCGGCGGGCTCGTCCTTTCTGAGCCCGGCGGGTCAGCTGTCGGCGGCTTTGGTGCAACTCCGGGATCTGCCGGAGTTGCAGCAGCAGGCAACTGGATCGCGCCGCCGCCAGTTACAACCGTTGCCGTTCCCTCTGGCGCAGCTGGCACTGGCCGGATTGGCCCGTGCGGCTGCGCCAGGGGTGAAACGCGGGGTACTGACGGTGTTGTAGGCGCAGTATCTGGGTCGGCCGTGCGGAACGATGCGTCCGCCGCCGAATCCGTCGATTTATCTGCTGCTAGCGGGAACTCGAAGTCCCCGACTAGTTTGCTGACATGAATGGACCCCGCTTCGCTCAGCGGGGTCAACGGCGACATGGGTGCGGTGCGCGACGCAGCAGGTGTCGCGGGCGCAGAGTCGCCGGCGTTCGATGCTCCAGCTGGTTTGGCTGGGGTCATCAGACCCTCCCAGGACTCCCGTCTCGCCGGGGAGTCCGCATCCAGCATGGCGAACACGCGGCGCGCTGGAATGCGCGGCGTCGCCAGCCGAGCAATCGTGTCACGCAACTCGCGGACTCGATTGTGCAAAGGGGTCGGTCCTCCCGGGAGCGACCCGGGGGCGCGAGTGTCTTCGTCACTCGCGTACGAACGTCTTCCAGAACGGGTCTTGACCATTTTTAATGAGTTTTTATTTGTTTTCGAATTCGAGTTGAGATTTGAAACTGAGATTTGAGGCTGAGACAGATTTAGAGAAGAAACCGAGATTTGATTTGAGATTTAAGAGAGACTTGAGAGGTTGAGGAGAGGGTGAGAGTTGAGGTTTGAGAGAGTTGAGGGTGATGGTGAGAGTGAAGTGAGTTGGTTGAGGTTGAGGTTGAGATTTGCTGTGAAAGTTTCTGCACGCAGTGTGATCAGTACTGTATGCAAGGGTCATAAATGCAAAACAGAGAAGTTTCATTCAAAAAATGTAAGGCCAAGCGGCCATGAGTGAATAGTGAGAAGTAATAAAGTCATTACTCACCGATGGCTTTGGGCCTTTAGACAATCTTGAGAGGCTGCTTGGACTTTTTCTCACTCAAGGATGAATGGGAATTGTCTCTGTAAAGCAGACTCTGGACTCTAGGATAGCTAACATACAGATATTTATACTAAAAACACAGTTGGAGTCATGCAATGGCTCCTGACTCGGATTCCACAGCTATCCCGGTCCACCTGTGACTCGGGATAACCTC
Source organism: Auricularia sp. M13 (assembly GCA_037042915.1). Classification (NCBI taxonomy): domain Eukaryota; kingdom Fungi; phylum Basidiomycota; class Agaricomycetes; order Auriculariales; family Auriculariaceae; genus Auricularia; species Auricularia sp. M13. The sequence continues at coordinate 320,458 of CM073197.1, read as the reverse complement.
TGCCGGTCGTACTCGTCATATCCCGCACTCCAGAGAGGCGGGATACTCGGTACCGACGGCATGAAACGGACTGCGGCGGCGCGCTATCCCGCAGCCGGGGCATACGCGCCGCGCCGGCATCCTCAACTCCTCGGTCCCGAGCTCTCCGCAGCTCAAAGGACGCGTCTCGACCCAAAGGGCAGACGCGCGTCGTCGGCCGGCTCGAGACTCAGCGCAAATGCAAAGTGATTGGCGCATTTGCGCACGGACAGCATCACTGGGCCAAGTCACGAGCCCTCTATCTCACCAGCTCTTTGGCTAAGTGGTTAGAGTGCGCGACTGATCTTGGGGTTCATGCTGGTTCCATACTGAGTGGTGGTGTCTTTTTATTACATTTCCGAACACTTCTCATTACAGTCTCAAATGCCGCGCACATCCATACAAGGTCTCGGATAAGCGAGAACTGCAGGATAGTCAGCGAGCGGCAGCGAGAGAGCGGGCGTTACACACAGCCACAAAAGCAAATCCCGGACGTCGCCTAAATCGGCCCACTCCGCAACTTGGCCTCACGCGCAAATGAAGTCAACCTTCAAAGAGACTCAGTCCTTCAGTCAGTTTACTTCTGAGTAAAATATTTTACTTGGACTGACCGTGTACGTTCCAGCCAAGCGCAAGGCCGAGTGCGAGCGCATTCGTGCGCAATTCCCGGATCGTATCCCTGTCCGCGTCCGCGTCGGCACACGTGCCCGCCACGTTTTCTTGTTTTTTCGCCACATTCGCTCATCATTGCGCTAGGTCATATGTGAGAAGGCAGAGAACTCAGACGTGCCGGAAATCGACAAGATTAAATACATCGTGCCCTACGCAAGTTGTTTTGTGGCTAAGCTCGGGAGAGGTGCTCACGTGACGAGGCGAACAGGACCTTACGGTCGGGCAGTTCGTTTATGTCATCCGCAAGCGGATCGTGCACGACGCGCACAAGTCGTTATTTATCTTCGTCGACGACGAGCTCCCGCCGGTCGGGGCTTTGATGAGTTCGTTGTACGCGCAATACAGGTACGTGCACTGGTTTTCCTCTGCTCGGGCACTCATGGAAGCATTAGGGACCAGGATGGCTATCTCTATGTCACCTATTCAGGAGAGAACACGTTCGGCTCGAGTTGAAGCCGAGAGGTCTGCGTTTTGTGGCGTATTTCCGGGACTAGATCTATGCATGCCCTTCTGTTCATTGTCTACTCGATGTTGTTCTCTCTATTGTACGCCCACGGCTGTGCCACGTCTCTCTTTAGGCAAATTTAGACACTCGACTCTTTGGCACATTCGATTTGACCAGAACTTATGCAGTGCTCCAGATTGCCCGCGTTAGCAGGGGTAGGACCAAACGTCATACAATGACTGCCCAGGCTTATTCACAGACAGGAAGCGTGTATTCAACCCGCCGGACCTATGGGCCAGATCTTCGCATCTCAGCCATGGGCCGCTCTTCACCCAAACCCAAACACCATTACGATTCGCGTCCGAATTCTCGCCATTGTTGAACATTCGTAGACATAAAGCACAAGAAATTGCAGTATATTACAGTGCCTATTTTCAACCGAACTCTACTTACTCTCTGTGAAATCTCATCATACGCGACATGATCATATACCCACCGCCTCCAGAGTCCAGCCCGTGAGCTCAATCCTCTGTTCATCGGCAATATTGATCGCCTCGTCCTTGCTCATTGTCTGGAGCGTCTTCTCGGACGGATGCAGGATTTTTCCCCGGACGATTCCTACATTATACACCCAACACGGCTTCCCGGTTAGATTGTCGAACTCGTAGACCGGATGCGCCGTCTCTCTGTGCTTCGTGACGTTCGTTGCAGAGGACCCGCACGGCGGGATGCTGGCATCCGTGGGACTCGTGAGCCGGCAGATTCCCCGGTATGTCCGCAGATGCGCGGCCCGTGCGTTCTCGCTGTTCGTGCAGCGTGGGTCGTCCGCTTGGACAATGCGCGTCGCCTTGTACGCCGCTCCGATGGCTGGAGCTTGCACCAGTTCCGCTGCGAGCAATACCTGCAGCTCGGACCGGAATTGCTGCAGCAGCGGGTCGATTCTGACTTTCAGATTATTCGCCCTGGGTTTCTTGGCCGATGTGTCCGATAATCGTAGAGTCGCCTTGGATTTCTGGGGGCGAGTCGGACGCGACGCAGACTTCTTCTTTCCCGCTCGGTCAGGGACTGAAGAATTAACGGGATGAGGGAAGTTGCTGGGCAGTTGTCCGGGGCCGACCGAAATGGGGGAAGCGAGATCGTGCGCCAGTTGCTCCTCCTTGGAGAGCCTGTCCAGAAAAAGAGATGGCGCGCGAAGTGGCTCTGGCACGTACTTTGCGGTGCACGACTGCATCATCTCCGCGGCTATCGGGAAAGGAATAGACCCTGGAAGCACGGGAGGGGTAGGAGGAAATCCGTCCGTCTCCCTGATATCTTCGCTTGGCGCAACCAAAGGGCCAGGCGATACGGATGGATCGAGCTCGTACTCGCCGTCATCGTCACTCGTGAAGCCGTCCGCATAGCTAGTCGAACCTGGCTGGAAAGTCCGGGTACCGCTGGCATCGGCTCTAGCAAAGCCTCCGCCGCGGCAGGTTTCAACTGGTACCACTTGTGACAGAGGGTCATCAATCGGCTCTGGCCGGAAAGTCTGAAGAGCGCTACCATCGGCTCCAGCAGCGCCTTCGCAGGTTTTGTCGACAACTTGTGTCAGAGGGTCATAAGCCATGGGTCCTTGATCGAGAGACGCAAGCTGGAGATTGTCGACGGCCGGTGCCCAATCGTTGTCGTATGCCGCGAACAGCTCGGGCGTAAAGGACCCAGACACTGCCAGCTCCGCTGCATACGTGTTTCTAAAGTACCCAAAACAGGCCCATTGCGATGATGCCGGAGGGTAGCTAATAGTCAAGCCCGACGGGCTTGGCTGGTTGAAAGCGCAATCCACGGACGGTGGCAGCCAAGGCCAATCGCAGTCATCGGGGTCTCTAGAGGGGAGGGTGTTGGTCATGTTGTGATGTTGACGGTGTTGGGAATGGGAGAGAACAAGCGGAACCCTCGGCGATAAGTGGCAGTTTATATACCGGCGCAGGCGAGGCAGTGCAGTTAGCCACAAGAAGTCGACGCGAGCTATTGTTCTTGACGCTGCACGTGTACCGTGATGTCCCCAGATGCAGCGCCGGCCCCAGATGCGACCAGTCTCCACATTTTCGCGTCTCCTGCTCTAAGGAGCACGTCCCTCCTCTCCAAATTTTACAGCATAAGATATTGATATACTATGTGCATAGCTGTGGTGTAATTGAGGGGAACTGAGCTTTGACTCTAAGGTAAGAGCTCAAAGTTCTATGCTGATGGATCCGGCCGAGCTTGCAAGCTCGATATTTCGACACCTGGGAAAGGTCCTCCCTTCCAACCTTGCACAGTAGCTTAAAAGAGTCTATTTTATTCCCCAAGTGACACTTTAGAGGGAAATATGTACGAATTGAAAGCCCAACATATGCCGGGTTGTCGCGCCGGCGGTTTTAACCGCTTCCCGTCCCACCGCATTGCGAGCCATCCCGTCCTCCAAAAATCTTGATTAAATTTGAGACGCATATTCAAGTATGATTAATTGCGCCTTGCAGAGAGAAAAGGGGAGGGAATGAGGGGAAGGTAGAGAAACGGTCATATTGGTCGGATCTGGGGACATCACGGTACGAGAAGCCATTCCCCGAAGTCGCAATCGAGTCATATCATCTGTACGTGGTGGACCAATAAGTCATGAGGCCTGATTTCGGCCTGTTGCCGTGCGAAGAGAACGGTCAAAGTAGAATCACGTACTACGGACTCAGAAGTACGGCTACCATATACCGTGACCCGCCTAAACATTCAGCGAGACGAATGGGTGAGGCGCTACGGCCGTTGGAGTCCCGTGGACCGTAAATTATGTAAAACGCCGCTGACGCCCGTATTTTTGCGGGCGCAGAGAGAGGACGGTATCGAGGTTCTACGAGATCGTTATGGTACTCATACGGAACGTAGCTGTAATGACTGGTGAAATGTGTGCCGGCGCCTTTGCGCAATCCTCTTTTGAGACTAGAGCAAGATTGGGATTTGAAAAAGAAGTATCGTGAGGGCGCACAACGTGGAATCTTGCAGTTTTCTTGCGTTTCCACTGAGCGCAATGTAAGGACGAAGACAACGCATAAATGATGAATTTAGGGTGACAGAGGCAGCAGGGACAGCGCGAGTTGGCGGAGAACGAAATCGTTCTTGCTCTTCGTCCCGAATGTCAGCGTCGCCGTCACCAGCCCCGCCATCAGCGCCAGACCCCGCGCCTGCCGCGCCATCTGGCTCGCCAACGGACTTTCTCAAGGCTGTCGTCGGCAAGCGCGTAGTCGTTCGGCTCGTCAGTGGCGTCGATTATAAAGGTTCGTTGGCTTCAAGCCATGTATTCGTGACTGACTGGGCTTTCATAGGCGTATTGTCGTGCCTGGATGGCTACATGAACATTGCTCTCGAGCAGACCGTCGAACACGTCAATGGCAACGTTACCAACAAGTATGGCGACGCTTTCATACGAGGCAACAATGGTACGTTCAATTATATGGACACCCCCAGCGATTGCCTTGCTTCAAACGCTGCCCTTTATCTACCGCGCCTTTTCAGATGTTTCGAGTTTATTTTGCTGATCTTTTTCTTCTCGTAGTCCTCTACATCTCTGCCGATGAGCCACTCTAGTAATTTCGGTACGTAGTCTCTTTTAGCTCATGGACCTTGGGCGCCAGGCCCATTAGAGAACCTTTGTGATTACTGATACAGCATTTTTTAGTGCTGTATAAAAAGTGGGACGTCGGGCACCTATGTATCTCATACCAATTTATCTGCTTTCGCGCCTCGAAGTCAACTTGCCAGACCGCAGAAAGGCAGAACGTTGGCCTCGTCTTGCTCGATGGCAACCAGGACTCAGACTGTTACCGTTCGCAATATCTCAGCTTCGGTGTATCGCCATCCCAGACTTTGCATTCATCTTCGACCGACTACCCGCACACTCGCGGACGCAAACTGGGCTTCTGACAATTTCGGGCACATCTCTGGCTCTATCGAGGAAGTACACTGGGACACATCTCCCCAACGCTCATAGGGGAGCCTGATTGATATCCTCGTGATCAACGCTGGTTGGCGCCGTGGTGTTCTGGGTCGCGAGCCAGCTGTTGAGGATACCTTCGTAGGAAGGCAACCACTTGGCGTAGAACTGCTGGGCGACGGAGGCGCCGCCTGGAGCGTCGCGCCAGTCGCGCATGAGCTCGCAGCCTACCGAGAAGAGCGACATGATGTGCACTCCGGCGGAGAGCATGCGCTGGTTCGCTAGGTCCGCTGTAGGCGGGTCGAATGTGCCGCTGGCCTCAGCGACGACGAAAACCTATCCAGGACGTAAGTCGCTGGCATATGTGACAGCGCCATGATGATACTCACGTCGTAGCCGGCCTCGCGAAGAGCTGAGTGCGGTATGGTTCAGCGCAATCTGGACGGCACTCCGAGCAACCGACTTACACAACGCGAGGAACGTGACGCAGACGTCCGTCGTAATGCCGGCGATGATGAGCTGCTTCTTGCCGAGCTTGTTGACGGCGTCGCGGAACTCCTCGTTGTCCCACGCGTTGACCTCGCCGTTGCGCTTGACGTACGGCGCGTCGGGGTGGTCTGCAAGGATCTCCTTGGGGAACGGGCCGTTGGGCCCCGTCTCGGCGGACGTCGTGAGCACGGTGGGCAGCTCGAAGTACTTGGCGAGCGCGGAGAAGCCGAGGATGTTGTTGCGGTATACGCGCGGCTCGATGTCTCGCACCAGCTGAAAGAGCCCGGTCTGGATGTCGACGATGAGCACGGCGGCGTCCGTGCGGTTGATGCGGTCGTATCTGAACGCCGTCGCTGTCAGTGGAAATAAAAGCGGTGAGCACGATTGTGCAGACTCTGTCGCGCACGCATTACTGACCAGATACAGCTGCAGCTGCGACGACGAAGGCTTTGACGATGCCGAACATGATAGAGTGTGAGAGCGACTGCGAGTTCGACACCCTCTGACGCCGACTTCCTGAGCTATCTTTTATACGCAACCGCAGACGCCCTTCCCTGCCAGTTGTGAGCGCCCAACCTGCGAATCCATGGTCTCCTTCAGGATGCTGACAGCATCCGAACCGGGCTAACCTGGGCATGATTGGCTGCAAGCTCGGTAGCATTTAGTAACGTGGCAGGTTCGCGGGGACAGGACACCGCGCGGCCTGTTTTGGGCAATGGCATGCACGCTCATGTATTCCCGATATGTGCGACTTTTCCGGCAGCGCCGAACCAAGACCCGGATATCCCACGGATGCTCATTGGCGTTTGTAAGCATCACCGCATCGAAGCTGTGCCGTGGGAACTGAGAACCACAATGAGAACGGTAATCTCTCCATGCAGTAATGTAAATCGCGAAACGCTTTGAGATTCGTGGTCATCATCCTTTGCTTACATACATATATGATGACAGACATATCTCCAAATTCCATAAGTCATTTCTGAGGGATCAAGTGTCACAACGGTCTTTCACACCGAGCCGTTTCAAGGCTTACGAGAGCAGCCTCGACTGCTGCCCCCGATTTGCGAGGAGATTTCTAAGGTCGAGTCGGAGGTTTACATCGCACTGGCAGCCGGTTCATGTCGGAGTCGTCCCAATGCGCGCTGGTGGATGGGACTGCTGATGATATGGGCCAGTACTGGAGAGAAAAGATAGCCGAAATGCCCGGCGTCCAAGCCCCGAGCATTGCATGATCCACAATGCAGAATGCCCAGGCCGATATCTTACTGTAAGAGATGCATGACAACGCTTCGCATTCCTTAAACCGTGTTGGGCACTGTTGAGCATGCCCGATTCGGCCTAAGGATTCACGCGGGCGCGCCGAGATGAGAGTTGCGGCGAGCACCGTGACCTTCACGCAGATGCTAAATGAACGGCGTACAATCAATCACGACATGCTCAATGTGTTGACAGAGCATATGGCGCGCCGGGTCCCGAAGGGAGTCTACCGTGCTCGATGTCTCATGCGGTTGGGGCGGAAAAGCGTTCGACGACGCCTTCTGCATCCGCAACAGGCTTTGTAAACCCGGGAAGACCTAGGCCATACCTCTGATATGAAAAGAGTGTAAAATGCTGTTGCTGAGATCTAGTTATGCACATAAATCGCCATTCTAACCTGTTCTGAAGGTAATTAATCGTCTTGTCACAATACCCTGCCCCTTAAATTTCACGATTCTGACGACGACGACGCCTTGGACTGCGTCTTCGGTTGGAGGGCGATGTCGTTTGTAGAGTCTGCGCCGGGTACGACCCGGTCCTTATTGAACACGAGAAAGCCGGGGTGGAAGACGTTAAGCGTAAACATCGCCACGGTGATGGGCATGCCGTCGAGGGCATCTGTGAAGCACGGTTAAGGCGCGGTATCCATGCGGTTGGAGACAAAGAAATACGGACTGAAAAGGGGCTCCTCGGCGATAATGGCACCTCCCCATCCGCCTTGCAGCTCGATGGTTCGGTAGATGGTTCTGCATCAGAGAAATTATCTCGAGGCTCGAAGACCGACTACAGGAAACGTGACAAACCGTATAACGAGGAACACCGTGCTAATGGACAGGCCGAGAATCATGAGGTGGAGACGTTTGTCCAACTGGGCCGGTCGAGGGAATTTGCCTTCCCGCAGTGGCTTGTTGAGAGTGTAGCGGAGGAAGAACTCGGCCGCGAGAGAGACGTAGACGATGATAGCAACTGAGAATCACCGCAGAGTCAGCGCGCGGGAGGTGAGGTGGACGTGGCGGTGAAGGGCACCGACCGAACTGCACGAGGATGCCGATTAACATGACGCGTGCTCCCGCATTGGCACCATCGAGCGTTGTGGCTGCGGACGCTTGCGCTCCTCCGATGGCCTGCACGATGAGCGCGGAAGTGTCTGCCGCGAGGAAGAGTATGGAATCTGGGAGTCCGTTACTAAACAGTGGGGCGGGAGAAGAGAAGGCAGCGAGGCGAGCGTACACATCATAGGGCTCAAACGGCTGAACTGAGGCCCAATGAGGTTGATGATGCGGCCCAGGATGACGAAGCTAGCTGCGACGAGGAAGGTCGGAGACATTCTATGTGACGACCGTTAGAACGCTCCTGACGCTGCCAAGAATTGCTGCGAACATTGTTGTGGAAATTCTGAGACCTCGTCAGCCGCCTCCGATGGTCGACTAGCAGGCCGACTTACTGGATCAAGAACGGCGTCAAAGCCAGCGGGGTGAGACTCGACCATAGTCGTCCCGACCAGCCAATTATTTCACCGAGACCACAGCACACGGCCGTTGCCAACAGCCACCACAGACGGTAACGCAGCGCCTGGCCTACATGTATGACTGGGTAGAGAGCGATAACGGCGTCAATATGAACGAAGTCACAAATGTGAGACGATGTGGCTCACGGGTAGAAAGGCCAAAAAGAGAGACATATAGAGCGCAGATCCACTCGGTCGGGATGTATCGGTACGGAGACGCGCCAGGTGGTACAGGTGCTGCAGTAAGACTGTCAAGACGAGTGTGTGCTCTAGAAAGCGGACCGTACCCATCGTTAGGAGCGACGAAAGTTGCGCGTTAGCCGGCGCGAGTTTGACCTGCTTTGCCTTATATATTTCCGGCCAGCGATTGCGGAGCGGGTGCTATTCGGCGACTTTAGCGCCTGGCAAGCGGGCGCGCTATCGCAAGCGAAAATCCCTGTATACACCATGCCACGCCCTGAGAGACTGAGCACGGTAGCAATGACCGCGAGAAATGCAATCCCTGACTTGCCTTCCTGTCGTTGAAAGTATTAGCACGAGCCCTGAGCGCTCCAAACTTTAGATGATTGCCCGGGACCAGAAGGTAGTACCAAACCCCCTATTTCTGTAGCTAGAATTCATCTGGCGACCAGGCACGCTCGTGCACTGGCGCTACTTGCACTCTTCCAGACTCATCCGATAGCCTTTCCAGTGCTAATTGGATTCTCGCGTACATAGTGATTCCGAAGCGCAGGATCAAACAGCTCGATCCATATTCTGTGCCGGCATTAATATCAGCGACAGGGACTTGGCAGATCTTATCACGCTACCTTCTACCGTCCCGAGGTAAAACCCATACTTAGGCCTGAGGACGGTGAAGTTGAAAGACGTCTCGTCGACAGGAACTTGGGATTACAGTAATCACCATTGAGCCCCCAGTGAAAACTTGGCATTGGCCATCCGAGCTGGCACGAGCCGCAAAAACAGATCTCGTCACGGCTCGCAAGTTCTCCTCTGAACTAATAAGCAACCTGAATTGATCAAAGAGTCCGCGCGAGACGGCGCGAGTCCGGATTTTGCACACAAGTTCACACGAGCCTCTAGAAGGCCACAAACACGCCAAATACTTTCCTGCCGCCATTCACGAGCACCCTATTCGCCGTTGGTGTACTGGTATAACTTTTCTTCTTTCTTCCATTTTGCGACAGAACAGGATTGGTGAAAATTTTCTATTTGCAATACCATAGCAACTACTTAGGGTGTGCAGACCGACACCTCCTGAGTTCAAAGTGTGTGGATGTGTTGCGCGCGAGATCTTATTCACGAATCCATGAACACCACTACGCAGCGGTCTCGACGTGGGCGCGAAGCTACGCCCTACTGAAGCACACATGAAAGGTCTTAGCCTCAAGGTCGCAGGTTAGCATTGTTACATACAGTAAACCAGTAGCCACGGTCTTGACATCATGGTTCTCATCCCCTCAGATCTCTCTATTGCGCCAGCTAATGTTAGCCCGGTGCGCTGTTGTAATATCGACAGGTTTACACCGGGCTGAGTCGCGATCGTAGAACTTCGTGCATCCACCGCACTGGTCATTGGCGAGAAGGCTGGTCCTCTTATTGGGGAAGATTTGGGTATCTTGAATGTTCGAATCCCAGATCCCAGCATCAAGTAGTAGACAGTGGATCTGTACGGTCTCCTTGAAGGTCGCAATCGGTGATAACTGGCCATGGGCGCAGACAACACAGGAAACAGCTGGAAAGCTCTATATCGCATCTATTTACGAGCAAAACATGATGTAATTTATGGTGGCAAAGACAACGAGGGCTGAGAATCCAACTATCATCGTACAGGGTGTTTTTAAGAGTGTTTCCGCCTTAGCATGATACTCGAGGCGGAATACGGTGACTATGCCGCAGAAGGCTGTGAGCGCAGGCTGGAAGAACCACTGCACGATGATGACTATCGCCCAGAGCGCCTGAGAGAGTCTTTGCTCTGCGTACGAGGGCCCTTCGGGAGAGAGGACGTCGAGGAGATCGTCGACATAGGGTGTATCGAATAGCGCTTCGCATGCTGGGGTGTTTAGGACTTCGGCCTGCGTATGCCCCCGGTCGTCGTCGGCTGACTGGCGGTGTGTCTCATGCTGGAGGATGTGATGGATGGAGGGTACTTCCATAAGAAAGTTGAATCCCAGGCCCACGAGGGGCCGCGCGGCGCTCTTGTTGGGTTTGAACGATGCCTGGCGGGCGAGCGTGCGCAGGGCATCAAGCGCGACGGGGCTTTGTGCCGGACCGCGATCCATGGCGATTGCGATGGGAGAAGCGCAGGGAGTAGTCATTGCGGACATTGGGTGCAGTGTAGTTTCGATGAGAGTGGTTGGATATGCGAGATGAGTACCGGACTCGCTGAGCTAGTTGCTGGAATGTTGGATGCTTGGGAAGATGAGATTCACCGCTGGGGATGGTCAGTGTCTTATACTAGGCGTCGATTTTGAAACGGACGAATATTGCAGGAACGACTGGCGCGGATGCTGCGGCGCGAGCGTCGATCAGCCAGGTCTCCAATTGTTCGGACCATTCTGAAACGACTGGTAGTCTATGCGGTCTCAGTCAAAATCCATGAGACACTTGCCGTGTTACATTGTATACTGTCCGCGGAGCAGAGTGTAGTCAGCAAATATCAGCAGCGGTGCAGCTGGCCATAGCCGAATCAGCCAGCATTGAACGCATCCGTATAATCAGACAGGCGCCATTCATTTGTCTTGGACGAAGCGATAAGTAAGAAAAAGCCAACACGGTCGGAATTTTTATTGCTCAACAAGATAACAGTACATCAGTCATGATACAGAACAAAAACCGTAGAAACGACGCGCTTTCTTTCATGTCGGCCTGGTACATACGTACAGCCTCGCCCCACACCGCAGCGCACCGCTCAGAGCGTGTCGCTGATGTTGACCTGGACGGCCTTGACGTTCGTGTAATTGGCCAGCGCGTACTTGCCGAGCTCGCGCCCGATGCCGCTCTGCTTGAAGCCGCCGAACGGCACCTGCGGGTGCAGCTTGTTGTAGTGGTTGACCCAGACGGTGCCGGCGTGCAGCCGCTGCGCGACGCTGAGCGCGCGCGAGACGTTCTGCGAGAAGACGGCGGCGGCGAGGCCGTAGATCGAGTCGTTCGCCTGCTTGACGATGTCTGCGTTGGGAGAAGGTGTGTCAGCGTTCGGCGTTGAGGTTACCAGGGCGCTTGGGAAAGAAGAGAAGAGAGGAATGAACGAAGCACAGGATGGCGAACGAATCGTGGTGAACAAGACGGGTTACGTAGTCGCGGTGGCGCAGGCACTACACCCGCAACGCGGTGCACGACAGGCCGAATGATGGCACATAGGTGCTCATTTTGGATGGAAGAGGGGCCGGTGGGTGGGGAGGGGTGGACGTGGCGGGATGAGCAACAGATCGCGGACGAATGAATACTGAGCACAGAATCGCGCCACACGACAGGCGCTGACGGCGGCCGTGTGGCGAATGAGGAACGGATGGACAAGGAGCAAGCAGGAGTGGGCAACGGAAATGAAGCAGAAAGACGCGCACCATCTTCATCAATGAACTTGGCGAGCACGACGACCGGGCCGAAGATCTCGTCGCGGACGATCTCCATGTCGGGCTTGACGTTGGTGAAGACGGTCGGCTCGATGAAGTAGCCCTCGTTGCCGTGGCGCTTGCCGCCGAGCTCGACGGTCGCGCCGGCCTTCTTGCCGGACTCGATGTAGCCCATGATGCGGTCGAACTGCTGCTGCGAGACCTGCGGGCCCTGGAAGGTCTCCTTGTCGAACGGGTCGCCGACCTTGAGCGTCTTGACGTGCGCCTTGAACTTCTCGACGAAGGTGTCGTAGATGGATGCCTGGACGTACACGCGCGAGCCGGCGCAGCAGCATTGGCCGTGGTTGAAGAAGAGGCCGAACGCCGCCCAGCGAATCGCCTGGTCGATGTCGGCGTCCTCAAAGATGATGTTGGGCGACTTGCCGCCGAGCTCGAGCGTCACCTGAGCATGCCATTAGTAAGTAAAATCGACAAGCTGATCCACAGTGACATGCCTTCTTCAGGTTCGAGTTGGCAGCGGCCTTCATGACGGCACGGCCAACAATCGTCGAGCCCGTGAACGCGACCTTCTCAATGTGCATGTGCTCCGAGATGGCGGCGCCGACAACGCTGCCGTAGCCGTTGACGACGTTGACGACGCCGGGCGGGAAGCCCGCCTCGTCGAACAGCTGGCAGAGGTACAGCACGGACAACGGCGTGAACTCGGATGGCTTCAAGACGATCGTGTTGCCCGTGGCGAGCGCGGGCGCGAGCTTCCAGGCGGCCATCATGAAGGGGAAGTTCCAGGGAATAATCTGGCCGACGACGCCAATGGGCTCGTGCTGGGTGTACGAGAACTTGCTCGAGTTCGTCTCGATGACCTTGCCGTGCAACTTGTCCGCCCAGCCGCCGTAGTAGCGGAAGCACGCCGCGCTCTCGACGATGTCGAACGAGCGCGCGATCGCGAACGCCTTGCCGTTGTCGAGCGCCTCGATGGCCGCGAGGTGGTCGGCGTGCTCCTCGATGAGCTCCGCGAGCCGTATGAGCAGCTTGCCGCGCTCGAAGCCGGGTACCTTGAGTCCCCAGGACTCGTTGAACGCCTTGTGCGCGGCGGTGACGGCGCGGTCGACGTCTGCGCGCGTGCCCTCGGCGATCTGCCCGATCAGCTTGCCGTTCGTCGGGTTGAGTACGCTGTCAATCGGCGTTCGTGTCAGCTTCCAGCGGAAACCAAGACAAGCCGGGCACGACGCACTCGATGAGCTTGCCCTCGGAGCCGTCGGACCACTTGCCGTCGATGTACAGGCCGGCGGGGAAGGTCACCTTGCCGCTGTACGACGGGTGGTCGAACGTGTAGCTGAACGTCGGAGGCATGGTCTCAGAGGGCAGGTGCAGGTGCGGCAAGACAAAGGCTGAGGGAATGCGGGGCCCCGGATCCTCCACGCCATGCTTTATGAGGGCCCACTGCGGGGTCAGTTGTCTCCCCTGTCGCGGCGGGCCGGAAAGAGCGAAGGCGTGCGGCGACAGCCGATTTGGCCGCGTGACCGGCTGTGTGGGGACCCGTCCGTTGAGCGCAGAGGCTTAGTCAAGGCACCCGATATCGCCCGTGTCTCGCGGGTCGACTCGGGCGATGTGGCCGTGGCTGGCCAGACCCAATGGACGCGTATTTTAGGGGCACTTCCCCGCATTGGTGATCATTCTTGCGTGTCATGGGATGCGGGATAGCGACCAAGAATCCCGTTGCTGTGCTGACATCTGAATTTCGAGTCTTTGTGTGGGGTAATGGAAGCCCGTTGGAAGCTGTCAGCGGCCGCGAAGCAAGCACAGTTGACACGAATGTCTCGCCATTGGCCAAGCATGCCAATGGAACATCGCCTGCCAGTAATTCATCAGCCATGGATGCGCAGGCGAAGTGTGGATGCGGGACCTGACGGTGTAGAAGAGGAGGCGGCACCTGTCACGGTGTAAGACCCTGAGTTCCACCTTCTCCGGGTGAATGATGATCACAGCGGGAAAGAACAATCTGGAACACTGCCGCAATCGCCACAGACCAGACGAGGAATGCGCTCCGCGGCACTATGGAGAGACTGCTGCTAGCTGATGAGACGATATCCCGAAGGAACGTGGGCCCTTTGACCAGTGTCAAACGTTTCCATGAATCAACGAGAAACAGTTGCCCTGAATACAATTGACCGCGCCGTCGCGTGAGGGGGGAGAATTCCTGCGCCGCGCTTAGAGATACCGTCGCCCCGAGTCCGAGGCAGGATGCCAAGCATACGACGGCGATGACACAGAAAACGAGGCACCAGAAGCTACGCAGACCCAACCGTAAGGTCTAAAAACGAGATCACTGCCGTCTCGAGGAAAAGCGGCGCTCAAACAGCGACGTACCGGCGAAGGCAGCATCGCTCAGCCAGGCAGAAAGAGAGGCATCGTCTGCAGGGGCGTGAATAGGTAGGTGGCAAATTCAGGCGCGGATCTTCCGTTGCAGACGCCTTTTTAAAAGGTCGGCTAGGCGCAGGTTCTCACCCACCTCCGACGTCTAATGGGAGAATGGCTGCAGTTGTCCGAAGCAGAACGGGCACAGACGAATTGATATTTTAGAAGAAGCATAAGCGTCTGGCCAAGAAGATCGCACCCGAGTGAAAAGCCACAGTCAGTGAATGGGTGCGATCGATGCGAGGTCTAGGCATGATGACGAAGATCCAGACCGTACATATGAATAGCGGTGGGAGCAGTGCAGGACATCAAGTGTTAACGTTTAGGCAGCAGCGCTGGATCCCTGTTCCCTGAGAAGATCTTGCACCAGGCGGACTGCGTCACTGTACGAACGTTTTGAATGGGACTGCGTCAATGTACGAACGTTCTAAATGGTGAACAAGTGGTCTAAAGCCCACAGCGTCATCAAAATGAGATAGAGTTCTAGCGAGCGTACGGAGAGATGACGCAGACGGCGACCAACGAAGGCCGCGGGCAGCAATTATGCAAGTAAGGCCGGCATGGGAGCTTGTGATTGTCGGCAGACAGTGCAAGGTGCGATCCTGAGCAGGGTTGCAGAGCGCAGTGACCACGAGGGGATCGGCGTCGAAATATATGGCACTTCCAGGCACGTAATGGGATAGTGACGGGCCACGGCGAGCACAAGGTCTGTTACCCGCTACCCAGTGCCCGAGGCTAGAAGGAGCAGACAAACGCATGCAGAAGGGCTCGCCGAGCGGCGACCTGGGTAAACTCTGCAGAAGCTGAACCCTAAGACCCTAGGACATATGCACTGGCAGGACCGGCGGCGCAGCGTAGGCACAGTGCAAGAGTTCCAGGGAGGCTGAGCGGGCAGCGCGCAGGCCCAGAAGCAAATGATGCGTTGTATAATCGAGTGGAGCGCATATCACGTTGTCATCAGTCGGCGCGGCCGCGAGCCGTAAAATCGAGGGATTCAGGAAGCCAGGAGGCGAACGCGTTTCAATCCCCGCCGACCCCCGGTTCGTCTCCTATTTGCACCTTATCCGCACATGTCGGCCCCCTCCGCACGCGATTCCCGTCCGCTCACGCGTCATGGGGAGCGGGCTGGAGCGGACATTGTGCGGCCAGGATCTGGCTCGCCACCGCGCGCCCATGCACGGCTATTGTACTGCCAACACGTATTGGATCTCAGATCTCACCTCGAACTGCACCCCGAATATAGCAATTGGCGTGCGACCGTACGATTAATCCCGCGCGTGCGGCACACGTGTCTCCTAACGCCGCCATGGCGTGTATTTAAGAAAGGAGGGCCGGGATCGGGCACGCCCTTCGAGTTCTTGACCTGCTAACCGCAATTCCGCTGCTGCCGCATAGGAGGGGCCCGCCGACGTACAAAACGCTGGACGAGCACGACTCTTGACGACCATTTTACGCCCCAAGTTTTACGCTCCTTTCTTGAGTCCGGCACTCGACGCTCACTCGCCCCTTCCTTCCTTCGCCGGCCGCCCTTCAAGCTTTTCAAGACTCGACTTACGACACGTCTCAAGTCCCAAGACTCAACATACGACTCGACATGCCCGCTTACGCCAACGCCCCTATGTTTGCCATGGTGCGCCACAGTCTGCCGCGTTGCGGAAGGGTCGCTTTGCGCTTTGCTCATCGTGGCCAACAGCCCGCCTATGCTTCGACCCACGCCCGCTCCGGCTCCACCTCGTCCGACAGCCTCACCTCGCCCTCGCCCTTCGACCCGACCTCCACTTGGCCCGAATGGATGCTCGACGACCTCGACGGCGCGAGCCTGAAGCCGCTGCGCGGCACCGCCTCGTACCAGTCCCTGACCGCCGCAGCGTGCGCCGTCACCGCCCCTGCCCCTGCCTCCCGCCCAACCGCCGCCCCGCGCCGCAGACAGCAGCAACAGCAGTGCAAGCTCGCGAAGCTCGTGCTCCCGCGCCTCTCGCGTCCGTCGACGTCGGACAGCGAGTACAGCGATGCGCCGCACACGCCCGTCTCCCCGTGGGACGACGAGCCCGTGCACTTCGTGGGCCGAGACGGCGACTTCGCACTCGCGTCCCGCCGGAGGGACATTTATTACCCTGCGCCGCCAGTCGGTCTGGGCTTCCGCGAGGCTACGCCCGCACCCTTCTCGCCCTCGCCAGTCGAGGTCGTCCCACAGCTCGCTTCTCCGCCCAACCCGCACACTCAGTCGCCGCTCGATGTTCCTGTCCCCGTGGAACTCGTCTCTGCCGCGCCCCGCCGCTCGCACCGTCTGCGCCGGGTCGGCTCAAAAATTGCGCTGAAGCTGCTCGCGATGGTCCTCAACAAGCTGATTCTCTCGCTCTTTTTCAAGCTCATGATGCGCACCGGCGCGCCCGCGCAGTGCATCCCCGCGATGTACGTCCTGCTGCGCGTCGTCTCCGCCGCGCGGAAGATGCCCCGGGAGGAGCTCGTTGCCGGCGCTGCCGTGGTGCTTGCGGGCTTGGTGTGTGCGTGTGCTGGGGCGCTGGTCGTCTTGTCCGCTAACCACGGCGCGAGTGGTGTGCGTGTTCCAGTTGGTGTGAGCGGTGCGGATGTGAGTGACGCAGGGGCACTGAGGTGTTGACTACATGGCAATACCGACTCATGCTTGCGCTTTTTGCATGTATGTATTGCTATATATGTGTTGTCGTATACGAAAAAAATTAAATCGTAATTCGTTCGAAGCAGGTTGCCGACCGGGATGGTGTGCACCACTACGATACATATGCACCGCGTTTCCGCTCCTGCACGGCGACAATACTAATCCGCATCGCAGGATTTAAATATTGGCGGGTTACATTTGGTAATCCCGCCTCTTATTGGCCGATTCCACCGATTTCATTGCCTGTGTGCCAGGCGTGCGAAGTCGTCTACACGTCTGAAGCTGCAGAACTACAGACTGGGGCCTACAGAAATGCATAAATCAATTCTCACTGTTATCCATTACTTGTCTCAGTCCCCGGCCATGGCGTCGCAGCTTGCAAACCCTCTGCGCATTGCGATCATGTGAGATTCCCCAAATTTTGTGGCCGAGTCTTGTCTTGCTGAGAAGGCATTTGTACTTGCCTAGCGGTGGAGGTATTGGAGGATTATGCCTGGCGAGTACGCTGGCAAAGTTCGACACTAGTGGCCTGCATGTCAATGGTACTGATCGAGCGTGTCCGGACTCCGCAGAAATTCATAGCCTATGACATCCAGAATTACACCGTGGCCAACGTAGCTGCCTTCATCCGCGAAGCGAGCGATTCAGAGGAGGGCGCGGCATTCCCGGAGGACAGGTGCACGGTCCGCAACGTCGACCCCGACGAAATCCGCCGCAAGGCAAGTCGAAAAAAGCGCGCGCTCTCAGGCTGCGGGGGTTCTCATTGAGATTGATTGCACTGCCGGGAGTTTGAAGGCTGGGAGAGCAGCGTTGTTGCTCTGACGAATGTACACAAGTCATTCTGCCAAGCACGCGATGTGTACATGTGATGCTGTGGCAATTTGGACAGGGAATGACCAAGCTGTCGCTGGGCCATACACGTCACGCACAAGCTGCCGTTCTTCACGCACGGAGGCGTCGCGACGCATTCGCCTGAGTCGCGGCCTTCTGAACTACGACTCGGACTCGAGTAAGGCCCACGCCATGTGGCAGCGAGGAAAATGGCCCGGCCCGGGTGGCACAGGCAATTAAACGCACTTTAATTGGTGCCGAGAATGCCATTGACAGCGCTACGGGGGATGATACGGTCCCTGTGCACGCACAGTTGATGGCAGTCGGCAGTCCCCCCGCGGCTCGCTGGTGTGCGCCGTGCTAGAGGACGAGGGACGGGCGAGGCGCGCGCCGGATGTGGGACGCGGGCGAGGCATGCGCCGGCTGTGGGACGCGGGCGAGCGAGAGTGGAGAGTGGTGCAGTGAGAGGGAGGAGCGGTGAGAGTCAGCGAGGAGGTGCGTACCGCCTACCACGACGACGATGTCGACCTCGGCCTACTACTCGGGATCCTGCGACATATTTTATTGGACGAGGAAGAGGGAGAGAGAGGGAGAGGGAGACGGAGAGGGTGAGGGAGAGGGTGAGGGGGAGGGGAAAGAGAAAAGAAACCGGGTGATCCTCCCGCGCAGCCGTAGCTTTTCATGTACGCCGCTGGCGGAATGCCATATAGCGGATTGTCCCATCGCGCGCGCTCGAGACGGAATCCGACGTCCAACTATTCCAATTGGATGAATGCTCCGTTGGGTGGCAAGAATTACGTTGCTGACAGTGCTCATGAGAGAAGGACGATAAGCTGACCTGTGACCAGCGCTGCAAGTAGCAAAACAGTGGGCCGCACGGTCTTGGAACTGGCGCACACTCACCGTAGATGAATCTGCTTCGAGTCTGCCAGTGTCGGTGTCGATTTCAGCTTCAGACACAAAGAAGGATGTCAAGTACTTACAGCGTGCTCACCGGCCGCAGTCCCATACTAGATCCCCCGTTGACACCGGGTTCGCGAACGACGCGCTCGCCCAATTCGAACTCGAGGTCCTCATGAGCAGTTCTCAGCTGTAGGCTTCGCGGCCCCTAACCACATGGCAGGTGTGTTTGCACAACCAAGTCCGAGTCACGATCAGAATGCACGAGCCCGTTGAAGATTCATACTGTAATTGAACATTCCCCTAAGTTACGACGTGCAACGAGACGCCCCTGGATCATATGCAGTATGCCCGTAGGGCTCTGCGTGGCCGAGGCGCTTGATGGTCCCTGGCTTTCATTTGGGTAGCAGCAGAGCAGACTCCAGAGACAGAAACCGCCCGTAGTTGCAAGCCGCGTCGCAGTGCATCAGCGCCTGCTTTATGCTGAGTAGTCTCTGCACCCTGTTGGAATCCTTTGGCATGCAGGCGCAAGGAGACCACTGGCACAAAGCCGACACGATGAGAACGGAACCAGTGACGAGTGCAGTGGTGATCTCATATGAACTGTCGAGAACCGGGAACCGTACTGCAAGTAGGCATGCCACCGTCACGGTGTTGGGTCGAGCGGCCAGAATTTAACAGCACCGTATTAGGAAGCCTGAGACCGGATTGACTGGCACCGGCAGGCGAGTGTACGGGGAATCGACGAGCCCCGTCAGTGAGCAGCATCGCGTTAAAGAGGTGCAACCAGGGCGGATGGGTCGGTTATTGAATTCTTCAATGAAGCTGGCCCCCGAATATGCTAGTCTGTGGTCCACACTGGGTGTCCATTTTCATGGGAGCTGTCCACTGGCAAGCAGGTGTCGGCCGCGTTGGGAAGTATCATTATGGCGATGGGCGGCTAGGAGCAGCGTGCTTCCCGAAATTACTAGAGTCAGCCCAGGTACTTAGTCTTTGTCGGGACTTATGCAGACAGACACGCCCAGCGTGAGAGGGAGAGACGATGTGAAAGTGGCAGAAAGAAAGAGGGCATGTCGGCCGGAGCGTGCCGACGTCGGCGTCTGTGAGGTGTGCAGTCAGCATCATTCAGCATGTCCTCGTCGCCGTCGACGTCTTCCACTTCCACGCCCTTGACGTTGTCTTCTACGCCATCACCGTCTTCCGCGTCGTCGCCGACGGCATTCGGGCCGGGCGAGGGCGGCGTGACGACGACGACGGCGTCGACGCCCTCGCGGCCGCTCTTCTCCGACTCTGGCGGCCACACACGCGCGCCGGGGCCGCCGCCGCCGGGCTCGGGCTACGCGGCATCGCTATACCTCTTCGTCTTCCTCGCCACGCTGCTGCTGCTGCTCGCGCTCTCCGTCGGCATCCTCGTCCGCTCCTTCGTCCTCCGCCGCCGCTTCCGCCGCCGCGTCGAGGAGGCCCTCGCAGCCGGCTTCCTCGTCCCCGGCGCTGCAAATGGCGGAGCCGGCGGTGCGCGATGGCGCAATATGACTCGGCCGACGCTGCATGAGGTCGCCTTGGCGCTTGGCGACGAGAAGGCCGGCGCACGGTGGGCCGCGCTCCAGGTCCGCCCGCTTCCATTTCCAATTCACTTCGCTCGTCACTCACCCGAGCTCGCAGCCGCTCAACGCCACGCTCATCCCCGCCGCGCCGTCGGCATCCGCGGCCGAAAAGACGGCCACGCCGGCGGCGGCGGGCGACGCGCCCGGGCCGGCGTCGTCGCCCGCGCTCGCGCGGCTCTTCGGCGACTCGCGCTTCCCGCACTCGCTCGCCGCGCTGCGCAGACGACAAGAGCACGAGCAGGAGCAGGAACACGCTGACGCCGCCGCCGACGACGACGCGCCGCCGCTGCCCGCCGAGCCGCAGCTCCAGCTCGCCGTGCTGCTCGCCATGCCCGCGCGCCGCGGCGAGCCGGCCGAGCTCGCGCTGGGCATCGCGCGCGAGCGCGTGCCCGACGGCTGGCCGCCGCTTCAAGAGGACAAGACATGATGCGTGACTGCCTTGCATACTGTATGTTGTTGCTGTTCGGCCCTCGCGCTTTTGCTTTCGTTCTTGGCTCTGGCTCTTGTACGCACGTCACTAATCCATCCACGCAATGCACTGTGTCTCGACGTTACTACGGGCGGCTTACTGGTTCATTGCACTCCATGCTCGCATGCAATGTGCCCCGGAGATCTTATGTGCGGGCGGCTGTCGTGCCGGCTTCCTCTCCACAACCGGCTAGCGCTCCTCTGTCGCTTTTTCTTCGAGCTCGCAACTTTGCACCTACACCTGTGCTCATCACGACATACTCGTTCCACACTCGATACTGATGCACATCGGATTATCTGGCCCTGGCGTGCATCCATTTTTGTTCTGCCTAGCAGTGAGCTCGATCTGCCAGTCGTCATTCTGACTGTTCACTGGTTTGCGCGCCTAGTAACTTATGCATAATGCAACCGGCTACAAGATACCCTGTCTCTAGTTCAAGTTACATAAGTGCTGGCGGCATGCTTCACTCGGACCTGGCGCACGGCGCACGCAGACTTATTCCGCAGAAACGCGGGGCCGTACCCGTGTCTGTCCGCAGCAGCAGCAAGGATGCAGACGTCGTTGGCGTCGAGCGCTGTCCATCAACGGGACGTTTACCTTGGAGTGCGACCCTTCAAGTTCAGCGCCCAGCGGAGCTACTGTAAGTTACTTGTGTGTATTTTGGGGGCTCTATCGCAGATTCGCCACACTGTGCGTAAGTGTATCTGGCATTGTACTCTTGAGAATGCTAACCTTTTTCCATATAATAGGGCTAATACTAAGAGAACGATCTTCCCACGAGAGATGGCGACTTGAATGCAGACACGCAGGTCGAATGACCCGCGCAGCTTATCGGCCTGTGACCTTCTCTCACTGTCAGCACGGGCGCGACGGTCTAAAGGACCCATCCATTCAATTGGACGTCGGGTCCTGTTTTGTCACGGTGCGGGCGCGACATCCCGCCCGGCGCACGTATGTATATCTAAGGCCGGGCTCTCTATCGGGAGGATCCCCCGGTTGCTCCTTCCCCTCTCCCTCTTCTTCTCCCTCTTGCTCTCCCAACGGTCAAGGACAATATGTCGCTGGAGCCAGAGGCTGAGTTCGACATCGTCGTCGTGGGCGGTTAGTATGCCCCCTTTCTGTTCGCGCTCTGCGTCTGCTCCTCCGAGTCGCTGACCCTCTCCCCCCTCTCACCGCGCCACCTCAACTCTCCTCCCTCCCACCCACAGCCGGCGCAGCGGGCAGCGTGCTCACCGCGCGCCTCGCGGCCGCCGCCCCCGCGCTCCGCATCCTCGTCCTCGAGCACGGCCCGCACACGCTCTCCGACGCCGACGTCACGACGCCCGCAGCCTACACGCGCAACCTGCTCCCGCGCATGCCGCGCACGCGCTACTTCGCCAGCGAGCCGAGCGCCGCGCTCGGCGGGCGGGCGACGGTCGTCCACGCGGGCGGGTGTGTCGGCGGGGGGACCGCGATCAACTGTGAGTCTAACCGTGACGCTTTCTTTCTGGACAGCGCGTGGGGAATTGATTGACTGCTGGTAGTTATGATGTACACGCGCCCCGCGGCGAGCGACTACGACGACTGGGAGCGGAGGCACGGGAATCCCGGCTGGGGCTTCGCGTCGCTCCTCCCGCTGTTCCAGAAGGTATGTCGTTCACCCCTTTCCCCGCCTTCCCTTCTCATCATCTCACCCCGTGTCACATCGTCGCATTACAGCTGGAAACATACGAAATCGACACCGAAGAGGGCAAGAAGAGCGAGACGCACGGGTACGACGGGCCCATGCGCGTCTCGCGTGGGGGTGCGTTACGGTCCCGCTTTCATGATCAGTGACAGACGCCGCCGCGGCTCTGAGTGAGACTGACGGGAAAATCTGCAGGCCAGACGTCCGAGATGAGCAGGCAGTGGCTCGCGAGCGCGCTCGCGTGGGACACGGCGCGCGCCCGCGCGGAGGATATCAACGACTTCAGGACTGCCGATGCGTATGGCGTGCGTCCTCCCTTCCCTCCACCCCATCCGTCTTTGCTCTCCCACGCTGACGTGACGTGTTTTTTGGTGTGTAGCCATGGCAGAAGTGCGTGCATTTACGGTGTGGCGCCGGGCGGCCATGGTGTGCTGATTCGCGGACTTGAACTATGACTGGAAGGTGGATCAGCAGCGACGGCGTGCGGCAGGACGCCGGACACGCCTTCCTGTACCCCGCGGTGCGGGCGCCGGGGAGCAACGTCACGCTGCGCGTGCTGTGCCCCGTCAACCGGGTCGTCTTCGAGTGCGTCGAGGTCTCATCCCCGCCACACACCTTCCATGAAATGAGCTGACCTGCGCACCGACACTGACAGAGGCAGCCGAGCGGTCGGCGTGGAGTACCTCGACAGCGCCGCGCCGAACGCGCCGACCGTGCGGATCGCCAGGGCGCGCAGGATGGTCGTCCTCGCCGCCGGACCATTCGGTCTGTGCCCTCCCCCATTCCAGGCTGCACTCCGAACTTGAACTTAACATGGGCCCGTCTGCACAATATACAGGCAGCCCGATGATCCTCGAGCGCAGCGGGATCGGCTCGCCCGAGATCCTCGGCGCGGCGGGCATCAAGAGTCGTGTGGTGCTCAATGGCGTTGGGGAGAATTACCAAGGTGCGCGTTTTGCTGGCGTGAAAAGGACGCTGTGATACGATGACTGCTGTACTCGATGATGCAGACCATAACATCATGGCCGCGATGTACAACATCGAGAATGGCGCGATGCACGGGCGCGATGCGTACTTGCGCGGGGATCCCAAGGTACTCTACCGTGACACTCCGGCGCTGAGGCGTCTCCTGCGAGGATTAAGGCTGATGTGTGTGCCCATAGGTGATGGAGGCTGCTCTGGAAGAGTACAAGGATGGCACGGGGATCCTCAGTACCAAGTGCGTTGCGCCGCCGTTGTCCCTAGTGGATCAGACACCTACTGATCTACTAAACGGCGCAGTGGCCTTGACGTCGGCGCGAAGCTGCGCCCTACACCAGAAGGCATCAAGCAGCTTGGCGAGGCGTTCGGCAAGGAGTGGCATTACTTTGAGAATGCGCCCGACAAGGCCGCTATCGAGCTGACTGCCATTTCAGGGTACGTCCCATGTTATCAGTCAACCTTGTTGGATATTGATCGGATTTTCCCTCACCCGCAGGAGCCTGGTACCAGGCGTTCCGGACGGTGACTATCTCACCAGCGCGGCGTTCACTGTGAGTCGTAGTCTCCAAAATCGAGTGATACAAGAGCGTGCGAGCTCATCGAAGACGCCTGTTGCATAGATGTATCCCGCAGCGCGCGGCTCGGTCCACGTACGCTCCGCCGACCCAGCCGACCCTCCGCGTTTCGTCCCCGGCTACCTGGAGAAGTGCGTCCGAGTCCGCCGTAAAGCACAACCGTGACACCGACTGATGCATCCTCACTACCACCTAGCCAAGCGGACGTCGCGCTCCTTATGTGGCAATACAAAGTGTCGCGCGAGATCGTGCGCCGCATGCCGTGCTACCGCGGCGAGCTCGTCCCCGCGCATCCTGCGTTCGCGCCCGGCAGCGCCGCGGCGTGTTCGGGGAGCGCGATGCCTGTGCCCGTTGATGAGCCGGATATTGTGTACAGTGCGGCGGACGACGCGGCGCTAGAGATGTGGGTGCGGCAGACAGGTTCGTAGCCACAACCGCTTTGGAGCTACGGGTCACTGGTCGATGGTGCTGACTACCGACTTGGCAGTGGCTACGACGTGGCACTCTGTAAGTACTGTAGAGCACAAGAGTGACTGAATTTGGGCTAAACTTTGGGGTAGATGGGCACTTGCGCGATGAAACCCCGCGAGCAGGCCGGCGTCGTCGACCCGCGTCTCAATGTGTACGACGTTGAGGGTCTCAAGGTTGCGGGTAAGTAGGCTCAAACATATGGCATGATGATTGAACTATGTCTCACACGCTCCCTCGTCAGATCTCTCCATTGCACCGGCGAACGTGAGCGCCGTAAGTCGTCTCACCTATCAGCATACACCGAAGCGTGAAGCTGATGTAGAATACCGCGTCAACCGCTCTGGTGATTGGCGAGAAAGCGGCCATACTCATTGGAGAAGATTTGGGAATCAGGAATGTCTGAGCTTGCCACACAAATCCCGAGCTCGGGCGATTTGTGGCATGGGATTCGATCTCAGATCCTCAAAGCTTCATGTATGTGCTACTTGCGCAATTTAGAGAGCTCCCAACTACGTTGGCTCCGCGTTGGCTCTAGGGAGTCCATGCAACACCGTGACCTCGACGAAGCTTAAAACTCCGAATTGCACTGCCACAGTCCCTTCTCGTCCTTCCGACCACCTTCCTCCAACGGGGCCATGCACTGATTATGGACGCTCTGACTCTAAAGTCGTGGGCATTTCGTTCGCAGATCCCGGCGGGATATGGGGCCGGGTCGGTGCTCGACTGTGGCGCCAGGCTTGTCACACTGCCTTGGTTTTCGCCTGGCGACGGGCTGGTGTTGATGTCCTCGTATATATATGCTTTACAATCCTTTGATGTACGCCATCTATCCTCAGACATCCCGTAGTACGAAGAGGGCATGCTGAATAAAATATACTGTATATTCATTCTTTCGCTACACCCAAACGGTAACGCTGCTACAGTACTACAGCAAGATGAGGATTAGGCAGCCTCGGAGGAATAGTAAAGTACAGTCGCGGCGCGGCGCGGAAAACTCAGTGTCCCAACCGCTTCTAAATTCTGTTCTAGTAGTCCGATTTCATCTCAGTAATCGAGCAGACTATGCACGCTCAGTGCCAAGCGACACGGCCGAGTGCTTGAATGGAGACCACGCCTGAGGTCGCTCGACAATAGTCGGTGCGGGCGAGGATTCGGTGGGAGATTCCTGACCGAGCTCCGTGCGGTCAGCGTTGAACACCAGACGACCGGGGTGGAAGATGTTCAGCGTGAACATGGCGACGGTGATCGGCATCCCGTCCAACACGTCTAGCCATGCAAATCAGTCAAAGGATCATAGCGATAAATGGGTGTAGACGCACTGAAGAGCACCTCGGTGCCAATAATCTTTCCCGTCCAACCGTCCTGGAGCTCGATTGTACGGTAAACGGTGCGGACGACGAGGAATATGGTGCTGATACCCAACCCGAGCACCATCAAGCGCAACTTGTTGTCCAGTCTCACCGGGCGTGCATGCTCACCCGCCCGGAGCGGCTTATTGAGCTTGTAACGGATGATGAACTCCGCGGCGAGCGTCACGTAGACGATGATAGCCACTACAACGCGTGTGAGAAAAATGACAAAAAGATGCGTAAGAAACGAGAACGAACCAAACTGAACGATGATGCCACCCAGCATGACCTTTGCTCCCTTGTTGGCGCCCTCAAGCGTGTCCGCCGCTGAGGCTTGTGCGCCGCCGATAGCTTGCACGACGAGCGCGGCTGTGTCAGCGAGAAGAAAGACGATCGAATCTGTAATCATTAGTCTCCGCTCTCAGCACGACAGCCACTAGGGTACTCACACATCTTCGGGCTGAGTCGGCTGAACTGCGGCCCGATGAGACGAATGACGCGTCCGAGGATGATGAAATTGGATGCAACCAAGAAGGTCGGCGCAGTGCTTTATTGGCCGGAAGAGTTAGCCAGCACAAAGAGCACGCCAGCATCCGCACTCACATTGTCGATGTGATTCTGAGACAAGGATGAGAGTTTTAAATAAGGGGCAGGCAAGAACGCACTGTATGAGGAACGGGGTTTGGGCAGCAGCGTCCATGCTGGACCAAAGTCTTGCTGACCAGCCGAGCGTCTCGCCCACACCGCAAATGACGGCCGTGGCGAGCAGCCACCAGAGTCTGTATTTCACGGTCTGAGCGACGTGGATTACTGCGCAACAGCGATGAGCTTGGCATATGTGAATGTGAGTGAGCGTACTTGTGGACAACCCGAACAATGCTACAAAGATGGCGCAGACATATTCGGTCGGGATGTAGTGATAAGGTGAGACTTGCTCTGGAAGCGGAGCTGTATATCCGATACAGTCATAAAGCTCCAACCAATTACATTACCATTACGCCCAAAGATAATATAATGGGAATAAGTAATGTAATAGGTTGTAATACATTATAATTAATTATATCTCGCATGTGGCACATGTACCTAGAGTACAGGGAGGGGGGTCAGTATCAACTGCTTGCAAACTTACTAGATGTTCACCAGTGTAATCATCAACACTACATGAGATGCATGGGGTGGCATATTGGCCGAAAATTGGTTTTGCAGAGGCTGAACACACTCCGGAGGCAGTTGGTGCAGATCAATCAATAATCACTGAAGCAAAGGAGCCTTGGTAGATGCTCTCACCATGGTCTCAGGTGTCCAATCAGAAAATATGAGAGTCCCACACCTACCATCACTGAGAAATATTCCCTCTCATCACTCACCAGCCTGATATCTCGCATTATAAGGCTTATAGGTGATATAATGCATTACAACCCGTTACAGGGAAATTACAGGGCCACGTAAAATAATTGTAATAGGTAATGTAATATAATCAGATTAAATGGGTAATTAATGTATTTAGTTGGAGCTTTATACAGTCAGCGAAGGGTCGAAGTATGCTTGCTGGATGGACACACCCATGATGATTGGGAGAAGAAAGTTTCTGGTGGTAGGGTACGAGAAAAGGAGACGTGGGATGCGTGTTGGGGGCAAGGACTGCTGCAAACGCGCAGAGTTCCCTTATATACGCTGTGGCTATCCTGTGCGTTGGATCTTCCATCGCGCTGCGGCGCTATACTGGCACAGTCGAGCGCGTAGTTACTCCATGGCCCGTTGTCTGCACCTAGGAGCCGTCCACGGCCCCGATCAGGACAGTGTTGCATCGTACCGATTCCTAGGGTTGGCTTGCAATTTTCAGCGGCGTTAGTCAAAAAAGAGCCCGCGGTCGCGGGTTGGCGTATAGAGTAAGGAAGCGTCCTGGGTAATCTGTGATCGCGAAAATGTGCCTGGAATAGAGGATATGCACGCGATTCCGCCACGGGTGAATTGCGCAGCGCGATCACTCAGGGCTGTGCTGCACCGTCTCTCTTATCCCGGACATTAAGTAAATTCGGGAACTCTTCAGCCACAGGAGCCAGAGATGGGCCATGGCTGCTGCTCCTCCGTGGACTGGGGACCGTCTTATCTTGGATTTTACTAATATACATTGTTTGGTAGAACGGAACATATACCGCAGCCGGGGAGGAGATCTCTCTAATTCCATGGACCTACAGCTCGCCAAGCCGGACCTCAACCTTCATATCTCCGAGAGCCAGAAGGTATCTTCTGACACCATCCGCAACGGATTTCCAGTGCTCACGGGTGTCCGGTGAGCGCAGCTGGGAGGAATTCAAACGAATCGAGATGTTGATGGTTTCCAGAAGTGGGCAAAACAAGTGCAAGGCTTGGACATGCGGAAGGTGCTCTCCGATTTCAGCGCCAGACGCGGGCTGCCAATCGAGCGAGAGGACGCGAAGCGACGGTAACGCTGATGAACCGGAAGATACGAACGCTTCCAATCCGCCCAGGGGCAGTTTAATCCAGCGCAATTCGCGAAAACACCAGCCATGATCGGCGAGGATACGGCCTGTCTTGACAGGAGCGCTAGCACCGTCTCCGTGCGCGAGCACGAGTGTCACCTTGCCGGACTGCAACGTGGTGAAGTTTTTGAAAGTCTCCGCGAGGACGAATTCCTTTGCGCCGCGCAACACAGGGCTGAGGTCTGAACATGCGCGCAGATCCATCGAAAGACATACAATAGTCTTTTCCGCGTCTGCGACCCACGCCGTGAAGAGGGGGAGCAGATTGCAGTAGCGGTCACGCGTGTGGAGGCTCAACTCGGTGAGAGTGCGTGGCGCAGAACATCGGGGAAGATTGTCGATTGAGATGCATGAAATTTCCATGAGGTTCAGAGATTCCAGGCGGGGGAGCAAGGTGAAAAGCACAGAAAGTGTTGCTCGATACTCCGGTCCGAATGGTATGGTGGCAGTGAAGCGAGTGACAGTTGAAAGTGCCGGGCAACGCTGGGGAAGGGAGAATTCATTTAGGTGCAGCGAGCGAAGTCTACCCGCCTTTCCCCCCAGGAAGTTCGGGTCCAATTCAGTCACGTTACTGCGGTAAACACAGCTCACGTCCTCCAAGAGCGGCGCGGGCTTCATGAAGCACGACGAAGTAAGACGGCCCATCCACGAAATTGTTCGCATGCGATGCATGTGCCGCTCGACTAACCGTTCGATAGCGCGGTCTTGAATGAACGGAAATGCCCCGCAGCATTTGATGTCAACAGGAAGATCACCGGAGCGTGAAAGAGCCATGTCCAGAAGACTTGCTGCTTTGGAGCTGGAAGTGTATATGGAGATACTCGACCAGAGTGCAGGAAACGCCAGAGCAGCTGCACGCCACGCCCTCGACACGTGCGATGCTCTGACTCGGTCCTCGAACGGCAGGAACGAAATGCACGACGTCAGGACCTCAGGAGGAAGGCGGCACGTGACGTTATCCGCATTCCAGTCGCAGAGCAGGTCGCACAGTATGTGCAACGCGCTGCCTATGATCTGATGGAAAACCGCGTTGACCTCGACAGCACTAGAAAGCGCGAACATGAAGCCCTGCATCGTCCAGTAATGCATGTAGACTTACTCTTTCGTATGGCCAACCAACGTTTTGAACCTCCTTTGGAGCACGGGTGCGAGGTCATCGTGGTCGGGAGTCAAGAGCATCATTGCTGTTTTTTGTTTACACGCCTCGTGCACGGCCATCCGTCGGGCGCGCCTCCGTGCACCGCCACTATGACCTTCGCGGTATGATGCGAAGTGCCACAGGAACAATGAAACGCGACCAAAATGCAATACGAAATTATGAGTTATCTCATGCTGGATGCTGCGATAATTTGACGAGGTGCGAGCAATCCCCTGACCTCTCAATCGCGTCATTATCTTCCGAGTTTGCTACCTCGCCTTCTTTTCGGCACATTCAGGGTCAATACTGCCTCATTCGCGGCAAGGACGCCTCCATTGAACGTAGAAAATAACCAATGCATAGTCATTGAGCCGGGATAACGGTGCACATAATGCTAATGGCGCATCATATGCATCGTAGACGGCCCGCAGAAGTAGTAACGGCGGCACAGCCAAGGAGAAGAATAGAAACTACCCAGTCGGACGATTATGGGCAATCAGATCGACATCTGCGAATCAAAGGCGGGACAAGCATGCGGCGCAAACAGGCTGTCGCAGTCAGCTGAACAGCTCCCTGTCCTTGCGAATGTCACGTACTGCAACAGCTTCAGCCCCAAGAATCGCAGCAAAGCAAGCGATGTCGGCAATTGGATCTATGGAGATAACGGCGAATAAGCTGGCGGATCCCCTATAAATGAGAAACCACGTACTGGCGCCAAGCTCAGCCGCCGCCGCCGCGCACGCTGCAAATTCCCCGGCGTAGGATGCGACGCATTCTGCAATGGTATGAAACGTTGAGAATGCGGCGGTAATTATACTTTTAAGTAAACTCACGGAAAGCATTGCACTTGGCAGAAATGGTGACAATCATCTCGCCAGGAGGCTTGCCTCCGGCGGGAATGGTCGTCGCCGCAGTCGCAGTGGAGACGAGCAGAAGAGCGGAAAGTGCGAAGAGCTTCATGGTTTCCTGAGGTTGTTTCTGGCCTGAGGAAGGTCGCCAGAGCCGCCTTTTATGCGTTTCAAAATCATGGACAGGCACGAACAGCGGTTCCAACAAGATCTATCCAGTTTGTCTGCCAGATAGAACTGATGAGGCTTTCTCGCTGGTTGCTTTGCAACTTGAATAGTGCGACGGACCAGGCTCTCACGAGCTCCACTATTCGAGTGGCCACAGTGCGCAGGTGATGTTCCTGCAACACCACCGTGGCAGTTGGATTGATTGCCAGACGGTCAATGGTGGACGGAATGCCGCCTTCGGCAACCCGGGTCAGTCATTCGCGCGTCGTGGCCAGACAGAATTCATCATGAGCTATTCTTATAACATTCTCTGCAGCCTTGGTTATCCGTCCGTGAAAGCACTCAGACTTGAGGTGACAGTGACGGCGGAGGGGGGTTGGCAGTGTGAATGAAGAGTGCGATGGCAGTTGTGATTCGCCCGCTTTCTGAGCTCTAGACGAGAGGGTGGCTAGACCTGGCGCTGGAGGGAGCAAAAGCAACGAGCGCATATTCTTGCCGGATAGCCTGAATCTGTCATTGAAGCGAGGCTCCTGCACGCAAAATTCATCGGAGAGCTTGGCCAGATGGATGTGTCCATGCTTCAGCGCCGTCTAATCCTCGAGCTGAGCTGTGGCTGCTCCCACGAAGGACTAGGCTGCACGGCTACTTCAGCGCCGTTCGCGTAGCTTCACAGCATCTTCGACGTACCCCATCGTGCCAAAACATTGTTCCGCCATGCGAAAGACGCGCAATGTCGTGCCAGAGTGCACGAGGAGCGATGCAGTCAGTCCTAGTCGGCCGCAGAAATGGTCCTCGCTGGGTAGTGAGCAGGGCTGCGTGACTGCGTAATAATAAATCTGAGGCTTATGGGTGAGAGTTCAGATTTCGCAGAGGCATGTGTCATATCGAGAGCAGTTGAGCTGCGAGCGAATTTAATACCAATGGAGGTTGTCATTATGCGTATTCGGACCCATTGTTCTTGCTCGACGTCGGGCTAAGCGTTGCGCTGAGGTGCATGGACGTCATGCGAGCGCGAAGCGGTGTCGTTTGTGCGGCGGGGAGGTAGGGTCTGCTTCTTGGTCGGTTTGGGGAAGCTCGAGGGCGGTAAGGGCATGTTGAGCACGTTGCCGTTCTTCGCGAATATAGGCGCAGAAATGGGATAGAGATTAAATCCGCCATCGTCGTCGTCGTCGTCGTCGTCGCTGCTGCGCCCTGGTTCAGAAACCGGATGCAGCACACCAGAATACGGGCAGCGTCTTTGAGCCCATGAGCGAGGCTCGCTGGGTAGTAGGTGCAGATGTGTCCGGCGGCGTCTCGACAAGGATGGCGCGGAAACCGTGCATAGTCGATTTGCCAGGCGTCCTTGCCAGGCTGCGAGAAGCGATATTGTAGGGACGACGACGGACTCAAACCAAATGCATACAAAGCAGCGGGTGCAGGTGGGTTTCGCCGGGGAGGGGGGGGGGGGCGCAGTTGTTGTCGAGCAACAGGTGGGCACGCGACGAGACCGTGGACGCGTCCGGTGGGCAGTGTGTCGAGGGACGCTCGCGTGCGATGTACAATCAGGAAAGAACGGGGAAACGCGGTCAATATAAGCCAATAATTCACCACTTTCGACGCCTTGACAGTACGGGGGATATTCGGATAGCTACATGAGCATGGTCCAGAGATTAGAGAACTCGTGAAACGACCGGCGCGTGTTGACCCCTCGAGCTACTCCGGAGCAAATCGCGTCGACGAGCAGCACACAAAGCACATTAAATGCAGAAGCAATATGTTCACAGATTTCCACAAGGCCTTGTGCCGCGGGGCTCGACACTGCCAGTGCATTCTCAGACCGGCCACGTATATCGAAGACATGCGCCTAAAACAAATTGGATGAAGGCGCCAGGACTGCAGGAGATTGTGTCACGCGCGTATTCCGTAACATCCTGATTGTCAACTGAGTGGAGGAGATGGGAGGAGAGCCAGACGAAAGAGAGTGCAAACAAGTGCAAAGCTTGAAAATTTTCGCCTTTCGCCGTCACCGTTCGACACACAATCGACAGGCTCGTACCCTTCGCACGCCTTTGGAATACATGCGGTCCTATTTGCGACGTGGAGGATCCATCCTAGATGGAGTTGTGGAGTGTATTTTCCGCGTGGACAGGCGGCACGGCGGCGAGGCTGAGCGAGCTCTGGCTTTCTTTTCTGCTCCTGGCTTGGGCGCCGCTTCGACGCCATAGACGGACATGGCGGCTCTCTAACTGCTCTAGACAATGGCGGGGGTGATGTTCTCTCCCGAGCAACGTTTTCCGAGGCTCGTGCGCAATTTCTCGCACCCATACCTGGACGAACAGCATAATCAACCTGGGGCTCATAAGTCTCGCATGAGCGTTCAACTCGTGGATAGCTTCCATTGCGTGGCGTGCTTACTCAAACAGACTTTCAGTGGCTCTATAGGGCTCATGCTGTTGCGTTGTCAAGTTCGCCGCTGCTCTGGACCTCCTATTTTGTCTTGGCACCTTGGAGACGCACGGCATCCAGCTGCTGACTGCGTCCTGGACGTCTCTCGGCACTGGCCTTGCCCTGTACATACCCGCATCTCGTGCGCAGCGTCAATATGCGCGTCTTGGCAGACTCGGAGAGTCGGTGCCTGTGGAATTATCGCGGCAAGTCGATTGTTTCTGACGCAGCGTTCAAGCTATATCGGGTCCCAGGCTTGCTTGTGTGCAGCTTCAACGCAGACTCACGCGCGTGCAGCGTCCGACGAGGTCCTCGCTCACATAAGCAGCTCACCGGGGCGTGCGAACCAGACTCCACCATCACTGTGTCTTTCGAAGAACCTCCAAACGGAGCCTCTTTCCCTCGCTATAAGTATAGATCACGACACTTGACGACGAAAGGGCTTTAGCGGCGGATCGGCGCGGGAACTTCTTCAGGCGTAGAATTCCCTCTGCGGTTGTGAACTGAGGCCCAATTTCGCGCTGCGGACAGTTCTACGACGGTCATCACTGGCAGCGAAGTGGACTAGAGACATAAGCCGGACGAGGCACTACTTTCCGAGTCTTCGCAGGCGGCGGCTTGGGGGGCGTTTTATTGACGGGGTACGCGGGGCTTTACGGGACCAGCGGCATTCGTCCGTTTACGCGGAATGCTGCTGACCGCGTGTTTCCAAAGGGAGAAATGGTCGGGCGGCTTGGTGCGCATAGCTGCGTTTCTCTCCTTAGGAATCGCAGCTCTATTTGGCACCCAGAACGCTGCACGCGTATAATTCACAAATAGCAATCAAGTCCCAGATAAACACAACATGTCCGATTTCCTACATTTGCCATCCCGTCCCTCCTATACTCTGAGGAATAGCCCGGAAAGCGCTAGAACTGGTGAGATTTCGCAGCGCTTCAAGGACTCGTTAATACTCCGCATGTTCGTTGTCAGCGAATACAATGACATGACTTGGGACTGTCAGAGTGGGTCGATTGTCGACAGGGTGATGGGCAGCTGGGCCGCGGCGCGGAGGTTGGTGATAACGCGGCAAGCAAACGATGTGTACAAAATGCGTTCAGTGCTACGTTTGGCGCCTCAGCCTGCAGACAATTCTAAGAGAGAGATCTTACCCGTAAAGCAGGATGCGATAATGGACCTTCGACGGAAGACCAAGTCGTGAGTTCGCGTTGACAATTTGTTACCACGACGTACGGGAACGGTGAGCGTAACTACGAGGTTTGCGAGTGCGAAGACTGCGAAGCTCTCAGCTGAGGTGCAACGGTCGGGGAAGACGTACTGAGCATTAAAGTGAAGTATGTGAAGGCTACGGGGAGAATCAATACACCTGTCGCCCGGGGTGGAAGGAGAAACCGTACCATCGCGATAAAGAGAAGGGATTAGCTTCTGAGATACACAAACGAGTGCGGATAAACATGAAATGAGGGAACATGGAGAGCTATCCCGCTTATACTTGATCAAAGTCAGGCATATCAGGGCTGCATGCATCAGAAATTGTACGTAGCCCGGGAAGATGCTTACCGATGTCATTTCCGCAGAATAAAATCCATCCCATGTATATAAGATCATAAGGAGCCAGAATCGCGCAGCCTCTGAGGTGAGGAGAGTACGTGCTACTTGCAATGACTGAAATAAATCAGCATGTTGAAGGTCTTCTTTGGATGCCAGAGAAGCCGCGTACATTTGGTGCCTGCGGCCCATTTCACGCTCACATACACTGATAGTACGACGGATACTGCACCGGCCACCGCGAACGGATAGATTATGCGGCGACAGCCGTTCCATATGGCCCATGTCCTCAGGACAATAATGCCTGAGGTGCGGGAGTGAGGGGCGAGATATCGATGATAGTTGAATAACCTGACTTTGTCCCAGAAGCATTCCGACAACAATTGAAACTATAGGAGCGTCAAGGTCCGTGATATCGGCTGTGATGGAGCACTGTGCATACTGACAGCACGCGTATCCGGATAGAATTCGGCACTGTTGGTCACTGATGTCCGCAAAGAAGACTTGGGGGAAGTATGAGTGACATGGAACAGGGCTAGAAGCTGCACTTACAGATCATCTCCAAGAAGATCTCAGGAATCGCTGTGTACCTGGCTGCCGTGTACAGAAAGACGGCCGGCCCTCGCGGAGATGACCACACGAGCTCCACCTCGTCACCGATGGTGATGAAAAATTCGTATACCTATTCCAAAGCGATTTTGAGCAAAATCGTCGCAGCTTATCTCAGTGACGTACGAAGAGCGCAGTATTGCACGCTGCAACTAAATTAGCGCCGGGAGGTACGATGTGCGCGCACGCACTAAATATAATCTATAGTGAATCAGCTAGGAACTAGGAGAACCAGCCCTTTTGAACGGACCTTATAAAGGTGCGCACTTTCCAAGGCTGCTCTGACGGGCTCAAAAGCTTCCATGAGAGGGAGAAGCTGGGAGGCTCCATGAGCTGTGAGAATTCATATGTACGCAAACTTGAGCGTACCGGCGACAGGAAAGCAGCGGAGCGCGTGTCATAACTCGTGTTGCGGAGAGCCACCCGCGTCTGACAGCCTCTGATACATCCTAAATCAGTCCTCTGAATGCACCGAGTTGTACGGCTGCGAAAGGCTAACCATTTCCATTGCCATAATCCAAATTCCGGAAAGGTTGGATTATCCATGTCGACAGCAACCTCGCAATGCTTACATCCCAGTCAAAGCTATAAGCACTCTGACGTTGACAGCGAGGTCTTTGAAGCGGTCATTACATGCCGGCGAGTCCCTCCCTCCGGGATCGACGTTGATACGCTGATTTGAGGGGAGGTAGCACAAACCCCGGACTTGGAACTACTTATTCGCCCGAGATGCCCACTGTTGCTTCTTCCGATGTAACGAAGACGTCGATATCAAGCGCAATTGCACCATAAAATGAGTACGCGACTCACAGGAGGTAAAGTATGGCGGTACCCAAGTACCAGCGCTACGGTCCCGCCCCGCCGTGCAGACCCGAGTGTAACCCCGCCCTGACTCTCGTGCTAGACCAATCAAAGAACAATGTAATACTATCTTGAATCTCATGTACTTCATTTAAACATCTTCTTGTGTACAATAAAAAGTCGAGAATTACGAGACTCGAACCCCCTGCCGTCGAGGACTTTGCATGAAGTTATGCCACTGAGCCAAGTTACCGCCGGCTACTGACCTGCGGCACTTGGCCCAGTTCCATGGCGGACAACGCGCCGCACCGACTTCACGGGTCCCGACGTCACGTGAGCCGGCTGCTTACTAATCAATATGCAATCCCGCTCGAATCGGACTCCAGCGCGACGGTGCCGCGCTGGAATGACTCGGGATACCTTGGGACGCTTAGTAATACACTATATGCGCTTAGTAATCAGTTGTAGCCAGGAGTATAAAAACTGGCTTCTTGAATGTACATAATCCTCAGTCTTTCTCAATAGGGATTTCAGTCTCATTCACTTCTGAGTGACCTCAAATCTCAAGGAAGCTCTAGTCTAAAGGCCTCAGCCATCGGTAAGTTGAGAATTAAATGAGTTCTTTGTTCTCCACTTCGCCCATGGCCAGTTCGGCCTTACATTTTTTGAATGAAGAAATCCTTTATTAAACAATTCTAACCTATTTCGTATCTATGCGCGCGTATCTAACGTCTCCGGCAGACTCACCAACCTGAACCTTCTTGAAATCCAATCTCATCTCTCTCAACCCTTTATCCCCAATCCCCTCATCCTGTAAATCCAATAAATCAGTGATGGTGCGCACCCGAACTGGAAAGAAATCACATGCAAGTGAGGAAGACTTGCCTGTCCCCGGGTCGCTCCCGGGAGGATCTACCCCGAGAGTGCGCAATCCGCGCGTGCAGGAGCTGCGCGACGCGATTCGGTTTCTTTCGCCGAAGAAACCGGGTACGAACATTTTCGACATGCTCGACGTGGAAGTCGAGCGGCGCCGCTCCTGGGAAGGTCTCAGTTCTCCGCTCAAACCAACGGAGGAAGTAGTATACGAAGGGGACGGTACTTTAGAACACGGGTACCAGCTTCCCCCTGTCGACGAAACTCCCGAGCCTCGCTACATATCGCGCGAAGATCGCGCGCGCGATCGTCGCGCCAAGCCCGTGGAGTTCGACGCCAGTGTACGGAACTTCGAGTTCAACCTAGGCGATAAGTCAGCGGAATCGGCGGCGGACACGACATTTATCACCGCTGATCCAGAGGCTGAGGACCCAGACTCGGACGGCGATGCGATCATGCTCGCCGCCCCTGGGCCTGTATTCGCGCCGCAGCCGTCACTGGCTGTCGCGCGCCGTGAGCCGTTCGGTCCCGTAGTAAAGTTCGGAGAATCTGCGGGAGCAGGTAGTCAGAGTCCCGAACCCGAATGGCACATTGTGAAAGATGGTACTTACATCGATATGGACGATTTTATTCCTGCAACCAAGAACCTGGCAAAGAAGTCAATATTTCGAGTAAAGTTGCCCGCAATGTTTACAGGTCCCACTTACTATCCGAGCTGGTTTATGCACTATACGAGTGCGGACGACGCGATCAAGTTCGAACCATGGTCGTCGAAAGCGATCGTATCCGCGCCTGAATCGCGGCTGATCAGATCAGCGGACGACGACCGCGAGGAGGGTCCGAGTGCCCGGCCATCGTCTCGAATGAGCGCAACAGCGACGCTAGTCGAGGTTGACTCGCCGGGCAGCAGCGACAGCGACTCACCGTCTGAGCCGTCCTCGCTGCCCGACCCAGGCGACGGTTTCGCGCTGGGTAGCCGGACCCCTGCACCGAGTCGGGCGGCGACTCCCAGCGAACCACCTGACTCGGCAATGGAACGCATGGGCGCGGGGAGGGAGTTCGAGCCTCCCCGAAATGCATACCACACAGTTTTGTATCAAGTCTGCGAAGACGTTCTACATCAATACGATGACGAAGGACCAGATGCTGCGATCTCGTACCTGTGCGTGCTGTTTCCGGACAACAATATCGCCCTGAATAGGCAATGGCTTAATTATCTGCTGGATATGCGCTCCACGGGGAAAAGGATCAACTTACTCGTGATATCCGACTTCGCGGATGGCATTTGGCCCAAGGGTCTCTACGATCCGTCAGCTTCATTCCGCAGTCCGTTTGCTGAACACGACGAACCTGTGAAGAGGCCGCTGGACCCGGTCGGTACTGGACGGCCGGGAAAAGGCAAAGGCGTGGATCCGCGGGAGAGACCCACCGCGACATCCACGCCCAAGTCGGTGAGGTTCTCTTTTGAAGCAAGTGACGCGGACGCGGGGCACTTCTCTCCTCGCGTGGAGACCGTCGTCGACGAGGAACCGATGCGATGGGGAGACGCGCTCCCCGCCGATCACCCATCCGTGATGGAGCCGCGGTCGATGGACAGCGCGCGCGAGTCGCTATCTGTCCCCGTGACTCCTGCGCCACTCGACTCAGCCGCGCCCCTGCGGGGCCAAGAAGCATCAGCACGCGGTGTGGAAAGAACTCGACGACTCACCGAGTCGAGGCCGGTCGACGAACCAAGACGGTCAGAGTTCGTGCTAAGGACTGCTTCGTCGACTCCACGCTCCAAAGCAGCCCCACCTGGAGGATATTACTCGGAGGCTGGGGGAGTATCGCGGGGAGCCAGTGCTGTACTGCAGAAAAATCTTGGGCCGACGTTCGGGTCGAGCGAATCGACGAATGATGAAGACAAGTCCTTTTATCCAGTTAGCAATTTAATGAAACAGCGGCGGAAGGAGAAAGTAAAAAAACCCAGGAAAATTAAGAAAACATCTTCCCAATCGATTGCAGGGCAGATCGCAACGGACGCGCGAATCGACCTGCTCGAGCAGGGATTCGTCCCTGATACTTCCCATCTGCCGGCAGGCGCGCCTGCGACTCCGGCTGGCGCGCGGGAAGTGCGTCAGCAAGGGAGCGAGCCACCAAAGCCCCCTGCGGGACCGCAGGGTGGCAGCGGAGGCGCTCCACCTCCTCCTCCGCCTCGGGATGAAAGCGGATGGTACGGAGGTGGTGATGACGCGGGCTACGAGCCAGGAGACGATGGGAGTGACAGCGGGAACGAAGGAGGAGGAGGAGGACCGCCGGGTGGTGGGACTCCTCGCGGTGGAAGTGGAGGGCCGCCCGGCGGCGGACCTCCAGGTGGAAATGGAGGCGGAGGACCAGGAGGCTCACCTGACGCGAGTGGGGACGATCGTCCCCCGTGGTTTGGATGGCCAGGTGGTCCTGCGCCACCCGCGGGACCGCCGGCTCCTCCGCCGAGCAGCAGCTCGAGCAGCTCGAGCTCTAGCTCGTCGTCAGAATCTTCTGATGATGAATTGCGCGCGCGACGTAAGCTCGCAGCCCAAATGAAGCTGAAGCAGCCACGCACCTATGACGGACGCGCCGACCTCGACTTTTTCGACCAGTGGTGCTACGAAGTGGACTGGTGGAAAAAGCTAAATGGCATCAAGACCAAGTGGTTAATACCTATGATGTCGAGTTACCTTTCAGGGCGCGCCTCGCAGTGGTTCATGAACAATGTCGTCCTCTCGGACGAGCAATGGGATATGAGAAAGTTCTACAATCAATTATTTGACGAGTGTTTCCCGGCGGATTTCAAGCTGAACTTACGTCGTAAATTCGTCCGTTCCACGCAAGGCAATCGAAGCGTGCGCGGGTTCGCACGCGAAATCCGGATCCTGGCTCGCCGATTCCCAGACATTAGCGAACGACAGCTTATCCAGGTGTTTTGGGAAGGCGTACATCGTTATATTCGATCCAAATGGTTCGAGTACGGCTTCAATATTGATGAATGCAGCTACGACGACCTGGTGTCAGCAGCGGAGCAATTCGAAAAAGGAGAACGAGCACGCACCGGAGAGGATCGCACGATGCATATCTCTGACCGGATAAACGGCCGTGCAGGCACCGACCGCAAGCCGGCTCCATGGCGCCGGCGATCAGCTGAGCGGCGTCAGCATCCTGAGTCGGAAGGTGAAAAGGCGCAGCCACGTACCAAGAATTGGGTACGTAGCAATGCGGCGGCCGTTCAGCACGCGGCGCCTGCGCTGCGCGGGCGTGATTCGGGCTGGCCTGGTCGCGGGCGAGGAGGAAAGAGCGGAGGTCGCGGGTTCGGCGCGGGCCGGAACCCGGCTAGATCTTCCCCTTTCGCCAATACATCACGTCGCGACGCTCGCATTCGTTCCAACGAGCTCAGCCTCGAAGAGCGAAACCAACTGGCCGCGGAAGGCAAATGCTTCCTGTGCAAGGAGGCTGGGCACTTCAGTCGAAACTGTCCGAAACGGCAACAAGCTCGTCGCCCGCCAGCTCTTCGCGCAAATTCCGCTCGTGTCACGCGCCGCGAACCGATTCGCGCCAACGCTGCCCGCATGGTCCCTTCTGATATGATGGAGGTGAATGCCCTGCAACTGCAGGGCATGCGGCTCCTTATCGACAACCCGGCCAACGAGGCCGAGCTCGTGTATTCCAAACCTCACGTCGTCGCCGAAGCTCTCGTTGGGAAATTCAAAAATTATTTCGGGTCTCTGTGCAGCTCTGATGGGTCTATTCGGGTGCACGAGGACCGCCGATTCGCGGTGGAGCATCACGAATCTGACGATGCGTTCCTCGTTAACGACTACGGCACCGGCGAATCTTACGCCGTGTACCGTGATGATTTCCTTACTGGCTCCATCGACGTTCCGCGTATCATCTCGATGCACCCCTATCGCAATCAGAATCCGTACGGCCCGTCGATCTCCAGCTTGCGCGACATCTCAGTACCTCTGGTTGCTAATCCGGACAGCAACCCCTCGCCCGCAATGGTCTTCGCGGGCGGCGAGTTCCGACTGGTGGAGTCGCCTGAGCAAGCCAACGCGCTCGGATTGGATGGGATTCGGTATGTGGTACTACGCAATAACGGGCGCATTTTCCTGCGCGACCGCGTGACCAACGCAGACTTCCACATCCCGCCAGAGCTCCTAGCGGAGGGCGTAAACGTGGAAGCGGTGCTACGTCATGGGCAACGGTACTTGCACACAGAAGCTGTGAGTCGTAATGCGTCTATCGCTACAATTGGTGCTGACGTCCCTGCTCCCAGCGGTCTCACCCTGTCGGGGGCTACCGTCCTCCCGCCGCCGATGGAGATGCGGCTAGCGGGAGCGGGAGTAGGGATGAACAAACGGGGAACTAAGGGGAGGACCCTTCCGTCGGAGCCGATTGAGCGTACCGCGATGCGCGTGCGCTCGGCGAAGCGGATGGTTCCCCGACCAATTGTAGTAGAAGCGTATGTACAGGACAAAAGCGTGCGAGTGCTAATAGACACCGGCTCTCTGGCCGATTTTATTTCCACCACCATCGTTGACCAGCTGAAGCTGTCAACGAGGACTCTTGAGAGACCTATTCCAGTGCAGCTAGCGGTGAAGGGTTCTCGTACTAAGATAAATGTTGAGGTAAGTGCTAACTTCAAGTATCAGGATATCAACTGTGAGAAGCGGTTCGACGTCGCGAATTTGGACAATTACGACGTCATCCTCGGGACTCCTTTCCTTTGGCAACACTCGGTCATGCTCGGCTTAAACCCCACGCGCGTAGTAGTGGGATCTGTCAATCCCAGGCAGATAATCGGATCTGAGGTCTTCGCAGTGCAAGCATCTGTGGCTGAGATAACTGAGGACAAACTCGAAGAGTTGCGGCAGCGACTCAAATCTGAAGCACAAGATCTCTGTAAGGATGCTTGGCTGACTGAGCTGCCCCCGCTGAGAGCGATTAATCATACTATTCCTCTAATCGACGAGGGTAAAATCTATCCTTGGAGGCCGTCTCGGTGCCCAGAGGCAATGCGCGAGCTTTGGCATGCGAAGAAGCAAGCTTATCTCGAGACTGGGCGATGGAGACTTGCATCTGGCACGTCTTGCACCCCTCTACTAATTATTCCGAAGCCTCCCAAGGCAGACGGAGTGTTACGAATGCGTACAGTGGTTGACAAGCGCGCACAGAACGCGAATACAAAAAAAATCGCCCCACCTTTGCCAGACATTGATACCATACTGCGAAACGTTGTCAGAAGGCCGTGGCGTAGCTTGATAGACGGGAAAGACGCCTATGAACAGATTCGCGTAGTCCCTGAGCATGTGAGCCGTACCTTATTCAATACCCCCGATGGAACCATGGAAAGCCTCGTACTCCAAATAGGGGACTGCAATGGGTCTGCCACGTATCAAATGTTAATGAATCATATGTTCTCCGAGCACATAGGCGTCTGGATGGACGTGTATCTGGATGATATCATTGTCTATTCTTACACTTTAGAAGAGCATGTTCAGCACATTCGGACCGTATTCAAGATACTGAGAGAGAACAAATTTTACTTGGGCGTAGACAAAATGCAATTATTCGCGCCTGAGATCAAGATTCTAGGTCATATAGTAGACCGAGATGGAATCCGAATGGACCCTCACAAGGTCGACGCGATATCTAACTGGAAACCTCCCGCCAGTCGCGCCGCTCTCATGAGCTTTTTGGGCGCAGTAGGGTTCCTGGCGCCCGACTGCCACGGGATTCGCGTACCAATGGGCGTGCTGACGCCTCTGACAGGCGTCAATCGCGTGTGGCGGTGGGGCGCGACTGAGCAGCGCGCGTTTGACGAGATCAAGAGCCTGGTTCACAACTGGAGAAATCAACATAGAGTCGCTATCGATTACAGCAAGGGCGCACCAAAAATAAACCTGGTAACCGACGCGTGTTTAACAGGAGGTAGCGGTTACATTTCCCAAGGCGACGACCTC
The DNA here is from genome assembly GCA_037042915.1 of Auricularia sp. M13. Taxonomy (NCBI): domain Eukaryota; kingdom Fungi; phylum Basidiomycota; class Agaricomycetes; order Auriculariales; family Auriculariaceae; genus Auricularia; species Auricularia sp. M13. The sequence continues at coordinate 277,771 of CM073197.1, read as the reverse complement.
GCTACTGCAAAAGTTTGCGCATTCTGGAGCGGAAATACAACTCGGCTCAGCAAAACTACGCAGTACATGAATTAGAGCTACTCGCCATTGTGGAATCACTGAAACGATTTCGGGGAATGCTCCACGGCGCGCGGTTCCGCATTTGCACAGATCACAAAGCATTGGAGTACTTCCTATCGCAGAAGAACCTGTCGTCACGACAGAGTCGCTGGTTGGACGTTCTCAACGAGTTCGATTTCGAAATATACTACATACCGGGTGAGACCAACGTGCTCGCCGACGCGCTGTCGCGCATGTACAGTGACGACGGATCGGGAACGGTCCGAGCTTCTAGCGAATATGTTAACGAGGACAACGACGACGAGGATAAATTAGAGCTCACGAGTTCGGATACCGTGATGGCGCCAGGTCGATGGCTGTCGGCGCCCGTCCTGACGCGATACGAAGCGCTAGCCAGTCTTAGTGCTGATCTAGAGACTTCGCTTGAATGGACGGATGGCGATGGCGGGTCCGCAAATGAAAAGAATCAGCGAATTGAGAACAATCCCGCCAAAGTCGACTTCCCTCACCCGTTGCGGCGATCCAGTCGTCTTGGTGCGAAGACGGGAGTACCGGCGTGGGCTCCGCTAATCCCTAAGAGCCGTGCGCGGCGCGAGACGCCAGAGGAAGTACGTAAACCTAAAAAGAGAACGAGGTCTACGTCAACCTCACAGAAAGACAAGCAAGGCAACGCTTACCTGGTAGACGATGCGCCAGGGGAGATTGCGGACTCGACGGGTCAGCATCTGGAGGGCGAGTCGAGACGAGAAACCGGAAAGGAAGCAGCGCTTGACGACGACGCGAAAGGCGAGGAAGCGGTGATTGATAGCGGCACGGTGGACGATGAAGCAGCAAGTAGCGGCGACGTTGTCCACGACCGCTCAAATGCGGATGAGCCGCTTGATTACGCATTAACAGACATCGCGACCGTTGTACGAGCCGCGTATTCTGACCTGGACATCCCGCGCGCGTTTGAGCCATTGTATAAGGATGACAAGTTCTTCGCCAACGTCGTGGATCGACCAAATGATTATCGTAACTTCAAGATAATCGATGGCCTGATCTGGTTGATGACAAGCGAAGAAAGACTTATTTGCGTACCTGACGCCAAGCATGACGGAAGATCCGTCCGCGAAATAGTCATCGCGCAGGCACATTCGGTGCTGGCGCATCTGAGCGCCAGCAAAACGCTCCAATACGTGCGGAGCGCGTTCTGGTGGAAAGATATGGTAAAGGACGTGGAAGGGTTCTGCCGAGCGTGTAGTTTGTGCGCATTCAACCGAACCAATACACAACAGCCTTATGGACAACTTAAGACACTTCCTGTGCCATCAAGACCTTGGCAATCCATTGGAATCGACTTTGTCGGCCCTTTACCCGAGTCCTTCAACCGGACTGGGAAGTTCGATATGTTATGCGTCATAATTGATCATTTGACCTCGATGATCCACTTGGTTCCCACCAAGACAACTTACAAAGCAACAGACGTAGCCGAGGTCGTGTTTGAACACGTTTATAAACTCCATGGATTGCCAGAGCGGATAATTAGTGATAGGGACTCGTTGTTTACCAGCATTTTCTGGCGCAAGCTTCATGAACTAATAGGCGTAGAGCTGCGCATGTCATCCGCCTACCATCCGGAGACGGACGGGTCAACGGAGCGGGCGAATCGTACCATTACACAGATGCTGCGCATATGCGCACTGCAAGAACCAAATGACTGGGCGCGCAAGCTCCCAGCCATCGAGTTTGCTCTTAATTCCGCCGTATCGGAAACAACGGGCTTCTCGCCCTTTTACCTAAACTATGGACAAGTACCGCGTGCACTCAAGTGGAGTGCAACGAGCCCCTATCCCGGGGTAATGAAGTTTGCACGCTTGATGAAAAGTGCCGTGATGCAGGCACACGATCAGATAATCGGTGCCCGCGTCAAGCAAACCAGGTTGGCAAACAAACGCCGGAGAATCGTGCCTTTCGGGAAAGGAGATTTCGTATATTTGTCAACTAAGAACCTCAACCTGCCAAAAGGTGTAAATCGCAAATTGTCTCCCAAGTTTATTGGACCTTTCAAAATCACCCAAGAAATTGTCCCTGGCGCCACATTCCGACTTGATCTGCCAGAGGACATGTTGGCTCGCGGCATCAATAACGCATTTCATGCGTCATTGCTGCGGCCACACGTCATGCACGAGGACTCGCGATTCCCGGGCCGCCAAGTGGCGCAGATCCCGGGGTTTACTCAGACCTCCGAAGAATGGACCGTTACAAAAGTACCAGGAGAAATGATAAAACATCCCCGTTAAGAATGTCATGTTTTGTTTAAATATTCCCGTTAAGGATTGCCAGCCAGATATTCCATGTCCATGAGATATATTATGTGGTGTGTTAAATACACTGGCTGCTCGCCAATAGAGCTTCAATTAAGATCCGGAGTTAAATTTTCTCTGCGATCAATGTTCTCATTGTTGATCAAACAACCAGAGCCATGTCAATTACAATTGTTTCTATGGGCTACAGCTGCTGAATTCGACTGCATTTATGGACTGTACGACTGTTTAATCAAATCAAATTTTGTCAATTAACATAAAACATGATACATAAACCTGTCAAGACTGAGTTGTACAGGCAGGTGTCAATCCTAGCGGCTGTTGAACCACGACAGCTGCCACACTCCCTTGCTGCTGTCAAACCATTGCAGCTGTCGACAGTTGTCAGCTGTCGTCCAGGAATGGCATTGACGTACCTGCACATCAAGGATGAATCAAACAGTCTTGGCTCTGATTGATCAAATGTATACTGATAAAACAAATGAAAATGTGTACAAAATGACCTTTGCAGGATGGAACCATCGCTCCTATTTTCACCTACTGCATGAGGCATGAGTGGCAGCAGACCATCCATGAGCATTAACCAACTGGACTAAGTGACCATGCTCAACCACTGTTAATTACTTAATATATCCACACATATCTCACACGTTAAATTAGTTGGCTGGCCGATTAATGTCCAGATGCCAATGTCAAACTGTCGCAGGTGCCAAAAGCATCTGTCATAGTCAGGCCTGGCAGATGCCTCTTAGACAGCTGCCCAACCTGCCGACAGCACTATAAACCATCAGCCACTCATGATTGAACATCTTGAGATTCAATAATCAGAGTGTTCCAAACGCAACAAGTCCTTTTCATGATTGAACGTACTGCAGTGCAACCCAAAAGAGTGTTTTGAGAGTACAAGTCCTTCCAGGTTCAGCATGTTTGAACGATCAGTTTTGATTGATCAAGCACACGCTTGGCCCTCGAGGCCCTGTGTGTTGCAGTACTATGCACAGTAAGTAATGCGAGAGTGACAAGATAGTTCGATATGATACACAAGACTTGATGGCACCACCCGTGGGGATGATGCGAGAAGAGCCTGTGCAGTGGGAGCCCAGTGTGGATTGGTGACCTGAGTACCGGATGGTACATTGATGGGACCAGTGTTCATCCTGTCGAAGAAATTAAATTAAGATTTGAGATTTGACAAAGGCTACACCAAGACTCTGGCTATAGAATGGCATTATGATATTCCTTTTTAATGAGCATTTCATCTGTGTACGAGTGAGCAAAGTCTGCCAGCCAGTGTAGCAGAGTCACCTCGAAAGGCCTCAGCCACCAGTGTTTCTCTCACTGCATTTAAGATGTCGAACTAGGATTCGAAATTCAACAATTTCAGCACCAATGGTATAGTAAGAAGTCTGTCTGGTAACCTCCTTTTTAGGATGACATTTCGACTCTATACATGTGAGCAAACTCTCACGAAGGGTTATTACATCATTCCAAACATTACAACTGTAAAACTCGGCAGAAGCCTGAGGCCAGAACGACAATGTCTGCTGTATGGTGTACACTATCCCAGGCATCCATATGAAGTCAATTGGTCCAGTTCCCAGCCTTCGGCAGCAGGGCAAAGTATTTCAGAATGTGTCTGGTTTCCTATTTTCCCTGTTCCAATACGTTGCCCTGCTGCCGAAGGCTGGGAACTGGACCAATTGACTTCATATGGATGCCTGGTATAGTGTACACCATACAGCAGACATTGTCGTTCTGGCCTCAGGCTTCTGCCGAGTTTTACAGTTGTAATGTTTGGAATGATGTAATAACCCTTCGTGAGAGTTTGCTCACATGTATAGAGTCGAAATGTCATCCTAAAAAGGAGGTTACCAGACAGACTTCTTACTATACCATTGGTGCTGAAATTGTTGAATTTCGAATCCTAGTTCGACATCTTAAATGCAGTGAGAGAAACACTGGTGGCTGAGGCCTTTCGAGGTGACTCTGCTACACTGGCTGGCAGACTTTGCTCACTCGTACACAGATGAAATGCTCATTAAAAAGGAATATCATAATACCATTCTATAGCCAGAGTCTTGGTGTAGCCTTTGTCAAATCTCAAATCTTAATTTAATTTCTTCGACAGGATGAACACTGGTCCCATCAATGTACCATCCGGTACTCAGGTCACCAATCCACACTGGGCTCCCACTGCACAGGCTCTTCTCGCATCATCCCCACGGGTGGTGCCATCAAGTCTTGTGTATCATATCGAACTATCTTGTCACTCTCGCATTACTTACTGTGCATAGTACTGCAACACACAGGGCCTCGAGGGCCAAGCGTGTGCTTGATCAATCAAAACTGATCGTTCAAACATGCTGAACCTGGAAGGACTTGTACTCTCAAAACACTCTTTTGGGTTGCACTGCAGTACGTTCAATCATGAAAAGGACTTGTTGCGTTTGGAACACTCTGATTATTGAATCTCAAGATGTTCAATCATGAGTGGCTGATGGTTTATAGTGCTGTCGGCAGGTTGGGCAGCTGTCTAAGAGGCATCTGCCAGGCCTGACTATGACAGATGCTTTTGGCACCTGCGACAGTTTGACATTGGCATCTGGACATTAATCGGCCAGCCAACTAATTTAACGTGTGAGATATGTGTGGATATATTAAGTAATTAACAGTGGTTGAGCATGGTCACTTAGTCCAGTTGGTTAATGCTCATGGATGGTCTGCTGCCACTCATGCCTCATGCAGTAGGTGAAAATAGGGAGCGATGGTTCCATCCTGCAAAGGTCATTTTGTACACATTTTCATTTGTTTTATCAGTATACATTTGATCAATCAGAGCCAAGACTGTTTGATTCATCCTTGATGTGCAGGTACGTCAATGCCATTCCTGGACGACAGCTGACAACTGTCGACAGCTGCAATGGTTTGACAGCAGCAAGGGAGTGTGGCAGCTGTCGTGGTTCAACAGCCGCTAGGATTGACACCTGCCTGTACAACTCAGTCTTGACAGGTTTATGTATCATGTTTTATGTTAATTGACAAAATTTGATTTGATTAAACAGTCGTACAGTCCATAAATGCAGTCGAATTCAGCAGCTGTAGCCCATAGAAACAATTGTAATTGACATGGCTCTGGTTGTTTGATCAACAATGAGAACATTGATCGCAGAGAAAATTTAACTCCGGATCTTAATTGAAGCTCTATTGGCGAGCAGCCAGTGTATTTAACACACCACATAATATATCTCATGGACATGGAATATCTGGCTGGCAATCCTTAACGGGAATATTTAAACAAAACATGACATTCTTAACGGGGATGTTTTATCATTTCTCTTGGTAATGGTGACCGTTACGGAGATAACTAATCATTACGGTAAAGGACGAGAGCTTCTATTCGAGGTAAAATGGAGCACAGGGCATGTAACCTGGGAAAGAGTTAGAGAGGTCAAGCATTTAGCAGCGTTCGAGGCATACCTCCAAGCTATGGGAGTAAGCAATCCCCGTGATCTGCCTGCCGGAACGGGCAAACCGGAGATACCAAACCAGTGATTCCGAGTGGCGCTCACCTTCGCGGCACCAATGCCAATTCGGGCGTGACACTCAGGATATTCGGTACACTACCAATGCAACCGCTTTAGGAAATATTAAGAGAAATTTGTCTTTCTTGGCTATAAAAGAGCAGCCAGAATGGTTGGAGAAGCGGTCAATTTCCTCGTCCTCAGACGTACACGGCTTCTCACCCAGTACTTATGTTCGCGGATCGCACCAACAACCGCCGCACTGCTCCCGTACGTCAAACACAGCTGAGCGCCCGACGATTGTCTAACAACGCGGGCTCAATTGGCGGGCTGGCGCCCAGGCGGCTCAGGCCCTCTCGGGTCCGGCGAACGTCTTGCCGCCCGTCAATCTGACCGCCACGGCGCTTCCCACACCTGCTCCGTCCGCGTCGACGGCTAGCGAGTGGATTAGGGCTCCCGATTCCACGGGGCTCTTCACCCTTCACGATGTCCAGGCCAACGGCCAGCCCGCGGTGTCGGCTCTCAACAAAATCGCCGCCGAGTTCAATCGACTTAAGCTCATCGATGAATCGGTCTGTCATCAGGCAAGGCGATCAGTATATTAGACGGTGCGATGTTGACAATAGCCAGGGCCGATCTAACTACGACGCTTTCTGGCGCATCGAAACTAACCTCGAGCGCGCGACCGAGGCCCACAAACGCCTTGAGGACAAACTCACCCGCGTCGAGGCTTACTTCGCCCGGAACGACACTCGTGCAGCGCTCGATCTGATGCGCTCTATCAAGGGCAGCTACGAATCGGTGGTCGCCCCCACTATTACCGCACTGCTCCAAGCAGTCTCGGGGATGGCGGCGACTCAGAGCTCGATGGCGACTGCTATGGACGGGCACGCCAGCTACACCGACGACCGTATCGATCACCTGGCCGACAAGATCGATCAAACCGCCGCCAGCGCCGAGATGTCGGACCGCATCGACAACCTCGTCAGGCTCGTCAACGATCAAACTGGACGTATCAACGCGCTCCGGGGCACGGTCGACGAAGCGCTCGCAGCCGCCATCAAGAAGAAGGTCGCCGCCCGCCGCAAGCTTCAGGCAGCGCATCGGGACGACGACGCGGCGTACCGACCGTCTCGCCCAGTGCGGTACGTGGACACCCCCGACCCTCGTCCGGCGCGTGCTGCTCGCACTAATGCGATGCGCACTATCTTCTCGCTGGACATGTCGCCGGAGCCCGAGATTGCGCCGTTGCCTCAGGCTTCAGAGCAAGAAATTGATGAACTAATGACGGATAACTAATTCATTCAGCACTCGCGTCGGGCGTTGAGAAACAGACACAGCTGTCTCGGAGGGCGTATGTAACCCCGCCCTGACTCTCGTGCTAGACCAATCAAAGAACAATGTAATACTATCTTGAATCTCATGTACTTCATTTAAACATCTTCTTGTGTACAATAAAAAGTCGAGAATTACGAGACTCGAACCCCCTGCCGTCGAGGACTTTGCATGAAGTCATGCCACTGAGCCAAGTTGCCGCCGGCTACTGACCTGCGACACTTGGCCCAGTTCCATGGCGGACAACGCGCCGCACCGACTTCACGGGTCCCGACGTCACGTGAGCCGGCTGCTTACTAATCAATATGCAATCCCGCTCGAATCGGACTCCAGCGCGACGGTGCCGCGCTGGAATGACTCGGGATACCTTGGGACGCTTAGTAATACACTATATGCGCTTAGTAATCAGTTGTAGCCAGGAGTATAAAAACTGGCTTCTTGAATGTACATAATCCTCAGTCTTTCTCAATAGGGATTTCAGTCTCATTCACTTCTGAGTGACCTCAAATCTCAAGGAAGCTCTAGTCTAAAGGCCTCAGCCATCGGTAAGTTGAGAATTAAATGAGTTCTTTGTTCTCCACTTCGCCCATGGCCAGTTCGGCCTTACACCGAGTACCGTTGGATTTCGCAACCAAGAAACAGATGAGCCGAGGATCGCGCGCGAGAGATCGTATGTCCGGGAAAGGAGGGCACACCTGTGCGTGTAAAGGTCGTCAGGCGCAGGGAGGCTGGTTCTGTGCCGTAAGCCGGCGTGAAGGTGCGTCGAAGGTCTGAAAACCACGCAGATGTCGAGAGCGTGACATCCTGAAAGAGTCAAATCGAAAATAAATTTACGAAAACGTACCCCAGACGAGGCCAGAGACATTTAATGACCGATGGAGACGTGTCTATGGAAGCTATCATGGGAGGAGGGCAGCAATTCGACGTCTAATGCGTTTCTCGAAGATAGTAGGTGGAGAAAATGCAAAACCGTGAGGACGAACGGCGTAACAAGCCGTTGAGCGGAGTTTCATTCCAGTTTGTTCCGAATTTCCTTCAGGTAAAACCTATCCAAGTTCTCTGTCTATATCCTGCAATATTAGGCTTTGTGACACTATTATACAAGTGTATATTTTATACTCAAAAAATCTTATGCTGTATATTCGCAAATCGGATCTCATGTCCATCCTGTTCTGATGTGGCAGTGCTCGGGTGCCGGCACCTTTTCAAACTTTGTTTCGTCCTTCAACCTCGCAAGGTTGTTAGCGAACACTCAGCCAACGTAGCACTGCTCGACGCTTGACTGAACGGCGCTAGAGAGCTGTCCGCTCCCAATGCTATCGCCATCGAAGCTTCGATGTAGCAATTGCCGATACGCCATTCTACTCAGCACGCCTTGATTCAGCAGACTCAAACCTCGGACGCCCCAGAGACGCGATTGCGCTTAGCAGTCGGTAGTGCGGAAGATTTGCTGCCATCTTTTCTTGGAGAGCCTTCGCGAAGTGTCGCCGAGAAACATGCGACAGCAACGGTGGGCTCGACAGCGGCGGTGTGGGCAACTTTGCTATTGTGCGCCGAAGAAGGATCATTGTGCGGCATACCATGGCTCGGACTACTGTGGTCGTTTGACTCTGCCGCGCTTTTTATAACGTATCTCTGAACGACCATTGGTGCGACAAACCCTATCGAGCCGGTATGTCTGTCGCTCGCCTGGCTATCGACGCTAATACAATGCAGTGTTGCCTATGCGCGCGCCACAAAGCTGTCTCGGCCACCAGAGGAAGAAGCTCGGCATCGCTCATTTGCACGTGATGCGCCGAAGCGTCATCCCCGCCAGCTGTGACAAGTCGCCGAAGAACGCGCGCACCGTATATTTCACGGCCTCCAGACTTCCCGAAATCTGCGTCTACGTATCCTGCGCGACCCCACCATGAAAGCCGCTTTCGCCGCACTCGTCCCCTTCGTCGCCCTTGCGCGCGCAGGAACTGTACTCTGGAACGGGTTTTTCAACTCGTCTTTTACTTCTGCAACATTCGACCAATGTACGCTTAGATTCACTTCGTATTTCGCATATTTTTGACTGTCCTTTCAGGGAGCTGGTCGAACCAGATTGAGCCATGGCAATGGTACATTCACGGCTCGGCTGCGACGTCGAAGTACCTCGACGTGCAGACGAGCTACAAGAACCCAGCCGACACAAGCGAAGCAAAGGGTGTCAAGACAACCATTGACGGGACGGCATTCTGGAACGGACAGACCATGGAGCGTACGGAAATTATTCCCCAGACGAAGGCCAACCTTGGTTCTGGTCACCTGTGCGTCTTGGCAGTCACTTGTAGCTTTACTTGAGCCTCATCATTGTGCTTGACTGGCAGGTTCTACCACTTCTCGCTGAAGACATCCTCGACAAACGCGCCGAACCCCAACTTCGAGCATCAGATCGCCTTCTTCGAGTCGCACTTCACCGAGCTGAAGTACGGTACTCTCTCGGGCGCGTCGGGTGCAGACAACAACCTGCGCTGGATGATCGGTGGTGTGACCAAATGGTCAACGCAGCTCACGCCGGACACATGGTACAACTTCGCGTACGACATCGACTTTGGCAGCAACTTAATCGGGCTGTGGCAGAGCACTGGCTCGGCGCCGCTCACGCAGGTCGTCGCGCCGCAGTCGGGTTCTCCGTCGACGAACTCGGCCGACTTCCACATCGGTGTCCTGCGCCTGCCCAACGGCGGCACTAACGCCGCGCCGGAGGACTACTTCTGGAGCGGCATCTTCGTCGAGAGTGGCAGCATCACGACCAGCATCGCCGGTCCCCAAGCTGGGTCTTCCCCGTCCGGCACGCCGGGCACGTCCGTGCCCGTTACGTCGACAGCGTCCGCGCCGACCACGACTGCCAGCCAGCCAACGACGACCACGACCGCGAGCGGTCCCACGCAGACTCATTTCGGCCAGTGCGGCGGCCAGGGATACACGTGAGTCTCGAGCAACGCTTCAGTGCGAAGATAGCTGATGCGTTCACAGCGGACCGACAGTTTGCGAGTCTCCGTTTACTTGCAAGGTCGTATCCGGTATCTACTACTCTCAGGTAAGCTCAATGGTTATCGAAAGAGCACCAGGCTGATTGTTTGCCAGTGCTTGTGAGGACTGAGCGAAGCGTATGCGAGCGAGTTGGCTGTATTATATCTAATCTTGCACGCTCGAAATCGAATAGCTGGCATTCAGCGCGGTGTGTCACGATCCAATGATATATCGCATACGAACGCCGTGCTCAACGTCGGGTTGACGTTGTCTGAGATCCTTAACCTTCGGTTTTGTAACTCTTCGTGGCTAAACGTCGCATGAGAAAAGATATCTAAGATAGCATTCCCGTGGCACTCACTAGGCACTTGAGGGAACAATAGGTAGCGCGAATTCATTGAGGCGATGAAAGCCTGCGAACTCTTTCACACTGTCACAACGGCGATTCTCCGACGAAACAAGCAAAGAACAGCCATCGGCCCGATTGAATCCGGCAACACGCTCCTTCCCACCACCATCGCAGAGCGAGGGTGCCACATACGCTGGAAATGGTCCTGGTCCAAACATCGCATAGATGGCCTGACCGCTGTGACAGGGCGAATAAAGGGCGAAGCTGGTCCCGTGCTACAAAAGCGAGCCCACCGACTGCTGACCATGACAGACCTGAGCAGGTTACGGCGGCCTCTGAGCCGTCCTGTGCGCCTCATTCGTCATTTAATGACCGCGTCAGGGTCCAGCGACGCGTACTCCGCGAGCGGAGTCATCATTGTCCTCAGTCCACCAGCGTGGCGCTGCCGCCCACCTTTGAACTGTCGGGAATTGAGCCACCACCCGGTCTACTCTCCTCCTCTTCTTCTTTCTCCCACTCCGCCAACCTCTTTGACACAGAGACGGGAACTCTTCGAAATCCCCTGACACCGAGCACATCCTGCTCGCTCGCATCTGCTTCTGACACTGGCCTGGTCGACTGGCAGCAATCCGCAGGCCCAGGTTGGAAAATTGGCAGCATGGCCCGGTCCGCGAACGATCGACCAGATCCTTTTACATTCGATCCTCTGCAAACTCCTCGCCCGCGACTTGCAGATTTGCCTTCTATAGAGGACGAGGAGCCTGCAGAATCCGGGCTCGAACCTGAACCAGAACAATGCCAACCTGCACAGCAACGTGTCAAGCGGGCACTACCAAAAATTCCTCCCGACGTTGCTGCACAAGACCAGACTGTTGAGGTATGCGATTTACTCACGTCCCGCGTTCTCCTCCTCATAATGCCACGCAGGTCCCAGCCACCGCTCGCCTGTGCATCAAAGTTCCATACAAGGATTCTCACGCTGATTTCTGGGATGCGTCGCCGACGTAAGCGCTTCTATAAGGAGGAATACGAATCACTCAACGCCTCCCGTAGCTCTTACGGGTGTTTGGATTGCTCAATAATGCTGGAGAATATGGGTCCCAAGTTCCTCGACGAATGGCAGGTGACAGATGTCAGCGTCCGCTTCCTTACAGTTCCATGCCCAGTCCCTAGAAGCTATGGCTACTCTCAGCGTGAGCAGGGCCCGGAGCCATACGAGGACTTCACGTCGATTATCGGCGAACGACGCTCCGCGCCTCCAACCAGCATTCTGCTTCAGATTACCATTCCGCCGCGCGCTTCCGACGGTCATGTCTGCACGGCAGCCATCCGGTTTCCTGTGTCTGTCTTTGCGCGTGCGAAGGATAGGACCTTTATGATCTGTGGGAGCGTTGTTTGCAAGGCGAAGGAGATACGCACGAAGGAAAAGGACTGGGTCAAGGAAGATGGACGCTGGGTGCGCCTATTCAAAACGGGGGATGTCAAGCCTGGCACTACGGTCACGCTGCAGTGCGAGAGCATTCTTTTTACGATCTCATCGCTACGCCGAGGCGTAGACATGGCTGCTTGACGATAATGACCCACTCAATGTAAATAGAATACGCATCATTCATGTAGCATCTCATAAAAGCTCATAAAAGCAACGACTTGTCAAAGATTCTTCATGATCAATGATCGATGTGAGATATTGTTATGTAACGACGGCCTTCGTATTTTGCGCGGTCATTGCGGGCAGTGGGACCTTCTTTTTGCCAGATTTCGTTTCAACAAATGTGCTGTATCTTTTATTTCTGGGATCCTTTCTGAAGATTATTATGTTATATCTGTCAGAAACCACAAGCACGAAAATTGGTGACACGACTGAGCACGTGGCGCCGAGCCTTCGGGCACCGGCACGGCCCGAAACGTTCTTTCGACCCGCGTTGGTCGTCACCCGGTCACTCGCGAGCCTCGCGATGCTCGGCCTGCTGCCCTTGCCTTTGCTATGGACCTTAATACGTGCAGCGGAGTATAAGGTACGCTTTCCTCCCTTCAGGCTAGACTTCTGAGTCCTGACATTGTGCACTTGCTAGATTTTGGTCGGCGGAGGCTCGGGCAACGAGTTCACGCCCCAGTTCTTGCAAGCAGTAGAGGTCAATGATTTTGTAACATTCAACTTCACGACGTATGCCCAACCCTTGGCTTACTACCCCTACATTCTGACGATGCACCCAGAGATGGCCACGCAGTCGCTCAGACGAACCTCAGCGCGCCATGTACATTTCTCCCGAACGGATTCAGTAGTCCGACGTCCAAAGCAGGATCTCTCTTCACAATTCAAATAACCAATATATCTCAGCGTATGTCAGCACCTCCATCCATTTCTGTCCTGACGGTCGTTATTTCCGCAGCGATATTCTTTGCGTGCTCGTCGTCAACGCATTGCCAGAGTGGTGCAGTCGGCGGGCTCAATGCAAATGAGTTCTCAAATACTCTCGTTCTTTCCGCAACGAGCGCACCCCTCGGCGGCTTTGTGCGTCAATTTCATCCCTATCCGCTTTTCTCACACTTTACCACTCTCGCAGGCCAACGTATCTCCCAATGGATCTCCGTTGGGAAGCGGGGTCGCTGCTCGCGTAGGAACGTCTCCCTCTGCGGCGGGAAGCAATGGACATCTGTCTGCCGGCGCCGTCGTTGGCATTATTGCGGTCAGCTTACTGCTCCTTGTCGGTGCGGGACTCGTCGTGCGGCATTGGATTGTCGTCACGCGCGTGCGGCGTGCACACAAGCGTACAGAATGGAAGAGGAGACTCGAGAAGCGGATTTCGCAGGTGGCCGCGAATGCTGCAAATCCGTCGCAGGAAAACACGACGGCGAGCAGCGCTCCCGCCGCTTCCAGGGACGCGGAAGACCTTCCGCGCATGTGAATGTCACTGCTGTGTATTCTGAGGAGCACATATCTATACTGTTGTAAGACCACCCATTGATGTCTCTTTGCTGTTTGACACTGACCAGGACTTCTTCATCGCGTAATGCACCGCTGCATCGCACGCCGGAGAATTGCGTTCGCATGCTGCAGTGTAGGTTCTTGAGAACAAGCTCTGCCGGTTTTTCTCTGCAGATTCTCCCAGCCCGGAGATTCCCCTGCGGAAGCCGTGCTGTTGTCCGACACAGGTACGGGCAGTACAATCCCGTTGTTGACTGCCTGACGACAGCGGTTTTCTGCGCCGCGGCAATCCCTCTCGTCCTCCTCTGTGCATTTGGTTATGTTCATGGCAATGGGTGGCGACTTCCTGCAGTTTGGTCAGTGCGAAAACGTGCTGCAGCACAGCATTCGGTAGCAGTCGTGCTTCGTTATAGCAGTGACTCGTGCTTGTATCCCGCTCCTTGTCCTCGCATCCCTAGCACCATGAAGACGCAACGGCACCACGCCGCCCTTGTCTCCTTTGACGCTGCCCTGCCCCGGAGGCCGTTCATAGCACAACCTCCTAGGTGTGTCTATATTCCCCGCTCGGAGGCACGGCGCTAACTACGAATGTGGCACCGGCAGCAATGACACTCAGCAGCTCGCCAACGAGCTCCTAGAGCATATCTTCTCGTACTGCACGCCCGTGGACCTCACCGTCGTGTCCAGCGTCTGTCGCCGCTGGCGCGACGTCGCCTACGACTGTTCCCGTCTCTGGACTCACGTCGAGCCCCAGAACATGTCTTGGTCGGCAGACTTCCTCAAGACCGTTTTGAGGCGGTCGAAGGACTTGCCTATTTCCGTTATCATGTCCCTTCCGCAGCCTTCTCCCGACTTGGGCTATTCTCTCGTCTACCTCTCCATCATCGCACCGAGATTGCATCGCATGGAGCGACTCGAGATGCGTCTCGCATCCCAAGAGGATGCGAGTGAGCTGCTGTACGTGCTACAAGGGCGTGCTCCAATGCTTCGTGTCCTTCGTTTGTTGTCATTCGACGGCCAAACGACAGGCAGCGAGCTAATGCTTCCTCGCAACCTCCTCACCGAGGACCCTGGGGTGCTTGAGGAACTAACTCTTGCGTGGAACTTCAGCAGCTCTACGCCCATACCGCCTGCGTTCAGGAACGTTACCCGCTTGCAGTGGTTTGCCGACAGGCTCACAAGTGCGACGTTGGCCGCCATCTTCCATACCTGCCGGAAATTGGTCTTCCTCGAGGTCAAGGCGCAAGATTACCTGTCCGAGTTGGACGACGGCCCGAATTCTCTTCTGCAGCATAACCTGAAAGAGTTGCTAATTTATCATCCGCTCAAGCATGCTCTGCTTCTCGACCTGGGCCACGAGAGCATCCCCGTCATAGGCCTCTCCTCTGATGGCGACGTCCTCGACGCTGAACTAGAAACCCTTGATCGGACAGATGCCAAGAGCTTGCTATGGCCCGTTCTTTCCGAGCACCGGTTCGACGCGTTAAGCATGGGCTGGAATCGCGAGGGCAACCTGCCGAGACTGTTTCTGCAATTCAGCGCGACAACAAGTAACTTGCGCCGCTATTCCTTCATCAACTGTATCTGCGCGATGGATGTACTCTGCGGCACAGGATCGCTAGACTTCAGCTCTCTGACGTCGGCGACGATTGAAGACGGATGCTGGCCTGAAGTCACGTTGTTTGCGCCTGCTTTGCGATCCTTGACCATCAGGCTGACGCATCGCCCGTCCGACCTCACGCTGCTGAAGACGCCGTCCTGCATGGGCGATTGGACGATCTTCGGCGACCACAGCGGCGGACCATCTGCACGCTTACGCCTGCCTCAATTTCCACGCCTCCAGACTCTCGTCATTGAGAATGCGTGCCCCCAGTCATCGATGATCGCTGTTCCCGCTCGGCGTCTTCTTACTTTCCTCGACCCGCAGCATGCCGCAAGACGCATAGACAGGCTGCAATTGGGCCATGGAATTTCACTTCAAGGCTTAAACTACGAGATCAGTGATCTGAAGAACTGGTTCGTCGCGATCGTGCCGCAAGTCCACTGAGTCAATGTCCTCCAGCCGTGAGTGCATGGGCGCGACGCGTTCTCCTGTATTTGTAGCCTCGATCATCCCAGAGGAGGCTTTTATATTGTAGCAGTACGCCCATATGTGCATTTTTAGGACTTTTCGTGCATTGTGTAGTTAGCGGAATGTAATACAATATGCTGTTCAACCCATTCTTGGGGGGCGAGATGATTCCCGATATATATCGATCTGGAGACAATCTGTGGATGCAACATGGAGACAGATGAAACAGGATGCTCTGGCCCCAGAGGCTGCGGCACCAGACTGTACAGTGTCAAATAGCGGGTAGGCATGGAAAGAGGGGGATATGCCAGTGATGAGATCTTGAGAATGCCGCTGCAATTCCTTGATATCGATGCTGGCCACTGAGAAGTCCCGGTGCGCAGAACCGAGTAGTCTGCGATGCCGAGCGCAGCGCTGCAATTGGCTGCCCAGTTCTCGAGAACAAGTGGGAGGGATGAGCACGGGACATCTGACGTCTCACCGGGACTCGGGCTGCGCCACAGCCCACATGCCCATGCGTTCTTGTCTCCGGACCCACGCACGGAAGGCGAGCCCGGACAGATGCCGGAGATAGCACTAAGCACGGTCCATCGCGAAGCACAGCGTGTGTGTCAGTTCGTTCCATATTCGGGCTGTTCCTCTTGCACTGGCAGCCAGAGGTGTCCGGTGTCCCGACCCTGAGCATGGAGCCTATTTGACGCAGCGGGCGCCTGACGGGTAAGGTGTCATGTGAGCCGGCGAAAGCGCTTCATGAGCGGCCTGTGGCGATCGCAACACCTGAACAGTCTAACCTTTGCTGTTAAGGACTATTGAGAACGTGAAACCTCGACCGTCGACTGACAAAGTTGCGCTAGGCTCCGGAAGATTATGTCAATATTTGCGTAAACTTCTGCTCATAACAGCCAATCCCTTTTGGTTTTATGTTCAACATGCGGAGAATATTGCCGCATGTGGCCGAAGATAGGAATGTGGGTGATGCTCGATATTTTGCAGTCCAACACAAGCGGGTCGCGGGAGCAACCACGGCCGGGTCCACGAATCCCTTGCTCCGATCATTGCGACAACAACATCCGTGATTACAGGCCGCAGAACGGGGTTAAACAAGGACGCATGCAACAACCGGCATCGCTGCAGCACTGCAACCACGGTCGGCGGACATAATTCAGCAGTGGGAGAAGCTCCGCCACAGAAAACAAGGGAGGGCCCGCCCGCTGTTCCCCGTCCGGTGTGAAAAAGTGCGTGGAGCGGAATCACGGCCGGTGTAGTGACAGCTGCCTACCAAGTCCTTAATGCCGCACATCAGCACGCTCTCTCAACTACCAGTGGAGATCTCAGCGTCAGCTGGCACTTGGCGCTGGCAGGACGTAGCGCCCGGAGTAGATCGCACGCCTTCTCACGCCGCAAACGCCGCTTGCGCTCGAAGCATCGTTCTGCAGGTTCCATGACAGCACCGCACGGCCGTATGAGAGCTAATCGTCCTGAATCCGGCGCATATGGCGATGTTGTGCCGGTACAGCTCACTCAGCAGCCGCCCAGCGCTGTTACGGAAGAGCGCGTCATGCTGCAATTGCACGCGCCGATCATCAGGAGAGACCTCCCCGCAGTGTTTGCACAAACCCGTTACCCAATGCGGGCTGGAAATCGCGGGACCGACGGGCGCAGTACTCCGGAAGCCGTGCCAGCTTGTATCATAAACAGGATCGACGCGCCAGGCGTTGTCAAAGCGTCAGCTCCGTCCGTCCGTCGCGCGCTCAGAAGCAAATCGCGGGTCTGAGGGGAGACAGCAGCGTCGCAGCCGACGAGCCGTGTGGCAAAACCGCGTGCAATCCGGGCGAAATCTCTAGATCTCACGGAGCCATGTGCGCATCCCCCTGCATCGAAGAAGAATGGGATCAGGAATAGGAACATGCCAGTGGAAGAACCGGCGCGGCGCACGCACTGGCATAGCCCGTCCGCTCCCCATCCGGGCTGGAAATCTCGCTGGCAGTTCCGTGTTGCGGGTGTGGCAAACATTGCACGGCCGCGGCGTTTTGCGTGCTAGACTCCCGGATCGCGGGCTCCTTCGGAGGCCCGAACGCGTGCGGGGTCCTCGTTGGCTCGCCGAGAGCTCAGACGCGCGTAATAATGCGTGTATAATTCATGCACGACCTGTAATGCGACGGGCTAAGGGGTCAGAGCATTGAATGCCCACTTTTCAACGCTGTGATCACCACGCTGAGTGTAGAGTCAGGAGCCTCAGTAGACGATGGGAGAATGGTGTAACCCTAGCAATTCATGTGGTCGAGAACACTGCTCAGCGGGTCGCGACTCAGAGGTCCGAATCGAAGCATGAAACAAGCGATGGTCCCACACGACGGTCGATCGGCCTGCGCATGGAGAAAACGGCCACACAGCTCAGTATAGCACGGGTGGTTAGCTGCGTGAAATCTTCGGCCGAACCGGTCAGCAATTATGGAGCGAGAGGGTGGAGATAATTTGCAACAATTCCCGGGCCCGCAGCCTGAGGGCTTCTCTCGCACCATCTAAGCAGCGCGAGCATCTTACGGAGACTACCAAGCTGCTCCTCAATCTTGGATACCTAGGATTAAACTATTTTTATTAGAGTCAAAACGCACATTTGAGATCTCACGAGCGTTAGCCGTTGACATGCCCGTGTCGCCGACTGACAACCAAATATTATCTTCCCCGGGCCCGAAGCCCAGAGAGACGCTGCGTTGTCAGTCATGGCAACACATTAATAGAGTAGCAATCAGCGCAAGGCCCGTTCAGTGGTATGCGGGTAGTAGATCTGCTTCCAACTTCCAGCGGTGCTGCCTCACTCGGAGCCGCGCGACCTCGGATCGGCGAGGCACACAGTGACACAGGCTGCAGTGCCAGCGCTGAATGCTCCCTCGCCCTGATGCGTGTTGGAAATCTCGGGGCCGCGCACGTTTGGTTATGGGGATCGCCCTGTGTCGTGCTACTGTAAGGTTCTGGAATCCGGGCAGTGCGCCCCCGGGTACAGTCGCCAGACCTCACTCGCACGCTGTGCACCGTGCATAAAGGAATCTAAGCATGACTTCTAGGGAGATTGCATTGGTGAGGACCAATGGTTAGCATGACGCCCTAGAATTGACAGCCCGAGTCGAACTCGAGGTTCACCGTCTCCATCACCGCGAGCTCGGCGCGGACAGATATTGGCCGCGCTCGCGCAAAGAAGTACGCAATGCTTGTACAGAACATTGACAGAGCGAGCCGTGCCACTACGAAGGTTCTAAGATCCCGTGCCACCCACCATGGCGCGGCGAACCCGTGTGCGTCGAGTACACGAGCTTCGAATCCGCAAACGCCAACAGAGTTTTCGGCTGTGCGTCCGCGCTGGGAAAGATGAGTTGGAGCGAAGAGCACGTCGGGTGTCAGCGCCCGGCTGGGACAGTTTGTGCATTGTGCACACATCGAACGCAGCACCACGCGGCTCGCAGTCGAGGCTCGGGCGCCCGTCACGGTGCTCCTTCAGAAACTTCGCGCATCCATAGGGGTGCGACCCAACCTTTTTTTGCAGCGTGGCAGTGAAATACTGTATCCAGTGCGCACGCAGTCTTCTGCCTCAGGATAGTCGTAGTCGTAAGGGGATGCGACGTGAAGCCCACAAGCAAGTAATGCAGACACGCAATCAGGTTCCGTTAGGTTTGGGGCAGGGTGTCGAGGCATCGACTCGGAGGACATCAGCAGCAGCCCTAGACAAAGATGTGCGATCTCTGATCAAGCTTAAGCTTTGAGACCACTGGCAGCAGCATCGCATTGGCAGATTGGTCGCGCCCGTGTCAGGTTTGATTCCTTGAGAGAAAGATGCGAAGCTTGAACAGAGGTAGACTCAACTAAGCCCGCTCGGCGCCAGCCGAGCGCCCTCGCAGAGGGGCTTATGACTCAGTCCGCCAAATCGGGGACCTAGGATTATAGAATAGTGCATCCTCCTCAACTCCTGGCGACTCGCTACAAGCACCAAAACTGTAGCCAAGGACCATCTCTACCTGAATATATAGACAGAATAGCCGCAGGCTATGTGCAAACTGCTCTGGTGGGGAGGCAATGGAGCTCTTCATTTTTTCAACATCCTCTAGGCATATCTTGTGTCATGATTATTCAGTCGTCCTCAAAGGTTATTCACAAATCATATTAAATAGTTCTATGAAGCTTTGCATAAAAGATATGCACGCTAGGAGCTGCCGTTTCATGGGAATGCAACTTCCCGTAGGCGGAGAGGGCAAATCCGGGAGCAATGTCGGAAGTATATCCGCTCCATCAGACCCGCGACCGACGCTCGTGTCGGCGGCCAAACGAAGATTCAGGGGCCAAGAAACGACGCCTTATGCAAGAAAATGAATTATTAAGTTCCCAAAACATAAATTCTGAAGCACAATTCCCAATTTTATGTGATAAATGGGTCATGAATTCGGAGCGGCAAGCCACAATGCAGCGTATATTACCTGCGACGAGACCAGAGGTCGTTCAAATCGGCCAAAATTAATTTATCGCATAGATATAGACCTAATTGAATTTTCAAATCTGTGAGGTAGTCTTTCTGAGTGTATCGGGCTCTTCGAGGAGCTGTGTATTGTCGGGTTGAGGCTGTCGCGACCCCCGACTGATTTGCCGCCTACGACGAGAGGAATGGCTATATTAAAATATGCTGAGTATCTGGAATAGTAGATATGCTTCTTGGCTTTCAATTTTACTTATCAACTTAGGTTTTAAAATGTGTCGTTCAGCTGCTATTCTATAATCCTAGGTCCCCCGTATAGCGGACTTTGGCACAAACCCCTCCGGCTGCCGGCCGGAGGGGTTTGGTTCCTAGAACAGAGGAGCACTGGCATCCGGTTTAGAGTTGAGCTGATAGTGCTGAAACGCGGATCCAGGAGGCCCTATACTATACCGCGGTTCAGGCTTGGAGCACAGCTGCGTCCCTGGTGTTCTGAAGACACAGTAGCGAAGGAGACGACCGTGATCAAGAGAGCGGTTCAGAGGACGGCGCTGAAAGGATCCTCGAAGTATCAGCGCCGCAGAGCATAGCTACGCGAACTTCTGGCAACAAGCATGTATCCTGATTCGCGCGAGGAGCGCCACCACAGCAGGACATAAGTATTCACCAGTACGGGCTTGAAAAGAGTTGAGCACGGCCAAGAGCACGCGCGGACGAGCGAGCACGAGCAGGACGACTCGGAGCACCCAGCACAAACCGGACGGATATGAGAGCACAAATAGGGGAATGGCCGGTGGCAGGAGCAGGGGGGCGCGAGCAACGAATCATCCGCCCGCCATATCGATAAACGCTCGGCGCAAAAGCTCGCGTTTGCGTGTAGCAGGCCGTGGACTTACTGCAGGCTGTCACGAACTCCCGGCGTGTACTTACGAGCCCAGTTCTTTACACGGCCATAAGCTAAGTGCTTCAATCTGGTAACGAACGGAACAGACTTGCGCGCCGCCGACGTGACGAGCCAAGAATGCCGACATACGCAGCCTGCATAAAAATCGCAAGCATAGAGTAAGCTAGGACGACGCGCCATACATACAGTATGCGCATGGCTCGCGGTCGTGCTCGGGTGCGCGCGTCGACATTGACCACGGAGAATTCGAAAGAAAAAGTCTGATCGGAAGCAGAGCTGCAAGCCTGAACGCGCTTTCAATCCCAGCCGCCGCCCTCTCCGCTCACAGTCTCAGTCAGCTGTCCATTCCCTTCCACATCCACATCCACATCCACATCCGCAACTTACTGTACATATCCCAACTTGTCCCATTGCGACAGCGCGTCCGTCCGCTCGCCGGTTCAAGGACGCGCTGTAAGTAGCGGCCTGCGTTAAGGAGACTACCATTGCGAGTCCAAGGCCGCTTCGCCACATATCCCAACGTGTCCCATTGCGAGTCCAAGGCCGCTTCGCCACATATCCCAACGTGTCCCATTACGAGTCCAAGGCCGCTTCGCCATTGAAGTTCACTTGACACAATGTTCCAGTCCCACGAGCTGGACAAAGTTATACACAACATAGACTTATTCATTCATTCCAAGCATACGCAATAGATCAGCATCAGCATCATCGGGTCGGGGAGGGGGGTAGGTAGGAAGAGTACATAGGGTGCGGGAGCATACGACGAAAGCGAGAAGCAAGAGAGGAGCGAGGCACAGCGTCGGATATATACAGGTCGACAGCTCAACGAAGCTTGACCGCAGCAGAGTCGAAAAAGCTTGACGAGCGTCGAAAGGAGTTCGCGTCATGCGCGTCTCGACCTATCCAGGAGGGAGGACGGCGCATCTCGGGAATAAGGGTGCAAGCAAGCAAGCAGGACGAAGATAAGAAGTGGATAGTACGGGGGATGATCGATGAGGAAGAGCGCCACGCAGCGGCCCTCGCGCCAGTCGCGCCCGGCCCTCCCGTCGCGCACGGAGAGACCGGGGCAGAGCCTTGCGCCAGGGACCTCTGATATTTTGAGTTGGGTTAAAGGATGAAAGGGCGGCGTAAAAGGCGTCGTAGACGCCGTCTGAGAGACGAAGGCGTCGTAGACGCCATCTGAGAGACGAAGGCGTCGTAGACGTCGTTTGAAAACGAAAGGCGTCGTAAACGCCATCTGCGAGAAAGGTATAAAAGGGGTAGCGCACGAAACTGAAACCGAATCCAAAAACCACGAAACCACGAACGCACGAGAAATGCAGCTACGAGCTGCACCGCATGGCAGCGCGGCGGGCTCAGCGTGCGCCAAGCCCCCCGTCTGTCATGCGCATTGTCTAACACTCGACGTGGCGAGTTAGTTGACCGCGACGGGCTTGAGCGCCTCCTCCTGCGGCTGCTGCGGCTGTTGCTGGTACTGCGGCGGCGGCGCCTGCTGCTGGGGAGGGGGCGGAGGGGGCGGGTGCACGCGACGGCGCTTGCGCTCGCGCTCGCGCTCGTCCTCGGCCGGCTCGCGGAGCACCGTCCAGCCAGGCGCGGCGCCGGGGCGCTCGGCCTCGCTGTCGCTCTCCGGCGGCGGGCCGCTGTAGTGCTGTTGCTGCTGCGGGGGCGCCTGCTGCTGCTGCTGAGGCGGGGGAGGCGGCTGCTGGGGCGGGGCGCGGCTGCGCTTGCTGCTCGTGCTGCTCGGCGGGCCCGACGGCGGCGGCGGGGGCGGGTAATGCGGATGATGCGCGTGCGCCTGCTGCTGCTGCGGTGGCGGCGGGGTGTGGTGGTGGTGGTGCGCATGGGCGGGATGGTGGTGCGCCGGCGGCGGCGGCGGCGGCTGGGCGTAGTGCGGGTGGTGCTCGGCCGCGGGCGTCGGCGGCGGCACGGGCACCTTGCGGCGCTTGTGCTCCTGCGCTGGCGGCGGCGGCGGGCCGGGCGGCGGCGGCGGGGCCGGCGCGTACGCGTAGTGGTGGTGGTGGGCGTGGTGGGCGTGGTGGGCCGGGTGCTCGTAGTAGACGGCGTGCGCCGGCGGCGGCGGGCCGTAGTGGTAGCCCGGCGGCGGCGCGGGCGGCGGGGCGGCGTAGTAGTGCGGGTGCGGGTGCGCGTGCGGGCTGTGCGGCGGGCTCACGGAGCTGCGCGGCGGGCCGTACGCGACGGGCGGCGGCGGCGGCGGGGCGTACAGCGGGACGGGCGTGCTGCCGGTCGCGGCGGCGGCGGTGGCGAGCGGGGCGATGAGCGCCTCGAGGTAGGCTATCTTGCGGCGCAGCTCGTCGTACTCGGTGCGGGTGACGAACTTCTCGAGCGGCTCGATGACGTGCCACTTGCACTTGTCGTGGTCGCCGCGGCGCAGGCACGGCCCGCACGGGTGGTTGCGGTCGCACTTGATCTTGCGCCGCTTGCACTCTGCTGAACACTGAGCAAAACGGAACTATTTCCCAACCGCATATATTCAGCACGACGCACCGGTGCAGCTGAGCGCCTGCCGCCGCCGCTTCTTCTTGGGCGCGTCCTCGCCGCCCTGCCCGCCCTGTCCCTGCTGCCCGGAGGCCTGCTGGCCGTCGCCGGGCCCGACGGGGCTGCCGGCGCCGTCCTCGTCGTCGTCCTCGTGCTCCTCCTCTTCGTCCTGATGCTGCTCGTGCTGCGGCTGCTGCAGCTGCATCGGCTGTGGCGGCTGGACGTGCTGCTGGGCATGCTGCTGCTGCTGCTGCTGCTGGACGCCATTGCCGTTCGCGGGCGGGTGCCCATTCTGCTGCTGCTGCTGCGGGGGATACAGCTGGTTGATCGGCGGCAAATGTCCGTTGGCGCCGTTGCTGTTGCCGTTCGCCGTAGCAGGCGGTGGATGGCCGTTGCCGTTCTGAGTCGTCGTCGGCGGCGGCGGCGGCGGAGACATCGCTCGTTGAATGTATGCGGAGGGGAAATCCGGAAGGGAAAAAGAGGGGGGGAGATGGGGGGGCGAAGATGCGAAACTCACGCGCGCGCTCAACCTTTTTATGTCCACGCCCCTCGGCGGCGTTACCGGCTTCCTCCCGGAATTACTACTCCGTCCCAACAAACAAGGACCCCAAAACCCCGCTTGTTCCCATTGCCCCCTCCCCTCTCGGCCGGGTGCTGTCCCCTTGCTTCGCACAAGTAGACGCGGGCCGTGCCGGTGTGGCAGGGGGGGCGCAGCGGACGGGCGGTCCAGTACAGTGTGCGACGGGCGTCGACGGCCGCCGGGACCGGCACCGGGCTTAAGCGCCGCTCCCACGCCGTCGTCATCACCAACACCGCTTCACTCCGTCAGCGCGCCTGCGTCACACGCCTGCCCCGCCACCAAGTCCCAACCTCCGATTTCCCGTCCGTTTCTGGCGGCCAGCGGCATGCGTGACAGCGACACCTGACACTGACACCCGGCCCCGAGCTCGCGAAATTCGGGCATCGAGTACATGAGTAAGTATCTCCGCCCCATCTGGCGTCTGGTGCGCAGTCGCGACTCCCTGCCCGTTCGGGACGACGTGATAGTGATTCCGAGTCTGATCTGCCCGGTAAAACCTACAACACTATCCGTTCCGTTGCTTTTTCTTCTCACATGCACTCTAGCCTGCCCATACAGTACAGTATGCTTCGTCTTCTCCGGCCGCCACAATTGCCATTAATGGGGCCGCGGGTGCAATTCCCCGTGCGACGGCCGGATATCGATGGTTGTGCGATTTTGCCGTGTCCGCCACAATGCCTGAATTCTCGACCCCCCTTCTCTGGAGACTGCAGTTCTCGAGCGCATGCTTCTCCTGCTGCGCGTGCTTCTCCTCTTGTACTCGGGCAGGCTTCTCCTGTTCAGCTCGTTTCCATGCTCGTTCCGGCCCGCAGTGGCCACAATCTCCGTACCTCCGACCCGCTCTGACTGACTGATGCACGGCCACGTGCATGCTGCATCCTGCATGCTAATCCCTGCCTCTCTCGTCCCCCCTCCCCCCGCGTCTGATTCCCATTCTCATTCCCACACCTTTCGCCCGTTGCAACGGACAACAAGTGGGCTCTGACACAGGACAGTGCAGGCCGCACGCCGTCATCCCGCGAGACATCTGAGATTCTCATTCTGACTGGATATCATCCCGCGATGCATCTCATCTCATCCCGCGATCCGCTGATTATCTGCCCGAAATCTCCTCCACGTTGCCCGCCGCGCCAGAAGTCTGCCCGTGTCGCTAGCGCTCTTTCGGTCCGGGCTGTGCGACTGCTACGTTGACTCAATCCGCGCGCGCGGCGAGATGCTCAGCACGACACTGTGAACTACTTCCGCCACAATTGTTGCCTCGCTACATTCTCGCATCCATGCGACGGCGGGAACTGTCGCCGACCCTGCTGAAATTCTGTGCTCGCGGGCGTCGGGAAACGCGGGGCGGCATCACCACAATCCCCGCCCGCGGCGCAGCTGCACCCTCATCCCCGGCAGCTTCGTCTGTCTCACTACAGTAGTGGGATCCCCAACGGCTTCATCTTCCCTCCCCCCTCGTGCAAGCCCGGATCAGTACACCATCGCAGGCTATTACTCAACTGTACAGTATGCCAGACGGATCTCATGCCGAAGCTTGATTTTGCATGGCATGTTGCATCTGGCATGGCATGATCATGATGACGGAGGCGGAGGCGGGATGCGGGGGTGGGCTCCCATTGGCTCCCACCTCCGACGTTGTACATCGCATCTCATCTCTGCGATCGCCATTGCACTGTGCAGACGCAACCAAGGGCTGGATTCCCCCACCCGTGCCATTTCACATATCGCTTCAATAGGGGTCCCCTTCTCTTCTAATACCCCCCCCCCCATGACAGCGGACGCATCTCCGAGTCAAGCCGTCCCTCTGCTCTGCGAGTGCGACTGGGAGCGGCGCATCCACAATTGGCCCCTCAGGATACTGCACATTCACACAGACTTGCCGTTGAAGCAAGGCGGTAATTGTGGCGCGCGCCACGTGAACAACGGTAATAACCTCACGCTGTGTGGTCGGAAGCGTGACGTGCGTCTTGCACCCAGGCCCAAGCTCAAGTGCTGAGGGTCTCGCCCCTGGCACCTTGCTCCGACGGAGTAAGAGGAGATGCGAGTCAGTTCAACTGTTTTTGGCGTGGCGTTTGCCTATTGAGACTGATGATGATCACGCGCGCCGCGGCAATGCCGTTCTGCATTCAAATTCTGGGAGTGGGACTACGGGACGTGGAGCTAGACATTCCTGCACGCAAAATCCCTCTTGTACAGCATCTCCTCCGTTGCAGACTCGCGCTCAGTCGCAGATGGCACATGACACTCCCGACTCGGACTCTTGCGCATTTCCGAACTCTTCGTCCTCCGAGTCGTGCACCGTTACGCTAGAGACGTACACTGGTAGACGCCGGCAAATTAATATTCTTTCTCCTAACCTATGCTCCGGACGAGCAGGAGTTGCGTTGCGCAAAGGCTGTGCTCCGGTGTGCACTGTGCAGTGCGAACACTCGGGGCACGCGGTTTGGACTTGGAGGATCAACTGCGTGTTCCTCAGGTTTTGCCAGTGCCATCTTGATCCTGGTTTTCCCTCAAATTATCCGGCTCTTCCACATGCACTTGAAACCGCAGAGCCTGACTTACAGTACTACTGTGCAGACCCTCGCAAAGCGGCTGTATCATGTCGTTGGCATCTGGATCCAGGGATGTTTCTCTCCGGCAGTGTTAACACAATTAAAGGGATAACCCAGACCGGTGTGCATACCGAATCAAACCGTTACAGTGTCTCTTCGGCGAAAGTCTGGGCTGCGACTCCGGATGGCCACCTTCTGCCAGTGTGACACCGTGCGCC
Source organism: Auricularia sp. M13 (assembly GCA_037042915.1). Classification (NCBI taxonomy): domain Eukaryota; kingdom Fungi; phylum Basidiomycota; class Agaricomycetes; order Auriculariales; family Auriculariaceae; genus Auricularia; species Auricularia sp. M13. Next base: position 250,994 of record CM073197.1, on the reverse strand, counting down.
ATTTGGTTTGGTTTTGCTCAGCCCGAGATTCAGCGCTCATCTTCAGTGCGAGCCCTCGAATACCAGGCCGTCTCGTTGACATCTCGAACCCGGCTTGTTGTTCTCCGGCAGTACCTCCTAGTACTCGGTGGAAACGCAATGAATAGCCCAGATTCTACGTCCCAGACTGCATAAACATGAGACCTGTGTTTCTTCGGGTTACAGTAAATTAGCAACCGGCGAATGCGAGTCCAAATGCCAATGGCGACGTCGAGTCCGTGAGACTGCGCATTATGTTGTTCTGTTTCGTTGAGTTCAGCGCTCAGCACTGTACCGAGCGCTTCGCCATGCAGGTCCTCACTCAGCATTACACGATCCCCGTGCATACCGAAGCGCTGTCATCTCCCCGCTGAATCTCATCGAGCATCGCTGGGGTCCTTCAATATAATCTGCCAGCTTACTTAGTGCTTGTTCCCCGGGAAGCGCGGTTCCCCATCTCCCAGGCGCTGTCATCCTGTCCGAGTCGGTGCCAGCGCTCCATAATCCGCGCCACGGCACCGCAGCTATTTGGTATTTGGTCAAGTCGCTGTGGGGAATCTCGATCATATGCAGTGGGGCGTACTTATCTCCGTCGTGAGACTCCAAGACACCGGGGCCGCGATCGGCGGCGCCTGCTTTATCACCGTCTTACTCATACTCAGGTTTGCTAGAAATTGTAAGCTGGCGCTATGGCTACTGATAGTAATACTTTTGCAGGAGTTGCGGTGTTGTTCGATTTGCATTGCTCACTGCTCATGTTCAACTCGATCTTTAGTGGCAAAGTCACACTGCGACTGTGCTCGATCCGATTATTGTTCGAGCACTGCGGCAGGAAGTTGTGTATTACGCTATTAGTTTGTGGCTTCTGGCTTCTCTCGCGATCGCCGGAGCGTAGAAGACTGAAGAGAACGAAGAACGAAAGCACAGTCTGAGCTGTGCTCAAAATGTCGAATCGCCGGCGGGTTCGCGAAACACGATTAGATAGGACTTCTTGCTGAGCAGTGGTGGGACATATGACTATGCTGTATCGCGCGTTGTTGAACACTCGAGGTAGTGTACGACAGCAGCCAATGCCAATCGTTTCGAGACGCTTTGCGCAACAATTTCTGTCAGTGTAGTTGAGCCGGCCGTCCCTGCCGCTAATCTGTGGAGCGACGGAATAAATGCATGCCCCGTGCGCTGTGTGGCTGGTAAACTGCATGTGCAGCACCACCTTTTCCTCGAGAATATTCTACTCCTTGCGCGTGCTCAACTGGATCTGCATGTGTACCGTCCACCGCAGTGTTAATACGCCGGGAGGAGCATGCGCCACGCACGGCCGGCTCTGCGGACGTCGGCATATAGCCTCATACAGCGAGCTACGGAAGTCGGGGCCGATTGAATGGGACCTATAGGCAGCTTTCGTCTGCACAACTCATCCCGAAGTGAGGTGCTACTTGCCCGTCGGGAAGCAATGAAGTATGCCATTCTATTAATTCGAATGACAGTTGAGACACGGCCTCGGACGCCGTCTGCCTATCTTAAGTTACGTGTTACGTTTGCACTTTGCGCGTTGGGATCCACGCCTGTAAGGGGTTAGAGCCTTTTGGGCGCTCAGATCTCAGAGTCAAACGGCGTTGTGGGACCTCCTGGCCGAACGCGTGCACTGACAACCCGGCCCCAGGTGGCGATCCCGAGCAGAAGTCTTGCAACATTACTGTTCAGTGGGAGATGTTGTGATAGCAGACGCGTTTGAAACGAGATTGATATCGATCTCTGCAAGCGATGAAAAGGAAACGAACGCACTCAGTGAACGCGAGAGAAGTAGTTCCCATCGCCATCGCCCTGGACCCGGCGAAGCAGTGTTTCTTGAATTGATCACAACAGCTGCTGCAGATCGCGTGTTTCCATGCTGGAAATCTTGCAAAGGCGCTGTCACGGGACAGAGTTGGGCGAGGGGTTGTTTGTGCATGGCTATGGGACGGCGAACGTGCCGTCCGAAATACGGTGGAAATCGCGGAAGACCGACGGTATTCGTGTTGTGTGCGCTTCTTTTCACGACGCCAATCCGCAATCACCTGGCGCTGTGATCGCGCCAAGCTCGCGCTGGAAGCGTCGCGCAATTGCTCAATAGCCTGAGACTTAAAGCGCGAACCTTGCAGTGTAGATCTTGGCGAAATTGGCGCGGGGCTCGAGTCTGACCAGTGACAGCCGCCGGCACCTAAGCTCCGACGGCGAAGGGCGTGTTACCCCGTGATCAGGGCGCAGTGAGATTGTACGCGGTTTGTGTAACGTAGAACGGCGGCGACAGTAAACGTCATGACCGCCCCATAGCCCGTGCCCCTCCGTGGCAACAACCCGAGCCTCAGGCTGGACCCCGCGCGAAGTTTCCTGGAGACCGTTTCTCGAACCGGGGATTTCATTTCTCTTCGGCGCGGCTATGGGTGCTCTTCGGCCGTTTGCGCACAACGGGTCCGGCACCATTGAGTGGCAAATGGCGAATAGCAAGTAGCGGTAGCGGCCTCGCGACCGTTTGCAGCATGCTGTGGCGGGCATGTCCCAGGAGCGCCCGGACGCCGCGGCCATACAAGGGACTAGAACGCTCGCACAGTGCAAGAGCCGACGTCGCGGTGATCTACGCCAGCTGTCGATTGCCCAAGCATACTGGCTAGCAGGACTCCTGGCACCACTAACATGCACTGGCAGCTCAAACACCCGAGATCGGGCTACACATTAATTCCAAACGCGTCGCCGAGAGCATGCCACATTGGTGATCGGGCAGATTGCGACGAGGTCCGGGTCATGGACTAAGTCCGCCCGTACAACATCCAGCGTTGTGACACTGCTCCCGTCGGTAGATGTTCCACTCGCACGCAAACACCATCTGACCCGTTGTGCCGCGCCGAATCTCCACCACCCACATGCGGAATTCTTATTGCCACGCGAGAGCCATCTGTTTGGGGTTACCGCTCAAGATAGGTCACGTGCAAGCATGCAGGGGAGCGGAGAAAGCAGATATGCGAGAGTGATAATCGTGACAACCTCGGAGATGACGTGTTTGGAGCGGTCTGAAAGCCGGTACCGCAGATTACCCTGTTCTGTGCCAGTCCCAGAGATACACAGATTCCGCAAAGCAGGGAGAGAACAGCCGGGGATCGCGTAAGTCTGGGTTCCGTGATAGCCATCGCACATCCCGCTACCCAGGGCGGAAAGTAATTGGCCTACGGCCAACAGTAGGGGCAGAACAGTATCCGAGTGAGCCACATGGACTGGCCGGTGATGCGCAGTCCTATCAGCGCAGTGACGGGGAGCCCGAGGCGGGAGTCGTGATGAGCTCTGGACAAGCTCTGGACTCATTCAGGAGACTGAAAGTTAGTTTGAGTACGTATAAAAGTGATGGAAGCTGTCAACGAGAAAACGCCCACCTGAGTCGCAGCCCGATTATGCTGTTCGTCTAGTTTTGGCGGCGGGGAATGGAACTCCACACGAGCCTAGGAATACGTTGTTCAGGAGCGAAAGTCAGAACGCCATTGTTTAGAGCAGTTTCACAACAGCAAGAGAGCAGTTTCACAACAGCAAGAGAGCGGCCATAAGTATCCACGCGGCGCCCATGCCAGGAGCAGAACAGAGCGCCTGAGCTGGTCAGGCCTCTCGGCCAGTATGAATCCTCAATGTCGCGCGTTGAGCCACATGGATAGCAAAGGTGTGCGAAGGCGCGAGCGTGTCAGCTGTCGGTCGCACGGTGGCCGTGCAAGGCAAAAACTTTTCAAGCTTTGCATTTGTTTGCGCGCTCTCCGTTTGCTTCCCTGGGCCTCCGCCCAGTTGACAACCAGGATCTTCGAATACGTCCATGGGACAATCGCCTGAAGTCCTGCGGACTTAATCGGTCATCCAACTCATTTTAGGCGCCATGTTTTCGTGAGCGACGCCCCAAGATGCCGAACGCAGCCAGAAGGCGCCAGCGATCGGGGCAGAAAAAAAACACGCTGCGCAGTCCCCGGTTAGGAATTCAACTACCAGGGCGCATATGTCTCGACTCTTGAACGTACGTTTTGGACTTTACGTCGACGAAACCAAGTATATCTGGAGCAGCCCGAGAGACAACACTGGCTGGTCGTTTCGAGGCTTCTACGACCCGTGCTCATGTCGGCAACAAAGATAAATCGCGGGCCCACTTTATACGCGGACTCTCGCAGCTGCCTGACTGCAAGGGCTGTCTCCAGAACCCGCACGAGGGCAATTTGGCAATCAAACGGCTCGCCGCTCGCCTCCAACTAGCCTCTTCCCGCTGCCGAAGCTTGCGATGCCTTTAAACTGAATGCAGCAAACAGGATTCGTCGTTATGATCACTCACTCCACGCCTTTAACCGCCCCTAATGACCTGTTTCGCAGCCAACTCAACCATAGCATGTGCGACATGGCGAATGAGAGACGGATTCACGTTCCGCAATGCAACTGCGCGCGCGTGACTCTGCGCAAGCTACACGGAAGCAAGCGAGGGTCCCTGAATAGCTCGGACAGCGCGTCAGAAACAATCATCGACTTTCCACGATAATTACACCATGGAAAGTGAGTCCGAGTCGACCAGGACGCCGGCCACGAGGGCCGGTCCTGTAGTTGGGGACAACTCTGTGACAGTTCAATGCGTGAGATGAATAGGCGTGAGATGAATAGGCTTGACACACTAACCCCAGCACGCGCAGATTGGGGGCGGCGGTGCAATGGACCTCTCGTATGGCGCTCGGGAGAGACGCAGCATCGTGGAAGCCAGGTTGCTCCAATGGATTCCAAAGTGCCGCGTCCTTCCTGCGCGCCACACTGGTGGGAATATGGGACTGAAAAACTGGCATCTGCGAGCGGGCGTGAGTATCAGAGACATTGGTTGAATGTTGCAGCAGTGCACAAGGTCACATGAAGCGGCTGCGCGGGAAAGACGCAGGAGATCTCAGTCAGGTGGGGGCGAACCGGCGGACAGAGACACCTGCGTCCGTCGCGCGCGTCCGTTAGCGACGTTCATCGTCAGTAAAGGGGTCCAAGGAGAGGAGAGGAGAGGAGAGGGTTCCGATTCTGGGCACGGGCAGAAGAGACGCGGCCGGCGTCGGTTCACGGCGGCCACGAATGCAGTGTGTCTTGCACGCACGGCCGCGGACGTGCGGAGGGAGACACTCTACATGCTATAGAATTGCTGCGCGGCTGGAGTGGACTTTCAACCGTGCCGGGTGGTGGAGAATTCAAAGCGGGAGTGCGACAGAGACGCACGAGTGTCTCAGCTGCAGGATCTGCAAGGAGCAGCACCGATTGCAGGCTGCACCCCACAGAACCGAGCAGCTGGAACGCCATGCGTCCGTCCCGCACCTCCGGTAGGCGGATTGGTGAAGTGTCGAGGCGGAGCTGCTGGAGACAGAGCGGGAAAGGACGGGAATGAAAAAGAAAGACCTCCGTGGGGAGGGGCGCGAGAGAGGCGAACGCTGATAGCACCCCCATTGGTTACCGGTAGGACAGATGCAGCAGCTCTCCGAGTTGCGCGCCTGGCGGGGATGGGGTACAGTAGGTGGATTGAGGGGTTGTAATCGGGTCGCGTCGAACTGGAACGGGTTTGCTTCTCGCACTCCCCGATCTGCTGAGATAGGGCGGTGAAGGGAGATATGGAGAACCTGGGGAGCGGCGAGCGGCAGAGATGCGACTCATTGGATTCCCCACGAGCATAGACGAACGGAGGATACTGATGGCTTGTCCGCAGCTGGAGTGACTGAGGTTGGAAAGCGGAGGGGGATGGTGGGGGAGACGCAGTACACGCCGATTTGGCCCGCGCAGGTGCAACGGGCCTGCTCTGCGCAGACTGAGGATGAGCAGGTCGACCAGCCTGCGTCCATCCCGCATCCCCAGATCACAGAAAGGTGTGTGTGTGTGTGTGTGGAGTAGGATAAGATCGACAGGTGAGATTTCAAGCTCGAGCAGGTCCCGCCGTAGAAGGGTGGATTACCATCGCGCGTGGGAGGGCAGGACAGACGCACCACTGTCCCAGCAGACTGAGAGGCTGCGTCCTTCCCGCACTCCCAATCGCGAATAGCAGAAACGGAATGAGGAGTAGGCCTGGCCTGAGATTCCTTCCCGGGTGGGTGTAAGTGGGGTGGTGAGAGTGCCAAGCGGATTGGAGGAGGGCGGGGGAGACGCACTGGCAGCTTAGTTGTACTGTAAACTGTACCGCCGGCGCTAGAGGACGCCCCTCGCGCGCGATTTGAGGTGTGCTGGGAATCGGAGTGAGTTTTGAAATCGGGGTGGAGAAGCGGGAGGGCGGGAGATACGCGGAATTTTCTGCACACCCCGGAGGAGGAGATTCATGTCATGTCAGGCCGTTGCGACTCGGGGTGGAATGACGGCAGAGCGAGAGAGACAACGTCTAAATGAGATCGCACTTCCAGCGCCGGTCTGCGCGCGGGAGGATGGATACCGACGAGGGAGGGCTGCGGGAGAGACGCAATTATGTCACGGCCGTCGTGCGCTGGGACGCGCTGCGTCCTTGTCGCACCCCCCCAGCCGCAGTCTCAGGACACATTGTGGGTCTGGCGGGTGCAAGATGCGACTGGATCGGGGACATGTCGAGCTGAGCCAGACCGTGACGGTATTGAAAAAGGAGATGTCGAAGTACCAGCCAGTCAGTCGTGAGTGAGCGGAAGGATGGCCGACCGGGAGCGACACAGCTGGGAGGGCGGGAGACTCGGAGACGCACCGCTGCTGTCACAACCACCATGCGCAATCTGGACGGCTGGGACACACGCTGTGTCCGTCCCGCGACCCCGATAGCCGCAGTCACAGGAATAGGAATGAAAATGATTAAGGTGGGTGGGCGGCGTCCACTACTTCAAGGATGGGAGGAGGAGATCAAGTCAGCTCGGTGGGATTGCGACTCGGATGGAAGGAGGGTAGAGCGGGAGAGACGCAGCTAATTTATAAGCCGCTTCCAGCCAGGGCGGTGGATACCGACGTGGGAGGGCGGGAGAGACGCACCACAGTCCCAGCTGCCCCGCGCACACTGGGCTGCTGGGACACGCTGCGTCCTTCTCGCACTCCCATTAGCCGGTGGGATGGCGACTTGAATGTAAGGAAGGGGGCGGGATGACGGCAGAGCGAGCGAGAGAGACGCATCTAAATGAGATCGCACTTCCAGCGCCGGTCTGCGCGCAGGAGGGCGGGAGAGACGCACCACAGTCCCAGCTGCCCCGCGCACACTGGGCGGCTGGGACACGCTGCGTCCGTCTCGCACCCCGATTAGCCGCAGTCACAGAAATGATCAAGGTGGGTGTGAGGGCTAGGACGAGGCTGGTATGATTGCGACTCGGATGTAAGGAAGGGGGCGGGATGACGGCCAAGCGGGAGAGACGCAGCTTAGTCGTATCCCACTTCCAGCCAGGACGGTGGATACCGAGGTGGGAGGGCTGCGAGAGAGACGCACCTATGTCCCGGCGGCCGTGCGCAAACTGAGCGGCTGGGACACGCTGCGTCCGTCTCGCACCCCCGGCTGGGCGTCTGACTATGAGGAATAAATGTGCTAGACGTCGACTCGGACTCGGACTCGGAGTGAAGTCGGATGGAGGGGATTTGGGAGACGCAGCTACCGTGTGTAGGACGGTCGTAAGTGTGGGAAGGAGGCTGACTGTGTGCGACGCCCTGCATCCTCCGTGCAATGGAGGAACATCAAACACGCAGTGCGCGATCAGATAAATGTTCAGGTCACATGTCGATGAGGGAGAGAAATCCGGGGAAGGGGCACTGCAACGGCTGTGACGATCGATGAGCGGAGAGGACGGGGGACGGGCGAGGATCGGGACGTAAACGCCGGCCCGGAGACGCCGTACTGCTAGCCCAGCGTGGGGACGCAAGCTCATCACAGCAGGCAGCGCAGGCAGCAGCGCGTGTACTGTGAGTCACGTTGGCGCGCGGCAGAGGGAGTACCTAATCAGCACGCAAGGCCGTGTGCGGAGCGCGGGCACTGGCAGGCTGAGCAAGCGGAGCGCGAAAAAAGCCGGAACGGACCCTCTACCCATCGCCCATTGCCTTTGCAAGTTGCCCACACCCAAAAAGCTCTCTAATGTCGTCGAACGTGCCCATCTCGCAGACGTCCAAGACGGCGCCGACGCCGGTCAACACGCCGCTGACGACGGGCGTGCTGTCCGCGGGGCTCTCGCGGCCGACGGTGCCGGACGTGACGGAGGAGGACGCGGAGGAGATCTCGACCGACCGCCTCGACGCGCTCCCCGCCGGCGCCCGCGCGCTGCTCTCGGGCCTCGTCCAGGACAAGATCGCCGGCCTGATCGGCCGCAGCAGCGGATACATCGAGGCCCTGCCCGTCCCCGTCAAGAAGAACGTCGAGGCGCTCAAGGGCGTCGATGTCCAGTACTTGGAGCTCTATAAGGAGTACAAGAAGGAGCTGCTTGAGCTCGAGACCAAGGTCGTTTTTTAAAATAATTTTTTTTTTAAATGTGGCTGACGTTTTTTCTGCCAACAGTACGCGGCCAAGTACCAGCCCGTGTTCGACCGCCGCGCGGCCATCATCAACGGCAAGGCCGCCCCGACGCCCGAGGAGCTCGCCGCCGGCGCGGCCGTGAGCGCCAAGGACAACGAGGGCGACGACGACTACGCGCCGCTGCCCGCCGACGTCGCGCCCGCGCCCGAGGGCATCCCGGACTTCTGGCTCACCGCCCTGCGCAACCACGTCGGCATCTCCGACCTCATCACAGAGCGCGACGCCCCCTGCCTCTCGCACCTCACCGACGTCCGCTGCGTCCTGCTCACCGCCGAGGGCCAGAAGGGATACCGCCTCGAGTTCGCCTTCTCCAAGAACGACTTTTTCGACAACGAGCTCTTGACCAAGACCTATTACTACCAGGACGAGCTCGATTATGCAGGCGACTATGTCTATGATCGCGCAGAGGGATGTGAGATCAAGTGGAAGGACGACAAGGACCTCACCAAGAGCTACGAGATCAAGAAGCAACGGAACAAGAGTGCGTATTATTCTGCTTTTTCTTCTGCTGTACCCCTATCCTTCATCCCATCATCTACGTCCCATTCGCCCACGGACTTGGCCACCGTGGCGCGCGTTTTTTATTACCACATTCATCTCCCCGCCTTCATCGCGTTTGTTCCACCATCCTACCGTGCGAGCAGCGCCAGTGCAGGTCCTGCTGCATACATACGTGCGCAGGAACTCGCGCCCCAGCTTGGGAACCATCTCCGGCTTTCCTTTCCGTCTTTCCTTCTTTCCGTTCCATCTCCCGCTCGCTGCGCAGTCTTGTTCTCCCCGTTCCTCCTCCATCCCCGCTCGTGCCCCGCTCTCCCGCCCACGCACTCGTTTATATGCCTGCCTCCACGTCCCGACTGCGCCTCGCCACCGCCCGCTTCTTATCACTTCTCGCTCCCGCTGCTCTTTCTTCTCTCCATCGCTACCCCTCACCTCCCTCGCTACCCCTCACCTTCCTCGCTCCCGCCGCTCTCCGCGCCATCGCTACCCGGCTCCTTCCTCGCTGACACTCGGAGCAGACACGAACCGCACGCGGCTAGTGCGCAAGGCGCACCCGGCCGAGTCGTTCTTCAACTTCTTCTCGCCGCCGACGCCGCCGGACGAGGCGGCGGTCGCGGCAGGCGACGTGGACGAGGACGAGCTGGACGAGCTCGAGCAAAGGCTCGAGATGGATTATCAGATCGGCGAGGATTTGAAGGAGCGGGTGAGTACTGTTGTTCTTTCTGGTTTTGGTTTTCTTTGGGATTGGGTTTCTTGTTTTGCGGGGGTGTCGCGCGACGCGTGTTCTGGGCCGCGCTGGCTCGAACCGTGCGCTGCGGGCACGTCTTGCCTTGCTTGAACGCATGCTCGTGGGGCCGGTGTGTGCGTGCTGCCTGTATGACACCGGGCAGACCGCGGTGTTGGGGAGTTGGTCTCTGCCACCGCACGTCGTCCGTGAGTTCCTCGTTACTGCTCGAGACCCCGGCGTCGTCCAGCGCCCGCTACACTGGACCGCCCGGCATCAGTGTGCGCAGCGATGCCAGGCTGCTTCTTCCTCCTAGCACGCGCCTTGCTGATGCTGGATCTCCGGGGGCGGAGGAGCGCGAGCTCGGACGTTTTGCGGCGGCGCAGAGCTCGCCGAGCGCGTTTGACTGCTCGGCTTGATGCTCCACCTCGAGACGCCGCACTCCAGTTGATGTGCGCTGCGGTTGCTGAGCTGAGCTGGGCATGTCCGGCGTTATCTACATCGAATCCAGCTCGGCTCGGCACTGTACGCCTGTGAACGGACAGCGCTCGTTCGGCGTGGGCTTGCGCGGGCGTCTTGGGCCTCGATGACTCCCGCCGTTGTACCATGCGAAAGCGGGTTCCGGTGACGGCGCACGAGCAGCTTGTCGCGTATCGGACGCTGGGGCATACCGCGCTCGGCTGTGGCTGAACCTGCAAGCGCGGTCTGCCACCCTTCTTCGCTCGTCCGATTTCTTCTTATCTGACAGCGCCGCTGACTGGACATATTATCGCAGGTCATCCCGCGCGCGATCGACTTCTTCACGGGCAAGGCGCTCGACTACGAGGAGCTGGAGGAGGACGACGACGACGACGAGGACTTTGAGGACGTCGATGAGGACGACGACGAGGATGATAGCGAGGTGAGCTGCTGCTGCTTTTCTCCCCCCGGCCCACCCCGGTCCTTCGTTTCTCCGCCCTGCTTCTGCTGGCCTTCGGCCCTGCCTTTTACTTTTTTCCCGTCGTATATTCGTGCGCGCTCGGTGCCCAAGTCGGAGAGCGCGCGGTCGAGCGTTACGCGGCTGGTGGGAGGGCATGCTGCTGTGGGCATCGAGCGTGTGATGATGCTGTGGCTTGGCCTTCTCGCCTCGCGCTGCGCTTCGCATATGCCCGAAGCCTGTCTTCATGGCCATCGCGGCATTTTACACTGTTCACTGGCTGCACCGAGCTCCGTAGCCTTTGCAACGCTCGGGCGCTGCGCTACGTGAGCATGCCAGCGCGTTATCATCGCTGCTAGCTCGTTCCGGCCATCCATATCGCCCACTGCCTTTACCGTACCCCCGTTCCCCGTGCGAGCGAACGGCGCGCGCTGACGCTGACATGCGCAAGTAGGACGACGACGACGTGGAGAACGACGTGCCGCTGCGGCGGCGCCAGAACCGCGAGCAGGTCGACCCGCAGGAGTGCAAGCAGCAGTAGACCCCCCCGCTCACCCCCTCGCCCCCTCGTCGATTCTTGCGCCCTCCCCGCTTTGACATAGACGTCTCCGACTCGTTGACGAACAAAAAAACTCTACCCGGTTCCCTCGCTGTTTCCCTCCGATTGCCGCTTGCTCGCTGATTGACCGATTTGAATATGAAACCCACGATCTCGCGTAGTTAGTTAGTTAGCTCCTTCTTTTTCTCTTTCTCTTTCTCTCCTCTAGTTGTTTCTGACTCTGATCTCTCACTCCATCTCACCAATAGTAGCTTACATCCGCCGCCGCCGCGCCTACCTGCCCCCCTTTCGTCGAAAAGATGGCTCTTTTTTTGGATCTGACATTTCTGATGCTCTTTCAATTTGGGTAATGTGAACTGGTGCTGACTGGATTAGCCACTTCAATCGGTGTTGAAGAGACTCAGACTGTGGACGAATTGCGACGAGTGTGAATGCGCTGCAAGTTGGCCGAAGCGGAGGATACATGCAATGATGCATCTGCAGGTGAAAGTCAGTGCTTTCATATGCGGTAGATTTACGAACCGTTGAACTGAGCAGGTTGCAGTACACCGGATTCAAACGCGACTCCGCCCGACCATCAACCATGTCAGGCATCGAAGTGCTGCACGACGAGCTGCTCAGTGATATCATGCTCTGGGCTGGATCCAACACAAGCTTATCGTTGCACATGTGTCCCGACGTTGGCGTGCTGTTGCGTTGTCTTTGCCGCTGCTCTGGGCCACCTGGAGTTGGGCCCCTGGTTGCGTTCGAGGCGCATGAGAGACATCCTGTCCATACGGTCGTGTGCGCACGCTGCCGACATCGGAAAGTGGCTGGGGCGCCGGCGACGTCTGGAGATACCTAACGGAGAGGTATGTACGATATTCAGCGCACGGTACGGCACATCCAGCTGTCGACAGCCTGCTGGACGTCTCTCGCCGGGGACCTGGCGCAAAACCCGCCTCTACCAGCCGCCCCGCACAGCGTTGATATGCGCATCTTGATCGACTGCGACTCGGTCCCCTCCTTTGCAGGTTTCACCAGCACAGACGCCGACGGAGTTCCACTATTCAGGGACCCTGGCTTGCTTCTGCCAGTGTGCAGCTCGCCCAGATCGATATACACGCCGGCGCCGTGCCCGACGCGGTGGTCGCTCGCATTAAGCACCTCGTTGGGGCGTCCGAGCCAGGCTCTTCCATCACCGTGGCTATCGAAGAACCTCCGGCAGTCAGTGACACCGTTATCTCCCAACTCCTAGATATCGACATCGAAGGCAGGAGCTTTGGCGGCGCATCAGCGCGGGAACGTCTGCAGGCGAACATATCATTCTCTATGGACATTGTGAAGTGCGATTTTTCTCTTGAACATGATATGTAGACACTCCCTCGAAGTACCGTCTGCAGTATCTAATTAGAATACATAGATCGGGCCCCAGCGGTGGGATGATCATGACGGTTTACCACGGACAACGGTAGGCACCAAACAGGCTCTGAGTCCAACAGCGGCAGGAACTCATAAGTGAGGCGGAGACCGGGACAGCGACCATGACTCTGGGAAGATACAGTCCATGCAACGAGAAGTGCACTATTTATGGCACGCCAACACTCTGTGGCTCTTCTTTATTAAACACCGGTCTCCAAGGAAACTCCGTGATCAAGAGCTTGAAGGTCAATCGTAGCAAGCGTTATTCGACGCTGACTCGGGGCCGCGGCGCGCAGGTTCAGCACGACGCGACACGCGAAGCAGGTGTAGAGTATTCGCTCCGTGCTGTAGCGGCGATCTCAGTCTGCAGTGTACGCAGGCCACATGATCACTCGCACTTACGCAAAGAGTAGGACGCCGTATGGAGCCTTGAAACCTGAGTGAGTGCGCCTGCCAGTTATGAAGTTGGACTTGGAGTGTGCATGCTCACTGGGACTCTGAAGGTGGCTACCACATTTGACAGCGCGAATACTACGAGAATTTAGTCACTCCTGACTCCGCGGAAGAGGTGGAAAATAACATACAGAACATGACTGTGAAGTAGGCAAACGCTGTGACGCAGAACTCGAGTAAGCTACTAGTAGTTCCCTCGCGCACTGTGAATTATGGAAGCGGACACACCGTCACGATAGAGCGAGATAGCCAGTTCCGAGGAACCATGCCAGAGCAATGAAACGCAGGAGAGAATGCTCTCTTGCGGGCGGGTGGCGCATTCCTGTTTGAACCTGAGCACCGTCAGACATATAAAGGCTGGGTAACGAGTTCAGTAGCCGTAAACGTGAAAAAAACGGGCTCACCGAAGTCGACGCAGCAGAATAAGACCCATTCCAGGTAGAATTGACCATACGAGGACACATGGATGCATCCCCGTAGATTTGGCGAGAGCGCGCTGCTGGCAATGACTAGTTACGATTTGTAAAATGAGCCTGGTTAGTGAGCGCGAGAAAGGAAGGGCACCGCGCACAGCTGCCGGTGGCTATCCATTCGTAGATGAGATAGGTGTATACGCCTGCAGATAGCACGGCCATCGACGAGAAGGCGATCGTCGTGCAGCGCGAGCCGTTCCATATCGCCCAAGTGCGCAGGACGATGATGCCTGCGGCGGGCAGGAAGTCAGCCAAAGGCAACAAATGTTGTTCGGCGCGTCGCTGAGCTTACTTTGGCCGAAGAGCATACCCAGCAGGCCGAGGACTACATATCGTGTGAGACCGGGTTGGATATATAGTAGTTACCAGGAGATGTGGAGTCTTACGAGCGGCAAACGATGAAGTGATTTTGCACACTTCGATTTCGAGGTTGCCGAAGTAGACTGCCGGTGGGAGGAATTGTGAGTACGTAGTCGGTAGTCGGTATTCGCGCTGACAGCCTAGGTGAGCACTTCACTCACAGACCAAGTACATGCAGATCTCGACCATGGCGCTGTACCGCGACGCGTAGTATAGCAGGACCGCGGGCCCGGGTGAAGACGACCACACGAGCTCAATTTCTTCGCCGATGGTGATGAAGAATTCATAGGCCTTTAGGATTCGATTAGAACCCGGTGGAATTGTGGCATGACTGGCTTTTAACGTACGAAAAGCGCGGCGTTGCAGGCTACCGATGAAGGGACTTAGAATGAGTGACTGTTTGGACGGACGATTGGATGGGGCCATGACGTACTGAATATGATCTATGTACGACGAATGGAGCGTTGTTAAGTAAAGACATGGCCTCGGATCTGGACAGCACGATACCTTGAACAGGTGAACGGCTTCCAACACAGCGATAAGCTTCGGGCCTTCCATAGACAGAAGAGAGAGGTCGACCTGCGCTGGTCAACTTGCCGGGGGAAACGCGAGTGGCGCGATCATTCGGGATGCTGGCAGCTCAAGCTGGCCGTTTTATGTGGCGGCTACGAGAACAGGCGCGTTGGATGTCCAAGTGCCGCTGCGCACTCGGCGGTCCAGCCGCCCGAGCGCCTGCGTGCGCTGCCGTTTGTCCGACGTCGCGGACCGTGTTGCAATTGGCCATGTCTGGCGCCTGCTGTGCGTCTCCCTGCAGCATGTCGGGGGTACCGGTTTGATACTGAATGGCTGCACAGCGTCGAAGTCACGTTGGAGGAGTAGACTGTCATGATTGACTCGGAACGCGTGCCAGACAGAGTCCGAGTCGCCGTATATCACGAGGAAAGAAGTCAAGATTGTTCGCAGTCAATGCTAGGGCAAGTTATAGGTCCCAAAAGCATCGAGCCAACACAGAAAGAGCCAGGGTTGGCGGCCCGCTGGCAGGTTATGACATGGACGCCGAATAGAAATGAAGCGCGGGCGGCGGTCCGAGGCAGGCGGGCACACACAGGGAGCATGTAGCCTGTTAGCCCTGAGGCAGAATAAGTTCGTCGTAGCGTCACATGCAGCCGCACGCGTCAGTCGAGCCAGTCGCGGGCCGGCTAGTAAGAACTGACTCCCGCGCAATGTGCTATCTGACTCAACGCCGCCGCCGACTCGATGATTGTTCGGGTCTTGCATAAATCCGCCCAGGACCCAAGACAGTTGCGGTGCGCTGACCTAACTCGCATTGTCCATGGCCGTGCAGAGTGAGCGGAGTGAATGATGGGTCGGAGTTTGTTTTCGCGTTGTTGTCCCGCTCACCGATTTTAAAACGAGAGAAATAGAAGGAAAATACAGTATATATAGCCAAATGCTACCGTGTAATATGTGGTCATTAGTTTAGCCCTGATCGAAGGGCAAGAATATCCGGAGAACGGCTATAAGGTGAGATCCACCTGTATTTCAGCTGCCTGTCAGAGGTTGACAGTGCGTTGTCTATCTCAGAAAAAAGAATCAATAAAGTGAAAGATTTCACATTATTTGACTAAGTAGGCAGACATATAATGTATAGGACTGCTGCCAATCCGACTGTCGCGTGGTCACTGTGGTCATGGACTTATTTTAATACAGTACAGGATATCATTCTTCCATAGGTGAGATTTCTCACTGGCGAAGGCATCCAAGCAAGTTCCAACGTTGACCAGCACGAAGCGCGCATGGAATGCGATAGAAATAGATGGAAGCATAGGCGCGCGGGATCAATCAGGGCAAGTGGCGGTGCGCGTCTGGGGCGTTCTTGTCGCTTGCCGGGACAACGTGCCGCGCGATGTTGACGTCGAGGCGGACCGACAACCACAACCACCACAGCGACCACGGACTGCGAATGCGCCACCGCCCCGCCCGCGCTCTTATACCCCCGCACACCCCACCACGCGCGCCCACGCCCCCGGGCGCCCCAAGCCACCACGCCCGACAACAACGACCGCGCTGCCCGTGATGCGGGCGGCGACGACGACGAGTACGACTCGGACGACAGCGACGACACCGTCCGCCCCTCCCATCATCGTGCGTGCTGACGCGTATGGCGTGCGTGTGTGGGCTGAAATGTGGCAATAGGCGACAGCGATAGCGACCTCGGCGACTACTTTGCCAAGCGGGCCGACGCGCGGCGCGATGGCGAGGTCAAGGTTCACATTGCGTCTGGGCGCGACGACGGCGACGGCGACGACGGCGGTATGTTTCGATGTCGCGTCGACGCGTCCGCCGGCGACGGCATTTGTTGACGGTGCTCACAGGCAGCGTCGATAGCTGGCGTTCTTCAATCCAGGCCGAGCCTAGACTGGCTGGCGCGTCACGCCACCGTGAAGTCAAGTTTCATTGGGAGCAGGATATCGCAGGTACGCTGCTCTGACGCCTGCAATCTGCCCCCACGTCGCTCATCTCTGTATCTTATTGGCAGACAGTCACTCTCGCAACGCTGCGGCAGAGAGCTCCGGGTCGTCGTGGAACGATTATACGTGGGACGACGCGCGCCAAGTCAACGACCACTTCGCGTCCGGCTGGAACGACGAGCAAGACTACGCTGGCAAGCTGCCGTTGTGGAAATATCGAATAGCATCGCTGATAATTTTCAGTGCAAGAGCACGAGTACGACGAGTCGGGCTGGGATGAGGAGCCCGAGTCGGAGGACATCGTGGACTCCTGGCCCACACCATCCGTTTCATCCAGTTCACCATATGCGGACACCGCGGACGCCACGCCTTCCTTCAGCTGGGATGACGCCGGCACTCCACAAAACGATACTGGTACGTCCCTCCTGGCATTTCACCGCCCATGAGCTGCTCACCGTATGATGCAGATAACGATTCCCAATCTTCATCCGACTCTGACGGCGACTCAGGCTGGGGCACCCTCCCGCAGGACGTCATGCTCGACTGGGCCTCGACGACCGACGGCAGCTGGGGCTGGGACGAGGAGGAGAACGACTGGGCCGCGCCACCTGAGGAAGTCGCCGCCGCCGCCTCTTCTGCCTCTCTTTCCTCCGCAGACTCGGACTCGGACTCGGATTTGGCGAAATCGGACGATCGGGAGGAGTGGGACGACGAGTACCCGCAGATGCAACCTGTTACTGTGCGTACTGTCCTGCTTATTTATTTACTTTTTTCTCGAGGAAATTGGAGATGGGGTTGATTGACGATTGGTGATTCTGCTTGTAGTACAACCTGGTGCCCGGCGAGCCGTCCGGCGTCGACCCCGGTACTCCGCCCGTGTCACAGCCCCCGAGTCCTACGCCGTCCGATGCGTCGCGTGTCGCGTGGGAGGACCCGGAGGAGTCCGTTGCTGTCTCGCCGTCCTATGTGAGTTACATCATAACATGTTCTTCCTTCTCCATATCACCCCTCCTCTCCCACTCCCTTCACTCCATTCACCTCAACCTCGACCCTCTCACACTGTATTCCCTCCCAACTCTCCCGTAGATCGTGCGTCAGGACACAGAATCACGCAGCTAATGCCGCGCGCGCTTGCAGGAACCCATCGCGATCGAGCTGCACGGCGCGACCGGCGACGACCTCACGTTCTTCCACCCCGTCCGGCCGCGCGTCAACGCGACCATCACGCTCGACGCCGCCCTGTGGCCCGCGCGCAGTCTGCATCTGACGCTCGCGGCGCTCCCGCGCCCGCCGAGGCGGCCGCTGGTGTCGCCGTTTGTTCTGCGCGAGCTTGCTGGAGCTGAAGTTCATTGCGGGTCGCCCTCGTCTGCATCTGCGTCGCCCTCACCTTCACCTGCATCTGTGACTTTCACTCCCGACGCCGACGCTGGAATCCCCTCTGCGTTGCCCTCTCCCTCGTCCCCGCTACTCCCGTTGGATTCGTCCGCCTCAGCTGCAGCGGATTCAAATTGGAGTGCGATTTCCCCGCGCTCGCACGCAACATCCCCCACTTCCCGGTCCCCACCACCCATACCCCCACCCACGTCCTCCTCATCCCACCTGCTCCACCGCCACCCATGGACAGCCTCGACCTCCCTGCACTCCGCCTCCTCACAGCACCGCAATCTCGCGCTCTTCCCCCTCCCCGGCGCCGGCGCAGCATACGCCCTCCAAGCGACGCTCCCGCGCCACTTCTTCGCGCGCGCGACTGAGAGGCTGTTTGTGCTTTCTGTGCAGGCTGTGGGCGTGCAGGAGCAGCGGGTGGAGTGTGTGAGACGGTTTAGTGTTAGTTGGGTGCGGTTTGAAGGTGATGGTGGAGGTGGAGGGGGGAGGGCGGAGTGGTAGTGGGAGGGGCTGAGAGGAAGCGAGGTGTGCAGGGGAAGAAGTGTCTTTTTAGTGTGCGATGAGGTGTATTACTACACTGGTGTGTCTGTGCGTGTGTGTTTACTTACTTTTGCGATACCTATTGTAATCGAGCGCGTTGTACTGGGATCAGAGCGAGATAAGGACGACTCAGGTCACTGCTATTTCGGAGGCAAGCCTGGTAGGTCGCATGCGAGGACGAACAATATTTACATATTCTGTCCTGCCATCTCTTCGAAGAAATTACGTGTACAATGCAATATCTCAAATTGCACCCCCCAAATGTCCAATTGATCCAGTTACAGAAGAACCAAATTACTACTTACTAGTCCATCGCTGGAAATCAGTGCGACGCTCATCCCTCCACATTTTCGCGAGCCCAAAACGCCACTGCGTGATTCGTTGCGAGGGTGTCGATCGTTGTGCTTGGATGCTTCGCAGCTGCACGGAGGTTGAGCATGATGCGGCATGCCAGCGACGTGTATAGTATTCTTTCTGTGCTATGTACCATTTCTCAGCAATGTTCTCCGTAGAACTGATCCACTTACCCGTAGAACAGAATACGATAATGGCCCTGTATGATAGACATGAGTTTTCACAAAGAATCCCCTGCGGTCTGCGCACCGGGATAGTTAATGAGACCGCAATAGTCGAAAGGGCAAAGACTACAGCCCCTTTCAGTCCGAGCTGCGCGGACCTGATTGACATACTGAGCATGGCGGTAAAGTATGTGAAAGCTGATCCCGCCGTATGAGTTAGCCATTGACAACACGATGCAAAACGGCGTACCCTCGCGGTAGAGCGAGCTTGTCAAGTCCGGGGAGCCGCGCCAAAGCCTTGCTGCAGAGGACAGTAAAGAGCCTGGTGTCGAGCGCGCGGCACATTCCCGTCTGTACTTGATCACGGTGAGACATATCATCGCTGTATATGTACGCTTTTCAGCTGTTGTTCCACGCACGGGGGACACAACGTACCGATGTCGGTGCTACAGAACACAAGCCAAGCTATGTAGAATAGGTGGTAAGGGGGCTCGACGGCGCATCCCCGCAGATACGGTGAGACGGTTCTATCGGCCGTCGCTAGAATCCGGACGAGTCAGCAAATGTACTGTGAGAACTGGGATGGAGGCATTGAAGTACCTTTGATGTTGATGGCCCATCCCACGGCTCTGTACACGATGACGCCCGAGCATAGCGTCCCAATCACCATTAGGGCACTAGATATGCAGCGAGAGTCGTTCCATAGTGCCCAGGTTCTGAGGATGACGATGCCTGAGGCGCTCAGCTAGGTGGGAAAGATCGCACTGATAGTCGAACTCACCTTGCCCAAGCAGCATTCCTATGATGACGGAATCTGCGGGAGAGCATTTGATTCAGTTCCGCAAGGAAGTGTGGGATGCAGACATTGAGAGGCCCGTAGACTCACCGCCAGCATAAGCCAAGATCATCCTGCATTTCCGTGTGCTGAGGTCGCCGAAGATGACTGGTGCCAATGGGTGAGAAACCGCCGAAGTGTGTGTGCGAGATGGCGCCGCACAGATCATCTCCGCGCAAATCTCAGGCACAGCGAGATACCGAGATGCGCCGTACAGAAAGACAGCGGGGCTCCATGCCGTCGACCACATGAGCTCGATTTCGTCGCCGATGGTGATGAGGTACTCGTATAGCTGGTGAACAAATTTGAGATCGGGGGACGCAGCGCCGGGCGTCTTAGTCTGAGGGACGTACAAACAGCACGGCGTTGCATGCTTTGAGGATTCAGCGCCAGGCTAAGTGCTATCACATTGACGCACTGAAGAGAATCTACTTGCGATGGTTCAGCGAGGAATGGGATACAGTGAGTGGCTAATATTCTACCTTATATAGCTGGGCGCGTTCGACCACCTCAATGACCCGAGCGGGGTCCATACGGGTGATAAGGTTGCGAGCATCCTTCTCAGCTGCGACACTTTTTATATGAGCTTGCATACTGTGCGCGCGAAGCCCGGGCCTGAGCGTACCGGCGTAGACACAGCCCATAGATGCCACGAATCTCGCCGTCTGGAGGAACTGTCAGCTGATCTGTCACTGGTCAGGTGCAATCGCAATGGGAAAGATGCCACTGGCACAAGGCGGTTCTGTAAACGCGCCGGCGCACGAACCTTCGCATCTTGAATCCTGCGTGGTCCGCATCGGAAAACTTTGCCTCTTGTTTTTTTTTTTTTTTTTTGCGCTTACCGAGCCTGTGACACTTGAGAGCTGAAGCTTAATCTGGATTGGTGCCTCGAGAAGTTGGCTGCCCAGGCGTCGCCTCGTATTCGCCGGATTGCCTTTCGCGCATGGTTGACTGTCCTGACACTGACGCGCAAACTTCGAGTCGACAATCCTCCCAGGCCGATGTGTGTGGCGGGGCTGTATCCAGCGCTCCGGAGTCGATCTGCTACGCTTCAACTTGTCAGGCCGTCGGCGCCGGACATGCAAGTAGACACACAGCGTACCGCTCCCGTAAGATGATTCGAGACTGGAAGTGGCTGCGAGCACCGCGCGGAATGTTAAGCGGGAGGCCAGACAATAAGTATGCAGGACGCGCGGGTTCGAATCGGGACTTATCATACGGGGTACGCCAGTACTGCATGTGCAGGCGAGTTGCCAAATGCATTACAGAGTCTAACGTGGACCGGGAACGAACGCAGTCGCCAGTCAGACGCCACTAACCAGCGAGCGGCCCGTTCAGCGTCACGCAGATCCCTCTGGTTATTGGCGCCTCTGAAGTGGAAAGCATACGGGCGCAAGGAGTAGTAAAGCGATATATCGCGAAGTTAAACGCCGGATAGGTAGCGTGGTACCGGCGCAGAGCAAACAAAACAAGCTGTAGGCCAAGTAACACGAAAGATGCATGTGTGCAATTCAGATCAAGGTCGCGCAGATGATTTCTGTAAAGCCGGCGCCGAGAAATTCGAGGCAAGGTGCGCCAACCGCCCTGGATGCTTTCGGGAAACCAAGAATGGTACAGCCTAGCGCCCGTACCATCCTGGCCGTCCACGTCTTCAGGTTTGCGTGGTGCCAGCGCAAGCAACATGTGACCCACACGCGCGCATTGGACCGAACCGAAGTCGGTGAACGGCATCCAGATTCCACGCAAGCCGTCGATCCTAGCGCGAGAGACGTTGACGATCCTAGCACGAGAGACATCGACGATCCTAGCACGAGAGACGTCGACGATCCTAGCACGAGATATCGACGATCCTTCAAATTGCGGAAAACCTCGACGATCCCCAGCCAAGCTGCGCACGAGACGCGTACACCGGGCGGAGCAGCTCGCTTCAAGTGACAAAAAAAAACAAGGCTGTTTGGGCTGCCGTGAGCGGTCGCGGAGCAAGAGGCGTCGGCGGAGTCTGATTCTCGTGTTGTCCCGCTAGCGCTCCAAAAACTCCGTGAAACTCTGCAGCACGGCGTCCAATTCCCGGCATACAGTAGGGCCCGCTAACGCGCGTCATGCCTGGGAAATTGACGGAGCGCAGCATGATGGGCCGTAACGCGTTCTACCTTCTGACCGTCCCGCTTGTCTTTCAGCAGTTCTTCTTCAACTTCTTCAACGCATAATCGGTTTTTATGAGATGATAGCAGAATCAACCCTTGAGCTTGATCATTCATTTCATCGCCATTTCACCTGATACTTGACCCCATTTCTGCGTCCGAGTGTACTGTTCTGGAATCTGCGCCCGAATTCTCCAGGACGCGTTGCTCTGAGAAAGAACCCCCCACATGTGACATGACGTGGCAGACGAGCGATCCCCACGTCCCTTCCCCACCGTCTCAGGGCGACATATTCTAATTCTAATTCGTCCCCCCTACCCCAGAATTACGTAATTTCATACCATAGACAGGGGCGGACCCGGCGCCTCCGGTCGTCCGGCGCTTTCTGTACGCCCGGCGCTTCAAGTGCTGCTCGTCCGGCGCTTCAACTGCTGCTCGTCCGGCGCTTCAAGTTCCCAGACGCCCACCGTGTCACTGGCAGCGCGACCATTCCATGTCTTACATATCTCGCGAGACCTGCGCACGACCCGTCCTCCCGCCGCTTTCCAAGTACCACATGTACGTCGAAGTTCGAAAAGAGGCCCAGGCTGATGACAGAACGCAGAACGCCGTCGCCCTGGTGTGAGCGAGCTGCAAATCCGACCCCAGATCGATCTCTTTTTTTTTTTTTTTTTTTTTTTTTGTGGAGCGTACAGCGAGCCCAGTATCTTCACCTACTCGCCGCATAGCTGGTTTATCGAGAGCACCTGACTTTCGAATCCGGGTTACCTGAGAAATGCCTTTATGCACCCCCTGAGAGGGGAGTGTGAGACTCATAGGCCGATTCTAGCGTTCCCGACCTCGCGGACGGGGCGGCCAAATACTCACTAATAACTCAGGGCCAGCCCACCAGTTTCTTGGTGCCTCCCTCTCGTCGGGGCGGTGAAGTAGGGGTTCCCACGTTTCTTTCATAAGTTTCCATCTGAGCGCTCTGCTCTTAAACTTCCGCTTGTTTGTCATCTGAACGTCAAGCCTGAAACGCTTTTGTATAATTGCTTTCCAGCGGCCTATTATTTCCTGTTCAAACAGGTGTTTCTCAGGGTCGTCCTCGTTCTGGATCCTTCTCTCGTTGCGTAATTTCCAAATCAGGAAGGCTGCTTCGGATACTAAAATCCGGAATAGCCGGGAGGCGCCGGGGCTCACTTTTCCGTCTTGGCCTCGTATTTCCACCACGCCGCAGCCCAAGATGACGCCAAATGAAATATCTGGCCACGCGAGGCTAGTTCTGGCCCACAGCTCCCGTGTTTCTTGCCATATTATGGCCTGTCCTGGCGCATCGCACTCTAGCATGATATGGTCCATCGATTCCAGAGTTTCACACGGCGGACAGTCGGCCAGGCCTTCTCTATTCGGGACATTATACCAAAAATTGCCCACTTTTTGCGTGTTATGCATTGCTCGCCAGAGAAATTCTCGTACCGGCTTATAAAAGTCTTTGCTACGAATGGAGCGCCAGAGGTCTTGTTTCGAGCTCCACTTGCTATTTATACCCCAGATCGATCTCACTGGAATCCGACCCCAGATCGATCCCAGGTTCAGAATCGATCTGCGGTACTATCCCGGTAAGTATCGCGTCACGATCTAAGTACGTAGTCAGTGGTAAATCATCCGTCTGACGCGGATAGGGGCAGCAAGCGACACTGGCAGTTCTATCCTTGGCCAGGGATCTGGGGTGAAACGCTACTAAGAGGTCACGGCCAGGTGCAAGGACGTGCTCGTCGTGCTCGCAATGCACTGCGCGAAGATGTCAGATCTGTTGGTTGGTTGTCGAGCACCGAGTCTGTGCATCCTACTACTTAGAACGTTTTGCGTTTGTAGACCGGCGCGACCCATGACATTTGGATGTGTCACGCTGCGTACTCATTGGAACCTTCGCAGACTCTACGTTCAACCATAAGTATGAGCTGCGGGAAGAAGACGTAGGTAGACAGATAAGTAGTAAGTACATTCTTTTTGCAAGTGCAAGTGCAGCTACATACTGTACATACTTCACAGAGTTGAGATACCGATGTAGATGCGACGACGAAAGTGGTGCGATGGCTACTGTACACCGATGAGATTGTTGGATGGATTCAGAGTCCCAAAGAAATCAGAGGAAGAGATGGAGAGGCGCTACAGAGTCCCAGCGAAAGCGAAAGCGAACCGATAAACCCAAACGCAGAAGTGCAGAAAAAGAAGTGCAGAAAAAGAAGGGCAAAAAAAGTGCAGAAAAAGAAGGGCAGATGAAAGGAAGAGCGACGAGCCGCCGCTCACGCCGGCAGCACCCCGCACTGCGCGACGACGACGTCCGCCTGCGGCAGGCCCGAGTCCGAGCCGAGCGTCGCGAGCCGCCGCACGAGGTCCATGCCCGACACGACCTCGCCGAAGACGACGTGCCGCCCGTCGAGCCAGGCTGTCGCTGCGAAGGTGATGAAGAACTGCGGGGCAGGGAGGGGCGGTCAGCGTTTGCTGGGGACGATGGAGGACGAGACGGGGGAGCAGATTGAGGGACGAGAAGAGAGGGAGGTGGACGCGATGTGGGAGGGGTGCGGAAAAGTGGATGGCTTGACGTGGACATGGAGCGCGGTTCAACTTCGAGAGTGGATGGCACGGCGGAGAAAGGTCGAGCGAGCACCGGACACTACAGCTGGTCGCGTCGCGTGATGCAGGACCGGACAGCGAGGGATCACCGCGACGATGCGCGTGCGTCCGGTGACTGAGACGGCGAGGCGACCGACAAGAATAGCACTTGTATGTCGAAATGGATGGGAGATGGTGGCCGGAAATGGAAATGGAGGGTGGATGGCGGCGAGCACAAGTCGAAATGGATGGGAGAGGGGAGCGCTCGTGAGTGGAAATGAATGGCGGGAGCCGTAGGTGGGAATGGATGGGAGAGGGGAGCGTGGTGGACGGCAGTTGGGCGTGGAAGGGCAGCGGAACAGGAGAGGACGGAGGATGGGACAAGAAGACGAGTGCGGGGCGGACGAGAGCGGAAGGGGTGCGTGCGACGTGAGGTGGAAAGAGGACGGAGACGATGAGCAGCCGCGGGGCAGGGCATAACGACGTGTGTGACGAAGAGCGGGCTCCGGCGACGAAGAGTGCAAGAGTGCGGCACCAGTCAACGGGGCACGGGCTCATGTGAGCGATCAACACGATGCGCGGTGTCCGGTGACTGAGACATGAGGACACGGGGCGGAGACGCTTGCGAGGCGAGCGACAAGAATAGCACGGCGGGCGAAGCGCATGACGAGAGGGCGAAGATGGTGAAGCGCATGACGGGAGAGCGAAGATGGTGAAGCGTATGAGGAGAGCGAAGATGGTGAAGCGTATGAGGCGAGGGCGAAGGGAATTGGGGTAAAGACGGTGGCTGTACGCGCCGCGCGCACGGGATGTGGGCGGTGTGGAGGAGGGGAGAGCGGCCGGTAGGGGAGGGGAGTAATGATGCAAGAGGACAGAGGGGCGAGGGGGGAAGGGACAGCAGACGTGTGCGACGGAGTCATAGACGCGGGGAGAATGCGCGAGGCGGTGACGGATGGAGCACGCGGGCTTGGGCCGGCGACGCTAGTCTACCGTGCAAGGCGATGTGAAGTGAGGAGTATGAGCGCGTGACGGCGGTCTCGAGCATCGACGACGCTGCGGGGATGAAGGCCGCGCACAAGGCGAAATGAAGTCAAACGGGATTGGCGGCCGGGTGCGGGGGAGGCGACACGCCGCGTCAGGGTGAATGGCACCACAGGGCACGAGGCGGGTGCGGGGGTGCGGGGGCAGGACGTCTGACACGGGTGACACAACCAGGGTGCAGCATGGAGGACGTGGCCAAGACGAAAACACACCTGCGACCCGTTCGTATTGCGCCCCGCGTTCGCCATGCTCAGCAGGCCCGGCTTCGAATGCGGTATCGACAAATTCTCGTCTGCAGCGCAGCGCGGCGAGTCAGCTGTGCCCAGTCTGCCAGCCACAGAGCAAACGCACCAGGAAACTTGTCGCCGTAGATGCTGCGGCCGCCGGTGCCGTTGTTGCGTGTGAAGTCGCCGGCCTGGGCCATGAAGTTGGGGATGATGCGGTGGAAGGTGCTCCCGCGGTACCCGAACCCGTGCTCGCCCGTCGCCAGCTCCCGGAAGTTGCGCGCCGTCTTCGGCACCGCGTCGTCGTACAGCGCGAACACGAGCCGCCCGGCCGCTGCGCCGTTTATCGTCAGGTCGAACTGCCCGAGGGCGTCAGCGGGGCGGGTGAGACAGGACAAGACGCACGTAGACGTTCTCCTTGCCCGGCACGGACGGTCTGCAGGGCGTAGCGTCAGTGACGCGGTCAAGACTGACTGACTGAAGAAGGCGAGCGCGCACCGTGCAGCTGTTCATCGACATAGACGGAAAGCAAGACGTGAGCGGGCCGCGCCGGACGATCCGAAGCACGCCCGCTGCTCACCTGCGCGTCCCAGTCGACTCATCGCAAAGGCAAAGGCAAAGGAGGGTGTGTGGCTGTGGGCGCTGGGATGGAGGGATCGGGGGTGGCCCTCTCCTCTTAAATCATAATGCGGGGGAGCGGGCGCTCGGTCCGTCGAATACGTGCCTGGCCAAAGATCTCAGATCTAAGATCTCCGACTTCGACTTCTCGGCCGCCCCCGCCCTTCTTCTTCGTCTTCTTTCTCTTTCTGGTTCTGCATTCTATTGTCTCCCGACGTCAACGCGCTCTTCATTGGACACCGGGCTCATCCGCGCGATCCCCGGCCACGTAAAGCGATGCACGCTGCATAATACGCCTGTCTGCACTGGCGCCGTCCCCGCACCGCGACTGGATCACGCTCGCGTTGGACCATCCAACACGTTCTCTCTAACGTAATGTAACACCGCTCCGTCCTCAGCCTTTTCATCCCGCTTCCGCTCAGATCTAGAGTCACAGTAGTGGGAATGAACGCCGTGGATGCACGGGAACGAACGCCTGCGCGCGGTCTACTGTATTCCTGTCAGTGTCAGGGTCAGCCCAACCGCGTCGAAATAGGTTTCAGTCCGACCCCGTCGATTGAAACATAGTGCACTGATTTAATTCTGTCAATGGGAGATAAGTTGCAGTCTACCTTCCCCCGATGCCATTGCCAAACTTCGATATCGATATCGATACATATCGGTCCTGTTCTCTCCGCGGACCCGCCTAAGACTATGAAGTCCCGCCTGCACGCTGCGCCTTCTCCTCCCACCCGTTTCTCCGGAGGACCTGCGCTCCGCCCTACACACACACACACACTCGGTTTCGCGATTCGTGCCCACTATCTTCGCGGACGGATAGTATTATTATTGTCAACAGGAACCGACGATTCCGTCCCTTCTTGGGCCCTCCGTTTGCACGCACGCTTGTCTATTCACTCTGCCTATCGTATCGGCCCGTCCAAACATATCATTCGAACGCGGCATGGCATTCTCAGTTGACTACTTACTTTACGAGCGTCCCGCAGGGCTGGCGGATCGTTCTCGCGATCCCAAGCACCCCGCGGCTGGACTCGGAACTGCTGCCAGTGTCGCCTGCTTTTGTTCCAAACATCGTCTTCCCACCGATACTCTGACTGCCTCGACCCGGAGTTCATTTGCAGTCTATCCGGGACTGTGACAGTCTCACACAGTAGAACTTGGCCGAGAGTTTAATTCTCGCCGCGGCTCTCCCTCCGAATACCGTACTGTCTGGCTCCGACCCCTTACATATCACGAGCGATGCAGCTCGCGCTTGCATGTCGCGTATTCACTCTGCTTATCGGCTCGCGCAAACATTCGAACGCGGCATGACTGGAGGAGTGTGAGCGTCCCGCGGGACTGGCGGATCGACCCCAGCTCGCGTGGCAAGTGCATCCGTTGCTTTCGATGCTCGCACACCCGCGGCATCATTATAATTGTCTACTGTATCTCGCAATTGCAGCATTGCCAAGTACGCCCCGGGTGTTCCAATGGCACTCGAAGCGTCCCCGCCCTCCGCTGACTCTCTATTCGGAATGTATGCCCTGCAACCTGTCAGGCTTCGGACCCTTACACCCGAGCGATGCAGCTCGCGCTCGCACTCTGCTTATCGGCCCAGGTCTGACGCGACGGTGTGACTTCAAGTTTGACTGTGAGCCTGGCGGATCGATCTCGTGATCCTCCTGCCGCTGCTTTTGGTCTTGTTCTCCGGCCGACACCTGGAGTTTGTCTCTCGGCTCCAGGTCCATATGCATTCACCATCCGAGTCTCAGTCTCCGCGGGCCCGCTCAAGGGACCTTCGGCTGCCCGCTCAAGGGACCTTCTTCGGCTGCCCGCTCGCACCTTTGCATGCAGCCAATTCAGCCCTCGCAAACATTCGACTCGGAGCGCGGCATGGCATGATTGGGAGTTGACTGTGCGCGTCCCGCGGGCCTGGCGGAACGCGAGAGATGATCTCATTTCCGTCCCCATTCACTCTCCCACACATTCGCAAGCGGCGTGACATCATGATTCGAGTTGACTGTGCGCCGCGCTCGCACTGCTGGCGCTGCTTTTGTACTCCCACCAACTTAAACACCTCGAGCTGGGCATCCTATTCCTCCGCCCCAGGTCTAGATGCATCCTGCTGTGAATCTGAATCAGTCTCCCAGCTCTTCGCTGCTAGTGAGACGTCTGCCACGCTCACCTCCGAGTCATGATCACCGGCGGCTAGATCAGCTGTCGATCTGACTTGATGTATGCCAGTGCCCTGAAACCTACCAGGATCCTTGAAGTTCATCGCCGTTTCTCCTCCCGGACGTCGCTCAGTAGATGTTGCCTATCCACTCCCCGGCCCGCGCACTGAACCTTCGCCGGACGCGGGATAGCATTCAATTTCGAGTCCAGTGTGAGCCACTGAAGAATCGCGATCTTCCCATGGCATGCAGTGGCAGATCTCGGAGATCCACAGTGCGTATTAATAATACAGCACCTCGGCTCGAGAAGACGTATTGCCTACGTTCTAGTAGTAACTTCTACGGGCGCAGAGGCTTGCATGCCGCATATTCACTCCGCTTATCGGCCATACAGTTACCAGTACTTACCATGCATTCGAACCCGGCATTCAATCGCAGCCTTGAGTTCGACATCCCACGGCCCTGACGAGCCAAACATTTTCGTCGCTATCGGCTCTGAGTCTTCAAGTTTGTTATCGAATGCCTCCCGTGCGCCGCTTGGACTCGAATCGAACTTCTGTATGGCCTATACATCTCCTTTGCTCTAGGCCCGCCTTGTTCAAGTTGACGAAATACTGTAGTGTGCGCGCACCCGCCGGTACCGCCGTTCTGTCATTCTCACAGCGAGTACAAGCGCATCGATATCAGTCTGATCATGAGGGCGGATCTGCCAGTCTCAGCCGCTTCCACTGCCAGACAATCTCAGGCTCTTGCCCCGCTCCGACTCGCAGCGTGGGAAAGGGGCGGTTTCGAGCTTGTGCTTGCCAACTGCCCCTTTCTTAATGGGCGCCGTTTGACCCTCCGGGTGAGGCGGCCTAAGATATCTACTGTACATGTCTAGCCCGTCGTACGCTATCTGCGAAGTCTCACAGCTCGCACGCCTCACTGCAGCATTCTGCGGAAATACTTATCGACCCGGGCAAACATACGGTTTCGTTCAAGCAAACCTCGACTCCGAGTTGTTGGTTGATCCCATTGACAATAACATATAATGTACGTTCTCACGTCCGCGGGGAGCTCACTGTGTTATAGCAAATACATCGATCGACGGTTGCGCCTCATTGACATTAATCATCCTCCGTGCGTGCAATCTTCTGAATCTCCAAGTCGAGATTCTCCGCGACCGTTCTTCAACGAGCCTGAGGTGAGTGGGGCGTTCTCAGTTGTCCCAAAAATCGCAAATCGGTGATCAGCGATTATGCTCTTATCAGAGCTCTATGTATCGTGATACATGCCTATATGCACCTATGAGATGCCTTAAGCGCCTATAAGACCTGGTAAGTACTGATAACTCGTCAATGTGGAGTGATAAGCGGTGACCGGCGCTGATCAAGGCCTGATCAGAGCTCTGCGGCCTGGGATAAGGCCTCATCAGAGGTGATCAACCCTCACCAGCAACAAGTACCCCCAGTACCTGTTCACTCAAGTCCCAGCTACTGAGAGCTCAGGCCAGTCATGAGATGGTGCTTGGGGGGCCTCCAGGAGGAAGGGGAGCCGCGGTTCAATGGAGCGGAGGCCCGGTGGAGCGGTGGAGCGGGCATGTATACTTTGCTCCACCCTTACAGACAATTGGCGTAATAGCCTAGCTGGCAGCTCGCGCGAGGGCGCGTGTGGCCAACAGGCAAGCCGTTGGTTCAAATCCAGGCTAAGTTAGAAAATATTACAAGTCATGTACAACCTGGAGTAAGTCTAGAAAATGTACCCTAGTTAGTAATACCAGTAAGTAGTAAATGTACAACTGTAAATACAGAAAGTAAGACCCAGCTGCCGCATAGGAGCAGTAGCTGGGGGAGTTTTCGTAATATCGGGCTGGGCAGCTGATCAGCTCTTATCCGCCTTGTCCGCATTATAAACTTGTATCGGCCTTGTCAGCCCTATAATAGGCCTATAAGCGAGTATACCCCCTGAAGCTGTTTGATCAGGTAGGGGGTCGGCTGACCCTGTTATCAGGACTCATCACACTTGGTCAATCCTCATAGCCAACTTGCACTTTTTGGGACAGTACAGGAACTTCTGTTTCTTGCTGTAGAGTATTTGGGCTCGGAGGTTCCACAGTATCAGTATGCACTGCCAGGGGTACTGTATACCGCTATCCTGAGATTGTGTGCGAAGATCACGATGAACTGCAAGGTTCCCAACGGCATTGAAGCACGGTCCTTTACTACCCTTTACTGTAATGTAGACTTCACTTCGATCTGGTTAGTCGTGAGCTAGCTTGCGCAATTGAACTTGAATACGGAAACTGATTTCGGGATCCCGCCATCCTTGCAGTGAGGAAGAGTCCTGGGCCTGATACTGTACGAGTAGACCAGGAACGAACATCCAGA
This sequence comes from Auricularia sp. M13, assembly GCA_037042915.1. Classification (NCBI taxonomy): domain Eukaryota; kingdom Fungi; phylum Basidiomycota; class Agaricomycetes; order Auriculariales; family Auriculariaceae; genus Auricularia; species Auricularia sp. M13. The sequence goes on along the minus strand of CM073197.1, from coordinate 220,201 downwards.
ACCTGTGTCTCCGAGTCTTGGCACACTGCCGCCGTTATCACCGGTGATACTGCCTGATCTGTCCTGTCAGACCGGGCCCCGGGCCCGCACTGTATTTCGCTACACTTCGCCGGGTGCAGCAGAAGAACTCGAATTTCAGAGTGTGCGTACAGTAAGTCTTCGCTCTCCCCAGGACGTGCAGCTTGAGGTTGGCGCACAAAAGTAGGTACTTCGCGCCGGTAAATGGTGGCTGGAACTGAAGAAGCTATGCTCTTCGAGTCGGCACCTTTCTCCACGGCTCGGCACTGCAATCAGGGTTCTCCCTGGCCGCGCAGCCCGTCGCCGCAAAGTATTAAGCGCGTCTCTCTGAAGCGAGTTGCAAACATTCACCTTTCGCCCGTTTTCGGCCAGTTCTTCAACGTATCCTTCTTCTTCTTCCTTTTCTATCCTAATACCTTATTTCTATGCGGACTTCCGCGCTTGTGGCACTTGCCACGATTGCATCTGCTGCAGCTTCATTGCATATCAATGAGACATTCGAAGTCATGGAAGACGATTCCATGGTGCGTACTGTCTGACATTTTGCGTGTTCGTCGCAGCTGACGTCGGAGGGAACAGAGCCTCGGACGGCGCACGATGCAGCTTTTCAACCCGCTAGACACGCGCGACGAGTGCTTCGGCGTGCGCATGCGCGCGATCGGCTCGGCGCTGGGGACGCAGTCCAGCACGAACCCCGCGATGCGCGACGCGGTGGGCCCGCCGGAATGCGAGCGCTTCCAGCCGAGCAGGGCGAAGGGCGGGCTGTTCTACACCGCGCTCCCGCCGGCCGTCAAGTCGACCACCAAGACGCCACGCGACACCACGCTGGTGTACAAGACCGCCACCGAGGTCAAGGCTGCGAACGTACGTCGTGCCAGTGCTGACTGGCTCGGTGCCTGCGTGTTTGCTGATGCGCTGGCTGGCGCTGTGAACTTGATAGGCGCGGCTGCCGGGCGCGTATACGTGCGACCATGTGCTCGAGATCAGTATGGTGCTCGACGTCCTGCGCGCGCCGGGTGGTGTCTGCGAATACGCGCAGGCCAAGTACGACAACGGCGCGTCGGACAACGCCAAGCAGAACATCCAGCGCGACATGCAGAAGAACATCATCAAGATTCGCGACATCGTCAACAATCGGCCGAACTTGGTCTTCTTCCAGTGCGTTGCAACATGCACCGGAGCTACGCGCCTGAGACGTGATGGCTGACGGTTTGGCGCAGGGGACGCATCGAGGACATCAAGACGCAGAACAAGATTAACTTCAATTCGGGTAACAGGCAGCGCGCGGGGTCGTCCGACATGGACTACCTCGCCATGACCGACTATCTGCTGCACAAGACGTCCGTATTGTCTGTAGCAACCGCTATTGACAACAAGATCAAGGAGCTGTTCGGAGAGGACGTCGCAAAGGCCGGCAGCGTCGAGGAATACTGGAACGAATACATCCGGTTTACCAGACTCGTCGCGAATGATGTCGAGGAGGACATCAAGGAGCAGGTCAAGCGGAAGAAGCAGGAAGAGGACGAGGCGAAGAAGTACGTGTTCTTCCTTTGCCGATCGGTCAGTCAGACGGCAGGCTGATGAGACGCAGAGCTCAGGAGCAGTGCGCTCCGGCAACGACGAAACCGCCAGGTGGGCCGTGGGGCAAATCTCCACCATGGGGAAAGCCTCCCCCAGGAACGCCTGGCGCTGGGTCGTCCAGCGGCGCGGGCGCGCCAGTCAAGCGCCGTGTCGTGCGCCGCCAGAATCGGAACGTGAGCCTCCGCCGACGCGCAGCCGTCGCCCGCGGCGCATCCCGCTCGGGCCCACACGCGCCGCCCGCCCGCTCGTGTCCACTGCCCGGCCAACAGCCCAAGAAGACCGTCCCGCGCAGCCAGATGCAGACCAAGCCGGCGCCTGCAAAGAAGCCTCGCGTGCCCGCGAAGAAACCGCCCGTCAAGACGCCGCCTGCGAAGAAAGTCGTCCCCCGTCCTCCTGTATGTCTCTCGTTCGTCGCGCCGCCAGTACTGACTGTAGTAGAACCGTCCGCGGCGTGAAATTGGCAAGCCCGCGCCGCCCAAGAAGCGCATTACGCCCAAGAAACAGCCAAAGCGGGCGCCCAAGCCGCCGAGCAAACCCAAGGGGAAGCCGCGTCCGCGTAGGCGCAAGTAGTTCGAGTAGCACTACGCGACAATCCTTTGTTATATGGGATCTGAATTTTATTTATTCGTCCATTGACCTTGAAATGATGACGAGAATGGCGCGCGGACAGCAGTGAGCATCCATCAGGACACCCTCGTGCCGCTCCCTGAAGCCTGAAGAGCAGATGCATAGTGTCGTCGATGAGGGAAGAGTGAGCCACAAGCACGGCGCAAACAGCGGAGCCGTAGTGAACAGCGAGACAAGCCACGTGGCGGAGTCTGATTTAGTGTTGTTCTTGTGCTCTACGGCGAAAACTTGTGTCGATTTTGCTCTCAATCAGCTACATTCACTATAATAAATAAATCGGAATTTTTCTGCTGAGATTTCCGAGGATGACTTCAAAGAAGATGAGTAAGGCGAGGTGAGTTGAATAATCTGCTCATGCGACCTACAAATGAGCTGCGTGAAAACCTCAGGCACCGCAGAGTATCATGCTGCAGCGTACAGAAAGGCGCCGGGACCCAAGGCGGGCGGCCACGTGAAGTCTATTTCGTCGCCGAAACTCAGCTGCACTGAACCGTTCTGATTCCAGGATGTTGCGCATGATACACCTGAGCAAGTTGGAATTGTGTGAGCTGATCGCAGTCCAGACCTGGTAGCGCCAGATGCGCGTCATGTCGACATCGACGAGCCTGGGAGACCGTAGCGGCTCTCACAGGTTCCAGGGATGAATCTGCGCGTCTGTGATCAATCTGTCGCCCGCAATGAGTCGGATAAGCCATCTCGCGGGCTACGAACGCAGGTGCGCGTGCATAGCGCGTGCCTTTGAGCAGAGCAGTCTGAGCCAGGTCCGGGGCGTATCGTCGTACTGTAGCGAAGGCCGCGACCGCGTTGTAATTGCATAAAGAAGTTGACAACAGCAGTTTAATTAATCTGAGTTGTTCTTCAGATTCTGCGTCACGAAGAAAACCGCATGCTCGTATGAGTTATGGAGGATTACTGGAAAAACGTAGACGTCCTACGAGACCAAGTGCCACCTATCGTCACCTTCCGCCTCAAGGAGATCCCGGAGCTCCTTGAGTTGTGGAATGGGCGCCTCAAGCGCCAAATCGAGGGATTGGTTGACATCGAGGGCGATGCTCCTTAGAATATGAAGGATAAGCTTCGCGGGCAGCTCCAGAGCGCCGTGTCCTGACAGACAGCCGAATTCCAGACGCACAAGGCCGGGCAACGCAAGCGAGCTGAGTGTCGGAAGGTCTCCTATGCTCTGACCATTTTCCTTCGAGATGTGCTCGAGGTCCTCCCACTCGATCAGAACACGCAGAGTGGGCAGATTATGTGGTGGATACTGCGTCAGGTCGTCGACGAGGGTGTTCCAGAGGCGGAGAGGCATCCAAATTTCGCGTATCGTATCCTGCACGCAATAGATCTGGGCAAGATGAACCCAGACGTGCTCCCATGTCGACATCCGATTTGGATGCCATATATCCATGGTTCGTTTGAGACCATGGGCGTCATGCAGCGTGATGTACCGTTCTTCCTTGACCCGGAACGATACCAGTGGACCCATATGGCGGAGGAGCGCGGCGTAACTATCTTGCATATAGAGCGCGTCGCGACCCCATGTAAAGCAAGCGGTCACAGACAGCAGAACAGTGTCAGAATCCGTCACGTTATTCAGCACTTCGACGAGCATCCCAAAAGGTAGCTGCAAGTCCATGGTTCTCAGCCTACGGAGGGGCGGTATGTCCCAACGTCTCTGCACATGATCGGCCTGAGTCTCGTCGGTGTGAAAGGTCAGATGCACTAGGTTGACACAGCGCGTGAGCACTGTCAGAAGTTCCGCGTACGCGACGTTCGTGCAGATTTGAATTCGTATTTCTTCCAGCCTTTCGGAGAGGAAATCGGAGAGACATAGAGGTCGGACAAAAGCCAAGTCGACGACGCGCAAGTTTGGAGCCTGCACGCAGACTTCTGGTGCACCGGATTCGCCACCTCGAACGCGCAATATTTCGAGTGTGGCAAAGACAATATTGCTGCTCCAGGCAGTGCCATTCGTCGCTGATGATTCCAGGGTCTGAATGCGGGCCGCGTAGGGAATGAGAGCTTGTAATGCGTTGTCGGAGTAATCCCGGTGGGTCCAGTAGGGGAGGCCGGTTATCTGGACGCGCAGTGGAGCAGAAGGCCCGGTCCGTTCGAGAACGAGATGGATGCGATATCGGTCCAGATTGGAGCATATGTGAAAATGCGTCCAAAGCAACGGCGTGCTGAGCGCAACCTGCCGCCAGCGCGCCGATACTTGCGATACGGCGAACTTGGCATCGACAGAAGACTCGCAAGCAAGGCAAAGTATTTCGCTGAGCAGGTCGTCAGGAAGCAGGGCAGTCGCGGACTTGTCGACAGCTCGGCTCATGGACGATGATGAAAGAGAGAGCCAGGTGCACAGCCTCGCTGCGGTACCGAGATTGCCGCGATCACAACTGTACAGTGAATCTCTGACCGCGGTCTAATGCGTCACATCAGTATGTTTGGAAAGCTTTGTTCGGACAAGGTATCAGGGTTGTACGTCGGAGCGCGCGTCTGAGAGGTGAAAATAGCCTTGAATGTTCTCACACCAGAGGATAAGAGATTTCCCGAGCAACAAGGCGTGCCGTATCCTGACCTAGGGCTGCATATGAAAGAGAGATACCCCACTCTGCCCCGTGGCGAATCGGGTGCGACAGGACGGACCGGGGCGACGGCTGCCGTCTCCCGGCTCGCACGTAGCACTGCAGCCCCAGTTGTCGCCATATAGTCTATAAACGTCGGTTCTTACAAGTTACTATAAGAGCTCTGTTCTCTGCCGCGGAAAGGCCTGATCCACGACCCTGCACTCAGCCTGACGATGTCCGCCCCAAACGTTATATTCTTCGACATCCCGTCCTCGAAGGGTCCTTGGTCGCCCAACACCTGGAAGGTCCGGTGCGTACTCATCAAGTCTGATCATGCGTACGAACCTCTATCATATACTGACGATTCGCAGGCTCGCACTCAACTATAAGAAAATCGCCTACAAGACGCACTGGCTCACGTACCCCGAGATCGAGCCATACTTCAAGTCCATCGGCGCGAAACCCACAGGCACACGTCCTGACACCGGAGCCCCACTCTACACTTGCCCGGCCATCTCGATCGACGGCAAGATTGTGGAGGACTCGGACGCGATCCTCGAGTATCTCGACGTCGCGTTCCCTGACACGCCCAAGATCTTCCCGCCGGGCACGCGTGCGCTCCAAGCGGCATTCGGCGAGCTATTTTCCGGCACGGCGTTCAAGGCCAGTGCGCAGGTGCTGCTTCCCGGCGTGCCGGAGATTCTTGAGGAGGCAGGCGCGGAGTACTTCCGCTCGACGCGCCTTGCGTGGTACGGCTCGCCGCTGAGCGAGTGGGCGCCCCTCGGGAGCGAGCTGCGCGCGACCAAGTGGAAGGCCACTGAGGAGGGCTGGGCCAAGATCGCGGCGGTGTACCAGAAGGCCGACGCGGGCGGCCCGTGGCTAACCGGAGCGCAACCGGTCGCCGCGGACCTGCTCACGCTCTCCACACTAGCTTTCTTTGAGAAGACGGTTCCAGCGGAAGAGTTCAAGAAGCTGCTTGCGTTGGACGGCGGTATCTGGGGGAAACTGTGGGCGGCAGGCAAGAGCTACCTAAACGAAGATTGAGTCGAGTTTGTAGAAAGGAACTGAGAACGAGAAGGCTATAGGAAAATGCGCATTCTTTGTAAAGGCCATCAATGAAGCATATATTTTCCGTGAAGTTGAAGCAAGGATACAGTAGAGCCAGCTGGCGAAATAACCAGAGCGAACAGCAATCCAGCGCCGGATACTTTTCCCCAGTGGGACAAATGCTTGTTGAAGACGCAAATGAAGAAAAGTTCCGGGAGCTGCGACGCGAAAATGCAACAGTAATTATGATCCTTCAAGGATTATGGTTCAATAAGAAACGTGTGAAGCGAACAAGACGGCACATAATTCGATTGAAGGGAAACACGCAGAGCAGAAATCCAGAGTGACGCAATGAAGAGGCCCGGGTTGGGCCCGGGTCATATGCAGCTGATAATGCTGCTTACGTTTGCGCGAAGGCAACCACCTTCCAACGTCCGCCGCCCTCCTGCTCCAGACGAGCCCGGATGCTATCGACATCCACAAGCGACGACGGCGGCGATCGATCGAGGTGTGATGATTTCGATACTGCGGATGAATAGCGACCTGGTTCATCTGGAGGTTCGTTAATGGCCACCTGAATGGGACGAGCTGAATCGCAACTGATACGACGAAGAACATCCAGCATGACGTTCACTGGAGTGTGCCAGCAACCTGAATTGGGACTGAAGTCAACTCGTTGAAGTGCAGGCAATGCGAGTGAGTTGCGGCGAGCAGCCTCGGTTAGGTCTTCGTCGGTATCGACTATGACAAATCTAGACCATCTCCAGTCGTTCCTAGAGGAAAGCACGCGCAACCGTTGGAGCGCCTTGGGCGGATGCTGGGTGAACTCATAGGCGAGCCGGTGCCAATAGCTGAAAGGTACTGTCACAACGCGCACGGTATCTTGGGCAAAATGCGACGTCGCGAGGCAGGGCCACACGTTTTCCCAGCGGGATTGTTGGCTCGCAACGGTCATAGTGCTTGTACGGCCGCGAGCATCGTGCAGGATGATAGTGTGTGAATCTGGAATTTCCAGCGTGACGAGGGAATCGATGCCGCGGAGCAGCGAGGAGCAGAGCAACTTGTCGTCGTGAGCGTCTTGGCAGGAGTATACGTTGACGGTGATACGGTGCGGAATACTGCCCTGAGCAGCCTGTATTCCCCGCGGCGGGCAAACGTACTTCTGCAAAAACCCAAATGCCTCAAAGCACCAGCATCGGCTTCGGCACGCTTTGATAGAATGCCGATTGTGCCATAGCAGTCAGAGCACGCCAGAGCATGATTGCCGGCTTTGCAGCGGACCGCTCAAGGGGACACCGGAAGCAAACTGACGGCACCGGGTTGGTAACCTCTGCAAGGCCCTGAGGCGGGACCCATCCATGCTATTTCCGCGGATATACCTCCGATTTGCTTCCGGAGATCCGCAACTGGCCAGGTTTTAGGCTACCCAAAGGCTTTCTGCATTGGAAATTTATTGTAATGCTCCCAGAACATGTGCTCATCCTGCACCTTGCCCAGAAGTCCCAGTAGCTTGCCCGGAAGTTCTCTCTCGGAATGGTCATGCATTATGTCAGCAAGCAATATGCATCCGAAGGATCTGTGAACTATGCCCCTACAGCAATATAGAAAACTGAAAAGGACTCAAACTACATGCAGGACGTTTATTGGTTCCCCTTTCAAGCAGAATTGAGCCCCTTGGGGGCTCTCCGGAGCCAATTTGGCCGGGAGCCCGAACCTCTGCAGTGCGAGGTCGGCAGACCCATCCATCCTAACCTGATGTTCCGGATTTTGCCGGCTGGGTCCCCTTGGGACCGCTTGCTCTGTGTGTGATCCGGAATGCTATGCAGAAGCCGTGCTGCTTTTGCAGCTCTGAGTACTCTGAGCTCTTTACTATAAACTGCAGGAAGTTTGCACTCTGTGGGATTATGACCTAACATGCAAAACTACATTGTCTGGTATGCATGCTTGTCTACACGGTCATTCAAGTAAAACTTATCAAAAGCGTCAAGCACGGTGTGCGACGTCAATGACCGATCCACATCGTCAGCTCCAAACTGCGGCAACAGATGGCAACCGCGCCTCAGGTCGATAGCCTCCACGATTCCCACCTCCTGCTTGCGCCAACGAGACGCCGTTGTATACGATACATCCCGCTATCCGCGCGCGGCGACGTGCCGGCCGACTATACCAATCGACAAAAGCAAGCTGAGCGGGAGGTGGCTTTTTTCCGAATAGATCGTGCTCGAGGGCTGCGGGTACTTTGAACAGAACACGAACCCTCGCAATCTGTGTGTCTGCAACCCAGAGCATTAGTTACTGGTGCACGCCTTGAAGGAAGATGGCAGCGTACCTTTCAAACCGCCAACGCCAGCGATCCCGTTGCCCAGCGTCTCGACGATCACGGGGTCAAAGCGTTTGATGACCTCGCGGTTGGTACGGGTCTTCCGTGAGCACGTTGCATGGACAATGTTGAGGACATCCGGGGCGTGGTAGGTCTGAAGATCCGGCGTCAAGAACTTCACCTGATACCAAACGTGAACATGATCCAAGGCAGCGAGTGCCTGCGCCACGCGTGGCGGCAGTTCCGAGTCGTAGAAGCGATACGCAATGTCGTGCCATTTCTGCAGAAACCTGTTCAACGCAGCCTTGAAGCCGACAGCGCCGTGCTGTGCCTCGAGTTCGGCGATTGTCTTCTGCGCGGGTGCGTGCTTGGCGAAGTAGACTGGGCCGGTCATTTTCTTTCGTCGTGGCCGGCGCCGTGCGTCGTACAGCTTCCGTGCTTCCATGCATGATGCACCGCATACTGATGTAGCGCCTGGCGCCGCTGTAGCCAGCGGCACATCTGTCCGACGTATTCGCGCTTGTTCGTGGCCTTGAAAGCGTCCTTCGCGAACTCGATGTGCATGCGCTCCGTGGCCTGTGTGTCGCAGTTGTCCGTGGTGCCGATGCGACGGATACCAGGCTCGTAGTGCTCCAGCATGTGCATCTTCGGAAAATTGAAGTCTAACGAGGTGTCAGCAGCATTTCCAAGCTACGTGCCCACACGTACCGAGCGCAGGATTGTCCCTGCGGAACACCGCCTTGTACCTATGAAAGGCGTCGAGCGAGTCTCGCAGCATCTTCAGTGTCTCTTCCGAATGACACTCAAATTGGCCTATGAGAATGAAGTCGAGGAGAGCGCGAGCGGCGCGGATGGCCTCGCTGGGAACCCGACCAATGATACCGCCAAGAAGCTGCGCGTAAATGGCCTTGCGCTCCGAACCCGAGACTCGTGATAAGCAGGAGATACCGCGCGCGAAATTGCGCAGGTCGTGTGCGGGAGGAAGGCGCGCCATGCGGGCGTCAAGTTCCTTCTCGCCGATAATGTCGGTGACCCATTGGATAAGATGTGCGCCGACGCCTTGGATAACCTGGTGCAAGTTGTCGGGCGATATGGCGTCGTGAATGTTGACATGGGGCCAGAGCGCCCAGAACGGTATGATGTTGTTCACGCCAGCAGTCTTCAGAATGCTGTCACGCTCAGCAGCGGACAGCGCGGCCCGAGCCCTCTCGATGGCGTCCAACGTCTCCTGTTGCTGGCGTGCGGTGCCGAGGCTGTGCGCGCCGAAGTCCGCGACTGGGGTGGAGCACTTAGGGCATGTCTGGCCATACCTGACGCAGGTGACGAGGCACTGTTCGGGGAAATCGGCGATGTAGGAGGCCAGGATTGGAAAGCACAAGCGAACGTCGCCCTTTGAATCCGGAAGCCGTACACCATCCCTGGCTGCACCGAAGAGCGACGACGTTATAATTTCCATCGCCTTGTGGAAGAGGCGATTGCGAATGATGCGCGCTTGTTCTTCGGACATGTTCGTCTCGTCAGGCTTCAGAGTGGGGAGATAGCCTATGAGGCGGAACGCGCGCTGCGACGGCTGGCGTGGGACATGCTTGGCAATATTGCCTATCGACATGTACACGGGATACGCGCAATGCTCGCCCGAGAACGCAGTCAATTGCGTTTTATCGGTACTGAGCAAAATCGGGATGACCGTTCCGCCGACGCGAATTTTCCCCTATAACGACGAGTCAGAGATGTTTCCAGCAGCGAAGTGACAGTAGCATTAGCTAATACGCACCTGAGTCTCCCACATCCAATCTGATGAGGTTATCTCTGACCAGAGGCGTGTCTTGCCATCCGCATCCGCGTAGCATCGTTCCGCACCCCAAGTCATATGCGCCTCGAACGTTGGGTCGGCCATGAGCTCGCGAAGAACGTCCAGGGGGTCGCAGAAGAACACATCGTACGAGCCGACGTGCCCGCTGACGGTTATCGCGGTGTGCTGGAATCGTGCAGGCAGCGGTAGAGAGTCGACAAGTCTATTAAGACCGCCCGCGTTCGTGTATGACAGCGACATGCCATTGTGCAGGTTGGGGACTGCCAGTAGACTGGTGAAAGCAGAGTCGGTGACGGCGTTGGTCTTTGCCCAGCGGGCAAGTTCCCAGTCTTCGACAGACTTGAAGGGAGCGTAATCGTTCTCCGGGCACTTGTAGCGCTTGTAAAGCTCAGAAAGTGGCGGAGCTACCTTCCCCACCACTGCAGCGGCGAAGGGATATAGCTGAACGTAACTCTTGTCGTAGTCCGGCTCCTCGATGGTGTGAGCAGGCTGAGCGCCGGGCAATTCCTCCGCAGCGGGAGGGACCGGGACTTCGAAGGGTACGAAGGGCACAGATGGCATGTCAAAGAAATCGTCGTTGATAGTGGTTTCGCCATGTATGAGACCGAACCCATCGTCCTCGTCCTGCTCGGGATCGGATTCGGAGTCGCTATGTAGTTGAGGTGCGAGGCGCGACAGACGTTCCAAGTCGGCCAATTCTTTGCGCTCCCGGCAGTATGGCACCTGACTCTGATGCCTCGCCAAGTCCGTATCGCTGACGAAAGTCTTGCTAGTTCGGCAGTAAGGGCACGCGTACATGACTTGAGTTTCTGACCCAGGCGGGGGAAAGGAGAGAGACGTCGCTGTGTCTGATCTCAGTCTCAGACTGTGCAATTTCGCTAAGTCACTTCCTTGGATATTAATCCTTCTCACGGTGCCCGTGATGACTCAATGGTGCGATGGTAACAAAACTTAGACGTTATACTATTCTTCCGAATTCCGCTTTTTCGCCCCCATCCCGTCTCTCCCTCTCACCCCACTTCGTTCGTCCCATTGCACTCTCACAACGTCCAGGTAGGCTGTGGCTCCTCGATAATGCAACTGGGCCCTGGTCCAGCAGCACGGCAAGGCCACCACCAGCTGCCCGCTTCGACCTCCAGCAACCGAAGTGCTACGCAGACGGCGGGGAGGGATAGAGTTCACAGCGGCATCACTACTCGCAGCGGTCAACGAGTCGGCGCATCGGGCTCATCAGTATCTTCCAATTCTGTGTCACTTGCTCCCCAGCGTCCCTCGGGGCGACACGACATTTTTTACAATGGGAGAGACGCATCCCAGATACTTCCACCGCACCCAGCAGCCTTGTCACCACCGTATGCAGTACAGTCTCATATGCGTGCATCGCAGGGAAATCAGCATTTCCCGTTCTCTGAGGACGACTCTCAGCAGCCTCGTCACGATGACGACCTTTGGCAACTTCGTCAAATTGACATTGCAAGTAAGCAGTTCACCTTGCATTTGGTTTTGTCTGATTTTTACATAGCACATCGCGGAGGCCGCTACGTAGAAGATTTTCGTCCGCGGTACCACGGTGCGTACAAGGTGCCAGCTCAACATGTCGACCAAACACGTGCAGGTTCAGACGAGCGATCGGTTGAGGCAGGCAGCATCGATGACTACGAAGCGGATACAAGATACGAGGACATCGACGAGAGGCGGGGATTCGACACGGGTATGTTGGACATGTCGGCCCGTGACGTGCAGCAGTATCGTGCAAGCTCCTCGTCTGATGGACTGCCCGACATCGGCGTGATGGACCCGGAAAACGCCCCCATCATACAGCGCAAACGTCGGGCGGAGCCCCAGGTACGCCCATATTCCACCGGGGAGCGTTTTCGTTGACATGCAATCCAGCTCACTTACTCGACACCGCAGCGTCTTAGAGTCGCGCACCAGCCATCCAAGCGGGCTCGTACAGATCCGGAACCACGTACAGAGCACAGGCCTATGGCAGGAGTCGAAGAACAGCCATCGTCGCCGAGTCTGTTGGCCACATCGTCGTCGTCAATCCCCAGCACACCAACACGAGCAGCACCAGCTCCAGAGCTTCCGTTCACCCCGTTTGTCAAGAGCGGCGATCCTAAACAGCTCAGCAAACCCCTTCTGAAAGCCCAGACGCCTCCAACGTCCAGAATTGCGGAACTAGCACAACTGCGCTTCCGCGGCTGGATTGTCACCCAAAACCCTTTCCCTACGAAGCAGAAGCGAGCCGAACAGATATCGCAGACCATCGCCAATGTTTGTCGGACTGTGGACAACGGTCCGCGTCGTCTGCTGCGATACCAGAGGGACACTGATTACCGGAAGACCTTGGACAAGCTGGTGGGTTGACATCGTGTCCGTAGCGTGGGAGCCACTAATTCACTGGATTGAAGGTTGGTTACTCAGACAGTCAAGTCCGCGGCACCCTGATAGGAGTAGCACGCATGCGTGTCGGTAACGCGTATGGGCTTGTGGGCCTTTCGCAGTCCGCTGCGGAGGAACTTGCCAAAGAACTCATCGATGAACACTCGTACCACTTCCGCGAGCTGAAAAGAGTTCCAGCGGTGCCACAGTCACCCACGCAAGCCGACGCAAACTCCACGCGCCAGACAGACGGTGACACGGCGGGCGATAGGAGCAGCATGCAGGTGCGTCAGTAGGGCTCCGTAAGTAAGTGTCGAGTAACTAACTGATGTATATAAACCAGTTACTTACTAGTTATTAACAGATACTTACTGGGGCTTCCGCAACCCCATGTAAGAAAGTGTAAGCAATCCCAAGGCATCTCTCACTAAGCTGGGTGCAGGGGAGTCCAGGGGGTGTTCAGTTTAGCTGATATTTGCTCTCTAATTGACGTCAGCGGGTTGTTTGAGCTGTCCCAGATTAAAATTTCTCCTACACTCACACTTGAGACAGATTGCACGTGTTTCCGCTGAGCCTGCGATGCAACCGAAACTTATTGCCCCCTTATTCGAAGCAGACATAACCTAGAGATCAATTTGAATGAGAGGTGCTGTCCCTTGGAACCTTACGCACTTGAACAAAATGTGAGAAATTTATCCTAGGAAGGTCACGTCAATTGCCACCCAAGGAGTGTTCTGGACTGCCGGCCGGCGTCGCAGGCACTAATCCTTCTGTTCTATTGCGAAGAAAGGGCTATGGCACCCCTGAAAGGTCGTGGGTTGCTGGGAATAGGTGTTGGTACCGCAGATAGAGCCGCTATTGCCCCAGAGTTAGTTACAGTTACTTACATATGTACTTACTTACTTACCGAGCGGCGGGTGAGCTGGTTTATATACCACTTACTCACCGGGTCTCTGGACTTTCTTACGGAGCCCTATGCGTCAGCAGTCTCGCCGGTGTCACGAGTGGGGCCCTCAGCAACCGCGCAGCGCAATGGGCCATATCGGCATGCACTTATTCTCGAGCTCATACGAACCGAGTACTTCAGCGACAGCAAACGTCTGGCGCGGAACCCGGACTGCGGCGTCGAGTTCAACCCGGTCCCGTTGGAGACGATAGCCCTCGTTGCTACAGCGGTGCATTGATAGCCAGTGCCTAGGTCGCTCTGAGCTCCTTTTCAGCTTAAATGCGCGCTCGACGAGTGGAAAACTGGTGTGCATCGGAAGGGCAAGATCGAGTTTGCCGCTGAAGGATACCGCCGCATCTACGAGGGCCACATGCGCGAGCTTGTGAAACTTAGGGATGAACACGAGGCCCATGTGATCCGCTGGCGGCGTTGGCTCTTCACTGAGTGCATGTACGTGCACCTCCTTTGCCTGTGTCTCGATGCTAACCAAGGTGCAGGAAAGGCATTGATGTCGCAGAATCCGAGCTTGCTCCGGCCGACACAACCGTCGCTGTTCGAGCGTCCGAACGTGCAGATTTCAGTGACATTCCGCTTTAACTACCGCTGTCTTCATTCTCTATAACAATCGCACAATGCTATTATTTCTCGCATGCCTCGGAAGCTCTGGCTGGTACAATCAAAAGCAAGGCACACAACCGGCGAAAGCGGAACAATCCCGGCCAGTGATCTGCCGGTGAAGCTTGCTCCGGTTTGCTTTGACACTGCTTTGAGCGCGCTCTGATGCGCTATCAGAGCCATGATATCTTGCTATGGACGGCTTTCCGAGTGCTATGAAAGTCATGTATGGAGGCTCGAAAGCAGTCCATAGAAACCCCCTCGCTTCAAAAGGGGGTACGTGTCTTTGGGCGCTCTGAGCGCTACATACGCTATCCAGGATCACAGAGCAACGCCTGGTTTTTACAGAAGTAGTTCTCCAGCACCGAGAGAATGTTGATCCGCGGGAGCTGCAGATTCAGCGTCTCGAGCATGTGCAGGGGTGATGTAACGTCCGCAATATCAGGAGGAGCGTCGCTCGGCTCGGCCATGGCCGCCGTCCGAAACGTGAGGTGCCGTAGCTTTGGACAGCGCACGAACACTGACAGAAGGGCATAATAGTCGACGTCCAAGCACCTATCGATGATGAGCTCTTCCAGCGAGTCGGAAAGCAGCTCCTCCAAGCGGCGTGGGACGACTTCTTCCAGCTCAAGCACGCGCAGGTTCCGAGCAGTCAATCGCAGCTCGTCGTTGCCGAAGCCGTGCACACGTAAAACTCGAAGTAAGGGAAATTCGAGGTCTGCATTCAGCAGGCCGTCATATGCTGCGTAGGTCAAATTCAGAACGCGTATACGGGCTGCATGCGCAACCAAGGGTGCCTCCGGAAGGCGAGTCAAGAATGGACCAAAAAGCTCGACATCGAGAGGTACTGACTGGCCAGTCCGTTCCAAGATCAGCGAAAGCTGCCCGTCCTCCGCTTGGTTTGCGATGGCGCTTCTGTTCATCCGAATGTGCGACCAGAGCAGCGGCGAGTTGAGGGCGACGCGACGCCAGCGCCGCGAGACCTGTGTCACGGCTAACTTGGCCTGGATAACAGGGCCTGTGGCCGCACGGACTATGAGAATGAGCACATCGTCAGGTAGTAGCGCTATAGCGGCCATGTTGATGTCGAGGTTTGAGAGCCAAGCGCACAGCCGCCTGCATCACACCGGGGGCAAAGAATAGATTGTTGAAACTTCGACAATGCAAGAATGTGGGACACGGTAACGCGCTTGACTTCCGAGGTTGCTTCCGTTGTTCCCGAAGGCTCCGACTTCATGAGACGCGGGTTCGAGTCCCGCAAAAGCACTATTTCTTCAAGCTCAATTTCTGATTCCTCTTCCAAAGAGGCACTTGTCTATCTCACAAGAGCTAGTGAACCAGAATTCTAATAAGTTGGCATTATATTCAGAGCATGTCTGTATCTGTGGGCGAAAAATATAATTCCATGTGGTTTCCGCGGGTCCAACACGTGTGTGAATCGTCCTTTCACAAATGCCGCCCGCCGCTCGTTGCTCTTTGTCCAGTAACCCCCAACGTCTGCCGCCACCGAACATCCATTCTACTTCCTACTTGCATCTACACCGATGGAGGTTGGGCCAGTTGCTTCGGGTGCCTCGGGCAGCGCACAGAAGCGCCCACGCGATAGCCCAGGTCCGACGGGCCCGTCCAAGCGAACAAAGGCCGACTCCGATGCCGCTAAGAAGAGCAAACGGCGGGATCAGACGGGCTCACAGCAGCACCGTATGACAAAGGTCTTGACACTTACAAAGGATGCAAGGGATCTGATTGTGCGTAATGTGATCATTGT
This sequence comes from Auricularia sp. M13, assembly GCA_037042915.1. Taxonomy (NCBI): domain Eukaryota; kingdom Fungi; phylum Basidiomycota; class Agaricomycetes; order Auriculariales; family Auriculariaceae; genus Auricularia; species Auricularia sp. M13. The sequence goes on along the minus strand of CM073197.1, from coordinate 204,517 downwards.
CATTGACACCGTGTTTCTCAATATTTTTGCAGAAGGCGTTTCAGCTGCACCTGCGGATCCTGTGGTGCATCGTTGGAATGGCGGCCACCCCTGTTCTTCCTGAGGCTGCTGATGTTGCTGTATTCGACCAACGCTACGCGTCTATTGAAGATGTTATGGTCTATCGAAACAACCCAAACGCTCAGACGATCTCGAACGACGACATGACCTCGCGTCTCATCGAGTTCAGGGCCGACCATGTGGGCTCCAGCCGAATGGCTAAGCAGGCTGCGAGAGTTCCTGACCACGGTCTCAAGTACACGCTTGGCCTGCTCACCAGGTTCGGACTTCGCACATGGCGTCCCAATTTCCACGAAGACGCCTACTCGCTTTATAATTCTGCCCACCGTTTCATTGCCATCGACACATTCCGGCAGCTTGGTGTCAGCATGTGCTACGACTTCATGGGCCTCAACAAGGAGCTTCTTGACGACACGCTGCTTATGACACGAGCCTACGATCACTTCGTCCACCAGTATATGTACGACAAGTGGAAGAAAGAACAGAAATATCCCGGCAGCGCGGAGGATGACATGAAGCGGGCGGTCATTCTTGCGCGCCGCAGGAAGGTAAGCACAGCCATTTTCTAGTGCTATTGCAAAAATATTGACGTTCTCTAAGACAGCCAGCGGCCGAGTGGAGTATCTAAAGGCGCGCCATTACCCGAAACGCATCATCGATCTCGTGGGCAATTATGAGGGCACTTCAGACGACGAGGAAGGTGAAGCAGAAATTATTGGCGGAGGAAAGGTGCCAGCATACCTCCGACTCGTGAAGGAAGGCCGCTCCGAGCTGCTGACTGCATTCATCGACTGGATCGACGAGCGGCGGCGCGAGCTCTGGACGCACAGAAGGGCAAAGGCAGGCGCCGAGCCGGACCGCAGGAGCGCCCGCGTGTTCCGCACCCCGACAAGAAGGTGTCCGCAGAGCCGCTGCCAGTCGACATTGCGATGGACTACTACAGCCCCGACTTCTACAACGAACTCGACTATGCCTTCCGCTGAATTTGCGGAGAAGACGCTCCTGATTGCAATGCCCGATAGCCTCGACGAGCTCAAGAAGGAGCCTGACGCCAATCCACCACCACTTTGGCGCAAGTTCGGCAATGGGAAGGACAAGCAGTGGATGGAGGAGTACGGCAATGCCATTTTGGAGGCGTACCACATTCCACGCACCAAGGCGGAGGGTGCAACTGACGCGGACGAAGAAGAGGTGGTCGACGGCCAGCTCGTGCTTAACAACGCGCTCCAGTCACAGCAAGACAAGTTTGCAGCTCAGACGAAGAGCGCCCTTGGGATTGCGACACCCAGCACGAATCTGACACATCCTGGCACAGGCGCAGGACCGAGAACAGGCCTTTCGGCGGCTCGACGCGCTGAAACAGCACCCGGCACCACCGGTTCTGGCGCATCCGGAAGCTCTGGCGCGACAGGCTCTGGTGCAACACGCCCTGCCACGAGAGGCGCCCGCCCCGCTACTGGATTAGGTCGTGGTCGCGGCATTCAAGGTGAGGCGTCGCCACACAGACGAAGATCCATGCTGATGGATAGCACCCAAGGCCCACCCAGCAGCGCTGCTGGCCCGAGTAGCGGAGCGGGACGCGGGGCGGGACGTGGAGCCCCTGTCCCGTTCCGCGGTGGTGGTCCAACCTCCCCTGCTCGTCCAACTCAGGGCCGTGGAGCAGGTGATGCTGATGTCAACATGGAGGAAGAAATCTGAACCCAGACTGTGAGTGATGACATTGACTGTGAATGACGAATTTGCGCCTGGCGCGCACCTCTATGCATCCCATCTGTGTCCCTGTGTCCAATCGTTGTGTCTCTTTTTTGTCGCCATGTAAGCCGTTCTGCCGCCCTGGAGTCTACTAGATCTGGTTAATTGTGGAGATCACGTGTAACATCAGCTCTGGATTCAACGGAATACAGTCGCTGATTCTGCACGAGAGCCCACAGGATGCTGCAACTCCAAGCAACTCTGCCCGCCATGCAGCATGCTCATCAGTCGCAAAGCATTGCTATTGCAAGTTCAAAGTTATGCTGCATCGTGGGAATGATGTGCGGCGGCGGGCTGCGCTCCGCTGCGTTGTTGTTGTTGGTAAGTTCGTGCTCGTGCTGGGGCTCGCGGAACAGGTCCATGGCGGCGTCCGTCTACATACACAAGGAGCGTGTCGCGCGCGTCAGTTGCCGTGCACCTCGATAAAAGCAAAGTGGATGTTGCGGTCATCACGGCCGTCGCAAGCTTTGTCCGCTTGCCCGCGGGTTTTACGCCGCTTCGCCGATCGTTCGGTCGCTGCTGCATACAGTCGGCGCACTGTTTATCCTCGGACGGAGACTCGGCCAGGGTTATACGCCTCGGGCTGCTCAACTCGGGATACGATCGATGCGCCGTTCTCTACCTGCCTAGAGGATGAGACGACCTCGGCGCATACCCCAATTCGGCTCGGTGGAGGCTTCTTCTCCTCGGACCAGGGTTTGGCAGCTCTCCCCCTCTCTGTATGCGTCGGATATGGGCGTTACGGTGCTCGGGACAAGCTCCAGGACCACCTCTGGACCTCGGGCTGACTCGGCGGGTCACCTTGAGCGGCCTCGGAGGGTCGGGAACGCCTCGGTTGGACTTCTCGTGGGTGCGGTACTCCTCGGATGGATAGTAGGTTGGTTATCGTCGCCTGGTACAAGCTCGACTACACCCTCGGATCCTCGGCCCGTGGCCTCAACAGCTCGGCGCTCTCTGTGTACTCGGGAGGGCCCTCCTTCTCGGTCCGTGCCCTCGGTGGGTGTGTATGTGTGTAGCATACCTCGGCACCTTCACCCTGTCTCGGACCCTGTTCGACTGGAGTGTGGTATGATGTTGGCCCCATGGGAGACGATGGTGGGTGGACCCTTTAGCTCCGGGATCACCCTGGACCGGATCAGCGGACCTTGGGAAGGGGTATATAGGTTGTAGGGTGTAGATGCGTGTACCCTAGGTTTGGTCTGGTCAATTGTACCGCTTGTCCGTTCTTCCTCGTCCCTCTCTCCTCTCTTGGGCGTCAGTCTCGGCGAGTGACGAGCGCTCTGCCGTGACAGTGGAATGCCATTGCGTACCTGAGCGGGCTCGACAGAGAAGGTGTAGTTGTAGTGGGCCTTGGGCGGGACGGTGCCGTTGCTGACCGCGCTAGCGGAGCTTCTCCTGGGCGAGCGTGGACTTGAAGCCGGGCGCGGGCAGCTCCTCGATGCTCCTGCGGACGTCGGCGACAGCGGGGTCAGAACTGACTGGATAACTGCAACGAGGGCAGAACATATGCGCACCGGCCCTTCTCGCGGTCGAGCTTGTCGCCCATGTTCTTGGAGAGCTTCTTGAAGTTGAGCTTGGACTTGGCGTTGTCGGCCTCGACGATGAGGTTGTGCAGGTGCCAGAGCAGCGCGTGCGGCTCAAAGCTCGAGTCGCCGAGAGAGAGAGAGCAAGTCAGCATCCCGGGCCGGAGACAGAATAGGAGTTGCCCACTTACCTCTCGCGTCGCACACTGTCCCGTCCCGTCTCTCCTTCCTTCCCGCGCCACAGCCGCGTCGTCGTCCCGTGCCAGCTCGCGTGCTCCGCGGGACCACCACCGTCTCTGTCGCCACCCACAAGCCCAGCGCTGGCACCCCGAGCCCACCGTGCTGCAGCTGCTCTACTCTAACGACATGCGGAGCTTTATCCGCACAGACCGCGGCGCTACATCACGGGCAGTACATCCATGACCACCACAACTCATTCCATCCTCGATGGAACGACCCCGCGGCCTCGACCATGCTCTGCGCGCTGGCCGGTGTCCGCCGCACAAGACTCCCTTCTCGCCCTCGAACGCCTCAATTATATGCGCTACAAATTATATGAGCGCGTGCGCATCAATGAGGGCTACGCGTACATACCCTTGCATTTGAAATATGAAAACAATCTGTGCAAGTCGCGACTCGTTAGCTTTGCTCGACTGCAATGTGAAACTGACCTTTGCTTGCCCCAGGCACTGCGCTGGACCTCAGCCCGTACACCTCCGATCCCCTCGACTTGTTTGAAGCAGCAGGCCCGAGTTCGCGACCGCGAAGAACCTCTGCGCGCTGGTCGGTTACACCCGGCCGCGACTCTCTCCTCGCCATCGAACCCTTTAATTATATCCTATGCAAGTTATATCAGCGCGTGCGCGCGAGTTAGGGCTTTGAGTACGTACCTTTACCGTCCAAATATGATGACATTTATCTAAAAGTTGTGTTTGACCGAATTGGCTGTAGGGCACGCAGAAAAGATACAATCAGCGTAGGAACGCCGCGTTGGGATCTTCTCGATGCAGGCTTTCGATAGGTATGTGCCGATTCACTCAATTCGCCTTGCTCGTTTGCTCACGGCTTATTCTGGTTAGGTCATTATCCTGTGTATCGCGCGCTTGCGATAGGGACCCGGTAGCCGCTATAATTGGGCTTGCGACGATCACAGGGTTCACTCGACTCAACGCGCGCCGTTCAGCTGCGCGGGCAAGACACGGTTCGACTTCGGCGACCTCGGATGGCCACGGCGACGACAAAGCTCGCGATCGTCAAAACCGCGCGAAATCCCGGCTCATCAACGCAATCAACGCCATGCCCGCATGCCCAATATGCCGCTCACGAAGTATCAGCGCTTGCAGAAAATTCCTGGGCGCTCGAAAACTTTGGCTCGCTATTCGGACGCGCACCGACTCCACCACCGCGCGCACGCGACAATCGCGGCATTCGAGCGCATTTTCACGGAGGCCCCGTATGCCTCGATGGCCCCCGTGAAGGAATAACGCCCCGAGTCGGCGGGGACGCTGCCGACTCGGACGGTGTGCACCCGGAGCATCGAGCTGCACCGCGGACGGTGCGCTCTTTATTCCGCGATTCCGCGCTCATGCCATCGCTCAGGGACATATATTGGATCACCCCCGACCGCCCGAAGCGCGGATTTCAAGGTATGAATTTGGATCGTCCGCAGACGACCGGCGAGCGATTTGGGCTGACGACTTCACAGCGCGCGTTCGGACGACCGCGGCGCGCGCCGCGATCACTGTGCATCGATACGCTGCACGCAGAGCACGCGGTTTGGGTGATACAGCCTTTGGCTGACCCGACCAACTTGGACACCAACAGCAGTGGAGTGGAAGTATGGTGGATGTGGACGTGGATGTTCAAGCGCGGTATAATGTGACCTGCTTTCTGCCTGCTGCAGATGCCCGTTGGTAGCGCAGTACAGCGTCCGAACGACAGATGGCGAGCTGCTGAACGGACGGCAAGTTGCGAAACTTGCGCACAGAATTAAGCGCCTGTGCGCAAGTTTCGCAATCTGCCGAACAATTGCAAGGAAATTGTGTAGAAATTTTGGGATGAGATTGTAAGCCCAACTAAAAATTATTACATATAACAGGGCCTGAAATAAAGGTATTGAGCTATAAATCTGGGTTATTCAAGTTCAACTCCCATATCAATACAATTTTTCCGAAAGTCCACGTCTGGACTTTCGGGTGTATGCACTCTTTGGCACCGCTCCAAGTTCAACACCATCATCACCCCCTCGCTGCCCGCCTGGCACAACAGCAACCGCATGAGCCCGTTGTCATCGTCGAGCCCGATGGCACTGTGGGCAAAACTTGTGATGGCTTGGTACGTTTTCTCCAATTCAATCAGCGTACCTATACTGATCATGCTACTACGCCATAACCGCAACAGCCAAAGCTCCACCCTGACATTTGCAGGCATCGGGGTACGAGGCCGACCGCGCAGCGGGACGTTGAGGCTCCGCGAGGCTCAGTCGTCTTGCGCCGCTTCGGCCGAGTTGTTTCCGGTCCTCACGTCGAGCCAGAGCGCGCCCGCCCGACCTCCTTCGCGCGCCTTGAGCATGCCCAGCAGCCCGTATCAAGTTACGGGCTCGCTGGGCGTCGCCGGGTTCTCCAGCGCCGGCGACATGCTCGCCGGCGCTGAATTATGCTCCTCGCGCCGATCCAGCCCGCGCCGCCCGTCCTCGTTGGCGCGGAACGGACGCGCCCAGCAGCCCGTATGGGCATACGGGCTCGCTGGGCATCAACGGGCTCTCCAGCGCCGGCGGCATGCTCGCCGGCGCTGAATCCCGCTCCCCGCGTCGATCCATCCCGCGCCGCGCGACGCCGTTGGCACAGACCGGACGCGCCCAGCTGCTCGTACCGGTTACGAGCTCGCTGGGCGGTTGGGCGCTATCCAGCGCCGGCGGCGTGTTCGCCGGCGCGGATTCCCACTCCCCGCGCCGCTTCAGCCCGCGCCGCGCGACCCCTTTGGCGCAAACCGGACGCGCCCAGCTGCTCGTATTGAATTACGAGCTCGCTGGCCGGTTGGGCGGTATCCAGCGCCGGCGGTGTGCCCGGCGGCGCGGATTCCTGCTCCCCGCGCCTTTCCATCCCGCGCCGCGACCCCGTTGGCGCGCAAGGAGCGCGACCAGCAGCCCGTATCAGCATACGGGCTTGCTGCGCGTCAACGGTCCTCCAGCGCCGGCGGCGCCCTCGCCGGCGCTGATTCTTGCTCCCGCGCCGGTCCAGCGCACGCCGCCCGGCCTCGTTGGCGCGGAACGGACGCGCCCAGCAGCCCGTATCAGCATACGGACTTGCTGGGCGTCAACGGGCACTCCTGCGCCGTCTCTTTGACGCGGAACGGGCTCGCCCAGCGACCGTACCAATGTACGAGCTCGCTGGGCTGGTTGTCGCTGTCCAGCGCCAGCGCATGCCCGCCAGCCCCGCTTCCGCTCCCTTCGCTGCTTCAGCCCGCACTTTCCGGCCCGTTGGCGCGGAACGGTTATGAGCTCGCTGGGCGCTGTCCAGCGTCGGCGGTGAGCGCCCATTTCCGCTCGGCGCGCGCGCCCGACCTCCTTGGCACGGAATGATGCGCACGGGACGCCACACCAATGTACATCTCATTTCCTTCCACGATTCAATGAACTAGTTACAACATACATCTCCTGCCCGATACCAAATGTTCCTTTTGGTCTGGGATACAGAGGAACATGGCAAATAATATGCGAGGTTCGATTATATACTGAATGCCAGCCATTCCTCGGGAAATGATTCGAGCCTGCATATCCGCAAGCGGAGGTCGATACGGGCTCTTGGCAGCATTGACCTCGGTCAAACCGCCATGGACTTGCACCAGCATGAAGGTGCGTAGCTGATTGTCCATCGGCATGGTCCAGATTTGCTCAATGAACCCGCTGCACTTGATCTGATCGTGTGGGACATAAAACAAAATGCTGCTGTTCCCAAGGTGCGCTGCCTGGATGCCATAGGTACGATTGTCGATCGTGATGCTGCGAAGCGACTTTGCCCTAGGTGGTAGAATCTTGGCCATTGGCGGGTGCGGCATAGCGTCCCAGCTGCGCCAGAGTGGTGTGGGCTTATTGACATGGCTAAGGATGATGTTGTAGTGCTCGGATGAGAGTAGCTTATTCTCCGCGTTGATAGCTGCAGTTTCGCTCGAAGATAGTGTTGCCGAGGGCGAGGCACCGGGAAGGAGAATAGCACTGACTTTCCGAAGAGTCGCACTGTTCTGTATCGCATCACGAATAAGTGCTTCCAGACGGCCTCGCCGGCAAATTTGGCGCAGCATGGTAAGATCCATATCATCTATCTGGTATCAGTAGCGCATTTGTTCAATCTCAAGTAGACGCACAGTAATGATTATTTGTAGGTATGGCAGCCAATACCCCATTCTGCCTCTCATAGGCAAATTCGCTAAGGGGTGGAAGAGGACCCCAGAACTTCAGTGCGTCACCATTGTGCATCGCAATGTGATCGTTTGGCACGGAGTGTTGATTTGGCCACAGCTGGTGGCGCGACTGGCGATACTTGACATAGTGGGTCATGTAGTCGTCAGCGAGCGCGTTAGAGGTAGAATAAGACGCCACAATGTTGGTGGCAGCGACCAGGTGCGCAAAGTTCTCCAGCATGACGAAGCGGCGGCGACTGTCGTCTGGTCGTGGGCGCGTCAGGATCTCAGGCACGATCAGGGGGAAGATGACCGTGAAGAGTATGAGAACAATGTCCGCCTTCAATTTCCCATGAGAAGCCTCGCCCAGATTAGCGGGGGGTCGAGCTACCCATGTTGGGAGAGCAACATCTCGAATGCACTCTCGTATCTCGCCCAGCTCCGCATCTGTGAAGGCGCAGAGCTCAGGCATACCCAGATCCTCAAAGTTGGGATCTGCCCGTTCAGTGTCGTCGGAAATGGTCGTATCTGTCATCTCAGACGAGGAGGGCACTGAAGGCGAAGGCGGGGATTATCCTGCATGAGTTCGTCGGCCGGGCTGTCAACCGAAGTTTGGGATGCAGAGCGACTTCGTCGAGGCTGGGAGGGACCTGTGTCGCCACTGGCTGATAGCTCTTCGCGGAGTGCCTCTAGCTCAGAGTCGTAATCACTCGGCTCATAGTCATCGACGGATTCGTGATCCTCGACCATGGCCTCGTTGAAAGCTTTCACGACGGAGTCAGGTGCACCGATGCCCCACATGACACGCAAGTGGCGCACAAGAACACCTTCAACAGTGTTGTGCATGAACCCAACAACGAGTGAGTCCACTGGATTCCAGTAGCTGAGGAGATGTAATGGCGACCATCGCACACCGGTGGCAGTGGTGATATTGTTCCGGAGCGCAATGGTAGTTGCGCGCCGCCATTTCTGTGCGGCATCTCGAACCTCCGCAGCAGTGCGTTTCGTATACTGTTTCCAGTCTAGGTTGTCAATATCCTCGGAGACCATGGTGCAGTATGAGCATAACATGTCGGCTGTTGGAGCAACGTAGCCACAGAGCTTCCGAATTGCCGGTAGGTCACCAATGATGGGCAAGATAGCAACGCGGACAAAGACCCCAGCAGGGTGTAGCGCGTTCAAGATGGTTTTGCCCGCAAAAAGGTCAACAAGCTGCTTGACGAGTGGCTCGACGAGGTTCGACATGGTTACCACGTCTGGTTGGAACGGGGAGGCATGATGCCGGCGAAGAATAAATTCTCGGCAAGATAGCGCAGCTCCGGAGGGAGGTTCATACACGCGAGCATGATGGCGCCGCATGAGACAACTTTGCCCGCAGTTTTATTGCCGAGTGGGTTGAACCAATCGACGTATAGGCTGAAAACAAGGTTGTATTTCGACAACGTGAAGTCGCCAAGACTGCGCCATGCAGGACTGTCCCATATTCCTCGCATGACACCGTCGGCAGGACCAGGGTGAAAGCTACCATGCAGTTGCTGATCGATAGCAGGCCGTGAGAGAAAAAATGAGAGCCAGTCCGTGAATGACTGAGTACTGTAGAGGCAGCGCGAACATCGATACGCCCGTGACGCCGCGCGTTTGGCGCTGCCGCATCAACGGTTCACCGCACACGCGTGCACGAGGAGACTCTTTGTGCGTGCAGGCATCTGGAATGCCAGCAAGAGAATATGCTGTAAAACACCGTGGACATTGAACACTGCGAGTAATAACGGGCTCGATCCCGAGTCGGCCAAGAATCGTACGCTCGTCGTGCGGTATGTCAAAAGCCGGGGGGGTGAAGGAAGCATTCACTGCCCGCAGAGCCAGATTAAGAAGTCCAGCAATACCAGCCATGGTCAACGATAGAAGACCAGAAACCCTGCGAACAGTTGTTCGGCTGGCGCCCGTACAGAGTCGGAGCCAGAGTAATAGAACACAGCAAAGAAAGACAACATTAGCAATCTCATCGGAGAAGTCTTCATGTGTCAGAAATTTACATTCACAAGGAGTTCAAGGGCTCACCCAGTTGCGGTTTATCAACATTTGTCAAACCCTGGGGCTGTACTGCATCCAGATTGGAGGGTGCCGTGGCAGACGCACGGTCTCGGTCTTTCTTCTCATGATCACGCCGAGTGTTGGGCGCTACAAGCAGGCCAATATGCGTACCCGCTCATCCGTGCATGTAGACAGGCTGCAAACTGAGCATATACAAAGCACGCGAGACATCTGGAGGAATCAGGAATACGGCATATCTGCTGCAGCTATCGCCATCGACTCACCACGACTTGGTAGCTCAGGATAATCACGTGATTAATGGCTGCTGTTGGTGTTCAAACGGCACAAAGTGCACGATCGTGCATTCAGCAAGCGACGGCAGGGTAGGAGGAACGGATTGCAGTTGACGAAGGTGCACACTTGTTTGCCGAACTGATCACTCGGCGCTTGCTCGACTCGATTACATAAACCACATGCAGCCGAACGAGGCTCGGAGGGCCAGGCTCGGAACCGGAAATTTTCGGGCCGAACACTTCCTCTGAGCGTCCAACAATCTTGCATTGTTGAACTTTCGACAACCTGTTCTTTGCCCCCGGTGTCACAAGGGGGGGCCGGAAGCAAAATGACGGCATGGGGTGGGTAACCTCTGCAAGCTGCAGAGGCTGAGGGTATCCATCCTATATCCGCGGAAATGCTTCCGTATCCGCGGATATACTTCCGCATGTTCCGGTTTTGATCATTGCCAGTGGAGCCAGCAAGTGTTATTGACAAGTTAAAGCTTGGTTGCTGCACATTTGCTGCACACAGGGAGCTTCAAAACTTCATGAATTGTTGGATTACAGCTCTCAGTCAACCTCAGCATGCAGACATGTAGTCCACTGGGTCTACGATGCACCGGACCGGCCTCCGGCTCCGCCGGAGCCCGGGGTCGGCAACCTCTGCAGCGCAAGCTCGGAGGACCCATCCATAGTAACGTGATGTACCGGATTTTGCCGGCTGCCCCCCCTTGCTGCATCACGGACTCAACAAAATGACTTTAAGCTCCGACATTGACCCGGACAAAGGCTGCTCCCAGATAATTGCTTTTGGAGGTTCAACGTCGCTTTTCCAAAATTTCAGAGCTATCCACTTCACTGAAGAAATTTTCGGAGTGTAAGTTGCGGGGAGGGCAGGCATGGGGGGGGAGAGAAAAGTAGGAGCGTACAGCCCCTTGCGCCGAGTCTCCCGAGCCTAAACTGAGCGCAGTAACTATTATACTGTGGCATGTCTATATAAAATCCCAATCGCACTGCATGGAGTGGATGAAAACTACACGAGCTACGCGAAATGGACAATACTTATCCCTAATTATGGTGTGCGCGGAATTCTACAATGCGCCGACCAAATCCCATGCAGCGCTGTCATTCGTCTCAATGAGATCCCGCAAATACTCGACGCTTTCCGTCAACCCGCTGACGGTGAGTTCGATTGGGCGCGCCGCGTGCCCGGACGAGATGCTCCGCAAGAGATAGGTAACGCCTGCCGGGGGTAGAGAGCGCCCGGACGCCAAAATTTCGACTCGCTCCAGTCCAGGAAGCACGAGTGTCATGAGGGCAGGGAGCGTGGATTCGGTCACCCCCTCGAAGTCATACTCCGAACTCAGGATACGCAGGCTGCGGAGCAGTGAGCCAGATGGATGCTTGGCGAAACCCTCCGCAAAATCGTTCCAGTATTTAAAGGGTATGTGTAGCTCCCTGACCGTGGTCTGGGCGCTGTGTTCCTTCGCGAGATGCGGCCAGACCTGAAGCGAAGTATTTCGAGATAGCCTCCCCACCTTGATCTCGCGCATGCGGCCAGCATCATCACGCAACACAAAGGAGTGCTTGTCGTGGAACTTCAGCGATATGAGCGCGCCCAAGCCACGAGTAACAGCAGCGCAGAGCCTCAGTACACAGTCGGCGTCACGGTTACAGGACGTGGAAACTGTCAGCGTGTGAAGAACGGTGTCTCGGTCGACGGCATTGTCCAGCATATCGAGGATCTCGGGGAATGGGAAGACCAGCGTCAGACTTTTGAGCCGACGCAGTGGCGGAACGTCCCAGGAAACCTCCTCACGGTGCTCCATTGCCGTATTGATGCTGAACTCCAAGTCCACAAGGTGAACACAGCGCGCGATGACGGCCAGGAGATCGGTCACTTTGATGTCGTCGCAATAGTGAATGCTGACCTCTTCGATTCGATCTGAGAACAGCTCCCTGAATCGGATGGGGAGCGGGACGGAATTCAAATAGAGCTCGCGCAAGCATGGGGCGGTTAGGTCTAGCTGCGGGCCGTGCTTGCGAAGACCTCCAACACCGCGAACGCGCAATACACCCAGTGCAGGGAAACACCGAGCGCTCGTCAGAAGAGCGTCAAAGTTATCGTCCGGCGTGTCCAGCACCCGTATACGCGCGGCATATGGGACCAGTGCTGTCGCCATATAGAGGGCATCGTCCTTTCGGAACGGACCTGACAACGCAACGTCGAGCAGAGCAGATGAGCCTGTGCGCTCTAAGACAAGCGCAAAGCGCCTGCGGCCTGTCCCATAAAACTGGGACTGCGATGCTATGTGAATCTGCGTCCATAGCAGCGGTGAGTTGAGCGCGACGCTTCGCCAGCGCGCTGATACTTGGGCCAAGTCAAATTTTGCGTATAGCGCGGAACCAGCCGCCAGGCAGAGAATTTGGGAAAGCAGGTCGTCCGAGAGCCTCGATATAGCAGGCATGGCGTTATACAGTGACCCCGTCGGGCTTTCCTGGTAATTGGGGTGCTGAAACAGCGACGCACTCAGGTAGCCTAGTTGCCCTAGCATGGCGACGAGGAGAAAAGGCGCGGGTGCACAGCCTCTGCGCGGTGATGTCCTGATTGGACGACAGATCGATGGGAGGCACAAGAAAGTATTGAAGTGGCTGGCTGGTACCACTTCCATATGTGCCTGGGCCTTGCGCGATTTACAACGAATTAATTTCCTCGAGCCTCCCGAAACAAAATTTGAGCATGCTTTACCCAGACTTCTCTTATGAATAACGACAAACCCGTCCGCTCCATGTCACAAGTGATACTCTGCAGGACGAGAAGAACGAAGGGCGCGAGAGGCCGCGCCGTTATTGCGAAATCACAAAATTCCAAGCGCCTGAGTCCAGACAAGATAGTCAGTGATTTGACGCGTGGGGCTTATCGGTTGGTCAACATTGCCATCCCTTAAGTTGATCGCGCCGACCGGCCCGTAGTATCCCAAATATGACCCAGTCTATATGTCCGCAGAACAGGCAAAACTTGTACCATGGACCAACCAAGCATTCTGAACCGGCAATGTGGTTTACACCAGTCGGCTCTCCAGAAGGTCACGCTGCTCTGGCCAGTCACTCTACAAATGGTGCGGATGTATCCCGCACTCGCAGAAAGCATGCGAGCAGCGCTTCCGCCGCCGCCGCCTGCAACGGTGCCCAACGTACCACCAGCACGGCCAGCCACAAACACCGGAACTTCAAAGCCAAAGCTCTCGCGCGTTGACTCAGTCCTTGAGGCCATGAAGGCTCGTCGTCTGTCGTTGGGCAAATTTCTCCACCTGCTCTTTGAGCGCACACCGGACAAACGTGCGCGCAGCGCTGTACATGTTGCGATGGTCACCAAGTTCCTGCAAGGCGATACTGGCATCCATGCCGACCAAATTGTCAGACTAATGTACGATCATCTGGAGAGCGCACCTCGAGCTACGCGCGGCCGGAGTCGCCGCGCACTCTGTCCAAAGGATCCATCGCGGATGGCCCGCGCCAAGCTGGCCAAGTGGGCCACAACTGTCGTTACCGCCAATGTCAAGCGCGAGATGGGTGCACTAGTTGACCCTAAAACTAGTCAGCTTCGACCACGCAAGGGCTTTTCGTGGACAGACCTGAATGGCGGCAGCATGGCATACTTCTCGTCCGCCATCCATGCTGCATCACCAACGCTCCTTCAATTATTGCTTGCCGCAGCAACGACGACTAAACGCGAGGAGGAATTGGAAGAGGGGCCCGCACTCGAGACTGTAACAGGGCGTGGGAAGTCAAAACGCGATCCTAAACTTGTTAGTGAACTTCTCTGCATTCTTGCTGTTGCTCACAGTCTACCAGGTCGTGACCTGCGCGATACTCATGCTCGCAGCAGTCCGTGCTGCTCGAGCTAAGGCTGAAACTAAATTAAATATAAGTACACCTCGCTGTACTTTATTTAGATTTAGTATGTAATTAGTATTAATTAATTATAACTAGTTATATCTGAATCAAATCAAGTGCCATTGATGACGAGTTATACTCGGTGTATGCAACTGATGACTACATCATACATGCTTCTATAACTATACCTACTGACAAGACGAACCTTCGCTTCGCTACGGTCGAGAAACATTCGAGTTCTTCAAAGTGCTGTACAGTTTAGACAGAAGACGAAACGTGAATGACATTCTCACAGGTCTCTACAGAACTCTTATACATGTTCAAGGGCTAGTAGCCTATGATTGATATCGTCATCGGACCAAGTTCGAGGAACGGCAAACAGCAAAAAAAAAAAGGAGGAGTAACGCGGTCAGAAGTTAGCCGAGCTTGCGCGCAGGCTATAGGGCAACCAAGCGGACTTGCGCGGCGCAGCGGAGAGTTGTTCCGTTTCTTCATGCGGTGGAGTGGGAGACCGAGCACGCTTTCGCGTAGGCGACTGCTCAGAATGTCCGACGGTCACATTCTGCGGAGTGGGCGAACGGGCTCGGTCGAGATCCAGAGGTGAAGGAAGGCGATCGTGAGACGTGATGAGTTTATCAGACGGTGAGACAGGATTATAAGGCGGAGATGCAGGCGAGTCACGAGATTCCCGGAGCCCTATGCGTTCTTCCTGAGCGCGGAAAAAGGCTGGCCAACTACCAGGGCCGTTGTCGAACGCCGGGAAGGCGCGTGTGGGGTCGAAAACTCGTGGAACTCGCGGTAGCCGACGTGCATCAGAAAAAGCCGACCCATTGCCCGGCGACGTGGGCGAGACGCGCGGGGAAGTCTGGGAGTAACACGGCGAGTTCGGTGAGAAGCGCGGTGAGGTCGGCGTAAAACGTAGCGAGGTGGGCGTATAACGCGGCGAAGTGGGCGAGTAACGCGGCGAAGTGGGCGAGAAATGCGGCGAAGTGGGCCCCTGCGCCGCGAGTTCTTCGATGGACGGGTCGATTTCTGTTTCAGTCGTACTGAACGAGAATGAAGCGATGGGTACGTTTGATTGCGCCGATGGAGTCGGACCATCGTTGAAGAACAACGCAGGGTCTGGAAGCGGGTCTGGGAGAGGGTCCGGCATCCTCGAACCATTGACCTCGATGTGAGCAGCCTCGTCGTAGGACGCGGCCGTGGCAGTGAAGGACAATGGATCGTCGGGAGGATAATATGCAGCGAGCCTGTATCCACAGTTTCAATAAGGATACACCTACAAAACAATACTAATGGACATACCAGCTGCAGTAAGCGGAACGCACGGCTGGAGGTAATGACGCAAGTCGCGTCAACGAATGAGCGTGGCACGGAAAGGCGCTGCCATCGCGAACGTCGTGGACTCTGATCGATGGGACATCGCCAAAGATCTCGGTCAAGAGCCCAGATACACTGACGGCGGTCCCCTCGTTGATGGGGCAGAGGTCACGGAGGTGTGGGCAGTCGCTTTCAACCAAGCAGCTGATACAAATGATGAGCGTCGAGTAACGATGAAATCTGAACTGCTGAACTCACGTAACATCCACCTGCCTCGTCAATGCACGGTCAACGTTGACGACAGTAGTAAAGCCTGTGATACGGTCTCCTCGATACGGGCGGGTCACTGTGCCCTTGAATAGGAGAGCGGGTCGACGACGAGCGAGGTCCGGAGGCGTATCGGAGATACAAATCGTGGCCTTATTCACGAAGAAAGTGTAGTTGACCAGATCGGCGGGACCGAGGACTTGGGCCCATGTCCCAGACGGGAGCAGGGAGGTCCGCGCGTTGTAGACGGGGCTGCTGATAATGACTTCGACTTTAGAATCTAGGATATTTTCAATATGCGCCGGCGTGGCAGACAGGCGTAGCGAAACGCACCATTCAGTTCGACAGTGGCAAAGTACGAATGGAGCCACGCCCCGTCGGCCCGCTCCGGGTTCACGAGTGTGGGGTCACGTAACTCGAGGAATGAGTCGAAGAAGAACTGGGGCATTTTGATGCATTCCATGGGATGACGCCTGAGTCCTTTAGTACTGGAACCAAACTGTCAGCTAGGATTCTCGGGGACCAACTCTTAATCCAAACCGAACCTGTCGTCCCAAAGGTAAATTGGGCGCACATGTCGGTTTGGCGTAGCTGTCAATGTCAGAGAAGCACACGCTTATCGGGTGCACATGAACCGATTCACTCGGACGAATCTGCAGTCTGAGCCTGAGTTTCAATGATACTCATGACATCCGCGTAAAAATCCAAATATCTCCACGCGCATAGCATGATAGTTTCGTTCAGAAACTTCTTCCGTTCTTTCCCGCACTCAGAATGCTCAATCTCGATCGAGAGCAGCCGGAACACGCTATGCACGATGCTCCGCTGTACCTCGAGTTGCTCCTCCAACTCGCATTTAGACAAATTACTTCTTAGAACTTGTTCGGTCCATAGATCAACATATTCGGGCTCGCGCAGACGCGAAGGGACGAGGGGAGGAAACTGTGAGATGATCCGCGGAAGTCGTGCAACCAAATATTCCTATAAATCAATTAAGCGATAAAGAGAGGAGCATGTGTCTGTAAAACATACCCCAAGATGTTCGTTGAGGATGTTGTTTATGGGGATTCCCTCAAATCGCGAAGCATTGGCGTTGGGACGGTCCGGTACCGCCCTTCCCCACGAAGCATTGGCGTTCCAGGGACGGTCCGGTACCGCCCTTCCCAATGCAAGAGCACAGGGAGGTCCAGCCTCGTCACTGGAAGACATATTAACTGGGACACAGCTGAGGTCAAGGCTTTATACGCCGTCGGAAGTAATTCCAAATTCGATCTCGGGACTTGTGGGTACGAATCGTACATTTGGGTACCAGCTACCTCTCAGAGGGTATTACTGGTACCATTAGGTACTGAAAGAGTTCTTAGTGACGGATAGTACAACCCACCGCTTCTCGGTGGTACTTTTCGGTACCGAATGGACAACAGTACCCGACGATCCGAACTTGCTGGTCTGCACGAAAGGCTACAGTGATGAGAATGTCATTTGCTCGATTACATGGCTCTGCAGATATCCATAGCTCTGTTGTGAAAGTCCATGAACTTCCACAACCAATTATCTACCGCGTCACGAACCAACTGACGCTTCTCGTCGTCGCCGGACTCATACAATACCTCCGTCATCATCAACCCGACTACGGCTTCAACAATCGATTGCTGCAGTGTCAATCTATGGGTGAGCTCCTCCACGCAGTGTGTGGCTCTTTCGGCGCGACGAATCCAACGCCGAACATAGCCCGGATTGTCCATGCGAGATATGCTTATCCGAGGAAGATCCGAGAGAATGTGAGGCATACGTTGGCCAATGTACGCCTGTAACATGTTTAAGTTGGAGTATCCAATAGCCGAGTCAGCACTCACCTCGAGATCATTCTCAGGGACCTTGAGGATGGGAACTCCGTCAAACTTCCCTGACTGTGTCGCCGATCCTCGAGTTGCTCCAACAGTAATGTCGGGAATGTCCTTGGAGCTCTCCTTTTGCTCCGTCTTTATAGACGGTTTCACATCGAGGTCGCCAGCTGGACGTATGGCCATCGAAGAGTTCAACATGGCAGATTGTAGATTACTGACGAAAGAGGATAGCTTATATACATATGCTAAGGTCTGAAGTCTGCATCTGAGACTGTCTTGGTACGAACCAGCTGAATTGGTACCTCTCGGACATGAACTCTGTCATTCCTGAACTGATACGCTAGTCTCAGACGCAATACACCTTCGCGAGAAAAACGTACCCTTTGGTCCAAAAGAGAAAGATCAGAGTACGGCCAGGACCAAGAGTGCGGGTACCAGTTCGAAACGGCGCGTCCGCCAACGGCCCGTCTCGGACCAGATGCGGGTGTATGAGACGTGCTCACAGCATCACGCACTGTTTGAACACCATTTTCTGCACAATTCTTCGCACGACGTCAGAACATACGAAAAGTGACAGAAGCGCAGCGGACCGCGCACATTTCTATCGTCATATGAGTCCTCTCGTGAGGCGGCGGTCGTTACAACCCTGGCCAATGAAGCACGCGCGTCGACGAGGCCTGTGATTTAATGTCCATCGGAAGCTTGGCTGCCTGTATGATTGTCCAACACCCTGCAGCAACGCAGACCAGAACACGTCAGTGCACGCGTGTTTGGTAATCCGAGCGTCAATCATGCGCAACCCATGAAAGTGCGAGGCGACAGCCAGTAATGAGCGTATCAGTGAGTGCAGCTCTCCAGATGGCTAGTCACTGAACTGTTACGAAGCTGCGCGTCGAATGGTGACGGCTCATGTCTGATGGACCTGAGCGCTTACGACCGACTGTCTTCGCCCAAATTAGGACTACAGCCAGAACCGCGGCGATCGCGAGAGCAAGTTCCCAGAGTATTGATGTTGTCTCACACGGCTCTCCACAAAGTCATGTAGTGTATTACGGATGCGATATTACAGATTGCGGCCTTAGCTCTAGATAAACTGCAGAAGTATATCGACCAAGGCTATCGAGCTGATTTCCCAGGTGTAGAAAAAATGGAAGTGCTCTTGAAGGTCTGATTTTTCACTATTTTTAAGTTCCCAGTAGGCATCTTGGGCAACCTGAGCGATGATAACCTTGCACATGAGTAGATCAGCTCGAACGTCAGAACCATCCTCCTTGGCCTCCTCGATCCATGCTCGGGGATCAGCCACAGTCACAAAACCTGTATCGTTGCATTGAACTGCAGGAAGCCAGCTCCCAACGAAAGGATTCTTCAGAGTCATATACAGCTGTAATTCAAGCAATCAATTTATGTTCAAGGCGTAGAGCTGACTTGGCCTCACTGAGAGCCGATTCCGAGGAACCTCGTCGGCGGGCAAATTGGAAAACTCCCGCAAGCTGTCATGGATGAGGGCAGGCATGTAGTCTGCAGGGTAACTATAGGCTGGCATTACTCTCAGGGCTGAGCCTGTCACCCGCAGAACCTGCCTGGACTTTATACTGAAGACGTTGTTGACGGACGAATCCGTCCGCACCGTATCGGACTGTACCAAAAAGTACGATTCTACTTCGATCATACACTCGCATGTGCCAGTTTGGACAATCGTCTACGTTCATCACGAACTCAGACCCTAAAGTACGCTTGGCAGACCGGACATAGTAGGGCACGTGTCAAACCTGGAGCAAGCTCGGGCAATTCGGGCGAGGGTGAGGGTGGGGGTGAGGGCAACGGAGGGTGAGGGTGAGGGTGAGGGCGCGCGTGTCAAACCTGGAGCAAGCTCGGGCAATTCGGGCGAGGGCGAGGGCGAGGGCGAGGGCGAGGTCGAGGGCGAGGGCGAGGGCGAGGGGGCGAAAGGAATGACATGCGAAAGTGCACGCGGAGATTATTACAGTAGTGCCCAAGACGCAGTCTGAAAAATAGCAAATAGAGAAGGAAAATGGGATCGCGGTGGCATACATAGAGACCAGACTGGCATGACTACGCGTCGAAGGACCACGTTGCCGTCGGGAGATTCTGAGGGGCCTGCCAAGCGGCAAACGCTGCGGCAAGATCGGCGTCCGTAGGAGCGACATATCTCGAAGATATAAGCTGATTGACCCAGGTGGACAGTGGCGGTCACATACTCTGGATCACAGGATAGCTGTGCAGTGCATAACTCGGCATACTCGGTGGTGTCTTCGGAGGAACTACAAAGGATTATAAGATCGACATCCTGAGTGACTAAGGCGAGAAACTCACAGTTTCTGAGATGGCTGGCCCAACCACGCCAACGTTTCGCTGTCCGGCGCAGCTCGCTTCGTATCATGTCTAAAGACACCGTCGGTAGATAAGTCAAAACTCTCGGAGAGCGTAAACAGATGCCTCACATTTTGTCAGGCGATGGGTTCATCTGCTGAACTCGGGCGCCGTCGAACGAAGCCAGTGATTTTTCAAGGTCCCTATCACGAAGTCAGACCGCAATCTAGCGCAGATATAGCCTGCGCACTGTAAATAGTCGGAGTAAGACTCCGCCGCTACACCGCATGCGTGAACAGGCTGGCTGTAGTGAAAACTCGAGTGAGCATCTTCGAGCAGCATACGACGTAGACGTACCCAGCAGATGGCGCCTCACGAGTCTGCGCGGCAATGACTCCTTGAAGTTTCTTATCCACGACCCTATGACAGCTTGTCAGGATGCACTCGCTCAACCCGTGTAAACCACGTACTCGAGCGACGCGGGGTCCTCCAACTGCTGGCCCGGACGTGCGATAGGTCGAACGGGACTATCGATGCTAGCTGTCGTGTACCCGTCATTTCCGCTGGAATTCGCGCCTGTGAGCGACAAATCGGGATTGCCGAAGTCTTCGATACCGCTTTATAATCGAGTCTGTCAATAGCCGTATGACACCTGAAGGAATGCAGACCTGAGAGATTGGAGACTCGGCAAACCCTTGAGCAATTCGTCCAAGTCGCTAAGACCGGTGTGAGTATGTCTTACGGCTCTGTAGACAAACTTTCCCTTACCCCGGCTGAAGAGCACCCTCTGAATAGACTTCTCCGATGTCGCGGCCATTACTATCGAGGAGGGGACTTTGCCTGTAGCGAGCAACGATATCAACAGAGATTCCCTAGCATCCGGAAAGAGAACTCACGCGTTTTCAGCTGCCTTGACGGGCTCGGGAACAGGAACAAAAGGACTGGAATTCGCGGCATCAGTTTCGGTGCAGGCGAGGTAGCTCCGCTCACAGGAGCTGAAGCGGGGTAACATTGAGCGAGGGGCTGAGGAAAAAAGTCCTCGACGCCTCGGGAGTTCTGCGGACATTTCAGTTATATTAACCTCCGCCCGGTATACTTAGACGCACACTGGGAATTGATCCCCTCCTGCCTCTGGGAGATCTTTGACAGGACTGGATGAGCGGGATCTTGGGTCTGAGATCAGCAATACCAACGGAAAAGGTTGACGAAATATACCTCAGATCGAAATTGTCGAACGAGGAGCTGAGTTCCTTCGAAGGACTGGAAGCGCGTTGTCTGCGCTTATGTCAATACACAAATCTGTTCAATCCGAGCAATATAGAAACTTACCGCGACGGGAAATTTTTGACGGGACTATGCGCGCGTCCGCGACGTCTGGAACACATTGATGCCTGAATATACCCAAGCACACTTGCACGACTTACCCATTACTGCGACCGATGCCCTTGACTGGACTTCCACCGCGAGAGCGAGCTGAGGTGTCTAGCCTCTGGCTCGACGTGGAAACCGGTGCACCGAGGATCTCAATAGTGTGAACCTCGATCCAAATGACCTTCGCGTTCACCCAACCGCAAAAGTCCCCAACCAGCCCCACACTCTGTGTGATATACAACGGCTGAAGAGTCTTGAAAACCTTTTTGGTCCGGGGCATGGTGCAGCTGTAACATCGTGAGCTCGTGCACGAGGGAGGATTGATGAGTAAGACTGACCGCACTTCAACCTGTGTTGGCAACCCGTCCTGCAATAATGAGCATGTGATAAAGCGAAGTGCGCGTCCGACTCACCGTATTCGAGACGTCAACAGACACGTCGAACTCGAACACGCCCACGCCCGTGTTGTTGGACCACGGGAGCTCAGCTGATTCGCGCAGAATGATGGCGTCGAAAAACAGGCGAGGAGGATTGACGTATGGAGCAGGCGCAGGCGGGCCGTTGTCCAGCTTCATTGGCTGAACGTCGTAAATGTCGGCCCTGAACGTCCCGGAGCTCAGGTTGGCGGTAGCCGCGACGGTGACGAGTGAGCTATCGGGATAAGGCTGTTCTCTGGTGGTATAGATAAAAAATATCGGGCTATTGACTTCTAAAAGGGGGGTTAAAACTGTTGGCTAGCGGGTGAGCGCGTCACGACGAACTTTTGATCACAGAACTGATCATATACGTCCTAATTTCCTCGCCATTGCAGACCTCAGTTTTGAGCAGACACTGGTCGTGGAGTTCGAGGGAAACTCGGCAGCGAATGGCTCGCATGGCACCAGTGGAATGACGGGATGGAGAACAGCGACTGGCAACTGGTTGGCTTTTTAAGCGAATGGTCAGAGTTTGCGGGACGTATGAACTGCACGACTGCTATTCGACAGACGCTGCTCCAGAGTGGCACTTGGCCGAAGTATATTCTAAATGAACACAACGGTGGATATCGTGCATTGCGAAACGACGGTGTGGATCGCGAACAACAGATTGAGCGAGACGAGAGTACCGTAAGCGGCAGTTCGGTCGTTTCCTTGGATCCGAACTCCGAAATCTCCGTGATACTTGCCCACCATCGACACGCACGTCTTCGTACTGGACACAGCGGACACTCCAAGAGCAACGCCATACCTTACGCGACATTAGAGAACCCATCAAGAATTCTAAATGGTACGATGTCTGGAGCCTGAGCTACAGGATTCGCTGGCTGCCGACGCACTTCGTTCGACGTTCGTAGGGGCACATCTAGATTCTGCAACCGGTGCATGAAGTCAGAATCAGTCGCATTGCACGGCAGATGCTGTCTCCCGCTTCCTGCTAGGCTTTCATAGGCGAATTAAAACATATTTTCATGAATAGACGGGCAATCTCTGGCGAAGGCTGGATTTCCAAGCGCAAAATGCAGTATTGTAACTCGTTCTCATACTTCAAGCATCATAACTACATTGTAAATGTAAGTCCGTATCAAAGTATCGTCCGTACACCATCAGAACTCATGCGGTGATCGTACTTTTAGTGACTGTCAGCGTCCGAAAAGTTCACGGCATGGAGAATCTACGTACGCGAGCTGTTTCGCAGAAATCTTGAGCTTGACCTGATTACAAGGCGGAGAGTCTGAGGGAGACACGCGGCTCGACTTGCGCGAACGTAACACGCGCGACCGAAGTTTCTTCACGGCAGTCTGGCGAACCTCATCGACAGACGGTAGAAGTGGGCTGGTGCCTGATAGGTCCTTCTCGTCGACGACTGAAGGGACGTGTCCATTTGGCTCCTTGACGCAGTCGTGACCAGACTTGCCCTCAGGTCCATCGGCGGCGCTGCAACTCGCCACGTTGGCGGACTCGAACTTCTCGGGCAGAGAGGGAGTATCGGCCGACGCAGTTCCCGTCCTGCACAGGAGTTCGTCAAATGGCTCGTATAGGTAAGTAAAATCGACTCACATGTCCACATCCGACCGATCCGGCTCGGCATGGTCCTCAGCGTACGTCTGAGTGACGCTTTGGTACGATCCATGCTGATATTCGTCACCAGGAGAGTGATTTGTCTCCATGGTGGGAAGAGCGTCCCGAGACAGGACGCTGCGCGGCTTGTATCGGTCGTACGGGATGATCGGGAACAGCGCAAACCCATCCTTGAAAACTGCGCGCGAGAAGGGATTGGAAGAATCGGTCGCGACAACTGCAGGTGGGCTACCGTCGTTGTTGAACGCAACGGTATGCACGTCGAGCAGGGCTTTGTCGTCCCATGTCCACCCACTGATCAAGCCGCTGACGACGATCGGAAGGCCATACGAGAGATGTTCCAGAACGTAGAACCGCTTTCTGTCACGGTGGATCCAACATCTTGAGTAATGGTGAGTGGGATATCCTCGGCGAGAACATTTACAACTCACGAGATAGTAAGGGGTGTACCAGGCCAGATATCACGGCGTGTGATTGTTACGTCAAAGACAATACAGTCCCGGTTTGTCTCGAGCGCCTTGATCTCGGAGGAGATGAAGCCGTCCAGAACGACACGGGGCAAACAGTGATGCCTAGGCGGGAACGGGCCAGGCACCGACTGCATCGCAGTCGGAATCACCATCGAAGCGGTGACCAGCAAGCTCCGATTCGTGATTACTGCGCTTCCCCGGACAAAAGCTACAGTGCCGGGCGAGCACCGATGCTTGAGCGTGCGGTGCGCAATGCAAATCGGGATATCTGAGTCTGGTCGACAGGTCAGCGTGAACGTAAGCCTCGAAACAGTGAATATATACGTACTCTGAAGGGGTACCGTTGCATGGTAGACGTTGAAGCCCTTGAGTCCCGCCAATTCGGGGGGGATGCGGACCGGTTCGTACAGAGCGACGACGAGCGAGGTTATGACAAAGGATGGCATGATTGGTGTGTTGGTTTTTCGGCAAGGTTTTCGACGGCTTTTATGGAGATTCCACATCTACGCCTGAACAGTACGATGCTGCTAAGGACCAAAGACCCCAATGGTCCCAAATCTTATCTGGCAGAACAATATCCGAATCGGGAAATGATCCCTGTCGGTACCGGACCATAAGGTCCCATGTGTCATTCGGCAGGCAGGTCTCCTACGCGGGAACTTTCCCATGTCCTGCACAGAGTTCCTTCCTGACGACGGTCCTGTTGCAAGTCCTTTTGGTCTATCTCCCAATTCGGAAGATATGCCGCCGGAAAGCTCCGCGGGAGAATTTGGATAAAAAAAAAAGGAAGTACGATTTTCATCTTGTATCGGTATCTACAGCAGGATTTCAACGTAGGTTACATTTTCGGCGAGAAACTGTCCAGCGGGAAGTCTCACAATCCCGTGCTCCCGTCGGCGAACACGTGACACGGCTGTGTAAAGCTGTCCATGAGAAAACACCGGTCGGCAGAGATCTAGGGCCACAAAATCGAGTGTGAGTCCCTGGCAACTGTTAAATGTTGTTGCATAGGCTGGTGCCAAGGGGAACTGCCGGCGTTGCAGGGTTCGACGAGTCTCCGGTAGGTAAGTCTCGAAGGTTATACGAGGGATTAAAATATCCTCAGGATCAATCTCGACGCCTGCCACAGTGTCTCTCAGCAGACGGACGGTGATGAGACGCACCCCGACATCGATGACGACCACGCGGACGTTTTTTACTAAACCACGCGCTATCGAGAAATTCCGCAACAATCGGAAGACCGCGTTAGTCTTGATAGTAACGGCGTGGTCGGGAAGACCAGGTAAATGTGCTTTTGCTGCATAATCTAAGCTTGCCGCCCCGCGCTCGGGAATGCCAGCTTGATCCTCCTCTTTGATCCGATCCGCCGAAAGGTAGGTGCGGGAGACACCATGAACTCGCTTGAGAATAGCCGCGTTGTATCGATCGATCTGTCTGTTCGTTGGGCAGAGAATGGAACGCTTGAGACACGCTTTAGGGTCGTCAATGACCTCCTGGGGGTAGACAAAGTTGATCATCTCGTCCTCCGTGTGAACATGTCGAAGCAGGTGTAGCGGAACCTCAGGTCCAGCGCCGTCCCCAATGGCATCCACCCAAGTCGCGTAGTCAATGTCTTCTGCATTCCGGATCGGAATAGTGAGCCTGCGAACAGAGAATTTGTCCCAAAGAGGTGAACAGCGGATAGATGCATCCACGACCTGTGCTCGCGTTCCACGCCGAACAACGGGACATGTCTGCCGAAAGTCTCCCGCGAGTATGACAATCTTCCCGCCGAATGGGAGGGTCTCGCCTGTAACACGACGGCACGTCTCGTCTACGCAACTCAAAGCTGCGCGGTTAGCCATTGGAGCTTCATCCCAGATCAAGACGCGAAACTCGCGTAGTAATTGAGCCCGAGAATCTCCGTGCTCTATCGGAGATCGTAATAGCTCGTTGTTTTCGTCCACAGGGATCTTGAACACAGCATTAGTGAATATAAACTGAAATACACCCGATATGATACCTTGAAGCATGAGTGCGTGGTCCGTCCTCCTTCATACAACAGCGCCGCGAACGCGGATGTAGCTGTGGGCAAGACGATCTCGCCACGGGCGCGAACGAAGTCGCAAATGGTGTTGATAAGAAATGTCTTACCTCGCCCGGCTTTCCCGTCGATGAATAACAACAGAGGTTTGTCATTAGTAACTGCGTCAACGACTTCGTCGAAGATTGCAAGCTGCTCATGAGTTAAGCGCGGCACGGAGATGGCAAGGTTGCGCTTGAACTTCTCGATATGGGGATTCCACCTATCTCGTTCGTAATTTGCTTCACCAATGAAGGAGTCAGGCTGTGGTAGATTGAAATCCTGCAAACTGCGCCCAAATTCTTCGAACATCACTGCCAGCTCTTGCAGAGCGCGTGAGTAAGCAGTGGATTGCAGGCCACCAGATTCGTAATAGAAATCCATGCTGAGCTCATCGCGAAAAAGATGCCATAGATTCAGAGGAAAATCCACCTCGCCAGGGTCGTGCACAATCAGATGCACGAATAGGAGCCTGATTTGACGCGGAGTTCTCAAGGACTGAATAGCTTCTTGAAGAGAGCACTGAGCCTCATTCTTTTCAGCAAAGAGACCAATAGCCTGCGCCGCTTCTTGATACGAATCATATGTAATCGTGCCAATCGTCCGTGCGTCATCGAAAGAGCGCGCCGGGCGATTAAGGAGGATCGCGCGCAGATAGAACAGCTCGCCCTGTGAGGGCTTTACCGAAGCGATACGTACGAAATGACGATGCGAATCCGCGCGTCTTACAACGAGGCGCTTCCAGTCTCCGTTGGCGATATCGGACTCTTCAAAGACACCAGCCCTGCCAATGAGACGAGGATCCCACGGTACGTGACGGAACTTCGTGTAGAACTCGGCGTAGGTCAGGTCAGAAAATGAGACGAGTTTGCCTCCAGACTCGAAGAAACCCGTCGGCCGATGAAAATAGCGATCCAGCAGAGAAAACGCGCTAGTTGCTCCATTAACGCGACGGTACTGACGGTGCTTGCGCGACGAATGAAGGTGCATGGGCAAGCCGGTAACCCCAGGTGTTTTCCCAGAGACATGGAATCCAAGAATACGCCAGGCAGCCTCACCGGCGGAAAGATATCGCGCGCGCCAGTAGCTTTCGACTTCGTCTATTATCTCGGTACCATCTGGTCGAAGCCTCACAAAAGCTCTGTCCACACCTTGACTCTTTTCAGCTGCCATAATGAGACTGTCGTAGCGTACAGCTCACCTTTTCGTATGTACTTGAATAAATACTGGAAGATGTGAGATGAGTTAGCGACCTCGAAGTTTATATGGCATTCCAGTGCCCTCAAGAGCGGAAGGCAATGAGGTACAACCATAGAATCTGCAGGAGACCGACGTCGGTACTGCGGGCGACCATCGAAAGAGAATGTCGTCGCTGGATGCACGGGTTTAGGATAGCCAAACCGACAAACGTCAGCGACCGCGTCTGCATGACTCGAAAACCGATGAGCGCGTCGTTGGCAGTATTCCGGGAGACTCGAAACTTTCGCCGCTGAGTCAGATCTCCTCGGTAACGGGTGGTTATGCAGCATAAAGCGGTGAACGAGAGCTGCGTCGGCCAAAGTCGTGGGCATCTCTGCAGAGACTACCCTGTCCACGTCATAAGCGGTCAAGCAATCCTTTTCGTACTTGATGAGGATATGACAGTGAGGTAGCCCGCGTTTCTGAAATTCAACAGCAAACAGGCGGTAGATCTGGGCCACTCAGTATGGCGTTGCGACAATGCACATGTGCAGAACGTACCACTTTGCCGGCATTGGGGAACATGGTCTTTAGCGTCTTGAACAACACATTCAACTTCTGCTTGAAGACGCGCGCGACGATGAGCGGTGCATCTTGCCATTCCTGGTTAGGCAACAGTTTCTCGCGTATCTCCGGCCAGTCTGGATTGCAAGTCATCGTGATGAAGAAGGTCGGTACCCCGCAGTTCGCAGCAACGGTCAGAGCGTCCGCAATTTGTTCTGAGCACCAGGCGTTCGATCCAAGGAAGGACGACGGCAGAAACACGTTCTCTGAGTCGGACGCCGGATCGACATCCATCAACGCAGCGTCCTCGCGGCGAGCGGCAAGCTGGCCAGAGCGAATGTAGGCCAGCCTTGATTCAATGTTCCGAGTGAACATATCCACCACGTATTCGTTTGTGAGGCGACCGAACAGCGCAAACCTTTCCTCGCGAAGTAACCGCGCGCGACAGTGCCAAAGCTGACTGGTTACGTTGTCGTCATCTGCGGGACCCTGGCGAGCGAGTGCAGAGGCTTGCCTGCCCCAACCGAGCGTGCCGTGAGGAAAGAACAAAGGATAGACCAGCGGCTCCCAGAACCGGTTAACAGCGGATATTTGATGCACGTTTTGAGACGTTTCCTCGGTGCTATGCACAAATTCCCTGGCTGGGCGACTTTTCTTTGAAATCACAATAGACCTAAGCTGCGAAAGTGTTAGAATCTTCGTTGCTTTCAATGACATCAATGGTACCTTGGCATCGGAGGCAACTGTGTTGTCAAAACACATGATTCCCGCAATCTCGTTCGCTCCGGCGTCTCGAATCAACAGCTGAACGTTGGGCAAGTTGCTTTCTGGAGACTGACGGAATACGTTGATGTAATGAACGAAAGGATTTACCCGTAGGAGAGCAGCTCCGAGAGCGTCTATCCAAGCTGGAGGTAACTTCCTAAACCAGTTAGACTGCGCGTGGGGTACACTTTCCTTCATAAATCCGTCGTATAGAAGCCACCTCACTGCTGAGTTGACATGTTCAGGACGGACTCTGTGGAAAATCCGGCCCTGCACGGCGAAATGAGACCCGTTAGGAAGCGAAGGGAAAGGCTGCGACGACTCTAATTGAGCGAAGGAAAAGACCAAATTCAAGAGCCGAGACAGTGAGGATATCTGGCGATCTTGCAGAAAAATGGAATACTCATGTGGGAGAGGTGGCAGTGGCGCGACTTCGTTGAGTTTCTCTCCATTCGGTCCACAACAGAATCCTACGCTCTCCCCAGTCAGGAATTCGATGCCACAGTGCGGGCACTGGTGTGCGGCCTGTGTCCTCTTGCAGATGCCCCACCATAAGACATTCTTTTGCAGTCTTGCGATCTTCCAGGTTTGATCGACTTGCATGTCGACTGAGTCAACGCCGCGAATGTCCTTTCGTCTCTGACGTTTAAATAGAGTAATTTTAGGGCTTGAGTCGGTACATACACTGTCAGTACGTCTTGTAAGCATTCACCCCCGTCTGGGACCGAGCAAGACCGGACCGTGAGGTACGATATGAAAGCAATCACCGGAAGCAAAATCGCACCGCGCCGGTCGACCGGGACTCCGCTCGCCAGCCGCCTTCGCTGTTGCCTGCCACACGAGCCTAGCATGTGGGCCCAAGACGCGCAGACGCCACGCGTACTCGCGCCGTGCCAAGCCACGATGATCACGCCGTCGTCCTCCTCAACGGTCTGCTAATTCGTCGGCCAGGACGCTTCCTTGTTCGAGTCGCCATTCTCCAAGTATCGCCGGAGCACACCCTTCATGTTGCCCTCGACACCCTTGTCGATATACTCGACCCAATGCCCGTTGCCGCTCGCGAGCTCCACCGCAGCGTTGAAGGCACGGGTAACGAGCCTAAGCCGCATTCCCTCGGTGCAGCCGGCGACTTCGCTCTCGAAGTTCGAACACCAGTTACAAACTCTGGCACTTACCTGCGGCAGACGAAGGCAGACGACATCTATGGATTGGTATGCCTTTCGACGCTGTCCGATATCGTTTTGTTCACTTACGAATTATTTCGCTCAGGCTAATCGGACAATGCTCGCGCTGGCGTTCTGAAGCTTCGCCAGCGGCGAAATTCTGGTCAATTATACGCACTGGGTATGAATGAAGTACGAGCAACTGTTGAACTGCGCGCTCAAAAGATCTGACGCTGCCGGCAGCATGTTTTTGCTATCACCAGACATTGCTCACGACCTCGACAACTACGTCCCGTGCCGCGAATTAACGATTGCTTGGTGTATATTGCATGCATCTTAAGAATTTACCGTCGTCGAAATGTGGGGAAAAGGCCGTGGATCACGTGCAAAGGCTTAGCATAACGTTCCAGCTAGCGCACTCGCGATCAGTCTATCGACGTCTCACGCTGCGCAAAATTCGTCGGAGGACGAAGCCTGCATGTTCATACGCCTCTCGAGCAGTCTTACAGCGCACCCATGCTGCATTGTGCGGGCGGCAACTCGAGCGATCCAGACCACCATCCCAGCACCTCGCCGCCATTGCAGGTCGTGGACGCGGTTTGTATGCCACGGAGACAGAAACCACCTCTCTATCGTACGGCTCCTTATTCCGCCATTCCAAGCTGATTTTTCTAGCTCAGGAAGTTCCTTTCGTACATCCGCGCACATCGCGACGTGAGTGGAAGATTGTGCATAGGTCTGCTCGAGATGACCGAACCCGCGCAGACTGCGCAAAGGCGTCGTTGTTATGCATGAATGTGTATGTACATACGTGCGTCGGTACTACTGAACTAATGATACCATGTGCAGTCCATTACCAATTCCATGAATGCTGTAACGCTGTACGTCCATGCTGCTAGGAAATCCCGCGCGAAATCCAAATCGGTGTCTGAACGGTGAGATTTCTGGAGCAGGCTGGCATATTTCTGAATGTCTCGCTCAAAAAGCTTCATGCACTCCGTCATGGCGACATCAACCCTCCTTTCCCGCGTTCTTACGCGCCGGATCCATTCTCCGAGGTCCGGTACGACGACAAAACCAGCTGCGTTACACATAACGCGCGGCAGACCACGAACAACAAAGGGACTATTGAGAGATAGGTACACCTACGACGCTATCAATGCAGGACTATAAACTGATTCGCTCACATACAGGTAAGAGCTCTTTGGGGATTTCATCTATCGCCGACGAGAGGAACCGATAGGAGGCTTGCAGGACGCGCCGGCGAAATTCCTCAATTGAAAAGGTCATATTTGGGAGACATTCCGTGCGTAGCAGCCATGCCCTTTATATAGAAAACTGAACCCTCTGTTTGGTCTTCTTTGGACATTCTGGCGCATTCAACTACATTCCATACAATTCTCGCACGGTCCATGACAGAGCGCAGACGCCGTCTCGAAAAACACGATGTGATCAGCAAACCAAGTATTAATTTTTCGCCACATCGCGCGCCGCTTGGACGGCGACATCTGTCGCATGCCCAACTCGTGGAGCATGAGCCCTCCTATCCCCTCATAGATCGCCTGCATGATGCGGAGGCGGTTGATCACCTCATGGACGCATCGCACCAGCTTGATGGCCTGCATGACCCACGATTTGACATACACACGACGATGCATGTGGGCAAGACTGATGCGCGGTAAGTCTCCAAGTGAACATGGTGTTCGTCGCTGAAAATAATCTTGGACCGCCTTTGTACGCGGCGGAGCATTAGATAAATCCTCGTGAGATGGAAGATAATCACTTACAATCTTCCTCATGTTAGTGTCTTGGGCGCGCCGCACTTTCTGAGGACGAGGGAGATGCGGACGGAACCTGGAGAACAATGCGAAACTTATATAGGAGAGAAATGAGGTCTCAATATTACTGTCTATGGCGTGACATCGCTCAAGTACAGTATCAGAAGCACTAACATTGGTGATCGTGGTCCCAAAGTACGAAGTGAGACACTTGCCATTTCGGGACGGTACCGTAGAGTACGATTTCAACCGGTACAAACCGCGTCACATTGAACCCAAATGACTATTCGCGACATTGAGCGTCCAACGACGGGTTCTCTCGCTACAGGCCGCATAGTAGACCTCAACCGCGGGGCAACTATGCCTCGTATTCCACTCAAGGAAGCTTCCGCAGACCATGATAGCACGCATCTGAGATGCGATGGCCCAAGGTGATGGGTGCATCCTGAAAACGCAACTGAGGCCCAATATGAGTGAGTACGTCCTGTTCTCAACCAGCCTTTCACTTACTAAACAATTCTCCCCTCGCCTGCGCAGACTCGAATTCCGCCGTCAGAGTCTGTTTGATCTAGAACAGCTGCCAATATAGTAATCGTCGGTATTCCTTTAACACACTGTCGTCCAGATGGCCTTAAGCGTTGACAATAAACGGCATGAATGCGAAATATCTCGATTTGCACCGTAGTAGCTGTAAGGAATGAAATGTCTCCCACCACGTGTACTTCATCCCCATCGCTGAACGTGCAGTCTGTGTCGACTCCACAGTAGTAAGCACGCCTCCAAACCAAAACAGCGTCGAGCGCAGTGCCCCTGCCCTCAACGTGACTCCGGTAGGTCTCAACAATTTCGTACAGGCCGATTTGGTTTTCTATAATTTTACTGTCGTGATTCAATAGAATAAAGGTGCCGGTGATGCAGAGGGCCATTGCTGCGTTTGCGCGAGCTGTCTTGCGGCTTTTATCCTGGAGCCACCGGAAGTAGAATCGGTATCAGCCGTCAGTCCTTCTTGACGACACCAGAGCACGTCGAGCCTGCACTTTTCCACGCCCAACCGCACAATGGGTTGAGATGCATACACAACGAACAGGAATTTATATTCGGTGGCATAAGTGGATACTACAATCCGATGGCACATTGGTAATACAGACGCAGGAGTCCAAATCGAGGCATTAATTGGAACCGAGAGGGCTCGCGGCGGGTACTTTGTATCCACGGCGGCGAGATTTCACCCCACGATCAGCTACTGCACGCTTTGCAACCAGCTTCCTTCCAGGCGAAGCGGGGCCGGAACAGCCTCTGCTGTCCTGTTCGCCGTGCTCAATCTCCGAGTAGACACTGTGGTCACTAAAGAATCCGTCAATCGTGAGCGGTTTTTTGGTCTTGAACACTAACCCAGGCGCAGTTCGAGTATACGGAGGAGGCGCGCTCGACTCGTCGAAGATCGCATAGCCATCGAGCATCGCTCGCAGCTGGAAGGGATTCGGGTACGTCACCAGAGGACGGTCAGGCGGGCTGCCGTTGTTGTTGCAGCGAACCTCATGAATGTCGATAGCGAGTTTTCCATCCGCCCATCCTAGCAACGTGCCGGAAACAACGAGAGGGGTGTTTCTGACCATAGGAATGAGCGTGCGGAACCGGCGTTCGTCGCGGTTGAATATGCATCTATATCTTCGTAAGTTCAATCTATCCCATGTTTTTAGCAAATCAGACTCACCGGATAGTGGTCGCAGTATAGGGCCATCGATCCATTCGCTCCACGGTGAGCTCGACGATCAAGGCCGATGGATTGCTAAAGTCGACGATGCGGCCAGACGATACAATGCCTACAGCCGTGATATACGGCTCATACAGTCTCTGAAGACCAAGGCGAGTCGCTGGCGTAGAGGAAATGTACAGCGGCATAATCTCGCTCGCCGTGATGAGCAGAGATTGGTTGACGATGCTGAGGCTGCCGATCACATGCGCAACGGTGCCGGAGGGAATGAGCTGCTCCTCGGGATCGCCAACTTGGTACGCAATCGATATCGGAAAGACCGAACCTTTAACCGCGTCAGCCAGGTTTGGTATGTGTACGCGAACAGACCGCACCGTTGATCTCGAGGTGCGACAGATATGTAGCATAGATGATGCCATGCGCGGACGGCGCGCGGACGGGATAGTACAGGTCGATGTGAGTGTCAACGTGGAGCAAAGGCATGATGACGGGTGAGCAGCCTGTGAAACTGGAGATGGTGGTGAGAGAGGTGGGCGCGCGATGGATTATATAGCGTGTGCTTGTATATGTTAATCTTATTGTACATGTCTCGCGCGCGAGGGTCCTCACTACCATACAATCCGTTCGAAACCAAAAGTTGTCAGACCTCACCAAGCCTGACCGTACCAAGAAGGACCTGAAAGGACATTCTTCCGATCACAGCGCGGACCCGTACCCTGTCGATTAGGACTTCCTCAGTCCGTACCTGTCAGTATGCTGTCAGGATATGCTCCCGAGCTTAACCAACATCGCCTCGAAGCCGACCGCCCCATGATCGTCAGACGTCCATGTTCCCGTAACTAAAGAGATGCTGAAGCGCAGCATGGTCAAGTCAATTTAGTCAGATTGGGCAGTATTGCAGAGATTCTGGTTCATCAACTTCATTGCGGCGAACTGGACAGTAGCGATTGTACAGGTCACAGGGGCACATAATCAATCATTGAAGCTACAGCGACTTCTGCATTATCTAAGAAAGCGTGTACTTCAAGTATCCAAGCCTCGAAGAACTCGCATTGACGCCGCACGGTGCTGTCGGCACGCGTGGAGTCCGCGAGCTCCATATGCACATCAAACTCCAATCCGAACAACTTGCGACGCGTACGACCGATTCTTCTTCGGACGATACTGGGATGCGGAAGCCGGCCAGTGACTCGGCGGGCCCATGAGCGTGCATAGCGGGCCTCCGAAACACGGTCCCAGTCGACAGCAGGCAGCCCGAGGAAGCAAAGGCTTGCCCGCACAGCATAGTAGCACTGTAAAGTCGCGTGAGTTGAGAAAGATGTAGTTGACGAGGCCTTTACCTTCAGGGCACGAAGCGGGTACACATGCGCAGGGAGTATCGCGGTCGACTGACCCGGTGGAACGCGCAACAACAGTCTAGCCATTCACGTAAGAGCAGAAAACGGACGTGCGGCTAGTAACTCACAATATAGCTGGGATGACATGGCTCTCGGTCGGGTGAGGGGCTACCGAGGGCACAACCAAGCAGAGCGCTCTTCTTATATGACGGGCAGGCGCTGGTTCGGAGTCAATTCAATTTGACAGCTGCCTCCGAAGCCGAAAACGCCGGCCGACCTTACATCACGAACCATGGCCGGCGTGCTCGTTGTGGACACCGGATTTACTACGAGCCTACATACAGCGAATCAACGCACGGTAGCCGAGCGAGCGCAGAGCACAAAGCTTGGTGTGTAGGATCCTGGCCAACCATAACATTCCTGCAGGACTGCGCGCGAAGGTTTGTAAACGAACGACCCTTGCGTACCGCACCTGTTCAATCATTAGATCCAATCTTGGGCGATGAGACGCGACTCACCGCTCCGTGTCGCGGAGAGTTCGAGCAGGAACGCGAATGAGAGCATCTTTCAGTCTAAGATAAGAACATCAACGATGATTATTTTACTGACAGCAACTCGTACCTGCTACAGCTAGACGCTGCCGCACGTGAAGCCCGCTGTAGCAGACCGGCGATGCCATTTGCTGTGGACAGGCTCTTGCCGCCGTTAAAGACGATATCCCGGACGTCTAGAGTTAGTTTGCCGTCAAGCACAGCCGTAATGGTGCCATGAATGACCACAAATCCAGCGACGTCCAAGGCTGCCATAGCAGGAAGATGAGGCGCGTTCGTGTTGACCATACACCTGTGCCAGAAATTCAGGTTCACGTCGTAGTCCTCGTAAACGTCCACGCACCTAACAGACGCCGGCAAAGGCAGTTGCTCGCGACGTCGAACCACAACATCGACTACGGTGAGTAGCGGAGTGCATGTCTCATCGTTCGAGCAAGCCGTCCCACCGAGTGCAATTATCGGCCAGAAAAAAAGCGGAAGCGACGGACCGGCGGAGTTCTGAACGCGACCCCGGACGGTGATGTCATTGGACGACACGAAGATCGCATCATGCACCACTTTGCAAGGTCCTCGGACCAGAGCACGCGTCCCATTAGGATGTGGTCGTTCATTGCCAACGTTAATGAAGCTGTTTGCGACTGAAACAATAATCTCACGGCCTACGGTCATTAGATGTAGATATACGTCGAGCCTGGAGACGACCGTACCGCCCAAAACGAGTGTTGCGAAGTAGACAAAGACGACCTGTTGACCTTCTTGTCCCGGGGACAGCACGGTCGGCCAGTAGAGATCAAGCACGAAGTCGAAATGCACGAACTCCATCGGTAGGACGTATCTCGGATTGGATTCCAGCACCTTATATACGTTGCAGAATCTCTGACAGATAGAATTCTCGCGTCTTTCAAGCTCAAAAAGTCTAGAATGCCATGTTTTCCAACTTAGACGGACGCAAGACGTAAGAACGCATTGGAGATCGTCATTATCGTCCGTACTTCATCACAAAAACCAGTTCTCCGATCTTGCTTGCTGTCTCAATTACCAACCTCACTCCGCTTCTTCATCCTGCGCAACAGGAGCCTTGCGCTTGACAGAACTACGCTTCGTCTTCGCAGCGGGAGCGCGAATTGGAGCCCTGAAAAGGAGATCAACTGTCAAATTATGTACGCAAATGCAAACGTACGGCTCTTCATTCTCATCCACAGCATCCGGTGCGCGTAGCGCAATGTTATTGCCACTATTTTTGCATGATGAGCTTTCCGGACTACGGATGAGAATTGAAGGACGTACGCGGCAGTTCCTTCCAACGTCCCACCGTTGGAAGGCATCAAGGCGAAGCGGCGACGCTTTGCAGTTGGACCTCCTGTCTCAAAGCGGGCAGACGTCGACGACGCCGTCGAGATAGTAGAGCCGACGTTGAGTTGGACCTGATCGACGTCGACCTGCAGGCTTCCGCTCGTCAGATGTACGCCGTGAGCCAAACCTACAATGAAAACGGCAGCTCCAGACTGGGGGCGCGGCGTTTTCTTCCAGCGAGGTTTAGAACCATCAAATCTGCAGCTGTTGCTCATCAGGACAACGATCTAGAAGCTGCGTTGACGAACTCACTACACCCGAGAAGCACGAGCCTGGTCGCGCACGTACTCTGAAGTCTGGACGAAGTATCCAACAGAAACAGTATCATCCATGGTCTCGGCGCTCCCGCTGGTATGCCCGAGAATCACAAACGTCGGGAATGGGCGCTCCGGTATCTTTTCCTCGTAATCGGAGTCAGTGACGTCACCGGGAAAAGCGCACATTTGCACGATATCGATCCAGGCTTTGGCATTCGGAGGGGCAAAGACCTTCCCTAGAAGATCCACGACAGTACCATCCGGGAGTAGTGGCTCGTTCGCCGGAGCCCACGTCCTCACTTCCGCTGGCACATCCACGCCGCTCGTCTGGATTACAGAATCGTATAGGACGTGGTGTGTGACTTTCCGAGTCGTTGGGTTTTCGGACGAGACACAACGTCCGTTGCATAAGCCGAAGTATCCCGAGACGAGCAGCGAAGTCATTGAGAGTAACACGCTTGGTCGGAAGGATCTTCGTGGTGGCTTTTATAGTTCAGCCGGATCCAAATATGCTCTGCAATCGGACCAAAAGGTCCCAGCGGGACCCGATTGTCCCGACCTGATTGGTACTAAATTTCCTGACCTTTATTGCTACTCAACGTGCACAGTCCCCTGCGGTCAGTGCCAGAAACAACGGACAATCCGGTACAGACCTCAATGTGAATCCCGGGGGGGGGAATACTTCCGGAGTATATATAGCGTCCCGCCCATGCTCCCGAAAAGGAAAAATGCCTCGCCAAAAAAGGAGATTAAGTCCGAGTTTGACAGGTAAAGGGGAATCTGGTAACTATACGAAGGGATCATACAAGGTTCCTGAGGTGTTGAGATGCCTGCAATGTGAGGGTGAAGCAAGAAACCTTTTTGGGTGAGAGTATTACCAAATTGGGAAAGACGATCCAAGATGAAGCATGACTGATGACTGGGTCACCATACCTGCTCCTCAGGTATATGATAGGTTAATAGGACTCCTTATGGCTTGATACTGTATACATTACTACCTCAGCATACTGCAGAAATTGACTCTGGCAACATGTAAGGTATTTGGCAGTCTTGCATATTGACAAGGACCTCCACTCCCATGGCAGGACGGTCTCTATAAATGTGGATCAGGTCTAGAGCACCTCTCTCTAGATGCATCTCAGTTGATCTGAGCCCTCATAAAGTTGACATGTAGATACAATTAATTATAACTAATTACTCAAAAATACGCGAGTCCGTACTTTAATTATATTTATATAGGCTGTTAATTAATTATACTTAGTAATTAATTAAATTAGTTGCAGCCTTAGCTCGAGCCAACCTATTTCAGCGGTTCATTGGCGCGTGGCTCTGGAGCATCTGCGCTCCCGTCTCGCTATACACCATCCTCTGCCGTGCTGGACTCAGTGTCTCGTACGCCACAGTCCTTCGTTTTCTGAAGGAACTCGCCCGCAACAACGTACTTGAGCTCCACACCCTCCTGAGCATCACGTTGTGGATCGTAATCTACAACAACATTAATCGTCGTCACCGCATCTGGCAACAAAAGCTGGGACAGACCTGGGAACAGCTGAATGGCACAGCTCCCACTGTAATCACAACAGAGGAGAAGGATGCAAGCATCCTCGATCCCGAACCAGTTATGGAAGCGCGTCAGCAAAAGAAGCGACTTGCCCTGACTGCCACCGGCTTGCGCAGCTCTATCGACTTCCAGCATCAGCGGAGCGTCATGGCGGCACATTGCATGCTGTTCCTGGCTGCATGGGTCGGACAACGTCTACATGACGTCGAAGCACATGTTCTCAACCTCTTCCGCACGTCGCTGGCAAAGCGTCGCATACCGCCAGGTCGAAAATCGGGAGTGTACCCTCTCGGAACATCGGCACACAATGAGGCTACTACGCGTGGGACAAAGGATGTGATTGACGATATCTTTAACGTCCAGCTAGCGCAGAAACCCGAGGAGCTCGTCAGCAAACTCCAGCTCGTTGGCGGTGATCAACTCACCATCGCTCGGCTCCGCTCGCTGCAGGGCTACATGGCGTCCTGCCCCCACGGTCACCCTGCTTTGAAGTGGGTTCTCCCGCTCATCCTCGTGTGGCATATGGGCTGGGCCGATCTTGCGCGCTTGATTCATACCCACTACGGACGCGGCGCCGCAGGCGATCCATCGGCACTACATCACGTCAATGTGCTGCTCAAGCGTCGAGTGAAGGATGAGGACAGACCGGACTTCTACCCTGCATTGAGGCTGGTGTCTGAGACGCTCAAGGCTGACACCCTGAACTGTTGGATGTACGTCGTTTCTTGCACCACTCATTCTGCTGCTGATCCCAACGCGACAAAGGCTCGTTCTTGGCACAGAGAATCTTAAAGAACACTTTGCGTCAGCCACCTATAGCTTTGAGGAGCTGGAGACGTACGCATACAAGATCGTTGACCAATACTTCAACCCTGCCGCCGCAGAAAGCGCCGAGCGCGGCAAAGGCACGATTTTGTCGGATTTTGTTGCTGGGGATGCATGGGTACGACCAGCGGCCTCTGGTGTCACTGGCACTGCGGGCAGTGATGCAGCAGCAGAAGGTGGCAGCACGGCCAATATACCGGAGGACTTTGCGGGCGACCAAAGCCTTGCGAATGGCATACGACGCCGGCGTGACGCGATGCTGCACTACGAGTTTCAGTTTGCGATTGCGGATGGTGACTTTGGACGTGCGTGGGAGGTTATGCTGGTAAAGACGCTGCCGCTCGTATCCACAGTGTGCTCTGAAACTGACCTTGATACTGCAGGTTTGGACGTCAACATTTGCGGGATCAGGACATCTCAAATACCTTGACGAGCTCTTAGAACTGTACTGCAACTTCAAGTACGAGTTCCCGCCAGCTCTGACCAACTTCATTTGGGACAATTCAGTTGCAAGTCTGTCCGGCAAGCCTCACAGCTACGTACCACTCGACCTCATCCAGGAATGGATGATTGGCGAAATCAAGAGTCACCTGGCACGGTCAGACGCGCCCTTCGATAGCGGATTTGTTCGCGAGGTCGTCGCTCCAAATGTACGCGGTGCGCAGGAGTGCAAATCGGCCATGCGCAGGATGTTTGGCCTCACAAAGACCGCGAGCCACCACCGTCACGGCTTAGACGACGAGTGTGTTGCTCGTCTATTACGTGACATGCAGACGACGCAGCCCAATCGGTTCCGCCGAGGGCGGCACTATGGACATATTGCCCAGGACGACGACGCGGTCGGGTTCAACGAGCTGGAAGGAGGGAGAGTGCGCAGCTTCCTGAAACGGACGACCGCCGATGTTTGCGAATCAGTGGAAGCGGAACACGAGGCACCCGCTGCTACCTCCGCCGATGCACCTGCGTCACATCTTGCTTCGTTGGTAGACGGGGTCTTCAGCGTGCCTGATGAGGACGACGATGTCTGGGATGGCTTTGATTAACACTAAGTAAGTACAACTAGACATTGGATATATCATATAGAATTCTGCGACGCTTTCTACCAGTGCTGGCCTCCTCTGTGTCACCCAATCGCGATTCGACGGCATCTGAGAACCGGATTTTTGGTACCGTGGACGGTCCGGCAACGGGGCCAGTAGGCTGCGTTTGGCCGGTGCTGGCGCTGTTCAGCTGCGTCTCTTTGTCCTCACCATCTGTTGTGTTGCCGTCGCTTTCCTCCCGTTCCCTCACTGCCTCTCGTGCCGCATCCCTCTTCGCCCGACGGACTAGTTTCTCCTCATCGTCGTTGTCCTCGCGCTGGCTGCGCTTCGTTTTGGCACCGCGCGCCTTCGCCAGCCGTTGTTTTCTGTTCGTGGCAATGCTGGCCAGCCAGCTCTTCCCCTCACGCACAATGCGTGGGGCTAGCTGTGCACCGAACTCGTCCCAGTGCTGCCAGTCCGCCATTAGCGACTGGATTGCCGCATGGTCCTTCAGCTCGTGTAGCTGGCGGACGATCCGCTCCTTCCACATCTGCGACAGAAAGACCTGCGAAGATGATGTTCGCGGCGTCTTGCACGCGAGCCATATGTCTGCAGCCATGTTGGAGAGCGCGTCAAGCACATCTACGGCGTCTGCCTTTGCTGCGACATTCAGCCCCGCCATGCTTTCCTCGTCCGATTGGCTATCGTCGACATCGCGCGGTTCTGGAATGTGGTCGTCTATGCAGGAGCTGCAAGCGCCGCATTTGTAGTCGTCGTGCGTATTATCATTGCCCATAATGATGTTGTTCTCACGGTTGATGCAGGAGCGCCGCACGGCCGCAACGAGCAAACGGTCGAAAAAAGGGCATTTGCCCTCGCGTCCAGCCCGGGAAGATGTTGCTGAGGCAACGTTCTTTGCCTGGGGGCGCCCGCGACCCCGCCCTGCGCCTCCGCGTGTTGCGCGCCCACGTCCTCGGCCGCGTCCTCTGCCGCGGCTCGATGATACCGCTAGCTCATCGTCCCCGCCGTACTCATGTCTTTCGGCCTCCTCTCGTGCCCATTTCATGTCGCTTTTCCGAACGTAGATGTATGCTGCACCCTGCTTGCCGCGGTCACGGGCAACGCGGCCAATGCGTTGAAGCATGTTGGCCAGCGAATCAGGTGTGCCGAAGCAGACAACACGCTCGATATCGCTGACATCGACACCCATATATAATACGTCCGTCGCGACGTGAACGCCGCAGGTGCGCTGATTTCCCTGCTGCTGTAGTGTTGCTAATGCGTCGGCCTTGCACCGCGGGCAGGAGAGCGACGTTACAGTCCGGATGAGTTTCTCTGCCAGTGGCTTCAACGCTGGTGGTAGGAGGCTTCGAAGGTAGCGCGCGACTCGATGCGTGAGTTCTATCTGATCACAGTACACCAGGGTCTTTGGAATCGAGGCCGCAGTTGTCGCGTTATCGAGAACCAGCCAGTCAAGGTCGGGGAAAGCAACCGCGGAGTCGATACCATGGCTCAGCTCTCGAAAAAAGATGTCCATGTCGGTACGCTCGCAGTCGCGGCGCTCTGTGATCATGCGGTCTGGCCGGAAGCCTAATGCACGCGTTACAGTCCGTGTCGCTGTCCCAGGAGGCAGCGTTGCAGTCATGGCAACAAAAGAGACGTGCTCAGGAAGCCGTTCACGCATGTCAGACAGGATGGCGTAGGCAGGTCGCAAACTGTCGCTCCATTCCAGAATTGCATGGGCCTCGTCGACGACAAAGCGCGCCAGCAGTGCACGAAACAGCTTGTCGTCGATGAGCTTCCCAAAAGGTGAGCTCTGAAGCATCTCCGGCGATGTAAGGATGATCTGATGACGCCCCAAGTGTTAAGCCTGCTGTGCCTTGGGGGTTTGGTTGCAAGGATAGTCGAACGTCCGGGCGCAGAGAACACTCGAACGAACAACTAGAGCCTTCGGTGCGTTATTGAGCACACCGGCTACGTCGAGTAGCACGACCGAAGGGACCGCGAGCAGCAGAGGACTCAGACGAGTAAGTCGGGCGAGGGGAGAACCCAGAGGCGAAGTCGAGAGAGAGAGATAGAGTGTGCGAGGGGCACGACTATGTCGATTTCGTAACTGGGGAGCTAGATACAAAGTCGAGGGTCTTTTATACCTGGGGAGGTGATCCGATGTACTCGGAGTGTATCCTAGAGACGAAGGAGAGGGGCCTCAGATCAATAGAGATCGTCGTCATCGGCCGATAGGATGAGTAAGAGCGAGTGGGTAAGGTATCGGGGGATCGGGCGAATGACGAGAGGCGAATGACTAAGACGAGTGGAGCGAACCGGATATGAACACTATCGATACAGTAGGGACAAGGCGAGTTAGGTGGATGTATGCGAGTAAGGAGAGAAGCTAGAGAAGTGAGGGAGAGGTCTAGAGGTAGAGGACGATGAGGAGAACAT
Source organism: Auricularia sp. M13 (assembly GCA_037042915.1). Taxonomy (NCBI): domain Eukaryota; kingdom Fungi; phylum Basidiomycota; class Agaricomycetes; order Auriculariales; family Auriculariaceae; genus Auricularia; species Auricularia sp. M13. Next base: position 162,345 of record CM073197.1, on the reverse strand, counting down.
ATCCCGAGCATATGAACACGAGGGGAGATAAGCCGGGTATTCGGGAGCTTGACCGAGTTGACCGAGTGACGTAGAATGACGCCGAGTGATGCCGAGAGCACGTGGGGTCCGCGGACCGGGGCACGGGCGTAACAGTATCCCCCCTTTACGTCCTGAGCCCACGAAGGACTGCAGCAACGCAAGGTGAATACGAAAAATGAGATAGCACGCACTCGAGTCCGAATGGGGCCAAAAGATCGGGTCGGGTCGGAACGGGTCGGACGCAGATTAAAAGTGGTTGGGTCGGGGGTTGAATCGTCGAACCACTCTTGTCGTCTGCCCGCCGCCCACCATGCCGCGATACGAATCGCTCGAGGACGTCGCCACCGCGTACGACCGCAAGACCGTCGGCGCCGTCATGAGGTCGCTTGAGGACGACCCGACGATGGAGGCGCTGATCGCAGCGCACGAGGACGCGAAGCGGACACTCGGCGGCCTACAGCAAGAGGCCGTCGACGAGGAGGACCTCGACGCGATCGAGGCGTTCAGCGCGCGCAGGCGCCAGGCGAGGCCGAGCTGCGCCTGGCGGCGCAGCGACGCCGGGATGCTGGCCGAGCGCGTGGCCAAGATCGCGGCGGACGCGGGCGCCAAGGCGACGAAGAGCCAGGCGTCGCCGGCGAAAGCGCCGACCACGAGCACGAAGGCGCCGACGAAGGACGCGAGGGAGACCGAGTCGCCGCCGAAGAAGAGGCGGGCGTTGGAGGTATGGGTCGAGCTTCCGCGGCTGCGGGACGTTGCTAAGGTGCGCTTATTTTGCAGGTCGAGAGCGCGAAGACGACTCAGGCGCCGCGCAAGGTCGCGCCGAAACCCGCGCCGGTCGCGGTCGCTCGCTCGCCGTCGCTCGGGGCGGGCGAGACGCTCGAGGACGACGACGAGGTCGAGGAGATCGCGAGCCCGGTGGCGCCGGCCGCGAAGCCTAAGCCCAAGCCCAAGCCGCGCGCAGGCGGCAAGTTCACGGACAGGTGGCCGGAGGTGCCGTACGGGACGCGGTTCCCGAGTCAGGTGAGTTTTCGGTTGTTCGTGTTTTGCTCGCCGGGGCTGACATCGAGCAGTGCGAGGCCTGCGCCAAGCGCGGCGGCCAGTGCGTTCGGCAGCACCGGTCGAACACCTGCACCGCGTGTCATCAGACCCGGGGCAAGTGTACGCACTCGGGCAAGCCGTTCGTGCCGCGCGGCGAGAAGAGGGCGGCGTCGCCGAGTGCGTCGCCCGAGCGCCCCAAGAAGGTGCGCATTGTCGAGGGGACGACGCTGGGGACGAGGGCGGCCGAGGACCGCGCGAAGACGGCCGAGCACCGCAGGGTCGTGGAGAACCACGCCCTGTGGACGAACAACTCGGTGCACAACATCGAGAGGATGTTGTACCGGATGCTGCAGTGGCAAGCGCAGCAGTTCGGTCAGTCGATCGATGATTCGATCGACGACCCGTTCACGAGCGAGGAGGAAGAGGAGGCCGAGGAGGAGGACGAGGAGGAGTCCGAGGAGGAGGACGAGGAAGCGGTCGAGGAAGCGACCGAGGACGCGGACGAGTAGGCGATAGGATAGAGTAGTAGCGGGTGCGACCAAAGTCGCCCAAAATGTAATAAATGACTGTTTCTTGGAATCGGGTGAAAAGCGAGTGAGCGAAGAGATAGCGAGTGAAAAGCGAGTGCTTAAATGTTTTCGAATTTCTTGAGGATTTGCTGGAATTCTTGATAACTGCCGGGAGCGCTGGGATTTGCAGCATAGAAGTCTTGAACTGCTTCTTGCGCGTGTTCGAGATTTTCGGAACCCATCTCGGTGGTCTCGGGGTCGTCGGGAGTGCCGATGTGACCGATCCAGCGAATGCGAAAACGAAGGCGCGAGTGACGATGGCGATTGTCGATGCGTACGCTGAGTACTTCGAGCTCGTACTCTTGCTCGCCGTCGACGACGACGGGCGGAGGAGGTTCTTGACGTTGACCGGGAAACGCTTCTCGAGGGTGGGGTTCGAGTTGCGAGACGTGAAAGACCGGGTGTACGCGAGCGAGGTAGTCGGGTAGGCTGAGGGTGAACGATTGCGAGCTAGGTTGATCGACGATCGGGAACGGGCCTAGGTAGCGATCGGCGAGTTTGCGAGTGGGCTGCGTCGTCTTGATGTGCTCCGAGAGGACGTAGGCCATGTTGCCGACCTTGAAGTCAGGCGGGGGAGTGCGTCGAGCATTCGCAGATGCAGTGTAACGTTTCTGAGCGGCAGCGATCTGCTCCTTCAGGACGTCCTGCAGTTCGTGGATGTCGACAGCGAAGTCGCGGGCGCGAGCAGAGGCAACGTCGCGCTCGGGGTAGACGGAGATGTTCGGGTGAAAACCCTTGTTGGCGAAGAAAGGCGAGACACCAGTCGAGTCGTTCGGGGTGTTGTTGTACGTGAACTCGGCGAGAGGGAGTAGCTCGGACCAGTTGTCCTGCTCGTAGTTGCAGTAGAGACGGAGGTACTGCTCGAGCGTCTGGTTCGTGCGTTCGACTTGACCGTTCGCCTCCGGGTGGTGACCCGAGGTGAAGTGCATGGTCATGTTGAGGAGCGAGCCGAGTGCGCGAAAGAAGCGGGAGACGAATTTGGAGCCGCGGTCGGTAGAGACGTGCGAGGGAGCGCCATGTTTGGCGAAGACGTGGATGAGGAAGAGACGCGCGAGTTCTTCGGAGGTGATCTTGCCCTTGGTCGGGACGAAGATACCCTGCTTCGAGAGGCGATCAATAATGACGAGGATCGCGGTGTAACCGTTGGACTCAGGGAGCTGTTCGATGAAGTCCATCGAGATCGAGTCCCAGTTGCGAAGCGGAATCGGGAGCGGTTGAAGTCGACCGTACGGCTTGTGTCGTCGAGGTTTGCTGCGCCCACAGGTGACGCAGGCCTGGACGTAGGTACGAATCGAGTCGCGCAGGTCGGGCCAGTAGTACTCGCGGGCGACCATCTTGAGTGTCTTGTTCTGACCCGGATGGCCAGCGAGCGGGTGATCGTGCTTTTCGCGAAGGATACGAAGGCGACAATCGAGAGCGTTCGGTACGTAGATCCTGCCCTTGAACAGCAAGAATCCATCGTCCGAGGCCGACCAGTTGATCGCGTCATCGGTGCCGAGTTTCGAGCGAATGTCGAGAGCGAGTTCGTCCGAGTCGTACGAGGCGCGAATGTCATCCCGAATGGACTGAGTGTCCATGATCGTGGCTGCGCGAAGGAAAGTCTCTTCAGCATACGTCGCGCGAAGGGAAGCGGCGAACTGTTCCGAAGTAAAAACGGGTCGGAAGTTCTGCGGGTTTGCGCTGGCGTAGCCACCATCCCCCTTTTGAGATAGACGTCGTGGCGGCGAGTGAGAGCATCGGGTTTGCCGCCGAGTCGACCGGGTCGAAAGCGAATGAGGAGGTTGAAGGTAGAAAGGTACTCGGACCAGCGAGCTTGCCGACGAGTGAGCATCTTCGTGGTAGAGAAATACTCGAGGTTCTTGTGGTCCGTGACGACGTCTATTGGGGTCTCGGCCCCTTCGAGGTAGTGTCGCCATAGTTCGAACGCCTCGAATATCGCGAGTAGCTCCTTGTCGTGCGTGTCGTAGTTGAGCTCGGTGGGAGTGAGCGTGCGCGAATGGAAAGCGACGGGTGAACAGAGCCGTCCGGGAGGACGTGCGAGAAGATCGCCGCGATCGCGTAGTCGGAAGCGTCAGTCTCGACGACGCGAGGGAGAGCGGGATCGAAGTGGTGAAGGACGGGAGCGCAAGTGAACGCCTTCTTGAGCTCGTTGAACGCAGCGAGGCATTGCGGAGTGAAGTTCCACGTTGCGGTCTTCCGAGTGAGACGAGTGAGCGGGACGACGATATCGGAGTAGTCGTAGATGAATCGTCGATAGAAGTTCGCGAAGCCGAGGAACGACTGGATGTCGCGAACGTTGCGAGGAACGGGCCACTCGAGGAGGGTGGCAATCTTCTTCGGGTCCATGCTGATGCCCTCGGGGCTGATGATGTACCCGAGGTACTCGATGGTGTCAGCATTGAACTCGCACTTCTCGGGCTTACAGAAGAGGTCATTCTCCCGCAGCCGTCGAAGGACCTCTCGAACGTGTTCCTCATGCTTCGAGGGATCGTCCGAGTAGATGAGGATGTCGTCGAGGTAGACGGTGACCGTGACGTCGAGGAGGTCGGAGAAGATGTCGTTCATGAAGCGCTGGAAAGCGGCTGGAGCGTTTGTGAGACCGAAAGGCATGACGAGATACTCGTAGGTGCCGTAGCGCGTTCGAAAGGCAGTCTTCCACTCGTCGCCGGCCGCGATGCGAACGTTGCTGTATCCGACACGAAGATCGAGCTTGGTGAACTTCTTGGCGGTGCGAAGGCGGTCGAGCGTGGACGAGATGAGCGGAAGCGGGTACTTGTCCTTCCGAGTGATCTTGTTGAGCCCACGATAATCGACGCATAGGCGAAGAGAACCGTCGGCCTTCTTGACGAAGAGAACCGGGGCGCCACCCGGGGACGACGAAGAGCGAATGTGTCCTTTGCTGAGGTTATCCTGAATGTACTCCCGAAGCGCGAGTTGCTCGGGCTCGGAGAGCGAGTAGATCGGACCGGATGGGAGAGGCTTGCCTTCTTCCATGTCGATCTTGAGATCGTACGGCCGATGTTCAGGGAGTCGATTCGAGGCCTCCTTTGAGAAGACGTCGAGGAACTCGTGATAACACTCGGGGATGCCTTCGCCGGTTTCCGAGGCCGGGTTGCTGGCAGACGCAGAGCGAGCGGGCACCGATGGATCTCGAATGTAGATGGCCGAGACCATCGAGCCGCGAAGTCGACGAGAGGTGTCGAAGGCTGCGGCGCCGATGATCTTGATGTCGATGCGGGCAGCGGCCGCGCGAAGGGCGGTTTCGTCCATCGGCGGTTCGGGAGGCAGAGTACGTGACGCGGGAGGAGGTGACGACGGAGTCGGAGGATCCGAGTCGAGCGAAAACCCAGGGACGAAACCCGAGGGATCCGAGGGCGAGACACGAGTGGGGAAAGAGATGCGGTGATGGAACCAGTCAATCCTAGGATTGTAGCGGGCCAACCAGCGGTATCCCAGCACTGCAGAGCAAGTCGGATCTAGAGTGGTGAGGAGGAAGTTGATGATCATCGAAGTTCCGCAAGGGAAGCGGACGGGAAGCGACACGTATTTGGAGATGACACCGCGATAGGAGCCGTCGAAGAGCCGAAGGCGTAGCGGTTGATCGAGAGACTTTTGAGGGAGTCGAAGACTCTCGGCGAACTGAGTATCGAGGAACTGATCTTCGGAGCCGGAGTCGACGAGTGTGCGAAAGGATGGGACAGCGTCGGAGGAGAGGACGACGATGAGAGCGTCTTGATCGGTGAGCGCGGCAGCGTTCAACCGAGTGTAAGGCATCTTGGGCTTGACGCAGTTGGCCCTAGATGCCCGTGGGGAACTGCCCGTTAGTTTTTCGCTTCCGCCGGGGCAGAAGCGGCGGCGCCCGAGGGAGCAGGAGCCGGCGTCGAGGAAGTCGCGGGTTGAGCCTTAGCGGCGCGACCCTTCGACTCGCGATTGTGAGCGGCCTTGCGGCACTCGGACGCGGTGTGGCCGGCATGGCCACAGTAGAGGCAGAGGTTGTTATCGAGGCGACGGCGTCGTTCGGCGTCGTTGAGCTTGCCGTTCGAGTTGAGGTTCTTCGCGACGTCGTCCTTCGACTTGGTCGTGGTCTTCGAAGACGAGCGGGCCGAGGTCGAGGACTGACCCCTCGAGTTCGAGTGGTTGTTCGAGTTGCCGTTGTTGCCGTTGTTGCCGTTGTTGGCGCGCGCGTTGGACTTGGTGTTCGATCGGGAGCCCGATTGAGGCGTCGCGGTCGAGGTGGTCTTCTGCGCTTTACGGGGTTCGTTCGCGTGCTCGAGAGCTTGCTCGTCCTTATCGATCCAGTAGTTGGCGTCGATGCTAAGAGCGAGCGCAGCGAGTGGCGTCAGAGAAGCCGGGCGTTGAGCTACTTGAGCAGCGAAGACAGATTTGATGCGGCGAGGAGTCCGCGATAGAATTGCGAGGCGAGTGCAGCGTCGTCCCAGCCGAGCAGTTTGGCGTATTCGTCGAACTGGAGCTTGTAGCGGGCGACCTTGCCGTTGTCGGCCATTTGCAGTCGTCGAATCTTGACTTCGGCGCGTTCGCGTTCGTTCGTGACGCCGAAGGTGATCGTGAGTTCGTTCTTGAATTCGTTCCAGTCTTCGAGGAACTCGTAACCGGGAGGCGGATTCGGGACGAGAGGAACGTAGCCGCCCCACCATTCCTTCGCCCGACCCGAGAGATAGGTCGCGGTGAAGAGAATCTTCTCGCGGGACGTCTGGTACTTCCGAGGGTTGGCGAGGAAGTAGGTTTCGCAGTCGATGAGGAATCCGCGAAGTTTGTTGGCGTTTTCGCCGTCAAATTTGTCGGGTTTGGCGGCGTCGATGCGAGAGCCGCTGTCGCGGTCGACGAAGTAGACACGAGGGACGTTGTCGTGTTGATCGTGGAATTGTCGTTCGCGATCGACGTCCGAGTCGTAGCCGTCCGACGGAGGGTCGAAGGGAGGTCCCGGGGGACCAGGAGGATCGTTACCGCCACCACCGCCCCCACCGCCCCCACCTCCGGGAGGAGGGTTCGGAGGGTGCGAGCCGTGCGAGTGGTGCGAGTGGTGCGAGTGGTGCGACGAGGGCGAGGGAGCACCTCGATGACCACCACCGCCACTGCCACCTCCGCCGCCTCCGCCTCCACCGCCGCCACCTCCGCCGCCTCCACCGCCACCCCCGCCGCCGCGCCGAGGCGTGTTAGGGGTGCCGGATGGGAAGAAGCCGCGGAACGACGAGGAGTGCTGCAAAAGACGAGGAGTCGAGCGAGAGCTGGTGTACGGAACGAGCGCGAGAGGGTGTCGAGAGCCGAGCGAGTGAGTCGAGGGATGCGAAGGCGATCGCGTCACGTGACTCGAGGGAGGGTAGGAACCGCTCGGGTCCGCGCGTAGTGTGGACTGGGCCGGCGAGAAACGCGAGGTGTGAAGCGAGCCGGAGAGAGTGTGTTGCGAGAGGATTTCGTCATCATCGTTCGGCGGTTGCGAGTGCCGAGATGATCCGAAGCGGCTAGTGCCCGACATCGAGGCTGATGGCGAAGGCGTAGCCGGCTGAGGAGGTTGTTGGTCGCGAAGACGAGCCTGACTACGGGCTTCGCGAAGGATAGCGTCGGGGGAGTCGAGTAGAGGATGAGGTTCTTCCTGGTTTCTTCTGAGATTCTGTCGAGTCCCAAAGGCCATACAACTCGAGCGGAGCTCGAGTTACGAAATACTGTTAAGCCTGCTGTGCCTTGGGGGTTTGGTTGCAAGGATAGTCGAACGTCCGGGCGCAGAGAACACTCGAACGAACAACTAGAGCCTTCGGTGCGTTATTGAGCACACCGGCTACGTCGAGTAGCACGACCGAAGGGACCGCGAGCAGCAGAGGACTCAGACGAGTAAGTCGGGCGAGGGGAGAACCCAGAGGCGAAGTCGAGAGAGAGAGATAGAGTGTGCGAGGGGCACGACTATGTCGATTTCGTAACTGGGGAGCTAGATACAAAGTCGAGGGTCTTTTATACCTGGGGAGGTGATCCGATGTACTCGGAGTGTATCCTAGAGACGAAGGAGAGGGGCCTCAGATCAATAGAGATCGTCGTCATCGGCCGATAGGATGAGTAAGAGCGAGTGGGTAAGGTATCGGGGGATCGGGCGAATGACGAGAGGCGAATGACTAAGACGAGTGGAGCGAACCGGATATGAACACTATCGATACAGTAGGGACAAGGCGAGTTAGGTGGATGTATGCGAGTAAGGAGAGAAGCTAGAGAAGTGAGGGAGAGGTCTAGAGGTAGAGGACGATGAGGAGAACATATCCCGAGCATATGAACACGAGGGGAGATAAGCCGGGTATTCGGGAGCTTGACCGAGTTGACCGAGTGACGTAGAATGACGCCGAGTGATGCCGAGAGCACGTGGGGTCCGCGGACCGGGGCACGGGCGTAACACCAAGCGAGCTTCCAGCCAGATGTCGCGTCCTTCGACCCGAGCAGCGGCCTGAGTTTCCGAGTTGATTGCCACTGCTTTAAGCCCTTGCTTGTGAAAGCTTTCCACCTAGAACACATTCAACACGGTGCAATTGTCTGTGACCAATTTTCATACTATACCTGGTTCTCTTCGAGCAAGTTGAGTGGTGAAACCATAATGGTGATACTGTCGGGGTCCGCAAAGGCAGCATGGCTGACCAGACTGGTCTTTCCGCCGCCTGTCTTCAGGATCAAGAGCACATCCTGCCCTGCTAACGTCGCCGCGGGCAGGCGTATCTGCCATTCTTCAGGTGTATAGGGCACTCGGGCTTGGACGGCTGCCCGCACTCGCTCGTATCCAGCGGTTGTGGTCCAGAACGTGCGGTTGTGTGCAAATTCGAGATGGGCAGCTGGCATACCGCACCAGATAGCTCAATAGGCGTGTAGCCCGCGACAGCTTGCTGACGGTTGCTGGAAGCCCGGAACGAGCGACACGACGGATCGTTCGGATGTAAACACGTGACGTATGCGCGTTTCATTACACGGATAATCCCCGGAACTGACCAACAGAGAAGCTCCATCGTTTAATAGTAGACGCTATACAGCGACCCCGCCCGCACTGCCGGAAGAGGGGTCGCTGTATAAGTGTCGCTCTGAGGTAGACTACAGACAAGACATGCGCGCGAAGGGCAGGTGGGCCGGCCCCGTGGGAATCGTCGCTTTCGATCGAGCCTTTAACCACCCAGGTTTGTCTTAGATTTATAGCGTCTGGCATCCGGTCGGCGGATGTGTCTCGAAGTCCGCGGCAAGCTCATCCCAACAGTCCATACAAAGCACAACTTGGTGCACCGTGTCCTCCGCGCCGTGATGCTCTGCGGAAAGCGCCAGACGTGTACAAATGGCAGTTTCCAGTTCCACCGTCCACGTCTGGTGGGTGATCGTTCGTTCGCGGCCAACGGCATCCTGCAACCTAATCCACTTCTCTTCCGCCCGGTTGAACAGGACAACGGGTACCGTGCCACGGAAAATTGAGGTGGCAGGGCTGTTGGATGCCATGCACGTCATGGGCAACGTCCACATTAGTCCGTACTATCTGGGGTGGAGTCTCGCGGTCTATAGCAATATCCAGCACGTCGATGATCTGAGCGCATGGAAGCTCCAAATGCAGAGTATGTAGCATTCAGAGAGGCGTAAGATTCCAGGACCGCGTTGCAGAAGCCTGAGATGTTGCCATGCGACTCGGCGTGAAGAGGAGGCTGGTGAGATGAGGGCAGAGCGAGAGCCTGAGAACTTGCATAGCAGCATCAGTGGCTCGTATCCTGTATTCCAACATCGATGAATGCCGATATTTTTCATGGTTGCTGAACTTAGTCCAGCAAATTGCGGACAGGTCATATCAGCGACGTCGAGTGCGCGCAAGTTTGGAGCGATGAGGCGAAGCTGTGACTCGGCATCCATGTGGCAGTCGCGAACGCGCAACGGATCCAGAGCGGGGAAACCGATATTCTCGGTCAACAGATTTTCAAAAGAGGTTGCCGCCACTTCCGGAGCGCGTATACGGGCGACATAAGGGACCACTGTCTCCACCAGACCAGGAAATGGACCGACAAGTATAATGTTTAGCAGCACGCATGGACCCGTCCGCGCGAGAACCAAGGAAAGCCGCCGGACAGTTTCGCCCTTGGCTCTACGCGTGGTTGCCAATAGATGGACGCGCGTCGAGAGCAAGTGACCGCGAGTTGAGCGCGACGGCGCGCCAGCGCACAGAAACCTGGGCCACGTCGAATTTGAATTAAATTGAAGAGCTGGCTAAGAGATATCCCATAGACTAGCTCGTTGGGCAGCTGCGCGATAGCTAGTATTTAATAGCAGCCATGTTCACCGAAGCTGGCGATGAGAAGAGAAAAAAGAGCACGTGCACAGCCACAGCGCTCCGCGCCGATTTTGCCGGGACTTCATCCTGATTGGATGTCTAGTGCTTACCCTGCGACGGTTCGAAACGACTAGCGTGACTCGAGACTGGTGGAGATCTTGGCTCAGAATAAGAGCGCGTACGGAAGTTTCATACGGGCTCGAGTTGCTCGGCGACTCGGGCGTGACCTCCCAAATCAAGTTCAAGAACCCGCTCCTCAGGCTTCTCCTTAACGACATACTCAGCCAATGAAATGTCTGTGCCTACGTGAAATATGATGCACAGGCTCGGACGTATATTCGATGTCGTAAAGAACGTTCAACATCTATTAGTCCGCTTCCCCGCATTTGCGACCCGGCCCCCGAACGAATCGCTTGCAGCATCCAGGGTCGAGTAGAATGTATCTTTTACTCTTGAATCTGAGTATTAGTCTAATCAGTAATCATTAGTCTCCCATGTCCCGTGACTCCCGGGTCGAAAAGGTCTTGTGATCCATTTTGTCGCGAATGGCAAAATGGCGCGGCGGAGGGGGCACACGCCGTGATGCAGGCGCCATCCGTGTGCTAGTGTACGTGCAGCGGTACAGGAAACATAGGGACCCGCGAACGGAACGGGTAATGGAACTTCACGTGGACCGGAGCTCTCAGGAATCAGGATTGCAGGTTTCCTCAAGCTGTGAGACGCACTCCGTTGAACTGGCAGAGGTGGCAATTATTTTGAGCGCAACTTATTGGGACCGATGCCAGTGCAGCGGTTTTAATTTCGGTGCGAGCGAACGGCGACTAAGACGAGAATAAGCGTCTCCTTTTTGCCGAGCGAACGGCGGATAATGAGCAGTGGCTCGAGGAGCACGTACGATTATGTTCAAGTTGCGCAAAGGGGCGTAGACGGCTGCTGGCACGTGAGCACACTGAGAGCAGCCTCTAATCGCACTTGCAGTTACAAACAAGCGGAAGCCGAGGTCAACAAACATGGTGCGTCCCTGTCTCCCAATTTGGCGACTCGCAGTCTGCTGAGACAGCTCTCGTGTATAGTAGTAGCGGTACATCAGGTCAATGCGGCCGCAGACGGCGAACGGCCACTGAGAGTGAACTTGCAGATTATGGGAGGCCTCCGTCATCGGTGTCCGAGAGCGTAGTCGATGCTGAGAGGCGTTGGACGCGCTTGCCAGTGAGAGATCGCTCAGCTCGAGAGCCACAATGAACAGTCTGGGCTTGCGAATGCTGATGCGCCCCGGTGCGCATATCGTTTGGAGTTTGACCATTTACCGTGGGAAGTGGGAGACACTTTATTTAGAGAAACTGGAAGCTTGAAGCTTAAAGCCTAAGCATCATCCGGAAGGTCGATGCGAGGATGACAACGACGGCCGACGAGTATGGCCGCCAGAGCTCGGTCTTGCCTGACTATAATACTGATAATGTAGCTTGCGAACAATCCGGCCGCAGTCACGGTGCACTCACCAAATCCATATTGATGAATCCGCAAAAAAAAAAAAGTCTAAAGCGGAGCCCAAACTGGGACCACCGATAACTGTGCAGGCCTGGGGAGACTCCGCGGCTCCAGTGGGCGTGGAAGCCACATCGACGTTCGTGACAGTGGATCAACAAATTGAGTCTATAGCACGTGTGTGAGCCGGCGCGGAGACGAAGGAAGGGACGTGTGGGCGGCGCCGGCACCGGCCCAAAGTTCCAGGACAACAAAACGCGGCGTGACAAACAGAGAGAGACTGATAAGCCTGTCGCTGCGTGTGCAGCGTCGAAGTCGAAGTCGAAGTCTATCTCGCGTGATTTCAGTTTCGAATGCTTCGCGGAGGCTGTCGTCGTCGGAGGAGTACATACGGCATTTTCCCATAGAGTAGTTTTATGTGCAGGGGAGGGATGATAAGCAGTAGCGGAACAGATAGCACCAGCGTTTATCGAACGAGATTTCACTGTCCCTGACCTTGTCATTTGCGACGACAGACAGACTGAGGCAGACAAGCGATCTGGGACAGCGCTGCCGGCAAGGTGGCGCAGGATCGCAAGACTCGGAGTGAGCTCACACGAGGCAGACAACGGTAAACTTGAAGGGAAAGGATGAGGCCTCGCGGCGTCTCTCCCGCGCTGCCGGACGTTCAACTTCCCATGCGCGGCAGGGTTGCAGCGAGACTGACACCGTTCGAAGTTTAGCGTTGGCAGTGACAGACCGCGTTATCAGATAAGAGGTGTGTGGGAACGACGACGGTCTGCAAGTGGTAAAGTTCAGTCCAAATGACAAGCACCTGGCGGATAGGCGGCGCCGAACGACATCGCCGCATCTGAGAATTCGAGATATAGACCGCTCCCATGCCAATGTCAGTTCACCGCCCCGGGCCGACCACGCGTGAATCTGCTGTCGGGGTGCTATCGCCAAGTCCCTATTCGCCGCGGAGAGACCTTTGACCGACAACTGGCCATAAATCGCAGCGCTGCGCAAGTGAGAAGGAAGCACTGGGCCCTGAGCAGGCTGAGAGTTCCGAGTCAGAGCTGATGAACCCGGCGACTCAGTGCGCAAGAGCACGGGTGCAGATGTAAGTACCCACGCGCGAGGACACTGAGGAGCGGAAGCATGGTATACTTCCAGCCGACCAACGTTCGGAGTGCAGCCGGGAGCCCAGCGCGACTGGCAGAGTTTCACCGTGACGATATGATCTCTCAGGCTCGACGAGTCGTGACGGTGACGCCCATTAACCTTTCTTTCCCGCGCAAGGGCCATGCGACATGTAGTGTCGAGACTGATTCCTCCGAGTATGGCGCGTACGGCGTAGATTGGTATTGGCTGAGTCTGCGAGCAGACATACTGCCAGTGGGCGCCGAAGACGAAAGGACAGCGTGCTCAACAACGGGCACCTCCGAGTCGCAGAGCTCCTTCCAGACGTGCAGTTGGGGCATAGCACGACCGTCGGTTGGGGCATCGCACGGCCGTCGGCTGGGGCATCGCACGACCGTCGGTTGGGACGCAGGTTCCGGCAGCCTAACGTTTACTCTGAGACTCGGACGGCACTGAACGTATGCAGAGTACGAAGCGTATGCTGGGACGGAACGGCGCCGAGACTCGAGCGCTGAATGCGGAAGAGGGCGAGTGGGTGAGAGAGAGAATGAGTGGAAGGAGCGCATGCCGCGTTGAATCCGAGCAAGTCCATGCGACGCTGAGTCGACATATGCGACGCTGAATCCGATGAAGTACACCATCCGATTCAGAGGGAGTCATAGCCCCTCTGAGAACTCCACCGTTCCCTCGAGCCTGACATGGCACCACTGGGACTCAGACGATACCGTCCGGGAGAACTTGAAGGACAATTGGTACTGCGCCAGTGGACTCGACGATGCGGAATAAGAGTGGTGGGAGCGAGTGAGTCAGTGAGCGAGCGAGAGAGTCCTCGTCGATAGCTGATACACGAACGGGCACTGCGTGCGAAGCAGTGTCAGATGCAGAACGGCGAGAGTCGTCTGGCGATGAATGCAGAACGTCCATATTCGGGCGCTGAATGCAGGACCCAAGGCTCGCGCGTTGAATGCAGGACCCAAGGCTCGCGCGTTGAATGCAGGATCAAGGCTCTCGCGCTGAATACAGACCGCGGCGAGGTTCGCGCACCGAATGCAGAACGGTCCTACTCGCGGGCTGTATGTGGAACGGCCCTATTTACGCGCTGAATGCAGACCGCGGCGAGGTTCGCGCACCGAATGCAGAACGGCGGCCCTACTAGTATTCGCGGGCTGAATGCAGAACGGCCATATTCGCGCACCGAATGCAGAACGGCCCTACTTAGTACTAGTCTTCGCGCACCGAATGCAGAACGGCCCTATTCGCGCACCGGCGAGATAGATTCGCACATTGAATGCAGAACAGCCCTAAGAGAGAACGTTTCGCGGCGTCTGATCATGGGGCGCAGGCGGGAGCTGAGACCGTGTAGAGTACGGTGTGGGCAACTTCGGAAGACTGAATGCGAGGAAATGCATGCGACGAGAAGTGAATTTGAGGAAATGCATGCGATCGGTGCTGAATTGGATCGGACCAACTGCATGCGATGCTGTTTCGACTCGGCAGCGGTGCTGAATGCGAGCGACGTTGGACGTTGAAGAGTGACTTCGACTCGGAGGAACTGCACGCGACGTTCGAACTGCATGCGACCAGGAAGTGCATGCGATACCGAGTTCTGTCAAGGGCGCGTTTATATGTGCGCATGCGTTGAGCAACCGGATGCCAGTGCGCCATTTAGAGAACGCATTGACATGCGGTGCGCGGAGAGTGGAGCGCGGGTTGAATGTACAGAGTGGAAACGGTCTGCACGCAGTCAACTTCAAGTTGAACGCAGCCCGGAGACTCTATAGTCCACGAGCCGAGCGAGTTGCGAAAGCCTTGAAGCGGCGAGACGCCAAAGCCGGTGGCAATTCGTGTGAGCGGTTTTGTTGCAAACGCGGAAAGGGCGCGGGAGGGATGCCCGGGCCTGGCAAAGACTCGGAGGGCACGGGAGGTATGTCCGGGATTGAATTGGGCACCGGGATGAGTGGCCGGCCAGAGCGAAGGGGGTGCGGGAGGTATGTCCGGCACTGAATGCGCGAACGAGGAGAACGCGGGAGAGATGGCCGGGACTCAATACTCAGAGCAAAGGGGTAGTGAATGGGCACTCTGCACCAGACGGTACGAGTTGCCGGGATCACTAGCGGTGAGGGCGCGGGGTGTGCGGTACACAGACGACATCGGCGTGCAGTATACAGACGACCTCGGCGTGCAGTATACAGACGACCTCGGCGTGCAATACAGACCGCGGCCGAGAGTAGCGTGGATCCCTGAGCCGTTTTGAGCCGATTCGAGAGACGTGGTGCAACGCGCATGAGTCCCACTGGCAGGAATAGTGCAACGCGCATGAGTCCCACTGGCAGGAATAGGCCAGGATTCGAAGCAGGAGCGTGGATTGGGCGGCGAAGACGCGATAAGGCGTCGCACGGACCAGGCAGGCGGGGGCGTGGCTTGGGACGTAAGGGCGCGCGGGATCAGAGTATCAGTTATCGGCCGCAACAGTTAACAGTTATCGGACGACGCACTGAGACTGGCCGTCCAGATCTGGGATCTCGATGTCGAAGGCTTCGCCGGGATCGTGCGTTATCGGCGTTCGGTCTGGGCGCGAAGACGAAGACCAGGCACGCGAAGCGGCGGCGGAGCGCGCAGACTCAGAGGTCCGCCCATCGACGAAGTGTAAAGATAATCTTGACAATGACATTCAGATCCAGATCCAGATGTCAATGTCATGTCCGCCTCGAGGTGATGCAGTTCGGGCCGAGGTGGTGGAGGTCCCGTGCGCGGGGGCTGAGGGCGTGTGTGTGTTTGCGAGAAGTGAGAAGTGAGAAGGAAGTAAGTAAGCAGGGAAGGAAGAAGGCAAAAAAAGTAAAAACAGCGGAGGAAGGTCGCTTGAACCTGCCTGCCAGGGAAAGAGGAATGAATAAAAAGCAGACAAGTTGGAGAGAGTGTTGATGGCGTACGTACGTACCTCCCCCGCACGCTCCCCCGCATTCGCATCTGCATCTGCATCTCCGCCTTCTTGCTTTCCTTCCTCTTCCTCTTGTTCTTGGGCTTTTCTGGCGTCGGGTAGACTGAAGACTGTACGAGTAGCGATGAGCGCAAGACACGGTTACCGTACGTCCGACGTGTTCCAGCCGGCCTCGCCCGCAACTCACCTTTCTAATTCTTCCTCGTTTTCTCCGCCCATGCTCGCCGTCGCCGCCCGCCCGCTCCTCCGCCCGTCCTTCCACTCTGCCACCCGGCTCGGCCTTGTCGCGGGACTCGGACTCGGCGTCCGGATGAACTCGACCGTAGCTAAAAAGTGCGTGCTGCAGCCAGATTCGGACGGGGATGCGGGCGCTGACGCTGTGAGCAGGGAGAATGTCTTTGTGAGTTTTGTTGTGAGGTCTTCCCTTCCCTTCCCTTTTCCTGCCCGCTGCTGGCAGAGGCCCGAGCGCGACGCGCTGGAGGGGTTACTTCGGCCCTTCGCGCCGGTGCCCTCCGCGTCATACCCTACGCGCCGTGCTAGGCTGGCACAGGCGACGCGCTCGACGTCAGCGGTGTCGTCGTGCGCCAGCAGACGCACGGCGCAGGGAGACGCGCGCGTCGTCTGCCAGCGCTGCTGTCAGCACACGCCGGCGCAAAAGCGCGAACCTGGTCAGTCCGTCTGGGCGCGTATGCGTCAGCCGTCGTCGTCCGACCAAGGGCGGTCACGGGCTCCATCTGACGCGCCTGTGAGCTGCCGTGCGTCGGTGCAAGCTCATTCTGGCGGACCGAGCAACCGCGTCAGCGGAGCCGCCTCCCATTCCATGGGTCTACGCACGCACTCTGCCTCTGGCCCCGCGCTCGACGTTGTGCGCTGTCTGCGTCAGCAGGGTCGCCATGCCCCAGCAAACGCTGGCGCGCCGGCGCAAACCCGCGCAGGGCTGCAGCGCGCGCTGCCAACTGGCTGTGGCTTTGCTGATGCTCGGCGTCGTCGTGTCGCCCGCGGACGCCAACCAGAGAGCGCGCTGCTGGTCTCTTGCTTCTTAAAATGCGACCGCGTGCAGCCAGGACCCAGCGCTGTCACACGAGCCCCGCGCGCCAGCTGTTGGTGCTGTCAGCAAACGCTGGGGCTTCAGAGCGAGCACCTTGTCCGCGCTCGTTGGCGGGCGCTGCAGGGTCGGTTTCCGGCGTTGCTGTATCGAGCAGTTGCGTGCACGGACGCATACCCGATTCGTATGGGCGTCGGCGTCGCAGTTGACGGTGCGCTGGAGCACTACGGGCGCTTCGTCTCGCGGGCAGTCGCGCGCGCGTAAACACCCACGAGTCCGCGCAGATGGCGACACTCCGTCGTGGGACGCGCGGCGGTCTGTCCAGCTCAGCAGTGCTTGTCGCATTGCAATCGGCCCTCAGCGTCACGTGCGCCCCGTTCCCCGGTCTGCCGCCTTCGCCTCCCTCGTTCCGCTTTCACCTGCCTTCGCTGCCTTACGCTCCCCTCCGCGCGCTCGCTTCCTCGTCGCTGCCCATCCCCTTCCTTCGCCCGTCCTCTTCCCGCCCGCCCTTCCCTGCCCGCCCTTCCCCGCCCGTCCTCTTCCCGCCCGCCCCTCCCTTCCCTTCGCACTCACTAACGCCCGGCCCTCCCCTAGTTCGACATCACGATCAACAACGCGCCGGCGGGGCGCATCACGTTCCGGCTGTACGACGACGTCGTGCCCAAGACGGCGCGCAACTTCCGCGAGCTGGCCACCGGCGTGCACGGCTTCGGGTACGCAGGGAGCACGTTCCATCGTATCATTCCGAATGTGAGTTTTTGGGGCTTTTTTTTTGGTGTTTTTTTGGTTTGGGTTGGGCTTTGGGTTTTTGAGGTTTGCGGTGTTGGTGTGGGAGGAGGATGGTTTTCTGTGGGAGGAGACTGGGGAGGAGGTAGCGCGCTCGTCGCTATGCCCTGCATCGCGCGTGCCAGTTGAAGCAGCTTTCACCGCGTACTCGCTGGCTGGTGGGCTGCCCGTCTGAACGCACGCTCTGCGCTGCCCGCTGATATGGCGCACGCGGCCTGGGAGGAGGTGGCGCACGCGGGCTGGGGGAAGATGGCGGCTGAGTGAGGGCCACCTTCGCTCGTCTGCTCGCCCGCTACATCTGGAGTGCGCGCTCCAGTCGCAGCAGTCGCGCGCGCGAGGGCGGGCCTACCGTACGGCTGGTCGCTTGTGCTGCGCTGCCCGCTGACATGGCGCACGCGCGGGAGGAGCACGGCTGAGCACGAACTGGCTCGCGCGCGCCCGTTGACATGCTCGCTGCTCTGCGAGGGTGGGCGCCGGTCGATATGCTGCGCTGCCCGCTGACATGGCGCACGCGTGGGAGGAGGGGATGGCTGAACACGAACTGGCTCGCTGTCAACGAGTGCGCGCATGCTCGCTGCTCTGCAAGGATGGGCTGCCGTGCGCGCTCGTCTGACGGACGCTCTGCGTTGCCTGCTGACATGGCGCACGCGGGCTGGGAGGAGCACGGCTGAGCACGAACTGGCTCGCTGTGCAACGAGTGCGCGCATGCTCGCTGTTCTGCGAGGGTGGGCGCCGGCCGATATGCTGCGCTGCCCGCTGACATGGCGCATGCGGGCTGGGAGGAGCACGGCTGAGCACGAACTGGCTCGCGCGCGCTCGCTGTGCAACGAGTGCGCTGTATCGCGCGCGCATGCTCGCTCACACCATCCGGATGTTCGCCGCTGAGCGGGCGCGGAAGACTCGGCTGAGGCGCGGACGCGAAGCTCGCTGGTTGTCTCGCGGGCTGGCGACCTATTCGCGGTTTGGATGGACTGCACGATGGTTGAGGGAAGGCGCGCTCGTTCGCTAGCCGCCGTCACCGCGCGCGCGCTGGCTGTCTGGGACTCCCGATGGGGGCCGAGCAGGCGAGGAAGGCATCCTCGCTCGTCTGCTCGCCCGCCCGACATGGGAGATGTGCGCGCTCCAGTCCAGTCCAAGCAGCCATCTGCGAGGGCGGGCTAACATGCCCCGACACGCTCCAGTTGAAGCCGCCGTCACCGCGCGCGCGCTGGCTGTCTGGGAGATGGGGGCCGAGCAGGCGAGGAAGGCATCCTCGCTCGTCTGCTCGCCCCGACATGGGAGATGTGCGCGCTCCAGTCCAGTCCGCGAGCGACTGTATGCTGCGCTGCCCTCGCTCGACGCCCCTGTCACTTGATTTGTTCGCTGACGCGCGCTGCGATGCAGTTCATGGCCCAGGGCGGCGACTTCACGAGACATAATGGTACTGGCGGGAAGAGCATCTATGGCGAGCGGTTCCCTGGTACGTCCTGATTCTTCGTGTCCTCAATCCCTCCGGCCCGGCGTTGCTCCTCCCAATTTCTTGCTACTGCCCGTTTTCCCACTTCGTACATCTGCGCGTCGTTCGCTGCTTGGCATGCCGTCGACGCCTTATTGTTGTTTTACTTCGCGCCGCTCGCATCCCTTGCTCGTTTTACCTACCCGACTTCTCCGTCTTCTCGGCCGCGCCGTCACCCCGTTCGTCCCGCCGCCGTGTGCGCGCGCCTCGTCTGGTGTCTCGCCGGACGCTTCTTCCACCCCTTGACACGCTCCTTCGCCACACTCTAATTCCATCCCTTTCGTCTGCGATCCACCCGGCGCCCCGTCGGTTTTTGCGTTTTGGCGCGCTCCTTCGCTGTCCGCGGCTGCGTTTTGGGCTCTGTCGCAGTAGGCCCGATTTGGCCCCTCGCTCTGCTCCATCTTCGCGTTTGCCGCAACAGACTCGAACGAATGGTCCGCTCAACTCGAACGAATGGTCCGCTCATGTTGTTCCCGTATTCTTTGCGCGCGAGGATGCTTTTCATTTCCGCTAGACCATCACGTGCCGCTCCGTCCATCCAACCCCCTCAATCTGCCGCGTCTTGCGGGGACAAGAGTCACGCGCGCCTTGCACTCCGGGGTGTACATTCATTTCCGTCCGCGAACGTTTTACTTGTTACGCCACGATCCACTCCGTCCGTCCGTCTTTGGTTTCTACTGGCGTCTTCTCTTCACCGCGCGCCGTGCTCCGTCGTCCCTTCGCACGTGCCGCTACCCTCTCGCCTCGCCGCCCCTTCACATAGCCCCGGTCGTCGCACCCTGCGCGTTTATTACGCATTCTCCAGACTCGGTCGTCGATGTGCGGACGCTCACGCGCTTTCCGCGTTGTTTGGCGGATGATGCTGGATAGACAGTGAACCTTCGGCCTGGACGATGCTCTCGTGCAGTTGGCTGGACTGTTCGCGCTGTGTGCCCTCCCTTCCTTCTTCTTGACCGACGATACTTGACTTGACACTCCTTTCCTTCCATACCCCGCATCGCTTGCGCTGACTTGATTTTTAACTCTTGCAGATGAGAACTTTGCCATCCCGCATAGCAAGCCCGGGCTGTTGAGCATGGCGAATGCGGGGAAGAATACGAATGGGTCGCAGGTGAGATTCTGCGCGCCACTCTCCTCGTCCCGTCGTCCTCCCCAGCAACTGAGTTTCTTATCCGTCACGCCTCCAATCAAATGCCGAATGCTGACCCGCGTCGCAGTTCTTCATCACGTTCGCGCCGACGGCCTGGCTCGACAACCGCCACGTCGTCTTCGGCGAGGTCGTCGAGGGCATGGAGCTCGTCCGCCGCCTCGAGGGCCTCGGCGCGGACTCGGGCAGCCCCAAGGCGCGCGTGGTTATTGCTGCGAGCGGCGTCACGCCGTGAGGTCGGGGTGGGATGGAGCTGAACTGTGGGAGTACGGTACGGTAGATGCGATTGGCTTTGGTGATGCGCGATTCTTGGTAAAAGGACTCGGATAGAGACCCCCCCTCTCCCCTCCTCCGCTATACGCTTTGAGTTTGTGGCATTGGCGCGGTGGGCGTATAATTGAATTGATCGGCTTGCTTTCTGCCAGTGTGCGCTCTCGTCATGATGTTCTCCTGGCGCGATACTTGATCAGACGGTGACGCGGACATGCAGTATGTATGAGTTGTACGAATGCGTGACACGTGAACGTGCGGTGATGCACCGCGCCCGCGAAGCATTAATGTGGCGCTCGCCGCCCAGACTTATCAGTCTCACCGTGTTTACCACTGGCTCGCGAAGCTCTACGGCCTGCCTTTTGCACCTGCGCGCCGCCCACACGTCCCCCTGGCTCTCTCTCGGCCCGCGAAACTCGGTTGATTGAGTGTGCTACGCCTGTTCAATTTGATACCAGTATTTATATTGCGGAGAGTCTCAGTTTGGGCTTGACTTTAGACTTTTGCGGATTGTCTCAGGCAGCCGCTCGCAGACCCGGATCTCGCTCGAGTTCATGATATTCATTTCCGCGCTTTGTCGGTGAAACCTCGACCTCGAAATTCGACATGCACTTAAAGCAAGTTTCTGCATGTCTCACCGAGGAATATCGATGTCCGTACCAGCACTCAAGAGGCGTGGCTATTCTCCGGCCCAGAACGGCCTATACAACCGTCGAGCTCGACGATCTCTCAGTCGGACACCTCGCAGGCTGGCCGCTGCTCAGACGAATTCGGTCAGCTCAGAGGCTCCAATTGTCGAGTTGGGAATGTCACGACGCGCGCAGTTTGCAGTTTGTAGTCCAGTAGACTCTATCAGATGAGCTGCGCTGCGACATATTTCACGTTTTACTCCCCATCTGACGAGCTCATGTTCGTACTTCTCACCGTGGAAGGATGCATATGGCAATGGCGCCTATACGCGGACAGGCTCCACGAACTACTCATGCTCGTGAGTGAGGTAAGGTCAGTCATTGCATTCTCAAAGACATTCTCAATGCTCAATTCAGGCTCGCGACAATGTACAGATAAAACTGACCGCTCACGTGGCGGCACGTGCCTCTTGCGGAATGAGTACAAAAGAATCGTCTGCGAGCGCAATTTTCTTTTCCAGCCCATTTTCGGCTACAAACGGCGCGGACCGCTGAGGCTGTGCACCCGCTCCTTGTCTCTTCCTCCCTTCATCGACATGGCTGCCATCGAGAAACTGCCCGACGACCTGCTCTGCGAGCTCTTCTGTCTTTCGTCTGGCTCTAATATTGGCGCCAAGTTCGCCATGAGCCAGGTATCTGCGCGCTGGCGTGCCATTGCGCTCAACTCGCGAGTGCTTTGGACGCGCTTTGAGCTCTCGAAAGCCTCGCATGTATTCCAGCTCAGATTTGATTTCCAGCGCCTTCCCGTGGTCCTCGCGCGGTCGGGTTCACGTGCGCTGCTTGACGTTGTGATAACCGGCCCATTCTCTCGGGAGGAAACCTCTCGACTGGCCGAGATACTGGTCCCCTATACAGCCCGCATACGCGTCCTGGAAGTGGCGGAAACGGCGCTCGACACTCTTCTGATACTAAATTTCGAATTTAGCGCTCTCGATGTGTTGCGCATTCGCGACGTCAACGTACCTGGTGGGGAGCTTCGCCTCGCGGCTCCAGCCTTGCGCGTGCTCGACCTCGACAAAGTGACCCTCAGGCGCATTGACGGACTACTCTCCCCCAGCATTACAAGCGTTACCATTAATCGCGGCGGGGGGATTGGGTATGAAAGTCTGAGGCCCGTGCTCTCGCTCTGTCCCAATCTGGTGCACTTCGCTTACCGCCCGCGGTGGACGCCCAGGCTGCTGTCATCTGCAGCGCCGTTCTCGCATATCACACCGCTCAGAATGTTACAAACTCTGGACTTGCACCTTTCATATGCCCAGATCATCGACTTGCTCAATGTTGCTATAGACCGGAGGTCTTCACCGCGGATAGTAAAAGTGTTGACTAGTGTGGACCCCACACATGACGCTCAGGAAATCCAACAGCTCTGCACATTACTACTCCGTGGAACGGCACCCCTCATTCTGTTGGACCGGGCGAAAGAGCAGTGGCTTACGTTGCAGGATGCCGTTGGTCGCGAACGCACCTTTACCATCTGGGTGCGGAACTGGACGCTGTCCTCTGTACACGTCTGGCGCCTTCTCGCGGACCATCACGGCGCCCAGGACACGGTGCACGACATCGCGATTTGTGTGGACTCTTGGGATGAGCTCGCCGCGGACTTTGCCACTCATCCCCCGCGCGCGTGCCAGACGCTGCGAATCCGCGACGATTGGGAGTGGGATGCTTCATCCGAAAGTGACGAGGCCCTGCCTACCCTTCACGCGCTGGTGTTGCCTGGGCTTAGGCGCGTGGAGTTCTGTGATCTCGGAACAATAGAGCGGCCTCTCGTGCCCTTCGTCCTCCTCGTTCTGCGGAGTATCACTTGTGACGTCCACCGCACGATTGAGGTCGCGATTGATCCACCCATCGGACCAATGGAGGAGATTAGGGAACTTCTGGACAGCGACGAGGGAGGTCGATGGAAGCTCGTTACATAGGACCGTCACTTGCGCTCGAAACTGGACCTGTTTCTCGTTTTTTCATGGAGACCTGTTTTTTTCATCGCCGCCTGCCCATCCTGCTTCAACTTTCAGGTCCCTATCGGTTCTTCTCTCCCTCTCGGACCACATCGCGTGCTGCAGCTATGCATCGCACGCGCCGCTTTACTCATGACACGGACGGTGTTGTCTCCAAATGCGCGCACCTCCTGGTTTTACCCTCCGAAGCTCTCGCACTCCCGGCGTGGCGGACGCGGTGCCCGTCGCTCTGCGCTTGCACACGGGTACCGACCTTCGCGTAGCCTAGTGTCTTCACTCATCCTCCGTGCTTCGCTCAGTCGACACCGCGTTTGCAATCACATCCGCCTACGCCATGCCGATTGTAACAAGACCGGGTTTGAGCAAGTGAATTCCAGTGTATTCCCAGTTGTTCTCAAAGTTTTTCATTTCTTCCTGTATTGAGTCATTCGCGGCTCCGATAGCTCTATCGCACATGTATTAAAAGCCTTAGCTAGTTAGCACTGTGGAATCTGACTCTTGCTCTGCTACGCTTTTGACGCTGGCACGAAGCCGGCTATGTTTGATCATCGTAAGTCAAGTCCACTTTGAGTCCACTTTCTATTGTCTGTCGCCGGCCCCCAAGACCTGCCAGGCAGAGAACCCGCAATCCTAGGCGCCGGTTCTCACGTATTCCACTTGCCCGTAGGCCGGTCGAGGTTGAACCTACGCCGTGCACCACGGAATTACTGTCCGTCCGTAAGGTGCGCGTTTCCTTACACCGATGCCGTCCGCTCGCTCCATCCTCTCGCGCCCGAGTCTCTCAAACATTGTTTCGCTGCTGAAGTTTGTGCCTCCTCTGCATTCAATGCTGTCCCGGTTGCAACCCCGTCCGAGTTATTCGGGCGCTGAGGCTGTCGCGAGAGTGCTCCGTACTTCCTTGGCGCAGCCGCGGCGACTCTCCGAATTGAGGATCAAGCAAAAGTGCATTCTTTCCCACGAGCAGGCAGTAATACATTGCAATTTATGGGAAGTCAAGCCTGTTTGCCTGCGGCGGCGGCAGCAGCAGTAGCAGCAAAGAAGTCTGAAATGAACTTGCTGTCCACGAATTCCTTCCCTCCCGCGATTTTCCCATCGGCAATCTTGAAGATAAAGATGTATTCGTTCGCACTGTCCCAGCTTCAGCTTCTCATATGATAACGCGATGAGTATAGCAGTGCGTACAACGGGGTCTTGCCGTCTTTCGCGAAGGTATCGACGACCTTGGCCTACGATTGTCAGCCGTTTGGACAGTCGCAGGCTCACAAGCGTACATGGGCGATGACCTGGTTGGTCGCAGGAGAATCGATGATCTCAATCGGCTTCAGCTACGCCAAACTCGTGAGCATGTACAGCGTGAACGTCGAATGCGAACGAGAGACGTACATTCATAGTCCCCGTGTTAGTGACCGCTTCCAGACCTTGCAAATTGGCCAAGAACTTCGCCTTGCTCGTCGTGCCCATTCCGAGACTCGCAGGGAGAACCTCCACCGCGAAGTCGTCCGACATGATCTCAGCGGCAAGAACGTCGAACTGCTTTGAGGCGATTGCGGAGAAGAACCGGCGCGTGAGGCTGACGTTGGCTGATTCGGATTGAGCTGATGGCATGGTGATGGTTTTCTGGCGGAGGGATGGAATGTAGCGGTGAGACAAGGCTCGAAGAGTTGTGCTTTATGTCTTTGATTTTAAATGAGGGGTTCAGGATGCGAAACATGTTGATTGGAGATGAACTAATCTGTTAGAAAGCTGCTGACATATTGAGGATTCTGATTGAAAGCAAGATGCTGACGCTCATAATCACCTGTGCACGCTGCATAACCGTTCAGCGGACAGACATGTTTCTCAATATGACTTCGACTCAATGTTCAGCGCTCGCCGCTGTAAAATGGTCTGCGCAGCTCTGTGATTGTCATTCGGATTATCTATTCTATAAGAGCGAGTCTCAGTATTTCCGTGCAATCAACAAATGATTAATGGAACAATAATTGCCCTGTGAGAGAGGGCTGAAACGTTCCGCATCGGCATGTTTCCCTTGTTTGAACGAGCGCTTAAGCGGATAGTTTTCTGGCACCGGGCGGCGGGATAACTCCGACATTTTAACTTGGGATCATCCCATCCCGCGCTGCCAGCCGGTGCGCCAGCGCTGGCGCCATCCGACGACACGACTCCAGAGTGACCTGGCATCGGCGAACCGTGCTCTATTCATTCTACCAATACACGGCAACCCAGCCACCAACTCATGCTATTTTCGGGCTCGAAAGCAGGCCTAGCTGCTCTCGTCGTCATTTGCCTACACTGTGTCTGCACTTTTCTTGCCGCCCTAATTGATGCATAACTCTCTACTCCTCTTGCAATGCATCTTCGTTCGTCCGTCGCCAGTCACCGATTGTCTTCGCCTGCCCAGCAGAGCTGAGCAGAGCGCTTTCAGCGTCCGACATCCCGTCTTCCCCACTGGACCGTGCCAACATTCTGTTTGCTCACTGCCTGATTCGACTCGCTCTCATGCTCTTCACTTATGCCACGCTTCTATACATTTTCTGCATTTTATTCTAGAGGCTTGTTATGCGCTCTTTCATTCCTGCTCCGCGTCGAACTTCATTCATCTTTCCCTGCCCGCTTGTGGATGCGCCACGGCGTGGGTACTTCCACGCTTTTCCCGACCGGTAGAAATCTTGGAGGATGAGTGATTGAGGACCATTCTTGGCGCGTGGTTGCGCCTCCCAGCGGTACCGACATCTAGCTCGTTACTTGCCGTTCACTATTCTCACACCAGCTGTCTTTTTCCATGCCCTGTGCCTGCGGGTATTTAGGGCTCGCGCCTTGACATATGCGGCTGGACTGCGTATTGCGCGCGCCAGGTCGGACTGCGCCGTCTCGCCGCGCGCGCCTCTGCATGACCCGAGTCTATTTCTACCGCGGAAAGGACTCTTCCACATTACTCCAACCCTCTCCATTGCCCCTCACGATTTCGTTCACTCACTCCGCGTAGCGATCGCGGTCTTGAATGATTCAGCATACGCGACGCCCTCGCATTCTCTGCTTGCCATACGCCTTTGCTTATGCAGAGGTCACTGGCGTTGTCCAGTGCATTTGACCGCAGCGTTCCGCGCTGACGTCTGTGATTCCCTCAGCGTGGCGGCGTCGTCACTGAGAATATGGGCGAGTCAACACCGGCGTCAGTGCCTCATCCGCGCCGCTCGCCCCTGCGCAGGCTGGGCTCAGTTTGCCTCTTCATGAGCTTCCGCATTCACCGCAGCAGTTGTCTAAAGGTGCAGCGCTGGGACCCGAAGTCTTCGATGGGAATGCGAGGCGCACTGGCGCCTGAGGCCGTCGCTCCGGGGCGCGGTCGGTTTCTGCAGGTCACGCTCCACATCCCGCCCCTGCTCTCGTCCTATTGCGCTTTCCACATATCCCTTTCAACGCTTCAACGTGGCGCGTCCTGTACCCGCTTCCTCTCATGTCCCTCTTTCACTCCAGCTTCCGCATCATCGTGGACCGGTCTCTGCCATATTACCTACACACACGACATGAGACATCGCTGCCGGCCGCAGAAGCCGAGCAGTGCGTCTTCCAGCTCGAGAACTTGCGGCGCGGACGCCGACTCATCGCGTTGCTGTGTGAGTGCCGCATTGCAAGGAACGTCGGTTAATATCGGCGACGCCAGAGCTTGACCGTGTGCTGCTACGCCTGCTTGCGCTTATGCACGCCTTCGCTGTATCCCGCCTTTCAAGCCATAATGAGCGTGCGTGGTAGACAAAGTGCTGAATGCCTTTCTGCGAGTTCCGTACGTTCAGTTCGCACGCTCGGGCACTTTGTCTTGGTAAGCGCTCAGTTAGTCAGCATCCAAGAAACTGATAAGTCAGCAGATGCTGACCATCGACGCCAACTGCGCCTTAAAAGCGCGCGCGCCGCAGATCGAGATCTTCGTCGACACAGTCTTACTTATCGCAATGCCTTCCTACGTTGTCGCTGGTGCTTCTCGCGGGATCGGAGTTAGTCGAATCGTGATAATATTGTGTGTTGTTGATTGACACCCGCACCCTTTGCAGCTCGAATTTGTTGTACAGCTCTCGAGCAAACCGGATAATACTGTCTTCGCGCTTGCGCGTAACCCCGATAAGGCGCCCGGCCTGCAAGCTCTTGCCAGCAAGCCCAACGTCCACATCCTGAAAGCGGACATCGTGGATCCTACGTCTTTGAAGGTGAGCAGTCGCATATATACAGCTGCATGGTTGCTGACTGTCTTACTGGAAGGCGGCAGCGCACGCCGTGGAGAAAGTCACTGGCGGCACGCTCGACGTGCTGATCAATAATGGCGCGATCCTGGGCGACTTCGTGTGGTACGCGATCGACGAATAGTGAGTTGTCTAGTTTATTGGCCGGTTCTTTGGCGTTCCTGCATTTACTGCATGTTTACGTAAACGCTGCGCAGTCCTACGCCTGAGGACTTGATCCAAGACTTCCGCAAGGTGTTCGACACGAACGTGCTCGGGACGATCCTGCCGACGAACGCGTTCCTCCCGCTTCTTCGCAAAGGCACGCTCAAGCAGGTGCTCACGCTGAGCACGGGACTCGCCGATACGGCGTTGGTCCTCGCGAGCGGGCATAAGTATAACCCGTCGTACTGCATTACGAAGACGAGCGTTGAGATGGTCAATGTCAAATATGCTGGTGCGCATCCGATTGTCCTTCCGTCCGCTGCATATTGGGCTAATCGCAATGCATCCTCAGTGAAATACAAGGACGAGGGCTTCACGTTCCTCACGATCTCGCCTGGCATGGTCAAGACCGACATGAACACGCCGCCGGGTTAGTGCTACAGTATCTCCCTCCAGCGGACTGTCATGATCTGACGCTGCTCGTGCCGCTGCAGAGAAGCCCGAGGAGCTCGCCAAACTCCAGGAGATGGTCGGACAGTTCATGAAGTTTGCGCCGCCGGACTGGAAGGGGCCCATCGAGCCGTCCGAGTCGGTCAGCAGCATGCTCGCTGTGCTCGAACGCAGCACGCCGGCGGACTCGGGCAAGTTCGTCAGCCACCACGGCGATCGCAACTGGCTGTAATTATAGAAATGTTGCTGCTTGTGCTCTTACAAGTTGAGCTTGCCGCTGAATTGAAAGCACTGAACTGCGGAAAGTCGGCTTGGAAGATGTTACATGACTCCCAGGAATTCTCAAGAGCCCTGAGAGAAGACTGATACAGAATCTAAATAATATTCCTTGGTCGATCATGAGCTTTCCATTGCTCAATAAGGCACACCAAAGGTGTTTTGCGTCCGGCGGCGGCGCCCGGGGCTGGGGCTGTGCGCGCCTCTTTTCTCTTCCCAAAACCATCATGCCTGCCATCGCTCTGCTCCCTGACGGCCTGCTCTGCGACATACTGTGTCTTGCCACTGCCTCTGGCATTGCCGATAAATTTGCCGTAGCGCAAGTGCCGCCGCGCTTCGCGCTCAACTACAGGACCCCCGAAGACCAGTTCAGAGGTGACATCTTTTGGAGGTCCGTTGCTTCCGGTTTATACGCCCGTCTATAGGCCCCGACGCGTATAAAAAACGGATGTCACCTCGGCCAGGACAAGTTTATACGCGCCTCGGCAATCTCCGAATATGACTGAATTGCTTCCTGCAGCCGTACAGTGGCTTTTTCTCTCGCTCCTGCCGTCAAATTGGGCCATAACAGGCCTGATAGTTATCCATGCATATGATGGACACAATGAGGGACATGCAAATCCGATGGGTCATTCAACAACCGCCGATGAACACTACAACCTTGAACCCCCTCCCGGGCACTGCACGTCCCTTAATAAGTATTACAGTATTTCGAGTATTTGGGCATCTAGTGCATGGAGACCTCTTCCTTTCCTTGAATGTGGAACTTACAAGGCTCGTATCTGGTTCTCGGCAAGTTCTTGGTCAAGGAGTACTATATCCGACCTGAGAACCAGGGTATTTTGATAGCTGGGACAGCGGTCCCACGGATATAAATGAAGCGATATGCCCGACACGTCCAGCTCGGCAATGGCTATCTTTCTCACGTCGCGCGGTGACATCGCTCCGCCGGATGCGCGTATACGCGGAGGGATGTCACCTTGCGGGCCGCCTCCCCGTATACGCGGGGGATGTCACCTCCAGGGTAGGCGCCGGCTGGTTTATACGCGCAGGATGTCACCTCGGCGAGTCAACTCAATTGATTTTATACGCGCCCGGGATGTCACCTCTAAACGGGTCTTCGGGGGTCCTTCAACTACCCGCTGCTCTGGACCTTCATTCGCTTGTCCACCCGCCAGGACTGCCATCATCTGAGATCCCTCTGGTTCGTCCGCGCTGCGGCCTCCCTGCTCTGCGCTATATATCGTGTATCAGGCTCTTTCCTCCGACCCTCTGAGGTTGCAGATCTGGAGACAGCAATGCACGTAATGGAGCCGCTCAACACCTTCGGGCCGACCGACGCGCTACTCATCGTCAATCTAGCCTTTCCCGTACCCCATACGCTGCGCGCGCGCGGAGAGAACTATTGACTGGCCCTTGACGTGCATATGCCTGAACGCTCCGGCTTTGCGCGTGCTCGACTTGGTCGGGTTCGCGGGTCTTCTGTCGCGGGATCTCGAGGAAGTTCGACCTGACTGTTCATGCCCTGGCGTCAAGCATGGCGATTTTTACGCGGTTCCCGCGCGTTGCGTGAACGTCTTGCACTCAACGCTGCACAGCGAGGAGACTTAAGTGCAACACAACGAGCTAGCAGCTCGCTGGCAAATTTCACCCCTGGTTCATCTCGACAACTTGGAGCTGTGTCTACCGTCAAAGTTCTGGACCACATTGTACACCCCGGCACCGTGCTGCTAGCGATTAAAGTTTCGTTCGCTTCTGACCATTCCACGTGATATAATTCCGGTTCTCGAGCCTCTTCTCCGCAGCATGGGCCCCATTACAGAGTTTGTAATGGACGCTCTCTCGATCATGCTCCGCGACGATGCAGAGCATCTGCGGATACTATTAAGAACAGTACGGACCGGCGTACTTTCCTTCGGCCTGCTCTGGCCAGTGGTTGCGGCTCGGCGAGATACACCGAGCGCACGAAACGATACGCGACGTGTGTTCCCTATGGCCCTCTGGAATGGGCTTGCAGATCAGTTTACCGCATACGGGTACCCGCCCGGGGCAGGCGTGGAAGTCGTCCCGGAGTACGTCCAGATGTTTGAGGATCACATTGCGAGCGGCAGGTTCCCCGCGGTGCGCAAGATTACATACATTACCCCGCGTGCGTCGCGTCGAGCTTGGGGTTGCCGCGGTGGGCGCCCATATCTCACGTGAGCCGGCGCAGGGAGACGCGTCATATGCAGTCGTGAGCGACAAGTGCAGAGCGAGATGCAGTCTGAGTCGGTAAACGAAAAGGCAGACTCGGATGCAGTCGACCGTCACAGTGGGAATACGGTAATTAGGGTGAGAGATTCGAGGCACTGGTTGTCTGGCGTCAATGTCAATGGGAAGCTGGGCCGATCAGCGCGGGAGTGGGCGGTGGCGGGCACAATCCGGGTAATGATGAGGAGCCATAACGGGCGCGAGGAGAACGGCGCGAAGGTGAGTTGCTGAGACACAGTACGAGGGTGGGTCGCTTGGCCGGAGAGAGCACAGTGCGCGAGTGGGTCGCTTGGCCGGAGAGAGCACAGTGCGCGAGTGGGTGGCCAGGAAGAGGACGGAGAGTGAGCGGCGCGTGAGGATGAGGAGCCCACTGGGACGAGCATCGCGGAGCGGAGTGAGCAGGGACGGGCATCGCGGAGCGGAGTGAGCAGGGATTCGGACGAGCATCGCGCAGCGGAGCGAGCAGGGACGAGTGGCACAGTGCAGGAGGGATTGACTCGGAGCTCTGAACTGAACTGAACAGCTCTGGAGTGAGTAACCAAGACGAGCACTGGCAGCGCGGGAGTCGGTGTCGGTATCCAGGCCGAGCATTGCAGCGTGGCAGGAAGAATGGAGCGGGAAGATGAGTACTGCGCGCGGGCGAACGGGCGAAGCAGCTGCACTGTGGCACGTCGGTAACTTAAACATGACGTGGAGCTCGACTCGGACGAGTGGTTCTATCTGTTCGGAGATGCTGTAAGAGTGTGTTCCCGGGCCCTGCGCAGCCTGATCAGGAGGGAATAATTCAAATCAAAGTGACGCGGACATCCGCTGGCAAGTGGCGAGTGGAATACGCTAAGTGACTCTCAGGACGTCCGCGCGCTAGTATATGTACATACTCTATACAGGGCCGGGAGCGCGGGAAAGGCGACATGGGACTCGGAGCGCGCTAGAATTCTTCGTAGACTTTACGTTCGAATCCGTTGGTGTCGATGGGAAGCAGCGACAGAGGGAATTGGGAAGAGGCGCGGGGGGATGTCGTCGCTCGGGACTCGGGACTCGGAGCGCGGGTGTACATCGGATTCGTAGGAACGCACGAGTGTCAAGCG
The DNA here is from genome assembly GCA_037042915.1 of Auricularia sp. M13. NCBI lineage: Eukaryota > Fungi > Basidiomycota > Agaricomycetes > Auriculariales > Auriculariaceae > Auricularia > Auricularia sp. M13. The sequence goes on along the minus strand of CM073197.1, from coordinate 131,055 downwards.
GCGGAGACCGTGGGTGCCAGCAGGCAGGCTAGGGGAAGATGCCGTAGTCGGCGCAAGCAGCGGTCCCGGTAGCACTTGTTAGTATGTCCAGAGTTCTAGAGACCGAAATCGGCATGAGGTCTGTCGGAGGATAGGAAAAGCGGTACCGTCCAGTGCGAGCCGTGTGACGCGGCTATAGCGCGACCGGGCAAGGCTGGTCGGCGAAGAGCAAGACGCATCCGCGCACCCCTGGAAAGACGAACACACGACGGGAACTGCGATGCTGCGCGCCGAATCGTAGCGGAGCACTGTCGCATAGGACTCAAAGTGCTGGACCGCACAAAGTCGAGATGTGGGGTACTTACTTAGAAGAGATGGAAATGAGCGACACGGTAGAGCGTAGACTGTCTGCTGTCTGGCGCATCTGTAAGACGTACATAGCGAGGCAAGGACGAGCTGTGAGAAGGGGCCAGGAAGGGCGGTCTGTATCAGTGTAAATGCATAGTTGAGTCTTGACGCGTGCAGCTGCTTGGTTCGCACGCGTGGTATCATGGAAGGATGGTTGAGAGCGGCTTTGAAGAGCCCATACCTGTCCGATGGCGGGCTAACAGGACGGCGGCGACGAAAGTGTCCGGCGCTCACGGGGCAGACGACAGAGTCTCGACGATGAGCCTTGTAATTCCACCGCATAGCGGCTAGTCTACGGCGGACGCGGTAGCGCAGGCTCGGTACAGCACAAGATTGTGAGCGAGCAGCGAGGCAGAGGCGGAAATGAAATTAAAAAGTAGAAAGGAAGAAAGAGGCGGGATGGCGAGCGTCCGCGGAGCCGGGGGTCGGGGCGGGATTGCCGCTGTCGCGGGGCGGCAAAAGCCTGACCGGTCCCGACACCTTGACTTGGGATCATCCACACACACTCCGCGCCCGCCACCGTCGCGCCGACATCCAGCGACAGCGCCGCGCTGCGTTCAAGTCAAAACACCAAGCAACCGAGCCCGCCACCAACAGGGCGCGCCATCCATTCCAAGAACACCCGGCTACACCACCCGGATATCGCGCACCCAGGTGCGCGCCCGCACACGCGCTGGCCGTGCGCCCGATGCTCAATGACACGCAGCGCGCTTTGTGACCACCCTGTTATTTGACTATTTTGCTTGACGCTGTACGCGATACACCGGTGCGCGTGGTGATACCGCCCACACCCCGCGCGCGTCCTGACCCGCGCCCAGAGTTCATAGCTTTCTTGCATACCACCACCCAACAAACGAACACCCAAACAAGAACGAACGACGAACGATGGAGTACCTCAGAATCGCGTACCCCGAGACGCCGACGCCGGACATGATCCTCACCCCGCCCGCGCCGCGCTCGCCCGCCCAGCCGCAAGCGTCGTCGTCGCGCCGGGTCCTCGACTGCGTCCTCCTGCCGCGCCTCCCGCAGGGATGGCTCGAAGAGCGGCCGACGAAGCGCGTGCGCAGCAGCCCGGTCGAGGTCGACAAGTGCTGCCACCAGTGCCGCAACTCCAAGAACATGCACCCGCGCTTCGTGTGCGGACGCAGGGACTGCGTACAGGCGTACTGCACGGCTTGCTTAAGTAAAAGGTGCGTGCTGGTTGCGTGTTGTTTCGTCTGGTTGCTCGGCGCCATCGGACTCGCCACTTGCTCCGTTTTCGTCCTGCCCCTAGCACTCCTGCATCCTCGTCGTCTCCATCTTGCCATGCGCAGCGCGCATCTGCTCACAGGCTGTACGCTGTCGTCTGCGCCACGCGGTTCGCGATGCTGGCCACAGGCTCCTCGCGCGCCATACACACCTCTATCGCGCCCTGCTGAGCCCACACTCCCGCTCTATCCTCACTCGCGCCTTGCCATGCCATCGCTGACGCGCCGTCCTTCCTACAGATACAAATGGACGCAAGACGACATCCACATAACCGGCTGCCCGCACTGCCGCGGCATCTGCTCGTGCTCGCTCTGCCTCGACCGCGTCGGGCTCGGCGCGCACAAGGCCTTCCTCACCTCCCTCGCTCGAAATAGCAGCGCGCGCAACTCGAAGAACCCCGCGGGGCTCTGTCCGAGAGAGTGGCTGGAGCAAGAGGGCCTGCTGGTCGAGGGCGCTGCGCATTTGATCGAGCGCAGGTCGTTGTATGCTGTTAAGCTGGCGAAGCGGGAGCGGGAGGTGGGCGGTGGGCGGAAGCAGGAGGATGAGATGGATGATGAGATGGATGCGAATGTGGAGAAGGGGAGCGGGAGTAGCAAGGGGCGGTGGACGATTGACGCCACGCCTGCAGCCAGGGAGGAGTTCGCGCGCGCGTGGGCGGGCGAGCGTGCGTCGCGCGCGGAGGATGTGCGGTGTGGACGGAGGAGGTGGTTCGTGGGCGCTGTGCCGCCGCCGATGCGGCGAGGTGCGTGCTTTGCATTTGCATTACATCGGCGCTGCGTTATCGGCTGACGCGTGCGCATTTTAGCAGAACGTACGCGCGCAGAACAGCCCCGAGGCGCGCACTCGAAACCGGAACGGCTGCTGCTACTTCAACAAGCAGAAACGATCGGTGCGTCCCTGCACCCACCTCTACCTATTCGGCCGTTCTGACGCCTCGCCTGGGCTGTAGACCTAACCATCGACGACGAAGACGACAAAGAGGACGACGCCCCGGACTCGCTGTTCGACGCCGACTCGCTGTTCGACGGCGACTCGGGCCTGCTCACGCCCGCACCCGCGCCCCCTCTCGTCGAGTCGCCGCTGTCGTTCCCGGCGACTGCGAAGTCCTCGCCGTCTCCAACGCCCCAGTCGAAGACGCCGCGCGCCGCACCAGCATCCACGACGCCGCGTGCGGCTCCGCGTGCTGAGATGCCGCACCCCGCAACGATGGCGAGGGGCCCGCTCGCGCCCGCGCCGCCGCGCCGCTCAGAGTCCTCGTCGTTCCCCGAATCCGGCTCGTCATTCTCGGACGCGCTGCGCGTCGAGACTGATCTTGGGCTCGTCGACGAGGATGCGCATGCGGAGGGGAGCGCCGACCCGGCGTACCCGTCGCCCATTGTCGCGGCGGACCCGTCGCCCATTGTCGCGGTGCAGCCGTCTGGCTTAACGTCTGCGCCATCTTCGGCTCAGTCCGCGAACTCTTCCGACGCCCGCCGTCCATCTACAGTCGACGCACACCGCCCTCCCGCAGTGGCCCCGCCGCCCGCAGGCGCCAAGGCCGCGCTGGCGATGTTCATACCCAAGCTGAAGACCCTCACGACGACGAAGCGTAAACGCGATGAGCTCGCTGAAGACAGCGCTGCCGGGGAGGTGGGCGATGGGCGGCGGCTGGAGGACGTGCGGCGCAGCGTGCAGGCGCAGGAGCTCGTGCCGCTTGGGCGCAAGCGTGCGCGCGTGGAGGAGGCGGTCGTGGATGACGATGCGGCGCGGTCGAAGATCACCGCGCGCAAGGAGCCCGGCGTCGAGTCGCAGACGCAGGACACGCCGCGGTCGCGGTCCAAGATCACCGCGCGCACGGACTCAGCTGCGCCCAATGTCGTGCAGGGCCTGCCGACGCCGCGGCCTACCCTCGACAGACGGACGCAGCAGGACACGGCTGCCTCGTCATCCTCGTCCCGCGCAACTGAGGCGGTTGCGTCGACGTCGGCGGCGGGCGCGCTGGCGGAGGCTATGCGCGCTGCGTACGGCAGTGGCGCTGCTTCGTCATCCCGGCCCTCTGGTTCTGGCGCGTCCCAGCCATCGCGCGGTGCTACGTCTGTGCCCTCGTCGGGCGCAAGTGCGCTTGCGGACGCTATGCGCGCTGCGTACGGCGGCGGCGCGTCGTCTACCCCTGGCCGCTCGTCGGATGCCTCTGCCGCTGCGCGCCCTTCTACCTCGTCCTCCACGCGTCCCGCGGCTACCTCCTCCTCTACACGTTCTTCGTCCACCCGCACCGCCGCCGTCGACCAGCCGACCACCGCAGCAGGCGCACTCGCCGCGGCCTTCGCGTCCGCCTATGCGTCCCGGCAGCCGACGGACTACTTGGACGTGGATTTCGACATTACGCGCGCGTCGACGCTGTCGTCGTCGTCGTCGTCGTCGCGCGAGCCGTCGCCGGTGTCGAAGCGCATTGGGTCGTCGTCGGTGCGGGCGCTCAAGGATGATGGGCCGCCGTCGGCGCGGGCGCATGGTCAACATGGTGTCTCGCCGACGCGCGCAGCAAAACGCCATGGCTCGCCGCCGCAAGGGCAGAAGCCCAGCGGTTCTTCGCAGCCAAAGCACGTTGTCCCATCGCCGACGCGGTCGACGAAGTGCGATGTTCCGTCGCTGGTGCCTCCTTCGAAGCGCCATGGTCCATCGCCAACGCGGGTTCTCCAGGCCAAGTCGCAGACGCCCAGCAAGACGCTCAAGGACGAGTTAGCGGCGTTCCTGGGCGCGCAAGGTGATGATGAGGATGATAAGGTGCGTCCTTTGCTTCCTTTTCCTGCCCGTTGTTTTCTTCTACTGACGCCCTGCTGCGCCGCAGACCGACGAGCCTACTCCAGCACTCACGCACACGCACACGTCGGAGGGCTCCTCGACCACGGCGCCCGTCTCGCCCGTCGTGCAGCGCTACCCCGACTCCGATTTCGACGCGAGCTCCTTCGTGCGCAAGCCGTTCGTGCCGTGCAACCCGCGCCGCTTCGTCGGCATCCCGCTCGTCTTCGTGCCCGCGCCTGCCCCTCCCCCTCCTCCCTCTGCACCAAAGAAGCGCGCGCGAGCAAAGCCCGACTACCTCGCCCTGGCCGGTGCAGATCTCGAGGACGACACCGACGCAGACGACTTTGGGCTCGCGCGCCGGCTCAAAAAGGCGCGGATGTACGGCACGCCGGCCGCGGCGCCGGGCACGGTCGTCGTGCTCGACGACTCGGACGACTCGGACTTCACGCCGCGCCAGCCCGTCGCGAACGCCAAGACGCCCAAGATGGGCCCGCCGCGCGGTGTTGGGCCTGGTCTGGGCAAGGGCAAAGGCAAAGGCAAAGGCAAGGGCAAAGGCAAGGGGAACGGCAAGGGGAAGAACAGCAGGAAGCTCGCGCTGTCGTCGTACGGCGTCGCGTATGCGTACTCGCCGCCGCCGCCCGAGGAGGAGCTCGAGCCGGTGTTCGTGCCCGAGCCGGTGTTCGTGCCGGACGACGATACCGCGCCGGAGGCGGGCGCGGAGGTCTGGCTCGGCGTGCAGGGCGAGATGACGCCGCCCGCGGACGCCGCGCTGCTGTTTGGCCAGCCTGATGTCTTCGCGCGCGCCGTCGCGGATATTTGGGCGCTGCAGGAGGCGACGTAGCTTTCTGCTGCGTGCTGCCTGCCGCTGCTACTGCGATATGATGCCGCGCGGCTGGTGGGACTGTCTGAAGCTGTCGATCTTCTTGGATGTGCGTACTTGCTAACGTACTTGTACAGAACATAGGGTAGTCGATGTCATGTTGCTACAGCGCTTTGTATATCCTGTATTATTATTGAGTCCTCGTCTCTGTGTCGCGCTGTCTTGCCGTTTTGGAATGAATGGAAATCGATTGAGGTGTGATTGTTTGGAGTTTGGCGCATGTGCTAAGTACAGTATCGTGTGGCGTTGTGCTTGCGGTCATGTTCTGGGTGTCTGCAGCTGATTCTGCGCGCCTACCGGCTGTTATCAAAGTTCCCGTCTTCAATGTTCCTTCTCGGCGCCCTCTTGCCCGCTTGACTGTCAGAGCCAGTGCTCATGCAACGCCACCTCACGTTGCGAAGCTGCTGTCTGAGTCCGCCTAGAACTGCTGGCTTCTTCGGCCATCGGCGCCGCTGATTCTGTTCTCCTACGTGTACGCGTTCTCGGTTCCCCTTCCAGCGCTATCTGGCCACCGAGCATTCTATACTGGCAGCTGCGCATGGAATGGTGGCCTGCACTCGTCGACTGCTGCATTCTCTGGCTGCTACTTTTCGCGCACTGCTTTTTCAGATTGAGCTTGGGCGACCTTTTCTCGCTCTTCATTTCCAGCCGTGATTATTTGCGCTGCCTTCCCTGACAACTCTGCACCTCGCACTGACTCTTCCAACGACGCCATCTAGTACTGCTTTTCATGTTCCGGTAACTTCAGCTCGCACTTCATTTTCCCGTGACCATCAAGATGATAAGGCCGCCCAAGCCATCCTCAAACTCGTCGCCGCGTTCTTTCGCGCATTATTGGACTACTGGTCGACGTCGTGCAGAGCTCTGGCGGGGAGCTTTTACCTTGGTCTATATGCGTTCACTTTTGCGTTTGCGATGTCACTAGTGCGGACCTCCCGACTAGAAGAAGTAATCAAATCCAGAGTCAGGCTGATACTTGCCACCTCCTGCTTCCTTCTCTCTCAATAAGCTCCCGCACCTCCTCCACGTCCATAACCTTTGGTTCTATCTGCACATGGACTGTCTGCCCCTCTACGTTGACAATAGCGTGTAGGAGCTGGACGGCCGCGGCGACCAATGCCGGGAGCCGCACGTCGTCGAGGGCCACATTCGCGTCCCCGAGCGGCTCACCCCCGTAGGTAACCATAGCTGCAAGTACCACGCGGGATAGCAAGGGAAACGGAACAATGTGGAGCGCAGGGGGCGCGATGATAGGAAGAGGAAGAGCGCTACGGCGCGAAGTCCGACGAGATCAAAAGGGAATTGTCAACCAGCTTTGCAACCTTCTCACAACGACAAATGTAAGTTTTTTGAATGAAGCTCAACGTCAACGGGAGCAGAACGGTGTCAGAGATGATGGTTTTAGGAAGTGAAGAGCGGTGCGCAGCGCCTCAGCGCCGTCTGCCGCCGGATACAAAGCACTTTGGTGCGCTCATCAAGCTCTACCTACCTACCTATCGAAAGCTCATGATCGATCCAAGGGCTATTCGAAGGTTAAATTTGGCGTCAATACTTTCTCAAAGCGAAAGCGACTTCCTGGTCCGGCTACATCTTCCAACTTGAAGCTAGGCAACACAGTTCAGAAGCTTCGATTTAGAGGCAAGTTCAAGTAAGAGTACATAGTTACAGCCAGTTGCGATCGCCGTGATGGCTGACGAACTTGCCCGACTCCGCCGGCGTGCTGCCTTCGAGCACGGCGAGCATGCTGCTGACCGACTCGGACGGCTCGATCGGCCCCTTCCAATCCGGCGGCGCAAACTTCATGAACTGTCCGACCATCTCGTGCAGTTTGGCGAGCTCCTCGGGCTTCTCTGTACCAGCATGAACAGCGTCAGATCATGTCAGTCCGCTGCAGGAAGGTAGGACTGACCCGGCGGCTTGTTCATGTCGGTCTTGACCATGCCGGGAGAGATCGTGAGGAACGTGAAGCCCTCGTCCTTGTACTTGACTATATGACGATTAGCTCATTCTACAGCGATGTAGGCTACATGTCTCGGATGCTCACCGGCATACTTGACGTTGACCATCTCAACGCTCGTCTTGGTGATACAGTACGACGGGTTATACTTATGCCCGCTCGCGAGGACCAGCGCCGTGTCGGCGAGGCCCGTGCTGAGAGTGAGCACCTGCTTGAGCGTGCCCTTGCGGAGGAGCGGGAGGAAGGCGTTCGTCGGCAGGATGGTTCCGAGCACGTTCGTGTCGAACACCTTGCGGAAGTCCTGGATCAGGTCCTCCGGCGTAGGGCTGCGCAGCGTGTATGTAAGATGCAGGAATCCCACAGACTGAACGGTACGTACTACTCGTCGATGGCGTACCACACGAAGTCGCCCAAGATAGCGCCGTTGTTGATCAGCACGTCGAGCGAGCCGCCAGTCACCTTGGCCACAGCGTCGGCTGCAGCCTATGGGCGAGACAAGTCAGCGACCTCCGAGTCGCCGTTTGTGTATCATGCGACTGCTCGCCTTCAGAGAAGTAGGATCCACGATGTCTGCCTTCAAGATGTGGACGTTGGACTTGCTCGCAAGGGCCTGCAGACCGGGCGCTGCATCGGGGTTACGCGCGAGCGCAAAGACAGTGTTATCGGCTTTGTTCGAGAGCTGCACGACAAATTCAAGCTGCAACAGTTAAAGGGGTGTCAATCGGCGTTGTGTTGAAAGCTGAGGACTGGATGAGACGAACTCCGATGCCGCGAGAAGCGCCAGCGACGACGTAGGAAGGCATTGCGATGTGGAGATTGTGGAAAGACGATGTCAATGAGGATTCCAGCCTGCAACGCGCGCTTTTAAGGCGAAGCTTCTGTAGACGGTGAGAATTTGCTGACTGATCAGTTTCTTGGCTGCTGACAAAGTGAGCACTTACCAAGGCAGACTTGAAGTGCCTGAGCATACGAAACTGAACTCGTCCAGAGGCATAAAATTACACCTTGACTCGTCGATCACTGATGCCAGATAAACGATTGATGACTGAAAACGCCACTGTGAATGGATCGACAGATCGACCGGAGGTTGGCGGATGCTGCATAAGCGCGAGCAGGCGCAAGTGGTCGCACACAGTGTAGGGAGGTGCAGCGGCGCGAAGCATGAAATTCAAGTAGGCAGTGTCGCGGATGTTGACGGACGTTTCTCGGGACACGGCTCTCATATACCACACACGGCCGCACGATGCCTCGGGATCCGCGATCGAGATGGGCAATGCACTTGTCGCTCCTACCACGCTGTGGTCGCCAATGAGTCGGATGCCCGAGGTCGCGAGCATAGGTCATATAGGAACCACCGCTGCACGACGATGAGCGAGGGGGACGCGAGAGCCAGGAGGGAAGAGGGATATGCGGGTGTGCCAGACGCACGCCGTCGACGATTTGAAAGGGACGTGTAGACAGCACAATTGGAAGAGGCGCGGGCGGGCTGCGGGGTGTGGCGTACAGACAATAAACGCGCTTTGGCGCGAAGGCCATTAGAGATCTAGAGTCCCAGCGGTCGACCGTTGAACGTTGGACAACCGCTGCTGTAAGGACTGGTCGACCTCGTTAGCCGAAGCCGCGCCTAGGAGCACCTCGGGCTGTCATGCAGCCGCGGTCCTTCCTGGAAACGACGAGGACGGAGAACCCGGAACTTGCCGTTCTCTTGTCTCCTTTGTCGTCATCAAGGCCAACCCGATCAGTCATATCGAATACCCGATTAGCTGTGGTTGACTGCAGGTGAGTCTGCGCTATTTCTCGAGTCAGCTAGCGAAAACTTTTCTCAACACAGCTCGATCGCAGGTGCACCTTGTAAGTTTCCAAGGAGCTCCTCGAGCTCGCCTTGGCTCGTCTGAGTGCGAAGGCGTGCCTCTCGTATTTCTGAGGTGCACCTCGTGGGAGCTCCTCGCAAGGCCCTCTAGGTGCGCCTAAAGGTTCTCTGGACTGCTCCCAGGCCGTCTTCTTACCCCCGGTTTTCCTCGGTCAACAGCCAGCGTGGAGAGCACCAAGCAGGTTCCGACGTCGGCCAGCACCAGCGCCATCCACAGGTTAGTCACCTGCTGCACTCGCCCTGCTTCGCTCGCGATGTGCACATCTAACTCGTGCGCAGTGACGCTCCACCTCCCGCAATGGACACCTCTGAAGCGGATGGCGATCTTCGCGCTGTCTACGCCAAGAACCTCGTTGCGTACAAGCAGCGCCTCGAACAGAACGTTGGCCAGTCGTACAACAGCGGCAGTGACAGCGGCGAAAGCAGCGACAGCGGACTCGTCTCCGATGACGACTTTCCGAACTACATGTGGTCTATGCAAGACTACATGGAGTTCGTTCTGGTCCAGCGCGACTGCGCTGCCAACCGCAAGCGCCAAGGTCTGTCCCCTGCGGAGTGTCACCGCGGGGCCCGTGCGAGAAGTGCAAGCTCCAATATGGGTCGTACGTGCCGACGCTCTACTGGCACCTTCTGGGTGATAACGCCGTCCAGGCGCACCTGCGCGAGTACATGCGCATCCGCGAGGAACTTGCACCCTGGCAGTCGACGCGCCCCGCCAACTTAGCGCCGCCCTCGCTCGTTTTCGGTCAGATCTACCCGGCCATCAGTCCTCCTGCCGCCGTCGTCGCTGCGAACGACGGAGGCAACGTCTCGATGAAGATCTCCAGCCTCGCCAGTCCCACCACCGCCGCCGCCATCGCTACGGGCGACGGAGGTAACATCTCGCAGGAGCGCTCCGCCACCGTCAGCCCTGCTGCCCCCACTGCCACCACTGTTGTAGCTACCAACGACGGCAGTAGCGTCTCGCAGGATGTGCCAGCTGCCCAGCTCGCGCCCGCGCAACTCCCGCCTAGGTCTGGGCCGCTCTTTGACTTTCCGATGGCCGGGCTTCCGTATCGCAGCAGGGCGGAAATTATTGCCGCCTTTCTCCACATGTTGAACGGCCCCCCTCGTCCCAGCGCACGCATGGACGCGTTCAACACTACGCGTCGTGCCGGAGTGCAAGACGACGGCGACGACGCAGGCGACGACGACATTGGACGAGGCGACAAGCACACTCACACCGTCCCAACCCCTGCTCTCACTTCATAGGCCTGTTATCTGGATGGGAGCCTCGAAGTTGCACCTAATTGGTGTGCAACTCCCATCGCTCAGCTATCAGGGCGTTGGAAAGCCTGCAGGACCGTGAGGGTGCGACAGCAATAGCAATCCACGCTGATTGGCACTTACCAGCAATGCGGCGCGCAGTTCTACGATCTCGCGTTCCTTCTCTCCAGCTGCGTGTTCTGCGGCCTTCCGCCTCGATTCTTCTACTTGACGTGCAGCCTCGGAGGCGGCCAGATTGGCCTCCGCCGCCGCTAGCTTAACTTGCGCGGTCTGTGCACGACATCAACAAATGCACGGGCTCTCAACGTCTAGAGGACATACCACATTATTCTGCATCACTTCGCTCCTGGCTCGGACCTCCGCGTGTGCCTGCGTGATCATGCTTTCGGCGGTGCGGGACACGGCAGTGACTGCGTCCGGATTGTTGCGCCAGAGCTCGAGATCGAGCCTGATCTGCTCGAGGGCCTTTGTGTACTCCGCCGAATTGAGCTTGCCGCGGTCGTACAGGGAGAGGCACAGATCATGCAGCCCCGTGTCCAGCTTCTGGTCCACATTGTGCAGGAGACGCGCGGTCTCGGGGTCGACGAGCTGGCGGCGCGTGCGTAGGAACCACGGCGTGATTTCGATCTTCGCGGTGCCGGCCCGATCGAATTCGCTCGCCTTCTCCCAGCGGGCATCCGCGCCGAGGCGGCGGCGGATCATGACGAAGAGCGCACAGGCGTACCAGATGCACATATGTGTCATCGTGCTGTACTGCCGCGCGAAGAGACCGAGACTGTCGGCGAGCACGACGACGTCGAGAATGCAGAGCGCGCCGGGCCGGATGTCTTTGAGGGATTGGACGAGGACGTAGTTGTTGGGCGCTCTGCCGAGGATGTTGCCGTCCTTCTTCTTGCGGCTCAGCACATCCGAAATCTTGGCCGAGTCGAGCCGCTCGCCGTCGACGAAGCTTGCGAGGATCTGGTCCACTGAGCCCAATGTCGAAGAATCCATGAGGTGCCATTCGTCAATTCGGAACCGCTCGAAGCGCATGTAACGCTCGTCCGTGTTGCCGTCGGCCGTCAAGGCATACTTGACCACGATGATTTCGTGCGCGTCTGAATGATAATGGTAAACGGCAGTGACGTTGCAGCCAACGAGGTTCTCATAGTAAGGTGTCGAACTGAGCACATTGTTGCCGGTCAGCATGTTGGCCAGGACGGGCACGGGCTCCGAGTACGTGGCTGTGCGGATAACGGGGAAGACTTCGCGCGTAGTGACGAGCATGGTATGCGCCATGAGCGGGTCGAACGTCAGATCTGGGTCTGGACGCGAGGAAAGCAGGTCGAGGGCCAGCAGACACCTTAAGAACATCCTGCAAAGTAGCGGTCAGACGGGCGAGCCGGCATTCTCCGGTGCCTCACCTTTAACGCGCGACGGCCGCCTGGCACAAGGTCCCGAAGGGGACTGACTCTGAAAAGAAGGCGTAGTGAATTTCCAATAATACATTCGGATAATCGTATTTCCTGGAATTCCTGCGCGAGCTCGTCCCAGATTGCAAGAGGATTCAGGAAGGTCTCGTACACGCAGTGCGGCGATGCCAGACACGCTCCCGCAACTGCCCGTCGCGATTGTCATGGATTTCGTCGTCGCGGACAAGCCTAACGGACTTGACGTCCTCCACCGCGGAGAAGCGTCGCAATATCGTGCGCGGAGCGGTCGACCGTCGCGTGGCACCTGCAGAGCCGCCGTCGATAATACTGCGTCCCCGGGCACGGCACTTTGAATACCCTAGGGACGGGCAAGTGATGTAGAGGTCCGGTGTGAGTGAGAGGCGTAGACTCGGAGGAGGGATCTCCCAATTCCTCTCCGCCGACGCGCTACGGAAGCTCAAGAGCGCCAGGCGAACGCAAGGCGCGAGAATCATTATCACTCGGGCGTGAGGCACGAACAAACAACTTCATCGCTCGAGGTGCGGTGGAGGTGCGTCGGAAAGACATCGGCCTGGGTCAACTGGTGCAAGTAGATTCAGTGACTTCAGCTGGGTCCGTCCTTCGTGTTGTATCGGGACGGGCGACTCAGGGAAGAAACCATCGGAGACAAGCAGCGCGACAAGTAATCGAGCCTCGGAGTCAAGACCCTCAACGCGATAAGTCGTCTGCGCAATATTAAGCCGTCGGGAAAAGCAGCACAAGATTTGGTTACCTGTTTGCGAAAAAAGAGCATTGCGATTGAGTGATCGGCATTCACAATGTGGCATGCGGTCCTCAGGGAATCAGTGCGACGAAGAGTCAATTCAAAAGCTGCCACCTGCCGCCACCTTCCCGCTCAAACAGATCTCGTGTCTCCTGAACTTCTGCAACCTGCGCATCTATCTCCACCTCTAGCAGTTGGTCCGCGTTGCAGGTGATGGCCTCCAGAATGCGGACGGCGAGGAGCGCCGGGAGCCGTGTGATACGGGTACCCAACCTGACGACACCAAGCTCTACGCGACGCAACCGGGGGAGAGGAATACCGCGCAGCGGGAGACGCCATTCGCCGGTAGATTCAATGTCTAAAAACTGGATGTACTCCAGGTCGACTTCCACGCGTAGCCGGGTGACTGCCTCCGGCCGGTACCCGTACGCGGCAATATCGTCCGCGAGCGGACTCCAGAGGGCTAGAGGGATTGTCATGTCGCGTATCGTTTCGTGCGTACGGTGTAGGGGCCAGAGTGGGCCGAAGGCAAATACGCCGTCGCGTAGTGCTATCACGCGCAGATGCCCCGCATCGTCGCTGAGCCTGACGGAGTAGGCGTCCAGTACGAATTCTGTAATTGGGCCCACGCGTCGGAGAAGGACGTCCATTAGCAGCATCGTATCATGTGGGTATTGGGCGAAAGGGAACGAAACTGTAACCGCAGGCAGAACTGTGTCGGGGAGTACTACATGGTCCAGGACAGTGATAATAAGCGGACAGGGGAGGGACAGCTCCAGTGTGTCGAGGTGGACAAGCGGTGAAGTTTCCCAGCGGGTTCCTACCTCGGTGTGCTGCACTTCAGACTCCTCGCAGCGCAGAGTCAAGTGCGAGACATTGACGCAACGCGCGAGAACCGCAACAAAATCGGCCTGCTGGACTCCCGGGCAACAGTCGAGACGAACTTCTTCGAGTTCTTGCGAGAGCAGATCTTCGAGTCCGACTGGCGAGCACCGAGTCAAGTCGAGCACACGCAGAGCCGGCGCCTTCAGGCAGATGCGCGTCAAGGGCCTATCGTTTGTGACAGCCGCGCGCGCCCGCAGAGTATGAAGCACGGGAAAGTCCAGATTGACGTTTAGCAGCGCGTCGGTCGGCGCGGACGTGTTGAGCGAGCGAATGCGCGCGGCATATGGCTCCAGTGCGTGCATTGCTGCCTCCAGATCCGCAGCGGCATCACGGCGGAGGAAAGAGCCAGATACTACGATATAAAGCAGAGCTGAGGGGCCGCAGCGCGGAAGAGCAAGAGGGACATGATGGCAGTCCTGGCGGGTGGACAAGTGAATGTAGGTCCAGAGCAACGGCGAGCTGAGCGCGACGCGCCGCCAGTGCGGTGACACTTGCGCTACGGCAATTTTAGTGGAAATGTCAGCAGAGGCAGCGGCTAGACACAGTATGTCGCTGAGCAGGCAGTCGGGGAGCAGAGCCATGGCAGACATGGTGTTGGGAAAGGAAAGAGGCGCGCACAGCCTCATCAGCGCCGGAGCGCCGGCTGCCGACGGATGCAAAGTAACGACGATCAATCGACGAATATTGTATCAGTCCTGTCTCATAAAAAAAAATTGGGACTTCCTTGTGTTGTTGAAGGATTTTTGGGAAATGGTAGGCCGACTCTAATAGCTTAAAGTCGAAGATCAACACGTAACGAAGATTTGAAAGTATTGAGAGTGCGAGAGACGACAGATGAATCTGAATTTACGCGAGCAACTTCCATTGACCACCGCCTTCACTATCAAGGAGGCTGAGCTCCCGCATGCCCTCAACGTCCGCAATCATCGACGCATCGACGGAAACCTCGACTGTGCGACCGACATCGCACGAAATATGCTGCAGGATGTACACAACAGCGGCAACAGGGAGAGAGTCGTCGTCCCATTTGCAGCCTCCAATCTCGAGGCGAGTGAGCCGAGGCAATGCGAGCACGCCGAGCGCGCCTGGGTCGTTATCCACAGCCCAGTCAACGAGTAAATCCGCGTCGTCAGGATCTATTAACGCGCGCAAGGTCAGAGGCGCAGCGCTACCCGAGGGAGGAAATACGGCAAATTCCTCGACGAGCTTGTTCCAGCAGCCGTCAAGGAGGATGGTGACCTTGCGCACGGTGACTTGTACCCTATACGTCTCTGCGAGGTCCGCCCAGTACTCTCGCCAGGCGCCCGATTCATACCGCCCGTCTACGGCCATCCTGCGCACATGGCCTTCGTTGTTGCGGAGCTCGACCGTGACGTTGTAGTAATCCGTGATCTCAAGCTCGACGATTGGTCCAAACCCACGAGGCAGCGCCGCACGCATGTCCGGCATGAAGGGCGAACGACCGGATATAGTCACAGAGGGCAGCACGGTGTGGTCTTCGACGATGTTGTCAAGGACGTCCTGGAGCTCGGCGTGGGGGATCAGCAGATCCAGCGACTTCAGGCAGCGCAGGGGTTCAATGTCCCAGTCCAAGTCCAATTCGTCGTAAGAGATCCGTGACGCGACGTGGAACGTCAAGTGCACGAGATTGGGACAGCTTTTAAGAATCGTAAGAAGCTCTCCGCCCCCTATGTTCTCACAGCGCTTGACGCGAACGTCCGTCAATCGGTCGGCTATCATCTCGTCGAAGTCTCGAATGAATACGTCGGCCAGCGCGAGCACGCGCAAGGTGGGAGCAGACAGTGCGATGTTCCCGACGTCGGCGCTTCGTCGGCACCGCACGCGCAGCGTTTCGAGCACGGGAAACGCGAACCCGCAATTCAGGATAGCGTCAATAGGCTCGGAAGTCTCCAGAGTGCGAATGCGCGCGGCGTAGAGCACCAGCGCACGCATCGCCGCCCGCAGCTGCGGGATATCCGACTCAGCGAATTTGCCACGCACGTCGATGTCCAGCGGCGCAGACGGTCCGCTCCGCGCCAGCGCGAGCGCAAGCCGCCTGCAGTCGAATTGACACGATATTTGAATACGAGTCCACAAGAGCGGCGTGTGGAGCGCGATGCGCCGCCAGTGCGTCGAAACCTGCGCAACGGCGAACTTGCGGTCGAGTAAAGCGCCGCTCGCTAGCGTCATAATGTCTGAGAGTATATCCTTGGTGAGCAGCGCCATAGGAGAAAGAAGGTCGCTCCGAATGGGAGGAGGAAGAGCACGGAAGTTAGCGTCGGGTAAAACCGCTCCAGCTGCCCCTGTGTCTGCGGAGTTGACCAGCAACTTTGACTGGAGACAGCGCCAGAGTCCGTGACGCCCTGCTTAGAGCACTCGCGGCGATATTCTACGGGCGACCTGGAACTTATTTTGCCTGACGCTCGTCAAGATATAGATCCAGAGGTTCGTTTTTTCATGACCTAGCGCGATGGTGGCAAGTCGGGTCGAGAGGGCGTCAGCAAGCCCGAAACGGCGAGAGAGCGCCCAGAAGAACGGATGACGCGCGCCAGCGTCGGAGGGTCCGCTCAAGTGGGATTTGGCGTGCAAGGACCATAGGAGATGTGACTGAAACAGGAAATTTTTCGATATTCTAGCATATACTGTAGTCCAAGCACCAGAGTACTGTAAGGCGTGCGCAGTAATAGCGAGTCGACAAATACCAGACAGTTTAAGCATCAGCGGAAGACGCTTGCAGTCCGAGCGCGTCGACTAGCAGAGGAGCGGACGCCATGGCCAGCTTGCAGCGCGCCAGACAGAGTACGTCGTCGGGCAGCTGCGCAATCCCAGACGTAGACATATCCATGGTGATGGTCGGAGCTCAAGGTCAGAACGGCGCGGTCGGGTCTCCGCTGCTTGACTTCTGACCAATTCCAGCGACTGAATAGAATCCTTTGAAGACGCCATGAACAGGTCAGTTCATTCACTCACTATGCGGATAGATGAACTTATACTCATTTCTCGTGCAGAGGGCCGATCATCCTGGTGTGTTGCGCCTATGCCGTTGAGTCTGAAACAGGCTTATAGCTGGCATTCTAGACTATAGACGAGGCCGAGGTCAGTGCAGCAGCATGGTATAATGGGTGCGGGAAGGAAGCTGACGGGGAGCTGTATCACTATCAAGTACTTGCTCGACCAACTGGTACGCATGGAACTCAAGCACCGGCACTCTAATGAGGCTCCTTCTACTTTCTTCTTAGCCGCCGCCGCAGAAGGACGAAGATCCCATGGCGAGCCGTATGCGCGAGCGACTCAGCGCGCTCGTCACGGAGCTGCGTAAAGGCGCTGAGGGGACTGGGAAGTCGCAAGGCTGACAAGACGCGACTGTTGCACATATCACGAATGACAACCGACGCGTGGTTGTGCTCTGACCCGGCGTCTGTTTGCTCTTAAGCCCCTATTGACCCCTATTTAGTCGATGAGAGCATTATCATAATATGATAGGTAAAATGGGGCCATCGACATAATCCCCATTGGCTCAGTTGGTTAGAGCGTCCGACTGTTATCTTCGTGGAACATCGGGAGGTCCTTAGTTCGAAACTAAGATGGGGAGATCTTTTGATTTTGAGGATGACAGGCCTTGTAGCGCTCTGTGTCGACGGCAGCTCCGAAATGGATGTATAACTGATCATGCATGATGGCTTGGTGTACGCTCCCTCGCGAAATATACCTGTCTCTGCTCACACGTTCATTTATTGTTGAACTGGGGTCCCAGTTATCCCTTTTACCGGGTTGCGAGCTGCTTGAGTGGTTGATTTCCGATGGGTGACTTGTGTGTGCCGGTATCAGCCGCTTTGCCTCTTGAACCCGAACGGCCATGTTGCGCGAGACTGACCGGGACCGCCTGCGCGAGCTGATACGGGAGATTATGGAGACATCGCTGCCCGTTATGTGCCACGAGTGAGCCCGCCGCCGCGCGCCCACCGTTCTCTGACGCGGCGCCGAACCCAAGTGCTCTCGGGATCCCGAGCATCAGCGCGATCGACGAGCTGCGCGGCGAGCTGCACGACGCGCTCGAGACCGAGATGGCCCTCTGCGCCCAGCGGCGCAACGCCCGGCTGCCGGTGCACGCGCTGCCGGCGGACGTCCTGCGCTGCGTCGCGGCCCACAGCGCGTTCAACACGCGCGCCGACGCCGCGCTCGTCTGCGCGCACTGGCGCACGGCGCTCGTCGGCGACCGGCGGCTCTGGCGCGACGCCGTCTTCTTCTGGAACGGCTACGGCGCGGTGGACGCGACGTCCGCCGCCGCCGTCGTCCACCGCGCGGGCGGCGCGCTCGAGACGCTCGCCGTGCAGAGCCCGCACGAGCTGCTCGGCGACCCGCTCGTCGTGCCGCTCGTAACGTCCGTCCTCGGCGCGCTGCGCAGCCTCACCGTCGACCTCGTCCCCGCCGACGAGGGCGCGTGGGCGCAGATCTTCGCGCACCCCGCGCCGGCGCTGCAGACGCTGCGCGTCATCCGCTACGCGCTCGCGTCGGTGTATGTGCTTCCACAGACACTGTTTGCGGGTGTGGCGCCGGCGCTGCGCACGGTGCTGCTGCACTGCTGCGTGACGCCCGCGGCGCCGTGCGCGGCGTTCGCGGGCGTCACGACGCTCGGCTACTTCCGCTTCGCGAAGCTGACGGGCGGCGAGGTGGCGAACGCGCTGGCGCTCGCGCCGCGGCTCGCGCGGCTCGTAGCGGGCAGCTGGGGCTACGAGACCGCCGCGGACGTCGGCGGGTGGGCGCTCGGCGCGGCCTTCCGCGAGCTGTGCGTGCAGAAGGTCGTCAGCGACGGCGTGTTCGACGCGCTCGCAAGACGGGCACGGCGCGTGGTCGTGCACGAGCCGCTGCCGCTGTACGCCGACGCGCTCGTGCTGCGCGCGCACCCGCTCGCGCGCGTCGCCGTGTACTGGCTCGGCGCGGGCGACCGGCTGAGCGTTGCGATCGCCTCTGACTCGGAGGCGGGCGCGGAGTATGTCGTGGCGCGCGTCGCGGAGGGGTTTGTTTTGGCGTTCGTGAGACGGCATTTGGACGATATGCGCGCGGTGACGCGGGTCGTGTTCCCCGATTCGGTCTGGCTGGAACTGTGTGCGCTGCCCGCGCCGGCTGTGTGGCCCGCCGTCGTGAGCCTGACGCTGTACCTCGCGCTCTCGGGCCCGCTCGGCGCGCAGTACACCCACGCGTTCGTGCTGCAGGACGCGCCGCTCGCCCAAGTGTGTCCGAAGCTCGAGAGCGTGCACCTCGTGCACGCCGGCTGCCGGGGCAACGCCGCGGGCGAGTTCCTGCGCGTGTCCGCTGAGCATGTTGCACGATGGTTGCCGGCGGGTGTGCGTTGTTTGCGCATTTCTGGTATCGTGTTGTGTGAGCCTGGCTTGGGGGTGTTGCGTGCGAAGGTGGGCGCGTGGGCGGTCGTGGATGAGCGGCCGGAGGAGCCGTACTCGGTTGAGGACGAGGAGGAGTGGGAGTGGACGTTTCCGTTTGATGATGCGCTCCAGGTCTGACCTGTCTCTGTGCTTGCGTCGTGTACTGTATCTTTAATTCTGAGTGTATCTCTAATCTGCATCATGCTTTTTGTATCCTGCTGTGTCCGACGGTCCGAGTCGGTGAAGTAGAATGACGTTTTATGCGCTCCGGACGACGGCAATGACGACTGCGATGCCGAGCGGTTCTGCACTCCAGAGACTCACTTGTACCCATCGATACGTAAATTGCGGAGGTCACCGCGACTCGGGAAATTTTTGGTGGAGAAGGTGGCGGCTTGTGGCAGTTGTTGAACAAGCTGTGACATGGGTCCTCCGAGTTGGCGACGTTTTCTTGCTTCACAATAAATAGCTCACTGCGGTTCTCTACCACCATATGAAGGAATACGTTGTCATCTTCCCAAACGATAGTGATCTGTTTTCTCCCTCGAGAAGTGGCGCAGCATGTGTGAAAATCACCGTTGCTTTGGTGGGTTGGGCGCCTAGTCGGGTCACGCAGGCGATGCAGCGTGCTCTGCTCTTTCTTCACTGATCATGTATGCGATGGCGCTGCTCCCCGATGACCTGCTCAGCGAGATTTTCTGTCTTGTGGCTGGTTCTTCCATCGAATGCAAACTCGTCGTTGCGCAAGTTACGGCGCGCTGGCGGCGCGTCGCGCTCAGCTCGCCTTTACTCTGGACACGCATCAGCTTGTCCACGTATCAGGATTGTAGTCGCCTGCCAATAGTACTGGAATGCTGTGGCCCCTCTGCACTGCTCGACATCGAGGTGCCCGGCTACGACATCGATTTTGACAGTCTGGACCGCACGATGCACGCATTTGAGCCCTTCGCGGCGCGCATCCGTTCGTTGGATATGGAACGCCCCTCGCGCGCTCTTCTGGACTGCCAGCTGCACTTTCCTGCGCTCCAAACCATGCGCATCAGGCATTACTACGCGGCTGCTGTTGCCAATCCACCGTACAACATCAGTCTAACGGCTCCGAATTTGCGCGTCCTCGACCTCACGGCGGTAACTTTGCCCGTTGGATTTTTCGACCTGCTCTCCGATAGATTTATTCAACTCCGCGTCGAATCTTGCCCGGGCGTCGATTATGCAGAGTTCCAGGGCGTACTCGCGCACTGTGCCGGCGTCGAGCGCCTGACGTTCCGTTGCAGCGGGATGACGGGCCACCTCGGACGACAACGGTCCTGCGATATGCATCACTTGACATGTCTTCGGGAACTTGAAGTGGGCTTACCGCTCCCGCTGCTCATGGAGGTGTTAGAGAACGTTGCGCATCGCCGCCCGGCCCTACGCGCACTGACAGCTATTACCGCGGATGACGATGCTGCGATCCTCCAGTGGTCTCTCTCCGAGATTCTCCTGCGCGGTATGGGGCCACTGAGAACGCTCGTCGTCTCGCCGGTGAGCGGGCAATATCTTTGCGTACAGGATGCAGCCGGCCGCCAACGAGCGTTGGGAATATGTGCAGGCGTCCGGCCGGTGTCCTGTACTGTTCTCTGGACATATCTCTCCGGCGAATACAGCGCCCACAGGACCATGAGAGCGATGATGGTCGGCCTGAGCGTGTGGGACTTCTTGGCTGAGGATTTCGTCCCGTATCCTCTGAGTGCGGCGCTGGACATGTTGATGGTGCATCTGGACCTCCATCGGGACGCCTCCGTATATCCTCTGCGCCGCATTCATATGCCAGATCTGCAGTGTCTGCACATCTTTGGCTGTATCCCTTCTACGCCGATCGTTCAGCATATCCTGCAGAGCATTGAATGTGAAGGAGGCCACGTAATCGAGCTGGACTTGGAGCAGGAGCTTCTTGATGCTCATGACACTCGCGAGTTCATTGAGAGAGAGGGCGCGGGGCGATGGAAGCTGGCAGCGTGAATTTTGCTGCAGTGGACAGGATGTTTTGGAATTACTCTTGATATCTAACTCACCATGGATAAAGCACGCGGTATCCACCCGTTTCTCATTGAATCTCAGCTGTGGATAGGTATTAGGCTACAGAAAGCTGGAACATCAAGAAGTCAACACGCGTTTAAAGTCCGCTTAGCTCCTTGACCAGAAGCGGCTCAAACGCGCCACGCGCAACGACTCGGCGAACGCTAACCTGCCACCGCATGTTAAAACACGATGCGCGCTCTAGAGCGGTGCCACAAGCTGCAAATGTCGGGCTGGAGCGGCTTCTAGGGCCGCTGTCGAGGAGCGCGCATCTCGGTGTGCTTTTTCGCCGGACGCGCGCTGCAGCCGGACTTAACTCTAAACTCATGCTTTTGCTTGGCTTGGTAGCTTCTTGGTTCTAATGGATAATCGCGTGCGCTGGGATGCTGACGTTGAATGCGGAGAATGAGTGCACTGTGGATCGGTCCGCGCTGTTCATCTCCGACCCTGCTTGCGGCTAACGCGTTTCATATATGGCATGGGATCTACTAGCCCAAAGACTACGTAGTACACTGCGCATTTAGAGATAAAGGTGCGCTGAAGGAGAACAGCGCGCGGCGCGGCGCTTCATCTGCTCACCATGCCCCTGGCCGACCACAAAAGACTGCTGGTTTTCTGCGACGGTGCGCTCCTGCTCTCGGCCCATTTTTTTATCTGGACTTAAATTGTCCAAAGGGACGAACCAGGATGGTTTAATTGCCAGTAAGCTGGCGTTCAGTTGCACAAGCAGGCGACGGCGTTGATTATTTCATATAGCCGATAACGGGACGAGCTTTGACGGCGACGAGCCGCTGTACTTCACCAACGTCCTTCGACTCTGTGCGTCTGATTCTCTGATTGGTGGTGAGGTCGTCTTTGCTCATACTCATATCAGCGCGAGCCGTGCTGCAACGCGCGCCGAACGCCCATGAGTACGTCGGCCCCACCATTCACCGTCAATTAATTGACGTCTGAACAAATATTCCAGCGGGAAAGACGTTCTGCAGGTCGTTTACTACCAGTCCGGCGTCGGCACGGAGAGCGACTTCCGCGGTCACGCGTCCAGCTACGAGCTTGCGTTAGGTACGCAACTGCCACCTGCTGCTTCTTCGCGTCTACACTGACACCTTCCCTCTCTTTCTGCCTCGTCGCGTCGTCCGATAGAGCTCTTCGGGACCGCAGTCGGTACGTTACCCCACCTTGGCGCGCAAGGTGTAGTGCTGATGCCAACGCAATGGCAAGCGCGCAAGATCCGCGACGCGTACGCGTTCATCGCGCAGAACTGGAGCCCGGGCGACGAGATCTTCCTGTTTGGGTTCTCGCGCGGGGCGTATACCGCGCGCAAAGTTGCCGGGCTCATCGTGCGTCCTCGACGCCCAGTTTGAAGTCCATTGAGCTAACCTTACACACTGCGACTGGTAGGACCGTATTGGGGTACTGGACGTCACGCGCATGGGCAACTTCTAGTGCGTCTTGGCTCTGGCCCGTGAGTTGGGACCCCGGACTGATTGGGATGATGTGACGTGCTGCCGGGTAGTCCGTACTGGTATGCGTTGGAGACAGGGAAAGGCGATGTCCCGCCAAGGCCGAAGAAGCCTGTACCCATCCAGTAAGCCGCTCTTGCTCGTCAGTGATTCGCGTTCTGACCGCGACGCGCGACAGAATTGTTGGCGTCTGGGATACTGTCGGCGCCATCCGCACTTCCTTGCTGCAGGTATCGATCGCATTCCGCAATATCTCGCTCTCCTCTCCGCATCCTAACCAGTCGCGTCGCACAGCCTTTCCCTGGCGAGGTGCACCGGCTCTCGATCCACGATTCGCTGCTCCCGCGCAACGTCAAGCTCGCGCTGCACGCCGTCGCGTTCCACGAGAACCGCAATTGGTTCCAGGTTACGCTGTGGGAGGACCCGGCCGAGGACGAATTTGGGGACGCCGGCGCGGAGAACTTGGCTGAGGGCCAGCAGCTGAAGCAGGTGCGCCCAATTTCTTCGTGAGCTGTGGCTCAGAAGTGTGAACGATTAACTGGGTGCTGTTCAACAGGTTTGGTTTGGTGGGGAACATTCGTATGTTGCGCGTAGCAATACTCTGACTCATGAGACGTCTGATGTGCCCTGCGCAGCGATGTTGGAGGAGGATGGGATCAGCACGAGCTGGCTGACATCTCGCTGTTCTGGATGGCCGTGAGCACCTTCCTTCTCACTCCTTCGCGTGTCTCATCCCCTTTTACGCGTTCTCAGAGCGAATGTCAGCCCTTCATCGCCTTCGACGAAGAAATGCTGCTCCAGAACATCCGACACGCCGCGCCCGGCGAGCCACGCAAGCCGCTCTGGGGCGCCAGTGTTCCGCACAACTCGTACATGCACACCCCGCAAGCGCTCGCGCTGCTCGGGCACATCACCGCGCAGACGCGCCTGGCGTCCGGCGCGCTGCAGCGCCACGCACTCTTCCACCCGAGCATCCTTAACTCGCCCCGCCCCAGCAACGCCGCCAAGGCGCGTCACGAGCAGGAGCTGCGCGAGAAAGCCGAGCACGAGCAGGTCGGCCCCGGCCATCTGCCGCGCGTCGATAGCGCGTTCGACCCGCGCGCGCGCGCGGAGCTTAAGGGTGGGGACGCAATTGCTGTGGATGTGTACAAGGCGATGGGCAAGTACATGATCACGCTCGATGATTTGCAGGATAAGTTCGGACATAGCTGGAAACCGCGTCTCGTGCCGCTTGGACCGCTGGAGATCAAAGCGAGGGAGCGCTGGGAGAAGGGACCGGATATCGTGAGTGGTTGCCGCTTGAGTCGCCTCAGGAATGGTTGTCACTCAACATTGACCGTTTTCAGCCCGAGCACAAGGCGACGTACGAGAGCGCGGAGCAGTTCGAGAAGATCGTGCACGATACGCCCGCGCATGCTGCGCTTGTGCACACGTCATGAGTCTATTTCATGATGTGACACTACTGGAGGATCGGACTGCTTGTCCGAGACTGCTGTTGCGAGGCGTCATAGCGAGCCCGTCATCATGATCCAGTGACTGGTTGTGGCATGTTCTCACTCGTAGACAATTGAATTAACCAACATGGCGACATGCTCGTTCACGCCCGCTGCGTGGCGATGAATCCATCTCCCGTCACGTAAGCGCCTTGATGGACAACACGACGGTGCAACGATTGGCTCCTGTGTTGACGCCGCTAATCCGCTCAGAGCAGCGCGTGGTCTTCACCAGTAGTCGAGCGTACCCAAGGGAATGACGCAGCTATCACTGCTAGCTCCTCGGCAGGCGAGACACATATGGCGGTGCAAGTCTCACCGACAATGCGGTTACCGAGCGACGGGAGCAAGAGGACAGCGTAAAAACGCAGGTGATAGTAGCTATTTCCGTTCAGTATATCTCAGAGACTGCCTCTGGCGAATTCGAGGCGCGAAAGTGACCAGTCCGAGTGAATACAAGTCGAAGAGCCAGTCAATAAGCGCAAACAAACCGATGTTCTCGGTTTCTCCGCTCTACCGCACCAAGGTGTACGAATGCGCCACAGATGTCCTCTGCGCCGCTTTTAGTGAGGCTCGGGACGAGATTTCAAGGTAGGGCATCTCGTCAACCGATGATTAATCTGCTCAATTTCTGATAGTGAGCAGCAAATCCGCTCAAAAATTGCAACTCCTTATCGCAGCGGTTGCAGCCACCGTTAGAGCCGAAGCCAGCGAGGCCTGCGCAGACTTCAAAGAAAGGCGGAACAGCACAAATCCTGATGCTATGATGTGCCTGCCCATCGAATTAACCGGAAAATGCTTCAGGATGCTCAATCTTCGCGATCGCTTTGCTGTCTCGCACGTCTGCCGCGGCTGGCGCCGTGTGGCGCTCGCAGACCCATTGATGTGGACCACTTTGCGCATATCGTCGCGAAGGCCAGATGATTTTCACAAGCTATCGACCCTCTTATCACGATCACAATCAGTACCGTTCCGTCTGTCCTGGGACGTATCTCTCCGGCCCGACGCCTCTCGCGACGTACTTGGAGACATGACGGAGGCGATTTCTCCGCATATAGGTCGTATGCAGTTCTTCAGAATCCAGTGCAATCTTCACAATCACCGGGGCACCGCCTCTGCGACCGTGCTGCCCCCTTGCTGCGAATTCTAGTGCTCATGAATCAGCCAGACGATCCCGTCATACTCCCAGGACTCTGGAAGGAGAGTTTTACACCGCGCCTAGAGAGTCTTACTGTCGGCACTTTCTTGGTGCCGCCCACTTTTGAGCCTCTGCCGTCTCTGAGGGAATTCCGAGGAGATATTCGCTATCGCGCCTCTATTGGTCCCCAGAATTTTGGACTACGTAACTTGTTCAACCTGTTTCCGCGCCTTACATGTCTCAGTCTGTATAGGATCAGCATCGAAGACTTGTCTGCGTTCCCACCCTTGCCCTCGTCACTCAACGATGTCCTGCTCGACCCCAAGGAAGGACGCCTTGTAGACTTCACTGCCTTTGTCGACAACTGGATGGGCGATACAGTGCGACGCTTCCAGGCATGCTATGCCAAGCGCATCTCGGCCACCATCGACGCATTTGCGAAGAAGGCGCGCGGGACATGGGCCCTGAGTATTAATGCGGGCAGGTACAACGATCCTGAATCTACTTTCGAGGACGAGGAGGACGGCTTGTACTACAGCGTCCGCACCGTCGTAGATAAATGGTGGCTCGGAGAACCATGGATGCGCTGCTTGGACCGCCTGGCATCGCTGACTCTGCCTTGGGGCGCGCTGCTGGATCTCGCATCAGAGAGTGTGGTCTGGGAAAGGAGCCTGCCGTCTCTCCGCAATCTCAGCATTACGGACAACGAGAGGAGACGACTCGGGAGGCTGACGTCGCAGGCGAACTCTCAGTCCACGTCGCCCATACATGCTGTGAAGCTCGAGACGCTTGCCGTCGCGATCAAACACTCAGAAGAATGGGTCGCGGTCCCAGCTGCGATACCCCTCCTGGTTTCCTATGGTCCTGCGCAGCTGGAGACGGCGCGAGTTGAAGTTCCACGGCCGACAGAGCTTGTCGAATCGGACGTCAAACTCCATGCCCTTGTGCGACTGGCTCGGTACGTACGACTAGCGGAGGAGCGCAGCAACAACGTTGCGGCCGAGTTTGTCGACGGGGAGCAGGTGAGCGGGCCGCAGCACTGGCCGTCGGACCCCGGTGCGTAAAATTGATACTCTCATCATTTGTCTCACCAGAGCAGGGGAAGTATGGACTGCCTCGGAAGACGAAGACTAATGGTGAGGCTCGTATGGGTACTCTGAGAGGAGACGTGAAATTGCGCGTCGAATGTTGGGGTCGAGAACACTGTCAATATGAACTTTATGGTCGGCGAGGGTGTCCAGTCTGTGCCGCGGCAGAGAATCGCAAGCTATCTTCAGTGCTCGGAAGGTACTTGCATTACCTCCGAGTAGTGTTTCAGTTTATACGTAGCTTGGATGTTCCGGCACGGCGGAGAGCAACTTGAGCTGCCACAAAGGAGGCTATAGAGACATCCTCAGGCTGTGATTGCGAGCTGGACTGCGCACAGGTTCTCAGGGTCCGGGGTTTCTTTCGAAAGCCTCGTGCATAACACGCGTTTCGCAGGCAACTCGCGGCCGGATGAATGAAATCGCAGGTGCTACCATTGTCGACACGTGTTACCCTCCATCGTGACTGTCGAGACGCGAAGGGTGTGGCAACTTTCTATTGTGGTGCCAAGGAGAGCGTCTCTGTGCATTGTCACTAGGTTATAAATACCGGCGTGCGCGGCGGCGATTTCCCTCACGCGGTACCCGTCCCAAGCCTCGAACAATGAGCAACCCAGCCGATGCTGAATTGCTAGTAAGTAACGTGAAAGGATATCAGGTCGTCCTTTGCATGACGCCTTTCTTGCAGGACCGTATGCAAGTTCGTTTCTCTCAGCGTGACGAAAAGACGGGCGAGGTCGTCATGGTTCCTGGTATTCTAAAAGGGTACAGGACTCGGGCTTCCCGCGACGGCGGCGTACGTTTCTAGCATATTGTCCTCTGCGATACCACCGTTGATGGACCTTACTTTGCAGGACCCCGTCGTCTATTTCAGTTCCTGGGAGGCTCCGCCGCCTCCTGAAGTTACCAATGTCACTGATGACAAGATCTCCGTCAAAGATTACAAGATCTCTCATATTATTGGAGGACTGTCTGTCTTTGTGCTAGGAGTTGGACTTGGGCTTTCTTGGTATCTGCGTTAATTTGAGAAATGATGATCACAGCCCGCTCAGTTAACCAGAGGAGCGACGCCGTCATAGGTCTTGATCGATCACGGTGTCTTTCACTTTCTATCAGAGTAAGGCCACATTCGCGAGGTTGGATTTGTGAATCATGTAGAGCATGTGAAAGGGATTGCAGCCTACGCATCAAGCATCATCCATGACGAGACGAATCTGAATACCAAGCAAATCGGTGGGATTACGGTCCAGATATCTGGGAGCAAATAACAAGCAAGAGTCCATTCAAGTCGTTTAAGCGTGCATCAGCCCTCGAGACATTCCCAATCCGTAATAGAACGCGTAGCCGACAGCGACATCGCAATATATCGCGCACCGCACAGCTGCACCAGCGGCGCGCGCCTGCGCGACTCGCGCTCGTCCCCAGGCACGATATCCACCTCGATGTCCAGCATGCGTAGGCCACTGTACACCGGCAGGTGCGCAAGCCTGCGCGCTAGGTCAGTCGCACGCGCGTCGGTGAACTCGGAGTAGAGCACGCGCAGACGGCGCAGCTGCGGGCGCAGGACGTGGCAAAGTTGGAAGAGCGCAAGGTCGCGCTCCATGCCGTGCAGTGTGAGCGACTCGAGCGTCGGTGCGCATGCTGCGAGGATTGCGGGGTCCGGGATTTCGTCCATCCGTAGCGCTCTGAGGTTCTGAAGGACGGAGAGCGGGACGTCGCCCATCAAGAGCGGCGAGGAATAGTCGAGCCCGTTCCAGCGCAGACCGAGTGCGAGCCGCTCGAGTGTGTAGCGAGAGTGGCGAATGAGGAGGGCCCAGCCGGGGAACGTCTGCGAGAGTACCAGGCGCCGAAGGCGCATGCTGTCGGGCACTGCGGGAAGATGCGTGCCTTGTGCCGCCGGTCGGATTCGGTTGACGTCGACCGTGAGGTCCTGCAGGCGCGACATGTGCACGAGCATAGCGAAAAGTCCGGGGACACTGATGGCATCGTACGGTGACGATTTGACGAGTTCCAGCTTCGTCAGGCTCCCGAGCGCCGCGAGCAAGAGCGGGGTCGACTGAAGAGCAACGAGCCTCGGCGCACCAGATGCGACGTCATTCAGGACATCTACAACGGCGTCCTCCAATCTGACGCCGTCTCTTTTGGGCGCGGTACGAGAGGGATGAAGAGCGCGAGATTGAGTCTGAGGTCGTTTGAGGAGGATGCGCATCTTGGTTCTTAATTGGAAAAGCTGGTCTATCACGGCCTTTATATCCGCCGCATACGCCACGCGCAGTGCACTGTACCCAAGGAAACGCCGGGAAACGGTAACACCGTCAGACAGAACAATGTAGCACCCAAGACCTTGTGCGAGCATTGTCCACAACCATAGATCCGCATCAGCGATGCAGCCCAGCTACCCAGAAGCGCCGCTGAATAGAATTGGACAAAGCCGTGGACATAGCGCGCGGGGTAAAGAAGCGGAACAATGCCGCGCGTTGCCCAGCAACCAGACGCGAACAAAACGGGACGAGGACAAGGTGCGGAAATAGCCGCAGCCTCGCCGTCGCAGGCACGCTTGTCATCCTGGCCAACACGGAATCGAGCCACGGCACTTGACGCTCCAGAGTCCAGGCTGCCGACTAAAGGCCTATTGACTCGCTTGTACGCTGCGCTCACGCAGTCCTGCACCAGCTTTGTTACATGCGCTCGTCGCCCAAATTCTGAACTGTGCTGTTCCTCACTCGCGCGCGCAATGCGTCGAGGTCTGATGATTTGATGCCGTGTTGGACGCGCCCGTCGCGAAAGCCGCTGCCAACTCGCATCTTGTGAATCATTTTCTCGACCGTACCAATTGGCCTGCTCAGGTGACGCTCGAGCGCAGCGCAACATCGTCTTCGAGGACGCCGATAGCCTGCGACCCGGCGGCGTTCAGCCTCTGCTTCAACCGCGGCCAGTGCAGCTACTCCTGCTCGCGCGTCTACGGCGGCTTCCCGCTTGGTTGTCTGGGCCCGGTCTCAGTGCTGGCTTTGGTTGGCTGGTTCAGTTGCGGAAGGTATTCTATCACACTTGGATTACTTTTTTTCTGGTGGTAAATACGGAGTACGTTTATTTCCCTGATGGACTCAGGCCGCACCTCACACTGACAGAGTCGTTTCAGAATGGCCTGAACAATTGCAGCACTGGCTGATCGGCGATCGCACTGCAGCATCCGCGCCAGCCGTCCCCGAAATTCTCGCCCGTTTCGAAATCGACGGCTGGTATAAGACTCGGTTACTCCTCATGGATGAAACTCATCTACCCACGCATTCAACGTCCCAACAACGAGTCCGGTACTCACGTCACGCATTCCACCGCTCTCACTCAACCCATACTCGTACACGCGCCACAAGAAATGTCTGCAATTACAGCACCCCGCGCTTCTCCCATCATGGAGCGAGGTCCGGCACAGAGCCCTCTCGCCCTCGATGCCCTGCACGCGCGCACTCGCCAGGCATCCGAGTCTCGCAAAGCCGCGCATCCCCTCGTCGGCCTTGGATTCGACTTCCTGCTATCGATGGAGATGCCGTGCATCCACCACGTGCTTGAGGAACAACACTTCGACTCGGAGGAGGAATACACCGGGACGCAACCGGAAATTCTCCCGTTACGCACCTCAGCGCGTAGAAACATGTTCGACAATGGAAGCCCGTACGATTTCGATTTCCTCGACGTCATGACCCCCCTCGGGCCCTCGTACGCTGAGCAGAGGCTCACTCAAGCGTATTCGGCGATGCTAGTCGCCGTGCGGTGTTACTGCCAGCCCGCGGTTGCGGCCGTCGTCCCCGCGTACAACAGGGCGCTAGCGCTCGTGCAGAACTTGAAGCCCTGTGCGACGATACGAGGAGGGATGCAGACTAGCGCCTGTGCAGCGCTTGTGGCCCTCTTTTTCTTCGCCGCCGTTTATCGAGTCAGTGTCTCCTGTTCTGCACAGTAGATACAGTAGCTGTGAGTTATTGATTGAACATCAAGAGTGCCGTTCCCGTATCCATGACGTTGGGAGTCTCAGTCATCATGGTCACGCAGACTCGATCATCAGGGCGTGTGAGTTTGACAGCATGCGGCACCGTGACTGCTCTCGCATGCTGCTTTGATTTAATTGGCCATGGTGGACTGCCAGTGAAAGCCACTGGTAGACTGAGCAGAATTTTAATTCAAAGATAAATTTGCTATCTCGTCTTTCCGTGACTGACTGACAAGCCGGGCCTGGTTGACGAAAGCGGCTGACATATCGACGTGGAAGTACTGTAGATCGCCGGTGCGAAGCATCGGGTCGATCTTCTACCTACCTACCTACCACGCGTGGGGCCAGGGTACGCACCGTGCCAATTAGCAGACTGTGATCCTGTGGCGTCGAGCTTTCACCCTCAAGTCCGAATATTCATCTCAAGGATGGGCTACCGGCGTAACTCAGTGTGCATGGAATAGACTTGATGTTCAACTGCGACTCAGAAGTGTAAATATACTCTAGGCTGGCAGTCATTCCGGGAATGAAGCGCTGACAGAAGCGTGTGTACACTATACTTACAAACCGGCGTTCTCACCCCACCGGCGAGATCTAGCTTAATACGTACTGTAGCCACCGGTGAGATATCGCACGTACTGTAAGAATAGAATTCGCCATTCGCCGGTGCGGTATGTAAATATTTGCCGGGGCGGGCCAACTCCAAGAGTATAAAGAGGCGACCCTCTGCTTCTTCAATTTGAACTTGAGCCAGAAGCCCACCTCAAGTCCACCCAAGCTATTACCCACCACATCAAGCGCGTTCTCATGCACTTAGCCTCATTCGCCCTCCTCTCCTCGCTCCTCGCGGCGCTCGCCCTCGCCGTCGGAGCCGCTCCTGCTCCCCAAGGCCCCGGCTGCGCGGATCCGGACTGCTGCAACTGCGTCACGGTGGGCGGCCCGGGTGAGTCGCTCTCATTTTTTTTTTTCGTTGGGGGTAACGTGTAACGTGCTGACTGAGGTGGGGGGAATAGGGAACTAGGGAAGCGCGTTGCCAGGGTGAATGTTGAGGGAGCGGAGAAGTTGACCTTCGATGAGACTGTGATTCGTGCGGCGGCGAAGGATCTAGTACTAGCACTGTATGAGCAGTCTCCGGCTGCACGCCATCATCGTCATCGTCATTGAACGCCCGGGCGTGAAGAACGCGTCTAAGATCCAGCTCGAGATGCGAAGAATCCATGCTCTGCGCACTGCCGCGCGAGCCCCTGGAAATGCTGGTATTCCGAGAACTTAGTGGGAAGTCGGAGCGCGATCCTCAAGTTGGCAGCCTCTGCCTGCAGTTCTGCAGCAAAGAATTGCCTAGCAGAGTCCCCGGCGCGAAAGAACGAAATGATACGAGGTGAGGTGAGACAAAAGCTATTGCCTCGTTGCCTACAGCAGCGGCGTGACGCAGACATCGTACAGCATCCAGGACGATGCATATGGTCAAGTCGCCATCAGGCACACACTCCAGCCGCCAGTCAGTGTTTCTGCTCTTCAGTGCAGTCAGAAACGTACTACAATTGCGAGATCGAGATGTCCGAGTCGGTGCCGAACCACGCGCTCGACAGTAAAAGGGCGGAAAGAGAAACTCCAGGACATGCTGACAGCAGTGATATAACCAGTAAGGCTGAACGAAGCACAGCGAGCTTGACCGACCAGTGAGCACGAGAGCACCTTCGACGAACGAGCCCAGCTACCCGGAAGCGCACCAGCCTTTGAATACGAAAATGCAGCACAGACCGCGGGGTGACGAAACGGGACAATGGAGCGTCCTGACCCAGCCAAAACGGGACGAGGACAAGGAGCGGAGATTGCCGTTTGCACGCTTGTCGTCCTGCCTCGCCGACGATGGATTGGACCGTGTTGTTTCACGCTCTGCGCGCCCAACGGGAGCAATTACTGGACTTTCTTTACGCTGCGCGCGGTCCTGCGCCAGTAATCCTGACTGCCGCGCCCTCGTCGTCTGCTCTGTCTCACGCAGTCTCGCGTTGCTGCACCTGTCGGATGCGGCTGTGACTCGTGCATACCATTTCGTTTTACCGTTGCATAGATTCTGGCGATGCCTACTTGCTCTGGACCACCGGGGTCCGGCAGGTTGCTGTAGCTGCATTGGCCCAAGAAACAAAGCTCGGGATCTTGACGTTTGACAATGGTCGCCTGCTTCCTGGTTAACCTGTACGCGGTCCATGGTATCTGCAATTAACCACCGCATTGCTTTGCTGGACAAGCGGACCTCAGTATTTGCTCCCCCACCTTGGAACGACGGCTGAATCCAGCAGTGGTGGACGGACCCGCGCGCTGCTGGCTTACTTGCTCAAAATCGCGCCCACCGACGCGTAGCAGATGTTGTCCGTGATCTTATCTTGAACTATGGCGCCCGGCGCATCGAGTGCTCGCTTGTTTCCTGTATCTTCCGGCCGCTCCACTCACCGCGCGAACGTCACCGTCGTAGTGCTGTAGGAGCCCAAATAATTCGTCTCCGCGCACAATCACATCCCCGCCGCCCGCTGAACATCCAGGACATCTTCCAGTTCCGGGATATCTAGTTGCAGTTGCCGTATCGATGGTGCTCAGGCTGCCAATGCTATCCGTACTCGGCGTGCGCAGTGTTGCCGGCCCGGCGCACAGACCCCAGGGATACTCTGCGTGACGCCCGCGGACTTGCTCAGGTCGGCACCGTGTCGCACTTCGCTCGGAGACGCAGCCTGAGGTTCGCGCGCTCTGAGTCTGAGTCGGTGCAAACAGCGACCATTTTCGACCGGCAACCTGAGAAACTTCAGAAGCGGGCCCCGGGGCCCGACGCGACGAGTTTTGAATGCGGCACGGCCCGTGCTTGGATTGGCCGTGAAGACTGAGCAGACTGAGAGTTTTGGTTCAGAGATAAATTTGCTATCGCGTCTTTTCGTGAGAGACTGACAAACCGGGCCTCAGGCTGGTCGACGAAAATGGCTTACATATCGACGTGGAAGTACTGTCATTGTAGATCGCCGGTGCGAAGCACCGGGTCGATCTCACGCGTGGGATTGTGGTGACGGGCTGTCCCTCGTCACCAGCGCGAGATCATGAGCGGAACCCTGGCAGAGTACATGCGAGGTGGGATCAAGCTGTTGTGACGTCAACGGCGACTGTCGCAGTTACCTAAGGCTACAGTACGGAAAAAAATATCGTCCGGCGATCTCACCGTGTATGTTTTGTTAGGAACCGGAGTCTCAGAGTCGTCACCGGGGAAATCTCCCATGTAAGAATATATAGAATTCACCATTCGCCGGTACTGTATGCTAAGATTTGCCGGGGCGAAAGGGTATAAAGCGCGCCGCAACTCTCCCTCCACTTTTGCTACCACTCCCACCACATCAAGCGCGTTCTCATGCACTTCACCTCATTCGCCCTCATCTCCTCTCTCTTCGCGGCGCTCGCCCTCGCCGTCGAAGCCGCCCCTGCTCCCCAAGGCCCCGTCTGCGCGGATCCGGACTGCTGCAACTGCGTGGGCGGTGCGTTTCGTTCTCGTCCCAGCTCGGAATCTAGTGTAAGAGCAATATTGATGATCCAGAGGAACAGGGAAACGCGCTGTGCAGGTTGACGGAGTGGAGATGGTGAACTAGGAGACGATACAGCGATTTTCATGATGTACTTCGTCCTGCTGATGCGGTGGGAATTAACAATTACTGTGGCTGCGTGGATGGATGATGCCGGCGTCAAGAACTTGAAGGCCGGTAAGATACGAGAAGAACTTAGAATCGATGCCGCGGGAGCGCGTGGAAACTTTGCTGGCAGGGGGGTGCTGTTGCTGAAGACTGGCCGAGAGCAATGTCGGATGAGCAGTCCGTAGAGCACCTTTGCACCTTGGGTCCCGGCGCCCGAGGCAAGATGAGGTGAGACGAAAGTCCTTGCCTCATTGAGATATTCGTCGCGGAGCGGCGTCACGACAGCAATTAGCGACAGCGCCGGCGAGAAAGACGTGTGCACTATGCCAGCAATTGTACGACATGTACAGTCACGTTGCCGGAGCGCAAAGACGTCGATGCAGTGTGATGAGAGCCCGCCTCGGCTCAGCTGAGATCTCGGTGCCGATCCAGGGGTCGGAGAATAACAGGGCGGACGAAAAGCTCGAGTGCAGCCATTGACGGTGATGTTGACATCGACAAGACCCGTCTGCAACGCCGCCGGCCCGTGTCCGTGTCAGTCATAACAGCTCTGAGGTCGCCGTGCACCCTGACAGGGACGCAAGAAGGAAGGGAGGAAGGGAGTCGAGCGGGGAGAGAAGCATGCCCGGCCCTGTTGACCTGTTGTTATTCCCCGTCGACGAAGGTCGAACGGCGCAGTGTGCGTCACTGCCCGTCAATGTCGATGGGATCTGGGGATATATGTATTGCGTGGGGACTGCGACATTGAGGGTCAAACACGGGAGCTCATGGCGGTGTCGCGCTTACCGTCAAAAAGCAGGGTTCTGCACGGCAAGGGAGAGGAAGAATGCAAAGGATTGGGCAAGCATAAATTCAAAAGCCACTATCGATCGCAAGCGACGACGAAATCGTCTGTAAATGAGTGTTCATGCAGCCGATAATAAATGGGCACGGTGAGCGGGCTGAGGCGGACGGTGTGGGGGTGGATTGCAGGGTGGCGACGTCGCGGGCGTCTATCGATGCTCGCGGGAGCAAAGACATGTGGCTGGCGCCCGGGGTCGGCGCGGCGTTCCACCGTCCCGTCCTCGCCCGCCCGCTTGCCCTCGCCTTCTCCGCTGCCCAGGATGCTGCTCACCGCGGCGCTCGAGCGCGAGCTGCACGACAAGATACTTGCCTTTGCCGCCTCCGCCCTGCCCGTCATGGCCCACAGGTAACGTCTAACGTCCGGCCCGCAGCGTTTATTGACTCATTGCATTTGTGCAGCGGCGACGGCCTGGCGGCGGACAGCGCGGTGTCGGCGCTGCGCGCGGAAGTGCTGCGCGTCGCGGCTGGCGCGCTGGACGACTTCGCCGCGGCCCGCAACGCGCGCGCGCCGGTCGGCCGGACGCTGCCCACGGAGCTGCTGCAGCACGTCGCGGCGTTCCTGCCGTTCCGCGCGCTGGACGCCGCGACGCGCGTGTGCCGGCGCTGGCGCGCCGCGCTGACCGCCGACGCGTCCTTGTGGTCCACCATCAACATCGCCTTCCACTACCCCGGCAGTGGCGGGCACTGGGCAGACACGCTGCGGCGCGCGCTGGAGCGCGCAAGGGGCCGCTGCAGGACGCTGTGCATCCAGGCGGCCGTCCCGGCGCTGGCGGAGGAGGTGCTGCCCGTGACGGAGCTCGTGTGCGGCGCGTTTGGCGGGCTGCGCCATCTGTGCGTCGCGCTGGACGACCTGGAGCTCGGATCGCCCTGGGCGGGCATCCTCACGGCGCCCGCGCCCGCGCTGCGCACGCTGCAGGTGCACGCTGCCTCGGCTAAGTCGCTGCGCCTGCCCGACGGCCTCTTCGCCGGCTGCGCGCCGCACCTCGTCTCGGTCATGCTCGTCAACGCCTACCTCCCCTTCTCGCTCGCCACGGCCAAGGAGGCGGCGCTGCAGGCCGTCTGGGACTTTGGTTACTACGCCATGCCGTTCGTCTCCACCGCAGACGTCCACGCGCTCTGCGCCGCGCTGCCCGCGCTGAGCGACCTCACGCTCGTCGCGGACCAGTTCGACGGCGAAGACGTGCCGGCGGGCTTCGCGCCGCCGCCGCTCGACCGGCTCTGCCTGCGCGGCTTCGTCCCGGACGGCATCCTCGCGTCGCTCGCCGCGCGCGCGGCCGAGCTGCGCATCCTGCAGACGAGCGGGACGCTGCGCCAGATGGCGGTGTCCGCGCCCGGCCGGCTGTCGGAGGTGTACGTCGTCGCGGAGCCGTACCGCCGCCACGAGGCGAGCCTGGTCGTCAAGTACGCCGACGGGACGGCCAGGTGCGTCGAGTACGAGCCGTTCTTCGCCGTCCTCGACGCCCTGCGCGCCGCGCGCCACCGCCTCGCAGACGTCCGCGTGCTCGCGATTGGCGACGCGCTGCTCGCGCTTGTCTTGGGTGATTGTGCGCTGCAGAGTGCGTTTGGCGGTTTGGAGGAGCTCACGGTTATACTGGGCCACGAGCCCGCCGTGCCGTGCCGCCATCTCTTCTCCGCTTCCTCCTCGTCTAGCAGCACAGACGACGACCCCCGGTTGACGGCGTGCCCCGCGCTGCACACCCTGCGCCTCTCCGCGTACGAGCGCTACAGCCCCGTGTACGACCCCGTCCTCCTCCCCGCCGCGCGCGTGCGCCGCTGGATCCCGCCCAGCGTGAAATCGCTCGTCCTGCGCGGCGTGGTGTTTGACGTCCCAGACGCCGAGGTGCGCTTGATTGTCCAGATGAGGTCGGGCAATATTGACTCTGAAATAGGTGTGCGGCGGCGGGTGCTGCGAGGTGCGCCGCGAGTGGGGCTTTGCGCGCGAGGGGTGCGACGAGTATTTGTATTGGGACGTCAGTTGGTGGCAGTGCTTTCCCGCCACGGCGTCGCTTTATGTGTAGAGCGACGACGTTTTCGCTCTGTGTGCGGAGCGACGACTTTCTCGCTCTGTGTGCGGAGCGACGGTGTCGTCGCCCCCGCCCCCGGAAGTTCTATGTGTAGTATACTGGATGTCCTGTTTTGTAGCTCGCTCGCTTGTTTGTCTGGTTTGTTTTGCTTTCGCGCGTTCTTGTAGTTAGTACAGTACTGTATGTAGTTCGGATCTCTATCTCGGCTGGGTTCAACGGTCATTGTAGCGAAATAAATCTCTGGGTAACTTAGTACAGTTTGACATTGGTGGCAGAATCGGGGACTGTGGCATGGTAGCATTCTGGTAAGAACCGAAGGTAAATAAATCATCTGCCCGGACGTTATTAGACAGTACGCTCGATTACACCTGCAGTGGTTGTCTACCGTGCGGAGCTGAGCACAGAGCAGGATTTCGCGCGTTGCGGCGCCCTGTAGCGGTTTGGATCTTTCGGAAGTGCAGAACGTCGAGATCAGAGGAGCAGATGTCAACCGTGTCGGCGCTCTAATGTCAGTAAAATAGCAATCCGGAGATACGGTAGAATTCTGTATGATAAGTCGTGATAAGGGCAATATGGGAACCGCTACTGAATAAGGGACACGAAACAGTCACCACGTCTCTCCGAGGTCGTGTCAGACCGTGTAAGCCATTTCAACCGTGTCGGGTCTTGTCGGCATTATCGGACATTATCGGCGTTACGCGGCATCGCCGGCGTTATTTGCCCGTGTACGGACATCGGGCTCTATGGGCGTATTGTCTGGAACTGTCGGAAGATATGAGGACATGTCTGCCCTACAGGGACGGGCGTGGAGCTGCGTGACGCGATACAGCGGTATTGCATTGTAAGATATCAATCATGATGTCCTGTCCTGCAGGTACTGATATTCCGTCGCCGCAACGAGTCCCAAAAGTTCTCTCTTCCCACCCATCTTCTTTACTCACTTACCTTACTTACTCTTTACTCATCAGAGTTTCTTCTCAAACTGTACTTTCCACTCAAACTGTACAATGCCATATTCAACTTATCAGACTATATTGTAGTGTACATAGAAGTATTTAATCAACTATAAGTCCATGTCCATGACCAGACCCAGTGCTACCATTTGTCGAGAATATTGAAACCGATCCGGGGGCCAACTCGTTCGGTGGGATTTAAAGCGCAACCGACGGTTGCAATCCCGAAATGGTCTGCTTCCGGCGGGAAGCGCCGCATCGTAGCCCAAGCTTATCCTCCTACACATACCAGCACGCTCGACGTGCGAGCTATGCGCGGTGCCATTCACCATGCGAGTGCCATGTGCCACACAGGTTCCAGGTCCATGGCAGACCGGTGCCGCAAGCCATGGCATATGTAACTAGGCAATGCGGCCTACAACATGCAGATCGCGCATTGCAGTTCTACGAACCTGTGCGTACATATGGCCGATAAACCGTCGTTTATATTCTGCTCATTGTATTCAAGCTCATGATTCGCAACTGCTTGTGTTCAGAGCACCAGGTGTGCCTATTATTAAGAGAGCCCGTTGTAGTGCGGACTCATGTATAGCTTAGGATCGAACAATATCAGCGCCCTACCCTATCTCCGTGGCTGCGGGCCTGGCTAGCGCAGGCGGAAGCGCTATCCAGCTGCCGCGGCAGGAGATGCTTGCCGACACGCCGACACCGTCTCGCTCACCCCACAGCAACGGTGCTGCCACTGCTGCACCCGATGCGCAGTGACCTGCTTGTGCGCTCTGGCACGCCATTTCTTTCCACGCCCGGCGGCTCCTCGTTGACTGGGCCCTGGCCTATGCTCGTGCGCCGCCCACGCGCCCACAATCGCCGCCTGCTGCCTGCGCACGCGCTCGTATGGCGCTGCCCCACCCGACGTCCAGCGACCGGCTCGTGCGCTTGGGCACACCGCCGTCATTCACGCGCTGGGGCAACGCCGCCGCGGTTCACACACGGCGCCGCCTCTTGACCGCCGCATGCCCTGGCCATCGTTCGTGTGCCGCTAACACGCCCACAGTCGCCGGCAGCTACCCGAACACGCACTCGTCGGTTCCGGGGTATGGCGGCGGCTGTGGCAGCGAGCGCAAGGCGCCGACGCGCAACACGCCGCTTGGGGTCAATGATGGTCGGCGTGAACAGTGCCATGCCGCAGCCTCGCCGTTTGGTTTCCCGTCGCGCCTCAAGGTATGGGCTGTACCATACCGTGCCACGATTCACAAGTTCAGCTTACATGGGCAAGCTCACGTAGTGCAATGCCCTCACTGGCAGCACCAGCATACTACCAGCAACCTTGACAATCATGTGCATCTGTGGAAGATGTCGGCCGTCGCATGTTGCGGACTCGGTCTGACCTTTCGCAGAGCACTGTTTATTCCCATCCTGGACAATCTACACGTCATTAAGCTGCTCTCCATCCTCCGACATGGGACGGTCTTCCTCGGGCTCCGACGCGGCCTCTGGCAGCGGCTCAGTCACGTCAGCGGCTAGTCGAGCATCTATAGCCTCCATCTCTTCGCGGTGGGCATTGTGTGTGCGCCCGACTGGCACCTGCCCGTAATGAGTGTCGGAGTGCGGGAAGACCTTCTCATCCCAGACTCGAAAAATATTCAAAACTGAGTGCTTTCTCTCCCGCACGCCGTTGGTGAGATAGCGAAGGTAGTCTCGGAAATTCTGCTCATATCGGATGCCTGTGCGCGCACCAATCTGCTGGAGCTTGGGGTCTTCCGAAAGTGCCCAACAAGACTGGTTGCATCGTAAGCTTCACACCTCCTATCGTTCTGGGATAACTCACCAGGACAGCAGATGCGGCAATCGCGCCAGGCGTTGTGAACAAAATGCCGTGCTTGGTTTCCATCGTAGAAGTGGCCGCAACGATCGCACGCTCATCCTCACCGAAGGCTTCGGCAGCCATAGTCCCGCGGATGATTGAGATGTAAGTCTATTCGTTCCATTAGCTGCAGGTGAATTGGGAATGGCATTGCTTACCCGCATCAGCTGGGGGTGTAGAAACACGGTGCTGAGATCAAAGCCGACAAACTGTGCCACATCGACGTCGTGAAGGATTGCGACGTCGAACGTAGAGTATGATCCCGCGTTGGCGCCACTTTCAATATAGCCAATGAGCTGGCGAAAATGCTGACGGCGTAGCTCTTCTGTTTTCATTAAAGGTGCGCGATATCGACCAAATATCTGGTAAACGCCGCTGTGCCGCAAGCGCGTCGATGTGTTGGATCGCTGCGCCGACATCCCGTCCATGAACTGATAAAGCATTAATATGATCTCTCGCACATATAAACGACGCTAAGGCACACCTTTCGGGTTAGCCATGACTGTTGAATCCACGAGTGCATATAGTCGGGCAAAACCTCAAGAATGTCGGCTTTCTGCCCCTGCACACGCGTCGTGCGATCCTTGAAGCGTTCAGCGGGGCGGTAGTCCGCGAGATCGACCTCGAACGTAGTCTCTCCATCCTCCAGCCAGAGACTATGGCAGATAACATACAGGCGCCCGCGCTTGTCGATGAGACTTTGCGCAGCGAGCGACTTGCATGCAAGCGGATGGTCTTCATTTTCCCTGTCGCTGGCAGGACTCTCTTCGCCACTGGGATGACCTGCGTCGTCATCGGGGTCCGTCTCATTGAGTGCATGCGTTGGATTCGAGTGCTGAGTGCGCAGGCGTTTCTGTGCTGGCTGCTGAGCCTGCTGAGCCTGCTGAGTGGCCGGGCTGCGCCCATGATGCCTGTCCGGCGGTAAACTGCCAGGTTGCAGCGCCTGTCGTCCTGGAGGCCCTTGCAGATGATGACCATGAGCGTCATTAACCCGGGCCTGCAATTCTCGGATTATCTATTTTGAGTTTTGGTCAGTATTCGGTATTTGAGGGTCTTAATAGAATACCTGTTTCTGCGCCTTGATAGTCCGTTGTAGATCTTCATCCTGGTGATCTGACTCCTCGTCGCTCATGACGGTAGGTGTGCAAGGGAAATGCCGGAGTGCTCCGACTCGTCGTGGTTATCTACCTTGATCAGCACCAATCTATGGTTCGATTAAGTGCTAGAAAGCCTCACACAGTACCTGTGGCACCACGAGGCCGCATTGCCTGCAGCTGGTGCCCCGATAAGACCTTTGACCGTCGTGGCATCACCCAACATGAACGGCACTGTCCAAATCGACCCCGGCACCATGGAGCTGCATTCCAACGCGATAGAAACACACAGTCGGCATTCGGAGAGGTTAGTACTTAGTAAATTGTCCTTTTGTCCATCTGAAGATTATGTATAGTCGGTGGTCGGCGCTGCAATGCACACGCCGCTTAACCCACAGCCGCCGGCTTCGCCAACACCAATGGAGATTGACCAGCCCATTTCACCCTCTCTTAACGAGGTTCCTGGTACCCCTGGTGAGTTAATTATCACTATTTTACTTTTTCTTGACCACTCTCGGACTTTCAGTCGACGAGACGTCCCAGATGTTTATCCGAATCGTTCCGCACCCTCGCAGCGGCCTTCCTGAACGCAAGATACCGCTAGATGCCCCCGACCTTGTTCGTTTCATGCACAGCAAGAACCAGGATCATTCTGGGCCTGCTGCTGATATTCCATGGGCTCCATTCCGTTCGAAAGCTGACTTCGGGTTCGCGTCAACTGCCGTCCGTGCACGCCTGCCCGAGAGCGTGATAAACGAGTTGTTGGAGGGGATGCATGGAGACTGGTCAACTACTACGACAAATATAAGTTTCCGAAACAAAGATGACCTTGACGTGACTTTGAAACATGCGCGGGATTTTGTCGTTCAGGTGAGATTCAGACACGCCAACGCGCAAGCTGTCCTCATACTGTCTAGTTTACCGATGGTGAAATCACGGTACCTTACCGCGGAGTGGATCGTACGGTTAAGTTCTCCTACCGTGATCCGTGGGAATGGATTTTGTCCATCGTGCAAGATCCAACACTCGTCGATCACGTCTCATTCTTCTCCGTGAAGAAATACCTTCATGTTGACGGCCGTGTCATTCGCCTCATCGAT
This sequence comes from Auricularia sp. M13, assembly GCA_037042915.1. Lineage (NCBI taxonomy): Eukaryota > Fungi > Basidiomycota > Agaricomycetes > Auriculariales > Auriculariaceae > Auricularia > Auricularia sp. M13. The sequence goes on along the minus strand of CM073197.1, from coordinate 89,466 downwards.
GAGCCCAACACTGCAGATACCTGGGCTAAAATTGACGTAGGTGTCGGCGAATATTTGAGACGTACACTCACAAAAGATTCAGGATGAACTAGATGACGACGACACATTTCCGAACTGCTTCTTTCCATTGCACTTCTGGCTGGATAAGGGCAAGGTCGGAAACAAAGTCAAGATGCATCCGATGCTCCTTCGTGCTGCCGGATTGCCTTGCCTCATCCGCAACGGCTCTGGTAATGGCGGCGGTGTTCTCGTTGGATTTATGGAGATTGTGAGTACAGTTTACCTTTATCCATTGCTGCTGGAATTAATGGCCCGCAGATTGACGAACCCAGCGACATTGCGGAAGGCAGTAACGAAGACCATCACTTTCGCATCTTCAAGCGCGAAGTGTATCAGCAAATTCTTCGCGTGATATTCCACAGCCTTGAGGCCCGTTCGTGGACAGGTGACGCTGTACGCTGTGGAGATGGAATCACTCGCGTCTTTTTCCCGGGCTTCCTCATCCTCTGCATGGATGGCGAAGAGGCAAACACGTTCTGTGCCTGCCAAGCGCCTACTGCAAGCCACCCCAGTCCAAAATGCGAGGTTCACAAGGATGACTTGCATTCTCTGACGTGCCATGCGCAACTGCGATCGTCGGCATCAATGCGGGCAGCATACGACGAGATAGCCGCTGCGGAATCTGTACCTGACCAGCGGAAACTTATGAAGCGGCATGGTCTTTATCCAGTTAAGGTACGATTGCTTGCATTGCAGACAAATAAATTAGCTTACACCTTTTAGCATTTTCTCTGGGATATGCGTTTCTCGGACCCCTACCAGGCGATTTCCTATGAGCGTCTCCATTTTGTGGAACTCGGAAAGTGGGAGGATCATTTGTGGGCTTTGATCAAGGACGTGATCAAAAAGCTCCACAAAAGTCGAGAGATGGATTACAAGTATGTAACCGTTTGAGTGTGGTGCACTTGAATCATACTGATTATATTACTAGTATGCAGCGTCACCCGCACTGGAAGAGCATGATCCCTCGTCCACATGTGTCAAGCCTGGAGTTTTCGGAAGGTCATACGGAGTTTGATATTCTCAAAGTATGTCCATATTCTGAAATGGGAAATACCGGAGTTGATTGGTTACGCAGATGATCCTGCCAGCCATTGTCCAGTTGCTTCCGAGAAATGATCCCCTTATTCACTGTGCCCGCGCTCTGAGCGATTATCGCATGGTCATTGGCCTTGGATGTCTCAGCACAGATCGGCTGGAGCGCTTGAAGAAATTCATACGGGACTACGAGAAATACTGCAGTGTACGTGGTCATTGTTCTCTTTGCGTGCGAACTGAATATTCGAGCAGCACGTTCATGACAAGTATGGGAAGGATTGGAACTTTTACAAGCAGCACTGGGTAGCGCACGTCGTTGATGACATCCTCCAAAAAGGAACGACCAACAACTTCGTCGCTGAGCCGGGCGAGGGTTTTATGCAAGAGGTTAAGCATTATTATGAAGTTTCGAGCAAGAGGAGTACCGCTACTCAAGAGGTATTGTCATAATGGTCAGACAGGCCTCACTGGAAGCTCATTGATTTGCAGATGCTCATTCGGGATCAGAATGAGGAGGCAGTTGCCCAGATTCAAACCGCAATCAATCTTGCGACCAAAATCAGGGACAGCTTCCTCCAATCGCTGGCAGACGGGGAAGCTGATGAGACGCCTGGGGATAACGATGCACCAGACCATCCTGCTCATTGGACTCTGGGCTCACCGTTTCCCAGAAAGTGGCTCCAATCTTACACCTTCGAGCACGACACAGAACGGGATGACCCCCGATTTCACGGTTTCAGCGACCGGCTCTGCAGTTTCATCAAGGCCGAGTTCCCCGAACCTGGCGTGGAATCATTGAACACTGTTCAAGTAAGCAAGGCTTCTCAATGAGTTGTCCAGGAATAACACATCTGAAGATCATGAGCTTCCGCTGCATCTACATCTCCTATCAATCCTTGGAGGACTATCGTGAAGCACGCGACATCATGCGCTGCAATCCCAGCTTTCATGGGGAAGCACGATATGATTGTGTGCTCCTTGACTCAGCACCGGAATCCCCTGTGATTGTTCGCCTCCACCGGCTTTTGAAGTGCAGAACACCTACGGGCAAAGTCGTGGACATCGCAGTCATCACACGGTTCCGACAGTCACACTTCCGGCCCAACACCATCTGGAGAGGCTGCCGCATCCTCGACGAGGACCCAGAGCTGTCCTTTATTCCGCTTGAGAGTGTTGTTAGAGGTGCGCTCCTGTGCCCAGCATGGGGCTCTCCCGATTCTCATTTCACATTCTATGTTGTTGATACGATTGACGGTGATATGTTTTTACGGCTCAATGACTTCTAGGCTATACACATTTGTAGGGAGATAAGCGATCATGTCGGAAAGCTCAATCACCGTCGTGCCGTTGCACGGAATCTCGCGGCTTATACAACATTACGCGGCCTTATCTACCCGAAACCAATATACAGGTTACCGTTGGGCATAGGCAGTGACCAGACCATGTCATAAACTCAAGCAGCTATCAGTAATTACCAACATTATCCGCTCATTATTCGACCTTATCCCACCTTATGCTACCGGATTTAGCAGCAATCACATCATTGCCAAACATTATTTGGTATTCCCAGTTGCCATAGTGTGGTAATTCATTGTAAGGGCGAATACTCAGATTGCTATTTTACTGACAAACTAAGCTACTTATTTTTATGGGCAAGGACATTTGAATTTTGTCCCAAAAAAGTACTATTTGGCTATGGGCCCTGACAGGCGGTTATAGGTCCTGATAACAGGGTCAGCAGACCCCCCACCTGATCAAATAGCTTCTGAACATATACAATCTAATATAGCTGAGGAGTACTACAGTCACAGAAATAAATATTCACACACCCTGATTTTGATGACTCTTGTGTGGACAACTGCACAGCCCGATGCATGAGCAATCTTTTACTCATAAGGGGTGTAGATGACAAGTACCTAAGCTTTAATTTGGTGGTTCAATGATGATGATTGGAATGCTGGTTCTCGTGCTACAGTCGTAAATGTGAAATACCTATATGTACACTGATCACCCTGCAACGTCTGATCAAATATAGGAGGCACCAAAGAAAGCTTTTATATAAGATGTGGGAGGGTGTAGTACTAGATTATGACAGGAGAAACTATGGGAAGGGCTGCATTGCAGAGCTAGGATCAGGTAAACATGAGTCTCGAAGTGACCAAAAGTTGACTAACTTGCCAATTGCTGCTTGCGATCCCTCATACCTTTTCCTCCTAATAGAAAACAGCTATGGCTGAGTGAATTGCATTGAAGAACTCACAAGGATGGGAATCTATAGGTTGGCCCTTGGCAAGTTGGTCAAGTTAGTGTCACGGTGACTGCTATTGTCATGGTAGAGCGCTTGTCTGTAAGCTACGGAAGAGCTGGTTAGGCTAGTAGCTTGCGGAAAAGAGTCTGATGCTTTCGGTTGAGCAGAAGCTCGAGTCGTGAGTTGCTCAAAGTCTCCGATTACAAAAGAGCTGCCCTACAATGGCTCGCTCCTGAGTTCCTTAAGTACATCTGAGAATCCTCTGAGTCATGCACTATCTAAGTCATTCCTGAATCACTTCTAAGTCACTTGTAAGTCAGTATCGGTTCCTGGACTGGAGTGAGTCGGTGAATGACTTCCAGGAACATCTCAGGTGCTATTTCCAGAACTAAGGGCGAATTACAATGTGGGGCAATGTATGTTAAGGTGAATTAAAAGAAAAGGCGAGTAACTTGTCTGCCGCAGCGGGACGAGCTCGGACGCGGACAGAAGCTGGCGCGGTGGGGCGAGTCAGCGCTCGCGCGCATGACACACGCCCTCCCGGCCAGCAGCGCTGGACGATTTAGCCTACGTCGTGGCTTCACCTTCACCGCTGTTTGAAGCGGCCGATGAGGTGATGCCGAGGCCCGCGATCCCCTGCTCCAGGGAGTTTGCGGCGGTCACGCCGTCACCCAGCATGTCGTAGTCTTCCGCCTCGTCTCCGTCCTGGCCCCAGTCCTCCTGCGCGGCGTTCGCCTCCTGCGCGGTGGTCGAGGCCGCTACCGTGGTCGATCCTGACGCCGCGCCGTTGAGCGTTGGGTTGAAGTCGAATCCGCGGAACGCCTGAGCGAAGGCGGGAGCCGCGAAGGCTGAAACGGCCACCGCAGCGGGCGTGGATTCGCGCATGGGAACGTCGACCTCGCGCGCAGCCGGACCGTAAGTCGCGCTGTGAGTGAAGTGCGGGGGCGAACGGCGCGGCGCGCATAGTGCGCCCGACTGCCGCCTGCGAGCCGTGAGAAAACGAGCATGAGCAGCAGTATAAGTCGCATACCGCGACGCCCGACGCCGCCAGTGCGACGAAAGTACCAGTCGCGTGGGGCAACCGTCTGGGCGGAACGGGCCGTAGCTTGAACTTGAGTGGTGTGCAAGCGCGCCACCGTCGCGTCGTGGTCCAAGATGATCTTGAGCGCGGCAACGGGGATGTTAAGCTTGTCATTGTCGCGGACGTGCTGCAATTCGGCGGCATGCGCCTCCTCGCGCATTTTGACGCGCTCCGCTGCCTGAGTGCGGCGGACAAAGTCCTGGTCGATGGCGGCGTTACCCTGAGCGGCGGACACCGCGTGGGGGTTATAGGCGTGGAATTCATCGTAGGAAGGAGGAGCATGGCCCGGAAAATCGGCGCGACGTGTCATAGCGCGGCGAATGCCGTCAGCCCATGAGCAGCAGACGATGAACGCGAGATCGTCAAACGTGGGCGGGCGGTTGTAGACCATGCTGGGTGGTGTGCTGCGGGCTGGTGAACCAAACGAAATGCGCCAGAAGAAGCCCGACTTTATAGCAATACTCCTCAAGGGAGACGTACGCTCCCGGCTGCTGTATCGGGACGCGTAACTCTTACAAGCGCAGTTCGGACACTGCTTTCGCCGTCGGCGGGAGACCGTGCGGCTCCGAATTTGCGGTGCGGGTCGTAGCCCATCAAATCGCAGTAATCTGCAAACGCCGGTTCGCTTTGCACCGCTGCAAGAGACTCCTCGGAGATGTGTTTGTCTGACCATTTTGCATAGAACACATGTGAGTCACCGAGTTTCTTGAAGCCGACAATTTCTTCAAGTCGCCGGGGGCTGTGATCAAGAGGCACTGTTGTCACCGCTTGCCAGGAACGAGAAGGAAACCGGGAATCGCCATTTTTGATCCAAGGCCGCAGCAATTCCGCATGAAACGCGGGATGAATCTTACGCCTGGTCATCTCTCGGGGTAAATCGAGCTCATAAGTTGCCCCAGGTACCACTACTTTCTGCACAGCAAAGGGCCCCATCACGAAATCCGGCCGGATCCTACAACATGTTATCACGGATTGTAAGGTTCACATTCATTGTAAGGACCACAAGTCTTGTGGCGAATCTGGTGACGCATTACGCTGCCCGGTTAGGATTGCCAAGGCCCCACCTGGCTTGTGATGCCTTGCCAAATGATGCAATGATTGCTAGTCTTGCTAATGCTCACAACCGTTCTGCTACTTTACAATGCCTTGCAAACACACTATCAGGCTGGAGGGTTTCTGACGCAGGTGCCACTCGTGTTCCGCATCCTCACGTTCACCGCGGCCGATACACATCAAGTAAATGAAAAAAGGGTCTATTGCTGACGGTACAGAGCTACATGCAGGCAGGAGCACGTACGATGCCTATGGGACGAGCAGGTACGGTGCCGCAAAGGTGTGCCGAGGCGGACCACTGCGGGGCCTAGCGTTGTGTGAGCGCGCGATATCAGACCCGGAGCTGGTGCGACTCACCTGCTTGGACGACAGCGTACCGTTCAATCTAGAGAATAGCAGTCGATGAGTGATTGGGCATGTTCAAGGCCAGTGTACATACCTCGCGTTGACCGCTAACGACAAGTTGCGTCGAGCGCGGAGCGCGCATCCGGTTTGGAAATGCCTGCAACAGGTCAGAACAGTACAATAGCAGGCATCTTGACGTACCTGCGTGCGCGCGTGACCGCGGAATGCCATCGCCGAAGATGCTCGAGTTCTAGAGGGGATAGTAAATCAGTACTTGAACGGTGCCAGCCTGCTGTTCGAGCCCGGAGCGTGCAACGCAGAACCCAGAGCCAGAAAGTTGAGCCCAAGCCACACAAAGCAAAGCAGAACCCAGGAACAAGACCAATAGACCGCACACAGACTGACAGAGCAACTCCAGAGGCGATATGAAGCGGATTTAGCACCATGATCCCCAGGCGACACAAGCGTGGCAGTAGGCCCCCGATACAGTACCTCGGAGCGGCAGTCGTCCTGCTGTAGCCAGTTGGGGCGCCGGGTATGTCTTGAAGCGCGGCGGGGGAAAGGGTGCGGTTGGGACGAAGGAAAGCAGTGATTGAAGGTCCGACCCAACCGCCGCTGCGGAGCAGAATGATGCCGGCGTACGCCGCTCTGACAGTCTCACATAGGATAGCCTAGTCAGGGATCCAAACGTAAGCAAAGACACTCAGCGGGATGCTTTTGCACACATTAAATGCATATTTCTGAGAAGTATGGTCATGTCCGGACGTTCCGTTGCACTAATATTCAATATTTTGTACGAACAAGTTTCAGAACACAATTCGGGCAAAACGGGAAACTCTGGCTATGGCATACATATTAATCAGATGAATCGGCCTCCTGAGCGGCTGCGCAAGCCTCGCGCACACGGCGGAACTGCTCGCGGGTGCTCTTGGCGGAGCGTTCGCGCGTGCGGCGAGCGGAAGGGAAGATGCGCTTGTTCCACCACTTCAACAGCTCGTCCATGTTCTCCTTCTCGTCGGGATCAGTTAGCAGCTCGTAGAGCGAGCCATAGAAGCCTTCGAGGTCGCCGTTCTTGGTGGAGTCCGTCTTTGAGAAGGTGGCTGCGGACACCCCAGGCACCTGCCTCGGAAGCAAAATTTGGTTCCGTAGGGGGGTTTCTCTCATACAGAGAAAACCCCCTATGATCTGGCCGATGGCCAGCTTCGTCTGCCGCCGCCGTGTGCTCGTCAGCCGCTGCCGCGCGTTCGTCGGCCGCTGCCACGCGCTCGTCGGCCGCCACCCCCTGCTCATCGGCCGCCTCCCCCTGATCATCGGCGGCCACCGGCGCTTCCGGCAAATCCCGAAGGGGGCGCTGGGGCCGTCGGGACCGGCCGGAAAGATCCGAAAATGAAGCGTCGGGCTGCCCAATGCTTCGTCGGCCAGTCTGCAGACCGGCGCTTAATTCGTCGGCCGGCCGTTGACCGGCTTCGCCAGCGGCCGGTCGGAAATGGCCGACGGCACTTCTAATCCTTCGTCAGCGGCCCTTCTGACCGGCGCTTAATTTCTGTTCGTCGGCCGGCTCTTGACCGGCGCTTAATCGGCTTCGCCAGCAGCTGGTCGGAAACGGCCGATGGCGCTTTCAATCGTTCGTCGGCGGCCGTATCCTTCGTCGGCGGCCGTACCCTTCGTCGGCGGCCGTATCCTTCATCAGCAGCCGTGCTGACCAGCGCTTAATTGCTGTTCGTTGGCGGGCTGTTGATTGGTGCCTAATTGGCTTCGCCAGCAGCTGGTTGGAAACGGCCGACGGCCATCTCAAGCCTTCATCGGCCACCATGGCTGACCGGCGCTTAATAGGTTTTTCGTTGGCTAGCTGAGGACTGGCACTTAATCAGCTTCAACAGCAGATGGTCCTTGGCCACTGGCCAAGCAATGCTTGCCTGCCGACAAACCAATGCTTGCTCGCCGACGAGCAAATGCTCGGCAGCCACCAAGGAACATACTCAGTAGCTTGGATCACTGTTTGTTGGCCAGCTGCCCAATGCCATAACAAAGACATTGAAATGTGTATCAGAGTAGTTTCAGTGGCAGGCAAACAAAATCTTGGCTGCTGGCCAGGGAAAGCTTGCCTGCCGACGAACAAACAGTCGGCCGCCGCCGAACAAATGGTCGGCCGCCGACGAAGGTCGTTCAGTGGCAGGCAGTGGCCAGATACTGCTGAAATGAATCTCCTTGAAACTTTGGCTGTGTGATCCCATATATACTCATGTTGTCCCAGTGAATTATCAGACTCCCAGATGGTCTGGATAGAGTGCTATCCATGCTTCAAGTGAGGAAGCACAACAGGCCAACCACTGCTCCAATTGTCGAGCTCGAATGGTGAAAGTGTGCTGTTTGACATCTCTGAAGGCGTTCCAGGTTGCAAATTGTGAGTAGATGCATTGGTTGACCTTCGGTGCAAATGGCCACTTTTTGCTCAACAATGATCAGTTCACCCAGGGAGGGTTTGTTAATTATATCCTGAGTAACTCTCGCTGTGGGTTGCAGGACACCATAGAAGATTTTCGAGATAGTATGCAGGTCTGTATATTTTGAAATGATGGTGCAGTGTGCGATTTCGCCGGCCGGCCTCCCAAGGCCAACAGACCTCATAAGCCGAGGTCAGACATTGCTCCAAGCATGTGGATTTGTTGGAATACATCCATAACATCCTATCCCAGAGTTTGGTTGCAGGGGATGCGGAATTGGTGGAGGAATTGCATTCGCAATTCTGCCCCTCAGTTTCTGTCCAGAAGGACTTTCACCCAGAGCGCATTTGTTAATTATATTCTTAGCAATTTGGGGTGCGTATGCCAGGACCTCATACATGATTTTTGAAATAGTTTGCAGGGCTGTATATTTTGAAACGATGGTGGGGTGAGCGATTTATCACTCCCAGCCTTCCCACCCTCCTAGACCTCAGTACCCAACCTTATAACATGCTCTAAGCCCATGGGACTATTGTATAGTATGCCTACATGAACCTCCTGAAGTTTGAATGCAATTGATTAAGAACTGGTGGAGAAATGACATGCGCATGTGGTGGAACTGAGTTGTAGCCAAGTTCACCATGAATTGCACATGCAACCTACCCCACTTTCCAGGTCAAGTGTCTCAGCGCCCATATAACACGTTATCTCAAAGATAGCATTGGGTACATTGGTTTCATGAGGTCCTAGCTTCTGAGAAGCATGGGCTGGAGGGTGGTATGACTTGCAGTGAGTTCACCAGGATATGTAGTTACAACCTACTCCACACTCCAGCCCATGCTTCTCAGAAGCTAGGACCTCATGAAACCAATGTACCCAATGCTATCTTTGAGATAACGTGTTATATGGGCGCTGAGACACTTGACCTGGAAAGTGGGGTAGGTTGCATGTGCAATTCATGGTGAACTTGGCTACAACTCAGTTCCACCACATGCGCATGTCATTTCTCCACCAGTTCTTAATCAATTGCATTCAAACTTCAGGAGGTTCATGTAGGCATACTATACAATAGTCCCATGGGCTTAGAGCATGTTATAAGGTTGGGTACTGAGGTCTAGGAGGGTGGGAAGGCTGGGAGTGATAAATCGCTCACCCCACCATCGTTTCAAAATATACAGCCCTGCAAACTATTTCAAAAATCATGTATGAGGTCCTGGCATACGCACCCCAAATTGCTAAGAATATAATTAACAAATGCGCTCTGGGTGAAAGTCCTTCTGGACAGAAACTGAGGGGCAGAATTGCGAATGCAATTCCTCCACCAATTCCGCATCCCCTGCAACCAAACTCTGGGATAGGATGTTATGGATGTATTCCAACAAATCCACATGCTTGGAGCAATGTCTGACCTCGGCTTATGAGGTCTGTTGGCCTTGGGAGGCCGGCCGGCGAAATCGCACACTGCACCATCATTTCAAAATATACAGACCTGCATACTATCTCGAAAATCTTCTATGGTGTCCTGCAACCCACAGCGAGAGTTACTCAGGATATAATTAACAAACCCTCCCTGGGTGAACTGATCATTGTTGAGCAAAAAGTGGCCATTTGCACCGAAGGTCAACCAATGCATCTACTCACAATTTGCAACCTGGAACGCCTTCAGAGATGTCAAACAGCACACTTTCACCATTCGAGCTCGACAATTGGAGCAGTGGTTGGCCTGTTGTGCTTCCTCACTTGAAGCATGGATAGCACTCTATCCAGACCATCTGGGAGTCTGATAATTCACTGGGACAACATGAGTATATATGGGATCACACAGCCAAAGTTTCAAGGAGATTCATTTCAGCAGTATCTGGCCACTGCCTGCCACTGAACGACCTTCGTCGGCGGCCGACCATTTGTTCGGCGGCGGCCGACTGTTTGTTCGTCGGCAGGCAAGCTTTCCCCTGGCCAGCAGCCAAGATTTTGTTTGCCTGCCACTGAAACTACTCTGATACACATTTCAATGTCTTTGTTATGGCATTGGGCAGCTGGCCAACAAACAGTGATCCAAGCTACTGAGTATGTTCCTTGGTGGCTGCCGAGCATTTGCTCGTCGGCGAGCAAGCATTGGTTTGTCGGCAGGCAAGCATTGCTTGGCCAGTGGCCAAGGACCATCTGCTGTTGAAGCTGATTAAGTGCCAGTCCTCAGCTAGCCAACGAAAAACCTATTAAGCGCCGGTCAGCCATGGTGGCCGATGAAGGCTTGAGATGGCCGTCGGCCGTTTCCAACCAGCTGCTGGCGAAGCCAATTAGGCACCAATCAACAGCCCGCCAACGAACAGCAATTAAGCGCTGGTCAGCACGGCTGCTGATGAAGGATACGGCCGCCGACGAAGGGTACGGCCGCCGACGAAGGATACGGCCGCCGACGAACGATTGAAAGCGCCATCGGCCGTTTCCGACCAGCCGCTGGCGAAGCCGATTAAGCGCCGGTCAAGAGCCGGCCGACGAACAGAAATTAAGCGCCGGTCAGAAGGGCCGCTGACGAAGGATTAGAAGTGCCGTCGGCCATTTCCGACCGCCGCTGGCGAAGCCGGTCAACGGCCGGCCGACGACCAAGCGCCGGTCTGCAGACTGGCCGACGAAGCATTGGGCAGCCCGACGCTTCATTTTCGGATCTTTCCGGCCGGTCCCGACGGCCCCAGCGCCCCCTTCGGGATTTGCCGGAAGCGCCGGTGGCCGCCGATGATCAGGGGGAGGCGGCCGATGAGCAGGGGGTGGCGGCCGACGAGCGCGTGGCAGCGGCCGACGAACGCGCGGCAGCGGCTGACGAGCACACGGCGGCGGCAGACGAAGCTGGCCATCGGCCAGATCATAGGGGGTTTTCTCTGTATGAGAGAAACCCCCCTACGGAACCAAATTTTGCTTCCGAGGCAGGTGCCTGGGGTGGCTGCGGAGGACAGCGCGAATTTGAGCTGTCATTGCAAATCAGAAAAGATAATAGACTGGAATAGATAAGAAAGCCACTTACATGCGCATGAACATAGCAAATAGAACCGACTGTGACCGAGTCGTAATTGTGAAGTGCAGCATTGCCCTTGCGTGATGTTCCGCTGTCCCCGCCGTTTTCCTTTTCGGCAGACGACGGGCTTGTGAAGAAGTGTTTATAGGTCTGAATGAGGTCTCAGCAACTGAACTAAGATAAACAGTTATTTCTTACCTTTACAGCGTACTCATTCTTCCCCAAACCGTTCCACGGGTTTTCCGGGTCGTATTTCTCATCCTTATACATGAGATATGGCCATTCCTCACCAGTGAACGTCATCTCGCCATCCTGAATCTGCTTTTGCAGTCTGAGAGAGCGTCAGAAACTGAAGCAGCAATGCGGATCGAAGCGGAGACATACTCTGCGGTCCAGACGGAACCAACTGGGATAAGTAAACGGCCAGTAGCTGGGTGGTTGAACCCGCGGCCAGCCTTGTTAGTCCGGGATAGCTTAGGTGCGCCGGGAACCTCGGGGAGCCACTCGACTATGGCCAACTTGAGCGAGTAGGTGTCATCAGCCTTGGCCCTGCTGATGCCTTCGTCGATCTGCAGGGACATCAGCGAGGAAAAATAGGCACATAATAGTGTCAACAGACCTGTCCAGTAATCGTTGCCGCCAGTTCCATGTCTTTGAGAGCCTCGGGTGCTTTGGCCTTGAGCTCTTTCTCGAGCGCGAGGAATGCGACCTCGATACGGCGGTCACTATCATAGGAATTAGAGACATCTTAGGCACGAAAATAAGCACGAACCACTCATCTACTTCATAGTCCTCGCAGGCCTCCTCAGCCGATGCACGGTCAATTGCAATCTCGATCCCGAGATCCAGAATGAAGCCCGCAGGGTCCAGAAAGTTATATGCACGCCCATATATGCGGCCATAGTCGACCCAAATGCCAGATACTGATCTAAAGAAGCCAATAGTAAGTAAAGACGCGTGAAAACGCGTGAAGACGCGCGATGCACGCACTTCTTTTTCTTGCCGCTGCGCGAAAGCTCGGGTGCCGCGCGTTTGTGACCGCTGCCCGCGTGGTTCTGAGTACCAGATGGCGGATTGGGGGTGCTGTTAGCTGCAGAGGACGACATTGGGATACCCGGGTGGAATGCGCTTGCTGGTGGGGGCGGTGGATTGTTGTCAGGCTCGAGCAGCGGTCCTTTTATACCCTCCTGGCGCTGAGTTTGAGGCAAATGCCGGGGGAAAGCACGTGAAGGACGCACTCCCACAACATCGGGATGATCCAGAGCCCCAGCAGCGCGACGGCAGGATGCCTAGAGCAGGAATGACGCGGTGACGCGCTTTCGGGATAATCCGAAACACGTCTCATATCCACCCTTCGCCCGCATTCTGATCCTGCGGCATGCCACAGTGCATTTGTGGCAAGTATACAGATGCCGCACACTTGAAGGCGCACCAGAGGGTGTGCGACGAGCACAAGGCGAACCGTCAGAAGCTTCTGGACAAGCGTGCAGCGCAGACATCAGTGTCTTCTGGCCCCGCTGCAAAGCGCGCTCGCTTCACTCTGGCGGGCACAGCTGCACATGGACAAGCCCCAGTATCTGCGGGAGGCACTGCCTCCACCTCTGCATGCAGCGATGTAGCTATGGATGTTGACACGGTGAGTGCATCGTTTAGACGTTAAGCGTTTGTACGTACGCTCTATCTAACCGATCACAGATAGGCGCGCTTGACCTCGACGTTCAACAGCCCACGCCTGTCTCGGACGACGGGCCCCTGCCGGACATGGCGCCGCCTACTGTTGCCGAAGATCCCATGGTCGAAGAGCCAGCACCGCGTCGCCGCACTCAGCATCGCGTACCGCGCAAATTCCGTGACCTCGAGCCGGAAACTCTGGCGCCTGCGCAGCCTGCAACTTCTGCCGTCAGCCGCGTACTATTGCGAGTCACCCAGCCCTTCCGCACTGCCGTCAATGCCTTTGGATTGTTTCGCATCTTTCGGCAGCAACCTGCGCACGATCCTGCACAGGCGCCCAGCTCCCAGCTGTCGATTGCTTCTGATGACGACTCTGTGTCTTGGTACCCCTATCCCAATCGCAGCGCTGCTCGTTTCAATCATTGGTTCTGGAACGACGGCTCAGTAAAAACGCGCGATAGCCGGAAGACGTTGCTCGACCTGATCTTGGATTCTGACTTCGTGCTTGATGACCTCCGCGACATCAACTGGAAGCAGGTGGATAAGGAGGTTTCGGGTGATCTGGGGGGCTTCGGGGATGGCTGGCTTTCACACACTGTCAATGTCACCATTCCAGGCGGCAAAGGCAAGCAGCCAGTCACTGTTCCCGTAGAAGGCTTTCAACGTCGCCCTCTTGTCCCGCTCTGGAAGAGCGAAATTGAGAACAATCCTGACGCCAAAAATTGGACTTGGGTCCCATCGAAGTTGATGCATTGTACCGCCGATGGTCGCGAAGTTCGTACTGCCGGCGAGGCCTACCATTCCCCGCGTGCCCAGAAACTGCATGACGAGGTTCAGAAACTTCCCCGGGATCCCGAAGACGACATAGAGCGCTGTGTTCTGCTCTTGATGCAGGGCTCAGACGGTACACATCTTGCCCAGTTCGGCACAGCGAGCGGCTGGCCTGGATACACCGGATGCGGAAATCAGAGCAAGAACACGCGCCTCGAGAAGAGCGCTCACGCCATGCACCACTTTGCATCATTTCCAAAGGTAGGTCTATCGTGTATTAACATTCTTTCTCAATTACTAAGATGCTCTACAGTTGCCCGATTCTATTAATGACGAGATCAACAAGATGGAGATCCCAAAGTCCACGAAGCGTAATCTTCTCGCGCATCTCCGGCGCGAGTTGATGCAAGGCTGCTGGCAATACATCTTGGACGACGAGTTTCGGGATGCCTACGCCCATGGCTTCCTCGTCCGATGTCAAGACGGCATTACTCGCCGATTCTATCCGCGTTTCTTTACCTACATTGCGGATTATCCTGAGAAGTGAGTGCCTCATTTTCTATGCTATTAACACATTACATCTATCGCAGAATGTTGCTTGCGACGCTTCGTGACAACGGGGACTGTCCCTGTCCTCGCTGTCTTGTCAAGAAAGCGGAAATTCAAGAGATCGGTTCAGCTGCTGATGACGAGATACGCATAACGGTGCACGCGAGCACAGCACGGTTTGGACGAACTGCATTAACAAGGTCACTGGCTGGATTCGCCGTGGGATCTGCGCTCTCAAGAGTACCACGGTTGAGAAGCTTCTCAAGCCTACGTCTCTTGTAGCCACGAAGGTGTGTCCTGTGCGGAATTAACCTCTTCACAAATATAACTGCACTTACAGAACGCATTCTCGGTCTTGAGATCGATTCACCCGTCGTTCTCAATCTTCAAGCTATTCACGGTCGATCTTCTGCACGAAGTCGAGCTCGGTGTGTGGAAGTCGTTGCTAATGCACATACTCCGCCTCCTCCAAGCACAAGACCCGAAGTTGCTCGAGGAGCTAGATCGGAGGTGAGCTCTGCATTCAAATCATGCTGCAGAAATGACGAACACATGTGGGACACAGATTCCGCCAAATACCGGTGTTCGCGCGGTTCTCGATACGGCGGTTCAAAAATAATGTTTCAGAGCTGAAGCAGCTGGCTGCACACAACTTTGAAGACATCCTCCAGGTAGGCACTGTGTCTAATATGTTTTTTTGCTCGGTGCTTAGCGTGTTCACAGTGCGCAATTCCCGCGTTCGAGGGCCTGCTACCTGAGCCGCACAACACAATCGTACTCACGCTGCTATTCATCATGGCCGAATGGCATGCGTTGGCAAAGCTTCGGCTGCACACAGAAGACACGCTTCAAGCCCTACGCGACACGACTCGTAACCTCGGCGCTCAGCTTCGCTTCTTTGTGTCCGAGACATGCAGCGCGTTTAAGACGACGGAGCTGCCGCGGGAAAAAGCCTCACGAAACCGGCGGGAGGCACGCGAGGCAGCTCCAGGTGCCGCGCCGGCGACAACGACAACGAAAGGGCCAAAAGAGAAGACATTCAATATGAACACTTACAAGATGCACGCTCTCGGTGACTATGCCCCTACGATCGAGGAGTACGGCACAACGGAGTCGTATTCGACTCTCTTGGTATGTGCATAATTCCTGCTTGCCGGCGGTCTTTCTGACTTTGCACTAGACCGAGAATACTCACCCTGAGCTCAAGGAGCGATATCGGCGCAGCAATAAGCGAAACGCAACCTCGCAAATGGGTGAGATGGAGCGCATCCAGTCAAATACGGCAAGGATCGTCGCTCGTGCGGAGCGTAGCCTGGTGCCACCAGATAGAGCCGATTCAGCTCCTCGCCCCCAGCCCTCAGGCGGTTCGACGTCTCCTTCACCGCCCGACACGGGAGGGCTCTCTTATAGCGTATCTCTGCGCGAGAAAGTGTTTGAAGTGATCGGGGACTGGGTCAAGAAGCGTGCCGGTCAACGAGCAGTTGAGGTGCGCCATCAATCGGGTTGGACAATTCATAACTGACGTCTAGCAGGGATTCACAACCAAGTTGCGGAATCACCTGCTTGGCAGACTTCTCAATACGGAATACGATGGCGACGAGACAGCGTACTCGGATCAGGAGCGCGCGCAAGTCATTATCGTGGATCGGCGGATGTACGAACATCACGACTTGCACATCAAGTACACAACCTACGATGTACGACAAGGCGACGACTTCATCCGCAGCCATACCGACCGGTGCGACGTTATTCTTCGCTCGCGCGAAGAAGACTCTCAGGACGGGCACCCCTACTGGTACGCCCGCGTGCTTGGCATTTACCACGTCAAGGCATACCACGCACTGCGCGGCTCAGCAGCAGCGCCTCAGCGCATGGTATTCCTACACGTTCATTGGTTTGGTCGGGACCTCAGTGCTTGCGGGCCTAACGGGCCCCCACGCCTCATGCGTCTTGGCTGGGATAGAGAAAATGAGTATGGATTCATTGATCCGCGACACATCCTCAGGGCCTGCCACATCGTACCAGCGTTTGCCCATGGCTTCCGCCGTTCAGCTGTCAGTATCCAAAAGCAGCCAGTGGACTGGAATTGGTACTATGTCATGCGGTACGTAGCACACAGTTCGTAGCTCTTCGCCGCTGACAGCGCAACAGATGGTCCGATCGTGACCTCTTCATGCGATATAGAGGTGGTGGCATCGGGCACACTACAACATCGGCGGCCAGTGTATCAACCTCCAGCGCCACGCGTAGAGCCATTCCTGCGGACGAGTCGGCGGCTGAGGACTCCGAGCCAGCGGACACTGTGCCTGTGCCCTCGGAGCAGCAAACTGAGCACGCGGGCGCAGACGAAGATGTCCCTGACGACGATATGGACGATCTCAATGATTACGCAGAAGATCTGGATGAGGATCGGGATACGGACTACGATTCAGAGGACAACGATGATCTGGCCATGGATGACGACTTGTACGATCTAGATTTCTTTGTGTGAACTTTGACAGTAGCTTTTTCGGGAGAACCAAATACTCTGTAAGTGATTGAGACGCATGCACAGACAGCGGTAATGCACAGCTGCAATGCGAATGTAAGCATCTTGAAGAGATTCTAATGTAGCACAACTCTTCTCAAATTATTACCATGCAATGAAAGGCGTTTACAAGGATTCTTCGTATTACAAGACCGTCCCAAGTCTGGCGGGAATCTTATGACGGCTGGCAATGCGCTGCAAGGTGTCGCAAGCCTTGCCGGAATCTTATCAACTCCGCAACGCTGTACCAGATCCGGCCGGATTTCGTGATGCCGATGTATTTGGGTACGAACTTACGCCGTAGCTGCTTGGGAAGCGTGAGATTCTTTGTACTGAGGTAAACCTTGTCTCCGACCGCGAATTCGGCGGGTCTACGATGCCTATTAGCCTGAATAGTCTGATCGACTCGTGCTGAAATGATTGCGTCGTGGGCCGCCATGATGGTTTCGCGCATTGCTTCTGCGAAGCGTTGCACGCCGGGATAAGCCGGTGGTTTGTCCCACGTGACCGCGTTCGGGTTATAGCCATAATTCATAAAGAAAGGGCTGAACCCGGTCGTAGTGGATGTTGCTGAGTTCAAGGCAAACTCAATTGCTGGCAATTTCCCTGCCCAGTCTTTCTGGGTTTCACCGATACATTGCCGTACCATCTGACCGATGGTGCGGTTCGCGCGTTCTGTCATGCCATCGGTCTGTGGATGGTATGCCGTTGACATGCGCAATTTAGTTCCGGTCAATTCATGCAACTTCCGCCAGAATGGGCTAGTAAATAAAACATCTCGGTCACTGACGATGGACTCGGGCATGCCGTGCAGGCGATAGACCGAGTGAAACAGTAGCTCGGCCATGTCTATGGCTGTGTACGACGTTCGCGCTGGGACCAAGTGTACCATGGCTGAGAAGTGGTCGATGATGGTGCAGATTCGGTCATAGCGGCCGTGACGAGCTTGAGAAGTAGGCAGAGGCCCGATAAAGTCGATCCCAATCATTTCCCACGGCCGAGTTGGTACAGGCAACGTTTGAAGCAGGCCCAAGGGGGACTGAGTGTTGTCTTTGGTAGTCCGGCAAGTGTGGCAAGAGTCAATGTAGTCTTTAACATCGACCACCATTCCTTTCCACCACACTTCTTCTCGCAGGTAAGTGAGCGTCTTGAAAGTACCCAGATGAGCAAGAATGCTGTGAGCTTGCTCTATGAGGACTTCTTTGAGGTTGGTGCCATTCGCTGCTACGTCGGGGATGCACAATAGCCGCCTGGGTGGCGATCCCTGCACGGTGAAAACTAGCTCCTCGCCCTCCGGCCCGGACACCTCAAAGTTTTTGAACTGGCCCGGGCTAGCGAGTACCTTGGCAAAGAATTTATCAAGAGCGTACTGCCCTTGTACCGTCGCTTTGATGTCGATGCCGGGCTTCTGCTGCGAAATGATGGCCGCTAAACCCGTAGATCTGATGTCATTGCAGTCCGGCATCGTGCTAGTAGCCGTAGTTTCTGCAAGTTTTCCAGTCGAGAGGGATTCTTCTTCCGTCAGAGATTCTACTTCGCTAACTGGTTCGGTATCACTGCCGGGTTCAGATGCGGGCAGTGGCGTGGTGGAGAGTTGCTTCTTCGGGCCTGAGCGTAGCCGGATGTCTTTTACTGGCGGCCCTTTCTCTCCTCGGAGCCGCGCCGATCGCCTGGGCGCCCTGGCTAGGTCCTCGGGTTCACTCCCGAGAGAGTGGCGCGGCTGCAGTGCAGATAGTAAAACTGCCCGACCTACAAACACCGGTGCGGAGATCGGAACTTCCGTCTCCTCCTCTTCTGGAGAGGAGTCGTCGGCCTCAGTAATGAATTCTCCCGGAGTGCGGACGGTGCCAGGCTCATCTTCCTGGTATATACGAGAAAGACCGTCCGCGAGAATGTTATCCACGCCAGGAATGTACTCAATCGTAAAGTCAAACTCGTTTAGAACATGCAACCACCGCATCTGCCGCTGTGAGAGCTCTTTCTGCTTCATAAAGTGAATGAGGGCCTTATGATCGGTACAAATGCGGAACTTGGCCCCATGAAGCATGGGTCGGAAGCGCTTCAAGGATTCTACGATGGCCAAGAGCTCTCTTTCATGTACCGGGTAATTTTGCTGCGCACTGTTCAGCTTTGCGCTCCAAAAAGTGATTACCCGCGCGGTTTGGACGTCGGACCCCTGGCTAAGGTACCCGCTTGCTCCCGTCAGGGACGCATCGGTAATGAGATTAATCGGACCGGCGGACCCTGAATAGTCTATTGCATGCCGGCGCCGATCCCGGTGCTTTTGCACTATCTCCTTGACCAGCTCGAACGCGCGCTGGTGCGTATCTTTCCAGACAAACGGCTGGGTCGACCCGACGAGCGAGGACAAAGTCCCCATCGGCACGCGGATGCCCTGGCAGTCGTTGGCCAGAAAGCCAACTGCCCCAATGAACGACATCAGCATGCCCTTCGAGGTCGGCGCCGGCCAGGCGACCACCTTGTCGACTTTGTTGGGATCCATTTTGATCCCATCACGGTCGATGACGTGGCCGAGGATGATCAGCTCGTCGGCGTACAGCTGCATCTTACTGGGGTTTAGGAAGAACTTCTCTTTTCTAAGCACTTCAAACACCTGTAGTAAGTGTTTTTCATGCTCTTCAGCCGTGTCTGAATACACAATGATATCATCCAGATATACATCCATAAAGACTCCAATATAGGCCGCAAAAATATGGTTCATTAGCGTCTGATAGGTCGCCGGCGCGTTGCAGTCGCCGATCTGCATTACCAGGCTCTCGAGGGTCCCGTCCGGTGTATTGAACATGGTGCGGGGTACATGCTCAGGTTTCACGCGGATTTGCTCATACGCATCCTTGCCGTCGATTAGGCTGCGGAACTGATGTTTAACTACGTTGCGCAGGATTTCTTCGATATCCGGCAACGGGGCCGCCACTTTTATGGTGTTCTCAT
The DNA here is from genome assembly GCA_037042915.1 of Auricularia sp. M13. Lineage (NCBI taxonomy): Eukaryota > Fungi > Basidiomycota > Agaricomycetes > Auriculariales > Auriculariaceae > Auricularia > Auricularia sp. M13. The sequence continues at coordinate 69,717 of CM073197.1, read as the reverse complement.
TCCGCCTGCGAGTGTCTATGACGGTACGTATCTTGATCTGGCCGTCGGGCGTCTTTGGCTTGGGAATAATAAGCAACGGACAGCACGTGCCGCCCGCGGAATAGCGCCATCTCCCGGTGTTCAAATAGTCAAGCTTCTTCTTAATCCAGAGGGGCCGAAGAGCTTCTGGGCATCGAGAGGGTCGGTACGGATAGATCATATTCTCGTCCTTCAGTGGTATTTCATGATTTAACGCGCGCAGGGGCGGCAACGGTGTGTTTGCGGCTTCTTGGAACAAATCGGCTGCCACTGCAAACACTCGCGCGCGGAAGTCATCAATTCGCCGGGTCTCTATGCGCGTCGCGGCCGACTGCAGCACCAGCATCGTTTTTCCCTCCAGTGGCCGAGAAGGTACGCTGCCTATGAGTACCCGAGTAGGGTTAAGTCCGATGAGCACTGAGTGCTGCCAGATGAATGGTGTACCGAGGACAATGTCGTACGAGTCGACATTTGCTACATCCCAGGTGCGCTTCTCGTCGATCTCCTGATAGCGGAACCGCGTCTCACACTCCACGTTTACTTTAGATCGGGAACCGACAATGGCAAGCTGCAGATCTAATGGCTGAGCTTTGGGCTTGCATTTAACTTTCAGTTGGTCCGCCAACGTCGTAGACATGAAATCCGTGAGCGAACCCGAGTCTATTAGCGCATTGCATCGTTGACCATTAATGAACACGAAAACCGTTACGGGCATAGGGAACAAACGCTCGTCCTTCTTAACTCGCATCCCTCCTTTCGGCAAACGGTTCACGGTACGCTCACTCTTCGTCACTGCTGGTCTCGAGTCCGAGCTGACGGCCGATGAATTCTGCGGCGCTGACGACACGCGCGCCGCGGCGCAGGTCAAGATATGCCCGCTGACGCCGGAGACGCGGCTCTCGTCCGCGCGCGCGTGGCAGGGCGATGATAATGCCGTCGTCTCCGTAGCTGGCGCTGCTGTCGGACGCGCTGGAGGACTCGCGGGACGCGGCACTGAATAGGCTGCTCGCCTGTTCGGACGGCGCCAGGTCCGGGCGAACGGGCACCTCGTCTGGGACCTCGACAAACGAGATCGCCGACAGCGAACTCGGTGACGACGGAGGGAGCAACGCCGGCATGTTGCTATACGTGACGACCGACTCGCGGTCCTCGTCGCCTTCAGATGGTGGCGCCGGCGCGTGCGGGCGATCAGGGATGGGATCGGCAGGCCCGTAATTCCCTGAGACGTCTTCCATGAGCGCGGCCCTCTCACTGGCGCTCCCAACTTCGATGGATTCGCCACTCTCCGAGTCGGAGGCGAAGTGGCGAAGGCGCTCATAGCTGGCATCCGGTGCGTACTCTTTCCAGATGTCACGCTCGCTGACAGGTTGAGGGTCTGGGCTGACCGGGCGGTACGAGGCGTCGCGAGAGAAGAGTCGGAAGCGGCGTTTCTCGAGGTAGTCAACCCACTCGCCACGACGTGTGACGGCGGCCGCGCTGGGTTCGAACGGAGCCTGCCAGTCGCGTTGCGCGTCAGCGGCGAAGCTGGAGCAACGGGTGAGCTCGCGGCCTTGCTGAGGGCCTTGTCAGTGTCCGGGAGGCTGACGCGAGACGACCCGCGTACCAGTGCTCCAGGCCGAGGCGAAAGCTGGGTGCGTTGGAGCACCTCAGCGAGTGTCAGCCCGGCTGTGACTTCAGCCTGGGACAGCTTGTAGCAGGCGCCGTACAGCTGGTCGCGCGCCCAGAACTCGGCTCCGTCGGTCTGCAAAAGCCAACGGTCCGTCTCGTCTCCTCCCGCATTGACGAGGTCAAAGACAGTGTTGACAACTGCCCAGGTGTCTCCGATGCGGGTGAGAGCGCCAAGGATGCGCTCTACGAGCGGCGGCGCGCGTCCTCCGATGCTGAAGATGCGGCCCAGCTCACTCTCAGCGATCCCGAGATGGTGAGCGACGACACAGCCCACGTCCACGCCCAGCGGCCCGAAAGCTGAGAGCAGGAAGACCAGCTCGGCCTTGCGGACCTCGTCGAAGGCGACGAGGTACTCGGGCATGATGTCAGGTGCGTCGCCGTCTCCCGCGGTGAGGATGTGGAAACGATGCTCCGGCTTGAGGAATCCGCAGTTGTATGCGGTGTTGGGGTCGTGCCAGTTGACGAGCGCGGCTCTGAGCTGGGCGCGACGGATTTCGATGCCACGCGCCTCTGGCGCAGCGAGGTGGACGGCGACTCGGACGAAATTGGTGAGTTCATCCTTGCGGAATGAAGTGCTCATGACGCGGACAGCGGCAGAAGGCAACGCCTTCACAGGGCGTCGGACTCTCGGCTTAAGAGTCCTGGGTTTCGCTGGCTGTGTGGGAGCGTTCTCAGCAGGCACGATCGCCGCAGCGCGAATTCCGGTGCGTTTGTGGGAGTTTCCTTTCGGGCAATTTCGCGAGTCATGTCCCTCCTCATGGCAAGTGTAGCAGCGCTTCTGCGCGCGGTGCTCCGCCATTTGCTTTCTGGTGAGACGCACTCCCACGGGCAAGGCACTGATATTTTCCACAGTACGATCGCGTCGCGACTTCAACCCCACCCCCAGCGGGCATCGATGCAGCCACAGATGCTGATTGCGTAACGTGAGCATTGCTTCTCCTTTGTCCATCCGCAGTTCTCTCACGTCCGTGTTGACCGTGACCATTCCAGGGCTTGACTCCATGCGCCGGGCGATGGCTTCTGTTCAGGGTCGCGCGCCGGCGCTCCAATCGCCGCCGCTCTTGCTCCCTGCGCTCAACCCGGTACGCATAATATACCAGATTGTCCAACGAGGTGTATTCTTGGCTGAGACCTTTGTCCATCCAGTATAACTTAATGTAATCATCAACGCCGTCCCAGAAGATTCGCTTGACAGTGGCCGCATCAATATCCGAGTATCTAATGGCGAGATTCTCGAGATCCTTAGCGTAATCTTTCACTGGGCGTCCCTTCTGAGCTGCCGACATAAGTTTCTCGCGCAAGTCCTCGCGGAAACCAGCCGGGAAGCAATACTCATACAACTCTTGGTATATCTTGCGAATGGTCCAACCGCTGATCTGAAGGGAGACATGGCTATTGTACCATAGGCTTGCCTTTCCCTTTAATGCGTGTTGAAACATTTCCACCGCGTCGTCGCCTTTGAGATCATAAGCGCGCGCATACGAGTCCCATTTGCTGATGAACGCTTCATAGGCGTCATAGTCATCTACACCGTTATACGACGGCATAGGAATCTTCAAGTCTCGCAGAATCTTCTGCTTGCGTTCCTTTCTCCTGGCGCGTCTCTTCTTCTTGCGATGCTGCCGTTTCCGCCGGGCTCGACTGGAACTGTCCGAGCGGTGGCCTGAATCACTGGAGCTCAATCGACTTGATGAGCTCGAGGTGCTTGAATCAGACCTGCTCGATTCATCGGATGAGGAGCTGCTCGAGTCATCTGGGGATGACCCGGACGAGCTGGAGCTACTGCTACTCGAGTCGTTTGAGCTTGGCTCATCGCTACTCTCCTCCAGTTGGTGGTAGTGCGCATTGCCCAGTCGCTGGGAGAGCAATCCTCCGGGCGGCGGAGCAGACACAGCTCGGTCTTTGCGATTTCGCGGCGGAGCGGGATCCCTGGGTCTGGGGATCACCAGATCTTGCCTCTGCAACCGACCCTGAGTCTTCTTGGGTGCTTTCCTATCCCGGTCATCACGCGTAGATCCCGCCGCATCGGTTTTGCGCGGCTTGTGGCGGTGCTTGTCGCGCACCTTGCTCTTTCCTCTTTCGCGCCGGCCGTGGGAGCTCAGTACGGCCGTCTGATCACCTGCGCCTGCCTCGGCGCGTTCGGGCGCTGGTCCAGTCGGACCGGCACGGACTGTGGAGGCCGGCGAAGGCTGATCACGCGCGCGCTGTGCGTCTGGTCTGGCATGTGGGCTCGATTCTCGGTGCACGGACACCAGGCTGGGTACTAGCTCTGCTGGTCGCTGCAGGAGCGACGGGGTCCCTGGGCGCGACTCTGGCTGCGCTGTAAAATAGCGCGTTTGCGTTCTCCTGGGCCCGATTTTCGTGCTTTCCACTGGTCGACCCCAGCCATTGAACAGCTTGTTGTAATGGGGGTCGAACACGACATACCCCTGCTTGCGGTCATCAGGCACATCATAGGTCTCTGGGATTCGCACTGCCGAGCTGTCCGACTGCGAGGCCACTTCCTGGCGCCACTGGTCAATTCGTGACACATTCTCGTCCGACCGGACCGTACGCGTGTACTCTCGGCCTGGGCTATAGTAGACCGTGGACGGCTTGTTCTCCAGATTGGGAGCTGTCAGATGAGCAGCAGTGCTAGGAGCTCTAATAGGATCTGGCTGCATTGCACCCTGGTCTGCAGGCACAGGCCCTTTCACTGACTCCAGGATCGCGGATCCGTCAAGCGCGATGCCGCGACGGCTGACGCGGTCCTGTGAGTCAGTGACAGTTACTACTGTCGCTCTGGGAGGCACTCGAGGTGCCTGGCTGCCCTGCTGCGTGCTGCGCGCACTCTCCAACGTTCCCGCTCGTCCGCGTCCCGCGGACGGGGGAACTGAGGCAACCCCGCCACTGCCATCCTCGATGACAGGTGGCAGGCCGCTTTGTGATGAAGCCTCGCGACTCCTCCAGGAGCGCGCGTTCTGCGGCGTCGACTGCAGCACGTTCTTGATCTGTCCGAACTGCTCGATTATCGCCGTATCGGGCGATTTGGGGAAGCGTCTTCCCAAGCTAGGACTGAACAACGGTGAGTACGGAGGCCTGCTCGGCAGGCGCTCTTCCATATATCCTGGATGATAAGGAGTCCGATAAGGACTTCCCTCCGGGCTGCGCATCCGGGACTGAGGCTGATGAGTCGTATCGTAACTCACGCCCTCCGCTCGGAATGTGCGGGATCTACTAAGCGAGCCGTGCCCGCTCTCCTCTCGCTCGCGCGAGGGGGGTAGATACTGGGACCGCGACTCCTCCTTCCACTGAAGGGGTGTCTTGGTCACATAATACCCCTCGGCGTCCTTCTCCAGACGAGACGGGACTGCCGACGGGGTTCTGTGAACCTGCGCGGGCGGGATGGGTACGTAACCCGTCTCTGCTCGCGCAAGCCGAGTCAGTAGGTCGGGCTCTTCGTCCGCCCACGCTCCCGGAAGTGTTTGACTTACCTCCTCAGGTTCTTCGGGGATCGCGGACGCTCGGGATACCGGTCTGCTGAACTCGCGTACGGTTCCCCGCCGGGTTACGGTCGGGGTGATTTCTCCTTGACGAAGGGGAACTTCTCGGGCAAAATGAGTCTGCTTCTTTGGATGGCCTATCCCAGAAGTGCTCATGATGTCCGATGTATATTAGTTTATTTAGTAATTAGAGGTGTAACAGAAACTCAAAAAGTTGTAAGCTACGGAAGAGCTGGTTAGGCTAGTAGCTTGCGGAAAAGAGTCTGATGCTTTCGGTTGAGCAGAAGCTCGAGTCGTGAGTTGCTCAAAGTCTCCGATTACAAAAGAGCTGCCCTACAATGGCTCGCTCCTGAGTTCCTTAAGTACATCTGAGAATCCTCTGAGTCATGCACTATCTAAGTCATTCCTGAATCACTTCTAAGTCACTTGTAAGTCAGTATCGGTTCCTGGACTGGAGTGAGTCGGTGAATGACTTCCAGGAACATCTCAGGTGCTATTTCCAGAACTAAGGGCGAATTACAATGTGGGGCAATGTATGTTAAGGTGAATTAAAAGAAAAGGCGAGTAACTTGTCTGCTGCAGCGGGACGAGCTCGGACGCGGACAGAAGCTGGCGCGGTGGGGCGAGTCAGCGCTCGCGCGCATGACATTGTCACTCGCCAAGACCGACGCTCAAGAGGGGAGAAAGGGACGAGGAAGAACGGACAAGCGGTACAATTGACCAGACCAAACCTAGGGTACACGCATCTACACCCCACAACCTATATACCCATCCCCAGGGACTGCTGATCCGGTCCTGGGTGATCCCGGAGCGAGGGGACACACCCACCATCATCTCCCCTACCACCGGCACTCTAGAGACACCCCACAAGGGTATGGACCAAGTAGAGAGGCGATGCCCGAGGGTACAAGGATGACACCGAGGTGCAGCGAGCACGGACCGAGAGTCCGGGAATGTAACTGAGCTTGTACCAGGCGACAATAACCCATATGCTGTCCATTCGAGGAGTACCACGCCAACAGGAAGTCCAACCGAAGCAAGAGCTTCTGGGGTTGGACAGGGCGTAAACCCAAGGCCATCTGAGGTCCGAAGAGGGTCCTAGAGCATATCCCGTGCACGACAACGCCCATGTCCGATGTGTGCGGCAAAGTGAGAGCTTCTGAACCAGAGTCTGAGGGCAGGGAACCTCCACCAAGCCAAATTGGAGTATACAAGGAGGTTGTCTCACCCCATAGACAGAGGGAGAGTGGCGCGTGGATAATATCCTGAGCCCCCACAGACCAAGGCGTACAACCCTGACCGAGTCTCAGTCCGAGGATAAACAGTGCACCAACTGTATGCGTCCGGTGTACGCAGCGCTGGTCAAACGCTCGGCGAAGCAGCATAAAACCCACGGGCAAACGGACAGAGTCTGCAATGACTGTGACGACCGCAACAGCTATATCACTCTCTGAGACGACGCTCGAGGGGAAGGGATAAGTGGAGAGGTGGCGGATAAGCAGTATGATAGACCAAACCAAGCCTAAGGTACAAGAGGGGGCTCCAACCCCTATATATACTACGGAAGCAAGACTGAGGGGGCCTGTGGACCCACTGCGTGACCGGCCAATCACCACGCGGTTGCCCCAAATCGGACCAAGTGGTCACCGCGAAGACATCCTCGGCACAGAGGGGAAACAAGAACAAATAGAGTCCTCCTCAAACCAGAAACATCTCATAGTATCCTCCTTCTCCTGGACAGGGACTGAAGGGCCGACCGAGTGGAGGGGCTGAGGTGATGTGCTGACGCGGGGTCTGGCAGGGACGAACACATCGGAGGGGCAGGCAAGGACCGCTGGACGGTGAAATGAAGCCGCGGGAGAGGAGGGACCCGATGAAAGGCGCAACAATCAGCCCATGTTCCTCATTTCTGTGGCACAGGAACCTTTTGGATCTCATACCATGAACATATTAAGAGGTGGCTGAAGTTATCGTGGCCGTAACGTCTCGCGACGGTGTTCGGTTCTTTAAATCGGCGGCACACTGCCTTGGGAATGAGAATGTTGCCATTTGTGTCTTCAAAGATATCGGATATGAAGTAATGCCCATGCACATGGCTGAGGTTGTCAAACACGTCATTGTCATTGTTATAGAGGGCGCGCTAGGGCAGGCCGTTGGTTCACGGTTGAAACACAAATTGCGCGCCGCAAGCCGTCCCGGTACCGATTCACTTCAAACTTGGTTTTTGGGTACCTCATATTATTTCCAACAGAATGCCTGCTTGGGGGTGTCTAGGGGTCCCTAGGGACGCCAAAAATGACGATTTTAGACACAGAACGAAAAGCTTGGCTGTTTCTGAGCTCCGGATGCTATGTTCAGGCTCCGCCTCCGCTGCTCAAACGACGGCTGTCTGCTCATTTCGACACTGTCTCGTCGTGGAGCCATTCACAATACATGAATTGGGTGATGAGTAATGACTTGGGTACTGCTGAGGCTGATACTACCCAGTTCAGTGCCCCAGTGACTTGTAATACTGGCATGGACAATTCCTTTAATTCCCACTATTCTGATGAGAGTCTCCATCGTGAGGTCAATAGCGCAGAGAAGAGAGAACAAGGTTATTAAGTTAAAACTGAGTATATACAGCATTTGGTCTTGAGCACATCTTTATTGAAGCCTTGCAAAGTATAAGAAGTGCTCAGTGGAGGCTAATCCCCGGCCATCCGGAGAGTTCCTAATATGTACCTACAGTGTCTCTTGCAAAGTTATAGAGCTATATGCATCTAAGTATCTGTGCCAATACTTACCACAGTATATATCAATGCTCAAGGAGAGGCAGCTTCACGCATTTTGTTATTCTGTGATTTTACTGCTAAAAACAGCCTCATGGGCCCTAACAGCTTAAAAACATCATTGATAATATTTACAGCCTGTTCGGAAAACATTGACTGCGCCAACTTTTTCTGATTCGATCTGACGATTTCCCTTTTGGGAAAACTCAAGCTGCACAACGGGTCAGTCTGCCCGTAAAGCTGCTCTAAATAACTCAGAAATATGCACAAGCCTCACTTTTATATAACTAGTGCGGCCAGGTAGTAATCGTCAGCGGTGAACGTGGGGATTCGCAACTCGGAGAATGCCTCTGATCTCTGGCCAGGTTCCGGGTCGTTTGGCTCAACCAATCTTCAGTTCTGAAATGCAGACGAAGCCTCGGATACTTGTATGGCCAATACACTGATGATTTGTTATATTCTGAACCATTGCAAGCATGAAAACATGATACCTCGCACATTGCGTCCGAATGGGGAAACGGCCCGACTCGAATCAAAAAAAGTTGGCGCAGTCAAGGCTTTCCGAAAGCGCTGTAATCTTATAGCAATATTAGGTTACAACTAACATAAGCCACTCCCATGACGAGACAGTGTCGAAATGAGCAGACAGCCGTCGTTTGAGCAGCGGAGGCGGAGCCTGAACATAGCATCCGGAGCTCAGAAACGGCCGAGCTTTTCGTTCTGTGTCTAAAATCGTCATTTTTGGCGTCCCTAGGGACCCCTAGACACCCCCAAGCAGGCATTCTGTTGGAAATAATATGAGGTACCCGAAAACCAAGTTTGAAGCGAATCGGTACCGGGACGGCTTGCAGCGCGCAATTTGTGTTTCAACCACGAACCAACGGCCTGCCCTAGCGCGCCTGCACCGCGACAGGAGGAGATCCAATCTTGAGCTATCGTCTTCACATTGGAACAAGCCAGCCTGCATATGACAACCAATCACTCTGAGAAGAGTTGATCCCATCTTCAGGCGAGCCTGTCACTCTTGTTGGTAGAGATCTTCATAAACAAGGAGGATTGCACTGAGGTCGGACAGATCCACAGAGTGTGAGCACACTTTGTCCCGCGGATTTAGCCGCGTTCCCCATTGTGCTACGGCTTCTTGTCGGTCTCTTGTCCATCATTTATCCATCATTTGTCCATCATTTTCCACCGATTTGTTGCGTCCTTGACCATCATTTGCCCGTCATTTTCCACAGATTTGCTCTTCGCTCACTGCTCCTCGGCTCCAAATGTACCCTTTCGGCTGGCTCCACGCATATTATCAGCAAATGATGGACAAGTGATCACACAGCCTGCAAGATGTCCTTTTCAATACTTTTTGGGTGGCACAATAGGCTTTGAGAACACATTGAAAAAAGTTCGTGCATTAGTGCCAATGCACGAACTTTTTTCAATGCTTTCTCACGTCCTTTTGTGCCACTGCCAATGCACGAACTTTTTTCAATGTGTTCTCAAAGCCTATTGTGCCACTGAGAAGGTGCTGAAAAGGACATATTGCAGGCTGTGTCAGCAAGTGATGGACAAATGATGGGCAAATGATGAACAAGGCCAAAGCCTGATCTGCTAGCTCGACCGATATTGCATCAAAAATTCTTGAACCAACTGTACTTTGTACTCTGGGCCCTCCCATAATTTCTTAGCTACATATCGCGGCCATCATCAAAAGTTTCAGCCCTCAAGGAACCTTTTGGATGTCATACCATGAGATCCGGGCGACATATTAATAGGGCTGTTGATGGGGGATCAAAAGGGCCCCGCACACAGAGGTCCGACTTTTTCATAGCTGCAGTCAACTCCATCAGAGGGCAGTTGATGGGGGATCAAAAGGGCCCCGCACACAGAGGTCCGACTTTTTCATAGCCGCAGTCAACTCCATCAGAGGGCAGTTGATGGGGGATCAAAAGGGCCCCGCACACAGAGGTCCGACTTTTTCATAGGGAGACTCAGACAATGGCCAGCAGGACAGTGCAAGGTTGGTAGGTAGGTAGGTAGATAGGTACAGGAATTGTGACCCTATGCAGACAAGTGAACAGGAGATGATACTACCTGGTGCAACTTAGCCATCTGAGGATGTATGTACGCCAGGCAGGATATCCAAGCCTGTGCAGACCAGGCAGGAATTCTTGTGCAGGCCAGGCAGGAAGTCCTAGCCTGCGAAGGCCAGGCAGGAAGTCCTAGCCTGCGAAGGCCAGGCAGGAAGTCCTAGCCTGTGCAGGCCAAGGCAAGATTTCCTGCCTGGGATGCCTGGAACCCCCTCTATAACCTAACCCTTAGGAACGCCGCAGGCCAAGGCAAGATTTCCTGCCTGGGATGCCTGGAACCCCCTCTATAACCTAACCCTTAGGAACGCCGCAGGCCAAGGCAAGATTTCCTGCCTGGGATGCCTGGAACCCCCTCTATAACCTAACCCTTAGGAACGCCGTACGCGGCTGCGCGTCCTCAGAGAGGTGGATCGGCACGACTGCCGAGCGAAGGTGGCGATTATCCGCGCGGCGTACGATGGCGCGGATCTCTCGGACACGCTCTGAGTCCTCGTCAGCAGCGTCGTCCCGCCCGCGCTTGCGACTCTGAGCCTCACTATCGATCTGCTCTTGGGTGGGGTTGGGTGGGTTGGGGCCCGACGCAGTGTCCATCTCATCAGGCATGGTCGGTGGGTAAGGATAATCGGCGTGCTGCCGCGTGGCGTGCGCGCATTTTGTACGAGCGTAGTAGAACAAAGGAGGCGGTGCGGGAAAAACTGCATCGAGTGCCACGCTTTAGGCATTGCCGGCCTCATTCTGGAGGATATACTCCTCTTTTTGTGAGAATCGTGTGTGTGTGTGTGCTTTTCGCTTTGAGCTCGAGGTGACTCGAAAAAGCTCTATATTCTCATTCCGTTCGCTTCTGGGAACGACGGACCCGCTGCGCCTTTCAAGCGGCGACGGTCTGCCCAGGCGAGATCTCAAAGGTGCATCATCTAGTAACCGTGCAGTAGCCCTGGAATTTGTGTGTTCTGGTCGTATATTTCGTTGCCCAGCGTACTCGGACTGGCAAGACGAGTTCGTAAGGTCGCATAACTCAATAGCGCCTAGAACAGAAGGCATACTGTATGATACTTGCTGCAGATGCTGCACCGTTATCTGGGACACTCCCCCAGGCGTCCTCCTCGTCACCGTGCTCGTCGGGCACAGCGGGACCGGCGCTCCCATGGGCAGCATTCGGTGGCACCTAGTTGCCACTGACATGGGAAAAAGAAAAGAAGCCGTGTCTGCTCTCATTTGGAGTCCCTGGAAGCTCTTGACGGTCTCTTGTCGGACAAATGATGGACAAATCGCGGACAAGTGATGGACAAATGATGGGCAAGTGATGGACAAGGCCAAAACATGCTTTTCACGCAGAGTGCCGTGGGGCTCGCAAAATTCCGGCGCCAACCCTCAATCGAACTGCCGGGCCCAACATAATTTTGCGAGTCAGCGCCAAGCCCCCCTTCCTCGTTTCCGTGGCGCAGGAACCTTTTGGATCTCATACCATGAGATCCGGGTGACATATTAATAGGTTTGCTGGTGCTGGCTGGAATACACCATTATTTTGGATAATTTCCCCTGAGATGAATATTGATCAGAAGAATCTCGGACCAAATGCAGGAATTACTTAAGACATTGCGCTATATGGAGGATTTTCATTTTGGGTCACAGCGTGCGATACCCCCCCTCAGGAAGCTTTTTTCTTTGATGTCATCAAAGAAAGGCGACATATTAATAGGTTGTGGTGAGTTTCTTTGCTCTGCTCATGATACTGTACATTACAACTCATACAACACTACTTCATCCCGGCGGCAATGTGCCGGGTGTTTGGCATGGCGGACACAGCGGCCTCGACCTCCGATGGTCAGGCGTCTTGATCTATATCCCAGGACTTGCAAGCGCCAGCTGGATGTACAGCGGAAACTGGGAAAGTCCTTAATAGCCAAAAAGAAGAAAGTAGAACAATCCAAAGGTTTCAGGAACAGTGTGGTATGTAACATGTGGATTCTACTTTTTTTTCGGTTGCTGCGCGCCTTTGCACATGGTCGCAAATTTGACCTTTATCGCTGGCCTCCAGTAATCAAAGTGCCGTTTCTGTTTGGACAAAGGCAGGGTCTCGGAATTAGGCAGGGCCATGTCCTCAAAGAGCGCCTCCCAGCTTTTTGGGTCGATGGCCATGACTTCTTTCAGGGCGTCTGCGGGTTCTGGGGTATCTTCCAGTACGACTTTCAGAGTTTTCCCATTTTCCAACAAGAAACTTTCAATGGTTTTCTTTATCGCCTTCTGAACGATGAGAATATGTGAGAAACTCGGACGACTGCCATAAAGCGAGAGCATACGTTTATCCCCTTGGATATTAGTTCGTAGTCTGAAGGGGTATCGCATAGGCCCTTGCTGGAGTGGCCGATACTTGAACAATGGCAGAGAGACACCACAGAGCAATGGAGCAAAGCGGCAGTGGGACAGCAGTAGCTGTGGCATGTGAAGCAAAGCCTAGGATGCGAGGGACGGCTGGCCGCCAGTCTGATGTGCGCCGATGGTCCGAGATCGGTGGATGGCTTGCTCTACAAATTGCATCACACTATGAGTTGCCCCGCTATGCTCACAGTGCAACAATGGCAAGCTCACTGTGTATACACGATGTTGGCTCGCCGAGCTCGTGTCTGAGCGTAGCTGAGAGCGCGGGGGTGCTGTCGATGGTAGTGGTACGAAGGCAACATGCTTCGGCAACCAGGTCGGCCCGGTGCTTTGACTATAGCCGGACCGGAACAATTACCGGCGCGCACATTCTTTGCGGCAGCTCACAGTCACAATACATCTCACACTGTACACTACCAACAAGGTGCAACGAAGTGCGGGTGGACCCCACACCAACTCATGATATGAACAGAACGACGACGCACAGTGCGCGCGAGCGTGATCAACACAATGCAGTGGCCGAATAATTATCAACCCCCAGTCTGCTGTCGACGGGTGCGCCGCGAATACAGGCCGAATCGCAGCCACAAGCTCGACGGCGCGATGGACCGGCGCGGCACGAACACCGCGCTCCCCGGCCATTGACAGTTTGCAGATGTGACCGGATCAGCAGTACTCCGCTGGCGGCGCGCGTCCGCCCTCCTCCTGCAGCTCCCCTCCTTTGCGCCCGCTGGGAGGAGCCTATCATCAACAGCGCGCGCATGATTTTCGTCGACCGCCAACGGACAAACGGACACGGTTATCTCACACGGCAGAGCGCAGCTGGCCGTGGGCGCGTGCGCGTTGCCCGTCCTCTCTCAGACGCATCGGGCGTGGCGCCTTCGCGCATGCTATCCACGAATGCGAGCGCAGTGAGCGCCCGCACAGCACATCCGCGATCGCGCGCAGAGCTCGTGTCGCGGAGGCTCTTGAAGCCGCCAACACCGGCCACTTGCGCGGAGCCTTGCGGCACCTTTCAGGCCACCTCTCGCGCGAACCTCGATTGAGCGCGAGAGCTTATCGTCTACGGCGCGGACACGGGCCATCATGCGAGATCGGGGTCCCGCAGCGCAGCACCGCGGCCCCTGGACAATGAATGGGCTTCAGGTCGTCGTCAGCCGAGGTACAGAGAATAAGGGACGACGCACGATGAATTCTGGGACCGCACGCAGCTCTGATAATACGGACGTCGGTCGCGCGCGGTCGATAGACCAGACGACGCGCTTGCACGATGGAGCTCCTGCAAGCGCAATGACAGCGGGTCAGTAGGAGCTCAAAAGCTCAGAAGATCGGACACGAACCGGTGGATTGTCGGGCGCTATCGACGGCGGCCTGCCCTCCCATCCGGATCGACGGCGAGCATTTCGCTCATTGCGCGCATTCGAGCGTCGCCGCCCATCTGCAGCGCGGAGGCGGGACCCACTGGGACGCGCGTTGATACGCATTTGAGCAGGAGTTCGCGCCTGCGCGAGCGCGGCCATCGGGTTCGGCATATTCGAGGCCTGCGCTTTCTGTACCTGCAGAGCGCAAAAGATAAGTCGGCATTATTCTGACTAGTTAAAGCAGTAGAACGCACCTGACAGACTCGAAAAACCTGCTAGCAAGCCCGCCGTGTCCTACGGCGAAGTATCGGGACCAGGCACGTCGGGGCCATTGCGAGGCAGAATGCCGCAGCGATATGATCCCTGGCGCAGGGGCGTAAGAAGTATGCGTCTATTAAAGTTTATTATAGGCCTGTACACACTGAAAGACATAACCCTGTTCTGGCGGTACGGGCGAGCGAGGATAGAGCAGCACGGCGTGAAGTTGATGTCGACGTCGGAATGGCTGGCCAGGCCCCAAATGACAAATAAGTTTGCCTAATTGCAGAGCCTTTTGGAGAGGCGGCAGCGCGAACTGCAGCTGGTGCCAGTCATTGGGAACGGCAAGAGCCAAGGAGCGTCGCGTGTATCAACTCCGCTCGCGCGCCTTGCCTTCCGCTCTAAACCATCCACCGTGAGCGTGCCGTTCGCGCTCCGCCTACACTGTCCGCTCGACAATTCTATTCCCACGGCGACTCAGCGCCGGTTTTTAGCGCCGTACATCGCGCATTTATTCGGCAGCGACAATCCAAGGCAGGCGGTGCGCGCTCGAGCTCAAGGATCTTGTTCGGGCCGCCAAAGCCTCGCTCCCGCGTCGAACTGGAGACTTTATGCTCGCTACAGGTAGCTGCCCGACGACCGTACTGCCGGTGCACGATCCAGCGCTGATGACCTCGACAAGAACCTCGCCGACGCCGCGCACGAGGCCCAGTCCACCCGCCTCCATGCCGTCTTCTGCTGCTCAACAAGCTGTGATCCTGCCCTAAAGGACCCAAAGACACTGCTTCCTGGCATTGACGACCGCGCGGTGGTGCTGGATAAGCCCTGAACCCGGCGCGGTTTGCTCCGCCGACACCGACATCAACGCGGCCACGCACTCATGCTCACAGATTCCGTACGCAAATGCCTCACGCACACGCCGTGAGAAACGCTCATGCTCCACACAAGGATTACACCGACGACCGTGGAGGTTTGCGACCCTGGACACGACCTTGGTCACGCCGTCAGTCTTTCCCGCCGCCACTTCGAACGCTGCCCGCTTCGCCGACGGGTTCTGCGGAACTCGCGTCTGCCTGAACTACCTCTCGCGACAACTCACTGGCTGTAACGGCTGACGGCGAGGATCTCGAATATCCACGTACTGGGTACCGCTCGCGCCGCCGTCCGCGCACGACGGCACAGTATCCGTCCGTGAGCGGCGCAGCCTTCCCCGCGCGCAGTGTGCGCAGCATACTCCCGCCGTGCGAGCGCCCGTTAAACAGCGTCTGGCCGCGAGTCTGGTGCGCCTTTTTCGCCGTTTCGCTGCTATCCTCGCTGACCGACAATGTCTTTTGTAGCGAAACGCTCTGCGCGTCACAGACCACGAGAAAAGCAACATCTGAAGGACCGTGCTCGCGGGCGGCGGCACAGCCCAGTCGCGACTTCGTCCTTTTGCGCTACGAAACGCGATTGGTGTGGTCGGATCGTGCGCCGCGCGCACGGGCACACCACCGCAGCGCTCGCGCGGACCGCGCAAGTCACTACTGTACGGTTCTGTTCGATGTTCGATGGGTGGCGGGCGCAAGCAAGCTGCGCCGGCCTCGTACTGCATCAGGGCCGAGTTGTGCGCACCTTAGTTTTTGCTCTGTAGGCAACGGGCTGACGCTATCCACAGCTGCTCCATTAAGACGGCAGCCTTTAGGCACTGCGTGTCTTGCGCGGGCCGAAAGAGTGTCTGCCAGGATCGCTGCCGCGACATACAAGACCAGGCTCAACTGGCCTACCGTGTGAGCGTCGCGCGCAACTGCCCACCCTCGGCCCAACCCCTGTCCAGCTTCTTGAATGGCTACGGCGTCGTAATGAGCTCTATCCGTCGACGGTCGTTCGCGCGCTCGTGGCGCGACGCAAAGCACAGTTGAAAGACTCGGCATGACCCATGCACGCGCGTCGTGCAAGTGCGCATCGGGCGGGGGGACGGTGCCGACTCGGGTGCGCCTTCTTTTCATCCTGCCCGCGCTGTGCCAGACTTACTGACGTTCAATGCTCAGCGGTGCCGCCCTGGCACTCAGGCTCCACGCTGCAAGCAGTGTCGACGTCCCAGAACACCACGCGCGACCTGGTGCGGGACGGCTGCCTCCTTGTCAAAGCCCATCGAATGGCGTCCAGTGCCGACTCGGGTGCCCCTTGCTTTCACCCTGCCCGCCTTGCGCAAGACTTACTGACGCTCAATACGCAGTGGCGCTGCTCTGATACGCGGACTCGACGCTGCGAGAAGTGTCGATGCCTCAGGAAACCGCGCACGACCTGGAGCCGGGCGGCTGCCTCCCTGCCAAATCCACCTCCGCCTCAGGTCGGACCGCATTTACCCCGACTGCTACGCCGCGCGCAATCCGTTATACGATTGCCCATCATCGACCGGCCCGCTTTCGTGTAGGACAACGACAGAGCAAATGAGCTCGATCCGTCTGGGGTCGTTCGCAAGGCTGCTCGAGGTCGTGCTGCTTTGTGCGACCCTCCACACGTCGCCGCATCGCAAGTCAGCATCGGTGCGCTATCTTTACTACTATTCGACGATTGACGACACGGTATGCGCAGTGGTGACCCCGTGGAACTCGGGCCCGGCAGGGCAACTACGTCGACACCTGTACGTCGACACCTGGGGAGGCTGTACGCGCGCGCGCACCCGCTCGATCGCGCCGCGGTACACAAGGCCAGGTCTGACTACCGTGGCCGCGTCTTGTGCTGCGTGCGCGACTGGTCCGTGGCTATCGGGCTCCGCGACGCTGTCCTCGCGCGCTCGAAGTGTGTCTGAGCGGCCCAGGAGGACCTTTTGCGCGCGGGCGGCTTACGCGACGCATACGACGCATGCAGTCATGTGCGCATGTTCGTCTTAGTTGTTTCTACGGCTGGCCGGCTCACTAACAGCATTTTTATAGAGGCGACGTGCTGGCCGTTCTTCTGCCGTCAATGTGACCAGCAGCGGCCCCTCAACGTGGATGGCGCGCGCCCGGACTCTTCGCTCTTCACGGGTGCGATCAACGCACACTGGCTGCGCGGTCCTGTTGTCCACCCGCCAGACGACGAGGTCGAGCAGCTCGGAGCGCTCGCGATACCCAGAGTCGTCTGCTATCTGCCACGAGCGGCGCGCGTCCTCGGCGATAGCCCCGAGCCGGCCGCGCTGCTTGTGGCTGCAGCCAGTGATCGATCGTAGGCGTCGGCGTCGACGCAGAGCTCGTACTTGTTGTTCAGTCCGCGAGCTGCATTGCGAGCGGACGCACGGTCTACCTAGCAGGGGCTGCCTATATCGCTGCGGCGCTGCGCGCGGGCTCACATTGCTCAGTCCCGTGCGAGCGGGAGGTGGAGGAGTTTGGGCGGTTTTCAATCGCTGGTTCCAGCGTGCTCACTGCGCATGCCGTCCCACAACGGGGCGGGCGACGCGTCCGAGATGTGTGCGCTGACGCCAACGAGCGCGCCCGGTCCTCGTAGCGCCGGGCTCACCGTCGTCGTGGCCCGCACGGCTGTACTTGCAACTCTCGGGACAAGTTTCACTTGGTATAATCATTCGAAAGCACATCTGAACGAGTTCATCGGCGCGAAAGCACTGCAAGAAAGCAACAAAATTCTAGCAACAAGTCCTCACGCCATCCATCCATCCGGTGGCTCGGTAGCGTACATAGCTTCTCCTGTGAACCAAGGCTGTGTCGTTTGTAGGGATATTTCGTGAGGAATGGAGGGAAACCCGTCTTGATCGCCGTTGTACTCGAGTGCTGGCGCTAAGGACTGTACTGTCAGTGGCTGACCGAGGCTGGCGGAATTGTGCGTCCAGTCGCCATAGACGAGCTGCGCGGAATACCTCTCAGTGACGGGAGCGAGGCGACAAGAATTGAGGATCACGCACCTGAGCGGCCAATGCCTCTCGCTCTTTTCCGTAGCTGCCGCCGCGCGCAGTTGCGCGTTCTCCTCGCCAAGTCGAGCATTTTCAGCGCTCAGTCGATGAACGTCGGCAGCGTAGACTTCGCAAAGCTGGCACTGGCGCAAGCGCGGGGTGCGGTGGTCGACTCCCGTCCATGTGCACTGTCAACGCCGGAAGGCCTTAAGTCCTCGAGACAGCAATCCGGAATAGGGCGTACCTCAAGACCCTTCTTTGCGCACGCATCGCACGTACTTGGCGCCCTGGCGCCATTGCACTTCGTTTTCCTACGCCTCAGCCGTGAGCTGCTCAAGCAAGAAACTGTGATGAACATGTCAGACTGACTTTTCGCGGCAGTTGTCGCACGCGGTGCTAGCGCGCCTCTTGTTCCTCGCTGAGCTCTTCATGACCGAGGCCCGCGAGAACTAGGGTGTGGGGAGAGTTGTGGTGGTGGTCGCAGCTCAGGACGAAGTTGGACGAGCTGTCGACCCTCCGAGTCCGACGCGCGCCAATCGTCGGATGAAAACCTTGTTCTTTTCACTGGCAAACCACTCGCTCTACAGGCGTGCGGATGCAGCATTTCGAAGTGACTCTCTGTTCTCAAAGATTGCGTTTCATGTAATGGTACTAACATTACATCTGTGCGATTATATGACACAGCGGTACCAGGGATACCGATGGATGGGAGGAACTACATATGGGACTAAAATACGGAGGTATGAATAAACGAAGTTCAGGAACACTGCGACAGCGCTTGCGCAGTCATCCTCTCCCGCGTCGCCTACCCGATCCGGGCCGCCCGAGTCCCTACCAGATGCATGAGGAGCCTAGCAACCAGCAGAGCCAGCCATCACCAACCCGGAGTTGAGCGCGCACATTCTGCGTCCACGGAGCGGCACGTAGTCCTGCAAAGGGCATGTGCGCGCTCGCTCCGTAAGCTTGTGGGGCGAGTCATCGTGAAAACGGGGGAACACAGCCACCAAAAGAAGCCAGTTTTCAGCCAATCAGGTCGCGCTCGGACTGCTCTGCGAGCTCGCAAACTTTTACCGGGAGGGGTAAAAGTCTGAGAGCTCGGGGATGATGATGAGTTCCATTAACGTCCATGAAGCCGCTTCAGCGGCTTATGTCGGACCAATTACATGTGTGGCGTACTTTGTGCGGTGTGTGCGAGTCTGTGCGGTACATGCCATGAAACGTAGGGTAGACAGGGGAGAGATCCCGAAAGAGGCCGAGAACATACAAGTAGGCGGCGTTTAGGATACACTCGAGACAGCGGAGAGGAGACTCTTGTTAACGGTGGGATGGAAGAGGCGGTAGGGATGAAATGTCGTCATGGTAATCAGGAAAGCGACCTGTGTCGCGGATGTAGCGGAGGAGAGCGGGAATGTGTTTGGGTCTGTTCAATAAGACGGATAATGATAAGGGCTGTTTGATGCGGGTGCGGAGGAGATGACGAGCGTGGTTGAAGCGTGAACAATGAAGGAGGAAGTGGGTGACCGTTTCTGGGACATGGCAGGTCGAGCAGCGCGGTGACGGCTCGGCCTGTATCCGCGCTAGGAAGCCGTTCAAACCAATGTGTCCCGTCCTGAGCTGCGTCAGCATGCTAGCGGCACGGCGCGGCAGGCCGTCGTACAGCTTGCGGACGTGTGCATCTGGCGCGCCTGCATCAACATGTCGCAGCTTAGCCGCAGCGGGCGATGCGGACCACCACCCCGCGCGTTGCGCTGCAACTTCGTGCTTGTACATGGCACGTGTTGCGGCCGCACTGCGCGGTAGTGGACTGGCCAGGGCTCGTACCGATGTGTCGGTGTCTTCGCCCTGCGCGGCGAGCTTCGCGTGTTCGTCTGCGAGCTCGTTACCACGCACATCGCAATGACCTGGGACCCACGCAACATGGATCTCCAGGTTCCGTCGCGCACGCACCAATTTGGCAATCTCCTTGTGGAACGCGTCCACGAGGAGCTGGCCAGGCCGACAGCGGCGTTTCCGCACCGCGCGCACCGCTGGCTGGTTGTCTAACAGGAGATAGACACGGCGTGTGCGCAGCGGGAGGGATTGCGCGAGTTCGGCGGCCAGCGTCAGACCCGCTAGCTCGCCCTCGTACACCGTATGTGAGTCGAGCGAACCAAGATGGACGCGTCGGACCTGCATGCCGGTGCTCGAGTGGAGCACTGCAGCTGCGCCGACTCCTCCTTCGTAGCCAGATCCGTCCGAGAAGACGCACACACCGCGTTGCAGATAGCGCTCGACAGCCTTTATAGCAGCTTCTTTCGATCCAGCGATGTGCGTCGTGAAGGCCCCGGGCATGTCTTTGCTCTGCATCGTAGGATGTATGGTCTCGATGTCTCGGATATGTGGAAAGGCCAGGAAGAGCTCATGCAGTGGCGAGCGGTGTAAGCGGGGTGCGTGGCGTGCGGCGCGCGTGGCGAGTTTCTGCAGTGGATGCGTCGGCGGGAGTGTTGCAATGCGTACGGCTGCATCGTGAACGGTCTTATTCAGGCGAATGACCGTCGGCAGGAGGTCTGCGTGGAAAAGCAACGCGTCTGTGGACGTCGTGCGAAGACCTCCCGCTATCATGCGCGCGGCCAGGCGTTGAAGCCTGTCGCACTGCCGTGCAATGCCCACAGAGCCGGCTCTTGATTTGCCATTCGGGCGCATGCGAACGGGCGTGTACCACACGGACAGGCCGTACTCGAGGCGCGGCAACACCACCGCAATATACAGGCGACGGATCAAGTGACGCGGGAGACCAAAGGTCGGGCGTGAAAGTCGTCCGCATGCGAGCATTGTGGTGGTCGCCTTCGCAAGTGCAGCTTCGGCCTGCTCTTTCCACCTCAACTTGCTGTCTATGATGATGCCCAGATATTTGACCGCCCCCTTTGGCGCAATGGTAACATCACGGACAGCGAGCGGGAGGTTGAGCGAGGCCGCATGCCGTTGGTTCTTCGTGAAGTGAATAAGTTGGAACTTATTCACATCGAACTGGCATGCGTGTCGAGCTGACCACTCGAGGCAGAGTGGTGCCAGCTTTGAGAGGAGCGCGATGTTGTCCTCCACCGAGTCAGACACCACCACCAGCACCGTGTCGTCTATGTAGCCGCCGGAGAATGCTGCCCGCCCAAACTGTTTTGTCAACTCGAGCAGGTCTGCCGAGTAGAACAGGTACAGTATGGGCGATAGTGGTGACCCTTGTGGGATGCCTGTCTCGATTTCGAACGGCTCTGACACAAAGTCTGCGAAACGAAGACGGGTGCTGCGCTGGGAGAGGAAGGACTCGATGAAGCCGACAATGTTGTCCGGCACTCGTCTCTTGCGCAGGTTGTGCAGCAAGCGTGTATGACAGACAGTTGGGAACGCCTGTGAGATATCGAGAAGAAGTGCCGATGCCACCCGACCGGCGCGCCACGCATCCTTGACACGGTGGGCTAGAACATGCACCGCGTCTGTCGTGGTGCGGCCAGGCCTGCCACCAAAGTGGTTCTCGGGAAGCAGTTGATGCTCCTCGGCCAGAAAGGCAAGCCGTCGTGCAACAGCAGCCTCAATGACCTTCCCGAGGCACTCTTGAAGTGCGATCGGACGGTATGCCTTTGGCGTTGTATAGCTGTCCTTACCCGGTTTGCGCAGTGTAATAGTGCTGAAGACTTTCCACGCGCTCGGGAAGTAACGCAGCCGCAGGCATGCATTGGCCAGGCGCGTCAAGGGGCCCGCCAGTGCGTTCTCCGCTTTCTGGATCGCAACGTTCGGAATGGGCGTGTCGCCCGTAGCCTTAAACGGCGACAGATCGTGGATGCACTGGCGTATGTCCTGCTCCTTGAGCTCCTCGTCCGGTAGTGGCTCGGCGCATTGCTCAGCGGCGACATCGTCGAGGTTAACGGGTGGTGCTGCAGGGAAGAAGGTACGCCGCAGCATCTCGCATTTCTGCGCATTGGACGTAGCTACATTGCCCGCCGCGTCCTTCAGCTCCGGAATGCGGCAGCTAGTGGTCGACGACGGGTTCGTAGCGTACTTGCTAGCGGTCCATACCGACTTCTCGTCCGCGGCCTCGACCCACTCCTTCCAATGCTCGCGCTTCGCCTTCTCGATAGCCTTGTGGTAGCGGTTCCGTGCTGTCCGCATTCGCTGACATCTCTCCGTAGTGGGGTTTTTCTGCGCGGCTCGCTGAGCTTGGTTAGCTTCGCGTCGCAGCCGCGACAGGTCCGCCGTCCACCACCTCTTCGAGAACGTCGAGCGACCCTTCCTCTCCTCTGGTGCGTGCCGATCCATGGCGGCCAGGATGGCACCCTCGAGACGTGCGCGTTCGGTGTCTATATCCGCCCGCGAGCACAGCTCCGGTGGTGCAGGGCGCTGGTCCAGCTCTTCGGCTACCGACCTGTCGTAGCCCGTCCAGTCCCACAGCCGGTAGTTCGGCCGCTTTTCTGGGGGGTTGCGAGCAGGGTCGATGTCGAACTCCACTCTGAGCGCCATGTGGTCCGAGCCATGACCAGGCTCTGTGACGCACGTAAGGAGCAAGTCCTCTAGCGGCTCTGAGCAGAAGGCGAGGTCCAGCGTTGACCACGTCCCGTGCGCATCCGAGAAGAATGTGGGGGTGCCAGGCGGTAGGCAGAGGCGCATGCCGAAGTCCGCCAGCAGCGCCAGCAAGGCGGCGCAGTCAGAACGGGCGGTTCGTTCGGGGTGTAGCGGGCCAGTCCAGAGCGGGTCGTGTTTGTTGAAATCTCCTGCAATGAAGAGATCAGAAGTGGGTAATGACGAAAGGATTGTGTGAAGAAGGGAAATAGTTGAATCTGACGACGGAGGGTTGTAAACCGAGAAAATGTGCATGGAGTAGGATGGGGGTGTAAAGGTCAAGCCGGTAAGATCTAAACTGGGGATGAAAATTTGGGTGTACGAGTCCGTTGGAATGTTCTTGTTGATGTAAATCATACTGCGGATGTGGGAGTCTCGAGCCCGGTTGGGCGCTGAGCTGGGCAGGACGGGGATCCAATGTGCGGGGGATGTGAAACTCGGGATGGAGTCCACCTCGGCGGGAAGTTCTTGAAGGAATAAAAAGTCGTACTGTGCGGGGTCTACGGAATTGAGAAGGGCATGGAGGATAACCGGGACTTTACGGCAGTTTAGGCTGAAGACTCGTAGTTTGCTGGTTGGTGAGGGCGTTTAGGACGGCGGAGCCCCTTCCGGGGCGTACTCGTAGTCGGGAATGAAGTACGGGTTGCTGAATTCCGGTCGACGTGCGTGCTTGTCGAAGATATCCCTCCTGTACGGGCATAGCCCGCTAGAGGACTTGTGGGGGCCGTTGCAGTTGGCGCATTTCGCGGCGGCTTGGTGGGTGCATGGAGTCTCCGTGCAGCGCGTCGCGAGCGTACACGGGCAGGCTTTGGTGGCGTGCGGTCCTGCGCAGCGCGCGCAGGCTTCGGGTGAGGGCGAGGCTTGCTTCAGGCAGTATGCAGCGGTGTGCCCAAACTTCTGGCACCGGTAGCACTGGGTGGGTTGTTCGATATGACGCGCCGTCGGGCAGGGGACTGGGCGCGCGCTGCCGGCGCTCGCGATGCGGCACTGGTGGGCTATGAGGTCCGAGGCCGCCCTTGGGTCGCTCAACGTGACGAGCAAAGTCGAGGTCTTCTTGTTTGGCGAGGCCACGGAGCGCGGGTTGAGCCATCGGACGTGCACGATGTCGTTCGGGTGCGGAATAACATCTTTATTCCACGAGTGCAGCAGCGGCACCGCAACCTGCAGTGACGGGTTGAAGGCGGTAGGAACAAAGCTCACGGCCACCGTGTACGAGGTTGCGCGCAGCGAGGCATCGCGTGACAGGATCTCAACCCAGGCGCTAGAGTGACGTTGGACGAGGACACGGTCCGACAGCGTCCGAACGCGCACTTGGATACGGCCCTTCGCGGTCATTCGCACGAGCTGGGGAGTGACGCGCACAAGTTCTGGGACTGAGTGCAGCGCGTCTTCGACTCGTGAGTACAGTAACTCGCGGTCGAGCTCGCGGAATTTGGCCACGTCATCGTCACGCAGGGTGACGACAACGTCGAGATCCTGCGGTCGCGGGCTGTTCTTGGCGGCATGCGCGTACGTAGCAGGAGTGGCCGACATGACCGACTCAAAGGCCTCGAGGACCCTCGTGACGGTCGCGTCCAAAGCGGTCTGAAGGGTCTTTTTGGTGATCACACCCTCCAGAGCCTGCAATGCTGTCACTACGCAGTTTGCGAGTGACACCGCTTTGTTGAACTCTTCCTTCGCGCCTTTGACCTGCTTCAAGCTCGGCTCAAGAGCCTTGACTTGTTTGAGCAGTGCCATGCAGGCTGACAGGACGGGCCCGACAGGACCCGACGCCAGAGCAGCAATCGCTCCGTCGTCAGGCTGTCCAGCTGTGGCAGTTCTGCGCGCGGGTGTATTGGCGGGCGATATGAACGAGGTGGGCGCGGGGGTGCTTTCGCGCCCGCGGGACGTCATGGTGGTCGGAGTCAAAGGAAGCTTGAGAGCTCGGGGAGCAGTCTGAGCGCGCGCTGATTGGCTGAAAACCTGCTTCTTTCAGTGGCAGTGTTTTCCAGTTTTGCTGATGGAGCGGATGTCGGTTCAGCTGGGAGCGTGCGCGTGGGCAACCTATCAAGTCGCGCGACACTACATCCTGGACGGCCGCGCGAGGAGCGTCGATCGCGAAGACGCTAGCGATATTTGGGAGACCGGGCGCGAGGAGCCAAGGCTACCGGCGCCCGCTCTGCTGTCCAATGATGCGCGCCAGAACCGACTGCAAGGGCCCACCCGGACGGGTAACCTCGCAAGGAAATCGCACCAACAGACCGCCAAGCGAGCGCGGCGTCGTGCGTGCGCATGCTGGCGTTTTGGCCGGCCGGTGACGCAGCGCAACGTTGCAGGCGTGCGCGGAGCGACAGCGACGTCTAGAGAATTCATGTCCGCGTCCGACGTATCCGCAGACCGCGCCCGAAACGCGTCGAGTCAACGCATGTGGTACGCGCCAGTGGCCACGCGATCCCGTTCATCTGCATGAGACTGAGAGTACAGTCTGCAAGGGACGGGCCAAACGAAGATATGCTAGTGATAGAACCTGCCAACCAGCTGCGCGCCGAAACCGAAGGAGTGGTTGCACACCGCTGGGCAGACGCGCGTGCAGTCCTATGCAGATGAGACTGAATGTCTTTATACCTGAGTCTATGCGGCGCGGTCAGATCGCCGGTAAAAGCTGCGGCCTGCGACCTCTCGATCCGCAGCCACGCGTGCGACCACGAGCACATTTTCATGGAGCAGCAGTCTGTGAGCGCCTCGTGCCGTAAGGAGAGATGTTTGAAACGGCAGATTGGATCAGAACGGGGGAACGGAATGGCTGAGGATTCGGGATCCGGAGGAAAGTCGATTTTCGCATAGCATGGGAATTGACTCGGAGGGAAATGTCACGCGTGCTCAAACAGTGCGGCAGAGAATTCGAATACGGCAGTGGCCAAGATGTTGATGCCGCACCGCCAGACAGAAGTCAGATTGCGCCGGAAAACGAACTGCGAGCACAAGAGTGCCAGCAGCAAGGTTCCTAGTCGCACGAGCAGCATTACGTTCAATTGGAAGAGCGTGGATCACCAGAATGAATCACCGTTCAGCCGTGCAAACTGGCGCCAGACACGGGCCGCTCGCAAGCTGGAAGGTGAGGTTTCTGAGCGTCAGGGAATGTACTCAGATGTTGATAATAGCGACCTGAGTCTGATCCAGAAGACACATAAGCTCGAATGTGAGTTTGAATAAGTAGGCAGCCATAGAACGCCGCCCAAGTCGAAAGGCCGATTCTTCATGCGGTGCGCCTGTGTCCACTTGGTGCGCGCACAGGCGTCGACTGGCAGCGCCGCGCCTAGGGATATGTATCAAACGAGCTGCAGAAAGCACCGTGTACGAAGGAGAGCGTTGAATGCGACCGAACGCGAACGGCGCACGATGATGGTTCGAAGCAGAAAGGCGAACGCATCCGAACTCCGCGCCATCCGCGCAATTCTGAAATACAATAATCACTTGCATCATTGTCCACCGCTTTCAAAGAGATCCCGTCACGGTGGATGGAGATTCAGAAGCATAAATAGGCAGACTAGCAGCCAGAGGAGAGCCTGCCATCTCATCTCATTACTGACGCGCTCTCATCATCTGCTACACCCAACCTACAGACGAGGTCCGGAAGGAAAAACTGCCGTGCCTCGCGGGCAAAGGGGAACTTTGAGAAGAACAGCGCCGCGCATAGAGTCGCTGGAGATGGCAAGAGGACTTTTGACCTTCGAGACCACCAGTGGTATACCGCTAATACTCTAATGCAGTATCTTCCGACTCACATCGGTACAGTTGTGCAGCGCGAAGAACCTGAATGGTGCAAGGATCTCGTTGTTCTTCCACAGGCTCCCTGCACCGAACCTCAACATCTCCCGACCGTGGCTGGTTGCGGAGAGATTATTTAAAATACCCCGCGCGGCACCTTTACTTCCTCCGTCCTCCGTCTCTCGCGGGATACTCCGCCGTGTGGGGTCAGTGAGCGCCGGAGAAATCATCAGAGCGCCGAGGATGTGCCGTGGTCACGTGCGTTTAGTCGTCGTGTGCCACGTCGTCGAGAACTCTCTCAATACTTATGAATGTGGAGTGGAGCGCATTACCGATCCTACGAGTAGGCGGGGCTGGGTGAGGGGCGAGAGTGGGAACGGCAGGAGGCGACTCATGTACGCCAGCCCCGAATCCCCTGCGCGCGCGTAGCATTCGCTGTTCAACGAGTTTTCGCGCCTCGTCATGAGGTTTCACGTGCGGGCCACGTGCTGGCGCCAAATCATATCTGCTTCTGCTTCGCAGCGTCTGACCCTTCGCAATTCAACGTCTGCGCGGTAGTCTACGGTAGCTAGCCACGGTACACTGCAAATGGGAACTCCTCCCGGAGCTCAAACGAGATCGCGCCCAGGAAACATTTTAGGGCAGCTGCTATCGCGCAGTTCGGGGTTTGGGGTGGAGAGGCGAAGAACGAGGAAGGAAGGAAGGAAAGAAGAACGAGTGATTTAAGTTGCAACTTGCCAGTGAGAGCCGCGGATCAGGGACGCGGGGTTAACGTTCTAGGGAAATGCGATGAGAGCACAGGCAGCGGCAGATAGATATACACTGTACGTGTGTGTGCGCAAGCAATAGGTTGTGCGGACGAGCTCGAGATGTGAATGCTGGAGGGACTTGAACTTGAAGGCGATGCACCGCTGCGCCGCGTCTCTCCTCCTGCCGGACGTTCCAATCTGGTCGCGCGGCTGCTACTTGGTAGTGCGCTCTGGATCTATCGTTCTGCGAATCTGCTTGCGGTACGGCTGCGATGAGCGCGTACTGCGGAATGAATGGTGTCAAAAAGTGCCCTCAAGTGCCCTCATCCTTTCAGTAAAGACGCGCGCCATGGTGCCGGCTTTTGGACATTCAGTCTAACTTATCTCCGTACTGGTCGGGTCCAACCCGCCGCGATTTGACCAGAAGGAACGGCGATAGCAGAGGCTACGATTCAGATGAGCTCATCGCGACGCAACACCCAAACGAGCGACGCCGCGGCACACGTGACCGTGCACGCGCTCGCTGGCGCGTCGAGTTCGGCCTGGGCAGGCTCCGCGAGGTCACGATGGGCAGGCTCCGGCATCCGCGAGCGCAGTGGCGGTCGCGGGGTCAGAGGCTGCGCGCAGGGCTGCCGAGTTAGTACACCCGCGCCCAGAACGAGCGCGTCGAGGCCCGAAAAATAGAGGCTGACACGATGAACGGCGAGAGAGGAATTCAGAGCTGTATTTGACGTGAGGACGGCGGAGGCTGAGGATCCCACTGGCATAGTAAACAGAGGAAGGGGCAGTCTGCCGATGATGCCTAAGGCGAAGACCCTCTGATGATGATGCCTGACGCGAGGTTTTAGCTGTGGGGTCTATACCGCTGGACGGAAGAAGCTCACTGCTCAGGGAAGCAGGCAATTGGGTTCGGTGAACTACTGTAATGAGACGACGCGCGGAGAAAGTCTATCGGTCTGAACCCCCAATCTGCCGGCGGGTACGGTGAGCGTGTACGGCGGAATGAATGGAGCCTGAGAGGCGCGAACTTGAAGCCGGTTCAGCCTGACTCTGAGACTACTGTATCTCCTCCGTACTGTCCGAGGCAGGTCCAACGCGCAGCGACAGAGAGAACCTGACAGCGAAAGACAAAGCAGCTACGAAGTGAATGAGCTCATCACGACGCAACACGAAACCGATCCAGAGACGCCGCGGCACACGTGACCGTGCACGCGCTCCGCTGGCGCGTCCAGGTTGGCCTGGGCGTGCTCCGCGGTCGTCATCTGAGACGGCCGCGGCGTCAGGAGGTCGTGTCGTGCCCAAGGAGCGCTATAGTCTAGTACGCGCGAGCAGGGCTGCCGAGTGCGCCCGTGACGAGAATGGAAAGCCGAGGAGAGCAGCCGGGTTGGGTTTGTGAATGCGAGATGAACAGCTGCCATACTGAGCCAGAGTGTCCGAGGGAATGGCGGGCGAGCACCGATTCAGGCGGGATAGTTCGAACATGACATGACACTGAGTCCTGACGGAAGATCAGACTCAGAGGTGGTTTCTGAGCGAAGACGGCGGGCAATATACTTGGATGCAGCTGCTGCGAGGCGGATCTAATAAACAGAGGCAGTCTGATGATGCGGGGTCTGTTGTAAAAAGCAGCAGTAATAGAGCGTAAACTCAAGGTCAACCAAGCAGAGTTATCGAGTCGTAAATCAAGCGAGGACAGCAGCAAGAGACAGAGCGCAGTGAGTATGAAGCCAGAGGAAGACGGTTGAGCGAAAAAATGGGGAGCCAGTGCGGGGCACGTGGCGGAGAAATTGGGGATCCGACAAAGGGCCGAGAGGCAGGCTATAACAGGCCGGTTGCCAGCGAGGTTGTCCCGCTCAACTCCCCTTCCGCCCCCCGCCTCCCCACGCTCGCGAATGGATGCGCCGCTGCCGCTGCCCAAGGACGAGATCGCGGACGTGCAGCGCGTGGCGGACGCCCTGACCGGCGCCGACGGCAAGCCGAAGCGCAAGCGCCAGAGCCAGAGTGCGTGCACCCGCTGCATAATTGGCGGCGAGCTAGTGGGTGCTAATGCGCATACAGGCTGCGACGCGTGCCGGGCGCGCAAGGTCAAGTGCGCGCGCGAGGGCGCAGAGGACGACCCGCAGCAGGCGTGCAAGCATTGTATATCGCTCGGCATCCCCTGCACCTACGACTACCAGCCCAAGAAGCGCGGCCCGCCCAACCTGTGCGCCGTGTCCTGCATATATTCTGCCTTAATTAAATTAAATTTAATTACAGCTACTTGCGGCGGCTGCAGCAACAGCAAGAGGCGGCGGCGGCCCAGGCGAACGGCGGGCTCGTCCACCACCACACCAACTCCGGCTCGCCGCCCAGCGCGCTCTCGCCCACCTCGCCCGCCCACCTCGGCCCGCAGCAGCCGCAGCCGCAGCCCCAGCAGGCCTCCGCCGCCGCGCCCGCGTCGGCCGCGGCGCCGAACTACGGGATGGCGCACACGGGCCTGTCGCCGCTCGCGCCCGTCATCCCGCCGTCGATCCCGCCGAGCCGGTACCCCATCGCGGCGGACACGTTCCACTACGGCCAGGCGGCGCCGCCCGCGCCGCCGCCCGAGGCCGCGTTCGGCGGGCCGTACCCGCTCTACACCCTCCCGCCGACCTCCTCCGCCCCCGCACAGCAGTCGCCGCCCGCGCCGGCGCCGAGCTACTTCCCGCCGCTGCGGCACCAGCACCGGCCGCACCGGCTGGACACGGTCGCGCCGCGCGAGCGCATCGCCCAGATCATCGGCCTGTTCTTCGACTTTGTCTACCCGCTCACGCCGTGCGTCCACAAGCCGTCCTTCCTCGCCGACTTTGCGGCGCGCAGGGAGGAGAGCGACCCGCTGTTCTTTGCGCTCGTCATGAGCACCGTCGCCAGCACCCTCGTCCAGGTCCCGCGCAGTTATGTCCCCATGGAGCGCGCGGCCGTGCGCAAGCTCGCCCAGCAGTGCCATGAGGCCAGCCGGCATGTTACCGTTGCGAGCTACGACCCGCCCACCAGCGCGCACGTCGTCATCCGATATTTGTGCGTCCCGTTGCCCCGCGTGCCCTGCTGTCGCTGACGCGCGCCCAGCGACACGATCTACCACTTCTGCGAGGGCCACGACGCGACGAGCCACGCGGCGTTCGGCGAGGCCGCACACATCGCCGTAACGCTCCACATGCACGAGGAGGCGAGCTACGAGGGCCTCGAGCCCATCGAGTGCGAGATGCGCCGCCGCACCTTCTGGCTGCTCTTCTCCGGTACGCCGCCAACGTGTTGTAGTTAGTGTTCATACGCGCTGACCTCGCGCGCGCAGCGGACAAGAGCATGAGCATCCTCCTCGGCCGGCCCATCTGCCTGCGCGACGAGGACTGCACGCTGCACTTCCCGAAGGAGGTCGACGACGAATAGTGAGTGCGCTTTCCTTCCTTCTCCTCTGGTAGTGCTCGTCCCCGCCCCTCCGCCGCTCGCGTACTTCGTTGTCACACGACCCCGGCGCTGCTTCTTGGGCAGTTGACAGCGGCTTGGCGCCTTCCTTTTCGCACGCTCGTTACCCCACCATCCATCGCGCGCCACGTGCGACGTCTGTCGATCTCGCCCCAAGTTTGAGTTTCCCCGTGCTTGCCTGCTTCGCCGGTCTCTGCTTCGCCCGCTCGTTCGTGCTCTCCTTCGCCGCGCACACTCGCATCTATCCCATCCCATCCCACGCCACGCCCGCTCCGCCGGCGTGCACGCTCTCCTTCGCCGCGCACATTGGCATCTATCCCACGCCACGCCACGCCCGCTCCCTACACATCATCGACCTATTTCACCGCTCGCTCTTCCTATTTCATTTACCATTCCATATTTCATTCCTTCTCTGTCGCGAACGACGACGGCCGGAGTCGCCCGGCTACGGCGACTGTGCGCGACCGGCCCGGCCACGCTGCGCGCACGTGGTCTCGGGCGCAGTGCTTCGACCGCCGGCGAGCTGCGTTCTTGCGGGGAGCAGTGTCGACCCGGGTAGCTGCTTCGACCGCGAGCCAGCTGCTCTCCGGGCGTCTTGGGCTTGCGCGGCGTGACGTCGGCGGCGACACTGCTGCAGGTCCGCGCGTGCGCGGCGCTGACTGCTCGGTCGTTGTCGACGCCGAGTCGCGTTGCTCCGTCGAACGCGCCTGCTGTTCGGTGTCGGTGCTTGGAGCGTGCGCCGCTCGTTCGTCGTCGTTCTCCTTGGTCCGCGTATCAATGCTGGTGCTGTCTCCTGCGTCGACGTGCCTGCCGCCGCTCTCCTCGTTGTGCCGTCTGCGCGCCTACCCACGCTCTCGCTGCCGCCCGCGTCGAACGGCGTCTGTTGAGCTTGCGGTTGGACGTGGATGTTTGTGCGAGGTGCGCGGTGTGTCCCGCCCCGCCCGCTGTCCACGTTCGCGGTGCTCGCTGCTCGGTTTGAGTCGTCGCCTAGCCGCGCTGCTGCTCGTCGCCGCCTGTTGCACTTCGTTTTCCCGTTTTCTTGCTTTGCATGCGCGTGCCTTGTATCGACGTCTAGCATTCCCCGCTGGAAAGGTGTTCTGCGCGCGCCCGTCTTGCGTCACGTCGAGCCCGCGTCGTTGCCCTGCGCGCTCGTCGTTGCGCCTTGCGCCGTAATCCGCGCGTGACCGGCTTGCGCGCCGACCCGCGCTCTGGACGGCCGTCCTCGTTGCATCAGCCGCCTGCGCACGAATCAGCGTAGGCGCGGCGCGGCCGTGCTCGCGTTCTTCCCTCGCGCGCGCCTGTGCGGGTCAGAGCGCCGTGCGTTCGAGCGGGCGTGTCTCGCAGTTCAACCTCGTGCGCGCGCGCGCGTCCTGTTCTGTTTCGTACCGTCCGCCGGTCCTGTTCATGTTGGCCACGCTCTCGCCGCTGTCGTCGTACTGCTCTCCCCCGCCAACGTCTTCGCCGCCCCGCTCTTGCCTCGCTCGCCGTCCTCGCTCCTCATCTACATGTGCTGACCGTCCTGCAGTATCACGCAAAACGGCATCCTGCCGCAGCCGCCGGGCAAGACGGCGATCGTGTCTGGGCTCAACTACTGCTCGCGCATATTCGCGCTGCTCGGCGAGATCTTGGTGCGCATCCGCGTCGACAAGCGGTCGCCGCCGCAGGGTGCGCGCTCCTTCTCCTTTCCGTCTTCCAATTATGCTGACGGCTAGCCCACGCTCCAGGCCCCTTCCTCACCGCGCGGCTGGAAGAAGTCAAGTCGCTGCACGCGCGCATCATCACGGCGCTGGCGCACACGCCGCCGCCACTGCGGCTGCACAAGGGCGGCGGGCTGCAGCGCCCGTCGTCGTCGTCGTCCAATATGCTCCGGACCAACTCGAACGGCTCGAGCTATACGTTCGCGCAGCAAACGTTCGCGGAGGTGCGCGACTTCTTTGATAATCCCAATGCGAACCGGGAGAATGCGGGGAACCACTTTTTGGTCATGCAGGCCAATTTGTATGTCACGCAGGTGAGTCTTTGGCGGTGGTGTTTTATGGGTGTGGGGCGGGCGAGGGTGGCGGCGCGAGTGATGGCGGTCGTCGTCTCTCCCCACCTGTTCCGTGCGGCGTGCAGTCACCTGCGTCTGCTGGCGCGTTTACAGGCGACGCTCGTCGTTCTCGCGGTGTCGCCGCCGCGCTCACTTCACGCCTCCCGTCTCGCGCGTCGTCGACATCTTAGCTGACGCTGCGTTCGCCTCTGCAGCAACTGGTGCGATTCGTGATCGAGCAGTACCGCGACGAGTTGATGGCGAGCATGCGACACTCGATGGGCGGCGACGTCAAAGACCTCGAGATGTCGTCGGCGGAGGACCGCGAGGCGGTCGCGTCGGACCTGCTGAACGTGCTTCACAGCATCCCGATCCAGAGCATCGCGACGAACGGGCCGAGTCTCGTGCACAAGGTGCGCTTCGTCGCGAGCACGCTGCTCGACGCCGTGCGCAAGGCCGAGGAGGCGCCTGCGAGCGCCGCGAGGGCGCATGCGTACCTGTGGGACTTCTTGAGCATCCTCAGCGAGATCGAGCGCAATTATATTCTGGACGACGAGAAGGACGGGCCGCCCGATGCGAATGCTATGGTCTCGTAGGCCTGCGCATCCGTCGTTCGTTTCCATCGTCCGTCCCGACTCCTGCTAGCCCGCCGCCGTTCACCGTTCGCGCGGCCAACGCACTGTACTCCATTCATGACCTTGTCTGCGCCTCCTATCTACTTAGTCGCCCAGCTCCTCACTGCTTTCGTGCTCCCCTCTCCCTCGTGTCTCACTCTGGCTGGACATGCTCTCAGCTTCAATCCCCTTTGTGGTCGCGGTCGCTGATATCGGCTGCGCATCCCTGTACCCGCCAGGTGAAAATGGCAACCTTCTGCTCAATCAACCCCGCGCTCGCTCTGTCGCAACACCCACGCCCACCTGCCCGAGGACCAACGGATCTCCTGCGCGTTACTGGAGACCGCGCGCGCTATATGGCACCAGCGACGACCTCCATATCCAGTCGGGAGAATGGCGCGCGACCTCAAAAGATACGCTCGCGGTGCTGTCGACCTCTTGGTCCCTTTCGCCCAGCCCCGTCGTTGTGGCGCCATGGGATACGCTCCGTGCTGTGTGCTCGCCCTCGTCGCCGTGCGCGCGCCCCTCGCCGGCAAGCCTGCCCTTTGGCACGTCGTTCCGAACTGCGTTGAGCGGCTGCTGTTCGGTCAGAACGGCCGGCGCTGCAAGGCGATGCTCGCGAATCTGATGGTGCGCTGCGGGGAGTGGAGCGGCGGGCGAGTTACTGCAATCATCCAGGTCACAAAGAGTCCGCATTGTACAGTATTCGAGTACTTCCCTCCGTCATTCTCCGTATCGTCCTTAGCTTGTACAATGGATGGATTCAGCTGCATGAACGCATCAAATTACTTGTATTGCGGTGGCTGCAAGTGACTGAGAAAGACAAGATAAAGTCTCGGAGCGATGCTAGTGAATCCTTGACGCATCGCGGACCTCTTTCGCTTGCAAGGTATGGCGGGTGGTCTCCATTCGCCCTGTGTAGCGGACTGGTGCTAACTCTCCTTACGCATCCTGACAGCCGTGGACACCGCTGGTCGTCCTCGTGACCGCCACCGCGCTAGCGGAGCCTGCCCAGACGAACCTCGACGCGCCAGCGAACGGGGCAGCGGAGCGCGCTCGTGGTCACGTGTGAACAGTGTCAGAATCTGCTTCGTCTCGGTGAGCTCATGGATAGCGTAGTTGCTGCTATCTTGTGCGCCTCGGTCATGGCGGAGATAGTCTCAATCTCCATTCGCCAGCACGCGTGCCCTGATCGCAAGGTGCTTCCGAATGACTGCATTTTGAGGCGCCCATTCATTGGCAGTACGTGCTCATCGCAACTGTACCCGTAGGCGGATGTGGCGCGGACGCAGACCGACTTGGATAGTCTAAGAGTTCGAGCGCACTTACCGCGCCCCTAACCCTTGTACCGCGCGATTGGATTTTCAATCAAGCTTGAGATCAGAGTCCTTCCTCGTTGCGGTGAAGGCCCTCTACGTGTCCTTCGTCTCTTCCCGTTCTTCAATGTACGACTTCCAATCGCAACGCCACATGCGCGTGCGTACGCCGGCGCTCGCGACCCTCAATGCGCCCACGTTGCATTTCACTTGCAGTCGCGTCCCTGATCCGCGCCTCCCAGATTTACCTCGGCCTCGACTGTTCCACCATGACTCAACTGCCGTGTATAGCAGAGCTGCATGTCTCATATGGCTTCTGGGCAGGGGATTGAGCTCGGCGATGGCACCGGCGCGCCAACTACGTGTGCGCAAAGAAGGGTCTTGAGGTATGCTCTTTCCCAGCTTGCTGTCTGCGTAAAATATTGAAGGAGCCGCTGTGTGCAGTGCACATGGACGGGACTCGACCACCGTACCGCGCGCATTCGACAGTGCTAGCTGTGCGAGGTCCACGGCACCGAGGTCGATCGACTGAGCGGTGAAATTGCTCGACTCGAAGAGGAGAACACGTGCCTTGGTGCAGAAAATGCGCGACTGCGCGCCAAGCCTGCCAACTCGCCGATAGTGTTGCAGACTGCAGCTCCCACGCACTTGAACTTCGACGGCCACACCGCAGGTACGCAGTATTGCAGGCTTTATCCATCTTTGCCCAGCTTCCTCTGCTCATACTTCCCCCCGGATGCGCAGAAAGAGTTGCCTGCTCGAGACCTCGACGTAGCTCTCGTTGCGCAGGAATTGCATGCGCACTTTGCGTCTCCCGAGGCGGATGGTGGTGGCGTCAACCTGCGGGCTCGACCTTACTCTTACGCGGATTGTATGCATCACCGCACGAGCTTTGGTCTGTCTTGGTGCTCGAGTACAACGGCGAGCCAGGCGGGACTCTCAATTCCTCACGAAATATCGGCACAGCTGACGCAACATTGGTTCACCGGAGACCCGACCTATGGTACTCAGCCACGGAGTGGATGGATTTCGTGAACGACGACAGTGAGCCCGGCCCAGGGAGGACTGGGCGCGCTCGTTAACGCCAGCGCGTCCGAACTCGTGCAACTCCCGTTCGCATGGGACTCAGCAAAATAAGCCCACGCGCACGCAGCAACCTAGATAGCCCCCGTGAGTTCGCTCGCGCATCTCGTTCCCCCTGAAACGCACAGCGAGCACAAGCCCTGCATCGACGCCGACATTCGAAGCACTTGCTGCAGCCACAGGCGAGGCGGCTGGCTCGGGGCTATCGCCGAGGGCGCGCGCCGCCCGTGGCATCAAGCAGGTGGGCCGGGTCGTAGCGAGATGGGCGGGGAGACGGAGCGGATATGGTTGAACCGGAGTTGACTCTGGGCAACGCGAGCGCCCCGGGCCGCTCTAGTTCGTCGTCTATCGAGTCACTCGCGGACAGGCGGCAGGAACGGATATCCAGTGCGCATTGGTCGCGCCCGTGAAGAACGGAGAGTCCACGCGGGCGCCATCCACGTCAACGAGCCGCAGCTGGTGCCACAGGCGGAAGACCTACGACCAGCGCGTCGCCCGCTGTGAAAAATGCAGTCAGCGAGCCGGCCAGTCGTAGACACAAGAGGAACTAGCGCACCTGAGTGTGTGCGCGTCCTGGGCGCCGGCCGCGCGCGTAATGTGACTGTGCTGAGCCGCAGGATGGTGTCGTACGCCGCGCCATTTGCCCTTCGTGCGTGCGAGCACGAGGTCCGCAGCACCCGACGACGGCCCACGCTCTAGCTGCGCGCGCCACAGAAGACGTGGTCGCGGCAGTCGGACCTCGCAAACCGCGGCGCGAGCTGGGCAACAAATGCGCCGGTGTGGGCGCATTGTCTCCCTGGGCATCGATGAACTATGCTGCTTGCTCGCATCAGTCATCGTTGAATGAGGATGGAAAATAGAGCACCTAACGCCTCCCGATGCACTGGGCAGTCGTCACCGACCCCGCGTGGACGGTTGTGCACAGCGGCACGGCCTCGGTCCAGTTTGACCGGCGCGACGCACCGCGAATGACCGGAGGCGGCCAAAGCTCCTTGCGCCGTTGTAGTTGTCCACGAAGCCGGGCGGCGCGGCGTTTTTGGTTGTCGTACGCGGGGCTACGCAACGCGCGGCTCGATGGCGGGCAGTCGCGCGCGACGCGATAGTTTGACGTGCGGCGGCGGTGGTAGCCTGGCACCGAGGCCGCGGTCCCGCGCCAGAGTCGCGCGTGGTGTTCTGAGGCATCGACCATGCTTGCAGCGTCGATCCTGGGCGCCGGGGCGCTACCTCTGCGAGCTCTGCGTCAGCAAAGCTCGCGCAAGGTGGGCACGGCGAAAAACAAAACGCGCACCTGAGTCAGCACCGGACGCCCTTCGATGTGCACCTGCGCGTAGGCCGCGCTGCGGTTTCACGAGTTCTTCTGCTCTGTCGTCAAATTGCGCGAAGCTGGGCAACGAGCGCGCAGCAGTCCGACCGGTCGCGCGCGCCGCAGAATGCGGGCGATAGCCGCGGTCGGACGTTGCCTTGGACGCGGCGACAGCGAGCTTGGCAGAGACGCTGCGGCCCGGCGCGACGTCATGCATGGTGCGCACGGGCGTCGATGTGCTGGTGGCGCAAATGCTGGGCTCTGGGAGCCTGCTGCTTAGGGATGAGAACGGATGACAGTATCCGCGGATAAGTATCCGCGTTCTGCGGAACGGGTAGTATCCGATCTGTACATAATCTACCCGGATAATCTGTCCTTGTCTACACGTTCGGATACCAGATCAGGTGGTGTGCGCTGGTGTATCCGCAGATACCATACATCCCGCAATTGATCATCCAGCATGACTCGAACCTTATTTTGGCCTACAAAAGCGACCGGAATCATCCGGAAAAAAAATTTGTGTCTCTCTGCACTAGCACTGAACGTAGTGCAGTGCCGTGCAACCATGCACCTAGCCTCCCTCTGGGTCTTTGTAATCTTTATTCTCGTCGGCCCCGTCATTGGCCTACTCATCAATGCTCGTCGACGTAAACGCGCCTTGTTTCTACTCGGACGTAATAGTCGGACACGGCCGCGACAGCATCCGCCAAGATCCAGAAAGCCGACTCGGGCTCGCCGGCTACTCATTGTCCAGCGCGTCCGACACAGTGTGCCGATTGCCACAGCACGTATCCAAAGTACGTCACAAGGACATTGGCCTTCCTTGACGCTTATTTCATCCACAGAATCTTTCCAGACGCTCTATATCCGAGGCTGCCATGCACAGCCGTGGAAGATCGGTGCGTGCGTGTGCCAATGCTATCTTGTGATTCACTAACTCCTTCACGCTTCGCAGTCGTGGGCACAGATGCATCTGTGGCCGAGGTGCTGTATGAGGTCCAACGTCGATACGGTGTCCCGGCTGCCGACGGCGTGCTCTTCAAGTCATCGCGATATGCGCCGCTCCACCCTGCTGAATCCATTTCATCGCTACGTCTCGACGATCTGTCTATCCTAGTCTGGAGTCCACGCCTCCGCGGTGGAGCCTCAGTATCAGATACTTTGTCGTCTACACCATCTACTGCTAACACGGGAGAGGAGTCGACGCCGGCGCCTGAGGAGTCTGATGGACACGATTCGGACGGTCAGCCTCAGGCCAAGAGGCTTCGCACGACCATTTGGGCAAAGGGCTTGAATGCTAAATCGGATTCTGACGTCTGGGACAACGCTGACGAAGAGATCATCAGTGCGTACTCAGACAAGCTTATGGTCTTGATGTGAGCTCACTTTGGACTTGCAGAGGATGCTGTTGAGTCTTGGCGGTCAACTGTTTACGACCACTATCATATCTCGATCAAGCGGGAGGAGAAGGGCAGCAAACGAACAATGTACTACGTATTAACCTGCAAGACGCACCCTGAAACCCATGAGAAGCAACTGCGCGCTCGCGAAGGTTTTGCTGCAAAGGGCACGGGCAACTTCCGGAAGACGGCAAAGGCTTGCGATGACCGTCACGGGGCTTCAACGAAGGCAAAGCAGCTCACGATCGAGGAAACCAGGTCGACCTACACGCGGGCGCGCCACCGTGCAATTCTTGCGCTACGCACCGCCGTCTCGAGTCGACCGTTCAATGCCCTAGAGGACAAGTACTACAAGCTCGAGGTCGACCTGCTGCGACCTGGGACAATCATACCACACCGTACGACAACCTCGACCGACGTCAAGTTCCTGCATGACAAGATCCGCGGCAGCTTGGTGACATATTTTAAAGTCAGTGCCATTCAGGGCATCACTGCATTGACGTGCTCACCTTCTACAGAACTACACCGGCGCTGTACACGTCGTTATTGATGGCTGGACAGCGCCAAATGTTGCGTCGTACCTCGGCATTATCCTCGTTTGGTGGGAACAGAAGATCAATCGCTCGATCCTCGAGTTTGAACAGTGAGTACGCGCCTGATTGTCGGCGGCTTCCTCAGACCTCCTCAGTATCACCGAGTCGCACACAGGCGAGCACCTTGCAGAGTGCCTGGCAAAGTGCTTGAATGAGTATCATATCAAGCCGTTCACCATCTGCGCCGACAACGCGACGAACAATGACAAGTTGGTGCGCATCCTGCCCAGCCACATCCCCGAGTTCGGCGGCATGAAGCGACGCATCCGCTGCTTCGCGCACATCATTAACCTCATGGCCAAGGTGAGTTGAGTCCGGGGATTGCTCGGTCTTGTACTCACAAATGTAGACGTATATTTCGCTCTTCTTTGAGAAACCCAAGAAGAAGCGCGGTGTCGTGAAAGTGCAGGTCGGCAGCAAGCGTACCAGAGCATATGCGGAGGAAGAAGAGGAGTTCGACACCGGCGAGGAGATCATCGAAGATCCTGACGGCATCTATTTGGGCGCGGAGGGTGACGACGACGTAGACGAAGCCAAGGAGGCCCACGACATCGTCGCCATCACAAAGGCTGCCGGTGCCGCCTACGCCAGAGCCGCTGAGCTGGGCATCTCTGTTACCAATGACCAAAAGAAGACCGCACTCCAGCTTTTCCCCAAGGTGCGTGAGCAAGAGTGAGCTGCTGGCAATGCCATCTAACAGAGCTTGCAGGTTGCCGGGCTAGCGCGGCGGGTACACGATGCGCCGGTCCTGGCAAAGCTCTTCAAAGAGCATGTCGAAGCAGATAAGGACCTCTGCGCGCAGACTAAAAAGCGCGCATTAGACCGTCGTGTTCCAACCCGCTGGAATTCGGACTTTGTTTGCCTTCGCGCTCACCTGCTCCTTCGCGGGCCGGTGAAGCTCTTGACGTCCGAACCTGCATACGACTTGGCAAAATACAAGCTCACCCCATCCCAGTGGACGCTTGCCGATGCACTTCAGAAGACATTGCCAGTCAGTATTTACAAGTTAGTCGCTTGCCCTATCGCGTTTGCTGATAGTGCACGCACAGCTCTTTGATGCCCCAACGAAGCTCTTCTCGAGAACCGAGTTACCGCTTGTACACGACGTTGTTCCAATGATTGAGCACATGGAGCTCCAGCTGGAGCGCATCCGCGACAACAAGGAACAGCCGCCAATACTGCGTGTTGCCGCAATTGCGGCACTGGACGTTGTCGGCAAGTACTATGCACACACGGACGACACAGACATCTATCGCATCGCAATCAGTGAGTCAATTCAATGCCTTGGTTTCCTTGCTTACATAGCGTTAGTTATGTGCCCCAATCGCAAGCTCAAGTGGTTCGAAAAGACCTGGCTGCCAGCAGATATCGCCGAGGCGCGCCGCCTCACCGTTGAACTCTTCAACACAAAATACAGGGGCAACAACGGCCCACATGCCCCATCGGCTGTGTCTGCACGACCTGCGGTTGAACGGGTGAGTGCTGTTGCAATGCTGACGGTGCGGCATGCGCTGACATGTCCAGTCTGAATATGCATACTGCGCGGATGAAGATGACTTGGTGCTCCCCGCGGACAAGGACACCATCGAGCACTACTTGGACTCGCCCGTTGTCTCGTATAGCGATGTACAGGCCTGCGGCGGGCAGCTCAGCTACTGGGAACAACACCGCAAGTTCAGCCCTCGCGTTGCTCAGATGGCACTTGATGTCTTGAGTACACCAGGTGTGTGCGGACTCTTATCATCCTCCTTCCCATGTTCTGATGGTCTGCAGCTACCTCCGTCGATGTGGAGCGCTCGTTCTCGAACGGACGGATGCAGGTTGATCATCACCAACATAACAAAAGTGTAGAAACATTCACGGCGCAGATGGCACTCGGTTCGTGGGACAACAGCCCATTCTGGCCTGGCATCGACTACTGCGCCGAACAGCTGGACGAGAAGAGTGACCGCAGTGCACCGAAGGGGTCCAAGTCGGGAAAGAGCGCAGGAACGTCGAAGACGTTCGCCATCCAGGTAGATTAACTCGAAATTGTTGGCGCTATCCTACATCCTGTGTACATACGTTATCTGCGGATAATCCGCAGATGTACACGGATAATCCGTGCTCTTCTACCCGTTCAGATACCAGATCAGCGAGATGGTGGTCTCCATCCTCAGATTCATCTGCGGATAATACCCGGATTACCCGTTCTCATCCCTACTCGCCGTCGAGGGTGCGCGATTTTCTACCCGTTCGCATCAAATCTTCTGATCGTTCGAGCGCCTGCTGACCCGCTTTCCTTGCGCCTGCAGGAGCATCGCGGAGTGACCACCAGCGCGCGCAACTCGTATGGCCCCTGATGTGCGCGCGGCCGACTTCCCTCCGATCGATACTCGCGCCCCGAAACTCCTCGTGCGTCGTCCACAATCTTCTGTGCCTCGGCTGAGGACGACCTGAAGCCCATTAATTGTCGGCCCCTCGCTCACGCGCAGCGCCTCGTGTCCGCGCCGCAGACGCTAAGCTCTCGCGGTCACTCAAAGTCCGCGCGCGACGGATGGCCCGAAATATGCCGCATGGCTTGCGCGCGTCCAGCGCCGCGCAAGTGACCGGTGTTGGCGGCTTGAAGAGCAGCAGGGGCCCGAGCTCCGTGTGCGACGGGTGGAACGCTCGCGGGGGGTGCAAGCTGGGCCGGCGCTCATGGCGCTTGCGTTCGTGGACGGCATGCGGGAACGCGCCGCGCCCGATGCGGTGGCTCAGGCTTAGGGCAACGCGTACGCGGGCCCCAGCTGCGCGCGGGCGACAGTGAGCCATGTCGACTCCCGCCGGTTGGCGAGATCTGCGTGCTGCCGTGTAAGACGTCCGTGTTCGTCTGTCGGCAGTAGACGCCACTCGTCGCGCCCGCACTCGGCAGACGACGCGCGCAACAGAACACTAGCTGTGGGCGCCGCGGGCCATGCCATCTCGCAGTCGAGCTGGTGACCGCGATCCCGCGCGCACTGGGCGACAGCGGACGAGACGATGCAGCCGCTGTCTGTAAGTGTGTTGATCGTGCTCGCGTGCCCTCCGCGTAGTCGTTCCGGAGGTGCCATGTTCTTTTCTGTGACTCTAGGAGCGGTCCTATGATAGCAGTGTCCCTCCGTTACATCTTGTTGGTAGTGTATAGTGTGAATTCGGTATATTGTGACTCTCAGCTGCCGCACAGAATGCGCCCGCCGGCACGTGTTCCGGTCCGGCTATAGGCAAAGCACCGGGCCGAGGTCTTTGCCAACACATGTTGCCCTCGTACCACCATCGTCGCCAGCACCGCTGCGCTCCCAGGCGCACCCAGACAAGACCTCTGCTAGAAAACATGATGCATATACAGTGAGCTTGCCATTGTTGCACTGTGAGCACAGCAGGGCAGCTCACTAAGTGTGATGCAATCTGTAGATCAGGCCATCCACCGATCTCGGACCATCGGTGCTCATCAGACTGTCGGCCAGCCGTCCCGCACGTTCTAGGCTTTGCTACACGGGCCACAAGTGCTGCTGTCCTACCGAAGCTTGGCTCTGTTACTCGGTGGTGTCTCTCTATCATTGTTCAAGTATCGGCCACTCCAGGTGCGTCTTATGGCCTGCCATTGCCATCCAACCCACCGAAGACCCCCAACCCACCGAAGACCCATCATGGAAGGCCTCGTCACGCACGCCGGCCCCAATGCTAGCCTGGACCCCGGGGATCAGAAGACGCACCTCTGGGTCTGCCTCGACCGGGTTGTGATGCGCCCCTTCCACGTGATCAAGCAGGACAGGACTGCCACGTG
The DNA here is from genome assembly GCA_037042915.1 of Auricularia sp. M13. Lineage (NCBI taxonomy): Eukaryota > Fungi > Basidiomycota > Agaricomycetes > Auriculariales > Auriculariaceae > Auricularia > Auricularia sp. M13. The sequence continues at coordinate 27,185 of CM073197.1, read as the reverse complement.
CCCCTCCAGCAAGTTCGAGGGGGTGCTCTCGGACGACCTCCAGTACTACACGTACAGCATGCACGTGAAGAAGGCCACGACCGTCCGCGTGCACACGGATCAGGGTCTGGCATCGCGCCCGATCAGCGAGGTATTCGTGGGAGAGCCCAACCAGGTCGTCATGCGCGTCCGTATGATGGTCGCCCTCAAGAAGTCCCCCACGCACGAGAACCTGATGCTCAACTTCCTGGGCATGGAGATCCTCGAGGATGTGACCGGCATGGAGGTCCCTCTCCCCCTCGCCTCGGAGGATCTGCTGAGCAAGGCCGTGGAGGGTCTCGCAATGTAGCTGGGCAGCTGATGTCACGCATGGCTCGTGCCGCGCATCAAGCATCGCCCTCCTCGCTCCCCTCCTCCTGCAGCTCCTTGTCCCGCCCGTCTCGCCGCACCTCGCACCTCGCTACATCCCAGAAGAACGTCTCGCCAGAAAGCGCCGCATCGCCCCAGAAGGATGCCTCAAGTCTCGCCTCCCCCTTCCCCCGAAAGCCCAATGGCCGCATCTCAAAAAATGACGCGTGCCTCCCTGCATCCCCCAGCCGCGCTTCCTTCCTGCTTCCCATCACCCGCCAGAGACCCCAGTACGTGCAAGCGCATCGGGCTGCTCCTCATGCCAGCACAAAACGCGAGCCTCCGAGACCCCAGCACCGGCCTGCATTTTTAGATTGGTGCGATCGGTCATTCCAAGAAGGGCCAGGGGGCGCGGGTTGCGAACATTGCAGGATGCGCGTGTCTCGTGTCTGGGGCCAGGATGCAAGAGGCAGTCGTATTGCGGCATTGCTTTCTGCGCGCATTGCATGAGGAGGGGACGGGGAGGCAAGGGGGGAGGGGCATAGCGAGGGAAGCACGGAGAGGATGCGAGCAGTTCGTGAGGGGGCAGAGGCAGGGGGAGGCGAAGGGGGAGGATCGTGCAGGGGGCATCGGGGGAAGGGCAGATGATGGCCTGGCCCCTCGGCGCAGCTCATGCAGAAGCGCGGGCGGCCTCCGTATGCACCGGGCAGCATATCATGGGGCTGACTCCCAGGATGGTGGCAGTGCGCACAGTCTGCCGAGCCACCATGATCAGCTTGCCCAGAATGTTGCGGCCAGTTGCCTTCCTCCTGCTGCCATGCGCACGGCCGCTCCCAAACACAGTGTTCGCTTCCTCATACGTTAGGGTTAGGTTAGGTTAGGTTAGGTTAATGCTCATAGATGCCTAGAATCTGGCTAGGCTATTCGACGAAATAATTCGAAGTGATATATTGCCAGATAGCCCTTTTCAATGCGGTCACGATGGTATAGCAAGACTGGGATTTTGATAAGCGCCGGGATGGGAAATTGCGAAATAGAGTTCCCGATGGACCCGGCATGATCCGGCTTCGTAAAAATATGCTAAATTGGGGGAATATTGGTGGAAAGGTATCCCCAAGGTATCATGGGTGGGGGACCACTGGATGCCGGGATATTGATTGTACCTTCCTTATTGGGATGGTATGCATCACTGTTATGTCATTACATGTTCACAATGTGAATTTGGAGAACTATAGGAGCAGCAGCAGACTGAATAAAATATTTTAATCAGGTTGAGAAGATATGAGAAACAGGAATTCGAACTATGGTGAATGTTGATGACAATAGATTAACATAGTTCATGCAGACACACATGACCGCTGTTGGCTCATCATGCCACTGGCCAGACTGACTCAAGTGTCATCCAGAGGACATGTTCTGCTTGCTGGGGTCTTTGCTTTTGATACCAGGGTCCCTGGCCCAGCGGACTTCAGCCTGGAGCAGCAACTTGGATGCTTCCGGGCCGTCGGAAGCATACAAGAAGTTGTATGCTTCCGGGCCGCCGCCCACACATGACCGCTGTTGGCTCATCATGCCACTGGCCAGACTGACTCAAGTGTCATCCAGAGGACATGTTCTGCTTGCTGGGGTCTTTGCTTGTGATACCAGGGTCCCTGGCCCAGCGGACTTCAGCCTGGAGCAGCAACTTGGATGCTTCCGGCACCTCCAGCTCCAGCTCACAGCTTCTGTCACCTCACCGCACTTGTCAATACAGCCTCCAGATGGCTCTTGCAAGCGTATCTAGCTTCAAGACGGCTTCGCCCAATCGAGGGGTGACCTGTGGTTGAGCCCAATGCCTCAACTTGGATGCTTCCGGGCCGCCGCCCACACATGACCGCTGTTGGCTCATCATGCCACTGGCCAGACTGACTCAAGTGTCATCCAGAGGACATGTTCTGCTTGCTGGGGTCTTTGCTTTTGATACCAGGGTCCCTGGCCCAGCGGACTTCAGGCTGGAGCAGCAACTTGGATGCTTCCGGGCCGCCGCCCACACATGACTGCTGTTGGCTCATCATGCCACTGGCCAGACTGACTCAAGTGTCATCCAGAGGACATGTTCTGCTTGCTGGGGTCTTTGCTTGTGATACCAGGGTCCCTGGCCCAGCGGACTTCAGCCTGGAGCAGCAACTTGGATGCTTCCGGGCCGTCGGAAGCATACAAGAAGTTGTATGCTTCCGGGCCGCCGCCCACACATGACTGCTGTTGGCTCATCATGCCACTGGCCAGACTGACTCAAGTGTCATCCAGAGGACATGTTCTGCTTGCTGGGGTCTTTGCTTGTGATACCAGGGTCCTGGCCCAGCGGACTTCAGCCTGGAGCAGCAACTTGGATGCTTCCGGGCCGTCGGAAGCATACAAGAAGTTGTATGCTTCCGGGCCGCCGCCCACACATGACCGCTGTTGGCTCATCATGCCACTGGCCAGACTGACTCAAGTGTCATCCAGAGGACATGTTCTGCTTGCTGGGGTCTTTGCTTTTGATACCACGGTCCCCGGCCCAGCGGACTGACCCCAATGCCTCAACTTGGATGCTTCCGGGCCGTCGGAAGCATACAAGAAGTTGTATGCTCAGATGGTCTTCATCTTCTTTGTCGATGTGCAGTCTAACACGGCGTCAGTGTGAGCCTTGCAGGTGCATGACCAGCCCATACGTTCCCCGGAAGGCATGGGAAATTGATGGTTGTTGACAGAGCGGCGACTTGAGCGTGCTGGAGTTTGCAGACGGCGCACTGGTGCCGCAGCGCGCAGGGGTTGATTACTTACCATTCCCTGCTCAGTGCTCAGTGCGTGTCAATATACCGGAACACGGCATGTACGAGGCCGGTGCCCTACCGGTGCTGGGGGGCCGGAACCCCGCCCGGCATGTACGAGGTCGGTGCGTACCGGTACCGGGTGCTTTCAATCTCTCACCAGGACGGCCATGCAGCTGAACTCGAGACGAGGGCAAAATCCAGCCCTCGGTCTTGAATCCTCTCTCCATGGTTCTACGCTTGCATGTCACAGTACTGCATACCTTCAGTGGATGAAACGTATGTCCCAGAGCACTGCGATCATGCGGAATAGTCGCACTCATGCTGCTGCTGCCTGTGCCGTAGGACAGGGATCATTGTTCAAGTACCGGCCAACTAAGCTGGTGAGTCGTGCTTGTTTGATTGCGCTTGGCCGCGCAGATCGTCTTTAGATGCTGAAGCGCCCTCAGCCCCGGCAGCAATTTGTTTCTTCATCGGGTGCAAGGGCTCCAGGGTATGTCTGCACCATGCTATCTGCTTCTTGATACGACGCTTTTCTATGGGCTGTGGCTGGTTTTGCTGATCATATATGGCCTCTGCAGACCGACTCATAACTGCAAAAGATCACGCTTCGGTCCAAATCACCGTCGTCGACGTAGACGCAGAGGGCCGCTGTGCTTTGCCGCTGAGATATTTGCAAAACGTTCGACGACTGAGCCAGCTTTGTTGAGTTCATGTTAAACCTGATCCCTCCCCCCGTAGGACAGGGATCATTGTTCAAGTGCCGGCCAACTAAGCTGGTGAGTCGCGCTTGTTTGATTGCGCTTGGCGGCGCAGATCGTCTGTAGACGCTGAAGCGCCCTCAGCCACGGCAGCAATTTGCTTCGTCATCGGGTGCAAGGGCTCCAGGGTATGTCTGCACCATGCTATCTGCTTCTTGATTCCTCATTAGCTACTCTCGATGGATGACTCTGGATGGACAGATGTCCTGGCTTCCAGCCAAGGACGTCATCGGAGCGGTACCTTGATCGTTCTCCATGGCGGAAGTTGGGAACTCAGCGGCTCGGTTCTGATGTACAGATATGTGTCCTTTGAACAAATGTGCCTATTTACGCCCTCGACGGAGCGCGTGCTGAACCTATGTCCCTTGGAGAAGCACAAGCAGACGAGCTTCAAGCGCCTTTGTGCCTTTCGCATAGCAACTCTGCAGCTCGGTTCTGATGTACAGTTATGTGTCCTTTGAACCAATGTGCCTATTTGTGCCTTTTGCATAGCAATGTCAAGCCTCAGATAAACTTCCCTTGCAGTAGAAAATCGGCGAAAATGATTTGATAGTGCTACAACAAAGGGTTTGGACTTGGACCACATCTCCCAGTACAGTAAGAGGGAATTACAGAATACAGGACTTCCAAGCTTCAGGCCTAAATCCACAAGTCCGGCCGGAGATCATCTTCAAATGTCCACGGATAACAATCCTGTGGAAAGGTCCTGCCACGAGAAGGCGCATAAGTAGGTTAGGTTAGGTTAATATGGTAAAATTCCGGGCACAATGCTCCCTGAGCAAGATCGCCATACAGCAGAAATGATAACTAAGCAAATGGGGTGCGAGACAGTGCTACCAGAACGCTCGTTAGTGCCCGCTGTGGACTGATACTGATATCGTCAGTTTATGTAATGCCAGCCTCTTTTAACCTCATCCCTGCGCCTTTTCCAGGGACTTACTACTCACTTGCAGCATTAATGATTGCAGGAAGGGATTTACGTTGATCTGCAGTGTCTCATTCGGCCCTTTTAAATATGATGCAAACGATCAGCAATCCGAGCCACAATTCGAGGCGCAAACGGACCCCGGAACCGCCCTTTTGATTTCGTGAAAACCGTCCGATTGCTTGCAATCCGGAAAGGACCTCCGGAGGTGCTTTTTAGTTTGCAATCAAGCCGGATTGTCGTGTTTGCTGGCGCTACTGAGGCCTCCGACTGACGGGACGGTCGATTTTCACTTTTCTTGGCGCCGGATTGCGGCGCGTTTGCGGCTCGGATTGCGGTGCGCATTGCACCATAGTTGAAAGGGCCTATTTATTTGGAAAAATGGTCTGTTAGAATGCGGTGTATCGGATTTTGCCGCGCAAACGCCAGCTGGCGTTTGCGTCGGCAAGTTCGAAAGAGGCTTAAGGAAATACCCATTCCGCCGGGGGCAAGGGCCGTAATAGTACTTGAATAGTATAAGACGTGGCTGCACGGCGCGCGCGGGCTCCTGTCGCCCCGGATGCGGCTCCCACAAGCTGTGCATTCGACGCGGGACGAGCTGTATGAAAGGACGAACGCGAGAGGGTCGCCCATCATGAACGGACGAACCTTCCCAGACGGTCTTCATCTTCTTCGTCGATGTGCAGTCTCATACGGCGTCAGTGTGACCCTTACAGGTGCTGCGCAGTCCATACGTCGACTGGAAGGCTTGGCCAAATGATGGTTGTTGAGTGATGGTGGAGCGGCGACTTGAGCGTGCTGGAGTTTACAGACCGCGCACTGGTGTCTGCGTTCCGGAGAGCGCAGGCGTGTGAAGGCCAGAACGCGCCGGGAACCTTACGGGGGATCGAACGGGCGTGACAATCGTGGCAGGCAGGGGGACGCGAAAAGCAGCTGCCTGAGCAAGCTCTCTGTCTCTGCGTGCTATCCGCTCATCCTCTTCGATCTGGGCGAGAAGATCGGCATCGCCGTCCAGAGCTACAGCGAGACGGTAAGCCAGTTGGCGATCAGCGAGTTCTTGCCCATAGAGTGCGAAGGCCAGCTCTTCATCTGTGAGGCTGTTATCGGATCGCGCCTTGCCCATGCGCTGTTCAGCCACGTCTTCAGCGTCGTAGAGAGCCAAGGCCACTAATCGACGGTCAAGTGCGGCAATGTCAAAGTCGACGTCTCCGTCGTCGTCTTGCAGTCGAAAATCTTCAGAGGAGATCATGGAGGGTAGTCGACCGTAACTTTGGCCGTTGTCCGCTACAGAACGTTTGTGCCACGCTGATCTGGAAGCAATGGCGGTCAGTTGGACTGAGATGAGATAGCTGCCTCTTTGCCTTAAAATGTTGCACGACCGGCCCATGAAGAGCACCAGCGGCTTCCCAACGAACTATGGTGCAATCTGGGGATTTCTGCCACTGGACAGCGTATTCTCCCATAGCAAACAGCACGGTGCGCGTGTGATTGCGCGGGAGTTGTCGGTCCAAGGTTGCCGGACGGACCCGTCACATACTCTTGCCCTCGTACTCCCATCCCCACGACCGCCGCCACTCGCGCCCATGGCGCCGCGGGCTCGCCCATCCTTGCCTACGCTGTCCGAGCTACCAAAATGAGTATTGTGTGCATGCTGTATGTGTCGGCCTGTGTTCCCGCTTTCTGCGGTGCCAGTTGCTGATGCCCGTGCTTTCTGCTCAGTAGCGCCTATGTGTCCACGGCCCGTACACGCAGTTCGGAGCGCCGGGATGCACACTTCTCGACTGCCATCCTGCACTGCCGCTTGTGTCTCCCGGATTTACTTGCTCGGGATCTTACTGCTGCTACTGTCCGTGCATCATTGTTCAAGTATCGGCCAATCGCGTTCGGTCCCGATTAGTATCGTCGACGTCGACGCCGAGGGCCGTTGTAAGCCTCCAGCGTTCGGTCTACTCAAGCTGGTGCTGACGTTGAATTTCTTCAGTGCTGCGGAATGTGTGGTCATACCAAAAGTGACCGCGCCGCGACGCTGGTTGTCCAGGATCCTACTAGCTTCGAACATGCAATAGACCCTGCCGTTGTGCTTTGCCCACGCAATATTTGGGAAATGTGCAACGGCTGGGACTGCTATGGCCTTGTTGAGTTAGTCTTGAACCTCTTATGTCCCTGGTCGCCGTTCCTTGCCACCACCACTGCCTCGCGGACCTCTTCCCGCCGCGCTGCTGCCGGCAAGAGTTCCCTCCCGAAATCGTGCGGCCCTTGCTGGCCGCCGTGCTGCTGCAGCGTTTGAAGCCAATGTGACGGAGCTGCACACCCTGCGCGCGGTGTATTGCGTGAGCCCCGTGCCCCGGAAGTGCGCGGCGACGAGTGCGTCCAATGTTTTTCTATGAGCTGTGGTTTTGCTGATCATATATGGCCTCTGCAGACCGCCTTATCACGGCAAAGGACCACGCTTCGGTCCAAATCAGCATCGTCGACGTCGACGCCGAAGGCCGCGCGCTGCCGACCTCGACCTCGTTCGCCCTCTGCGGCCAGGTCCGCGCCATGGGCGAGAGCGACGACTCGCTCAACCGCCTTGCCACCAAGGCCGGCCGTAAGCTGGATGCCTTCTGTCTACTCCAGCTGGTGCTGACGTTGATTTTTTTCAGTCCTGCGCAATGTCTGGTCTTACCAGAAGTGACCGCAACCCTGGAGCTCTACTCGGTTAGAATATAAAATAGACCGCGTGCCGTTGTGCTTTGCCGCTGAGATATTTGCAAGACGTGCGACGACTGAGCCAGCCTTGTTGAGTTCATGTTAAACCTGATCCCTCCCCCACCCCTGCCTACCTCTTCGAGGCATCCATGACGGACGGGTTGCTCTTCCCGCCGCGCTGCTGCCGGCATGAGTTCCCGGTCGAAAGCGTGCGGCCTTTGCTGGCCGCCACGCTGCTGCAGCGTTCGAAGCCAAGGACACGGAGCTGCGCACCCTGCGCCGGGTGTGCTTCCTCGGCGCGCAGACCGCGAGCCCGGCGCCGCGATCGCATGCAGCTCGCGTGCCCGCCTGTGCGGCGGCTACGTGCTCGGTGTGCTCTGCAAGCGCTGCCGTAACAATCCCATGTCTCTAAGCATCCATATGCATATGATATAATTCTGTGCTCTACGTATTGCCGACCTTGGAATACATACGCGCTTCTGAGTCAAACCATCTCCCCGGGATCCAGTGCCCTCGCCTCCTCTGAGCCTTCCTGCGATTCGGCGTCCATGTCTCTGAGGTCCGCGTCCATGGGAACCGAAGGGCCGACGAGCAGGCTGTTGATGTCCTCGTCGTCGTTGGACAACATGAGCTGCGAGATCGTGCTGTCGTCGTCGTCGTCGTCGCGCCGCGAGCTCGAGGCGCCATCCTCGCTCTCGCTCTCGCTGTCGGGCCGCTCCGCGCTCTGCATCTTGATGGAGTTCGGACGACTGCGAGTCCGTATGAAGATAACGTCTGGCTCGGCCGGCGCCACCGGGAGCCCGAAGAGGTCCTGCTGCGAGGGTGCGCGCGAGAGCGCGGGCTGCGAGTGCGTGCGGACGTAGTACTTGAGCTTCGGCTGGCGCACGGTGGCGGGCGGGGCGACCACTGGGGCGGGCCGCCCATCGACATCCTGGATCTCGGTCGCGGCGGCCTGATGGGCTCTTCGTCGCGGTCCAGCGATAGCGAGCGCGCCAGGGCGAGGACGGCAAGGAGCGCGAGCCCGCCTGCCGGCGTGCGTTCGGCGCGTGGCGCGGGCTGTCATGCATAACGGGAGCTGCGAGCAGGGGACGTCGCCGCGCCGAGCGCGGACAGCAGAACGGAATCCGGATCGCGTGGCGCATTATGAGTCGACAGCGACCGCGGTTTGAACACCGGGTTTGTGGATGCGGCACCAGGGAAGACGTCGTTTGTGGACGAGCGGCGGAGAGGTGGCAGGCGCTCCGTGGATGCATTGGACCGCTCGTCGAGGAGGCTCAAGGTAGACACCATTCTGCTTTTCGTGCGTCCACGCGAAAATGAGGGCCGCTGCGTGTACGACGAATGTGTGATGGAGGAAAGGGACGATTGCGAGGAGCTGGGTCTAACTCTCCTCTTTCCATGGGGTCTTCCCTGGGCGTCGCGTCGTTGTATGGCTGTCTGCGACCGGCGGTAACGGTCTGGACGGGTGCTATTTGGGCGAGTCCAAAGCATACGGCAACGCATCCTGCCAGATAGGCCACCTGGCATTCGGAACAGCATTCCCCTCCAAAAAATGTATGGCATGTATTGGTACTCATACCAACACCAAGGATTGCACATTTGTTGATAGATGGCTAATTTTGGGCATGGTGCTCAGCGAGCTGTCGCAGACGATGACGCAGGAGGCAAATGCGGTCATCTACGACCTTTCCAGTGAGGAGCTGTCTGGAGTCTCCCGGCTAAGTTCATTCCAGGTCCGATGTCGAAAATCGAAGTTACGTGGGCAAAACCTCCGCCCGATATTGCCTTATAATACAGGCGTGATTGCATATCTTGCCTACTAACTGCAGGAATACCATGAATCTCTCCACGCTTCATGAATCTCTCCACGCTGAGAAGAAACTGCAACAGGGTTTCCACGCTGCGAAGAACTGCAACAGAAGTATTGGCGCCAGGGCTCAACATTTCGGCTAAACATCAAGAGACGTCGAAAGGGGGTTTACAAATGAACATGCCTGATAGATATCTGGAACGCTGGTCTCGCCGGGCTCAAAGACACCACCTGCGGTGTTTCTAAACCAGTCGGGCGGCCTTTCCTGCAATACCCGCACAGAAGCATCGGGAGAGAAAAAAACGAATGAAATACGACCAGGTGTGATTTCATCGCCGATGTGATAATCGTGGGGAGTCCAGTCGTCGACGAAATGCCAGAGTGCTGCTGATCGAAAAATGATGATGTCACCAGGCCTATAGCTGCATAAACAGATCAGTAGAGAGGCGTAAACATAGGACATGGTTCTCACGCAAGCTTCAAACCAAGGTCTGGAAGGTAGAATGCACCACCGTCATAGTAGCCACCGTTGAGCAATAGGCACCATTTCCGATCCAGAGTATCCCTGTGACAGCGGCTCTGGCACTTCCAGACAATGACCTGTGCAAGAAAAGGCCCCATATCCCCGTCGATGACATTGCCTGCAAGGTATGATGCCTCGTATAGCCTAAAGTCTTCCTCAGGGACTGCGGCCTGAAATGTCTTGCGTAGCCATGCGCGCTGAAGAACTGTGTTTTTGAAGTACGCGTCCACGCACATCTTCTTGTGGCAGTTTCCGAACCCAATCATCTCTTTCGAGACAAATAACCGTTCCTAGTGCTGGTTAAAATTTCGCAGATGGGAAATTATATCACGCACAGTTTCTCGGTGACCACTCATGTGCCAAGCATGAATCAGGTGCAACGTCGTGACATTCTCGCGGAACCGAATCCACAGATCGGAGCGGACGAAATGGTCGTTGGACTGAGCCTTCCGCAAAGCTTGCAGAATGTCTACAGTCTCCGCACATAGTGAATAGCGCATGTACGGGCCAGAGCCACCACCATGGCGTGAGCTGTCGTCAACCTTTGCCCAGGTAGTGGGCGCAAGACTAGCTACGAGCAGCTGCGTCTTGGCCAAGAAATCGTCTAAAAGCTCAGGCTATTCGCCGTTAAGTTAAGTGTGAAATGACACCGATGAATAAATATGACATACAATAAGACCATGAACACCATCCTCCTGAAGACACCTCGCATATACCTCTTCGAAGATTTGATCATCGCTCTTACCCGCGCTCTCAGATTGAGCCTGGGCAATAAGTGATTCCAGTAGATCGCGATCCGCGGCAAAATAAGAGACTAATCGCTCGCCGTTCTTGTCGTTCCATTTGCCTGACCAGCAGGTTGCAGGAAGATCGCGCATAGATGCGATCTTGTCCTCGGCCTTCTGACGCTCTGAGTCCGTTGCCGGTCGGGCCGCTAACTGCTGGACGTCCACATCCGCAGTGAACTCGGCTATGAAGGTTATTCGAGTGTATTCATACCAAAGGCACACTCACGAGCACTCTCCACCCAATTGCAAAGTCTGCGGTCCTGCTGGAAGGTGCGCCAGCGCTCGTTGGTGCGACTCATCGACCTTTTCTTCTCGTGGCCTACGGCAGGCTTTGGTAAGTCATTCTTGGGGGGTGGGGCCTATTAAAAAATGAGGTCATCGAAAAGTGGCCCGGGAGAAAGAATTGCACCTTGGGCAAGGCAGCAGTTTGGTCCTCGTTCTCAGGTAAATCATCATCGACAGCGGCGTTGTATTTGAGGCTTCCATTGAACCCGACCTCTACCGGGACACAGATATTGCGTGGCCTAGTGGAATGATAGGCCATGGCTCGCCTCGTGTTCCTATACTCAATCGGAGAATGTTTTGCAGAACGCTGCAGGGCTATCAGTAGTGGCTACTACCAACGATTTCGAGCTTACACCATCAGGAGACGTCTTCAAGTCTCTTAGGCAGATTCGCACCCTACAAGTAGCGGCCGCTGGGCGAGTGTGACGAATGTCACAGCATTTTTGAGTCTCGGTTGGCGACCTCAAAATAATTTCTTTATCCAGGACAACAGTCGGACTACGAGAGGGTCAATGAAGGTAAGCGGAGCTCAGATATTACTGACGCCTTGGGTGTTGCTTTCACAGGCTGCTTCGAACGAGTGAACTGGAGACTATCAGAGGTTCGTTTAGCCGGATGTCTTGGAGCTCTACCTGACCGTCTTTGTGATGCGCAGGACCAATGCTCTGGCGGCGTATCTGCCGGGATTCGCTTTTTTCACGTTGGCGTCGAATGCGTCGTGGACTCCCGGCGGGGGAACTGGCTCGCAACATGTCTCGGGAATATTTTTGCGCGCCGCTGCACTGAATGCAGCGGCAAACCCCGATGTGCCTCTATATTGTTGGCTACCATATCCGATTTGCGACCATAGGTTCCCGTCGTGCGGATTATCCGCCAGGGGAGCTGAGCTCTGGATTATCTAGGCTCAGTCTTTCAACCACCAGCCGACACTTACCGTATCCGATTTGCGACCATAGGTCCCCGCCGTGCGGATTATCCGCCAGGGGCGCTGAGCTCTGGATTATCCAGGCTTAGTCTTACATCCAAGCGCCTACATTCGACGGATTCTGGAAGGTCGATCATCGAAGTCATCAAGGCTTTTCTAGTTCTGGCCAGCTTTCATATCTTCCCTCTTTGACAAGTGGTGCTTCGCTCACTCCTTGGTAATTTAGGTTGGGGTACACTTGAAGCCATGCATGATCTCGAACGGCCGGTTAGGCTTTCTTGGATTCGGATTGCTAGGTACACTTCCTTAGTTTCTCGGCGGAGTTCAAACTTTCCTTCACGTCCACAAAAGGCGCAAAATAACGACCGCGGCGGCGCAATGACCAACAACCCACCAAATGTTGTGGACGTTGATACCATGTCATTGATGATCACCCGGGTCACCCAGATGACAGATGCTCGAGGCTTGTGCAAGCATTGGAAGGTGGGTCGGTTCTACATTTTGCTGGGATGCCTGACGACGCATTGGCAGCCATTGCTTGCAGAGGAAGGCTTAAAAATAATCCCCACGTCACGCCTCGCTCCACAGGAGGCATCCGAAGTTTATGACGTGTAGCCCTAGTTTTTTCTTCTGCAAGGTTGCATAAACTGAAATTCTAGCTTAGGCTTTGCGCCTTTTCAAGGCTGAAGGTCTCTCAGCACACTTGACATGGCCTCCTCCGACAGGCTTCTCGAGGTTGCGCAATCCGGCCGTCGGCTGCTGGTTCAACGCCCTCGTCCAATGCTTGTCGGCTTGTGTGCCCCTGAGAGTCGGCCTGCATGAGCTCAAGGAAGAAGACAGGATGGCAAGAAATATAACGTGCCTAATTGACCGCAGCATCCCGCTGCACGATGCACTCGTGCTTGACTGGCCGCCTCCAGAGGCCTTTTTGCACAGTTGTGGCCTTGGTACGCTGCTCTGGCTGAAGGCGGTTCGCTCATCTTAGCCTTTCAAGGCCGAATCCACCAGATGCTAGGAAGCAACCAGCAGCAGGACGTGCGGGAGGCCTTTGAGGTCTTTTTTCGGAGCTCTGAGGTCCGCAGAGAATCTCCGTTGCCTTCTTTGTTACTCACGTCTCGCAGAAAATGCGGGCGCGGAGGAATCCACACCTGCTTCTATGTTCGAGGCCCAATACATAGAAGCTGAGATATGGACAGAAACATGTTGCCGCCCTGTCGACCGTAAAGGAAACGCTGTTCACGATCCAAGTACGTCGTGCAACGCCATTCAACGATTTGGACGCCACCGTCCTCGACATGGGCGAAAGTTGTTCCGTTGCGTAAGTTCAATATACCATCTAATGAGTTCCATTGATGGGCACACTCTCAGAAACTGCGGCGGGCCGAAATACAAGATACGCCTGGTGTCGAAGCCTCCCCAAATCCTCGTCATAGATGTGATTCGCAACGTCGGGAACAGGAAAGACTCCTCGCAACTGGAATTCATCTCTGATCTCGATAACATCATAATCCCCTCGGTAAGCATGTCCCGTATCTGCCACCGTGGTCTCTGAGCTGGTTAGGTGGACGGACACTACCGGGCATTTGCTGTTGCAAATCATGCTGGCCCAACGGTGGCCGCAGGACACTGGACTGCACACGTTCGCAAAGGTCCAGATTGGATTCTCCTGGATGACGCAGAGCGTGCCAAGGCCGTACAGCCTGCCAAGGTCCTCAAGGATGCAGGCATGTTGTTCTGCATAGCTGACAGAACGGTGAGGCCAAATATGTTCTTCCTAGCAAATGCTGACCGATTCAGGCCTTGGACAGTCGGATTCCCGCACTTGCTGAACTGAGCCTCCCAAATCAGAAGTCAACCAGGAAGCGACCTAGGCGCGTTTCGGAAATAACAGCTGACCCAGCCCTTCAACTTGGTAATCGCGGTTCCAATCATCATCTGCCATCTAACAGGCTTCAGGATTGAGAGAACTGGATGATATACAAGCAAAAGAAAAATCTAGAACGACGGCGTTGCGTAAAGATCAAGCGGCAGGTAATCCACTATTGCGTCCTCGTTGTCGCTAGCTGATAATTGTCCAAATTTCAGTGCTCATCCAGCTGCGAACACATCGGCAAGTCACCGTACAGGTCTCTCCCGGCTTAAACGTTGCAAAAAGTAAGGAATAGACCATACTAGCAGAATTCCAAACGTCTGAAAGACCACAGTTTTACCCGAGAATCACGGTTTCACACGTGTTATTTTCGTACGATTCGGCTGAAGGTCTACTGGCGCCTCCTGGCGGAATGCACAACATGCTAGACTGGGAGATCCTGAGATTCAAGAGGGAAATGGGCGATTACTGCTTTGTGTTGGACCGCACAGTGGAGCGCCCGTTGAACCCTCTCATCATTTCCACACTGGGCGAAAGCTTCAGAATCGATGTGGTCACAGGCCCTACGAACGAACCATCGTTGAATTTCGAGGCGTTCATATGTCCCCAGACAATATCGCCTGTACGACTGCCCTTCACTGGGATTAGCTCCATCCTCTCTGGGCTCCAAAAATCGTTGAAGCAGGGAACCGTGGACCTATTCTTGTTGTCGCAGAGAGTGAGTGATATTGACCTATGTTTCCGCTGCGCAGAATTCAGTCTTTGACAGATTGGCCCATGGTTGTCATTTTAAGCCAATACGTGGAACGGCTGTATTTTCGCGATATGGGCCTCAGATTCTTATTGCCGTCCGCTACTATGATGGAGGTCGACAAAGGAAAAGGCCAAATCTGCATACTGGCCACTGCCTCCACATTGTCCTTTCACCAGTTCGAGCTCCCGGAAGTGGCGCACGTGATAGCACCAGATGGCTTCCTGAGCCCTTTTTGCATTAAGGTGCGCTTCTCATGTGACCATTGGGCCGCTTGTGATTGAACGTGCAGTCGAACGGCACCCTGCATGCGTATTCCCGAGAAGCACCTGTAGACTCTGACTTCATTCCTTCGGCTTTTCTGCTTGAAGCAGCCGATCTGTGCAGGGATCAGCCCCTTTCTCAAGTTATCTCGACAATGGCACCTACTTCAGCCTGTGGGTTCTGTGGTCTCACTGGGATGAGATCGCTCATCACAAACCTAGGGCTACATGCCGCCGAAGAATACATCAAATGGCAGGGGAGCCGGGCTAAAGGTTGACACACCATTTATATGCTTTCCACCGGAACTTTCGGCCGCCTATAACGCTTTCTGACGGCGTTCGCCGGGCCGCGGGAACTCGGACTCTACATTCTTTCGCTCAAAGCATCGTTCTCTGCATTACAGTCCTGGGCGACTGTCCCGGCGTGCATGGGCATGTTTGAGATCGTTGACACATACTGTCTCCGGAACGTCCTTGCCCGTGAGGCCCTACTGAAGGAAACTCTGGCGCTAGCCAAGAGTCTTTATCGCTTTCTTGCAAACGACACGAGGAACGGAGTGAGACAGCAGGGTCCGGCAGAAAGGCTGATCAAGAAGGAGGATATGCTTACGGTTTCGAAGACCTCTTGCCCATACATACGAAGATGTACGACGGCATGCTCGTAGTGAATTCGGACGGAAATCCGTGGCAATGGGTAACGTCTCACAGCTTGAAGGTTGGAATTGTTTCTTCAATTACAGCACGCGTTGATGACGCTCGGCAGCCTGTTGTCCTGGATGGTCTGGATGCGCCCAAGAGAGTCACCGATCATATGATGATATTTGGACTGGTGAGCCAACGACAAACATCCGCGATATGTAGCTCATCGAATCTCAGTATCAGTCTCATGGAGTTGCCAGAGCATTTGCACCCATACCCTGTGCCCCTCGGCGTTGATACAGATTCCCGCCACGGGTGGCTATCTTGTCTTTGGCGGAATTTCAGCACCAACAGATGAGTGTTGCGTTGTCGGTGGATAGTCAGGCAGATGTGCTGGTTCTAGTCATTACCACGCCTTTGATATATTCATGCTACAATGGCTAATTTTGGCTGTGTTGTTACATACAACGAGAAAAGGTCAGTTAAACGCTCGCACATACTTTATATCATACCCCAAGGATATTTCTTAGGCAAAGAGGACGACAGTATCGTTGGCAATATGCTGGAGAAAGACTCGGGTTTGCCGACGCAGACGCCAGCTGGCGTTTGCTTCGGCGTTTGCGGCGGTTTCCGCCGAGGCGCTAGTTCCGGCCCATCCCTTTTGATCCGGCTTGGCTGCACATGGGCAAGGAATATTCCGCAGAAATTTTAGGAAAAGAACGTATCGGCCTTCAGCGTGTCGTGGTGCACTGGATGTGATGACACAGTAGGAACGCGCGGGTGCCGGACCGTCGGCGTTTGAATACTCTTTCCTCCCTCCGCGACCATGGCCAAGCGCAAGACGTCGCGCGTCCCACTGGCCTTGCGCCACGATCTGACAGGCTTCTGAAGGAGCAACTCTGGGCCGCGCAAGTCCAAGAAAGGCCGAAAGGCGTCGGCGCCGCGTCGACAGTGACGCAGATTACGTCGCCGGGACGAAGCGCAAGGCGTACGCGCGTCCCATTCGCCTTGCGCCAAGCTTTGACACGCTCTTACAGGACTTCATCTGCGGCACGCAAGGGCAAGAAGGCCCGAAGGCGTCCGAGTCCGCGTCGGACGTTAACGAAGAGTTCCTCGCCATGGCCGGCGCAAGAAGGTACATTTAGCACCGCTATGTACTCCCCATTTACGCAAGATCAGGGGCGACGACTGGAAGGTCACGGAAGCGCCCCGTGACTACTACAAATGCACTCTCGCAGTAGAGGTGGATCCAGTTTTTGGCGACGTTGAGTACTGGAGCTTTCCTCCAGAGGACCTCATCGACTCGGACAAACCTGGTAAGTCAGCAATGCTCTCTGAAGTTTACGAGCCTGCTGACGCATAGAAGTGCGCATCGTATACATGCACAGCTACAACTGGATAAGCAACGATGTGCCAACCGAATGGATCGCCACGGCGGAAGTGCGCTTTGATTACCCATATCATGCTCATACTCACCGTCGGCAGTGGCTGCCTCGACTCCCGCAGGATGGGCCGCTATTGGCGGCGCTGCCCTTCGCGAAATTTCCGGCCGACGTGCGCGACGAATTTGCGGCCAACATCGACCAGCGTTGCCTTCAATCTGGTGACGACTACCGCTACGAGTCGCGCATCTACCCGATTTAAGGAATACGCATGTGAGAGTTAGACTCCCTTATCTAAGAGAAGTGCTCATCCATGTAGGTGCGCGGCTCCAGGTGGCGGCGGTACGACGCGCCAAAGGCGACGGCGAGCTCGCGCGCAAGTACCTGCAGAACCATCCTGATTACTTCATGCTGCCCGACCGCACATTTCCCATCCCCAAAATGGTGCGGGGCAAGTTGTTCAAGAAGCAGCCCAAGATCCCGCTCCCCAAGGCGCCCGGGAAACAACCAGTTTCCCCGGACGTAATCGCGCGCCGCCACGACAGCCTCATGGAGGGCAAGATCCCGACGACATGAAGAACGATGTCGCCGCTGACGACGAGCAGGAGGGCGGCGAGCAGGAGGGCGAGAAGCCGGGGACGAGGAGCCGGGGGACGAGGAGGATGGACTCGACCCTTCCAGCCGCGGCGACGATCGTGCAGAGCCGAGCGCCGGTGCGCACTCACAGGTCGCGGGCAAGAGGCCAAAGCCCATATTAGTCGCCGGCGCCTCTGAGCAGGAGGGCGACGAGCAGGAGGGCGAGGAGCCTGTGGGCGAGGAGCCGGGGACCAGGAGGATGGACTCGACCCTTCCAGCCGCAGCGACGATCGTGCTGAGCCGAGCGCCGCTGCGCACTCACAGGTCGCGGGCAAGAGGCCAAAGCCCATATTCGTCGCCGGCGCCTCTGCCGAGCAATTGGCTGCGCGCCTGTCAGACGACCCAGACGACTCCGAGAGCGAAGACGGGTCCGATGTCGCTGGCGACAAATAGTCTCTCGCGGGTGACACGGAAACTTGCGCCGACGGTGTAGCCGATGAAGCGTCTTGATCTGCCTGCTTGTCTCCGCATCTTGCCCATGGACGAAACGTATTGCATATATAGCCGTGCATCTGAAGATAAAATCTGTTTCTGCGCTCGCAAATACATGTACAGAGTTCTTGATCTCAAGGGACCCGTCCACATAGCAGCTTTTCGAAATACAGTTCCCCATAGTCCAGCAGGAGCTCTTCGCCTTCGGAGATGTCCCTTGTCGTCCTTATGAACAATGTCGATGGACTGTGGGCGGCGTTCGGTACCATCTAATAATGCTGTTGTGATCAATCGTAACTTTTGCAAGGTAACGCGCGCACCTCGCAATTATGTCCCTTTTTGCACGCGAGACAGCGTTTATTTAGACACACAGAGTTGAGGAAACGGGCCGGTCCAGCCATGATGCAGGCGTAGTCCTCCTTGTGGTGAGCATCCGGGTAGTCGACGGCGGAGGGTGCACGCTGTCATCGGCCAAGTGAAGCGGCGCCGACAGATAACCCGGGAGGCAATAGAGGGAGGTGCCCTTGTCGATTCGTGTCACGGCGCGAACTCCTATTTGCATCTCGCCAAATATGGGCGTTCTGAATAACTTGACGGGGTGCGTGTTGCAGTGAATCCAAAGGTGGGAATGGAGAAGCCTACTCAATTGTGAACCCGTTGAAATGAAACCTAATACCGCTCACCTCTTGTAGCGCCCGAGGGCGGTGTGTATGTCCTGTTCGTGACAGGCAGGATCGCATTTGACAGATTGATGATATCCGCCATATCGAAGGACGATGCCGTGCGAAGGGGGTCCCAATTGAGCGTCGGCAGGGTCCTATGTTGACTCCCAAACATTGGGTAGGCCTGAGCGACGCATGGCGCGTCGAGTCCAAACCCATGCACGGCGTACAGGTGCTCGACGATGGTGTTCTCCATCAGGTTAACGTAGTCCGCGTGCGGAAGACCGTTTATAGCCCAGTCCTGGCCATCCTGCCGAAAATCAAGTTGGGCAAAGGGACACGAGCTGAAGAGCCTGTCGAACATGTTGTCGGGTGGGCAACGTCGCGTGGCGGACTTCGAAACACGGTGCGGGATTCGAAAACCGTGTCATTGATGCCGCTAGTTCAATGCGCAACCGCGGAATTAATCACATTTTACACTTTTGTATCATTCTATAATGTTGAGCCACCCATCACGATTCCCGAATGAGAGGTCTGGTTTCTGCACAATCCTAAAACGGTCTCCAAGGCTAGGCACTCGGACGCCGTTCAGGATGTACACCGGCAGCAGCGGCTTGTAAGTAGCGCACAAAACGTGGTCCTCAAGGAAGGCGTTAATGGTTTTGTCGTCCAGGGCGACTTGATTTTGAATTTCTGGGACGCCGACGAAGCCAACGCGGCGCAGCATTGGTGCCCGGGTAGTCGCCGCAAAGTCCAGGTTGTTTTGCTTGTCGTCATTAGACACGAGCAGTAAGATGGATCGAAGCGTGGGGCACGCGTAGGCGATGTTATTGTTAGGCCAAACGCCTAGGTGGACGACCATGTGCGCTAGGAAGGCACCAACTGGTTCGAGCAGTAGAGCCAGCAAGGGAGAGCCATCGGTGGACCAGCGCCTTGTGAGTCTGCGGACGATAGGTGGGGAAGTTGGCGGCCGTTTCATGTCGGGGACAGTCATGGGTAGATTAACTGGCCCATTTTCAAGGATAACGCATTCGACGAATCCTTCGGACGTCGAATACAAAAGAAGGCGATCGCGAGGGCTAAATCTAGAGAATATAGCCGGCGCCTGCGTAGCGAATCTGTCTACCAGTACGTCGATGTGGCGGGGCACGAATTCCACAAGAGATATAGCGGCCTCGAGGTGACAGTCCACGTCGTATGTCGAAGGTGCGCGAATACAAAGTGAATGTTCAGGCCGCGAGTAGGTGAACTCTCGAAGGAGACCTTCCGAAATTGTCACCGTTGCAGTTGGGAAGAGCCCAACGAACTGCCGAATGGCAACGTCGACGGGTGGCCATTTCCGTGCACTGCACACAGGTGTATGTGCACAGATATCAGGAACGAAGGGTCTGAAGCAGGCCGTGATGGGTCGTGTTGAGTGGCACATAGACTAGTTCGAGATGTTGGACCTGCCCAATGAGAGGTCCAACTGCAACCAGGAGTTTTTGGGAGACCGCCTCACGCTGCCATCGCGCGATTATGCGCACAGATCGAACACGCCCCAATTTGCACAATGTGCGCAGGATACTGGAGGAATAGCGCATATTCGTCCGCTGCACCGATGTGGTCGAGGGCTGGGGATCCTTTGATGACGATCTGTAGGTTGGCGCGCCACGTTGTCCGGCGGCTTTTTTTGAAGGATCGAAGACGTTTACAGGCGTCACTACGGCGGGCCGCCGAATTATAAAAACCGAAGAGTACGTCGATGGTGCAGTCCATGGCGATCCTGAATAGCGAGCGCGACGTAAGGAAGAGCGCATGCAATATTCCAAGGTCGATGTAGAGAAAGACATGGAGCCATATCTCAGGCGGAAGCCGCTGGGTGTACTGGACAAGCATGGCGAACGAGATTGAAACTCAGCACCGTCAGAAGATTTCCGGAAAACACGTTGTCCAGTACAATGGTGATAGGATGATCACACTCAAAACAATATTGTGCATTAACTGAGGCACAGTCGGGTCCACCATGTTTTGTTGAGCATGTCTTAGAAGGAGCAGACGGTGGACTTCGAATCCACGGCGAAAGCTAGACCGAAACAAAGACTACAAACAGGGTAAATGTCAATGCTGGTTAAGACATCCCTATTACCGACGAGTGCATGGGCAGCAGCATTGATTTTGGGAAGGGGAGGCTGAGTCTCGGCGTTTGCCGACGCAAACGCCAGCTGGCGTTTGCTTCGGTGTTTGCGGCGTTTGGCTCGGTGAACGCCGAATGTTGACGCTCCGTCGCTCGCAACTCTCGACGCACCACAATGGCCGCACCAGCCGTAGACCTGCCGCCGACGTTCGACATGACACAGCTGGCTCAAAAGGCTCTGCATCTGATGTCAGCAGAAAAGCACCTTAGCCAGCTAGGGCTGTTTGACCGGCCGCTGCCCATTCAGCTTTTGTCGGATAGACGGTCGTTTGTTGAGGCGCGAACGAGTGTAATTGAGGCGGCCTACCCATCGTGTGAAAGGGAACCGCCTGCGTCTACCAATCAGGAAGACATAGCCATCAACATTCTGCGTTCGTGGGGTCAGGGTTACGAGTCCCTCGTCAAAGATGCCGACAGGCCAATCGCGCCTTTGCCGTATACATATAACGAATTGCTCACGAGTACGCACGACTCATTTTGACCACACTTTTTTCGCATATCTTACATGCCAAGGTTCTCGACTGCCGACAACAAACGAAGTCATCAGCAGACGAGTTCGGGACCGTGAGGACGGTATCAAGCCGCTCCTGAGGATGAAAAAATCAATGTATTGCATGGAGCACGTGTTCGCGGCCGGTACGGAGCTGCTCAGGCTCATGTATGAGGGTACTTTCTTCCCAAGGCGCCAAGGTACTGCTCGCAGGGACCTGAAGTTCAAGAGCGTCGTGGTTGCGCTCACTGTCAGCCCTGTCGTGCTGTTGGCACAACGGAAGGTGGAGAAGATTAAAGAGGAAGGAATAGTATATGTGAGTTTCCTGCTGCATTTTTTTGGCCCCCACATGACCTGCCCGGCTATTAGTTGCACTCTCTCATCCTCAAACATATGCGCAGCAAGGCGCATGAGCTCGCAGAGATCGAGTATGGCCTTCTGTATGCCATCTTCCGGAGCTGCTGCCGCGACAACGGTAGCTTGGATATTGTTGTCCAGGCGTTGGCGACTCTTCCAACATCTCATCGCGATCTCCCTCCTTTGGCCGACACACTACCGGTGTCCAAAAAGTACAGGCGGGTCGACTCGGACGGCTCAGAGCCGGAGCCGGAATACCTACCCGCTCCCTCGTTAAAGTGCGCGGAATTTCTATTTGCAGAAGAACCTGAGTTCTTACAATGCATCCACAGACAGGCTAATGACGCGGATGAAGACGGTCTGGCCAGGTCCACGGCGGCGCTGAGCATCGATACTAGCGGCAGCGGAAGGACTGGTCGCCAACTCAAAAGGTCTCTCCAATCAGATTTTAGTTCACATTTGTGTAATAATTTTCCCAGCGCCTACCTTGTCGAAATCGAATCGGGTGCAGAGGACGAGCACCCACACTCTCGACTGCTGGAGTCCGCACCTGTTGATCTTAACCATGGCGACGCTGACGACGTCGAGAACGAGGCCCTCGGACATGCGCCTGAATTGCATGCGAATCTGACGACTATGAAACGTATGCGCTTGCCCGACGATGAAGACTCAAACTCCGGCTTTGGGTATCAGGCCATTCCTGCGTCGAAGCGGGCACGGTGTGTGACTGAAATACTGAGCAAAAAAAGATAGCTTCTTACGGAGCGTCCACAGTTTCGCCATCGACAGCGTCAGGGACACAGGCGCAAAATGTCCGCCCACCGCCTGCCTCACTACAACTGCAGAAAATGCAGACACACCGCTTGCCACAGGGGAAGGCAAAGAATTTGAAATGGATGTTGACGGGCATGGGAACGACGACGCTTCCAAATCAGCTGCCGTCAAAGGGTATGTTCACAGAGAGCGGCATCGTTCACAGAGAGCGTAATCCCCAGGTCTAATGAGGCGTAGGACCTCGATCTCTGAAATCTCAGAGCTGCTGAATGGTGCAGGAGCTATGTCAATCTGTGGCAGCGAATCCGCAGAGCTTTCTAACCCGACCGACGTTACAACCACGATAGAATCCTGCCCGCTCAAGGACGCCGACACCATTATTCCTTCAAGGCCTTCAATTTTCGACAGGTAAGTCAGCAATATGGCCAATCGCCCTTTTACATGGGGCGTAGTGCTCCTGTTTCAGGACATCGCGATACGCCTGACAACGAAGAAACGCTCGAGAGCAAGAACGATGTCCTGCAGATGGACGCCAACATCACCGCGGGCGAGGGGACTCTACCATTCAGGCGCGTGGAGGAGGGCCTTTCAATGGATGTCAACACGGTCAGGAACGAAGGTATGATTTGTTCTTCCAGTTCCACCATTGTCAACGGGTAAGTTCGATAACAGCACTATCCCAAAGTCTAATGAGGCGTAGGCTCCCCACCTTCGTCCTAGATAGCGCCGGAACAATGATCGAACGTTGCGAGGACCGAACGATGGACTCCGAGCCGCATGGGGACCATGTCACAATTCGACGTTCGGCCTCGCTGCCCACCACCGCGTACGTTCGGGCACATCAGCTATCCCGATTTATAATGAAGCTTTCTGCGCATAGTTTTCAGCCTTTCGAACCGCGCAGTGATGTCGAGGTCTCCGCGGCGGACATCGCGATGGAGATGGATCTGCGTGAACACTCCGAGTTAAATCCCAAAGAACGATCTCTTGTCTCGGAACATCCCACGGGCGACTTGGATGAGCTACCGGAAGACACGCATGAAGCAGAGCAGGATCCTCCCAATGCCGTTGCCGGGAAGGCCAGGTTTGTCGTGTCTTATCCGATTACCATTCAACGCCGCATAATAATCATTACAGGTCCAGTGCGCGACTGGCGAAGCAGAAAAATGCTGCACAGCCTGGCAGCCTGAAGGTCCCACCGGCCAGCCGACCACCAAGGCGTAAACGAGCGGCTGGCACACGCGTGGCGCAAACTCCCCTGCAGATG
Organism: Auricularia sp. M13; assembly: GCA_037042915.1. Classification (NCBI taxonomy): domain Eukaryota; kingdom Fungi; phylum Basidiomycota; class Agaricomycetes; order Auriculariales; family Auriculariaceae; genus Auricularia; species Auricularia sp. M13. Next base: position 3,662 of record CM073197.1, on the reverse strand, counting down.
CCCCACGTTGCGCACTGGAGATTTTTCCGCGCCTTGACTTAGGGGTGGATGGTTCCGCAGTATACGGTACTACGGCACCGCCGGTGAGTCCTTCTGTCAGATGTCAATAGGGGACATGCTGATCATGCCTTCAGAACACCCTTTGTTGCGTTGGCTACGACATTCCTGTGAGCAAAGCTACACCACATATTTCGGCTTTCTTGTCGTCTTTATGTGGGGATACGGGCATTATTCGCCTGCCAGACACCGGCGCCTCGTCTGTTCGCATCTTGCCGCTTTGCGACCTTTTCAACGGCTCGCGCAGTGTGATTCAAAGCAACATCCTGGTCCGGGGATTGCAGCCAGCCTTGCCGACATCATTCCGATCTGCTCTGGTTTCCGGAGAGCGCGCAAATCCTAAACGGCCTTGTACGCGTGCAAGGTACGAGGCCTAGCTCTTGGCCTCGCGCTTCTTCTGACCCTTCTTAAGTGCCTTTTCTCGCAGATGCGAAGGAGGGACGTATGCGAGTCTGCTCGTGGAGAGCCTTCATTGATGCTGGAGATTATCCCGCGGCAGTTGGTCTGCAAACATCAAAGGTATCATGTTCGCGTCTATCAGGAGATGTAGAGGACGTCGTCCGGTTCGTGCCAGTTATATCCTCCGCTGCTTGGTCTGATCAGAGCTGAAGGACCATCTATCCTTTGGATGACGTCTGGTATCAGACCGAGCTCGACCTGTGCACCGAAAGTTCCGGACCCCCGGCGCGGTCTTTCTGGTTCGCCGCCCAACGCGGCGCCGTCGACGAAGACGCGATGGACCGTGCCGGCCGCGGTCTGATCCTGCATTCCGAGTATGGCAGGAGTTTATTCATCCTTCGGTCAATCGGGGAAGCAAGCGCGGAGGAGCCGGGTGCATATGCTGTACTCCTGGATGCAGGCGATATCCTGTGAGCTTTCGTGGCTCCCGCTGCTGCACCATCTTCACAGTAATTTCAGGTATCTGAGGCCCGGGCAGCCATTCACAAGGATTACCTTGTCGCATTCAGTGATTTCGGGATCCTACACGCTTGCTCCAGAGACGATGGAGCAGACTCTGCGAACTGTCGCTTTTGCGCCTACCGGGGGAGATTCTGCAACGCATCTTGATCTTGCGTGGACTCGCTCGCATATCGCGCGTTTCGGTCTACATCAATTCGCCTTCTTGCGCGGCTACAACGAAGACAAATGGCGCTTGACGGGACCTTGACGCGCCCCGATATCGACAACACCGATGTTAGGGCCGCCTTGATGCGGTGTGTGGCTACCATGGTCATTGCCTCTCGCATCCTCGGCGTGGACAGCGACCAACGGAAGGCGAATCCCGCAGCGCCCGCAGCGCGCAGGAGCTTGACATCGCCCTAAATTTCACAGGCACATTCATGGCGTGGGCACATCAGAGGGGAGAACGGGGATGGTGCCCATACAACACGTTGATATTCACCGTCACGCCGGTCATGGAGTTTGCAGAGGCGGTCTACCAAAAGGAGCTCCCACTTAAGGAGATTGGAAAGCTCGTCGAGCAGGTCGTGATGGATCACGTGCAAGAGCTCTGGCCAGAGGAGGTCCAGGAAACCTAGCTTAGGTATTTTTCATATGTGTTGGCATAAATCAGTGTCTTTCCCATAATATTTCAGTCTCTTAAACGGGTAGGAGTCAAAAAATGACATGCGCCTCCATTCGGTGGAATTTATAAATGCTCGTAAAACCAACAAGTGGCCTTTCTTTGATGGACGAACGTAGCCCCGTACTTGAACATACAGCAGCCGGTTACACGCCAAGAAGGGCCCTGTTACCGGACGCGAAGTCCTTTGCGGCTATTCACGCTGTAATGATATACAGCAGTCACCTTGTTGGCGGTCGGTTTCATCCAGTTTTATTTTCTTGGACATTAAAAATTGTGCTTATATGAAATTTGGACATCGATCGTATATTCCAACTGTGTTGCACGATCAGGTTGGCGGCATAAGAGATTACTTGAACTTTCTCCTTTCCTGTAGACGCACTAACGGCTTTTCAGTGTTCCATTCTTCTCTTCGGACGTGAGAACTAATCTTTCCAGGTGGTGGACATGTCCAGGCACCTTGCACGGTAGGTCTTCCGGCTATGAAGTATTGCATTAGGCAGTGGGACATGAGTTTACCCCTTCCGATAACATAACGTGGACCTCATACATCCACGACCAGCAATGCGGGCAACGTCCCAATCCACTGGACTCCGGACGGCCCCAAGTTCCATGTAGCTCTCAAGATGATTGTTTCAACAGATAAGATAAACTGGATTGACAACTGGAACACCACTAACTTATTTGTCATATTTCTTGAGTTCACAACAGCACCTCCTGCAGTTTGATCAGGAGCAGTTATTCTCATAGATGCTGGAAACTGGGTTGCTGCGTAGAGGGTCAGATACGTTCTGTGCTGCGGTGCATGAGTGATACCAGCCAGTGAGCGCTTTTACGGTCTTGAAGGTAGCCAGAACTGCCTGGAATGCTAGTAGCCCACCCTTGTCACTCCAAAAACATTCTGTGGCTGTTTGTATGGTGGCTCTTCGATCAGCTATCCCGCGGTCTGCAATACCACTCAGGCAGGCTTGAAGGCCACAGCAAGAGGACCCTGCAGCAGTATTCATAGCATATTAATCTTACTCGTCCGTCGCCTTAAACCCGATGGTTGTCGACAGATTGTTTAACCAGTTCTGGCCGGCGCCAGGCACAACGCCGTGTGACGGAAAGTTCCGAGACAGTTTTCCTCCTTCCCATCCAGATTCCGGAGTTCTGCAGCATGACCAGCCGACGACGCCGCAAGCCTCCTGTGTGGGTATCCCAAACTCATTATAGAGCTTGAAATATTGACAGTGTTCGCCAGCGCGTCGTTTGTTGGAACCGTTCAAACTGCGCGCAAGCATTTCGACGACCTCGGCGCCATCCAGGATTGGACGACGACCGACAAGCAAAAGCTCAATGATGCGGTGGTGGAGCTCCTGAAGTTGTGCAGGGACTTCTTGATCTGGTGGACGCGCGTACTGTCACCGAAACTGTATCGAAACTTCGTTGAAGCAGGAAATCTTCGTACGCCTTCGGTGGATATTACGTCAGCTGCCACCTAACAATTCCCTACAGCGACGACACGTTTCGTGCCCCTGCATAATCCCGTCATCAGATTGCTTTGATACGGAGCTGGAATTGGGTCAGCACTCAGTCAACTGTGACGGGGAGTAGGATCCGGGCTGACTCTGACACAGAGATGGACAAGGTCTGTCAACGGAGAAGTAGATATTTGACGGCAGACGCAAACACAAATGACTGACTGGTCTCGTCCGGTCTGTCTCGTGCGGATTGCTAATGCCTTTGGCTGAAATTTAGGGTTAGGGTTAGGTTAGGTTAGGTTATTAGGTTAGGTTAGGTTAGGTTAGGTTAGGTTAGGTTAGGTTAGGTTAGGTTAGGTTAGGTTAGGTTAGGTTAGGTTAGGTTAGGTTAGGTTAGGTTAGGTTAGGTTAGGTTAGGTTAGGTTAGGTTAGGTTGGGTTAGGTTAGGTTAGTTGGGTTAGGTTAGGTTAGGTTAGGTTGGGTTGGGTTGGGTTAGGTTAGGTTAGGTTAGGTTTAGGTTAGGTTAGGTTAGGTTGGGTTAGGTTAGGTTAGGTTAGGTT